>OW121727.1:0-4800000 GCA_933228805.2 Hipparchia semele
CCAAACCTAACCCAAACCTAACCCAAACCTAACCCAAACCTAACCCAAACCTAACCCAAACCTAACCCAAACCTAACCCAAACCTAACCCAAACCTAACCCAAACCTAACCCAAACCTAACCCAAACCTAACCCAAACCTAACCCAAACCTAACCCAAACCTAACCCAAACCTAACCCAAACCTAACCCAAACCTAACCCAAACCTAACCCAAACCTAACCCAAACCTAACCCAAACCTAACCCAAACCTAACCCAAACCTAACCCAAACCTAACCCAAACCTAACCCAAACCTAACCCAAACCTAACCCAAACCTAACCCAAACCTAACCCAAACCTAACCCAAACCTAACCCAAACCTAACCCAAACCTAACCCAAACCTAACCCAAACCTAACCCAAACCTAACCCAAACCTAACCCAAACCTAACCCAAACCTAACCCAAACCTAACCCAAACCTAACCCAAACCTAACCCAAACCTAACCCAAACCTAACCCAAACCTAACCCAAACCTAACCCAAACCTAACCCAAACCTAACCCAAACCTAACCCAAACCTAACCCAAACCTAACCCAAACCTAACCCAAACCTAACCCAAACCTAACCCAAACCTAACCCAAACCTAACCCAAACCTAACCCAAACCTAACCCAAACCTAACCCAAACCTAACCCAAACCTAACCCAAACCTAACCCAAACCTAACCCAAACCTAACCCAAACCTAACCCAAACCTAACCCAAACCTAACCCAAACCTAACCCAAACCTAACCCAAACCTAACCCAAACCTAACCCAAACCTAACCCAAACCTAACCCAAACCTAACCCAAACCTAACCCAAACCTAACCCAAACCTAACCCAAACCTAACCCAAACCTAACCCAAACCTAACCCAAACCTAACCCAAACCTAACCCAAACCTAACCCAAACCTAACCCAAACCTAACCCAAACCTAACCCAAACCTAACCCAAACCTAACCCAAACCTAACCCAAACCTAACCCAAACCTAACCCAAACCTAACCCAAACCTAACCCAAACCTAACCCAAACCTAACCCAAACCTAACCCAAACCTAACCCAAACCTAACCCAAACCTAACCCAAACCTAACCCAAACCTAACCCAAACCTAACCCAAACCTAACCCAAACCTAACCCAAACCTAACCCAAACCTAACCCAAACCTAACCCAAACCTAACCCAAACCTAACCCAAACCTAACCCAAACCTAACCCAAACCTAACCCAAACCTAACCCAAACCTAACCCAAACCTAACCCAAACCTAACCCAAACCTAACCCAAACCTAACCCAAACCTAACCCAAACCTAACCCAAACCTAACCCAAACCTAACCCAAACCTAACCCAAACCTAACCCAAACCTAACCCAAACCTAACCCAAACCTAACCCAAACCTAACCCAAACCTAACCCAAACCTAACCCAAACCTAACCCAAACCTAACCCAAACCTAACCCAAACCTAACCCAAACCTAACCCAAACCTAACCCAAACCTAACCCAAACCTAACCCAAACCTAACCCAAACCTAACCCAAACCTAACCCAAACCTAACCCAAACCTAACCCAAACCTAACCCAAACCTAACCCAAACCTAACCCAAACCTAACCCAAACCTAACCCAAACCTAACCCAAACCTAACCCAAACCTAACCCAAACCTAACCCAAACCTAACCCAAACCTAACCCAAACCTAACCCAAACCTAACCCAAACCTAACCCAAACCTAACCCAAACCTAACCCAAACCTAACCCAAACCTAACCCAAACCTAACCCAAACCTAACCCAAACCTAACCCAAACCTAACCCAAACCTAACCCAAACCTAACCCAAACCTAACCCAAACCTAACCCAAACCTAACCCAAACCTAACCCAAACCTAACCCAAACCTAACCCAAACCTAACCCAAACCTAACCCAAACCTAACCCAAACCTAACCCAAACCTAACCCAAACCTAACCCAAACCTAACCCAAACCTAACCCAAACCTAACCCAAACCTAACCCAAACCTAACCCAAACCTAACCCAAACCTAACCCAAACCTAACCCAAACCTAACCCAAACCTAACCCAAACCTAACCCAAACCTAACCCAAACCTAACCCAAACCTAACCCAAACCTAACCCAAACCTAACCCAAACCTAACCCAAACCTAACCCAAACCTAACCCAAACCTAACCCAAACCTAACCCAAACCTAACCCAAACCTAACCCAAACCTAACCCAAACCTAACCCAAACCTAACCCAAACCTAACCCAAACCTAACCCAAACCTAACCCAAACCTAACCCAAACCTAACCCAAACCTAACCCAAACCTAACCCAAACCTAACCCAAACCTAACCCAAACCTAACCCAAACCTAACCCAAACCTAACCCAAACCTAACCCAAACCTAACCCAAACCTAACCCAAACCTAACCCAAACCTAACCCAAACCTAACCCAAACCTAACCCAAACCTAACCCAAACCTAACCCAAACCTAACCCAAACCTAACCCAAACCTAACCCAAACCTAACCCAAACCTAACCCAAACCTAACCCAAACCTAACCCAAACCTAACCCAAACCTAACCCAAACCTAACCCAAACCTAACCCAAACCTAACCCAAACCTAACCCAAACCTAACCCAAACCTAACCCAAACCTAACCCAAACCTAACCCAAACCTAACCCAAACCTAACCCAAACCTAACCCAAACCTAACCCAAACCTAACCCAAACCTAACCCAAACCTAACCCAAACCTAACCCAAACCTAACCCAAACCTAACCCAAACCTAACCCAAACCTAACCCAAACCTAACCCAAACCTAACCCAAACCTAACCCAAACCTAACCCAAACCTAACCCAAACCTAACCCAAACCTAACCCAAACCTAACCCAAACCTAACCCAAACCTAACCCAAACCTAACCCAAACCTAACCCAAACCTAACCCAAACCTAACCCAAACCTAACCCAAACCTAACCCAAACCTAACCCAAACCTAACCCAAACCTAACCCAAACCTAACCCAAACCTAACCCAAACCTAACCCAAACCTAACCCAAACCTAACCCAAACCTAACCCAAACCTAACCCAAACCTAACCCAAACCTAACCCAAACCTAACCCAAACCTAACCCAAACCTAACCCAAACCTAACCCAAACCTAACCCAAACCTAACCCAAACCTAACCCAAACCTAACCCAAACCTAACCCAAACCTAACCCAAACCTAACCCAAACCTAACCCAAACCTAACCCAAACCTAACCCAAACCTAACCCAAACCTAACCCAAACCTAACCCAAACCTAACCCAAACCTAACCCAAACCTAACCCAAACCTAACCCAAACCTAACCCAAACCTAACCCAAACCTAACCCAAACCTAACCCAAACCTAACCCAAACCTAACCCAAACCTAACCCAAACCTAACCCAAACCTAACCCAAACCTAACCCAAACCTAACCCAAACCTAACCCAAACCTAACCCAAACCTAACCCAAACCTAACCCAAACCTAACCCAAACCTAACCCAAACCTAACCCAAACCTAACCCAAACCTAACCCAAACCTAACCCAAACCTAACCCAAACCTAACCCAAACCTAACCCAAACCTAACCCAAACCTAACCCAAACCTAACCCAAACCTAACCCAAACCTAACCCAAACCTAACCCAAACCTAACCCAAACCTAACCCAAACCTAACCCAAACCTAACCCAAACCTAACCCAAACCTAACCCAAACCTAACCCAAACCTAACCCAAACCTAACCCAAACCTAACCCAAACCTAACCCAAACCTAACCCAAACCTAACCCAAACCTAACCCAAACCTAACCCAAACCTAACCCAAACCTAACCCAAACCTAACCCAAACCTAACCCAAACCTAACCCAAACCTAACCCAAACCTAACCCAAACCTAACCCAAACCTAACCCAAACCTAACCCAAACCTAACCCAAACCTAACCCAAACCTAACCCAAACCTAACCCAAACCTAACCCAAACCTAACCCAAACCTAACCCAAACCTAACCCAAACCTAACCCAAACCTAACCCAAACCTAACCCAAACCTAACCCAAACCTAACCCAAACCTAACCCAAACCTAACCCAAACCTAACCCAAACCTAACCCAAACCTAACCCAAACCTAACCCAAACCTAACCCAAACCTAACCCAAACCTAACCCAAACCTAACCCAAACCTAACCCAAACCTAACCCAAACCTAACCCAAACCTAACCCAAACCTAACCCAAACCTAACCCAAACCTAACCCAAACCTAACCCAAACCTAACCCAAACCTAACCCAAACCTAACCCAAACCTAACCCAAACCTAACCCAAACCTAACCCAAACCTAACCCAAACCTAACCCAAACCTAACCCAAACCTAACCCAAACCTAACCCAAACCTAACCCAAACCTAACCCAAACCTAACCCAAACCTAACCCAAACCTAACCCAAACCTAACCCAAACCTAACCCAAACCTAACCCAAACCTAACCCAAACCTAACCCAAACCTAACCCAAACCTAACCCAAACCTAACCCAAACCTAACCCAAACCTAACCCAAACCTAACCCAAACCTAACCCAAACCTAACCCAAACCTAACCCAAACCTAACCCAAACCTAACCCAAACCTAACCCAAACCTAACCCAAACCTAACCCAAACCTAACCCAAACCTAACCCAAACCTAACCCAAACCTAACCCAAACCTAACCCAAACCTAACCCAAACCTAACCCAAACCTAACCCAAACCTAACCCAAACCTAACCCAAACCTAACCCAAACCTAACCCAAACCTAACCCAAACCTAACCCAAACCTAACCCAAACCTAACCCAAACCTAACCCAAACCTAACCCAAACCTAACCCAAACCTAACCCAAACCTAACCCAAACCTAACCCAAACCTAACCCAAACCTAACCCAAACCTAACCCAAACCTAACCCAAACCTAACCCAAACCTAACCCAAACCTAACCCAAACCTAACCCAAACCTAACCCAAACCTAACCCAAACCTAACCCAAACCTAACCCAAACCTAACCCAAACCTAACCCAAACCTAACCCAAACCTAACCCAAACCTAACCCAAACCTAACCCAAACCTAACCCAAACCTAACCCAAACCTAACCCAAACCTAACCCAAACCTAACCCAAACCTAACCCAAACCTAACCCAAACCTAACCCAAACCTAACCCAAACCTAACCCAAACCTAACCCAAACCTAACCCAAACCTAACCCAAACCTAACCCAAACCTAACCCAAACCTAACCCAAACCTAACCCAAACCTAACCCAAACCTAACCCAAACCTAACCCAAACCTAACCCAAACCTAACCCAAACCTAACCCAAACCTAACCCAAACCTAACCCAAACCTAACCCAAACCTAACCCAAACCTAACCCAAACCTAACCCAAACCTAACCCAAACCTAACCCAAACCTAACCCAAACCTAACCCAAACCTAACCCAAACCTAACCCAAACCTAACCCAAACCTAACCCAAACCTAACCCAAACCTAACCCAAACCTAACCCAAACCTAACCCAAACCTAACCCAAACCTAACCCAAACCTAACCCAAACCTAACCCAAACCTAACCCAAACCTAACCCAAACCTAACCCAAACCTAACCCAAACCTAACCCAAACCTAACCCAAACCTAACCCAAACCTAACCCAAACCTAACCCAAACCTAACCCAAACCTAACCCAAACCTAACCCAAACCTAACCCAAACCTAACCCAAACCTAACCCAAACCTAACCCAAACCTAACCCAAACCTAACCCAAACCTAACCCAAACCTAACCCAAACCTAACCCAAACCTAACCCAAACCTAACCCAACCTAACCTAACCCAAACCTAACCCAAACCTAACCCAAACCTAACCCAAACCTAACCCAAACCTAACCCAAACCTAACCCAAACCTAACCCAAACCTAACCCAAACCTAACCCAAACCTAACCCAAACCTAACCCAAACCTAACCCAAACCTAACCCAAACCTAACCCAAACCTAACCCAAACCTAACCCAAACCTAACCCAAACCTAACCCAAACCTAACCCAAACCTAACCCAAACCTAACCCAAACCTAACCCAAACCTAACCCAAACCTAACCCAAACCTAACCCAAACCTAACCCAAACCTAACCCAAACCTAACCCAAACCTAACCCAAACCTAACCCAAACCTAACCCAAACCTAACCCAAACCTAACCCAAACCTAACCCAAACCTAACCCAAACCTAACCCAAACCTAACCCAAACCTAACCCAAACCTAACCCAAACCTAACCCAAACCTAACCCAAACCTAACCCAAACCTAACCCAAACCTAACCCAAACCTAACCCAAACCTAACCCAAACCTAACCCAAACCTAACCCAAACCTAACCCAAACCTAACCCAAACCTAACCCAAACCTAACCCAAACCTAACCCAAACCTAACCCAAACCTAACCCAAACCTAACCCAAACCTAACCCAAACCTAACCCAAACCTAACCCAAACCTAACCCAAACCTAACCCAAACCTAACCCAAACCTAACCCAAACCTAACCCAAACCTAACCCAAACCTAACCCAAACCTAACCCAAACCTAACCCAAACCTAACCCAAACCTAACCCAAACCTAACCCAAACCTAACCCAAACCTAACCCAAACCTAACCCAAACCTAACCCAAACCTAACCCAAACCTAACCCAAACCTAACCCAAACCTAACCCAAACCTAACCCAAACCTAACCCAAACCTAACCCAAACCTAACCCAAACCTAACCCAAACCTAACCCAAACCTAACCCAAACCTAACCCAAACCTAACCCAAACCTAACCCAAACCTAACCCAAACCTAACCCAAACCTAACCCAAACCTAACCCAAACCTAACCCAAACCTAACCCAAACCTAACCCAAACCTAACCCAAACCTAACCCAAACCTAACCCAAACCTAACCCAAACCTAACCCAAACCTAACCCAAACCTAACCCAAACCTAACCCAAACCTAACCCAAACCTAACCCAAACCTAACCCAAACCTAACCCAAACCTAACCCAAACCTAACCCAAACCTAACCCAAACCTAACCCAAACCTAACCCAAACCTAACCCAAACCTAACCCAAACCTAACCCAAACCTAACCCAAACCTAACCCAAACCTAACCCAAACCTAACCCAAACCTAACCCAAACCTAACCCAAACCTAACCCAAACCTAACCCAAACCTAACCCAAACCTAACCCAAACCTAACCCAAACCTAACCCAAACCTAACCCAAACCTAACCCAAACCTAACCCAAACCTAACCCAAACCTAACCCAAACCTAACCCAAACCTAACCCAAACCTAACCCAAACCTAACCCAAACCTAACCCAAACCTAACCCAAACCTAACCCAAACCTAACCCAAACCTAACCCAAACCTAACCCAAACCTAACCCAAACCTAACCCAAACCTAACCCAAACCTAACCCAAACCTAACCCAAACCTAACCCAAACCTAACCCAAACCTAACCCAAACCTAACCCAAACCTAACCCAAACCTAACCCAAACCTAACCCAAACCTAACCCAAACCTAACCCAAACCTAACCCAAACCTAACCCAAACCTAACCCAAACCTAACCCAAACCTAACCCAAACCTAACCCAAACCTAACCCAAACCTAACCCAAACCTAACCCAAACCTAACCCAAACCTAACCCAAACCTAACCCAAACCTAACCCAAACCTAACCCAAACCTAACCCAAACCTAACCCAAACCTAACCCAAACCTAACCCAAACCTAACCCAAACCTAACCCAAACCTAACCCAAACCTAACCCAAACCTAACCCAAACCTAACCCAAACCTAACCCAAACCTAACCCAAACCTAACCCAAACCTAACCCAAACCTAACCCAAACCTAACCCAAACCTAACCCAAACCTAACCCAAACCTAACCCAAACCTAACCCAAACCTAACCCAAACCTAACCCAAACCTAACCCAAACCTAACCCAAACCTAACCCAAACCTAACCCAAACCTAACCCAAACCTAACCCAAACCTAACCCAAACCTAACCCAAACCTAACCCAAACCTAACCCAAACCTAACCCAAACCTAACCCAAACCTAACCCAAACCTAACCCAAACCTAACCCAAACCTAACCCAAACCTAACCCAAACCTAACCCAAACCTAACCCAAACCTAACCCAAACCTAACCCAAACCTAACCCAAACCTAACCCAAACCTAACCCAAACCTAACCCAAACCTAACCCAAACCTAACCCAAACCTAACCCAAACCTAACCCAAACCTAACCCAAACCTAACCCAAACCTAACCCAAACCTAACCCAAACCTAACCCAAACCTAACCCAAACCTAACCCAAACCTAACCCAAACCTAACCCAAACCTAACCCAAACCTAACCCAAACCTAACCCAAACCTAACCCAAACCTAACCCAAACCTAACCCAAACCTAACCCAAACCTAACCCAAACCTAACCCAAACCTAACCCAAACCTAACCCAAACCTAACCCAAACCTAACCCAAACCTAACCCAAACCTAACCCAAACCTAACCCAAACCTAACCCAAACCTAACCCAAACCTAACCCAAACCTAACCCAAACCTAACCCAAACCTAACCCAAACCTAACCCAAACCTAACCCAAACCTAACCCAAACCTAACCCAAACCTAACCCAAACCTAACCCAAACCTAACCCAAACCTAACCCAAACCTAACCCAAACCTAACCCAAACCTAACCCAAACCTAACCCAAACCTAACCCAAACCTAACCCAAACCTAACCCAAACCTAACCCAAACCTAACCCAAACCTAACCCAAACCTAACCCAAACCTAACCCAAACCTAACCCAAACCTAACCCAAACCTAACCCAAACCTAACCCAAACCTAACCCAAACCTAACCCAAACCTAACCCAAACCTAACCCAAACCTAACCCAAACCTAACCCAAACCTAACCCAAACCTAACCCAAACCTAACCCAAACCTAACCCAAACCTAACCCAAACCTAACCCAAACCTAACCCAAACCTAACCCAAACCTAACCCAAACCTAACCCAAACCTAACCCAAACCTAACCCAAACCTAACCCAAACCTAACCCAAACCTAACCCAAACCTAACCCAAACCTAACCCAAACCTAACCCAAACCTAACCCAAACCTAACCCAAACCTAACCCAAACCTAACCCAAACCTAACCCAAACCTAACCCAAACCTAACCCAAACCTAACCCAAACCTAACCCAAACCTAACCCAAACCTAACCCAAACCTAACCCAAACCTAACCCAAACCTAACCCAAACCTAACCCAAACCTAACCCAAACCTAACCCAAACCTAACCCAAACCTAACCCAAACCTAACCCAAACCTAACCCAAACCTAACCCAAACCTAACCCAAACCTAACCCAAACCTAACCCAAACCTAACCCAAACCTAACCCAAACCTAACCCAAACCTAACCCAAACCTAACCCAAACCTAACCCAAACCTAACCCAAACCTAACGGTTCAGTTGTATCTTTAAGTTTACAAACTTATTGCTGCAGTCTTATCCCTTACAGTTTACTTGTGATAATATCCATTTCATGACACGTTAAGTTGGTCGCTTATACCTCTTTACGTATTTATCGTTTGAAAATTTTAATTCCTTTATTGGCATTGGGGTACTCTGTACTACTCTACTACTTAATTTCGAGGGTTTCAGTTAAGTGGTTCATGTGTTTATGGGAGGAGACCTGTGAGAGTCGTATTTATTTTCTTAGTTTATTTACGATGATTCTGATGGAATGTGTTTTGATGTCCAGTATTTTTTTATGAAACCCCAGTAATTAAAGTAGTTGCAGTAATGCAACGCACATTAATCTCTCCCTCCCTCCGTGGCCGCAAGGTGTAAGCGCGACTTCGCCTGGATCGCCAAGTCGCCAAGTCGAAGCCAGGGCTGATCCGCTTTTGTAGGTTGACGGCGAGGCGATAGGCAATATTGCGGCGGTCTCTTTCCGAGTCGATAAATATTGGTGCCATTTTATTTATTCTATTAATAGAAATGAAATAATTAAATTACTTTTTTACTAGGTGTTGTTTTGTTACTTGTTATCCTACCACTGTTGGTATTAAGTACATCACGCTGCATGCACGAACGACCGTCCCCCACAGATTAATTATAATCCGTCCCCTTTATTTTAATTTTGTGATATCTATGGGTTGTTTTCAAATTTGGGGCCAAAAGCATTTTTTAGTTTTTATACTTTGTAGTGGCGTTTGAAGTCGGTTTTTTGAAAAGAATTTTTATGTAGCAAGCACAAATGGCACTATAGTGCGACTAACACAATATTCTGATACTTTCATTATTCGAAACATTTACGGATTCTTTCATATTTAAGCAAGTGCATCAGCAATAACCAGCACAGGTGACACGGAATTATGTGAGTGAGGGAACACATAATATTTACCAAATAGTCGCGTCTCGAAGTTTGTCAACAATGCTAGCATAATAATAGTCCTCCCAAACGAATCAGGCCACGGCGGCCAATCATCAAGAAAAATTTGCCATCTACGCGGGAGATATTATCTTGCACAAGTGTGTACGCAAATACAGGTGCAGAGAGTGCAATCCCTCATTCTCATAGTTTTATGGGGCGGAAATTCAATACGACTGGAAAGAGATCAGGCGCAAGACTAATTGTAAGGCTTTAACGAGTTCTCCAAGACACGGAGATGCCAAAATTTAAAAAAATCGGCGCCATATTGAGATTCTTTGTTATTGGACCGATGTCGTTCAAAATCGATGTTTAGAGTTTCTTTGGTTTCGTCGAAGTATACCTTTAGGTCACTCCACCAAGTGCAGAGGTAAAAGGCTCATCGTAACTAACAAAAAGAGCTTACTCACTCACTTCCCTATTCCCCCCACTCCCCCCTCCCCCTTCCTTTTACTTCATTGGTTTGTTGATTTATCCTTCAATCACGCAGCAACGGATTGACGTGATTTTTGCATGGGTATAGTTGCGGACCTGAAGAGTGACAAAAGCTACATTTTATTCTCGAAAAACGAAAGGTTCACGCGGGATTTTAAAAACTTAACTCGACGCGGACGAAGTCGCGGGCATCAGCTAGTAGGTATAATAATAATAATTTCTTCAGTGTGATGCGGTTCCTTTTCAATATTTCTGATGGTTTTGTATAGAGCGCAAAAATTCATTCGTAGGCAAAATATGGAGAGTGCTGATGGTTGAGGATTTTGGAGACGGCTGTGAAGCACTGTCGCTTTGATTATATTTGCACTGCCAGGACATTGAAGATAAGTGGGGTCGAGACATGTGAAAGTCGAGTCTTCGGCGCGTCGCCAGTTCCTTTCTTTTAGCTTGAACTTGGCTTGACTTGACTTTATATTAAGTAGGTTGGTAGATAGGTACGTTGTTTTGTTTGTTAATTAAGATTAGTTTTTTCTTTACAAGTAGGCAAGTAATTTGAGAGACTAAAGAAAAGATTGTTTTACCTACATTTCAAAATGTGTAAAACTGATTCTAGAATAAAAACATTAATTACTAACCGTCAAGATTTTTTATGTAGGTAGTTAATGTAATAGCCCCTATACATATCCATACATTTTATTGAGAAATACATACTTGATATAAAGTAAGAAGCCGTATAGTCAGCGCAGCAGCCAAATGCCAATTAGCGTCACCCATAGATAATAATACACCATTGCGCCAACAACAAAAAAGATGAAGGTTTAATTTTATAACTTCTAAATTGTTCAAGATGGTTCAAGATTAACCGAAACAGTATTAACCCATGAGAAATAGAGAATGTAATCACTCCGTTTTAAGAGGCGGAACTTCAAACAAAAAGGAGGTGGGTTGATAAGGCCCAATTTTCGCCCCCATACACTCGAAAAAAAAGTTCCAGATTCCGGCAAATTGTAATAGTACATTATGGTACAAGTGTCAAAGTTGGTGATTACCGCTGAGGCGCTATTGAGACCCGAGCCGTTAGGTGAGGGTCTTAAGGTAGCCGAGGACGGTAATCATCAATGTACACGTGTATCATACGACGTTTTTCAACACACTTGTGAAGAAAATAATACTAAAATAGTACATTATGGTACAAAACAGTGAAAACGAGTTGTGAAAATTTTTTCGCAATGGCGGGAAAAATTAATGTTGTTCTTTTGTTCGCCCTCTTGATGCTCTTAAGGGCAGACAAAGATCGACAACCATACAGCCTATTATATAGACTATTCAGGTGTTTATTTGATTTAATTAGTTTTCCGGAATGCGCGCGCACCTTTAATGGCCATAGACTAAAAGAATGAGGTTTCTTTTTTTTTTGGCTTTTCTCTTATAGCCACGTACAAAATGGGGAATTTCCAGTTTTCTTTATTACAGAAAAAACAAAAGTTATATTTGAGTGACAGTTTTATTTATTAAACACGTACAAGTTGAAATTATCTATTTAAATACGAAGTTGTATGAAATGAGCAAGCAATAGGTATCTTGGCAATAGGTAGGATCTTTTTTGTAATAGAAACTTTTTTAAGAACAAAGCAACTCAACCAATAAAATTAAAAATAATAATTCTATAACTCACATTGTGAATAATAGTAATCAAAAGTCACAGTTTGAGTTAAAGGTGTCATTGTGTGCCTAATTGCGGTGAAGCGGGAGCCACTTTATGAGCAAGTGTGTTGAAAATGTATTTATATACATACTTGAAGATCACGGAACCAAAATAGATTAATACTCATATAAAAGCTTATAAAAAGGAGCATTATTATCAGTTACTTTTACGATGGTTCATGGAACGCATGGAACGCTTCATTCTAAACATTCTAAAATATTAAATCAAAGATCAAAAGGAGACGGTCCATTTTGGGACTACTCGTGTACCATATACCACGAAAAAACAAAAAATACAAAGAGATCACTAACAATAAAATCAATTAGATAATCATAATAAATAAATTGCAAAAATAAAAATGTAATTTCAAGTTTTTCGGTACTGTTCACAACACTTACAAGATGGCTACGTTTCAACCACAGAGAAGGCAGTAGGTAGGTACCCTAGACGCAAGTCTGTCAAATGTCATTTCTGAGTTATCTGACAAGTGACGTGATATTTTTTGTTTATTCCGAGTATTGTTGCAGAACTATCGAGAGTTGCGCTATCGATAGTTGACCTCGAAAATCAGTCATATAATCGATAGTTCTATCGATACTATTTGCACGTGATAATACTATCGAGAGTAATGCAATCGATACTGTCGATAGTATCGAACCTATCGACAGACTAGTTACCTATACTATCGATACTATTGATACTATTGAGCTTGAGCGATATTACTAACTATCGATGACATAAAACTGTCAATAGTATCGATACTTCAGTAATACTATCGATAGTATCGAACCTATCGACAGACTTGCGACCGTTACTATCGATACTATTGAGATAACTATTGATACTATTGACCAATAGTATTTACTCTTTTTTTTAAATCGATAGAATCGATAGTGTCGATACTAATTGTCACGTGCAAATAGTATCTATAGAACTATCGATTGTATGACTGATTTTCGAAGTCACGATACTATCGATAGACTATTACAATCGCAACATCACTGATTCCGAGCTTTGTTGTGGTGTTGTGAACTCGTGAATGCGTTTTTTATGTTTCTTGTGGATTTTCTCTGACGATGATCGTATCATAAAATAATAGGTATGTATCCAATATGTAATTCACAAACAGGTAGGTATTTATTATGTTCTTCAAATGCAGATCAATGACCTCTTGATATTTTGACAGCTAACGTCAGAAACATGAATCCGCCCGCCATGATACGTATGTTATGTTGCCTTACGTGCAGAAAATAAATAATATTTTGCATTGAAATTAAGATGAGTTCGTGGATTTGATCGATCAAAAATGCTTTAATATTTTATTTTATTTTATTTTATTACTGGTACAAAACCTGTCCCACGCTCCATACAATTTTGGACCATCTCCTTTATCTATTATTATAGCCAACTTCCTAAAAGAAAAACAATACTACCAACCAATGTAAAGAAGAAAGAATTGTCAAAGCAAAGGATGTTTATCGATAGATACATCTTATCGATATTTAGGTTTTATCGATATCCCATTATTAACGTTTTATTTTGTGGTTTTATTGGTATTAACCACAAACTTATAAGAGTAAGGTATTAACGTTGCCCCACCGTTGTCCATTCGTTTATTTTATTTTTGACAATTCAAGAAAGTTCGAAATTAGTGACGCCCTCACACGTTACCGTTTCAATTTGAAATAATAATCGATTTTATTTAATCGATCAATCAATCAATCGATTTAATGAAATATTTTTAGTTATTAACCACATGTTTTGAAGTTAAATTTCACTAAACGCGTGCATAGTTACATTTTAAGGCAGCCGTCAAAAAATAAATAAATGAATGAGCAGAGTTATTGTCCTTTACTCTTGGTTTGAACTTATATTCCAAGATTTCGACTTAATTCCTTGCAAATAATCAATCTTGAAGTCATAGATACTATTTTTATTGATTTTTTTTATTAAATTTACAAAAACAATACTTACATGAAGTCAAATTATTTTTATGATAATATGATTGATTTAACGTCTTTCAAGAACTGTATTATACTGTACTATACTGTACTACTGTATTACTGTACACTGTATCTATGTACGTACTACGTACGTATGTATGTATCTGTGTACTGTATTACTGTATGTCTGTGGTTGTTTGTTATGCACAAGGTACTTCACTACACGTCAATAAAGTACGTTACGTTAGTACCTACATAATACATTATTCCGAAAATAAAATGGTAATTTATAGGCGTGAGCTACTAAAAAGAAAATAAACGATTGGACAGAGTATAGGTAAATGGGTATGGGTATAATCATTAAATTACCATTGATTCGATGTTTTATGAAAATACAACGATACATTGAATAAATAAACAATTTTTCAAAGCATCGGATCGATTCGATGTATCGTACTATAAAAATCAAGTGAGTTCGATACATCGATGTATATCGAATATCCCTAACCTAATCTGTAATCAAATATGATTTTGACACGTAGTATCATATAGTAATCTGTGATTTTGACTTTTGCGTTGGGACTTGGGAGACTGGGAGTTGATTTTACTTTTTAGTAAAATAGTGATTATATTCTTTTGGCTTTTTAGTTCAGAGGATTTTTAGTACCTATAATAGTAAAATAGTAACAATAGTACAAGGTTTCTCGTGTTCTTTTATTGTGAATTTGTGAATATACTGTTTATAAATCGTCGGCTGTGTTCTATTGATATTTTCAAAGTATAAGCCGTGATGGAATTGGTAAGTGATCGTTTTTTGGGAAACCGCGTCGATTTACTGTTTTTGTGTTACTATTATTTGAACTTATTGGTAAGTAATAAGTTGATCTCGCAAGTATTCTCTATGGTTTGAGACAATTCTACCAATTCTACCAAAAAACGCCAAACTTTGGTTACCTACTTGCCATTAATCTTGCCAATAGTGGCAAGCCACATTCTGTTTCTTACCTGCTCACTAGTGATAACGAAATGTTCAAGATGGCCTTTATCAATTATAGTATTCCATATTGCTATAAACTTAGCTAAGGAATGCATTAGGTAGGTCTGGTTGCATAACCTATAAATAGTTAATAATACCTCTCTTAGGGTAAAAACATGCCGAAGAAGCCGCGCGGACGCGGTCGCTGCCTCGAAGCCTCGATGTCGATCTCGCGATTTCTACACGGATGTTAGTGCGAACAAGTCGGTTCAGTTGCACCTGGATGCTCAGTTCAGTTGCTCACACAAGCTAAAGCAATTTTCTTCCATTCCTTGGCTAAAACATATAACCCTCAATAGCCCAATGGTTAAAGGTGCGGACTGAAAACTTAAAGGTCACAGGTTCGAACCCCACCTGTTGGGCTATTGTTGTATCCACTGCTAGCACAAGCTTTACGCTTATTTGGAAGGGATAGGAGGATATTAGTCAACTTCAGCTTGGTTATATGCCTCCTTTTCCATTATTTAATTAAAATAAAAAATGATATTGTATACCAGGCACAATAAGCCAAGAAGGATAGATACAGTGTGATGTATTCAAATCAAATCAAAATTCTTTATTTGCATAGATTGAGTGTAGGTACATAGGTGTTACATATTTAAACTGTAATCTGTCTGTCAAAACGGTATTGGCATGCAAAAATAATATTATAATAATATGTACCGATTTTAGTTATAAAAGAGTTGTGCAAATATAATATAATATTTATTTTAATGAATAATTTGCTAGACAAGTACCAAAGTCATATAATAATTCTTATTCTGTTAAACTCTTAAAGTTTATTGGCACAAATCTTATAGAGCTTCAAAAACCATATTTTATAAAAAAAACATCAAATAATACATCATATAATTAATATTTGAAACACTATACATTGTATTTATTTTATTAAATTAAAATGTACTCAAGGCCTGGACGAGAGCATCAGTTCTTCCTTGAGAAGGCGAACCAATTTGACCAATCATAAGTCAGATCACATCGATGCTTGCAGTCGACCGCAATGTAAAAACAAAATATTTTGTTTTCGCATAGGCATCGAGGTAAACATAGAAGTGAACCACGATGTATTGCAGTGAGGTATCCTTCGGCATGTTCGTGTTTTAAATAGAGGTGACATCAAGGTAGAGAACTAAACCGTGACCGCGAGGTGTCGCAATGAGGCATCTTTGGCATGTTTTTACCTTTAGTATTCTTAACTCGCTAAATGGCTCTTGGCATATCAGTAGGCAGTAGCCGGGTCCAACAAATGACTCCTATACCATCGCTCTAGTGGCGTCCATCACCATGACAGCCGATGAACAAAATCCTAATCATTTTATTATTATGAATATTCTAAATTATCTACCGTAGTTCATTCTATAAGAAAGGCCTCTAATTATGCAATTTTATATTGTATCTGCCCAACATTGCATTTGTTGTAAAAATGCACATTTTGGATATTTTGTCAACACATGTAGACATATTTCTAATATGTTTATGAAAAAATGGTGTCCTCGTACTCAAAATGTTTAAGAATAGCAAATCACCCTGATATTGCACAGGTGCAATATACTAATATAGTATCATGAGTTTCTGAGTGATTTAGGAATATTTACACATTGACATATAACTAGTGGTTCGCCCCAAACGGAGACTTCGCGGTATTCCATAATTCCCAAAAGATAGTTGAACGAGCGAAGCGAGTTCTTTGAGTCAACTAGGGTGCTTGCCTACTAGACAGAGAAGTGTGTCCGTCTAAATGTCTGTCAGAGCCCTATAACTTCTGAACTACTGAATATTAGAACGTGAAACTTGGTTGAAAATTCAGTTATATCCTGTACTTGAACAACAAATACTAAAATTAGATAAATGTTATAAAGAAACGAAATTATTTAATTTTAATGCGCCATCTATTAGCATTATTGTGAAGCTAATAGCTTCACTATAATGCTAATAGATGGCGCTGTGTCAGTAAAACAGTTTTATGTCAACTATTATTTTTTTTATTGCGTCTAATGTTAAGAGTTAATTATTACAATATATAATTAAAACTTTTGGGAATTATGGGATATCGCGAGGTCTCAGTTCGGGGCGAACCACTAGTTTTAGATAGTTTTAATTATATATCGTAATAATTAACTATCTATGACAGTTGCAGGCGGGCGCGGCGGTCGCGGCGGCGGGCGCGGGCGGCGCGGTCGCGGCGGGTGGCGCGGTCGCGGCGGGCGGCGCGGTCGCGGCGGGCGAGGGCGCGGTCGCGGCGGGCGCGGCGGCGGCGTCGGTCGCGCCGGGTGAGTGAGGGGGCGCCGCGGAGGCGGAGGGAGCGCGGCTGAGAGCAGTCAAGGTCTAACGGCCCGGCGTGTGCTCGCTGTTGCAGGCGCGGAGCGGCGGCGCGGCGGCGGCCGGCGGCGGCGCGGCTCGGCTTCCACCCCTCAGTGATCAGTTCTGCTTTCTGTTTCAGGCTAGATATAAGTTAGGTTAGCGCTAGGCGCGGCGGCGGCGACGGCGCCGGGCGCGACTCTCCGCGACCACAATGTACCTACTTCAATATTTCCATATCGTATCGTGTCCGCTTGCTCGATGACGCGTGACTGGGCCGCCGCGGTCGACTCGTTATTCTCACAGACCGAACCGAACCGAACCGTCAATGCTCTGTTTGCAGTCGGCTAGCGACTACCTATCTGTTGAAACTTGACACCTTTTCGTAACTTCGTTATCTTGCGAGGGGATACACGGGGCGTGTAGTTTTTCGATTATTTACGACGGTAAGATTCCTTCTCCCAAAATAGTCCGATAACGTACGGCTAGATCCCTGCAAAATTCCCGACTGAGAAAAAAGACGATAATTATTCTTAAACGGCTGAGCAGATTTTCTTTGTATACTTCGTTTTCCGATCGAACTGATCGAATTAAATCGATCCATTCGTTCGAGCGCTCCGACGCTCGAGCGCGGAGCGCGGGCGGCCGCGGCGGAGCGTGCGTGGGGCGCGGTGCCGGCCCGCCCGCGCGCGCTCACGGGCTCGTGTGTTGCAGGGGGCTTCCTGGCCGCGCCGATCTACGACCTGCAGCAGGCGGGCGACGTGTACACGGGTGAGTGCGGGGCGCGCGGGCGAGCGGGGCGCGCGGGGCGGGCGAGTGCGGGACTGACGGTGCGCGTGCGCAGGTCCGGGCGCCCGGTGGTCGACGCTGGCGGGGCTGCTGGGCGGCAGCGGCGCGCGGCTGTCGGCCGAGGCGGCGGACGCGGTGTCGCGCGCTAAGAAGTACGCCATGGAGCAGAGCATCAAGATGGTGCTGATGAAGCAGACGCTGGCGCACCAGCAGCAGCAGATGGCCACGCAGCGCACGCAGGTGCAGCGCCAGCAGGCGCTCGCGCTCATGTGCAGGTGAGCGGCACTCGCACACACACACACACACCCTGTCACACACTCACACACAGCGCGTGATGAGAGCGATGCCGGAGACTCCCGCCGCGGCCGGTCGAGTCCGTGACGCCGAAGCTGAAAAGATCTGACGGGCGGCCGCGGGGCGCTCACACACACACACACACACACGCGCGCGCTGACCCTCCGCTCTGTCGCAGGGTGTACGTGGGCTCCATCTCGTTCGAGCTGAAGGAGGACACGATCCGGCAGGCCTTCCTGCCGTTCGGGCCCATCAAGTCCATCAACATGTCGTGGGACCCGGTGACGCAGAAGCACAAGGGCTTCGCGTTCGTGGAGTACGAGATCCCCGAGGCGGCGCAGCTGAGCCTGGAGCAGATGAACGGCGTGATGCTGGGCGGGCGCAACATCAAGGTGGTGGGGCGGCCGTCCAACATGCCGCAGGCGCAGGCCGTCATCGACGAGATCCAGGAGGAGGCCAAGCAGTACAACCGCATCTACGTGGCGTCCGTGCACCCCGAGCTCACCGAGGACGACATCAAGAACGTGTTCGAGGCGTTCGGCGCCATCACCTACTGCAAGCTGGCGCACGGAGCCAGCCAGACCAAGCACAAGGGCTACGGCTTCCTGGAGTACGCCACGCTGCCGGCCGCGCTGGAGGCCATCGCCTCCATGAACCTGTTCGACCTGGGCGGCCAGTACCTGCGCGTGGGCCGCGCCATCACGCCGCCCAACGCGCTGGCCGGCCCGCCGCAGGCCGGCGTGATGCCCACCGCGGCGGCCGTGGCGGCGGCCGCGGCCACGGCCAAGATCCAGGCCATGGACGCCGTGGCCAGCAACGCCGTGGCGCTCGGCCTCACCAAGCTGTCCGCGCTCGGCGTGCCGCCCGCCGCCGCGCTGCCGTCGCTCGCCGCCGCGCTGCCGCTGCCGCTGCCCGCCGCGCTGCCGCTGCCGCTGCCCGGCGCGCTGCCGCTGCCGCTGCCCGGCGCGCTACCCGCGACGCTGCCCGGCGCGCTGCCCGCGGCCGTGCCGCCGCTGCCGCCCGCCGCGCTGCCACCGCTGCCGGCGCAGGTCATCCCGCCGCCCGGCGTCGTGATCCCGCGCGCCGCGCCCCCGCAGGTGGGTACGGCGACGCAGCCTCGCGGCGAGCGCGCGCTCGCCCCGGCTCTGACCGTTCTCTCTCGTCCGCAGGAGGCCGCGGCCGGCGCGGCGGGCGCGGGCGGCGCGGCGGGCGGCGCGGCGGCGGCGGCGGCTGCGGCGGCGGCGGCCACGGCGGCCGAGGGGCTGGGCCAGCAGGCGGCGCTGCAGCGCAAGCTGCTGGACAGCTCGCCCGACACGCTGCAGCAGCAGGAGTCGCTGTCCATCTCGGGGCAGTCGGCGCGGCACCTGGTGATGCAGCGGCTGATGCGGCGGCGCGCGTCGCGCACGCTGCTGCTGCGCAACATGGTGTCGGCCGACGAGGTGGACGAGGCGCTGCACCACGAGATCCAGGAGGAGTGCAGCAAGTGGGGCCGCGTGGAGCGGCTGGTGATCTACAACGAGCGGCAGAGCGAGGACGACGACCCGGCGCACGCCAACGTCAAGATCTTCGTGCAGTTCGCGGAGGCCGAGGAGGCGACGGCGGCGGCGGCCGCGCTGCAGGGCCGCTACTTCGGCGGCCGCACCGTGCGCGCCGCGCTCTACGACCAGGACCTCTTCGACCACGGCGACCTGTCGGCGTAGCGCCGCCCCGCCCCGTCCCGCGCCGCGCTCTACGACCAGGACCTCTTCGACCACGGCGACCTGTCGGCGTAGCGCCGCCCCGCCCCGTCCCGCGCCGCGCTCTACGACCAGGACCTCTTCGACCACGGCGACCTGTCGGCGTAGCGCCGCCCCGCCCCGTCCCGCGCCGCGCTCTACGACCAGGACCTCTTCGACCACGGCGACCTGTCGGCGTAGCGCCGCCCCGCCCCGTCCCGCGCCGCGCTCTACGACCAGGACCTCTTCGACCACGGCGACCTGTCGGCGTAGCGCCGCCCCGCCCCGCCCCGCGCCGCGCTCTACGACCAGGACCTCTTCGACCACGGCGACCTGTCGGCGTAGCGCCGCCCCGCCCCGTCCCGCGCCGCGCTCTACGACCAGGACCTCTTCGACCACGGCGACCTGTCGGCGTAGCGCCGCCCCGCCCCGTCCCGCGCCGCGCTCTACGACCAGGACCTCTTCGACCACGGCGACCTGTCGGCGTAGCGCCGCCCCGCCCCGTCCCGCGCCGCGCTCTACGACCAGGACCTCTTCGACCACGGCGACCTGTTGGCGGCGTAGCGCCGCGCCGTATTGCGCCGTGACACACCGTTGTTCAAGGAAAACCAAAATATATTATGTATATGTCATTTTACAACTTTCTCGGGAATTTATAAATATTATTTGAATGATTTTATGATGATGATGTTTGACATGATTATAATATGCGCGCAGGCTAAGGCAGGTGTTAAAGGTTATACAGTTGTCACATTATGTTTTTTTCAATTGGCAGTGAAATTGAAACCGAACACAAAATGATACAAAATACGTCAAAATGATTACACTCATCATAAATAATTATTACAATCGAAAATGGATCATAGAATAACAGTTTTTAAAAACAAAATAAATTAGTCAAAAAACAAATTATTAACTGTTTTACTGCGACTGTATCTTTCTCTTTCGAAAACTAAGTTTTTATGAAGAATGTATTGAGCTACTCGCTCGTGCGTCATGATTTAGTAGCGCTCTCTTTCTCTGACGGGAAACTTAAAAGCTCTATGGTTTCGAGACTAGTTAACATAGTGAAAAAAGAAAAATTGCATTGTGTTAAACTTTTATTTTAATATAGAATATGTTTAATTAATAATATTTTAATATACAAGTAAAATAAAATGTATAAAAAAATTAGTCAAATATCCATTTTGTAGAACTATAACAGTGTAACGAAATACCGAATATAACGAAACGCTGTGTACAACACCGTTCGTACTCTGTTACGAGTCACAGGTTGTTGGCTTGGCTAGGCAGTTACCGGCCGCCCCACCGTGCCCCACCGTGCCCCAGCGGGCTCCACCGTGCCCCACCGGGCCCCACCGTGCCCCACCGTGGCTCACCGTGGCGCCAAGCGATTTAGCGTTCCGTACGATGGCGGATAGAGGCCGATTAGGGGCATGGGATTAATTTACACTGCCATACCCCTTCTTAGTCAGCCCGCTGTTTAGACTGCATCGTCACTTGCCATCAGGTGAGATCTCGGGCACGGGCTATTTTTATCAATTTGAAAAAAAAACATGACGTCAATTTTTATACATAAGAAAGATGGTGCGTTTTTTATCTGAATAAGTTTCTATTCTTGCTAGCGAACACAATATACCCATTTATTATGCGTCTCATTGAGAGGTTCTCAATAAGACGCACATTTTTATTTGCTCGGCGAGTTTGCTGTTATTATTAACTCAATGTATTTTTTTTTTATTTTAATTAAAATGAATATAAACACGTCTTAATACGGTTTGTTTTTTATTTGTGAGAGGTAGGTACTTAGGCACCTACTTCTACTTCAGAAACCGTGATATAATAGCAATCTAAAGATTAAGGCAATGGGCGCTTATTCTCAGTTCGAGTGCCGCACAATGTCTACAATTTTCCGTCTTGTTACGTACGTACGTACCGTAGGTACTTATGTATGATATAGGTAATTATTAGTTAAATCGCTTGTGTTACTTGCCGTCGGCCCGCTGCACATTGTGTAATTTTTCCCAAAATCGGACATCCCTTTTTTATGATACTAATCGAAACTTTAAGCTTTTTTAATGCTAGAGTAGAACACCCAGAAGTTTGAACCGGTCTGTTTAGAACCGGAGTTATAATTTTTTAAATTTTTTTTATGGTTACCAGAAAAAACTAAGAAATGCTGTAACTTTCTATGTAACGAAAGTTTTTAAGTTTCAATTATAGCATGCTATAAAATCAATTAAGTGCTATTTTTGGAAACATATAATTAATTTCTAAGTGAACAATAAAGGAAGATATGTTTTTTTAACTAATTTTGAAATTATTTTTTTTTCTCATCTTTGTATAGATATTAGCATCTAATTTTCACATATTGTATTTATTAGTGCTATGTTAACCCGCTTGTATAATATCAGATACGTAACACTTAGGACCTCGGAGTTATTGAATTTTAAAAACTTCATTTTATGCAACTCAATAATAATCCCTGAAAAACATAATCCTCCGTTTTCACAGTCGGATAAAAATTCTTTCTTTCAGCCACTTTTTTAGAATTTTCTCTCGTACATTTGTAATTAAGATCTTTGTGACAACCCTAATATCATTGAAATTGTAAAATCTCATACATATCTCCAATGTCCTCATAGATTTCTGTGTGATCTTTTTTACTAGTAACAATACAGTTACGAGGTATGTTTTCAGATAGATATCTACTGCTAATCGTAAATGGTTTATGAGAAAAAAAATAAAATGTAAAAATCACAAAATTAAGAATAATTACTTTATTATTAATACTAAAATTATTTTGTTTAGCTTATAAAATGCCCTGTATATAATGCCACTTTGCCTTATAAATAATTGCATAAATATCATATGCAATTCTTTTATTTCGCCTTTTTCTGAAAATACAGAATTTTCTAAAAAAAAATATTACTCCGAAGTCCTAAGTGTTACGTATCTGATATTATACAGGCGGGTTAACATAGCACTAATAAATACAATATGTGAAAATTAGATGCTAATATCTATACAAAGATGAGAAAAAAATTAATTTCAAAATTAGTTAAAAAAAAACATATCTTCCTTTATTGTTCACTTAGAAATTAATTATATGTTTCCAAAAATAGCACTTAATTGATTTTATAGCATGCTATAATTGAAACTTGAAAACTTTCGTTACGTAGAAAGTTACAGCATTTCTTAGTTTTTTTCTGGTAACCATAAAAAAAATTAAAAAAAATTATAACTCCGGTTCTAAACAGACCGGTTCAAACTTCTGGGTGTTCTACTCTAGCATTAAAAAAAGCTTAAAGTTTCGATTAGTATCATAAAAAAGGGATGTCCGATTTTGGGAAAAATTACACAATGTGCGCTGTGTGTCAGATGGTGGTCAGATGCCACAAAGGCCATGATCGAGATCACGTTAGCATTGAAGTTTCTAGAATCGGATTAGACTTGGCATGTAAACTACTCGCCTACGATTTGCCGATGCCAATAATATAGGTACGGCAGAGCCTCGGTGACCCCGCGACCTCGACAGGGTTTCTCGACAGGTGGCCTTAAAATTAGCGCGAGTTTCTCCAAAATCTCTGAGTCGGACTGTCGGATGCCGGAGGCGGGGTTGACGGCGGGGCGGGGCGGCGGGCGGCGGGCTACGCGGGCCGCTACTGGGGCGGCTCTGCGGCGCCGTCCTCGCGCAGCTCGAACAGCAGCGGCAGGCCGCCGGCCACGCTCTGCACGATGCCGGAGGCGGGGTTGACGGCGGGGCGGCGGGCGGCGGGCCGCTACTGGGGCGGCTCCGCGGCGCCGTCCTCGCGCAGCTCGAACAGCAGCGGCAGGCCGCCGGCCACGCTGTGCACGATGCCGGAGGCGGGGTTGACGGCGGGGCGGCGCGGCGCGCCGGGCGCGGGCCGCACGCTGAAGCGCGCCAGCACGGCCGCCAGCCCGGCCAGTGACTGCATGAGCCCCAGCCGCTCGCCTGCAACGAGACAGTGACAGTGCGACACGTGACAACACCGCACGTGCGCATCGCAGGGAGTGGTGACCGTTTGTAGATAATCCCATCCCATCTCAAAATATAACATTGTTTAAGTTTTGAGATGGGCAAAAAATTTTGAAACAGACTAGTAGCTAATAGCTCGGAAACAGACAAAATAGTGTTAAAAAACCTGACGGGCGGACAAATTCTAATATGTGTAGGCGCAGGGTGTAGGTAAGGTACATCTACGACCTACTTAAATTCGGAGGCTTCGCTGTTCAGCACAGTGATCAACCTATAACTTTTATGAACTTATTTATTAATAAGCCTGGAAATACACGTCAGGTTTTTTCATCCGATAGTCTGATCCGGTAGCCTGATCAGGCTACCGGAAGGCATTGAAGCCATTACTTTGTATGAACAGTCAATACACGTCCGATCCGGTGGCCGGATCGGACGTCCGAGTCGGAAACGGGCGCGAGGCGTTTCCGATTTTACTGTCGGTCCGATTGTCTGAAGGCGCGGTCTACATACTTCTAGTATGAGACAAAATAGACATACGGTTACTCCTTCCGATTTTGCCAGTCAGGGTTCCCAACTTAGGGCTTTTAGCCCTAAATTTAGGGCGGAATTTTGCTTATTGGGATTTTTTAGGGCCCAAAAAATCTAGCACTGACACTGTGTGGACGCATCGTTGTGGTTCGAATAATGGGCGAAAATTATGAAAAAAAATAAAAAAATAAATAAAATAATTCATAATAATAAAATTATTTTTATTATGAATAATTTTGGATGTTTTAAATAGAAATGACTCTCAGTAAGTCTTGTCAAATTGATTGGATGAATCCAATAGCGACGTTTTTTCTTCTTTCTCTTTCCTCTTTAAAATTTCTGTGGTGGTGTCGTGTTGTTACGTTCCCTCAAATATGGTTGAGCGAAGCAATGGCTGGATCCTGCGTCATGCTCGTGAACGAGTGCCACCAACGGGAATGGGTCTGCTTTTGCCTGCCTGTCTTAACATGCATTGGATTGTTTTGCATTTTTGAAACTTTATTGTGGAAACACTGTATACATAGCATAGTTTTGTTACCTATTGTAAAAAAAATTTTTTTGAAAAGAGCGACCGCCGAGTTTATTGCTGGCTCTTCTCGGCAGGAACGGCATTCCGAACCAGTGGTAGGTTCATTGACGATTCAAAAGTACTTGTAAAAGTTTATTTGAATAAAAAATATTTCTATTTCTATTAACTCGTCATCCATCTTCTTTTCTTCTGCTTTGCTCCAAACGCAAGCACTCGGGATGATAGCTCGGCAACGACTGAGTTCAGAAAAAGCCTGACGGAAAAATCGGATGTGTATCGAGTAAATACGATCCAGTTGCCTGATCAGACAATCGGAAACAAAATCGGACGTCTATTGCCAGGCTAAGTATCATTACTATCGGTACGAGTATCATTCAACTGCGCTGTTTGCAAAATAGGTGGTTAGCTAACTAAGTAAGTAATCGTTTAAAGTCTGAGTGAGGGAGTCATACGAGTTTTTTGTATTTAGATAGATGACCGTGAACGGTTGGCCTTTTATCCGCCGTTAGCAGAGTAGGTAGGTATGTATAATAATCACTAGTCTAATAGTCAAAATAATTATTATCTACCACATTTTTTACCTATGGGTAGGTACGGTTTGCGTTTGAGCGGTTCCAAGGTCAAAGCGCATGTAAGCATGTAGACGCGGCGGTAGTGCGGCGCGAGGCGGGCGGCGTGCGGCGGAGGGGGGCGACTCACCGATGCAGGCGCGCGGCCCGTCGCCGAAGGGCATGTAGACGCGGCGGTAGTGCGGCGCGAGGCGGGCGGGGTGCGGCGGAGGGGGGCGACTCACCGATGCAGGCGCGCGGCCCGTCGCCGAAGGGCATGTAGACGCGGCGGTAGTGCGGCGCGAGGCGGGCGGGGTGCGGCGGAGGGGGGCGACTCACCGATGCAGGCGCGCGGCCCGTCGCCGAAGGGCATGTAGACGCGGCGGTAGTGCGGCGCGAGGCGGGCGGGGTGCGGCGGAGGGGGGCGACTCACCGATGCAGGCGCGCGGCCCGTCGCCGAAGGGCATGTAGACGCGGCGGTAGTGCGGCGCGAGGCGGGCGGGGTGCGGCGGAGGGGGGCGACTCACCGATGCAGGCGCGCGGCCCGTCGCCGAAGGGCATGTAGACGCGGCGGTAGTGCGGCGCGAGGCGGGCCGGGTCGTGCCGCTCGGGCCGGAACTCGTCCGGCGCGTCGAAGTACTGCGGGTCCGTGTGCAGCGCCTGCAGCGGCACCACCACGCGCACGCCCGCGTCGATGCGCAGCCCCAGCTCCTCGAACGTGTAGGGCCGCGCGCTCTCGCGCAGCAGGAAGCCGAGCGACGGGAACACGCGCATGCCCTCCTTGAGCGTCCACTCCAGGTACGTCATCTCGCGCACGGCGTCGTAGCTCAGGCGGCCGCCGTGGCGCGCCAGCGCGGCGTCCACGTCCCGCTGCGCGCGGCGCTGCACGTGCGGGTGGTGCGCCAGCTCGTGCAGCGTCATGCTGGTGGCGGACGACGACGTCTCGAAGCCGGCCGCGAAGAACACGAACACCTGCGCCGCCACGATCTCGTCGTCCATCTCCAGCGTGGCGCGCGCCGGCGAGCCGTCCGCCTCGCGGCGCTCCAGCGACTCCACCTCCATGACGCCCTTCCGGCGGCACTCGAGCAGCGAGTCCACGAAGTCGTGGCGGCCGCTCGGCGCGTAGCCGCGGCGCCGCAGCACCTCGTCCACGAGCCGCCGGAAGTCCGCCTCGACGCGGCCGAGCGTGCGCAGCCCGTCGAACAGCGGCGGGAACATGTCGCGCAGCATCAGCACAAACATCTCCTTGGCGCCCAGCTGGAAGATCTTGGCTCCGACGCGGCGGAAGGCGGAGTCGTCGCCGAGCGAGTCGCCGTCGAGGCCGAAGCCGCAGGCGCCGATGAAGTCGGTCGTGTAGCGCGCCATGAGGTCGCGCGCGTCGAGCGGGCGGCGCGCGGCGGCGGCGGTCAGCAGGCGCGCCTGCAGCCGCTCGGCGCGCTCCACGACGAGCGGGAACATGGCCTTGAGCTTGCCGCTCGTGAAGGTGGGCGTCATGCGCTGGCGCAGCAGCCGCCACAGGTCGCCGTCCGCGAAGAACAGGTTGCGCAGCAGCGGCTCGGGCGCGCGGTGCCGCGGCGTCACCCCGCGCGGGTAGAACGCCGCGAAGTCGGCGACGAGCACGCGCCGCGCCAGCTCGGGGTCGCGCAGCACGAGCTCGGGCCGGTTGGCGCGGAAGAAGCCCACGACGCGCTCGCGCGGGTACTTGCGGTACGCCTCCGCGGCCAGCTCGGTGAAGCTCTTGCGCAGGAAGTAGTTGCGCGCGTTGTTGCCGAAGAAGGGGATCGGGCGGTCGTGCGCCACGCCGCGCCGCGCCCAGTACGAGAAGTTCCTCGTGCCGTACAGGTAGGCGGCGCCGAGCGCGAGCGCGACCAGCAGCAGCGCGATCATGGCGGCGGGGGGCGCGAGCGACGGCCGCGGCGGGGGCGCTGCGACTGGCCGAGTGGCCGCGAGTGGCCCGCGCCCCGCGCCGCGCGTGTCGCGAGAACGTTGACAGATAACACGCACACAGGCTGTAGATAATAAGGAGTGCAAAAGATACGAATTGCTTGCATAAATTGCCCAGCATATCTACTACGGCCACAGAATAATTTATGCTTATTCTTCTAATACTTTATGCAGATTCGAAAGCACTTTGTAAATTTTTTGTTGAATAAAAAATTATTCTGTTTTATTATATTCATAATTTATTTATATACGTATAGGATATAGGTAAGGATAAGGTTCTTTTATTCAAATAAACTTTTACAAAGTGTTTTCGATTTGTCAAGTGAATCTTCCACTGGATCGGAAATCGGAATACCGATCCACGTTCCAACCGAGAACAAACAGCAAGAAACTCAGCTCTTTAAAAAAATTAAATAACAATAGATTATTATTAACTATTTAGGTATTTTTTATATGCTTAGGTACCTATTTATTTAATGGACAATCAACAGGTTACAATAATTCTTATTGAACTTAACATAAAAATTCTTTTCAAAAAACCGACTTCAAACGCCACTACAAAGTATAAAAATAATTTTATTTTGTACACGTTTGTTGAAGTCGGGCGGCTTAAATAGAAACGATGAAACCGATACGCGATGCTGACCCGATTTCAATAAGCGTGACTCTTATATGTCACCATAAGGTAAGCGTCGCGCGTCAATTTCATCGTTTCTAGTTAAGCCCGCCCGACTTCAACAAACGTGTACAAAATAAAATTATTTTTATACTTTGTAGTGGCGTTTGAAGTCGGTTTTTTGAAAAGAATTTTTATTTTAAGCTTTTTAGTGTAGCTTGTTCCTGTTCTCTTTCTCCCCTCCCTCCAACACTAGATACGGTACTAAAGTAGTCTATACTTGGTACCTACAGCACTTATTAACAACATACAATTTCTAAAGAGCTAAGACCAACAATACCAATTCGGAAGCGACAGTTCGTAATCCCTCCAACCCTGCAGCATCAGGATTGAGGAGCTAGAACCTTGAATTTTATATGTAGTATATGCTTGGTACCAACAATATCAATTCGTAAGCGACAGTTCATAAATCCTCACAGATTAGGTAGGCAGTACCCCTGCAGCATCAGTATTGAAGAGCTAGGACCTTGAACTCCACGATGTAGCCTATGCTTAATACTAACAATATCAATTTGCAAGCGACAGTTCCTAAATCCTCACAGTTTAGGTAGGCAGTACCCTGCAGCATCAGAAGTGAAGATCAAGGACCTTGACCTCCACGATGTAGCCTATGCTTAATACTAACAATATCAATTTGCAAGCGAAAGTTCCTAAATCCTCACAGTTTAGGTAGGCAGTACCCTGCAGCATCAGGATTGAAGAGCTAGGACCTTGAGCTTCACGATGTAGACTATGCTTAATACTAATAATATCAATTCGTAAGCGAAAGTTCCTAAAGCCTCATAGTTTAGGTGGGCAGTACCCTGCAGCATCAGGATTGAGGAGTAGGACCTGAAGCTCTAAGATCTAGTATATGCTTAGGCCAAGCATACCAATTCGTAAATGACAGTTCCTAAAATCCCATAATTTAGGGGGAAAGTACCTCTGCAGCATCAGGCTTGAAGAGTTGAAGGTAAAAATTTTTATGGGACCATTTCGCGAGCTTCCTCTGTCGATTAAAAAAAAAATCGCGTGAATCGGTCCAGAAACCCCGGAGTAATCGGCGGGCATACATAGAAAAAAAAAAAAAATATACCGGCCGAATTGATAACCTCCTCCTTTTTGGAAGTCGGTTAAAAATGAAAAACAATAGACTGTGAAAAACATATACTCTTAAAATGTCACTTGCTTTTACGGTGAAAGAGACCGCCTGTATGCCTGAGTGTTCGCCGATAATGTTTCCAAAGACGTATGAAGTCGGTCGGCGACCGGCGCGCTGCGCGGTGGACGTTGGCTACACCCGTCTCACCGGAGTCCGGCGACGGGTAGAACAGATGAGGCTAATATTATGGACAGGTCAGTGGTCACCTTAAGTCATCGACCGCGGCCCCACAGAAGCCGGTTTCCTCGCTCGCATCGCGCAGACCGGCGGCCGGCCTGCGTCACATGCGGACACTGGTCGGTGCTCATTTCCAGGAAGTCTACTTACTTTATGCGCAGTCATCATGACTGGTGTCGAACACTTATAAATAATAATAATTAATCAGACAGCGCATAATTATGATTTCCAATTATTGCTAAGGACTCGACTCATGTCGGACTTTGTCCTCTTGTGCAATTGTTGCACGATGTAACGTCTTATCTAGAATATGTATGTTCATTGTTCATCTTAGGACAGGGTGTCGGGTGTCGGGTGTCGGGTCGGTACGTGCAGCAGCTCACAGCGACAATAAGAAATGGGAGAGCTCGGTACGCGTGTGTCGCTCTATGTGATCAAATCCGATACCTACGAGGACGAGGGATAATTGATATACATATATATATTATACGAGTACACACCACGATCAATGTTTTAGTTGGAACCTCGTGACTGACCACGGACCATGCATGACTTATTATCTATATTACTTCCAAGTTCCAACTAAAACATTTGTCGCGATGTACTCGTACAATATATCACAATTATGTCATTAAACCACGAATTACTTTAGTCTAAATAGGTACATTTATACTCTAGGATGTGCAAGGCCTGAGGTATTTACATCCGGGATCGAAGACTTTAATTCCGTATATGTGGCTTTTGCTCTATATTATGTTAAGGGCAGAGCGGGTTTTTCGGATTTTTAGTGCCCAGAATTTACATGGCTTTAATTTTAGAGGCTTAAAGAATAGTTATAGGTTCCGAACCAAGCCATAATCAGGTGCGCGTGGCTCATGGTTGTGTGTGTGTCGTATCTGCATAAGTGTGAGCGAGAGCTTGCTCGCGCCTGACTGCTCCCACCTAGGCTTCTGCAGGCACGAACAGTTACGCAATGTGCATGTACATGACGTAACCACAAGTAGGTAAAGCGCCCGTCTACATTTCAAATGGTGACGCGTCGCTCTCACAAAGTTAGCATTCCCATGCCCATTTGGAATGCATCCAGTCACAGGCCTTCCTATTTAGGCTTTACTTCATGTAATTGTTAGGGGAAGGTTTGCTTGTTTGTTTGGTTTGCGGACATACTCTCTCTCTCTCATATGTACATATATTATATCGGTAAACAAACAAATGGATCTGTTGTGTGTTTCAGCAGCTGTAGCGCGGGCGTGGCCGTGGCGGCGAGGGAGCTGCACGCCGCGTGTGCGGTGTGGCGCGGCGTGGCGCGGTGTGGCGCGGCGTGGCGTCGCGTGGCGTGGCGCGGCGTCGCGTGGTGTAGCGTGGCGTGGCACGGCGTGGCGCGATGTGGCGTGGCGTGGCGCGGCTCGCTCTCGCGCTCTTCGGCCAGGCGGTAGAGCCATAGAGAAGGATGTATGGTAGAGCGACCCCGGTCGCTCGCTGCGCAGCTGACGGCCACGGCTCCAGATTAATTAGGTTGGTGCTTTTAATATTAATTACTTTACGAGTTAGATTTGGAATAGTAACATTATTCTCAATTTTTTGGAGGGTTCCGTAGCCGAAGGGTAACCAACGGGATCCTATTAGCAGCGCATGCGAGCGCGCGGCGCGGCGCGGCGGCGGCGGCGGTACGCGCATTGTACCTGCAAACAATAAACGTGAAACAATGGATAATAATAACAATTTATGGGGATTGGGGAAGTTTGTCGAGAGGGTTGCGCGTGGGGGGGGGGCGGGGGGCGAGGGGGCGGGCCCCGCGCCGCACTGTGCCGCGCGCTCGCTGCGCGTACGCTCGTGCCGGCTCCTCGCTGCTGTCCCGTGCGGTTGCGATCGCGACTTTGATACCGAGGATTTGAAAATCACCGATAGTGTTTTTGTGATGCAACTTTGTGATTGTGAGATGAACTGAACGGTCGAGGTGAGCTGGCACGTTTGTCGCTTGTGTGATTTATTTATTTATTGGTTTGCCAACAGGAAAACACACAAGAATTATAAAAAATTATACCTACTTACAACTAGGTAGGTAGTAGGTACTGAGCCGATTTTGATGAATGACGTGTGAATCGATTTGTTTATGGTCTGTATGAACAAAATTAAAATAATTTTCCGTGGGGTTAAACTTTTTAATCTTATTACTAATTGTATTTTAAACATTCAAACAAATATGATCATGTGCTTCTCATAATTCAATTGTAGACATTAAATTAACCTTGTGTACCTAATTGTTAACTGGCAAACCCGCATTTGCACTTTTGCTTATACGCATGTCGGTTTGCCTGCAATTGGGTGCACACCTGAAATGTTTCTATAGATGTAGTACCTACTACCAATAATTACAATATGGTTTACTTTGTATAATAAGTAGGACCTATCCTTACTAATATGATAAATGAGAATGTATGTTTGTTTGATGGTTTGTCCTTCAATTACCTACGCCACAACAGAGCAATGGATCGACTTGATTTTTTTCCATGGTACCTACACCCATGGAGGACCTGTAGAGTGACACGCGCTACTTTTTATTCCGGAAAATCTAAGAGTTCCCTTAGGATTTTTAAAATTAAATCCATGTGGACGAAGTCATGGGCATCAGCTAGTAGTCGAAAGTCAAAACTATTCGTCAACTCGGCTTGCATCCTGACTAGTGAGTGCGGTGTGACTGTGAATAATCCCAAATTCCAAATCCCAAATATAATGTTACCCACACTAGATATCTGTGTAATTGTATACCTACTGTCTATAGTGTATACCTACCTACCTACACTGACCACTTGCGTAGGCACCATCTTTCTGTAAGTTCTGAAGAACTAGAAAACGATTAACTTAGTGTTTAGTCTTCACAGTCGCACTTACGTCGCAGATGTGCTGGCGACCAAACGCAGGACTTACACTAAACTGCTAATTGAAAAGCTCCAGATAATGAAGTTAATTAATAAATACATAATTCCCGGCGCGTGGCCACGCCCACTCGCACGCTATCATTTAATTATAAAGTGCTTCGGTTGTAACTGATAGTTGCGTCAGCGCGGAGTGGTTACTGGTTCAACAGTTGCGAGTGTTTGCGTTGCGACGACAGAGTTATAGGATTTCAATGGAGGGATACATGATACATCGGTACATTACCTAATTACTCTATAAAAATAATGCAATTGAAATGTTTTAACCATTTATGTCATGATTTTAAACGGCGACACCGACCACACCCCTTATATTCTTTCTGAAATTGGAGTTTTAAACTCAAGCCTCCATTCGTTCGCCACCAAGTGCACAAAAGCTCCTATGCCATGTCGACGCCTGTATGACGCATGTCGAGCATTCAACCCTCCGAGTGAGGGGCGAGCACGGAAGCTCTGCCAGAATAGATTGTCAGCTCGAGGATGACGTACCTATATACTACTATGTACTTACCAGGGGGTTAAAACAAGTTGTTTTAAAACACATGTTTAAAACAGTTTGAATTTAAACCGTATCACACGTTTAAAAACTGATTAAAACTAGTTTCAAGCTTTGTATAAAACAACTAGCTTTTGCCCGCGGATTCGCTCACGTTACGTTCGATTTTTCAAAGTCCTATTTTACCCCCTTAGCAGTTGAATTTCCAAGCGGATTCTTAGCGGATGCCTATGTCTTAATAGCTATCTGTATGCTCAGCCCGATCCGTCCAGCGGTTTGGGCTGTGTGTTGATAGATCAGTCAGTCGGTCACTTTTGTCTTTTATATATTCAGATAAGAAAAAAGCTTTAAACTACTTTTCATAGCTGTTTAATGGATATAAAATTAAAATAAATTAATATTTAGGAGTCTAAATAGCTCGTTGAACCAGTTTAGTCTATGCTTGTAAATTGCTTTGTTATATTTTTGAACTTTTATTGGGATTGTAGTAATTAAATTGATAGTTTTTTGTAAATTTTTAATTTACTATGACGAATTTGTAAAGATCTAGTCTAGAAATGAAGCGCGTCCCCTCGTTGAGTAAGTAGGTAGGTAAGTACCTACCTACTTACCTACTCAACGAGGGGACGCGCTTTCGCGGCATGTGTTGTCTTGCATTAGTGCCATAATCCTTATCCTAATCCTTATTCTTACTCCTAATATATAAATGCGAAAGTGTGTTTGTGTGTTGTTTTGTTGGTTAGTTCTTCAATCACGCCGCAGAAAAGCAACGGATCGACGTGATTTTTTGCATGGGTATAGTCGAGGACCTGGAGAGTGACACAGGCTAAAATTTTATCCCGGAAAATTAAAGACTTCCCGCGGGATTTTAAGAACTTAATCCACGCGAACGAAGGCGCGGGCATCGACTAGTTTATAATATGCCTACCACATTGGGACGAAAGTTCAACTTTTATTCCGGGAAAAATGCCTCGTAAGATCAACAGCATAAATCTGTTGCTTTCGTAAACCTTAAGTACCTACCTAATGACTTATTAGGTACATAGTTTATATCCCTCTACCAAATCAAGTTCGTTTGGTTTTCTGGCTTCTGCATAATATAATGTGCTAGTTAATGTCGTATTACCTAAGCATGTACTTGTAGTCCATATAAGATACATAGGGCTATTAGGGCTTTGCCTAACAAGTGAAAGTCGTTGTATTTCCACACTTTTTTTACTCGTAGTAGGAAGACCGCGGATCTTTTGGGCGCTTTAAAATCGTATCGGACAAAAATAAGAACGGTTAAAATATTGTTTCAATTTCACAATGAGCGACAAGAAAATTAAAACCAAATGCCAGTGTCGGAAATTGAGAAGTGCTATATTTAGAGCACAGATTTAGAGTCATCCGGCGAGCTGATCGGATAATGGTGCTGTCAAATGTCACCGCGGCACCGCGTCGCCGCGCGCCGGCCGCCCGCGGCGCATAGCTACCTACCTACGTAGCGCGTAGGCGCGTGTCGTAGCTGTGAGCGGGTCGCGTAGAGGGTGGTCGGTCGGAGGCGATGCCGGCGATGCCAGCCAGCAATGCCAACAATGTTGTCGACCGCGTGTGAGTAGTGAAAGGCTTTTGAACGCCAGAGGCCTGAACAATAACATACGACATTGCGGCATGTTGCACATTTTGACACGCTTGTAGGCTGTACCGCTGTAGCGTGCATGCCTTAGCACGCAAATGTCGGTTTGCCTGTGATTGGGTGCACACCTGGAATGTTTCTATAGATGTAGTATAATTTTTTGTATGATTTCCTGTTGGCAAACCAATAAATAAATAAATGCCACTATTTTTGGATTTGATAATGGTGAAATCTATACTATTATAATAAAGAGAGAGCGCGAATTTTGTGAGTTTGTATGTATGTCCGGAGCAAACTTTGGAACCACCGCACCTATTACAATAATTCTTTTACCATTTCAAAGGTACATTATTCCAGATGGTTATAGGCTATAATTATGTTAGTAAATGTATTATGGCTAGATTATTATGTGCAAATTTGTTAAAGAAGTCGGAAATTTTTTTGACTCTTAAACGTTTTCAAGGCGTGCGCTGGGTCATATGCTGTTATTGGATGAAAATGATGTATGGGTGAATTGTTCCTCTTAAAGAGTTCTAAAAAAAAGTCCGCGATAGCATATGTCTATATTCTAAGGATAACTTACAGTAACCATTTCTATCTTTCAAATTTTGATTAAAAATAATGAATTATTTTCGGAGCTTCTTTAACCGATGTGATGTGAATCTATATTTAAATAAATATGTTTATTATCGTAAGTATTTAATTTAGAACATATTTGCCCTTTACACTATACAATTTAAATAAATATCTTAGGAGTTATAAAATAAAAATATATATAATTATATAAAATATATATATATAAAATTAGTTATATGCATTACCTTTGTTGTATTTAATTTTCCACAGGTTGTGTATAATGTACCTATTTGAGGATCAGTAGTAGAGTTCAGTAGAGTTATCTTTAGAATCTTTTAGCTTCTCGTCTCCCGTCGAGGGTTGAGAAGCGAACTGATAGCCATATAATATAGGGACATATTAGTTTTAGAAAGTTTTGACGAGAATTTGCAGATAGTTAGGCATTATTATTGGCTGAGTGGTTGTTTTGTGCCAATTTTGCTTCGGGTCGCGGTACGTGCTGAAGGAGAATGTCATGACATCATAAATGAAATTATTTTATGCCACCGAGAGTGGTGTCGTAGTCTCCGAGAGGAGACCTGCTAAGGGGTGAGCCGTTGATAGGTTGCAAATGATGTAGAGTAATGTTCGCACCGGTGGCGGAGCGCGCGCGGCGCACGGGGCGGGGCGCACGCGGCGCGGCGCAACCTTTGCGCGTATTCCGGGCGCGCTATTTGCGCGTCGCCGCATATAGCGCGCACAGAGCGGCGCGCGCGCAGACCCGGCCGCGCACGGTCACGTACACACCACTTCTTGTCGTATCCCATTCCTGGACTACGAGTTTGTGTACGTGAACATAATAGTAAATCTACTTAGATTGCGTTGGGATATAGAGTTCTCTTCCGATAGCTTTAGATTCGAACATGCTCCGGCAGCGTAAGCTTAAATTCCCATTTTATACTCCTCAAAATTACGAAAATTATCTCACAAAAACACAGAAAATAATCCAGATTGAGGGTGGCCGCCGCGGGCGCGGCGCTGGCGACTGGCGATTGGCCGGTCGCGGTGACCGCTGGCGACTGGCCGTGGCCGGTCGCGGTGACCGCTGGCGACTGGCCGTGGCCGGTCGCGGTGACCGCTGGCGACTGGCCGTGGCCGGTCGCGGTGGCCGCTGGCGCGCGTAAATCACGCCAAAGCGGAAAGATCAAAGTCAGAGCTTACGAGTTTAAATAAAGTCGACTTTGTGCACAAGCGCGCGTTTACCTACTTAATCAGCTCAGTAATACACAAATCTTTACGACCGAGAAAAGGCTGACGTTTTATGTATACTTTTTTTTCGTTGAATCCGGGACACGCGGGAGCGAGAGACAGAGACAAGAGACCGCCGAAAATTTCTATAGACGATGCAATTTGAAACTAAATAAATCACGAGCTTATATTATTAAAACTACGTGAAGTATTGTGGAGCTCACCTGGTTCTGCATTTAGTGCATTGTCATTCGATTGGTTCGGTCTGACTAAACGCCTGGAGCCGCGAGCTGCCGTGTCTGTGAGCTTGTGAGGGCCGGGCGCGCGGCAGATGCGGCCGCGGACATTCCGCCGCTTATGGCTCGAGCCCGATTTGTATCCACTTGATTTGTACAAACTAACATTTTAAGCTCCTAATAGCTGCAAATTAGTCGCGTTTTCGCATCTACTCGCGTACACTTAGGTATTCATATATTCATTCCCATCACTACTCTAATTATAATGCGCCATTGATGACAGCAGTAAAGCACTCATTCGAAAGTGCCCCTTATCACAGTTAATTATAAGTTTGTCATAATTTGTGCTCATTTCGACTCTAGCGGCGATGTTATGGCCCTCGTAAAAGATAGGATTCGAACCGTTCGTGATAAGTCGGCCGTCATTCAAATTTAATTGACACTAAAGTTTGTGGTAAATGCAGTCCATATGCGGCGCAGCGGTGTGTACTGTGGGAGAACGCGCGCGGCCTGTGTGAGAACCCGCGGGGACTGTGTGAGAACGCGCGGGGACTGTGTGAGAACGCGCGCGGGCTGAGGGAGAACTCGCGGTCTGCACGACCGACCACTAGCTGAATGTAACTTGTCTTGAGGCTTGAGGCCAACGGTTTTGCCAACATTGCGATTTACGGTGTTTTACCATTGGAGCGAATGTAATTTTGCGAAGTTTCTCTCGCCTACAAAGTTTTTTATATGAGCAGTAACAAAACAAACCCAGTGGTAGACACGCTCTAGAAACTAATATTGTATTTGTGCCTGTGATTTGTTTGTCGGATTTTAATTTCATTCGTATGGGTAGGTAACGTAGATTTAGCGTGTAGAAAATGGGTTTAGTCTATAGTTTTTCATAAATAAGACGATAACGTCACTTTGTCTTGTTTCAGGTTCGGATGTGGTGTTCGCGATGGGCGCAGGGCGGCCGCGTCGTGTGCGGTGCGGGAGGCGCGGCGCGGAGTGAACTGCTGCACGGGCAGCGCGCCGAACAGATGTGCGCGCGCGTGCTGCTGCTGCTGCTGGCCGCGCTGCCCGCGCTCGCCGGTGAGTCGCACGCCTCTAGCACCCTCCACCACCGCCTACCACCCACAACCACCCACAACCACTGATCTCACGCTGCGCCGGGCAGACCGTGCCGGCTCAAAGAACAGCACCGGTTACGGGAACTAACATTAACATTTTCCAGTACAATTTATTACAATTAAAATTACATTCAACCGGTTCCATTTTCGAGTCGCCTTAAGCAGCCCGTCTATACATATCTAGTAGGCATTTGTAATAAAAGCTTTTATTTTATTATATTGCCGTAAGTGCGGGGGGAGGAGAGATAGGACTACCTACCGTAATAGTTATAATGATATTAAACTACAAAATGTTAAAAAAAAGAGTCGTCGGTTGCAAAAAAGTTTCTAGTTTTATAGCATCCGGAAATGGATGAACATTGCCGGTATGGACAGAGCTAACTGTGAATCCTCGCTAGTCGGAGAGGCACTCGAAGAAGTCGAGAAGTCGAGGAGGCACTGGGAACCCCGGTGCACCGCGAGCGCCGCGGCCGCCGGCGCCGTCTGTCGCCGTCTGTCGCCGTCTGTCGCCGCACATGGCTCTGATTTGTCATGGGAACAGATTGTAGCCCAATTCTTAGTACATTTTGGCAATCGTTCGCAGATGCTGCTGTAACGGAATGTTTATTTTAAGCTCAATTCGATACCGAATTTAAACTATTAACTGATGATGTAAGCTATCTGAGACTCCCTAATTTCGCCAACAACGACGACCTCCCTGGCGCAGTGGTGAGCGCTGTGGTCTTATGACTGGGAGATCTCGGGTTCGATTCCCGGCGAGGGCAATTTAGGAATTTATAATTTCTAAATTGTCTCTGGTCTAGTCTGGTGGGAGGCTTTGGCCGTGGCTAGTTACCACCCTACCGTCAAAGACGTGCCGCCAAGCGATTTAGCGTTCCGGCACGATGGCGTGTAGAAACCGATTAGGGGTATGGGTTGAATTTACACTGCTATACCCCTTCCAAGTTAGTCCGCTACCATCTTAGACTGCATCGTCACTTACCATCAGGTGAGAACGCAGTCAAGAGGGCCTAGACAAAGTTACATTCCATTAGCGATATCGCTAGTAGAAATGTCGAAAAATGTATGGGATTGACATTAGCTATCGAAATGTCACGTGGTCTAATAAAAACGAATCGACAAGTGCTAGACAAGTGGCATTTTTCACAAGCGTTATCGATAGTTGTCGATTTTATTGATGGAAACCGTAGCGAACGCCAAGACCCTGTAGAAAACGAAAGAAATTGCATTGTTTTGTTAATTTTAGTTGTTTTTTGAATTATTTTGAGATTGTTATTGGCTTCTTGCATTATTATTGAACAATAATAATGATAATAATTATTGAATTGATAAATATTGGTAAGAAACGAAATCATTTATTGATGGTGGGTCGTCTCCTCATGCCGAAGGCCTGAGGGGGGACGGGCTTCGAGGCCTAGCCTCATTACCCGGGCGGGGCGCGGGGGAGAACACTCCCCCGGTGATTAATTTCGGCCTTGAATGGCCGAGGCTCACTGGCGTGGGCCAGGAGCCTGTGGGTCGTTGTGTCCGTGGGTGCTCCGCACCGCGGGCGGGTGAACCGCCGCCGCGTGCGAAGCAATGTCGTGTCCGGTGGAGGGCTCCGCGCTACGGGCGAGTGAATCGCCGCCGTGCGCGGAGCTGGTGTCAATCCGGGAGCTCTGCTCCGCGGGCGGATAGTCCGCCGCCGCGTGCAGAGCAATGTCACGTCCGGTATGGGGTTCCGCGCTATGGGCGAGTGAGTCGCCGCCATGCGCGGAATCGGTGTCTGGTCCGGTGGTTCTCGCGTCGTCTTCTTCGTCGCTGGGGTCGCCTGCGTGCCTCCTCGGTGTTGGCGATCGCAGGAGCTCTCGAGGTACGGGACGCCCGGTCGTAGGTCGGCTGGTTAGCGGGGCGATGCCGTGGAGGTGCTCGTACGGTCCGCAGTCGGCGCGCGCGAACATGCGCCGCGCAAGTGTGCGGACGTACTCCTCCACGGTGGGCGTCTTGAGGTCGCGATGGATGACGTCGTTCCTCACGTACCTCGGAGCTCCAACGATCAGGCGGAGGCACTTGTTTTGGAGGACCTGTAGGCGGCTCCTCTGGGTTGCCGAGCAGAGCGCATACCAGGCGGGAGCCGCGTACGTCAGTCTGGAGCGGACATAGGCTCCGTAGATGAGGAGCTTGGTCTTCGGTGATAAGCTTGAGGTGAAGACTTGGTGAAGCATCGACCGTGCCGCCTTGGCCCGGCTCACAACATGGTTGACCATGGGAACCAGGTTTAGGCTGAGGTCGATGCGGCACCCCAAGTAGCACACCGAAGTTTGCCACTCTATGTCCTGCCCTCGGAATCGGAGCTGACGTATAGGCTTCCGGATGCCGAACAGGATGGCGGCCGTCTTCCCCACGTTGACGGCCATCCTCCACTTGTCCAGCCACTCCGGAAGCAGGTCCAGCAGGCGCTGCATCTTGTTGCAGGCGACGATTTGGTGGTACGACGACGCGAGATACGCGCTGTCGTCGGCGTAGAGCGACAACAGCACGTCTTCCTCCCCCTCGCGCAGATGTTCGGCGAGGGTAGGGATGTCGTTGGTGTACAATGCGTACAGGCACGGAGATAGGCAGCTGCCTTGGGGTACACCCGCACGTATGGGGCGCGGCTGGGAGTCCGCGCCCTCCACGGAGACGTGGAAGGATCTGCCTTCCAGGAATGATGCCACCAGCCGCACGATCGCTGGTGGAACGTCGGTCGAGAGGAGCTTCGCCAGGAGTCCGGTATGCCACACGCGATCGAAGGCCTTCTCGATATCGAGAAAGACCCCGACGGTGCAGTACCCCCTGTTCTTCTCGCTGGCGATGTGGTGGAGTCCTCTCGCCAGCTGGAGCGTCGTGGAGTGATTGCTGCGAAAGCCGAACTGCTCGTCCCGCAGATGGATATGCGGGGCAAGCCTTCGCAGCAATAGACGCTCAAACAGCTTGGCGATGTGCGGCAGTAAGGTGATGGGGCGGTAGCTTCCTGGTTGGCGGCGATCCTTGCCCGGTTTGGGGATGGTAATAACCTTCCCCCTCTTCCAGGTCTCCGGGAAATGTGCGGTGCGGAGTACCCCGTTGAAGAGTCTCGTGAGGGCTACGAGACCTCTTCGGGGCAGCTGCTGTAGTGCGGCGATCGGAATCCCGTCGTAGCCTGGCGCCTTCCGTTTGGGGAGTCGGAAGACGGCCTTCCTCAGCTCAGACGGGGAGATGAACTCGCCTCCCCGGAGCTGAGGAGTCTGGGCCGACAGGAATTCCCGCACTTGATGGTCTATGTCTTCGTGGTGCCTGTACGCATTGTCGTTGGCCGGGTTGGGAGTAAACTGAGTCTCCATATACTCCGCCATGATCTCTGCTCGATCCTGGGCGGAGTATCTTCGCCTACCCTGGCTGTCTAGTAGAGGGTAGACGGGTGAGTCGGATCCGGTGAGTTTCTTGCACAGGTGGTACAGCGTCGTTTCGGACTCGGCTGCCGCGTCGATGGTTTTCTCCCAGTCATCATCTTCGCGGGCGCCGAGTGCTTGCCTCACTTCCTGTGCAAGATGGTTGAGGTCACGCTTGACCATAGGACAGCGAGTGCGCGCCCATAGTTTGCGGAGGGCGCGCTTTCTTCTCAGCATGTCTCGGAGCGAGCTCGAAAGCAGGTCACGTCGACCAGTGGGGGGCAAGATGGTGGTTGCCTCCTCCTTGGCACGTTGGATGGCCGCCGTGATGGTAATGGCGGCCCGGTCAACGTCCACTGGGGTCGAGATGGGACCTGCGAGCTCAAGCTCCGACAGCGCGGCGGCGAACTTCTCCCAGTTGGTCTTCGTTCTGGGAGGACGCGGTATGGTGAAGTCGCGCTGGAGGTTGAGCGTGACCAGTATGGGCAGGTGTTCAGTGTCGAGCTCGTATAGGGGCTCGACACTGATGGGGTGGTCGATCCGGTGGTGCAGCACGATGTCCAGAACGTCGGGCTGGTAATTCCGGTTGGACGGTATATTGGTCGGCGCTCCTGGACCCAATATACCGTATCGGCGGCGTTCGCTGTCCTCGAGTAGTGCCCTCCCGACCGCGGTGTCTATACGCGAGCCCCAGGCTTGGTGCTTCGCGTTAAGATCACCCACGATTAGTGTAGGGCTTCGTGACTCGAGGAGTGTGTGGACATCAGTGCTGCAGAAGGTCGTGTTCGGGGGCTTGTAGGCGGCATAGATCGCCAGCTCCGTTTCACCGGCGTGAACACGCACTCCCTGCGTGCGCAGGGATATGTAGGGTGCGTGTTCTACCTCTTCGTGTACTATGTCTCTCCGCACCAGGGCCGCCGTCCCTCTGTAGGCGTATCCCCGGGGAGAGACTTCGTCGCGACGGTACACGAAGAAGTTCGGGATGCGGAGCTCGATGTGTTCCGCGAGCTTAGTTTCGCCCAGGAGGATAACATGTACATCCTGCGACTGGGCGAGCGTAGTAAGCTCGCGGATGTGTCCTCTTATGCCGCCCGGGTTCCAGTACAGGATCCTCAGCAGGTTAACTGTCGCGCCAAGACAGCCATTCCCGCTGCGATCGCTTGTACTGGACCCTGTCCTTGGAGGTATGCTGTCAACCCGGCCGTTATCGCCTCCACTACAACCCGGACTACGGCCATTATGTCCGGGCTGGCTCTCACTTCCCCCTGTGGTGTTGAGGAAGGAGGCGGTGGTGGTGGTGGGGCGGTTTGCCGGGTTTGTTGCGGAGCCGAGCGTGGAGCGGTGCGCGGAGCGGTGCGTGGCGCTGCGGTCTGTGGGGCAGGCCGTTGGGTGTGCGCCTGTGCGTTTGCCGGAGCAGTCCGCTGTGCGCGGTTTTGCTCCCGAGAAGCGGCAGGCGTCGGCGTTTGCGCCCTTGCCTCAGTTGGAGGCGGCGCAGGCGCCTGGGGGCGCTCCTGTGCTGTTGGATGGGCCGGGCCGGCTGCTTGCCTCGCTGGCCTCGGTTGAGGTGTGGAGGCAGCGGCCGGCTCGTTTCGTGCGGGCCGGCGAACGCGATTGCGCTTCCTGCGCCTGCCGGGAAGCGCTTGTCCGCGCTCAGTCGGCGGGTTGGCGGCCGCCGGGAGCGTTGTGGTACTCCCGGCGGTTGCGGTCGGTACGTCCCCTGAAGGTGCTGGGCGGGGGGCGCGCGGCTCATTGGCCGCCTGCGCGTTTGCGGCAGGTGGTGCCGCGCCGGCGGGTGTTGTGGTCGCTGCGGGCCCGCGCTGTTGCTGCGTAGGCCGGCGATTGGGTGCTCGTGGTGGTGGTGGGGGAGGGAGGGCGATTCCCCTCCTCCGCGCTTCCCGCTTGAAGTGCGGGCACCTGCGGTCGTTTGCGGCATGGCCTCTGCCGCAGTTCGCGCAGGTGGGCACCTCTTCGCGGGGGCGTGGGCAGTCTCGAACCAGGTGCGCCTCAGCGCAACGGATGCACCTGGCTGGCCGGTGGCAGTTGGTCGAAGCGTGCCCGTACGCCTGGCACCGGTGACACTGAGGCGGCTTGTTCCCCCCGCGCCAGGCCTCGATGGTCACCCGCGGCATGCAGAGGAGCTCGGTGGTGGTATAAAGCTCTTTAAGCTCCTCGCTGTTGAGGTGGGCCAGTTGCACAAAGTATGTGCAGCCGTGGCCACCTCGTTTGGCCGGGATTGCCCGCGCGTTCTCGGCGGGGAATCCGAGTTCGCGGAGCGCTGCGATTACCTCCTCGGTGGGGGTCTCCATGGGGAGGCCGCGTATCGCCACCTTGGCGGGACGTTCGGTGGCCGGGCTGTAACAGTACCAAGAGATGGTACTGTCAGCGGCTGCTGCACGGGTGAGGTACCGCTGTACAGCCCGGAATTCCTCGGCGGTTTGCGGCAGGAATCTCACCCCCTTTCCCAGCGGTCTTGCATTCGGAGCGTGCCCCAGCTCGCTCCGAATGGCCTGGAAGTGCCTCGTCCAGTTCGGGAGACACTCAACCACTAGGGGTGGGTATTCCGACCTCGGCGGTCTTTGCTGTGGCTGCGAGGCCGCAGGCTCAGCAGGCGGCGGCGTGCTGCGCGTTGCTGGCTGGGTGGCGGGCGGTGTGGTTGTGCGGCGGGGCGCCGCCGGCGCTGCGGCTGCCCCGGCGTACGAAGTGCTGGGCCGCGGTGAAGGGGGCCCAGACTGGTCCATCGGCTCCTGCCGGCCGACGGGGGAAGCTAGCCCTGCGTAGCTGGTCGAGTCTTTCGGCCAGCTAGCGGACTCGGTTTGATGAGAACCGGAGGTGAGTTCGCTATGCCCGGCGACAGGGACGGCGATATGTGCCGTCTCGTCTAGCCTGGGCGCGAGGGGGACGGAAGTATGCTCCGTCTCTCTCCCTCGCAGCGGGGGTGTGGGCGCGTGCGGCGGGGGGCTCACTCGCGTTGGTGGTGGAGTTGTGCGAGGAGGCGAAGAGATCGCCTCGACTCGCAGTCGGGGTTCTGGGCTCGGCGAGCGCGGGGCATCGTCCGAGTCATACTCCAGCGGTGGCGGTTGTAGGGCGAAGCGGGAGCTCAGCTTCACCCTCTTGTCCTCCTGGCCATCCGATGACCCGGAGGACGATGTGCCCGGACGCGAACGTTTGGCCAGTTCGCAGCCGAGCGGAGCAGAAGTTCCGCCGACTGAGATCGGCCGCGGCTCGTCGTCCGAGCTCTCCTCGCTCGAGGAGTCTGGTCGTTGCACCGGCTGCATGGCTCGGCGCGGCAGTGCGGTGGGGACCGGAGTGACCGACTGGTCAAAGATGTCCCGGCGTACGACGGCGCGCGGGACCCCCGATCTGCCCCGTCCCGTGCGTTGGGGACGTGGAACGTCGGACATTCTGTCCGGCTGTTTGGGATGCTGACTCACTGCGACCCTTGCAGGGAGACCGAGCGGATCGCGTGCAACCCAGCCAGGCGAGACCCCGAAGGGAGACCCAGCTTAGGCGCCCGCGTGATGAAGCGCTCGGCCAACCCTGCGCGGAATGGGGGACGTCGGCAGGTTCGTCGGCGATCCCAGTGTTTTTCACAACGAAAAACTCGGGATTCGTGCCTGTATAGTGTTCCTTGCGGCGGGGCGCAGAGGCGCCAACGCGAATCGATCCCGGCCGCTTCCTCAAGCCGCACGGGCGGCGAGTACAACTGGCACCGGGGAAACGCGACGGCAGCGAAACGCGAACGCTGCGGAAACACTACGGGGTATCTCACTGAGGCGTTATAGCAGCGTGTGTGCTGACGTCTCAAGACGCGCGCGATATAACGCTCAGACGCTTATGGTCGAGCGAATATATCGGCACAGCGTCAGGAGGACGCCAGCGGGGCTCCAAACACACAACACTGCACAAACTGCACTACGAAGCGAGATGTACGTATATAGCGCTCTGAATTTTACAAACTGAAAACAACTATATACTTCCGCTCTGAATTTTACAAACTGAAAACAGCTATATACTTTCACTTCTACGAAATCATTTAATTTTTAATGCTAATAGCTTCACAATAATGCTTATAGATGGCGCTGTATCAATAAAACAGTTTTGCGTCAACTATTATTATTTTTTATTGCGTCTAATGTTAAAAGTTAATTATTACAATATATAATTAAAACTATCTTTTGGGAATTATGGGATACCGCTAGGTCTCAGTTCGGGGCGAACCACGAGTACTTAATATAAACACAAATTAGCTTGGACTACGCCGAAATAGTCACAAAGGTCAACGATTAATATAAACAATCTTTGGCTATGCGCGACATGAACAAAGGCCCGTTGATAGTACCTATTAACTACTCAAGTTATCAATAACAAACATCCAGGGTATTAATGAGGCTCAGCAATAAGCACTACGAAAGAATTCTCTAACATTTTATTTGTCTAGCTGAAATCATAGGTACCTACTTACATATTTGTTTTTTAGTAAACACAAAAGCACTTTGTTATTTACCAAGAAATATAATTAGTCTGAATATTACGAATCAATAGTTTTTAAGTAAATTAAACTCTACTTTCACACTTAAGAAAAACCACTCAAACCAACATTCAAAATTAGATGCACGAATTTGACGTTTCATTACGAAAGATCATAGACAAAAGTTACTATTTATCGAAAAGACGAATGGAATAGGCGATCGCTAATCACATGTAACTTTGTCTAGCAGTCGAACTTCGCTTTCGTTAAAGCGATTGCGAATTAGGAAATCGAATCGCTTCGAATCGAATGCCACTTGTCTAGCCCCCAAGGGCTATCTTGTCATCGAATAAAAAAACATATTATTATGTAGATAATATAATTAGTTTTGCGTGAAAACGTATATTGTTTTAGTGGTGTTGCCGGCGAAGCCACGCGTCGCCCGCGAAATCAAATAACTGGGTAGAAATGGGAATTTTGCTTGATGCGATAAATTAATTCCTTATCAGTTTGTAAACTAAGATTTATATATGCATGTCTATAAAATAATGTGCCAGCGCTTGTGCTCGTTTTATAAAAGTGGCTGACAGGCTTCACATTAAAGTATTTGCTTTAACGCCTAGAACTTATAAGCAATTTTCCAAGTTAGCCAATTATATTATAGTGAGGTAGAGATGAAGATTAAAACTCAACTCTACGAGAGTTTAAAACGCACTCTGCTCTGCTCTGAGCTCATCCAAAACACTCAAAACACCAGATAACAAAGATCGGAAGTACAAATCCGTCAACACTTCAAATTAAATTAAATATTTATCCTGTTGTCGCATCAACACGCATTCGAGGCAGCGCCCGGCGGCGGAGCTTCCCTTTGATGAAGTCACCCGCGACATCTGCCGGTGAGTCAGCGCAGAGGAAGTTAAGTCATTCCGCCCACTGCGGCTCGCGATACATTTCTTTCCTCTCTTGAATTCCATCGCTCGGTTCCAGTGGGAGGGTGCCAAATTATTTATTATCGGTTGCGGCGTGTTGTTATTTTTATTCGGATGTTACGCGGCGGTCGGAAGTGCGACATCGCGACATGTAGGGCGCGAGGCTCGGGCGCGTGCCGCGGTCGCGCGGCTCGTGCCCTCTCGCTGACTCACCGCCGCTCGCCGCCACTCGCCGCCACTCGCCGCCACTCGCCCACCGGCCGATCGATCCTGCCGCGAATGCTTTTCATTTTTTTTATCCCAAATCCATTGCTTCATCTGTCAAACAGTGACGTGTTGACTTTCCAAATTTTATAATTTGTACCTGGTATTTCCCGCTTTATAATTGTCTATTGCACTTGTCGTAGAACTTTTAGCTACCTATATAATTCTCCTGACTGAAAACTGAAGCCATCTGTAATCATCATCTGAAAGTGTGCTGAAGTTGTCATCGACCGGTACACGTCCACTGCCGCGCGTATTCACAAGCCACAGTCTTTTATTTTTTTATTTATTTATTTAAAGACAAAAAAAAAGCGATCGAGAGCGCTTTATTGGTAGCTTCTTGACGTGAACAAATAAGAAACTACAAGATTCAAAGAAGAACTAGAGTTTCGATTGAGCTTGACACGCTGTGGGAGTGCAAGCTTTACGAGGATCCCCGACGCGAGACGCTGGAAGTGATGGAGTTCTCGGAGGTGGGTCCGGTGTATCACCGGGAACTGGTCTTCTCGGAGACGAACCTCCGAGGACTGGCGAAGTTCGCGCACGCCTGCAGCAACATTGCTGGAGGCGCAACGGTCCGGACTCGTGGCCGAGACGACGGAGAGGTAAACACGGAGGGGAGGAGGACGAGGCAGGTGAGGAGAAACTGAGGAAGTAACGTTGCGAGAGGCGAAGAGGAAAATGATGAGGAAGAGTAAGCGCGACTGCGACGGAGCTGCGGGCGAGTCCGTTTTTGTGGTGTCCGTCCCGGAAAGGGACGAAGGACAAGGAGAGATAAAAATAATTTGGCGAGAGTCAAAAAGGCACACCGCGAAACACGCCAAAGAGCGAGAACCGGGCGATCTCTCAATGCTTCGGACCGTATAACCGCGGTCGGAGGGATCACGGAAGGTGGCGGGTCGAGACCTTGACAAGTTGCGAAGCGGAAATGGAAATCGGTGGGGCATATTCTTTTCATATAGTTTAAAGAATCAGTAAACATTGGGGTCTAAAGGTGGTCGGAATGTGGTAAGTACTATTTCACAATACATATATATCGCCGCAGAGTGCGTTACAGTTGCAGGCTTACGCTACGAGTATGTCGCGTGCTCCAGAAACATCATTAGCGTATTGCTCAAGAGCAAACAAACAGAATGCCGAATGCACTAATGATTTGGAACAAAACAACTGCGGACAAAAATAAACCGCCGTCAGCCGCGAGCGGGACTCGCGATCCGCTGCGCGTGTGTTGTCGCGCCTCGCGCCTCGCGCCTCGCGCCTCGCGCCTCGCGCCTCGCGCCTCGCGCCTCGCGCCTCGCGCCTCGATAACGCTCATAGATTTCGAGCATCGAGCATCGTTGTGTTAATTGTTGAAGAATAATCATATTTATAGGTAGATCGTGACAAGTACTCTTCAGTAGGTGGCATGAATTTGGATGATGTTTCCAAAAAGTTATATAGGTTAAATTGAGCAATAGTATTAAAGAATAGTATTTATCGATGCTGTTAGATCGTTAGGGGTAGATCCACCATCGATGTCTCTCTCTTGATCCCCATTGAGGAGCATGTCACAGACGTATACAGGACATCTTTGAGTCTACGATAAAAATACTTATTTAATACGACTTTCAAATTAGAAATCTATCGGTGTTGTCGAGATTAAACTCGTATTAGCCCTACAGAGGTGAATCTAAATCGAGCGCGCCAAACGGTCCAACGCGCTTATAGTGCTGAGTATAAGTTGAGTATAAGCTGAGTATAGGCTGAGTATAGGCTGAGTACCTTATTCGAGGCGCCTCGGAGCAGCAGCGCACCCGGCACAGTGTCGTCTGACAGCAGACTCACGTTGCAACACACTCCTGCCCGTGGCGCTGCAGTAATTACACTATCTCGTGGGCAGCTGGATGCCAAACCGATTGATTCCATGTAACTCCTAGCACAAGCGTTTCGCTTATTTGGAGGGGAGAGGAGAATATAAGTCAACTTGAGCCAACTGAAAGTTATTTTTTTACAAAGTTATTTTCTTTATAAAAGATATTATTACTTAGTCACGACTAATACTCTTTTATAAAAAAAATAACGTAGGTAATGTAGTACAATCGAATCACGTAATGAAATGAGCTAAATACTGCAGGATAAAAGGAAGAGAGTTTCTCGCCTGGAGTAGTGTTTATCGATCAACAAATAATTGATTAAGTACCGATCGGCGAGCTCACGCAGAACTTCGATAAACTTTAAAATGCCAATTAAAAGGTAACGCCGGCAATAAACATCCAACGGCCTTCATTATTCTGAATTCTAAAATAAGTCTATGATTCAGTTCCTGAAATTCCGGGCTTCGATTCCAACGAACGAGGTCGACCCCGCAGTAACACTCCACCCACCGGAAAATGCGATACGAAAAGTTGCGCAAATACGTCTCATAATAATATATATCGTTAGTAACAATTGCAAATGTTTTTTTGCAATCTGTTAAACTGCCATAGAATTTTTGGCGTCGTTCCATCCACGCGGAATGTTACCGAACACGTACATTCGGACGCGCGGCGCGAGCGGCCCGAAGCCGTCGACCAACATTACGCAGCGCTCAGCACTCGCCAGTGCTGCGGGCGAGTGCTGCGGGCGAGTGCTGCGGGCGAGTGCTGCGGGCGAGTGCTGCGGGCGAGTGCTGCTCGGCGATCGGCCTGTATAAAGTACAATATACAAATAAACGCAATAAACAGTAATAAGTGTCAAGCTTTCTGCACACAAGCTAAAAAATCTGCATGTGCAATGTGCAGTTTGTCTGGAGTCTATTCGACCCTCGAGTGCCTCATCATCACATGGGGTCGACGACGTCTACCGCTGGACGTAGACCTACTCTCGCTTTCTCCGAATCTAACGGCCATCGCGCCCGGGTTAAAGCGAGGCCTGCTCTCTGCCACTTCTGTTTGCTAACGCTTCGGGCTAATATGTCGGTCATTTTAGCTCTCTCGCGAACGAAACGATGAAATCATATATTGTTAAAAATTTTAATACATCGGAATATATGAATCATTATGAAGAGCAGGTTTACGAGGACGGTTTGACCGGAGCCGACGCTCGCGCACGTCGATCGTAGACTGCAGAGTGGCGAGGAAGCGAACAAATAAACAGCTGTCGATTATCGCTCGCGTAATAGTTAATGTTCGAAGTTCGCAGCGCTGTCTGCGCTACGAGCTCGCGCGAGGCGGCGCAGCGCGGGTTTGTTTGCTCGGCGCTTGATCAAACGCCACATCCTTCATCGTTGGTGGATTTAGGCTCTTTATACTTGTGTGCACAGTACACGTGTCGCTCGTCGCCCTGTCTCCGTGGTACAGCTATGGTCGCGGCTAAAAGCGGATAGGCAGAGTTCTCCTCGATGACTATGTACCTAGTTACATTATGGAAAGTAGGTATTTCCTTTATTATGGTAGGTATACTGCTTAATAGTACTGGTAGTTCGTCTTCGTCTTCGTTTCCTGGGAATCTTCTCCGCAAGTAGGCGTCGATTCGCCCGTTTTGCGTGGTTCCACGGGTACAGCTCCCCGCCGGATCACTCCAGCCAGCCGAGCTCCCTCCAAAATCCGAGCAGGCCACCCAGGTCGGCGAGGACTTCAGGAAGGGTAGCTGGAGAGCCAATGTAATCGTGCCGTTGGTTGGATACACCCCTGCATTTAAGCAGTACGTGTTCCGGTGTCTCGTCGCCCTCCATGCATGCTCTGCACAGAGGACTGTCGGTAATACCTAGAATGTAAAGGTGTTTGTTAAGTGGACAGTGTCCTGTTATTGTACCTACAACTACCTTTAGTTTAACACGGGTCAGTTGTATTAGTTTTTCTGTTAGTCGTTGATTTAGGCAGGGAAAAGCCTCTTTTGTTTGTCTACAATCTGTGGTGCTGGCCCTCAGCTCAGCATGTGTATTGTAAGGATGGGTGTTTGGTTAAATGATACGACTAAACTTCTCGGCAGTTAGATTTATTCTGACTTAATTAACATCGCTTTCTAGGCTATACACCTCATCTCCCTCCTTATAGAAAAAAAATGTTTATACAAAGACATTTTTTTTTTTTTTATAATATTTTAACCATATTAAATACAATTGTTATTCTTAATTTCTATTTTAATATCTACGTAGATATATTATATCTTAAATCTAATCTAACATTTATATAGTTTTGTTCTATTTTTGTGAACTGTTTCTATTTTATTATCTTTTATAATACGAACGTTTGGTGATACATCTTCTAGAACCGTATAGGGACCATTGAAAACATTCTGAAACTTACTACTATTTTCATTTCGCAACAGTATCAAATCGTTTTGTTTATATACAATAGGCTTAATTTCTTTATCATAATGTAGTTTTCTAGTTTCTTTTGATGATAACAAATTTTTCCTAGCTTCTTCAAGAGATTTTTGTAATCTATACTTTAAAGATAATGGGTAGTCTTCACAATTATAAAGTGGTTCTACATCTTTGGTTAAATTGCTTGGTAAATTACAAGTTTTCCCAAAGACTAGCTCGTATGGTGTAAATTTAGTAGAAGTATGTACACTAGTATTATAAGCGAAGCACCAATATGGTACCCATGTACTCCACTCTCTAGCATTATTGTTTGTTTGAATACGAAGATACGCATTTAAATGCTTATGAGTATTTTCGAGAGCACCAATCGACTCGTGGTGGTAAGCTGTTGAAAATAATTGTTTAACATTAAGCAATTTGCAAACTTCTCTCATTGTTGATGCTATAAACTCAGAACCTCTATCTGATCCAATTTCTCTTGGCACACCATATCTAAGAATAAAATTCTCTACAAATGATTTTGCTACAGAAATTGCGTCTTTTCTTTCTAATGGATAAGCTTCAACGAATTTTGTAAGTTCACATTGTATACTAAGAATATATATCTTATTAAAATAATCCTTATCTAAGGGCCCCACTATATCTAGAAATATTTTATCGAAAGCACCTACAGCAGTTGTAGTTACAACCATAGGCTCTTTAATTGGCACAGAATGCTTTTGCATCTGGCATTTCTTACATTTATTTACAAATTCCGTGACGTCACGTTCCATGCCAGGCCAAAAATAAGACTTTTTGATATTATTTACCATAGTCCTCTATATTTTTCTGGTTTTGTGTACACCTCAACAATTGTTGTTGTAAAGCTGTAAAAGACTTTTTAGTTAATAAATGTTTTTTCATATCATTAATAAGGAGTTCTATTGTTTCATATTTTTGGGATAGTCTCAATTTAGCACTTTCCGATAATCTAGTTTTTAATATAAAATTTGTAAGTATTGGTTTTGATTTTTCATCCAGCATAGAACTGTACATTTCAATTGATGAAATTAATTGTTTTGTAACCTCCTCCTTGTCGTTCATCAAAGGTAGTAAAGAGACAGCCGTTTTTAAGTTAAACGTCTCCATTTTGCTTATAATAGGTACGTTACATAAAAGTCTAATTTCCTTAATTAACTTATAAATTTCTTCCGTATAACTATTTATTAAAACCCATTCACTGTCACTTAATGTCCTTAATTTACGTAAATTGCTCAATTCTTTCTCAAAATTGTCCGAAATTATATTTGACTCTTCTAATTTCTTAGAACTAATATTGCCAGTTTGGCGTCTTTGTGGGCCTATTTTTATTAGATATTTTCTTATTTCTAATATACTTTCATAAAATTTCTCGCATATTTCTGCCATAAATGAGATTAAATATAATATTATATAAAAGTTTTAGGAGAGAGAAATAAAAATTTATCGTACACTTCACTTTCCACTGATAAAGTAATTATTTTTATGCACTTTTCACTTTCACTTTCACTTTTTTTTTTTTTTTTTATTTATTGTTCTCCATCTGCCTTACGTAGTTCTTTGAATCGGCGGCTCACCGAGCGTCGCAGCGTGTCCTCTCTTATTTCCGCTCGTATCCAATTATGGTGGCATCTCTTGTAGATTTTATAAAGAAATATTGAAACACCGATAAGTAGGAGAACCAAAATTATTGTTAAAATTATATTCATGGTGTTCATATGATAGGTAATTTGTTCAATCGAAGCTGCATTCCCACCAGTTCCAGAATTTTGATTTATAAAATTTTCTTCATTTTTTACACTAGATCGGCACATTTTGAAAATATATATACAGTTTAGTATTAGTTTTCTATTGTATTCCCTCGTTGTCTACATTTCACAGTATGTCCATTGGCCCATGTTTATTATAACTTAGCCGTATATGGCGATCGGAACGCGGCGCGAACCCGATCGCTTACAGGCAGGGTCGCCATGTAAGGATGGGTGTTTGGTTAAATGATACGACTAAACTTCTCGGCAGTTAGATTTATTCTGACTTAATTAACATCGCTTTCTAGGCTATACACCTCAGTATGTGCTCAGTACTGGTAGTTATGATGATACTAATATAAACGAGTATACGTACTCGTAAATCAGTAATTGTTCTATGCGCCGTGTATCGCATAAATAGACGGTAACTGTTGATTTTCCTCGTGTCAGCGTCGAAATCACTTGAACTTTTGATAAGTTAAAACTTAAAATGTATTTGTGCAATTGAGTGAAGAATTGCGTTTTTAAGTTTACCATCCAAATGACATATTATTATAATGGGCGCGGTGTCACAGCGCAGAATAAATAACAGTTGGGCGGCCGCCGCGCAGTAAACAGTTTTAATTGAGCCCTTTCATCTTCCCACGATGAGAAACAACGAACGAGCGGCTCGCGACTCGCGAGGGCGCTGTTTGTTTGCGTTTGGATGCGGCGTGTGAGCCACCTCGCACTCTACTCGGTCTCTCTTAGTACCGACCCCTGTTTATTTGTAGACGAAAACGAAATTCGATGTCGAGTTCATCGTTAATGCGGTCATATAAATCAGTAGTAAATTGATCGGTGTACACATTCCAGACATGGAGGTTTAGGTACGTTTAAATCTGACAATTTAACGCTTAAACGCGGTCGAAACTCCCGAGAACCTTCAAAATCTGCGCCCAAAATAGAACTGTAATATAACCATTGCGTGTCATAAATGGAACTTGTATCAATGAAATTGCCGAATGAAATTAAATCGCTGGCCAATGAAGTTATCGCGTTTTGATGGAGGAAGTGACCTGAATTGGGATCAAAGGGTTGTGGATCTTCAAAACAACGACAATTCAAAGAGATACTAAAATTTACAACACTCTAAAGATAATGGTATCCTAAATTCTACTCGGCTCTGTGCTCTTGTAGCGCCCGGCGGGCTCACGCCATTCTGATAGCAAAAGTGAAAAAAAAATTCAAAATTGTAATTCATTTCATGTATTTAGTCCGACCTCACAAGACGTACCTACTTATGGAATACAAGAAACAAACAGACAGACGAGACTGCTGGCTCAGAAAGCAGATCCTGATGATAAGAGCTGATAAGAAACTCAGTAGTTGCTCTTTTCAAAACAAAACTTTACAATATGGCTATTACAATGTAATAATAATTGATTGCCCTAAATTGTGGGCTGGATTGCAAGCCGATTGTTCCCATACTACTTAAATAACTGCGACTTAATGAATTTGTATCTACATGTGATTTTCGATTCAAGAAGATACAGAACAGTCATCTGCCTGCATGCAGTGAGAGATCCAGTGCATCACCTCATCACTAGCACAGTTGAACAGTTGAGACGACGCTGTCCATTCTAGTCCGACTGAAATAACTTTACTTTAAATCACTCTAGATTTGAATTGGACATAAGAGTTGCATTCGACTAACTTTGAGCAATTATTGTCAAAATTATACATTTTGATGAATCGCCCGGGTCGACCCGTATTTAATCACCCGTGGGTTTATTTAATAACCCATTACCCCGAACCCTGCCTCATTTACATAATAATACGTAATAAGATCTGCGATGAATTATGTGAAGGGCTGTGGAGGGTTGGATTTGTTGACGCTTCGATCTGCACTGGCGCCGTTTGTCGTGAGCGGCTAAAGACCAAGTAACGAGAAGATAACAATACCTATTAATGAAGGACTAATACACGGTACATGTACCTCGAAGATCAGTCCCGATGTGCTCGAAAGTTGACCGACGAAGTTAGAACTGTTGCACCAAAATATTCAGAATTGTTTATTTCATGTAAGCCAGATTTAATGATAAGTCAGGATTCTATATTACATATTACTATTATAGGATATTCACTTCGATATGCAGATTCTGCTGAGTCAGTCCGGCGGAAACTCAGCAGTAGCTTTTTTATATATAGGAAAACTCTGAATAAAATAACTGAGATTCATGAGATAAGCAGCTACAATGCGGTTCTTCTAACCGGTGATTTTTGCATGTAGCTACTTCAACAAGTAAGTTACAACAATTGCGATGATCGCAAGTTCGGTGTAAAGAGGATCGGTGTTTAAGTAGCGCGGTATCGGCAGCTAATCATTGCCGTGACGAGTGACGAGTGAGAAGTGACGAGCGAGGGAGAGTGGCCACCCGCGGCGCGCTTGGGGGCGGCGGGCTGAGTGCGAGCTCAGTGCGCGCTGCACGTGTGTGACGACAATGCGTCGTCATCGAATACATCGTGTATGTGCCCGCTCGCGACCTACAACACTTGAGGAGCTGCGACAGTTTGTATAAAAAATATTAAAAGAACGATCCAGAAATTCCCGGAACGATTCATACGCGATTTCGTCTAAGCGAAATTGAACAATGGAATTCAAAATGAGTCTATAATGTAGAGCGCTCCAATTACTTCTAACGAAAACACTTCTCAACTTCTGTATGGCTTTTGCATTTGGCAAAGTAGGTCGATACATTGACCCGATTTCGACAAAACGATCAACAGTTTTCAGTGAAGTCTTTAGCACATTCGCTATAAGCGTTGGCGCTCGGCCTGCATGTCCTTTCGTGTTCACGGGCGGCACACACCTAAGTCGTAACGTGCGTTCTCGAATCTGTTAACGAGAATCAAATAATAAAATTTCCTATCGTGACTCCGGCGTTCGTGATCCTCACCCGCAGAACGCGCCGAGCTAGCCTCGAGCACAGTCAATGTTCAATCGTAAAGGTAGTTGCGTAGTTTGCGCACCTTTATTCCATGATTCCGTGAATTCATCCACGAGCGACATTAATGAAGTCGAGGCGTATGCGTTTGTTGCAATAGGTGTGGTTGTACGACGTACGTACTGCGGGGGCGAGGATGAATGTAACGTGTCGTGGATCGTGGATATCCTTAGATTCGGCAGGTGATGGGAGCGGCGGCGTGGGCGGCGGTAGTGTTTGTGTGTCAGCGCACGTAAATATAGCCCGCGATGAAGTGTTGAAATGTTAATAACGCGAGGCCGGTCGTTCCCTCCCCCGCGCACGGCGCCCACTCGCATACTACAGATTAGTACACTTAGTTATATTAATAAGTTAAAACCTTACGTCGAGAGCAAAATTGTAAACTTCAAAGAAGTCCATTCGACTGAAGCCTCAACGGCTCAATCTCGTCGGTTCCCACTTCCCCGTCCGAAGTCTTCTTTATAGCTACTGAAACAATAGGTAATAGGTACATAATTTTGTCTATGGGATACATTTCTATTGCCTTATTTTTATAACCTAAGTTACTAGCTTTTGTATGCTTTTCTTTCTCGCTCGTATTTAGTGGCTGCCTGTGCCTCGTCTCATCTGACAATCCAGTCTTCTCTTCTCGATCGCACAGTTCATCGCTGAAGCTCGTGTCCATATGAAAGGGCCTTCGTGGCGTTGGTAACGAATAGCCTTCCACTCTGTCTCTGTCTGTCTGTTGTTTTAATTGCGGTTGTAAGTGGAAGACCAGTGAGTGACTCGACCCTGGTCTGACCAGCGGCTAGGTGGTCGACCACGCGTTTTTTCCTCTCCACCTTGCTTACGACTATATGTTTTTCAAAGTTACTAGGCAGGCGCCGGGCGATATGACCCAAATAGCTGAGAATTTTTTGAGGCATAATATGCTGGGAACATATTAACATATTATGTTGGAAGGTCTGACGTCAACACGAAGCTGTTCCAGGATCGATCTGTTGGTTCGCATCGCGGTCCATGGCATTCGAGGCATCCTTCTCCAACACCACATTTCGCAAGCATCAGTAAGCCGTTAAGGAAGATACAGAAGACTAAAGTTCTTACGAGTCTCTTTTTAGTGCTATTCGAGATCTTCCTGTATTACTTACTTTGTATCAATCCAGACCCCATCCAGATTTGTAGACCCCTAGGTCTACAAACAGAATGCTTTTCTATCACTTTGGGATCCCGTAGGTCGAGACGATCGTTAAAGTACATCAGTTCCTCGCAGCCCCTTGCCACATGACGCGTCAACTTGTCACAACCATTCTCCGCAAATTCCTTAGTCTTGGATAGGATCAAATGTGTAGTAATATTCGAAATATATTGAGTAAATTGGACCTCACACGACATGTTATGATGTTAATGCTTTAACAAAGTAATGCCAGTGTTCGACGCCCGCATCATCCCTTGCTCCTTGTTGTCGTTAATATTTAATTTCCTTACATTGTTCGAAATAAATAAGTTTTAACTAAATTAACAGAAGCAAAATTAACGACCACGCTCTTAATTAGAAATAATTAGCTTCGGGATTTTATCCCTAATCCTAGTTAAATATTTATGTATAAAAGTAAATGAAGTTTCATTTATTCAATTATAAACTGTGGTTAAGACTTAAGCCTCAGTTAAGAATGGGAAAAATATTAATTCACTAACTGATTCCCGCGACTTCGTCTGCGTGCGTATTTTTTTTTATTTCAAGAATGCTTCTTGACAGAGCATATTTATTTTATTTTATTTTATTTTACAGGAAAACTTACAGCTTATTAGAAAATTAAGAACTAGTTAATAAATACAAAAGAACAATTAAAGCTAATTACAAGTTTTCACAGATAGAAATCACATATGAGAAAGAAAAAAAAACACTCAACTGGGAGAAGGAAAAATAAAAAGAAATACAGGGGGAACAAAAACCGAAAAAAAAATTGTAAAGAATAATCAATCAATCAATAAAAACTATACAATGTGGGGTAAAAAAAGCAAAATTTTAGAAGTGGCCAACGAATTTCTTAACGAGGTTTACGAATTATTTATAAGCGTTAAAGAATTCGTTCGCCAACGTTTTGCGAATGGTGGTGGCATTGATGCAAAAAAGGTCTAGATTTTTATTATTTTTACAAATGACAATGGGCATCTTTGTATGAGTTGCGTCCCCAGACTGTATCAAGTTGTGATATATGTCATTTTAAAGTTCATGATAATAGCTTCATTTTATTGTATGACACCAACTATGAGACACGTGCAGGGAAAGAACTATGATTTTTTAAATTTTTTTATAATAGAACGTATTTATTTTTGTTTTTCTGTTTTTTTTTAATACAGAATGTATGCGTTATTTTAGGGGTTTCATTTATTTAGTATAAACTCAAAAAAACGCTTAAACCCTACCTAAAGCCGTCTCCAACCGCCCCTATAACGGCCCCTGACCTCACATCTAATCTATTATACGCGCGTCCTTTGTACAGGCCGTAGTTGGTAACTATTAAATACGCGGCGCGCTCTTTTGCTCTTTTGCTCTTTAGGATCGGTACTATTTTGAGTTTTTGACCTCTGTCCTCTGCACGTTTAACGGACTTGATTTTTCTGTTTTTGCTTTGATTGTGGCTAGTTGGTACGACGGTAATTAGTTTTATTTTATATAATGCGGTGTGGTTGCTTGTCTGTGTTGCACCTTCACCTCCGTGCTTGCATATCTACGCAGTACCCCTGCCTGCCTGGGAGAAACGACGCTGTACCACCTGTGCAAGAAACTCACCGGAACCGACTCACTCGTCTACGCTGTACTAGACAGCCAGGGTAGGCAAAAATACTCCGTCCAGGATCGTGCTGAGATCATGGCGGAGTATATGGAGATACAATTTACTCCAAACCCACCGGCCAGTGACAATGCGTACAGGCACCACGAAGAGATCGACCAACAAGTGCGGGAATTCCTGTCGGCCCCGACTCCCCAGCTCCGGGAAGGCGAGTTCATCTCCCCGTCTGAGCTGAGGAAGGCCGTATTCCGACTTCCCAAGCGGAAGGCGCCAGGCTACGACGGAATTCCGATCGCCACACTTCAGCAGTTGCCCAGAAGAGGTCTCGTTGCCCTAACGAGACTCTTCAATGAGGTACTCCACACCGCACACTTCCCGGAGACCTGGAAAAGGGGGAAGGTCATCACCATTCCCAAACCGTGCAAGGATCGCCACCATCCAGGGAGCTACCGCCCCATCACCCAACTGCCGCACATCACCAAGCTGTTTGAGCGTTTATTGCTGCGAAGGGTTGCCCCGTACATCCAACTATGGGACGAGCAGTTCGGCTTTCGCAGCAACCACTCGACGACGCTCCAGCTGGCGAGAGGACTTCACCACATCGCCAGTGAGAAGAACAGGGGGTACTGCACCGTCGGGGTCTTTCTCGGTATCGAGAAGGCCTTCGATCGCGTGTGGCATACCGGCGACCTTTCGACCGACCTACCACCAACGATCGTGCGGCTGGTGGCTTCTTTCCTGGAAGGCAGATCCTTCCACGTCTCTGTGGAGGGCGCGGACTCCCAGCCGCGCCCCATACGTGCAGGAGTACCCCAGGGCCGCTGCCTATTGCCGTGCCTGTACGCATTGTACACTAACAATATCCCTACCCTCGCCGGATATCTACGCGAGGGGGAGGAAGACGTGCTGTTGTCGCTCTACGCCGACGACAGCGCGTATCTCGCTTCGTCGTACCACCAGATCGTCGTCTGCAACAAGATGCAGCGCCTGCTGGACCTGCTTCCGGAATGGATGGTCAAATGGACGATGGCCGTCAACGTGGGAAAGACGGCCGCTATCTTGTTCGACATCCGGAGACCGGAAGCCTATGCATCGACTCCGCTTCCGAGGGCAGGACATAGTGTGACGAACTTCGGTGTGCTACTTGGGGTACCGCATCGACCTCAGCCTAAACCTGATTCCGTTGGTCAACCAAGTTGTGAACCAGGCCAAGGCGACAGGGTCGATGCTTCACCAAGTCCTCAATTCAAGCCTATCACCGAAGACCAAGCTACTCATCTACGGAGCCTATATCCGCTCCAGACTGACGCACGCGGCACCTGCCTGGTATGCGCTCTACTCGCAAAGTCAGAGGAGCCGCCTACAGGCCCTCCAGAATAAGTGCCTCCGTCTGATCGTTAGAGCTCCAAGGTACGTGAGGAACGACGTCATCCATCGCGACCTCAAGATGCCCACCGTGGAAGAGTACGTCCGCTCAGTTGCGCGGCGCATGTTAGCGCGCCGATTGCGGACCGTACCAGCACCTCAACGGCATCGCACCGCTAACCAGCCGACCCACGACCGGACGTCCCGTACCTCGAGAGCTCCTGCGATCGCCAACACCGAGGAGGCACGCAAGTGACTCCAGCGACGACGAAAACGATGCGAGATCCACCGGACGATTCACTCACCCATAGCGCGGAGCCACCCACCGGATTTGACATCGCTCCGCACACGGCGGCGGAATACCCACCCGCGGTGCGGAGCACCACGGATACGACAGACCACAGGCTCCTAACCAACGCCAGTGAGCCTCGGCCATAAGGCCGAAACTCAACACCGGGGAAATGCTCTTCCCCGTGCCCCGCCCGGGTAATGAGGCCATGCCTCGAAGCGCGTACCCCCTCAGGCCTCACGGATAGAGGAGACGACCCTGCTGTATGTTGTAACTAGACAATAGATTAAGCAGGTATTAAGGACCTTAATACAGCCGCTTGCTAGTCAAGGGCTAAAAGATCCCCTCACAAACTACACGTACAAAAACAGAAAAATCAAGTCCGTTAAACGTGCAGAGGACAGAGGTCAAAAACTCAAAATAGTACCGATCCTAAAGAGCAAAAGATATGTGCGCGCCGCGTAGTTAATAGTTACCAACTACGACCTGTACAAAGGACGCGCGTATAATAGATTAGATGTGAGGTCAGGGGCCGTTATAGGGGCGGTTGGAGACGGCTTTAGGTAGGGTTTAAGCGTTTTTTTGAGTTTATACTAAATAAATGAAACCCCTAAAATAACGCATACATTCTGTATTTAAAAAAAAAACAGAAAAACAAAAATAAATACGTTCTATTATAAAAAAATTAAAAAATTCATAGTTCTTTCCCTGCACGTGTCTCATAGTTGGTGTCATACAATAAAATGAAGCTATTATCATGACCTTTAAAATGACATATATCACAACTTGATACACTCTGGGGACGAAACCGCCCATTCTCCTTTGTTAAAAGATAGGGCAGATCTGAGCATATATGAGTTTTTTCGAAAATTGGTATGTGAAGGTGGTGTGTGTAGAATAGAAAAGTTACGAGGATGTGCATTGATGGGGACTTTAAAGAATAACTTCTCAAGAAGCTGCGAACAATCAACTGTGTTGTTTACAATATTGATGAGGTAGGATATGTCACTTATATTTCTTCGAATGTTAAGTGGCAGTAGATGCAACTGGGCACAGAGACCTTCATATTTCTTGTCAGATTTCAATTTAAATTTAAATTTAAGAAATCGAGTAAATTTTTTCTGGATTCTTTCAATACGTTGAATATACACCTCATATTTGGGGTTCCAAATTTGAGATGCATATTCAAGGTTGCTTCTAACCAGGGCACAATAAAGAACTTTAATTGTTTTAAGTTTGGTGAAGTCTTTAGATGAAAACGGCTTAAAAACGGCTGTCGGTTGTTGCAGGTCCCCGCGCGTCCCCGGCGGGCCCCGGGCCGGCGTTCGCGGCGCGCCAGCAGACGGCGGTGCTGGCGCGCGTCGGCGACACGGCCGAGCTGCGTTGCCGCGTGCTGCGCCTCGCCGACCGCGCCGTAAGTGCCGCCACAGCCCTCCTCGCCACTGTCGACAGGTCCCCGCGTCCCCGGCGGTGCAGACGGCGGTGCTGGCGCGCGTCGGCGACACGGCCGAGCTGCGTTGCCGCGTGCTGCGCCTCGCCGACCGCGCTGTAAGTGCCGCCACAGCCCTCCTCGCCACTGTCGACAGGTCCCCGCGTCCCCGGCGGTGCAGACGGCGGTGCTGGCGCGCGTCGGCGACACGGCCGAGCTGCGTTGCCGCGTGCTGCGCCTCGCCGACCGCGCCGTAAGTGCCGCCACAGCCCTCCTCGCCACTGTCGACAGGTCCCCGCGTCCCCGGCGGTGCAGACGGCGGTGCTGGCGCGCGTCGGCGACACGGCCGAGCTGCGTTGCCGCGTGCTGCGCCTCGCCGACCGCGCTGTAAGTGCCGCCACAGCCCTCCTCGCCACTGTCGACAGGTCCCCGCGTCCCCGGCGGTGCAGACGGCGGTGCTGGCGCGCGTCGGCGACACGGCCGAGCTGCGTTGCCGCGTGCTGCGCCTCGCCGACCGCGCCGTAAGTGCCGCCACAGCCCTCCTCGCCACTGTCGACAGGTCCCCGCGTCCCCGGCGGTGCAGACGGCGGTGCTGGCGCGCGTCGGCGACACGGCCGAGCTGCGTTGCCGCGTGCTGCGCCTCGCCGACCGCGCCGTAAGTGCCGCCACAGCCCTCCTCGCCACTGTCGACAGGTCCCCGCGTCCCCGGCGGTGCAGACGGCGGTGCTGGCGCGCGTCGGCGACACGGCCGAGCTGCGTTGCCGCGTGCTGCGCCTCGCCGACCGCGCCGTAAGTGCCGCCACAGCCCTCCTCGCCACTGTCGACAGGTCCCCGCGTCCCCGGCGGTGCAGACGGCGGTGCTGGCGCGCGTCGGCGACACGGCCGAGCTGCGTTGCCGCGTGCTGCGCCTCGCCGACCGCGCCGTAAGTGCCGCCACAGCCCTCCTCGCCACTGTCGACAGGACCCCGCGTCCCCGGCGGTGCAGACGGCGGTGCTGGCGCGCGTCGGCGACACGGCCGAGCTGCGTTGCCGCGTGCTGCGCCTCGCCGACCGCGCCGTAAGTGCCGCCACAGCCCTCCTCGCCACTGTCGACAGGTCCCCGCGTCCCCGGCGGTGCAGACGGCGGTGCTGGCGCGCGTCGGCGACACGGCCGAGCTGCGTTGCCGCGTGCTGCGCCTCGCCGACCGCGCCGTAAGTGCCGCCACAGCCCTCCTCGCCACTGTCGACAGGACCCCGCGTCCCCGGCGGTGCAGACGGCGGTGCTGGCGCGCGTCGGCGACACGGCCGAGCTGCGTTGCCGCGTGCTGCGTCTCGCCGACCGCGCCGTAAGTGCCGCCACAGCCCTCCTCGCCACTGTCGACAGGTCCCCCGGCGGACTCCGGGTCGGCCACTGCGCCGCGCCGCGCTGACCGCCACGCGCTGTGGGGCCGCTCCCTGTAGCACGTCGCAAATTCATACCTATTATCCACTTCATAATGAAGTGTGCGGAAAGATTGTGTGAGAACTAATTCTCATATCGACAGCATGTAGTCAAATCTAGAAACTGGAGATATTCACTATCTCAGAGTTCCAGATGGCGTCGGTAGGGTACTCGGATGCTACGTGTAGCCCACACGTGAGTGTATCCCGGGAACGTCGCTCGTTCCAATGGATGGGGCGATTAAACAGATCTTGTAAACGTTCGCTCGTGCGATGCGCTATGTCGCATACCAGATCCGCTAGCAGAAGTGCGAGTATAAATAGAGCACGTACTACGAGTATCGGTGTTCCGGCACGCGGGCGGCGTCGCTCCGGGCGCGACCGAGCAGCGCGGGGCCGCAGTGCCCCACGTCAGTGGTGTGGAGATTAACTCTAAAAATAATCAATGCCAATGTCACGCGCGTCCCCCCTCCCCCTCCCTCCCCCACTCTAGCCGCCAGCGCGCGCCACGTGTTGCGGATGTCCGTTTGTTTGTTTGTTTGCGCTTCCTTCAACTGACTCACTTTCACCCTTCGCAGTCCGCAGCCCTGCAATACTTCATCGATTCGATGTAACCGCGACTTCAGCCACAAATATTTCCAAATTCTTTTGAGAACGGCGGTAAAGATTTATTATTTCTATATTTAGAGGCGTGAAACGTAAATGAGCAATTAAACGAGTTTTATTCGGCAATGAAAACATCATAACAAACATTGCAAGTTAATCTCGCAGCAGCATCACGCAGTACCGCGCGGTGCCTACGCGCGGGCCGGCACACATTGCTATCCGGTGGTAAGGTCAGTTAAGGGGGGTTTACACGGGCCGATTTCCCACGTGCGGCTTGAAAACTACACACCGACTCGTTTCTACGGTTCTTTCTGTTTCTTTCTTAACTCATTTAAAACTTCGTCTTTATAATTTTTACGGCATCTTTATTTATTTATTTATTTATTTATTTATTTATTTATTTATTTATTTATTTATTTATTTAGGACGACCAACAGGTTACAATAAATTAAAAACTAAGAAAACTACAAGATGAAAAAATTATTATGCAGTAATGTACACCTACTTACAGGTAGCCACAACATGCTTAAAGTTTAGTACCTACTACTTGAGAAAATGTTGAGCAAACAAATTACAACTACGAACAATTAAATAAAGTACCTACATAAAAATTACATAAAAATTAAGAAGAGGAAGAATATGAAGATAGAAAGTGACTTGATAATTTTTTTTTAAATTTAGAAATACTATCGCCTGATCTTTTAATCACTCCATGCGGTTATTCTCCAAACTGCAAAAGTCGAAAAAAAGGTAGGTAGTCTTCTTTGGCATTTCGTTGCCCTCGATCACCGTGAAACAGGATCGATACGTTAGTACCGGTCCGGCGTCGTTCTGAAAGCGTCGACGGATCGTGTGTGCGGCGTTTGGCGCGGGTCGCGAATCTGGCAGCGCGCGCTTCCGGGCGCGCGCGTGGCGCTATATCGGGCGGCGGAGTCGATGACCGGCTTCTTCTAATCGCCAACACGCGCCGCTTTTAGCGTGTGACGTCGCCTCAAGGATCCGCGCACGTTTCCGCGACACACACGCACACACACGCACACACACTCACGTGCGACACGCGCCAGAAATCGCTTCGCTTTTTTCCCGACGTATTTAGGTCTCCATCGATCAAAGGATTTATTCAGCACCCAGGTATGTAAATTGTCGCCTATATCTGAAGCAATTAAAATGTCTCCGACAGCCGTACGGCTGCCGTTGCTAGGTATTTAAACGCCTGTTGAATTTGTTATTGCATGAATAAGCTTATCGAGCGTAAAATCATTCAAGTAAATTGTAAATTGGATGTACTATATGACGTCGTGTGTTCATCGCGAACGCGGCTCGGCCTCGGCTGCAACGACAACATTGTACCCATCACCAAACTCCATCTGCCGTTATCGACGTTTCTTTTTCTTTCGTAATCTATGAATGACCTGTTTTTTAACAGAAAAGAAAGTTGGTTTTAAAGAAAGTTTAAATGCTCATGAGAATCGTGAGTTTGTGTGTAGATATATATAAACGGTCATTTGGACTACCGTTATCGAGTAGATACCACGTCTACTCGATAACAATCCAAATTCCAACCGAAGAAAAAAATAGCGTCCTTGCATGTTTACGTGGATTACAAATTATATCGTTTCATAGCGAGACCTTTGCAGGCATTCCGGAAAGCATCCGGAAATCCTGAATGCGTACCTACCGTATTTTAGTCCACAACGAGCGTGTCCCGCGATGTCGTCACCGGTGCGTGCGTCGCGCCCGAGCGGCGAGCTGCCGTTTCCCGACGATTCATACCTCGAATATTTCGATCACTAAATACTCGGAGCTCTATTTATTTCTGTCACACCTTTACTCCTCGCTGCGATGACCGGTTCCGGTGGAGAGGGGAGGCGCCGGTGACGCCTTCCCGTATTCATCGCAAACATGTTGCAAAATTAACTTCTAAACGATGGAAATGTATCGAGGTTCCGCCGTGTCTCAACGCTCCGATATCTCTCCCGGCTCCATTTGAATTGTATCGAGTATCGGTTCTATTTTGTGGAATTTATTTATTTATTTATTTATTTATTGGTTTGCCAACAGGAAATCACATTAACAAATACATAAAATTCTAAATATCTTTATCTTTATCTTTATCTTTATCTTTATATTACATCTATAGAAACATTTCAGATGTGCACCCAATTACAGGCAAACCGACATGCGTATAAGCAAAAGTGCAAATGCGGGTTTGCCAGTTAAGGGGCAAGTCTGGAAGAAATGCGCAAATAGACACTTACGGTTTAACCCAAATTAAAAAACTCATTGAATTGAATGACACCACAAAAAAACCTCAATTGCTTAATAGATGAGGCTATAAGTACGCCGCGAAATATATCTAAAATAAATCTCAGTTTTTGAGAAAAAAAATCAGCAACATTATCAAAATCACCGAAATCGACCTTTTTTATTTAATACATCTTATGCTATTCCGATGTTATATTTGGAATAATTTTTGGTTAAATCGTGAGAAGGAAGTATAGAGAAAATTGTCACCATTAAAATTTTATATTAATTCAAACCAAAAAGCAATAATATAAGACTAAAAATCATTAATTTTGTAGCGAAAATCGTTCCCCGTTGCTCATACATTTTAGTATGAAGCAGTAGCCGCCCGTAATTCGCTTTATATTACAGTGTTCAACCACAAATAAATTCAATCGCGTCCCAATATTCAAGGTGATAGCACGCTCGTTTTCGTAGAGCACCGCAACTCCGGCGACCGCGATATAATAATTGTTCCGACGAGCATTAGGGTGGGTCGCGAGTGTCGGAAACGACTGCTAATTTTTTTATTTGTATTCTTCGAGTACGAACGTAGTAAGTATGTGAGTTTTATTATGTATTTTTTTAATCATCAAACACTTTATTAATTAGCAAACACTAATGTACTCATTAATATCGTAACTTATTTTGCTCCTCATTTCATGTAGATATGAAAAAGCGTCTTTATAACCCTACAAACACTAAACCGATTTGGCTGATACATATTTTGGAATTCAGATAGCTTATACCCTGGATTAACATATAGGCTACCTTTTAAACCTTTAAAATCTAATTGGGGTTTGCAAAAAATCTAATTTAATTAATTATATCCTAATTTCTAATAAATACCTTATTAACTATATTGTTTCAGGAAACAAAGTGTCAATTCTGGAAAACAAAAGCTTGAAGGATGATGTGTGCACTGATGTTGAAAAAGCAACGAGAGTTCTATTTCAGGAAATACAAAATATGCAAAATATAATTGTAAATGACAAAGTTACTTGGAACCAATCTGCTTGCTTCAACTGCCACAAGATACATAAGCTACATATTGTAACATTTTTTGTTTTGAAAAGAGCAACTGCCGAGTTTCTTGCCGGCTCTTCTCGGCAGAATCAGCATTCTACATGAAATAAATAATTTTGAGTTTGAATTATTTAGTGACACTTGTTTTGTCTAAACTAATATCATAAAGATGAAATATTTGCTTCTTTGTAAGTTTGTAAAATTGTTTGTAATGGATAAACTCAAAAACTCCTTAACCGATTTTAAAAATTCTTACACTCATGGAAAGCTATTATTCCTTTAGTAACATGAGCTATATTTTATTTTAAAAAAATTAACCGTAACTTCGTGAGATATACGTACTATACATGTTTGCAATACTCATAATTACCTACAAGCACGTCCGCGGGGCTATATATTGAACTATTATAGTTGAGCAACTATAACCCCTTTTTTATTCAAATTAGTCTGTTGAAACATGAGCACGATGAAAAATGTTGACGTTCTCATCATGATTACTTATTTAGTAATCTTTATCCAATTAAATATTTTTGTAACTATAATTGACTATGTATCTGGAAATTCCTCTTTAAATAATTCGAATCGGACCCTTACTTAGAAGTTATTCCATTCAGACAAAAGTTACATGACAAAAAGCGTGCACTGTGGCCCCACCCTATGCCGCCACTGATCACTAGTCTCACTACGGGCCCGCGAACTTCATTATGCGGTTAAAATACATTGCGTATTTTCTGTGAAATTCATTAATATCCTACTAAGACGAACGCGTGATGTACATTTAACTTGAGGGAAGCGCCAAACGTAGATTGTTAAGATTGTTACTTTCCAAGGTGCGTATACTAATATTGTATGATATGTCTGTGTGAATAGAAATTATCAATGTGGGTGTTCTATCGCAACTTCTCACGCGTCCAGACTGCAGGCTTAACAATTACACAAGGTTAATTTAATGTATACAATTGAACCAAAGAGTAATATATACATAGGGCAGATTGAACTATGAGAAGCATATGAGGCTATGATGCGGTTTCAATATATTGATACAATAACCTTTTATACTGTTGCAAAGAGAGTGAGTGTATATCGATAATGACATTAGAGTTTTTAAAAAGCTTGTTGTGCTCACGACAAATTCGAAGTAACACATTGTTAGCTCCCATATTTGTTCTACAACCATTGATGACGAATGGTTTGTACCTGGAAAACCTTAAGTTGTTACGAGGCACAGAGAAATTAATTTTAGACAAAAGACTTGGACAGTCAATTTCATTATTTATAATTTTGAAGAGAAGCACCTGGTCAGACACCCAACGACGGACTTCGAGTGATGTAAATTTAAAATAACTTAATCTTTGTTTATATGAGGTTAATTCTCTCTTTTTGTTTTGGTGGACAGTTAACAAGAAGAGAAATCGTTTTTGTATTCTTTCGATTCTTTGTGTAGGATCTTTGTAGTACGGATTCCAAACGCTGGAGCCGTATTCTAATAAGCTACGAATTAAAGCAAAATATACTATTTTAAGAGCCGAACAAGATTTGAAGGATTTGCAACGATTTTTGGAAGGACGGAAAATCGAGGGCCTGTAGTGTCACTTTTTATATGTTTAATAATGTTTTACCGATCACCGATTGACCTCCCGACTACACATCGTTCGGTCAAAATAGAATCGGCGTCACGGGTCGAGTTGTAATTTTATATTCCCGTGATGTAAGACAATGTAGAAGAACATATCCTTCAAGAGAAGAACACATTCTTATTAAAAAATAGTAAAAAATGTACAAGTAGGTACTTACTTTTGTAAACTTACATATTAGGCTTTGAGGAAGGAAGGTGTAGTGATCGCGCAGTCTGCGCCGACGTCACGATAGTGTGCCTAATAGCGGTCCGTGCGCGCCGGCAGGTGTCGTGGGTGCGCTCCAGCGACCTGCAGATCCTGACGCACGCGGGCGCCGTGTTCACGGCCGACGCGCGCGTGTCGTGCGCCGAGCCCGCGGCGCCGGACGAGCCCGCGGCGGACGAGTGGGACGACGCGGCGCCGCGCGGCTCCCCGCACACGGGCGCCGTGCACGCGCTGCGCATCGAGCGGCTGCGCGCGGCGGACGCGGGCCGCTACGAGTGCCAGGTCAACACGGAGCCCAAGATGAGCTTGTTCTTCAACCTCACTGTCGTGGGTGCGTTTCCTCGACGGTCCGTGTACTATCGTATACAAATGTCGAACCCGGTGTCGTACGCTGACGAGTCGTTTCCCGCAGAGTCGTCGGCGCCGCTGGTGTCGGTGCGCGCGCTGGGCGCGTCGGGCGGCGCGGTGGCGGGCGCGTCGGGCGGCGCGGCGCGGCTGGCGTGCGAGGCTCGCTACGAGGCGGCGCTGGCGCCGGACGTGCTGGCGGCGCTGCCCGCGCTGCGCGTGCGCTGGACGCACGACGGGCGGACGCTCGACCCGCAGGTACGACGACAGCATAACGGGCCCATGCATTGTTTTTTTTCTTTACTACTTTTGTCTAATGGATACCTATTTTGTCAGAGCGCGCGCGGCGGCATCTCGCTGGACACGGAGCGCTGGGCGGGGCGCGTGGTGTCGCGTCTCACGCTGGCGCAGCTGCGCGCCGCCGACGCGGGCCGCTATACGTGCAGCGCGGGTGGTCAGCACGCCACGCTCGAGCTGCGGCTGCGCGGCGCGGACGGTGCAGGTGAGCCGTTGTGTGTGTCGGAGCGCGCGCGGCGGCATCTCGCTGGACACGGCGTGCAGGTGTCCTCGGGCCTGCTCCCCCCGCTTGTGCGCTTCGCCGCCCGCCGCAGGTGTCCTCGGGCCTGCTTCCCCCGCCGGTGCGCGTCGCCGCCCGCCGCAGGTGTCCTCGGGCCTGCTTCCCCCGCCGGTGCGCGTCGCCGCCCGCCGCAGGTGTCTTCGGGGCTGCTCCTCCCACCGGTGCGCGTCGCTACCTGTCGTGGTAGTGCTGCCGCGTAGCGCAGTCCTTGTAGCGCTGACCTCGTAGCGCCACCCTCGTCGCCCCGCCTTCGTAGCGCCCTGGTTGCGCCGCCGCCGTGAGCCCAGCTTCGACTTGTCCTCTTGCCGTGGTGTACCCGGCTCGGAGGACCATGAACACTCCCGAGGGAATCCCACCAGGGTAGAAATGAGACTACCACATGAGGACGAAGACAATGTATTGAACTCTACGTTGGGCACATATGTTTGGGGGCAAGGATCTTCATACCGCGACATAGTTTTAATTATCAATAACACAGCGCCATCTATGAACACCGGTTGGAACCAACAACTTAATTACGACGTTAAACACTGCCCACGCGTTTGGTCTCCAGAATGCCACATACATAGATTGATAAACACATTACCCTCCTTTGCGTCGCGCACTCGGGTAAAAAGTTAACAAACAGACAAACAGTTTTCACATTTATATCTACTATATAAAAATAAGTCGGGTTTTCCTTCCTGACGCTATAACTCCAGAACGCACGAACCGATTTCCACGGTTTTGCATTCGTTGGAAAGGTCTCGGCCTCCGTGAGGTTTATAGCAAATAAAATTCAGGAAAAATTGGAATCTAATTCCACGCGGACGAAGTCGCGGGGGCAAAAGCTAGTTAGTATAATATAATATGTAATGACAATAACAGCTGTACCTACTGCACTAGACGTAGGTACATAGATTATATTTAAGATTACAGTAATCAGTACAGTAAAAAACAGATAGTATGTCGCGCTGAGCCGGTGGATTATACAGGAGTTATCAATTTTTATTGCACTTCTCTGATAACAAAAGTAGGTACAAAACGATTTGATAACGTGTGCATTGTGTGTTTGGATAAAGGTGTTAATAGTGAATAAAATAATAGATAAGGACACTGACTACATACTCGTATTATAAAGCAGTTACACGGAGCCCGTCTGTGCATGCTCTTCTATTATTATTATACTTACTTATATTTGTTTATTTATTATTTGAGCAACCAACAAAATTACATGTAAACTAAACTTAAATAAAAGTAGTGAAAAACAAGTAATTTCAATATAGGTAGCCACATCATACAAAATAAATAGCCTTCAAGCAAAATACATATGTACGGTCTATGTCGAAACCGTACAATTCGCCCAGTCATCATTCACGCTTTATTATAAATACGCTTTTCATTCAATCATAAATCAGTGCACATAACATCGCATCGCGCTCACACTGCTATTAGGTTATAATTAGCCTAAGTAGAGTAGTAGTAATAAATTTAAGACTTCTACTCAGCAGTTTTATCACATGTGCGGTTCTGAACCGTACATGTGGTCCTTCGAGCAGTTAAATTGAACCTGTGATCTACTACAAGTGAACAGTTCAACGTGCTTCCGAGCAGCATTTTTCGTGTATCTGTACGATAGCGAATCGGTCTGCCGGCCTCCCACAAGCGGGTTTCACCGGTTAGATTGAGAAGGCGCACATATAGTACTAGGGATACGGAACCATCAAGCGGAAGCATAGCAGTCAACAGCATTCAATAGCATTCAATCAGCATACAGCATACACCACATCATCAGCATACGTCTTTGTCGTCTCAAGCATTCAAGAGGCAAGACAATTCACGTATCAGCATCAATTTTGAGTTGTATCAAGCATTCAGTTAATCAGTTTTTCTCTGCGATCCATCACATATCACCGCAGTGACAATGATTGGACCAGAGGACCAACTCGAAATTCGAAATCGAAATCCAAACACGCAGCAGTCCTATTTTCAGCCGCGTGTGGGTACAAATTCTAATACCTCTAGCAAGATAGAGGAAATGCTATGTAAGCAATCCAGTAATTACAGAGCATTTACAAGAACAGTCAACAACATCAACATCGATCAAATTCAACAAAAATGGGAACTTGACGAAGCTCTCAAGTCCTTACAAGAACGTTGGACAGCAATTGACAAATTATACTGGGAAATCGATGGCACGCCAGGTAGCAACGATTTTTCCGATGAAACACCGTACAATTTGTGTGAACAGCAATACAAAAACATGACCAGACTCATCAGCAACAAATTAGGGTCACTAACATACAGAGAAAAGTCTACACCGACGATGGATTTACCTACCTTCAGTGGAGGCTATCAAAACTGGACTTCATTCAAAGACTTGTTCACCGAAGTCATCCATAACAACGCATCAATATCAGACGTGCAAAAAATGCAACATCTTAAGGGAAAAGTAAAAGGAGAGGCTGTAAAACTAATACAGCATCTTATGATAAGTCCCAGCAATTATCACACTTGTTGGGAGATATTAAACAGTCGCTACAATAATAAGAAGCTGATCTTTTCATCTCATTTAAACACCTTACTCAGCCTCCCTACCATACAGCATCCATCCGCCGCCGCAATTAAAAAGATTCACGACACTACGAAGGAATGTCTCTACGCCATCACCAATCTCGGCGTGGACACCTCGTCGTGGGATCCAATAATTGTGCATCTAATCTCACAAAAATTAGACACAGACACGCATAATGACTACCTAGAGCATCTAGCTGCCCCACGTGAATTACCAAATTTGCAAGAATTTCTCGCATTTTTGGAGATCAAATTCACATCACTTGAGGCATCGCGTCGTAGGCAAGATGGAGTCAAGTCTGTGTCTTCCCAACAGCAAGAGTCGTCCTCTAATAGCAAGAAAACTTATACCTACAAAGCATACAGTACAAAGAAAAAAGAATATAACAACTCGTCCTTTGTGAAATCAAGTAATCAAGAAATAACAGCATGTCAAATTTGCAAAGAAAATCATCGGTTGTTTACGTGCAAGGCATTTCTCGAATTACAACCCGCAGCCCGGTTGAGAGAGGTTACGAAACACAATTTATGTAAAAATTGTTTATTCGACCACAATGAAAATGGAAACAATGGACGCTGTTATTCGGAAAAAACATGCCGAGTTTGCAACGAATATCATAATACATTGCTACATGATGCCTACGCTAATTACGCAACAAATAAACAGCAAAACAGCAATAATGAAATCAAGAAATCAACTGGCAATAGTCACGTGTCTCAAGACAATTTATCCGAGACACTCTTATCAACAGCGTTAATCAGGGTTCAAGCAGCTGACAATACTCTGATTACACTACGAGCCCTCATTGACCAAGGGTCTCAAATATCACTCATCACTGAGCATGCAGAACAAATGTTGAAATTGCCCCGGGAAAGATGCAAAGGGGTCGTATTCGGCATTGGCGCCAAAGAGAGCACGTGCAAAGGCATAATGAATATTACGTGCTTAGCAAGACACAATGACTATACATTGAATACCAATGTCTACGTTATGCGCAACCTCATCAATAAACTGCCAAATAATTCATTCCAAAAACCACAATGGTCATTTTTGGAGAACATTCAACTGGCCGACCCAGAGTTTTATAATAGTCGCTCCGTGGATCTTCTATTGGGGGCCGATATTTACTCCACCATTATCCAAGAAGGTATCATCAGGCACGAAAAATCCCCGCTAGTTGCGCAACAGACACGCTTAGGCTGGATTTTATGTGGCCATGTTCAAATATTTCAATGCAACATGGTTCTAAACAATGTGGATGATATCCAGAGATTCTGGTCCGTGGAGGACATTTCGGAAACAACAAACATGTCCCAGGAAGATTTGGAATGTCTACAACATTACAAGGACACGACTAGAAGAAACGAAGACGGCCGATATGTTGTTAAATATCCCTTCACTGATGATATGGAGGAGAAATTGGGAATATCAAAGCCCAAGGCAGCCGCACAATTTCGAAGCTTGGAGCGCAAGTTGAGCAAACAACCAAACTTGGCTCAAACATTTATTAAGGCATATCATTCATTAAACCATATGGCTGAGTGTACTAGTAACGTGACACCTAGCTGCTATTTACCTCACCACGACGTAGAACGCGCTGACTCCGCGACTACGGCGTTATGCAACGCATCGGCAAAAACATCGGCAGGCTACATACTAAATGATTTAATGAAGTGTGGCCCAAATTTACAACAAGACCTTATGTCCCTAATCCTAAGATGGAGACAATATCAATACGCATTTACCGCTGACATTGAAAAAATGTTTAGACAAATACTCATCAGCGACGATCATCAGCAGTTCCAGAAAATTTTATGGCGTAGTTCACCTGATCAGTTGCTACGCGAATACCAGTTAACAACTGTCACATATGGTATGAAAGCCGCTCCGTTTCTTGCCATGATGACACTGAAACAACTGGCAACGGACGACGGATATAAGTATCAAAAAAGCAGAGCAGCCCTAGCATTACAAGAAGAGTTTTATATGGATGACCTCGTGAGTGGAAGCTTCACTTTATCTAACGCCAAACAATTACAAGAGGACTTGATAAAGCTACTTCAATCAGGAGGCTTCAACCTACGCAAGGAATGGGAAGAAATACGAACTGACCTACATCAACATTTGACCCATTTCCAAGTGCAACAATGGTATCATAACAGCGAAGGTGATAGCATCGAGTTACATGGGTTTTGCGACACGTCGACGAAAGCCTACACCTGTGTAGTCTATTGCAAGATTCATTCAAAAATAACACTTATAGCCGCTAAGACAAGGCTCATTCCCTCAAACAAGACGAAAATATTCAAGAAACAAGACCAAAAGACCATATCAATCAACAAGCAGCATAAGGTTATCAATCAGCATTTAAACAATTTGTCGGGAAGCATATCGTATTATGACATACATCAATACATCGTCATATACGTGGTGATGGCCGGATGCCTGACAATAGCCGCCGTGTACGCATATCGGTGTGTGCGGCGGCGCCGTGCGAGCAGCGAGCGCGTCCGCGAGGTCCCGCAGCCAGCAGCCACCGCCGCCCCACGTCGTGTCCCGCGCCCTCGGCAGCGTCCGCCCTAGCCGCCCCAGCTCCATCAGACCAGCAGCGAAGTCGAGCTAAGGGACTTCGCATTCGATGGAAGTCTAACTTATTAATTATACAATATATGTTTTAGCAATAACATAGTAATAGTTTTAGCAATAACATAGTAATAAGCATACATTGTAAGCGATTTGTTATCTTTACTTAAGTATTCGTCTCGCTTAATTTGTCAATAGCTCACTCATATCACTCATCCTTGCATCTCATTTCTCTCCCCTGGGAGCATGTACGGTCTATGTCGAAACCGTACAATTCGCCCAGTCATCATTCACGCTTTATTATAAATACGCTTTTCATTCAATCATAAATCAGTGCACATAACATCGCATCGCGCTCACACTGCTATTAGGTTATAATTAGCCTAAGTAGAGTAGTAGTAATAAATTTAAGACTTCTACTCAGCAGTTTTATTACTGTGCGGTCCTGAACCGTACAACATATATTATTAACATATATTATTTTCTGAATATTTCTTTTCTACCTTTTTGAGTAATCAGCAAAGTTCATCAAACCCCTTACCTAACCATTCTTCCTCCCCACTCCATGATTTATTCAGTACCGCAATTGATATTCATAGTATCCAGGTGAGCGAAGAGCTAGTATACAAATTGCTAAAGTCCCTAGATCTTAACAAATCAGCGGGGCCGGATTCTTTGCCACCAATCTTTCTCGTCAACTGCGCAAAAACTCTGTCTTGTCCTGTAACTCTATTATATAAGCGATCACTAAGGGATGGCATCGTACCTAAGATCTGGAAATCAGCATATGTTACACCTATCCATAAGAAAGGTCCTAAGCACCTTATAAACAATTACCGGCCGATCTCCAAACTCTGCATATTGGCAAAAGTATTAGAACGCGTAGTATATGACCAACTATACCCGGTTTCAAGGCTTCACTTTAGTTCCTCTCAACATGGCTTCGTCAAAGGAAGATCCACCGTATCAAATCTAGCACTCTTCACAGATTTTGTATCCGATCAAATGGACAATCGAAACCAAGTTGACGCAGTGTACACTGACTACAGCAAAGCCTTTGATCGAATCGATCACAGCATACTACTACTCAAATTGGCCAAGGCAGGCATAAGAGGTGATCTGTTTCGTTGGTTCTCCTCCTATGTAGAAAATAGATCACAGGCTGTAGTGCTCAACGGCTATACCTCATCATGGCGTAGTATTCCCTCGGGCGTGCCGCAGGGTTCTTTATTAGGGCCTCTACTTTTTATTATTTTCATTCAGGATATTGACACTTGTTTTCATAATTCTAACATTTTGCTCTTTGCTGATGATATGAAAATCTTTAGAGTAGTTAACAACTACAGGGACCAGAGTCTTCTTCAGGATGATCTCTTTAGACTCGATCAATATTGTAAAGTTAATCGGTTAGATCTTAATGTTTCTAAATGTTTTGCTATATCCTTCACGCGTAAGCATAACGTATATAACTCCACATACAAGTTACAGAATCATGAACTGGATCGTGTATCCTCTATGCGAGATTTAGGTGTAATAGTCGACAGTAAACTACTATATGATAAACATGTGGACCAAATTGTAAACAAGGCATCAAAAATGTTGGGATTCTTAATCCGATCATCTAAAGACTTCACCAAACTTAAAACAATTAAAGTTCTTTATTGTGCCCTGGTTAGAAGCAACCTTGAATATGCATCTCAAATTTGGAACCCCAAATATGAGGTGTATATTCAACGTATTGAAAGAATCCAGAAAAAATTTACTCGATTTCTTAAATTTAAATTTAAACTGAAATCTGACAAGAAATATGAAGGTCTATGTGCCCAGTTGCATCTACTGCCACTTAACATTCGAAGAAATATAAGTGACATATCCTACCTCATCAATATTGTAAACAACACAGTTGATTGTTCGCAGCTTCTTGAGAAGTTATTCTTTAAAGTCCCCATCAATGCACATCCTCGTAACTTTTCTATTCTACACACACCACCTTCACATACCAATTTTCGAAAAAACTCATATATGCTCAGATCTGCCCTATCTTTTAACAAAATTTGTAAAAATAATAAAAATCTAGACCTTTTTTGCATCAATGCCACCACCATTCGCAAAACGTTGGCGAACGAATTCTTTAACGCTTATAAATAATTCGTAAACCTCGTTAAGAAATTCGTTGGCCACTTCTAAAATTTCGCTTTTTTTACCCCACATTGTATAGTTTTTATTGATTGATTGATTATTCTTTACAATTTTTTTTTTTTTTTTTCGGCTTTTGTTCCCCCTGTATTTCTTTTTATTTTTCCTTCTCCCAGTTGAGTGTTTTTTTCTTTCTCATATGTGATTTCTATCTGTGAAAACTTGTAATTAGCTTTAATTGTTCTTTTGTATTTATTAACTAGTTCTTAATTTTCTAATAAGCTGTAAGTTTTCCTGTAAAATAAAATAAAATAAAATAAATAAAAATATAGGTATACAACAAGTTGTTACCTAAATAGCTAAACTAGACAAAAAATAAAATTAATCAGCTTATATAAAATAAATAGATTAAATAGACTATAAAATAATTAAGATACATGCTTTAAAAAGTATTTTTGACCTGAACTTTAAATTTTTCGATTTTGTCACAGAATACATCGATAGACTTGTCTTTGACCGGATATAATACGGTTTCAGTTATGGAAATTCTGATTTTTTTTTGTAAATTAAATGATAACATATTTTATGTAAAGAATTACATATGAAAATAACAACACAAAATACCTATCGATAGATGGTTTTAACATTTTGGTTAATTTCCAAATTCGCAAAATTAGTAAATATTTCTACGGGCTCTTGAATATAATTAAAAATACAAAAATAGTCCATTATAATAGTGAATAGTGATTCTAATGCAATCTAACCTAACCTACAATGTTTATAAATAGTTTTTGAATCTTGTGTGGAACTGCCAAATATTTCGGGTCACACACTTGACATGATTGGAAGTAGGTTTGTACTCGGTCTATACAATCTATAGCTACATAGGTATGCTAGGGCTGTGCTTCATTAACGTCTGTTTTGGCGCGTGTGTTGCAGAGGGCGAGCTGGAGGCCATGCAGCGTGACCAGGCCGTCGCGCGCGTAAGCGCTGCGCACCCGCGTCGCGCGCGACACGCCGCGTGGGCGCCGCTGCTCCTGCTGCTCTTCCTCACGTGACACGCCCGTGTGACCGCGCCGTGTGACCGCGCCGTGTGACCGCGCCGTGTGACCGCGACCAGGCCGTCGCGCGACACGCCGCGTGGTCGCTGCTGGTACTGCTGCTCTACCTCACGCGTCACGCCCGCGTGACCGTGCCGTGTGACCGCGACCAGCATAACAGCTCTTATTGTTACCACACTATAAATACGAGGACACCGAACAATAAATTCTGCTGCAAAATTGGAACGACGCACAGCAATTATCGATGTTACCGTAATTGTTAATATGCGATATAATATTTATATAGCACAAGTCACACAACATACGTCCAGCTATACTATGCGAGACAAATAGATATGAAAACACGGCGAGATACCAGATAATTAAGCCGAGTTCTTTGTGTGATTTGTGCTTATATCTACGTACAACGTCGTAGTATGGCCTATACTGTAAATTAGCGAATCCGTGCGACGGTGATTTTAGCGGGGAAATTTTGTGCGACATAATAAGTTTACAGCGGCGCCTCATCAGGGAATCGGAGAGCGTCATTTGTACTACATGAACCACAGTGAACAAACTATATGAACTTAGTTCCGACCGGCGACGTGCAGCTGCCCTGGCGGCAGTGCCGTTGTCGTGTAAATATTGTGAATAGCTATTTATAGCGTGTAAATAAATATCGATAGTGCGTGTACGAGTTGTTTTAATTTAGCGCTTCGAATCATCGCAAAAAACAAATGTAACTCCTGGAACCCTATTCAAATGCTAACAGGCGCACGTGTTTCGCATTTTGCAAACGTCACTCACGACTTCGCTATATTAGTGACATTATAAAATAGGTATGTGAGTGAAGTTAGCGGGAAGTTAAAAGGAGGCCTGTATAAGTCTGATTTTTAATTCGGTGGAATTCTGACAGTTGTCATTTTATAAATAGAGCGAGTTATTTGTATGAAAAACAGCATTACCACCTGTAGTTCGATTTTACCCCAAACTATCTGTCAAGCATATTTTGTCATATATCTATGTGCGGCCATTGATTTTTATTTGTATAATTTTCAATTTATTATCTTTTTTGTGGGATTTTTTTAATCTCTGGTAACATTAAGATACGTCAGAATTCCACGCAATTAAAAATCAGACTATAGGTATGAATTAAGCCCCTACGGGTTGTTGTACCCCTTAGCGGTTACAGGCGATAGTCCCCGGCCAGGCGGGCCCCGTGCAAATCGGCAGATTTCACACACGTTTGAGACCATCATATAGAACTCTCAGGCGTCAAATCTCACGAAGAAGGCCCTCAAGGTGTTTATGCCTCTCGGTAGAAATCACCGGTAGGTACCTGGAGGTACCTACTGGCGTCTATGGGCTGCCTACTTACCAGCGTCTATGGGATTCTATATAGAGTAAAATTGTCTTTGACTTGAAAAAACTTAATTATTATTGTGAAATCACTCTAGATTCTTGCATATTCATGCCTTGTAAAGTTACGATACTAAAAATAATAAACCTTTGTAAAAAGTTCTTTAATATACTAAGTTCTAAAGTGAAAAAAAAGTGTTTAATTTTTTGAACCGGCGCCTGGTGGAGGAGCTAACACAAGGCCCTCAAGGAACGGTCTACAGCAGAGATTCCCAAACTTTTTGATCTCATAGACCCCTTTCAAAATTTTGCTGGTTCCGGTGGACCTCCTGCAGCTAAATTTCTACCATATTCCCAGTCGACAAAAAATGTGTTATGGAAATTTGCGTTGCGGCTGAGTTCCAACCACGACTTAACAGTTTTTGAAAAAAAAGTGAAAATTGATTGGTAAATTAATTAATTGATTGTGCTGCGAGTGTACAAGTAACAGTCGCTGAGCTTCTTTTAATATTATCTCCCTGAATTGATAGATGAAGTCAAGCCAACATTTTAGTTCTTCACTATCGAAACCAGATAAATTTTCGTGGACCCCCGCTTACGAATTGTGGACCCCATTTTTTTGTCACGCCAACGTAGAGCCTCGTCGAGTCTCTCGTGGACCCGTGGGGGTCTACCTGGGCCACATTGGGAATCCTTGGTCTACAGTATGGACCTGAGACGTTGCTCGCTCGGTCCGGGCGCGAGAAGTTGGCGAGAAGAATAAAAAAAGCTTTTGAATGTAACATAATATTATAGGGATAGTGTAACTAGTCGACGGATAGCACGGGCAGCGTCGCATCGCATCAGCTGGGGCGGGAGATAATCTAAAAGTGGACAGTTTCGTCGATCAGAGACCAGAGTCCGTCGCAGCGGAGTTTGTTGTTGTTTGGGAGCTGCGACTGCCGTTCGTTTCCGATCGGTATTTAGGGTATTTATAACTTTGAACGACGATATGTTAGGCCTTTCATTGCAATTTAAAACAGTCTGAACCTGTCTGTATCTACTTCGATTCCCCGGAGGCTTGCTTCGCTCGAATCGTCAGAAAAGTTTGATTAATGTTTCGAAATACTCAGGCATATTTTTTCAATATACCTAGGTATAATAAGTACATAGGTAGGTGGGTGAGGCCGTAGATTTTGCCACTTTGTAACATAGAGTAACATAGACACTCCTATGTTACGGTAACGTAGAAGTAACGTGAAAGTAACACAGTGTTTGTAAGGCTGAGTACATAACGTACTTATTTTAACCGACTTCAAAAAAGGAGGAGATTTTTGTAATAAACTTGTAAGTATAGCATTTTTTATAATCGCCGATCATTCAGAGATAAGAGAGAGAATTCAGTAATTGGAAAAATATATTTTTTTAAACTATCATCAATGGAATTTAGTAACCAAAACTCTTTGGCTGTTTATCAAATAAAGGTACATTATTCTGATTATTACGAAGATGAGTTTCAATTAACTCATCTTCTTTTAAACTCATTCTTTATTTAAAAGAACTATTTGAAAAATCCGCTTCTGGCAGAATATGTACATTAACCTTTACAACACTTCAACGTTACTAAATAACAATCAACGTTACCAGTAACATAGAAGTCACATAAAAGTAACGTCGAAGCGTAATTTTTGAGGTTTTAAACAGGAATAATTACTAAATGCGAGACGATTTTAGTCAAATACACATTATCATGATTTTATAAATCACTTTAGCTTAGTATAACACATACATGTGTGCAATAAAAACTGTTATTTACCTTTAAAATCACAAAAATTCACAAAAAAAAGCTGCTGACGAAACACACGCGCACACCTTTGATAAAATTCCACAGGCTAGAAAATGGCGGTTTCTTTTTTTTTATTTCGTTGCCGGAATCTTTAGTGTGGCCAGTGCCATTATAAAATACTACCCTAAAGTTATTGAATATTTAGATGCCCAATTTTGGTAACATACAAAATAGTAACGTAATAAGTGAAAATAAGGAGACAACATTTTGAATTGCGATAAAACATTTAAAAACGCATATTTAAATACATGGAACCCAGGATGTAATTGCTTAATCTATTCACATTTCAGATATTCATAGTAAATTAGGACTTTAAATAGAAATAATGTAGTTATAACGAGCCAAATATTTGACGGGATCAAAAAGACAGCTTATTTTGGGCAAAATTTCGGGCTAAGGTCGGTTTTAAGTCATTGTATTTTTTTAAATATACGACATACATTCAATTTAAGAATGCACTATAGGAGTTTAAGAACTACCTAACCTAAGTAGGATACTTGCATAACAATTTACGCAGTACTTCGATTTTTAATACGCATGTCAAGTTAAGGGACATTTTCTTTTTACAAAAAGTGGCAAAATCTACGGCCTTACCCAGGTACCTAATTTATTTATAGGCTTTTGCCCGCGACTCCGTTCGCGTGGAGTTAAGTTTTGAAAAACCACGGAAATTTTATAATAGGTCAGTCTACGTGTTCAGACGTCTTCACCTTACATCCACGCAAAAATTCGTAACGATCCGTTGCTCCGTTGTTGCGTGATGTAAGGACAAACCCATACACTTCGCATTTATACGTAGGTACTTCATATTAGAACTTTGTGAGGATTTATTCGTGTGATTTAGTGTGGGATGGCCGATAAAGTTATAAATAAGGTAGACAAATGTGCGGCCTGAAAACTGAAAGGTTGACGGTTCAATCGCCGCCCGTTACATTACTGTTGTTCTCAGCTCTAACACAAGCTTTACCTACGCTTAATTTGAGGGAACGCGACAGTTCAGCGTGGCTAATATATTTTAAAGCGTGGCAAGCTGAACTTGACTTATATTCTCCTCTCCCCTCCAAATAAGTGAAAAGCTTGTGCTAGGAGTGGGTACGACAATAACGCAACGGGTGGGTCTTGAACCTGCGATCTTTCAGTTTTCAGTCCGCACCTTTACCCATTGGGCTGTTGAGGCGCTCGGCGCGGGCGCGTGCCAGCGCGGCCAGGGGGGGGGGGGGATGGCCATGGATTCAAATAGAACTATATTTCGCACAGGTCATGTGACATAAACATACGCCAAAGTTCACTTTTTTTATGTGAAATCACCCAAATAGGTAAATTGTTAATCGTTAAACGTAAGTAGATATACCTTCGATTATAAAAAAATAAGTGGATATCGCATGTTAGTCCGATTTGTGTAACCACTGAATAAGTAAGTGCAGATCATTTCGCTAGCTAGTCTGTCGTCGAACATTGACGTGAAACAGTTATTTCAGTGTCAAGGAACAATGATGCATGATTACGAATGATTCGTGATCTGTTACATATATGTATTATGCCTGCAATTGCAAAGAAAATGTTCTATTACATATACCTACCTAATTAACTATGTACATACTTACTTTATTGGATATTATGATATTACAATGGTGTCGGTATAAACTAACTAAGTACATCAGATAAAGCGCAGTTCGAGCTCAGCTATTTTCATTTACAATATTATATTTGGCCTCGGTTTAAAAGTTCACCTTCATTCTGTGGTAGTAAATCTCAACCTCAGATGAATCAAGTTGGCTTCAGCATCAATTGTTCACAGGAAAGCACTTACAGCGTCCGGGGGCGCGCGGCGGAGAGAGATCGGCTTCATCGACAAAGCTTCAACATCACAGCGCAGCGGCGAGCTCGGCCGCGACCACCGCCGCGCCGCGCCGGCTGCCGACGACCTGCCGTCGCATTCGGGGTGCGGGAGTCCTCAACCCTCAGTCCGCAGCTCGCGGGACCGAGACATGTCGCTCGACAAAATGTTGCGAAATTATAATGTCTCGCTGCGCCTACAGCATACTCGCATAGATCGAAACAGTATCCGAATGTCCAACGATTGAGGGAGAGTTTCTGGTACATTTTAGGTACCTACCTACCCGAGCTCTGACCCACAGTCGACTCCTTCTCGCCGCAACGAATGAACCGATTTTGTTGAGATACCCAGGATTAACTATGAAAAAAATATGAAGAAAAATTAGAGTTCCCGCGGGAAATTAATTCACGCGGACAAAGGCGCCGGCACTGTCTAGTGTGCGAGGCCGGGGCGGGTCAACTAGTATTATGATATAATAAGTACCTACCGAACACGATAAAGTTGTTAGACAAATAGTTCCTAGTCTGGCAGAGCTAAAATATACCTACGGTTCGTCGCCGCGCCCGCGCCCGCGCCCTGCCGCCCGCCGCTCCGCAGTTCGTTGCAGCGAGCAGCCTCGCGGGTCCCCCTCCCCCACTCTCTGTAACTGAAACAACACAAATAAATGGTCAAAGCGCAGATTTGTTAAACTATTCTCGACGTTCTAGTCGGGAGTCGGGAATTATGTACTGAGACGTCATTTAACTCTGCGGAGATTTGCTCCCGCTTCTGGCAACTATTTGTTTATCAAAAAGCTTACGCTCAAATATTTAGAGTAGTTAGGTATAATCTTGGTACTCTGAATATTTGCTTATTGTAGGAACTCTATGCAGACTCGACCGAAAAATGATTGTGTTGACGTCTGCTAAGTAGTGGTGTGGATGCGGCGCAACTACCTATCAGAACGATGTGTTGAATATGTTCTCCCGGTGTGGCGTCCTACACAGAAATATCCGTGGTTATTCCTTCAGTGAAAATCTTTTTCACGCGTTACGGCGCTAATTTGTCTGCAACTATTGCATAGGTAGGTACAACCCCACGATGTCTTGCAACGTTGCACGTGGGTAACATTACAGTTGCTAAGTCACACTAAGGACCATAAATTATATATTTTTTATACTTTTTCTAAACAAACACAATGCATTTCCAACAATATTTGCTTAAAATATCTCGTTTGCTATGGAGGTAGACGCGGCGGCGTGCGCCCGCATTGTGAACGAACGTGCAAATATTGTAAGAAGCAATGTTCAAACTACGGAGGTAGGTGTGTGCGGTGTGTCACATATCACCTGTTGGCGCTTTGTTTACAATGAACCGTTAGATTTACATTAAATAAAGGTTTCAATCAGAATTGAATAACTCAAACGTGTGTAAGTTGTAACATAATGTACAAAAACGCGCCAGTGTAATTTTTATGGCAATGACACTAATCGAGATAATTGACATTTAATTCATCACAGGCGCCGTAACATGGCATGTTAGAAATGAGAATTGAACCGGATCACTGAAGCTAACGTAAGTCAAGAAAGCCAAGTTTTGTACATCGGCATTGTGTGCACGTGCCTCGTGCCTCGTGACAGGCGGGACGCGGCCGCGCCGCGCCGTGACGTGCTGCGAGTTGCGACGTGCCGCGATTACAACAGAACAATGCCTGTATTAGATTTGTTCTAATTCGATGTTCGAAAGTTTTTACTTTACTCTCTTCTATTCTATTTCGTTCAGTAATTTTCGCGTGATGCGCGAACAGACAGACAGACAGACAAAAAATTCAAAAAAAATTGTTTTGGGCTCAGTATCGATAATAAAGCATTCTCCGATTAAAATTTTGAAAATCTATTTAATGTACAGAATGCGTCCCGTTACAGTTTTATTATAAGTATAGATTTTAACATGTGGTGACGCCACCCTTTTGGTTAGTTATTTGGATTGACATCATAGGTACGTCAAATAATTCCCCATTTACCCTCCATTTCCCTTCGTGCACTAAAATGACGTTCGTGTCGTCAAATTGCGACGCCATGACACATAATATGTCAGTACGAACTTTCGTCTCCGCGAGACGCATGCATAAATTGTGTCGCCCGTCCTCGTGCTTTAATACTGTTACGACCACTCCACACTAGATGGCGTTAGTCTCGAAAGTGTTACGACCACACTCAACTCAACTCACTCGACACTAGATGGCGTTAGTCGCGAAAACCGGGTACGCGAACTTACCAGAACTATCCGACCCGGCTGATCACTTCCGCGCACGTTGGGGAGATTCGAGAAAGGAACGTTCTGGAACGTCTCGGCTCATATAAATAGCCGTAGAGAGGCGCCGGAGAGGAGTTCAGTTCGAGCAACCGTCGAGGCGACTTCGAAGCGAAACCTAGTGATCAAAAGTGCTACCAGTGAAACCTACGACTTGGCTACGACCTAGGACATTGTGAGTGCTTAGTGTTTGGACCTAGTGCTTTGTAGTGCTAGTGAATAAAGTCTTTCAAGGAGTCAGCAGGTCTTTCTTTCCAAATCTAGCGAACCCTAGCACGTAACAACTGGTGTCGGAAGTGAGATTTGGAGATGCCATTGACTCCAAGAGAGGACTTCAAGGAGGGCGTCAGGACAAGGGCACAACGAGCTGCGGAGGCCACACCCAATGGGGACCAAGCTCCACCCACTGGACCCGCCCACCAGGCTCCGCCCACCGACCACGCCCCTCAGGCCCCGCCCACTCAAGGTCAGGCTCCGCCCACTTTGGCCCAAGCCCCGCCCACCGGACACACCCACCAGGCCCCACCCACCGACCACGCCCCTCAGGCTCCGCCCACTTCAGTTCAAGCCCCGCCCACTTTGTGTCAAGCCACGCCCACTGGCCACGCCCACCGGGCTCCGCCTACTAGACAGGCCACGCCCACCATCGGCACCGCAGCTTCTACAGCCCCTCAAGTGGCCCTTCAATTAGGAAGTTTAATTGAATTAATGGAGCTGCAAAGGGCTGAAATTCAGGCAATGAAGGAGTCACAAGAGCGCAAGCTCGGCGCTCTGCAAGAGTCACAAGAACGCAAGCTCGGCGCTCTGCAAGAGTCACAAGAACGCAAGCTCAACGCTTTGCAAGAGTCACAGGAACGCAAGCTGACTACGATTCAAGAGTTTCAAAAGGTTGAAATCAGAGCGATTCGAGAATCACAAGAGCAACAAAAAGACCTCCAAGAAAAAGCGCTTTGGGCTATAAATGATGTTAGTGACACGGTGACTAAGCTTCGAAAAGATGTCGACGTAGTGGAAGAACGAGTTACCGGGTTAGGATTGGATGTTGAAAATGTGAAAACCGGCCTTACTGAACTACAGAAGAAAGTAGTGCGCCTCGAAACCACGGCAGTTGCGATGTCCAGTGGAACTACCGGAGTGGCGCAAGGACCAAGAGTGAAAGTGCCGCCATACGACGGCACTACTTCTTGGAGCGCTTATCGTCAGCAATTTCAGACTGTTGCTACTGCCAACGGATAGACGGAAGAACAGTGCCTGACTGCTCTCACTGTTGCGCTCAGAGGGCAAGCTTTGTCAGTCCTGGAAGCACTGCCACATACAGGGAATGGGTTTCAAAACCTGATGGAGGCACTTGAATCCAGATACGGGGAGCGACACTTGGAGCACGTGTTCCGTGCTCAACTTCGTGACAGAGTTCAACGCTCAGGAGAAGGACTACAACAATGGGCGTTGGAAATTGAAAAACTCGTCAGGAAGGCACATCCAGGAGCCGACTCCAAGATGGTAGACACGAATGTTGTTCAAGCATTTGTCGACGGAATCAAAGACCTGGAGGTCAGGGCTGCAGTGAGGCTTCGTCACCATACCTCGCTAAAGGAAGCATTGGCGCATGCTTTGGAGGTCGAGGCTGTTCGCCATGACATACGGCAGGCCCATAAGATCCGCGAGGTCTCTGAGGAAGTCAAGGAGGTTAAGGCTCCTATGAAGAAACGTTTTGGAGTCATGTGCTACAAGTGCGGCGAGAGGGGCCATCTTCAGCTCAACTGCCCGCAGAAGGAGACCCAGATGACAAGGATGAAAAGGATCGAGGAACAAATAGAGGAGCTGAAGAAACAAGGGGTTCCGTCCCCTGCCCGGGATCAGGGAAACGAATAAGAGCCAGGACTAAGGGGCGAGTACTGGCTGACGCGGAGGGAGCCCCGACAACTGTTATCTCCCAGGCTTGCAGCGGGAATAGTCTGGCGATTCAGGGGACTATTAACGGGACGGATTGCAAAATGACCCTAGACACAGGAGCCTCTAGAACAATAGTGAACCCAAACCTGGTAAAAGCCGCAAGGGGACACAAAAGGAGAATTAACTGTCGGCTTCTTACTGCCTCCGGCCAGCCAATACCCGTCCTGGGAGAAGTGTCAGTTACGATATATGTAGGGGAGTCCTCATACTCTCATGACGTTATCGTGGCTGAGATTATGGATGATTGCATCTTGGGTTTGGATTTTATGAAGAAACACAACTGCAGAATTAATGTCGCTGACGGAGTCTTCAAGTGTGGTGAAGAAGAAATCTTCATTCTTGGAGGTGCCTGCGGGAAAGTCGCATGTGTAAAGAAAGTGATTATACCTGGACGAACGGAAGCTCAGGTGCTGGTGAAACTGCCGCCAGCTGGAAAGAAAAAGGCAAACAGATGCGTGTTGATCGAAGACACACCTACCAAGACATCGGCGCAGAAACTGATGACGGCGAGAACCCTTGTTAGTGGAAGCAGTAACGCTGTAGTCAAGGTTTTGAATCTTGGTGATCGCGAGATCTGCTTGAACAAAGGTGACGTCATTGGAAAGTGCGAGGAAGTTATCTGGATGAAAAAGTGTAGTTCGATGACAGGCGCAGACTCAGCAAACAGCAACAACTACGGATTAGTGACTGAGTTACTCGATGACTGCAAGAGTAATCTGACTTATTCGCAGGGCATGAAAGCTAAGAAGTTTCTACAGCGCTACGCGAATATCTTCTCCAGTCAAGAAGGGGACCTTGGAAGAACGTCGATGGTTCAGCATAGGATAGATACCGGAAGCGAGAGACCAATTCGTCAACGAGCAAGACGGATACCGATTGCAAAGGAAAAAGAAGTTGAAGGCCTTTTGGAGGACATGAGAAGGAATAAGATTATTGAACCGTCTGCAAGTCCGTGGTGTTCACCTGTTGTATTAGTGAAGAAGAAAGATGGTAGCACGAGATTTTGTGTGGACTATAGGCGTCTGAATGATGTCACTAAGAAGGACAGTTACCCGTTACCTAGAATCGACGACACTTTGGATACCTTGAGTGGCATGAAATGGTTCTCGACCCTAGACCTGAAATCTGGATACTGGCAGGTGGAAATTCATCCAAAAGACAAGGAGAAGACAGCTTTCTCGACCGGCAAAGGTTTATGGCAATTTAACGTCATGCCCTTCGGATTGTGCAACGCACCTGCCACATTTGAGCGACTCATGGAGTGTGTACTGGCAGGCTTAGTTGGAGAGGCTTGCTTAGTCTATTTAGATGACGTCATCATTGTCGGCCGTGACTTCGAGGACCATTTGCGAAACTTGGAGCAAGTTTTCGCCAAAATAGAGGGAGCCAAATTAAAGTTGAACCCGAAAAAGTGTCGTTTATTCAGGAGAGAGGTCAATTATCTCGGCCATGTTATCTCCAGTGATGGAATCCAGACAGACCCGGAGAAACTGGAGGCAGTTCAGAAATGGCCTACCCCTAAGGACAAAACCGAAGTGCGGGCATTCCTCGGCCTATGCTCATACTATAGGCGTTTTGTCAAGGGATTCTCAGAGATAGCCAAGCCATTACATCGGCTGACAGAAGATAAACGACAATTTAGTTGGGATGGGACTTGCGAAGATTCTTTCCAGAAACTGAAGAAACATCTGTGTGAAACACCAATCCTGGGGTATCCACAAGCTGAAGGTCAGTTTATAGTCGACACGGACGCAAGCAACACGGCCATTGGAGGAGTGTTATCCCAAAAACAGGGTGAAAGAGAAGTTGTTATTGCATATTTCAGCAAATCTTTATCCAAGCCAGAGAGAAACTACTGTGTGACAAGAAGAGAACTCTTGGCTGTTGTAAAGACGCTACAACATTTCAACAAATATCTCATCGGCAGACAGTTTTTACTGCGAACTGATCACGCAGCCTTGAAGTGGCTACTGCAATTCAAGAACCCAGAAGGTCAAGTAGCTCGATGGATTGAACAGCTCCAGGAGTATGATTTCAAGACTGAACACCGCAGCGGAAAGACGCATGGGAATGCCGACGCACTCTCACGAAGGCCGTGTTCAGAAGACTGCAAACATTGTGTTAAGCAGGAATCCAATGAAGAAGCATTAAAGCTAACGAGAACAAGTCCTTTGGGTCCCTGGGAGAATGATGCTATGAGGGAGGCTCAAGAAAGAGATGACGACCTTCGGCACATCATCACATGGAAGAAACGGGGTGATGTAAAACCAATCTGGAGTGAGGTTGCACCCACTGGCGCTGTCACTAAGGCGTACTGGGCGCAATGGGACAGTCTGATACTCCAAAATGGAATACTCTACCGGAAATGGGAGAAGACTAACGGCAGAGAGTTCCATCTTCAGATAATTGTCCCAAGAACGAGAGTACCAGATGTTCTCCGTGAAATACATGATGGCGTATCAGGAGGTTATCTAGGTGTCAAGAGGACGTTAACAAAAGTGCGAGAGCGATTCTACTGGTTGCATTGTCGAGATGATGTACAAAATTGGTGCCGCAAATGTACCACTTGCGCTGCTGTAAAAGGACCACAGACCAGGAGCCGTGGGAACCTGCGGTTGTATAACGTCGGTGCACCGTGGGAACGAATTGCAGTTGACGTAGCTGGGCCATTTCCTGTAACGGAATCGGGAAACAAGTATTTTATGGTCGTCATGGACTACTTCACCAAATGGCCGGAAGTGTTCGCCATACCAAACCAAGAAGCTACAACAGTCGCTTCTAAGTTAGTCGAAGAAGTGATATGTCGCTTTGGTGTGCCTCTAGAAATCCATTCAGATCAGGGCAGGAACTTCGAATCGCAAGTATTCCAGGAAGTGTGCAGAATTTTGGGCATGCATAAGACGAGGGCCACTGCGTACCATCCACAGTCTGATGGAATGGTGGAGAGATTTAACCAGACCCTTGAGAGGCATTTGGCGAAAGTGGTAGACGACAAACAAAAGGATTGGGACAAGTATATACCACTCTTCCTTCTGTCGTACCGAACCGCCGAGCATGAGAGCATAAAAGCTACCCCGGCGTATGTCAATTACGGTAGAGAACTACGAATACCAGTAGACCTATTGACAGGAGGGTCACCAGAGGAACCAGAGACCGTACAAGACTATGTCTGTGATTTAAAGGAAAAAATGCGCTATATACACGCCTTGGTTCGGGAAAATGGATTACAGTCAAGTGAGAACATGAAAACCAGATACGACCGGAAATCGAACACGAGCGGCTTCGAGGAAGGATCACTGGTGTGGCTGCATAACCCAACTCGCCGGAAAGGGAAATCTCCAAAGTTGCAGACCAAGTGGGACGGTCCATACAAAGTGGTGACCCGACTGAATGATGTGACTTATAGGATTCAAAAGCATCCAAGGGGGACATTCAAAGTGGTACACATAGACCGCCTGGCGCGTTACCATGGCAGTAACAACGATGCTCGGGACGAGCATCTCTAAGAGGGGAGTAGTGTTACGACCACTCCACACTAGATGGCGTTAGTCTCGAAAGTGTTACGACCACACTCAACTCAACTCACTCGACACTAGATGGCGTTAGTCGCGAAAACCGGGTACGCGAACTTACCAGAACTATCCGACCCGGCTGATCACTTCCGCGCACGTTGGGGAGATTCGAGAAAGGAACGTTCTGGAACGTCTCGGCTCATATAAATAGCCGTAGAGAGGCGCCGGAGAGGAGTTCAGTTCGAGCAACCGTCGAGGCGACTTCGAAGCGAAACCTAGTGATCAAAAGTGCTACCAGTGAAACCTACGACTTGGCTACGACCTAGGACATTGTGAGTGCTTAGTGTTTGGACCTAGTGCTTTGTAGTGCTAGTGAATAAAGTCTTTCAAGGAGTCAGCAGGTCTTTCTTTCCAAATCTAGCGAACCCTAGCACGTAACAATACCAACCAAAAAGTGTGTGTGTGTGTGTAACGACTTCGCTGCCCAGTTAACGCCGACGTGTTCCGGAGAGGCCGTTATAGTGGAGGTGCGCACCTGGCTCCAGTCCCGGGGACTTTGCAAGGTTAGTGCACGGAGATCCCGCTATTCCTTCATTCGCCCTGGAACATCTAAATTCTAAATATTATACAAACCACAAGCTTTAGGTGGACAGTGGCGTCCGTTTCTACACATGTTTAACTATCTGTTTTTCCGGATTTAAAAGTAGCCTGCTACACTCCAGTTCCTCAAATATTATACACATGCTACCACGGCGTGCTACGGATTAACGTTGACAAACCTACAAATAAACACACTCGCATATTTTACATATTAGTAGGTAACTAAGGATTCTCAATTATTATAAGGGTGACGTCGCGTCATCGGCGGGTTAATGGTTCTCGCCTCGGAGTTCGAGCACAAGGAGTCTGCACCACTCACAGCAGTTAGCGGGAGATTAGCGCGGCGGCGCGCGATGTTCTGCGCGTGGCATCTGGCACTCGGCGGTGAGGCATTAATCCTTCATTAGCGCGGTAATTAGTCTGCGAATGTTACGAGCGGATTACGATCGCGCGAGTGTTTGTACTGAGAGATGCTTTGTAGATACTTACGACTTACGTGTACGTGTAGGTTCTTCAAGTAACGGCAGCTACATCGCTGCAGGCACGTTGCGTGCAATGTGGCGGTTTCTGTGGCGTGCTGAGTCCGCCACCGTGCGCTGCTCTGTTAGGCCGGTTTGCAGCGCAAGTGATTTTATTTATTGTCTTATCTAGAAATATTTAGTTAGCACTAAATATTGCCCTTCGGTTGCGTGTAATTGTAGTTAACTCTGTTTTTCAATGACAAACGATAGCCATTCTCTCTCCAAGTTCGATCATCCGAGTCAGGGTAATTCTGCAGTAATGATGAATCCTTGCAACTGGGGCGATGCAAGTGTATCGCTATGTACCAGCAGCAGGAACGGTTTTCCAGCGACAGTCGGCCGACTCCCTCGGGCTCCGGCTGGGCGCGATGTGAGCGGCTCGCAGGTCGTTAGGCGGATCGGCTCGAGTGCGGAGACCGATACATTACATTGTTGTAGGTACTGTAGGGTCTGTAGGTAATAGGTACCTACCACCCGTTTTGTTTTCAATTCAAACTAATGCAGCCTGAGATGGAGCTCGCTTGCCAAAAGATGTGATGATAAAAGGTAAGTACGCACCCGATTTAAAGTAAGTCGGAAAAACGAAAGTCGAAAGGGCATTCCTGGGGTTGCGTATTAGAAACGAGGAGGCGAGGCGCTCAGTGCGGGAAGTCGGAGAAGCCGCTAGGTAAGTTTTCTTTTAAATCCTACGAATGCTGCAATATCTGCCCCGCTATTATTCCCACTTCGTTACAAAATCTACGAGAATGCACACAACCTGCCACGTTGCCAAATTAGAACTACGCCGCAGCGTCAGCGCCGGAACAGCCTAAACGCGCCCTGCACCTGCGAGCTACTTCCGACCCTATGCCGCGGTGTTAGCAGTGCGAATAGCCTGAGGAATACTCTGAATACAGTGCGGTAAGCTGATCGCACATCAAGTAGCGCCACGCCGTACGCGCCGAACACTGCATTTTTCAGTACTATCAGTACACACGACTAATTCGAGCGTGAATTATCAAAACAGACGCCGGCGCTGTGTATTCACCACTTTAAATATCTCACCGTGATGATTGTGGGCATCCTGCTTTCTGACATTTTTAGTATCTGTCCTTCCATGCCGCGCGAAGCCGAAACAAAAGCTACTAAATTAGATAAGATTTTATTTAATGATTGCGAAATTGACAGATCTAAAAAATTAGACAACTACAAGTCATAATCTGCCACGGCATAGACTGCTGTCTCTCAGTGAACAGATGGCCTAGAAGCCCTGTGACCCTCAGTGTTACGCCGCGTTTACAGTATTTCGCCATGACGAGTGTTTTGAACTACCAGCTCCAGCTCGTTTCACGTCATTCCTACAGTGGCAACATCCGCAGTTAGCGTTACAGTTACGATATGACGTCAGGTTTGTTTGAAGCCCACGCTCACTCTTTCCCTAATAATTCTATTTGATAGTATATTTTCTCGTTACATTGTTAGATTTGTGTTATAAAATTGATTGCGGTCAATTAGCCGACTGACACCCAGGTAGTAAATAGTAAATATGGCCGTTGCGTCGCGGCAGTGTGCGCTCGGCTCACATTGATGCTCCCGCGTCATGTCCGGGCAGGTGGAAACACCGACGCCGAGGCAAGGAATAGAAACCGGGAATACAGCTTTAGCTACCTAGTCAGTTCACAGTACGTACACTCATTGTGCTGTTTGCATACATTACTGATTTTGGTCGTACTTCCGGGTCTCAGGTATGAATATAACGAGAAATGTATATGATGTACCCAGTGAAAATGTCACGGGTGATTATGAAGCTGAGAGAGTTAGCAGTGTGCGGCGTCGGCGGACACGCTTCGGTGGACGGCTCAGTTGTGACATGATGCAACAACTGTTGTAATGGGGATCGCCGCTTTAATGATGTTTGGAAGCGTACGCTGCGAGCCACTGACGATGTGCAACTTACTCATACCTTGGTACATGTCGGTGATATAATATATCTGTGATACGAGGTGAGTAGGACTATTTCGCGTGTTAGAAATGGGCCATAGGTATTGCTTCGACGGCTCTGCCGGAGGGAACCGGAGAACATTCCAATTGATCCAATTAAGAAATTATTAAATTCCAAGTTGCAAAGGCCGGGAATCCAACCTAGAATGTTGCTTATGCTCGAAAGTTGAACAGACGATCTTCCGGTGTTCAGTGCGGCCGCCGCGCCGTCGTTAAGGCGTACAGGGTTCGATCGCGGGCACCTGTGACTTTTCAGAGTTAGGCGTATTGCGAGCCTTTTAAGCAATTAAGAAATAGAAATAGAAATATTTGTTTTATTCAAATAAACTTTTACAAGCACTTTTGAATCGTCAATGAATCTACCACTGGTTCGGAATGCCTTTCCTGCCGAGAAGAGCCAGCAAGAAACTCGGCGGTTGCTCTTTTCAATTAAATATCACTTGCTTTAACGGTAAAGGAAAACACTGAAGAAACTTGCGCGCCTGTTGTATTGTACTCAGGAAAATTCATCGTGGAAGCACTGAATACATAGCATAGTTTCAATAACAATTGTAAAATTTTTATTTTTTTGAAAAGAGCAACCGCTGAGTTTCTTGCTGGCTCTTCTCGGCAGGAATGGCATTCCGAACCAGTGGTAGATTCATTGACGATTCAAAAGTGCTTGTAAAAGTTTATTTGAATAAAAAATATTTCTATTCTATTCTATTCTATCCTGAGAGTTCTCCAAAATGTTCTCAAGGATGTTAGTCTGTCAATCCGCACTGGCCAGCGCGGTGGACTGTGGCCTGACCATTCCCATTCGAGAGGAGACCTGTGCCCAGAAGTGGGTTCAGATGGTGTTATTGTTAGTCACACAAATGATTCGAACGCGACATCACGACACGGTCGGTACGACGGTTAAAAATAAATAAACGCAGCGAAGTCAACCCTTCCCGTTAATTGAGGCTCATTACAACGCCACTGAATGTTTTATTCACAACAAAACGATTGCGAGTCATTTCATTAGGATTCCTCGCAGCGTCCCCGGGGAGTGGGGACTTTATTATTTGTACTATTTATTGTTTGCTTTTTGGAATTTATGTACAAAGTTTTTAGAGCGTGACGGCTATTTACTTCTGATTTAGCGTTAGTACATTTTACTTATATCATCTCTCGTTCGTCCCTTTAGAATTTGAATATGTAAAGAAATGTGTGTCGCCGCGATAATTCATAGTACACGCAATCTGCCGCAGCCGCTCCGCACTCACATCCCCGCAGCCGCATCCGCACTTGCATCCGCACCTGCACCCGCACCCGCACAATAACACTTATCGAACACTCTATTGCGATCGGCCGCAAACACCCGGAGTCAGATCTGATAATGATTGCCGGATCTGAATCTGACTGATTTCACACACCTTTGAAGACGTTACGGAGAACTCTTAGATAAACATGCAGATTTCCTCACGATGTGATAATATGTGATAACCGATGGTTTCAGCAGTTTCCTTAGGTTACCTAATGGAGAGGTGATCGAATCTTTAGCACCAACTATACATTACGGATATCAAGTCAAACCTTTCGAGCGTCGTGCCTCAACACGTCCGGTGAACGGAGTATCGATCGTTTCGATACTAGACACATAATTGTCGATGACAACACACGTCATAAAGTTACAACGTGTGACGTCACACATCCGCTATCCGTTTCACCGACGGAGCATATCACAATTACCTCCTGCATTAATGCATTGCAATTGATCCGCATCGACAAACATGGCCAATGGGCTGGTGGCATTTTAATTTATTTTAACCAACACCGAAAGAGGAGCAGCCAAAGAGACGGTCGTCACACTGTAGCGTCATCTTCAGACAGCGAGCTGAATGCGAGGAGAGTTTTAGACTAAAGCAGAAGATAAGTTAAGCGAACGATTCGTAACTATAATGAGTTTAGTTCGCGCGATCGCGTCGACGGCGGGTCACACAATAAAGTAGGTAAGGAACATAAAATGCAAATAGTTAACGAAGTGCAGTTCAGAACAGTAACTACTAGGAATCGTCTTAACGGAGCCGAGCGCCGCCGAGTGGCAACTTTAATTAAACCTAACTTCTGAGATGACTCCTGCCCGAGATAATTCCTAACCGCATAGACCACCGCCCGATCGATGGAATTTCACCTCTTTTGATAGATAATTAAGGTCTGTGGCGCAGAGCGAGCGATCGAGGAGTACCTACTCCTCGCTATGTCTCCTCGCTAGAAACGTTTTTAAAAATATAAAATGGCACAAAAGGGCCTCGAAAGTTTAGTACGTGAACTACAAAAGTCAGTGTTTAGCTTATTACAAAAAGTAACTAACTTAGAATCTAAAGTTAACGAGCAAAACATCCTAATAAATAGTCAGATAGAAGTGATTTCACACCACAAAAACAGTCGCTGGTATGGGTCCCGAGGTTTTTAATAGAATCCCCCACAGCATAAAAATTGAACAAAATATGAATAGTTTCAAACGAAAACTGAAAAATTGGCTTGTCGAGGAGTCTTTCTATAGCTATAATGAGTTTTTGTCAAGAAAGATTCTAGACTAGGCAATTGACATATTATTATAACATTGTTATTATTATTAGGACATAAGAATTAAGTACCTATATAAAATATGTATACCAATATAATGTGATTGACATAGGATTTTAAATAATAATTATGATTGACGTGTAATGATATTTATGAATAAATGACTATGACTATGACTATGACTACTCCATCAGCCCATCGCTCAGCATCGAGGCACGAGGTGAAATAACATCGATATCGGCACCGCAACGCGCGCGCGGCTGGTTCGGCTGATACGTGTTTGCTGTTCGAGACGAGTCTCTCACGAGTTCCTGAGCGTCCGGAGTTCTGATCACAGATACTTTCTAGATATACGTTAGACAGCTCGTACCCAGGATTAACACGTAGACCTACATTTGATCCTGGAAAAATAAAGAGTTCTCGCGGGAATTAAACACCCTTAATCCACGCGGACAATGTCCGTCCTCCAACTTCCTTCACACAATCGCTTTCTCGCAATATGCAGTTAATAGGGCCCTCTACACGTAGAGTTCGGAATGCGGGAAACAGCACGCGCCGTTCCCTCCCTCGCTCCGAAACGTACATGTAGATGCGCGGGTCTGACAGTCCGATCTGGCACGTCGACGCGAGCGCGTCTATAACGGTTTTGTCTGTGCATCCAAACTGCAGTCAAACTCTTGAAAATCGTTTTACACGCACAGTTCAGATTAGGGCCCTCTACACTTAGAGTTCGGAACACGGGAAACAGCACGCGCCCTCGCTCCAAAACGTACGTATGTAGATGCGCGGGTCTGACAGTCCGATCTGGCACGTCGACGCGAGCGCATTTATAACGGTTTTGTCTGTGCATCCACGTGTGGAGGCAAAATTTTAAAATGTCGGTTTGGAGCGTCGAGGCCGTAACGGAGTTCATTCGAAAGTACCGTGAACATCCGTTTAACTTTGTAAATTGTTAAATTACCATTTACGACCAATTTAGATGGATTTTTCAAAATTGAAATGTTCCAAACTGCAGTCAGAACTCTTGAAAATCGTTTTACACGCACAGTTCAGATCGTTTGCCAATTATGTAAGATTCACCCGCGTACCAAACCGTGGACAATTTTTAGGTCTTAATTAGCGCAACAGTTTGATCCGCAGTCCAAACCGCACGGATCCATCCGCGGATTGGAACTCAGTCCCAGATGCGTGGGTCCGAACTCTACGTGTAAAGGGCCCTATTGTTTGCCTAAATTATGTAAGATTCACCCGCGTACCAAACCGTGGACAATTTTTAGGTCTTAATTAGCACAACAGTTTGATCCGCAGTCCAAAGCGCACGGATCCATCCGCGGATTGGAACGCAGTCCCAGATGCGTGGGTCCGAACTCTACGTGTAGAGGGCCCTAATGTTTATTCAAATTTTTTGTTTGGAATTTTGCCCCAAATAAAAGTTGGAATTAGCAAGTGATTTATTTTTATTAATAACTTGTTTGAGTTTTAATTGGAATACCGGTACAGTATTCAAATTATATTGGTGGCGTTCACTTAACGTTATTGAGTTTTTATATTTTTTTGCGTAACCTTTGTGAGTGAACTAAAATATAAAAATTGCAAATGAATAACAAAATTGATAATTATTTATTTTTCATCTGATAATAATTACCATATCGATTCTGGTTCAGTGGATTTGGTTAGTAATTGCAGATCTCTGGACAGTTACTTTCTATTAGGGAAATCCGAAATACAAGTAGGTTCCAAGTGTGCATAAAGTTCGATAAAGTTCAGTTAATAACGTCAATCTCAAGGTTTTCTCTTCCTTTTTTCAAAGTTTTTTTTTTTCAGCTTTCAAAACGCTCCGCGCTGCCATTACGGGTGAGTCGCTCTAAAAAGCAACGGAGACAAAATTTAATGGCTCCTTGAATTTTATGAGTCGAACACTCCATAGCGCTAATAGACCCTTCAGCTTACAAAGGTCTTCAATTCCGGCGATGACGGATCCGGGAGCAAATCGCATTTGTTCGTCGCGAGTGTGACAATGGCGGCGCTCGGAGCGACGACATAAAGGGCTACAAGCAATTACGAGCCATCGCCCGAGAGATCTACCGGCCGACACCGCTACGGATACCGTTCACTTCAATCGTATTCCTCTCTCTATAGAGATCAATTTGGTTTAAAAAAGTGAAAATCCAAATGCGAAGTAATGCTCGGCCGTTAAGGGTCTTCTCACTTTATTTATTCCGTGTAAGAAGCGCAGTCGAGGAGAAAAAGTTGTTCCGGCTTCGGGCGCTGTCATGCTAATAGTTTGAAGTTGACTGACGAGCGGTACGGGGCGCGGGCCACATCCACACCGCCCAGATATTATAGCGCCCACGTTCCACACCGCTCCAGATATTATAGCGCCCACGTCCCACACCACTCCAGATATTATAGCGCCCACGTCCCACACCGTGCCAGATATTATAGCGCCTACGTCCCACACCCCGCGCCAAATATTATAGCGCCTACGTCCCACACCGTGCCAGATATTATAGCGCCTACATCCCACACCGCGCCAAATATTATAGCGCCTACGTCCCACACCGCGCCAGATATTATAGCCCCTACGTCCCACACCACGCCAAATATTATAGCGCCTACCTCCCACACCACGCCAAATATTATAGCGCGTGATGACTGGGAACTCTTGGTAGAAAAACAAATGTCCAGTCTTTTCAAAAGAATATTACCCATATTCTCCATTAAATTAAGCTTAAAGCTTGTGATCTGATCGGCTTTCAGCAGCTAATCAGCTAATTAATTATCGATATTTTAATGGAGAGGATACGTACTTGTTTCAATTTTCAAGTCAATATAAAAAAATCCCGAACGCCCAGTACAGAACAACGCATGTCTTACCGTGTGTAACAGACTGTCAACTGACACCCTACTACACTTCCTTAGGGATTAGGGAAAAATGCCTTCCCAGTGAACTTCCTACGTCACAAAAGAAACCTACTGACTAAAACTACTTCAGTAGATTTGGCATTTATGAGTCAGTGAGGACGTTTTCTTTTATAATATTGTAAATATATTAATAATCTATATATATATATATAATTCAAAGTCCTGACTGACTGTCTGACTGACTGAGATATCAACGCACAGCCTAAACTACTGAAGTTAGAAACTTGAAATTTTTACAGTTGGTTCCTTTTATGACGTAAGCGCACACTAAGAAAGGATTATTGGAAATTCCACCCCTAAGGGGTTTAAATAGGGGATGGAAGTTTATATGAAAATCCGTCATTTTTCAAGCTGTTTCCATCAAAGTTGGTATTTGAGCTTTCAGTTAAAAATAAAGAAGTACAGTCGCGGACAAAAAATGTTTACCACCTTAAGATTCATAATTGCATGCACACCTCTGTGTCAGAAGGTCGATATGTGATTTGATTAGCCATAGATCATAGACTTTTTAACATGTAGCGGTGCTTAGACAGTCCTTTAGCGGTCTCTTTAATAAGTGACTGCTAAATAGGTTAGATGTAGAAAACCTTTTTTGGAACAAAAAATCCTTACTAATGTTATAAAATAATGTGAGTGTTTGTTTGTTCGTTGTTGGTTTGTCCTTCCATCACACAGCTACGGAGCAATAGATCCACATGATTTTTTGCATGGATATAGTTGAGGATTTGGATAGCGACATTTATCCCGGAAAAATAGAAGGTTCCCATGGAAATTTTAGAATCCTAACTTCACGCGGACGAAGTCACGGGAAAAAGCTAGTAATTTTAATAAATAGATATTATCTCATATAGACACGAGCACAGGACATGAGTTACCAAAATAAGAAAATGGAAGTAATAATCTAATTAAACAAAGAATCTTTATTTCTTAATTTTATTATTGAGAAACTAAACAATATTAGTATAAATAAATAATTAGCTTAATTAGCTTCCATTCGCTGCTATGACAACATGTAGACTCTCTCGCATAGACGCGATAAGGCGCTAAGTCAGTTCATATCATCTGTGATATCATCTCATACCCCAGTGCAATGTGATCTAAGAGTTTGAGGATTTCTTTGATTCTGACAGTCCCAGCTTTGAATCATTAAGCCCCATAAATTTTCAGTTTCAAATCAGCAGATCGAGCTGGCTATTGAACGAGATGACTGCCACGGTGCAGATTGAACCATGGAATAATAGCTCGGCGCATTATCTTGAACTTAGGTTGTCGGAATTTTGCTGCAGAACATCGATGTAAAATGCTGCAGAAACACCACGCATCACCGTAGCTCATCCACCTCCTTTTGACTGTTTTTGACTGTGGATGCTAGCAGCATCATTATGATTCAATGCACAATATGAACTTCACCATTAGAATTATGATTAAGCGTGCCATTTATTTTGTATATTTAAATTTCAAATAACAAATATAATATTTTTGATAATTAATTGTCACTTTTACAAGGGCAATGATGCTAATGTGTCAAACTTGAATTTAGGAAATGAGTTTTATTACTAATATTTGTATAGAAAAGTCATTAATACTTTTTTTTGATAAAACGATGCATGATATTTTTATAACGTAACAAATGCCTTGATATAGCATTATAGACCTTACTGTACGCAGGGTTACGAAGAATCTAATTTGAAAAGTGGTAAACATTTTCTGTCCCCGACCGTACGTGTGTCACAGTTTTTGAAAATTCTACCCCAAAATCTAGTTCCACGCGGACGAAGTCGCGGGGGCAAAAGCTAGTATTTCTATAAACCACATTGTAGAAACAATGCAAGCTTGATCTCCTTGTGAATTCAATAATAATATCATTATTTCCATTGAGTGCGCAGTGGCGATATATTACGGCTGCATTTAATATCTGAATACCCCCTGATCACTGCACTGACTCGATCATTATTATGAGGAAGATAATAGGTATAATTAAGGATCACAAAGTGTGAAATCGAATGTTATTTTATTCAACAGATATGAACATAAACTAGACTGACAGAAGAAACACAATCAGATAGTCATTGGATATATGTCTAACCCTCCAAAAAAAGTAAATCGGCCAATCGAAAATGTTTGTTTCAAAACGTAAAATAACGTAAAAACGTAAATGTAATAAAAGTGTATCCTCCATTTTGCCCATTTTTAATCCGCTGCACACTATCTAATAAAATTTTTGCAAAACCATTTATCAGTTTTATGCGTTGCGGCGGGCGGGCAACAAAAACGCTAAAATATGGAAATTGAGTGACAAATAGCGGCGTGCTCCACCAACCGCCAGTCGCTCAAACTGCCAACTACGAGATGATAATAATTCCCTCGGGCTAGATCTTACTCGAACCGAAGAATGTTTGGCAAACTGTAAGTGAGGTATATATCTAGAAAAGAAAACGTTAATTCGAGATGAAATCCCAAAATTCACTCGATGGAGATCATCAAAGGGTAAATAATAACAGTGATAGGCTAGTGATTAGTACAGCAGTCTCTTATTTGAACTTGCGACACTGCTGAGGGGTCGCAAATTCGATTCCGGGCACTCATCGAAGCCTGCTCGCCCGAAAGTGCTCTATAATGTTCTCAAAGGTGTGTAAAGTCTGTCAATTTAAATCGCGCCAGCTGTATCAGGCTTGCACCGTGTAGCCCTTCTCTGAGAGGAGACCTGCGCTCGACGGTGAACCGGTAATACGTTGCTGATGATGATGATGATAACTTGATCTAATGAAGAGCGAATGAGCGCAATTTCACCCTCACCACCCGGGTGCCTGGAGCACTTCGACCATCCGTTGCTCCAGATCTTTTTTCCACGTACTACCAAATTGTGGAATCTTCTCCCTTCGACAGTGTTCCCACTTAATTCAAATATGGGGTTATTCAAGGGGCGCACCAATAAGTTCCTGAAATGCCGGCAATGCCGGTAGTGCCTCTGATACTACAAGTGTTCATGGGCGGCGGTAATCACTTTACATCAGGTGACCCGCCAGCTCGTTTACCCGCTATTCATATTAAAACAAAAAATAATACTTACCTACTTGCCAAACAGGAAAGCGAGGTATATCTAGTTCGTTCAAAGATCATTTAAGAAGAAATGTTATTACTATTCACTCGATAGAGGCCGCACACGCCGTATGCAAATACTATCAATTATTTAACTGAAATTATAAATTACTAAATTTTTTTGAGCGGAAATTTTTAATTTCGAATGTGTCAAGAATGCAACATGTGGTAGAGATTTCGTAGCCTGAACGTGCGCAGGCTTCGTCGCAGATGTTTATCAATCTCAAGGTGCGGAGTTCGCGAAACTTCATCAACAACCTTGACAACGTTAAAACGAAACTGTAAATTCGAAATTGTGAAAGTACGGAAACTTGATAACTTTTAGCGTTAGAAAAGTGGAGCGTGCAGCGAGCGACAACTAAATACTTAGTTACTTTACTTCTAGTTATAACTACTTACTCGTATACTTGCTTATTAAGAATACGCACAAGTTTTATTTCTACAATTCCTATAGGTAATACAAAGAAAAAATCGGCAGGTAATCCCTTTATATTTTTTTATTATAGTTTTTGATATCCCTACTAATATAATAAATGCGAAAGTGTGTTTGTTTGTTGGTTTGTTTATTTGTCCTTAAATAACGTCGCAACGAAGCAACGGACATCGACGTGATTTTGCATGGGTATAATTGAGGACCGGCAGAGTGATAAAGGCTAATTTTTATCAAGGAAAATCAAGTTTCAGCTGATCTCACACTTGCAAGCGGGGGCTTGCAAGTGTGCATTTTAGCTGATGATGGCTAACATCATCAGCTAAAATGCACACTTACAAGCCAGTGGGTACTGATTTTAGCCATCATCAACTAAAATACATCCCCTGATAGACAATTATACTTCGCATCTTTCCCGAAGATGATTATATTGTTTACAAGCAGCAGATCGCGAGATTGTACTGTCCTTATCACACATTTAGAGCTATTTAATATATATAAAATATATATTTTCATTATTATTTTTAAATTTTATTATGACAAAAAAGTTTCTTATTTACTCCCACCAAACACATCACCCGGCCCCACCAAATCCCGCCTAGCGTCATTACGTGATTTTGTGTCGTCCGAGTCACACGTCCAACAAAAATTAAGAAAGCGTGTTATTTTATATCTATTTAATTTGTAATATTGTGTGTAGGTATAGGTATAGGATATTCAAGAAGGAAAATAGTCTCATAAAGTTCGTCATCTGAAGATTCATCGCAACAGTATCTCCGGACAAAGGAATCAAGGTAAGATTTGAGTATTTTCTCCCTTATTTAATGTTCAATATTCACTCGAAAGTTTTAGTTATTTATATCCCCACGGGATATATTAATTACCCCGACGCAAAGCGTGTTTGAGAATTATTTGGAGGATTTAAAACTACCTAGTAATTAATTTGTAACTTAATGTTACACATTATCCCGACGTAAATCGTGTGTGGAAATTGTATCCCGACATATGTTGTGTGTGGATTTATTATTAATTACTCCGACGTAAAGCGGGTGTGAGAATTATTTTGAGGATTTCAAACTACCTACCAACTAATTTGTGACTTAATGTTACACATATCCCGACGTAAATCGTGTGTGGAAATTGTATCCCGACATATATTGTGTGTGGATCTATTATAATATTTTAGTTTGGTTTGGTTTAGTTTGGTTTACCATTTTAGTTTGGTTCAGACGCAAAGCTTGTGTGAGATTTAATAGTAAGAATTTAAATTACCTACCTTACAAAGTACATTAAAATAAAATTGATAAATATCGACTCCAAAGATGATATTTAAGTCTTTTCCGAGAAAATGAAGGTTTTTGTAATTTTTGGGCTCAGACCCAACGCAAAAAAGACAAGATCAAGCTTATGCGTCAATGTTCACCTGTCGAAAACTGTACATAATATGATTAAAAAGTACAGCAAGGAGAAACAGAATCAGATTTCGAGTTCTATGTCTATCTGTAATTGGCCAAGAAGTTATTAAAATACTAAGCGATGGAGGGCGATTGCTGTAAGCAAACAAAAACAAGATGTATAAAATAATAATTAAAATGCTATATGGCTATTTCTACTTCTCAGAATCGAGATTTAACAGCGATAAACCAAATCAGCTGCGCTCACAACCGAGTGTTTCGATTTGCAACCCGGAAGCTCTAAACGCACGGGGGGCTCCGCGTCGAGACGTGATTATACGTGCACTAGTATCAGCATCCCCTATGGCGGGTACCACAAGCGTCTGAGTCCGCGCCATGCGAGTGGGACGAGACACTTTAGCGTTCGACCCTACGCGCAAACTCCAAAGGTCCTTTGTCACAGGTACAAAAAAAAAAAAAACAGAAAAATGTTTTGACCTATCGCTGGCAGACTGCAGTATATTCTTCATGACTGGGAATGATAAAATCATTTTGGATTATAAAAATTTTACCCTTATAACCTATAAAAATTAAAAGGTTAAAAAATTCCATTTCATAGTTCTAGAACATCAAACAATTATTAATAAATCTAAAATAGATCGTATTCTCTCAAAATCAGTGAATGCATTACGGAATTGTTATATTCAGGTTATATTTTGATTTGCCTTCTGGGTAAATTCATCACACAAATTTTTACAGTCCCTAAACCCTTGGTTTATTAAATTTAAAAAAATTTTAATAATCTATGCCATTCACTTGAAAATTGATACGGCATTAATGTTGATCTATAAAATCTGCTTCATGGCCACTTTAGACAAAATTTGCATATTTTTTTACTAAATGCATATTTTATGAAGAAATCGACTGTATTCTACCCTCCTCAAGCTATAACGCCGTTAACCAACATTTGACCAAATACGATTTTTTTGTTTTTTAATGCTATCTTACTTGAAAAATTCTCTATCAATCCATCTAATTAGCATTCTACTTACTGCTGTAGTTTTTGATATAGCGATATGAAAAACGCAATTTCTTAATAAATTGCAGCTTTTTGGATCATAGATCGAAATATGGTTTTGGTGGTTAACAACGCTAGCTTTACTATTAACTGTATGAATTTAAAGTTTGATTGTTTTTCGTTTGTATTTTACTATCTCTTATGTATATTACAGAAGATTAAGTTATTGAAACCTTTCCTCCGTCTTCAAGTTCGTTAGGTCACTTATCAATAATTCTTTTTTGACGATTTCTTGTGTATTGGAAATTTTTTACGCATAATGTAAAAACAATAATTTTACCAGTATTATTTTATTCAAAGATTCATAATGTATACAATTAAGGTTTTTTAACTAATTAAGAAAATAAAAAAAAGGAAAAAAAGTCAAACTTGGCCCACAGAAAAGATATTTATTTGTGGGTTTTAAATTTAAAAAGAAAAAATGTATAAGTACAACGTAACGTAAGAATGCGTACCCTTGAACTATCGAATACAGAACAATGTACATACCATCAGAAAACTAGCTAGTTACGTTGGTTTGCTGACGCTAGACAGCCCAGTGACTATGGATGGGTTGTTTACAAAAGGATAATTTTTTGGCACTCAACTATTTTGACAATTATAACAAATAATATATATGACTCTTTCCGAACGTTTAACAGATGATTTCGTATGGCGGAAGGACTATATTGATTCTGCAGGTTCCTCATTTTAAGACTTTTCCGTAGTAGAATAATTCACAAAATACATATATCGCCTTCTTCTTGTCTCGCCTTGCTTGTAGCCTTTAAAGCATCTATTCTTTCAAGCATTATGAGGAATAGACAGCTATTGCCTATATCAATAAAATGGGCGCTATATTCTCACATCTTTCAAATCAATTTGGGTTCCTTCAAATCAAGAGTGAAAAGGTAGTTTCTGGGCAGGCGCGTTCCATCTTAGGCTACATCTTCACTTAGCATCATTGCAGCCAAGTGTTAAAAAAAAAAAAAAAAAACCAACACAATCGCACGTAATATATGGCAATGGTGTGAAGAATCAAATTTATACTTTTATAGCGTCAGTTCAATATGAACCTAATCTCAGATTTTGAATTTCGTCAAAACGGTTAATATAAACACTGAATAGATTACGCGTTTCGTCAGATACAGGATTTTTTTGATACACCTGATTTGGATTTATTTACCAATAATCAAAATTATGAATGTCAGAGATACGCTTCATGGAAATTAAGCTTAGTCTGAAATTATTGATGCATTCAACTTAAATTTTTATGTTTTTTTTTTTTTCAGATTAATCTAATTGCTACGCCACATTAAATGTGTCAAGGCAGAGGGCGTTGTCGTACTGCTATATTGGCACATTTAACCTTGTGCCCGGTACAGACCAACCTGCTGGTTTCGAAACCACCTAACCTATATTAAAATCCTACTTATCTGCTCTTTCAAAGAGCATCGTCATTTCCATGTTAATCTAACCCTAGTGGCAGGGAAATTATTAGGCAGTCACTACTGAGGCGCGATGTCTCTAATGCATCGCTAGACATAGTAATGGTCTCATTCCTAGTACGATTAAGTCATGGTTGTTTTATGCAAGAACAAAGGTTTAAATTATTGTGGTTCTAATATTATATTTTTATTTCAGGAAAACAGTTATCAGTTTGTAACATTCCTAACATTATAAACAATACCTAACGATTATTTGATCTAATCAGCCACCACGTAAGTAAAGATGCCACCACGACACCATAGATGGCGTTAGTAGTATTCAAATGTAACATAACGTTACAAGTTCGCGCTATCTTTTTATCTGGCCAAATAAGCGAAATCTCTGGTCATAATACTACGGTATAAAGGTCTTTAAAGGTGTCTTGATTTCATAATCTAGTACCTATTAATGTAGCTACAGAATAATTTCCCTAATGAATTAATCTCTCTAAAAGACTTGTCTTTAAACACATTAACTCTTAAAAAAGAATGCAAGCATCCTTAGCATTATAAATATTCAAAACATTCCCTTTTGAATTGGAAAATATTCGTATTAAAATAGATGATTTTAGAAAGGCTCAAAACCAAATAGTTTTTAACCGTTCATTGTTTTGCCATATAACTTATTAAAGAAAATTTTAAAGTGTATCCAGTTCTCCCTTAAAACATTTTCAGATAAAACCTATTCCTTGCATCAGTAGAAAGGTTGTCTTTTGTCAGTTAAAAAAAAAAAAAAAAAAATTCCAATTTTATCTCATTGTGTTAAATCAATTCTGGATATGTGGCATTAATTACGTATAACATTAAACGGTGCCCCTAACACGCGACATGCGTCGAAGTTAACTGACTGCAAGGCAGGTGTTCCTAAAAGCAGTAAGTTAGTCTGAATCCTCATTTAATATATTCTAAAGTACTATTACAGTAGTACAATAAACTTCTAAAAATCAGGTAAAACTGAATTCTTAGTTAATTCAAAGTTAAAATTATTATTCAACAAATAACTAATTTCTACCTTAATACAAGAATAACGTAGATGTTATTTAATAATGACTTATAGTTTGGTATGTAAATTATTTCTGTCGATTAATTTGTCAAGTATCAACGAACAAGAAATAATTTATGTAATGTTGTTGCATTTTTTCGATGCTCTAAACATCTGCTTGTAAACAATATAATCATCTTCGGGAAAGATGCGAAGTATAATTAAGAATCAAACGAACTTACCTTGTGAAGTTTGATATCTAATTATACGAGTGTCTTGACCGAAGATGATTACAAACCCACCCACCCTAATTTTTTCAAAATCCCTCGACCTATCGAAAAAATACGGCTCTAAAGAATGACGCTAGGCGGGATTTGGTGGGGCCGGGTGATGTGTTTGGTGGGAGTAAATAAGAAACTTTTTTGTCATAATAAAATTTAAAAATAATAATGAAAATATATATTTTATATATATTAAATAGCTCTAAATGTGTGATAAGGACAGTACAATCTCGCGATCTGCTGCTTGTAAACAATATAATCATCTTCGGTCAAGACACTCGTATAATTAGATATCAAACTTCACAAGGTAAGTTCGTTTGATTCTTAATTAGATATGTATCTCTTTTAGGTGGCCCCAACATATCCTCGACCTTTCGCATCCATGCCAGCCACTTTCCGGATGTCATCGCTCCGTGTAGCCGGGGGACTCTCCGTTTGCTGAGATGCGGTCTCCACTCGAGGATCTTATAACTTCAGCCATCGATCTTCCGACCTCTTCCGACACATTACACGACCAGCCCACCACAAGGTGCTAGCCGTGCGAGCCGGTTACTTTGGTTCTTTGGCGAATTACTTCGTTTTGGACTTTATCCAAATAATCGGATGAGATTGCAGTCAAGGGCTATCTTTCAACGAATAAAGAATTTATTGATGACGATGATGTTATTTGACTTAGAGTTTTGTACGTACAAAGTCTACACAAAGTAAATAAATATGCGGCGTACGGCGTCTTCTGCTAGATGTGTATTCAGCTTTGTTGCTTCATTGGTTTCATCCGCTTATCGGCTAAAGTCAGCCAACTTGATAATATGTACTATTTGGAACTAGCTAGTACATTCTGGATTCCCTTTTCTGTCCTAATGCTTCGAGAGATAAGAGATTTCCGAACATAAATGTAATTGAACCTAAACGCAGTTCACTGACACGCATTCTCTCTAGCCTCTGTATTCCAATTAATCACAGGCTTAAGATTATTAATTACATCATTATCGGGGCAGCGCGATATGCGAGTGCTTTCATTTGTATTAAACGAATCCGTGACCACTGACGTGGTCATTTGCGAATTGCTTGACTCAACTACGCAGTTTAAAAACCCAGACTCATAGAGACCAGCCGTCGTATTCGCTATTTTTGAAATTTCCAATGGCTATGGAAACTGATATTATGGAAATTTTGGAAAACAATAGAAAGTTGCATCGAAGAACTATTAAATCCGCAAATCGTCATACGAAATGCGGGTTTGGTAGTTATAGTGCAACTGAATGACAACCACCGACATAGACAATAGAATCTCAGACCTGGCACTACTATTTTAAAAACACATCAGTAACTACATACACACACCCAATCCGACCATAAAAATGGCGTATGCTCAGATGTTTCAAATAGTTTATGTTTGCCATGCAGAGGGAGCCGCGCTCAAAGGCGTGAAGCGACTTAACGTACTTAGTTCTAAAAGCACATTACGTGTGCCCCCTGCGGTCAATGGGGCAGCTTCTCGGCATTCGTCTCCAGTAAAGCAGGTACGTGTTAAAAACAGTTTTATAATGCTTCCCCGGCTAATCCGTACAAACGAGCTGGCTTGAGACGCTTCAGCCGAGCGGCGGCGGCGGCGGCGGTCGGCAGACGCGCAGAGACGCGGCGGCGCTGGAGGGCTGCCAACACGAAACCCAACAGGTTTTATTTGATTTACGCCCCGAGGAAACACGTATATTCGTATATTCTATTCTGCAGTAACACCTTTTGCAAAATAATGTCGGCCTTTTTTATTCGATAAAAATAAAATAATGTTTTACTGCAATAAAATCGGTATTGCGGAACGCGGTGATGAAGTCCAGATGAAAATCTAGCCTAACCTGAAATGTATGCCCTTGTCAGCCAGGCCTTGCTGGTAACCTTATTGGAACAGTATTAGAATGATAACATATTAGGTGTTGATATGGCTTGGCCGCAGATGGTAACTGGCATAGCAGAAGTTTCTCAATGTTGGTATAAATGGATGCACCTGGCGATGTAGTGGGTATTGACTGACTGATTGATCAATCAACGCTCAGCTTAAATCACAGGACGGATTGGGCTGTTTGGCATATAGATGCTATTATGACGTAGGCGCGGATGTTTACGTCATAATACTCGTAATTATCATCTGTATGGCAAGAAAATTGTTTGGAAATTTAAAAACCTTAAGGGGATACATAGTTGTTTCAAAAACGTGAGAGAAGCTGCGAGCAAAAGCTAATATAATAGTATAAACTCACAGATAGATCACCCCTGAGTCGCGTGTCGAACCCGATATCTTGCATTTATAAGGCAATCCGCAAAGACAGGCTGGTCGTAAAATGCCCCGCTCGGCTTTACTCGCCACCCTTCGAGAAATAATAAATATGAAGATAAAAAGCAATCCGCGGAAGCTGATAACTTACTTTGACGGACAGTTCGTTGCATCGCACTGTTAACGAAACGGGTGGAAAATCGCCCCTTGCATCGCCCTTTTCATCGATCGCACTGTTAAATGGTCGACTGAATTTACGAAATGGATGGAATTTAATCACTTTTAATCCCATCGACCCGCCGCGCTGGCATCCCGTGAACAAGCAAACAAGCAAACAGGTGCGTTAAGTGCTAGGCCGCCCTGCATTAGCCTCCCCCGCCGCCCGCCGCCCGCCGGTGCACACCGCACACGTGGCAGCGCGCAGAAGCTGCCGTGTTTGCATTCAATCACACTGATACTGCGTGTCGGCACGCATCGCCGCACTACCGCCTGGCATTGGGAACGTGTGCATGGCGGTGCAGTAAAAGCAATATTGAGCAGCACAGCGGTGCAAACGAGCAGGGACTGGGTAGCAGGAACATGACGTCTATTCTCTATTAGATAGCTTTTTGAAATCATTTTGACACTGCACCGGGAACGGTTCAAGGACTGTTCCAGTCAGCCTCCCTCACCAGCGGAGGCGACCGGGGGTCCGTGGCAGTTTGCTCGCAGCCAAGATTCAGAAGGCGGTGCTGCTAGACTCGGCTAGGATAGTCCGTCGATTTCTCAGCCTGTCGTCCTGACCTCCGGCCGTCTGGTCTCCCCTGCCGTAATCCTCCGCCCGCTACAAGTAAATACTTGTAGTTGGTCGTTTGTCGAGTCCAAGTCGCTATTAGAATGGAGTATATGGTAATGGAGTATATGATAATGGAGTATATGGAGTATACTACAGAGACAAACTGTATGAGGTGTATACCTAAAGTTAATTTATGAATAAGCAAGTATCGAGCCAGTGATAGAAATCCACTCGGACCAAGTTACAGCGTGTACTTAAAAGTTATTACAAAATAATCACTAACTTGGTGAATGTGTACCACCCTAATAATAAACATGAGATAAATTAGCTTGGTGTACATATTCGACCTGAATTCGACTAATAGCTGTTTCTATTGAGTTGCCTCATGTTCACGGAAAGTTGGGCAGCGAGAGAGCTGTTCGCATATCGGCTGTACGGTGCCCTGTGCTAGCGATACTCATATATCAAGCCATCGCTCGTTGCTGAAGTTTCAATTGTTGTAGTTTGATTGTAACCGAGCAGCGTCACTGAATGTTACATTGGTTAGGCTTCGGCCGGCCGGTATATAATTTAAGCCTCAATAGCCCAAAGGTTGAAGGAGCGGACTGGAAACTGACAAGGTCGCAGCTTCGATCCCTGTCCGTTGCACTATTGTCGTAACCACTCCAAACACAAGCTTTCCGCTTACTTGGAGGGGAGAGGAGAATGTCAGTCAACTTCAGTTTGGCTATTATTAATAATATTTAAAAAAAAAAACTGGCGCTCAATCATAATGTCCTCACGAATGAAACGCATCCAAATATTTTCGAATGCGGTAATAATTCGAGCTACATAACTACGAGTATTCTTTTTGCTTCTGCCAAGCTTGTTGTCGCTATCATCTTAGACTGCATCGTCATTTACCATCAAGTGCGATCGTAGTCAAGTTCTTTCTTGTCAATAAAAAAAAACTGTTTCGTGTATGGTGAGCCCGAGTTTTTAAGGCTAGCGCGCAAAACGGCTGATGATTTTCATAAAAATTGTCTTTTGCATGGTATCTCTGTGAGTCAACTCGTTTTCTTTAACCCTCATGATAAAACTCGCTTTCGTCTGCCAACTTTCCAGACATCTTTTGTAAAGTACACTGCAGCGAGACAACTTAATTTTAATGCCCGGTTAATATTAGAAAAGTGAAAGGAGGTAAGCACGCCTTCGGTATAATATTAAAAATTCACCAATATCTAATAGGTATAACGTTTCTTCATAGTTTTCAACATTGAGAGTAAAGTAAACAAATCTCTTTCGAAACATTGTTTTCAGCACATTCACACCTGCATCTCACTCAAACACAAACAAATAAATAAAGTATCTGACTGTAATTTCAGCCTTAACCTTTATAGCTCATCAATGGTTCTTGACATAATAAACATTCATCTTCATAAACAAAGAGGAGATACACACAGTCGACTTCTTAGAAACCGTCATAAACTAGAAACGCCGTGGTGTCGCCTGCGCAAAGTTCAGAAATCCTTTGTGGGGTTGAGTGTACGCTTATATAATATGGTCCCGAAGGAGTTACTGGATTTTCCATTGCACAGATTTAAACAATGCGTAAAGAAACATTTGTTAAGTCGTGGTTATTACAAAATTAGTGATTTTCTCAATGATAAAGTTGCATGGAATCAATCGGCTTGGCATCCAGCTACCCAATAGATAGTGTAATAAGTTATTACATTGTAATTTATATTTGTGAGAATGGGCGTGACAGTCTACAATGGAATTCCACAGTCGATCTTAGACTTGCATCTACACAAGTTTAAGAAATCTATTAAATCTGCTCTCATGGAAAAAACATATTATACAATAATTGAAGACTATATAATGATAAAAAAGCGTGAATATAATTCGCTCCATTCATGAGACAGTAATAACTATCCTGTGTGGCATGATTCTATTGTATTCTGTTCTACAGTGTTTCCACTTTATTTGTGTCTCAGTTATGTCTTAAAATGAGTGTCTTGATATTGGTATTTGATTCGATGCCTTAACATGGGTAGCCTAAGTATGTCATGCTCACTTAAACATTTCTGTGGTGGTGTCGTGTGGTGCGGGTTGTTACGTTCCCTCAAATATGGTTGAGCGAGGCAATGGCTGGATCATGCGTCATGCTCGTGAACGGGTGCCGCCAACGGGAATGGGTCTGCTTTGTGTCTACCCATGTTAACATGTGTTTGGTTGCGGTAGGTGTGCATTTTTGAAGCTTCTGTGTGGAAACATTGGGTGCATAGCCTAGTTCTTTTTAACAATTGTAAAAATTTTTTTTTTTGAAAAGAGCAACTGCTGAGTTTCTTGCCGGCTCTTCTCAGCAGAATCTGCATTCCGAACCGGTGGTAGATTTTTGACGTTTCATAAGAGCTACAAGTTGGCCTACATGAAATAAATAAATTTTGATTTTGATTTTTTTTTAAATATTTTTATAAAAAAAGAATATTAGCTAAGCTGAACTTGACTTACATTCTTCTCACTCCACCAAATAAGCGAAAAACTGGAAGGGGTACGACATTAGTGCAACAAATGGGGCTCGAACCTGCGACCTTCCAGTTTTCAGTCCGCTCCTTAAACCGTTGGGTTATTGAGGCTATATAATTAAAACAAATGTACCAGTATTTGATATATCAAAATCATAATGACCGACGCCCAATAATTGTGAATGGAGTACTGTAATAACATCGCAATTGTTCGAGCGCCAGCGCCGCGCCGCCCGCCGGCTCCCGGCATCGCATATTCATGGCGAAGCGCACAATCAGCGCTGTCACTGCGCCCAGAGCTGGCGGGATACTGGGAGGATGGACTCGATCTCGCTCTTGCGCCTTCTGACGATTTAGCGTCGTATGCAATGAACGAAAAACTAAAGATTTTAGACTTGATTCGTGGTTTACTGATATAATTGTTATTAAATATCACGAGTACGTACCACGGTCCATGTAATTGGATCGAAATATCGACAATCCCAACTAAAATAATTACCGTGATACGTACTCGTGATATTTAATAACGAAAAACTAATTTGTAATGCTTTAGAAGATATCGTCTCGTAACAATACTTATTTGTTTTAATGTCCGCTTCTGGTTTAAACAGGTTTGACGAGTGGTCTGTATTTTGAAAAAAGGGAAAAAAAAACAAAATGGCTACAGTAGGTAAGCTATGGCTAAGCTAGGCTCCATAGAAAAACATCAAACCTTTTTTGTGCCATTTTAGAAGAGCAGCTTTAAAGAAGCAAGTTCTGCCTTTTCCCACCAGTTCCCAGACCACACACTGCGGTTACCGATTTATGCTTATTGTCAGAAATTCAATGTTATATTCAAATCAATTTATCCTCAATAATATCGATAATATTATATCATGTACCGTACTATAATTTTAGTTGAGCAATAATCCGTCCGCTTTGTTGCCGCGCGGGACCATCCAGTCAATGATTCAGTCATAATAATTTTATAGGCGAGCGATTTGCAATTTTCTATGGGTGGTGACAACTAATCTACGGGTGATATTAATTATGATTAGGTTCCTAGTGTAACCGGTAGAAGTGTCAGTGGGTATCTGTGGTATTTGTCAAGCGCTAAGCCCATTGTGGAGTCGCGAGGGGCGGCGCTGGCGCGGTGCCAGCAGGGGGGGGGGGCAGTAACAACTTGATTTACGAATAACACTTCTCTTGCTAAGCCTTCTCGCCTGCCGCTACCGCCGGAGTTTCTAAACGAACAAACATAGGTATGCAGAGAGGGGAAAAATTCTGCCGTGCTAAGACAATACACTGCTTCTTCAGATCAGATACAGTGGTTTATCGTAACATCGATGTATGAGGTGCTCGCACATGTTTACTTATAATGGCATTTAAATATTTCAATGAAGTCTTAAAGATACTAAGAAACTTGAAATGGAAATAGAAAATAGCGATTTCTGTAAAAGTTTGTTTATTACATACAGTAGGTATACGAGTATTGTCATGGCGCGGTAGAAGTGTACGTCTACGTACACAGCTCAAAATGAAGGATCTACGAATATCTGTCTACGTGTGCTGGTATTTCCCACTGGCCATTGCTGTGGTCGCGGGTCGCGCAGGAGCTCTCGAGGCGGTGGACGCCGGGCGGTGGTCGGCGGCTGGCGCGTGCTAACATGCGTCGCGCGACTTTACGCACGTACTCCTCCACATCACATTATGACATCGATCCTCACGTACCTCGGAGCTCCAACGGTCAGGCGGAGGTACTTGTCTCGTGAGACCTGCTGGCGGCTCCTCCGGTGTGCTCGGCAGAGTGCATACCGGCCCGAAGCCGTGCACGGAAATCCTACGCTGTGACAAAGTAACGCACAACGATCAAACTAGATGTCGCTACGCGTAGTTCCCATTTACGCTAGCAGAGATTTTACAACATATGCCTTATATTCTTCACAGAAAAATTTTCTTGTACCTACTATACATTATTCTATACATTATTCTATTTAATAGAATAATGTAGAGTAGGTAGTGTAAATACAAGCAAATAAATAATTAATTAAACCTCTTCACCGAAATTTTACGTCATGAGAAACTTTTGGGCTTTTGTTAATAAATATTAGTAGATAAACATTATTATACGTTATAATGTATAGTAAAATAATTGTTAGTGCGGAGTAAATTAGGTATCCAATATTTTCGAGATTATACGAATTCGTAGTGGAAAAATCACGAGAAAATTATCATTTTGGGTAGGTACTATGATCGATATGATGTCGTACAAAGCTTGATGAGATTATATTCCCTGGTATTATAAATTGTATTATACGTTATATATTCGTGTACAATATAGGTATTATTATACATAAGTGCACAATGTACACGCAGTACGCACTAACACAAATGAAAGCCACAGTGGCACATCGCGCGCTGCTCCGATAATGATGTAATTAATAATACTAAGCCTAATTAATTGGAACGCAGCGGAGCCGCTCAGTATTGTCTATGAATATAATCACTATGTCTCAGTTGTATTTAAATTGGGTCGAAAATAGAACACGTCATACGTATACAAATTAATGTACTAAACAAGGAAAATTTTTGAATTTAATGATAAATTAGTTCTCGACTGAGATCCACTGACCTTTATATTTAATCTATGATTAGCACTGGACATGCTGTCCGCATTCAAATGACTAAATTATGGATCAATTTGAAGCTCCACTATTGACATACGAGTGTCTGGAACCAATAATATTGCAAATGGCGCACCTTCCTCTATAATAATAATAATTAATTTATTAAATCATACAACAACAGCAATGAAAATATCATAGATTAATTGTATGTAGAGGTCGGTGCGCCATTTCCAATATTAACCATTAGTTCCAGAAACACTCGTATAGCCGCTTAGTGCTTACAGCGCCAACATGGCGTCCATCGAATGGGTCCAGAAAAGAAATCACAGCAAGTCCAGTGTTAACTATAGACGAAATATCAGATATAACATACATATAACATAAATATAGAGATCAGTGCTGCGATCTCATTTTGCCGATGCAGTGTCGATGCTGAGTTGTGGGCGAAAGTGATAAGGGCATGGCAGTTTAATGAAATCCATACCTCTCATCGGTTTCTCCGTTGCATTAGCATTAATACCGTAATGCTTTGGCTGGTCGTCTTTGTTCGGGTAGCTAGCATCGACTAACAATTCGTGTAGAAAGTCTATACTAGAAATCTGTTCCTTCTTGGAAACTGCTTCCCTCAATAGCATAGTCTATTATAGGTTGTCATTCAAAGCATTCAAAATCTTTGACAAAATAACACCTGAGACCTTGTCTCCTTTTTGCCCCCTTATGTTATGTATGGACGCCCCCCTGAAATAGAGCTTTTAGAAACTTTTATATTATGGCCTGCTCGATTTTGAGTCAAAGATTCACACATAATTAATTTGACAATACATACTGAACTAATTGTGTTTTTAATTAAAAAAAATATAAAGACTCTAAGGAGTTATAAAGACTCTGACAGACAGACAGACGGGAAAGTGAAAATTCACCCAAGTAGACTCAAAAATTCATTCGGGCGATGCTTTTAGCATTTAAATTAAACATTATTTGTCTTAAAGTAAGTTTTCAGTCAATTAATTAATTTGTTTAGTGTTTGAAAACTAAGCTTAGAGTTATGAGCCAACAGTTAGAACTTTAAGACAAAGGTTGCCTCGTAACTGTGTACCTGTTAACTCGGAATGAAGCAGTCAAATGAAACATTCACCTAAACAGTAACTCCCGAACCGAGTTGTCGGTCGCCGCTGTCGGCTCCGTACAAAACTAAATGCCTCTGAATAAAGGAAAAACTAATTTTAAATGCAATTGTTTTCGCCGAGTTCTTACACCTCTATTTTTCTGTTTTAATTAAGTCATATTAGGAAATATATAAAGTGATTTTATTATTTGTATCCTAGAAACCTTTAGTTTAGTATTTAATAGATATTCTGGATATTATCTTCGATAAAAGCTCTTGTAAAAGTGTTTTTGAAAATTTGTGCTCACTAATAAGAAACACTAATAGAAAGCAGTGATAGCTTAGTGATTAGGATTCACGGGATCGCGGATTCGATTCCGGGCACGCATCTTTGACTTTTTGGAGTTATTTGCAATTAAATCGTATTATTCTATTAATATTATAAATAAGAAAATTTGGATGTATGGATGGATGGATGGATTTTTGTTACTCAATCACGTCGCAACGACTGAACCGATTAGGCTGAAATTTGGCACAATGATAGATTATAGTCTGGAATAACACATAGACTACTTTTTATCCCGGAAAATAAGAGAGTTTCCGCGGGAATTAAAAAACCTTAATTCACGCGAACGACGCACGTCGCGGGCTTCAACTAGTACATTGTGAGAAAACGTACCCCTTGGATGCAGGCTTTATCTGTGCTATTTTTCATCAAGATTAACTTACGAAGTTACAAAAATTAATTGTGAATATTTAATTTTTACGAATACTTTTTGCCGAACTTTATTGCCGACTGACGATTTGTCTATAGAGCATTGTCGATCGAATCTTCTTTAAAAAGGAAGGAATTCAAGAGAATTTTAGAATTTTTTTAAATTTTAGTTTTTTGAATGTCGGTTTGTAACTACTACTTTTTACATTCCTTACTTACAATCTAAGCTTACGAATCTCGGAATTTCCGTACATCCCACTTGCTTTTCCTTAGCTCGTTTTCTCTAAATCTAGGTAACGAGACATGTATCTAACTGAACGCTGTACACATTAGCGAGTTGGTATTTGGCCGTTACTGTGGGAGGGAGGGGGGGGGGGATCTTAGCTGAATTGATAGTGCTCCCGCGAGATTAAGTTGTACGATACTGTGATACTTACACTAGAATTATGCGTCTCGTAGGCTGGTTAATCGCTCGTGCTGGTTTCAGTGCAGAGCTGTATTAACCTATTCATTACATGCTACTTAAGATAAGGCCAAAAAGTTTTCTCGACTCCTGCCTTAAGGGTTTTACAAAGACTAAATAAATTAAACTGAGTTTTACTGTCACAATAAACATGGAGATAACATAAAAGAAGTACATTTATTCAACCGATATAAAAACATACCCTTAATTTAATAGATATACCTACCAACCTAATGTTTTGAACGTACCTAATGTTAATTGTGATGTGTGTTATTAAACTACAATAAAACAACTAGGATAACACTACAATTTCAGAAAACTTAGACATAACTAATATTACGAGTAGTGCGCGGTCGACATTACGACTTTGTGACGAGAAATGTTATTTGGCAACTTGACACTTTGGCGGCACTCTCACGATGATTTCTCACGTTATTTAACTTGAAAGGTTACACTTTAGGGCCTCCGCTTTATTAGCTATATGTACCTACTTATCCGGAGTTTGATACTCATAAAATCAACGCTTACTATCGACGCTTATTATAACTCATCGAGCTCAGGGCAGAGCTCGAACTATGTAACAAAGCATGCGAACGTTCTCAAGAATCTACAATCTAGGTACGATGCAAAGCCTGGGAATCGTCGAGAATTTATAACAGCGAAGCCTCCAAAATAAAAACATAATCCCGACGAGCTCCGCATAATTAAGCACTTATTCTGCGGTGTGCGGATTACCGACCCGCACACTTCACCGTGCGCGCCCCGTGCTCGCTGTTCCTGATCGATATAGTTGAATTTCGCGCGATCGGACTGGTGCGTAAAATTGCACCATGTTATAATGTGGCGTCGTGTCCGGAGCTCCGGTGTCGGCACGGACGTCGGCAGCGCGACGTGTAGCAATCGCACAATGTACCTGTACCTGAGTGCGTAGGGAAAGAGGAACAAAAGAAGGGGCACTGCGCTACGTGCATCACTGAGCGTGCAACTCATGATCCATAGTTTTCAGCAAATCTCTTCTTTGAAACTGTAGCAGCAGAACAGGTAGTTTTGCTATGATTTCGCTGCTGTAAAATTGCGTCAAACTGCAGGAAAACCATAATGTAACTTTCTGCTCCGTATGTAAAATTAACGTTCCGCTGATACGGCTTAGCGGAGTGAAAATATTTAGGGTTTAAGGCCTAATAGAGATAGTTGCCGTTGCGGCAGCGATAAAAGCACGATTTTGTGATGAACGAAAGTCATGTTGGAATAGGTAAAAGTAGGCTCACTTTACAATTCAATAATATTAAAAATATTGGAACTTTGAATAATGTACTTAGGATGTTTTTGAGACATTTTTCTTAATCGACGACTACGATTTCTTTTTGGTGGTTAGCGACGATGCAGTCTGAGATGGAAGTGGAATATCATGGCAATAGATGTCAAACATATTGGCCGACTGTGTGCCTGTTAAACTTTGGTCCATGATAGAATATTATAAGCGCTTCAGTTAGGCGCATTGTTCGGAGCGCGTCCGCGCGCGCTGTCGCGGCGAATGGCGACCGTCGGGGAGTCGCTAAACTATGGCGTCGTTTCAGGGGACACTGCAGCAAGCTTATTTGAATTTTATCATCTAACTAAAGCGCTACGTTAATGCTATGAAACAATTTACTTTCAGTTAATCTTACGTAATATTTTAAACTCGGTCTTCTTTTCGACTCATTTTATTCTGTGCTGGAGTTGTAGCCGGGCAGTTTCGAATCAGTTTGTCATTTTCTAACGCTCAAGTCTAATTAATTAATTAGAGGCTACAGTGGCAATTTATAATTTCTGATAACTTGTTTTTGTTCCACGACTTCTTTCGCATGAATTCAGGTTTTTTGTTAATACTGTAGACAAAGCGCTCTAATGGCATAAAAGTCCTATGTAGGTCCTTGGCCGGTGTACGATAGTCTCGTCAGAATTCGTTTAGCTGTTCCTAGGTTAGTCTGTACAAAAAGATCAACAACTTTTTCCTCTATGGAGTTAAAGGCTGCAGCAGTTGTTCCGCTGGCTTTGGCTATTGACATGTTTCGACGAAACGATGTTGCCACTGTTTGTCGGTCGTTTATATTATTTTGGCATTTGAGGTGCACGGCTTTGTCAGGTTTCACATATTCATACTATGGCCCTTCATTCATTTCAAGTTTTAAACCATTACGGCTTAAAGCGATATCGCGTTTATATTATTAGTAGAGATAATATCTCGATCGTGCTGTATGCGAGTACAGTACAGAGCGCAGAGCCCGTGGCCGGCGCGAGGCCGGCCGGCGGCGCGCACGTGTATTTCCATTCAATTAAGCGACTGCAGCGCACGGATATTTATTTTGTCGCAATCCGATCAGTTTATTGACGTAAAATATTTGTGTGCTCGTCGCGAGCGGGCCGACCGGCCGGCCGATGCACTCGGAAACTTTGACATAGGCAACATATTATTGCATTACATCACACGGTTTCCTATACTTTTTTGGGACAGCTGTCTGGATTTACATTCTTGATCCACATGTTTCCACATGACTTGATCTCTATTTTATTTTCCGCGTAATAAAAAGACAACTTTTTCGTCCATGCATCGTGGATTCATGAACTGCCGCAGTCGCCGCGGACAGCTGCGCTATCATAAACACTTGTCCTGAGAAGAAGCGTGCAGTGTGGTGAGCCCAGCTGTTGCGCCGAGTAACGAGCCCACTAACGACGCCCGCCCCCGCCGCGCCCGCCGCCCGCCGCACCGCACCGCACCGCACCGCACCGCACCGCACCGCACCGCGCCGCGTAGTGTCCACAGCGCTGCGCGCTACGTGTTTTTATTTCGATAGGTACACGTTCGCAGAATTTAAAGGATATTAATAAAATTCACTACTTCAATAAAACTATACTAGCTTTCGCTCCCGTGAATTCGTCTGCGACGAATTAGGTTATGGGATGGAATTTTCAAATCTGTGAAATACGTATTCGTTTATTTGTAATCGAAGGCAAGTCAAGGTTCATGGATATAACTTGTGGCGCATAAACTACTGGGCTGATTTTGATGAATTAGGTATCAATCGATTCGTTAATACGGTTCGGGTGATATAGTCTAAATATTACACGAACAAAATGAATATGATGGATCGAATCCAATTTTCCGTAGTCGAGTTACAGTTTTTAAACTATTGTCTTGTTATAAGCATAGTTACATGGACAGATTGAATGAGCAGTGACAGCCTAGTGGTAAGGAGTACTTTCAACAAGTTGGGCTACTAAGGCTTCTTCAGCGGCTTGTCGACTAGAACTAATCGCTCGAACGATCACACCGACCACGACTACGAAGAAGCGTTTCTTCATATTTTGCGGTGAGTTGTATTACAGCATTCCACCGCAGATAATTTGGTTACCATTTTCAGTACATCCATCCATCGGCCACTTAAATGTTACCTCACTTGTGTCGTAAGATAAAGAAACGCCTCCACAGCAAACATTTCCTTAAGCGGCTTAGCAGAGCGCGCCGCGCCGCTGCTAGCGCAGAGACTCCACTCGCCTCATTTGATATTCATTCAAATCCGAACCGATCCGATTGCGAACCGGATTGTTGCCACTGAGCAGCACCGTATCTCTGGGCATGGGTTTTCTCTGTGTTGGCTTAGATCAAGCTAAATTAAACCGATAAAGCCACCTTTACACGTTGTAGTCGACTCTACAAAGCACATAGTTATTTCGTAAAGCGAGCATATGGGGCGATCATAATACGTTGTCTACGCCGTCGCGTCGCCTCACGTAAACATCGCGTTTGAATATCACACAACTTGATTTTTTTAAAGTATATTAACCATGCTGAACTCGACTAATCTTCCCCTCTTCTCTCCAAATAAACGTTTAGCTTGTGTTATAAGTGCGCACGGGATTGAACCATCGAACTTTCAGTTTTCAGCCCGTACCCTTAACCGTTGGGCTATTGAGACTTCAAATAGGGAAACCATAGAAAAACTCCCTATTCTAAGCCAGACATTTAACATCTATACTTTTCGTTCTGCTGCTGCGGCTTAGCGATGGGAAAAGTGTAAACGGTCTAAAAGAGGTAGTCACCGCTGCTGTAGCAATAAACACACGCTTTTCTGATGAGGCTGTTAATTATTACATAGGCTCTGCAACAAGAAATGATTTGATTTGATTTTTTTTTAAAAGATATCATAAAATATAACGAAACAGCGTGATAAGTTGCATCAGCGTCGAAAAGTTATGTTCGTGTTATAGAAAACGCTGTCAAGAACGTCAGATCGCTCGACGGAATATTTTTCTGCGATCGAAGGAGCCGACCGTCGAGCCTCCGACCGACGTCCTCGGAATACAAACTCGCAGCTCGCAACAATAAGAAGAGCAAACAGCCTCTCTGTAAACCAGATTGCGCTTTCGTGTTCGGCCTCCGTAATTTACGAGCGCGGCGACGCGTGACGTCAGCCGTGCGCCTCCGTCTACACGCTACAGGCTCTACGGCGCGCTACGCTGTTTCGTAGCCGACACAAAAAAGGTGGAAGTTAACCGTGGAAAATTGACATTCTACATACTACATGTTACTTAAATGTTACAAACTAAGTTGAATTTGGTTTTAAAAATCCCTCCGGAACTCTGATTTTTCGGGATAAAATGCCCATGCCAGACATAGGCTATGTCACTCTCCCGGTCCTTAACTATACCTATGTAAAAAATCACTTCGATTCGTTGCTCTGTCGCTACGTAATTAATTGAAGGAAAGATTGTATTTGTTTGTTTGTTGGTTGCCTAGTTCCAATGTTCTGTGCCTAAGATAATAGATATTTTAATAAAATTAATCCGTATTATAATATTAGGCACAGAATATTGTAACACTGTTAGGACACAAAAATGGAATGGCATGGAGTCGGAGTTATTATTTGGCACAAATTTAGGTATGTAGTAATTGCATTACTGATTTTTATGGCTTTGTAATATATCGTTTTTATGTTATCTGGAATTTCATTAGGTACAGACTTTTACCCATATCGAGCGGTGACCCGTATTGTTGTGCATTTTTAGGATAGATTTTGGCTGGAGCACATTATATTTTTACTCGTGGGTCGTAATAACTCGTAAATCATCATCCGGTACATAAAAGAAACCGAAATCACGGGTGTGCTGCCCTACTATTCCAAAGTAGTCCGCGACCACCTCATACCGGTTTGTCACTTACCATGAGGTGAGATCGCGACGCGCGAGGCTACAAGCCTTTCATTGACTGTTTGAATACTAGTGGTTCGCCCCGAACTGAGACCTCGCGATATCCCATAATTCCCAAAAGTTTTAATTATATATTGTAATAATTAACTTTTAACATTAGACGCAATAAAAAAAATAATAGTTGACATAAAACTGTTTTACTGACACAGCGCCATCTATTAGCATTATAGTGAAGCTATTAGCTTCACAATAATGCTAATAGATGGCGCATTAAAATTAAATAATTTCGTTTGTTTATAACATTTATCTAATTTTAGTATTTGTTGTTCAATTACAGGATATAACTGAATTTTCAACCAAGTTTCACGTTCTAACATTCAGTAATTCAGAAGTTATAGGGCTCTGACAGACATTTAGACGGACACACTTCTCTGTCTAGTAGGCAAGCGCCTAGTTGACTCAGAGAACTCGCTTCGCTCGTTCAATAAAGAATACAGGTATATCTGATCATACTAGTCACATGTACTTATGATCGTCTAAGAGACGGGCGTGCGCATGTAGTCGAAAGAATGAAGAAGCGAATGAGCCCCTCTAGTCCTGTGCAAACGCACGTAGACCGGCGGCGCGTCGGTGTGCACACTGCTTTACACTTGGCCCTCGTCGTCGATTCAAGCGAAAACGGGACAGTTAAATAAATTTATCCTGGGGATTTGCGTGGACAACTTCAGGCTGGACTGAGATAATCTAGCCGGAGCGGCCGCGGCCAGCTAATTGTGCTGCATCGCCGAGCGCTGATCTAAGCCATTAAGCTCGCTTTCTGCTCGAGCATTGCTGACAGAGCTTCGCTTGACTAGCTGAATATACATACGTATAGTAATTACTAGCGACAGTTTTATTTTTTACACAGGAATCGTACATATTTCCGCAATAATGTGGCATACATTCTTGTATTCTGATTGTAAAAATCCCACCAATTTATTTTTCATTTTATTTCTTTAATTTTAATGGCGTTACTCTTCTCAGCAGAGTCTACTTTTCGAGCCGGTGGAAGAGTTTAGACGTGTCACCAGAGCCACAGGTTGGCCAACATGAAATAAATATTTTGAATTTGAATTTAGAATGGGTGTAAATAATTTTATAATACTAAATGAATGCGTCGTCCGTGTTAGTATTTTATAGATATTCGAGCGTTATTAAACTTGGCAGTGGTATTACCGAACTACAATCGCATCGAAAATCCTTCATTAGAATACTCAACCACAGCATAATATTTTGTGAACCGTAGATAAGTTTTAGTTTAGTCAACATAATACGTATAACTCATATAAAAAGTTTGACGACGCCCGTGTTTAAATTATACACACGACGCTGCGCCGAGCCGGCGCTGAATGGTAATGTTTCGTTATCGCAGGCCGGCCGCCGGCATCCCCGGAGCATTCGAACAAATCTAGCGGACGCGGCGAAACACCTCGCCGAGCGGAGCGGAGGTGGAGCGGAGCGCCAACGAGCCGGAAAACACATTTGTGACACCTCGCCCGCGCGGGACCTCCCCCAATAAACCCAATATCGGATCATAACCGAGCCACCACCCACGCGAGACCCTTCCGCCGAACCGAAGTTCGCACGACGCGCAGTGAGCGAACACCCGCAACGGTTGAGACGGGTCATCGTACCGTGGTCGACCGTGCCCACTCGGCTCCGGGGAGTTCCCGCGGCCGATGTGATGTTACTGGAAGCCGAAAGCCCCGGATTGGATCCCGCGTAATGAGCGAGGGAATAAATACCCTCGTATTACTCGGAGATTACATTCGTATGGTTTATTTTTTAATCATACTCTATAAATAATATTAAATATGGTTCTTTAAAACAATAATTATAAAGCTTCGAGTTAATAACGCAACCAAAAAGGAACGTGTTCGTTTAATGATGCTGAAATGATTTTCTATATTAAATGTAATTGTTGTAAATGTAAATGATGGAAAGACCGATGAAATTCAACGCAGAGCTACTCAGAGCTATGTACTGAATCCCTGGGATCAGTTTTAGTTAGTTCCTTACATCCTGTATTGTATTTGTTAAACTTTTGTGTCAATATAGATTGGAACATAATGACTATATACCGTTGCTGCACTAGCCATATTCCAACGCGTCGGTTCTATTCTCTTTCCACGATCGCTAACGCGGTAGAGCAGTTCCCAAGTTTTATAATCATGCTTCCCTACTGAAAAGATAGGACGTCTGATAAAAAATTTTGGTTATGTCGACTTGGCTACCAATTATTCGTATTCTAAGATCGCTAACGCTAAAACAGGAGCTCCCAAAGTTTTTTATCAAACGTCCTATCCCTTGAGTAGAGAAGCGTGATAAAAAAATCTTTGGGAACCCCTGGTCTACAGTGGCGTTAGCTATCATGGAAAGAGAATAGATATGACACATTTGTACTAAGGCTGGGGCAACTGTGACCAGTGGGGTTAGTATAAGATTTCATTCCATTGATCGTATTCGTATACTATCACATTAGCGTCAAAGTAAATGATTGTGCTAGTTTCAGCGACTCTGGCTCCAAATCATAACTTGGCTAATAATAGCTAATTTAACCGTTCGCATCTGATAAGAACGGGCGCGGTCATTTGCGAAATTGTTCAACAATTATTACTTGCTAGTATTATGTAGATTAGATCTGCGGCAATTCAATTTTACATTTATTACTTGCCGATGGGGTCGTTCGCGTGAATTGAGGTTTTTAGAAATCCTGTGAGGACATTATTTTGATTCTCCGGAAATTAAACTACTACGCGTAAACTAACTTGAAAAAATTGAATTACGTCAACATCGTTTCAGTGGTAGAACCTTGAAAAGGAAATAAATTGAAAAACTATTTTTCCTGTTGTTTTGAAAAGTACGTATAGAATTTGTTTTTAAAAACATTTTTTTTGGGAGAATATTAGCCGAACTGAACTCGACCATTCTACTTCCCTCAACATGAGCAGAATGCTCGTGTTGAGAACTGGTGATATTATAGTGCAACAGAGGGGGGTCGAACCGCCAGGCTTTTCTCAGATTTGAGATTATATTTTAAAAGAAAGTAAATCCATAATTTTTAAAAATAAATTTCTAAACATTTTAATTTTTTTTTGTACGATGAAATATTTTCACGATGAATTAGTAAGCCTTTAATTAAATTGTGCCCAGTGCAAAACAAAAGTAATATTAAATATGAAAATAATTCACAAGCGCAAACTGAGCGATACTAAAGCTGGCCGTACACTTGCTATGAAGGTGTACGGGTAAAAGTCACTTTACTATACTATTGACACTGATCACGAGTGATTTACTCGTTGAGAAGTTTCGTTGTTTAATAAAACCAGTGCTCTTTTTTATTTTATTTTTCTATTAAATTTATTCAAAAATACTTTTATCTAGCAGAAAAGGATTTTTACCATTGATTTTGTTTACTAGGTTCCTTTATTCAAAGGCCATATGAGTTATTGAAATCGATTCAAAATTTATTCAAACCTAAAACTTCGTCAAGTTATCGAATAAAACTAGCAAATTAATATGCCTAAAGTAGAATTCTTTCCTTTCTTAATTGCAGTTGGTTGAAAAACGGTTGTGTTTGGCGAGTGCAGAAAGTTTGACTGGTGTGCGCTCAGCCTAACGCCGACTTCCCTGCTTTTAGTTTTAAAAGCAAAAACCGATTGCATACAAATTATTTAGAGCGTATATTTGTTAACCAAAAATAACATACTTACGAATGAAAGAATAATGTTTACAAGCCGAGCACCGGCCGAGTTCAATTCAATTGATTTCAACATTTCCAGTTGAAAGTAATGAAGTCGGTTGCGGAAGATATTGACTGAGTCAATAAAGCTGGATTCGTGAAAACAACGAGCCATAGCACATAGAATGTGGTCATTTAAAAATATAGCCGTGGCAGTTTTTAAATAACAAAAAAACTTCCGAGTTACTCCAAAAAAGTAAAGAACACTTTTATAATTTTCTAATGATAATTTCAGTATTTCATCTAAATATATAAAAGGCAAAGGTGACTGATTGACAGACTGACTGACTGATCTATCAACGCACAGCCCTATCTACTGGACGGATCGGGCTGAAATTTGGCATCCAGACAGCTATTATGACGTAGGCATCCGCTAAGAAAGGATTTTTGAAAATTCAACCCCTAAGGACGTAAAATAGGGGTTTAAAAAAATCGAACTTAACGTGAGCGAAGCTGCGGGCAAAAGCTAGTTAGAGATAATTTTGAGTCGGCGATAAACTTTTTTAAAAGAGTAACTACAAGCTTTATTTTTTAACCATAGCAGATCGTTTAACTGCGAGCTATATTTTTAAGCATGGCTGGGAGATAAATTTAGAACCAATAAAATATTAGTGACATTCATCAATTTGTATTTGTAGTATAAATTGCGTAACGTATTGCATACCGTCACGTGGAATAGCGTTGTTAGTTTAACACTGACTGCACTTTATTACCCGGTTAGCTGCCGCCATGTCACTAGGTACCTGCTGATGAAATACCTACCTATTGACTAGAAGTTAATACAATGTGGTCTTTAAACAATGCTGAACCGATATTGAGCGATATAGAAATAGCTCCTGAGATTTTTTATTTTCACCTTCCATCGGGATGCGCAGTGTTTAAAGACGCACCATTGAAGGTTCGAAGATCTCAAGCGAGTCGCTCGATACAAGCGGCACGAGATCGTGCTCTGTGGCGTTCCTTGCCAAAACCCTATGTCCAGCTGTAGACCATCCCTTGACGTCGCAAATAATTAAAAGTTCTTTTAAGAAAACTTACTTCAAACGAAACTACAAAATATAGCAAGTGTGTCTATATTTGAAGAGTTCCCTCGATTTCTCCAGGTTCCCATCATCAGTACCTGACCCGATGATCACGGGACCACTTAGGAAGTATACCCTTTCAAACAAAAGAAGAATTTTTCTAATCGGTCCAGGCGTCTTCGAGTAATCGGGGACTTACCTACATAAAAAAAGATTCCGACGAATACTTTTTTAGGTCGGTTAAAAACAAATTAGGAAAACAAATTAGTGGCTGCCACCTTATTTCGTGTTTACGCGCTGTACTGTTATCACTACAGTTACCGTAACGGCTAGGAATTGTGCGATATCGCGTCGGAAGTCGTTCCCATTGATCGCGGTAATCAGATCAGCGCCGAGCCCACATCGCACATCGCACTGCCATTTCTCTAACAACTGTTAGCGATGCCATCCGATCGCACGATAAACAATGCTCCACGCTAATTGGCAACTGTTATTACTTGTAACGAGGTTGTTGTGTACCTGTCGACACAACACTAACCTACCTATCGATTTTAAAGGGGAAATTAATCTGAAATTATTACTAAATTAGTTTTGTTCGGTGGCACTGCAACCTGAAACGTACAACGCGAAGAGAAAGGAATTTCAGTCTTGGACCTTCATGATATTGTCTTACCAATTTTAACGATTTCAAGAAATGACGCAGAAAATAAAGTATCCTTGCGAGGAACCTGTGATTCACAATGGTTAAGACGATTTTGCCGACAGTGCTGTGGACCCACCACAGCACTGTCGGTAACCTAACCTAACTTACTGTATAATATTACTAGACGATAGCCGCGACTTTGTTCGCATAGATTAAGATTTTGTAATTCCCGTGGGAACAGCCTTTCAGCCAAATGGGTTCATTAGTTGTGGCGTGAATGAGTCGTGAACACCCATCCATCCTCACAAACTTTCGCATTTTAAAAATTAGGTAGCACGATTGGTAAGACTATTTACTATCTATCTATTGAGTTTTTAAAATGTCGCGGGAACCCTCTATTTTTTCGGACGGACCCCTTGCTCTGTTGCTGCGTGATTGAAGGACAAACCAACAAACGAACACCCTTTCGCATTTAAAATTACAATTTTAAGAAGATAATAATTATCATGCTACATTCAACGGCATCGGTAAAATGCTTATGAACCCATGCAAACATTTCCTCCGAAACAAAACCACAAATATTAGACGATTTCGTTTTACCTTAAATTTAAACCGACAGAATTTAAAATATATTTCTTGTGGAGTCTCGACGTCGTTCCTGCTATAGTCTAGACGCTTGAAGCGAGAAAAGTCTCAGCAAAAGCCCTTGGGTAAGATTCTAGTATTAAAAAAAAGACAAGATGCAAAATCCACTTAGAATGTTGCAAAGCAGATTAACTCGCGCATTCCTCCGCGGCGCCCCTCCCGCGAGGCGTGAAGCGCGTTAAGCGCGTCCGAGTGCGCCCGCGACAGGATGGGGGCGCGAGGGTGAGCGGTGAGATGATGAGACGCGAGATCGCAGCCTCGCGGTGTCGCACTGAGCGACAATTATGTAAAATGTGCTGCTTCTTGTATTTTTTTAGCAGCCCCCTTCATTTGAAGCCCATATTGAAACCTACGCTTACGAGGACCGACACAGTATTCCTGTTATTGTTTATTTAGTTTTTGACCATTACTTCGTGCACTTGTCGTGGCGTATTCCGGCGTGAGGAACTTTGGTTTTTCTGGGTTAAAATTTTCTTGTTTGTTCGATTGTTGGTTTGTTTTGCAATCACGCAGCAACGCCGTCATTTATTGCATGGACGATAATGACAAAAATTCTTTTCAAAAAACCGACTTCAAACGCCACTACAAAGTATAAAAATAATTTTATTTTGTACACGTTTGTTGAAGTCGGGCGGGCTTAAATAGAAACGATGAATCCGATACGCGATGCTCGCCCGATTTCAATAAGCGTGTCTCTTATATGTCACCATAAGATAAGCGTCGCGCATCGATTTCATCGTTTCTAGTTAAGCCCGCCCGACTTCAACAAACGTGTACAAAATAAAATTATTTTTATACTTTGTAGTGGCGTTTGAAGTCGGTTTTTTGAAAAGAATTTTTATTTTAAGCTTTTTAGTGTAGCTTGTTCCTGCACTTTTTCTCCCCTCCCTCCAACGCTACGGTACTAATGTAGTCTATACTTGGTACCTACAGTACTTATTAACAATACACAATTTCTAAAGACCAGAAGCTCCATGATGTAGTTAATGCTTGGTACATACCAACAATCGAATCAATTCGAAAGCGACGGTTCGTAATTCCTCCAACCCTGCAGCGTCAGGATTGAAGAGCTAAAACCTTGAGCTTTATGATGTAGTATATGCTTGGTACCAACAATATCAATTCGTAAGCGACAGTTCCTAAATCCTCACAGATTATATAGGCAGTACCCTTGCAGCATCAGTATTGACGAGCTAGGACCTTGAGCTCCACGATGTAGCCTATGCTTAATACTAACAATATCAATTCGCAAGCGAAAGTCCCTAAATCCTCACAGTTTAGGTAGGCAATACCCTGCAGCATCAGGAGTGAAGAGCTAGGACCTTGAGCTCCATGATGTGGACTATGCTTAATACTAACAATATCAATTCGCAAGCGAAAGTTCCTAAATCTTCACAGTTTAGGTGGGCAGTACCCTGCAGTATCAGGATTGAAGAGCTAGGACCTTGAGCTCCACGATGTAGACTATGCTTAATACCAATAATATCAATTCGCAAGCGAAAGTTCCTAAAGTCTCATAGTTTAGGTGGGCAGTACCCTGCAGCATCAGGATTGAGGAGTAGGACCTGAAGCTCTAAGATCTAGTATATGCTTAGGCCAAGCATACCAATTCGTAAATGACAGTTCCTAAAACCCCATAATTTAGGGGGAAAGTACCTCTGCAGCATCAGGCTTGAAGAGTTGAAGGTAAAAATTTTTATGGGACCATTTCGCGAGTTTCCTCTGTCGATTAAAAAAAAAATCGCGTGAATCGGTCCAGAAACCCCGGAGTAATCGGTGGGCATACATAGAAAAAAAAAAAAAAAAAAAAAAAAAAAAAAGATACCGGCCGAATTGATAACCTCCTCCTTTTTGGAAGTCGGTTAAAAATAAAGGATTCGCACGATCCGCAATATCCGCAAGATTTAAAAACCTAACCTTGCGGATGAAATTACTAGTAGGTATGTAGTAGTTATGTACCTAGTCGGTACAATATTTACGAGACCTGCAGCTTTAGGTATTTCATCTAAAGAGTCTTCAGTAAGCTCAAGATAATTCCAATTTTCATACAAACTTAGTTTTGCTTATTTAGAAACTACGTTATGGCAGTGAGAACTGATAACAAACTTGGAAATATGCTCGGGGTGTGCCATATCAGGGTTTAAAATTAGTTTTAAAGAGAAATTAAATAGTCAAATGCGAGTCGGACTTGCGTACCAAAAAACGTCGAAAAAAAACACGTTTCTAGTAGAAAAGCCCCCTAATTTTTAATTTATTTTAATTTTAATTATTTGTTTTTATAGCGGCATCAGACATACACATTATCTGATAACTCTTAACTATTACGGATCGTAATCGTTCTGCAACATTTTTAGTTTGTAAAACTTTGAAATAATCTGATAATATATGTTTAAATTTTGCCTAGAAATCCTTAAAATTATCCTTAAACTTTTGTGTAACATAGAATTTATTGTAAGTCCTTAACTTTAAGTAAATGTGATATCTAGTTTTTAGCATATTTAGTTGTAGAACATCCTTTGAAATTACTGTGATATTAGTGTAATCGTTCTGCAATATATCTAGTTTGCAAAATTCTGAAATAATATGTTGTAATATAAGGTTAAATCTGCTTAGAAATCCTTAAAATTAAAAAAGAAATTATAAAAAGGAATAAACAAACTAAAGCACACCAAAGACCGCACCTATACATAGATATAATCTTGTTATTCGAGTATAATTGCAAAATGTAACTGTAAAATTCAAGAATTGTAAAATAATCCAATATAACTGATAGAAATAAAGAAGCAAAAAATGACCCTTTTTATGAAAGGGGATACCCTGTTATATAAAAAAAAAAAAAAAAAAACTATTACGGATCATGAGATTCAGCGCGCTGACAGACGGACGGACGGACGGACGGACGGACGGACAGCGGAGGCTCAGTAATAGGGTCCCGTTGGTTACCCTTCGGATATGAAACCTTAAAAATGGAACACGTTACATTTTTTGAAACCTGTGCATGGAAATTCAAGCTTATAGGAGACTCTTAAGTAATTTTAGGGGAAATCTTACAAAGTATGAGATAATTGGATGAAAATTTGTAGCATCTCTTGCAGAGGGGCTGCGGCGGTTACGAGGCGTAGAGGGGAGGGGGGGGGGGGCATGTACCGTAGACATGACAATTACATCACATTCCACTTGAGTCGCGTCCCCTAAATTGTTTATGGAGGGCTGAGATTTGCACTTAAGCAAACACACGTTTACGCTTTCAATTTTTTTATTGACGGTGATGAATGTTGATTTTGAATACGATATCACCTGAGAGAAAGAATATATTATATTCTTATTAAACATATAATCCGGCGCACCTTCACTGTGTTATTAGGTACCACAGACCATAACATAGATAACTAAGATAATACGAAAAAATAGTGTAGAGTCATCTCAATTAACTTGGTAAAGTAAGTAAAAGTACAGTAAAATAAAAAGTTTACCTAATTCTGTTTCGTGTAACAATGCAGTTAGTGTTAAGAGTGCCACAATGAGATTGTCATCTCACTTAGCACAGTTTGCTCAACAAGTCTGTAACTCGCAAATTGTTTGCGCACGTCCCGTCGCCACCGTCGCTCTCCGCTCTCCGCTCTCCGCTCTCCGCTCTCCGCGCCGGCCGCGCCGGAGAGTAGCGCGGGATAATAGCTGATTAAAAAATTAAAAACTTCTACCCGCAGTTATTTTGACACCACGTTCCAGTTCATAATCTTTTAAACAGAAATAGCGGGAACTTTGTAAGTAAAACTTCAGGTTTAAACTTTAAGACAACTTTACCTTATGGTTAATGATGATTACAGAATGAAATACAAAATTCGAAAGGAATAATATGTTAAACTAGATTTTGCACGCAACTTCGTCCACGTGAAGTTAGGAATAAAGAATACAATTCTCCCAAGCAGTCACCGCCGCCCGCCCTGACCGTTTGTTTGGGACATTATTATCGATGTTAGTACCTGAACATAGAAACCGTCTCGACAACTAACGTACGCCAAACTGGAAGGCATAATAATTAATGGCCCATCAATCGCCCACGCGGTTCGCACAAAAGAAGCAACATAACACTAACAAAGGTAGTATTTCCTCACGAGGCGTTGTTAGGGGCAGCGGGCGGCGGGCGGCGAGCGGCGGCGGAAGGCGCCGGCCTTATTAGCGCGGGCAATAATTATCCCTCACGAGCGAGCGGACTGCCCTTTCAACCTGTAATTGGATTAACCATTCTCTTTTACGTCCGCTCGGTGCGCGCCGCGTGGAGAAAGACATGTGTGTGAGTAGTTTTGAATTATGTTTTTTTTTAAGAAAAGTTAGCCTTTGACTCCTATATCACTTGGCGGTACCTCTACTACTGGAGACTGCAGTTCACAAGTTTCATGGTATGTTAACCCTAGATGGTACATCTTCTGTAATGTGGTCGCCGGGAAAAGATCGCTTCCAAGCGAGCATTTTTGAACGAGCGAAGCGAAGTTCTCTGAGTCAACTAGGGCGCTTGCCTACTAGACAGAGAAGTGTGTTCGTCTAAATGTCTGTCAGAGCCCTATAACTTCTGAATTACTGAACGTAATTACTTCAAATTTAAATATAATATGTAAACTGATGGCCTTCAGCCGAACATTGTATAAAAAAATATAAAAAGCTTTATTTCAGGGGGGCTCTCATAGAAGCGTGTTTGAAGTAAAATCTTGTTTGTTGCGTTACATAGACTTGCGATATATCTTTTTGAAGACGACGTTGAACAGAGTACAAAAATATATTTTTTTTAATTTTTCCCTTAAAATTGACGAAATGGGGGGCTTTCAAAGTGGAGATTTTAATTTGAGCCATATGTCAAAAAGTATTGCATATTAGAACCTGAAACTTTGTTGAAAATTCAGTTATATCCTGTACTTGAACAACAAATACTAAAATTAGATAAATATTATAAATAAACGAAATTATTTAACTTTTAAATGGAGATTTAATTTGAGCCATATGTCAAAAAGTATTGCGTATTAGAACCTGAAACTTTGTTGAAAATTCAGTTATATCCTGTACTTGAACAACAAATACTAAAATTAGATAAATATTATAAAGAAACGAAATTATTTAATTTTTAATGCTAATAGCTTCACAATAATGCTAATAGATGGCGCTGTATCAGTAAAACAGTTTTGCGTCAACTATTATTTTTTATTGCGTCTAATGTTAAAAGTTAATTATTACAATATATAATTAAAACTATCTTATGGGAATTATGGGATACCGCGAGGTCTCAGTTCGGGGCGAACCACTAGTTATTAAGTTTTAAGTTTATTAACCGACGAAAAAAAGGAGGAGATTCTCAATTCGACGCGTATATATTTTTTTATACAAATCTTTAGTGCACGAATAAAGACCAGTATTGAAGTCAGTATCAGCCTTGAATCTCTGAAACTTTTGTGCAAAGGAAATTACCAATAGAAATAAATAGCAATCGTAACATAATCATCCTACAGCACCTTCTTAGGTAAACGGCGCTTATAATATATGAATGTATAAATATCGGTAGGTGAAGCGAAGACCCTCCGAATCCCCACCGGCTCTTAGCGACCCTCTCGATGGAGGGGCGAGGATATTATGCCGGGACACGGTTGCTTCCATTCTTAGTGATTTAATTTCCTTCTGCAGCACCAACCTAACAATAACTTTGCACATCAAATACTAGACTCTATCCTCTCGAAATAGGGCCAGGAGGTCCGTAAACATAAAGTGGCAATGTCACCGACGTTTAGGATTTGTTATTGGCAGTTATGTGCCAAGTTTCATGTTTGTATCACCAGTAAAAGGGTTTGGAATCGCCAAATATTGGAGATTGCTTATTTAATGCGCGCTACGACGTTTAATTTTTTAGTTTGTCGTACTTTGTCACAGTCATAGTCGGACGTAACCGCTTTTACTTGTCTATAGATAATATCGTTTGATCGACTGTATATATTGGTGTTGTAGAAAGTTATGTCAACCATTTCTACGAACTAAGAAAGAAGAGTAAATTGCAACGTTTTAAAATCACAGCCAGCATACAAGCTCCCCGCACGTACTCGGCAACTTCAGTGCAGTCCGTAACTGCGTTAGTCGCGACTCGCGTACAAGTGAAAATTGACAACTTCCTCGCTCGGGCCGCCAGGGGGCGCCCGTGCTCATACACACGCACACACACACTTGTACACTTTTTGCGAATTCACCTGGGAAGCAGAGCGGTGACGATCATTTATGGTACTCAAAAAATATAATATGAAGACTAACAAAATATCTCAGCAAGGAATTCTGGTTTTAATAACGCTCCCTGATGCTATTTTTATTTGTTCTTCTTATAGATGAGAAAAATATAGACTAGATGATGGAGGTGCGAAGATCAGCGATCACTGTGGTAACCTGAACTTTGGATACCGTCGCGGTTAATTCCTGGCGCAGGTTCTTCAGCCAGGATGTTCTTCAGTCCCATTACGTTGTTTGAGCTGTGAAATGGTAACAAACAGACATTTTTTTCAAATTGATAATCCTTACTAATATTATAAATGTGCAAGTGTGTTTATTGGTTGGTCCTTGAATCAATAGAGCAATAGAGCAACGGATTAACTTGCTAAAATCAAAGAGTTCCTAATAAAACTAAATCCAAACGAACGAAGTCGCGGACATCAGCTAGTGTTAGTTTGCCTAAAGCAGAGACTGTTCAAACGGAAACAAAAATTGAGATGTTTCAATAAGTCGGTGTCGCGCAGAAAACTTTCGAATTGAGTTTTGAGTATGTTCACTCTGGTAACTCAATAAACAATGATGGATGGGGTGCGCGAAGCTGATGTTGCCACGCTTCCTTCCCCGCGGGCTGTCGCGGGCTGTCGCGGCTTGTAGTGGGATGTCGCTGGTTGTCGCCTTGTTGTCGCAGTCGCGGAGCGGGGAGCGCTCGCGACTACATTCTGACAAGCGTCGCTATCAGTTTACGGTTTTTACGGTTTTTTGGGGCCACATTCCTGTGCCATAAGCGACTTGCTAGCGCAGAAATACTGTACAGTGTACAGTGTACACGGTAATTTTACTTCGCTTCATATTAGTATCTATAACAGCTACCAGAACCTATACCACTCTCCAGCTGAATTATACTGCAAAAACTCACATATATCCGTTATTACGTTTTCATATGATTGATTCAAACCACTGAACCAAAACATTCGCATTTACAGTATTATTAGAGTAGAGACATAGTAGTATAGAGTTTGCACATTTCAATAAATAATATGTAATTGATTCGAGTACCTATCGACATGGAAACGTTAGTAAATAATTAAAACCCCGGTCAACCAAACCAAACCACCACGGTGCATCAGCCAAATAGCCAACTTTACAACATTCCTTTATTAGAGGCTGAAGTTTATTCGTATATCGACAGCCAGTCTTGTCTTATCAGTGTCTTAAAACACTACGCCTCCTGATATGGAGTGACCATTCTTGAGCGTCAGGATCTCATCTTCTTCAGGTTCTTCGGTTCTGGTGCAGACCGCCCATTACCACTTCATCTTCACGGCTCGGTAAGCTACGTCAGTAACTCTGATTTGTATACATACATCCTAATTTTTGATTTGTTGCAGGAATATTCTCCTTAGGTGTTTTCGTCAGCCCCTGTGACTCTGAACTACGTTTACCCCTTTTCGCGACTTACCTAAAAGGTCTATACAGAAAAGTAATGGCCCCGCAGTTAGCAGTACCGCAACAACGCGGCAAAAACTGACTCGACAATAATTCACTCGCCCGTTCCACTCGCGCGGTCACTCTCAACACAGAACTTCGTGCACTTTTTACTTCGAAACTTAAGTAGGTGAAAGTTGAGATAGCGCTCCGAGGTCGGCGAGTGGCGTTTCAGGCAGGCTAAGATTAAAAAAAAACGGTGTTAATCATTGTTAGTAAAGAATCCGAGACCGGGAAGCGCAGTGTTGGCAAACACCTCACTAGGAAGGTCGACGACATCAAACGAGTGGCAGGGAGCCACTGGTTTTATGCGACGCAAGATCGAGACCTGTGGATGTTTATGCGAGAGTCCTTCGTCCAGTAGTGATCGTCTATCGGTTGATAAAGAAGAATAAGAAAAAGAACTTAAAGAATCCGGTTGTTTTCTATTTAAATAATAAATAATTAACAAGCTGTGTATTTGCACCGGAAAGTGCAGGGTTGGTAGACCTTCTACTAGACGAACAGCAAGGAGGCGCTAGATACAGATTGCGCTAGATCGAAGAATGTGGAAGTTCATACGAGAGACCTTTGTTGCACAGTGAACGGTTGATAAAGAAAAAGATCAGTACGTCCTAATTATACCAACATCATTTTAACAAACTATCAATCATGATTAAATTGTGAGAACACACATGTAGGCGAATCATTACAATGGCCATTGTAACTGGATTTAATATGTGTTTTGCGATAAATCGATATCAGACCCACGAACAGCAATTTTCCGAATGTCGCATTTCGATTACAAATCTAAACTATCGTTGTTGAAAATTAGATCCAATTATCGCTAAGCTCTCTAGTAATGATGCATTTTCAATTAAAATAGATGTATTTGGACTACGGCGATGATTGCTTTCATAAAGTGAGCGCAAGTTTAATTATTATTTTTTATTTAACCTTTTGTATAATTCAAAAAACATGTAGGGGTCATATTACGGAGCTAATTCTTGCCCGGGACTTCATCCACGTGAGCTTTTGCTATTTTTCCGAGATAAAAGGCAGTTTATAGGTATGTCAGTCTCCAAGTCTTCAACTCTACCCATGCCAAAATCACGTCGATCCGTTGTTCCATTGCGGTGTGATTGAAAGACAAACCAACAAACAAATACACTTCATCATCCTCACTAATTAATATAAACTAGCTGATGCTCGTGTCTTCGTGCGCGTGGATTTATTTTTAAAATCTCTTGGGAACTCTTTAATTTCCTGAATAATAACCAATAAACCACCAAACAAACATACTTTCGCATGTATAATATTACTAAGGGTGCCTTTTTACTTTTTATCCCGGAAGTACAGAGCATTCTCGTGGGTTTTTGTCCACACGGATAAAATCGCGGAAAAGCTAGTCTTTCATAATTTATGCTTGTGTCGCCCAACCTCAAGAGCGCGTGCAGTATCCAACATTAAACGTAAGTACATGTCTGATATCGTAAAATTACGAATAACTAGGAGCTCAACGAGCCAACTATCTCTGCTCTATGGCGCCTGATCCTAAACCAACAGCCCGCCGCTGACGCGGTCAGTTTATACCGCAGGCCCGTTTTATACCGCTGATGACAACGTTTTGAAGTATCAATTTCTACAATACTAATACAACAATTTATTTAACCTACCTATGCGGTCGGAATCGCGAGGAACGTGGTCGGATAAATTGTCGTTGACTGACTCGGGAATGGCAGCTTTATACAGAACTTTGATTTAATCCAAGGTTATACGAGTTCTGTGGCGAACAGAGAAGGGGGAGGGAAGGGGGTCGGCTGAAGGGGCACCGTGGGCGGTATTCCGTGAGATCAGCGTCACGCATCAGCGGCCGCGGATATGATAGATAGAGCTCGCATGAAACGGCAAACTGTGAACTGGGAACGAGCGAAAACAGTTGTCTTTGGTAGCTATGCTTCTTTATTCTGAACGAGGGAATCAAAATTTTATCGACAAGTTTATGGTTTGGCGATAAAGTAGAATACGACGATTCGTTAACTTGAGTCCGTTTTCTATATGTCAGTCTCATAGATTAAGGCTTGGTAGTCGCAACGGAGGTGCACAGCGCCTCCCAATCTATGGCCAATCTATTTGTTATAGTCGATGAGTTCATAGCAAAGATTTTATTTACAATGGACAACAAGGAGCTTGCAAAGCAATAGATTTTATGAATTTAGAAAATAGACGTGACTGGCTACCGATAATTCCGACTATTATTTACTTTTTAAAAATGAAAACATAGAATAAGTTTTTAGGCACACCGTTTTCGGACTTAAGCAGCGGAACGAACGAGCATACAAAATAGCATTGGCAACAAAAGCGAAATCAGGGTGTGCTAAAGGCCGTACGTACGTAACGTAAAGATCGTTGAACTATTTTTATACATATAGTGTATGTTCTCATGAATCACACAACTATTGTCTTTCATTCACGCATATCAACCCATCGACGTGCACTGGCCCACAGCGGTTTAGGCCAAAAGGTCGGTTTAGGCCAAAGTCCACGCGTAAGGACCTCTGAGAACATCATGGAGAACTCTCAGGTACGCAGTTTTCCTCCCGATGTTTCCCTTCATGTTACTCCATAAAGTCAGAAAAACCGAATCCTGAAAAAGAGGTACTCCTGTCGCTTCTGAACTACTTGTACACAAACTGAATTCAATCGATTACAGAATACTGAATTCAAAAATTTTACTGAATTTTTGTTTTGTTTTACCACATCTGAAATTAATTGAAGTCGCTGAATAAACCTGTGTATATTGTCAGTGTCGCCGCGTGCTCGGGCTCCATTATCGGGAGCTCCACGTTTCAGTTTAATAAAGCAATTTGGAAAAACTCCCATTTGCATCGCAACGAGGGTAGGGTTGCGCGGAAATATCGAATCCGAACGCGACTCGTAAATTCGGATCTTTACGCAAGTAGGTACGTACTTTTCAATTTTAATTTTCTAAATTATCTTATACTAATTACCACATAAAATAAAATTTGAATTACCAATATCTTACTGAACATTAAAAAACCACTGAAACGAGAAAATGTGTCAACGTTGGCTGCGTTCCCTCGCCGAATGGCTGAATATTGACCAAGGTAACTACCAGTCCTCCGGTCGCCAGTGGACTCTATGAGACGGGGATAGATCCTTAACAACAAAAAAGTTTAAAATTCTCTTTAAGACTCCTGACGCCCAAGTTTCGATAACTGAGAGAAATTTGTATACTTTAGGTATTAACAACGGACAGAACCCGGGCGCTTCATAAGTCTTGTAAAAGTCTAGAAGCACATTTGAAGTTGTGTTATATACCTAAAGTTTAATAACATGAAGCTACATTGAGCGAATCTCGGCAGTTTATAGCGCTGTAGTATATCCACTATCTGCGGCGGTGAGATGAGAACTAGAGTCATAAAACGAACAACCGCTGGATCGCTTCACTGCTCGAATTCCTCTCGTAACTCTAAACTGATCGCTTTATGACACTCGAAGCTTAACGCCTTCGGACCCTCGCCCCGCCGCGCTCCCCACCCCCTCACATCCCCGCATTCTCATTGTACCCTCGTAAATGACTACACATAGAACTGACTTGCACTCCAACTTGGTCTTCGACATCTGTCATTAAATATAATAACGACCCTTGTCCTTTTATCCTTCTTGTGTTTTTACATTATAATTTTTCAGATTCAAGTCAGACAGTAAAACCAGCCACTTTAGCATGTTCACCTTGACAACCTATTAAATTTAAAAAATTTCATTTTCTAATCTCGACACCAGAACAAACTTTAATAAATTATCATTTAAGGATATTCGTCAGTCTGGTCAATTTGCCTTTATACCCGTATCGTCCTCATAGTACGACGTAGAGTTGACGACATCAGGCCACTTCACTGCCAAGTGCCAGCTTATCAAGTTTTGAATAAAAGTTGAATCGAAATTTGGTCCCGTACGTAGAGGCTTTATACCGAGAAGTTGGCTTTGTCCCTTATTACATACATAATGTAAAGTTCCGATAATAATTTCCGATAAGACGACTTGTACTATTGACGTACTCGACATAAACACATAATTACTCGTATCAACAATAGATTAAACGGCAGCTAATAAGGCTATCGGTATCTTTAATAGCCCTAATTTGACCTTTAAAGTTCAGAACCTACGAGTGTGGATAGCAAAGTACTGTAGTATGACCATAATTTCAGCATTTCTTGGCCAAAAACTGTCAGGAAGTGTCTTAGTGGAGGCGTTGCCGACTCGAAGGGCATTTGTTCCCGGCAAAACTAAACTTATTGACAGTTAGGCCGTAAAAACCGTCGGGATGTTACTAAAGTTTTACCCAAGGAGTACAGTTTGTGTTGTTGTTGACGTAAATGCCTAGTATTATGCCGTCAGTTACATTATGAGAACAACAGCAAATTATTAAAAAATTAAAAAAAAAGACAAATCCGACTGCGTTAGTAAAAATCAGTTGACAATTGAAATAGTAATGGAGTTGGAATCCACGCATTTCTAACTTTTGTGAATTATGTGCGTTTCAAAATGGTTTAAAAAAATTAAATTTATATGATTTATTTTAATGGTGAAGGGAAATATCGTGAGGGAACCTGCATTACGCACTGTCAATTTATTACGAAGTAAATTATAATACATTGTCTATGGTAGCTATTAGCGTGGACAATGAAATTAGGCGTTAAACTGAATGTTTATAGCGGACAGTGATCCTGAACCAACAGCTACCGTATCGGAGGTCGGGTGCTATCTCTGTGTTACTATCGCTTGCTATAGGAAGGGCGTGTGAGGGTGGTCATTACTTCGCGGCGTGTGTGTCTAATTAACGTACGTATAGAGAACCTCAATAGCTCTTTAATAACGGTTAAAGGGGCGGACTGAAAACTGAAAGGTCGCGGGTTCGATGCCCACTCGTTGCACTATTGTCGCACCCACTCGTAATACAAGCTTTTCGCTTATTTGGAGATGAGACGAGATTATAAGTTAATTTAAGCTTGGCTAATATTCTTTAAAAAAATGTTAACACGCTATATCATATCATTAATCCAATAGTATGTAGCATACTAGCTTTTGCTCGTGACGAGTAATATGTTTTTAATGTCTATAAAACCTCATTACCGTTTTATAAATGAACTATTTCTGACAAAATTTTAAGAGCGTTGCATAAATTCGAATATTCGATATCTCATACAACGCCGCTAATTTAGAAGCAAAAGAGGTGGAATTTTTTAGCAGGATCGCGATTCACGGAACGAACGATAAATTAGGGGGAGGGGAAAGGGGAAACGGGAGGGGGGATACAGATCACAGCGTTTCATTTTCACGGATCAACTGACTAGAGTTAAATATAATTTAGTATCTACATGATAGCAATATATCGGTGGATTGGTAATATAACACGTGTAAACCATTTTTTGTAGAGGTTTTCTGGAAAATAGTTGCGAGAAAACCATTATCAAATGTTAACAGACACGGCACATACATTTAAGTTGTTCTTTAAAAACTTCTTTAGTCAAGTTGTGCTGTTTTTGGTAGGAGAAAATCTTATAGGTTCACGTCAACGACATGCTGTAGCTAAAAGTATATTTGTACAATCTTCATTCGTAACGTGTTTCACTATTGTCGGCAGTCACCATAATGCTATATTTTTTGTGTAACCAGAGGCTAGGGAACCTACGACCTTCAGTAACAATCCATGCAAACAATATCTGTGTTGTCACGGCTCGAGGCAAGCGAGTAAAATTATATTTCGCATCGGGAAGTGTCAGCCGTGGACACACTGGGTGTAACATGTTTTGAGGCTCTAATAAATTGAACATAAATTATGAGCGCCATCCGTGCGTTCGAGCACAACGCGGCACTTCACACTGCCGGCCGCATGGAAGTTCACACGAGACGCGGTTACGGTGCGGCTGATCGCCACATTATAAAGTTCAAACTTGGATTCAGCTGTGGGTTTGTCTAAAAATGATCGATATAATGGAACGATCGCTATCGCCTCTTATTGGTTGAATTACTTCAAAATCACCTTTACTTAATGATAAAATATTTAGATTGAGACTATTTTAACCATATCAATAATTTAATGAATTAAGGTATGCGATTATCTGGCATGCAGTCTGACTAATACGTACTGAGATTATGATTTGATGAACAATTCGTAATACCCTGAATATTATAATTGGTTGCGAATCACTGCAATCGTAGTTTTATTCGATTCGTCTTATAATCGCGGTCAATTTATTCTCTCCACAAATCTGCCCGGCGCGGCGGGAACCACCCGTGTGAATCCTGCCTCAGGCTCGCACATTAATATGGCCCACGTCGCATTGTTGTATGTCTGTTTTCGCTGATTGCTATTTTACTGCTAACGTTATTTCCAAAAGAAAGTAAAAAATACAGAGTACCTCGGTTGCTGTAAAATAAACTGGCTCGCGACTCCGTTCGCGTGGATTGAGGTATTTTGATTCCCGCGGGAAGTCTCTTATTTTCCGGGATATAAAGTAGCCTATGCGTTATTCCAGACTATAATCTATCTCTGTGCCAAACAGCCAAATCAGTTCAGAGTTGGCGTCGTGAAACATCCATCTATCCATCCATCCATCCATCCATCTACATATATCCGAACTTTCGCATTTATAATATTAGTAGGACAATAATCTATAACTATAAATCAGTAACGCAATTGACTGCGCACTGACGTAAAGACTAAAGTTAAAGAGAAAATATCTATCCCTTGAGTACACAGACAGAAATTTCATCCCGAAAGATAGGAAATCTTCAATTTTTGTGGACTTATACATCTATAGCTTTGTAGCAATGAAGCCCCAAAACTCTAACTTTTTGAAGCAATCATTAAAAGTAGTACCTACATTGCGCACACTTGTAACATGCTGATTTTTTTATATTCTCTGATACAAGTTGAGCTAATATAGTGTGAGATAACATGGCTACCTCAGTACACTCTTATTACACATAGGTACCTAATATTACGCCTAACCTAACTGTAGTCATCACCTCACCTCTATCCCAAATTTTACCTCAATTAAGGCGTGAATTATTTCATTTTAATTAAAATCTCTTTCAAGTATTTAGTTCATTAATATTTCAAGTTCGGAAGTCCAAATTCATTCCGAATTAACTCGAAAGGCGCCAACTAAGAACTTCCACCTTTGCAATTTATTTCAGTGCTATAGATTCTAGGTAAAGGGACATCAAGTGCCAGAGAATTTGAATTGCTTGATTTTTAATTTTTTCGGCCCTTTTTCGGGAAGAAATCTCCTTGAGATACTTGACTCCTTGAGGGAGGTTACAACTGTAAAATGTATAAAATAATTTTATACTGAGAATCTATGATAATTTTTTTGAAAAGTATAACATTAATGTCTAGATTAATACTGACTGTATTACTGAAAAGTGTGACATAATATCATTTCTCTCACGGGCTTGGATCTACAAAGCGTTGTCTCACATATCGCGCTTGGGTCGCTACTCGCTACTATAGGACTCCGATTTACTGACTCAGTTGTAATTGAAATACCTACTCAGAACTACATTGTAAATTATAAGACACTTTAGAACGAAAGTTAACATACGCTCTAGATACAACTACCGCATTTCGGTCTCCAACTTGGAGTTTGCAAGTTCTCAAAGTTCACAGAGATTGGGAATTACAGATCGAACTTATGCAATGTCGCTTAGAACCGTACGTATTATACGTTCACTACTTAATTACGAGATGTGTGTGTGTGTGTGTGTGTGTGTGTGTGTGTGTGTGTGTGTGTGTGTGTGTGTGTGTGTGTGTGTGTGTGTAACTTCCAATGTTAAGAGCAAAGTTAAGATGCATTCATTGGTATAAGTAGGATAGTTTTGAATTTTAGGGTTTTGTACCCAGAGGATGCTGTCAAGAGGCGCTGGAGTGGCGTTAGTGGCGTTCCTGCATCGGTAAGCACAGTGTTGGTAGACCCTCAGACATTGGCTGGATACAGGCAGCGCAAGATCAAGGCATATAAAATTCTATACAGGAGACCTCTATGTCTAGTAGTGGACGTTTATCGGTAAATACCTAAGGGACCATATAGGGTAGGGGTCAGGTGTCTAAGGTGTCTGTCCGTTCGTCTGTAAATGGGTCTACAGCTTCAGCCGTAATTTGAAAAACTACTTAAAACTTTCACAGTATCTCGTTTTGTACTCTATCAAGGTTAATAAAAAGTAATAAGCAAGTGATATTAAATTGCTTAAAACGCACATACATCTTCAAAATTTAGAGGGACACAGGATCGAATCCGTGACTTCCAGAATACGAGACCGGCGACCGCAGTCATAGCCACTAAGTTACCATTTTTTTGATACTGAAACGTATAACGTAAGTAGTGTTTACACGAAGTCAGTAATGCTGGCGCCAGTCTGCAGACAAGCCAGCGTTGGCCTGGCCCTTGTTGTTTAGACGCGGCCAATCATTCACGGATTTTTTCTTCTGGTGTGCACACGTTTGGAAAAAATAATGAATACGCGGCAAAGGCTGTTGAAAAAGAAATGTTTAAGGAATATCTCTGCACTATTAAGAGAAGAGTTGAGTCCTCTTCGTTGAATTTTCTCGGCATTTTGTCGCAGAAATTCCAAATAAAACAACAAAGAACACACACCGTACGGACGTTCGCCAGTGACTGGCGAGACTGGCGTCTACACGTGTCCACAACGCTGGCGCGGGGGTCGAAGGGTATGCGGGCGGAGGTCACTGGCTAGAAAAATAGACGGTCGCTCTATTCTCGCCAGCGTTGGCCGCCAGCGCTGGCTTGGCTTGAAAAACTGTTTACACAAGGCCAATACCAAGCCAGCACTGGCTGCCAGTCTTATTGGCAGCCAGTGTTGGCTCCGTGTAAACTATGCTTTACGTTACGTAATTTTGCCGTGTGTACGTGTATGCGTATGTACTATGATATTAAAAGTTACTTTTAATTAAAAACCTTAATTTAAAGGCTAATTAACGAAACGTGTATTTGTGAGTATCGTCGTGTGTGTCGGGGCTCCATTATTGGAAACCACGTTTCGGTTTAATAAAGCAATTTAGAAAAACGCCCATTTGCATCGCAATGAGGGAAGGGTTACGCAGAAATATCGAATGTGCAAATTTTTAAAGGAAATTCTGATAAGATATTTACTGAATTTGTACGTACAGCGGTGGACACCCAAAATAACACAAACATATTCTTTATCATCATCATCATCATAAACGTCACGTCTCCTCTTAGAGAATGGGTTATAGGCTATAGTCCACTACACTGCCCCGATGTTATTTCTCAAATAACATCGGGGCAGTGTAGTAGGCTTTACACAGCTTTGAACTATTATATAGAACTTTCAGACATGCAGGAGTCCTCAGGATGTTTTCCTTCACCGACCACCGTTGAAGCATTTGATATCCCGAGATCGAACCTGCGACCCTAAAATAGAAGACCACCGCCCTAACCACTAGACTACAAACATTTTGATAACATTCAGTCTAGGAGGATTAAGCTCTGGAGTGGCCATAGGATGCGTACCCCTCTGTAAGTTTTTATTTGACGGGTATGCCCAGCGGTCATACCCGTTATATAAAACTGTTTGACTCGCGTCACGCGCCTGTCAACAACGTATGGTTAGCGGAGGATGAGCTCCGGTATAATATGCCGACTATGAGTGATTTTCCTTCTAAAAAAAATACCAAAAATATCCAGTTTATGAAAGGATAACATTACTTTTCTCCTGATATATTCTTTTATCCAATTAATGCACTATTTAAGGAGAAAACTTAAAAATACTGTTGATCCGAAAATGTTGCTACGGAATCGTACAAGAAATAATTTCGGGAAATTTTAAAAATTAACCAATCTACTTATTACTCGATTGGAGCCCTTTATCATGAACTGCATAATGATTTGATTACATACAATTAAAATTACGATCGAATAGGAAAGGTTGGGGGTTTATGTTTATATTAATTTATAAACTTTAGGCAAACAATTTAATCGGTTATTTTGAAAAGGACGAGTCACACATTTCGTCAAAACTGAGTTAAGTAGTATATAATATAACATTTTATAATCTTTTCTTGTCGTGTGACTGAGATTTTGTTGGTCTTGCATAGTAAAAATATATCATTATCTGTAGTAAACTCTTACTAGTAAACTGAGCTACTATTGTAGCTATGTCACTATAACTACTTTTTAACATTTTAAAATTTAATAGAAATCCGACCAAAATCAGACCAAGTTATTTATACCTTTGCCTTAATCCTTACCAAAATAAATGTTTTTTCAAGCAAGGCTGTTTAAATACCTGCAAATTACTTTTTAGTTTATTAAAATCGGACATTCCATTCGAAAGATATTACGAGTTCATTGATGTAATTTATTCTGTTATCATTTTGTTTTCAATCATCAAGTCCCATACCCAAAGGGAGCCAGCGATACACTATTGCTAAATATATTATTATTTAGGTAAGTATGTCCTGCATTTACTGTGCATTTATGCCAAAATGTTTAAAAAATAAATATCCACCCTTGCGAAGCCGGGACGGGCCGCTAGTATAATATAAGTAACCGATATAATTGCATGCGCAAAAATCATTACAAAGATACACAGATTTGTGATTAAAAAGCCTTATTAATATTCAATCGCCACAATTAAATGCCCTCGTGCCACCTCGGTTTATGAAAAATTAAATTGTAATAGGTATTGTACCCATTCATAAAGTTGGATAAGCTTATCATTAACAGTATTTTTAAGGTAGTTTTTTGTTCAAAAATGAGGATTTTATTTTAAAGAAGTTGGTCACACTGCAAGAAAATTAGGGCTGGAAGCAGAAATTATATCGATATTGATATTTTCGGTGTGTATGGTATAGGTACATCATGTATTTTTTAATTTTCTTATAGAACCAGTTAGTGTTCCAACAAATGTCTACTATCCATTGATAAAACATGGATAAAAGTTTAAAAACTATAAACTCGACTACAAAATTGTATGTGGCATTTCTTAAATTTATTTATTTACTAGCTGATTTCCGTGACTTCGTCCGCGTGGCGTAGTTTAGAGTAACTTGCTACTATCCGCGAGAAGGTATGTCCTCTATCTCCGATAATATTTATTAGATCTTCACCAAAATTGAATAAAATAGTATTTTTCAAAAACTTTCATCCCCTATCGCGGATGAACCTTATTGTTTATTAGGGTAAAAAGTATCCTATATATTAGATTCAGAACATTCGATTTAGATTTATATTCTCATTTTATACAATTCATTAAAAACTTTTTAAGTCTTAGCCAGACCAACGAACAGTAATTGATTGCTAAATTGATTTAACAATATTTTAATTTATACTATTAGTTGAACTTCATTCATTCATTAATTCATTTAGAACTTATCGAAAGTCGATAATCGATAGTGTCGCAGCCCAAAATTGCTTACATAAATGACATGATTGTTTCGTGTAAGGATAGAACGTCCCTGTGTGTGAATTTGGTTGTGTGCGTATACTTTAAGGTTGTGTTTGGTAGTTTTGTCGTGTGCGTGCATAGCGACGTGATTGAAAAATGCACCTGTAGTAAGAAATTGTTTATGTGTGCTACCTCGCCCCGCACCGTAATTGACAGATTTTTTTGCAAAGAAATTAGACGTCAAGGCGTCTCCATCTAAAACACAAAATTTTTTTTCCTCCGAGCATTCAGTGTTACATTCAATATCCATTAAAAACTTATTTATTTCGCTTAACATTAAAGCACGGAGTTCAACTTCCCAAATGGCAATCGCACGTTATTCCTATCTAGAATTGGAAGGTTTGAGAGCATTCCGTAAACAGATCCATCGAGATAGTGACCCCCCTGCCCTCCGCCCCCTCCGCCTCCCCCCTACCCGCGACCTCATTAGTGTGCCATTACGCGTTAAAAAGATCCCCAAATATTTACCTTTTCAGCCTCTCCGTTTCCGAACAGATTATTTTTTCTGTTAGATTTTTATCAGACCTCAGGACGAAGAAATGATTCTTTTATTGGTTAAAAAATAATTGTCATTTTTGTTCGTGTATATTTTTACTAGTACATTGTTAAATACTAACGATGGAAAAATATTAAAGTAAGAAATACGAATCCAAAGAAACAAATTAGAAAAAGGTACAAATAGTCAGGTCGCGGTCGGGCCTCAAATTTTCATAGCCTTTTAAAAAATACTAACTGAAAAAAAATTTGAAAGATCACGTTATTTCAATAGAAGTGTAGAATACTCTGTAATTGATGACATCCTCGACTGGGACCTCGCTAAGATGCAGTGAAAATGGAAACGGGTTATCTTGGAAGGCATCGCAATGAGCCCACTTTCTTCAAAGTTCATAACTTCATCATATCTTCTTTCTCGTAGCGTTTGTCCCGGCTCACGCCAGGGTACACTTTCTTGCCAACTCTCTTCCACTCTGCATGATGTTATCAAGTACGATCTTCAAGGAGTGCATTTTCAGCGACTCATTGTAGCCAACAATGTTTTTTTTTAAAACCCCCGACTAAATGTAGTTGTCCCACATGTCGGCACGGCCGGGGCAGGTGTCGCGCGGTAATCGAACGGGATTGGTTTCCGCGTCGCCGCCCGCCCACCGCTGATTTACCGCCGCCCGCCGCCCGCTCCCGCCGCCCGCCGCCCGCCGCTACACCGGGCTACACACCGGGATACGAGTAGTGTGTACACGTCTCCACTTCAGTTACAAGTTTTTCATGAGAAATAAATAAAATTAAAAAGTTTAAAAATTGTAATGGGTTACAATTTACTACGACTGCGAAAAATTGGATGTAACATCCGGCATATTGATTTCGTTCATATAAAATGTAGGCTGTATACCCCGGACCATAATAACGATTCGATTGATACCTCATTCATCGAAATCGACTCAGTAGTTAGGGGTTAGGGGTAGGGGGGTTTTTTATAAAAAGAATATTAGCCAAGCTTAAACTAATATCCTCCTATCCCCTCCAAATAAGCGGAAAGCTTGTGCTAGGAGTGGGTACGACAATAGTGCAACGGGTGAGGCTTGAATCTGCGACTTTTCAGTTTTCCTTCCGCACCTTTAACCGTTGGGCTTTTGAGGCTTTGACAATTCGCGGCTACAACCATCTTACTGCGACATATACATAGCTTGGCCCGACGCACGCAGGCTGACGTATCCGGGTTTTTGTCCAATTGATTAATTGAACAAATATTTCCAGCTCACAAAGAAATACCTGTGGAAATACCAACGTTAAAATATAGGATAGGTATGCGACTAGCTTTAACTATCGTGCAGTTCGGAAACGGTTCTACTTTACCTATCTTACACCGCTCCTAATCAATGACCTTCCATAGACATCCGTCCCGCTGGTCCGATGATATCGTCAAGTTTGTGACGAAAACTTGGATGAGACTGACCCAACATTGTAAGCATTAGTTACCTGAATATGTCCAATAGTGCACGAAATGAAGGGCTAGTAAAAAAGAAGAGCTTTCTAGATTTATTTTACTACGAGTCGTACACATTTTCCAGCGGCACGTAGCCATGCAGTTGTCGCTTTGATTTTTATCTATCTGCCTTAAAAATTTACGTTTTAATATCTTTACTGTAATATTACTATGCTGTGGTCTACTGTGGTACTATTTTTAATTCCTGTTACTTTTTTGTACTTGGTAATTAAAACTTTGGGCCTCCTATCGTATCGTAGCATTAACGTCCGCCTGTGTCCTGTGTCAATCAGTAGGGATTAAACCCTACAATCTGTGTATCTGTGTGTTCATGTCTGTTTCCTCGTAGCTGCCTAAGGAATGAACCGATTTTGATGCGGTTTTTCTGTCTGAAAGGTATTTGAAGAACATCAGCTCATTTCCTACTCGATTAAAGCGCCTTACAAATTTTCACTGCTAGGATTGGTTTGAAAGGTGTACTATTTATTACTTCAGATTATTTCCAAGATATGTAACCTTGAGCTGCGGTAGTCTGCGCCCTGCGGTATACCCAATTCTCAGCAACTTAAAGCAGATAAACTATGTTTGGGCTCCTTAGAATGGTCTCAATGAGGTAGGTAGGTTTTAGTTTGATGATGATCGAGGATCGAGGAGGAGGATGATGTAGCAAATAAATGGGTAACAGGATGTCAGACATATCGTACATAGTCCGGCCATAGATTGACATATTGTCTGGGGTGTTTTAAATTTTTAATTTACATTTATGTAGAGTTCATTATCCAATGCACATAAGCGCCCAGTTAGGTTCGTCGGTTTTTTATATTTTAACTGGCAAAGGAAAAATATAGGGTAGTTTTTTCTGTACACAATGTTCTCGATCCGTACCTTGAATTGGGATGGTCAAGCGCACAAACGAGCTGGCCACGCAGAGCTTTGTTCAGCGTGCGACGTCGGTCGGGTCGAGTACCGGCGATCGACAAAGCCTCTTAAAGCAAAGCGAGCAAGTGTAATACATAAAATTCCAATCCTTGCTCGCCTCGGGAGCACGCGTAAAAGGCACGTAATAGGAAAACTTTATCATTTCATATCCGCGGAGTTTTATTTAAGGAGTGCTCAAACTTCGGCATATTTTTAAAGTTGGTCGCTCCCCGGTCGACTGAAACCGACGTTTGCCGGTTATTGTTGTGTTGTTCACGTTTTTATTATTACGTATTTCTCAAAAAGTACGGAAGTTTTCGTGTTCAAGTCTAAAATATAGTACTGTAAATTATAATGAAAGTTGTAATAGTAGATAGATTCGTAAATACGTAAATGATGGAACGAGGAGTTATTTAGGTTGCTTTTTATCCCAGGAGACTTGCAGCATTACTGCACTGAAGTTCTTTTCCGAAAATCACGTTGGAACCCTTTGGTTTTTGTGATGAAAGGTAGCCTATTTCACTCTCCAAATCCTCAACTATACCCATGCAAAATTGATCTTTCCGTTGCTGCTGAAGGACAAACACACTTTCGCATTTATATTTCCTTGATTAAAACCTTACGACTATTCGCAATATTCGTAAGGTTTTAATCGAAAAACAATGTGAACAAACCCCTAAAAATTATATTCGTGTTAGCGCGAGCCGCTGCTCGTGCACGCATGACTTGGAGTGTCACCGCCCACTGGCTGCTGCCGCGGGAGCACACCAGCGACAGCACATGACAATAAGCACACATACGACAGACGAGGTGATGAATTCAGACTCTCTTTTTACTCGAAATAAGATTCCGTTTTAACTAAAAGAAAAAGAGTCGTACAATTAAGTTTCAGCTCTTGTATCTTTGTAGTTCCCTGGTAGCTGAGCTCAAGAAGCCATCCAAATTCACTTAAGAATTGCGGAACGCCACGTGCTCTTCTCGGAAGCTGTCGATGTCACGAGTAGCAGCTGTGAATGATTTTGTTGGTGGCATGCGTAGCTGCTGCGTAACGACAAAAATGCTCCCGATTTCAAACGGTATATAGTTTATTATCAATTATATGATCAAATTTTGAGCACAGCGGAAATTTGCATTAGTGATTACTTAATCTAAATATATAAAAGGCAAAGGTGACTGACTGACTGACTGACTGACTGATTGACTGACTGACTGATCTATCAACGCACAGCTCTAACCACTGGACCGATCGAGCTGAAATTTGGCATACAGGTAGCTGTTAGGACGTAAATATCCGCTAAGAAAGGATTTTGGAAAATTTCAACCCCATGAGGGTTAAATAGGGCGTTAAAAACTCGAACCTAACGTGAGCGAAGCCGCGGGTTAAAGCTAGTTATGATATTAAAACTGTCTAAAATATTCTTAAATCTAATAATTTAACTTAACAGTGTCAACGGTTAAAGTTATAGATATATTAAAAAATATATGTAAATTATTTATCAATGAAAGAAGGAAAAGCGAGAAAATAGTGCAAAACTTTAATCGCTTATTCCCACAAATTGTGATTTTTGAGTTACGTCTTTGTTTTATTAAGCGTGCAATTTCGTTCCATTTACGCGCGTACATAATCGTGACAAAATGTTGGAAACCAAAAAGCTGGTAGTGTGATGTATTATTTACCGGTGATAATATCTTAGTCCTTTAGTTCGACAAACGCTGAAAGGAGAGGAGAGGAGAGGCGCGGAGGTCACGCGTGATCGTGAGATTAGTGCGAGTTCACGAGGCACGTGTGATTTACTTTGTTGTTTGTGATTTATCCCGGCTTTGGAACTGTTGCATGATTTAGTAGATAGCTTTATTGTGGGGTGAGATATTGTTACCATTCGATATAAATATCTATGAACAAGAGGTGATACACACAATCGACGAACTAAACACGTTCATGAACTAGCTACATCATCTTATCGTCTGTGCAAAGTGCAGAAATACATTATATGCTTTTGTAGCGTGATTTTAAAAGGATTGGTAGATTTACCACTCACAAATGTAAACAATATTTAAAAATACATTTGTTATGCAGAGGATTGTTATCATCTGTTCTGTACTTAATGACAAAGTTGCGTGGAAGTCCCTAATCAGGTTAATTTCAGCTGCCCACAGGATGTGGCAAGTAGAATATATTTTATAAGTATGTAGTACTTATAACAAAAAACTATAAAATTATATATTTTAAAAAGAGCAAAATTAAGTGTTTTATAGGCTCTTCTCAGCAGAATGTGCCTTTTGAACAGGTCGAGGCTTGACTCAAAAGAATCACAAGTTGTATTACATAAAATAAATAATTATGATTTTGAATAAATAAGCGTTAGACACTTCAAGGTAGTCAGCAGGTATGCTATGAAAATAGTTAAGCTTGGAATTTCTTGGAGGATTAAAATGGACGAAGTGACTCGCTAAATAACTAAATAATCGACATAGCTCTAGCTACGTTGCAATGGCAGTGAGTTGATTACGTTTATTGGAGGGCCGATGGATTCTGTAGAGTGGAGACTGTATCTTGGATGATCAGAGTGAGGGGAATGAGCTATGTAGAGCGATGAAATTAGCGCTAAAGCGGCTGTCATTGAATTTGTCAGGCTGAGGTTGGAGTTGGCTATATCCAAAAGTATTACTTTTAAGACAATGTTTGTCTGACTATGGTTTAGGATGTAGATTTCAGAGTGTTGGGAAACAGCTAAGCTGTAAGTTTAAGCTGAAGTAACAAAGTTGAGGTCTGGTAGTGAAGTCTCTTTAAACAGTCAGTGTGGAAATGTTCCAAAGTAAGAATTACTTTAGGGGCGCGAGGGGGAGCGGGCGGGGTATCAGCATTGCGATGTGTAAACGCTCGCTACAGTGCAGTGCAGCCGGTCGCGGGCCGGACTCGGATCAGCGGCAAGCAACATGCAACCTTCGCACCTGACCGGCCACTGCCTGACCCTAGCACAAGGCTTAAGCGATCTCACGATTAACACATGAGATTAGGCACCTAGCTAGCTGTGGTCTCGTAAAGAAAAATCTGGTACAGTCTGATGGAAGGCTTCAACTGTGCCTATTCTGTTACCACTCTGATACATTCATTTCCGTTAGCATAATATACATTACAGTAATTTAGTACAAAAAACAAACCACGTTTTTCAGCACATTCCAGTTTCGAGCGAGCAGTGTTTTTTCTCGTATTGAAAGGTGTGTACCTGCAGAGACGCGGGAAGACTCAATTACGGTTCAACTGCAATTAGAACGGCAACACGCCACAGAGCGACGCGTGTTGGCGGTTGTTGGCGGATGTTGGCGGTTGTTGGCGGATGTCGGCGGCGCCTGCTGCGTGCGTGCGGAAACAACGTAACGTTTTGTTACACCTCGGTAATTAACAACGACTGCCTCGGAGCTTATTTACTCGTTGGTCCAGCAGTTAACATGTTCGACTGCTGACGACGAAGTCCCGGTTTCGATTCCCGAGTCAGGCCAAAGTATGTAATAGGTTTGTCTGTCAAGACATTCTCAGTAGTTACTAATCCGAAGTTAGGAAGTAGGCTTTGTACACAATACAAACTTTCACCTTAATAATATTATTGTGATTAGGAAATTAGCCAGATCTTAGTACAGAAGAGGTATGACTGGAAATCTTGGATTGTAAAACAACTGCTCAACGCTTGGAAGGACAAAGGCAAGATAAGCTAATAACAAAGTGAACAGTAACATATAATGCGATCTTGGATTTCTCCGGTTCGCGTAGCGGCTCAAAGGTGTAACATAAATCTCGGGCTCGAGCGCGCTCGCTCGGACGGAGTGTCATCGCGAAATGGATGCGATGCGGATGAAGGATAAACTACCGCCAGCGATCGGTCGTGTTGTCCTGCCGCCTCTTCACACGTTCAAACTTTAGCAACGTGAATTTGAAAGTTTTCAAACACTTCTACCGAGTTGTAAACGTTCCGTCGAAATAGCTTCCATTTTTAAAATAACGCCGAACTTCGAGCGTTTAACCAACTAAATTGTATTGTATTTATTTGTATTTGTATTGTATTGGACTTAGGAAAATTCATCGTGGAAGCGCTGTATGCATAGCATAGTTTCATTAACTATTGTTAAATAATTTTTTTTGAAAAGAGCAACCGCCGAGTTTCTTGCTGGCTCTTCTCGGCAGGAAAGGCATTCCGAACCAGTGGTGGTGGTGATTCATTGACGATTCAAAAGTGCTTGTAAAAGTTTATTTGAATAAAAAATATTTCTATAAATATTTCTATTTCTATAAATGCAAAAAGAAAGGCAGAAACTTTAAAAACTGATTTTTGGAGATCACCAATAAGACAATTTATTTTATTAAAATTTCCAAATTCTATTTCGAAAATGTGCGATGACAGCTTAGTGGTAAGCCAGCCACAGCCTCTGTTTCGAGGGGTTCGGAGTTGGAATCTCAAACACTTTTTACTTTTCGGAGTTGAGACGTACGTTATAATGTTGTGTGTTTTAAGCAATTGAATATGCATGCTGGAAAGTTGTCTATAACGTTAGCGTGGGAGATTATAGTGTTCGCGCCCGTATCTCGGGTAGCTACCGGGCGTACCTACCTCTAACCTACCTGTAGGTAATTCCATGGCGTTTGACATTTGACATTGACAAATTTATTCGATTTCCGATTAATGTCACTTGTCATTCTGTTTTTGTCTTTGAACCAGAGTCGGTCAAGCCGCGGTGGAAAGAGGCGGTCGTTTTGCTTGTATTTGTGTCCCTTTGATGCGTGTGCGCCATATTTGCCACGCGGGACTATATTTTTGTTTTGTGTTGAACTTTTTGTATTGGCGGAACTCTGTACTGTTTGTAGTAATTGTTATTAGCTTTAAGTGGTTGTTGAACATTTGTGACTTGTGAAATTGGCCTCCAACACGTGGAGGCGTCTCCTGGAACCAGCCCTCGGCGTGGCTTCGTAATCCCATACAGACACTACACTCAGTACACACACACTTATACATTCGTCGAAGCCCCAAGCAAGAACCTTGGAAGAAAAGGTGAGTGTAGGATTAATTGTGTGCTTGTAAGGTTAGGTTTCATTTTGTGACCGTGAAGTCAGCGTCCACTAGTGTGCCACCCTAAAGACAGCCGGTAGGGACTCTTTGTGTCTCTCGGTGGATCGAATCTCCACCGGCCAATCCTCCCAGCGGCCTTCAACTCCATGCTGATGGGCCCCATGGACGGCCTTGATCGCTGGTAGGCTTGGCGCCAACATTTTGGTAGCAGAGCGTGGTTCTCATAGTTTGAATAGCGTGGCCACTAGCCTGACGCTGACATTTTGTATTATCTTGCTAATTGTAAACTAACTTTGGTTTGATCGGTACCGCTGACAGTCTATTCTGTTTGGCCGTCCCTTGTAAAGTTTAATTGCTTAATTTTGATTGGAACCAATTGATTGAGTCATGGAGAAGTAGTCTATCCATTTTGTGGACTCATTTTGTTTGATTATTTGATAATTAAATATTTTATTATTTGACAATTTAGTGTTGGTTCCAGTTGAGATCCAGAAAACTCTATGGTTTTGTTAAGGGTGGTTGCATACTGGTCGCGCCGAAGCGCGAATAGTTTTCGTTTAACCGCTCGAATCCGACCATCCTGTCAAAATTTCCTACCTAATACCGACCCCCCCTGGCCTGAAGAAGTGTCAGTGCATCGATGACCGTCAATTAACGTAAACGCGCCGCTAAAGCTGGTGCATCGCCGCGCCGCTCCTAGTGATTCAGTGTTGATCTGGACTTGCCAACAAACTTGCCTTCTTGGTTTTCGTCAGTCGAAGAAGTGAGAAAGGAAGAGTGAAGCATCGAAAAGTATCCATGAATGTACGCGCGGCTCGCTGAAGTATCGCGGCGCCGCTCCTAAGGATTCAGGTCAGTGCCTTTACCCTTTTCCTATAGACACTCCCATAACTCCGCGGCCCAAACCCAACCCAGTCGGATTTGAGCAAACCCCGCGAAAATTATACAGTCCACATCGAAACCAAACAATCTAGTTTCTAGCCGTCCCGCGCCGCCATATTTTTTTGGTCCTTCGAGCCGGATTTTACCGCTAATTTTCTCGATAGTTTTACAATTTCCAAGTAGGTAATTGTTTTCCCGCGTCCTAAAATCTTGTTCCCTAAGCGAATTATTATCGTTCGTCCCGCATTGCTTAGGAAATAGGGTTCATTTAGGTATTAACTAGGTACCTACATATAGCTCATATAGGTGATAGATAGGTCATACGTTACTTATTTATCGTAATCCTAATCGTATATCGCATCCCGATCTATCCCAGTATAGATATTAATCGAAATATTAGTTTATTAGTAGTTATTTTAAGTAATTATTTTGTGTAATTACCTACGCGTCATAAACGTATTCGCTTGGCCATCGGTGCATAGTTGCAAGTACTTGTATCTTAGATTACAGCGGTGTGCGTGACCTTCATCGCGGCCGTGACCGCCCGCTCGCTCCCTTTCACTTTTTGCTGAAATTCATAACTTTAAATACTTATACGCCGAATCGAAGTTTCATTCGTGTATTAGGAACTTAGTCTCGACATTTTTGAATCTAGTTTATATTCAAAATGACGAAGACTGAAGATACCGCAGATATACAATTAATTCTATTAGAACAGAGACGCAATTCGATATTTGAGTATCTACAAGAAACATTCGATTTATCGAAAAACATAGGCGTTAACCCGTCGGTCCGGGAAGAATTTCTCGACGCAAGTAGTAATGTCGATACGTTACGCTCTGAATTCAGTAAAATAGTGGAGGATTATAATAATCGTTTATTAGCACTGAACCCGAAAGCGAAGCCGGAGTTCAAATGTTTGTTATCGTTCGAACGCCTATACGGTCGTATCAAGCGCTTAGTCTCGCAGTACGCCGATGATAATAAGGTTGAGAATGAGAATGAGCCGCGAAGACTTAAACCTTATTTGCCCCCGATTCAATTAGTGTCTTTCGATGGATACGATTTAAAATCGTGGAGTCTCTTCTACGCTAACTTTAAAACTGTTATACACGAAAATAAGTCCCTTACGGATGCCGAAAAACTTTATTATCTCTTAGGTAAGCTGTCGGGAAAGGCGAAATTAGCTTGTGCCGGTATTACACCGTGCGCAGAAAACTACGAATTAATTTTTAAAACGTTAGTAGATAAATTTGAAGATAAACGCTATTTGGCTACGTCGTATATGGATCAAATTTATAACATTAAGGCGATGTCAAACGCGACTCCGACCAACCTTGAAAATTTTTTGGACACTTTTGCATCGTCGATCGCCGCGCTTAAAAATTTAAATTTGAGTAATCTGGCTGACTTCATATTTTTATACCTCGCTCAAAAGAAGTTAGATCCGGAGACTGTTCGCCTGTTCGAGTTGAATAAACATAGTTGTGAGATACCCTTGTATGACGATTTCGTTGCTTTCATTCGCGAACATATTAAGGTACTGCAACGCACTTCCGGGAAACAAGAAGTTCCGAAAAGTGCTGAGCGGAAGGTGGATACGGCATCTAAGCCTCACAAACCACCCAAGCCGACGCATACCTATACTAGTACCGCGACTACGTCTGCACAGTCTTTGTGTTCTCTTTGTAACTCACAACACGAACATTTATATAATTGTTCCGCCTTTCATAAGATGTCCGTTGAAGATCGTTTCAAGTTTGTTAAGGCGAATAATCTTTGTATAAATTGCACTGGAAACCACCGGTTGGCCACTTGTTCTAGCAAGTCAAGGTGCCGCTGGTGCTCGTTACCTCATCATAGTATGCTCCACAGGCATTCCGCAACCGCAAATTCCGCAACTTCGAGTGCGGCTTCTAGTGATGCTTCTTCGCAGAAGATGCCCGGTGTTGTTGAGCAGCCTCCTGCTTCTATCAGCACTACCGGCACTAGTAACTCGAAACCTTCAGGTTCACCCGCGCACTCCAAGGAAGTATCGCTTTGTTCCTTATCGAGTTGTAATGTTTCTCGTGCACCGACTACGGTGCTGCTCGCTACCGCACGCGTTATAGTTTTCGACGCCAAAGGCAAGGAGTACTCTGCGCGCGCATTATTGGACAGTGCTTCACAGAGTAACTTCGTCAGTCGGGATTTATGTCAACGCTTAGGTTTAAAGACAAACCAGAATCCAAACTGTTCTGTAGTTAAAGGGATTGGAGGTACAACCAAACCGATCCAAGGCGCAGTTTCTATTAGATTTTTCTCTAGGTTTGATCTCAGCGTTTGTTTTAACATGGACTCGCTCGTGGTAGACAAGGTAACGGAACTCTTGCCCACAGTCCCGATAGATATTTCGAGTTTGATAAATTTCAATAACTTACCTTTGGCTGACGACACTTACTCCACTCCAGGAGACATTGATCTGCTGATTGGAGCTTCAATCTTTCCGCATCTCCTATTATCTCGCAAGGTTCAAGGTCAATCGAATTGTACCTCACCGCTAGCCCTAGAAACGGTGTTGGGCTATGTTATCGTTGGTTCTGCTCCTGTACGTGTTAACAGCTTCGCCACGGTATCATATTGTTGTGCTACAGATCCGCTAGATGATGCTGTGCGAAAATTCTGGCAAATAGAAGAGGTGAACGCACCGAAACAATTAAGTCCAGATGACACGGCGTGTGAAGAAATTTATAACAGCACGACTACCCGTGAGGCAGACGGACGATATGTAGTCGCACTTCCATTTAAGGGTGATGTATTGTCGTTAGGCGATTCTTTTAAAAAGGCTAAAACTCGCTTCCTTTGCTTAGAGCGTAAAATGTTAGCGTCACCTAAGCTTAAGGAGGCCTACGACAACGTCATTACCGAATACCTAGACAAAGGTTATATCTCTCCCGCACCCCCGGACACGGAGGCAACGCAGAGCTTGCCCTCGTATACGATTTCGCACCATGGGGTCATACGAGATGACAAGTTGACTTCTAAGTTGCGCGTTGTCCTGGACGCCAGTTCCAAGACAACCACTCAAGTTTCCCTCAATGACCTTCTGTATGGCGGTCAGAATCTACAAGGGAATCTATTCAATATTATTGTTAATTTTCGCTTATATCGTACCGCTCTTTCAGCTGACATTCGTCAGATGTTTCTTTGTATTGGAGTTCGTCCATGTGATCGCAGATTCCAACGCATTTTATACCGCTTTTCTCCGCAAGAACCCTTAAGGGTCTATGAATTTAACCGCGTTTGTTTCGGGCTTAAGTCAAGTCCATTTCATGCTCTTCGTACAGTGAAGCAGCTTCTTTCAGACGAAGGTGCTTCTTACCCGCGCGCTAAAGAAACTTTAGATATAGGGCTATACATGGATGACTTTGTCTATAGCATTGACAATGAAGACGATGCTATCTCCACCGCTGCCGAAGTGATTGCTCTGATGAAAGCTGGTCAGTTTGACCTGGTGAAATGGACAAGCAACTCACAAAAGGTGTTAAATTCGATTCCGCTGTCGCATCGACTTTCCGCGATTAAAGAGTTTGAGGACTCTGAGCCACATAAGGTGCTCGGCCTATGTTGGTCTCCCGCAACAGACTATTTCGGTCTCAAAATTAGTGTTCCCGCTGAATCTTGTACAAAACGTACCATTTTGTCATGTGTCGCTAGGATATGGGACGTCATGGGTTTCGTTGCTCCCGTCGTCTTATATGCAAAGCTTCTCATTAAACAACTCTGGTTGTGTGAATGTGATTGGGACGATGTGCCCCCTGGTCACATTGCTGATCAGTGGTCTTGTTTCAAAAGAGAACTACCTTTGCTCAGCGAATTGAAAATTCCACGGCACGTAGGCATCTCGACCGGCGATATCATTACGATCGTGGGGTTTGCAGATGCGAGCGAAAAGGCTTACGGAGGAGTAATTTACTTCCACGTGAAAGACAGCAGAGGTATTCGCAAAAACGCAGTCTTTTTAATAACAGCTAAATCCAAAGTCTCGCCTCGCAAGACTATAACGCTTGCGAGGTTGGAGCTTTGTGCCATTCTGTTGCTGAGCAGCTTAATGACCAAGGTCATTGAAGCCTGCCATAACCGCCTTGTTATTGACCGAGTTCTCGCCTTTTCAGACTCAACGGTGGCGTTGTGTTGGGTATACTCCTCACCTCATCGTTGGGACACTTTTGTGGCCAATCGGGTCACCAAAATTCAAAATGAATTTCCCGCTCAAACTTTTTTCCATGTGCAAGGCACGGAAAATCCCGCTGATTGTTTGTCGCGAGGTCTTACCCCCGCACAAATAACTGATCACCCGCTTTGGTTCTCTGGTCCTAAATGGCTTGAGTTAGATTCAAATCTTTGGCCTGTTACCGCTTTCAATCCTTCCACCGTGTCACAGCCTCCAGAGGAAAAGAAACACGTTTTGCTCACTGCAGAAAGCAGTGAAAGAAATTTAATAATTTCGCTAGCTGATCGCTTTTCGTCATGGTCGAAATTCATACGTTGTGTGGTTTTCGTTTGCCGCTTCGCTAAGCTACTACCGCGTCGTGATACGGTGATTGCATCGGATCTGGATTACGCTGAAAGTTTAATATTGCGTGAACTTCAGCGCTTTCACTTCGCGAACGAGATTGTTAATTTACAAGCAGGTAAACGTTGTAGTCCAATGTTTCAACGTCTCAAACCTTTCCTTCAGGACGGCATCATTAGAGTCGGAGGTCGTCTGAGAAACGCCGATATAAGTTTCGATACAAAACATCCGATTATACTTCCTCGAAAGGATCATATATTAAATCTTTTAGTTGACTATCATCATAAAGTCAATTGTCATGCAGGTCCAGATTTATTGATGTCCATACTCCGTCAGAGGTATTGGATTCTTTCCGCTCGTAATTTAATTCGAAGCCGGGTACACAAATGTCTACCCTGCTTTAGACTCCGCGCTAAACCAAACTTTCCAGAAATGGCAGATCACCGCTCCTGTCGAGTTACGCCGGCCGTGAAACCGTTTATACACACTGGCACTGATTACGCAGGGCCTTTTAAGGTGACTGTTTCTCGCGGTCGTGGAATTCGATCAATGAAGGCATACGTTTGTCTTTTCGTGTGCTTAACCACTCGCGCTGTACACATAGAAGTTGCCAGCGACTTAAGTACAGATAGTTTCCTCGGGGCGTTTAAGCGTTTTTTATCCCGCCGCGGTTTTGTCGCTCGCGTTCATTCCGACAATGCGTCAAATTATGTTTGCGCCAAGCGCACGCTTTCGGAATTGCACGAATTTTTAGCGTCCAAACACTTCAGGTCTGAATTTGGTCACATACTAGCCGAAAATCGCATCGAGTGGTCACTTAATGTTCCAACTGCTTGCCATTTTGGCGGTAATTGGGAGGCCAACATTAAGAGCCTCAAAACTCATCTATATCGCGTGATAGGCGACCAAATTCTTTCCTTGGAAGAGTTCAATACTGTGCTTGCTCAGATCGAGGCAGTAATGAACTCCCGTCCATTGTGCCGCACGCTATCTAATGATCCATCGGAACCTCTCGCGTTGACACCGGCTCATTTTCTCACTCTCACCCCCTTAAAATATCTTCCGGCTAGGGAGATAGAAGATGGTCCGTTACATTTGCTCTCGCGTCAAGAACTTATTGATAAACTTGTTCAGTCATTCTGGAAACGATGGAAGGCTGATTATTTACATACGCTACAGACTCGAAACAAATGGAACACGCCAACCGATCCGATCGCTAAGGGAGATGTGGTAATAATTACCGTCGATAATGCACCGCCTCTTCACTGGCCGTTAGGGCTAGTCGAGGAAGTTTTTCCTGGATCGAATGGTGTCACGCGTGTTGTCCGCGTTCGTACTGCTACAGGTACCTATCTACGTCCTGTAGTGCGTCTTTGTCCCTTACCTAAACAGTAATTAGTTTAACTTCAACTCATCTGCTTAGGTTAGGATTCTTATTTAGTTAGGTTAGCTTATTATACTTAAGTCAATAAATAATTTCGTTTAAACTCTCCGCGTCGTAGTTTCTTTGAAGGTAGCCCTTCAAGCCCGGGGACATGGTCGCGCCGAAGCGCGAATAGTTTTCGTTTAACCGCTCGAATCCGACCATCCTGTCAAAATTTCCTACCTAATACCGACCCCCCCTGGCCTGAAGAAGTGTCAGTGCATCGATGACCGTCAATTAACGTAAACGCGCCGCTAAAGCTGGTGCATCGCCGCGCCGCTCCTAGTGATTCAGTGTTGATCTGGACTTGCCAACAAACTTGCCTTCTTGGTTTTCGTCAGTCGAAGAAGTGAGAAAGGAAGAGTGAAGCATCGAAAAGTATCCATGAATGTACGCGCGGCTCGCTGAAGTATCGCGGCGCCGCTCCTAAGGATTCAGGTCAGTGCCTTTACCCTTTTCCTATAGACACTCCCATAACTCCGCGGCCCAAACCCAACCCAGTCGGATTTGAGCAAACCCCGCGAAAATTATACAGTCCACATCGAAACCAAACAATCTAGTTTCTAGCCGTCCCGCGCCGCCACATACTTTGTTGACATGTTTTGGTGAGCAACATTTTGTTGAAAGTTCTGTTGTGATACTTTGTTGAACAACATTTTGTTGGAAGTTTTTGTAGTCCCTTAAGGCGGTGACAAACTATGCAACTTTGTATTATCATGTTGATTGATTGTCTATGGGTAAGTTAAAATTAAACTTAATTATCTAAGTTAGTTGATAATATTGGCCCATAGGTTTCTCCATTAAATTTATAATCTACCTATGTTGTGTTCATAGTTATGACTCATACTAGTTAATTCTTGTTTGTATAATTGTATTCAATTGGAAAGGGTCAAGCTATTTTGTGGAGCACGGTGGATAATAAATGGATGAGAGAACTTATTGTAATTTGATTAATTTGTTGATTGGAATATGGTGCCGCTGATTTTGAGTTTTGTTTAGCCGTACCTAAATGCTAATTTGTTTGTTCTTGCTAATAATTAGTTGTAGTGTTTGAATTTACTTGAATCGGGTCATGTACACTTAGACATACCCATTTGAAGATTCAGTTTGTGTCTGATACACATATTGTATTTATCAATTTGAAATTTGAATATTATTTGAACAATTGAGTCTACATTATATTAAAACTTATTAAACTTGGCCAATTGGTAGATATTACCCATTAAGTTCAGATCCTAATGTAATTTGTGTTGGTTTGGATTACTTGGAATTGAACTAATTGAATTTTTGCCAAGTTAAATTTTGTAAAATTAGATAAACTGGATTCTTTTGCCTGAACTGTTAAGGTGATCGCACACCCTTGAATTTTGATTGACCGCATACCTATATTTGTATATTGATTTGTTTGTTTGCTTAATAATTAAATTTAATTGGAACAAGTACTTCTGCGTGCTAAGTTAAGCGACTTAGTTTAAATTTAATTATTGTAATTATTGTATTGTTTGTATTGTTGGTTGTGAGGTATTGTTATTAATTGGGTTTTGAGCATGCGATAGATTTGATTTGTTTGATACTTGTAAAATGGCGAATTTGAAAACGCTTTTGAAACAAATGCAAACAGAGCTCCGCTGGGCTACGACCGCTGCCGCATTGGTAGACCGCGACCTGAGGGTTGCCGTCCGGCAGCAGCTAGCCGACCAGGTCGTGACCCGACAGGCCGCCTTCGAGCACCTTTATTTGGAGCTGCTCAAATTGGAATTGCCGTCTGAATTGTTGAGGTCTGTTGATAAGAAATACGACCAGGTATTTGAATTGACCGACGCTATTGTGGAGGCGGTCTATAGGTTTAAGACAGAGGCTCGATTGATTCCGCCCACGACGTCTCTTCACCAACCCCCTCCAGTGCCGGCGTTGTTGGAAACGTTGCCAACAACTGAGTTGCCAACAACTGAGTTGCCAGCAACTGAATTGCTCGCAACTGAATTGCACAGAGTCAGAGAAACTGTAGGGCAGGACTCCCAGTTTCATCTGCCTCGCCCACCTTCTCCGGGCAACGATTGGGATGTTTTGTGCCCCAACGAAATTGGGGTTGGCCGTCAGGATCTTGAATTGCAGGAGCGCACTTCCCGCACGGCCGGGAGCGCTCGTCCTGACCACACCACAGTAACCATTGAAAGGTCGTCTGTGGAACCTTCCACATTTGAGATTGACCGGGGTTCGCCCCCCCGTTTTGGTGCCTCACCCCCTCGTGAGCGGGTCTCTACCCCCTCACACCAGTTTGATAGGGGTTTGGCCGCGACGCAGGTACCTGCCCGGCCTGCTCGCAGTACGCCGCCGCTCTGTAAGCGGCCGCGACTTGATTGTCCGCACACGCGTGAGCGGGTTTCCTCCCCCTCACGTCAATCTGATAAAAGTTTGGATGCGAGGCTGGCCTCTGCCCGGCCTACTCGCGAACCGCCGCCGCTCCGAAAGCGACCGCGGTATGGACCCCGACCTCGGAGAGGTCGACGGGGGTATTATGGGGTACCCCGCTTTCGACCCGTTTTGCCCCCGAGGTGCGACGCTTGTGGGCATCGGTATGGGGTTACGTCCCCCCCGGTTATTGTAGCCACAAGGCAGTCCCGATTTGAGACCCCCCGGTCAGATGACCGGCGGGATGAGGGCGGCGGTCACTACTAAGTAGTCGCCGCCCCGGCCCCCACCACAGTTACCTCACCTGCTTTGATCAGTCCGCAGGCAGATAGATTTTGGCCGACTGCCTCGGTGAGGATGTGCTACCCGAAGTTGTGTTACTTTGAGCCTAATTGCATTCGGGTTAGCAGTGCTGTGTTGCATTGTTTGTTGTTTGGTGGGAAGCCTCGGGCCTCTGGGAGTCCATTTGGATCTTTGACTCGCAGAGAAGAGTTTGTTGATGTTTTACCCATTTGAGGTAAATCTTGGTTTTGCCTAGGGTGACCATGCTTGTTGATATTTGAGTCACCCCCCGCAGGTCCAGTGACACTGCGGTTCTAATTGTGGATCGGTTTGACTTGCTGATCAATCGGTCCGCACCCGCACTTTGTTGGTGTTGGGTCCCGACATGTCGGGCCCGACAATGTCGGGTGCTTGTTGGATGATTTATGCTTTTAGGCTTTGAAGTCGAATGGGCTATCGACTACGGCTACTATGTCGGAGTTTGGTTGGATCCGACTTGTACCCAACTTCCACATCGATGGTGGAATAGACCTAAGCATTGAGTATATCATTCTCGGATATGGTCCGACGATCTTTTGTGGGCCGAGGAGAAGTCTCCTCCACCCTGGGATGCGACCTCCCCATGTAAATAATATTGACCGTCATATGAACGGGAGTTTCGCTTCTTGATTATCCCTTATTGCCTCTCGGATGTGAGTAGGCCTGGCTGCGCTTACAGCGCTTGTTTTTCCGGCGTGCTACACGCAACGGAACTTGAATGCCGTTTGGATATACCTTAGTTTGTCTAGCGCTCGAACGCAAAGAGGTATATAAGCGCATGGCGCTTTTGTTTAAATATATGATCTTGGGTCTGATGTTGAGACTGTGAATTGAATTTCGATAGTGGGGCTCCCTGTCGCCCTGTGAGACATGTCACCGTGATTGCTTCTTAACGAGAGAACCAACAGATTTAAGATTTTGAACTGATTTGTTGTTTGTAGATATTGTAGATTTGAGTTTGTTTAGAATTTACATTAATTTGGTTTTATTTGTACTAGTTTTGCTTTTATGTTTGTTTAGCTTTTAATTGATTTGCTTACCTTTTGTATTTGTTTAGTAATAAGCATAATTTAAGTGCGTTTATTTGTAAGTGGCGAAGGCGCATCTCCGTCGCGTTTATTGGCGAAATTATTGTATTTTTGAATTGATGCGCCGCCGTGTTTGTGGAATGGAGGCGATCCTCCATTCTCGGCTTCTCTGCCCTTGTCCGACCCAACCGCCCAAGTTGGCTGATCTTGTAGTTTGAGATTTGATTTGTACTTTGATATTGGCGTCAAGGACGCATTGTTAAATTGCTATATGGGTCCGGCAGGGTTCCCAGAGTCACCGAGGTTATGATTGGAGATTCGGTTTTGCCACAGGCCGTGTCTACCATAGCCAGTTACCATTTGTTGGTGGACTCCAATCCAGGAGTCCACGGCCGGGAGTGTTCGCGCCCGTATCTCGGGTAGCTACCGGGCGTACCTACCTCTAACCTACCTGTAGGTAATTCCATGGCGTTTGACATTTGACATTGACAAATTTATTCGATTTCCGATTAATGTCACTTGTCATTCTGTTTTTGTCTTTGAACCAGAGTCGGTCAAGCCGCGGTGGAAAGAGGCGGTCGTTTTGCTTGTATTTGTGTCCCTTTGATGCGTGTGCGCCATATTTGCCACGCGGGACTATATTTTTGTTTTGTGTTGAACTTTTTGTATTGGCGGAACTCTGTACTGTTTGTAGTAATTGTTATTAGCTTTAAGTGGTTGTTGAACATTTGTGACTTGTGAAATTGGCCTCCAACACGTGGAGGCGTCTCCTGGAACCAGCCCTCGGCGTGGCTTCGTAATCCCATACAGACACTACACTCAGTACACACACACTTATACATTCGTCGAAGCCCCAAGCAAGAACCTTGGAAGAAAAGGTGAGTGTAGGATTAATTGTGTGCTTGTAAGGTTAGGTTTCATTTTGTGACCGTGAAGTCAGCGTCCACTAGTGTGCCACCCTAAAGACAGCCGGTAGGGACTCTTTGTGTCTCTCGGTGGATCGAATCTCCACCGGCCAATCCTCCCAGCGGCCTTCAACTCCATGCTGATGGGCCCCATGGACGGCCTTGATCGCTGGTAGGCTTGGCGCCAACATATAGCTAGCATTCTCTTGCCGAGCAGAGTGCCTTGCCCTGTAGTGTGGCGACAGCGGGTTGAGATATGGAAGAAGACGAAAAGGTCGAAATTATAGAAAGTTAAATTTTATGTATTTGTATGGATAAAAGTAATTTTCACAATCTCAGCAGCAGACGACACGTGTTTACCGTTTACTTACGTTTCAGACTTTACAAGCAAAAAAATCAATTTCTCCTCAGACAGGATTAAACTTTGCGAACTTTTATGCAAAAGTCTAACACAAACACAAAGTATCTTGTTAGTTCTCTACTTGAACTGTTCAAGAGATTTTATGAATTCAATTATAATTTATTATTCCTTTGTGAATAGAATTTACTGAACAAAAAATAATAATCGATTTATTGGCATCTATGTTGTGTTTATGAAGTTAAAGTAATTAAAAAATTAACAAGCCAAATAGAACCATTGGGCACAGGCATTCTTCTGCGATATCTAATGTGTACATTGCACCTAGTAAAATCGTGAAAGACAGATTTTTTTTAAACAAAACTTAAACTATTTAAATATTACCTGTTTAAATGCGTCTTTGCTTAGCTGTAAAATACAACTCTATCGTTTAAAGATATCAGATAAAGATATCGGGTTCAAAAGTTCGCAAACAAACGGAACTGTTTGTATGGAAAACATGTCACTGTCAATGTTAGCGCAAAGAAATTCAGTTCCTCTGGTTCCGCCAGGTTCAGGGCGGGCGGCGCCGCCCGCCGCCGCCCGCCGCCGCCCGCCCTGCAGCGAATATCGCGTGTCTTACAGGTACTATTGTAAAGCGTCAAATATCAAACTTCCTACTAATCCTACTTCTAGTCTACTTCCTACTAATATTGTAAATGTGAAAGATTGGATGTATGGATGGATGTTTGTTACTCAATCACGCCGCAAAGACTGAACTGATTTGGCTGAAATTTGGCACTGGATAGGCTATTGTCTGCAAAAATATATAGACTTTTTATCCCCGTGGGAATTAAAAAATCTTAATCAACTCGGACGAAGTCGTGAGTACCATACATTAAAATATTTGTGTCAGATTGTGTTAAACGTGCTTGCTTGAGAGTTCTCCATAATGCATGTATTTTTAGGGGAGAGGGGTAGATCATTAAACGGTTGGACCGATTTTCATCAAACATAGCTTAGAATAATCTCAATTAAACCCGATTTCGGATAAAGAACCCACGTTCAAATCGGCTCGATGTTTGAGTCTTGCAGTATCTCACAAAGACACACAGGGGTGAAACTTATAACATCCTGTTTTCATCAGGGGTAAAAAAGTATAGGTATAATATATAAGTACTTATATATGAAGTAAATATACTCAGTTATGGTTAATTAGCCTTTATATAAATGTCGAGTGCAGGTCGTTAGCTTACCGAAGAGATAAAAATGAATGAAAGGGAAACAGTGGGTACACAGTGAGCTGGAGGTAATTTGTTTTTGCCGGCTCTCATTAATCATCTTTTTTGCTTATAAAGGCAATTAAACTAGTGCGCTTGTTTGTCGCTAGTTGCACGTCGCGACGCCGCACCGTCCAGACCTGTGATAACTGGGTATTACATGCTATTTCGTGGCTATTTCAATACAAGTGCTCATAAAGTGGAGCTTACTATATCGATGTCAAAACGAAAAGTAGACTATTGCCGCAAGTGTGAGGTATTACCAGTCCAGGCGCACTCCTCAATTATAGCGGGCAAGAAACTCAGCAGTTGCTATTTCATGTACTAAGTTATTAACTACTTACACTATTTTGGATGCAGAGTCGATTACTCCCAACTTTGTCATTGAGTAATAACCTCAACTTAATAAATAATGTATTTTTACACATTCTTTTTTGTAATGGCATTCGGGATCATCTATACTAATTTAATTTTATAAATACAAACATTTTTTGTTTGTTGGTTGGTCCCTAATCACACCACAACATAGCTATCTGATTTGCATGGGTATCGAAAAGCTCCCATAGGATTTTTAGAAACTAAATGCACGCGGACGAAATTGTGGGCATCAGCTAGTATAATTACAAAACGTTACACTTAACCAAGGAATTTCAAAACAGAATGCATTGCCAGCTGCTCAATTGACTGCCGCTGTGTGCCGTGCATAACCTGTACGCCACGTGTTGCCGTGCAGCACGCGGCGACTGCACAGCACAGTGCGATAGTGCGGCGGTGTGTGAGCACAAACGGGCGCGGCAGCAAACAGCGCGGCTTTGTGGCGTAACACCGTCCTAATTGTAGATAGCTCCAGCCATAATTACGTGAAGCATTTGCATGAGCGTAGCTACTTTCCTGCGAACTAGTTAGGAGTGTTGAGTTATACACCACAGAGATGCAGCTCTCATACATTCTATTAACGCATCCGTGTAAAAGCTCACCATAACATCAACTAGCTATTTGAACAATTTGAGGCTTTAATAGCCCAACAGTTAATGGTATGCTCTGAAAATAGAAAGGTCGATGGTTTGATCCTCATTCGTCACACTATTGTCCTACCCAAGCTTTAAATGCGTAACACAAACATTTACGCACACACACACGCACACACGCACGCACACACACACGCACGCATGCAAGCACAAATCACAGCACACAGACGCATACGAGGGAGATGGTGACATGCCCCCCACTCTTCCTCACGTTTTCATTTAAAATATTAATTACTGCCTCGTTTCGCAACCAATTTATATTCTGTTTTCACAGGAACGTATCTTTTTAAATTGTATTTGCTGTTCCGTTTTAAATATCGATCAAAATCATGTATGTATCTAACCTGATGAAATATTGAGTGTTGAACAACTGAGTGTTCTGAAAGTGACACATCTCTCCCGTAGATTTAGCTGCAGAGCATTATATTTGCTTTAATAATTAATAGGTACGAGTATGTTAAGTCTACAAATTGCAAAGTATTTTCAGCAAAATGTTGTTCATATTTCAAACTTGTAAATAAATGTTTCAAAAAATTTGGAGTTCTTTAAACTTGTAGGAGTGGAAAGCATCTTAAAACCAAATTCGCTGAAAGTTTAAGTTTCCCGAGAGTCGAGAAAGCGCCGAGTGACCCAAGTTTTTGTGCCTCGGAGCCGCGCCGAGGCGTTCCGAACGACTCGCGGCGGCACACGCCACACGCGGAAGCTGCTTAACATTAAACACAAAGTTATTTAAATCTGGCTGAAGCTGATGATGGAATAGGCTTCTTAAAATCTCGTAAAAGTAAAAGGACCCTTTGTCCATCTCCTGAATGCAAATTATTTTGTTGCTAAATGTGCAGCGCTCACAAATGTTTCCTAGAATAACATACCAAAGACGTACGCAACAATATGAAGCATGCATTGCTTCCGCAGAGTCGCAAGCAACACTTAAAACCGTTACCATCAAGCATTGTGCCTGTCCAACGCATTAAATGTTCAGCAAACTAGATTCAGACGCAGTCATTATTCTGTAGCTAAAAGTTTCCCACTTTTAAAACTTTTCACCGTTCCTACTAATACCGTTCGCTTGTGCTTTGCACTACGGTCAGGTAGTGGACTCTCGTCCAGGTGCGAAAGTTGGATGTTGTTTGACAGTTCGCTGAGTTTAGCCGACGCGGGCGACGGCGAGCGTTTAAATTGCAATGTTGATACACCGCCTCCGCCCCCGCCCCCGCCCCCGCCCCCGCGCCCGCGCCCGCGCCCGCCCCGCGCCGCCCCGCACTTGCCCCTCGTAACTATAACCTCATGAACTGCAAAGTTGAGTACGCCTTAGATGTGGAAGTCCGAGCAGTGGTACTAAATGTTGGACTTAAATCGTAAAATAGCTGGACAGCTTTGAGCGCTATGTCTTACCAGTCTAAGGACATTAATAACTTATCTCATCGGAACTGAACGGATAAATACAGATAATGCATATAATAATACTTATTATATGTCAATGAGATAATGTAATAAAGCGTGAAGTGTTTACTATATGCTATAATAATCTATTTATACTTAATATGATCGTTTTCAAAAGACTTAAGAGACGTTACAGGCAGAAATTATTTTTAATATTTAAAATGCAGGTGACATCTGCAGACACGTGACTGACTGACTAACAGACGTCAGGAATACTTAACCGGTGGATTTTGAATTCTTAGGAAATATTCCTTGAGGACCCCAGCAATAGTATCCTCTAAGGATTACAGTGGTGGTAAAGTTTGAAAGATTTTTTTTGAAACAAACTGTTTAAGAAAAACTCTCTATATGCATTTTATAAAAATTATTGTATTTTTAACTTATTTTTAAGGAGAAAGCTTAATATTTTAATGAGATGCATGTTAAGAAGAAGAAGAAAGACATGATTACTTCTTATTTAAAATATAACAAAAACATAAACTTTTTCTTTTTTTAACATAATAGAAAACGGCATATTTTAAGTCTCGGGGCTCATTACCAATTTGCTGTTTGACTTCCAAAGTTATCGGGGGGCGGAGAAAGTTCCGATTTTCGTGAAACAATGAATATTTATAATGAAGTGGAGAGAGCTAACACAGCTACCTAACGCGCACTTGGCGAAATATGTTCATTTGTGTTTTCTCTTTAGTTTTGTTGAAGGCGCGAATACCGCCTATTTCGTTCGTCGTGTCAACGTTCAAGTGATTTTCATTACTATTCCGACGATATAAGAATTTTCCCTACTGTACCAAAACATTGGTAACCATAGTTTAGCAATCATAAATGAATCAGCGAAATACATAATTATACTAGTGGTTCGCCCCGAACTGAGACCTCGCGATATCCCATAATTCCCAAAAGTTTTAATTATATATTGTAATAATTAACTTTTAACATTAGACGCAATAAAAAAAATAATAGTTGACATAAAACTGTTTTACTGACACAGCGCCATCTATCATTAGCATTATAGTGAAGCTATTAGCTTCACAATAATGCTAATAGATGGCGCATTAAAATTAAATAATTTCGTTTCTTTATAACATTTATCTAATTTTAGTATTTGTTGTTCAAGTACAGGATATAACTGAATTTTCAACCAAGTTTCACGTTCTAATATTCAGTAATTCAGAAGTTATAGGGCTCTGACAGACATTTAGACGGACACACTTCTCTGTCTAGTAGGCAAGCGCCCTAGTTGACTCAGAGAACTCGCTTCGCTCGTTCAAATATTTTAAGTTGAGGACTGGACAGAGCGGAAGGTTGTAATTAACAACACCGCGAAGGCACTTTCGTTTCGAACAGACTCAGCAGTGGAGGGCGCGATCGAGAGATTTTACCACCGTGTCGTAAAGGCACCGCTTAATGTATAGATTTACCACGTCCCGGATGCATGGTTATTTATATTATATACTCGTAGATCTGAAAAATTCTTCACTGAGGACCAGTTTTTGAAACTTTTTAAAATAAATTTAAAAATGATGAGTTTTGATGGCAACATAGTTGTGCGTTGTGTGTTCTGTCAAAAGATCAAAGTACTTTGTCGATTGAAACCCATTTTTCGTAAAACTTGGCTATTGTACCTACACGTAGCTTTCGTTCTATTCCTAAGTTGGGTAATGTCTCTAACATTACCCAACTTAGGGTTTGTTAAACTATGGCATTACGTTCCAAAGTTCGGGGCCCACTGGTGCGATAAATAAATAGTGTAAGGTTAAAAGTTTTTCTAACTTCTTGCCGACTTCCGTCCCGCGCGCCCCCGCGCCCCGCGCCCGCCCCGCGCCCGCCCTCAGCCCGCTACGGTTCCCTCACCTGAATTATTTTCTTTCGCAATAGTTGCGGACGTGTGTTACCAACAATTCCAAACTTTGACTAAACCTTCCTCCGCTTTCTTTTAAACTTGTATCTTCGAAAGCTTCAACTGACTACGAAAGGGCAAATTATAGCAGTCTGTGTTTTTTATAATTATAATTATTCCATTTGAATTGTATGCTATGATAAAGTATGGTAGCTTCAATACTGATGGTGCATTTTGGTCGCGGCTAGTATTTATATTCCCCGGTGCTACGGTAATGGCGGCAAGTGGCAACGCAAATTTGAAAGTAATAGTTATGCAAATGTGTCCCGCACGGCGCGGCGTAATAACAAGGATTCTTGTAACTCTCGCTCGGCGCCGCGTCCCGCGCGTCCCGCGCTGAATCGCTAAACTGTAGTGCTATTATCGCGGGTTGCAAGGAAAAGGGACGTATAAACAAAAATACAATTTTTTAAAACTACTAATAATCGGCTATTTTTGAGACTTTTATCATAATATAGATACAATAAACGCAATAAACTACTTTTTGACCTAAATAAGTAAGATAATAAGAAAGTAAAATAATATTAAATGTTATAAATAGACATACAACAGCAATAAGATAAGTCGTTGTGCGACTGCAGATACGTTCCTATGGTTTTAAATCGTTAATTCTACGAGACGTATATTATTTATTTTGTAAATCGTATTCTACATGTTTTATCAAATTGTTCTTCGACGATCTTCTCAATCATGCCGTGCGTCTATGTAAAATTATGAATGGGTTACATAATTATATTATATCAAACATACGTACAGCATTCAAATGAATACATTTGAATGTATGGCCGTTTTATATAAGTTTGTAAGTGTGTTTGTGTGTGTGTGTGTGTGTGTGTGTGTACGGTTGTAACTTCGTCACGCTACAAAGAATGAACTGAATTGGCTAAAATTCGAAAGGACATAGCTCCCATCCAGGGTTAACATATAGGCTACCTTTTATCATTGAAAATTAAAGAGTCCTCGTGGGAATTAAAAAACCTTAATCCACGCGGACGAAGTCGCGGGCATCATCTTGTATAAAACAATGTTCAGTGGATACCGTGCAATACCTGCACGTTAGAGGAATTAAGTGTTCGCTCATAGCAGACTTAACATCCAATACCGGTGTCTCAACCGAGTGTGTGTGTGCAGTAAATGCGGCAACCTCGCGTCGCGCTAACTCCCACGAGTCGACTCGAGGAATCTTCGACCAGATTGTGATTACCTTTCTTGTGTCGACAGATAATATAAAGTCATGCAAGCGACATGTCGCTTGACAAAAAGTCGCTATTCATAACTCGGAATAGTAAACTACCAGTTACTTTTACCTTGGTTATATTGGCTTTGTTTTTTGTATTAAATTTTGTGAAGTACATTTAAGGTTTTTTTATTTTTATAGTAGATTCTTAACTTCAGCTCAGATTGGTGCAAGACGGCCTTAAAGTACCTAGTGTAATCCTCGGCGAACTCTCCTCGGTGCGTGCTACGAGCTGCTACGAGCTGCTACGAGCTGCTACGCGCGGTTGTCTGGTCGGCGGGGTCGCGCGTGTGCGGGCGCGGCGCATGACCCGCTGCGGGTCGCCGGGGCCCCGCGTGGCCGAGGTGTCACAAATGGGGTTTCTGGCTCATTTGCGCTGTCTCGCTATCAGCTATCTACATTTCGCTGAGAATGTTGTCGATCCATTCGCTAGATTCGCTCGGACGCTCTGGGGATTTTTCGTTCATGATTAGATCGATAAAGCTAAAATATAGCGGTGCTACTGATACTCTCTTACCTCGTATTCCTCATTGCTGGGAGCCGTGACCCTTTTACATTGTTCATATTATGGTAGGAGTTTTTTCGCGATAATATGCAAAATATTACATACTGAAACACGGTTTCAAATTAAGAATTCCAAAATTATCCCTGCTGGGAATCGAACCCTGCGAATTTTTTTTTTACGATTTTGGATTGCGATTGATCGTAATCGTAACTTTGATTTTATAATATAGGGCTTGATTTTATTCATGTTAATTTTTCGTCGCAGTGTACCCGACTCGCTTAATTACTCATTACTATGGTAATTACGTATTTCGGACGTGGAAGCCATAGAGGCAAATTCATTGCAATAATTGTAGCCCTATAAATAATTGTTCTTACGACTGATATACGTCTTTTTTATTCGAAAATATTATCTATTTAACTTATAATCATATTATTATGTTGAAAAGTTTTTCTCAAAATAAAAATGTAATGAATAAAGATATCTATTTTTGTTGATATGATTAAATTGCGATGAAAAAAATCTAGATCAAAAGTTTGTTCTTAATTTTTCTTTTTTCCTCAATTCCGGGAAAATTAATAGGCCTATAATATTTGTTTACCTACTACAAGCTTTAGTTCACAACTTCGTCTACGCAGAATTAAGTTTTTAAAATCCCGCGGGAAGGCTCGTTTTACTCTCTCGTTATATCTTCAATTATATCCACACAAAAAATCACTTAGATTCGTTAGTTCGCTGCTACGTGATTGAACGACAAATCACGACAAATCAACACAAAAAACACACACACATTTATAATATTAGTAAGGAATAAGAGTTTCATAGAAACCAGGTAATTTTTGTTGCAGCAACTCTGGGTGAGTTTGTCGTGCGGTCGCCCGGCGCGGTCAAAGTTGCCCGCAAGCGGAGTGCATCTCCTATTGACTCAGCTGAACTGCGCTCTGCAAGCAGTGGCGCGTTTAATTAGTGTAAACATTCAACTCCACTCCGACTCCACGCGGATTCATAATTGGCTTTGCTAGTGCTCATTTTCGGCGATCAAACTGTGAAACTTTATTTATATGGTTCGAAATTGGGCTTTTGTGAGGAGGAGTGGGTACTTAATATTAAAGTCAATTTGTGGTTCACAGCATCTAAGAAATACTTGTATGCTAAATAAATAGACTCCTAAAATAATTACCCTTAAAAAAAAGCTCTTGAGAATGCGCTTCCACTAAAGCAAGCGAAGCGGGGACATGTTCATCAGACCAGGCACAACATTCAAATTCAAAATTTATTTATTTCATGTAGGCCACCCTGCAGCTCTTAGGACACGTTATAAATCTACCACCGGTTTGGAATGCTGATTCTGCTGAGAAGAACCGGCAAGAAACTCAGCAATTGCTCTTTTCATTGTGATAGATCACGTAATAAAAATATCAATCAGCAAACAATCGGATCGTAATGCTTTCTGTTTATCTACTCGGTTACGGAGGACAGTGTCGACCGTTTCATGTTAAAACTTTTCTATTGTTAACATAACAAAGAAAAAGTTTAATGAAACAAACAAAAACAACGTTCAACACAATATTATTCCTAAAATCACAGAGTAATATTCACGTGGTACGAGTACCTAATAATTCCAATAATAATACGAAGTTAAAAGCAAAACGTTTGATGTCTTCACACCAAACTCTAGACGTGTTCTTATCTGAGGAAAGATGAAACATTGCCCTAATAAAACGCGATATAATGTAGGAGGCAATTAAGATTACGCAAATACGATATGAATCACATGTGAAAGGCGACAGCTTATTCATTTAACTGCGACGAGACGTGAGGGGTCGTGTGGCGCGATCGTGATTACTCGTTACAAGTTCGAGTTTCGAGTTGCGCCCGTTAATGATGAGCGAGGAGCTGGGCGCTACTTTTGACATTTAGAGCTACGAATACAGAAGAACATATGTAATATGTGTGTATAAAGTATGCATGGTTAAAATCCTACTCGCACTCTAATCACGAGCGATTTGCTCTTATTCATTGAGGAGTTCCGTCCTCCATCTCCGAAGATATTCACCAAATTAAAATGGAACCAACCTGACGATAAGTTCTTTTAAACTAAAAAAAAATTTGAAATCGATTCAGATTTGACGAAGTTATGGAGTAACATCGCCAAAAAAAAATACGCGTCGAATTAAGAACCTCCTCTTTTTTTGAAGTCGGTTAAAAATTTCAACTGTCACAGACTGACTGACGGACGGCTGAGACTCAGTCCCTTTGATTACCTTTCGGGTACGGAACCCTAACAATTGCCATCCTAATAGATTCGGGCATTGCATCAATCTCAAGAGTTAGTTAGCCTAGTTATCGCTAGACGAAAACTTTTGACGAAGAAGCACATTGATTTGTTGCGAGAAGGTTGTACATGCATTGGTCTAGTGCCGCCTAAATCCAGCGGCTCTCGTTTAATATCGGTCCATCTATTGAGGCGTTACTAAGAACATGTTGTGACGCGGTTAAAGTTGATTGGAATTATACATTTTATATGAAGACTGAAATATCTAATCCGTGGGGATGCGTTCTTATATTTTTCATCATTTACTCGTAAAACTATTTCACCAGTTCTTGGTCTATGAAATTTGATTAGCTTCAACCCGTTTTAAGCTTTAATCCGTAATCCATAAGGTGTATTTAACGGAAGTTTTGCAGTGGTAGGTGTAAATCGGAGGCCGCGTTTAAATGCCGTAGATTTTATTACCGTTGTGATTTAAGGGAAAGCGCTGTGTGTTTGTTTTCCGCTCGAGCGCGCCGCGGGCCGTAAACAAGAATGTATTACTTATGTGTCGATATTTGTACAAAGAAATTTATATACGAATCCGATTGGTACACGCCTTTGGCGACGTTTAAACTCGATAACGGATAAAAATATTTCCAGCCAAAGCTTATAGTTTGTCAAAGGTTAGCTTAACTTCTTTCACATTCGACCTAAATATAACGTGGAAATATTATCAGATGCATGCCATTTTGAAGAGTTACCATTGAGTATATTGTGACCTTCTCAAAGTATTTGTTCTTAACTGGTGTTATCTACTGGTAGAGTTATTACAAATGGACTGTTCTCGCTAGCTTCACTCACAAATGTTCATAACTTGACGAAGTTGTCAGTGAAATCATGCCTGTCAACATTTGAATACTACTGATCCCAAGCACACATCTCAGTTTTTTAGAAGTTATGTGCATTTTAAGCAATTAAATTTATGGAGAAGGAAAACTTTGTGAGTAAATACGTATACTTAAGAGTTTTTTCATACTGTTTTTAATGTCATTTTCAATATTAAATGAGAAGGATGATGCCATAATGAATGATCGAATAATAAGAATGTTTTAGGCCTGCAAATTAAGTTGGCCCACAACATACGGGCGGCAAGACAAGCAACAGTCAACAATTTAATTAGTTTTGGTAGGCAATATTATTTGTTTACATTATAAGTACGGTACGGAGCCGTGGACGCTTACCTTTACAAAGCTACGGCGAATGATATCACATACCACAAGGTAACGCGTAGAATGGCTCGGAATTCCATCGCAAATATTTTAAATATTGATTCGATTTGAGCTGGCACGCGATAAAATATTCATTACGATACGTTTAGGCGCCGAGTTGATGTAATGAAACCCAAATTCAATATTTTGAATTTTCCCCGCAGCCTATGTGTAAATGTACTACTCAGTAGGTTGGTACTTATTTCTTTGTAATGGTGATGGTAGGTTTACTTTTTGATAACCATTGCGAGAAAACTGGCGCCATCTGGTGATGTTGATGATGATTACCGCCAATTATGCATATTTGTAAAACTAGAGGACCAGTCATTGCCAGGGTCTAAGGAATTTGACCCGCCTCTTGACTTATAGATTTTGTCCACGTGGATTAAGGTTTTCTAAAAATCCCGGAGAAAGCCTTTCGTTTTTCGGCATAAAAAATCAACATCCAGGTCCGCTTATCTTTTGCTAATATCACGTCGATTATATGATTAAGCGACAAACGAATAAACGTTCGCATTTATAATATTAGTAAAGAATGAAGTTAGTATTGCTCCGTAGAATTTGACCTTGGCCCTTGTGAATTGTGATCTACGCTGCCCTTACGCTGCCTTATAATATCTACAATTAATAATAGTCTTTACCTTGATCCCACTCGTTTTATAAAAAAATTTCAACTTCTAACAGCAAGGTCGTTAGCGTTTGGAGGAGATAAAAAATTTAAGAGAAACAAAGTGACTTGGAGGTAATTTATTTTTTGTTGCGGAGCCATTAATCATCTGTTTTATAAGTTGGATAGACTATATTGGGCAGCTCGAAACCTGTTTTTTTACACGGTTTTGTGTGCCTGAGAACAGACGATAAGGTTTATAAAGACTTGACTTGGTATTTCAAAGTTATTTTCACTAAATTTCGTAAAGTGTGAACGATGCTATCATTATATTTCCTTCTAATATTTGCCTGCAACTTAGTATTAAAAAATCCTTCCGTATTTCCGGGATAAAAAGTAGCCTACATCAATTTTCATTTCTAAGTCCACGACTATCGCAAATCACGTTTATCAGTATCAGTATCAGTCAGTACCCAATGGGCTGTATTTACGGTGTGTTTATCTTTAAGTCCCGTAGATCATCAAGTTTCCCAAAAATCAAACATTTTTAAAAAACATTAATGTCATACCTACTCATTTACAAATTAAAGTTCACGTTTGATTCTTTCAGCCAGAATCAAAGATTGCGATAATGCATAAGTTTCATATTCCGAGTTCTGATGAATGCGGGTAAATGTTGCCAGTCTGCGAGATTTACCCGAGTTTGGGAAACTGTGTGGCGCGTTAAAAGCCGAGGATTAAAACTTTGCGACGAAGAGGCGGGGTGCGGGGTGCGGGGTGCGCAGTGCGGGGTGCGGAGCTTACCAAGTAACTTATAGCAACCCTTCGGACTTGCAGTCCGGATGCAATATCGTAGAATTTGGGTGGCTCTAGCTGACCTGCCCCGGCTTCGCATGGAACCTTTGGAACCTTCGCAGAGACGCTATCCTAGATAAAATCCATTCAAGCCGCTGTGCACATCGATACTAATGTTATAAATGACCAACCGACAACCGAGTGTGTTTCTTAGTTTTTCTTTAATCAAGCCGCAATAGAACTACAAGTTGACATGCATGAGTTTAGATGAAAACCTGGAGAGTGATATGGTTACTTTTATTCTAAAATAACAAAGGATGACGAAGTCACGGGCAAAAGCTGGTAAATATATTCCCATATTAAACAATACGCATATTATGTAATACTAGCTGATGCCCGCGACTTCGTTCGCGTGGATTGAGGGTTTTTTATTCCCGCGGGAACTCTTTAATTTTCCGGGATAAAAAGTAGCCTATGTCCTATTCCCGACCATAATCTATCTCTGTGCCAAATTTCAGCCAAATCGGTTCAGTCGTTGCGACGTGATTGACTAACAAACATCCACACTTTCACATTTATAATATTATTAGGAATTAGGATTAGGATTTTAAAATAATTGTTGTCACTTAAAAAGTGTACAATGGTATTTGCTCTGATTAAAAACTTGCCTTTGACTTTGACTTTATGGGTATAACAACTTAGAGTTAGAACCAAGCAGTAACTTACGAAATGTAGACATCTTATCAAGTATTCAGGTACGCAGACTATAATAATGTTTAGACGCAGTTATCACGTCTAAACATTAACTAGACAAACTCACGAGTAGGTACATTACGTTTCTTCGAATTAGATAATCTTTTGCAAATTTTTATTGCTTCATTCCAACCAATTGATAGTAATGTTTATAGATGGATTAATTAGATAAACTCCCATCAAGATAATATCCCTATAGGAGCGTACTTCAATTTAAAATACAACTTCAAAATAGGAAAAGGGTCTTACGGGATAGAGCTTTGCCGAAAACTTCGTCTGTGTGGATAGAGCTTTGCCGAAAACTTCGTCTGTGTGGATATACCTAGATTTAAACTTAAAACTACTAATAAATCGCCATCTTTTGTCTTTTACGTTTTAAAGCCGTGTTACTTTATTTCGTGTCGATTTTATGGAATAACGTATAATACGAGTATGTAAATCACTCCAAGCTACGTTCGGATTACGTCATGTGAAAATTCGTCTAACCTAATCTACACAAACAAACTGACAACGTTTTAAAAATAGTCTAATTGTATTTTGTTACACTCCCCATATAATTTTCCAAATCTTTTCATTCTGCCCTTTGTTTTTTTCATGGATGAAATTAGCTCCCGAGGCAGTTTTGTACACATTTAATTCACTTTGTTTTAATGCGTATACTGTTTACTGTTTTCAATAATTCGAATAACCACGCTACGAGTATAATTCAAAGTAAGTGTAGGTACTATAAACACAAAAAACGCTTTAACCCTACCTAAAGCCGTCTCCAACCGCCCCTATAACGGCCCCTGTCCTCACATCTAACCTATTTAACCACAACACGTCAGACAAACCACCATCTGAACGTGAGTGTAATTATCAAACATATCTAAGTATTATTTAATCAATTACACTCATCTAAATCTACGGGTAATATTTATTCGATTAGGGCGCGATTGCTATCACAATCCCTTAATCAAATACTACGACCTAGACGCGGGAGCATCCAATAGCCGTATGAGTCTCTGGAAGAGACTGAATTAATAACGTCCAAAGCGCTGTATTTATACTAACGGCGCGGTGCCAGACCGGCGCCTACGTCGTCAACAAAGTCAAACTACCTACTACTAATTTTTATAAAACTAGCTTCAATACCTACATTAAAGTTGTATATCTTTACTATTTCAATATATCGCTAACAGTACTAAGTCAGTTTTTAAGAATTTTTATAATACGAATATACGAATGGTAATGTGAAACTTATGCAACACGGTAAGGTGACCTTCTCATCCGGTGATATCGGCAGCACGCCGTCGCGGGTCGCGTCACGGGTCGGGCGGGTCGGGCGGGTCGGGCGGGTCGGTGTCGGTCAATATTTTCAATACAGATTCGATGTGGTCCCGGACATGATCAAGTATTCATTAGGGCGCGGCGGGACTACCGGCGGTGTCACGTCACGAACATTGGATGTTTCAGTTTGTTTTCCATGGAAGTAGACGTTGGTTTATGGATTGAATGTTTAGCAAACGTTGCCTTCAACAGAGGTATCATTGATGATTATGTCTTCGTTCAAGTTGAATCATCATCAAGAGACACCCTTAACGTCTCACACCAACACCATATCTCGAGCTATGATGCAAACGGCAATTTATGAAGAAATTTAAGCCTCAATAGCCGAACGGTTAAAGGTGCGGACTGAAAACTGAATGGTCGCAGGTTCGAATCCCACCCGTTGCACTATTGTCGTACCCACTCCTACCACAAGCTTTCCGCTTATTTGGAGGGGATATTAGTCAACTTCAGCTTGGCTAATATTCTTTTTTAAAAAAAAAAAATGACGCCATTTGATAACTAACAAACGATGTTTTTCATATTGCTATATCAAAAACTACAGCAGTAAGAAGAATACCGATTACCGATGGAATGCGTGTTGCATGGAAATGCCCACAAGAGATGTCCAGCTGTGGACGATGACGCTTGTTGTTTCTTGCGTATCTCATATCAACGGTCACTCTTGGTCTGATAATATTTTCACGGATTTAATGTGGCCACATACATTGCGTTTCTTCGTCGAATATTTCGGTCGGCGGGTCAAGATAGCCGGTCTTTATAATATACTCGTGAGTATTGCCTGCCTGTAGTGTATTTGATCATGAAATATACTGCGATTTGTCAATAACGCGAAGTGCATGTTCAAGAAAGTGCTAGCTGGTGGCGCGTTGAGATGGCAGTGTGTATTTGTGTCCCCATAAATGTAAAAGAAACTGTAAACAAAAGCTTTAAGAAATAAATATATTGAGAAATGGAATAATAACGACTCGCGTAGCGTTGAGCAGAAGTTTTTATTTGTGTTCATATTTTGCCTTTAATTATACATGTGAAAGTGTGTTTGTTTGTTGGTTTATTGGTTTGTCCTTCAATCACGCTGTAACAGAGCTATGGATCGACGTGATTTTTTGTATGAATATTGAATATAGTTGATGACCTGGAGAGTGATATAGGCTACTATTTATCCCGGAAAATCAAAGAGTTCCCGCGGAAATTAAAAACTAAATCCACGCGGCCGAGGTCGTGGGCATCAGCTAGTTTCCAATAAATCCAGTTTCAGTACTTTTGTTAATAAATGTACATGTTTGTACAGGTTCGTATTGTAGGTACATATACGTGACTGAGTAAAACAGTACATGAATTAATCAGCTTCTTAATAGGACAGGGCGGTGTTACTTGAGAATAGGATAGGTACATACCTACGTACTTGTACATCCACAACAGAGGAATGCACAAATAGCTAAATTACGAACGATGTTCGTACACTTTGCTACTAACGTTTTATTTATTCCGTAACAAATACATTGCTGCGTAGGACATCCTTGTAGAATATTGAATTCTATCGTGTTTTTAATAATGTAATGTAAACTTTAGTAGAGCCAACATTGATAAAAGAAAAATGTTTACTTATAATCTCTACATTTATGTTAAAACTTATAATAAATCTAAATCGATTCTGATTTATTTGGAAAACTAAATAATTGTGTATATAGAAAATAAGTACTTACTAATTGCTCTCCCACACTCAAGATGTTTTAAAAAAAATAGAGATTAGGTATCTGTAAATTAGCACTTGACTGAAATTTTATACCAAAGATGGAGAGCGCTTGCCTAGAAGATAACTAGTGGTTCGCCCCGAACTGAGACCTCGCGATATCCCATAATTCCCAAAAGTTTTAATTATATATTGTAATAATTAACTTTTAACATTAGACGCAATAAAAAAAATAATAGTTGACATAAAACTGTTTTACTGACACAGCGCCATCTATAGTGAAGCATTATAGTGAAGCTATTAGCTTCACAATAATGCTAATAGATGGCGCATTAAAATTAAATAATTTCGTTTCTTTATAACATTTATCTAATTTTAGTATTTGTTGTTCAAGTACAGGATATAACTGAATTTTCAACCAAGTTTCCCGTTCTAATATTCAGTAATTCTTGACATATGGCTCAAATTAAAATCTCCACTTTGAAACCCCCCCATTTGGTCAATTTTTAGGGAAAAATTAAAAAAAAATATATTTTTGTACTCTGTTCAAAGTCGTCTTTAAAAAGATATATCGCAAGTCTATGTAGAGCAACAAACAAGATTTTACTTCAAATACGCTTCTATGAGAGCCCCCCTGAAATAAAGCTTTTTATATTTTTTTATACAATGTTCGGCTGAAGGCCATCAGTTTACATATTATATTTAAATTTGAAGTAATTACGTTCAGTAATTCAGAAGTTATAGGGCTCTGACAGACATTTAGACGAACACACTTCTCTGTCTAGTAGGCAAGCGCCCTAGTTGACTCAGAGAACTTCGCTTCGCTCGTTCAACTATTCACTCTTGTATTAAAAACAGACACAATAAACATTAGGTACCTACTTACTATAAAGGTTTTAGGTTTGGACTTATGATAACGGTATAAACATTTATACGTATAGGAAGAGGTTGTTTGTGCGTTTTTATGCATTTTGCTGAAAAACTATGGAGCCAATATTGATGCTGTTTTTGCATTACAAAGATTTCGCCTTCAATAAGGTCACGGAGCGCTGCAAATCCCATTGGATTTTGAAATTTTTATACATTTTATTCATTTGTTAAAGATCGTCGTACTCTTCTCAAGCGAAAGACATCCAACCCCGCCCCTTCGATATATTTTCTAAAGTTAAATTATTTACGCATAATCTATAAAACTAATCACAGTTATTTCAAAAACAGTATCGGCTAGAAAATAATAAAGAAAAATATGGTTTAATATATTTATGGTAATAAATTTGGCCAATATGCTTCCATTCAATTACCCTATTCAAATATTCACTCAATTTCAATAGACTGCGCCTAGATTGGGACAGGGGAGGTAGGGGTAAGGTAAGGGTAGGGTAGAGGAAGGTATCTAAATCGGATTCGCCATAATTCGGCTCCTGGCGGCTTCTTAGCCGGGGATTAAAACGTACGCCTGGACCACGCCGATAGACTTCATACTAGACGTGGCTTATACATAATTGAATACTCAATTCGATTTGAAGCCCGAAATATCGAATACTACCCTTATTTTCGGAGACATTTAAATGTAATCGCGCGTAGACAAATTCTTGTCGAGCATATTATATTATTCCACGTTCAGAGCACAGCGCTTTTGCTCGCGACTTCGCGTGGATTTAAATTGTTCATTTAAATCCAGTAAGCTCTTTTTTTGTCTGAGTCAAAAGTCTGCTACCAGGATTATGCTATCCCTGTGCTATTTTTGGTTTTATGTAGTTTAGGCGTAAGTAACAAAACAAGCAAACAGACACACCGCACAAAGTTCCTCAGAATTTCTAAATTATTAATGGAAATAGGTAGTCTGATGAATAATGCAGACGACCTTGTGGAAGCAATTTTGGTTATAGCTTGTAAATTTTTTCTGAGCTGGTCTAGATGGAGGTTTGAGTCGGGGCTAATTACAAGCCTATCGGCAGAGTCATGCTGCCAAGCGATACGTTCCTGTACGATGCCCCCAACCAACCGATAGGATTTTCGATTGTGGATCCTTCTTACTTAACATCAGATAAGATTGTAGGGCAGGTCGAATTAGTAGAAGTGTAAACATTAAAAATCTGAGCCGAAATGTAATTAAGAAATATACTTAGTGCAAGTTATTTATTTTGAATCGAAATTGCTTAAAAAGTAATTCGCGAATGAGGTGTCGTTTCCACCGCGCCGTGCTCGTTGGTCAAGCAAGTTATTAAATAACTTGGTGAAGTTCGCGCGGGGGCGCGGGGGTAGCATTGAGCAACCCCTATTTATTTATTACAGATTTATACAGCGACGCCCCAGCGCCATATATCGCGACTCAAGGAGGAAAAAGAGCTCTTAAACGACCGTTATTCCATCATATCGATAGCTGTTACGGCTCTATTCTATAAACTTCTTATTGTTAAAAAAGTTTTTATTGCTGAACAGTTCGAGGCAAGTATGTTTGTATATCATAAGCCTGAGGTGGATTATATAAAATACTAGATGATGCGCGCGACTTAATCCGCGTGGATAAAGGTTTTAAGTCCCGCGGAAACTCTTTAATTATACAATATTAGTGTGATGTTCTTCTGGATAATAATATATTCTTGTGTCTTTATACGTGTAGTCGACATTATGGAAAATATTTCCAACACAAATGTATCATAGTGTATGAACATGCTAGTTGTTAAAGCGTTGTTAAAGTTACCCGCACTAAAGTCTAAGGTTCGTTTGTAAAGGCTGCCATCCCTGACGACCCTCGACCTCAAAGAAGAAGAAGAACAATAGCAGGGGCTTCATGGCTTAGAACTTTATAACCTGTTTTCAGTATTATAGTAGATTTTATTTTTGTTTTTGCTTTGATAGGAGTTTCAGATTCTTTGTAATCAGTGTACGTATGCTGTGGTTATCTTAACAAGATTTTAATTGCATGTATAATAAATAAAATTCATGTTAAATCCATGTAAAAGCAGTATAACAATTCTAATAAAAAATCAGGAAATTTTCCTAGGAATTGAACTTCAGTAAAGGATCATTTTCCTACTCTTAATAGATACTTACTTCGAATTTACATCTAAGAGAATTCATTTAAGTATATGTAAATATTCACGGTTATATTGATGCCCTACAAACTTTTGATAAGAAAGTCGTTTATGGAACCGATGATGCAATTGAATTGTAAAAAAATATGGTCCATTTACAGTGTCAGTGTGGATGAAGGCGGTACGTACCAAATATATAGATGAAAATATTTTAAAAGGATGATTTATTATGAATGAAAATCAAAGTTGGTGCAGTGAAAGCCTCGTTTAGCCATTCTTAAATTAAAACTGTTAGTTTGATTCTAGGAAATCCAGTTAAGGAATTGAATCACGCAACGGACAGAGTCGCGGGCGAAAGGCGGTAACATAATTGAAGTAATAAAGTGTCGTCGGCGCTGGTCAAGGAAGTAATTAAATAACTTGGGTGTAAGTTCCCGGACTCGCAGTTCCTAACTAGTATTTATGATTGCGATTTTATACAACGCAGCTTCGCTCGATACCGGAGCTGTGTTTTAAGCTTTTTCTTTTATTAAACTAGTTTCAGCTTGCCGAGTTTAATGATAGCATTGTTCCACTAAACTTCTAGAAATCAAGTATACGATTTTACTCTGAATGTTATCTCGGTCGAATTTTAGTAAGATTTTTAAATGCGTAGAGTTTTCCGAGAAATAAACTTTATTTTAATTCTGAGGAAAAAAAATAATGCATAATTTACCTAAAGTATATCACCTCGTTAGAAAGATAACAATTTGGCAAAATTTTTTTGGATTTTTTATCTTGTTTTCTTCTATATCTCTTTGTGTTAGTCAGACTTCCAAACATTTTGGTGGATTGAAATAGGTGAATTTGGAAAATTAATTTTAAATGATTTAAAATTAGCTTTTGCCCGCGACTTCGTCCGCGTGTCCCGCGGTTTGCTTTTACGAGATAAACGGTGGCTACTTTAATCACTCGCCAAAAATACAATAAAAAATAATCACGATCTATTGCTCCGTTGCTGCGTGATTAAAGGACAAACCACCGAACAAACACACTTTCGCATTTACTATATAATATAGTAAAGATTTACAACTTTATAATGGTTATTATAACCCCTTAACATACTATTTGTATAAGTATAATATGTATTCTGCTAACATGCTCTCTTATATTCGTACAGATTTTTGTGCATTTGAAAAAAAATAACCCACGCGATAAGTGTAAGTCTAAGGTTCATTTACCGTTTCTCCGGCAAGCCGGGGAAAGTCACCGAGTATCTTGAATGAATGCAAATCATAATAGTCGCCGGAGTCGCAGCTTGTGTCTCGCCGCCGCGGCTGCAGCCTGCAGCATCCCGCGCCGGCGATAAAATGCATCTTATTAAATTTGTCACATGAATATGTAGATTGCAGCGCAGGTGCTGTGGACGCGGTGGAATTAAATGTAACGCGTCTAGGGTTCCCTTTATTTTATACTTTCAAGTAGTCGGCTGCCCCATTTCAAAACCTAGTCTCACTTGATTGACAAAATTTTACAGGAGATCAAAAAACACGTTTTGTGGTAGAGGGCTTAGCGAAATAATAAATATATCAATATATCAAATGAAAGCTTTCAAAATAGTTTATAAATTACGAAACAGTAATTCATCAACAGATACTGAAGAGTTCAGAAGGGCTACCACAAATATGTTTTTTTAGTCTCATATAAAATTTTGTCAATCACACTTACTAGGTGTTGAAATGGGGCCGCCGTAGTGCACAGAATAACCTTAAAGTTGTAAAGAAATCAGTACTTTTCTTCATCTGGCTTTGCCCCAGGCTAGTTACCACCCTACCGTCACAAACGTGCCGCCTGACGATCAAGCGTTCAAGCGTTACGATAGCGAGTAGAAACCCCTTCAAGGCTCACTACCATTTTTGACTACCTCGTCGCTTCAAGTAATGTCACAGTCAAGGAGTAATTTGTTTGTCATTTCGAACAGATGTGACTTTTCAAAAGGATGTTAAGCTTGTTGAAAGTAAACAATATTTCATATTACGTTATATTCTTGCAACTAAACAATTACTAAAACCACGGCTGGTGGAAAAAGTCACGAAGTCCGAGTTGTAACGGGTTTATTTAGAAAAATTTCCTTCGCTAGTAGTTAGCCAATAAATTAAAATTCATAATATTATATAATATTAATGTATCGCTTAAGTTTTATTTTTGAAACCCCTATTTTATCCTTTTAAGGAGTGAATTTTCAAAAGTCCTTTCTTAGCGGAGACCTATTTCATAATAGCTATCTGTATGCCAAATTTCAGATTAATCCACCCAGTTTGTTTGAGCTGTGCGTAGATAGATCAGTCAGTCACCTTTTCCTTTTATATATTTAGAAAGAATATAGAAGAAGATACAGAACCTATGCAATAAGAAAAAACCTATAAATACGAGTCTTCGTTGATGTGTTATTTCAACCTCTTGGCGTCTAGACTGAAGGAAATTCATACGAAGAATGTATCACATCGCCCGAAGGTTTACCATATTATGATGTCCTGTGGTTTTAAGTAAATAAAAATATTGAAACATAGTCGTATGCAAGTATACAAGCGGCACATGGTCTGGTCGTGCTATGTGGCAATCCATTTGCTAGAAACGGTTCACATAATAACATTATATCTATTGGATGAGACGATGAAGGGAGGGGGAATAAGGCAGACCTTGGGGGGAATAAGGCAATGGTGGTGTTTAAACCCAGCGAACGACGGGTTATCCGATCGTGCGCTACGCGACGCGTGCTACGCCGCGCCGTGTACTACGCTCTACGGGCTACGCGCAGACTACGCTTGTGGTCTTACAATAAAGGCCGCTGCATACGTAACGTGCACGGGACGGGACGGGACGTGGACGGGACGGGGCCCGAACGTGGTTAGTAAACACGGACGGGAATTTTTAATGCATACGCAACGTGGCAATAACTCAGAACTAACGTGCTAGTGATGTGAACAAGGAAAGATGGATTTTTCATTTGAAGAATTGGCTTTAATTGCTATTGCTTTAGATGATGAAGAAGCTACGGCCGTCAAGAGGAAAAGAAGATTTTCTGTACATCCTACATGGCAGAAAAGAGAACAAGAAGGAGAATACCACACTCTTTACAAAGAACTTTTGGATGACGAAACTCAATTTTATAAGTATTTTCGTATGACAAAAGAATGTTTTGCTTTACTGGAAAATAAGCTGAGCCCTCATTTATTAAAGAAAGATTGCAAAATTATACAAAGCTGGATGTGATCGTACACACTCGATTAGTTTTTCCATTCGTCCATTTTTGCTTGGTAGGTAAATACACAAACATCACTACTTAGCTCTCCGGAGCGAACGGGGCGACTGTGCATACGCAGCGGAATCACGGACGGGACGGGGCACGTGCGGGAAGGGACGTGCTAAACATCGTCGCCAACGATATTTTTCCCGTTTCGCGCGTGGCACGTTCCCGTCCCGTCCGTGCTCCGTGACGTATGCACAGTCGTTTACATTTTCTATGAAACGATATTTCCAAAACTCCACGTCCCGTCCCGTCCACGTCCCGTCCCGTCCCGTGCACGTTATGTATGCAGCGGCCTTAAGTTTAGCAAATAAAAAATATATTCTTATAAGTTGGAATAAGTTTGGAATATACATGGAGGTATGGTATTAGCACAGATTAGGTAGCCTAACGAAGTCGAACAGTCGGCGTATCTAGACCATAGTTGGTAATCGGTAGTCCGTAAGCTGGTAATAAAATTCCACAAGCGGTAATCCCGACCGGCGCGGTGCGGGCGAGTTATTCAATTAATCCACTATTTTAGCTATTTTACTCACTTTGGTAGTTCTCTGTAATTTTGGAATTATGTTTATAGTAGCTTATTTATTTAAGCTAGTATAATAAGATTGGTATGGTATTTGTATTTGTATTAATGGTAAGGTATTTATTTATATTTCATCAGGGTCTTTTGATAAATTTAACTTATGTAAAGTTTAGGATATTCAAAGGTGGTAAATAGTACCAGTTTAAAAATCTAACGGTTACAGTAATAATTAAAACGTGTTTTAGGTGTCGATGCTCAGGTGCTCCTCGTTATATCGTAACTAACGAGCTGTCAGTTCGTGTTAGTTACGATGTAACGTGGAACACCTGAGCTGTGGGTTTTCAATCCACTCTCTTCACCGCTGGACTACTGAGGCGATAAAAAATTTGAGTTTTCTTGTTCCTGCAACCCTCCTTAAGGAATTCCGGTGATATGATCAAGAGAAATGTTCCCATATCCTTGTATTATGTTTATTGTGATTATTACCAAACTCTGATAATCAACTCAAATAATGGTGTCAGAGGATCTCCATATTAGTTTGAAGGTCCCACATTAAGTTTTGTCGACCTCCCTGGTGCAGTGATGAGCGCTGTAGTCTTATAACTGGGAGGTCTCGGGTTCGATTCCCGGCGGGGGCAATTTGGGAATTTATAATTTCTGAATTTCGAAATCAAGCGATTTAGCGTTCCGGCATGATGACACGCCCTCATGACCAGATTAAGGGTGTGGGTTGAATTTGCACTGCCATATCCCTTCCAAATTCAAACCCAGTTTAAGCAATTCAAAAAGAAGTATTATAGTTCGCTTCAACTGCAGGTAGAATACCTACCCAATAAATGGAGGCAGTCGTGCAAAAACGCGTGAATGTGTAAAGTTGTGAGCTAATTGAATAACCTGGAGCGGATCGCTCGTGCCCGGCCTCTATCTCCCCCCCCCCCCCCCCTGAATTACCGGTCGCAGAGTTTTATCACCCGCCTCATAGTTACCTTGTTCAATTACTCGCTTAACTTTTGTTAATGAAGTGGCACAGCTTCCTTTATTGTAAACAAACGTTTTTCTAAGAAAACCCTACCCCTTTAAGATGGGGTAAAATTTTGATTCCAATATCTCTGACAAATTAAGCTAGCAATTTTCAAAAATAATCTACTGAAAAGGTCTATTCAAAGAATACATAGAAAAACACTCATGGAACTCCAGCAAAAAAATCAAATGGAACGAAAATTAATGTGGACAGCACAATATTTTTATCTGCAGTCTCATGCTGGTTCTTCTCATTGAGAAAGAATTTCCGAGCCAGTGGTAAAATAAATTGAAGATTCGAAGTCATTTTGTAAAAGTTTATTTGAATAAAAACTTTTTTATTTCTTTCTATTTAATTTCACTCTATGCCATTGCTATTCTGAAGGTTCTAGAAGCTAAATTAATCCTGCCGTTTAACATTCATTGTAAATTAGTATGATGTCTGATATGGATGAAGTAGGTATACCATTTATACATCATATGTACTTAATCGTGTAGTGATTAAAAAATTGACAAAGGACAGAGAGGAAAACCAAAAATAGACAGATAAAAGAGAGTAAAGTAATAAAATAAATGAAGGAAAATTGTAAAAAGGCAAAACGAACAAAGGCGTGTAGCACCAAATGAAGTAAGATCTCCTTAGATATTTTCTGAAAGAAGAAATTATGTTATTAGTAAAGATCGAAAGATCGAGTAAGTGTGAGTGTATGATAGGTCAGTGGTGTCAGTGAGGTGGCTCCATCGGCGGACGAGGCAGTTCTAGATGGTTTGTTATTGGAGAGTGCCGAGTCACCGCTGGCAGGCTACTTATAGCTCTGCGCGAGCTATCGCCGATCGTAGTTGAGCCATTTCTATAGCGAGTTTCTTAAATAAACACATTGAAGAACTGATTTAGTTTGGATAGAGATTTTAGTTTGTCTTATTTATGTGTATATTCATGGACCTTGTCCAGTAAAAAAAAAGAAATTACTAATTATTATTAATCAAACAACATTTTGAGTTAAACTATCTGTAGAAATATGTACTAGTATTAGTCACCGTCCAACTATTCCACTAACTGCTAATTTCGCTTCGCTTCTCGATGACCTGTGTTTGACACTCCTATGGATCTCTTTACTTATTTCTCCGTATTCTTTTATGTTTAGTAACACGACTGTGCTGCATACTCGATATATGCGCTGTATGTTTATACGCTCTCAGTAAAAGCTATTCTGCGTAAGCTGCGGGCAGAAATAATGAAGAAAAATTTGTACCACGACATTTTAAATATTTTACTAAAAATCAGTTATTTCTTTAATATGTGTTATGAAAAAAATATTTTTGCATGGTTTTAAAATTTTTGTGTTAATGTATGCTATGGTTTTCCAACTAATCACTAGGGTAGCCCGCGTGTCTAGTGGCCCACGTAAGCCCCAGTTGGAGTCAATCGGACATTGGACAGAGGTAACACTCTACTCTTATCGCTCGTCGCTTCTTTACGGACCCCATTCACACTTACGAGTACCGATATACTACTAGTGACCGGGAATTCTCTACTTCTTTTCTTCTGAAAAATATACCTTCACGAAATTCACAGTGCACTTTTAACAAAGAAAGTGGTAATAGAATCTATCTAAACTACGCTATTTATTATTCGAGGCTTTGATGATGTTCTATATAAACTTATGTTAATAACGGATACAGCAGCATTGTGCAGCAATTTATGCAAAGGAAGATTGGCCACAAAGTTCTATTGTGGAGATAAATTGGTACGTAATTGTTGTGGGCCTAAACACTAAGTACTTATACCATCATCGTATCAACTCATTACTGTACTACTAATTGTAAAAGTCTCTCCTAGAATGAAATGAGTTTAAGCTATAGTTACGTGGGCCAAGTGTGGTTTAGCTGACTTCCCAGAGTGGTTTAGCCTTGGTTTAGCAGAATTCACACATCTTTGACAACATCGTGAACATCTCTCAGGCTTGCAGCTTTCCTCAAGATGTTTTGTTTCACCATTGAATCAAGTGATATTTAATTGCTTAAAATGCACATAAATCCGTTTGAACTGCACACAGTGCACAGTTGTAATGTACCTGCCTCGTGTAATGAGTAAGCCACAGTCTATATCGAAGACTAAATATAAGTTAGTTTACATAATATCCTTTATCTTAAATATACACAAATAATATTATTATGAAAGTAAGGCACAGTGTCTTATATCTGGCACTCCGCATCCGACGTCGAGATTCTCCAAACTTACGTAACGGCCGATTTATACCGCACTTTACGCTACCTCTCACAATCTTCAACTACAATCATGTAGAGTTATGCTTGCATAAGAAAGTAGTAATAGTTTAGATAGGAATGGTTTTCTTCTCGTAACTAACTTCCTATTTTAAAGTCATAGCAGAAAATTCACAAAGAAGGTTTTTGATGGTCTTCTGTCTAAACAAAAATAAATTATGCGAATACTTTAAAATTCTTATTTCTTTTAAAGTTTTAACAAGCTAAATTATTGAAAAAGCAATAAACAAGTATGTGCTTTCGGCATTAACACTGATACTTTTATTACTGGTAGGTACTAAAGGTTTTTATATTGTCAACTCTTTTTTTAAATTTCTTTTACGTGAATGAAAAGTAAAATCATTTATGGCAATAAATGTGAAAGTGCAAAATACAATATTATTTTTAAAATGTTCGCAGTTTGATTAGGCGCGCAGTTCGTTAGCTAATTGGGTAAATATTTGCCAATCGTTTAGTAGTCCTAGCGTGTGGGATGGCGTAGCACTGGCGTAGCGCTGGCTTTATATATTTCCCTGTCATTATAACATGACATAACAATTTGCTTAAACGTTTTGCTATAAAACCATTATAACAGCAACCAGCTCAAAAAGGGAACACAAACTAGATTGTGATAGGCCCAACGGTCTGTCAAAGACAGCTATTATAAGCATGATCGGCGTAAGCAGTGCAATTTGGGATGAATGTTCTCAAACATTATCCTAACATGAATACGACTGCGGGATTATGGGGTTGCTGGAATATGATCCCGCATTTATTTTTAACTAGAACTATTTGCAAATTTCTATTTAAAACTGACCAGGTGAACCAAACAAGGGATACTATTTCTGAAGGTCTAGCACATTGTTACAATATTATATTAATATTGGAATCCTTGAAAAATACAAATAATACAAAAAATATAATTAATTCCCAATCTAGTGGGATTAATACTGGCATATCCATATTGCGATAACGTCACGAAATTCCGCAAAATTGCACTGCTTACGCAGATCACTGGTTATAAGTGACAGTGCCGGTGACCAAGACAATTTTCCATTACTGGAGTTTACACCCCCCCCCCCCCCCCCCCCCCAGTCTAATGCTCCTTGTGTTCAGAGGTCAAACAAAAAATATATAATAATATCATTAATAATATCATTATTTTTATCTTACAAATGGGTCTGGCCAAAGCACGCCAGCAAAAATGAGAGTAAAAGCAATCCTCTGAAAAAAAGTATCGCACGATTTTTATTTTTATCTCATAAGAACACATGGCAGCATCTTTCAGCAATTTAGCGGGCAATGTATACAAACGAGCGAAAGCTTACACGTTACGAGCGCACGAAGTAAAAATAAAATAAGCGATTCTCTTTCAATCCGCGCCTGGCGCTGTGACCGGGAGCGCCTCGCCCCGTTGCTCTCGTGGTTAGCGTGTTCGACTGTGGGTGACGAGGTCCCGGCTTTGATTTCCGGGTCGGATCTACAAAAGTATTGGGGTTTTCTGTCAAGAAAGAGAGTTAGGAAGTTGGTTGCCCCCGTGCCTCGGAGAGCTTCAGATCAGACGAAACAGGTTAAACTTATTTGTCGTTTCGGAACGTGCTTTATAGTATTTACCTACCATAGTTGCAGATTGAACAACCAACATACTTTTGTATTTATTATTATAAATAAGAGTAAGATTAATTTAAGTAAGGGTTTTCGACGGGACAGTTCCGACCACCTCCTTGGGTCGTACCCATAGTTCCCTCTAAATTCCTTCGCTGTGATTACAGTCTTTGATGGGAATCGCCTTTTGTTGAGAATCAATAGTGTTCATACTTGTCAAAGGGCGCATTGTCTGTTTGTCTGAATCTGTACTCACCCTTACCCATTGAATGTTTACATAATACATAATATTGAAGGTAAATAGATTTACAGAGCGGATTTAGCGGATGTTGTGTTTGTTTCCTATATAATGCGAGTTATATTAAATTTATGAAAAAAAATTTTTTTTAAATATGATGTAGATGATTAAGAGTCTTCGCACTTATATAATCTAACTTCTATCCATATCTATCTATATCTTCTATAGAATGAAAATCAATTGTAATAAATAAAATCTTTTCGTTAATTCTGCTCAAACTCAGAAACGCCTAGACATATTTGATATACTGATACAGGGGTGGTTTAAAAATAAAAAACGATGCTGACAATCGAAAAATATCTAAATTTAATTTTGTGCAGGAATGTAAACTTTGGATTATTTTTAACAGATGGCGTGAGTGAAGCCTCAGGTAAAGGTTAGTCTGACATAATTTTACATTATATTCTGCTTCAAATCTTTTATGCCAGGTTGTGGAAATCAGAGGGCAGAATATCTAAAATTCAATGCTATCGAGAACTGGGAAAACCACAGGAAAATGTATAAAATCGTCATCTACCGTCAGGAACTGTAGAGAGAATCCATAATGAACATTAGGATCAAAAGGGTGCAAAAAATTGATTCCCAAATGCATACGTGTGAATCGAACGAGGCTTAATATTGAAAAATGAACTTTATTCAGTCTGTCTTTGGTTCTATTATCAACTGATAGGAATTCGAGTCGATCGAAACTATTTTGTGATGTGCAAGATTCTAATCTATGTTGTTGAATTAAGGCTTGATTTTGATTGAAGTGGTTTGAGATCAGAATCGAAGATAAAGTAAGGTTGCACAACTCTGCTAAAATATTAGTGTTGTGAGGGTTCCTTTGGCCTGCAGAACCTATTGTCGCACAGAGATAGCTACGGTGTAGCACTTCAAAGCTACGGGCTACGCCGTAGCTGTTAGTGAAGATTTGATTTATCAGGAAAACCTATCTCGTGTGTTATATTTTGCTGAAACACTTTCTCATCAACTACAACATCCACAATATTATCACTTAATGTGAAAGTGTACCTTTCAGTTTTATTTATCAGTCTGTTACAATACTTTTTAAGTCGAAATTACTAAAACTATTAATTGTATAATATTATTTGCAATTTTCCACTGTCCTAATATCACCTGTCCAAGAATCTTGTATCGTACATTTCCCATGTTGAACTTATCGTAACAGCAATGATAAGTAATTGATACTCAGAACGCTTCGATTAATTCAAAACACCTTATTTATCAAACCTAATAAGCTTTTTTGAGAGTCGATAGGGCAAAACGTATATAAAAAAACTCTTCACCAAAAGTTAGTCTGCCATAATTATGGGCCTAAAAATATATTTCTCTATATCGGGCCGATAATTTTGATAGAACCTAATCTAATGACACAGTTATTGGTTTCGATCAAGCTGTTAAATTAAAGTAAACAAACAAATTACGAGTACCCTAATTTACTTGAACGTGGCTTATCTTCCATCTCAACTTGGAACCATAGAGTGGAGAGGGAGGGAAGACAAGAGTTTTGAAAACAAATACACAAAGGTGGCCCTTGATTCAAGGGCAAGTTTGAGGACAGCAGTTGTTCCAACAAAAACAAACTTTCATTTAGAAACTTTTTCCTATAAGCAAAACGTAACTATGATTTCATTGGTTGATCATTAATCCTATTATCCTATTTCCTATTAATATTTCGTGTTTGCAGCCTAACGTCAAACACGTGCTGCCAAGCGAATTAGATTTTATGTGCTACGGCGCGCAGTAACTGATATGGGTACAATTTACACAGCCACACTCCTTCCAAGTTAGCCTGCTACTATCTTCATCGTCACTTCCATCAACTGAGATCGCACTCATGGGCTATCTTGTCACCAATATAAAAAAACTTCAAGCCAAAATCCAAAAGTTAAAAATGCTTCTACGCCTTGGCGTAGCGTAACTTTTTTTTTTTTTTTTTAATTCGGTGACAGGATAGCCCTTGACTGCTATCTCACCTGATGGTAAATGACGATGCAGTCTAAGATGGTAGCGGGCTAACTTGTTAAAGAAAAGTCGGACATGGTCATCCTCCTTTTTCGATTTGACTTTTGTCTCCAGATTAATTTGCACTTCTACCATCGAATCTTCTTCAACAAAACCAGCACTCTTGGTGTCACCGTAATATACCGGATAATGTTAGTTCTATAACTTGGACTAGCTGATGTTCCGCGACTTCATCCGCGTTCATTTAGGTTTCGTTTACAAATTAATAATGCTTATTAAAATCGATAAAACTTATGCGAGTAACTTGCTGCTCTCCGTGATTATCCAGCAATGCTTATTAGATCTTCGCCAAAATTGGAAAAAACTTACCCAATGATATGCACTTTCCAATAAAGAAAGAATTATTAAAATTAGTTCAGACTTGATAAAGTTATAGAGTAAAATTGTCAGAACTATCATCCCTTATTTCATCTAAAGGTAGGTTTGTCCTTCTACAAGGTCCATTCTATCTCTATACCAAAGTTTAGTTGTAACAAACAGATAGGATATATACAGACAGAATTACTTTCGACTTTAAAATATGAGTTTATATAATAATATTAAATGAAAGACAATAAATATATTATGTAACAAAGGTGCCATTACGTCCAGGTGACATAAAACTGTATTGTTAAAGTTTCCCAATGTATGATATTCGATACCCTTTCATTAGTCGGTTCGTTACCGGGCTGCTACAAATTGGGTAAACATTTGCACTTTGCTGATGGATTATGTGCGATACGGGGCGGGATTAGCGCCGGTGCGAGGGATAAAACTTTCATGTGCGCGGGATAAATCGGACAAACATTTCGATAAAATTATGTTATAGGTAAACGACCGATTAAAGTTTCTTTTGTTTGAATTAAATCAAATTAAAAAACTATGGACGATGTTTTAGTTTAATTAAAACCTTTGTTAAAATCATTCAAAACTGAGGGCCTCTATGATATAATGAAGAGAAAATAAAAGGAACTTACAAATACACGTGAACATTTTATTATAAGTCACGACCTTCTGCGGTAGATATTGAATATTATTCCTTCATTAATTTTTGCTTTAAGCTTTCGAAAATACAGACTTAAAGCACTGCCCTAATACTATGTATTAGGAGCTGATTTAAGTCATTATTTCAAGAATAATTCCACGTGAATATAACTAATGTTCCCCTCCCCCCCACCCTTTCTTTCTTGTTAAAATCGACAACCTTTCTGTTTTTTGTCCACGATTTGGCCGCTGCGCTATTGAGGTAAATTGCCAACGCAACCCCAAAACGTTTAACGTAAAAGATTATTTCATTAAGTTCTTCGCCACACAAAGTGACAGATTAACATTAACTCAAGAGTTTTGATTACTCAAAAACTTTCGCTCGAGGCTCTGAACTTGATTATACACACCACGCGTCGGTCGCAACAAGCAACTAGAACTGCAGTCAAGTTAACTGTTCACTAATGCCAGTTAAGCAAATACGTGTCAAGTTTGCAGCCATACTTCATTAGCCCGCCCACAGAGGCAATTGCAGGTGGAATGGAACATGGGCATTTCGTCACACTCATATTTATGAAGGCGAAAGTTTGTATGGATGTGTGTATGTTGTTTGTTACTCCTTTCCGCCACAAGTCACAACGAATGAACCAATTTGGATGAAATTTGAAATGAAGATAGATCATACCCAAGATTAATACATAAGCTACATTTTATCCCGGAAAATTAAAGAGTTAATTTTCCGGGATATTCGCGGGAATTAAAAAATTCACGCGAATGAATTCGCGGGCATCGTCTAATAGTATAGTAGTGTTTTCTAAGCTTTATTTGGATTCACAGCGATTTTTTCATTTTAATGACCAATTCATTAAAATGAAAAAATCGCTGTGAATCGCTGTGTGGTACCGTAATAGAGGAGTCTATTTAGGATTTGCTGCTTTGGGCGGCCGTTGCTAACTGAGTGGTTAAGACTTTTGATTTGAGGAGTTCGGGATTCAAATCCCAGCCATGCAATGGCTTAGATTCAATGTGCGGTTGGATCAATTAATTTAATTAGGTACCTACAGGTTTTCAACAGTGCGACGTTTTAAGATTTGAGAAAAAACAGAAAATTTTGAAAGTAAAAATTTATTTTAATAACACAGTATTTGTATTAAACCAGGTAAACTACAGTTTGAACCAAAATCATACTTTGGAAATACTATACTTCAAGAAACTCAGCAGTTTAGAAGAGAGGCGAACTTAACTAAAGTGAAGTAAGCACTAAGTCTGCTTAAACAAACACTTCCTCCGCGCCGAGTCGACTCGCTAAGTTCTTCACTTGTTTATAGCCGGGCTGCTGGCTCGCTCAGGTGCCGTGCTAAGGGTGTCTGTCCACTAACGGGGCGGAACGACCGTGTGCAGCGCCAATTCGATTATTATTGATAAGGGAGGCGATCAATTTTCGCTTCTTCTTTATCAACCGATAGACTCTGCACGGACTTTGACAGGTCTCGGTCTTGCGCCGCCTGCAGCCAGGGGCTCCACGCCACTCATTTGATGTAATCGGTCCCCCTAATGGGGTGCGGTGATCCCTGGTGCGGAGTCGTCACTCCAGCTCCTTGCGATCCCAACGATCAGTTGTGCTCCGCCCATTTTCACTTCAGCTACGTGGCTGGATGAGCTCTGTGGTGGCTTTTATTCTCCTGCAGAACTTCTCATTTTTGACTTGATCTCGCAGGGGTATTCCGAGCATAGCTCTCTCTGTGTCGTCCCGCTGTGGCTGTGCGGCCCAGATTTATGAAGCCGAGAGTTAGCAACCATATTTTTGTGTTGAATAATAAATGAACTTAACTGAATTTGCAGACTCCCACTAGGAGACGACTTCAAAAGAGAAACACAGAAACTACTGAATACAAGTTCATTTCAAAATAATCTTATACTTAATTTAAATAAAGTAATAATAAGGAGAAGAAAAAAATGTTAGCAAAGACAACTCTCATAGTTTGTGCGCTCCTCAGATCTATTATTATTGGAAGCAGTATTACTCCAAGGGCGTATCTTGAACAAAACTGTGAGACTCGGTCAGTTCTTTCGTAAACTAGATATAAAGGAAATTGTCATGAACTGCCCGAAGCAGTAGTTTAGCCCACTTTCCGCGGGCAGGCGGCGGGCGGCGCGGAAATTCGGAATTCTTATTGTCCGCAGCCTCGCAGCGCGGCGCGAGATAGTTTGACTCCGATCTCGAACTGGTGGAAACTAGATCATATTAAAAGTATTACAACCACTTTATATTTTGCTCTTTGAAACTCACCATTCAAAAAGACTCCTTGAATTTATAACTAGCTTTAGTGACTTCCTCCGCGTATAGTAAGGTGTTTTCTTCTTGTGTTCCTGGAATGAAATATACTTACCACTCTATATTAACTATACTGATAATATACATTTATTGATGCTAACTATATCATGCGTGATTTAAATAATGACGCAGCTACGCATGATATAGTTGCGGATCTGGAAAGTGATATTTATCCTGGAATATAAAAAAACGACAGGTTTTTTAAGTTAACAATATGAATGCAAATAAATAAATGAAATGAAATGTAAATCTAAGTTCATGTCACCACCCATGTTTGATTCCTGTTACGAGAAATTCAGAAACTTAATTTCTGCCTGGTGTGGTGGGAAAGCTTTGTTCATATCGGCAAACGTTTCGTATACGCAGCATACCGGTACGAGTACTATGCAGCGTGAAAACATATTTAAGGTATGGATTTGATTGAACTGATTTACCTCTTACAAGTAGAACCGATAATCTTACACTTCGTTATAAAAACTTAGATAAAACAGTCTCTGAAGATTTGTAAAAGTCTCTCTACTTCGTATTCCTCAACACTGAAGAAAATGACTTCACTCAATATTAGGGGTTCTCTAGTTTAATAATGCGGTGGGCACCCAAAATATCATTTTAGAAACCAATCTTCCTTATATCATCATTCTATGAAAGAGATCGTTAGGTAACGATGAGGCCGTCAGATTGTATCGGTAGTGTATTATGTGGTGAAAGCACAGTATTCACTCATTGAGATTCGATTATTCAACGCTACACAATTACAACATTATTAAATCGTAAAAACGTCATTGAAATAAAGAGTGTTCGTGAAATAGCTCGGCGAAAAATAAAATTCAAACAAAGGTGTAATAAACGGGGCTTATAGAGGCATTCACGCACTTCGCAGGTACCCGGCCTACATCAGCGCGGGCAAGGTGCCTTCCCACAGGTGTTGCGGGTCAGGTTAGCCCTTTTAGTGGCGCAACCCGCCGGGAGACCAATCGGTCATAGGTCTCTTTCAAGGTACGCCACAGAACACGATCTAGTGCCGCTTGAGTCGTGCAGCTTCCAGTGACTCAGTTTAGGTCATTCGAGCTCCCCTCACGGGTCTAACCCTTCATCTATTGGTTGGTAGTAGGTAATTTTAATGATTTTTTGAGCAACAAGTCGATAAGCTGAGTTGATAATTTTGGTTCTCATATAGATATCCTCATTTCTGATTTGATTTCTGAGTCTTCTTATTTCATCTATAGATAGCTACCATGCAGTGGTTCCCATGTACTGGATCCGTAACTCATCATTGGCAATGCGCAATACGCAAAGGCAGAAAATTAACGCAATACAGCGATCCACGCAGTATCTTTGACCCCGTAGAAAAGCAGCCTAGCAAATAATACCTAAAAAGTAAAACACCGCTATCAAACAATGTTATTATGTTAAAGGATATCTCTATTAAATATTGATTGCTATAAATCAGGACATAGGTACGTTTGGACATATTCCTCGTCGAAACATGATACTTAATAATGCTTATCCGACCAATTCGAATTTATTCAAGACTCGGTCCTAATGGACCGGAAGATAATTTTCTAAAACAGTTTAGACTATTGCATAGAATAATTTTCCCTAATTACAAAAGAATCATCAAACTTATTTCAAAATCAAAATCGAAACTGTTTATTAAAGTAGGCCAACGTGTAGCTCCTATGATAGGTCAAGCCTCTACCAATGGTTTAGAACGCAGATTTTAGAGCTGGCAAGAAATCTTTTGAAATCAAAAGGGACGTGTATTTCAAGCAACTATGATCTTAATCTAAATATTTAAAAGAAGAAGCTGACTGACTGACTGATTGATCTATCAACGAAATTCACATCTTAAAGGAGTAAAATAGGGATTTGGCAAATCGAACCTAACGTGAGCGAAGCCGCGAGTAAAAGCTAGTAAAATATGACAATATCGCAGAATAAGAAGGCTTAAGCCACAGTTCACCTTCTTCACACACGTTTGACAGCGTAATAGAGAACTGCCAGTCGTGCAGGTTTGTTTCCTCAAGATATTTTCCTTCACCAATAGAGCAAGTGATGTATTATATAATTGCTCAATTGCTAGAAGGAGTTACGAGGTGCGTGCCTTAGATCAAACCCCGGACCCATCGAGACGAAGGCTGAACACAGGCAATCAGGTCAAACCACACATCAGTTACCGAATAAGTCCGCCACATCGCTGTCTACACAGTAAAACGTGCGTACTCTTAACTTTAAATTAAAACTGACCGAGGGTGACTTAGCTGCGTTCTGATATAAGGAAGGTAGAGCGCATAACCGTCATAACTCGCCGAGTACCTAAATAAAGAAAGTTATGTAAGCAGCGAGGGCAGGAATAATATGTGAATGTAAGAAAAAAGCGCTTTGAACTCGTCCCGTTTGATGTTCGAGTGTGTCGGAATGGAATAAAATTCCTCCTCTACCTTCTCAGCAGCTGAATTTACATAAGCGTTCGATTCAAAAACGTTATAAATTAGAGTTCGGCCGCGCGCGCCGCTCGCCCGCTCGAGCCGCACATCACTCAGCCGAACGGCCTCATTAGGGCCGCGCTGGCGTTAACTAATATCTGAGACTTAAGACTTAAGGGGTGATCATTGAAGCTCAGCGACAGGGAAAGGTTTCGTTCTGATGTGATTTTTTTTGTGAGCCGAATTGCAGTGGGTGTCAGGGGGTGGGGTTGCCCGGGTCCAGGCGTGCGCAGCCAGCAGTGGCGAGACGACTGCCGCGGGGGGCGCACGTGTGTGACGCGCCGGCCACGCTGAGCGCCATCCGCGACTTCCGAGACCAGCCGACCTGTGAACCGAGTTCTGTTGTGAATTGTGAAACGATTCAGTGACGTGCATTCAACCTCAAACTAATAAACCAAACAAAAGTTAAGTAAATGTTGAAAAAACTAAAAATTGAAGGTAGGTAACTTGGTGAGGGAATTTGTGAAGTTCCGATATCTGATAACGCTCAGTGAAGTGACACGTGACGTACTCTCCGGAACTTTGGACAAGTAGGTACTTTATCTTGCTCGTAGCTCTGCAGCACTTCATAAAATAAATGTAAGTACCTTATATATACACGTGTTCTATTTAAGATTATGATTAGGCAAGAAATTAAAATGGAAAAAAACAGGCAAAGTTTATAATTTAAAAAAAATAATTAAAAGTGATTAAGTAAGTAGAAAATAAGGCATGCAATTTCTTGAATAACCATTTAGTAAATTATTATTTCACAGCAGTTGACAGGTATACTGTTGTGTCAGTTACTCATTCTCGGGTGAAGATACAATATACTTTTTTTAATTTTTAAATATTTATAGGAACCTACCCGCATTTCATCATTACAATTTTGGAGCTGAAGCTGTCCTTTCATCATATTATTAAGATCGTAAAGTAAGGCTTAAACCGGTTGAGTAAATACGAAAATCGTTTGGCTTACGAAGGCCTTTTTTAATCCCCAAAAATTGGTCCGGCCTCCAACATTGTTTTCAAGAGCCGTATTGAGTTGAATGGTCCGAGAACTTATGTGAATCGAAAAAACGGGAAGTAAATCAAAACGAGCAAGAAACGAATCTCGGCTTTATTTGCTTTTAACTTTACTTCCGGGAACAATCAAAAGAGGATTTATTTCTGCCCTCTACAAATAATATTAATTGTGTACTTACCTACATATTTTACGAAGCCTTTGCAATTCATAGTAGCTGTAGGCAACTATGTCAGGAATAAACTAACTACTTACCTAGCTGTAAATTGAAAGGCATAAATTCAAATACTACGTAATAAATTACTAGCTGATGTCTACGAGTCATCCGCATGGATTTTGTTTTAAAAAATTTAATTTTTTGATGCATTCAACTCTCACAACTTTTTTCAATCCATTAGGATTGGAACTTCCAGAACCTCATAAAGAACTTAATCTACTTAAGGAACATTTTCTCCGCAGATCTCTAGATGCATCGTTTTAATGCTGCTTCACGCTCCGCCCTCCAACGCCGCGTCGGAGCAAAGCCATGCCATGGACTGGGCACTGTCCGAAGAGCTTTCGTACCCTTGTGTATGCCCGGGTTGAGGCTAGATCATATCTTTGACAGTGGCCCGTCCGTCACACGGCACGGCGTTACGTGAATCAGCCATTAGGTTGTATGTACCACCCATCAACAGCTCACCACTGAGCGTAAGTCTCCTCATATAAGGGTTACAGGCTATAGTTCACCACGCTGGCCCAATGGAGAACTCCCTGACGTTTCCTCACGATGTTCTTGTGATATTTAATTGCTTAAATGCACATAGATCAGAAAAGTCAGAGGTGTCCGCCACGTGCCCGGGATCGAACCCGCTACCTTTCAAATAGGAGACTAAGATCTAACCACTAGGCAATCACTGCTTATAATTTAGTTATGGTAAAGGTATCAAATATTCACCGGTATCGCAAAAGCCCGATAATAAGAAAAGTTTACACTTACAATACCCTTTGTGCCCGCCTACCGCGTGACCATTTTCATCTTAAGAAGTAATAAATTTATATGGGGCTTAGGACATTTGATATATTGTTTCTTTTATCCAACATGTTTCCGCGGAGGAAATTCGACAAAGGGGCGCTTAATGCCATTCTTTCATCCCGCCCGTTGACGACTGATAAAATATATTGGAAGAAAATAGAAGTGAAGCCTTTCGCAGCTTGGCGAATGTAGTGCCATTCAACCATATCAAACGGGAAGGAAATCATCCATTCCATATTTTGCATGATGTATCTACGAGTAGGCTTATAAATAAATATTTCATACTAGCGGACCCGACAGACGTTGTCCTGTCTTAAGTTTTTTTACATCCTCTTTGACGAAATTGGCAGCACGCATTCTGTCAATGTTATGTCAAACGCCATAAGGTTACATCAAAAAAGTTTGAATTGTAAAAGCGGTTACATTAGAAATAATTTAATATGGTGGTTAATATTTCTTAAATTTTCTAATTTTCCGCGCAATTTTCTTAATTTTTTCTTTCATAAGAACCTTCTCCTAACAATAACAAACACAATAAAAAAAGAATTAGCGAAATCGGTCCAGCCGTTCACGCGCGATTCATTTTTATATATTAGAAGATTAAGGACCGTTTGACCCGTTGACTGCCTACGAAGCGTAGCGGGGGTCTACGATAGTGGAAACTACACGCAACATCTCATGTTTCCACTCTCAGTGGTCTTATCTTTATTTCAAAATGTCAGTTATATCTGTCATCACGTCAGTTACAAGCTAACAGTTTTTTTACTACTTTTTGAACTATACTAAGTTAATATTGTACCTATTTTTTTAGGTTTTATAATCTTATGGTAAGCCGGTTTTTCTGGAATAAAACGTGACATAAATATTACTCGCCAAATCGTCAGCTATACTTGTGCAAAAATGACGTCATTACGTTGCTTTGTTGCTGCGTTATTGAAGGGACAAACAAACACACTTTGAAATGAAATGAATACACTTTAATATTGTACACCACATTAAAATAAAGCTATAAAACTGACTAATATTATAAACTTTATAATATTAGTAAGGATACGATATAATACGATATAAGTAAGATTATATCTTTATAAACATTTTAGTTACAAAGTCATTTATAACAACAAGAACTATTTACTCTAAACATTTACAAAATAAATAGATCCCAATCGAATGGCTCACAAACAACTCTAAAGCAAGTTTAGCTGTTTTAATATGTACAGGTTAATAGTAAAAAGCCTGACTTCTGGCAAGCGCCCAATGAGATTTTAATCACGTTTTATTACAAAGCCGTGAATTCTCTTTAAATATATTTTCCTAAAAAAGCAGCTGAAATTAAGCTAAATAAAGTTAAAAACGGAAACCGCAGTCCTCATGGCTCTCGAGAGCCTCGTTATAAACAACCTACTGTGAAAAAAATATTTTTATTTTATTTTATAACAATACTATGAATTTTCGGAATATTCGATGAAAACTTTTGATATGGAGTATTTCAGTATCTTTAAGTGTTTACGTCGTCGAACTATAACACGTAAGAACGATTAGTCGCGGTGATAATTTCGCATTTTTAGTGAGCCTTTAATTACATTACATGTCACTCAAAGGTTGGTTATTTTGGGCCTATGTTTGCAGCGAAACTTTGGTAAAACTTCCCTTCTAATCGTTATAGTTCGCTGGTTTACGTAAACGGTTCTATGCTGTGTGAAACAGCCGCAGTCCTTCATGACGTGAACACGTTAAAAAGGATGATGATCTTATATTTTGAATAATAATATAAAAAAATATTTTGAAAAAACCGACTTCAAACGCCACTTAAAAGTATAAAATAATTTTAGTTTGTACACGTATGTTGAAGTCGGGCCAGCGTCGCGCATCGGTTTCATCGTTTCTATTTAGGCCCGTCCGTCTCACGGGCTAATTCAACAAGTATACCGGCCTAATAGTATTTACGATTTAATAATTTTAGTTACTTATATTGAAGTTGGATGGGCTTAAAATATAGAAACGATGATACCATTGCGCAACGCTGGCCCGACTTCAACATACGTGTACAAACTAAAATTATTTTATACTTTTAAGTGGCGTTTGAAGTCGGTTTTTTCAAAATATTTTTTTATATTATTATTTTAAGCTTTTTAGTGTAGCTTCATGGGACCAATTCACTAGACCATTTGTTTTGCTCCTTAAAAAAAAGTATTGAAATATATTATTCCAAATAGAAATTTAGCATATGTATGTATGCTATGAAGTTTGCATGGTTAAAATCGTACACACACTCTGATCACGAGCGATTTGCTCTTATTCAATGAGGAGTTCCATCCTATATCTCCGAAGATATTCATCAGATCTTCACCAAACTTAAATGGAACCAACCTGACGATATGCCCTTTTAAATAAAAAAAAAAAAATTATTGAAATCGGTTCAGATTTGACAGATTTATAGAGTAACATCGTCAAAAATTCGGTTAAAAAAAATTATATTGAAATGCCGAATAGAAAAGCATTATGTATGTATGCTATGAAGAATGCATGGTTAAAATCCTACACATACTCTGATCACGAGCGATTTGCTCTTATTTATTGAGGAGTTCCGTCCTCCATCTCCGAAGATATTCATCAGATCTTCACCAAACTTAAATGGGACCAACCTGACGATATGCCCTTTCAAATAAAAAAAAATTTATTAAAATCGGTTCAGATTTGACGGAGTTATGGAGTAACATCGCCAAAAAATAAAAATAAAAAAAATAAAAAAAAACATACGCGTCGAATTGAGAACCTCCTCTTTTTTTTTGAAGTCGGTTAAAAATTAAAGACGTATACCATGTGTAATGTGTATACATAGTAATATGACATTTTTTAAGTTTGTATTCGTCTGTAGTTACATTCCGAATTTGACTGGTTTACCTTTTTGATAGGTCGATAATTGTTTACAATTTTTTATTTTTTTAAATAGTTTACTTATTTTTTGACAATCTTTAAAAAAATTGATTAATAAATCAAGACTTTTTTGCAATATTAGAAAGCAAAAAATATACAAAACTTTAAAGTACGCATGCAAAGGTGGCCTTTGGTGAAAAATATTCGGTAATTAAACAGACTTAATCGTGATCATAACCTTCCTCACTGGGAGTACAATGCAAGTGGAATTGTGTATTTAACCGAATTCCCCGCGCTATCACAGCGTTCATGTACTTTATTCCCCCCCTACCCTCCCCCGCTACGCCGACAACTAACAGATATTTACGGGCGTTAATCCTATTTTTTTAGAGGAGCGCGTGGCGATGTGTGAAATTTTAGCCATTGCATGAAATCTGAAAATCTATGCATATTGCGAGGGGAATCCGGAACACGAGAGGTGTCGGATTAAACAAGATTTAGCATATTCGTAGCTTGCACCCGCCTGCCTAACCTAACATTAGCTTTTTCTTCACCTTCTGTTACTTTTCGTAGTGGAACATTCAGACTGAAGGATTTTTAAATTCAAATCTATACACCATACTTTTTCCCCCTTCTTTACAACCTAGATGGTGCCTGAAACATCTGAACTGAATTTTTTGAAACTATCGGTGGAACTCTTTCTGATTTCCGGGACAAGAAGAATCTTATGGCCGTCTTCAGAAAGCACGACATCTGTCTGCGTGTCGGCTATGTATTTGATCGGTTCGGCCTGATTAGCAGGTCCTCAAAATTAACAGGTGAGAAAGAAAACTGCCTTTAGTGGTGTAGTCCAGCTGTCCAGCGGAATGTAATGGTTTTTAATCTATACTATTATAATAAAGAGAGAGCGCTAATTTTGTGAGTTTGTATGTATGTCCGGAGCAAACTTTGGAACCACCGCACCTATTTCAAAAATTCTTTCACCATTTCAAAGGTACATTATTCCAGATGGTTATAGGCTATATTTTATGCAGATAAATGTATTATGGCTAGATTTTATGTGCAAATTTGTTAGAGGTCGGAAAATTTTTTGACTCTTAAACGTTTTCAAGGCGTGCGCTGGGTCATACACTGTTTTTGGATGAAAATTATGTATGGGTGAAATGTTCCTCTTAAAGAGTTCTAAAAAAAAGTCCGCGACAGAATATGTCTATCTTCCAAGAATAACTTACAGTAACCATTTCTACCTTTCAAATTTTGGTTAAAAATAATGAATTATTTTCGAAGCTTTTTTAACCGATGTGATGTCAATCTATATCTAAATAAATATGTTTATTATCTTAAGTATTTAATTTAGAACATATTTGCCCTTTACACTATACAATTTAAATTAATATCTTAGGAGTTATAGGAAAATGAATATTTTCGCGCGGCAAAATAATAAAATGGTGCCGGCCAGCGCGGCGGTGCACGGTGGCGGGTTTCGGTGCGGGAAGTTCCAGTGGTTCCTGTGGTGATCTTATTTACAATCGTCTCCTATTAGAAGCTCTGTGCAATCAGTTCCGTAAAAACAAATATTTAATTTTTCAACCCGGACGAAGTCGGCGCGGGCTTCTAGTTTGAATATAAAGTACAGTATAAGTCACGTATAAGTACACGCTTGACAGTGCCAATAGCGTTCTTTGCAAATGTGACAATTGATTATGTATAATTTATGTGATAATGGATATTATTGATTAATATTGTCACTGTCATTAGATTAAAAAACATTATTTACATAAGGATAATACACAGGTAAAAATTAGACGATCTGTGAGCTGTTGGCGTAGACAAATAGACACATAGAGCGCGTCTTCTGTCTGCGCTCACTACGCTCGGGCGTTAGGAATCGCGATGGATATTGCAGCACCTTGCATATCGATCAGCAGTCGACACGTGAAATGAGCTATATAAGCTATTCGAAGCGTATAATTGCCTGTGTGACGTCACTCGCGCTCTACTGGCGAGCCTCAACCGAAGCATATTGCCTTCGCCGGTTCAGTGAGCCCGCGATTACGTACATTAATTGTTAATAAATAAAACATTAAATTTAAACTCAGAGGCACCCACCTTGCCAATGGCCGTGACCGCGACTTCAAAAAATCCCTACTATATATAGTAGGGATTTTTTGAAGTCGCGGTATTATATACATATTTTCGCAACGATAATAATATATCATTAAGAAAGTATGTTTGTTTACTAATCCTTCAATTACGCTGCAACAGAGCTACAAACAAACTTGTTTATTTGTATTGTCAAGGACCTGGAGAAAGACTTTCTTCCCGGAAAAACAAACAAAGGGATTTTTATAAAACGTAACCATACTTTAAAAAAAAAAAATGAATATCAGCTAAGCTGAACTTGACTGATATTGGCCTCTCCCCTCCAAATAAGTGAAAACTTGTGTTAGAAGTGGGTACGACAATAGTGCAGCCGGTGGGGATCGAACCTGCGACTTTTCAGTTTTCGGTCTGCAGCTTTAACCGTTGGGCTATTGAGGCTTGAAATAAATATTAGCCATTTTATTTTTATTAAGTTAGTTTTCTCATCTCTCCGGCACAAACTTTAGCAACGATAATATGTTTACATGAATATTTAAAGAGTAATTTGAACAAGCGTAGGAATCAAGAGGCTTTCAGTTCAGTGAGATAATAGACTTGTAAAGATATTCGAGCAATGTTGTCTGAAGGGTGCGAGGGCACTGCAAAGTTATATAAATACCCTATAATTAGAATTCAGACGATACTTAACTCAACATTGGATACTGGACTTAATTAGGTTGTCTAGCTTTTATCTAGGCATTTCAATTTCGAGCACATTGACTTATACCTATGCACTAATCTGTGACAGTGCTAAATGGTTGCAATTTAATAATAACCTATGTGAAATTACAATAATTATTTAAAAACTAGCTTTTGCCCCCGCGACTTCGTCCGCATGGAATTAGATTTTGGGGTGGAATTTTCAAAAACTGTGACACACGTACTTCTTTATTTTTAACTGAAAGCTCAAATACCAACTTTGGTGGAAACAGCTTGAAAAATGACGGAGTTTCATATAAACTTCTATCCCCTATTTAAACCCCTTAGGGGTGGAATTTCCAATCCTTTCTTAGTGTGCGCCTACGTTATAAAAGGAACCAACTGTAAAAAATTCAAGTTTTTAACTTCAGTAGTTTAGGCTGTGCGTTGATATCTCAGTCAGTCAGTCAGGACTTTGAATTTTATATATATAGATATTAATTACTAGATGATGCCCACGGGATTTTCTGAAATAAATGTAGCCTATGTATTAATTCTGGGTATGACTATCCTTCAGCTAAATCGGTTCATTTCTTGTGGCGGGACACACACACACACAAACTTTCGCCTTTATAAAATAAGTGTGAAGTGTGATATTAGTGATAACATGTCATAAATTACACTCTCATCATTATTGTCAGCAGCAACCAATAAACGACCACTTCTGAGCGCAGGATCCCTCGTAAAGAAGGGTTTTAGGCCAGAGTTCACGACGCTGATTCAATACAAATTGGTAGATTATATATAGATAGATTTTACATACATTTGAAAACGTTATGGAGAACTCTCGGGCGTTCACGTTTCCTCACGATGTTTTCCTCCAACGTTCACGTAGGTATGCGATATTTAATTGTTTAATCCGTAAAGTCAAAGGTGCGCCCGGGATCGAATCCGCGACCTCTCGAGATAGAGACCGCAGTCCTAGGCTATCACTGCTCTCATTGGTGATAAGTGATGATCTTATCAGGGGTTATCTGAAAGGGGTATGACAGTTTAGATAATCCCATACCCCTAATTGGTTTTACACGGCATCACGGGAGATGAGATTAATGGTAATTCTTACATCCCAAATGTTTCGCGGCACCGCTTTGTCGGTTAAGGGGGTAGTATCCACTGCCCAAGCCGACCATCAAATCTGAGTTAATTTCGAATTTATAAAGCCTTAAATTGACAGTGCTGGAAAACGAAAGACCACAATACAGCATTGCTGCACCGGGTCAGAAATTATTTCATGTTCGCTGTACTGTAGCCTTTTTAACAAGTTTAAGGCTCTATCATCGGTTCGGAAAGCTGAATCTACTGAGAAGAGCCGGCGGAAAATTCAGCAGTTGCTCTTTATTAGTAAGGAGAAATAGATAGCTCTTTGTATATATCAAATTACGCTAAAAATGATTCTAGATGGCGTTATTGGAATTGCAAGTTACTGTTGAGATCGACGAAATATCGCATTTTATGGTTCCGGTTCCCTATTTATTTCTAGGATCAAAATACAAAATTTTCATAAAATTATATAAAAATAGCAAATTGTCTGAGTGTTTAAGTGTACTTCGCGTAGTTGTATTAAATTCCAGTAAATGGCGTAACATCTGAAAGGCATAATAATAATATAACAACTAATGAACTTTAAAGTAGGTTTAGATTTTCATCAGTCTTTCTACTTTTGCTGGCAATAAATATCGGTAATGGGAATCAAAGAGTGACCGCAATTGAATATGTGACGCAGCCTGGAGTCGTCCGCGGCGGTTCGCATGAAATATGGCGCGAACGATGATTTATATCCGGCGCCGGTGAAAAATGGCGACATAAATGCAGTTAGGGCACTGCACGGATCTAGATTTTTGATTGTTACATGAGATTGCAGAATTTGGAAACAGGCTTAATATTAGAATTTATGCTGTCAGAAGAAGTAGTATGGATGTGTATGTGATCAATATTTATCAATCTGAGTAGGAAAGTAAGCAAAAAAAGTTGTTAATACTGGGGTTATTGACGACGCGAACCAGCAAATTCCTGGAAAGCCAGCAATGCATTGTTGGTGCCTCTTGTGTTTCAAATGTTCATGGGCGGCGGTAAACACGTAACATCAGCCAAACCAAGAGTTTTTGTCATGCCATAATACATGCCCCATAAACATAGCCTTTCTTACGGAGGAACAAATAAGCCAGTCGCTTACAAAACTTGACATGATCAAAGCCGATTTCTTTTTCATCCAGCTATTAGATACTTTGAATTTCATATTTGGTATAAATATGCGCTGGATCCCTTCAACCATCGAACCGCAGGACTTAGTAGGGATCTGTACAGCTGGTTGAAATGCCACGGTCTCGCAATTTCGCAAACGCAGCGCTAATTTAGAATGCCAGTGTCCGTTTTCCACTAACTTTATATCAATAGGCATCTTTAACGCAAGGAAAACTATAACATTACAGGTATCAAACCTTTTAAACAGGCATCGAGCGGATACGTAAGGGCGAAGATTGGTAACGTTGGCGCTACCCTAAAGCGGTCTATGTCCACCAGTGCGTGCTTCTATTTTGGCTCATAATGATGATGACGATGCATTGAAATAGCACGGTCTAGACTTCCTATCACTAATCGCATCGATTCCCTAACACATTTTCTTATCAGTTGTCTACATCTGTCTCAATTTCTAGTTCAATCCGGCCGGTCGTTCGGGCGCTGCGTTGATGGATCAGTCACTCACTGAAGCCCATCCCGGATCGCTGCCACCTATTTTTTCAAAGGCCCGCGCGAAGCTTCCATGTCGCATTTTATTTCCCGAATAACTCTCTCGACCCGCAATGTTCCGTGGTCACGTTTTTCCGTCTATATTCTATCGAAGTGGGCTGCAGTTATTTATGTGCGCCGAGCCTTTATGAATTATGTCGGGGACAGACGATTCGAACGCCCCCATGTATACAAAGTAAAAATTTTGGAGGCCGCCGCGGTACGCGCCCGCGTGAGCGGAATCGCAATTTTATTGACGACCCTATCAATTCTATAACCCTTTCTTGTAATAGGAAAATGTTAAAAGGATTAGGGAAACTTGAAACAGATCTTAAGAGTAAATTAAAAAGATTTCAATAACTGAACTCTTCTTTAAGTATCTACCTATCACGGTTCAAGAGGTGCAGCCCGCTCTTGGACGGACAGACGGACGGATAGACACGGTTGCTACAGAAAATTTTAACAGACACGTAACCGCTAAACATTGCGTTACAGAACAAAATGTTAAAGAAAACCATTTTAACGAATGTATGTAACGATAACTAACGATTTGAAATAACCGAGCCTTAAGGGTGAAAACATGCCGAAGATGCCTCACTGCGATATCTCGTGGTCGCGGTTTAGCTCGCTACCTCGATGTCACCTCCATTTACAACAAATGTATGGAAATAGACGAGCACGAACATGTCGACTTTACAACTAGACTATCACTGCTTAAAACCTATTAATTTTATTTACTGCTTTGTGCACTGCATCGGGCGAGCGTGGTGGTCAGGCTAACCCTTCTCTGAGAGGAGAGCTGCGATCAGTAGTGGGTTGCTGATGATGAAGAAGATGATGATGACAGTACCTTACAGGCACGTTTATTATGTGAAGGTGCGTCGCCAGTAGCGTAAGTATCCAAATATGAAGTACATTGAAAAAATAGCACTCTCAGAAATAGAGTGCAGTTGTAACGTGAAACTTATGTACGTTAACTTAAGCTTTGCAGCTCTCGGTAGCAGAGGGGAAATTGCATTTTCTCGCCTGATAAAGACGATGACCGAGCTTCCTTCTTTCAAACATTTTGATAAATTGGAACTCTCTGTGGCTCATTACCTGCAGTAATATGATGGGATAGCTGCCAAGGAGCGTCACAAAGAAGTCGAAGATTTGATTCCTGGTCGAACACTTTTTGTTTAGATTGGTTTATGTTTATAGATACCAGATTTCGATTCTTATGTTCTTTGAAGCTTTTTAAATATGAATATAATAAGTAAGTGACGATGCAAATAAAAATGGAAAACGCTTTCCTCTTTTATGTACCTATATATACCTAAGAATAAAATTCCTTGTATAAAATATTACATAGTCCCTCAAATTCATTCGGCGTCACATTTGACATCGGCTTCAAATATTTTTGTCTTTGTTATCTACATTATTCTTTTGAATGAAACCCCTATGACCCAGGCACAAAAGTACCAAAGGTTTCCCATGAATCACAAAAGGAGTATTTGCAAAAAATATACAATTTTAAAAGATAAAAAAACGCCGACAAAACCCGCGCTTCTTTGTACACACAGGGAGATGAAAAATACAGCAATTTCATTGACCACATAACACCTCTGCACATACGAAAATGTAACTTATATTGGTGCAACAGGGAATGGATTTGCTTGTACATTTCAATTCCCCACTTGATATTCACGGTGAGATTTGATTTGGCTCGGAAGAGGAGGGGAGGGGGAATCCCGAAGTCTCTCAAAGGCCGCGATGATACAAGATGAATGCATAAATTTTATTTCGAGTCTCTCGGAATTTGTTGTTTGGATAAAATATTGTGTTTTGTTCCGAAGAAAGGATGTTTCGTCTCGTTTTTCATTTATCTTAAATTTTTCATCTTATTTCTTGATTTTTATGATTACGGTTACACAAATTGATCTGATTACATGTCCCAATATTGCGATGTTCAATATCATGTACGACATAATTACATATCACGACGAGTCTGTTGACCCTTCAAAGTATGCGTTTAATATAAACAAAGTTAAATTATTTTGTACACTGCGTAGAGTGCATAGAATTACAAATAAAACCTGAGACTTGAATGTCTCAGGTTTTCTTTGCAATTCTAGGCATGAGGTGGGAACAGTTCTAAGTGAACGTAACGTAAAAAAGTAAATAAAAATAAAAAGTATTTACGTTGTGAAAATAATATGTAGAGTCACAAAATGTATTTACTTACTAGTAAATAAAGTGAATCCGAAATATCGCCGCTAACTATGGGCCTCATAAGAAGTCTCAAGATCAATCAGCGGGCGATGGAGAGAACTATGCTCGAAATATCCCTGTATTCCTCAAATCAGAAATGAGGAAATCCGTATGAGAAGCAAAGTCACCGACATACACCGCTCAGCGAGTCACGTAACTGAAGTGGAAATGGGCGGGGCACATAGTTTACAGTGCTGATGGTCATTGGAGTCCCAAGATGCTGAAGTGGCGACCCCGCACCGGGAAGCGCAATGTTGGAGGACCCCTCATTAGGTGGTAGGACGGCATCAAACGAGTTACAGGAAGCCGCGGGATTCAGGCGGCGCAAACCTTAGGCGTTTAGATGTCCATGCAAGAGACCTTTGTGCAGCAGTGGATTGACAATGAAGAGAAAGAGAAGAAATAAAGTGTTAGTTTTTAGGACTGCCAGCTCGTATTTGGGGTTCATGGGTTTGGGTAATATCTTCTCTAAATAATTTAAATAATCTAATCTTCTCTAAATAATCACATGCTTCCACGGGGAAAGAAAACATCGCGAGGAACCTGGACGCCTGAGAGTTGTCCGCCAATGTGCATTGGGCCAGTATAGATGGACTGTATCCTATAACCCTTCTCAGAGAGAAAACCTGCGCTACGTAATGAAACTTTTATGGATTGTTGATGATGATAATGAATGATGATGAAACATAGCAGAATAGATGTAAAAATGAAATAAGAGGCAAGCCTGTTAACTTAGCGACACCTGTGAGAAGTGCGCCGTGCTGTTGGGATTATACTAACTTATAGCCTATCTAAGTTAGTATTCTCAGGGTGTATGCTGAGATTGACTTTAAATAACTTTAAAATACCGGGGAATATCCTCCTTCTGAATTACTGAAGAGATATTATTTACTATACAAAGATTCCAGTCAATATGCTTATATTACGTACATATACTTTTACATTTATAATATTAGTACTATACCTAATGATATATCGCTGAGTGTCTTGCTGGCTCTTCTCGATCGGAACGGCATACCAAACTTGTGGTACATTCACTTGAATTTTTCTTCACCGTTCTATATTGTAATATAATACTGATATTAGCCTCCGTAAAACTTTACGCAGCAATTTTTGTAACTTTAGATGTCACAGTCTGGGCTACTAAGTTAACTAGAGTGCAAAATGTCAATGCCAGATCTTGGAAAACAAAGGTAGCAGAATCACTTGACCTTGGCTCTGCCCGTCATACCTTTTGTTTTACATACAATTGAGTTGCATCCCCCTTTAGGAGAGGTTCTAGAAACGTTTTCTTATGTCTTGGAAGTATAAACCGAGGTTATGACGGGCCTGCTTAAGTAAGGCTTTAGAATTAAATCTATTATAGTATCAATAACTTATAATTAAACAGATAGGTGTATAAATGTTCTTAATGGATCCATAAAACAATTTAAAATCTTTTCCTCTGAAGACTTAACTTCTAAATTATAACGTTAATTTGATTTAGTTCTAGAATGTGCTTTTATTTATTAATTAGGAGATGCATGTAAATTATTAAGGCTTTTTTAAAACTTCCGTGGGAACTCTGATTCCCGGGATAATAAATGGCCCAAATCACTTCATTTGCCTGTGAAAGACAAAATAGGTTCAGCAATTTCAAATATTAACACGGATACACAGACAGGCAGGGTTATGCTATCGTATTAACAAAATCATATATAATAGGGGTTTATTAAGAGACAGTCATTTGGAAATGAAAGACAATTTCAATTTTATTTATTTGTACAAGTAATTATTATTAATATCGATGATATAAACCGTAAATTGAAACTAAATTAAGCCACATTAAGTCTTTAGATGAAAGTTTCAACCGGAATCCTTCGATCCAGTGGGCGCGGATAATCCGTTGTGTTCAAATATTTCCAGTTTAGTGCGCTAATTGAAACAGCTGGTATCGTTTTCATATTGAAATTTAAACGCACTCCATTCCTGTTTGTACTCTCCGGAGCGCGAGCTGGCCCCGGACAGAGCTTTACCTACAAATTGACAAGTTTATTGTTCCACTAGATTTTATTTACGGATTTGACCACATAGATAAAAGCAGTGAATATTTTATTATTTTAGAATATAGAAAAATTGTTTTTGTCAGTTAAATATGTGTTCAGGATTGTATACTTACAAGGGAAGGGCGACACAGTGTTTCACTAATCTTTATCGATACTTGTTTTGAGAAAACACTTAATTTTTCAATAATTTTTAAGATGAATTGAAAATATTCAGTAGTAGGTGGTAATACAACGAGAACAGGAACAATGCACCACCAACACGCAACACGCAACACCACAATAAACTCAAAAATACAGTTTACGTAGGTACGTTTCACTCCAACACCGGAGCTTTTTCAGGAGATGTTGGCTCTATAATTTCAAATACACAATTTCAAAGATTTTTCTTTTCTGGTTTGGCGGATTTTTGTAAAATATTTGTTTTTTCGCAAAAAAAAATTTGAAATTTGGCAAAGGAAGTATTTCTTTCAATATTTAAGACGTAATAGTGTGAAATAAAAGGCAATTTTATGTTTAAATTATAAAATCAATGAACTTATATTTAAAATTCAATGGAAAACCAGCCACAAGAAAAAAATTAAAGAGATAAGCTCTTACGTAAACAAAGACAAGACTAGAGAAGACTAGTTTAGTGATATAAAAGATATAAGTACGTAAAACACTGTACCCAGCCATTTGCAAGTTAAAAGACACGCGCTACCTCCCTCCCCTCCATCTAATTTCCGTTCTCTCTAACACGAGTTCACGAAACGCCCGTCTTTGCTGCTCTTTGATGGATCAGTGTGTAAAGGCTTCCTCACAAACATTATTTGACAAACTTTATTTTTTACCGGAAAACTTTCATCTCCTTTACTCATAAGTTGTTACCGAATTGATTGAGGAAAACACATTTGACAGCAGCTATGGACTGATCGGTTTGAGCAAACTATGAGAACAATGAAAAGGACTGGACAAAGGAAGAGCACTGGACAAGTCCGGATTGGCAGACTTCATTCACGTTTGAAAAAATGGGGAACTCTCAGGCATACAGGTATCCTCACGTTGCTTTCCTTTAACGTTAAATCATGTATATTATATTTAACTGCTTAAAACTCATTGGACCCCAGAAAAGGAAGTCGAAGGAAGGAAGTCAAGATTGCTGTAGTTATTTTCAAAAAAATTTGACTATTTTCAATCCGATAAAATCATCAATCTTCCTCGCGCCTCGTGGTGTTGTCGGTACTATAGTCCTACGCTTTTAGCCGAGGTGTGACTTCCATAATGCAAATAGAGAGGAATTCAAAAGAGCAACCGCCGAGTTTCTTGCTGGTTCTTCTCGGTTCGAACGGCATTCTGAACCAGCGGTAAATTCACTTGACCATCGAAAAGCACTTAGTATTAGTTTATTTAAATAAAACTTTTCTCTTTTTTTCTATTTTATTCTTATCCTGAAATTCCATCGTCGAGATTGGTGTAGCTAACGAACTTTGAAAAGATAAACACAAGTCAGAAAAATACATTTTACATTGTATATGGATTTAAAATTTAAGTTTTTTTAAATACAGGTCATATTAATTGAAAAACACAACCATTGTGCTAAAGAAGTTTATCTTTTTAAATATATAAAGGAAAAGGTGACTGGATGACTGACTGATCTAACAATGCACAGCTCTAAACTCTGCCTGGATGGATCGGGCTAAAAGGGATACAGATAGAAATTATAACGTAGGCATCCGCTGACAAAGAATTTTTAAAAATTCAACCTGTAAGGGGTTATAATAGGGGTTTGAAAAATCGAACTTAACCTGAGCGAAGCCGCTGGTAAAAGCTAGTCTTTTATAAAGTGCGTTCACTTTACGTTTCTGTTAAAATATTTATTTTGTACATAGCAAGTACTTTGAGTACAAGTACAAAGAGAATGTCTAACTTTAGACAACTTAATGCTCGAATAGTATTCTAAGAACTTGTGATTTATGACAATGAATAATTTTAGAAACTACTGAGATGAAGAGAATTTATCTAAGCTTCGAATATAAGTAAACAACATTCATTACTAAAGAAAATACCTATAATAATGTTTTATTCTTAAGACTTTGGCCTTCTTTTAGTTGATCCGACGTTCAATCCCAAGCACGCATCTTTTACTTTCAGTTAGGTTTGTTTTAAGCAATTAAGGATAATTTTCATCATCTCCGAGGATTGTGTACTAAATTCGACGTTTTAAAAACTGTCAGGCACCAAATTTCTCGATTAAAAACTAGTCAAAGACGGTAAAATTGGCCCTAAATATCACGTACTTGCCTGGAACTTGCATCCCTGAGAGTAATGTTCATGAACGCCGTAATGTTCTCAAGGTTGGCCAATCTGCATTTGACCAGCCTGATGGATTATGGCCTAAATCCTGTTCATTTGAGAGGAAACCTGTACCCAGTAGAGAGCCGGATATGAATGATTGGATGAATTGTGTGTCAAATGTTTCTTTTTAAACATAAAAGTGATTGTCCAATTAAGTTATTGAAAAATTCAGTTTTTTTATTACCTATATAGCTATTGACGCTTGCAGTATTAGTTTTATCAACGATTCGCATTGGATTATCATCTCGTTAAAGTTTAAATCTCGCAGCGACTCAGGTCGCTGGCAACTTGTAAATTGTTCCACTTGGCAACTCGGTCGACACGTGCGCTCGAACTTCTCTCCCTCCGACCCGTGGTGCTCGAGAAAGCGATCTTAATTACCTCTGCGGCATTCAAATTCATCTAATTTCCCCTGCTCTTTACTCCGTTAGCGTTGAGTTTTATATTTGAAAAATAAAACACTTCAACATCGCCAAGTTTAACCGACGAATAACGTTTTGACACTCTTTGTACCCACTGACAATTTATCAAAACGTCTTTATTCATCGGTTGAAGTTTAGTGAAAAAGACCTTAATCCATTGTTATACAGAACTACAAGTTCCAAGTTTTATTTGGTAGACTGTTTTTGAAACAATGCCGGTTAAAATTTAAAAAAATAATGAGAGCCCCCTTTAGAATAACTTCTTAATTTTCGAATTTGGGGTATAGTTTAAAATTAAATTCTGTTCATTAATTCAGGAGTTATAAGGTCCGATAGACACTCAGACTGATGGACAAATGCAAATTCACTCAAGTAGACTCGAAAACATCCCTTCGCTCAGTCAATACTGTTATTTGACTGTAGCCTCCCTCGGTAGGTATTCACCAGAGTAGCACAGCGCGCCAGTCAAAAGTTATAAAACCAAACCGCCAAGTGATCGCCATAAATAGAACATAACTTCGAACGCCATAAAATATCACCGAACGAGAGCGTTTGAGTAGCGATAGTAGCTGAGAAGTGAGAACTATAAACAACTCGCAGCTCGTATGTGAAAAGTTGGCGACGCTTAGCGGCGGTCGCGGCCTCACGGGGAACTACAAAAACTTTGACTTATCGCCGGCTGCCGGAGTTTCGTAAACATGTTCTGTCATGTCTCTATAGGGTACCCTGTCGAGGGTGACTTTAGCATCCCTTGGGCTTGTAGATGCTTTTCTACTGAAAGCTGTTGCAAAATGCAGCAGTTGATTGTAATTATTGAACGGCATTAGTAATCGATATGTAAAGACTCAACTTGCAGTTCCAATTTAGGGTATTGGTGTTTTTGCCTGTTGGATGTGGGGTTTATGAGAACGATCAAAAATCTATCTGTATTATATATTAGGCACTAGCGGACCCGACAGACGTTGTCCTGTCTTAAGTTTTTTTACATTCTCTTTGACGAAATTGGCAGCACGCATTCTGTCAATGTTATGTCAAACGCCATAAGGTTACATCAAAAAAGTTTGAATTGTAAAAGCGGTTACATTAGAAATAATTTAATATGGTGGTTAATATTTCTTAAATTTTCTAATTTTCCGCGCAATTTTCTTAATTTTTTCTTTCATAAGAACCTTCTCCTAACAATAACAAACACAATAAAAAAAGAATTAGCGAAATCGGTCCAGCCGTTCACGCGTGATGCGCTTACAAACACATTAAGCGATTCATTTTTATATATTAAGATTATTCGCTACATTAACCGCGTGGATTTTAAGATTTTAACTAATCGATTATCTTCCCATTTTTGATTTGTCAGGATAAAAGTAACCTATGTCCTTTTCTAGGATGCAAGCAGTCTCTGTGCTTATGCTGGTTAGGGCGTGAGGATGTTAGGATTAACTTGAATTGCCCCTAATATCAACAGTTTATATGTTTTACACAAAAACCCTTTCTATTTCCGGGATCAAAGGAAACCTGAATCCTTCCTTGCAGAATGCTATGGAGGCCCTGTCCATATTGGTTAGAAGAACTCCAAGTATAAGTAATGAAATCTAATGGAGTAGATCCATAAACTATACGCATTCGCCGCATTCGTTTCGAAATTGTAATTTCCTGCTTCACAGCCACGGACGGTACAAGAACTGGTATAAACACGAGCACTTGTGCGAGCTCTTACTTTGAAAAGAATGCCCGGTTCATCCCACTCGTAATTAATGAATTTTATCTCGATTTACTCGCTAAGTAAGTAGAACATGGAGAATCTCGAGCTGATTTTATTATTTATCTGTACTTACTTAAATTAAAATACGTTAATTAGTATTACTGGAAGTGTATTGGTAATACACAGATTAGAGTAAATCTGTGAGTTAATATAACTTTTTTTGCTAGCCAGTACCTGTAGTGTTGAAATAGAAATAGAAATAGAAATAGAAATATTTTTTATTCAAATAAACTTTTACAAGCACTTTTGAATCGTCAATGAATCTACCACTGGTTCGGAATGCCTTTCCTGCCGAGAAGAGCCAGCAAGAAACTCGGCGGTTGCTCTTTTCAAAAAAAAAATAAAAATTTTACAATTGTTATTCAACACAGGATAGTTATTACTGTCTTATGAATCACTGGAGCGAATTATATCCACGCTTTTTTATCATTTACATAGTCTTCAATTGTATAATATGCTTTTTTCATGAGAGTAGATTTAATTGATTTCTTAAACTTGTGTAGAGGCAAGTCTAAGATTGACTGTGGAATTTTATTGTAAAACGTCACGCCCATTCTCACAAATGTCTTTTGGACCCTCTTGAGGCGCAGCCCAGGAAACATGAGCCTATTTGGATTTCTACTTGGTCTATCGGGCAAATCACTCTTTTTTTTGTAACTCAAAATGTTTTGTCTGACAAATATTATGTTGTTATAAATATATTGTGAAGCTACTGTAAGAACTACTGTTGTCACGTCATATTTTATACTAGCTGATACCCTAACTTCGTACACGTGGATTGAGATTTTTTTAAGTCCCGCGGGAACTCTCTTATTTTCCGGGATAAAAACTATTGTTTACTATTTTAGTCTATATTCTGACTCTGTGCCAAATTTCAACCAAATCGGTTTAGTCGTTGCAGCGGGATTGAGTAATAAACATCCATATATCCATCTAAGTGTTTCCATCATCATCATCATCATTTATCCATCAGTGGATAAGATCAGGTGGTTTGATGACTGCGATATACTTACATACTCGACATAAGTACTTCAGAGATTTTCCTTCCAATGTTTCGCGACAGAAATGTCACCTCAACCTGTAGACCTCGAGGTTCGATCGCACAATTTCATTACGCAACATTGAAGCGAAACCTCGCATTGAAAAACGAACATGTTCCCATAATAGTCGCTAAATGAAATTACGACCAACATATTATTAGAGTCGACGCTAAAACGTATTATCGTAAGACATGTTTACATAACGTTAACTCTCATAAAGTGGGGCGTTCCCGGGCAAATGAATAGACGAGCATTACTCCCGGAAGAATGAAACGAAACCGCGCCACGACTTAATTAATTTAAACTGTAGGTGGGAGTACACTTGCTACTTCATTACGTAATGTGAGGCTGAGATGTAATTTATGGGGCAGAATGTTTTGCTTTTACTTCTCTTGTACCCGGGAAAGGCGTGTTCCACTTTATTTCTTATTCTTGCGACCAAAAGTGGCGGGTAAGGAATGGATTGCGTTTACGAGACTTATTGGAGTTAACGCAGACGAAACAATTTTGTTTGAGACCTATTCTTATTTGGTTAAGACTGATAAAGAGCTGGACTCACGATTTACTGACGCGATGTCACGTTTCGCTAATATTACTATCACTAATATTATAAAGGGGAAAGTTTGTATGTGTATGTCGGTGTCCGATAGTTATAATTAACACACTGTAGTCAGAGTTATACAGTGATGACTCGGGTCTATTTTTCTAACCGAGTAAACAATTTACATAGATTACTTTTTTCATAAACATAATATGGAGTAATAGCTACGAATGGTAATAGGTAAAAGAACTCTAAGTTTTTAAATTATCGGTTGTCTGTGACAGGCCAGGCGTTAAGGTTTCTTATTCATTATTTAAAAGCACTTTGTAAAACTTTATTTGGATAAAAACTTTTGTAATTTATTCTTTTCTATTCTAAATCTTACGCGTCATAATTATTATATTAATAATGAATAATGGAAATGCCTCTTTACAGCTCTTTATTATTTAAAATTGATTCAGAAAAAACTCAATAAATATTAGGTACCTAAATAATACAATTGAAAAATAATAGAATGGTCAAATGCGTGTCGGGCTCGCAATTGAAGGGTTCCGTACCAAAAAACGCCGAAAAAAACACGTTTACAGTAGAGGAAACCCTTTCATTTTTAATTTATTTTTATTATTTTTTGTTATAGGGGCAATAGAAATACATAATCTCTGAAAATTTCAACTCTCTACCTATTATGGATCTTGAGATACAGCCCGCTGACAGACAGACAGACGGACGGACGGACGGACAGTGGAGGCTTAGCAATAAGGTCACGTTGGTTACCCTTCGGGTACAGAATCCTAAAAAGTAGAGTTCAATGTAAGGAATTAAGGAACTCTGTAAAATTTAGGAAAAAAATCGGTCAGAAACTTTTTGTTTAATTAGTTAGCCACGGTCCACGGAAGAGGTAGGGAAGAGGGAAGGGGGGGGGGAGGAAACGGAATATTACCGTCATCGGACAGGGCGAGACAATTGCGGCGATTAGAATAATACAAATGTTCGTCATTGAAACTGCCATCAAAGGAAGCTTAACCCGAGAGCGGACGTCGTTAGGGTTTAATTAAAACATTTTTAACCCCAACTACCGCGAGGGGCCTCGGACCGAATTCAGTTTAAGGAATTTACGTAGTGTACGTTTTACTTTTTAATTCCTTTCTGTGATTTCGTAACAGTGTTATTTTAGTACATACAAACTGGATTTTTGTAAAGAATATAAGCAAAGTTGAACTCGATTAGTATTCTTCTCTCCTCTCCAAATAAGTAGATAGCTAGTGCTAGGAGTGGGTGAACCTGTGACCTTTCAGTTTACAGTCCGCTCATTTAACCGTTGGACTAGCTACTGAGGCTATTACAATATTGTTCAATGGACGTTGGAATCCGATGGACACTAAGTGGACCGACCACATCATAGCCGCTGGATACAGACAGAGCAAGACCGAGGCATCTATACAAGAGCCGTATGCCTAGCTGTGGACTTTGATAAAAAAGGTTACGTTAAAAAGTTAAAGAATCATCATCATCTCAACCCAGTGTCGGCCCACAACAGGGTATGGGGGTGTTTTCAGAGTGAGAAGGGTGTAGGTACACGTAATTTCGACCTTAAAACATTTAAAACCAAATGACCATAAATCCGCTACGTTTTCTAAATGTTCAATTAGGGATATTATCTTTCTCTCGCTAACATTTTGTTTTATGGGTATTAAAAGTGTATAAGCTGCGTAATTAACATGAAGTTAATGACTTTAGTACTTGTAGTACCTACTGTAACAAGTACCGCTGTTTTCATCAGATATGAAAAGCTCGTTGTGCAAAATAATACACAATAACGGAGCCGTGTAACGCTGTATAGCCTTAGGTAATTCAATTGAGAGTTTTAATTTCGGAGTGAAAACATTGTAAAGAATGAAAGCTGCATCGCTTAGGAGAATTTGCACGCTAAATCTACAATTGTATACTCCCTTCTCTTATCTGCAAGTTTGTGTGTGTATTCTCTTGTTATTCTAAAGTTGCTGAATGGATTTCAACTCATTAAATTCTTGGAAAATTTATGATGGAGTGCAGTACACGTGAAGCGTTTATAGCACAGTGGTTAACACTTCCTTTTGGGTGGTTAAGGGTTTGTTCTCACGCACGCATTTTTGAATTTTCGGAGTTATTTACGTTTAATATTCACTAGAGCCTTGTATTATTTTACGTTATTATTTTTATCCCGGAAAAGCAGAGCTCCCAAAAAACCTAAATCCACGCCAAAAGTCGCGGCAATCAGTAAGAAGCAGTAAAATATTTGTATCCCGTTGTACGGCATAGTTCAAATAGGTCAAGCTCGGAAAACGATATCTACAACTTAATCTAAACGACATTCAAATTAGCTGAGCCACTTCGCGGAGCAACGGTTAAAACATGACAGCAACATGTTTACGGAGCCCGACATCCGGCGATAAGTCAAAACTTTTTGTTGTTTCCCGCCGCCCCCTTTCCCCCCTCTGACAGCGAGGACGTACCCATATAGCTAAAGTATTGTTAACTTTTCGCATATGAACTAGTTACACTTTTGGATATATTGCTTTGGATATTCGTACGGTATACGTTATACATTATGATATTCGAAATTCCAATGCAAGCTACAGATTGATATTGTGATTTTTTGCATGGGAATAGTTGAATGGGAATACCTAAGTTACCTTTTATCCCCGAACAAAAGAAAGTTAGCGCGGGATTTTTAAAAACCTAACTCAATACAGACGAAGTCGCGGGCAAAAGCAAGCGAATAAGTATACTCGTAGGTTTGATAGGCAGATTTTTTAATGAGATCTGGTTGCAACAGTGGTTATCGGTGTATAGTGCTGGTTGAGTAAAGTTGACCCTAGTCCATAGCTGGATGGGTGAACGACTTTGAAGGATTGAATTTGACCTTTCCTAGTGGCTTATTCTTCAATAATAACCGGATCATTAATCATTTAAGCCTTGTATAGCGGCCAATTGTGCCGTGCAGCTTTAAAAAATATTAAAGTTCATTATTTGACCATTTTTCCCTTCGTGAGTTAGAAGTGTCAGCGAGGTGTTATTCCTTCTACTTCAGAAGTAGGTGTCGAGGTTTTTATTAACTGGAGCACCTAATTAGCATTCTTGCGCATGCCCAAGAAAATGTTAGTGGAGTTTGAAACGTGCTGTTGGCTGAACTAAAAAAAAGACTTTTATGTTTCTAGGAAATTATCTTATCTTTGATAAACAAGTGGTAACTAAAATAATCAGTACTTATATCATACCTAAGGGATCATATTTGTACGAAAATGTGCAAACGTTAGTTTGTCTTTCAATCACGCAGTAACGGAGAAATGGATTTTCGCGATTTTTTCCAGTAAGTATACCCATACTTGAGGACTTGGAGAGTGACATAAGCTACCTTTTATCCCAGAAAATAGATTGTTTCTACCTTTCTGAATTTACCTCAAGCATGGTACAAGGTACAGATACCTAGGCAAGGAACAGCTTCCCAAACGAAAAAGTTCAAATCATAATTTCGACGGATATATAAACAGACGAATAAAAAACTAAGGAAATATCTCGCATAAACTTCTCGCATTGTTTTCCAAAATAGAGTTTCGAGGAAGGGCTCGGGTTATAAAAGTGAAGTGTAACTTACGACTTAAGTTCGTATGAGGAAAGTTTGCGACACTTAGCGAATATGGCGATAGCTTCGCGTCAAAGACATTTACTAAAAGGGGAGCAGTTACTAGAAAGGTATTGTACGGTATTTGTAATGCTACCATTCAGCGTGCCATAAAGGCATTCCGAACCAGTGGTAGGTTCGACGATTCGAAAGCACTTTGAAAAAGTTTATTTAAATAAAGAAGTTTTCAAGTCTATTCTTTTCTACCAGTTTTTAATACACACTAATCGTGTTTTTGTTTACCATATTCATCTGCTAAGCTATGACCTGTCTTGAAAGAACTGGAGACGGAATATATTCGCAGATTTTAGTGACGTTGTCGTCTTTCGATAGAGGTCCACAGCTGAACATCACGTGAGGTCGTCCACTCAAATCCCATGGCCTGGTTCAGCAGCTCCTTATGACTCATTTGATGATGTCCATCAAGTGGGAGGTCTAGCGCGGGGTTGCTGTTCCGACCCCCGGAAGTCAATGTCCATTAGTTCTTTTTATTCGATGACAAGATTGTCGTCGACTGCGATCTCACTTGATGGTAAGTGACTACAGTCTAAGATGGTAGCGGACTAATTTGAAAACCCATGCCCATTGAGATGATAATATTGTGTGTAATATGTAAATCGCATAGTTTTTGAGTAAGTCTATTTATTAATTCAATAGCATATATTCAGCTCTAACGATCTTTGAAGCTGAAGTTGGAAAAAAAAACTCAATAACTTACACGGTAACTTTAGGGCAGTCTAAGTGGACGTCAAAGTGGAAGTTTTGACTCATTGCCTTTCAGCGTAACTACACTTACGAAACATTGTTTTAGTGTTTGAACGGAGGCCAATTTTTAGGGTTCAATGACCTGAGTGCTCCACATTTTAGGGAATAATCTAGTTTTATACATTTTTTAAATTTTTTTTATTAAAGTGTTACCCTACACTTAAAGGAAATTTTTAATATGTATTTATAAATCTATTAGTTTTATACAGTTAGCGTTGAGCACAGATCGACATAAAATTGAACTTGTTCTGGCATTAGTCATCCGAAAAAATTAGTTTAGTTGAAGCCACTAAAAGTGAATAATTAAAAGTGTGTACCGAGCACGTGCATGAAATCATTACTTACTGATACTTTATGGCAGATTATTATCAGGACTAATCTTTGCAACAGCTGGACCGATTTAGATGGCGCGGTGGGACTTCTCCAGGCAGATAGAAGATTATACAACGAGTTATCTAAGCTACTACTAATCTTGGTAAATCATTGTGTTAGAAATTAAAAAAATAAACGTCGAATATTTAATCTTTATAATACCTGGATTGATTTCATTAACAATACACAACATAACTAAATAGATTAAAAAGGTGTTTGTTTAATGGGTTGTGCCCCATTAGGAGTCTCTCCACCTTTCTGAGTTTTGTGCCAATTTTTATACTAAACTAGCTTTTGCCACCGCGACTTCGTCCGCGTTGAATTTTCTTTGCTATAAACCTCACGGAGCCCGAGACCTTTCCAACGAATGCAAAACCGTGGAAATCGGTTCGTGCGTTCTGGAGTTATAGCGTCAGGAAGGAAAACCCGACTTATTTTTATATAGTAGACTAGCTTTAACCCACGGCTTCGCTCACGTTAGGTTCGATTTTTTAACCCCCTATTTAACCCTCTTGGGGTTGAAATTTTCCAAAATCCTTTTTTAGCGGATGTCTACGTCCTAACAGCTACCTGTATGCCAAATTTCAGCTCGATCGGTCCAGTGGTTAGAGCTGTGTGTTGATAGATCAGTCAGTCAGTCAATCAGTCAGTCAGTCAGTCAGTCACCTTTGCCTTTTATATTTATATATTTAGATGAAATACAAAATATACGTTCATCGTTATAAAGTTTATCCCGACTAACGCCCGGATTACTTACTTACAGATTTTTAAATAAAGTCTATAAATAATGAGTTATAAAAACATCGGTTTATTCACCAATTAACGAGGGATTAAAATCTCGCTTCAAACGCGCTTGACCGAGGCGCTGTGGTTGATTATAATTTGTGAATTAATTATTATATTCCATTGTACATTGACATAGGCTAAGCTGATCAAGAGTTCCGCGCTGCGGTAAGATGTCACGATGAATTAGTGATGTGAGGTTGGCTGTCATTAACTATCCGTCGTAATTGGGGTTAAGATGTAATTACCATATTAGTTACATCCGGATATTGTATGTCTAACGAGGATGCTGACAGGTGTTTCACGGATAATGGCGTAGGTATGTTTTATAAGAGCCCTAATTGATAACATTAGCAGGAGAACTCATTTTGAATTGAGGTTTTCCAATGTCTTCTGTCTTTTTTTTTTTTTTAATAAAAAAAGTTAACCATGGTGAACTTGACTAATATTCTCCTCTTCCCTCTAAATACATGTACAGCTTGTGTTAGGAGTAGATAGAATAGAATATAATAATTTTTTATTCAAATAAACTTTTAAAAATTACTTTCGAATCTTCAAATGAATCTACCACTAGATCGGAATGCCAACAATAGAAACTAGCAAGAAACTCGGCGCTTGCTCTATCGGATACGACACCAGTGCAACGGATAGGAATTGAACCGTCAACTTTTCAATTTTCAGTTTAACCGTTGGGCTATTGAGGCTCTATATATTACGTTAGGATGGTAGGTGTCCGACCATTGACAGTTCGGAGGAGGATTTCCTGAGGGGATGCATATGCTTTGCATGTTCATTTGCAAGTTCAAGTTAATCTAACGTTTGATATGCCAATGGCATACTAACATAGCGAGCTACCTTCTGTCATATGTAATACATGGTTCGTTATACAAAGAGCTGTGTGAAGTGCGAGTATGTCACATGCAGTGCGTGACGCAGGCGAATCGTGTCTGCTGGGTGTGGATGAACGCGCGCTATGCATTGTGAACGTTTTTTGTAGAGTTCTTTGTATTACATCATCTAGGAGCCAAATTATACACGTTAACTACAATAACAATCTCCTCCCGACCGAATTCAGCTAATCTACAGAGATTAGACATCTGCGCGGGAGATATTATAGTGCACAATTTTGTGCGCAAACATAGGCGCACTCTCTATTCACTTGCTCTTATAGTCCGATGGGACGGAAATCCGATATGATCGGAGATAGATCAGGCATAGGACCGACAGCTTTACGTGCTCTCTGAGGTACGGGATTTACCATTAACTCCGGGTTAGTACTGAGAATTTATTGACAGAAAAGCAGAATACATTTTATTGCCCAACCCGGGATCTCGTCATCTGCAGTCAAACTTGGAATACCCACCCGACTAACTTCAACTTCGGCACCTTCAAGTGGCATGTCCTAGGCAACCGCACTCTACTTTAGACTGTATCTTCACTCAGCATCAGGTGTGATGGCAGTTTTTTTATCACCACAGCACGTTAAAAAACAAAACTTGTGTATTTCTGTGAATCAGTAGAAGGTATTTCGTGAATTCAGAAACATCCGCAACACTCGACGTGACGTGTGCCCAGGCCATTATTCAGTTTCTGTTTCCTGCCATACAGTAATCTAACATGTGTAGTCTGTCCGTGTATGATATTCCTGGGACTAATTGCATTAGCTGCCTGTTCTCGCTTAGATCTCACACACGTACATATTGTTCGTATTATTTAAATACAATGTTGGGTTAGTTTGTGAAGTTGTAATACCTAAATTGGTCCAGGTTTATTCAGGTTTGAGGCTTTATCCACTGCCGTAGTTCTAATTGGCTAAGCTTTCAATTACGATGTATGTAACCGAATCTTGCAGCCGTCCGGTGTTTCAATATCGCTTATTAGTTATTACTATAATAATATTATGAGGCCTTATTTCTTTTTCTTACTCATAAGTTACAATTAATGTTAGTAATATTATTGGTGAATTCGTATCGTGTTCGTGTGTGTGTGATAAGTAATTATTGTTAGTACTTAGAAAGTTTTCTAGGTAAAAGAAATCTTTTATTGCGTATAAGCTTCCCCCAGATTCTGCAATTTTAGTCTATCTTTTGCTTATTCTATCGATTATTATTTTTGAGCTATTGATGATCCTCCTAACTTCCTTTTCCTCCGTTTCATGTAAGCCCTATTATAACTTAACTTAAATCAATTCGAACATCCACCACTTTAAGCGTCCCTGCGTAGTCTTCTATTTTAATTCTTCAATAAAAAATCAGTTTGCGTATTTTCTGAAGTTCATTTAAGTTAAATTGTTTACGGATCACGCAAAATCGAAGCAAAACAAAACAAATTCCCTACTTCTTTCCCTAATAACGTTACAGGCAATGAAAATAGCTACAAAGTGTGCAGTTTCGGCGGCGGCTTACTGACTTACTGCAGATTTGTTACGGCGTTCTGGTATAAATCCCGCACCGGCACGCCCCTCCACGCCCCTGGCTTACAGCTGAGGGGAATTTAGCGAAACTGAGTAAGTACTACTTTAGGATCCAGGAAGCGTACAAACACTAGGCCGTCTTTCATATGTAAATAGCGGATAGGCAAACTTACTTTCACATTGATCAACAATGCCAGGGAAATACTAAAGGACAGGGAAATACCACAATATTGTGATATGACATTGTTGCAACATCGCATTTAATCGGTAAGCTGGGAAAAGTTTCGATGCTCGAATTTTTTGTGCCACAGAAACCACCTCAGAAAAGTATTATTTACAAAAAGTTAAGTTAGATTTTAAGTACCTCTGTATGTAAGTTCAAGTGTATTACTTTTTTTGTGTATTTCGAAACAAAGACGAAGAAATATGACATGAACCCATCTGACTGCCAACAAGATGAGTAAGATAATTTCATTAGAGAGTGAAGTTTGTGGAGTATTTTTAAAAACAATGGGCGAGTCATATAACACTGGTGTTCTTTTTTTTAAAAACATGCGAAGAGGAAGTTTAAAAATTCACTGAAAATTCCTCGCAATGCTAATGGAAATAAAAACACAATAGTGCAACTCTCAGGGTGAACTGAAAACCAAAATTTTGACGCTCGTTTCACTCTTGTCGTAACTATAAAACAAGTTTTAATCGTACTTGGAAGACAATATTTTTTTTATACGACGACAAAATAGTGCTTGACTGCGATCTTTCGTGTTGGTAAGTGACGATGCAGTCTCAGATGGTAGCGGGCTAACTTGGAAGGGGTATGGCAGTGTACATTCAACCCATACCCCTAATCTGTTTCTACAGGGAGGTGCCAGGGAAGTCGTCAAAATTATTAATAGGTAGCTTCAGCATGGTCTATGCCTTTTTCAAATCGGATCCCAAAATTAGGAGTAGAAATTAAAGTCGTGCGCGTGCGGGCGTCCTTAGCGTTGTATCGTATTACGGGAACTTTGTACTACTTTATCGTTTAGTGATATAATAAATAAATTCGCTTAACGGCCGCTCGTGGGGCTGCTTAATTCCATTGCTTAGTCGGATGCTCCGTGTGCTCAGCCGGGATAGTGTTAGCACTAAATAAGCTGAACTATATCCTTCAAAATACTGATGTTTTGACTTTTGATGCTACGAGTCTGTCTGTATGTTATCGACGTAATTATGATAAGATTTTGTTTTGAAAGCAAGAAGGTTCTTAGCATTGTTTTGCAATTGAGATATTGATTTATTATTACATAATTATCATCGGCTTTTTTAACATAAATTGTAGTAGATAATCTATCTATAACGTAAAGTATTAAAAGGCAATTAATTTGAAGGCTCTACATCAGTAGTTGATTTCGTTAATCATACATTATGATTCACTGAAACAAAGTATTTTCCTGATGCCCATTATTTATGCAAGCATCAGTCTTTAAATTAAGTTTAAGATTAACTTGTATACTTAAGTAGATTTATTTTTGAACGATTATTATTATTGGCATTGAATGGGTCTTACAAGGTCAGGAACCTTAGAAATTTTCGTCTGGGTTAATTTAGTACTCTGAACTAATTATGAATGAAACCTGGGACTTCCTGGGACGCCGTAGTACTATATACTGTCAGAAAACATTATCTTAAGCTAAGTGTGTAACTTGATAACAGTCCATACATCACGCGATCAGGAACAAAGTTCGCAATCTGTGACGTGTCATCAGTCATCCTGTATCGAGGCGTTTCCGACGTCACAAACACGCCCCGTATATATAAATGCCTCCAGTTCACATTGGTCCAACGCGTTCGGTAAGTCGGCCAAAGGTTTGATACCGCTGTTGATGAACTACGTCAAGTACATCGACAACCAAAAGCTAAGAAAGATCCTTTTAGCTCCTGTATTGGCCATGATTGGCATCTGCGAGCATTAAGGTTGAAATGGTCTCTCTTACTGCTGCTATATTTTTTTAAGTTACAACCTCAATTAGAACTAAAAAAAAAAAAACAAATGAAGGAAAGACTGAGTGACCATTCGTCGTAATACATATTAAAGCATGTCAAATCGGTAATACATATTAAAAACGCAAAAATATACTGTGCTGAACTTTGTACAAGTTGTTGATATTCATTTGCCGAAATAGTCGATCCAACGTACACCAGGGGCTTTACACGCTAAATCCTATAATATTATTATATAGCGGGCAACGCGTATAATTCAAACACTCCTTAGTGGATTAGACAATATTCTGCGGGATGATCTACGGATTTCCTGCAAGGGATTAAATTATTATTGATGGTACCGGCCTATCGTGAGTAACAAACACACTCTCGCATTCATTAAGTATTACTATTGATAAGGATGTTGAGACCCTGAACACCTAATCTAAATGATTGGCTCGTGAATACGGTACCAATGCATTCGTAAGATACTCGGTTCAGCAGTAACGTATTTGGCTATTAATAACTCCACTCACGTGCCGCGGGTGACAATTCTCTTAATTCATTAATTCAGCGCAGATGTGCTGCCGCGTGCTCCGATCACATAATGTGTCGCTGCAAATGTTACGTAATTCAAAGACAACGAACAAAATATATTACGCAGATGGCTGCGAGATCGGTTCAATTTTCTTGGTACACAAGGAAAGACTTAATATGTAACAGGAATAGGTGACTGACTGATCGACTGACTGATCTATCAACGCACAGCTCAAATCCCTGGAGGGATTGGGCTGTGGCACACATAAATAGCTATTAGGAAATAGGCATCCGTTAAGAAAGGATTTTTGAAAATTCAAGCCCTAAGGGGGTAAAATGAGGATTTGCAAAATCAAACTAAGCTGAGTGAAGTAACTGGCAAAAGCTAGTTAATATATGAATAGAATAGAAATATTTTTTATTCAAATAAACTTTTACAAGTACTTTTGAATCGTCAATGAATCTACCACTGGCTCAGAATGCCGTTCCTGCCGAGAAGTGCTAGCAATAAACTCAGCGGTTGCTCTTTTAGAAAAAAAAAAAAAAAAATTTTACAATAGGTAACAAAACTATGTAAGCCAGAAGTTTTGCGCAGTCCTCACTTTGTCAACATCTCCTGAAGATGCTGTGGTGTCGGGGCGAAACAAACGTAGAGTGTATTTCGGTAGTAGTTGTAATTTTAAAATATTTTCTTTGTCAAGGCAGCGATCACAGAAGAAAAATATGTCAAAGTGTCTTGAGATGTGCTGCCTACGAGGTTGAAATCTATTATCAAAATAAAGACGGCTAACGTGTTCAGAAACAAATTAAAATAATGTACGTTCGCCACCGTGCAGAGACATCGGAGAGAGAGAGAGAGAGTTTGTGATTGAGAAGAAGAAGGACAGAGTTGGAGAGAGAGAGAAATGCGATGACTGTCCCAGGTGCTACGACCGCGAACATCAAAGGGTTGTGTAGCTGTAATGTGCTACGCGTTGCCAAAACTAAGAGTATGTTACTCTTAGGTCGAAATAAGAAACGGTATTCACAAATTGAAACCGATAGCTATCACGAAAGGCTTTTAGGCGCGAAGGAGTGCGTTAATGACTTCTCTGCCACCGTATTGCGGCCAACAATGATTTTTTGTTCGGCGCAGATAAGTGTTCGCCATTAATCACATTACGCGAGGAATGGTGCCAGGCTGAGAGCCGGCGTCAGAACACAGCTCGAAGAATATAAAGACAAAGAATTGAATAAATTTTTTTTCTTAAAAGAATATTAGCCACGTTGGCTAATATCCTTCTTTCCCCTCCAAGTAAGCGGAAAGCTTATGCTAGGAGTGGGTACGACAACAGTGCAACGGGTGGGGTTCGAACATCCCAAACAAGCGACCTTCCTGTCCTCCAAGGAAAAAACGTCATATCATCAAGTCTCTTGCCATCACTACTTTTATATTTCAGTTATCTGCTGCCCGCAACTTCATCCGCGTAAAGATTAGGCTTTTCTAAGAATCCCGCGGAAAGCCTTTGTTTTTTTTAGATTTAAAAAGTAATCTCATCTTATCTTACTCTCCAGGCCCAGTATATTCTTGAAAAAATTCATATCGATACCTTGCTGCTTTGCTGCGTGATTGACATGCGTGGACATACCTACGTATCAACAAACACGATTTCGCGTAGTATATTTTATATTCGATCGTGGTCTCTTGGTCTACTACTCGAGGAATTCCGAGAAGATTAGGAGATTCGGAAATATTGGGAAATGTGTGCATATAATAATCCAGTTATATCCTCCAGAGAAAATATACTATTGGATGAATAGGTACAATATCATGAGTATATATTCAGAGAAGAGAAGATTAGTAGATACATATAACTTTTGATATTGAAAACGAGTTGTTTGCCCATCAAGAAACTTATTTGGGTTCATGTTGCTGAATTAACTTCTCTGTAGTTTTAATGTAATTTTATTAAGAGCCTACTCGAAATTTCCCACCAGCTTTTGAACCATCGCAAAATACATTTTGTTAATTATTATTTGAAATAGATTATATTAAATAATAATTAGAGAATATTAATTTATGCTTTCCGGATTAACCTATTAAATGTTTTTGAGTAAAATGTAAGCAAAATTTGGTAAATGTTTGATGTTCGCCGCGGAAGGTTATAACTAATTAATTAATATTAGTACAAAATGGATCAAAATAATCATTTTCATATTGGATAATAAATTGTTAGCGTAGGTATGGGCTGGAGAAAAATATATATCTAGAATATTTGAAAACACACAAATGACAAAGCTTGAACTACAAAGGGATTATTATTTTTGAATAAAAGAAAACCGCATTCGAATCGGTCAAGCCAGATCATACCTATTACGCAGACATCTTCTTAGATGTACTGAGAAATTTTTGAAATTTGCATGAAGGTTTTTTCTTAACTTACGAATAAGATAAGATGAAGTTGTGGGCATCAGCACTCTCTCCGACCTACATATATAGTACCTATTATTGTAGATACTAACAGGTAAAAAAATCCATAAAAAATCAACATTTTAATAAAACAATAATAATAATTAACCAATAGAAAAAGTGGTAAGTATAAAAGTTCATTAACTCTCGGTCACGAACTGTTTTCTGAGCAAAAAGAAAAATCATTAGCTGTATAAAATGAAAAGAAATGGCGCAAAACGGGGAGGGTTTATTAACATAAGTAATTAGGGAATTACGAACAAGATCTCATTAGGGTTCTCAGTGTGTTTTTCAATATGGCGGCACGTAATTACGGTTATATTACCTACTCGGAGTGAGCACAACTCTATTTGCTTGCACTCATTAGTTGATTCCGTTTTAAAACGAAACAAGTTTTTAAACGTGGTAGTTTTCGTCGACACCGGGGAATGAAGTTATCGTGTTTGTGTGCGATGTTTGTCGCTGGTGTTCCGCAGTTGTTACTAGGCCGGGATCATTCATCATCATCATCATCATCATCAGCACATTCCTAACACCAGCTTTCCGCTTATTTGGAGGGGAAAGGATAATATTAGTCAAGTTCGGCTTTGCTAATTTCTTAAAAAGAAATTAATACATAAATCAGAAAAATCGTTTCAAGAGCGACATAGCAGCTTTTATATTATTCAAAGAGTTATGCTTAGTTATATTAGGTCCTCGGGGAAAGAGGATGGACGTATGTGTTAAGATAGCACTTGACTGCGACTTCACCTGGTGGTATAAGTGACGATGCGGTCTAATGTGTCTAGAGTGGTTAACTTTTAAATGAGTATGGCAATTTTAGTTAAACCCATGGCCCTAATCGCTTCGTACCCCTTACCGTGCTGGAACGCTAAATCGCTTGACAGAACGTATTTATCGTTAGAGTGGGAACTAGCCCTACCAAAGTCTCCCACTATACAAGACCAAACGCATTTTACAAAATTTATTTTTCCAAATTGTCCCCGCTGGGAATTGAACATGAGACCTCCCACTTTGAGACCAAAGCAATTCCTGAAAAGCCGGCAACTCATTGGTTTGCCTCTGGTGCTACCAATGTTCATGGGCGGCGGTAACCACTTAGCATCAGGTGACCTGCCAGCTCAAATAAACAGCGCTCACGCTGACCTAGTAGAGAGGTCGTCGAAACACCATTGAGCTAAAGGGAAGACTTTTACCCACCGGAGTAAAGCTGCTTTCCACAGTAGGTACGAGAACGGTGTCGGCTGTGTCATTAGCGATAGTGATAAGGAAGCGGCGCCCGCAATATTACGTCGATATATCAGCGCAACCATAAAGAGCAATCGCTGAGGAATATAATATCACCCTCACTACGTTTCTAGGAAAAGGCAATCAAGTTTCCGCAGCCATACATCATAACAGCCTCAACAGTGCAACGGTAGAGCTGACCGTCCAATTTACCTGCACTCTGTAGTGCATGGATTGGAAAATGATCCGCCCTTAATAGGTATTTTTTTCTAACTCATCAGTTTCTTTCCTGAACATCTTACTAATATATTACTTTCCTACTAGTGAAATTATAAATGCGAAAGTTTTTTTTATTAGTCCACAAAACTGACTACAATTGTTTAGACAGCCTTCATATTATATTATATTAGGTATATAATAGTACATTATTGCAAAGGCAGGGAAGTAGGCAATTGCCATTTCCCGCCGAGGCATATATAGTGCTTTTCTCAAAAGAATGCAGGGAAATAAAACACTTTTTATATTATACATCCAAATCCATCCGCCATTTTGGTTTAAATCTGGTGGAGTAGGTACAATCAATCTCCATTTCACTCTCTGAACCGTTGGAACTCATTTTGATTATTATTAAATTTATATTTATTAAGTAGGTATGTAAATAACAAATCAAGACGAATTTTCAGCTTTACCGCCAATTTTTTTTTATTATCTGTGCCGACAGGCAAACGCATTTATGGCTATACAGCCACGTAAACGCAATTTGCACTAAGCAAAGAGACTATGGTATGCCAAGAATGACAAAAGAGATCCGATCAAGGAGTATTTAGTAAACCCAGCACGCCATTTCATACTGTTGTATGAAACGGCATTACATTACAAAGCTCCTGCAATATTTAAAAAAAAAAAACGCTCCGCGAAACAACTGTTTCGCGGAGCGTTGTAATGTTCCAAATTCAAAAAACGCTCTTGCAATGGATTTGATTTTCTTTGTCCGACAATTCGATACTTCCGCGTGTTCTTTTTTCGAAAATAATGACAATATTTCCATGCATGTTTGAGAAAAAAATATTTATTATACAATCGAGTCTTCTAGAAGTGGACGTGGCATGGGTACGTGGAAACAATAACTACAGCGCAATATTAGAATAAAAAAAAGTATTGGGTTTTTCTGTCAAGAAATTCTCAGTACTGTCCGGAGTTGGCAGTCAGTTATCCCCGGGCCTCGGAAACGCATAAAGCTGACGGTCCTGTGCCTGATCTCTCTCCGGTCGTGTCGGATTTCTATCTCATCGGCCAATGAAAGTGGGGGAATAGATAATGCACCTGTGTCTGCGCACACACTTGTGCTCTTTTGACATTGACCCCGTGGGGATCAGTTGGGAGGACATTACGTATAAATGATATGGAGAGGTGCTAAATACCTAAGTAACGTGTAACAAATACTCCGTTGATAATTTTATCAATTTAGTACTATCACTAGACCAAACCTCGCTCTGAATTTATCAAATATCGCGTACCACAAAAAAGGCAGCTTCAAATAACGGGAACGACCAAAAAGCCCTCTCACAATGCGTTATATTTTTATTTAGAACCAACAAGCTTTTCATTGGAAAATGGGGAATAGAAAATACGACTTTCAAAAGCTCTTTTAGATCGTTGTAGCTACCGACCACTACTGTTTTACAACATTATTGCCAAAGAGTCTATAAGGAAACAATTTAATTTTATAGACATCAATCAAATAAAATTTTACTAAAGATAATAAAAAATATTGAATTAAACACTCTTAGAAAGTCATTTTAGAAAAATTGTGATGTAAAGAAATAATAATAAATTATTATAAATATATGATAATAAAATTATAATGGATTACATCATCATAGATCGAAAAATCTTGCAGTACTTACCCCTAAAATACCCTAAAATAACTAAAATATCCAAATGTATCAGAAACATACAGCTAAAATGGCTGGCAATGTGTTTTTATGAAGCCAACAAGTTTTTGATTGGAAAACGGGAAATAGAAAATACGTACAGAAAGGCATTCGCACTCGCGATGCACACAGAGCGAGGGTAATCCGACCGCAGCATCCATTCCTGATATATCTGAAATGGCGCACAATTAGGAGTTCCAGAGATACACAAGGCAATGATGCGCTCGTACTGTCGATAGCGCAGGAAATCTATCGATATTAGCATTTGAATTGAAGTATTTGCATGTCCGAGCCAATCAGCCACACAGATAGGAAATGCTTGAGTACCTACCTATCTTTTATAAGGAGTTTCTTTGAATAAATGATTTGAATTAAAATCTGTATTAATATTATAAATGCGAAAATGTGTTTGTTGATCTGTCCTTCAATCACGCTGGAACACAACAATGGATCGACGTGATTTTTTGCATGGATATAGTTGAGGGCCTAGAGAATGACAAAGGCTCTATCTTTATACCGGAAAGATAAAAAGTTCCCGCGGGATTTAAAAACCTAACTCCACTCCATATTTGAATAGAAGTAATTTGCTCTTGTTGATTTTATGTTCTTTGCTAAATTATCGAAAAATATATTGAACTAATGGACGAAAATTTCATCGACATCGAACAACTTTCTGATGTTATAATTGACAAGCCTATTTAAATTGTAGTTAATGTAGTTAATACTTTCACTGTCGATTTAAAAAACACAATCGGTAAATATTTAATGAGCTATAATGGCATGGTCGTAACCGTTCAGATTTTAATAACCGTCAGCATGTTGGGGCAGGCTTGAGCCGGGGATATTTTGACATGAAGCCGCCTGAATTGTGGTCGCGGCCGTTAATAGTAATGAAATGTTGGTTGTTCCGATATACAGCTTTGAAAATTTGTATTTTGATAAGAATCACTTTTCGTTTTGTTTTTAATTGGTTTGTCCTTCAGCAGTAACGGAGCAAAGAATCGTCGTGGATTTATGCAGAGGTATAGTTGAGGAGCTGGAGAACGACATGGGTTACCTTTCATACGGGAAGAACAGAGGTTTCTCGCGCCATTTTCAAAATCTAACTCCACGCGGACGAAAGCTAGTAAGTAATATTAAAAATGGGAAAGTATGTTTGTTTGTTGGTTTTTACTTCAATTATGCGGCAACAGAGCTACGGATCGACGTGGTTTTATTGCTGGGTATAGTTGAGGCTCTGCACAGTGACCTAGGCTACTTTTTATTCCGGAATTACGAATATTTCCCACGGGATTATGAAAAACACTCCACGCGAACGAAATCGTAGGCCAAAGCTGGTCTCTGAGGAAAATTATCACACTCATCCTATATTTTAAACTGGTGGGACTATATTTTTGTGTGATTTTTACCTAAAATTTTTCGAATCTCAGTCAATTCCCTAAACCGAGCTGTGCTTTTAAATGTACTTTAAATTAAGCGCAGAAGGTCAGAAGCCTTAATTCACTTAACAACAACAAACTCCATATAATCCACGTAATAATTTGTTAGCCTATTACGTATTTTCAATTAAAATTTAATTGAAAACGTTACGCATTAAAAGCAGTTTTGTTTGCGATTATCGTTTTCGTTAACGATAATTTTTATTGGTGTGACCTTGCCTGCTGTTACGACCTTCCAACATGTACACTAATGGCGGTATTGTACACACTCCAGTTGATCGTAATCGCGGCACGATGAAGCAATTACAGTGTGAGGGTTAAAAAGCTCAGCTTTACCCCTATCACCCCTACGTTAGCGTTGTATAGAGTCGTGTCGACTTGTCCTCGGTTCAATTTAACCGCAACAGTATAAGATGGATGGCCGAATGTGTTACAGGCGTCTTCTTAAACAATTCACAGGTTTTTTGACGTATCGCGAGTCAAGCTGCAGATTATGTTATACTTTTACCCGCGACTGCCTCCGAGTGGAGTTAGTTTGGGGAGCGTGCTCTACATCTACTTTACAACCTTGTCCCCCTTCCACAGAACCTCGAGATATCGCGAGTTAATCAAAGTATTAAATAGTTTGCGCAATGTAAAACTTTTCCTTTTTTACTCATCGTAGAAAACGACACGCGAACAACATCAATGAATAATTAATTCAAACTTAACAAAAAAAAAAAATTAGAACGTAACAATACCAAAGTTTCAAAAAAACAGGAACAATCTATATTAAGCGGATCTGACTTGAGACGCAGTGCGGGGAAGCGATAGGAGGTAACGGCCAACTTGAAGTGAACGGTTAGTATGTCCACACCACTGACAGTTTAAACTTGTCCCCGTATAGTGGAGTTTATTACCCTCGTACGAGTAATAATCGGCCACACCGGAGCACTCGGCCGTCAGACTCCATGTAGCTCGCTGATTATTCGCCAATACGGTCCTAAACTATCGAAATAGTCCGCCATTTCGGATAGAGATGATATCTGTATTACGGTCGTACGATGTGTGCGGTGTACGGGCGACAGCGATTCTAACTAAAACAATTTATCATCGTTTGAATCGCTCGCTTTAAACGTTATTGAATACGAGTAGACAGACCCATCTCAACGGACCAGTCAAATATACGGGAGATATTATCGCTATTAATCATTACTAATATTATAACTGCGAAAGTGTGATTGTATGTTGGTTTGTCCAGTATTCATGCAGAAACGGACTGACCATCAAATGGGACGGGAATCACGGTCGGAGGGAGAAAAGTCGCATGAACGGCAGCTTTACGTGTTCTTGTGAGGCTCGGTTAGGTACAGCCCTGTTAACAAAAAAGATGACTCCTTTTCCAGATGCAGGACTAGTCTTAAACGCAGTTATAGCAAAATGTCAAAAAGCCGCCTTTTTAGTTAGCACGGCAGAGGTGACTTGCCAACTTCGGTCCACTAAGATTTAATTGACAGAAAATCGTTATAACTTTTGGCAGTTACAGTACAGGCTAAGCTGGGCGCTTAGATTAATGGGGCAGTTACATTTTCAAACAAGTAAATAGTAGGTACCTATGTAAGTTAATACCCGGTTCCCGCTCCGCTCACCGCTCTGCACCTATCCTATTATAGAACGCGGTTCACATATCCAGTGCTAATGATCGTAGCACATAATATTATTATTATACATAAACAAACAGCAACTTCGATAGCTAATAATTAATGCTAACGACATTTTACGATACCGTATGTGTTGTGTGTGTGTGTGTGCTAAGATACATTTCTGGTTTAAACCCGTAATACTGATACGCTGGTTATTTTGGCTGGTATATTTTTGTAAATTTTTTTAGTGCTGTACAAAATTTTATAATATAGAAAAAAATCTAGCAAGCGTATAATAGAGCAGAGATTCAATAAAAAAAAAATAAAAAACACACCGCAGAAGATATTTTGCAACTCTTGCCTGACAGTAGATTTCCGCCAAAAATTACTGTCAGCAAATAAAACGCTACTACGGACGCAACGTAATTAAGTCCCGCCATATTGAGGAACCATAATGAGATTTTGTATGTAATTCCCAAATTGCTAATGCTAATAAAGCTTCGCAGTTTTCTGCTTTTTTCTTAGGACTTAATGTTTATTATTGTAATGCGATGACTGAACAACATTAATATTGCAACATTATGGTGCAAAATAAGTTACATTTTATGAACCTGTCACCTGCAATATGCTACAAGAAAAAAAACTGCAATCGATTATGATATTCTGATGATTTTTTTTAATCCCGTGAGGGCTCTTTGATTTTCCGGGATAAAATAGCCTATGTCACTCTATTGGTCCTAAACTATACCTTTGAAAAATATCACGTCGATCTATTGCTCCAGTGCTGCGTGATTGAAGGAAAAGCGAACAAACAAATAAGTATACTTTCGCATTTAAATACCTATTAGTAAGGTAAAGTAGAGGTGATGAATTTGATTCTTATGAAAAATCGGTATGATATTTTATACATATATAGGAATGTTTCACCCGTACACCGCAAGGTGTCAGCACGCGGCGCTGTCATTACTCGGCGTGCGGTCGTAATGGAGCACGTGATGCGGAGCGCGACACGCCGCGCGGACGTGCGGGCGGGCGGACGTGCGGGCGGGCGCACGTGCGGAACGGCGGTTGTTGTAGTGTCGCATGGCGCCCAAAAGCGTTGAATTTAAGAACATATTCTGATAATCGTAAGCAGATGACGGCCTTAAAAAGATTTAAACATTTTAAAAGATTTTCATAGTTTTTTTATTGGCTTACGCTTGACGATATAATCAATGATAGAGACCACTGATGAGGTATTGATTGGAGCGCGCTTGCCTATAAGATTCAGTACTCACACTTGTCCTGAAAGTATACTCAAATAGGTGACAGGAATCATGAATGCTGGAAGGCGTTGGTTGTGTTGGGAATCACTCAAGTTGTATTCTTAAAGTTTTGAGGAAAAACCGTTCATCATTTTGGTTTTTAGTTGTTGAAAAGTACTTTAGAATAGCTAACCAGCAACATCTGAACTGAGGTCAGACATTATAATTTCCTAAAATGGCTAAGCCCGGAAATTAAACCTGGGACTTCCCACATACTAGTTCAAACTTTAGATAGGTCTAGATGCGTGGACAAACTACAATTTTGCGAGGAGCAAAAATAACTATTACACTAAGCCATGAACTTAGTAAAGGAAAGAAAAAACACAACAGTTACAAAAACTTTTAGTATGGTTCCACTCCTTTTCCCAATTTATTTCAATTACTCTGAAAACAAGTGCAACGGTAAAAAATATGATTATAGCAGTTAGAGCTTTCCGAGCCATTCCGTAAGCTCGATAAAGACTGTAGGGTCGTTTGGGCACAGTGCCGCCAATGAATCGCGGCATGAGCGCGACTTAGCCATAAGCTAAGCGATTATCGTCTTTACACTGCGCTTACGTATTCCATTTCCTTTTTAAATTAAATTTCCTGTATTGAAGTCAACGTTTGCCTTTCCGATTAACTTGGTCGAGAACGAGCGCGTTCGGTCGAGTGTACGGAGCCATTGAAAGCAGCAACGAGTGTACCTACCTATAAATAATACTATAATAATTATCATTTGACGTCTTTACAATATTATCCTTACTAATATTATAAATGCGGTGTATTGAGTATTTGTGTATTGGTTTCTTGTCCAATCGCGCAGTAACTGAGCTTCGGATCGACGTGATTTTATGGCATAGTCAGTTTAAGATTTGGAGAGTGGCACATCTTGGATGAGGTTTTTAAACAACTCCATACTGATGAAGTCGCGGGCAAAAGCTAGTATAAATTTTCACGATCACGATTAATAAATGTCGACCTATGACACCTTTCAATGAAAAAGAATGACTGCAATCAGTTCACACCTTCGATCATTTTTTTCTTCTGTGATCGAAGGTTCACACTTGACTTGTGGACTTGTGGAGTAAGTTATATTGAACTCTACATCGTTTTCCTCATTACGGAAAGTTGTTAGCCCTTTCCATTATTCATATAATTTTTCTGGGGATAATAATGTGGTGGTAGGTACCCTGATCTTTCCGAATACCGCATAGTGACCTTGCCCGACGAAAAAATTTGAGTCTTAAGAATCTTGATTATGTTGGCGATAATAACTGAAACCGACGGCTAAACACGCCCTACGAGGCAAGGAGAGGCGAAAATACACGCAATGTCGGTCACCTATCCAGTTACAGACCGCAGTCAACTTCGCTTAACCGGCATGATCGTTTGATATGCGCTGTCACAACTAGGCCTCACGTTCCTTCCCCGCTTCCTATTACATGGCACGTTAAGCACCAACTTGCTTAGTGTGTGTTATAGGCAGCACCAGCTATGTTGTATAGAGCGGTTCAGACGTCAGTTTAATGCCTTACTCGGATACAATTACAGCCTTGCTGCCTAATAGCAGGGATTAATTACAGCGTTGCGTCGAAAGCTATACCTGTAATAGCTACCTAGTACCCACTCATCAAGTGCGTAATAGCTATTTTGGTTAATGACTGTAACTGTTTTACCACTCTAAAAAATTTATTAGAGCCCTCGCCAGGTTGCATAGTAATGAAACCTGGCTTCGGCACGCTAGCTGTGACAGCCAATAAAGATGTTCCCAGTATAACACTCGTCCTAATACAAAATTAGAACGAATGCCTATCCATTCTGTATTTTTATTACCAACTAGCTTTAACCCGCGGCTTCGCTCACGTTAGGTTCGATTTTTTAACCCCCTATTTAACCCTCTTGGGGTTGAAATTTTCCAAAATCCTTTCTTAGCGGATATCTACATCCTAACAGCTACCTGTATGCCAAATTTCAGCTCAATCGGTCCAGTGGTTAGAGCTGTGCGTTGATAGATCAGTCAGTCAGTCAGTCAGTCAGTCAGTCAGTCACCTTTGCCTTTTATATATTTAGATAATGTCAAATTATCCCTTATTCGACTAATCGACAAACAAAGGTGCAGTAAATATTCTTTTGAAATGAGATTTATTTTAGTGAATGAATAGCTCTGCCCTTCTGAACGAAAAAAAAATAATTTTTGATTTCATGAATTCAAATCAGTGAAAACTTTATTACTTAACCATATTTTTATAATAAAATACGGATGCTTAACTTGTAAAATAAAGCCAGCTTTTCAGTCTAAATACCTACGAGTGGAGAACTGCTCTTGAAACTTATTTCTTTAAACAATGGAACGGCAAGGCGCGGCTGACTACAAAAATAAACATCTCACTTCGCTTTGTGCAACTAATTAGTGCCTAACAAATCCCTAGCCAATGGCTTTCAAAAGTTTATTTATTCTTTGTTTGTCACAAATTCTACAGAGAAGATAAAATAATTCCTATTTGAGTTGTTGCGTTTAATAAATTGTTGAATATCTCTCCAAGATGAAATCCAAAGTGAGGAGACTGGTAGAATAACCGTAAAGGTGTGTAGAGTAGGTTATTAATAAGCTACGTGTACAATTTAAGCGCTCACCAGAAGTTTTTCTATTTTTTTAAGTTCCCTAAAAATATTTAATTATTTTCCTTTGATTTCCTTTTTTAGTTCCTCTCCTTTTTCCATCTTCTTCACTTCCTTTCCTTTAATTGATAATGATTGCTCACTATCACTTAATATTGTTAAGTGTAGTTTGTGAAATTCTCACCCTTACTCCATGTAATATGGTGTCACAACTAACCCAGAACGAAACCTAATTTTCACTTACTTTTCCACTACTGCATCAAGAGTTGAAATATAAAAATTCCTCTTTGTAAAGAACCTTTTTTTGGGGCGTAGCCCATTTAGAGAACTATGTAATATTTGAGTCTGAATCATATATTTAGCTTTTACAATAAAAATAAAATGTATTTCTGGTTAGAATTTTAATATAAGCCGTAATAATAAAAAGTGAAGAAATGGAGAAATACTAAAGCTGATTGAAAACTCAATCTTCTATAAGTGATTTGCAGGTAATGGCACTGGTTTTCATGTCGGCTACACCTGTAGCGGTGAGCGCTGCGCTCTGCAATACATTACGTGTACTTAGCCGTACGCATCAGTGTTCAACGTAGCACGAAATGGCTGTTCGACCTTTACTGCATGCCACCATGCCACATAGCTGCCTATTGTACCTAACTACTTACCAACTAATACACGTGTATTAGTATCAACATATTAATTATCTATTATGTATTGACTTGTATTGATTGTAGCTTCATATTTGTGTTCTATTTTAAAAAAATATATATTCAATAAGAATGTATATGTAAATCTTAGAATTAATGTATACAATAAGTTAACCCTTCCAGCTCCAAAATGCGCACTATATAGGAATAGTGTAAATGGCTATTTATATGTTCGTTAAACTTCCAGAAAATATTAAGCAACTAATTTAAAACAATTTGAAACAAAAAGTTTAATAAGTTCTTAAGGAAAAAAAATATTATTGTATCACAGTATACATCAACGAAAAAATTGTAATGTATGTAGTGATATTTCCCAGTTTTAAGGTTAAAAAAATTGTACGCCTTACGAGTCTACTAGAGATCCAATAGAAGCAGCTGCCGTGGCCAATGAATCAGTTTGGTCATCCGATGGGCCAATGTGTCAAGAATTTTGGGTTCGCATTACGACTATAAGTTCCCGTTAGTTTCTGGTCTGAACATAATGAAACATTAGCTTTCGTGTGCCCGTTCGGGTTTAAACCTCTTTACATAGTATAAGCCTATTTCTTATCCTTTCCTTATCCCTCCCAAACAACATTACATCCATTAGAACGATGCTGCGGGCGAGGACTAAAGTGAGCTAATATTTTCATACTACCGTTTTAACGCTTAATATGCTATAATTTTTTCTTTCAAATTGTATTTGAAAAGAGGAATCGGTGAATATTTTACTGGCGTTTTTCGGTAAGAAAGGCATTTCAAACCAGTAATCAATTAACCTTACAATAATTGTAAAGCATATAAATACAATATATTGTAGATATCCCTGCCATGCAAAACTTATGCCTAGCCCATCTTAGTATCTCCACTCTAAGTGGAGATCTAATCTTCTCCAACCAAAACATACTAGGTACATATTTGTCGATTCCAGTTCATAAAATGAAAATTATTTTTAGTAACCTAAAAAGACCTTTTTTTTTTGATTATCTATATATATAAAATTCAAAGTCCTGACTGACTGACTGAGATATCAACGCACAGCCTAAACTATTGAAGTTACAAACTTGAAATTTTTACAGTTGGTTCCTTTTATGACGTAGGCGCACACTAAAGGATTATTGGAAATTCCACCCCTAAGGGGTTTAAATAGGGGATGGAAGTTTATATGAAACTCCGTCATTTTTCAAGCTGTTTCCATCAAAGTTGGTATTTGAGATTTCAGTTAAAAATAAAAAAAGTACGTGTGTCACAGTTTTTGAAAATTCCACCCCAAAATCTAATTCCACGCGGACGAAGTCACGGGGGCAAAAGCTAGTTATCTATAACAAGACTACCCTTGATTGCGATTTCACCTAATGGAAAGCAAGCTTTTTCTCATAGATGCCTTTGTTGGTAAAGTATACTTACCCATCGGAACCCTACCCTTCCTGGGTTCTCGGGAAGTTAGCATTTTAAAATTTCCTTAATTTCTCAAGTTCCTATAAAACTAATTACTTAAAACGATCAAAGATGATCTCTTTATCACTTATCTAAACGATAAAAAGCAGATTTATCTCAAGTAAGAATAAGAATGTCGGGGATTCTCGAGTAGTTTGAGATCGCAGTCTGAAGCACGGCTAGTGGCTTTTACAGCACATAAGCCGTTGCTTATCTCCATGTAATGAGATCACGCGGCGCCCGCCCGAGTGGACAAACATTTCCTGACGACCGTCTCCGACATCTCAGCGTCCACATACTTGTGTACATTTTGTCGGACAAGGTCCTTCTGTTTTGTTTCCAAACTGACTTTGCTGTTTTTGTTGGAATGTGGAATGTTTTCTTAATGGGTGTAAGATAATAGTTTGGGCTTTTTCATCTCTTCGTCTTTGTCTTTTACATCAATATCGCCATTTAACACAAAATATTGTTGTGTGTTTTTTAAAACAATTTTCTTTTCCCATCCCAGTGAAACCAATATTCTTGTACCTATTATGTTATTTAAATCTGACACCCTTTGTCATGATAACGCTGATCTCAAAACCTCACCTGAATATTAAAGAATAATCTTTGAGATAATTATAATTAAGCCGTCAATCCGGTTAAACGTGCTATTTATATATATATCCGTCTATCCAATTATAGAACAAGCCTACACAGCTGTGGACTAGAGGTATTAGCGAGAGGTATTAGCAAGTTGTTATTTTTTAATTACACCACCCTTTTCCACCATTATATCATAATCCGAATATAATCAAGACAAAAGCATTTCGCTTATTTCATTAGCGCCAAACTGGGATAATACGTTACGTGCCCAAATTTCGGGACTCCCGAATTTATGTGCGGTGTTGGCTGCTGAAATTACCGCCAGTTCTCTATAATCTATATGGTCGAGAGTCCGTGGAATATTTCCAGTAGGTGCTTGATGGAAGCTAAAATTTAGTGAAGAGGATCTCTAGCGTTATTTATGTTGGTAAAGTAGACTTACCCGTCAGAACAGGGAGGCTGTATGGAAAGTTAGTATTTTAAAGTTTCTAATTTGTTTGCAAATAAAAAAAAAATAAAACAAGTTAAAACCTTTAAAATACTAACATTTTAAAATGCTAACTCAGAATTAGCAAACATAGAGTTGTAAAAACCGAAATATTAATGTGTTGAAACAAGTATCGTAGTGAATATAAAAACGAAGTGGTAGGCGGTATCGGGTCTGCTCGGGTTGGAAGTTCACCTCTTCAGTTAACTAGTTAGTCACAGTGATGGTGATTCGTTGCCAGATTTGTTTTCCATTCTAGCTTGCTTTTTCCAGCTTCAATGCAAAATATCTTTGAAGCCAATTTTCGCTTTGTATCAAGCACCCCTTCAAAATTTCCTACGGACTCTCATAACAATAGTTAACAATTGTAACTGGCTTACGGATTATCTGAAATTAATAACGCTCTTGTTTGCCAATTATTGTTTTACTAATAGGAATAAGTTTAGTTTATACTCGTATAATGCGGAATATTTCACGGAAAATTTTGTAACTAGTTTATATATCAGGATTCTGGTTAGGAAATTTGGGGTTATTTTGTTTTGGGACATTTAGTGAAAAGTTTGTTGTAGGGTCAAAATCAAATTGTTGTAGGGTCGAAAGCCCCAAGACGTGGTAATATAATATCCGTAGCTCACTCTTGACCTCTCTAAATGCTTGTTCCTTAACATTTTTTGACGGAAACCCAAAACCTGGCCCGCTTTCCCTTTTCTAGAATGATAATTTGCATAAAATAATCTCAACTCTAATGATATATTTTTGACGACCTCCCTAACGCAGTTTTGAGCACTGTTATCTTTTAATTAAGAGGTCTCGGGTTTGACTCCAGGCGAGGCAATTTGGGGATTTAAAGTAACTTAATCGTATCTGGTCTTGTCTGAGCTCAGTATCACTCACCATATTCATGTGAGATCGCAGTCAAGTTTTAATGAGAGTTTGGAGTTTATTTTTTATTTTGATACAGTAGGTTAGGACTTAGGAGGTAGAGTTGGTAAGTTTGACTTCTACAAAAAAAAATATTTACGAATTTTCACTTTACAATGATTAAACAAAACAATAATGCTATCATCTAACAATCATAAATTATAGCGAAAATGTAATTAAATCTCATCTAAGAAGGGACGTTTAATCATGGAATCAGACTCAAAGGCTCACGTCGAGAACAGATGGTTTGTGTTAATTGTCCCCTGGAAGTCAGCGCTGGGGCTCGGCTGGGGACAGGGGACTGGGGACGGGGGACAGGGGACAGGGGCTACGTACTGAGAGACGATGTTCGGCCGCTGAGTTACTGCTGAAATCATTGGAATTGCCGACAAATTGTGTTAATAGCATGAATTAAACGTGAAGTATAATTTGCTATATTGTTATCATAACATCAGAAAGGCTATAAGAGTAATGTAAATGTTATTTGCTAAATTATTTAGGTAGGGCTGGCCATGGAAATCCATCGGCTTCCATCGCTAGAACAATCGCTTATTTCGAATAATTATGAAAATTCCGCTACGGAGGAAGGGCTTCCAGGTTTGAGTTCTGATTTATGGTGCGTTAGAGTTATGCTGACAAAAAAAATAACATAAAAATGAAAGGTCGCAGATGAAAAACATATTAGAATAGAATAGAATAGAATAGAATAGAATATCGTTTATTCATTGACATAGATAAATACAAATTAAATAGGTACACTTAAGGCTTACACATTACAATTTCTTAAAATATAACTTAACTAGTAGGTATCTACTATGTATCATGCCAATGAAAGGGTCCTAGCTCAGCTCAATGCTGTGGATACAAAAATGTAACCACAACGCTGTTATTCTGCTAGGGCCCGCCCGAGGGAAGTTCATGATTAATTAAATAAGTACATAAAAGCGAAAGTGTATTATTATCCTAAAAAACTATTAAAATGTTCTTTACTTTTGGAAGGTATTTTTATTTTTAATTAAATTTTACTTAAATTTTAGTGCCACGGCTAAATATCTGATCAATCGTTTTTTTGTATGTTTAATAAATAGTTACGGAATAGTTTTTTGAAAGTTAATTTTGAATTTGCATTTCGAAAAGGTGGAGGAATGTCGTTCCAGCATTTCGTGGCAGCATATTTAAAGCTGCCACGAAATGCTGCAGACCTGTGGCGTGGCATTGATAATGGAGGCACTATTGTCCTAAGCCCAAAACTTGGCGCGCGCCAATTCAGTTTAGTGTACAGATATTCTGGTTTTTGGGATTTAATAACACCGAATAATAAAGTGCCTAGAAGTAAGTTATATCTATTTTTGATTTTTAACAGATTGTGTTCATTTAGAAAAGGAGTAACATGTGATCTTGGCGGAATGGGAAAACAATAACGAGCACATGCATTTTGTACACGCTGAAGTAGCCGCCACGATTTACTTAACAAGCATGGACCATAAACTGTCAAACAGTAATTTAATTTTGACAAAATGAGTGTATCGCAAAGTTTAATTCTGAGGTTAACACTAATGTAAGGCCTAAGTTTGTACAGAACTTTAAGTCTATAAAAACAGTTCCGTGCAAGATCAATTACATGGTTCTCGAAGCGTAAGTTTTGATCCATACGCAACCCAAGATTACGTGTTTCATGTACATGTTCAATGTTTACTCCATCAATGCATAGTTTTGGCTGCTGAACTAGTATTTTACTGACCTGCTTCTTAGTACCTGTGACCATAAATTTAGATTTAAGGGGATTAAGGATAAGAGCGCTTTGTTGGCACCATTATTATGCTTATATTATTATGCTTATAAGTCATAACAAATCAAAGGTAAATCTGCATCATCATCATTACAATTATGATGAAGCCCACAAGCCCGAATCGTGACTTAGGCACTTTACCCTAGCTTCAAAGTGTTCCCCATTCAAACAGCTCCATAGACGACGGTTCAAGGGTATCCTTTGTTAAGATTACACTAAGTGAAGGGGATAGCCTACGTCTTCCCACTTACTGCCAAGTTGACCTTCCTCGCCTCGCTATGTCTATGGAAACTGGACCGTAGCGGGTGCATAGAACGTGCAGTCAGGGGTCTTTGTAACTGGTCAAGTTTTCTCGTGTTTGGAGAACAATTTTTCGAGTGCTAGTCAAGTATTCATCTCAAGTTTTAGATCTTTTTATTAGGAAAATGTATGAGGGAATATTCCAATGACCTAGAGTAGATGCTGCGGTCAATATTGCATGCAAAAAAGTAATGGGTTTATCTCAGTTAATTAAGGTCTGAAAACTTAAAAAGCTACTAAAAATACTACTCCGAAATCTTTTTTACTATTACTAACTCCAACGCGAGGGTTGCCTCATGTAAGAGATCATTTTAAAGATAAGGCTACCCTTGCACCCAGCACTTTCTTCTGTTTTTTCTGTATGATATGTTTGTTTTTCTGTCTTGCGATCAAGTTTTCTACTTCTACTACTTACTAGTTTTCCGTTTTTAGTCGGAAATGGTATTGTACCTAATTCATTAGGTAGGTATATTAAAATTAAATTAAAATTATATTTGCAAAAGAATTTTGTTTTTCCTAGAGTTTTTTTTTTTTTCATTTTCGTGTTCGTTTTATTAGTGCAGATAATTACTTAAATATATTTTGGACATAAATCTTTTTTTTGTTAGTTATCATAGTAGGTTACCCAAATTTTGATTGATGTAACACTTTGCGATCTACTTACATAAGTGTGTGCCATTTTGTTCTCGCTATACGTATACCGAGAAATGTAGCACTCAACTTCGCTACACAATAATCTATCCTTCACACATTTTTGTTATAAATGATGCGAGCAAATAGAGCATAGATTAACTGCGCTTTTTTAAAAAAATATTCCCTTAATATTGAACCATGTTGAACATGACCAATACTCCCCTTTGCCTTACAAATAAGTTAAAGGCTATGTACGGCTATACGCCAGTAGTGGGGTATGAACGGCCAACCTTTCAGTTTTCAGTCCGCGCCTAAACCGTTGTGCTTTTGAAATTATATTACTTACTTATAGTTTTTTTTTTGTAAATTACATTGATTTTTGTATTTTATTTATAATTCATATGTGTTTCTCTATTTTCAGGTAAGTTACTAATTATTATGAAAAATACCATGAAGAACACAGGTAAGGAACTCGATATTTTTATTTATTAAAAGACATTTGGAACTTATTTTACAATCCCCAAGAAAACTTTGACTGACGAATAATTTTGAGTTGTGACGAGTTGTAGACACAAAAACTGTCAAACGTCAAATATATTTGTCGATTACCTTTTACTTGGCATTGATGTCCGCCCTTAGAGTTTTTATTTTATTAAAATCTACGGTCTAAGCGAGACAGTGTAATTCGCACAATTTGTAATTACCTCAGACTTAAATTTTGAATTTTCTCTTTAACTACAGCTTTAACTATTAGGACTTTGAGGTTTTAGAGATTTTGTACATTTACAAATTATCTATCTTCAATCCCTATTTAACAGATGTCAGATAAATGCCGGGTCAAAATACAAGCACTAACAACACTGTGACTAAACTGAGATAAAACGTAGCTAAGATCAGTTTATATTAGCAGCGACAGGGTAAGACGGGCTAGACTCACGCCACTCACGTTTGTTACTAAATTGGATAATACTCGTACATTAGTTAACGTTCATAAACTACCTAGATATCCAAAAGGTAGAAATTTTGAAGGAGATAAAGGTTTTACACATCTCAAGAGTGAGCGCTTGGTGATTAAACTTTATTAATATTATTGACCGAATGAACGGTCTTGTCTATTTCGGTGAACTTCAAATATTGCCGATTTGGAGGACTATCAAAAACGGCTATTTATTATTTTATTTATTTATTCTTTATTTACATCAAAAAATCAAAATATGTACATATGTTCTTTGCGCTTCTAAGTCTTATGACTTGTTGAAGCGCTGCACACTCCTCTAGATTATTATATATAAATTATTGACATAAAACATACATATTATGTTTACTAAAACTAAAAACAAAAACAGAAAGTATTACAAAGAAAAAATTAAAATTACTTAAGTAGGTAGAAACATAATATTATACAGATTAAAGGTAAGGTAGATATTAAATTTATAAAAAACAGTTCACGACTCGCGGCCACAGCGGCGATTCGATGCGGCAGGCGTTCTTTCGCATAGTGAATATATACATGCTGCTCCATTTATGTACAATATACATCTACTGTTAAAGGTTATTCAATAAGTAATTTTTGAGTTTGTATTTTATGTTGTTTTCTGTAAATTTGGATTTTAAGTCTAATGGTAATTTATTGATTAGTCGTGGTATTAAGTAGTTATTAGTTCTTTCGCCATAAAAATTGTTTGCCTTAGTAGTAACTAGCTTTTGTTCTGACATAGCCCTCGTCGTTATCTTGTGTGTAATATAATTTTTGTAGTAATCGAAATAATTTTGAGTGATTAGAGCATGTTCCACTTTTTTTTGTATTGGGAGTACCTTGCAAAATTCAAAAACTGCTTCGTCATTTTGTCTAAATTTATCTTTGATATTTGCGGGTAGATATAAAAGTAGCGGTCCTGACAAAATTTCTAACGAAATGTTGAAAGTGGGAAGAACTCTATTATCAAGACCTCTAACTCTACTGTTTAACAAAATCCTAGAAGAACGCAAAATTCCCAGAGATTGGGCCGAATCGGATATTATCCTATTATACAAGAAAGGGGATCCAGGTGACATTGGAAACTATAGACCGATTAGCCTACAGCCTTGCATCTATAAACTTCTAGCTACCTGCTTAGAACAACGCTTATCTGAAATAACCGAAAAGAATCAACCAGTAGAGCAAGCAGGCTTCAGACGAAGTTTCTCAACCACCGATCACATACACACACTTGATCAAATCATTGAAAAATTTCAAGAGCACACGCGTCCTTTATATTTGGCCTTTATTGATTATGCAAAGGCGTTTGACTCTATCTCACATGAAAGCATGTGGTTAGCTCTACAAGAAAATAACACACCTATAGAACTCATAGAGTTAATACAAGACATTTATAGTAAAAGTGTAAGTAGAGTCAAGCTGGACAGAAAAGGAGCTGAAATCAAAATAGGTAGAGGCGCGCGACAAGGTGACCCAATGTCTCCGAGGATTTTTATTATAGTACTCCAAAGTATAATGAAAACCCTAGACTGGTCTCATAAAGGAATATGTATCAATGGAACGTACCTAAGCAACTTGAGATTCGCAGACGACATTGTTCTCTTCTCTGAAACAGCAAAAGGTCTCGAAACAATGATAAATGATCTAAACTCTGCCAGTCTCAAAATAGGTCTTGAGTTAAACACTAGCAAAACTAAAGTCATGACTAACAATGTGGAAAAACCGATACACGTACAAAATACTCTACTAGAATATGTTCAACAATACATATACCTTGGCAAACAAATATCATTTAAAACATCAAGACATAGAGACGAACTGGAAAGACGCATTAAAATCACATGGAACAAATTTTGGGCATATAAGTACGTGCTGAAGTCAGATTTACCGATTAATTTAAAAACAAAAATAATGAACTCTTGTTTACTACCTTGCCTTACTTATGCTAGCCAAACCTGGATTTTCAACAAATACACGAAAAATAAGATCCAAACTACTCAGAGAGCAATGGAACGCAGCCTCCTTGGTCTGCGCAGGGTACACAAAACTAGAAATGTTACTATAAGAAAGAAAACTAAAGCTATTGATGCTCTAAAACACTCTATGAAGCTAAAGTGGAAATGGGCAGGCCATTTAACTAGATATACTGACAAGAGATGGACAAAGACAGTAACAGAATGGTGTGGTCCAGTTGGTAAACGAAAAAGAGGTAGACCATTAGAAAGTTGGGACAAGGAAATTAAAGAAATCGGAGGAATAGACTGGGCAAAAAAGGCTATTGACAGGAAAATTTGGACTAATCTGGAGGAGGCCTTTACTCAATGAGAGATCCTTAATTCGTAACATAACGACCTGACATTTATAATTTATAATTTTGACATACCTATATAATACAATTTTTTTTTTTTTTTTCTAATTTTAATCATAATATGAAGTAGGCAATTTAAAAATGTAATAAATTAATTATGTAGTTGATAATCCATATTTAAAATGTAATTATGTATAATGTAAATGATTAATTAAGGATAAATAAAAGGCTTTTTTATTTTTATTTTTATTTTTATTTATTTTATTATTTGCGGGTAGAATCATTTTTAATGTCCTTTTTTGTATGTTGTGTATTTTATTGAGGTGAGTCTTAAAGGTTCGACCGTACGCACTGAGACCGTATGATACAATACTGTCCATAAGTGTAGTGTACAATAGTAGGGCTGTTTTAAAAGTGAGTTTTGTTTTTGCTATGTATAATTTTGCCATAATGGCTCTGAGTTTGTTACATACAGTCTCAGTGTGTCTCTCCCAATTAAATCTATGGTCTAATAGTAAGCCGAGGTACATGTGTTCGTTAACTTCTTCAATGGCGATGCAGTTACACTTCGTCGGATTCCAGTGAAGACAGTCATGCGTGTGAGATATAAGGTAAGGTTTATCGTGATTTTTATTATAACTAGAGCGGACATGCATCAGTTTTGTTTTCTGCGTATTAATCACGAGTCCTACATCATGAGACCATTTACAGAGGAAGTTAAAATCTTGTTGAAGTTCTGTTACGGCTGTTGCTAGGTGTCTGTTAGCTGCTATGATACAAGTATCATCAGCGTATTGGAATAGTTTGCATTTGGTAATTATGTTTCTCAAGTCGTTTACGTACGCCAGATAGTGCAAAGGTCCAAGAACGGAGCCCTGCGCTGTTCCTTCTGTAACTGTTACTCTGTTACTGAGTTCACCGTCTACCTGCACCACATATGCTCGATCTGTTAGGTAATTTTCGAACCATCTTAACAGAGGTCCTCTAATTCCCGTATCATCAAGCTTTTTTATAAGTATATCATGTTAAAGAGTATCGAATGCTTTGCTGTAATCAATAAACACCATCAACACATGTTTCCTACCGTCAAGACATGTGTTAACGTAGTCTGCTAACTTAGCTAAAAGTTGTGTCGTACTTTTCTCAGGCTGAAAACCATATTGTTCGCTTGCGAGTATACGATTTTCTTTGTAAAAATTGTGTATTTGATTACACACATACTTTTCCACAATTTTGTCAATTACTGGAAGTATGGTAATGGGACGGTAATTACTGTACTCTCTTTTGCACCCCTTTTTAAAAATTGGCCGGACCACGCCAAATTTTAAATTATCAGGGTACTTAGCAGTGAGTATACTTAGGTTTATTAATTTAGTAATTACTTGCGTAATTTTTTTGGCCATAATCTTTATGTCAATAGGTTTTATTTTATCTATTCCGGGAGCTTTTTGTGTTTTAATGGTTTTTATTATTTTATATATATCTCTGTGTTCTGCTTTTTTGAAGCGCATTGATACGTCAGCCGGCTGTCTATATGAAGCAGGATCTAATAATGGTTTTTTACATTTAGGTAATATGTCCTTAATACTCTTATCAAACCCTTTAGCAAAGTTATTTGTTATTGATTTTGTATTGTTACTATTACCAAATGCTTTTAATATTATGCTATCTAGAGATACAGTGAGTCTACCTAATATTTTGTTAATGATATTCCATAGTTTTTTTGGCTCATTTTTGTGTGATCTAATGTCTTTTTGTATATAATTATCTTTTTGTTTCTGTACCATTTTATTACACAAGTTACGCATTTTCGTATATTCTAGTTTTAGTATTCTATTACTTGGATCTTTTTTCCAAGCAATAAATTTCTTGTCTTTTTTTTTACACAGTTTAATTATTGATTTATTTATCCATACTTTCGAGTTTCTATTTGAATTTTTAACACGCAAAAAATATTTCCCTGATTCATAACATTTTAAAATTTTAGATTTTAGATTATTATATAACTCAATGGGACACCCTATATCACACAGCTCATTCCAATTTATTTGGTTTAGCGCTTCCCAAATTATTTTATTATTATATCTGGTTACATACTTAGGTACATCCTGTATATCTTGCGTCCCAACGCATGTTAGAACCGTCAGGCGGTGGTCGGCCAGTACAGTACCGATCGCCGCCGAGAACATTTCTTGTGTGTGGGATCTCATGAAAATGTGATCGATGCAAGTTTTCGTCGTATTACTTTTTGTGATTTCTATTCTAGTGTAATCCGATATCCCACACTCAAGTCCATTCTCGCTCATTAGGTTTAGGTATTGCGTACGGATGTTATTATGTACTTTGATGTTAATATTAATATCGCCTAATAAAAGTAAGTCGCAGCTTGGTACGGTTTGTAAAAGATTTCTTAATTCCGATAAAAAGTATGGTACACTGTTCGATGGTGGTCTATAGATTGCACACATATATACTATACGATTCGAAGCTGTTATTTTACCTGTGATACATTCAAAATATTTTGTTTTGTGTGTACTTGTGACGAATTTGTGTTTGTTGTTAACATAGATAATGATTCCACCTCCTTTCCGATCGTTACGTAATTCTGTGTGCATACTAAAACCATTTAGTTGGAACATAGAACTCACACTATCACTGATGCCTACCTCTGTTAAAACTATTACATCGAGATTTCTCTTACAGCTGTAAACAAGTAATTCTAGTTGACTGAAGTTTTTTATGATTGACCGAATGTTCACGTGAATAAAAGTTAGGTTGCTACTGCACTGGGGAATATACTCAAAATAATCCGAAATATTAGCACAGTCGTAAAGCTCGGTAATACTACTTTTTAAAGAAATATGAGCCATCGTAGTATGTACTTATATAGGTACTGGTACTCTCGAGATTTCACTTATTTATCTGATAATTTATTTAGGTCGTCTTCTGTTCTTATGATGTATACTTTTGAGTTTTCTGATTTACGCACCATTATTTTTCCATCCTTACACCATACAAATCTATACTTATCTTTACAGTGCTGTTTTGTTTTCCACAAAAGTGTTTTGTTATACTTAGTTAATTCCTCTCGTAAGTACACTAACTTACATTAACATTAACAACTGAAACTTAGTACAATTTCAGTCATGTCCTGTAGTCAAACCGGTAGTAAGTAATGCTACGTTTATAACTCAAACTACATATACATATACAGACCCATTAATATATTTTCAGTTGTCAAATAAATAAAACAAGAAAATATGTAGAAACTGTAACCCGACTACGAAATTGTGTATCCGTCGTATTGATTTTATTTGTGTAAAATTGTGTATCTACACAGAGAGACATATATATGCTCTGATATAAATCTATTTCGTTTTAACTCTATCTTGAGTCTGAGCAGAGTGAGAGTGCGATCTATAGATTTGAGCTTAAGTAACGTGTTGGTTTTGTTCGTAACTTGGTAACATAAGTATGTATGATACGAGCATATGTTATGAGTTTGCTAATGGTTGTCATTTAATTATTATTATTAGTTGAACCTTGAATACTTTTGTTCGGACGAGCTCTTCTAAACGTATATACTACTAGGTGTTGCCCGCGACTTCGTCCGCGTGGATTTAGTTTTTAATAATCCCGTGGGAACGCTTTGATCTTCCGGATTAATAAATAGCCTTCGGTTCGGTTCTTGTTCGGTTCTCGTCGGGTGACCACCGACTTACCGCATCGCATTGTTCGCCCGCACAATTTTTTTTTTTTTTTTATTCGATGACAAGATAGCCCTTGACTGCGATCTCACCTGATGGTAAGTGACGATGCAGTCTATGATGGTAGCGGGCTAACTTGGAAGGGGTATAGCAGTGTAAATACAACCCATACCCCTAATCGGTTGCTACACGCCACGTTACGTTGTACACGGTTTTTGCTCGGCTCTTAAGAGTCTTACCGAGATATTGAATAGCCTATAATCTTCCTCAAGAATTGGGCTATCAGATACAAAAAAAATTTTTCAAATCCGGCTGATAGTTCCAGAGATAAGCGCGTTCAAACAAACAAACTCTTCCACTTTGTTATATTAAGTACAGATGGGTGCATTGCAATCGCATATTTGATACTACATACGTCAGCCGTAATCCGCGTCATAGGTCCAAAGCGGAGATTAGATTACATCAGTTTTCATTAACAGATGTTGACGAGGGCTCTACATAATGGCTCTCACGCTCGCTTACGGCGCGGCAATCTATGATTTCAAATTATTAATCTGTCTGATTGTTTTGGCTTGTAATAACAGAATATTCTAGCACGACACAATCGGCTTCGTTCCTTTATTAGCGCCAAATTGAGATTCTGCTTTGTCTGTGCTTGACATTAAGCCTGTGGATATATTATTATGGTGTTATCGGTAAAGCAATGCTTGCTGCTGCTACTGTCCAACGTAGTTTCTAGTATTTAAGAAGTCAGTCACTACCACGGTGGACATAACCAATATGTTTTAGTGACTACTAAACAGAATTATATCAACATGCCACTGTGGATCGAAAATATTTTGAACTGGAAATCGGTTCTTGTTTTGCTCCTTTTATTGCTCACTTGTTTCCATGGCTACGTCGAAAAAATTAGGTCAATTAGTGTCACTCAGTGTGATGAGCGGCGGGCAGTTAGTGTCACTTTGGGTTTTCAGTGAATTTAATGTAAGATGTAAAATATGAGCAAAAACCAATACTTATTAAATGCAAAAATTAATTTCATTTTCATAATGGATTTCTCTACGTACCACGTATTCTTTGTTGTTCGGATTTCATTAAAATCCACCAAGCCAAGTGTGAATTGGCAAACTGCACACACCTTTGAGATGTATCTACTTCTAGCTAGCGGGGCTCTCTGGTATAGGATGACAAAACCTGGGTGGAGCTAATAATTCAATTCATGCAATACGTTGAAGATTCTAGGAGTACCTGCCGTTTTCATCATCGTTAAAACAAGTGATATTTAATTGCTTGAAACGCACATAGAGATAAGAAAGACGCCTGGAATTCAAACCTCGGACTCCCCGATCCCCAAAATCTAATGATTATTTAACAATAGGTTATTATTGTTAAAATAATCACTAACCGAATCGAAATCCCGTAGATGGGTAGATTTTACCAACGCAAAATAAGTCTTATCCGAACATGATATTTTGGCAGCTTTTCAGTACAAAATCTGTCAAAATATCAAAACGCCCGGACTTATTTTAAGTTGGTAAAATCGGCTACAATCGAATAGTACTATGTCGAATGATTTGGAAGACCACCGCTTGTTATACCTGGAAAATTCCTAACATTAGGGATAAAGAATTTAGGGAAAGATAGAAAGGAATCACCACCTTCAACAGTGAGGAATACGACAATGAGTTTTATGAATAAATATAAATTATTATATTCAATTATAAATTTTTTTAAATAAGTTTATGGATGGCTCTTAAAGAAAAAGAAATAAGGTAGAAAATGAAATATTTTCTGGATGTTACTTGCGTTTCAAGATGTAGTACTTGGGCTGAATAATGAATGTGTTCAAGAATTCAAAGCTCCTTACAGTCTGTTTGTATTTTAAATTAGCATTAACTTGGTTTGTTGTATAATTTATATAAAAGGCTTACTTTGATGGGTTGAGACGGAAATATACCTAGGTAGTTTGAGTACGTACTTATCTTTAACATTTTATGTTTCAATTGGTAAAATAAATGAGAGGGATGGAAAAACAGCACCTACTTCGTTGTTTTAAAATATTTATTTAGGTTCAATCTGACGGTTTCCCAAAAAGCCTCAAAAACCGACCAATGCTGTCGAAACAGACATAGTACTCATATAATATACTAGCTGTTGCCAGCGACTTCGTCCGCGTCAATTTCTGTTATTATGATCGTGATTAAGAAGTTTTTAAAAAGATAATATATTTTAAATATGGACAATTTTCCCCGTTTTTACAACATTTTTCACTGATGCTTCGCTCCTATTGGTCGTAGCGTGATGTTATATAGCCTAAAGCCTTCCTCGATAAATGGACTATCCAACACAAAAAGAATTTTTCAATTCGAACCAGTAGTTCCTGAGATTTGTGCGTTCAAACAAACAAACTCTTCAGCTTTATAACATTAAGTATAGATTTTGTATATTGAAAAACGCGTTGCGTCCGCCTCTTGCGGCTTTTGTGCGTCCCACGGGTAACCACTCACCTTAAGGCATACCTACGTCTATTCCAATTATACCCTAATCCTTGGTGTTCCTACCCGAACGAGTCGCCGATTCAAATGACAGCCCTTGACGAGTTCAAATATCAGGGGCCCTCCAATTACGCGCCCTAATTAGAGGAGAGGGGTCGTTACGGTACGAGAGGCTGGATTACAGCCTTCAGGGCTCCAACACAGTTAGCAGTATCCCGTGATCAAACGTGTTTCTTTGAACTTGTCACTGGCTAACTTAACTCAACTTAAATCTGTATTTATCATTGATGAGTATTTATGTATTTTAAAATCTATCTTTTTTTCTGAACTTAGATGACTTTTTGTAGTAAAAGGTAACTTATTTCAGTCTATAAAGTACAAGCTTTCGTGTGCCTTTCATCCAAATCGGTATATAAATGCCATGAACAGGTAAAGTTACCTAACCAATATTATTATCAACATAAGATTTTGTTGACGTTTTTATATTTTTAAAATATTTTTGTTTTCACATGGGGCTTACATATTTCTTTAAATAGTAACAGTCCTTCTCTAAAATGCATTGGAGCGTGACGTAAATCGGAAGTTGTCACGGGCAGAACCTATCTGCCCGCACTGTGGTTTATTTTTAAAGAATATTACAAGAACAATGCGACAAATACAAGCTATATAATGGGCATAATAGATCATGGATTCCAAGAAACATGAGTGATATTACTGATGGAGTCAAAAATTACCTAGATACATGTCATGCACGCATCAGTCATATCAGACGTCACGAGAAAACTGACAGCAGCAAAACCCAATTCGCCAAACTTCACCCGAATATATTCGTTCACGGCCAAGTCGATGTATAATTGTATAGAGCCATTAAAACCAAATGATGATCAGGCCATGTGACCAATGCCATAGGTGATCGACCAGAAATTGGCCATAATAGACGCCTAACATCACTTTTATTATTTGTGATGCACGAAGTTTTTTCCAACACTTTGGGATGTCAAAGCAACCCAGCACTAGGGAGTGCAGTGTTAGCAAGAGGGGGGGGGGGGGCTCCCCCTCTCTCCCCTTAGGTGAACCGACGACATTTTAATTGAGTACAGGTGACGCAACCCTAAGGCCTTGGAAGTTCATGCAAGAGATCTTTGTTCAGCCAGTGGACGCCAATTGCTTGAAAAGAGAAGAGGAAGAAAATGAAGTTTTCATGTTTTGAATATACTTCCATGCCGTTGAATCTCACGTAAAGTATCTACTATTTTAATAATGGTGAAACAATAACAATGAAGAACAGTAATAAATAACAAAAGGTAGGGTCGCTGCGGGCGAAATTAATTTGAGGAACAATTTATATAGATAGGTAATTTTATCTTTTCCGAGCTGTGTGGTGGGATAAAATTAATTAATATTGCAGCTGAAAAGTATTTACTGCACAATTCAGTGAACGGAGAATAAAGTTTGAAGGAGAACCACTTACGTCTTTAAGAAATTTCTGCTAAATATTGAGGAAAATTTTCGGATTATGTGCATTTTTAGCAATGACTTTTTTAACGCAGTTAGAGGTACAGAACTACAGAGTTTAACAGGGAAGGAAAACATCGCGAGGGAACCTGCACGCCTGAAGGTTCTTCATAATGATTTTAAAGATGAAGTCTTTGATGAAGAAGATGGGGTGGACTATGGCCTAAGCCTTTCTCATTGGAGAAGAGACCTGTGACCTGTGACCTGTGACCTGTGACCTGTGACCTGTGTCTGCCTGCGGCGATTGCTTGAGATGAATGATTGAATGATTAAAAAAGCTATCTTATATTTTATTCGAAAATTAAATACTACACGTGCCGTTGAGATATGTTATTATGTTGTTAAGTCATTATTATTACAATATAGTGTTGACAAATGTAGAGAAGTCATTACTCATTAAAGTTCTCGCGTTGAACGTTTGTCACATTTTTTACGCAAAAATGTCGGCTTTATGTTTTATGTCAGCAGCAAAAAGTAAACAATTTTTAATAATAAAATAAAACCTGACATTTTGTTGTATTAAAACATGTTTTTGCAGAAAAAAGACCTAACTAATTATGCAAAACAACTGAATACACAAAAAGTTTTTAATAAAATTCAAGTAACAATTCTAAAAAAAAGTTTACACTCGCATTTCAGTGAAACATATTTCTGCCGGCAGGTATACAAACATTCCTAACAAAGCAATTTAATTTTAATATTAGCGTACATCACTTTGCGTTTTATCTTAACTGTGATAGAGGTGAAAATTGTATGAATAATTAAGAGATATCAACTCAAGTTTCCAAGTAAATCTACATACTCGTACGTACAAACTAGACATAGCACTCCACTTTCGCTACATGTACTGCTTAATGGAGTTTCACTATACTAGTTCTTGCTGCAACTTTCGGAGACTGATTAGAATTTCAGAGATCTATTAATTCAAACTCTAGCTAGGTATTCAAAACAGTACTGCCTCTGGTGAACGCTGAGATCTAATAAAAACTTTAGTCTATTAGATGATGGGTGTTCTATGATGGTAGCGGAATATATGCGAAATATAGCGTATATTTCTATTAGAATTCATTTGTAAAAAAAAATGTTATAAAAGTAATATGATGGATATGAGAGACGATATAGCCGAACTAACGAACCAATCGCAGCGATATTTAGCATGCCGTAGCTTGCATTCCAGAGAAGGACATGGGTTATTTGTTATCCTGAGAATCAGAGAATTCCCGTGAGATTTTCGAGAAACCTAAATACCACCGTTACTTTGAGGCTCGATTTGCAAACTCTATCGCTTCGTCCTGAATCGGGTGAAAAGACAAGTATAACGAGAACGACTCACCATATATTAAAGAAAAAATATCTTGCGATTTTCCCCACATACGAATAAGTCGTGTCGTGGTACAAATGCAAATCCCATGTAACAAAATCAGACAGCAGCAAAGCCGGCGTTAGTACTTGTCTCTGAGAGCACAAATAATTTAGGGGCGATTACACGGTACATTACGTTTTGTAGTTTCGCACTTACTGCCTCGGATAATCCCTCATGTAAAATAGCTCCTAACAATGTAACGACGAATTCAACCTTCATCCTTGGTAATAAAGGACGGAAGGGTCTGATACTATTTGATAGTAGATCTTGGAATTAAGGCTCTTAAGGATTGTAGGTCGCAGGCCGCAATCGTAAAACAACTGCTACATGATACAGTATTATGAATGATTAAACATAAGCAGTATTTTAATGTAAAATACATTTTGTCTTTGCGTGCTTTTCTTAGCTAACTTTTAACCCACTTAAATCGAACAACGAACTAGACTGTAGACAAAGTTAAGCAACTAACTAATGAAAAATCTCGCTGTCGCAACAATACATCGTTGCTGCAAAACTTTAAAGATTGAATTACCTTAGGAATATACTAACGTCCACGAGTAAACATTACATATTTTACAAATTTTCCGGCGTAAAAAGTAGCTTTGTCTCTTTCTAAATTTTCAACTATCCTGTCAATCCGTAGCTCTTTTGCGGCGTGATTGAAGGACAAACCAATACACTTTCAACAACTGGCACAATCCCTGACAACCTTCTGGGCACGGGTCTCTTATATACGTAGACAGAGAAGGCAATAGACGAAGGTACTGTGTAACCGCGATTGAGATAGAGAATATGACGTAATGATGACGTCACATGACAATGTTTGAGTTTAATGTTGCCACAATAAGTGCACTCCCCTGTTACCCCAAATTAGATGGAAAATTCTTCCCAGGATTTTTAAATAAAACGACAAAAAAGAAGTTGAATTGTTTTATTTTTTAAACAACATACCTACACATATGAGGTTGTCTAGGAAAAGTCGCTGTACCTATTAGGGTAAGCTTCTATTGTTTACATATATCTTAATATTGTGTGCAATAAAGAATAATAATATAAAAAAAAATATTTTTAAAAAACTGACTTCGACCACCACTTAAAAGTATAAAATAATTTCAGTTTGTACACATATTGCGGTTGAAGTCGGTTCTTTAAATATTTTTTTTTATATTAAAGTTTTTTAGTGTAGTTTCATAGGACCAATTCACTAGATAATTTATTATTTTATTATCTTTCATTTTAAAATTTTACTTTGTCCTTTTGCTTGGTTCTGTCTGTATAGATTCTGCGCCAAAAAAATTGGCGAGCGAAAGTAACCCTCTCCTAGGAACAACTTTGGCTCAAATAAAATTTTTTGACGACCTCCATGACGCAGTGGTGAGCGCTGTGGTCTTATAACTGGGAGGTCTCGGGTTCAATTCCCGGAGGGGGCGATTTAGGAATTAATAATTTCTAAATTGTCTCTAGTCTGGTCTGGTGGAAGGCTTTGCCGTGGCTAGTTACCATCCTACAGTCAAAGCAAGCCGCCAAGCGATTTAGCGTTCCTGCACGATAGCGTGTAGAAACCGATTAAGGGTATGGGTTGAATTTATACTGTTATACCCCTTCCAAGCTAGCCCGCTACCATCTTAGACTGCATCGTCACTTACATCAGGTGAGATCTTGTCATCGAATAAAAAAAACTTATATTTTTCATAGAAAATAATTTATTAATGATTAGCTACTATCCTTATTTACCAAATAAAACCTTAATAACCCTTAGACGCCACTACAGTCCTTACACCAGAGGGATTTCTAATAATGCTCGGAAAAAGAAGCCAAAGTAACCCACCGTTATGGTATGCCAGAGGACATGACTAAAAAAACCTATCTCCGTGCCAAATTTCAGCCAAATTGGTTTAGTGTGGCGTGATTGAGTAACAAACATCCATTAATACATAGATCCAAACTTTCATCTTTATAATATTAGTAGTATAGGGAAAATCGGGACATTGTATAGGTACCTAAAGCGGGCAACACTCATAGATACTAAATTTTTGTTATGTGTCAAAGTTTGTTTCGCACAAAAGTGTGGCGACCTTGAAAAAAACTGGTTACACGATGAGGGACAAAAAATTGGGTAGCTGCGTCTCTGTTTATCACATTAATAACTTTATTTCTGCTCTCTTTTTAGTGTGAGTGAGAAAGAAATCGTCACTGGGTCTATGTCTTCTCTGTCTACGCTTATATACTTCACAACAATGCTTGGAGTTTATTAGTAAAATCATTCATTAAAACTCTTACCTTTTAAGTATACGAGTATAAATGCAGTTATAATATTTATTAGTATTTTTCAGAGGTACATAATTTACCACGTACTCTAGAAAAACTATGTGTTGTGTGTATATAAGTATATAATTTGAAAAAAGGAATACTCCAGCATGTATACGTAATCTCCCTTAAGCAGGGCATATCAATCATCCTTAATTTGACGACGAAGCGTGGAGTGACATAGATCAGAGCGCGCATTAAGCGACGGAAACAAAGCCTAACTTACACCCTCGCGTGATATGCCATTGATGGAGGCTGATGGTTCCCAAAAAAGTTCGCGTAAAATATTCAATAGCACATTACACTAGAAGATGGTGTGATCAAGATTCAGTGGTTTAGATTTAGCTTTCGTTACTAATTATATAAAGCTACGTCATATAATATGGACGAACGAACGTCGACAATAATAAACAATCTATACAAAGTCAGATTAAATAACTCGGGCATCCTTTATTAACTTGAATACTAAGGACATTGCTACGATATGCTTTAGCATGTCAACAGAACCTAGCAAGCAACACACTAATTACACTTAATATTGTAAAGGCGAAAGTTTTTATGTATATGTGTCTGTGTGTTTGTTACTCCATCACGCCATGAATGAACCGACTTGCCTGAAATTTGGAATTTAGATAGGTCATATGCAGGATTAACACATAGGCTAAAACAACCTTAATCCACGCGGACGAAGTCGCGGGCATCATCTAGTAGGTCTAGTAGGTATTATGTGGAATGATATTTGTGATAGTGGTTATAAAATGCATACAAAATTTGTTACTTAATTGAAACATATTAATTATTATAAATCACCAGGTAGACCGACCACTTCAAACGAGTCGCACCTTTGTCCCTTGTCCAGCAGTGGACGTCTATCTGTTGATAAAGAAGCAGCAGAATGTTATAAATGTGAGTGTGATTCTTTGTTGGTTTCTCCCTCACGCAGCATCGGAGTAATGAATTGACTTTGTATCTTCTAGGAATATACTAGTTAAAGACCTAGGAATATAGAAAGAAGTTAGACAACAGACTAATAAAGCTTGTGTTGAGAGTGGGCACGATACTTGCAATGGGTCAGTCCGGCTGCTATCCTTTGAGCTATTTTTTTTTTTAAAAGAACATTAGCCAAGCTGAAGTTGACTAATATCCCCCTCTCCATGCAACGGGTGGGGTTCGAACCTGCGACCTTTCAGTTTTCAGTCCGCTCCTTTATCGTTGGGCTTTTGAGGCTTTCAAGCTTTAAATCCATATCTCTAATCAGATTCTACGCGGCATTGTATGGAACGTTCAATCACTTGATGACATGTTTCTGATAATAGAGTGTTATGATGACATGTTTCTAACAATTTGGTGTACGTAAAGCCACGGCCAAAAGCCAGACTAGACTAGAAAAAATTACAGAAAGACTTAAAAATATAAACTCCAATTATTAAACCACTGCACTCACTGTTCAGGGATGTAGTCAGATAAACGAAATTCTGCCGCTTGCAAACGAGATCGGGTCAAGAGGCAATCGCTTATTTAATTATTTTCTGCAAGCTAGAGCCAGATGATTTTCGTTTCGGGCCGTATTGGGAGCAGCTCATAAACACCACATAATATATCGCGGAGGTTTATTTGCCACTGATATTGGAAATCTGCTGGATTTATCGCCATCTCCGAATTTGTTTTCGGAATTCCCTCGGATCCATATTGAGCTCTCGAATAAACCGACTATATGTAACGCTCGCCGTTTATTTTGCTCCTTTCTCTTACGAGTGCTGGGAAATGAGGTTTTATGTACGAGATATTTCTTCATCTTTTAGTAACTGTTGCCGGGTACCCGTACGCCTGGAGATATTTGTCGAAAATTTGATAAGTGGGGTACACTTTTCCTGTTATCTCTCTGTAATATTGTGCTTCAGTTTTTGGCAAATCTTCATTTTACAGAAAATAATGAAATATTGCGTAATTAAAATATTAAATAGCTAATGATTGCAACTTCATCTGCATAGATTTATGTTTAGTAAAAGTCACGTGGAACTCTCTGATTTTCCAAAATCAAAAGCTTACAATATCCGTCTGCGGGCTAGAAGCTATTTCTATGCCAATTTTTGCAAGATTGACAAGGTAACAAAACCAAACAGACATACCTACTTACTTTTTAACATTCGAATAAAAATATTTTGACAGATTGCCAATACTAAACCATATATCGCCACGTCAACTTTAACAGTCGAACTGTTAAAGTTGACTTGGCAATGGAATTAAATAATCCCTCGGTCTCTGAGTGTCGTCTATCGATCGTAATGGCTCTCAGAGCAAGACGCCAATTTATGTTCTGAAAGCGATTGCTTCTTTTCAGCTGCTGATTCTTTGAATTAATTTGTTTGAAAGTAAATTCGGTGTAAGAATTTTAGGGTGTAACGGCGCTAATATAACGTTCCCTGAAGCATATATTATAACTTAGGAGCGATTACACGGTACATTAGGTATTGTAGTTTCGCACTTGCTGCCTCGCATAATCTCCCATGTAAAATAGCTCCCCCAGCAATATAACAAGATTTTCAACCGTAAAGCTGTGTAATACAGAAGTAACTTGGATAGCTGAAATTTTCTTTGATATTCTTTGATAGATAGTTTATGGCCTTGGATTTAAAGTTCTTATGACTTGCAAACTACCTAAAGTGTTATCTATGTAATTATTTTAAAATCTGCTAAAATGTGTTGGTTTGTCCCTGAATTACGCAGCAACTGAGCAACGGATTGACTATATGAGGACCTGGAGAATGATACTATTCCTAAGCTAAGCTACTTTCCCGGAAAATCAAAAAAGTTCCACGGGATTTTAAAATTATAACCACGCGGACGAAGTCGCAGGCATCAGGTAGTAAGAGTTGAAGATAAAACCACTAGTGGAAAGCAACGAGAATTCAGCCCTCGAACAACAAAAGGCTTTAGCAGCAGAACAAATCGGCCTGATACTTTGAATTATGAGGCATGTTAATTTAACGAGGGCGAATGGATTCCTTCCTTTACGCCATTTTGTTTCAAGTTTAAATTAAGCCTCTCCCATTCTTTTGTTCTCATAATGCTGATCGGTGGAATGTGTGATTGACCGTGCATTGGACGCATTTACCTAAATAAATTATTAATTGTTACTGCTTTAGAGCATTTTTAACCGAAGAATTAATTGGTCTCTGACAGATTTTGATTACAAGAACTGTCAGAACATCTTTATTCCTCGGTTTTCTTACGCAGACGAGTGGTCTCCAGGAATAAGTCTCTTGAGGAATTTTGAAAAATGATAAGCCAGAAAAATTTGTGAATCCTCGGGAATACTTACTCACTGCTTTAACAAAACGATTATGTTTTAGCTACTTTGTTTATTACAGATCATAATCCGTTAACAACTTCTCAAAGTTTGTAGCGAAGTACTCGGTACAATAAAATTTTACTTCCACGAGATTCGGAAGATGGTACTCGTAGGTACATGGCTCTGCACTGAATTTAAGTGATTTCGTTGTAATTTAGATTCTATTGTTACAACAATAAGAGCTAAGTGGAAGGAAGCTACGGACAGTTTGCGTTACAATTTGCAGGTGTGCACATTTTTATAACAAAAATTCTCGGCGACATTTTTATGAAATGGAATTTGAAAGTGCTTGTCATAAAAATGTTTCTTATTTCCAACGTACGAGCAACGAGTACCTACACCACCAACATGCGCTCGATCTTATTATTTTACAAGTGCATTTTTCATGCACGAGGTCACTCTCTACATCGTGGTTCCTATCCTGCATACATTTTCCAGTAGGTATATTATATACATATAGATTAAGGAATAGGTAAATCCCAAAGTCAGTTACTATCTCAATAGACGCAGCGCCGGTGCTTGCAAACTTGACGCCCATTCACTTGTTGACATTAGAGAGATCTAAATTAGGAAACGCAAAGGACTCTGAAATCATTAGAATCGCCAAAGAGAAAACAATTGTTAGATGGCAATATGAGTGGAATAGTACGACCAAGGGCCGATAGATACATCAATTGATTTCGAACCTAGAAAAATGGGCAACAAGACGACAAGGCTGACTGTCTTACAGACTGACGCAATATTTGACCGGGGTGGAGTGTTCATGGACTTTCTTGCAGGCATTGGCAAAATACAAGATAATAAATGTATGTATTGCCGAAAAACTGACGATGCAATGCAAACCCATATTATAGTTATAATAATATAACCCTTATCACCAAAACGGCATTTAACTTTAAATGAGGTGCCTCTGCTTTTCTTCATTTTCAATGGAGGGGAAATGTTAGTAGCAGACCAATAAGGTCATTAAAAGATAAATATTTCATCACACCATCGATATTGAAAACGCACTCTCAGAAACCGACTGAAGTTCGGTATGGTTAGACCTAGAATTAAATAATTATAAGAGTGAGGGAAAAAGTAGAAGCAGAAGGTGTTATAATTCTTAAGGGACCATCTCTCATTAAATTCACATTAAAAACAGTTTTTGAGTCTTATGAAAAAAAAAAGACGATATCGCCCTAAATCCAACTCTACGCGCCCAAATTCGTGGGCAAAAGCTAGTTTATAATATTGAAATAAGACTTTTTTTCATTATGTACTCGGGTAAAAGAAGAGAGGCACAAATCAGTGACGCTTTCACAGTGAAGTAACAAAAGCTACTCTCCAAAGCTCTAATTTAAATGTAAAGCAAGTTTGTGAAATGTGCACTAATGTACGGCATCCAAAACTTGGGCATTAGTTGACAGTTCACGTACACGGAGCATCACAGCCGACTGGCTTAACCGATGGAAACTACCAAGTAACTGCCAAGTAACTAACAACAACTCCAGCGAACATAATTGTGTCTCCAAGTTGCGCTGCCTCGCCGGCGCGGCGCAGTCGGAAGTGTGAATGATCATAGCAACGTGTTCAACTAAATTGTTATTGTAACACATTTGCTGAACTCGTAATGAACTTAAAGGCTTCAGAAATTAAGGTCTGGCTGAAATCTCTCCTTCTTTATTTAAGGTTGAGATGTAGATGTGTGTGACTCAAGTCAGAATCCAACTGAGACATTCTTACTAATATTTTAATAAGAAAGGTTTTTTATTGTTTTTTTGGTTTGTTCTTCAATCAAGCAGTAGCAGAGCAACAATTACCGTGATTTTTTAAAATATTCAGGATATTTTAAAAACTTAACTCAATGCGGACGAAGTCGCGGGCAAAAGCTAGTAAAGCGCACACAAAACCCTACAAAATTTCTGCACTTTGAGCAAATTAATTGAAGGTTAGGTCGACTGTTTGTATCACCTCAAAACCGACAAACATAATCATTCTATGTGATGATATTCGGTAAAGACAAGTTTGGTCCACATAACTCACTAAAATCCAGTATTCTGTAACTAAAATAGCGGTGTCTTAACTCAAAGTGAGCTCCTTTCACAAGGTGTGATATAGCGCAGGAACACTATTAATCACGAGTTGCGTACGCCGCCGCCGCGCCGCACAGGATGCGCAGCGCCGCGATAACGGGAAGCGAGCAAGGAGAATGGCGCAACTTGAGTCTGAGTTACTGCGGCAATTAAAATGCAAGCTATTATGGCAGTAACTAATTGCGCCCCGGCGAGGCCTTGGCTTGCGCTTTGTTTAACGAAATGATTTCGAGCATTTGACTAATTCCATCGTTTGGATTCACAGATGTTTCGGTTTGAGGTTGGGGCAGGTGATGGTTTGTGTCAACAAGAACTCGGGCCGAGCGGCCGGCCCTTTGATGATTTACAAGTTCCTGTTGCGAGAGGGTGGCGATGTGACTCAGTCGCGACACTGTATCGATTGATTGGATGCTTAGAAAACCTTAATGTCGCGGGCATCGTCTATTGCATAATTAATGTTTTTGCTCGTGTTTAGCATTTACGCACCAAACCGCCGGGCGGGGCGGTGAGGTGCGGGGTGTCCGCCGGCTGTTGTCACAATCACGACGACTAGCGAACAGACGTCATGCGGAGAACGCAATGTATATAATAAGTTTAGCGAACAATTACAGTCCATAATTAGCACACAAGATGTTTTCATTTCACCAGCTCGTAATATTTTTTTTTTTAAATTCGCGAAAATATAGTAAACTGCGCCGATTTCACCAACTTCGAATGACGCTTAACCGAGGAATAAATTAGGTGTTTGACGGTTTTTGTATTGAAAATCTGCCAAAATATAACGCTCGCATGAGACTTATTTTACGTTGGTGAAATCGGTTATAAAGATTTGATTGAAAATTTTGTACCTAACAAAGTTTGAATCAGATTATTATGGTAACAGTAACTTCGTAACTTATCTTGTTGGAACTTTTCGGTTGCGAGATAGAATAAAACCGGCCAAGTGCGAGTCGGAATTGCACACTAAGGGTTCCGTACCGTCGTTACAGTGATTGTAAAAGTCGCCGTTTATTTTTTTAAATCTGATTGTTTTTTTTTTGATTTCTTGATTTGGCATAAGGCCAATCGGCTAACATGAAATAAATAGTTTTGAATTTGAATTTAAGAACTATAGTACAAAGATGTTCTATGTGTTGTAGGAATAATTTTAATAGTGTTGTACACGTCGTTAGCCGTAATATAAGGCCTAACCCTAAGCATAGCTGTGGTTAACCTACCTTTATCTAGTTAGCAACTGGCAAAGCAGCATCGCCCCGCTAACAGAATTAGCGTTCCAGTGTAATGTAGGGGCTAATTAACAGCATGCGTCTGTGCGATTATAAACTACCCCACTGGCTCAACGCGAGATAAATAGGTTAGTAACTAGATGAGGTCCGTTACTTTATCCGTGATTTAATTTATTTTAAATCCGATTGGCCACGGATTTTTAAAGGACATTACAAAACTCAAAAAAAAAATGCTTAGAACATTTATATTCGGGGATGATAAGACAAGTTAAGAAGTTAAAGTTACCTGTTCGAAAAGCGAATTCTGCTGAGAAGAGCCCATAAGAAACTCAGCATTTGTTCTTAGATATGTCCGATGGGTCCTCTATCTCCTGGAAGTAAGCTATTTCTGTGCATAATTTCCTCAAGATCGATTCATCAGCTGAGTTGTTAAAATGTACATACATACTTTAAAAATGCAACGGTTCCGCGTCAAACTTGTGATAAACTAAAAAATATAAAAAAAAACATCTGCTGCTTATTTGCGGGAGAAAAGAGACTTGATTTTTAAAAAATGCTATTCTTTCTTTGACCATTTTCATAGCTGGGAACATTTTTATGAGTAAAAATTATATCTTACTTGCCTAGTAACTCCGGTAAAGAAGTTTTACTCCTATAATAAGCAAACACGCTAGCAAGGACGAAGATAATAATTGTACTGTTACTCTGTGATGTTCTATTTCCCGCAACTTAGAATATCTTATGTTCTTAGTTAACAGTTAATAGTTCACATACACACAATTAACTGTACAGGAATAATATCGCCGTCACGGCTCCACCAATGAAACTGCACAAGAACTTGCACCGTCGCGCCGCTGCTGTAGTTATGACTACTCGTACTAACTTTGATACAAAGTTATGACTTAGCAGACACGGGCATAATGTTGGTAGGGCAAATGGTCATAGTTACAACATCAACTTTGTGTTCACATTAGAACACAAGTTCTAACAAGTGTTCTAAACATGAGATTTTGACAGGGTGTTTCCTATTTGTGACAGATAAAATTACAGAAATTCTTACGGTACATCTTACGTGCAATTTTTTTTTTAAATTTATAAAGTAAGTATAGTTTTTAAGTTTATAAAGCAATATTTTGCTTGCTGTTATCCGTTCAAGTGTAAAATATCTTTGTCCATAGTAAAACTGATGTTGGATTTTCTCAAAATTATTGCTGCAAAGTTACGGTTACAATCACCTCTAATTGAATGAATTTGTGCATTGCTGCATTTATTTAGTACCGATCCAGAGATAATTGCAATCATTACACTGTAGCAAATATTTTTTTGAATCCCACAACCGAAGGACCCTAGCTATGGCGGTTTAGAATTTTAATTAAAAACTTATGTTCTAAAATTATACACACTCTTGTGATCCTGCTTTAAACAATAATTAGTAAAATATTACTTGTATTATACCAAATTCAGATTTTTATTTTAAACCCATTTTTCTTAAGCTGAGAGCTATCAGCTTTTGTGAGCGATAAACTTCTCAAAAGCAGTCAACGAATATATCTGATAAAAGCAACCCTTTTCCCACAAGTTTACACGAGAGTAAACCAGAATTACACTCCACTATAAAATCATCTTTACACCATCAACACGATCTTTGATTTACATAATTGCCCCCACCCTTATCCGACCGGACTTAAATCTAAAACGTCAGTCTATCCATAGGCGAGCACCATTATCACGGGTCTTTTTGTCCCCGTCCCTTTTTTGTCCCGGGGCAGATAGCGAATGGGTAATTGGAGCCTGATCCCTTTTTGTCCCGGCCGCGGTGCGGGAGGGTTCGGGCGAGATTCCATTACTGGCGTCATTAGGTTGTACGTACATGCCTTTGATGAACCATTTGGCTCAGTTGTTGGCCTGGGGGTGTGGAGAGATAACACTGATATCAGTTACAGGAGCGTCGTCTACGAAGACGTTTTCTTGATTCAAACGATAGTATCACTCGATCAAACTTCATCGCAACGGTCATCCTGCATTTGCGGAAGGCACTATTGAAATCAGATGAATTTCAAACAAGATCTTATAAGCAATAAAAACCATTATGTAAAAACAAATTCACTGCTACGATTTTGATAAGAAGTAGCGTCCACTATTCCAAGAAACATGGAAACCATCATCACTATAAAAATAAAACAAATAGTTTGAAGCCTCAATAGCCCAACGGTTAAAGGTGTGGACTGAAAACTGAAAGGTCGCAGGTTCGAGCCCCACCCGTTGCACAATTATTGTCATACCCACTCCTAGCACAAGCTTTTCGCTCATTTGAAGGGGAGAGGAGAATATAAGGCAAGTTCAGCTTGGCTAATATTCCTTTTTTTAAAAAAAAAAAAAAAGCAAATAGTGTCCAGAGTGCAAACAACTAAACGAACGACGACGTCTCTGAGTGAATCTATCGACTTTCCTACTTAACTTTCGGCTCAAGCGACTGCACGTTAAGTACGAAGTTGCCTGTCCCTTCTGGTTCGCCTCCAATCACGTAACAAACCGGAAAAAACCATCCCCTGTGGTCACTCACGCGGGAAAATATTTCAGTCGGATGCATTCAACCGTGAAAATGAGACTGTTAAAAATAAAACAGGTCACGCTGCATGCGTGGATAATGTTGCTGACTACGATTTACAACCTATTTTTGTTTTGGCGAGAACATTTGGTAATCCATATTTTAAAAATGGGTTGGAATATTCCATTAAAATAATAGGAATAACTACTACAGTTTACGATCAAATCATAAATGATTTAATTTGCAATAATGTCAAAATAGTTAGAGATCAGATGTACGGCTGCAAACGACACTTGATAAGCCGGAGACCGGAACTGGCATTGAGAAACTCGAAAGCTATTGAATTTCAATTTGTAGACAAGATTCAGCTGATTTGGTCAAAAAAAAAATGAGCCATCTTCAAAACTATGTGCGTCACAGATGTCCCACATCTGTCTCTAATCAGCGGCCCCGGTGTCGGCCGAAGAAACGGTGATTTGACATCGCTCCTGTAGTAGGTGGGCGATGAATAAAAATGAATGATGAATGAATGAATTTATATTTCAAGTACAAGAGACTAGGTATTCTGCAAGGGGCCCGTGACATAACTCGTCGGCCCTTAATAGCTCGCTACGGGTCGCTTACGTCTCCAACTGTATTGATTTTTAATTATTTTCAAGCTAACGTCCAGAACCCAACCGTAATATCAACTTCGCTGGCGAAGCTAAATGAAGCTATAATTCATCGCAATGGGCAATTGGTTTTTAAAAATATTCACAAAGTAGGTACTGTTATGTATAACTACCGTCTGTTAATAACAGTTTTAATGAGTTTTTTAATTTTTACTGTGTAATATATTTTCTCCCAATGTTTAATCAATGTTTGCCTCTGTACAAACAATTAAGATTAAAATCTGTCTGTCATTTCGAAATAACAGTCTATTAACATAATATTGTGATTTCATTTACCATTTTTGATTACTGCCTAGTATATAAATCACACCGTAAGGAGCTTACTGTATGTGCAGTGCAAAACATGAAACATGAACCGTAATAAGATATTGATATTGAATTTACTTCAAATCGATGTATAATTGAAAGCGACATTTACAGGTCGAGTCTATTTCATAACTCGCCTCCTAATGGCTGCCAACGTTACGGGCTCGTTTAGTTTACGATACAACTCGGACGACGCCGGTTAGGTCGATTTTCAATTATTATTAAATCACTTCGCTACCAGATCCCGATATTTTGCTGGAAACCTGCTGCGTCACTTCGCCATTAGTGGATTCTTCTAATTCAGTTATAAAAATTGACTCTTTCACGTTCACGAGTACAAAAATCCATATTTGCATTTGTTTATGTTAAAATTGTACAATGAGCGTTGAGATTTTATTAAGCAAAATGCAGGTAAGTAAATACATTTTTAGTTTAAAACATAGAATAATTTTGTGGAAAGAATACAAAGAGAACTGCGGTGGACACAATATTGAAATGATGCAATACTGGCCAAATGAGCAATAATACGTGATAAAATATTTTGCTTGGAGGCTGTCGCTTTGCCGTCACTCCAGACGGGAGGGCTTTTAGTTGAAATTCCGAAATGGGAATAAAGCTTTTTGCAGCGGCCAACAGCGGCCAATGAAACGGAACTGAGGGAGACGTGGACGCGTGAAATGGAATCGGTCAGTCGTGATTTATTCGAAATTCCCTGTTTGCATTGTTATGATTGTGTTCATATACCTGAAACGTCAATATTTGATGACGGTATCAGATACGCAGTTGCGCTATATTTGATGTTGATTAGAACTAATAATGAAATACTAATCTAAAAACAAGCAATTAATTAAAGATAATAAAAAACTCGCCTGCTATAACTAAAAATTTACAATTTTAAATTACTATAGATCGTAAATGGTCATTCAAAATTAAAAATGATCAAAGAAACCTAACAATGATGTTCAAATACCTATACAATGATACCCCACTTAACATAGTTCTTTTATTACATTGTAACATTTCCTCTCCGTATGAGAATGGTTTAGGCTATAGTCCAGCGCCCTGGTCAAGTGAGGATTAGCTGACTTCACACACCTTTAAAAATTTATGGTGAACTCTCAGGCATGCAAGTTTCCTTCACCGTTAGGTCAAGTGATATCATATTTGTAAATACTTAGAGATGGTCGAAATTTTAATCTTATAAGTGAAAAAGTTTAAAGGGTACTCCCGTATTTGACGAAGTCTTGTAACATGTTGTGAACACAACACAACAAATGTTGGAAGCACGAACGTAAAAAGTATTATTGCGTAACTAATGGACCCGCTAAGAAACACTATTTTAACCTTTGTGTCGCATTAAAATGATACGGTAAATAAAGTAGCTCAAACAAACATAATTCATCAGAACTCTACAACAAAGCAGTAATGTGCTTAGCGAGTAATGCTCCAAATAAAACTTTACCTAGCGGCGTACCTAGGCATCGGAAGTTGCTAAGCATTCGCAACTCACCGCAACACAACTAAGTCCCCGAGCAGTGAGCGCACAACATGATTAAGACAACACGACGAGGCAACGTTAACTATACTTTAAATAACAAACAAGAAACACTACCAGATACAATCTGTACGTGGAACGCAAACTTTTGAAACTTCCAAACTGTGCTTAAAACTGCTTACGCTATCGGCGTAAACAATGCGATGTGCCTTCCCTCTAATGATAGCTTCAGGTGAGTCAGACTAAACTTACGGGACATTCGTAACTATAGTTGTAGCGGAGTCATCGCTTGAGATAACAAGGGAGAAGTAGTGGGCCCGTAATGGAACCTTGCGGCGCTCCGCCGTTTAATGAATAGGAAAACGAGTGCTTCGCAATTATTAAAAAAAAGATAAAATTGAGGCTCAGTTTTACGCGTTTCAATTATAACTGTTTCAATTATAACAATGCAATTATTTTCATTTTGGCTATAAATTGTATAAGTGAGCATATTTTGTAATATTGTTTTCTTTAAAATAATTGTTATATTTATTAATAGATTACTGAGATGCGGTTTAATTCTGAACTTAAAATATATTTTTAAAATACTCTAGATAAAATCCAGCCCTTTTTGAAATAGATTCCATGATCAAAAGTACTTTGATAGCTCTTCACGTCATTAAAATTTAAAATTATTTTGATATTTTTATTTTCTATTTTTCGTACCTAAGACATTTATTAAAATATGTAATAATAATACTTAATATAATACAAAACTGAATTCTAAATTTAAACTAAAACGTAAATATCAAAAAGAAAAGCTAAATATAAAAAATATTATCTAAACCACCATTTTTCTATTTTAATTTTCTAGCCATCATTAATTAACCCCAAATGGGTTTGTAAATATGGTTTTTGACTTGCTAAAATCATAACCCTTATTTAATAATTATTATGTTTTATAATTGTCGGGTAATAATTTCGGCAAAAGTTTAAATATTGCTCAGTCCATCTGGACTGTGCGTAAAAAGCGCATTGAATTAAAGTGTTGAAATACATTTGCAAGTAGCATTGGACGAGATGAAGCGGGCCGGAGTAATCGCGCTTTGGCAAGCTTCCGAGCGCGTTTAGTGCAACGAGGCTATACGAGCGGCTGCCTACCTGCCTAGGCGCCAGCCACTTTATTTATCAACACCTAGAAACTGAACCTTCCTTGGTTTTATTAAAACATTACATCCTGCAATATCCCGAACATGACACTGCTCTAGAAAGAGCTGAGTGGAGCAAATATCAGTGGGCAGATGGTAGTTTAATTTTACACCGATTGATATTGAAATAAATAGAAAACAATGAATAGCTGACGGGGAGTTGAACTTAGGACTTGCTGTAAATTAACTCCTTTTTGTGCTGTGCTATAACCAACATTCGCGATATAAGCTTGTAGAGATGCCTTGACTGTGGAGAGTCCTTGTGCACGCCCTTTAAATGTTTATGTCTTATTGTTTTTGTTTTTGGTACTAAATAAATAAATTGTAATTCCACGACATAGTATGATGCAGCAAAAGCATCTTTCATTTTAGGTAATGTGCTCAGTATAGTATAGGAAGTTTTGATTATACTATCAGTCATTTTAAAAGTACGCATTCATAGTTGTACCTTCTTGTCAAGAATCTTGAAAACTTTACAGCATATGAGACGTGTAGGCTTAGCATTGAGCAATTTGATACCTCTAGCCGTTCCTAATGGACTTGACACAGAGATAAACAGGCAAACGGATAGGACAACAGAGAGGTCCTGTAATGAAGATATTCCATTATGAGATAACGGACTTTAAAGATCGCGTTTCCGGTAATAATTCCAGCTGTATTTTAACAGTTTTTCGAATACCGAAACTATAATTAGAACCAAAGTACTCGTAAACAAATTGTTAGATAAATCAAGGGATCCATATAATTACCGATTCCCGTGAACTAATGGCGGGCTGGCTCGGGGTACAAATGGACCTGATTGTAATCTGGTGGCTCTGATTGAGAACTCGTTCAACAAGATGGCGACGGCTTCCCTTGATTACAGATGCCTTGATAAGAGTTTGACGCTGAAATGGTGTGCAATTTGTTATCTTGAGTATTGCTGATGTTGTTAAGACACTAATTTGAATACGAATTACAATTTTGAGGTGCGAAACTAATTTAATTATTTTAATTTAATTATTTAATAATCTATTCTTGGGACACGTAGCACTTTTTCACCGGGAAACCGTAGCACCAGACCAAAATTAATGGATAAATTACATTTTTTTAATCGTTGACCAGATATCCTTCGTCTGCGATTTCATCTGACGGTTAGTTACGATGCAGTCTAAGATGGTAGCTGGCTAACTTGGAAAAGGTAAGAAGTGTAAATTAAACCCATACTTCTATATAGACTCTAACACGCGTGGTCATGGGGTGGGTTTAAACCTTTTATTTATCTTCTATACCTACTTATAATAAAACTGTAACGGGACGAATTCTGTACATTAAATATATTTTGAAAATTTTAGTCGGACGATGCTTTATTATCGATACTGAGTCCAAAATATTTTTTTTGAACTTTTTGTCTGTCTGCCTGTCTGCCTGTCTGCCTGTCTGTCTGTCTGTGCGCGCATCACGCGAAAGCTACTGTACGGATTTAAATGAAATTTGGTAAAGTGGTAGCTGATACTCTGGGTCTACATAAACAATAAGGTTTATCCGGGATAGGGGATGAAAGTTTTTGTTGATTTTGCTCGATAACTTCATCACTCTAAACTTTTTCCACGCGAACGAAGTCGCGGGAATTAGCTAGTTTATTTATAAATTCAGTCCGGCCGTTCACTCGTTGAGCTATTGAGGATAAAGTTGTAAATGGAGTGAACTAAAACATCAATTAATATACATGCTTGTTGCGTTCAAGTTGTAGCTGAGATCATGTTCTGAATTGACCTAAATAACTAAAACCTTTAATTGGTTGTTTTAGAGTAAGGATTAATTAAAGTTTAACTCTGTTTAACTACGATGGAGTGCCGTAGATTTAATCTTCCAACTTCAAATCAACTATTCCTTGCCAAATCGTTTGAAAATTAAAAGTTGTTACAATTATTTAAATAAGTCATTCGGAAATAGGGTTTCTCAGTCCATTGCTCTGTTTTGACAGCATACATTTATTTTTATTTATTTTTCAGGTTACTAATTAAAATTAAATTTCGCACTCAATGTAATGCCTGGATCTTTACTTAATGCTCTTGAACTGCGAGAGTTTCTCAAATCTGACTCAGTATTTAGGGTATTGTACCATAAAAACTGCACTGTGGTAAACGACATGATGCCTTCGCTGTCTGTCCGTTTGTCAAAGGCTAGCAAAAAATAAAAAGTTAATTGAGGTGGTTTTTAGTACAGAAAACCTCATTTAAAATTAGCCTATTGAAAAGCGTTAAACTGCTAATTTAGTAACCGCAGTTCTGAAAGTACTAAATGCATTTAAAAAAATGGAAACATGTAGGTATAAAAGTAAGAACAAAATATATTGAAATAAACAAAACAAACAGAAGTTTTATTGAGCACATACAAGTTAAATCCCCCGGCACTTAGTATTCAGTGCAAACAGTCATTAAATTTACGATCGCCATCAAAACCTAATAAGGGTGGCTGTCCACTCGGGACGTGACGAGACGATAAATAGCGTCTTACAAAATCGAGTGAAATTCTTTCAACAGTTGTCCCTTGATATTCTTACTAATATTAGAAATGCGAAAGTGTGTTTGTTTGTTAGTTTGTCCTTTAATCATGTTTCGAAAGAGCTACAGATTGACGTAATTTTTTGCGCAGGTATAGTTTAGGTCCTGCAGAGTGACATGGACTACTTTTTATACCGGGAAATCAGAGTTCCCGCGAGATGAGAAAACCTAAATCGACGCGGATAAAATCGCGGGTATCAGCTAGTATAAATAATAAGTGCTAACAAAACGTTAAAATGACTTTGCAAAAAGAAGTGTGTCTTTAAGATCTTTATATAATATGTTAAAGAAATGAGTGCCTTTCAAATAAGACAAAAATCGATCTAGTTACATATTTAGTCTTCATATTTTCACAATCAATAAATTGGATTAATCTTAATCTGTGTTATACTATTATTCAGAATTATATCTAAAAGCCTAATAATTGTTACTTTCATATTATCTATACTTTAATAAGAATAATAATTCTTTAGTGCCTTAGATAATACATACAAAAATATACATCATTGCAAAGTCAAAAGTTTTCAATTACTTCGTAAATGCAAAGAGGCGTCTTAAGTCAGACTTAATTTTGAGAATACGTAATGCTTACAGTGTATCTACATATTGCATGCTTACTTTGCGCAGACTCAAGACAGAGTTAAAACGAAACAAATATATCCTAACAAGGTCCTAACATAAATTTGTCTCATTTTAACTTTGTCTAGAAATTTAACTGAATGAGTGCTATTTATTTAGAACTCAGCCTAAGCCAGTGGCTATAGTTTACAGTCTCAATGTATGTTTATTTTTATCGCATAGTTTCCACTGGATCACGATCTTTAGTCCTGATGGGTTGCAATTAAATTTTTAGTTTTTCTCTTTACATAAAACGAGAAACCAATTATGTTTCGTTATTGGTTTTAGATTGATTCCTGCTTTATGTTACGTTTTAGAGGTTTTCGAATAATAATTTAGATATTAACGAAAAAGATCAATAATAATCAACATCACCCAACCGTTGCGCTATTATATTATTGAAATTGATTTATATAATACTAGCTGATATCCGCGACTTCATACGCGTGGATTGAGGTTTTTTTTGGGGTCCCACGGGAACTCTAATTTTTTTCGGGATAAAAAGTAGCCTACGTTTTAATCCAAGGTATAGTCTATCTCTATTTTAAAGGAGGTGGGTTGATAAGGCAACAAAATCCGCCCCTCAAACACTCGAAAAAAAAAGTTCCAGATTCCGACAAATTGAAAATGTATTTATATACTTGAAGATATAAACTTTATTTTAATATAAAGTTTAGGTGATAAAAAAAATAGTAAGTTACAGAAAATATTACCCAAAAAGAGAGTGTTTCTTTTACTTTTCTTACATTTTCATACATTTTAGTCGTTTTTTAAGCTTTGATTTAATATTTTAGAATGAGGCGCTCCATGAACCATGGTAAACGTAACTGATAATGATGCTCCTTTTTATAAGCTTTTATATGAGTATTAATTTATTTTGGTTCATGGAGCGCCTCATTATATAAATACATTTACAATTTGTCGGAATCTGGAACTTTTTTTTTCGAGTGTATGAGGGGCGGATTTTGGGCCTTATCAACCCACCTCCTTTCAGCCAAATCGCTTCAGTACTTTTTGAGCCAATTCGTTACAAACATACTTACTTATATACAAATCTTTCTTTTTTATAATATAAGTATAGATTTTATAAAAAAAAAGTTTGTATACCATTGATTACCAAAATAATAATAGCAAAATAGTTCTAGAATCTTAAATTAAATTAATCTGAAAATCTGAAATGTACTCATACGAGTACATTTAATATAATAAGTCAATGGAAATCAATAAATCTACATAGGTTCGTCTAGTCCTCACTCTCTTTCTGTGTTGTGCTTCTCATTGCTGAGAGTCTGATCCCTTTCTATTTAGTACTTAATGGTGAGAACTTTCTTGGGATAATAATGCGATGGGTGGCCAGATACCGCATACGACTAAACTAAGAATACGGAATTTCAACTCTTAGGTAGGTTAATGATAAAAATCGAGCCCGATGCGATTTCTTAACACTCTAAGAGGCTTAATTTGAATTCCAAATTCAGTCACCCATCCAGTTTCTGACTTGGGTGAATGTAACTTCACGAGCGCAATTTAATATGCATCTGTTGAAACCAAGCCACACGCCGTCTAGTCTCGTGTAGCATCTAATAAATATGTTGGAAACTGCACGAAACCAACCATAAAACAATAACTGTGCTCAAAGTTATTAGAACAAAACCGTGCAACAATAAGCTGGCCGAGTACAGTGCATTACACGAAGTGTTGGAGCCAACTTGCGAGATGTAAAGGCAGTGAAATATCTCGCCGCAACAACTTGGCGTTAGTTGCCTGACTGCGCCACACTTCACCCCTCACTAGATCAGTTTGTACACACTAGAATTAACGTGTTTTGTAAGCATGGAGTTGGTTTAGAGGAATTGCTCTCGAGTAAATTTCTTTCAAACGAAGATTGACTCTTATTTGAAAACTATAGCTTATGTACGTAATTTTGTCTGCATGGAGTTAGATTTTTTTTAATCCGGCAGAAATCCTCTACATTTCTGACATAAGATTCATGAACACACACATGAACAACGCCCATGCAAAAATTCGTAGCTCTTTTACGGCGTTGTGAAAAGGGCCATCTGACTTCAAATTCAAGGTATCTCAGTCGAACCAAAGTTTTATTCAAGCTACGTAATATTGGCATAGTGAATTGGGTCGTGAGGGCATGAGAAAATGCAAAAACATCCATCAATTCTTCTTAATGAGCCGGTCGATACTGGCGGTGCAAGGTCGAAATATGTGAAAAATACAAGATACCTTTGTCTAGGACGAACGTCTCCTGGTTTATAAAGAAGACTTTACAAATAAATTAACTCATTAAAGGATAATGATTAATTTTGTATGTGCACCGTACCCAGACTGTAGCATTACGAACTATGTTGAATTTTGTTGTCCTAATAGAATAGTTTAATTAATTCTAAGGCAGCATATCTGACTTCTCTGCTAGAAAAAAGATGAGTTCGTTATAAGAACTATTAATCTAAAGGTCGAATATCTTTTTTCTCCTAGTGATTTCAGATATACTGTCTCAGAACTTATTAAACTACTTTATAAGAGCATCCAATACTAATATATTTCAAACAATTAACTTTGTGTCTGTGCCCACTCTTACCCATCCTCCTATAATTAATTTATCACAGCCCAAAGTATAATCACAGTTCTTATTTACACAATATCACACGGTTGAAAAACTTTTTAAAGAATCCACACTTAAAATAGAAAGAAACCACTGAAAGCCTATTTGGAATAAAGCAACAGAAAGCATATTTTCAGAGAAGGCAGCTTATGCGATGAAGAGGCAAAAACTGGGAATTCACGACAACTTAGCGTCAGTCGCAGCGCGCTCCACGAGAGACGGTAAACATGCCTGCAGCTCTAATTGACTCTATTTTCTTGCTGTTTCCTCTACCTATGTACGACTGTGTAGTGTGTACTTGTCAGCTTTTATACCGTTTCTCATTCAATTGTAGAACTAATCAGCATTAAAGTTTGCTATCACGTAGCCCTAATCTTTACGCACTTTTTAAAACCCATGTCAGTATAATTAGAGCAACTTCTTCCCAACAAGTCTACTGATTTAAATGTAATGCTTAATCTACTTAGGAAAACCCAATAAGGAACTCATATTTTTTTAAATTCCTTTTGGAATCAAAGATGATTTGGGATCAAAGAACGCAATCATTTACTACTTTATAAAGTAACCACATAATTAACCCAGAATCTGAACTCGTCATATAAATATGCAAAAGCGTGTTAGTGGCTTGTAATTCAATCACGCAGCAACGGAGCAAGGGATTGATATAATATCTTTACATGACTACAGTTAAGGGCTTAAAGAGTGACCAACTATTTTTATACTGGACTAACTGTTGCCTACGGCTTCGCTCACGTTAATTTTAATTTTTAAAACCCCTATTGTACCCCCTTAAGGTTTGAATTTTCATAATATTTATCTTTATGCCAAATTTCAGCTCGATCCGTCAAGTGATTTGAACTGTGCGTTGATAGATCAGTCAGTCAATAATCTTTTTCTTTTATACGTATACATTCAAAAAACAACGAGGACTCTCCCCGTAGGATAATTATTTAATAACATAATTTCACGAACGAAGTTGTGGGCAAAAACTGATGAATAAAGTTAGAACAGTACAGAATAGATATTCTTGGTGCATTTTACAGTGATATAAACAAGCCGCACCGTCAGCATGCAGCGGTTGACTCAGATCAAGGATAAAACTCTCATTTAGAACTAATCCAATATCTGAATTCAGATCATTCTCTACAAGGAACTAGATTTATGAATACTTGCGAACCCCCGATTCCGTTAGTAATGCAATTAGTTGGAGAGAAATCCCCCTTTTGCAACGCGTCTGCGTCTAATTGCCCCAGACTAGTTAAATTTTAGCGAGATAAGGACTTATCTCACGAAAGATCCATCGGTGATTAAGGAAACTCCTCTCTCCAACCCTATTATGGGGAAACTTTAGTTTTCAATTACTAATCTTGGTCTACGGAACTTGAATGACCACCGCAGACCCTCGATTTCATAAAGTAGGCTTAAGTTAATTAATTTGAAACTGTTGGGTGTTATTATCCGCTGGATGGCGGCGCGCTTTTATCTTTGATCACACTACCTTGATTGACCCTTTGAATTCAAAATAGGTACGTTCATTATTACGTTGAAGGGATTTGGATGAATTCTTTGGTTAACTGGTGTTGCTGATAGTGCAAGTGGAGGATACGAGGCGTGGTTTCGTTTGGTTTTGAAGAAAACACGGTCTCTGGGTCGCAAGGTGCACTTTTATTGGAATAATTTTACAATTAATTCGCGGACACACGACGTTGCGTAACAAGATTATTAGCAGAGAAAAACCAAAGACCAAAGACAACTGGTATTGCCAGCGTTAATCACTTATATTCTACATATTATTAATTTATGAACATAAGGGTAAGTTTGTAAATATTTTATACTTTATACTATTTTTAAATACATATTAATATTTTACTAATCTATTTTGTGTGTGTTTTTTGTTTCAGGTGCTGCGTCGGCAACAGTCTCCCGCCCAGTGTCACATCCGTGACACTCATCATGAGTAGGAAGTAACAAAATTTTAATTACAGGTCTACGCAGGATGCCCGCCTTCGTCTTGACATCGACCACCCTACACCTCCCGTCCTTTCCAGGGTAAGTTTTTGCAATTGTTCCTTTCAGCCATGTGTTTCGTGGCGCGTTCGGATCCATGATCAACACTAAATCACCTTCTTTGAGTGTTGGAGCTTCATCCTGCCATTTCTTTCTAGGAAGCAGTACTGGTAGAACTTCCTTGACCCATCTTGACCAAAACATATCAGCCAGCCTCTGAGCTATTCGCCACTGCTTTCTTAAATAAAATTCGTCATCACTAAAACATCCAAGTCTAGGTAAGTTCGAAGACGAACCGATTAAAAAATGCGCAGCAATCCGTTTTCATCGATGAATGGTGTTAAAGCTCTCAAACGACTGTCCCGAGGTATATTTTCTTTGTTCTGAAGCATTTTCAGTTCAATCGCAAACGATTCCATTTGTGAAAATTTTATCAAAATTTGTTCAGCCTTTTTCAGTAGATCAACGTTAAAGTCAGCTGGGCCTTTTTTACATTTTTCAATGAACTGCAAAACTCGTGCGGTACTCCTGAGCAGCCGTAGCCAGGATGAAAATCTCGTCGAGTCCGGCACTGGTAAGAATTTATTATTATTAGAAATCACATGAATCATTTCTAAATCTTCCTCTTTTAATTTTATATTTTCTTTTTCAGGTTCGCAAAACCAGTTCGCCGAGTCATCGTAAAGAAAATTCGGTCCACGGAACCACTCACTCTCTTCATGAAGTTTATAACTACTACTCTTCGTAGCTATATCTGCGATATTTTTATGCGTAGAAACATAATTCCACTCGCTCTTGTTACTGGATTCATCTATTTCTCCGAGCCTATTCGCTATGAACACTTTGTAGCTGCGACTCTCATTACGTATCCAATGTAAAACTGTCATCGAATCGGTCCAATAATACGTAGCGGTAGGTATTAAACGGTGTTCAGTCTTTATTACGTTCGCTAAGCGGCAAGCTAACGTAGCCGCTTGAAGCTCGAGTCGAGGTACCGAAACCGGTTTTCTTATCGGAGCTACTCGGCATTTGCTCGCAACGAATGTCACTATAACTTGTCCATCGCTAGATGTACGCCTCCAATACGCAACCGCGGCGTACGCGCACGATGACGCGTCACAGAACAAATGCAGTTCGAACGTTGCTGTCTCGCTCGCACTCGACGCTGTAGGCGCGTCGCTTAATGACCGACCAAAGTACCATCTAGGTATTTTTAAGTTTTTGGTTTGGCGTAATTGCGTTATCCATTCACGAAACAAGGTGTATAAGTCTTCACTTAATTCTTCGTCCCATTTTATGCTATTTTTCCAGGTTTCACGCATCAATATTTTAGCCTTAATAGTAATTGGATTGAGAAACCCGTATATATCTAAAACAGACATAATAATTCTTAACATCTCACGTTTAGTAGGCTTTCTTTCAGAGTTTAAAATTTCGCGCGGAATTCGTTTGAATTCCAAATCAATCGACAGCGTGTCTTCCGGAAACCAGAGTATCCCAAGCGTTCTTTCAGGCAAATTAATATGGAATTTCACGGCTTTGTTTTCAGCTGGTATCTCTTCGAGCACCTCCGAAGCGTTGCTTATCCAGTTTCTCATCTCGAAGCCGCCTCGGCGATGAATGATTGTTATATCTTTTACCATTTGTTTGGCTGTGGTAACGTCGTCCATCGAATCTATGTAGTCGTCCATGTAGTGCGACTTAAGCACGGCGTTTACAGCATCTGGCATCTCTTCTGAGAATCTTCGTGCGTTCTTGTTCTTTATGTACTGCGCTATAAAGGGCGAACAATTTGCGCCAAAAATTAGAGAAGACATAGCATATACCTTTATAGGATGTGAAGGGTCATCTCGCCATAAAAATCGCAGCGCATTTTGATCTTCTTTGATTATTTTAATACAAAGAAACATATCCTTTATATCACCCATGAGTGCCACAGGTCCTTCCCGGAACTTGAACATAATTCCCAATAAAGATTCCAGCAAGTCTGGTCCCTGTAGTAAATAATCATTTAGATTTTTACCGTCAGAGGGCGCGGCAGCGTCCCAAACAATTCGTAGCTTTCTCTTGTTAGGGTTGTCAACCCCAAAGTGCGGTAAGTACCAGGTTCGATTTCCTGATTCTGAGTCTTCAACCTGTCGGGCATAATTATTTATAAATAAATGATTTATACGTTCTCTGTATCGCTCACCATATTCTTTATCAGCGTAGATCTTCTTTTCAACAGTCTTCAGTCGTTTGTGGGCATTGGGGTATGAATCTGGCATAGGGCTGTCACCTTTCCAAGGCAACCCTACTTCCCAGCGTCCGTCTACCAGCCGTGAAGTCTCTTCTAGCCGGGCAATAGCGCGTACCTCATCTGCATTCTGCCTTGGCTTGTTGTGAATACCTATGGATTCGAAGCTAAATGACTGACGTACCAGCTCGTGCAAGTCTTCGTCAGGTTCCACCTGGCTGTAGGGGCTGGATGCTGTGAGCAGGACATCCTCGTCTGCATTGGCTACCAAAGCTAGGTCACCCCTGGGAACAGAAGAATGGGCAGACGCAACACCATGAACACACCACCCTAGCGGAGTTAAAGTAGCAACAGGTTGATTCTTATTACCTACAACAATTCTCTTAGGTACTAACAAGTGATAATTATCTTGCCCTATTAACACTAAAGGCTTAACATCTTTACAACAAAAATTTCCAACTTCACTTAAATAACTATGCCTTTTTTTATTAATAATAGAACATTTTTGCAACGGTAAAGCTAATTCTGCTATTTTTCTAGCTCGTAAGTTAAATTTTAAATTATTTATATTGGAAATGGTACAATTTATGACTTCACTTTGACAAGTGATTTCAGTGCTGAATGCACCACGTAGTCGCATTGTAGTCTTTTGACCTTTGATACCTACAGCATCCGCCAGTGATGACAGAATTAATGATACCGTTGCCCCATCGTCAAGTAAGGCATATGTACTTATAGTACCTAGAGGTCCATGAATGTTTATGGGCACTGTCTTGAGTAAAACACATGAGGGATTGTCTATTGTAGCGACCGTTTCACTTTTCACTTTATTTTCACTAGATTCACTTTCACTAGATTGCCCTTTGAATCCACTTGGCAATACACTTTTCACTTCTAGCGGTGCCTTCTTCTTCCAATGTAACATTCTATGATGAGGGAGCCCGCAGCCTTCGACGTCACATAGCTGTGCCTCACAGGCGTCCTTATTGTGTGTGGCGGCTATACATCGGTAACAAAGGCGCTTTTCCTTCACGAACCGCCACCTATCGCGACATAAAGCGCGCTTGAACCTCCTGCAGTCAGGTAGTGCGTGCTTGACCCCTCCACGGCAAAACATACATTGACTCTCACCTTCAACCAGACACACAAGCTTCTTCGAAGTCTCTTTATGTTCACTGTTAATATGACTCACTCCGGCGGTCGCAGTCTTTGTCGCTTCATCATGTAGAAACTCAGCGAAAAGTTCTAACTTTGACTTTTGTGAATTATCATTGTATATGTAAAAGTAGTCAGACCACTTTGTTATCAAGGCACTGGGACACTTAGTTAATATATTATTTAGTATGTCTGGACTTCTTAAATAATCATTCTCTTTAATAGCTTTCACTGCAGCAACAAAATTTTTTATTTTTATAGAAAATCTTACTATTTCATTATGATAGTTCTGTGGCAACGATGAAATTTTCTTTATTTGTTTACTTAAATTAAATAAAATGATCTCAGGCCTTCCATACCGAAGTTCCAGGGCTTCCATTATTTCAAAAGGCGACGTATTGCCTATAAGCAGCGACGACACGGTGTCCTTGGCTTCGCCGCGCAGACACTTTCGTAGCCTCCAAACATTTTCGCTGTCGCTATAGTTGCACAGCCGTGTCGATTCATAGTAGGCCTCCTTAAATTGTAGCCATTCTAATGGCTCCCCAGAGAAGGTCGGCAAATCTTTACCTGTAGCAAGCCTTGTGAGCAGGGGCTTGTTACCGTCCTGCTTTGCTTCGATAACCATATCTTTAATCGCGCGCGCAAGGTTATTTAAATCGTGCGTCGCTGTATGAGGCGGCGCGCTGACTGAAGGCGGCGCCCGCGCGTTGCTGTGATGGCTGCGCTCGAGCCACTCTTCCACTTTGTTCTCCGGATTGAGATTCTGCGAACGAATGCTTCCAGAGTACTGCGTAAGTGCAGCAATATCTGCTGCGAGTTTTTTATCAATCAACTCTTTGTCGATGGCCGCTTTTCGTTGAGCCGCTTCGTACTCCAGTTGCGCCCTACGCGCTGCTGACGAAGTGCTACGTGCCGCCATCTTGACGATGTCTGTTTCACAACGTTGTGGCAATTTAATTGCCGGACTTTTCGCTTCCGCTGTTTCCGAGTGCGCACCTTCTTGTGCATTTTCTTGCTCCTTCCTCAGCATGCGGCGTGTTTTCGTCATAATGGGCCGCGGCGGAGTCGTGAACATGGAAACGGAACGAAAACCACGTGCCTCCACTTACTTGGTTCAGTCCAACAGCGTCCGGTTCGAAGACCAAAATTTGTTGCTGATAGTGCAAGTGGAGGATACGAGGCGTGGTTTCGTTTGGTTTTGAAGAAAACACGGTCTCTGGGTCGCAAGGTGCACTTTTATTGGAATAATTTTACAATTAATTCGCGGACACACGACGTTGCGTAACAAGATTATTAGCAGAGAAAAACCAAAGACCAAAGACAACTGGTATTGCCAGCGTTAATCACTTATATTCTACATATTATTAATTTATGAACATAAGGGTAAGTTTGTAAATATTTTATACTTTATACTATTTTTAAATACATATTAATATTTTACTAATCTATTTTGTGTGTGTTTTTTGTTTCAGGTGCTGCGTCGGCAACAACTGGGTTCGTTATTACACATAGTTATTAAAAAGTCAAATGTGTTTCAAAACACGTATCTCTCTGTCTTTTCGGAGTTTTGTGCGTTTAAACAAATATCACGTGCTTCAATGGTGAAGGAAAATATCGCGAGAAATCCTGCACGAGAGTTCTCCTTAATATTCTCAAAGGTGTGTGAAGTAACCAATTTAACTATGATGACTGTGGCCTGTAACACTTCTTTGAGATATGTGATTTTTTTTCATCCTAGCCTGTCTATTTCAGTTTCTTGGTGTTATTCAAAATAAATTAATCATACCATTTCGCGAAACCAAAAATCTCTTATTACCTACCACAAAAAGATTTAACTTATAAATAATATTTAGATTATTGTAGTATCTTCATCATTTACAAATAAGTAATGTAATATCCATTACTGCCTTGAGGCAGTTTTATCAAGCCAAGTAAATAGGTCGCGGCATTTCTCAAGGGAAAATAATTAATTCCATTAATTTATCTCCGGGGGACCAAATTCTTTTTTAACGAGTGCCTAATCTACTGTATCTTCGTCGTGATCTCTCAAATTAAATGAAGGAACCTCCATTGACACAATCCTGCTAAGAAACGCTTTCAAATAGACTATATTATATTATAGTCTCCTGTTCTTACAAAAATATTAGCCGTATTATTGGTCATGTATTATTGCCACCGCATTATTGGTCGCATTATTGGTAATTTCTTCATTAAAAAATGAATAATTGATCATCTGTTAAAGGATCTGATGAAAATCTTGGAGATAAATGACGAAAGCAGCTGTTAAAAGAGTAGAAATCTTTAACACAATAAAAAAACAATAGAACCTCCAAGCAACTCTACCATCGTAACTTTATGAATCACATACAGTTTAGAAAACGAACAGTTTTAACGTTTTGACAGCTTTTGTATTGGCAATCTGCCAGAAAATCGGTTATTATCGGTTAAAATTTATTTGGGGATGGTGTAATTGTCTCTATAATTTATCTTTGTTCTCTCTAATTAAATGAAGAGAACATAATTTTCTTTAAAACTTCTTAAAGTCTTATAAAATAGTGACTGAGTATCCGAAATCTCCCAGGGGAGTACGTTTGACAAATAAAAGTATCGTGGAGCGAATTTGGATAACAAAAAATGTTGCGGAAAGGGGACCTTGTGACCTACCACGGAATTCGACTCATCCAAGAAAGATTGAGCTACCCGTCGCCGTAATCTAGAGACAAATGTTTGCGTCAACCGTGATCGAATGGATTTCGGGGGTCTGGGCTTTCTGGTCCCGATATGCCGGCTGCAATAAAGCAAATTGCGAGCATTCGCTATTCGAGTTGAAGAAACGACGATCTTCATGGAGGCGATAATGTTATGGGCAGGTAATGTTCTGTTTCGCACGAACAAATCGATCGATTATTGTTTTACGATATCTGCATGTGAGAAAGGACTGTTCATTGATACAACTTGATTCAACCTTAGTAATATTATGTTAATTTAGCCAGCGATCACAAGCTGCTTATTGAGATTGTGCTTTGAATGCAATAAACTACACTTTTGAAAGTAGGTAGATACAGTAAGAAGTTACAAAGAATATTTTGTTAATCCTAGAGTAGTGTAGGAGTAACAATAAATAATAATTATATTACTGACCTTCTTCTAAAAGTTTATTTGGTTAAAGTAAACACGTTCTGTAAAAGTTGTTAAACTCTCTGAATAACTATCGTGTTAATTTTATTCAGTTAAATAGCAATTAGGTTCATTTCTTTACAGAAAATACGCTACTGCTGTGAAGAAAAAGTTTTAATTCCATAACCACTGAGCTCTGGGAAGGAGTGGCTCGAATACGCTGTTGTGAGCCCCAGGATAAATACATTATAAGCCGCAGGGGAAAATTAGTGGCCATCCAACTCCGCAAACTTCATCGCCTTATTCTACTTCTTTGCGGAGTTTTACATGAAAAATATTATCCTTTATCTTTTACTACATTGAAGATGTTGGGCGCCAGTATAACAGTATATAGGACCTTTTTAACTAACTTCGGAATAGACTATGATACATTGTATAGCATTTTTTGCTGCTTTCCTTCTTTATCAATCGATCTACGTCTATTTCTAAAGAAATGTCTCTTGCATGGGCTTCCATAGGCCCCAGTCTTGCTTAACTAGTCACGACTGAAGCTTCCCATTAAACCAGACCTATCTCAATTAAGAAATTATCAGAAAGGCCCTGCCAAGATTCGAAAACCGGAACCTCTCCCTATCAGGTCGTCACCTTTGACTGTACAGGAATCAAGATATTGCATAAATTAAAGTGAACTCAAGACCGCTTGCGCTGGGATAGACGCCTTAATGTATTTTCCATGGAGGCTGGAGGATTAATATCGGAGCGTGCCAAATACGGCTGAAGTGGGTCAACGGACTTACAATCGACCTCTGCTATTCGGAGTTTCTGAATCGCTAATCTTGAGATTGGCAATACGTTAGCAGGAATGAATTTCTGACTGGAAATGGCGGCATTCTGTTGGAACCAAAGATTTGGTTTGAATGAAAGATTTAGGTGGTAAAACATCTAGATTAGACAAAGCTAAAATGGCTGTCGTTGTATTGCGTGTTTCTTGTCGGTTGCTTGATAGACGGCAGGCAGTGCGAAGCGCGAGCTATACCTTGTATCATATAGCTTTTTCTAGATTGGTGGATTAAAGAAAAATAAGTTTGTTGGTCTTTGTGTATCAGTTGCTTGGTTTACAGCTACATCTCAACTGATAACCGATTTTTTATTATGTAAAACTGCACACTAACTGCACGTTGACTACACTCCGACTGGAAGCCAATACAACTGCGCACTAGTCACCAGTTGTTTGAAGTACTTAACGCCTCATAGCCGAACGGTTAATGTGTAGACTAAAAATTGAAAGGTCGCAGGTTCGATTCCCACCCATTGCAGTGTTGTCGTAACCACTCCTAACACAAGCCTCATTTGGAGGGGAGTGGAGCCAAGTTCAGCTTTGTTGATAATTAAAAAAAAATTAAAAAGTTTGCAGTCCACTGGCTATCCAAATGCAATCCAATTATTTATCTATAAAGACACAATAATATATTGTCGCACCCTCATAGCTTTTCCATAGATGATTTAATGTTGCAGATAACGAATAGCTGAGGATGTGATACGCCAGCGCGACAATGACAACCGGGCGGCCGAGCAGCGAGGGCACGGGGTGAGCGCGCAGTCACCATGACCACCAAGATGCTTCTGTCCCTGGTGCTGCACTGCTTCTACGTCACCACTGCTTCCATGCCTGGCGGAGGTAAGTGGACTTTACGATCATCCAAGCCCCACGTGGGTGGTACGTTGCTTGTTCAAGCAAATTTTTCCGCCGCTGTCGGTCTTATGCGACTTCTTTCCAACTCTGAGTTTGTTATATGCTCTTTTCAGATCAGAGCACCCATAAATTATAAACCTTAATTCCGCAAAACGCGAGCGAAATTTAAAAGCTTCAAACAATTAATCTAAGCTGGTGAAGATGACTTTCCTCCTTGCAGTGGTGAGAGCAACTGGGGTCTTTGGACTGTCTTTTTGTCTGTTTAAGGCAAAAGCTTCGAAACGTTGCAACTTTTTCAGTAAAGTCGTGCCGCTGAGCGATTTAGCGTCCGTAAGATTCGTTAGCCCGCTGTGATCTTAGACTGCAACATCACAAACTATTAGAATATGAAATCGTGGTTAAGGGCTCACTTCGCCAAATAAGCCAATTTACTTCCTTACCTAATCTATAACTAAGTACTTAATATTATAAATTTTTATTTTTATTTGAAGATCTGCGTGAGGTGGAGAGATGATTTTTTATCCTGGAAAACAAAGGAGTTACCACAGGATTTTTAAAACTTTCTTTACGCAAATGAAGGCGCGAGCAAAATCTAGTATTTTCATAAAGAATCGCTGGAACCTTAGATACACAATAAAGATATTTAAACTGATTTATCGGCGCCGGCATAATGCCGGTAATTGGCCGCACGGGCGCAATATATCCGACATAAACAGACCAGAATCATAAAGGCCAAGGCAATATATCACACCGAGAAAAGAGTTCGCGTAAGAGAAATCCCCCGTCCTAACCGCCATTCATTTAGAGTAACATACATAATACATCGCATTTCACTACGAACAATTCCTCATTCGGAATCACGTTTAAATATTCCCTCTAAAGCCTGCAGGAGCTCTCGGGAAGCGAGATATTTCAAGGAACGGGTACTGATAGGGGTCCTTTAGACGATAGGTTTTTCTGTCAGTTTTTCTAAAGTCACTGCTGACTGATAACTTACCGTTTGATGCGTGACTACTTTATTAACAACGCCTGGTCTTATCTGTTTTTTTTTATGCTCCATTAGTTAATCATTATTTATGATTAACGGATACTGTCAGTCTAGTCTAGCTATCCGTACTGACGGGACATTGTCAAAGATTTTTTAAGTTATTGCATAGCTTCTATCGCGGGCCAGCGTGGAGACCGAATCTAGAAATTCCGTAACGAAAACAACCTGACACGGGACTCCTCTACGGTGAGCCGCTAGATGGCGTTGATAATAAAAATTCTTTTCAAAAAACCGACTTCAAACGCCACTACAAAGTATTAAAATAATTTTATTTTGTACACGTTTGTTGAAGTCGGGCGGCTTAAATAGAAACGATGAAACCGATACGCGATGCTCACCCGATTTCAATAAGCATGTCTCTTATATGTCACCATAAGGTAAGCGTCGCGCATCGATTTCATCGTTTCTAGTTAAGCCCGCCCGACTTCAACAAACGTGTACAAAACAAAATTATTTTAATACTTTGTAGTGGCGTTTGAAGTCGGTTTTTTGAAAAGAATTTTTATTTTAAGCTTTTTAGTGTAGCTTGTTCCTGCTCTCTTTCTCCCCTCCCTCCAACACTACGGTAGGTACTAAAGTAGTCTATACTTGGTACCTACAGTACTTATTAACAACACACAATTTCTAAAGAGCTAGGACCAGGAGGTCCATGATGTAGTTCATGCTTGGTACCAACAATATCAATTCGAAAGCGACAGTTCGTAATCCCTCTAACCCTGCAGCATCAGGATTGAGGAGCTAGAACCTTGAATTTTATATGTAGTATATGCTTGGTACCAACAATATCAATTCGTAAGCGACAGTTCCTAAATCCTCACAGATTAGGTAGGCAGTACCCCTGCAGCATCAGTATTGAAGAGCTAGTACCTTGAGCTCCACGATGTAGCCTATGCTTAATACTAACAATATCAATTCGCAAGCGAAAGTCCCTAAATCCTCACAGTTTAGGTAGGCAGTACCCTGCAGCATCAGGAGTGAAGAGCTAGGACCTTGAGCTCCACGATGTAGACTATGCTTAATACTAACAATATCAATTCGCAAGCGAAAGTTTCTAAATTCTCAGTTTAGGTGGGCAGTACCCTGCAGCATCAGGATTGAGGAGTAGGACCTGAAGCTCTAAGATCTAGTATATGCTTAGGCCAAGCATACCAATTCGTAAATGACAGTTCCTAAAACCCCATAATTTAGGGGGAAAGTACCTCTGCAGCATCAGGCTTGAAGAGTTGAAGGTAAAAATTTTTATGGGACCATTTCGCGAGCTTCCTCTGTCGATTAAAAAAAAATCGCGTGAATCGGTCCTGAAACCCCGGAGTAATCGGTGGGCATACATAGAAAAAAAAAAAGATACCGGCCGAATTGATAACCTCCTCCTTTTTGGAAGTCGGTTAAAAAATGCTATGCAATAGCTTTACCGCGGCAGTCCCCGAGTGCCACACTCTTTTTATTTTTTTATGAACTTGAGACAAAGACTCGGCCTGGTAGAACAAAAATTAGTTCCTCTAATTTCCCTCTAAGTTTTGTTGTTGTCAGGTTCTTTAAAAAATACGAAATATTTTTATCCAGGTAATGGTTCTGCCTCGTCACGGCGTAAAGTGAATCTTCAAATTCCGTCAATCATTAGTTATTTATCCAGAACATATTAATAGTCATGCAAACATCAGTCATCATTAAACAGCACGTTATCCGTCAGTCACAGCAGTGTCTGTTGTAAAACTGTCAGCAAAACCTATCGCCTAATGTACGCTTTACTCTCTTTCCTTATCTCTTTCCTCCGCTTACAAAAGTAACTCGCAACCAGATTTAATAATATTTAATGTCGCTTCCACACAGCGTGCGGTGAACGAATGTAATTTTTATTCGAAGTACGATCCGAGTGTACGGAGCAAACATCCTGTTACTCGTTGTGCTTAAATGTAATTTGCGATACGGGAAGACTCGGCTCTACGTACAAGGGCATTGAGCTGTATATCGTAGTGCTGGCGCACAGATCAAGCGTTTCAAAAGCCGTCGTGATCTCATCTGATAGATGTCCACTGCTGGACATAGAAACTTATATTGTGAAGCTTGTATCCAGCGAGAAAAGAGACGCTTGAGATCGTTTACACAACTACAGGGGTCGCCCAACGCTGAACTATTTTAAGTAATGGATAATAATATATTTTAAGTAATCCTTCTTTCCTTAGAATTATAAATACGAAATTGTGTTTGTCTGTTAGTTCGCTCTACAATGTCAAAGCAACAGAGCTATGAAGTGAGTTAATATTTTGCATTGGTACGTATAAGGACTTGAAGAGTGACATAAACTTTTATCCTAAAAAATTAAGGTTTCTCTATTAATTTCTAAAAATAATAACTCCAAGCGAACAGAGTCGTAAGTAAAAGCTAGTAAATATTATTTAACTATCATTACAATGTCTGAGTAAAATCAGACCCGGTGCCGATTTACTGAGTAACAAAAAGCGCGACTGCTTTTCTCGTCAACTCCGGGTGAGGCTGTTTTGTGGGACATCATCGCCTCTAACAAATGACACCTCCCTCCCTGCCACCAGCTGATACCATATACCAACGTTAATGTACTTTTACACTGCTCGGTTTCCGCTAGAACGACAAAAGAACCTATTCCTTTTATTACTCTTTTGTGGAACATTAAACGTAAAAAGTCGTGCAGCCACATTCACGTTATTTGCTAAACGTCAATCTCTCCACAATTTAGAAAATAATACCGTATACTTTGTTTCTATGGGGCGTCGAATCGGCTGTCACTTAATGGTGGTGACGTCAAAGTATCAACATAATTACGGCTACGGTAAAAAAATAAGAAAACAGTTTTAATATACGTACCACCATTTTTATCTAACCGTAAATAAGTAAATTTTTTTCCGAAAACAAAATACCCTGCAGGTTTAGTAGGTAGTAATTAGTTTATCGATCCTATGAAAAGTTTTTAATCTACGAGTATTTTGTATAGTTCTCAAGTTCTCATGCTATAAAACGCTGCATGAGCAAGATCACAATATTTATTTAGAGAATTTAGACTAAAATACTTACTTAAATAGTTAGATCATTAGAATATAGTTCATCAAAGTTGTAAACTTTAGAACAGAATCAGCAATGCTGCTATGCTACTTGTTATCCTACTCTCCCACTAATCTATAATATAAAAATGAATCGCAAAATGTGTTTGTAAGCGCATAACTCAACAACGCCTGGACCAATTTCGCTAATTCTTTTTTTATTGTGTTTGTTATTGTTAGGAGAAGGTTCTTATGAAAGAAAAAATTAAGAAAATTGCGCGGAAAATTAGAAAATTTAAGAAATATTAACCACCATATTAAATTATTTCTAATGTAACCGCTTTTACAATTCAAACTTTTTTGATGTAACCTTATGGCGTTTGACATAACATTGACAGAATGCGTGCTGCCAATTTCGTCAAAGAGGATGTAAAAAAACTTAAGACAGGACAACGTCTGTCGGGTCCGCTAGTATTTTATAATATTTATGTTTGTTATTTCTTCATGCCATAACGAATGAACCCATTTGGCTGGAATTTGAAATAGAGATAGCTCATACCCAAAATTAACACATAGGCTACATTTCATCCCAGATATAATTAAAGAATTCCTGCGGAAATTAAAAAGCCTCAATCCACGCGGACGAAGTCGCGGTCATCATAATATAGTAAAGAATACGACGCAGAAAGAAACGTAAAATAAATAAAGTAAATGAATTTTCAAAATGCAAATATATTTGTGTATATGTACATTTTATCTACTCACGTGCTATTTCCACGCAAAGAGGCACGCGCTAATTAAATATTCAAAATTAATTAGCTATTATTTTCCAAAGAGTTGCCAGACCAGGCGTACTGCTAACTTTTCCTTGTGAAAACATCGCATTAAAAGTTGGTAAATTGTTTTCTGAATTCAGCTTTCATAATAATGGGAAATTCAATGATAAAGATGCTTCAATTTCGCTTGTTGTTTTATAATGGGGCCTAATTTTTCACAAACTGCTTATCATAACAATTATCGCTGGCGTGTTAATTTAAAATTGCTTGGCTTTGTTTATATGGAGACTTCCCAGGTGGTCTCAATGTCAGATCAGGGATCAGATGACGGGATCCTGGAGAAATCGAGGGAACTCTTCAAATTTTATAGGCACAAGTGATATAATTTGTAGTGGCGTTTGAGAGTCGGTTTTGTAAGAAGAATTTTTACATTCATATTATCAAAGCAGCGCAATTCGGCGCGGTTCCTCCTACGAAGTGATGCTACGTATATCTGGCGCGTAACAAAATAATGAGTATTTAATTACATGTGCTGAAATGAAACGAAACCTTAAAATTAAGCGCGTAATAAATTGTGAAATTATACAAGGAAGCTTAGAAAGTGGGGAACTCCGCATGGTTCGTTGATTTGTTCCCCTCTCGACTATAATATTATTTTATTGGCACACTTACATTTTTTATGCCTTATTTATCTAACGTGGAGGAAGAACGTTACTGATTGTTATTATTTTGAGCTCGAACATTCTAGTAATACAATTTTTTTTTCATAAAACCGGATTCAAACGCCACTACAAAGTACAAAAATAATTTTAGTTTTTACACGATTGTTGAAGTCGGGCGGTTTAAATAGAAAAGATAAAACCGATAAATGGTATGAAAAATATATCACAAAAAAGAAATGTTAGTTAAAAATACATAATCATATCCACATTTTGAAAGCGGATTTAATTCACACTCATATTCACATCGAACGAGCGAGCTAAGCTCCGAAGCCTCGTTTAATCCACATTATAGGAATCCCACTTCTAACAAAAATTTAAAATCCTTTCCACTCGAGCAGGTTCCATCATCGTTCGACTCAAATCGATTGGAACGAGCCGAGACATCGATGTATTGACAAAGTGTACCTCCCCTCGCAGCTAGCGAGAGATGAACAAATGTTTATTCACATGTGTATTTGAATATTCCTCCAATTTGTTAACACGTCGTGGATTCTATTTCTTTTATAGCGAGAGTTTTAGCAGAGGAAATTTCAGCTAGATTTCAATGCCCATTGGTTGAAGGTGCAGGCTGAAAACTGAAAGGTACAACCGTTCAATCTCCATCCATTGCACTATTGTCATACCAACTCCTGAGATAAGCTTACCGCTTGTTTGGAGGAGAGAGGAGAATACTCGCCATAGATTCTACTCATTGGGGACAATTTAAATTTTAAATTTACACTTGTTACATATTAAACACAAATATTCTCTAATAATATTTGGACATTAGTTAGTAATTATTTGTGAATACAACATTGCTTACGCAGCGATATTGATTAGGCTTGATTCGGTTCAGCATTGGGCAGTCATGCGTGATTTATCATATTAAACTGTTGATAAGCTCAATTATACACGATAATAATACTCGTATATTTAATATTATATTCTACACGATAATAATACGTATAATTTGCTTCTAGAGTCTGAGAGAATAGCTTTTCTAACGTGCTTAGTAATGACGCAATAGCTTATAAGCTCAGTTATAAGCTATCTGCTCAAGCTTCTGTACGGTAGCAACTCAATGGAATATTCTAATTCAGTTGCTGATGCTGAGAAGGCAGGCCGATAGTTATAGCCAATGGGCCAAGACTACAACTTTTAGAAGGTTGAAAACTTATGTTTATGGTTTTGTCTATTTTTCTACCTATCGAATCTGAAGCATCAAAGAATAATCCTTTAGGTAAAACTATACCTATAATATATTTTCTATCGGAATCCATTAAAAGACAAACTCCGGTGAAACGTTCTAGGGACGCTAATTGGAGCTTTGATGTCACGTCCCTGAGGAGCTCATTTCCTTACCCTGTTGTTTTTGTCGTACCTTTGAGAAACTTCGCTCGATTTTTTGTTTTTACTTACTAGATGATTTTTGAGCAGAAGTAGTTGTCGTAGTTTGATGAACTGTTCTGTGAGCAGACTGCAGGTTACTAGCAAGCGTCGGTTGAAGGTCGCCAGGATAAACTTCAATTTTCTCAATATCTCTTTTAAGAGAATTTTCTCCCCGGCGTGCTCAAAGCGAAGTTGGATTTTTATTTAAATAATAACCAATCAAACTCGACGTAGTTTCGCACTCACAAGAAAAATCTCAAAGATTTTTATGTCGATTATTGAGCCCGTGTAATTTAATAATTATAAAACTATTTTTTTTTACAAAAATCACAGAAAAGTCAACCTTCAAACGGGCACAAGAAGGGCAAAACGTTAATTTGGGCTCTTGGGCAGTCAAAATATCTCCAGATGCATACAGAGATCTAGAAAGATGATACATGGATCTATCATAGACCCTTGGTATTATATTTTTCGTGGTTGTTTTTGATTTAATTTCCCAAAATTTCTTTCTTATCATAAGGATTGCCCTTCGTTTTTATTCTTCACGTGAAAACAAGTGTTGAATATGTGAATATATTCGTATTACTAAGAAACGAAGCGCTTTGATCCATGTAACAAAGCATGTTTTTAGGACGACAACAAAAATAAAACATGTGTTAGATACACAGTAAAATGAAAGAAAATTTATTCAAGTAAGATAAAAGGACAAATCATAAAAATATTAGTATTAAATTACTGGGAAAGTGCTGTTTGAAACTTTGGAGGACGTTACTTTCATTCAACCATATTCTCACATTCATACCAGTTTTTATATGAAAAAAAAAATGATATTTTTAAAAATCCCGTGGGTTTCTTTTTCGGGGATAAACCATCTATGTTACTCTTACAGTCCACACCTATATCCTTACCAAAAATCCCGTCGCTCCGCTTCTTCGTTATTGCGTGATTGAAAGACAAACCAACAAACAAACACTTTCGCATTGATAATGTTGGTTATGATACTAGACTGTTACTTTTTCTTGGCTCGGACGTTGAATCGATCATGACTATGACAAGCAGATAGCTTGTATCTTGGAGACTTATCATAAGATTAGTTTTATCCCGGTAATCCAGGGTCCATACTTACTCGTATAAACAGAAAAGTATAATATATTTGCCTGTCTGTCTGATTAGCATGAGACAGTAGAGTCCCTCAACCGATCTTGATAAAAATTTCATAGTTAGGCATTTTCGCAGCAACAATTTTATTAAATAACTAGCTTTAGCTCGCGGCTTTGCTCATGTTAAGTTCAATTTTTCAAACTCCTATTTTACCACCTTAGGGGTTGAATTTTCAAAAATCCTTTCTTAGCGGATGCCTACGTCCTATAGCCTTCGATCATTTCTATGATCGAAGCCTATAGCTATCTGCGCCTATGCCAAACAGTCCGATCCGTCCAGTGATTTGAGCTGTGTATTGATAGGTCAGTCAGTCGCTCAAATCAAATCAAAATTTATTTATTTCATGTAGGCCAAATTGTAGCTCTTATGACACCTCATGAATCTACCGCCGGTTTGGAATGCAGATCCTGCTGAGAAGAGCTGGCAAGTCAGTCACCTTTTCCTTTTATATATTTAAGAAAAACAGTAGGTACATTTAAAAGTAATTCAATACTTCTCTACATTTCGCACAAAAAATCCTCAAGAATATCAGTTGGTTTCCCACAAGGGCCGTATTTCTTGCGACCTGCCCGGAGTGTCGAAACAAACGAAAGGTCGAGGGAAAGGGCCGGATTAGCTTTCTGCCCGCGAAATTATTTACTGTAGGTACGTACTTGGACAATCCTTGCGAACCGCAATCAATAAACATTTTACGTATAAGTTGTTTCGAAGGCCACTTTTTATCGTTTCGCGTGATTGGTTTTCTATTTCGGGCTTCCGACAACAACAAACTTAGAGTACTTTACTTTAATCGTGCTAAATCTCTGACAACACGAGGTAAAAATATATATTAAGAAATCAAAAACCCGACTGCGTAAATAAAAACTGGGAAGGAAAAAACAAGTCCAATACATAAAATAAATAAGGACGAAGTCGCGGGCATCAGCTAGTAATTATTGAAGCACCTTCCGATAAATAGCAAGCAAACGCGCAGACGGATCACATGATGATAAGTGATTACCGCACCCATGAACATTTGCTGCACCAGGGCATTGGACTAAAGGAACCGCTAGTGCATTGCCAGCGTATTAGGAAAATGTAGATCCGCCGTTTTAATAAAGCCATATAAAGGTTTAGTGGAAGTTAGAGAGAGTGAGTTGATTCTACAATTTTGTGTTTACTTTTGAATGACCTGGACCCAGATGCTGATGGAGAAAAATAGATTTCCGTCCCTCACGTAGCGTGGAAACATTTTGTGTCTAATAAAAAGATAAGAAAAGAAGTATTGGTAAAGTTTGGACAACCCATAATAAAGTCCACTTAACAACATCTTAAGTTAAAACAGAAGACAAGTAATTTAATATTTGTCTACAGTTTCTTCATTTCAAAGCATTTTCAAAGACTACAAATCCTTACAAATATCAGTTTTGTTCACCGCAAGGACCCTTCGAGATAAACGGTCGAGTATCGAAACAAATGAAACGTAGCGGAGAGTCGGGTGAGCTTTCTGCGTGCGAAATAATTTACAGCGCTACGAGCTGGCTACGAGCTGGCTACGAGTTACGATGCAGGAAGATCTTTGCAAACCACTATCCATAATTTCAAATTCCCTAAATGGAGACCCTATGCATGCATTTATTTAGTTATTTTATTATTTTTGGAAGTCGATAAAACACAGTGAAAAAGGCTGCATGAACTACTAAGTTTTTTATTTCTAACTAGCTCTGCGGCTTCTATTAAAAGTTATCGGAAGTGGTGATTTCTGGGCAAATAACTAATTTTAATTTTTTTGATTTTTCAGCTGTTCTAAGCGAACTAAACAAAGAATAATTATTATTCAAATCGGTCAAACCGTTTTTGAGTATTAGCCGGAGTAACGAAAAGCAATAATTATACTCGTAAGTGGATAGATTTCTTCCAGAAGCCCAAAAGATGAGGGAAAATTAAATTTCCAATATCTGTAAAAATAAACTTATGATTATTTATTTAAAACTACGTTTTGTCGCTTTGTCCATGAAGATAAATTAAAGATTTGGTTTATTAATAATCTTATCTTAGTATCTACGTTTGTATAGAGATGACTTGCATACAAATTGGCAAGTTTCTAGATATAGTGGTTCGACTACGTTGATATGTCAGCTATATAGATATAGCGTATCTTAGTGGACGTCGAAATAGGGAAACTACGCCAAGAGTCAACGAACCACTGCGTTACGATGTCCATCCAATATCATTGTATCCATCCCTCTGCGTGTACAGACCGAATCTAGCACCAAAATTTAGTGCTATAGCGTCATTCCAGCTGGTCACCAATACAGAATTTGATGCAGAATAGAACATGCCCACTGAGTTACACAATAAGGCAAAAAAAAAACAGAAAATTTTATTACACTTTTTTGAAGCATTTTATCATAGTGTCAATTAGTGTCGAAGCGTGTCAAGTCGATAGGTGCGAGCGTGTATAGGTATCCGGGCTACAAAGTGGGCGAGTCATTCTCCTCCAGGTTCACACGTCATTAGGCACGGGGTAGTACCCGCCGTTAGAACCTTTAGCGCTACGCAATAAAGAGCGCGCGTGCCTCATAGGGGCCCTTAGCGAGCGCGTGAAAGCCTTATTCCATTTATAATTTGTTTTGTTTATCCCTTCCTTGAGCAGTTGCGAGACTTGTTGAATGTGGGAACGATACGATACGAGGAAATGATAAAGATTCGGGAATTTCCTGGCTAGGTCCGAGTCTTGATTGTGACTTATTCGGGTTTTATAAATATTGAGTACAGTTAAGTTAAAGTTACAGACTTAATTGTACTTAATGACGTCACATCCCACATACGCAACAATTTCTACTTACGCGAGCTACTAATGCGTTTAGAGTATTTGTTGTTTCTCTTATAGCACTTAACGAACTTGTTTTTTGACGGATTTTGAAAAGTTTTTGCACAAGTTTAATGGTTTTGCTCATTAATATCATACTAGTTTTGCCTGCGAGTTCATCCACGTGGAGTTAAGTATTGAAAATCCCACGGGAACCCTCTGTATTTCAAAAAATCATGTCAATCCATTGTTCCGTTGCTGTGTGATTGAAGGATAGACCAACAAACCTACGATCCAGTGGTGATGAACTTTCTACCTTCACAAATACATTTACCTTTATCATAAAAGTAGCATAAATCTGAGTATTTCTAACATCATTTAGAATAATTGATTTCCTCTGAAATAAACAATTGCTTGTCTCACGAAATTCTCAGACCAAATATTAAGTAAGACTCCGTGTCTAGAGCTCTAAATAATATAGTAGAGAGTGTCAAGATATTAGACCATTGAATCTGTTTTCCTAAGACTATCTTACGAGAAGGTTAGGCCTAAGCAAAGCTGAGCTAACCGAACTTGACGTAGCGTCTACGGAGACCGCAGCAATTTACTGATGTACTGAGACTATTTACTATTTAAGACGTATAGGCTGCCTAATACATTGCGATAGGCTGAAATCAGACACACAACTTTTATCGAGCTAATTAAGATTAGAGTTACTTTATTGGTGCTACTTTGTAATCCCTTATTAACATTATAAATGCGAAAGTGTGGTAGTTTGTTAGTTTATCCTTCAATCAACGTCTTTCTTTACATGGGCACCTATAACGAGTATCATCCTGATTTCTTGCATTGGTATACCTATTTGAGGACCTGGAGAGTAACATAAGCTATCTTTTGCCTCGGAAAAACAGAAGGTTCCGTCAGGATTTTTAAAAATATATTGATGCGGGATGAAGTCGCGGGCAAAAGCTATAGCTAAATTAATAAATAATGAAGTTTAAACTTTTTAAATATCAAAATAAGTATTATTTTATTTCTTCAGCAGCAAGTAGAATCAGACACAACACTTACTCATGGCTTTGGCATCGACAAAACGTTGCGGAATCTGATATTAAGCTTTATATCCTGATCTTTGTTGTACTTGGACTGAAGCACATCAGACTAAAGTTCATAAACCATGCGAAATATACACACTAAACTTTATGTAAGGGCAAGAGACAACTTTTGTCCAGCCCTCACTGCTCGCATTCAAAATTGAACTCTGTTTCCAAAAGAATATAATTAAAATTTGCATGACAGAGTGGACAGGATAGTTTTTCGATTATTGAACGTTTGCGTTTGAGATTTCTGATTTAATAGCGAGGTTGGTTACATATTGATCCTGGCGATTGTTTGCCGAGGTGTTATCGGCTTTGTTGACTCAGTTGTGATGTTGATGATAAAGCATGTCATGGCTTTAGCGTCTTAGGAGCCTCAAAAGAGTATGCGATCACGCACGACATCAGTCAATTCTGTCTGATCAGAACAGAGCTTGACGAAATTTGGCAGGAATATTTTGCAGCTTTTAAGTACTTGGACGATGCCGTAGACTTTAGCTCATTTCTGCCCACCGCCGCCTCACTGCTGGGCTCAGGTTTTTTAATTGGATTATTTAGTAGTATTTTATTCTATTCTTTCTGTGTACCATACTTAGTCAACCTACTTCCAGCTGAGATTGTATACCATCAAGCGTTGTATTATCATCATAGAAACAAAAAATAAATTATAACGAAAGTTTAATTAATATAATTAAACTAATTAATTAATTGTCTTTCGATTGAAAAGTTATAATTACTTACGTATATTTATTACTACATGATGCCCGCGATTTCGTCTGCGTGGATTAAGGTTTTTTGATGCGGGAATCTTTAATTTTATGTTTTAATTCTGGGTATGAGCTACCTCCATTCCTTTCAGCCAAAGCGGTTCAGTCATTGTAGCGTGTAAGAGTAAAAAGCATTCACACTCATTAACATAATATTACTGTGATGACGCGATTAAAAGAGAATATATTATGCATAATAATTCGTAAAATTATTACCTAAAAAGATGAGAAAATTCACGCTTACTGTCTTCGCTTTCAAATTTTAATACCGTGATGAAAAATTCGGTGTAACGCTACCTCCATTACTTAAATTGCTCCGAAGTTCAGGCTCTATAGCGTTTATGCAAATCCTGGGCAACGAGCATCTGTTGCCAACTATCGCTCTGAATATTTAAAGGGAAAATCGCGTGGTGAGAATTGGGTTCGTGAGATGGCTGCACTGATAGTGTAATCTAAGTTGTAATTTATTTTTACCGAAAAATCTGATTTTATTCCTATCTAGAAAGTGTGAAAAACCTTTAAGATTTGTTTTAAAGAAGCTATTTAGCTCACGACTTGGTCTGACACTCAAAAATAATGATGAAAATAAATCTTAGAGATCACCAACGGATGAAAATGTTTGAACTATCAAGCGATTATGTAAGAAGATTGTATTCATTTGACATTTTAAAATCTCATCTTCGCTTACATCAGGTGTGAGATAAACCCTAGTCTATATTAAAATTAAAAAAAAACAATTTAAAACCTATCATAGTATAGATTTCAGTTCGCCCCTTAAACCACTTAAAAGTTACACTTAACGTTAAAGTTATCCTCGACGAGTGGGTAGGTCTAAATAAACGTAAATAGTAACGAGTATAAACGTTATAAAGGAGAACGAAACTACGCACGCAAACATTTCGTCAACATCTATCCGCTCCTTTACAGCAGAGCATAACAAATAGCGTATCAAGTTTACCGTGTAGGTATAATAAATAACGAGCTACTTATCCACTTACAAGATCCCTCTGTCGTTTTTATGTTGAAGGCGAAGGAATAGCACAGTGTAGCTGTAATCGTTCATAAAACTTCTTTAAGCAGAAGAGTGTCCTTGCGCACAAATACCACTTATAGGGAATTTATTTTGTGATTCGATAAGGCCTCTTACAGACCATAGAATTTAGAGTTGCGAGTTTTGTCGAATCGGACCGTGAGTAAACTTGATAATGTAGCTATTTCTCGTGTACACAGAACTCTAAAAGTCTATTGATAAGTCTAAATCCAGTTCTATTTATTTCTATTAGCATTATGAAAGAGATAGCGCGACCTGACAATTTAGTTTAATTTAGTGATTGTGTACAACAGAATTAGTCGCATTGTCCCTGGCAAACCAAAGTAGTCTGGGCTGGTTAGTGTTTTCAAAAATAACTGACAGGAATTTTATTGCTGTACAAGTTTCAACTTTCAGAACATACCTATATTGGTCTTTATGATATAAGAATTTTAAAGGTTGATATAACCAAGCAAAAACTATTTCCATTCAAATTCAAAATGGCGTCTTAACGCAATTGGTGGCCACCATATGAGTTTAGACTAACGGTAACACGATCTCTGCAATTACATTGGACTGGTGTTCGGTAAAACTATGAAAGTGAGAGAATAGAGAGTGTACCTTGGATTTGCACACACACATATTGACTCTGATAGCTCCTGTGTAGTTTGCTATTCTTCATTGAGATTGGTCGCGTGACGATTAAGTCGGGAGACGGTCTGTCTACAGCCGACAAAGCTATCGTCCGACCACACCAAGTATGACATCGTCTGCAAGAGGGCTAACAGTGAATTTATTTTTGTGAGCGGCTCGTAAATAAAACTAGGGGAGGGTTGGAGGAAATTGTAAGTAACTGGTGAAAACGGAGCGTTCTACACGCTGCCCACTCCGCCAGTTTCCGAGTGCTGCCTGAGGGACAGGCGGAGGGAACTAATGTGTGTATAAATCTTGCCTGTCTCGAGGATCCGGATTATCCGTCTGATATTAGTGTAATGGTCTGTGAACTATTCAAATTAGGTGGATGTATTCTTTACAGTGTAATGTATTGGCGTTTAACTAATTACCTACCTACATTTCAGACCATCTCTCCTTACTATCCTTATCCATACTTATACTATAAATGCGAAGGTGTTGTTTCTTGCACAGATAAACCAAATAGAAAGAAGAAAGAAAGAAAGAAAATACATTTATTCTTGTTTAGTGTTACAAACTGTACATTTAACACTAATATTAAGTAATAGTAATGTCTGTCTGTAACACTACTCAGAATAGGTGTACAGCTCAGTATATCGTTTGTTGGTTTGTCCTTTAATCACGCATCAACGTAGCAACAGATCGAGATGATTTTTTTGCATTATACTCGCAGTTGAGGACCTGGAGAGTGACATGGGCTACTTTTTATCCTGGAAAATCAAAGAGTTCAAACGGGATTTTAAAATCTAACTCCACGCGAACGAAGTCGCGGGCATCGGCTAGTAATATTATAAATGTAAAAGTATTTGTTCTTTTGGTTTGTCCTTCAATTACGCAGCAACGGAACAATGGATATAGGTAGACATGATTTTTTTCATGGGTAAAAAGTAGCATATGTCAGTCCTTGAGGACTGACATATGCTACTTTTTTTCCGAGGGATTTGAAAATATAACAGCTTGCGGACGAAGTCGTGGGTAAAAGCTAGTACTTTATGTTTGGCTTTTTCCTTTGTATAATAAAACTTTATTCACACTTGAATTTTTAAACAAAATTAAGAGTAGTTTAAGTTTTAAGAACGATTGTAATTTAATTAGGGTATTATGGGTCTGACATAGTCTCCTTTTCTACCTATAAATACTAACTTTACTACTTATAAATTTTAAATATATTTACCTTATTAAAACATTTCAGAAAACACCAAATATGGATTTTTAACTCTTATCTGTAAAGCCAATATAATTTAACTGAGTAAACAGGAAAATGAAAAATCTCCATTAACAGGTCTTATAAACTTCTCTCTCGCGTTCGTTAGCAATATACAAATAAAAATAAAATAAACCCCACTCTATTTTAATAGAGCCGTGCCGGTTAAAGCACTCAACATAAATTTTATTCAGTTTCGATTAACAAAAGTCGTTTCCGAAAATTAACCAACGAAAAGCAATTACATTTACCGTTTTAAAAATACCATTCCAGTAGATCCAGCTGGAACGAAACTTGGGTGGAACAACAGATTTCGGCGTCACAGTTTGATTAAAGTTTGCTTACATTCCAAAAGTATGTTCGCCTGACTAAATTTATAGATGCCTGCCTAGGATTTATTAGGTCGGCCATATTTAAGGCTAAACTATTTGTCTTCTTGTTTAAATAATACAAACGTAAAAATTCTTTTTACAAAACCGACTGGATTTGATTTCCACAGGCCCGGCAATTTTAGATATTTATATACTTAAAATTTATTGGGGTTCATTTTAATCTATACTATTATAATAAAGAGAGAGCGCGAATTTTGTGAGTTTGTATGTATGTCCGGAGTAAACTTTGGAACCACCGCACCTATTACAATAATTCTTTTACCATTTCAAAGGTACATTATTCCAGATGGTTATAGGCTATAATTATTTTAATAAATGTATTATGGCTAGATATTTTGTGCAAATTTGTTAATGAAGTCGGACATTTTTTTGACTCTTAAACGTTTTCAAGGCGTGCGCTGGGTCATATACTGTTATTGGATGAAAATAATGTATGGGTGAATTGTTCCTCTTAAAGAGTTCTAAAAAAAAGTCCGCGATAGCATATGTCTATATTCTAAGGATAGCTTACAGTAACCATTTCTATCTTTCAAATTTTGATTAAAAATAATGAATTATTTTCGAAGCTTCTTTAACCGATGTGATGTCAATCTATATCTAAATAAATATGTTTATTATCGTAAGTATTTAATTTAGAACATATTTGCCCTTTACACTATACAATTTAAATAAATATATTAGGAGTTATCGGAAAATTAATATTTCCGCGCGACAAAATAATAAAATGGTGCCGGCTGGCGCGGCGGGGCACGGTGGCGGGTATCGGTGCGGGATATTCGTGTGGTTCCTGTGGTGATCTTATTGACAATAGTCTCCTATAAGAAGTTCACAAGAACAAATATTTAATTTTCTACCCGGACGAAGTCGGCGCGGGCTTCTAGTTAAAATATAAAACAGTTAGTTTTGTAACAAGTTCAGGGTTACTCCCTGAACTGTTCACGTAACAACCAAAGGATTCATGTACATGAACGACTGCTGTATTCCTGTACCATTTGAATCCCTCAGTAATCCGGCAATCTATAAGAAACATATATCCCATTACACTTAAGCCTTTCTGCGATATCTTCCATACAACGAGATGGTATAAATTACCCCTTGTCCGACATCCCTTATAAATATGTAATGGCGACATAAGTCCGGGCCTCTTTCAATTTTGATATAATGTTCGGACCTATATAAATTCGTTATTCCATTTCGGGGATCATACTTTTATTATAATATTTTGAAAAATTGTAACTCGGTCGGTATCTAGGTTCTATAATCTAATTTCCCATATTATTTGGTAACTTTAGGGTTTTTGTAATAAATGCTCGAAAGTACACATTGTAATGAAATTAACATTGTATTATAACGTCATTGTTAATATTAAGAATTAAGTTATTTGAAAATCCTAATTACCGAATTAACCGAACTAAAAAAAAATTTACGGTACGTACCAATTTAGCACGCGCACACCAACACGCAACATACAAACTCTGTAAAGTACCTACACTCAACGCACGTTTTATTTCCACTTTTAGCACCACTCGAATGGAGTTATGGACCAAAGATACATGAAATAAAAAAAACCAGCCAAATGCGAGTCGTATCGTACACGAAGGGTTCCGTGTCATTGTATAAGATTTACTTTGATTTACTACTATTTTGTTAAGATCGAGCAAAAACAAAAGTCAAGTAAGCGGTATATTGAGAGTGGAGACCCTCTTTAAATCTTTAACCTGCCTCTATAATTCTTATATGGTTTTTTATTTATTTGTACAGTGGCAATAGAAATACACATTCGGAGAAAGTTTCAAGTATCTACCTATTACAGTTCATGAGATACAGCCCACTGACAAACGGACGGACGGACGGTTTAGTAATGGGGTCCCGTTGGCACCATTTGGGTGCGCGGGTGAACCCTGAAGGAAATATACTTCAAGTTAAGGCCGCTCGAACCGCTACGAAGTTTATTAAGTACGTAGTATGTTTGCCTCTCTTGTGATGCAACCGCTAGCAAAGAATCCTCCCCGCGCCACGCAGGTGAGTAGTCAAAGGTGAGAGGGCAATCCTAGCTTTGCGTCGTTTCTCCTACTTACCCCCATTCACTTGAACATTTCGCTTTAGGGAATTTTATCTTTGAATCTCCATGTAGCGGTATTTTTCTATTTTATGAAACGTTGCTCTTATAAACGGCAAAGGTATGTTTTATGATCTGTCTACGAGAAGCTCTGATTTTAGCAGTCTGTGTGCTTACAAGTAAATAAGTTCATTTGTCATGTTTCTTCTGTACAATTTAACGTATATTTCATAATGATGGTGATTTTAAAAGGAAAACTTTAATAGAATATTACTATTTTTAGTGAGAAGTGCAGAACAGTTCGAAATTAAATATTTTCCGAGTTTAGTTACTCTACTCTTGATCAATATGAAAAGTAGTATCTTTGTTCCTCACAAGATTCTCTAGTTTTATTAGAATCTCTGTATTGAGCCGCTTGTATCCAGAGGCTCCGTGCGACTTCTCTGATGTCGTCGGTCCACTTAATATCTCGGAGGAAAAAAAATTTTGTTCTCTAGCTTAATATCTATGATAATATAGTATATGTATAAATAGAGGTGGATATGTTACAAGCGTGCGGTAAATGAAGCGCGTAATTTGTCGTGTCTACTTTAAGTACTATATTATAATCTTCGTCGTTCGGAACAAATTTTTCGCTTGTTTTGTGAGTATATAACTCATCCCAAGTAGAATATCATAGCTTAATATGGGGTCTGCTAATACTGCGCTATCTGGTGCTAGGTCGCAATACTAGCCCTTGCTAGAAGCCCCTACGACCATAAGTTCTTCATAAGAACTATGTCTCTCGCCAATTACTTCGGAAATTCCATAAAGTTCTAAACCTCAAATGATTTCATACTCTATTTATCTGCGAACTAATGGCTGGCATGTTTTAATGTTATTGCAGTTATCGGTATGTTATGCTAGTGTTTCCCCCATTAGCTGCTAGGAATCAATGTTTCGTAACGAGCTAAAATAATATAACATTTAATAATTGCGGTCGGGTTTAGTTACGTTTCCGCGGTTTTTGTGATCGCTCGAACGGAAAATCGTTTGAAAATGGGGCGTTCATTCATCGTTTGGGTTCAATTAGTTTATAATTACCTATTTCAACATCCTGAAACTTAAAGATAGTCTCTAAAATTAAAATTATATTCTTAATAATTGAAATGACTGAAAAAATAGAATAACTTGAAAAATCAAATTTAATGTGAGCGAAGCCGCGGGCAAAAGCTAGTTGTCATTACAAGTATTTAGCCTCCCGTAGTCGAGGCAAAATAATCGCGAGTATATAACAGTGTAATGAGAAAAGAGAACGCAATAAACGATCGCGTATTCAGAGCAGCGCGGAAGTGGCGAAAATGCAATTTTGTAAACTGTGCAAGTCCCCTTGACCCACATTCGTAACCAGCTCCCGCCCGCCCCGGCGGCATGCACGCTGCAGCTCGAGCTACCTCAGCGGGCACTCACGCCAGCCAGAGTGCAATGTAATTATAATAATATCTCGTCTTAAGATTTTCTTAGTGCTATTAATTTCTCACATTTCTTGCAATTTTTTTTTAATTGCATTCTTTAATCGTTTCTGATGGAAAGCGATGATTGAGTCTATGCTGGGGCGTGCTTGCCTAGAAAATCTCTATGCTCTCTTTTTTGAAGGTACTCAAGTTTTACGAGGCAAGAAAACGTGGTTGTAGGAAGAGTTCCACCAAAGAGCGATTTGTTTCATAAACATTGAATTAAAGCGTTTGTGCAAGAAGATGTGATGTCGACTAAAATATATTGGATCCGCGCTCACGCTCTCTAGCGATTCTGTGGTTGCAAATATTAACTGTCTTTCTAGTATCATCGTCCTCGTGAACCAGTGGGTTGCAATTTGCTACGCCACTTTCGTCTACGTAGCTCTGTTGAAGGTATTCCATATATTATTTTGATTTTTTTCTGCTTATATCCAGGGCCTTCTTGTAACTTGTTTGCTGTCTCCGGTCAAAGAACGGATGGACTATGCTCTGTTGTCGCGCAACAGATATTTGTTCAACCAAAGAGCAAAGTTCTTTTTGTTACGAAGCTGAGTTTGAAACCTTGAAACCCGAGCAAGCGAAGAACTGTAAATTTGAGTCATGAGATAGCGAGGGATTGAATAGTACTAGAAACAAATAACTTTAATGTCACGTGACGTAACTTTAGACACAATATATTCACCTCTTTAAAAAAGTAAAATGTAATGAAACAAAGCAGAGTGACCGCGCCTTCTTAAGTACAATATTGCAGTGTAGGTATGTGCAATAGCATTTTAGCAGCCCCACCCTCAAAGATGGCGCGGTGAATCACTAAAATATGCTAAAATAGTTTAATATATTATGTGCTAGTAGTAGTGTAGTGTTCATATGTAAGTTACATTGTCAAAATTGATAAAACATAAAGAGACATAAAAACCATTAAAAAACCTTGAGCAATTACCAATAATTTCAAAAAAATCGTAGGTGGTTATCTTTTAACTCTATAATGGTATTAAATTACAAAATTCGTTACTAGAGGGTTACTCATTATGCAAAATTTTTGAACTGCTTACAGTAAAAAAAACAAGGAATTTAATTCATCGTTTCTTTCCTGTAATTTTTTATACGTTCAAAAAGCACGCACAACATTGCATTAAAAAGTTTTTTACATTTTCAACATTATATTTGATGTAGTTTTAGGCGGTTAGAGGATACTTTAAAAACACACTGAATGAGCAAAATAGACATTTGCTCACTAGTTTAAGGCAACAAAGGCACTCTTTTCAAGCGAGTGACGTTAAAATAAATATTTTTTTACATTTTATTCAAACAACTTTAAAATATTCTGAGGGAAAACTCTACAAGTGTAACTCTTGTAGCCACTCTCAAAAATGTAATAACATTTAGAAAAATCGTGTGCTATGCCACCGCCATTACTGAAATTACCTCAAAATTCAGATTTTACAACGTCTGACGCAAAGCCAGGGACGAGCGCGGCATGTGCTGCCAACTAGCGTCGTGAATATTTTAAGAGGGACTCACGTGGGGCAGATGTTACCCTGACAGATTTTTATTATATTATTCCTCCTAAAATATTCCCAATCATACATTGAAGACCTTTCAAAAAGGGTCATCGAGTCTAACGGGGTTCCAAGAGCTGACTTACATGGGCCAAATAGTTCGGCCATCCAAAGGGGTAATACTGCCAGCGATGTGAGTACCTACTACACTCCTCGAATCGAGCATAAAATGCTTTAAATAAAGAATTCTTTTATTATTACAAATAATAATTATAATTTCACCCAAAAACAAGGAACTTCACAAGCACGAACGAATTAAGCTTGGCAAACAAAACAAATATTTTCTTTTCATTCACTCCCTAAACGAAATCCTTTGGCGCTCATACGCTGTAATAAATGAAGGCGTAAAATTCGAAATTTTTACGAGCTTTAGGGTGCTACTTTACTGGAGGGAATAAGCGATAAAAATTTAAAAGCTTATGTAAGTGAGTCTGTTATTTGAAAAAATAAAAAAAATATTTATTTCACGTAGAGTAAACTGTGGCTCTTATGACATGTCAAGACTCTACCACGAGGTAGAGTCAACTCTAAGCAGTACTTACTACCCATTTGAACACGTATGAATCAAATGAAATCGTATGCAACATTGTGCTAAATTCATTTATAGACTTGCCCTGACTGACTCATCTGTCAACGCACAGCCTAAACCAGTGGAGGTAGAAAGGAATTTTCACATTAGGTTCCTTTTAAGGAAAGATTTTTAAAATTTTAACCCCAAGGAGGTCAAGTATACAATGAAAATTTGTATGAAAATTTAATATTTAGGGCTTCCATTAAAAATAAAAAAGTACATGTTTAACAGTTTTTGAAAATTCTACCCCAAAGGCATAGGGAATGAAAGTTTTTATAATTTCCTTCATTTTTCAAGTAATGTGCTTATGAAACTTGGTATTTTGATTCGATTCTTTGATGGTTGCGGATCTGCAGAGTGATACAGGTTAATTCGGATATCCCGGAAAAACAAGGGGTTCCCAAAAAACTTAATTCCACGCGGACAAAATTGCGGAGGCAAAAGCTAATAGAATGACAGATAGATAAAAATTTCTTTACTAATTTGTAATTTATTTATTTGTTCTATAATACAATTTGTTATATCACATTTAATGTAAAATTAATTTCGATATCGCTTCTTTTAGTTAATATAGCGTTTGTTGTATAATATCCTTTAAGCCCATGGGCCCGCCAGGGGAACAAAATCCATTGTACTGTTGTTATGGGGTACTCGGTAAGTACGCTGTTAAATCTGGGTACGAGATTACGCGCGCGTTTAATTTTTCTTTATTATTTTGGGATAAATACCTACATGGACACTATGTATTAATGGACATTTGACGGTTTTTCTTCACCGTTAAAGCAAGTGATAGTATTTTATTCGCTCAAAAAAGCATTGTTATGTCAAAAATATAAATGAAAAACATTGTTTACAGCCCTTAGTTTTGGTAACCTTGACATTAGCAGTGTTATCTAGCATAACAAAGGTAGCCGTGATTTACACCCTCCTGTATTGTGGTCTGTGTGTAAATGTATGGCCGGCCGGGTTGATGAAGTATACAGATAATGCCACTAACTACCACTTCTGAGGATTTAAATATCTACACAGAGTTAATTGTATGGATTCTGAAAGGAACTTGGAAATGATAAAGTTATTAATCTTAATAGGTAAAACCTACATCTAATGTCATCAAGATTGTCTGCCATTATGATAAGAAGGCTCAAGGTCACTCAGCAGGCGATGGCTCTCCATCGCTTGCTAAGCGACCCTGAGCCTTCCTGAGCTATGCTCAATCAAATCAAAAATGAAGGGATCCGTAGGAGAACCTGAGTTATCGACATGGCTAAACAAGTCACGTCATAACTGAACTGACAAAGGGTGGGGCATATATGTCGAAGAACTGATGGTCTTTGGGGTCCCAAAGAGCTGGAGTGATGACCTTGCACCGGAAAGCGACCCTAAATTATTGGCAGACCCCCCACTTTTCGGACCGACGACATCAGACGAATTGCACGGAAGCTGGATACGCAAGACCGAGGCATGTGGAAGTGTCAAGAGATCTAAGTCCAGTAGTGAACATCTATCGGTTGTTATAGAATAAAAAGAAGTTAGTTTAGTTCTAAATATGGCTTGCTCTACATTATAATGACATGCTAAATCGTTTTGTCATTTATGTAGGAAAACTCATATTTCAACATTTACATAACTTAAGTTACATTCAAGTATTATGTCTTACCAAGTAGTAGCTACGCTTATACTTGCGTTTTGCTGAATTCATAACCTTAAAAGCGCTTCAACAATATGTAGCATTACCGAGTTAAGTATATGAATTCCACGAAATCTACAAAAGTGGGTCACCTTATTGCGTTACTACCTATTACTCTCCTTACTATCTATTATCTATACTTATGACTTATATTATAAATGCGAAGGTTTTGTTTCTTGCATAGATAAACAAAATCGTTTGTTGGTTTGTCCTTTAATCACGCATTAACGTAGCAGCGGATTGAGATGATTTTTTTGCATTATACTCGTAGTTGAGAACCTATGGAGAGTGACATGGGCTACTTTTTATCCTGGAAAATCAAAGAGTTCAAACTTAAACGGGATTTTAAAATCTAGCTCCACGCGAACGAAGTCGCGGGCATCGGCTTGTAATATTATAAATGTAAAAGTATTTGTCCTTTTAGTTTGTCCTTCAATTACGCAGCAACGGAACAATGGATTAGGTAGACATGATTTTTTGCATGGGTATAGTTGAGGACTGACATATGCTACTTTTTTCCCGAGGGATTTGAAAATATAACATGCATGCGGACGAAGTCGCGGGTAAAAGTTAGTACTTTATATTTGGCTTCTTCCTTTGTATAATAAAACTTTATTCACACTTGAATTTTTGAACAAAATTAAGAGTAGTTTAAGGTTTAAGAACGATTGTAATTTAATTAGGGTATTATGGGTCTGATATAGTCTCCTTTTCTACCTATAAATACTAACTTTACTACTTATAAATTTTAAATATACTTACCTAATTGAAACATTTCAGAAATTTATACCAAATATGGATTTTTAACTCTTATCTGTAAAGCCAATATAATTGAACTGAGTAAACAGGAAAATGAAAAATCTCCATTAACAGTTCTTATAAACTTCCCTCACGCGTTCGTTAGCAATATACAAATAAAAATAAAATAAACCCCACTCTATTTTAATAGAGCCGTGCCGGTTAAAGCACTCAACATAAATTTTATTCAGTTTCGATTAACAAAAGTCGTTTCCGAAAATTAACCAACGAAAAGCAATTACATTTACCGTTTTAAAAATACCATTCCAGTAGATCCAGCTGGAACGAAACTTGGGTGGAACAACAGATTTCGGCGTCACAGTTTGATTAAAGTTTGCTTACATTCCAAAAGTATGTTCGCCTGACTAAATTTATAGATGCCTGCCTAGGATTTATTAGGTCGGCCATATTTAAGGCTAAACTATTTGTCTTCTTGTTTAAATAATACAAACGTAAAAATTCTTTTTACAAAACCGACTGGATTTGATTTCCACAGGCCCGGCAATTTTAGATATTTATATACTTAAAATTTATTGGGGTTCATTTTAATCTATACTATTATAATAAAGAGAGAGCGCGAATTTTGTGAGTTTGTATGTATGTCCGGAGCAAACTTTGGAACCACCGCACCTATTACAATAATTCTTTTACCATTTCAAAGGTACATTATTCCAGATGGTTATAGGCTATAATTATTTTAATAAATGTATTATGGCTAGATATTTTGTGCAAATTTGTTAATGAAGTCGGACATTTTTTTGACTCTTAAACGTTTTCAAGGCGTGCGCTGGGTCATATACTGTTATTGGATGAAAATAATGTATGGGTGAATTGTTCCTCTTAAAGAGTTCTAAAAAAAAGTCCGCGATAGCATATGTCTATATTCTAAGGATAGCTTACAGTAACCATTTCTATCTTTCAAATTTTGATTAAAAATAATGAATTATTTTCGAAGCTTCTTTAACCGATGTGATGTCAATCTATATCTAAATAAATATGTTTATTATCGTAAGTATTTAATTTAGAACATATTTGCCCTTTACACTATACAATTTAAATAAATATATTAGGAGTTATCGGAAAATTAATATTTCCGCGCGACAAAATAATAAAATGGTGCCGGCTGGCGCGGCGGGGCACGGTGGCGGGTATCGGTGCGGGATATTCGTGTGGTTCCTGTGGTGATCTTATTGACAATAGTCTCCTATAAGAAGTTCACAAGAACAAATATTTAATTTTCTACCCGGACGAAGTCGGCGCGGGCTTCTAGTTAAAATATAAAACAGTTAGTTTTGTAACAAGTTCAGGGTTACTCCCTGAACTGTTCACGTAACAACCAAAGGATTCATGTACATGAACGACTGCTGTATTCCTGTACCATTTGAATCCCTCAGTAATCCGGCAATCTATAAGAAACATATATCCCATTACACTTAAGCCTTTCTGCGATATCTTCCATACAACGAGATGGTATAAATTACCCCTTGTCCGACATCCCTTATAAATATGTAATGGCGACATAAGTCCGGGCCTCTTTCAATTTTGATATAATGTTCGGACCTATATAAATTCGTTATTCCATTTCGGGGATCATACTTTTATTATAATATTTTGAAAAATTGTAACTCGGTCGGTATCTAGGTTCTATAATCTAATTTCCCATATTATTTGGTAACTTTAGGGTTTTTGTAATAAATGCTCGAAAGTACACATTGTAATGAAATTAACATTGTATTATAACGTCATTGTTAATATTAAGAATTAAGTTATTTGAAAATCCTAATTACCGAATTAACCGAACTAAAAAAAAATTTACGGTACGTACCAATTTAGCACGCGCACACCAACACGCAACATACAAACTCTGTAAAGTACCTACACTCAACGCACGTTTTATTTCCACTTTTAGCACCACTCGAATGGAGTTATGGACCAAAGATACATGAAATAAAAAAAACCAGCCAAATGCGAGTCGTATCGTACACGAAGGGTTCCGTGTCATTGTATAAGATTTACTTTGATTTACTACTATTTTGTTAAGATCGAGCAAAAACAAAAGTCAAGTAAGCGGTATATTGAGAGTGGAGACCCTCTTTAAATCTTTAACCTGCCTCTATAATTCTTATATGGTTTTTTATTTATTTGTACAGTGGCAATAGAAATACACATTCGGAGAAAGTTTCAAGTATCTACCTATTACAGTTCATGAGATACAGCCCACTGACAAACGGACGGACGGACGGTTTAGTAATGGGGTCCCGTTGGCACCATTTGGGTGCGCGGGTGAACCCTGAAGGAAATATACTTCAAGTTAAGGCCGCTCGAACCGCTACGAAGTTTATTAAGTACGTAGTATGTTTGCCTCTCTTGTGATGCAACCGCTAGCAAAGAATCCTCCCCGCGCCACGCAGGTGAGTAGTCAAAGGTGAGAGGGCAATCCTAGCTTTGCGTCGTTTCTCCTACTTACCCCCATTCACTTGAACATTTCGCTTTAGGGAATTTTATCTTTGAATCTCCATGTAGCGGTATTTTTCTATTTTATGAAACGTTGCTCTTATAAACGGCAAAGGTATGTTTTATGATCTGTCTACGAGAAGCTCTGATTTTAGCAGTCTGTGTGCTTACAAGTAAATAAGTTCATTTGTCATGTTTCTTCTGTACAATTTAACGTATATTTCATAATGATGGTGATTTTAAAAGGAAAACTTTAATAGAATATTACTATTTTTAGTGAGAAGTGCAGAACAGTTCGAAATTAAATATTTTCCGAGTTTAGTTACTCTACTCTTGATCAATATGAAAAGTAGTATCTTTGTTCCTCACAAGATTCTCTAGTTTTATTAGAATCTCTGTATTGAGCCGCTTGTATCCAGAGGCTCCGTGCGACTTCTCTGATGTCGTCGGTCCACTTAATATCTCGGAGGAAAAAAAATTTTGTTCTCTAGCTTAATATCTATGATAATATAGTATATGTATAAATAGAGGTGGATATGTTACAAGCGTGCGGTAAATGAAGCGCGTAATTTGTCGTGTCTACTTTAAGTACTATATTATAATCTTCGTCGTTCGGAACAAATTTTTCGCTTGTTTTGTGAGTATATAACTCATCCCAAGTAGAATATCATAGCTTAATATGGGGTCTGCTAATACTGCGCTATCTGGTGCTAGGTCGCAATACTAGCCCTTGCTAGAAGCCCCTACGACCATAAGTTCTTCATAAGAACTATGTCTCTCGCCAATTACTTCGGAAATTCCATAAAGTTCTAAACCTCAAATGATTTCATACTCTATTTATCTGCGAACTAATGGCTGGCATGTTTTAATGTTATTGCAGTTATCGGTATGTTATGCTAGTGTTTCCCCCATTAGCTGCTAGGAATCAATGTTTCGTAACGAGCTAAAATAATATAACATTTAATAATTGCGGTCGGGTTTAGTTACGTTTCCGCGGTTTTTGTGATCGCTCGAACGGAAAATCGTTTGAAAATGGGGCGTTCATTCATCGTTTGGGTTCAATTAGTTTATAATTACCTATTTCAACATCCTGAAACTTAAAGATAGTCTCTAAAATTAAAATTATATTCTTAATAATTGAAATGACTGAAAAAATAGAATAACTTGAAAAATCAAATTTAATGTGAGCGAAGCCGCGGGCAAAAGCTAGTTGTCATTACAAGTATTTAGCCTCCCGTAGTCGAGGCAAAATAATCGCGAGTATATAACAGTGTAATGAGAAAAGAGAACGCAATAAACGATCGCGTATTCAGAGCAGCGCGGAAGTGGCGAAAATGCAATTTTGTAAACTGTGCAAGTCCCCTTGACCCACATTCGTAACCAGCTCCCGCCCGCCCCGGCGGCATGCACGCTGCAGCTCGAGCTACCTCAGCGGGCACTCACGCCAGCCAGAGTGCAATGTAATTATAATAATATCTCGTCTTAAGATTTTCTTAGTGCTATTAATTTCTCACATTTCTTGCAATTTTTTTTTAATTGCATTCTTTAATCGTTTCTGATGGAAAGCGATGATTGAGTCTATGCTGGGGCGTGCTTGCCTAGAAAATCTCTATGCTCTCTTTTTTGAAGGTACTCAAGTTTTACGAGGCAAGAAAACGTGGTTGTAGGAAGAGTTCCACCAAAGAGCGATTTGTTTCATAAACATTGAATTAAAGCGTTTGTGCAAGAAGATGTGATGTCGACTAAAATATATTGGATCCGCGCTCACGCTCTCTAGCGATTCTGTGGTTGCAAATATTAACTGTCTTTCTAGTATCATCGTCCTCGTGAACCAGTGGGTTGCAATTTGCTACGCCACTTTCGTCTACGTAGCTCTGTTGAAGGTATTCCATATATTATTTTGATTTTTTTCTGCTTATATCCAGGGCCTTCTTGTAACTTGTTTGCTGTCTCCGGTCAAAGAACGGATGGACTATGCTCTGTTGTCGCGCAACAGATATTTGTTCAACCAAAGAGCAAAGTTCTTTTTGTTACGAAGCTGAGTTTGAAACCTTGAAACCCGAGCAAGCGAAGAACTGTAAATTTGAGTCATGAGATAGCGAGGGATTGAATAGTACTAGAAACAAATAACTTTAATGTCACGTGACGTAACTTTAGACACAATATATTCACCTCTTTAAAAAAGTAAAATGTAATGAAACAAAGCAGAGTGACCGCGCCTTCTTAAGTACAATATTGCAGTGTAGGTATGTGCAATAGCATTTTAGCAGCCCCACCCTCAAAGATGGCGCGGTGAATCACTAAAATATGCTAAAATAGTTTAATATATTATGTGCTAGTAGTAGTGTAGTGTTCATATGTAAGTTACATTGTCAAAATTGATAAAACATAAAGAGACATAAAAACCATTAAAAAACCTTGAGCAATTACCAATAATTTCAAAAAAATCGTAGGTGGTTATCTTTTAACTCTATAATGGTATTAAATTACAAAATTCGTTACTAGAGGGTTACTCATTATGCAAAATTTTTGAACTGCTTACAGTAAAAAAAACAAGGAATTTAATTCATCGTTTCTTTCCTGTAATTTTTTATACGTTCAAAAAGCACGCACAACATTGCATTAAAAAGTTTTTTACATTTTCAACATTATATTTGATGTAGTTTTAGGCGGTTAGAGGATACTTTAAAAACACACTGAATGAGCAAAATAGACATTTGCTCACTAGTTTAAGGCAACAAAGGCACTCTTTTCAAGCGAGTGACGTTAAAATAAATATTTTTTTACATTTTATTCAAACAACTTTAAAATATTCTGAGGGAAAACTCTACAAGTGTAACTCTTGTAGCCACTCTCAAAAATGTAATAACATTTAGAAAAATCGTGTGCTATGCCACCGCCATTACTGAAATTACCTCAAAATTCAGATTTTACAACGTCTGACGCAAAGCCAGGGACGAGCGCGGCATGTGCTGCCAACTAGCGTCGTGAATATTTTAAGAGGGACTCACGTGGGGCAGATGTTACCCTGACAGATTTTTATTATATTATTCCTCCTAAAATATTCCCAATCATACATTGAAGACCTTTCAAAAAGGGTCATCGAGTCTAACGGGGTTCCAAGAGCTGACTTACATGGGCCAAATAGTTCGGCCATCCAAAGGGGTAATACTGCCAGCGATGTGAGTACCTACTACACTCCTCGAATCGAGCATAAAATGCTTTAAATAAAGAATTCTTTTATTATTACAAATAATAATTATAATTTCACCCAAAAACAAGGAACTTCACAAGCACGAACGAATTAAGCTTGGCAAACAAAACAAATATTTTCTTTTCATTCACTCCCTAAACGAAATCCTTTGGCGCTCATACGCTGTAATAAATGAAGGCGTAAAATTCGAAATTTTTACGAGCTTTAGGGTGCTACTTTACTGGAGGGAATAAGCGATAAAAATTTAAAAGCTTATGTAAGTGAGTCTGTTATTTGAAAAAATAAAAAAAATATTTATTTCACGTAGAGTAAACTGTGGCTCTTATGACATGTCAAGACTCTACCACGAGGTAGAGTCAACTCTAAGCAGTACTTACTACCCATTTGAACACGTATGAATCAAATGAAATCGTATGCAACATTGTGCTAAATTCATTTATAGACTTGCCCTGACTGACTCATCTGTCAACGCACAGCCTAAACCAGTGGAGGTAGAAAGGAATTTTCACATTAGGTTCCTTTTAAGGAAAGATTTTTAAAATTTTAACCCCAAGGAGGTCAAGTATACAATGAAAATTTGTATGAAAATTTAATATTTAGGGCTTCCATTAAAAATAAAAAAGTACATGTTTAACAGTTTTTGAAAATTCTACCCCAAAGGCATAGGGAATGAAAGTTTTTATAATTTCCTTCATTTTTCAAGTAATGTGCTTATGAAACTTGGTATTTTGATTCGATTCTTTGATGGTTGCGGATCTGCAGAGTGATACAGGTTAATTCGGATATCCCGGAAAAACAAGGGGTTCCCAAAAAACTTAATTCCACGCGGACAAAATTGCGGAGGCAAAAGCTAATAGAATGACAGATAGATAAAAATTTCTTTACTAATTTGTAATTTATTTATTTGTTCTATAATACAATTTGTTATATCACATTTAATGTAAAATTAATTTCGATATCGCTTCTTTTAGTTAATATAGCGTTTGTTGTATAATATCCTTTAAGCCCATGGGCCCGCCAGGGGAACAAAATCCATTGTACTGTTGTTATGGGGTACTCGGTAAGTACGCTGTTAAATCTGGGTACGAGATTACGCGCGCGTTTAATTTTTCTTTATTATTTTGGGATAAATACCTACATGGACACTATGTATTAATGGACATTTGACGGTTTTTCTTCACCGTTAAAGCAAGTGATAGTATTTTATTCGCTCAAAAAAGCATTGTTATGTCAAAAATATAAATGAAAAACATTGTTTACAGCCCTTAGTTTTGGTAACCTTGACATTAGCAGTGTTATCTAGCATAACAAAGGTAGCCGTGATTTACACCCTCCTGTATTGTGGTCTGTGTGTAAATGTATGGCCGGCCGGGTTGATGAAGTATACAGATAATGCCACTAACTACCACTTCTGAGGATTTAAATATCTACACAGAGTTAATTGTATGGATTCTGAAAGGAACTTGGAAATGATAAAGTTATTAATCTTAATAGGTAAAACCTACATCTAATGTCATCAAGATTGTCTGCCATTATGATAAGAAGGCTCAAGGTCACTCAGCAGGCGATGGCTCTCCATCGCTTGCTAAGCGACCCTGAGCCTTCCTGAGCTATGCTCAATCAAATCAAAAATGAAGGGATCCGTAGGAGAACCTGAGTTATCGACATGGCTAAACAAGTCACGTCATAACTGAACTGACAAAGGGTGGGGCATATATGTCGAAGAACTGATGGTCTTTGGGGTCCCAAAGAGCTGGAGTGATGACCTTGCACCGGAAAGCGACCCTAAATTATTGGCAGACCCCCCACTTTTCGGACCGACGACATCAGACGAATTGCACGGAAGCTGGATACGCAAGACCGAGGCATGTGGAAGTGTCAAGAGATCTAAGTCCAGTAGTGAACATCTATCGGTTGTTATAGAATAAAAAGAAGTTAGTTTAGTTCTAAATATGGCTTGCTCTACATTATAATGACATGCTAAATCGTTTTGTCATTTATGTAGGAAAACTCATATTTCAACATTTACATAACTTAAGTTACATTCAAGTATTATGTCTTACCAAGTAGTAGCTACGCTTATACTTGCGTTTTGCTGAATTCATAACCTTAAAAGCGCTTCAACAATATGTAGCATTACCGAGTTAAGTATATGAATTCCACGAAATCTACAAAAGTGGGTCACCTTATTGCGTTGGTAGTGGAAAAGTTTCATTTTCTAGGTCACTTTTATGTTTATTCTTTATTATTTTTTCTTAAGAGCCGACGGCTACAACACTGGTAACCGATTGTCGTCGTCGGAAAAAATGTGACCGATTTTCCTTGGACTTAACTCACCAATCTCGACTAATCGCCGGCATACTGCTGAGCACTGTGGGGTTATTAAAGATTTAACACGATTGATCTTATTCGTATACTTTAGCGTCAAAGTAAAATGTACTTTTGTATCGCTCCTTAAGAACCATCGTTGGACAGTGGACACGTTTACGTATTTTGTGCGTGGAAGCTTTAAACTTATTCGTCTGCCGGAGGACTTAAATCTTTTTTATTATTTAGCTAAACAAAAGAGATTGTTGAAACGATTATAACGAGTATCAAAATTTCATTACAGCGCGTCCTAGTTCAATTTGTCCAACGTAAAACTTAAGCCGACGATTTATTTTGTGGCCGCTTGTTTATTCCGCGTTCTTTCTCGAAAATGTTCAAAATAAACAAACTTAATCCGAGTTTATTACCCGACTCGCAGTATTCTTTTAGTAAGAGGCATAAACGTTTTAATCTGATTCATTTACGTGCATTACGAAAGGAATTTACGAGAAGTTTTAATTGGACGGCTTATTATATGAAATAAATTATAGTTCTTTCTCGTCTGACAGAAGAATATGATGAATGTTTGTTTCCTGATAATTTTATGAGTTTTATTTAGCTACAAGAGTCTCTCTTTTCTACGTAAAACTCATTTTAAACGACGAATAACGAGGTTGTCCCGTTATTTTAGCGTAAATATATATATTATTAAAAAATTAAATCCCTATTTTACTTTAATAATATTGTAACTAAAATAGGGTACTAAACTAACGTAACCTCGTGTGACTATGTCAAAGTTATTTATACCTACAATAATATTAACACAATATACGACGTTATTCAAACACGCCATGTCTATAAAGTCTCTGCCAAAATACGGATATATCGCATATTGTGTATGCGCATAACTTTACCTGCTATATGAGATTTCTTCTTTATGCGTCTCGTATAATATTGAGAATATTTTAATTAGGTATACTTTACGAACTTCTCGAAGAAGCCGTGTGTGTAAAGAAGTGAGCTACTGCGTTTTAATCAAGAGGTCCTGCCTTTGATTCCCCATCGAATCAGGAGCGTGAAAATCCTACTAATATTATAAACGCGAAAGTTTGTAAGTCTGAATGGGTGTTTGTTACTTAATCACGCCGCAACGACTGAACCGATTTGGCTGAAAGGCACAGAGATAGATTATGGTCTGCAATAACCATTATTTGGAATTTTCTTCGTTTTCTTCTTCATCTAACGACAGACGTCCACGGCTGGACAAAAGGCCTCTTGTATAGACTTACACTGGCTTCGTTCCTGCGAAGCCTGCATCCAGCATTTGGAACCTACACAATAGAATTGATGTATTACATACAATATAATAGTTGAAATAATAGATTTATTCTTTGTCTGGCTTAAAAGCAATTTTTTTTATCATTAAAAATGTGAAATTGTATTTTTTGCTGGCTTGTTGGTTTTTCCCTCAATCAATCGATTTGATTTTTTGCATGAGTACCTTATTAGTAGGTGTGTGTGGTACTGATGTGTAAATCATCATGAATTTTGACATTGGCGAGTTTTGTAGGGAACGTTTCTATCTCAGAATTCATAGCAACGAAATAAACAAGATTTAAATCTCAGATCAAATCATATTCAATAAGAGAGCGACCTTCTCGTCCTACCTCGCGAACTGTCTTCAGCTTTATATCGATGTGTATCGAGTATCTAATATTATGTTAGGCATACAAACTTTATACTTAGATGTTGCCTGGGTAACTTTTATATCTGGTCTGTGGGAGGCTTTGAGGCTAGCTACCACCTTAACGACAAAGACTTGCCGCCAAGCGATTTATCGTTCGAGCACAATGGCGTGTAGAAATCGATTCCCTAATCGGTGTCTATACGCCATCGTATGGGTTTATTTAATACTATCATACCCAAGTTAGCCATCTTATACTGCATCGTCACGTTAGATCGCAGTCAAGGGCTCTCTTATTCTGAATTTAAAAAGAAATTTGTTGCGAACCTATTTTGGGTATTTATGGCGATTGGCGGCTCTGCATCAAAAAGCGTAGTTGTTGGCTGAACCCCAAATAGATGTTCAGTTGCCATCAAATGAGTCGAAAGGAGCCGTAAGAAACAGTTGGCGCAAGACCGCGATATGAGAAGCCTCTACAAAGCCCCAGGACTTCTTTTTCTAATATATAGCTTCCACTAAAGCCTTGAGAGCAGTGATAGCTCAGAGGTTAGGATTGTGTCTACAATCCGGGGGAGCCGCAAGTTCGATCCTTTTCGGATTAAGCGATTAAATATCACATGCTTCAACGGTGAAGAAAAACCTCGTGGTAAAACCTGCATGTTTGAGGGTTCTCCATAATGCTTTCAAAGGTGTGTGAAGTCTGCTAGTTTGCATTGTACCAGTGTGGTGGACTTTGGCCTAAATTCTTCTCACTTGAAAGGCAATCTGTGCCAAGAAGTTGGCCGACGATGGGTTGTTGAGTTGAACGATACACATCATAAAGCACATGGCTACTTCTCGTCAGGCATAGCTGATATATATATGCGGCCACGTTCAGACTCCGAGACAGCTATTCGCACCAATATAATCAATCAAAGAGAGGGGATGACCCGACCATAACTCCTTCATATTATATTATCCTTTACATAAAGTAAATATGATTGAATAAATTTTCCGCAAACACGTCTCATCCTTTTCGGCGGTCATGATTTATATTTTTTGTTGTTACTTGTTTTTGTTACTTGTCTGATGTTAGGTTTATAACACTAGTTTTTGCCCGCGGCTTTTTCTGCGTCTCGGGAATCCTTTGTTTTTCCGAGATACAAAGTAGCCTATGCCACTCTCTAGATTTTCAACTATACCCATGCAAAGAATCACGTCGATCCGTTGCTCCGTTGCTGCTTTATTGAAGGACAAACCAAAAACCAACAAACAAAGACTTTCGCATTTTGTAAGGATAGCAAAATTTTTTAGCTCTCAAAACCCTTCGAGAAAATACCTTACCCTATAGTGGGTGGGTGAGAGGTTGATGATATTGAAGGGACATTAGATGAGCAAATGGAACTGGCTTTCCATTCCTTGCTTTGATTGATTATGACATCGAAAACTGTCTTTAGCCTCGACTTGGATTATAATATATATCATCAATCACCTTCCCCGTGGAATGTGAAGTAGGTGTTACAGTTCATAAATACACGTACGGTATAAAACATTCAAAAATATTAGGCTAACAGAAGGTTATTCCGGACTCTCATTGTCATGTTCAGGTGGCACTGGTTTTTTTTATTTGGTTTACCAACAGCTTTTAAACATTTATATAAAGCGCTAAAAATTAAATTAAATAAAACAATACTTAGATTAAATGTTAAACTAACTACAGTTTACCTGTAGTTAGTTTAACATTAACCGCATGCATAATGATAGGTTATCTCTTCTGCAATTAAAATACTTAAATTAACAACATGCAAGAAGAATTATTAAATAACAAAAAAACGATAGATAATTAGAAAATCGTTACAAAAATACTAAAGTATGTATGTAAAGTGTTGTATATAACGATGTTATATCGCCAATGAAGCTGACGAGCATACAGACAGACTGACGGGGACAATTCATAATTTTTTTGTTTTTAGGATTCAATACTAAAATAGTAAAAACAGCTGCTTGTTCAGTCAAAGCAATCGATATAACATTGCTTTAAACTTGATGAATAATAATAGAAATACGTACTTCGGATTCGAACTCTGGACCTCCGAAAAGGAGGCTGAACTTTTAACCATTAGGATATCACCGTTACTTTTGGGAATGGAATACTAAATTCTGCTCATTCTTGACCTTGTAGCAAAGTCACGCCTGAGAAGTATTTTTGTTTACACATATGTACATATTCCGGGACTTCGCAATCCGTTTTTTGTGTGTCTTCAAACTCATAACGTACGTTATTCAAAAAGATTCCCACTTCTAAAGAAGAAGCTCCTTTGAAAGATCAAAGGTCTTATGAGAGTACATACATTCTTCTTGTCGGCAAATTACGTATACTTGATTCAGAATCGTGGTTCTCTCAAGTCTCAATTGTCAAGAAACTCAGCTTTTGAGGTGAAAATATAATTTGAAAACGCGATGCGTGCACTTGAGTTAAAGCTTTGTTTCAACGCCATCAATAACCTAAAAGATCTCAATAGTCCAACGGTTAAAGGTGGGGACTGAAAACTACAAGGTCGTAGGTTCAAGCCCACCCGTTGCACTACTGTCGAACCCACTCCGAGAGAGAATATAAGTCTATTTAAGCTTGGCTAATATTTTTCAAATAAGTACTTATAGACGTCTACTACTGGACATAATTCTATTGCAACTCTATGCCGCTTGCTGCAACTTTTTTAATATCGTTCATTCAGTAAGTGTAGGAGTTTTGTTCGCTATGCTTTTCGGTCGTTATCTTTCAGTATTTCAAGTTGTGTTTCATCGCTACTTTATTAGATTACGTAGAGATATTTCAAGCACAATTATTGCTTGGAAACCTATTCGTAATATTCGGTATTTTTGTGGTTCAGGACCGCCTAAGGGATTCCACTATCAATTAATCGTACCAGTACGAGATAGGTCTTAAGTGGCTGGACTGAATACAAGCGGCATGAGATCGTGTTCTGTAGCGGTTCTTGCAAGCAACCTATGTCCATCAGTGGACATCTCTCGGTTGACGCTCTTGTATTGCTTAGTCTGATTAATTCGTTATTTTCCAAACGTTTTCAAAGCTGTGAGACCGCTCATTTCTATTTAACATTCAATGATAGCCTCCTAGACGCCACAAATTAGTTTGTAGGGTTATAGCCTGAGTCTCGCCTTCTAATAGACATTCAGAGCCTGTCCCTCCCGTCCCCTGTACACTCCCTCCCCTTGCCTCTTCTTTCCCCAGCCTCTCGGGCTCTCGACAACAATTCCCCTCTAATTAATGCGAAATTAACAAAGTGACGCCACTGACATAGTAATTATTTACTTTTTTGAAAGAAATTGCCTTTTCAAGGTAGCTTCTAGTAGAAGTGTTGGAGCTTCTAATTTTGCAAACATAATCGTGATACAATCTAACCGACACAGTAAGTATTTGAGAGGGCAAGTTCTTGATTGAAAACATTTTGTAAAAAGTTTTTACAGAATGTTTTCAATCAGGTGGTTTATTAGTCCACTTGGAGCTCGAATTGGTCCGCGTGGAGTTAGGTTTCAAAAACCAATTTTCATTTTGTTAGAGACTGATGTACAGCACGTGTGTGTGTGGTAGATTATGACAAAATACACTTTCTTCGCGTACTGCTCAGTCCAAGATTTATTCACGAATGATCCCCACTACACAGTGGTAATATTATATTTTACTTTCTGCCACTACCCTGTAGTATATATGTATAAATGCTGTGATGTTGTTTTAATTTAAGTTGAATTCAAATGAAATTGCGATGGCATGAACACCAATCAACACGATTCTGTCACGCGCAAACTGGTCAAATTATAACAAAAACTAGGAGGGATAACGCTAACACGTCCGCTGCAGCGCCGCGGGCGGCCGGCCGTTATATCCCATTATTTCCCATTACAGCGCAACGCTGGAAATCCTAAATGAAATAAATTCATATCTATGCAACCACCAACAACATCACTGGACGTTGGTAGCGACTAGCGCCAAACCGCGCAACTTATATGCGAAATTTGTTGACGATTGTTTGTTATACATGTTAGAAATATTTTAATAGAAGCCCTATTTTAAGAGAAGACTCTGTTACTCGTTACTTGAAATTTTGAAAGCAAGTCCTCTTAATAATAACATGCGTTGTGCATCATACTCTATTTGCTTTAGCTAGCGACTTTGACCGCGTGGAGACAGGTTTGAAGAAAATCCCTTGAGAATCCTTTGTTTTTCCGAGATTTAAATTAGTATATCATTGTCCCGGTCCTCAACTTTATCCATGCAAAGAATTAATCGATACGTAGCTCTGACGTGATTTAAGGACAGACCAAACCAAAACATGTAAGGTAAGAATGTAGCTCACTTATTATTTAACATGAAATATAGAAAAATGTGCTTATTTTACTTAGAAAAAGTACCTACTTATAATGTTACATTTTCCGATAGGAATTCAACTTTACAAGATTTCATCTTGAAAAGATTTTAGTAAGCCGCCAGGTTGTTTCGGGATATTTTTAAGCGTAAACAGACGTAAATTGATTCAGCTGGATTGAACGTTTTAATGCCCCAATTAATGGATAAGGATCGTTAATATTAATTCGCCGATGCAATCTGTTTGATGGCGTAATGCCGTCAATAAATAATCTGGAATTACCCGACATCTATAATAATTAATTAGTAGGCAGCTATGGGCGAACAAAAAATACAACACCACTTCTATAAACCGAAATAAAATTAACAATTTTTATAAATCATCGATCGACATTTAATCTAATGAAAGACAACGCAAATGCATTGCGTAAAGAAAAAAAGAAAGAAATCTTTAAATCTGTAGTACAGAAGCTGAATGTAGTACATTGGAATCCCTTGTTTTCTCAATATTATTGTCACTTAGCTATTGATCGCGCGACACAGAATGCGGAAAGTGAAATTGTGTTTTATCAAGGTTTAATCAAGGTTCTAATAAATAATTTAAACTAATGCTTAAGCCAAAAGTAGGCTTCCGATCATCTCGTCAGTCTCCCGTGAGAGTGACGGGATCGTCAGTGCCGCCGCATCTGCACATCTGTACCTACTATCCACTATAAATCTTTTATGCGCAAAAAGAACAAACCAAAGGATGTTCTTCGCAGATTGCTGCCTTTGACCAATAAAATATACATCAACTCATAAAAGAAGCCCTTCGCATGATTTGTCTCAATAAGAATCGAAATTGTGTCTTATTCAAATAAAGGCAATAAAAGTTTCAATCTTCCAATCCCGTGACTTTCTTTGTTGCCCCGCGTTTATGACTTTCATTTTGTAATCCATTCCTAGTTTATTGCTCAATATATTGTACGTATAATGTACAATGCGAGGCCGATAACGATGCGATGCCAATCCGTTATTAGTTTGTTAAAATAATATTGTAACGATAAATAAAATCATGCAATTGCAATCAAGGCAATCATATTTTATTCGTAAACCGTATTCACTGAAATTGGTAATATCTCTATTGTATTTGAAATTAAAAAAATACAAAACTACAATTTTTTAATAATATGCGTAATTCATATTATAATGTAATATTAATCTTATTAGATATAAGATTACAAAGAATTGTTTATTTAAAAAATATCACCTAAGTGAAAATTGAAAATTTAAAACATTCCCGGCATTAAAAAAATATGTAATTCGCCATTTTGTGGTGGCGGCCATCTTGGATTTGAAATTTATCATAGTGTATACACTTTATAGTATTGTACTAGTCAAGCCCTTTTATATGATACCCATATTGAGGGAGTTGTGGAAAAATATGTAATCCGCCATTTTGTAGCGGCGGCCATCTGGGGCCGATTTTCATCAAACATAGCCAAGAATACTCGCGACTAATTCACCTTTTAAACAAAAAAAAAAACAAAATCAAACACACGCAAAACACACCCTTTTTCTTCTTTTGATTTTAAAATAGACCTATTTTTTTTTATTAAGACCAATTATTTCGATCCAAAATCACAACTCTGTCAATTTCTGAGTATGAAATTCTGTGAATAGGATTTCTGCAATTCTTTATTGTTATTGATACTGATCACTTTTTATTGAAAAAAGGAGTGAAAATTGGCAGTTTAGCAATTATTATTTCAAAAATGTTTTTGCTTGCTGCAAGATTTTTAGCTAGCAAAATATGTAGTTATTTAGTAGAAGCTCATAATTTTTCAGTACGCTTGTAGTAACTAATGATCTCGTTTTGAATTTACCAATGCAGAGAGTGTCGATTTTTTAATAATATTCCTGTAAACCAGTTTTACACCCTATTATAATTGAATTGTCACAAATACACGTAGATATGTGGTTTAATTTCACACCAGACTTCAGACTACCGATAGTTTCCTACCTACTCTACCGATTCTACAAGATATATTTCGAAGAATGTGACCAATTTTTCCATCATTATTGATCTGCAAGGCATCACATGGATCTGCGCCGCTATTTGGTTGAAATCTCACAATCACGACCTACTTTGTTTCCTAGTTCCCAATACGCTGAAACACTCTTTCAGCGTCCATTTTTCCAACAAACTACAAGTTAGATACTTATATACTAGGTTACATCTTTCGTTCCTATCAGGTATGATCGCAGTCGATATATCAAAAAACAATTTGAATAGCTTTTCTAGCATCCTCCAACAAATCCAATATCCAAGATCAATTTAGGCTGCAAATAGCAGACTTGCTCCTTCATGAACTTATTTTGTCCTAAATTATTTCAAAGTAATTTATCCTTTCAACACGAGACAAATCCCGAAGCTTTTACTGGACACGGGTCTAACACTAAGTGAGAATTTCATGATATCGTTGACCCTTTTGAAATGAATACAGAGACCATCTAGTAATTATCTCTCATGAAAATAATATTATTTTAGGTTTTATTTTTTATTCGTTGACAAGTTTAACCGTTGTCAAAAATAAAAAAAAGTTATCGCATTATGTACTGTATTCTCAACATGATATTAAGTGACGATTAGCAGGCGATGTCGAACGTGGGCTAACTTGGAGGGAAATAGCAGTTTAATTAAACCTGTACCTCTAATCGGTTTACACGCGGGTTTATACTGGAACTCTTAATCGCTTTACGGGCACGTCCACTGGCCCACTATTGGGTACAAGTCTCCTGTTAAGTGAGGGTAAGGCCACGCCACTAATTGTGGTTATTGGCTGATTTTATCGCGTCCTAAATAAGCAACAATGCATCACCGGCCAATCAGAGACGATTGCAATCGTCAAACTGTAGCAATCATTTAGCCAATCACACAGCAGATTTCCTCACTGTTTCACTTCACTATTAAAGTAACTGATATATTTTAATTTCATAAAAATTACATAAATCAGCTGGCTTTGGCTGATACCCTCCTGCAATTTGTTAAAATGCATTGATGCAGCAAGAACGCCATAAATTCTGCCAATCAGAGGAAATTGCGATCGTAACACTGATGCAATCATTTTTAGAGAATCAACTCGCGGATCGAAACCCGGACCCCTCAATAAGGATGCCGAAGTTTTCACTGAAAGGTTGTGCTCGCTCTCTATGGGGAATTCACATTCTGATATTTTAATTTGAAGTATTTTCTTTAAAATAACATTACAAATTTTGCATCATTTTAAATCATAGCATCATTTCATTGTACATTTGGCATGCCGCTGTGAAATTACTTCGGCCTCGATCCAGAAATATGCGGAGCAGTAGCAATAATGTATCATTTTTATATTCAATATTCGGACGAGAGTCAGTCCGGAGTCGACGAGATGGTTTCGACGATGAAACTGCGGGACATTTAAACAATTTATGTAGTGCTTTGCGAATAATTTTAAGATATCAAACAACGCTGCCAGTACCGTCTTTACCAAAGTTCTCATCTTTATATTCTATTTAAGTTTTCCTTTTATGATATTTTGGAGTTCGTTTAAGTTGTATAATATTGTTAGCTGCTGTGCCTTCATTTGTTTATATTACTTTCTTTTTCTCCTGTGTTATACGGCTCAAGTTATGTTTAGCTAAACTTTTTAAATCATAATATTTTTATAAACATGGATACACATTAAGATCTCTTTTCATCTCTCTCTTTTAATCAATTATTCCATTAATTTTATCTAACCTAATTTTTAATTTTATTATTTTCGAATGAAGAATATATTATTATTATGTAGATATTTTTCTTGTTTCGATTTCTGTTAAGAGGAAGCCCAATATCGTACAATTTCCGTTCAGCAACCATCGTGTAATATTAACCGGTGTCAAAATCTGCGTCATCACATTTCCTTTGAAAGAAAACCACCTTACGGATATTATACTTACGTGAAGGTAAGGCGGTCAAATACAAAATGTCGGCAGGTGCCAACGGCTTCCGCGCCCAACTCAATGCTGACAAGTTCCGATGTGCATGCAAATTACAATTTCTCATTATCCATTCGAAAATGGGTCCTGCGGTTGGGAGATTGAGATGAAATTGCTTTGGCAACGGGTTGAACCCATGTCGCGGGTATGATACGGCGCCTGACAGATGCCGAGTTTGTACCAAAGGTGTATTATGTTTGTTTTACGTTTTCTCGTTAAGAATGGGCTGTGTGCTTAAGGATTTCGGGTACTGTTTTGCTTGTCGTGATTGCCTCTCGTACTGGTTTTGCTGTCTCTTAGCGGAGTTTTGCACCCAATACGGGTCTCAATTTGGACTGCTGCGCGATGCAAGGATCGGATCCTAGATATTCGTTTACCATTGGCATGTGTTCTCGAGCCAACACATTATTTTTCGACCAGTTAGTTTTCTACCGGCTCTTTCTCCTTAATTAAATCTGTAGAAAGATTTTTTTTGTATTTATCATTTCTCATGATATGGTGAAATCACTCTACTTTTCATACCGTAAAAGTTTTCAGGATTTTTTCTAAAATAATTATCCTTGCTTTATAAATATACTAAAGTCCTTCAATCTCGTCATTCTTTGCATGAATATAGTTGATTAAGAGTGACATAGACTGCTTTATTCTCAGAAAAACAATGAGAACCTTTGGAAAATCTACCTCCACCTGGGTTAAGTTAAGAGCATAGCCAGGAGGACATAATACACAGACCGAGGCACGTGATCAATCAATCCCCCGGTGATGCTGTAGGGCCCGTGCACACAATCGAAAAAAACGTGATCACTCCATTGAGCCGCCCGCGCCATCGGTAGCCACTAAAGCGAAATGGAAAGCAATTTAAATATTAAACCAAATCATTTTTGATCAAAGGATTCGGTCGAATAATAAAGTGACTGGACTAAGCTAAAATTTTTGGAAGAAGATAATATGATTTCGCCGCTGACAACTTTTAATTAGTCCAGTCAAAAGTCACAAAACTGTGACTCTATATCTGGAGTCGCGCAGGCATAATGAGCCAAGCTAAGCCCGAATGCCCAATATCTTTCTGGACCGTGGCCAACTTTTAATGAACCCCTAGTAAATTTAACACGTACTGGAATAAGTAATGAGGAAAATAATGTTGCTCGTACGTTTCCGTTTAACGTAGTTTCGTGCTTCACAATGCGAAGTTGGACGCTTATTCGCGAATTTGTTTTAAACTTTTTTTTTGTTAACTACTCCAAGCAATACAATTAAATATTGAAATTGTTAACCATCAATACGGTCCGTTTGAACTGTTGCTATCGACGTAGCCCAACCAGCGCCATACTTTGAAAAATAATAGTTACCTACGTGTAAATCTGACTCACAGTGATAGCGATAGACTAGTGCTGTTAAGACTGCCGTGTCTTATTCGGGAAGTTGCAAGTTCGATCCCGGGTACGCCACGGACACCTTTAACTTAGTAACGAGTATGTGCGTTTGCGCGTAATTAAATATCACACGCCTCAACGGTGGAGGAAAACATGGTAAGGACAGCCTTCTGCATAATGTTCTCAAAGGTGTGGAAAGTTTATCAATTCATATTGGGTTAGATTATGACCCTTCTCTGTGAGGAGAGCTGCAATGACCTGACCCGTGATGAGATGTTCATGAGTTGCTCAGGATGATGAAATATGACTAAATCTTATTTTAAAATAAGTCAGCCATCTTCTTCGCTGAAGGTTACCCTAGTAGATGGGGTCCGCTTTCCGTATGCTCTTGACTACTTTGCTCAACCTCGTGCATCCAATTTTTCAATTTTTTGGCCGTCATATCAGCCGTACAAGATCTACCCAGCGTTTTCTTGCACGGCCGCGAGTTTTAGCTCGGAATTGTTAATTTTTGAAGATAAGAGAGCCATATACTACTTTCCAAAGTTGCTATAAATAATAAACAACAAAAGTTGCTATAAAAAAATAAACAAGTTTGCTATCGTTTTTAATTAACATCTATCTATAAATTGGTTAAGTTAGATTAAGTCAATGTTGTATGTTAGCTGTTAGTAGTTTGATGGTAGTATTCAATTAATTTTAGCAATGTGTTGTTGTTTATTACTCTGTACTTCCATGTTTATGTATAGGAGTTAAATTGATATTTATTATAAAGAATTAAGGTACACGCTTGGTATACGTTATATTCGTATACAGAAATAATAAAATTACTGACAAAAGAAACAAGCTAACGGGTAAAATTAGCAAAAAAAGTTGCATTTAAAATTATGAGAGTCATAAGTTAGTGTACTTGAAATTAATTGTATTTTTCATTTTATTTCAAAGCTTTTTAAAACAAAAGAAAAATCCTAAATTCATTTTGTAGCGGTTGAGCCAGGGTCGCGTAAAAAATGAAATATTTCCATCCGTTCTACTGCGTACCGTTTAAAACGTTTACTGATCAAAAAACGTTTTAGCAAAACGTGCTTTAAATGCGAATGGTCTGATCAAATATGTACAACTAGACAACTAGATGATAGATTAATCACTCAATTTAGACTGGAAACATATTTATAACACGCTCCTGAATCGAATATCCATATCTTTACACAAAGTCGTCAGGACTGATAAAAATTCTTTTACAAAAACCGGCTTCAAACGACACTACAAAGTAGATAATTTAAACGTGAAAATTCATTAACTAACTAAACCAACTTCAAACGTCACTATTTGTAGTGTAGAAGTACCTATACTTTGGTATAGCAATTGTGCGAAGAGTTCCCTCGATTTCTCCAGAATCCTGATGACTATGGGACCACCTGGGTCCAGGCGTCTTCGAGTAATTGACTCGATCGACGATCGACAAATTGACGTGATTTTTACATAGGTTCAGTTGTGGACCTGGACAGTGAAGTACTTTACTTCTAAAGAGTTCTCACGGGATTTTAAAAATAAATCCACACGAATAAAGCAACGGCTTATAGCTAGTTTCTGAATAAAAGAGTATATTTTTTACGTCATTGACAGTTAAACAGCGAATTCCTTTTAATTTACGAGTTACTGAAATCTAGTAAAAATATATTTCAGTGGCAGTTCATTCCAGAAGCAGGTGCATCAGTGATTGAACCTTTTAACCGTCACTAACGTCGACTTCTCCGAGTTAATGGCTCGGTGTGACGAATAAACTGAAATTCAGCTCGATTGGTACAATCAAAATTATTCATGTGAAATCGCAGAAAAGCTTTTTGGCTGGTATTCGTTAGTTTATTTATTTTATTCAGGCAGATTCGTTTGAAGAGAACGTGGCTTTTTACAAGCTTTTTATGAGCTTGTTTTGTGCGCGTGCTGAAGGTATTCACGTCGGAACCGGTGACTGATTTTTCGGTATTCCGAATTATCGATCGACCGGATTTACCAATTTGTAATGATGATCAGCAACGCATCAACGGCTCACTGAGTATCTCGTCTCAGAGATGGCTTGTAGTCCATAGCTCGCCAAGCTGGCCCGGTGCGAATTAACAGACTCTACACACCTTTGACAATGTCTCAGGCATGCAGGTTTCATCAAGACGGTCATCAAACTTATATATAAGATTTAAAACTTGTAAAGAAAATTGTCAGCGCGCATTCAAGATTCTTCTCATTCGCTAGCTTTTCACTTCAACAAATCTAGTTAAATTAAAAATAACGGGTCAAATGCGGGTCGGACTGGCATACAAAGAGTTTCGTACAAAAAAACGCATTTCAGGTAACACCCTTTAATTTTTATTATTTGTTGTTAAAGCGGCAACAGAAATACACATTCTCTGAAAATTTCAACTCTCTATTTACGTATTACCGATCATGAGATACAGCCCACTGACAGACAGACTGACGGACGGACAGCGGAGGCATCTGACATAGCATTAGGGTCCCGTTGGAAGCCTGCAAACGGGGTATCTGTACTATGAGTATACAGCAATTATGTCGGCACAAAATTGACAACAGTCCGTGCATCGCAACGGCGCGGCGTGGGCGGACACCTTTGTGGCGGGGCTTTGTGCGCGCCCCACTTGCAGCACTCGTTTGTGCGCGGTTTTTCCCCGCTGTCACTTTGCGGCGGAGTATTGCCCGCCTGTAATGTGCCCGGCACAAAGCGATGACTGTTCACATGGCTTACATACGAACTGATACTCGCAATTTATGCTGTGACTAGTCGTTGTATGTTACTTACTCTACGCGTATTTAGGTTTTGAAATCCCAGATTTATGTCAGGACAAAATCTAGCCAGAAAAGCTATGGAAGTGGAGGCGCAAGTTGCTGGAATGGTGATCACGCCCCGTGAGACGTAGAGTTGGAAGATCACCCACCCTCTTTCAAAAACAGCTTTTATTTAAACTAGTGGTTCGCCCCGAACTGAGACCTCGCGATATCCCATAATTCCCAAAAGTTTTAATTATATATTGTAATAATTAACTTTTAACATTAGACGCAATAAAAAAAATAATAGTTGACACAAAACTGTTTTACTGACACAGTGCCATCTATTAGCATTGTGAAGCTATTAGCAGTTAAAATTAAATAATTTCGTTTCTTTATAACATTTATCTAATTTTAGTATTTGTTGTTCAAGTACAGGATATAACTGAATTTTCAACCAAGTTTCACGTTCTAATTCAATTTTATAGGAAAAATTAAAAAAAAAAAATATTTTTGTACTCTGATCAAAGTCGTCTTTAAAAAGATATATTGCAAGTCTATGTAACGCAACAAACAAAATTTTACTTCAAACACGCTTCTATGAGAGCCCCCCTGAAATAAAGCTTTTTATATTTTTTTATACAATGTTCGGCTAAAGGCCATCAGTTTACATATTATATTTAAATTTGAAGTAATTACGTTCAGTAATTCAGAAGTTATAGGGCTCTGACAGACATTTGGACGTACACACTTCTCTGTCCAGTACAGACAAGCGCCCTAGTTGACTCAGAGAACTCGCTTCGCTCGTTCAATAAACAGTTGTTTATATACACAAAGAAACAGCGACATTAAATAATACAAAACTAAATTAAAACTAAAACTGAATATATAAATAAAATGTAACAATAAAACTTACATCTAAACTAAATTAATTACTGTAGAAATCATGCTTGCGTGGAATGGCCAAGAATATTGGCTGCATTTCCGCGCTGGACAACCAGGCTGATCCTTTTCGCAAAAAATGAGCCAGCCCTTCTGTCACCAGATGAGGCAATTAATCGCAGCGAAATGTCTTGAAATTTTTTTTTGCACTAGGACTTCATGGCCTGAGGGTCTCCACAGCAAACGGAATAACTATGTAGGTAACAGAGCAACGGATCGACGTGAGTTTTACATATTGGATAGTTGAGAACTTTTATCCCTCAAAAACAAAGGGTTCGTACTTAAAAAAGCGTAACTCCACGCAGACAATGTCGTCGCAAAAGCTAGTTACACGTAATATATTATTATAAAATTATATACTTACTTTATAACAACATAATTTTCGTACAGCTCAAAGTCTTCTGTAGCTGTTGTTTTATATCCATTTTTCATTTTTACAATCCGTGCATTTTAGTCACGTATGTCTATTAAATTTTGCGGTTGGAAAATCTAATATCAAACTGACTAGCGCAAATTCGTGCGAATTTGGAAATAACCACAATATGGACGTCAGCGAAACCATGAAAAGCCGGTAAGCAATCAAATGGTGTCAATTATTTGTCGATCGATCGGAATCATTTTAACTGATAGAGCCATTATTCGATGACGAGCATTTACGTATATCATCAGTGTAAAGTATTTTATTACAAAATGTAGTCAAAATACAATTGAATATTGAGGAAATCTAAGTTTGGCCTAAGAAAATTTATTAATTTTTCCTTTATTATTTTACCCTTCTAAAAATAATATTCAAAATATTCAATCCATTCTTACTTCCTTACTAATACATCCTTACTAATATTATAAATGCGAAAGTGTGAACTTGTTTGTTAGTTTGTTGGTTGCTGCAACAGAGTTACGGATCGATGTGATTTTTTTATATGGTTATAGTTGAGGACTTGGAGAGCGACATTGGCTACTTCTTATCCCGTAAAATGAAAGAGTTCGAACTTCGACCAATAAGTACCGAGCTCTCCTTTAAGTTAGTATTCTTGAGTGACGCTCCGCTAGAGGACGTGACAGTGCGTAATATACTTAGACGTGCCGTCATGTTAATTTAAACTGACCGACCAAACTTAGAGTAATTCAGCACAACGTTATATGGCCACATGGCTGCATCGACTTAGACGATTCACAAATAACCTAAGGAAAAAATGGTTGCGGTTATTGCTAAGTAAGCTTTAAAACTGTCAAAGCGTCAAGTTTATTCGTGGATGGAAGTTTGCTTGGTCTTACGGCTTCGCTCTGCTCGATTTCGCCTCGATTTCAAAGCAACTAGTTCCAGGTACAGTTTTCCCCACAATTAAAACCCACCTCATTATGCGCGTTCTCTTTTCATCGAGCTCGGTTGGTATTTGTTTCTCTTCAAAAACAATACATTTAAGACTGAATGGGATGAAATGTAACATTTTATTCAGTTGAAAGTTCATTTGGAATTGATAAGGGCTTTAGCACACCCAATATTTTAAGTTTCGACGATCGATGGGTTAAGGCTGAGAGGTAATTTATTTAAGGCAGGTTATCTTGCCAGCCTTTTTCAGCAGAATCTACTTTCCAAACGGGTGGTAGAGTCTTGACTTGTCATGAAAGCCACAAGTTGGCCGACATGGAATAATTAATTATGAATTTTTTAAATTTTGAATTTTCAAAACATTTCCACCGCGCAACATCTTTCAACGATTAACGTCCAGTGCTGTATCTATATACGAATCTTATACAAATAGATCTTTTTTTTAAGATTTAAAGATTTATTTAATACAAAATGATACATCAATACATAAACTTCTTCTCTATTGTAATGATTTGTTTCACAGAAACTTTAGTTGTAACGCCGGACACCAGTCTCGTGATAAGGCCAGATTTGCTATTTGCAAAACTGGAAATTATGATTAGGATTACCAACATTTGATCTTTATTTTCTCATATTACGTGTGAAGACATGTGGTCTATTTTAAACGATTATACCGAGTGAGCAATTTATACCGAAGCTATATTTCGGAGGTCTATGTTAACAATTTTTCTAAATGTTGTATCACTGCTTATAATATATTTTACTAATGTAAAGTACCTACTAACAATGTATGTAGGTATGTGATCAAGATTTTTGTTGCAAGCTGGGATAATATTTGTGGTCAAGGTGGGCGGGACATTGTCTTTTTGTCTCATTGACCCACTTTTCAAGGTCTTAATTTGGCCAATTATTTTGTTCTTTTTCTCTAACCTTTAACAATGAACATTACTTGAAGGTATTATAATAGAATTGTATACGTACAGTCAGTAGTCGCATCAGCAAACAGTATCGAGTTTGCTATAGCCCTTATTCAGTGGGAATGGGAACTTCATTTGGAATTGATAAAAAGTCGTACTATCTGAGGCGATGGCGCGCAGTCGGCGCTATTGTGTGTTAAGTTGATGACAGTTCGGATGCGATTCCAAACTCTGACGCTATTGGAGTTGTGATTTAAAAACTTTTGCTATGGAAGAGTTGCTCGGTGGAAATACAATTACGAGTAGGAAACCTTCTCAATCTGTTGCTTTTGTGAATGAATTCAATCAAATATACAAAATACATTATTGTGTTGTTGCGATGCGATCCTTGTTTCATTCCGTAGGTGCGTTTGTGTTAGATAAACTGAAATATAGTTTAATTTTAAATAATACTACATTTTTTCTGCACCAAGAAAAATAATATATATTTTCTTCTATTACATTTTAAATTGACACGTTTGTTTTTCTTATACATTTGACATTAAAATAAAAAAGTATTTGCTAATAAACTCTTTAGAGGCACAAACTAAACATGCCGGCCCCCAAAAACAATGTTTTTTTCCTTCAGAACTAATCTATAGATAAATTAATACAGAATATTATTAAGTGTAATCATAACGAACATGAAAATAAATTAAAATTACATAACATTTAACTTCCTTAACCTTATACATCTTAAATATGTTAAATAATTGTAAAATAAATACGTAAACTATAACTTAATCATTCCTGTTATTTAAAATGACATATACTTTCTAATAAAAACATCATAAACATGCTAATTTCCTATATTCTTAACAATCTTCTTTTTCTATCGGTAGTTCAAACAACCGCGATATTGATCGTTTAATAATTTTGCCATTACATCTTATACTATAAACTCTGCAAACATTGTCTAATCCGGGATGTTTGTCAACTATCCTACCTATTGCCCATTTACCTGGAGGTAAATTTTCTTTCACCATCACAATATCTCCTATGTCAAGCTCCTTACATCGTTTTTGCCATTTTGGTCGCTCTTGTAGCCTAGACAAATACTCATTATGCCAACGAAACCAAAAATTTTGAACTAATCTACCTATTTGAAGATACTTTTGTTGCATTAATTCACAACAATAGATCGCTGTCGGATGTTCAAAAACTCCATTATTTGAAATCCTGTTTGGAAGGCGAAGCATCAACAACTTTAAAATTCTATAAGGTTACGGAAAATAATTATATTCCAGCATGGAATACTTTAAAAATACGTTACTGTCAAAAACGTTTAATAGTAAATGCAATATTTAAAAGACTTTTTGGACTAAAAAAGATATTGATGCAATCGTCAAGTCAGTTAAAGGTGTTGATTGATAGAATTAAAGAAAGCATTACAGGATTAAATAATGTAGGCATATCTACAAATTCATGGGATTCGATTTTAATTTTTATCGTAACGCAAAAACTAGACTTCGATACTCATAAAGAGTGGGAAGATTTTGTGAGTAAAGAATATGATACTGAATTGCCGTCGTTTAAGGATTTATTGAATTTTTTGGAAGGTAGAGTATATACTTTGGAACTCATGTCTTCTTCTTCGTCTAAGGGTAACAAAGAGATTGTACGTACTTTTTATGTAAGTTCTAAGGAAAGGGTATGTAGCTATTGTAATGAAGTTGGTCATACTCTCTTCTTTTGTAAAGAGTTTGAACAATTAAGTTATGAAGATAGGAAGAATTTTGTAACTAAGGAGGACCTTTGCTTCAATTGTTTATATTCTGGGCATTCTGCTTATAACTGCAAACAAAAATTCATTTGCAAATATTGTGGTAAGCGCCATAGTTCATTATTACATGAATCTAAATGTTCTAATAGTACAGACACAGGGGAAGATTTATTGGTTAGCAAGGTAGTTTCACAGGAAAGTAAAACACAGAATGATGAAAGAAATGAGACAGTTGATGTTGCGTTGAACTGTCATTATGTTATTAAGAGATCTACTGCCTTACTTGCCACAGCACTTGTACCAGTTAAAGATAATTATGGTCAAATATTTTTTCTACGAGCGTTAGTAGATCAGGGTTCACAAGCTACTTTCATTACTGAAAGAGCAGCACAGATGCTAAAACTAAAACGGTATTCAGTTAAGGGAAGTATAACAGGTGTAGGTAATGTAAAAACTATAGTTACACATGCAGTACATATTGAACTTCGGTCAAATTTTGAAAAGGAATTTAATTTTAATGTAAAGGCTTACATTATGCCAGAACAAATTACTTCTCAAATACCAACGAAACCAATAGTACGACTCCCTTGGCCTCATATAGAAGGTTTGCCATTAGCAGATATGAATTTCAATAGACCAGGGAAAGTTGATCTATTATTGGGTGTAGAAGTTTGTGCACAGATATTAAAGAGTGAAATAATAAAGGGTCCTATTGGAACACCATGTGCACAAAAGACTACTTTAGGTTGGATTTTATTTGGGGAGGTAATTAGTAGTAATGTAGAGGAAAAAATTACGGTTATGCACCATAATATTGATTTAGACGATAATATTAAAAATATGTGGGAATTAGAAGTAACTGAGGAACGCAGTCTTACTTTTGAAGATGAGATTATTAAGATAAGACAAGGAAAGTCTATAAGTAACAAAAGTAAAATACTTTCTCTTAATCCAATTTTAGATGAAGATAATGTTCTTAGAGTAGGTGGGCGATTGAGACAAGCTGAAATGGATCCCAGTGCTAAGCATCCTATTATATTAAGTCATGAAAATGGTCTTGTTCCATTGTTAATTGCAGATGCTCATAAAAGAACTCTACATGGAGGAATTCAATTAACAATGTGCTACTTAAGATCAAAATTTTGGATTGTACGTGTAAAAACAATTGTAAAACAATACATACATAAATGTTTGATTTGTGCAAAAAAAAGAATATCAGATAGAAAACAAATAATGGGTGACCTTCCTAAAGCGCGCGTTACACCAGCTCGGCCGTTTTTACATTCTGGAGTAGATTTTTGTGGTCCATTTAATATTGCTTCAACAAGATTTAGAGGGGTCAAATATGTTAAAGCTTATATAGCTGTGTTCATATGTATGGCAACTAAAGCCCTACATTTAGAATTAGTAGGTGACCTAACGTCGGAGTCATTTATTGGTGCATTTAAGCGTTTCGTGTCGAGAAGAGGAAAATGTAGTCACATTTGGAGTGATTGTGGAACTAATTTTGTCGCGGCGAACAAAGAATTAAAAGAATTATGGAATAAGGCAAAGTTGGAGGTTCCTGGTGATCTAATAGAAATTTTGGCAGAAGACGGAACTCAATGGCATTTTATTCCACCTTATAGTCCTAATTTTGGAGGTCTGTGGGAAGCCGGTGTAAAGTCCGTTAAATATCATCTAAAGCGTATATTAAATGGATTTTTAACTTTTGAAGAAATGACTACTGTTTTATGCCAGATAGAAGCTTGTTTGAACTCAAGACCTCTTTGCCCTATTGATACGTCAGATTCAGATAATTTAGAAATATTGACACCAGGACATTTTTTAATTGGAGAAGCACCTTTGAATATACCAGAACCAGATCTACGCGATACTAAAATAAGTCGATTATCTAGATGGCAGTATACTCAAAGATTAGTTCAAAATTTTTCCTATCTTCATAACTTAATTGTTCAAACTCTTTACAAAAGAAGAGAGTATGACCAACTTCATTACAATAGCTACATACCCTTTCCTTAGAACTTACATAAAAAGTACGTACAATCTCTTTGTTACCCTTAGACGAAGAAGAAGACATGAGTTCCAAAGTATATACTCTACTCACGAAAGATTATGTGAAAAAATATTTACGGAATCCTACACTCGGACATCTGATGGTAGATATGTAGTAAAATTACCCATGAAATCTATTTTGCCACTCTCAACTCAAGGAGGTACAAGAGAATTGGCTCAAAAAAGATACGCTCAGCTACAAAAAAGATTTTCTAAAAATCCAAAGTTAAAAATACAATACATGGAAGTAATGGAAGAATATATACGATTAGGACATATGGAAGAAGTGCCAGAAAAAGATATAGGTAAACCAGCAGTTTATTTGCCACATCATCCTATTGTTCGTGAAGAGAGAGAGACTACAAAGGTAAGAGTTGTTTTTGATGCGTCATGCAAGGGTAATAATAATGTTTCATTGAATGAGGAAATGATGATTGGGCCGAAAATTCAAGAAGATTTGCGAAGTTTAATAATTAGATGGCGTATGAAACCAGTTTGCTTTATAGCTGATATAAAACAAAAGTATCTTCAAATATTTGCCAATCTTCATATTCTCCATTAAATTTTGGTAGGTCTATCTTTGGAAGTTTAACTCCCCCAGCAGATGAAGTAGGAAAAGAGGTGCTCACCGCTGATGCATTATGAAAAGTTTCTTCTCCAAGCGTATTCATAATATCTTCCATGTCAGCTTTTAAATTTATATATTGCTCTTCACAAGTTTCGTATGTATTATTTATAAAATAAGGGAGATCATCCTTTTCTTCCTTTTTAATTCCTTCCAACAACACTGAATGTAAATTTTGAAATCGAATCCAATATCCTTCTAAACATTGTATTCTCACCTTAACATACCCTTGCGTCAGTCTAGCTTTTGGTGATTTTTTAAAATTGACTTGAGCTTTTTGAATCAGCTGAAATGTATCTTCTAATTGTAAGATTACTTGTTTTATCCATAATTTTTGCATCAAAATTTTTGTGAGAACTATGTAAGGGGCTAACCATCCTAAAGGATCAAATATTTTTTGAAGTTCTGACAAAATATTTCTTTTTGTTACTTTTATTGGATTCGTCTCTAATTGAAAATTGTAAATTAATACATCTCGTCCCATATCCCATGATATACCTAAAGCTCTTATAATACCATCTAATTTTAGGTCAATCTGTACATATTTACTTATTTCAGATGCTTCAAATTTTTCCAAAAATTCTTTACTGTTTGAAGCCCACTTTTGTAGTTCAAACCCACCTTTTCCAAGGATTTCTTTAATTTCACGAGCTCGTTCTAATGCCTCCGATACAGTATCGCTCCCCGACATTAAATCATCCATATAAAAATCTTTCTTAATTATTTCTGCTGCCTTTGGATATTTCTTGCCTTCATCGATTGCTATTTGCTGTAACGTTCTAATGGCAAGAAACGGTGCTGATGCAGTACCAAAAGTAACCCTCAGTAAGCGGTAGTCTTTGTTATTCCAAATCAATCTTTGGTAATCGACATCTTCTGGAGCTATTAATATTTGCCGATACATTTGTTTTATATCAGCTATAAAGCAAACTGGTTTCATACGCCATCTAATTATTAAACTTCGCAAATCTTCTTGAATTCCATTTTGAGTAATAATTACTATTCGAAATATATATTTTAGGACTGTATGTACCCGCGGACTGTATGCGGTAAAGGGTTAAGTCATTTTATTTTTTCAATGTTATGAATAAATACTTTATTTAAACAATTAAACAGGCTCGTAAAGGACCATTTTTTATGTTAGATAAACTGAAATATAGTTTAATTTTAAATAATACTACATTTTTTCTGCACCAAGAAAAATAATATATATTTTCTTCTATTACATTTTAAATTGACACGTTTGTTTTTCTTATACATTTGACATTAAAATAAAAAAGTATTTGCTAATAAACTCTTTAGAGGCACAAACTAAACAGTTTGATTTTCGTGTAAAAGGTTTTCGGACAAAGTATAAACGTGATAATTTTCTTCAAGTTTTAAGCGGGATAGATTTTAAAGTTCTACTACTGCTACTTTATTTATTCTTCTTCTTTAAGAGTATTTCTGTTTAGCGAGGGTTAGCAGTGAACTGTGTATAATCCTGCTTGTGCTACTCGAGGGCAAAGAGTTCAGCTGCATCACGATTCCCGTCCAACGTCTCTTTTCCTAGTTACTTATAATTGACTCTATTTATTAATAATAAAGGTCTCATAAGAACATTTTTTTGTTTACCTATGTTTTTAGTTGGAACGGTGCAGTGGTTTGGGATGGCATTCCAAACCAGTGATAGATTCTACTATGGGTCTATATGAACCAGCGAAGTAAATAGTAGATATACAAAATTATATTGATCAAAATCATAGGCACGTAAGTCTTAACCGATTTTGCTTTAAAATTAGTTATAATTGATTCTAAAATCAAACCCTACTCATGAATTACAGCCACGTAAAGTCCCATTTTCTTACAGTAAAAGTTAAGGTAAGGTTTCCCCGCCCTTATTTGCTTTAATTTATTATTCAGGACATCTCGTCTTTCTGTATTCAAGGGCGATGTTGAATTGTAATGTTCATTAATTACATAGCATCGATTAGAATAACGATTGTTATCAAATGTTAGTGATAAAAGTCGGGGTCGACGGCTTCTTTCTGAGGTACGGAGGAAAAAAGGCCTAATTACCTGTAATATTGGTCACCCATCTATTTCGCAACTGAGTTACCAAATGAATACCCAAAATTAAATTGACCTAAAACGCATAAAAACACTAAACGCAAATACCGTTCCGTTGTGAGTTAAATACAACGACAAAATAATATCGACAATAGATTTGTATAAATTCCGTAGAAAAACTTTTACGACATTGAAATTTCATTCAGCGACATCAAATATGGACTACCCTCACATATAAAATGTCCAGTGTCGCAACCCCGGGTGCTGGTTACGGTATTTCCATCAAACTTTATGAACTCGTTCAAACCCTTCAGAAAATTTGTAAACACGATATGAAACATTCTTTCGAGCTACGTATAACACAAAAGTGAACTTTATGTACACGTTGTATGGTTTAAAATTGTAAAGTCGTGTGGTATAAAGAGGATTTGTGACGCTATTACAATACTAATTGCATTCTAAACATAGCGGCTGTCGCTTATTGTAGCGACGTCGCGTGCTGTCGACGTTCTGTCGGCGTTTTGTCGACGTTTTCGCCACGTCATCGAGCGTCGGTGATTAATTAGAACAGAGTAGATTTCTTGAATAGGGTCCTTGTGCAAAATAAAGGCTATTGTCTTGTCTTTTGTGGGGTCGATTGACTGATACCACTTCTCAACTTTATTGTATTTGGGTGTTTAAGGGACTGTTGCACATCAGGCGGTCAAAGTAAGTACCTTTTTGATTACCAAAAAGAATCTCTTTGGATTGTAGAAGGCAGGGTTTTAACTTTTTAGGCTGAAGTGGCCTGAAAGAGATTGTTAGGTGGCGATAAGCGTTAATATTATGTTTTTATTTTTTTATATTATATGGTGTACAATAAAAGTACGCATATTGTTCATTCATATTATTACAATTTTACCCTTTAACCTTAACATGAAGGTTTCGGTTCTGATTTACTTGTTTTTCGGCAGGAAATTTTAACTACGTGATATACCTACTTAAATTCTAATATCTTTAGTTTAATCGCCTAACGTGAAACTAGCTCAGTTTGACACAATAACGACACAGAAATTCGCAACATTGAATTTTATCGTTAAACCTATTGTCGTTGATTTGACGTGCTAAGATTGACGTTTAAGCTAGGGAAAAATAGGTTTAACTATGTATGAACATACAAAATTATGGCTCGTCACAATTAATGAGGACTCGCCACAAATAACAGCGTTGGATAGAGCAAAGAATATTATAATAAAACGAGCGAACATATTCATAAGTAGAGCCTTTTGTCGTCACGCTTTACGAGCCGCGGCTGTTTGGATCCGTTTTAGCGAATGGCTCGTATGATAACCGCCTATTGTATGCGGGGATCGTTTTGAACGCAATGTATTCTTTTATATTGTGTAACCGAGTCTTAAAAAATGTTGATTTCATTTTGTGACTTTGAATTCTTTAGGGCGGTGTAAAATAAAATTCACCGCGTACGATTAAGATAAGCTTTTTGAATTCAGCCCTAGGATGGAATTTAAAGGAAATCCCTCCGTCGTGCACCTCTAGGCATCATTTATTTGAACCTATCGTCGGCCTAGAACTGGGCACAATTCTCCTTCGATTGACAAGGGTTTAGGCCATTGAGCTGGCCAAGTACATATTGGCATACTTCACACACCTTTGAGAACGTTATGGAGAACTCTTGCATGTATGCAGATAAGTTTTTTCACGAGGCGAGTTTTTTGACGATTTCTCTGGCGCAGTTGTTAGCGCTGTGGTCTTATAACTGAGAGGTCTCGGGTTCGATTCCCGGTGGGGTAGTTAGGTAATTTATAATTTCTGAATTGTCTATGGTCTGATCTGGGAGGCTTTAGCCGTGGCTGATTACCACCCTACTGAATAAAAAAAATGTTTTCCTTAAACGTTGCAACATGTGATATTTAATTGTTTGATCGCACGTAACTCCAAGAAGTCCAACCGGGACTCGAACCCGTAACCTCTCGGATAGGAGAGCGTATCACCGTTGCTGAGTTTGGTCTGATCTGGCTTTGGCTTGGCTAGTTATCACCCTACGTAGCGCCGTAGCAATTTTGATAGTAGTTGAGGTTTAACGCAATGATACGCAAATGTAGGTACCTCATTACAGATGAGTCTAACGCACGAATGATGTTTTTTGTTCAAAGGTTTTGTAAGAGACTGCTATTCAGCAGGCATTACCACGTCCAGGAAGCTGGAGTGGAAATGTATGAGGCGAAAGCATTCCATTTACTTATTACGCGGGCACGGACGCTCCCTGTACGCCAGTGTACGCGTGCAGTCGCTCGCAAAGAGCAATGGTTTCCCCAGACGTAGAGATAAATTGAAATATACTATCTATTTATTTTTCTTTAATAGCATATTCCTTGTTTAAACAGGGTATCTTTATTTTTTATGCATGTAACCTTTTATAGCGATTCAATTTAAACTAGGGCCTGTACTACCAACACAAGTAGGTATATGATTTGAATTCAAGCATAAAAAGTATGATTTGAATATTGTTTTGAAATATAAACATATATTGTTAACCTAAGTAATTGCTGTAACATGGTCATTATGGTATGGCAGGGTAGTAAGCAGGGTAGTAAGTATAGGCCTAGAACTTACATAACTTTTATCTTACATATTATGTAGTTAAGAGTTAGCGAAGTCTAACGAAATCATTATCGATCGAACTTCATTCTCACTAATATGCTTATTTACTAATTACTTACTAATAATTTAAATGTGATAGTGTGTTTGTGTGTTGGTTTGTCTTTTAATCACGGTGCAACAAAGCAACGGATTGACGTGATTTTTTGCATGGGTGTAGTTGAGGACAGGGAGAGTGACATAGACTACTTTTATCCCGAATAATCAAAGAGTGGGATTTTTAAATACTAAATCCTCGCGAGCGAACCAGTGGGCATCAACTAGTACTGCATAATTTCAAAATTTTCTTTTTTTTTTGGCCTGTCAATTTGCGTTGGGGCTATATGAGAGCGCAGGTGTTCTGTACGCTTAGCAGTAAGACGTTCGTGGGTAGCTGCTGAAGCACTTATAAGACCACAGCACTCACTGCTTCAAAATTTAAATAATCTATCTATAGATATAAAAATGAATCCCTATTTCCTTTGGTCACGGCATCACGCGTGAACGGCTGGACCAATTTCGCTAATTCTTTTTTTTTTTGTTGTATTTGTTATTGTAAGGAGAAGGTTCTTACGGAAATAAAAGATAAGAAAATTGCTCAGAAAACTGGATAGTTTCAGACAACTTAACAAATACCTATTTTACCTCGTGAGTTTGACAGTTTGTCAGTAAAATCTGACAGAGAACATCAATAACGGGTTCATAAAGGGTTCATACAACACTGTTTCCGAGAACTGATGTTCCTTGAATAGCCGCTAAAATTGTAAAGCGTTTGTTTGTTGGTTCGCTAGTTTATTGTTTGGACCTTCAATCACGCAGCAAAGCATTGAATCAGCATGAGTATAGTTGAGGACTTGGGAAGAAACATAAGATACCTCTTATCCCGGAAAAGTAGAGGGTTCCCGCAGGAGTCTTAAAAATCTCCCCTCACGCGGACGTAGTCGCGGACAGAAGCTAGTAATTTATATTTTAGTTATAACATACAACTCAATATCACATTATCAACATCATGTAGGTATCTCCTTCATTATTATTTCTGCGTGTACCTCATTATCCGCAATAATATTATAAAGTCTATTCTGATCCAAAATTCACAATGATTCAACTACGGGTAGGTATATCGGTTAATTTGGAAATTGTTAATTATTGTTGTATTCTACTCGTATATACTACGGTACTAATATTTCCCTTGCATTTTGGTTTAATGCCTAATTAATGAAGCTTGGATTTACAAACTAGTATTTTGGTATTTAATGAAGTTAATCCGTTGTTATGTTGATTATTTACTAAATAAATGGAATTGTCAGTTTTTTCTCATATCTGAACTACATAAGATTTCTATTTATAATTTTATTATAATTATCAGTATCGTAAACAAGTCGTTTAATATAACATAATACACACTAGAAATTTAGTTAAATAAAATGTACTATTTTATATTATTTTTTACTAAAAAGAGTTCATGAACTTGTAGTTTCATCAAATACTAGTTGATAACTAAGGTTTTGTCCGAATTTTACGTTTTTCAAAAGTTCCCTAAAGTCCCTCTCTAAAATGAAAATTATTTCCGCGGACTTCAAAACCAGACCTTACCTTTTTCTTTCTTAAAGTTAAACTGATCTGATTACTAGACAAATTCACAGACAGAGTTAATTTCGCATTTATAATAAAAATGAAGAATTGAAGAATACTAGAAGTAGGGCGTGCTCTCCTCTACTAATAATAAATTATGTATGTATCTACTCGCAGGGACTCACACGTTTTGTTTTCCCGATAGTTCATTTAACAAATGTATCCATCGTAATTGGGTACAAATAATAATCACTGTCACCGGAATCACAGAACACCGGCCGAAGCTCGGAAACACGTCACTCAATTAACAAACCAAAACAACCCTAACACTGCTCTACGTGCCCGAAAACAAAAGCGGCAATATCGCGAACAGAACCAACACGCCAGTGCTGGTGGAATATCAATTCGTAGGCGATGTTAATTGGCGGGTCGATCGGGCCCAATGACGTGGACAATTTGCGAGCGAGAGCGCGTGACAGCTGACGGGTTGGACATAACTAAGCTGACAGAGCCTCGCGTGAAGACAAACGTAGGGCCGCACGCAGCACGTCATGTGTTGGAAATGTCGTTTGGAATTGAAAAGGATACTTGTTTGATTTGTTGCTCGAGTTCGGATGCAGCGAGACTGAAGATTTTAGACTTGATTCGTGGTTTAATTAATGACATAATTAAAAATTACTTTTACAAAAAAGGTCTTGGCGAAAGGCATGTGACGTCATGCACCCATTTCTCCGTGCGTCGAATGGCATGTTTTTCCGTGCGCCGAATGGCATGTTTTTCTTCAGAGATATTATATTTCTTTTACTGTAGTGTTTGATTTCATCTACATTTCATAAATAAATTTTTCATTACTCATACACGGAAAGTAGGTCTGAAGTTGCCTGAGAAGCGGGTTGAAAGTAATACTTTTCAGCCCTAGGGAGAATCGTTTTCAACTGACAGCTGTCAAATAATTAAAAAAAACTAGTTGTCACATTTTTATTGGAATTCAAATGAAACACGACATACCCGAGTGCATCCATAGACAAGAAGAAAGATAGACTTACTTTAAATAAATATCTCACCAAAGTTGTTGATTTATGTAAAATAAAGTTCACTCAATTTTCTTTAGCTAATTTCTATTTTTATTTTGACTTTCCTTATATTCGTAATGAAAAGCACAGTGTTTACCTCGGGATAAAGACTTATTTAGTCCCTCGAATTGTAGGCCCCCTCGCTACGCTCGGGCGCCAAACCCCGTCTCGGGACTAAATAAGTTACTTTCATCCCTAAGGTAACAATGTACTATTCAACATTAGCCTAAAACTTTTGTGTTTAAGGATAAATTACGATTATTTCTTAATTAAGAATTTTGTATTTCAATTTAAATACAAAAAAAAATAGTGGACGTCTCAGTACTTAAACTCAAACGTAATTCGTGTAAGGTTTATAATTAGCAGTAAAAAGTCTTTCTAATAAACGATAATTGGTTTTAAAAAATTTTAGAAGATTTCAGTATACATTCCATTTCTTACCTAAATTATACATGCTTAGTAAACATTAGATACATTCTGCTTAATTGCAATGGGCACTAAAAATTGTTTTAATGTTGCTTTCGAAAGATTTGGCGAAGCTCCAAAATGGTAAACATTTAGTAATAAAGTTAAATAGTCCTGGTCATGAGGATGTAGTTTTATTTGGTGGATTACTAAGTAGAGTAAAATGTATTAAACTTTGAATATTTGTACTTTTAGATCAAGAAATAACTATGCTTGGTATTTTCTGTTATTCGCGAGCTTTGCTCCGTTTACTAAAAGCTTACATATTACATAACATTTAAATTGCTTTCAGTTATGTCTTAAAATAAGTATTTTAATATTAGTATAGTTTGACGACCTCCCTGGCGCAGTGGTGAGCGCTGTGGTCTTATAACTGGGAGGTCTCGGGTTCGATTCCCGGCGGGGGCAATTTAGGAATTCATAATTTCTAAATTGTCTCTGGTCTGGTCTGGTGGGAGGCTTTGGCCGTGGTTAGTTACCACCCTACCGTCAAAGACGTGCCGCCAAGCGATTTAGCGTTCCGGCACGATGGCGTGTAGAAACTGATTAGGGGTATGGGTTGAATTTACACTGCTATACCCCTTCCAAGTTAGCCCGCTACCATCTTAGACTGCATCGTCACTTACCATCAGGTGAGATCGCAGTCAAGGGCTATCTTGTCATCGAATTAAAAAAAAAAAAAAAAAAAAAAATAGTATTCAATTAGATGCCTTAACAAGGATATCCTAAATATGTCATGTTCTCTTTAAACATTTCTGTGGTGGTGTCGTGTGGTGCGGGTTGTTACGTTTCCTCAAATATGGTTGAGCGAAGCAACGGCTGGATCATGCGTCATGCTCGTGAACGGGTGCCAAAAACGGGAATAGGTCTACTTTCTGTCTGCCCGTCTTAACATGTATTGGATTGTATGTAGGTATGCATTTTTTAAACTTCATTGTGGAAACACTGTATACATAGCATAGTTTTGTTACCTATTGTAAAAAAAAAATTTTTAAAAGAGCAACGGCCGAGTTTATTGCTGGCTCTTCTCGGCAGGAAGGGCATTCCGAACCAGAGATTCATCGACGATTCAAAATCACTTGTAAAAGTTTATTTGAATAAAAAATATTCTACTCTTTAGAGTTAAATTGCCGATGTTTGTATAAAGTTTATCACAATCATTAGTAGCCCATTAACGACTCGCTACTGAGCGCAAGTCTCCTCTCAAAGTAGGGTTATAGGCCATAGTCCGTCATGCTGATCCGGTTATAATAATTTTACAATGTTAGCACACGTTTATTTGATACAAGCGAAGTAGAGATCGAGACTGACTGCACTATGAGAGCATGTACCAAATTTTATTACGTCACAACCGCCATTGCTCGGGAGCCAATCAGATTCAAATATACTTAATTAAGTTGTACAAGTTCATATAACATCCGATTCATAACCATGAAGACCATGATTTACCCCGACATATTAAATAGTTCATATAAATCTCTCTAACCTTTTCATAACTGATTATTAAATAAAATAAGTACCTACTATGAATCATTATAAACCTTTAATTTACAAAAATATACAAAAATATTTGCAAATATTTGCTGCTTTATGCTCGAAAAACTAGTCAATGAATTTTATATAAACTGCGGCACAGAAAAAACTGAGGTGTAAAAGAACTTAACATTGAAATATTTACGCTACAATAAATTCTTCATACTCGTGCAAAATAGGTTAAACATACTTCACAAAACACGTGTACCTCGGTCTTGTGGCATTAACTAAAAATAGTATTAAAATTTTAAAAATAATACATTTTAGTAAGTATATTTTTTATCAAAGCGGGTCTCAGCGACCAAGGCCAGCGCGAGATGGGTTGAGGTGACGCTTGTTGAGTGCACTTGTACCGGTTAACCTCTTAGAGAGAACGACGTTAATATAAGCGACTTAACAGCAGATTTTCTAACATATCTAGCATCTTTCAGTCTAAATTAAACCAAGTAACCTAATTTTTGCCTAATACTTAGGCATAACAACGTCCCATTAAGGTGAAAGTCATAATTCATAACATAGAACAATATTCTTATAATTGAAGTGAATGAAGTTATAAAAAAAATTTAAACCTATCAATTAATTAATTAAATATAGGTTAAAGATTTATTTATGTCACTGAGCCATGATCGGTAACTTTAGATCGCAGATAACATCAGTAAGTGATGATGAATCTCTCCATATATCTAGATAAAAGGGCTTTGGCACTAAAGACGAAGAGAATAATAAATAATTGATGTCAACGAAAATTCTTTTAGACTGTAACCTCAAAAATCGAAAAAGGAAACGTTCGTTAAATATACGTGTTATGTGCCTTAATGAAAATATCGCGAATGAAAACGCTGTTTCTGCACTCCGTAAAAAAACAACTCGGCTCTTCAGAATATTTTTTTTTTAAACTTGGCAGAGCATCTTTTTATTATTCAACTCCAGTGTGTTACTTCGTTTGCATGCAGATAATTTTATTCACTCACTTGAATATTTTTATGGAGTAGTTAAAAAAGCATGCTTCAATTTAAAACAGATGAATTTAATTTTATTATTAATGATTCATTCCATATTAATGAACATGACATAAATATAATATTAATAAATTTATTTTTACGTTTCATTTAATAATATATTAAACAATTCAATTACAATATTTTTTGCAACACTTAAAAATTCAGTTTGTCGTTACTATTCCTACTGTCCTGTTAAAAAATGTACTAAAGCTATTTTTTCTTCTGTGATCGAAGACTAAAGCATCCTTTGTATAATATTTTCATATAAATTATTTGTTTTCTGATACGTTTTCTGCAACGTGACAGTGAATGGTCTTAAGCGTCACAGTGTAGACATAATGTTAGAACAACGGTTTAAAATTATCATATTCTGTTATTCAAATAACGCTTCTTCTTTTTTAATAGTAAGTTATCATAACCCTCTTTTTGGTTTTCCCGTTTTTTCTAATAGGCAAGTATCTGTCATATTACAACATCGATCATTTCTTCACTAATTTACCATGTTTCTATTTCTCTTATATACAAAGAAAATAAGCCATTTGTGATATTTGCCAGCAACACAAATAGAATATCTACAAAAGAATCGTTTAAGATTAACTGTCAACGAAACTGACGGTGACATGTTCGGTTTTGTAATATTCCAATATCTGTCAACCCGTCGTAAAGCTAACGTTTTTATGAACACCAATGTTACTGTATCAACCCATCTTATTGCTTAAAAACTTTTACAATTTATCTGAAAGGAGATTGCCTGCCTAAAAAACCTGCCTATTGTTGCGTCATATACTTATATTTATTTAAGTTACAATAATATAAGGTTTAAAAGTTATATTAAAAGAAAGTACCTACTGTATTGTTTCGCTATAAGCGGAAGCACCATAATTTACTGTGGAAAGCAATCTGTGGTCGAATAATGTCACTTTATTATGAATTCGCTTTTTAAATGTAATATAAGGAACCGTGGTATGGTACCCATAAAAGAAAAAACTCATACACAGTTCATAAATTTTTATTTACATTGGATAAAATTATGATTTTATAAAACAATTCATTACCTAATGATTTGTTGTTTACTTCAGGGCTATGACTATCGAGTTATAAAGTACCTAATAGGCATAATACTATGACAGCGTAGTTCTTAAACGGCCCCTTAAGGTGAAAGCAAGGTGAAAGTCATAACTCATAACATAGAATCTTATAATCGAAATGAATGAAGTTATAAAAAAAAATTATAAGTTGAGTGTAAAGTTTCACTTTGCAATTTCGGATGAAGCGTACTCATATAATATCGATAGAACTTCACTTTGCAAGTTCGTTTGATCATATAGTACTGTGGATCTCTTGAGGATGCTCCGGTGTTGGAGCGAAATGTATATACTTGTAAAGTATATTTCGGAGGTTTGTATTGTGTTGGTGTTGTGTTGCTTAGCTGCAGGGCGGTAGTGTACAGCGCGAGCGGCACGTAGTAATGGCTGCTTCTATCCAATCTTTAAAATATTCCAAATTTCTTGTAGGATGACATTACAGACGAACTGATGGATTGAGTCTATCTCCATTTTGGTAGAGAGCCCTGAAAAGGTAGCTCTTAAATTTTAGATTAAATCGACATTAAGAGACGCGAACAGCCCTTCCAGTTTCCTTCTTCCCAACCAGTCGCAATCTATGAATCTCGAAAGTTCTAATTTAATTCCAGTTTTCATTAAAACTACAAATATCGCATTACAATGGAACAAAGCAAGGCTAAATGAGAGCTCGGCTAGTACATAAAAACTTATTTTAAACACTATTGTATTGTCGATAGAGTTTAAATTTGTACAACAATGGTTTTCAGCGACATACGATATGTTACGTCACAACTCACAAAGAGAAAGGGTCAGGATGAAACTAGGAGATACGAGATGGCTGCTGCAGGATGTATGGGTATGTAAAGTTGGTGAAAGAGAATACCGAATAATACTGACCTAGTAACGAATATAACTGGCTAGGTTGTCCCACTTCCATGAAAAACACGTCCATAAATATTTTACTTGAAGATCCTATATAGTTGTCGTTGCATTACCCGATTGACGTCGTCGACAGCTCGACGTAGGTCTCTCTTAGGCATCTCCACACATCGCGGTCTTGCGCCGCTTGTCTTATTATACCTATAACTACAACAAAGTTTACCCATGCCGTTTCCAAGTTAGACCGGTACCATCTTAGACTGTTTACCATCACTCTCCATCAGGTGAGATCGCAGTCATTTGTCATCGAAAATTTTGATCTTTACCAAGATTATCATCCCCCTATCGAATGAAAAGAATTCATAACATCATAAGAATTTTTAGTCTCTATAATTTTTTGTAGAGTTGCTAAATTACGATAGGTGGTTTTATGTAAATTGACTTTATTCCGAAAATACAAATTATTATATTTATTGTATTTATTGTATTTATTTAATATATTTATTGTATTTATTCCGAAAATACAAAGGGTTGCCGTATTTTTTTTTTTAACCTAACTCCACGCGGACCAAGTCAGGAGAAATATTTTGATATTCTATGAGAGAATATTTTATATTGAATCTTCAAACGTCGTTAATGAATCTGCCAGGTGTTGTCTCGTGGCATGGAATAAATGTATGCAAAGTCTTACCTTTAATAATGTTCATTAAAGAGCTTTCTAAATGTCGGCACACATTGCCAAAGGCGGATTCCGCACAAAAAAACGAACTTTAAATGGCACGTGCACGGCACCCTTAAAAAACCGTCGACGACTTAACTATTTTATTTTACATCCAAAAAGTGTACTCTATTTCTTAGTAATAAGGTATGTTTCAAAATGGGGGTAGTTTGAGAAGTATCATTTTATATTTTACATTCTTTAATGAACTTTAACCCTTTGAAATAAGGTATGTTTTAAAATGAAGGTAGTTCGGGAAATGTAATAAGAATGAGAAGCTTACGGCTACATTTGAAGCTTGATGCATATTCTTTATAATGTCTTCAAATACCTCGCGTATTTCTACAAAACTAGTAAATGCATCCTTTCATCCGACTGCGAAAGGGTGACTCAGACGCGATTCCCGAGAGATGTGGGTTCGATCCCCGCTGGCCCTATCCTTGACTGCGATCTCAGCTGATGGTAAGTGATGACTGACGATGCAGTCTAAGATGGTAGCGGGCTAACTTGGAGTGTGTATTCAAACCCATACCCTAATCTGTTTCTACTCGCCATCGTGCCATCATCATTTGGCAGCACGTTTTTGACGGTAGGGTGGCAACTAGCCACGGCCAAAGCCAGACAGACCCGACACAATTCAGAGATTGTAAATTCCCTAAATGGTCCCCGCCTGGAATTCGAGACCTCCCAGTTATAAGACCACAGGGTTCACCACTGCGCCAGGGAGGTCGTCGAACTTACAACAGACCATTAGCAGACATAACGGATTTATCTAAAAACTAATGACGCCTACGAGCCAAATGATACCAACGATGCCCTGCAACGCGCAGTTTGTAAAATTTAAATCTCTTTATCTCGAACTGCCAATGAAAATTAAACTTTATGTGCACGTAAAAAAGTCTATTATCCATTAAGTTCTTGAAGTTCATATTTGGGCTGAATTTTATTTTTATTTGCAATGAATGCAGCTCGTTTCGGAAGGCTAATAATTAGGGGTGGCTGCCCTTTGGGAAGGTACGGTCAGAATAAAAGTGCTCATGAATAATACATTTAACGGTTATTGTAAACCTCTTATAGCAACTGTGGGTACTCAGACGTTTTTACTGCAACATTCGATTTTTGTAGACCAATAATTAAAGAAACATCAATGGTAGAATTACTTATAGCATTCGAATGCTTGGCTAACGGCTAACGGCTAAAGTATCTGACCCGGCTACCACCTTACCGTCTAATTCATACCGCCAAGCTATTCAGCGTTTCGGCACGATAGCGTGTACAAACCAATTAGGGGCATGCGTCTAATTTATACTGCCATACACTCTTTCAAATTAGTCCGCTACCATCTTAGAATGCATCGTCACTTACCATCAGGTGAGACCGAAGTATTAGCAGAGGTTGTCTTGTCATGATTAAAAAAAATCATACAATTACGCGAATTAATCTTTAGGCAATGATTTTTAAGAACAAATAGATTGCTTACTCCTTGTATAAATCAAATTGAGCTCTAAATAATCCAAGATGGCGGTTACTAGGATAGCAAATCATATTTTTTATATTTAAAATCGTCGAAATATCATATTTTATTGTTCTGGTTCATCATGTTTTTTTTTATAGGAACAAAATACGAAATTTTCATAACTTCATTTTTAGTAGTAGATTAGTTATAATTTTCTTCGCGTAGTTGTATAAATTTCCGCTAGATGGCGTAGCATCCAAAAAAATACATTAACTAATGACGTTAGCAATCTATTTTTTTTAACTAATTAATCTCTGCATAAGGTAAATGATATTGAATACACAAGTGCGATTAAAAAGATATTGAATTTCACAGTAAACAGATCGAGTTACAGCATCATTAGTGGAAATCTTCAAAACGTTACAATCCAATGGCTCGGAAACTCTCAGCTCTCTCGAGTGTCGCCGCGCGGCAAATATTATTAACTAGCGGACCCGACAGACGTTGTCCTGTCTTAACTATGAATATTGAAACTCCCCTTTTTACCCCCTTGGGGAGAGAATTTTCAAAAAATGTAAAATACGTAATTCTTTATTTTTGATCAAGAGCCAAAATATCAAGTTTCATAAACATAACTTGAAAAATAACTTGAAGAACGAAGGACTATCATACAAACATTCAACCCCTATTTAACCCCTTAGGGGGTAGAATTTTTTAAAAGTGTGAAACACTTACTTTTTTGTTTTCAATTTAAAGCCTAAATACCGAATTTTATGGGTATAGCTTGAAAAATGACGGAGTTTCATACAAACTTTAACCCCCCTTTTTACCCCCTTGGGGGGAGAATTTAAAAAAAATGTAAAATACGTAATTCTTTATTTTTAATCAAGAGCCAAAATATCAAGTTTCATAAACGTAACTTGAAAAATAACTTGAAGAACGAAGGACTATTATACAAACATTCAACCCCTATTTAACCCCTTAGGGGGTAGAATTTTTAAAAACTGTGAAACACGTACTTTTTTGTTTTCAATTTAAAGCCTAAATACCGAATTTCATGAGTATAACTCGAAAAATGACGGAGTTTCATACAAACTTTAACCCCCCTTTTTACCCCCTTGGGGGGCGAATTTCGAAAAATCCTTTCTTAGTGCTCGCCTACGTCATAAAAGGAACCTACTGTCAAAATTTCAAGTTTCTAACTTCAGTGGTTTAGGCTGTGCGTTGATCGTCAGTCAGTCAGTCAGTCAGGACAAGCCTTTTTATATAATTATAGATTATTATATGGCTCGCGTATTTTATTTCGTAAATATTGAATCTCGTATTCATTTATTTCAATTTAGTACATAATGTGTACGCAAATAAATTATTTTTTATATATTTTCCGAGAGGTTAATCAGGTTTCACTGTCACGAACGTTAAAAATACGCACTTTATGATGACGAAATCATAATAATATAAGCTGTATATGAGAATCGTGAGTATAAACAGCCAGAGCTTTTTGTATAACACTAGATGATTCCCGCGACTTTCTCCGCGTGGATTAAGGTTTTTTGATTCCCGCGGGAACTCTATAATTTTCCGGAATAATATGCGTTAACCCTGGGCTCATAAGGGCATGAAGGAGTAACAAATATACTCACACACACATACAAACTTTCGCCTTTATAATATTATAATAGGATGTGCCCACAAAGTAAGTATATCTACTTAAAATCCTTACTGATATTACAAATACGAAAGTGTGTTTTTGTGTTGGTTTGTTCTTCAAGCACACACCAAAGCAGCAACGGTAGGGTTGAGGCTTGGAGATTGAAATAGGCTATCTTTTATTTCGGAAAAACAGAAGGTTTCCGCGGTGCATCTGCGGTAGTTTAAAAACCTAACTTCACTCGGAAAATGCCGATGGAAAAATCTAGTATACAAAAAATAATAATTATCATTATTATGTCTGGACCGAACTTAAACTTCAATAAGCAAAGATGTAGTAATGTTTTACAGCGATTATAATTATGTTCTCAATGCGATTTTTGGGATTTATGGAAATTAAACTCTAGGGCGGTGAAAAAGTACATAATAATATTATTAAACTCAACCCAGACGAAGTCAAGGGTTACGCTAGTAATAATACACAAAATTAGTTACTTTTATACCTCATATAAAAGTGCGACCTGTGAACGAGTTTGAAACCTTTTATCGTGGATGCAAATGAACCCAAACAAGTGCACGTCGCGCGCGGAACCCGCCTTGGCATCCTTCCCGGGTGCTGAAGCAAATTGCTTTCCATGAGTGGATTCTGCCGAGGACCAAATTACTTTTACACTCGTGAAAAAAGGCTACCCATTGAAATTTGATATTTCACAACGAAATACTTTTAGATGATCATGAAACATAAACTAAATAACTGCTGAAGTGCGTATCAGAACATGCATATGGTAAGGTTCCATAGACATGCTAGTAAAATTAATAAAAGAAAAGAATTAGCCTACTTTGACGTAGACCATTTTGACGTATACTCACAAGTGGGAAGTCTCGAATTCGATTCCTGGCAGGGGCAATTTGGAAATTTATAAATTGTCTCTGCCTGGTCTGGTGGGAGGTAGGCGACAATACCGTCAAAAACTGTGGGGTGAAAGATTTAATTAAAACTGCCATACCTCCTTCCAAGTTAGCCCACTAGCATCTTAGACTGCATCGTCACTTACCACCAGACATAAATTTATATCAAATAAAAGAAAAATTTAATAAGCACTAAAATTCTTATGTTTCACAGTTAATTTCGCTCGACCTAGTAGTTCAGACGTCTTACTTGCTTTTGTTGTTAATAGCACGAGTTCCTCTCTTTATTACAATATAAGAATAAGAAAAAAGTCGTTTCTTAAGGAGGGCCTTGTTCCTCATACAACCGAGCACCGGCGGCAGCCACTCTAGAGTCGTTTATCACAATTCTACTCTATTCATGGACTATTTCAACTTGAGAGTTTTGTAATTCGTCAATTCATTCACTTCTTTTCTTTTTCTCTGTTATATTGAAGCCTTTTTGTATAACTACTTTGAATTTCTTTTGTAGTTCTCATGAAAAGATAAATAGGCTGCAGTGCTTTCTTGCCTTTGAAGATGACAATTAGAAAGCTTACTTTCTAATTGTCATCTTCATTAAAACTAATGCGAATGAACGTTCACTTTATATCTTAGGGTGCATCTACACTGGTAATAATTTTTGTAGAACAACGTTCAAGTTTTGCTATTCAATTCCCTTTATAGAAAATACCAAAGCTAAATGGAAGGGTTTTAATTTAAGCAGTCTACGTGTGCATCCACGTTTGTTTGTATTTACGTAACTTATAAACTACTGAGCCATTTTTGATGAATGAGATGTCAATCGATTCGTTATTAATATGGTCTGGGTAACAAAGGTTGTTACCCAGGATGGTATATCCTATATGCCGTAGTTATAATTTTTAAACTTCTATTTCTTTTACCGTAAAATTAAATTGTATTTACGTAACTATTACGTTCAGTTTTAAAGAGTACCTATTTACTGTAAGTTTGATGTTGATAAGATTACATAATTTATTTTATCTTTTCAGGTAAGCGATTCGAAAAAAGATATTCGAATATTATGTAAGTTATAACTTTTATATTCTAAGTTTCAAAAATAGTGTTGAATAACCCTGAAGTTAGGTTGAAAATACCTTTCAGCCTCTTTTCGCAAACAAAGTATTTTATTCGTATATTCAGTGTAATAAGGAGACATGCATCCAGATTTCTTTCCGTAAGTATCAATGCCGAGAGGTAGGTATGGTTCCATTCTTATGTAGGTCCAGAAACTACAGATCTCAGATGCAATATTAATAGGATAGAGATAGGATAGAGTAGGTATCTACCAATTAAAGAGTGTCCAAATATTAGGGCAGGTTCCCATAAGCGAAAAGGGCGTAATAGAATCAAGGAAAATTAATATTATATTATTTTATTTTTTGGTGGGAATTCATTTATTTCTGTATGTACTTTGCATAATATTATGGTAATAAAGTTTAAAATGTAAACAAATGTCATTAAAATAGTCCTTTTCCCGTTATTTTTCCCTCTCGTGGGAATCGTAACTGAATTATTTTCTTGTTAAAAGCAGATGGGGAAAAATGCTCGCGAATAAATCAGTGGGGAAGCGTTGTAAATCCATCGTTGTCATCGAACACTACGCCTAAGAGACGACATAGCACTGTCGTTCTGGCATCTCTAGCGAAGGATAGATGCGAAATTCACAATTTAATACGAGACAGTTTACAAATAATATTAATAATATCAACACAATCTGGCAACATAAAAATAATTACAATCCGTTCTCTACTTCCAAGATAACGAGAAAATCACTTAAGGGTTTTTTATTATATGAATAGACAAGGGCTTGGCTGCCGCAAGTGTACCTTAGCGGTGTTCATCAATTTGATATGGACCACAAATTTTTGTAATGGATGCCATATTTGTTATAGTTTAGAATCAATTTACTTTCAAATAAAGAATGAGATAAAGGTATTTCCAAAAATACTGCATTTCACCCTAAGTAGTTTCATCATTTTCCATCAGATTTGATTTTACATAATTGAAATTTGAATCCTATCAATAAGTAAAGCATATTGTAGTGAAATGAAATACCTACAGTTTTATTGACCAAATGGGCCAGTAATGGACGTAAAGTGAGCAAAGTTCTGTATATCGACTCCCCACGACAGAGTTTTGGTAGTCGCTATGAATAATGGTGCACATCGCATCGGCTGAAGTACTGACTGCAATTGGAAACGAGTTCGTTCAGCAACGAATTATCATTCCCCGTTTAAAATGCCATTAGCGTGGATATCGCTGTATTTTACATGGAGGAGCATTTGAATTGTGGATTCACTAACCACTGGGCTGGGCAACGAGGAGGCATTACATCGATACGGTCAAATAATTTAGGGCCTCGATGGGTCCAGTAACGCAACGGTTAAGGCGCGGACTGAAACTCGATAGGTCCAATCCCCACGCGCTGTACTATTGTCGTACCCACTCCTCCACTAGCTTTCCGCTTATAGCCTATGGAAGGGAGATAGGAGTATTAAAAGATGTCCGCGCGCGCAGGTCCAGGGTGTGGTTTCATTAGTGCACAGAATAGGATTTGAACCGTTGATCTCCAAGCTTTCAATCCTCCTCTGAACTTTTGCATTATTGAGCCTTTTGAGTAGTCATTTTCTGGAACTTACCACTTTTATGGTGTTTTTTAATTATGACCTAATTACCGCCAAAAAAGTTTTCAAAAATCCCGAGGGATCTCTTCGATTTTCCGGGATAAAAGTAGCCTTTTTCACTTTTCCGGCCTTCAATTATACCAAAGAGAGAGATTTATATCAAAGAGATTCCTAGGGATTTTTGAAAGCTAAATCACCGCGAGCGAAGCCGCGGGCATCAACTAGTAGGGGAAAAAAGGAACCGATAAATACACTCACATCCAATCATTATACCTAACCGAGTTGGCTGTCGAGTGAAATATAAAACAAATTGCCTGATGAATTCAAGGAATTAATTACTTTTCAATGCTTTTAAAAGTAGACTACGTGAATGGCTTGTGAATAAGTGTTTTTTTAATGAATTTTGGAATATAAATTAATTTATCCAATGAAAATAATTATTACAAATTAAATTATTTACATTTATATACTTAACTAGCTGTTGCCCGCAACTTCATCCGCGTCAATTTCTGTTATTATGATCGTGATTAAGAAGTTATAATTTTCCCCGTTTTTGCAACATTTTTCACTGATGCTTCGCTCCTATTGGTTGCAGCGTGATGTTATACAAGGTGTTAGTTAATGTCCCTATCCTACCGAAACACATAAGTTGGGGTCGGTGTATAGATACATGAAAAAATATCATGAGACGTATAGCTCATATCCTGGCCAAGTTATGAGGACTTCAAAAATTCACCATAAATGTATAGGTGGCAGCCCTTTAAAACAGCTGATTCATGGCAATGCACTGCCAACGATAAAAATATGAATGAAAAATCTTAAAAGTACTTCTATTCGACTGCTGCGCTGGTATCCTAGTCTCGGCCTACAACGTACTACTTGCTATGCTATAACGTTGCGATAAAATATTCCAGATGCGATACCTAACCATTAATCGGCATGTAATTAAACCTGTAACCTGTAGTTTTGTTCAGTAGAGTGAAAACCGATTAGAAATCTCATATTTTTGCAAGAATATTCCCGACTACTTTCGGACTCCATAAGTTAAAGTCCGTACCTACGTAATCCATAAAGTGACTGCCGCCTCTTTATTTGCAGGTAATGAATATCTCGCGTTGTGGTTTTGATTAACAATGACTGTATGTGAATGAACAATGTGTGTGAAATTTTTAATAATAAATCAATTGCAAAACGATACAATAATTATTATTATCGCTTGCAGTACAGTGCAAGCATAGTACTAGCATTGAAGTTGAAAGCGAGCGGTATTCGGCGTAGTGATTTGCACCCGAGAAGTGATTTTTCACCGGAGAATCACCGGTGAGTCTCCGGTGAAAGTAATCGGTGTTTAACCGATTATTATTGAATCATAACTCAAGTAATTTTATTATTTAAATAAAAAGAAGTTTGTTGATCAACATTGTTAATTATTTAATAACATTTATTCAAATACAATTACTTTATCATTATTTCCTACCTCCTTAAATAATAATTATCATAATAAAGTAAAATATTTTTTTCTTAATATTTTTTTTATTTAAAACCTTTACAATACATCTAATATCATTTTGAGTTCACACAATATCGATGCGCTTAAAATTCCATTGTACTAGAACATTAAAAGTTAAAAACATTTTAATTGATGCTAAATCTGTATTCGAATTCACCGGAGATCTCCGGTGAATCTCCGGAGAATGGCAAATCACCGGTGATTTTCAGCGATGCTCGAAATCCACTCTAGCTAGCGGCGGACGACGTCTCTTTGGTGGCGTGCTTTGGCGGCGGCGCCCGCCGGTAAGGGCGAGCACACATTGGGGTGCGAAGTCGCAGCATTGTAAAAATCATAGACGTCGCACAACGCACCGTGGAAATGTCCGCTGTGCACCGCAAAAACCTGTACCATTCCATCGGTATCCACACTTCCCAGCGTGTGCATGTCAAGATGATTAATTACGATAACGATTATCTGATTTTCTTGATTCAGGAACGTCCTGTCCTTTGGGAGAAACCAATGGAAGAATACAAAGATAAATTTCTACTAAAGTACTTAGTGTGGTCCATGTCTCATTAGAAACTAAACTAATGGACAGAGTTTTCTCGTACGATGTCCTATGCGATGAAATTTTTCGTTGCGTAAACGCAACCGCAAGTCTTGTTTGTAGCCTCGCCTTTACTTGCACGGCGCGTCAAAGTAATATTGGTGTATCGTAAAATTACGTGGAATACTAGGGCACCATGAAAATAAGGAGACTTAGAAAATAATATTTTTTGATAGTGTTTGTCTTTAGAAATTTTGCCTTTACCTCGGGAAAAACAACACAAAATACTTGTATTATGCAAGATTTTTGCTTAACTATTTTTAAAGGAATTGGTGATAATTGCGAGTGCATTTAATAATTTTGGAATCTAACAGTAAATACCAAATGTTAGGTACGTTCCTGAGATGAAAATGTGGCTTTTCAAGTGTAACACTTTTGTTAATAAGTAATTTTTAAATTGTACCTAAAAAAGTATTCAGTTTTTCATTTTACAAGTTATTTGCCAAAAGAAAGTCAAAATATTGTTTTAGAACTAGGGATTCGATGACCTCCCTGGCGCAGTGGTGACCGCTGTGGTCTTATAATTTCTAAATTGTCTCTGGTCTGGTCTGGTGGGAAGCTTTGGCCGTGGCTAGTTACCACCCTACTGTCAAAGACGTGCCGCCAAGCGATTTAGCGTTCCGGCACGATGGCGTGTAGAAACCGATTAGGGGTATGGGTTGAATTTACACTGCTAAACCCCTTCCAAGTTAGCCCGCTACCATCTTAGACTGCATCGTCACTTACCATCAGGTGAGATCGCAGTCAAGGGCTATCTTGTCATTGAATAAAAAAAAGGGATTTTTTTTAAGAAAAACGGGTAAAATCAAAATCATGACTGGCAACACTCGTCTTGCGGCTTTAATTTTTTGGGATTACAATTTACAACGCAGTTGCACGTGAACGGTTGCGGTATAATCAACTATTGATTGCGTCTCTGTTAAGTGAACTGTGGAATGGAGTATTTATGACATAATCATTGTGAGTGTTGTGTTGAGTGTGTGGTTTACATGTTCGGTTGCAAATCTGCTGCGGTCTGAGTTCGAATCCTGCGTAGTCGGTCATAACATTTTTAGAGTTGAGTTTCTGCCAAGAAACCCCCAGTACCGGCCTAGAGTTAGGAAACTAGGGGCGGCTCTGTTTGAGCTTCTTGAGTCTAAACTAAATCAATCTGGAAGGGAGACCTGTGCCACTCGCAAGTTATTTAAAGATGAACCTAATTAGACCCTCCAATCCAAGTACATCCATACCTCCAAGCTGCTGCAGCTGCGGTTGGTGGACTTTAATTAATCTTAAAATTTATCATTGATGACATGTTCTCCGAGGAACGGGAGTGACACAACGCCAACTTTGTAATTTAACTCCAGGCCGATACTTACTGATAATTTCTTGTCAGAAACCCAATAAGGCAAGGCGTGTGTAATTTTGAACCGACCCGGGATTCGAACCTAGACCTCGTTATCCGGTCATCACCACTACTGACGTAGTGTACATAGTAACGAGGCAAAGTGGTCGACTTGTCAGTCGTCAGCAAAGGTCGTCAGTGATTTCGCGCTTACCTACCTATTCCGAAAAGACATCACGTGACATCAAGTGCGCGGCACTCGGTAAGAATTTACGACTCTTTCTAAACATCGAACTTTTTTGTACTAGGGAATCAGGAATTGAAAGGGATTTATGTGGCGTGTTGTTATTATGTCTAGTTAGGGTTTCCATAATTAATTATTTTTGTATGAAAGTTTTTGATAATTAATTTTCACTTTTTACCACCGCCATTGTGTTTATAGGGTCAAAGTGCATGGGTGGTTGCTGGTAAGTTATACACATTACCAAACACCTTGTATAATCTAAAGCCTTCCTCGATAAATGGACTATCTAACACAAAAATAATTTTTCAATTCGAACCAGTAGTTCCTGAGATTAGCGCGTTCAAACAAACTCTTCAGCTTTATAATATTATTAGTATAGATGTGTTTACGTTTTTAATTACTATCCTAATATTGTGGCCAACCATTTTCTTATACCTTTATATATACTCGTTTTATAATAATTGATTAGATAGAAAACAAATCAAAAACACGCCATGCCAATACAGAGTGTTTTCATAAATTCTCGAAATTATATCCCGCAGTTATTTGTAACTGAATATTTACACAAATTGTGTGGCTATTTGGATATCGAAACTCAAGATGCTCAGGGCTGCGGCTCAGGCATTTGTCTGTTGCTTAGCAACCGATGAGACAGCCACATCAAGACTCGAGGACCGTTAAAGTATTTGAAGATCCATATTAATTATGTTTGGTACAATTTTCCCTCTAACAAGTCCTGTCGGGCTGAGATTCTTTCGCCTTTTGACATTTATTTTCGTATTTAAGAAGCTCTTCCGTTAATGAAGGTCGTTTATTCTGATTGTTATGAATTCTGTTGAATTACAAGTACGAGGAGTTACAAATGTTTGAAAAAAGAATTTTCTGCTCATTTAGTACCGACATCACTTGCACGGTTGAAGGTTTGAGTAAAATTGATTAAAGTAAAACTTTTAACACTGTCGTGGAAAAACGTTTTGTCACAAAGCATCGAGAAATAATATAATATTATGTTTTTTTTAAACCACCGAGACATCAAACTTTTGTTTCGGAGCCAAGAGGCGTGACCTCTCAAGAGGCGTTTACTAAAATAAATCGAATCCAGTTTAATTGGTAAAGTTGGTGGTTGGCACAACTTCACCCCAAATTAGTGAAAATTTCACCCGCGGCCGAGTCACGGAACCTCGCTCCGGAATACGAGGCGGGCGAAATTATTTTATATAATTGTTTGTTACAAAAACCAGTGCTGGTAAACAAAACCTTTACTTGGGTAATTTTTACCTAAGCAACTTTGACTGGTAAACAAATTTACCTTTACTTGGGTTATTTTTATCTGGGCAACTTTGATTTTCGCTTAGCCACAATAATATAATTGTTGTGGTCTGGACTTTGGGTAATTTGGTACTTCGCACTAATAAAAAAGTATTGTATGCGTCACACTGAGCTTCAGAGCTTTCGACCTGCTTTCGATATTATACCTATTATTACCTATTTAGTCATTTTTTTTTTCTAAAAAAGTGTCTTTTCACTTGTTGATTCAATGCCTTTAACTGTGGTTACGTTATTCTTGTATGACATCCTTACGAATATTATAAATGCAAAAGTGTGTTTGTTTGTTTGTTTACCCTTCAATCACGCTGCAATAGAGCTATAGATCATCCTGATTTTTTGCATGGATATAGTCGAGAATCTGGAGAGTGACATAGGCTACTTTTTTCCCGGACAATTGAAGAACTCCTGCAGGGTTTTAAAATCTAAATCCAAGCGTACGAAGTCGCGGGCTTCAGCTAGTCATATAATATATTTTATTTTATTGTCTCATTTTCTTTTTCCCCGTAATTAATTGGACGTTTCAATGATTCTGCTTCGTTTGACAGGCCGCCATTGTGGCGGGTGAACGCACAAAGGTAAATCACGAGAGCAATTTCCCGCAAACTTCTTAGAATTCCTTGTCCTTTTACCGCTTTCCTCTATTTGGTCTGAGCCGCTTTCATAGAAATAGCTCAAATCGCTTTTCTAACTAAAAAAAGGAGGACCAATATTGTTTAAACTTCCTAATAATCCGATTAATAATATGAATGCAACGGACTGATCACATCTGCGATCAGTCCGTGAACTTCGTGAACGTGAAAAAAAAAGTAGTTGAGTTTCATTACACAACGCACAACACAACACTCAATGTAACACAAGCTTCTTGCTTAGTTGAAAGGTAAAGGGTAGTCAAGGGAAGAATAATAAGTTAAGAATAATAATCATGTTCGGCATAGCACTATCGATTGGACGACGAAGACGCAGGAATACTTCGTGAAATAGTTGACAGCTTTACAAGTATTTTGCCTGTTATATTTTAAAGGCACTCAACCTCCCCTTTTGTGTTTGAGCTTCCTCAATTTATTGTACCTAAGACTGAGAAATTCTCAGTAATTCAAGGAGAAGATTTGTCGACTGTGAACTTCGGCATTTAAACAGGATTCGATTTATTTTAACACGCGCCTCTCGATATATCTCGCCTCTTGTGGCTCATGAAAGACAATGTTTGTTAATTAATCCTTACTAGTATTATAAATACGAAAGTGTGTTTGTTTGATGCCTTGTGCTTCGATCAAGCAGCAACGGAGCAACAACGGATCGATGTGATTTTTTGCATAAGTATATTGCACCAGCTGACCCGCAACTTCATTCACGTGGGTTGAAGTTTTTTAATCCCCACGGGAACTCCCTTATTGTTATTCCAGACTATAATCTATTTCTGTGCCCAATTTCAGCCAAATCGTTTGAGTAAAAATTATCCATTCATCCGTAATACATACATCCTTCGCATTTAAAATATATAAATATTTTTTATCACGAAAAAACAGGGTTCCCGCGGTGTTTTTAAAAACCTTTCTCCACGCAGACGTTTCAAAAACTATTTTCTTTTGGGGTGTATTAATAATTTACTCTTTATTTGAGTACGGAATTCTCCAGTCGGTTTACAAACATACTTAGTATAAAAATTGAAACCTAACACCATTTAAAATGTCTCATCACATTAAAACATGTTAAATTCAAACAATCTCGTACATTAAATTGAGCGATAAAGTAATATGTCTACTGCTATATCCGTTTAGCAGTGTTCGCAATGTTGAATTTATTTGCAATCTTGGGATACACTGCGGTTTGCAGATGCGATCCTAACGCAATATAGTTATTTCACAGTTCAGAAATGGCATGCCATCTTTACTACGGTTCTTGAAGATCAGTTAACTCGTGGTCCTACAAGAACAGATTTCTGAACTGTATATTTGCTATGTTGTGATACACACTAGAGCCAGCACAGAAAATAGCTACAATTTTAATATCATTCTACCCTTTCAGAAGCTTTCACGTTACTTTTATTTTCTGTCAAGTAGATACTTATGTAGAAGTGATTCTTTAAGAACATCTCTCTTTGATGTCTATAAAATACCTTGTATTCTTTTTTACAAGTATTTGCTAGCATGTTTTTAATCCTTTAAGAATCTGACGACAGTTAAGTGCACCCACTAACAACGTTTTTATGAGTTTTTATATAATTTTCGGCTTTGGATCATCGATTTTGTTATCATCATAGATAAAGTTATCTATTCTAATAAAGTGGAAGAATTTGTGTGTTTGTTTAAACGTGCTAATCTCTGAGACTACCAGTTGGATTTGAAAAATTCTTTTTGCATTCGATAAAAAAACACACACACAAAAAAAAAACTTTCGCATTTATTATATTAGTAAGGATGTCAGTAAGGATTTTTATTTTAATCCTAGCCGATGAGAGTCTGGCTAAAATTAAAAAATGGCTTGACTTATTTAAATATTTTTTGTTTTGTATGCCTTATAACAGGGGTGGTTTAAAACAAAAAAATAGGAAATCTCAATAGAACATCCGACAAATTAAAAAAATCAAAATTGGTACTTAACTTGTATAGGAACCATCACTTTGGATTACTAACGGGAGTGAAGCCGCGGGTACAAGCTACTTGAAAATAAAACAACATGAAACGATACAGATAAAATTTAATTATAACGAAAAAAAGGCTGATCCATTTTTCACGATAATAAAAACCTAATTCGCTATGAAAGTTCCGAACAATTCAAAATAACGACCGTCATTAGCTGAAGAGCCTTTAAAGTACAGAAGAGGTATACAAAAGATGGTAGAAAAATATCCCGCGCTGAGCGGCGGATTAAATTTTTTAAAGTCTTAAAATTTCCATCTTTCTCTTCTTGTATGGTGAAGTTATATATGTTGAATTAAAATGCAATGAAAATATTTTATTTGCTTCCTGCGAATTGTAGAACGATTGAAATGTTGATTATGACGAATATTTTGAAAATTGAACATTTTCCGCGCAAAAATTAATAGCTAGATTAATATTAACTACAATTAAATGATAATAACTACAGTTCAATGACACATTAAAATTATTCTGAAATAGTGATTCCTAATCAAAATTATCAATTATGATTTCTTCGATTTTTCAGCTTTTGGAATTTCTCTATCACCAAAAATTTAAATCGCTCGCGCCATTTTTGAGTTTGAACTAGACTAATGAATAGCAATTGATTTTTGTTATTGATTCGGAATTGTTTCTAAAAATTTCTGAAAAGACATTAATTTATATTTTTAAATATGGTTGAGCGAAGCAATGGCTGGATCATGCGTCGTGCTCGTGAACGGGTGCCGCCAACGGGAATGGGTCTGCTTTGACTTCCCATGCTGATATGTGTTAGATTATAATATGTATTGTATTTTTGAAGCTTCACTGTGGAAGCACTGTATACTTAGCTTACTTTTATTACTTATTGTAAAATTAGTTTATTTTATTTTTTGAAAAGAGCAACTGCTGAGTTTCTTGCCGGTTCTTCTCAGCAGAATCTGCATTCCGAACCGGTGGTAGATTTGTGACATATCATAAGTGCTACAGGGTAGCCTACATGAAATAAATAAATTTTTAAAAATCATTTAAACAGTAGAAAGCCATTTCTGAAAGTTCGTTTCTTTAAAACCAGTAAAAGGCAATTTTGTGAATTCATCAGGCAATTTTGTATCCTTTAACAGAAAAACTATGTTAATTTAAATATAAACATCATAATTTAGATCATACATCTAGCAATTATTAATCAGGTGTGTGTCCTTCTTTATTAAATGATCTCTTTCGCCGCTAGAATTTCTTGGCAGGAATGTGATAACACCATAAAATGTACAACTTTGATTGTCTTTTTTCACATCACAAGTCACAACACACCACAACATAATTATTATAATTAATAAAATAAAATTGATGCGGACGCATCTTAGGATTAGATTCTCTATTTATATACGCTTCTAAGATTTTATCAGGAAATAAACAACACTGAACATAACCAGTGCTAGTGTTAATTTTTAAACTGAGCTACAATAGCTTTTCATTACTTTAAAAGCGTCGAGGTAGAGAGCTTAGCCGTTTTATTATTCAAAGTGTTTTGCTTTGAACCGGCTTCACGAGCAGTTCGCTTAATAATAAATGCAAGTTACATGAATTGAGAGATAATACGAGTACCTACAAGAAGATATTAATGTAACTACCTCTCTACAAACCGTACGCGGTTCATTCTCATTCACGTGACTTATATCATTCCCATGTAGGACTCGGAAGGGTAACGAGTATAGTAAAGTTCCCACTGCCAAGTAACTTCTGCAGTGATCATTAAAAATCAGGTGACCTAACTGCTAGTTAGATCGCTATTTCATTATCAAAAAGGTGTTATTATAATGTTCAGTGATATACGAATAAAATGTAGATTAAAATTAAGTTGGAATAATAATTTTTTTTTATTACAAAAATGTGCACGAAGTTAAAAACTTCAGTATAGAGCAAAGATTGTGGCGCGAGGCATAACATGACGTCACGCTTCCATTTCAAATCCTTTTGCTTGTATTTTAATTTTCACTCAACATATGGGTTATAGACCTGACATGGACTTATTGCATACAATTTAAACCTTAGTGGTTTCTCGTATGTTTATAAGAAAAAAATTTGTATATATTTGTATGGTGATAATAAAAAAAAAAAAAAAAAAAAAAGACATAAACTTCATATAACCCATATGTTTTTCGATAGTACCTAAGAAACTGTTGTTTTATTTGACTTCTTTTTCTTTATTCAAATTCACAAAAAACATTATGTACTCCTTCAAAACTTGCAGAAATTGTCTTCTTATGAGTGTTTACACAGTCTAAAGTATTTTGCAAGAGCTGATATTTTGTAAATTCATTCGCTCTTGCCTTGAAGGTACTTAAGTCTGTACAACCGTAAGAGCTGAAAACGCCTTGTATTTGCTTTCTGGTTGCTTTTGCTTACGTTCAGACGAGCATTCGTGAGTGCGTATCGATGTTAATAAAAATTAGTACGTACAAAGGCTCAGTAAGGTATTTTTAATAATAAAATAAAACAAATCGCCTACCGCCCCGCACAAACAGGATAATCTCTTTTTTCCCATTATATTTCCGAACGAATCATTGTCTACTTCATATTGGTCAAACAACCTCTTGTTTATGTATCGAATGAGGGAAATAAAACTATAAACCATACGTGCCTTAACGTTTATTTACCTTAACCTTTTGAAATATACGTGTTTTGTTTCCTAAATCATACGCCTGATTGTGCATTGAGATAGTGACGGGGGAAAATCATCTTTGAATCATCTTTTGAAAATAAGAAAGTTTTTTTGTTTTGCGATCTAATTCTTCTACATAATGTTACGAGTACAATAGATTTTAAGCACGAAACTTTGCTGTGAAAAAAGGTAGCGTCAACAGCAGTATAAATATTATATTATAAGAATTAATACTCGTATATCTGTAAAATAAAAAAAAACGGTAGTCAAGGTTTTTCACATTTTCGAATCTACTAGAGCCAATTGCTACAGAGAAGCCTAAGCTTTCCTTCTATCAAAAAAGCAAAGCTAAAAATAAAGTTAATATGTTGCTATTGCTTTGCTGGCATAGTTAGGTAGAATATTTTCGAAAAAAAGCTACCAAAATAATCAAAATAGTTACCATGCTTTCGGAGGCTACCAACAGTTCGGAGGAAGGTGACGACACGCTTGATACAAGCAGGCGAGTATATAAGCAATTTTTTTTATACTTTAATGTATAAAAATAGTATTTTTTTTTAGTCTTACATAAAAAAAATACCGGCCGAATTGATAACCTTCTCCTTTTTGGAAGTCTGTAAAAAACAGAATTTCCTCCTAGCAATTCTAAAAAGTAAAACAGTAAGTTACACTGTAAATGGGATTTTTTGGGTATGCACGTAAAAATGTTGTTCACGAGTACTTCGATAGAGACACTGCCCTAGTATTATGAGTTACACGTATTCAGAGTCGCAGGTATCCGCTAGTTAAGTATAATTCGTTGTTCAATGTTCATTTGAACAAAACGCTTTCATTTCCGCGACACGTCTTTTGAATTGGAAATTTTAAAAGGAAAATCTGTTTAAAGTCAATCTTCTTACTCTCCGCCATATTTCTTTTCTTTTTCTTTTCTTTCATGAATAAATGAAATGAAAAACCTTTTCTTTGTCAGTGGAGTTTATGGTCATCGCGGTGTAGGAGAAGCTAAATGCTTGACTTCATTTTTTTTTAAATTGATTATCTTATAGTATATAAAAATGAATTGCTGTTCGTTAGTCTGACTAAAACTCAAAAACGGCCTGAGCGATTTGAATACTAATTTTTAAATTCAAAATTCAAATTCAAAATTAATTTATTTCATGTAGGCTAAGTTGTAGCTCTTATGACACGTCATAAATCTACCACCGGTTCGGAATGCAGATTCTGCTGAGAAGAGCCAGTAAGAAACTCAGCAGTTGCTCTTTTCAAAAAATTTTTTTTTACAAAGCTATGCTATGTATACAGTGCTTCCTACACAATTACAATAAAGCTTCAGAAATGCAAAAATGCATACGTAGGTACACCAATCCAACGCATGTCAAGATGGGCAGCCACAGCAGACCCATTCCCGTTGGTGGCACCCGTTCACGAGCATGATGCATGATTTTTGTTTTGTTTGCTCTGAACACAGGAATGGTTTAAAAATAAAAAATAAAACATTAATAGTGAAAGTCCAAAAGAACAGCTGAAAATTGAAAATAATCAAAATTGGTAATGTTGTACGGGTATCACCATTTCAGATTACTTTTAATAGATGGCGGGAGTTAAGACGCGGGAACAAGCTTGTATTTTAAGTTTTAAGTACCTTAGGCTGCATCCTCATTCCCAGTGATCAAATAAACATCACACGTGTTATTTTTATTTACGCCTACGAAACTCGTAGCATAGATCGTAGCGGTCTACGATTGACTCTCACTTGACTTGCAATTACTCTATCAAAGAGGGGAAAATGAAAATATCGCATAAAACCGGAGGCGCACGTACCAAAATCCCTCGCAGACGTTAGAGGCCCTTGAAATATTCATCGAATGTCTTTCCATGGCCTGCTGTATCGCTTTATGGTCTTATCGCACTCTTAAGGCAGATTTCGCCTTTTATTTTTTAACATTGAGGTGTTGGGATTGTACTTGTTTAGATGAATAATACAAATTTAAACATATTGCAATGACTATAATATGTAGAGTTTCACAGTCCGGTTTACTTTAAAGAAGCAAATTAGTACAATATTTTGTTGAGCCCCAACATCTTACGAGTATATAGTTCTTGCAATTCACGAGGGCGCGTGACTCATGGTTGTGTGTGTCGCCTAACCGCTCCCACCTAGGCTCCTGACAAGCACACATACTTACGTAATGTGCATACTGCATATACACGACATAACCACAAGTAAAGCTCACGCGCTCTCGTGAGTTAAAAGAACTATAACAATATCCCTACTCGTTCTTCATATTTTTAAAGGAGCACATATTTTTAAGAAAAACAATAATTGTATCCGACATGACTGGAATAGTTCCTATATAATAATATGTACTTAAAATAAAATAAAAGATTACTTTTACCCTAAAACCTTAAGGCCTAACACCCTAAACGTTTACCATCAATAAAGTGACTATAATTATACTTACCATAGTAAAATGCAATTGTAACCTTCTTGAAATAACCACAGCATGCATTTAATAGAAAGAAACTAGAGCTACTTATAAAAAAATGAAAATTCATACATTAAAAAAAATGTTAAAACAAAATAAAAATTGATACTTTTTGGAGTAACAAAGCTATTAACTTACTTATGCAAAGTTACGTTTTATATGTTGTTTAAATGAAATGAAAGACGTAATGAAAAGAATCTCTATGTAGTGGTATAGTAATATAATGTATTGTATAACAAAATTTGGATAGCATGAAGCTTGAATCATTACAAAAGAGCTCTCGTATACAAGCGAAAAGGTAAACTTTTAATTGGTTCATCATACCCTGATATAATATTCGGGCTAATTCGCGATTTCGCTCATTATACTCAAGTCTGTGTTGCGGATTATTTCACTAAGCACTCCCCGGTTTGTTTGTTCATTAAACTTCAGTTTCAGATCGCATTTGGCTTTATCTTTATATGTTCAGGTTATGGCGGCGTCATGTTGTGATAATTCAAAATGAAACTAGGATAATGGTTGCAAGCGGTTGTTTGTTATGACTGAAATTCAAGTAAAATTGCATGGAAATTTTCTCATGTTTCTGTTTTTGGTTTGGATTTTCGGTTCTGTTTGCTTTCAGTTGGCAAATATAAGTTTAGTTTAAATTAAATTTACATTTCCTTTTCTTAATATCTGTTGTTAATATGCAAGTCACGTAGTTTAAGAATGTTCAAGTTGTCTTTCAGTTGCATAAAGGGTTTGAATCAAAACTCTTTCTTTACAAAAAGCCTAAATGCTTTTATTACTGCTAACTTTATACAGGGTGCAAAAAATTCAAAATTATTTATTTCATGTCGGCCAAATGTTTACTTATTACTAACATTTTATTCGTTTTAGAGATTAACTCCGGGAAACGAGAGGTTTAAAAACGGCAAGTTTTATAGCCCCCCTCCATTAATTGAAATTAAACAGACATAGTTTTGAACTCTGGTTAAAAGCTTTTTTTCAACGGTTTCCCATAAGCCTATGTCGAGCAAAATATATTTTTACCCCCAATTGCTTCTAGAAAAAAGGTTTATAGTGACTTCGGTCTATAGATGTTTTTTCTATGTAGTTCAGGGGCACCGCATAACACCGCAGCTTCAGAATATTTAAGTTGGCAAAGAACAATGGATACAATTGTTGGACCCATTGTAAAGGTCTAGCCATTATTAAGATATTCCCCATTTTGTATAGGTAGAATAATTTAAACATGATTAACATAGTAGGCACAATAAACAGCTAACCCTATATGCCGAAGCAAATGTAATAAAATGAAAATGATTAAATTACCAACTATGCTCTCGCAAACGATATCATGCTCAAAATTCATCGTAAATTAACAAGCGCTTTTCCAACTACGTGCAAAATTCAAACGTCGAAGTTTCGTTGGGTGGAAATTTTGATTTTGGGTTCAAAGTTTTCAGTGGCCTAACGAAAACGATATGGTTGGAAGTGGATGGCAATTTGGGGTAAAAGGCAAACTCGATAACGCATTGAGTTGGCTTGTGTGCGAAGTAGCTAGGGTTACCTATCTCTTAACACCTGCTATTAGGTGTAAGAGCTAATGTTTTGTGAACTTATCACCAGAGCTACGGTCATTATGATCGAAAATATTAATAAACAACGATAAACCTACAAATAATAGAGCATTTATAGCCTCGAGAAGGCGCTAGGGGACCGAGAGTTCGACTCCGGGCAAACACAAATAACTTTTTAATGGTGATGATGATGAAACCTTAATCTACATCTACTTTGTTATTATAACCAAAAAAGAGGCATAATGACATTATAAAACCATAATAATTAATTAAAACATTATAGTATGACACTAATAAATAAAACTTCGATAAAATGAATTAACTAGCTAATAATATTAGCTAAGTTTGGATATTAAATTATAATATCCAAACCGAATTACCTACTTAGTAGAAGGTTCGTCAGCTCGTTGCAAAGTTACATAAACTTGCAACGGAGCTTCATGTATACTAACTCCACAATAATATTGTTATATAAGTAGGTATATGTATGCAAATAATAAATAAAGGTATACTCCAAAATATGGAATGGAACTGACATATCTACTTAGATATGCAAACATATCCAGTAAAACTATTTAGGTACTAACCAGAATAATAATATGAGCGTATCAAATAAACCGTCTTGTATCTGACTCGTAAAACTTTAACACACAAGAGAGCTTGTGATGCCAGAGAATTGTTCAACTTTAAATTGCTCCATCATCCATGCAGCCCTCGCTAGTGGCAACACAATTATATTATAATATTATTTCAACACAAACACAGAGACTTTTTGTCCATATTGTTTCAAAAGCATTTGCAAAATTTATTCAACTTCAGAATTAAAGACTTTATATTTCACTAGCCTCTGGCCGCGACTTCGTCCTCTCGGAGTTAAGTTTTTAAAAATCCCACGAGAACCTTTTCTTTTTCCGTGATAAAAAGTATTACTCTCCAAGTCATCAATTTGCAAAAAATCACGTTGATCCGTGATCATGGTAGCTTCGGTATTGCGTGATTGAAGGAAAAGTCTCAATGGCCCAACGGTTAAAGGTGTGGACTGCAAACTGAAAGGTCGCAGGTCCGAGCCTCACCCGTTGCACTATTGTCGTACCCAATTCTAGTAAGTTTAGTAAGGATGATATTTTGAGAATGGAGAACGTTGAAGAGAATATGAGTTATTAGAGATGTATGAGTTTGTTATAATATACTGGTATTAAAATAACAATCAAACTTCACTCGTGTAGGGAGCAACAGTTTAGCTACATAGGTACGCCTCATTCGCGGAGTTGTTCGGAAGGGTAAATCAACTGGTGCGTGTTTGTTGTGTTCTGCGAACGGATTCGTTTGAACTTCTTTATCCAATTTGGTTGCGAGGCATGTTTACCTTGTTAGCTGCCATCGGAACTCATTGGGATCGGCAAACATATAGTTCGGGATCATTCCTTAGACTTTGATCCGAAACGTCGAATAATTTCTAACTACATAAATAAATAAATAGGGGCGGAAATGTACACGCGATCCGACCCAGCCCTATGGTGCGGTTAAACGGCGCGCTATAACACGAGCCGCGCCGCGCCGCGCCATCCGTGTAGGCGCGGCTCGGCTTAATGCGGACGCAAGCCTGCTCGTTTATCGGGCAAAGTTTGCCGAGCCGCACCGAGCGTAGTTGTTTACACGGCGCGTGGCGCGCCGAGCCACGCGCCGAGCTAGGCTCGGCTCGTGTTATAGCGCGCCGTTTAATCGCGTCTTTACTTTGAAGTTAACGTCGATTGTGCGTAAATCTGTCATTTAGTATGGAAATTTTATTTTTGGGAAAACGTGATGCTTGACATCCTGTGTGTCAGCTGTGTGTTAGAAAATAGATCATCTCTGATTAGCTGAATAAAAAATGGGTCTGTAATATGCAACACATTGAAAATAAATGCAAGTTGGTTAAAAATTAGACCTAACTTCGCGATTTTTTTAGTAGAACAAACTTCAGTATTTTATGTTTCTACTCAGTATCGTCCCTTGGAAATATGGTGAAATTTTTGCCAGATTTTTCTGTTTTTTAATTTTGATTGATCTACTACTGTAAAAATCAAATCTGTATCTGAAGATTTACCATTACACACTTTTTTAAGTCGTGGCTTGTTAACCCTCCCAAAAAAAACGACTTCTGCCAAAATAGTAACGTCCTTTGCTTCCAAGTACGATTGCAGTAAAAGGTTAATTTTCATCGAAAAAAAAAACCATTGATTTCCAGTCTTTCAATGGCGAACCGTTAACCGTAACGTAATAGATGCTCGGCCGAGGATGTAATTTGGCGGCGAGAGGCAAACTCGATTACGCGTTAAATTAACTAGTTCCCTGTTTACGCTGCGGCTTACTATCCTGCATAGTCCAGGAGCTAGTGAACGATTTTTAAAACATTTCCCTACTAACCCTTTTAATTCAGAGCTCCAAGAGCCTAACGGTTAATAGGCTAAAATCACATCTGTGCGCATCGATTCGGATTTCAGTGACACTTAGGTATACGCATCGCGCGTTGAAATGATGCTCAAACATGCGTTCGCATGTATATGCAAAAGGATCTTTACAGACAGTTACACTTATATGGATTTGAGGTACAAAAAATGTGAAAGCTGAATCGATGCGAAAAGCTGAATCGATGCGTACACGAGTCCATACAAAACAGCACTTTAATATATGGACAAAATGCGAATCGATATGCACAGATGGTGATTTCAGCCTAAAGGTGCGGACTGAAAATTGAAAGGTTGATGGTTCGTTCCCCATCTATTACACTATTATTCTACCTACTCCTAGCACAAGTTTAACGCTTATTTTGAGGAGTTAGGAGAATATTACCTTATCAAGTTTAACTTGGAAAATTCTTTAAGAAAAAGTCGAACGATATTTAACATTGACAGCTCTTGAAGTAGTTCCATTTTCTTTTAAATTATTCTCTGCTAAAACTGTTTAAATACTTTTAAGATTTGTTAATTTGATTTAAAGATTTGTGCCCAACCGAATAGGCACCAAAGCCAACGTTTTAAGTGCCTCTTTTATTAGACAAAATTATTTATGTAACGGAAACACAAAAGATTTTTTCTGCGGATTTACAACAGACAACAAAAACAATGAGTTATTGTTGCAAAGGCGTATAATGTAATGGGGAAAGTTAATCGCAGCGTGTTCGGGAACCCTTGGGAGTGAGGAGGGCTAAGCTGCGAGGCGAAAAGTTGACGGGTCAGGGTTAATTTATGTTGCCTGTGGGCTTAGTATGATTCTTCACATCTCGATAATGTTGATAGATTTCAAGTTTCAATCACACTTCAAATCACACTAATAATATTGAAAACACTTTTGTTATTTATAGATAACGAGCTATTGCTTGCCTGCCTCTTCGCTCACGTAGAGTTCGATTTTTTAACCCGCTTAGGGGCTGAATTTTCAAAAATCCTTTCTTAGCGAATGTCTACATTATAAAAGCTCCGAATGCCAAACAGCCCGATCCGTCCAGTAATTTGAACTATGCATTGATAGATCAGCCAGTCAGTCACTTTTTCAATTTATTTTGTTTATTTAGATAGTATTTACCTAATAAGGATTATATTACCTACCTAATCGAAATCTAACAACGATATCGCGAAGTGCAAATTCGTTCTAAGGTTTATGATGATTGTTTTGTTCGGCAGATTTGATTTCGTTTACATATTTTATGAGCTACGAAAAGCAGTCTCTAGCGTTACGGTGTGTTAGCGTTACGTTTTATATCGGAGGTTCCGCATACGATTTTGAGCTGGTCGAATACTGGTGTAATAAAAAGTGGTGAAATATTTTATTTCAACCATCTAACCTAAACCTATTTGTTAGTAAAACGAAAACTTTAACGGGACTTATTTTTTTCAGCACATGAACCATGCAAAACTTAAGTTACTGACATTCAAACCTGTTAGCAAATTCCCTAAGGACGCTATCAAGGAGGGCTTTTAAAATTCCATCGTCTTCCATCAAACAGAGATGGAAGGGAGTTATAAAGCGTGTCTGACATTGAAATCTGTATCCACGTAGACGAAGTCGTGGGTTTCGGTATGTAATAAATCAATTAATTATTAAATAATCAATATTAAATTCAATTTACAGCGGAGCAGCCCTCTTGTTATCAGCGCAAGCGAATTTAATTAAAATGTCGATTGCAAGCGAAAAGCGGAATAATTTAAACGATAATGCATAACGCGTAATGGCGTAATGACCGCGGCTTACCGTTATCTTAATGGCGGAAGCGTTTCATTTCACTTGTTTATCCCGTTTTGATTTAATAGCGCAGTAAACAATAATTGTTGAAAGCCCGCTGCGCTACAAATAAATTAATGTATTTGTGAACATAAAATACAACTGCAGTGCTATTTTTTCTGTCATCGGTACAAAAAATTATATTTATTGATAAATCCATCACTGCTTACATTATAAACTACCTTTTGCCCTTAGCTTATCACTATCCAAGTCCTTAACTATACCCATTACCCATTATCCATGCTTGTCGTCACATCTATTGGTTGCTCCGGACAACCCAACGAACCAACAACAAACACACTTTCCAATTTAAAATATTGTTAAAGTATGCATGCAAGTGTGTTTGTTGGTTTGTCCTTCAATCACGCAACGACCGATCGAGTTGATTTTTTGCACGGATATAGTTCAGGATCTGGAGAATAGGCTACATTTTTTTCAGAAGCGGGATTTTTAAAAACCTAACTTAACGATCTCATTTTATTGAATAAATTAAAACCTAATTTAACGAAACTACTTTATCTTTTTAAGTTTATTAACCACTAGGCAATCATTTTGTTATTTACTAGCTTTTGCCCGCGGTTTTGCTCACGTTTAGTTCGATTTTTCAACCCCCTATTTTATCCCATTAAGAGTTGAATTTTCAAAAATCCTTTCTTAGCGGACGCCTACTTCAATATAGTTATAATTCAATATACCTACATGCCTCAGCCTGATCCGTTCAGTGATTGGAGCTGTGCGTTGATATAATCAGTCAATCAGTCAGTCACCTTTTCCTTTTATATATTCAGATTATATCGCATTAAAGTTTTGTTTTATTATTATTTAGCGTAAAGGGCTTTAAATTGTAATGAGCTTAAAATAATTCTTAAATCAATCCCTTATGGATTAAAAAAATAGTATATTTCTCGTAATTATAATAAGCATATGTGTAGGGTTAAACAATATTACAATCAATTAACGGCCTCGTCGATAAGCGAAATTTGATTTAAAATTTCGGCTTCGAGCGAATTGCGAAATCATTTATATGATAATGCATATTGATAATGGCATAATGAACGCGGCTTGTATGTTATCTCAATGGGTTTAAAGGCTATTATTTGTACCTAATTATCCCTGATTAAGTTTATTTAATTTTTTACATGGCCGAGGTAAAAACCACTGCCGAGTATTTACATTAATGAAAATCGCAGAAAATCTATTCAGTAGAGTTTAATCTTTATCATTATATGTACGAGTAGGTGTTAAATAAACATATCTACATTAGTAACGTGTAAAATTAAAGTGAAATTGTATTTTTGCTATTTTTATGTATTATAATACGCAAGGGAACCAATTTGTAGCAATTGTTTTGATTTTTCTATACTCTATATTTTTTACCTATCTACTACAACTAATCTGTGTGTTTCAAAATGAAAAATCGTAAAAATGAAGAATCAATATATTTTAGGTACAAAATGTGTAAAATATACAAATATAGTACATATAATAGTGTCAAAATTATTTCAATCGATTGGGTTAATGATTCTGAATAAATATTTATTTCAGCATTCTCATTTAAAAAACGATTGAACATAAGAAAATACGTCGTAAGTCAATTTCTTTGGTGTACTTCAAAAGTGTAGGGAATAAATAAAACTGTTCCTATTTAAATTAAACGATAAATTTTCAGAACCGTTTCTTTAATAACTGAAATCCACCGCATTACACAGCGAGTAATGCAATTTCGAAACGAAACCAAAAAACTGAATAATTTATTCCAACAAAACGCATAAATTACAAACTAAAAAATAAAAGCTAAAAATGTGCGAATTTCGTAGGACCAACCAGATAATTGTCGACACGATATACTGCAGCGAAAATTTAGTTTACAGCGCAGGAAATAGATGGCTGACACGTATATCGCGGCCCGCGCTTAAATGTACTCGCAAAAACTAACACTCGCCGAAATGGATGGAGTATAAAAATGTCAACGCGCCTTTTTTTTCCTCTCTCAGAGACCATTGATATGCTGTTTCTTTTTATCCCACTACGACAAAGAGAACACACATATTATGTATGTATGTATGTATGTAATATATTCACATTATGTGACATAGCGTCTTAACTACTGAGCCCTTTTTAATGAACGATGTGTCAATCGGTTCGTTATTATTTATGAACAAAATTATTGTAAACATCTAAAAATCATTATTCGTTCATCTTTTAATATCCTAGGATATATAAATTACTTTTATTATTATTATTGTTACTAGGATCTAAAAAATTACATTTTTTACAAAAAACGGAAAAAGGGAAAATGGAAAATGCGATTCTTATTCCGGGTTTATTAGCTTTACAATAAGTCATTTTATTTTGCACGATGAAAGGCTGGTCGCCGACCCAAGCAGTTGTGTTGACCTAATCAGGTTTCAAGCAATAATAATTATTGTTATATTAATAGTTCATCTTAGGATTTGTATATCCATTCGCCGCGTTTTATAACACTTGTTTCGCAATAGTCGTGCAAAAAGCCAAAACGGAACAGTTCCGTGGGTGTCGTGAACAAATAAAATCAATGTTGAAAAATTGCGGTACCTACGAGGATAACAGGTGACAGGAACTGAGCGACTAAGACCGGGCGCCCATTACATTGGTAACTATTGACTGAGTTATCACTTCTATTAGCAGCTGAGATTTTGTTTTAATAGTGCTACGGGACTGACTGACTGGTCTATCTCTAACAGTGCGCAGAATGCCAGAAAAAAATCCCCGCGATAGATGAAATCAAACATACCCGAAACCTCGTGTGAAACTCAACAGATGTAGCGTCGCGAAGCGCCAAATACATCATGTAATCTAAGAACTTTTTTAAATGGCTGTATCGTCTCTTAGTAATATGTATAGGAATTTTATATAAATACTAGCTTTAACCCGCGGCTTCGCTCACGTTAGGTTCGATTTTTTAACCCCCTATTTAACCCTCTTGGGGTTGATATTTTCCAAAATCCTTTCTTAGCGGATGTCTACGTCTTAACAGCTACCTGTATGCTAAATTTCAGCTCGATCTGTCCAGTGGTTAGAGCTGTGCGTTGATAGATCAGTCAGTCAGTCAGTCAGTCAGTCAGTCACCTTTGCCTTTTATATATTTAGATTTTGGCTCTGTAATATGCACCACATTGAAAATAAACTTTGATTACTTAACCGTGAGCGTTTGCTTGAACATATAAGCTTCAAGGTTGTGATTAGACGAAGACCAGTGACCATGGCAGAGAATACAAACCTAACGTAGACCAGACAAATATCCATATTAGTACAAAAATTAAAAACCGAGAAAAAAAAATTACTTATTTGAAAACGTTTTAACGCGATATTATAAAAGATGCATTAGAACCGTTAAGCAGAATAAGAAGTTACAAATAGTTGGCAATAATTCCCTCCAACAAAACCTCCAACTAATCGACTTCATAAGTCCATTGTGATCCCGGAAATAAATTCCCGGAAAATTAATTTCACGCGTCATCGACACCGACTAAGTGTTGAAAAAGAAAATTCTCTTCCACACTCAGTCGGGGAGATTATATTATTATTGGGAGGTTTTATTAACCTTTTCCCCACGTTTTCCCCGCGTCTCCTCGATTTTCCCACGCCTCGTAACAGCTTTCCCCCGAGTAAATTAAATCCGAATGGCGGTTGAAACTTTAGTGTGATATTAAAAATTAAAATTTACCGTAACTCCTCAGTGGAAATTACTTGAATGTTCTCCAAGTTGAGGCCATCAAATTATATTCGCCGTTATAGATAGATAGTACTTTGCAAAATTTCGAAAACGATTTTATGAATTTTTACGTTAATACAATATCTGACAGCCACAAATTTTTATCAATCATAAAACGTTCAGTTTTAAAATGACGAAGCTAGTGGCCTTTGTTACATGTTTAGATAAACTCTGCACAATCATTTTTTTTTAAATTTCAATCAACTTCGTCTAAAATAGTTCTACTACTAGTACTTCGTAAAAATATTCTGTTATTTCTGTTATTTCTGTTCTATTCGATTACCTAGGCTAACAGAAAGGAATAACAACCGTAATCAGTGCAATACTTTTTTAAAGAGCGAAAATTTCACACATCGAAACTTCTACTGTCCTAATTAAGCAGTTATTCGCTTAATCAATCAATCAATCAATCAATCAATTTCTTTATTGCGAATTTGGGTAATATACAGGTGTTACAAATAAAATAAATGGGCAACCAAACTCTGCTTAAATACAGCATGCAACATTAAAAGTTAGCTTAAAATCTATTTCATTACATTACTATTAATTTACTACATATACATTATACATTTCATTATATTACTATTAATTTATTACAATACATTATTATTAATTTATTTAAGTTATAGAATTTGTGTTTACATTGCAATATTATTTAAATGTCTAATATAAAATCGTGTGATATCTGATGTGATAATCAAGTATTTTCGTCAAATGGCGTCAATGTTAGCTGCAGGAAAATCCTTCGTCACTGTGGGCCCCCAGAAGAAACTTTCGATTTGTTGTGTGAAGCCATTTTACTCACACTCTTATGTGTGTGACTAGGCATGACTTTCGAAGCTTTTGGAAAGCTACGAAGAAACCTAATGGTAGACCTAGTCTCCCAGTGAGCGTTGAGGGTATCAGTGATCACGGCCTTATAGCAGATTTATTTAAAAATCACTTTCAAGTGAAATCACCGTTGGGCCCATCACAGTTGAAGGGAGATGAGAGGGCGTGTGCACAGGAGACTTGTGTCCGATTTACAGCCAAGGATATTAATAAAGTCATTCTGTCTATGTCAAGGGGCAAGTCTCCTGGCCATGACGGCCTCAGCATTGAACATTTGAAACACGCTGGTTCTCAACTCCCTAGGGTGCTGGAGGTATTCTATAATCTTTGTATGAGACATTCGTACTTACCTGCAGCATTGATGAAAACTGTGGTGGTACCCATCGTTAAGAACAAAACCGGGGATATCGGTGACAAGTCCAACTACAGGCCGATTTCTTTGGCTACGGTTGTTGCTAAGGTCCTTGACAGCTTGCTTAATGCTCAACTTGGTGATCACGTCAATTTACATGACAATCAGTTTGGTTTTAAACCTGGATTGTCTACGGAATCGACCATATTGTGTTTGAAGCAAGCTGTCAAGTATTATACAGAGCGACAAACGCCTATTTACGCATGTTTTCTCGATCTTTCCAAGGCATTTGACCTGGTGAATTACGATATACTGTGGAATAAGTTGAAAGCTACTGGTGTGCCCAAGAACATCAACAGTATTCTCAAATTTTGGTACGAAAACCAGGTCAATGTCGTGCGATGGTCGGAAAGCTATTCCAGCCCGTACAGGTTGGAGTGTGGGGTGAGGCAGGGGGGATTAACCTCACCCATACTCTTCAACCTCTATGTAAACGCACTGATTGAGGAGCTCAGCAGCACACATGTTGGTTGTCATATTGACGGAGCGTGTCTCAATAATATTAGTTACGCAGACGACATGGTGCTGCTGAGTGCATCTGTCTGTGGCTTAACGAAGCTGTTGGGCATTTGTGAGAACTATGCCAACAGTAACGGCTTGATGTACAACGTCAAAAAAAGTGAGTGCATGGTATTTCAGGCCAGAGGAAAATCACTTAACACTGTACCTCCCATTAAACTGTATGGGACTCCACTAAAAAGAGTGGATCAATTTAAATACCTTGGGCATGTGATATCCTCTGACCTGAAAGACGATGCAGACATCGAGAGAGAACGCAGGGCGTTGTCTGTTAGGGCGAACATGATTATCCGCAGGTTTGCTCGTTGTTCAGTGCCAGTCAAAATCACTCTTTTCAGAGCATACTGCACTTCCTTTTACACGAGCAGCTTGTGGATCAATTATACGCAGAAGCAGTATAGCGCCCTGCGTGTGCAGTATAATAATGCGTTCAGGATGCTGTTGGGGCTGCCCCGATTCTGCAGCGCTTCAGGGATGTTCGCCGACGCGCGCGTGGACTGTTTTTATACCACTATGCGAAAGCGGTGTACATCCTTGTTGCGCAGAGTCCGGGCCAGTTCCAATAGCGTCCTGAGGGCATTTGCTGACAGGTTCGATTGTCAGTATTTGAACCACTGTAATAGGGTTCATATGCTGACAAATCGAGCCCGTCTTAGGTTAAGTTTTAGGTTTTAGTAGTTACTAACAATTAGGTTTAAGTTTTATATTTTTCATTCAATACTAACACAAAATATGATCCTAGTTGGTCGAAATAAATGATTTTTTTTTTTTTATTTTTTTTATTTTTTTTTTATTTTCTGGTGAAATTACCAGTAATTACGTCTTATTACTTAAGCAGTGAAATTAAGCTAAACTGGTAAAGCAAAACAACCGTTTTTGTTCTTTTCACCGATGTTTTAATCGTAAAGATTTTACGTTAAGCCGTAACCGTGCGATTATCATTTCGCATTATCGTATAAATTATTTCGTTTGAAATTGAAATTCCAAATTGAAAACGTTTAACGACGTGACGTTCTGACGTTAACCGACGTTAATATTACTTCCGATTAACGGTACGTCGACCGTAATAAAATACATCTCAATAAGTTGTTACAATTATAAATAAAAGTCTGAAATATTGTTTCTGATTTTCAAATTTCGATAGCAATAATAATTAATTTTTCCGAAACCTCGCCATGCATAAAATAACCATGTTAGTGTTATAAAATAGTTACGTAAAATAAACAGTTTGAAACATAAATATACCTTAGCGTGTAATATTATCATGAATGGATTTATGATAATCTTATACAGAAAACGTAAACAAATAGAGTTCGGGTCGTCATAATGGAACTGAGTTGACATGTGACAGGGCCAGGGACACTTGACCCGAGCGTAATGACCCCTCCCCTTTCCCCTTAAACGTCTCCGACCCCCCGGAAACTCGATCCCGAATGGTAAAGTGTAAGATCGCACTAAGGACTTTTTGTTTTAAAATCTTTTGTCCTGTCGCTTTCTGCTGCCATTAATAAAGCAAACAATATAGATTATTTGTTTATGTATTAAACCACAGAATACATAATAGTACCAAACTGAGGCTTATAGAGTAGGTATTTACAATGAAATAACGTGAACAAAATGAAATGTGCACAAAGGAAACGTATCTTTGCTGGAATTTCAATCAGAAGCCTAAAAAATGTAGCAATTTCCAACAGCCTCTTGCAACAACTGCAACTATTTTAACATCACCGTCATGATATTTTATTGGAAATATAATTATAATATAATATGTACACGTCTTTATCCTCGTTGACTCAGTTCCCATGGGAAATCTTTAATTTTCCTGAATAAAAAGTACCTTATGTCACTCTCCAAGTGATACGTAACTCTATTACGGCTTTATTGAAGGACAAACCAACACACAAACACACTTACACGATTATAATGTTAGGAGGAATTATCGGCAAAAATCTGTCCAGTTACCAACCTGGTACATTCTCCTTACTCTTGTTAAATTAACGAGCAGGCTTATGGAATTAAAAACTACGTGGTGTTGGTGACGTCATATCGGCAATCTAATACGGTGACAACAAAATACTGACGCAACGGGGTGAGGCGGGAAGGTGAAGGGGGAAGCGAGAGGGGTCTCGCATAATAGCGAGGTGCATAGACAATATTGTTACTGGGTTGTAGCTACATAAAACAAATTTAATTGAAGTATTGGACTGTTATTTTGAAAAAACTGCTATAATTTTATGTGAAGTTTAGGTTACGCTATCAAAGTAGAAACAAAAATTTTTGTTTTTTTATTTTTGTCACTATTTCTGTGGACGCCTTATTTTAGAAATTATCGGATTATGTTGAGACTTTTGCTGACTTTTTGACAACTCTAGAAAAAGAGATCTTGGCTCAGTTAATTTCAGGATAACTAAGGACTTAAACATAAATAATAGTACACTCATTTAAGGTAATATTATAAAGTAAGGGTATATTTTTTGTCGTGCGACATAGATGACGTTAGTGTGATAAAAACTAAGATTCCGCAAGCGAAAAAACACGCAATATCAATATGTGGGATGGAATTAGCCTTTATCCCGAACAGAGGCATTGTCATAATGGATTACCGCTGATTGTCTGTCCAAAAGGTCTCATTGAGCTGATAACGCTTTCTGATAAGTTTTATTAACAATTTGCTTCCTGATATTCTCTCGAACTTTTCTTTGTTGAAATAAAATTAAGTGTTTAAGTTGGGGCTCAACTATTTTGAGTTTCAGCAAATATGTGAGATTTATGTCTATCGTATACTAAAAGTGAGATGGCACTAATGCAATTTTTTTTTTTAAAAGAATATTAGCCAAGCTAAACTTGACTTATATTCTCCTCTCCCCTCCAAATAAGCGAAAAGCTTGTGCTGGGAATGGGTACGACAATAGTGCAATGGGTGGGGCTCGAAGCTGCGACCTCTTAGTCCGCAGTCCGCACCTTTAACCGTTGGGCTATTGAGAATTTGGGTATAAAATGAGTAGAGAATCAAATTATTTCGTTATTTACGAGTAAAAGTGAATCCGAAATATATCAAGCGATTTGCATTTTAACTGTAGATATTGGAGTGACCATTATAATAATTTCAACAAAAAAAATTGTTGTTTCTTAAAAGTTTGGATATAAGTACCTACTGCGTCGTATAATAATTTTTTCATATAAAATATCAAATAAATGAGTTCCTCAAAATCGGCTCAGTAATTTAAGCGCTACAGTAAAATATACATATACTTAGACTGATAAAATTATGAACCTTGCTTTTGGTTTTTGGGTGATTACTTTTCATACAAGGCATAAAATATTCCCTCCGATGCGACATGGCGTGAACACGCAACATAACTATCAGTTTACAGTCGAGTAATCTGTGTTTTAAATTATAAGAGTAACCGTATACTCTGCTTAAAGTGATCAATATCGCAATTTCAAAAAGTCGTTGTCACCTCGTTCACAGCAATTTGTACCGCGATTGCGTCGCGCCGGCTCGCGGCAGGGTGTCACCCATTCGTTTTACGTCGTCGGCTATATTGTCATTTTTCAAAACCGGGGTTTATTTTCACCGTCACCCATTTTATTCTATCGGTCGCAGGTTCACGCTTGAAAACTCGTATAATTTTACTCGACTGGAATATTATACCTACTCCAAACATTAACCTTCTTCTTCGTGACACTATTGTCAGAGCCGTCGTGGTCCTCACGAAGTGACGTTCTTAGCGGCCGATGTGATTTACCTCACGAGCATTCGCCACTTCTCCCTGCTGGCCGATAGCCTGGTATACCTTTCTGCAACGGACCGCTCACAGCAGGGCTTAATTTGGTCGGTCCATCGCATGGGCAACCTTCCTCGCCCTCTGGTGCCCTCCACTTTGCCCTGCACGAAAAGTGCTCGACTCATTTTCACGTCGGGAAACATGTTCAAAGAACTTTAATATGCGACTCTGTATTAACCCGAAAAGCGTTGTTTTATGCCGAGTTCTTGGACTCTAATTCTAAAACTAGTTCAAAAACTAGTTTATTTCACGTATTCTGATAATATTGCAATCCTTAAAGTAATATATAAATCCCAATCTAGTGATATAAATAATAGCATATTCATACGTCGATAACGTCACGGAATTCCGCAAAATTGCACTGCCTACGCCGATCACTGGTTAGCATAGCTGCATAGTCAAAGTAATGTTCGCGTAAGGAAAGACATTTTGATATGAAGAGTATTCTTCTTTCGTAAATCCAACTTTTTCAATCCGTCTAAGATTGGAGAGAAAGAATTCTAAAGTATGCTCTTTTCAATAAGTATGCGAAACAAAAGTTAATATTGACAATAATTAATTATTGTTTCAAAGTAACATGCTTTTTTACAATTAATTTGAAATGACTCGTTCTAACCATAAACATAGTATTGCTACTAACGTAAGGTTCTATCGCAGTTTGACTCTATATTGCTTTCGTTCCGCACTCATACTTTCACCCAAAGTATTAACTATTATGAAAACCTTGGAAGGCCTATAAGTCATTCGAGCGGTAAAATTATTAACTTTAAACCATGTTGATACCTAATGAGAAATCACTTTGAAATCCACTTTAACAATGTGTACTGAGCACAGATCAAAGCGAAATCCATTCCGTAGAGTAATGCAGTGTGTGTTCAGAGACGGGGCGGTCCTGAGGGGAAGGTGCGCCGAGGTTAGAGGTTCCCTGGACAAGTGTATACAATATGTCAAAGGAGTTCATTACTTTATATTTACTTAGTAAAATTAATTGCTAGCGACGAATGACTTCCGAGCGAGCAGTTTTCTTCTTTAGAAGCAGTCTAGTGGTTAGGTCTGTTGTCGAGGCCCTACCGCATGCAGAGGTCGGAATATAGATTTTGTTGATGAGAGCCGGCAGCTTGGTACATAGTTGCTCTCAAAATAAAGAGTGATTTGCTGAATTATAGAGTATGATGCCCGCGACTTCCTCCACAGCCGCGCAAAACCTATGTTTTTCGGGATAAAAGTAGCTTATGCTACTCTCCAGGTGCTCAACTATACTTAATTATTACTTAGCCAAGAAAAAAGTTGCGTCCATTCATATCTCTTTTACACCAACAAAGTATATACCATCTTCGATCCGATCTGATCGATTAAAATCCAATTAATACGACAGCTGGTACTGATGCCCGCGACTTCGTCCGCGTGGATTTAGTTTTTAAAATCGCTCAGGAACTCATTTGAAGGACAAACCATCAAACCAATAAACAAACACACTTTCGCATTTATAATATAATAATATATAGTAAGGATTATCGTCCTTCCTACACATAACAGAAGCTTTACACTAAATTGACGAAAGGAAATAATTTACGAAAATCCAAATGAGTTGTCACGAAAAAAAACCCTAAAGTTTGAGTAACCACAAAAGATTACTCGATGACATAATCGGAATTAAATAAAGTCGCTGCGACTAAGGGACACCCTCCGCGAACGTTTTTATGAATAATGGCTGTCAAATTTGGGTCTGTCCTATTAAAAGTTGCCAAGATTATGGGCATTAGCTGCGGGGAAGAAATTCAACTTTTCCATAATACATCCCATATTTTTTGCAAACTCACTGACAGATGAGAGGGTGTAATATATTTTCTGCTTCTTTTTTGAAGTTGAGCAGCTCAAATAAAGAAATGGTGTTTAATACCTTATCTTATATATCTAAAAATCAATTGCTGTTCGTTAGTCTGGCTAAAACTCAGAAATGGCTTGATCAATTTGAATAATTTTATTAGATATTTGTTTTGTTAGCATTAATTCAGAGGTGGTTCAAAAAAAAAATAGGGAAAATCAAAAAGAACAGCTGACAAAACGAAAAATCTGAATTGGTAATTTTGTGAATCACCACTTCGAATTAATTTTAATAAGAAGCGGGGGCGAAGCCGCTTGTAATATGTATCTAATATTCCCATTCCCCTCCAACTAAATCTGAAACTAGTCTTACTACGAACATAATATGTGTATTTTAGTAACGAACGAGTACAATTATATAAGGACTTGTTCGAATTTCTGTCCACCTTTTCAGACTTGGGGTTTATTTTGACAGAAAAAATGGTCAGATTGTGTTTATTCTACTACGTGGCGCGTATTCTTGCTCATATGAGTACCTACCTACATAAAGAGAGTTAATATCTTACAAATTATTCGTTCAAAGCTTCCCTTCATTCCGGTGTTATGAGAATGTACTAAAAAATTTCCACGATTGTTATTACCTACGTTCTCATAGTGATTTGTTTCTATTGCTAATTTATTGAAGACATACTATCCGTTGAGGAAGATATATAATATTATTTGTGAAATTTCAATTCACTTCTTTCGGTGTAATGTAGGAAGTTTTGCACCAACTTCGTCTCCACTTGTATTCTTATTACAAACAACTCCCGCTTTTAAATATTTGCAATGAGCCTCGCATTTGTCGGATTCAGTTAGTCCGAACAAACTCCTACCTTTCTAGATTAAAGCAGATTTTCATTTCTTTAATCTTGCGGGAGTTGTTGGTTCCGCGAATACGAAACTTTGCGTCTTGTATTCGGTTATGATAAGATGTACTGTTGTATTTTTAAATCGGATGACTTTTCTGTCCGGTCTTTTACATAATTTTTTTTTATGATTTTCTCTAATAACATTTCAGACTCGAATAGAAAAAAATGTTCTTTATTCATTTACAATCGCCCCGCCCGCGATGCCGCGACTTCGACCGCGTGAATTTAGTTTTTATTAGAAATCCCACTGTACTCTTTGATTTTTGATTTTTGGGATAAAATGTAGCCTACGTCACTCTCCATGTCCTCAAGTTCTGTTGCTCCGTTTTTGTAATAATACACATTCACATTTGTAATAATATTATTACGAATTCATAATTCAACTACCTTGAGGAATAAATAATAATAAAATTAACTGAGGGCTCATCATGACTTAAGCGTCAGATGAGATGGCATCAAAGGGCCTAACTTGTTACCGATAAAAGCTATCGCGGTGTAACATTACAATCAAAATCAGCCGCGTTTGAGCGATATCATTTTCGAGCAATCCAATAAATCGACCTCGAGGCTGAAATTATAAGGGAAATGACGTTATTATAAATACAGGGACGTTTATTGGTTTTCTTTTCCCTGTTATATCATTCGGATGGAAATTATTAATGTATAAAATATCAGTATAAATTTGTTTAAGAAAACAAAAATCATCTAGTTATATTATAATTACGGACTTGATTTAGCAAGTCACGGCCTAAGCTGCTGGGCTTTAAATAATTAAAAACTTGACATTTTGACAATTGGTTTCTTAATATAAAAGTAAAGCTCATTAGAATTTTTAGAAATTTTAGGGGGTTAATTAGAGGTTGTTTTCTATGGAAACTGACATTTTTCAAGTTATGCCTATCAAGAGAAGTATTTAGCCTTTCAGTTATAAATGACGACAAATGTAGGTTGTGTCTGGACTTTTATATAATTTTGATCCCATTTGGACATCAATGTTTGCCCCAAGAATCAGAAATAAGAATCTATCAGAAAAAGAGCAAACTACCCAATACAAGCCCAAAATTCTAAGTGCCTGATTCAAACTACGTGCCCGTCTCGGAACCCCTTTAGGTGTAAAAAATAAGAATTCCCACAATAATGAAAAATTATTAACAAAGTTCATAACAATAGCTGATGTAATCAAAATACACATCGCCAGCCCAGCAACAAATAAATAAATGTCAGCAAACAAGAAGAAGTCAGTATTAAAAAAATCTTTTCTTTAGAAAGGTACGACGGGAAGTTAATCCGCAGAATAGCGGAGTTCAGTGTAAATATTAAAAAGCTGGATCCGACTGGTATTTGTGTAGGAACAAGAAGCGATGGAGACAACTTTTGCCTGCACGGAACTTCTTTCGTTCAATATTAGTTCCTAGCTGAAGATGGGATTTCTTCTTTCGATTTTCTGATTATTCAAAAGGTGCTTTTTCGGTTATGTTCGATAGTTATTTTATATTGAACTAGCTTTTGCCCCCGCGACTTCGTCCGCGTGGAATTAGGTTTCAGGGTGGAATTTTCAAAAACTGTGACACACGTACTTCTTTATTTTTAACTGAAAGCTCAAATACCAACTTTGATGGAAACAGCTTGAAAAATGACGGAGTTTCATATAAACTTTCATCCCATATTTAAACCCCTTAGGGGTGGAATTTCCAATAATCCTTTCTTAGTGTGCGCCTACGTCATAAAAGGAACCAAATGTAAAAATTTCAAGTTTCTAACTTCAGTAGTTTAGACTGTGCGTTGATATCTCAGTCAGTCAGTCAGTCAGTCAGTCAGGACTTTGAATTTTATATAATATAGATAAGTACTCCGGCCGGATTTTCTGTCAAGAAACGCTCAGTAGCATTAACTCGGTTGGAAAATTGGTTGTTGGAAAGTGTAAAAACACTATCGTACTTCGAAAACGTCAACACTATCGTACGTCTCAGGAAAAACCTTTCTATGCTTGATCTCTCTCCGTGTCTCAAGAATTAGAATATTTGATAAAAAAATTTGAAAGTAGATCGTCACTTTCGTGTAACTCTACTAGGCTACGTCTACTACGGACTACGGTTCTGCGGTGAATACACTCAGGCCGTGATACCCGAGAGACGTCGATTTGAATCCCGGCGGATCCACAATGTATTTATAAATGCAGATAATTTCTATCACGTGTCATTTTCTTTTTGTGGGTGCAGGTATAGCAAGGTGTATGGCATACCATACACATTATATTTATTTAGGCACTATACGTTTCAACTTAACTATTTTGTTCTTATTGAAGTCAATAAAATGTGCCAAACGATAATATATTTCCGTTATATTTCAACGGAACACCGTCCGCCGAGCCAGGAAAAAACTTACGCAAACACTTTTATACGGCGATAAAATATTAAGTGTAACAAACGAGGTCCGTCCTACAAATCTCATAAAATGCCCCGGAATAGTTAGAGCGACAAACGAATAAAAATTCCACCATCAACGATTGTAATGTGCTCATAATTTTAGTTAGTCGGGGACAATGGTACTATTGCCCCGTTGTTCTTTGACCCATTTGGGGCTGATCGCTAAAGTTTGTGTATTAATACTTTATTGTCACACTTTATAGCCGTATTTAGTAAAAATTATAGTCATAATCGTATTGCAATAAATTTAAGGCTCAGCCGTATGCGGCTAGCTTCATATTTTTATCCAAAATAATAGAGCAAGCGGTACAATCCCTTGAATATTCATTTTCTCATGACAGTATAACCAAGAGACTTCAAAAATAGGAATATCGGAGAAAGGTTGCCTGTCTGTTCAAATTCTACAAGGAATATTTTGGAGAGTGTGTGTAGTATGGTAGGCTTATAGGGATAAGCCTTTTCTGAGAGGAAACCTGCATTCATTAGTGAGTTTTTAAGAGTACATGTAAAGGTAAATATGCAGATGCAGATTTGATTTTTACAGCAATAGATCTAGTTTTAACTATCCGACAAAAACCAGGCAAAAATTACGTCATATTTCCAAGGGACGATACTGAGTAGAAACAAAATAATGACCAATTTGCATTTCTTTTCAATGTGTTGCATATTCCAGAGCCAAAATTTTTATGTAAAATTCCTATATACATGTTACCAAGAGACGGACCAACCATTTAAAAAGAAATGAATATCTTACGCGAGAATGCATAATGTATTTGGCGCTTACTACACTCCTACACGCTAGCATCTGTCGTGTTTCACACAAGGTTTCGGGTGTGTTTTATTTCATCTATGGCGGGGATTTTTTGTAGTATTCTGGGCACTTCTCTTATAATTTGAGTACCTCCAAGGCAAGAGTAAATAAGCATCTTTTAGGCAAGCGCGCTCCAACCTAGACCTCATCAGTGCTATCCAGTATAGATTGTCGTCAAGCGCTAGCCTATTTCGGATAAAAAAACTGTTAATGGATTTCTGATGACATCACACCTGACCTGACCTGAGTGCCCTATTACGTTTGTCCGCCGTAGAAGAAATTCCGTCTGCACAGAACCTAATGCAATCTTTGTGGATCATAAAGCAAGAAAGTCGTTCACCGATGATGTACGCCGAACCGCTCGAGTGCGCTCGAAAAATGTTTAATTTTGTTGAATATTTGTACAGTTCGTTTGACCTAGTTTAGAAATGAACGTTAGGTCAAACGAAGCCACAATTCAATAGCAGGAACGGTAGGGTTCAAAATAGTTATATCCTTTTCACAGTATTCTGTAAAATAATTGTCACAATTTTTTTTTACTATTTGCAATATCGGAACACTGTTAAAGATGTTTAACTTAAATAAAAATTCTTTTCAAAAAACCGACTTCAAACGCCACTACAAAGTATAAAAATAATTTTATTTTGTACACGTTTGTTGAAGTCGGGCGGCTTAAATAGAAACGATGAAACCGATACGCGATGCTCGCCCGATTTCAATAAGCGTGTCTCTTATAATATGTCACCATAAGATAAGCGTCGCGCATCGATTTCATCGTTTCTAGTTAAGCCCGCCCGACTTCAACAAACGTGTACAAAATAAAATTATTTTTATACTTTGTAGTGGCGTTTGAAGTCGGTTTTTTGAAAAGAATTTTTATTTTAAGCTTTTTAGTGGAGCTTGTCCCTGCTTTCTTTCTCCCCTCCCTCCAACGCTACGGTACTAATGTAGTTCTACACTTGGTACCTACAGTATTTATTAACAATACACAAGAGCTAGGACTAGGACATGGAGCTCCATGATGTAGTCCATGGTTGGTACCAACAATATCAGTTCGAAAGAGTCAGTTCGTAATTCCTCCAACTCTGCAGCATCAGGATTGAGGAGCTAGAACCTTGAGCATTATGATGTAGTATATGCTTGGTACCAACAATATCAATTCGTAAACGACAGTTCCTAAATCCTCACAGTTTAGGTAGGCAGTACCCCTGCAGCATCAGTATTGAAGAGCGAGGACCTTGAATTCTACGATGTAGAATATGCTTGATACTAACAATATCAATTCGCAAGCGAAAATTCCTAAATCCTCACAGTTAAAGTGGGCAGTACCCTGCAGCATCAGGATTGAGGAGCTAGAACCTAGACCTCAATGGAGTAGTATATGCTTATTACATACAATAACAATTCATCATTAGCAGTTCCTAAATCTCTACAATTTAGGTGGGCAGTACCCTGCAATATCAGGATTGAGGAGCTAGAACCTAGACCTCGATGGTGTAGTATATGCTTATTACATACAATAACAATTCATGATTAGCAGTTTCTACATCCCTATAATTTTGGTGGGCAGTACCCTGCAGCATCAGGATTGAAGAGTAGGACCTGGAGCTCTATGATCTAGTATATGCTTAGGCCAAACATACTAATTCGTAAACGACGGTTCCTAAAGTCCCATAATTTAGGGGGGAAATACCCCTGCAGCATCAGGCTTGAGGAGTTGAAGGTAAAAATTTTTATGGGACCATTTCGCGAGCTTCTTCTGTCGATTAAAAAAAAAATCTTGTGAATCGGTTCAGAAACCTCGGAGTAATCGGCGGGCATACATAGAAAAAAAAAAAAAAAAAAAAAAAAAAAAAGATACCGGCCGAATTGATAACCTCCTCCTTTTTGGAAGTCGGTTAAAAAACATAGTCTTTAACATATAAATACTTTATTTACGAATACTTTATTAATTCTTTTTACTAAGAAAAAATATCGTAGTTAAGTAAGTGAAAATAAATTTTCATAAAGGTATTTTACTCACTGTGACATTCACAACAGTTCTGTCATTAGTTTCTGTCCACACAGATATACTATCTGAGTGGACAGAAACCCCAGTTAGTGTTTCGTCGCTATCCAATAAATTAGTCGCCATTCTATTAGCAATGCTAAGAGCCATCGCTTACCCGAGACTGGTTAAGTGTTGCTCGCTGGGGCGACCATTTCGGACGTTTTAGTGCAAATATATTCTTAACGGTGCTATCTGCTGACGGATTTACCCCTTTATACACGACACACAAGGTATTTCTTTTGAAAATTTTGTGTTTTATAGTTTACTAGTTTTTGCCCAAATTTTTTCATTCTTAAATTCAAAATTATTTATTTCATGTAGGCCAATTTGTAGCTCTTAGGACACGTAATGACTCTACCATCGGTTTGGAATGCAGATTCTGCTTACGTTATAATAGTTATCGGTATATCTTTCAGCCCAATCCATCCAATGGTTTGAGGTGTACGTTGATAGATCAGTCAGACAGTCAATCAATCAGTCAGTCAGACAGTCACTTTTTCATTTAATATATTTAGACTAGTGGTTGTATTTATCTTTAATGGGTATGGTTGTGACCTGCAGAATGACAAGCTTCTTTTATGCCGGGAAAAACAAGGGGTTCCGGCGGCATTTTCGAAAAACCTAATTCCACGCGGGGGCAAAAGCTAGTATTACATATTGAGCCCCAAGAAGAGACTCAGCCAGCCTCTAGTAGAGCATCGTCTCCGTCACCCAACTTATGTGTATATGTAAATTTACTACCGTATGTTGTTAAAAATAGGTACAAGGACTTGAGTGTTAAAAATATAATAGAATTTCGGGTAAATACGTATATAACTTTGGTTAGAAATTGAAAGCAATTTGCTTTAGGGAAACTTTAGCTAACTTCAAAGGGATTGAATGGGAAATTGGCACGAGCGATTGATTAAATAGAAGCCGTTATGTGCGATATGGAACAAAGATAGTTACGGGCATTTAGGACTAAATATGAACGTTGTCAGTCAAATTATGTTAGTATTCAAAATACGAGTAGTTTCAATAGGACTCCAGCCAAGCCTAGCCTATTGCTAAAGTTTGACAGCTTCGTCACATAAAAGTTTCATTAATTATTATAACAGCACTAATATTAATGAAATATTATAATAGAATGGCAATAGAGTTTATGAACGTATCGAAGTTGGCGTGAATTGCCTATGCTGTCGCGACACATATTTTTTTTTTCTGGCAGCGGCGGTGATAGAAAATATTCTATCTCTCAATCTAAATCTAATCTATTTAATCTTATATTTTTAGTAGTAAAATAAAATGCCAAATAATAAATAATTATTATTTATTTAAAAAAAAATATGACAATTTTACAATTCCTTATCAGTTATCACTCATACCGTTAAATTCAATTTATATTTTAGTCCAAAGAAGTGCGACACTTATACTAAGCGACTTGTGTTACGAGTGAACAATGATAATGATATTAAATTACCCACTTCTGTAAATAAAACTAAAAAGTTAACTTTAGTTTTAAGATTATTTTTTACTTATTTTTTTTTTTTCAGTATTTGGTAACCTAAATTACAAGCAGAAAGACGAAGTCATCTTTTTTTAACTGTGAAGGCATATTAATTTAATCCTTACTATCCTTAATTCCTTATTATAAATGCGAAAGTGTGTTTGTTTGTTGGTTTGTCCTTCAATCACGCCGCAATAAAGCAACGGGTTGACGTGATTTTTTGCAGGGTATAGTTGAGGACCGGGAGAATAACATAAGCTATTTTTATCCCGGAAAATCAAAGCGATCCCGCTGGATTTTTCAAAAACTAAATCCACGCGAGCGAAGCCGCAAGTATCAACTAGTTAAATATATAAAATGGTAATGCCGTCGTCTCCTGTACTATAAATGACAGCCCTCGCGCAACTTTCTCAAGTTGAAAAAGAAAAAAAAGCCATAAGAAATACGCTAAGAGTTACCTCCAATAAACTTGTTAGCGAACATTATTGGTACAATCATTAGTCAAGCTCTTTCAAACAAGTTTTTCCGCTTGACTTGAAACATAAATAGGGTCGCCATCTGAGAACGGAAAGAAACGGGAAAATCGTTTAAATCTCGAAATGAACTACCATAGATCAAGACAGAAACATTTATCAAATCAGCATTTCTTTTACCGGCGTGCTCATTTGAAACTCCATTTTTGATTCACTTTTACTAAATGATGCCCGCGAGCCGCGACTTCGTTCGCGTGGATTAAGGTTTCTTATTCCCGCGGGAGTCTCTTATTTCGCAGGATAAAATGCCTATGTGTTATTCCGGACTATAATCTATCTCTGTGCCCAGCCCAATCGGTTCAGACGTTGCGACGTGATTGAGTAACAAACATACATCCAAACTTTCGCATTTATAATATTAATAGGATTAAGGTGATTTCAGTTTAATAATAATTACTAGATATAATATAAAGTATAGCGTTTAAAGACTAATTTACCTACCTAATAGAATAGAATTGAATTATTCGAAAGGAGTTTATCAATAATTCGACACGTATGTATCTATGTATGTATGTACGTCTATCCACGCATTTGAATTAACCATGACGTAAAATCAACTGGCGCAAACTTTATAAGCAAGTAATGACCAATCTTTTTCTTTCACTCGCAAATTGCAGGAAAACAGTTTTCAAAAACTTTATCGCGTGATCGACGATTTCGGAATAAAATCAAGAGCTAATACTCTAATAGCTGGAGATTTGCGGATAAGCGCCAGCACTTAATGCTAATGGCGCAAAAATTGAGTTACACTCAAATTCGAGACTCTCACTATAGAGTGTCCCTCCCAAAGTGAGGGTAAGCACGTCAAGGATGGGATCCAATTTTTTTTTACAATGAAGCCGTAAATTTTCCTATTGAAAATCTAATTTTGATGTAACAGTTAATGTCCTACCATTTTTGTAAGCAACCCTAATCAAAACTTTCTCTCAAGAGAGCTCTTTTGAATCACTAAAACTCGTCTATTAGTAATGAATTTACCACGGTTTAGAAATATTATTCCATTTTAATAACTTACGAGTGTATGAACAAACCTCAGTGAGGGAAGCACAGTGCGCGATACCAAAGTTCGTTTCCTTAATGAAGTTTGCGTACCTACATCAACCTTATCTCATGTTCAACTCGATATTCGTTTATGTTGAAGGAGGTACGGTAGACACCAGTAAAGGAAACACAGAATATTCAAATTCGTAATTATTTTTTGAGGTTCCGTACAAAAGAGAGCCAACGGGACCCTATTACTAAGTCTCTATCGGTCTGTCTGTCTGTCAGCGGGCTGTATCTCATGAACTGTAATAAGTAGATACTTGAAATTTTCACAGAATATGTATATTTGTAACAACTATAACAACTAATAATAAAAATTAAATTAAATTAATAGGGGTATTATTATTATTATTATTAGGATTCTTTGCAACCCGATAAGTACCAAAACTTTTTCGAAGTCATAAAAAAGTTGAAACATCAACAGATCTCATAAAATGCTGAGTTTTTTTTACAATAATATTGCACTTTCTGAAGTTCTTAAACAAATATTGGAGCTGAAAAATCCGGGCGTTGGATGCATTTTTCATTTATATCGACTCTCCATGAAGTGGGAAGGTGTCTCGGAACTTTTTATTGCGTTCATTTCAAATGTTCGGGCACAAAGGAAATAAAATGAGGCAAAGACGAATAAGGAATAAGGTAAGAAGAAATAAATCTTTCTAGTATTGACGTTAACAGATTCATTATTATCATAAAGCGTCATTACAGTTTGTAGTAGAAGATGTCTTAAATAAAGATTTTTCCTTCTTTTCCTTTCGTTGATGAAAATACGATTTTGCACCTAGCAAAATCGTATTTTCATCTATCCGGTACTTTAAGTATCTATTAAAATATTTTGAGATCTAGTAGAGAGTAGAGTGATTCGATTTTAGCTAATTAACATACTACTGTCAAATAATTAAGACGTGCAGCAGCCGTGTATAAACGTGGATTTAATTGCCGTTGCTACTTTCAACATAGCACACCTCAAAAATATTCCGTCTCTATGTATATTTCAAACTATTCAGTCAAAAACTTGGCTCAAAATTTCCTGAAAAAAAAAGGGAAAAATTAGGAAGTTTATCTCTTGATCTTTTTCTTAATGCGACTCTTAATGAACCTTGACGTAGTTGAATAGAAGATAGCACAATCTCTCCGATGCTCGTATAAAAGCATGCACGAATAAACACAATCCCTGTTATACAACCTTAGTAGATCCAATAATCTCTTCAGTGCCTTCAATTTCCCTTTACGCAACCAATTTAACATAAATGGAAACTACCAGCGTCTAAGTGGCTCGAAGAAAAGTCTTACAATCAGCACTTAGTCCTGAGAGGCTGTATTCATTGAGATAATTTTCATCCGAAGTCGTGCGGAAGTGCTCACAAAAGTGTCGCATCGGACAATGGGTTCTTGGGGCTTCAAACTACTATAAATTCACTGTAATGGCCCCATTCGGGCTCGTATTGAAAGCTGGGCCCTCGCTGATATACTATCAGTTAATCGGTTTGGGATGCAATGCGGTGTTTATGGATGGATTCTTAGGGTGTTGCGTCGAATCTTATTTACTGAGCATAATTCGATGGTTACCCTACATGACTCGCAGTAAATGATAATCAGGGGACTTCCTTGTATGCTGCATAGAAAATATTATTTTTCATCCGATACAAGTGTAAATTAAAAATTTGAAACACCCCCGACATGTTACAACATCCCAAACGCTAATCAGTAATCGTTAAAATAAAAATATGTAATCCGCCATTTTGTGGCGGCGGCCATCTTGAACCGATTTTCATAAAGCATAGCTAAGAACACTCCCGACTAATTCCCCTTTCAAACAAAAAAAAACGAATCATAATCGGTTCATCCGTTCGGGAGCTACGATGCCACAGACACACACACACACACACACACACACGTCAAACTTATAAATGCGAATCCAAGCCCACAATGTGATTTAACACTTAAAGTACTATCATTCTTCAATAAAGTGTGGAATTCAAACAGAACTTCAGGATTGAGAGCTGTCTATGACGTTTAGAATTCCAATCTGTTTTAACGTACTGAAAATAGCACAAGGCTAAAAGAGAGATTTGTTGGAAGCGTTTTTGACAGACTGCCTTAAGCCTATAGTGGCACAAAGTCAATGCAGACTGCGAATTCCCTTTCCCTCGGGATATGCAGAATGCAATAAAAGGGCCGCCACCTTTGACGCTGATCGGTAGCGGCTTTAAATGAAAAATGCACCCGCTAACGGAATATTTCAACTCTCATATTTGTATGCGGACATACTAAGTTCTACGATCATAGGTCATAGTGAAAATTTCAGTTTATCCATTCCCATGAATAGCCAGGACAAATTGATATGCAAACACATAAATAAAAATTATAGGTAAGTTGATTATATTTGATAATGTTTCCAAATCACAAACATAAGAATGTCGATTTGTTTTTATTAAAACTACTAATTTTATTGCTCTTTAATACCGTTTACCGTCACGGTAAACGGTATGATGCATGTCAGTCATGTCTCAGTCATGTCTTAAAATGAGTAGTTTAGTATTAGTAATTCAATTCGATGCCTTGACATGGGTAGCCTAAGTATGTCATGCTCTCTATAAACATTTCTGAAAACATTTTTGAAAAGAGCAACCGCCGAGTTTATTGCTGGCTCTTCTCGGCGGGAACGGCTTTCCGAACCAGTGGTAGATTCATCGACGATTCAAAAGCACTTGTAAAAGTTTATTTGAATAAAAAATATTTCTATTTCTATTTCTATACGAGTTGGTCCAAAGTGCGCCAATAGATGTTCTCATCAAAAACATAGCAATAACATCTGTACACAAGCGAAGTCAAACACATTTCATCCCGTTAGTTCAGATACTCTTATTGTTTGCCGGGCAAACATCTGGACTCGGTCGAAATAATATTTACAGCACGTCAGCTATTGGTATTCGAGTGATTCGTGACCGTATTCGTATTCTTGGTGTATTCTGTTCTGTATTCCTATTCGATGTAAGAATTCGAGGCACGCACGTCCGCATCGATGCGAGTTGATCATTCATATTGCATCGCTGTCTCGCTCAACTTCGTGTGTGATTTCTTATGTTCGTACGTATTTACTTCCTGCTTCCTGCTCCCGTACTTGTGGAAAGCTCGGGGAGAGAAATGATGTTCGGAACATTAATTTGTAACTAACTATAACACAACAATACATTGATAACAACCATGATTGCGAAAATTCATAAGTTATCTGAAGTTAACTTAACAAATCTTCAGGAATTTCTTTTGGAAATCTTTACTAATATTATAATTGTTGGTTTGTTCTTCAATCTTCTTCAATTACGCAGCAACATAGTAAAAAGTCGACATGATTTTTTTCATAGGTTATAATTAGGATTTGGAGACTACACAGGCTAGTTTTTGTCCCGGAAAAAACAGAGGGTTCCCGAGGGATTTTTAAAAACCTATGTCTACGCGGGCAAAGTCGCGAGCGATAGCTAGCTATTCTTTGTAATAAGTGGCAATAAGCGAAGTGGATTTACAACAATTTTAATACATTTGGTCATCACACTATAGACCATAACAGTCCGAGCAATACAAACCCGAATTGGCAGTTCTGTAGTGTTCGCTTTAAACTTATCTAAAAGCTGAAAGCGCTAAGCACGAGCGATAAGCTAAGCCCCGATGGAGCCCCTATCTGTTGCTATTTGTATTTGTTCTCCGCTATTCAGCTCGCGATAAAAAGAGCACGTTCATTGTGAAATTTTCGCTACATCTTTTGTTTTCTTATCGTGCGCTGAACACAGAAATCAGCACCGTTTTTGAGAAATGCATTTTTCCCGATTCTACTCAGCTCAAAATGTAACTTGAATGCTTTTACGAAAACCAAAAGTTCAATTGGTTTAATGTATTATTAACTAGCTGATTCTCGCGACTTTGTTCGCGTGGATTGAAATTTTTTAATTCCCGCTGGAACTCTCTTATTTTCCAGGATAAAAAGTAGCTTATGCGTTATTCCATAGATTATAGAATCTATCTTTGTGTCTTTCAGACAAATCGTTTCAGTCGTTGTGTTGTGATTGAGTAACAAATATCCATCCATCATTACATCCAAACTTTCTGCATTTATAATATTAATTGGCTGCATCTAGTCAATAGAATAGTTTTACATATAAATTAAATTTAACTGCCGCATGAATGAAAGATCACTTGCTTGCTTTTTTCTAATTTGATCGTTTCGTAATTGTTAGGATAAGGTTTGAATGGAAGGAAATTTTTGGAAAATCCACTGCAAAAATGGATAGTATTTTATTATGAAAATCTCAATTTTTTCACTACTGAAATACATCCGTGCGAACTTGGGACAGGGCTAGTGAAAAAGCACTAGCTATTATAAAGCACTTACAGGCGAAAAATTTGGGATTTGGCGAAAAATTTGGCGATTGGGATTAACTAGCGTTTAAGACGGCAACGTTTAGAAACGTTTTAACATAAGGAAGCTCTGTACTTTAAATTGCATTTGGATATACAATATGCCTGCAGAATCTTAAACACGATAAACGCTCTCATAACTGAGCCATATTATAACCATCAAGAAATAAAACTCTTTGTCCCCCAACATTCTGGGAGGAGCCATATATTAAAACATCAAGACACTGTAAACAACCCATTCTCTTTTACTGCCAAAAATAAAACGAAAAACAATGTAGCCAAAGCTGACAACAAAAGAACCTCAGATTGCACGGTGTGTGATTTATTTGGTGCAATATCGTGCCGCTGGGTGCTTTATCATAGCGAGATGCTAGCGAAAGGCGACCGGGTACATCGGGGGCGCGTTAGAAAAACAAAAGGCCACCTTACTACGCGTACACACTACAAAGAACTTCGTAGCTGCCATTTCCATTTTGTAGCTGCACCGCAGAATGTTGTAGTGCGACTCTGGAATGGGCGGTTTTATTTTATCAAAGTCGTTATTTTAATCTCAGCTACAGCTGAACAAGACAGAATAGCGAATAGCAATATCAAAATAAAATAGACAAGCTATTATCCGATTTAAAAAAAATAGGAGGTTATTAATTAAACACGACCCATGTATGTAATATTATTGGAACTGCAAAACCGTTTGGCATTTGACCGTAACCTCGTAACATATTGTGTAGTAAGTACTAGTATGGTCAAATGCAGAACTCTATTGAGTTCTATATATCTAAATAAATCCTACTAATATTATAAATGCGAAAGGTTGGATGTATGGATGGATGGATCCATCGATGGATGTTTGTTACTCAATCACGCCGCAACGACTGAACCGATTTGGTTGAAATTTGGCACAGAGATAGATTATAGTCTGGATAACACATAGAATACTTTTTTTCCAAATAAGAGAGTTCCCGCGGGAATTAAAAAACCTCAATCCACGCGTACGAAGTCGCGGGCATCAGTTAGTCAATATTGTTACACGCGTAATTCTTTCCTACAACGCAGCTTTAGCATTTTATAATAAACTAGCTTTTTCCCGCAGCTTCGCTCACGTTAAGTTCGATTTTCGAACCCCTATTTTACCCCCTTCGAGGTGAAATTATCAAAAATCCTTTTTTAGCGGATGCCGACGTCTTATTAGCTACCTGTATGCCCAGCCCGATCCGTCTAGTGGTTTGAGCTGTGCGTTGATAGATCAGTCAGTCAGTCAGTCACCTTTTCCTTTTATATATTTAGATTTATTGTAACCTACTTGTGCCCGCTCGTTCAGTGGCCCCGCAGCAAGTGCTACACCCATGTCTGTGGAGGTCGCGGAAGGCGTTCTTATTTCCGGTTCGGCGAACGCGACGGCAGGTTTCCGGCGACACTCGGATAATGACGACTTGTAAATAACACCGCGTCTTGTGGCCCGACACACAATAGGAAATTTTTGGGACGATCTCTGAAAATTATATGTAGCTTTTTGTACTTTTTTGAAAGGTACAGACCATTGTATCGGCGATGGTTTATTTTTGTGCTTCACCTTTTACTACGATATCTTGTTAGAATTTTTATCTTTCTTCTGAATAAAGATTACAGCTCAAAGTTTCTTTGAGGGATAAAGTTCAAAGTGATTCACCAAAGAAATAAAGTGGTCACTTACCTACTAGGTCGACGAACGTGTATGAATAATATTGCTTCAAAGGATCTTTTAAAATGTGATTATTATCGTTAAGAGATGTGTCCAGTAGTCCAGAGATTCACAAGATCGACATTCTAGGGAATAGGGACCACTCGCCACCGCCTCTAGAAGTCCAGATGCCTCGAAAACACAGAATTGAATCACAGCTCAAAAAAACTGTCTACTCGTGGCTTGCAGAGAGTAAGGTATACGGTACTTGTTAGTGGGTTATTGAAGATTAAGAGTTTAACACGTACAGTGTAGAGTCCAGACAACATGGATGCCCATTACGAATGGTCTTCTTTTTCTTGTACGTGGCACTAGCGGCGTCATTGGACGCCGAATGACTAATGCCAGCTATCATGATGGCATTAGCCTTATACTGATGGCTGGCATTACCCAATCGGGTATCAACTCAACGGGTTTGACCCAGAATTACCAATTCCAGATTTAAATGCAACTGTGGTTTCTTCTTCTTATCTTTTATCAACCGATAGACGTCCAGTGCTGGACAATGGACATATTATGTCTTTTTTATTTCAAGCGTCACTCATCTGATGTCTTCGGTACACCTAATGGAGAGTCTAGTAATACTGCGCTGTTTACTGATCAAATAAATAAAACCAAAATAAATTGTTCTTCATATTACATTTAACGCGAGTATAATAAATTCGTCTTCGCGAAACTATTCATTCAGAAAAGTTTACTTAACAGCTTAGAACCGATTTAAATCTGACTTCAAACATTTATAAAGACGTCTACGTCGGCCAACCCCTTTGCGATTTGCCCTTGTGTGCTAAGAAGTGATTATCCCCGCTAATTTAAACTTTAACGTTTCGGCGAACAAGTTTATATATTCTTTGGTTTCGTTAGAGCAGGCAAATCGGTTTCTACTTTCAAATGTTTAAGAAATTAATTAGCAATTTACGGTTTGTGTTAATTAGGTATGTTTTTGTAAGCAACTGTTAATATGCCTGATAACATATTTGACAGCATTAAAGAATATGTTGTTACGTATTATATTTCCACATGAATTTTTTTAGACACTTTTCAAACAACTTTTAGTTCAGAGCATGGTTGTTGAATGTAAAGAAGGTTTAAAGGTGAACGAAATAGACCCCCTTGGTAAACACTTTAAATATTTTTAAGCTAAGAAAGTTTTGTGTCAGAAGTACATAATTTACTACTACTACTACTACTTCGCTGGCTCAGTGACCCAAAGAGGATCTTGGCCTCCGACACCAGAAGCTGCCACTCATGCCTCTCCTGCGCCGCTTCAAGCCAATTGGGTGCATTGAGGGCTTGCAGGTCCTTCGACACTTCGTCTACCCAGCGATACCTGGGTCGTCCAACGGGGCGTTTTCCTATTGGGCGACCCAAGTATGCTCTCCTAACAGCACGATCCCCTGTCATTCTCTCTAGGTGCCCGAGCCAGCGGAGTCTTGCCGATTTATATTCTCCAATAATATTTACATAATTTAGTATTTTATATTGTCCACAGGTCTGGGAGCCTTGCCGGGCGTGGGCGGGAGTGGCGAGGTGAGAGCGGAGCGGCCGTACTTCGACGACGTGTCGCCAAGAAACGTGTCGTCCGTCGTCGGCCAGTCGGCGGTGCTGCGCTGCAGAGCCAAGCACATAGGAAACAGAACAGTAAGTTAACCATCCTTCTGCTTCTTCTTTGTCAACTTATAGATGTCCACTGCTGGACGTAGGGCTCTTTCATGGACCTCCACAAGTCTCGGTCTTATGCCGCATGCCTCCAGCGGCTCCGTGCGTCTGATGTCGTCGGTCTGTCAATCTACTACTCTTTCCGCTACGGTATCGGTCTACAGCAAATTCCAACCATCTACAAACTATATTAGTTTTTGTTTCACTTCGCCAGACAAAAATATATAAACTCAAATTGATCAGATAAAATCCCAGTATAAAAACACAGTAACAACGAACATCCAATAATCCATTTCGACTGTCATTATGATAATAATTATTTCGATGAAACACGATACCGTGGGACACGGCATGCCAAATTAATTTGAAATTGAAATTGGGGAAAATAAAACAATCGTTACAACTTTGGCACAACTCGTTGGTCCAACTAGTGGGGAGTCTGCCAACACTGCGTTTCCCGATGCGGGGTCGCCACTCCAGCACCTTGGGACCCCATCGACCATCAGCTCTTCGAACTATGTGCGCCACCCATTTCCACTTCAGTTTCGCAACTCGCTAGTAAAGTTAACCATCCTTCTAACATTATAAATGCGAAAGTTTGTGAGAATGAATAGATGGATGGATGGATGGATATTTGCTCCTCAATTTCGCCGCAACGACTGAACCGATTTGCCTGGAATTTTGGCACAGAGATAGACTATAGTCTGGATAACAAAGATGCTAATTTTTACTCGAAAGTTACGGGCATCAGCTAGTATTAATTGAAAGAAATAATAAATTCCATTACCCCGTACATTTAATATATTATGTATGTGAGATAAATGGCGCTCGCGTGCCGCGTGTGGGGCGGAGATATTAATTGATTCTGCTGATTAAGTTACTGTGACCTAATTAGCTTAGATGTGAATGAACTGACTCTAGTGGGGTTAGAAGAGAAAATAAATCACTTGATTGCATTTGATCGTAGAATAGTTTGCATAGAAATATTCCCAATCTACTCACAAACGTAATCATTAAGTATGACAAAGGTATTATAAAAAAATTCAAACTCAACGGTTTTAACACGAATCATTTAATGAATAAATTAAGTTGCTTACATTGTGAGATTTTATTTAGGAACATAAGGTATAACTATTATATAGAAGCAATTATTATATTTTCGTAGTGCAATTTACAATGTATTTTATGACATCAAATATGGATAGCATTTAGTGAAGTCTAAAAAGTAGCCTATATCACTCTCAAGAGCATCAACTTTAATCATGCAAAATATCAATTAGAAACGTTGCTCCCTTACTGCGTGATGGAATGACAAACAAACACACTTTCGTATTTATAACAATAGAGTAATATTGAAAACGCAATTCGTGAATCTTAATTAATGTTCCTACATCTAGACCTCCATGAATTACTATCGGTCCCAGATGACTCTACATTATACTGTATATTAATACCCCCAATTTACGACTGGGCTTATATTGATTAATGACGTCATAAAACGGCCGACATGACCCATGTCGATCGGTCATTAAGCTCAGTTTCATTATGTTTTTTACACCTCTACAGACTTTATCACCTTTTTACATTTTTTTGATAGGAATCTTCTGTATAATAACAGAAGATTCATATCAATAATAAATAATATTAACAAACAAACACACTTAATAAACCAACAACTTTTTAAATTTTTAAATGCGAAGATTTTTTTTGCTGGTATATTGGTCTATTACTTTGTTGGTTTGTCCTTCAATCACGCAGCATCGGACCAACAATGTGACTGGGTGATACAAGGCGAATATGCAAGGATGCTGAGGACCTGGCGAATGATATAGACTACTTTTTATTCCGGAAAAAAAGACTGACTTGGGACTTTAAAAAAATCTAATTCCACGCAGAGAAAATCGCGGGAAAAGCTAGTGAATAAATAAATTTCATATTCAAATGTTGTCCGTTTGGTTAAATAAAAGGCCTAAACTCAAAGGAGTTAAAGATGAAACCAATTTAAAGTTTTTTTATTCTCATTTTTATCGTCCAAGAAGATAGGGATTACAAGTTAAATTGGAATTTAGGACGAGCGCTGAAAGTGGGCCTAACCTTGGGCGAATTGCTCCGTCCTAATTTGGTTAACTGTTATTTATTAACAACGGAGCTGTGAAATACGAGTACCGTCTAACTACCCAGTAGATCTAGAAACCTACCGACAGAATGCCGCTGGCCGATTGCGGAAAAGCCGCATCAATCATTGGCACAGTCTCAATAGCGGCGATTGGCTGAATTTATGGCGTTCTTGTTGCAACAATGCATTTTAGTACCTACATCGATGATTTTAGCCAATAGCGAGAGAAAATCGACCAATCAGGAGTGATGGCGAACATCATCGCTTGAGAATTCATTTTTAACAATGTCGCCAGCATCAAAGTTCTACGGGAACAATTCAGAAATGAGGAAATCTTTCTAAAAACCCGGATCACCGGCGCCGCTCAAAATGGGTTGCTAAGTTGAAGTGCCAATGGCATAAAAGGTATTCGTGCAATTTTGATTACCTTAAGTCCAATAGACAAAGTCACAGGCAAAGGCTAGTTAAGTATATTTAAATATGTAAATGTTGACAAGATGCCCGCGACTTCATTCGCGCGGATCTAAGAGTTTAGGATTGCCGCTGGAATCTTTTAATTTTCAGCGATAAAATGCAGCCTATGTGCAATTCTGATATACCTAAAAACAATACAACATTATGAGGTTTCATAAAAATCCGTCCAGTAGTTCTTGTGTATCCATCCATCATCACAAACTTTCTCATTTACTGTGAAACCGGATATATTATTTCATTTCCGTCTTTCTTATTCTTCTGAAAATGCGATTTTGAGGAGGTAATCTTACAATTATAACAAAGATTTTGATTAAAATTATACCAACGTTATAATTAATAAATTATAAAAACGTTAATTATATTTTTTATTCAAGGGCCCAGGAGAAATTCGTGAATAAATGCCTTCTTTTGTTGGGTTTTTGTTTTTGAACGTAATTAGAGTGAGCCCTCGTAAGCCTGCGTCGTAATTAAGCAAGATGAAGCATCCAGCCTCTTTACAGCCCTTCAAAATAATAAAATTAAGCAACAGATAAGCGGAATATTTTTTTCACTCAAACTCTGCATCCCATTTCGATGATTAAATGCGGACGAAAATACTCTGCCTTCTTACAAGTACTATATTCTTTTACTTACAGTAATCTTTTTTATACGACTTAAAAATAGAGTAACATCTGTACTTATACCAAACACTTATAAATATGTCGACGCCATTTTGTTTTTTATGTTGTTTGTGTGATCTTTTGTGTTATTTAGATGTATGGATACAATAAATTCTTATTTTATCTTATCCATTGGTTGTGTGGTTGTATCCATTAGGGAGTCAATAAGTGCGTTACATTAACATTCTGCGTGCTAACTTGTCCCTGAAGTTAACTAAAACTATCAATATTCGTTACGGCAATGTAAACGGCACATTAGCAGACGATTTATGAGTTACGGTACCATGCTATCCCTACATATACCTACCTGTTTTGTAACTTCGATAAACCAGTGGATATTGGGGTCATGTATGAGGACTTAAATGGCTTAAGTGGCTACCCTCACCGGGAAACATAGCGTTTGAAGATCGTCCATCGAGGTCAAATTCAAAATTATTTATTTCGTGTAGGCAAACTTTTGTGGCTATTATGACACGTCAAACTCTATCACCGCCTTTGGGAAAACAGATTCTGATAAGAAGAGTAGGCAGAAACTCAACAGTTGCTCTTTTCAAACGCAAGTGTTGCAATAATAGAAATAAGTAGCATATCTATCATGTGAACAACTGATTGCTTCTATGCAAAGGTCGATGCACCATGAGTCACTGGCAGCTTCTGCGTAAAGCGGCACCAAATTCAAATTCAAAATTTATTTATTTCATGTAAGCTAACTTGTAGCTCTTATGACACGTCATGAATCTACCACCGGTTCGGAATGCAGATTCTGCTGAGAAGAGCCGGCAAGAAACTCAGCAGTTGCTCTTTAGTAGCTCTTTTCAAAAAAAATTTTTTTTACAAAGCTATGCTATGTATACAGTGCTTCCACAATAAAGCTTCAAAAATGCAAAAATGCATACGTAGGTACACCAATCCATCGTTTCTGTGGCATCCTTGCAATGTCCATCAGTAGAAATCTATTTGTTGCGACGTCGGGCTAAACGAACGAATGAACCAGGCTTTTTTTAAATCTGCTATTTGGATGACCAAAAGCTGATTAAACTAAACGCGCTACCCAAGAATGTTAATTATTGTCCCATCCAAAACGGTCCCGGACGAATCTCCAAAAAGGAGGTTAGATAATTCATCCCGGACAAAACATTATAATGCATCGCGGGACATGTCAGAGAGCTATTTATTTCCCGGGAATGGGTTGTAGATCCTCCACCATTAATATGGAGGGCAGTGGAGCGGGTCCGGGATATCGAGGGCCGGCGAGATCGACGTTGAAAAATGATATTTTGCACGCTGCAGGTGGTGACATAGGTTCAGAAGGGTTGTCTTGTCTAGAGCTGTTTAGAGCAATTTTTCGGCGTTATATTTGACATGATTTATACTGTAGGGTGAGATTACTTGAACGCAATATTATTTCTTTTTATTCCATGTCAACTCAGCTTTTGATCTTAAGTGACGAATGATGTAAGCGAGAAGACCTGGTAAGCGTCTGACAGATTATTTTTTAAACCAGTATACGTCTTTAGCCGCGAGGCACGCCTTTGCCGTTTGAATGTCTAAAGACTACAAGAGTTGAGTTTTAGGGTCAATTTCTAAATTGTAAATTAAATTAATTTAGTAAATAGTAAACCTATTTGAGTCTAAATTTCAAGTAAATTTTAGCCTTTAAATTGAAGTTTAGGTTTTCTATTAAAGTTACAATTACAATGGTGAAATAGGCACTAAGAGAATAATATTAAAGTTCAGTTGACAGTTTACCATTAAGAAGAGGGAAGGAAAAGCTGTAGCTTTTTATTAAGTTGAACTAGAAACTTGAACTTAAGCATTAAGGGACTATTGACATGTGTATTCAGTATAAATTTCAACTTAGTAACTTAAGCCGTTTCTGAGAAAAAGGGTCTTGACACACACACAGACAATAAATAATAGATCCTATAGGGACAGGTACCATTTTTTTGGAACCCCAAAAAGACGACCTCCTTGGCGTAGTGTTGAGCGCTATGGTAACTAACAGGTCTCGGGTTCGATTCCCGGTGGTGGCAATTTGGGAATTTATAATTTCTGAATTGTCTCTGTGAATGGCGTGTAGAAACCGATTATGAGTCTGGGTTTAATCTATATTACCATACCTTGTCTCTGGTCTGGTCTGGTGGGAGGCTTTGGCCGTAGCTAGTTACCAACCTACCGTCAAAGACGTGCCGCCAACCGACTTAGCATTCTCGCACGATGACATCTAGAAACCGATTAGGTGTATGGGTTGAATCTATATTACCATACCTTGTCTCTGGTCTGGTCTGGTGGGAGGCTTTGGCCGTAGCTAGTTACCAACCTACCGTCAAAGACGTGCCGCCAACCGACTTAGCATTCTCGCACGATGACATCTAGAAACCGATTAGGTGTATGGGTTGAATCTACACTGCCATACCAAGTTAGCCCACTTCCATCAAATTCAAATTTATTTATTTCAAAATTTATTTATTTCATGTAGGCCAACTTGTGGCTCTTATGACAAGTCGAAAATCTACCACCGATTCGGAATGCTGATTCTGCTGAGAAGAGCCGCCAAGAAACTCAGCAGTTGCTCTTTTCAAACAAAAAATGTTGCAATATGTAGCTTATCTATCTTGTGGACAGCTGAAACAAAGCAGTTTGGTTCCAAACAACTTTGTCATTAAGGAATTCATTAACTGTGTAATAACTTTACTTATTAAATGTGTCTTTACATACCGTTTAAAATGTAATCGTAAATCTACTAATTCTTTCGGAATCAAGTTATCTTAGACTGCATGGTCACTTACCATCAGGTGAGACGATGTACGTAGGGGATAATTAGTTCAAGTGGGGCACTGAGATCACGATTGTGTATATAATGCCCGGTTATAGCAAATAACCGGGCAGATTCATCCAATTCAAGATAGAGTGCATACAGAACAGCAGAGCATATTGATATAATGTTGGTTAGCGAGTTATCTTTATACGCTGTAGTGGTCGAGACTTGAGTGACCATAACTTGTCGCTGTCGCAGGTGTCGTGGATGCGCAAGCGCGACCTGCACATCCTGACGTCTCACATCTTCACGTACACGGGCGACGCGCGCTTCAGCGTGCTGCACCCGGAGCCGTCCGACGACTGGGACCTGCGCATCGACTACGTGCAGCCGCGCGACGCCGGCGTCTACGAGTGCCAGATCAACACCGAGCCCAAGATCAACATGGCCGTCGTGCTCAGCGTTGAAGGTGATTCATACTTACTTGTTGTTGATGACATACCCTTGTCTCGCGAAAAGGATTCACGCTAATCGGTTTAGAAATCATGGAGATATCGATATTTATAGGTAACAACAAAAAACACTACTCCTTCTCCTTTTTCGAAATTCGGTTAAAAAGTAGCCTATTAGTACTGCCGATAACCAATTTTGACAAGACGGCGGGTTCGGACGTTCCCGAGATTAGCGGCAACAAACAGGCAGATAGACAGACAGACAAATTTTTTTTTTTTTTTGTTTTAAGTACCGTATTTATTACATAAGATGCATTTAGTAAAAAGCTGAAATTCCAAATTCCCTCGATATCGGAGGGAAAAGCCCTCCACATTAATTGACCGTTTAGTATGCAGGGTCCCTTATTGAACAAACAAACAAATAAACACTTTCACATTTATAATATTAGAAGGAATTGAAATTTAATTTGACTCAATCTAGAATCCACTGAACTGGTGTTCCAGCTGATCATGAAAACCAAGAAAGCATAAAAAATTTACAAGAAAAAACGTTGTTTCTCAAAAATTCGCACAAATAACGGGTGATTAGGGCCATATTTTCCGGCGCGAGTAGGGGCGGGTAATGTGGGCCACTTTGTATCAGCGCATTACGCGTTCACGTGGCGAGATGAATGTAACATGACATTCTTCACGTTTCATATGGCACTCGCGAGTTTTTGAATTCATAATTCATTCATTTTTTTCATTCTTAGAAACGCGCTATAACATCGGGGACGAACCCTTTAAGAGATCACTCATTTTTTATTTTATCATAAGGTTAAATTTTAAATCTATTGAGACTATTCTTTTAATATTTTTGTAATTTGAACCTTATGTTTACCACAATATGCTGCAAGATAAGTTACGTTCGGTTGACCTCTTACCCACACCATTCAATAAAGAAAAAAAATATAACCAAATACTCGTTAAGCCCATGATATTGTGCGTCTCGTTCTGTGTAATATGCAAATGTAAGTTTCGTAACGCTTTTCACTTAATATGACGTCAAGTCATTTATCATAACTCATAACATTATATGTACAAAAATAAACTACTGACGTACCACCCAACATGAACGTATATGCTAATTCCTTTTCATGCTTCAGTAATTTCAACAAACTTTCCAAACCGCGACATGGAAGGAATTTCGGGGAAATTAACATAATATTTTTTGCCCAGGAATACCGCGTGAATAGGGCAAAATATACTCGTATCTATAATATCATGACAAGTCAAAGTTCCTCAACAACCCATGTAAAAAATCACTTCAAACTGTTGCTCCGTTGTTGCATCATTGAAGGATAAAACAACGAACAAAAACACTTTCGCAATTAAAGTAAGGATTGAGCCTTCTGGTATGATTTATCAAAGAGGAAGGGTAATCTGCTATTCCACATAAGATGATCTTAAACTCCGTCGTCTTATGAGATGAGACCGCAGTAAAGACCGCGCTAATTTATGAACAAAAAAAAAATAAGATGTAACATTTCGTGTGCCAAATGTACACTTTTTATCTCGCTCGTGCTAGTTTTTCATCTTGCTCGTTGGTAGTAATACGAGAGTCATTTGTCAGTACACGCTCCACTACCAGAAATATATCAAGCGTGCCTCTCAAATTCTGCTTCGGCCAATTACAGCGCTTGTTATGCTGAAAAATGTTGGACGGCAGCGAAATGTGCATAAACATACGCAACTATAAACTCTGCTATCATGTTGCGTTCTTTCGTTACGGCACTTTTTTATTATTTATTCTATGTATTATGAAAATTCTCAACTTATTTTATGACAGTAGGACAAAATGTCAATGTATTTTTAACGAAGTTAATTGAATATTTTTTTAGATTGTATACCTCTGGACTTTGTTTTTATTTTTATTTGTTTTCAATTATTTATTTTTCGAATCAAAATCGGCCCATTTCATTTTTTATCAAATATTTGCGTCTACATTTCTCACTTTTTGTGCTGCAATACTACAATGCAACAATACAATTTGTATTCCAAAGTTTTATCAATAAAATTGGGGTCAATAGAGCCCAATTTAGTTTATTTCATGTATTCAATTCTATTCAATCCACGCTAGCAAAGTGTGGATTGGCAGACTTCACACACCTTTGAAAACATTATTAATAAGAAGGTATTCTCAGGCATGCTTTTCCTCAAGATATTTTCCATCATCGTTAAAACAAATGCTATGAATGCTTGAACCCAAAATAACTTCGAAAAATTAGAGATCTGGAATCGAATACAGGACCCCACGAAGTTTTAATCTTAGGCTATCACTACTTAATAGGTCTTCTATTCTATTACTTCTTTTTATTATGATTTTTATTATTTTGGTGGTTTATTATAAAAAATATTTGTATTCCTATGATTTCTCCAAGCATAATATGGGCCTATATTTAGAGGCTGCTCATTTTTTTATAGCAACTTCACTTAGTAAGATTTTTTATAATTGACAACCTTTGTAATTCAGCACGTATTTTTAATTTTATTACTTTCATTCAAATAGAAATGCTGCTAGCAAATTTGGTAACAATGCATCCTTTCGCGCATAGCTGTTAGGGCCATACTCTATTTTGTATTCCTCCTCCCTCCCTAAGCTGTTGTCTTGTGAATTCCAGATGAGTCCCTCACCCCCGCGCCTCAGCCACCGGTCCGATCCTCAGGTACTCTCAATTCCTCTACTACGTTTTGTTTATTCATTAGTCCTCAATTAGCTTTATGCTTTTATTCCTTAGCACCCTTTTTGCCTTTATCCCGTAGAGTTTTTGTTTCGATAGGCCTTTTATTTCCTTCGTTCAATGGCTTTAGAAGGGTTCTTTCAATTGAAGTAGAGTCTGATCTGCGATTTATTACTGAGACTCATTATTGTATTAAAAGTATTGTCTCATAGCGAATCGTTGTTACATCCGCTCTATCCGTGCGCAAGCAGACAAAATATAATGTGCGTTAAATTGATTTTTATTCAAATATGAAGTTTTCCTCGGCATGGCTTTGGAATTTCTACTAAAAATATTATCCATAACTACAGCTGCTTGAAATAAAATAATTTTGAAGCAGTAAAAAGCTTTATTATTTTGTCTGCCTACTGAACCAATTATGTGTTCTATAATGTCTACTTCATCGTTTTATAATATATCGTTGTTTGTTTTAGCATACTGCGGGTTTTTTGTTATTTAGCTGGCATTAATGTTACTATTCTGGTATCAGCGTGCATGTTAAGAGCATACTTGTGACGTAAAAGTCCTAGAATATTAGCAAGCTAGAAAATACATCGGAAGCGACTTCCTCCGGATAGACTGAATAAAATCCAAGAACGTAAGTCATAAATTGAAGAGTTTCTCATCTATGTAAAGCATGCCTCAAAGTTCAAATATAGACAGAATTGTACGTTTGAATCTTGAGACTTCACGGTTGACTTGTCTATAAAACTCTGAGGGTTCGGGATGAATTTGTGTTTTATTTCCAACGCGTCATAGTTGACTTTCGCTTGTTGCAGCGGCGGCTGCAACCATATGGGGCTCCCAGGATGTGTACGTGAAGAAAGGCAGTACGATATCTCTGACGTGTTCAGTGAATGTTCACTCGTCACCGCCTTCGAGTGCTTCTGTTTTATGGTAAGTTCGACTTAAGCCTTCAATTTGTGCTTGGATTCAAGAATAAAGTTTCTGACATACGAGTATTTTGCGCCAGGAGAGTGAAAATAATGAAAATTGTTTCAGGTTTGCAGTTTTGCTTTTCTTTTGCGTTAATTGCAATAAATTAATAAGCTAGTAAGTGATTAATTTTGTTATCACTTTTGTTTAATCACGGCTTTATTTAAATACAGCGGATCACTTTCTGTGCGATGATTTTACATGACAAATATCTGAAATATTTTCAATTAGTCATTCATCACTCAATATTGACTGATTCATTATCTAGGTAGAGACCTATCGTTAACTAAAGTTACTCATCATTTTTAATGGATCCCATATATGTAATTTTTAAAACAAATGATAGGTATTTTGGACAATTCACGGCTTAAACACTGGTACCATTACTTAGTTACATTTTAATAGAGTTTTATGTATTACCTACTGTTAATACATCTATGATTTTGTTTATAGTAATAAATCTCAGACAACAATATTTCACTAAATTTATCGTAAATTCGATCAAAGTATTTAGCAGTTTGGAGGTTGATAACTTTCCTCTCAATAGTAACATTGATTCACTGAATATAAAACAATATCCCATCATACGAACACTTTAATAAAGCAATCTCGAGGAGGCGCCCGCTTTGATCCCCGTTTCAATGGAAAACGTTTTCGTGACCTTAACTTCGGTACACATAAAAGACGGTAGTCAAATATTATAAATTGAATTGCTGCTTTTGCAGCTTTCTCCTATTTTTCTTTTGATTAAATTCGATGTGAATCAAGACAGCGTTACGTTCCCTCGAGATTGACCCGAGATAGATGACTCGACGCAATTTGTATTTATAAAGCGGTTCGAAAGTAGGTACGCGACAAGATAGCAACAAATCCCTTTAGGAAAATATTAATATTGGAGTTGAGAAAGCCTAATATTTATCATCATCAAAACTGGTTATTACTTGTTAAATAAATTAGAATTTGAGTTTTGAGTGTGGGCTTACAAAACTAACAAAAATAAATGAAAATTTGTAAAACACAAGATCTAATCTATGTAAGATCTAATTAGCAAATAGGTAGCTAAAATTGTCGTAGCGGACTTAAAACTATATAGCGTATTTATTATTAAATATTAATTTTAAATTAAATAATTACTGATTGGATCATTTTCTTTTTTATAATTATTATTCAGGATTCCTTATATATTCCGTCGTAATGATAAAAACTTTGTCAGTTAATTGTGCATATCATTGAGGAAATTACTTTTTCCTCTTCTCTTTCTTCTTTTTTTCGTTTTTGTTCTTGTTTCATTCTTTATTCGGTAAGGTTGGCGAATCCTTTTTAGTGTATTATCCACTGCATCTGTTACAGTTAGATTTTAAAAGGATTATATTTCCATCAGGTACCACGGCAGTGCAGTGGTAGACTTCGACTCTCCCCGGGGTGGTATCAGCCTCGAGACTGAGAAGACGGAGGGTGGCACCACCAGCAAGCTGCTGGTCACCAAGGCCGCGCTGACTGACTCCGGCAACTACACCTGTGTGCCCAACAACGCGCATCCGGCGTCTGTCTCCGTGCATGTGTTAAATGGTATGTCGTCGTTTGTCCACTGTTGGACATAGAGGCCTTGCCAGGACATATAGGATTGATGGGATGGCTTGCCCGTAGTAGATCGATTAAAGACATAAAAATGGCTTCCACGCCAGAAAAGATTAATAAATCACTCCAGCTCCACACAAGACTGTTCTACCAACCAACTATGTCTTTTCTTTCCTTATTATCCATGTTTTTATGGACCAGTGTTACAGATCTACCATGGATTTCAGACTGTGTAGAGAATGCACTTGACAATTTAAAGTTAATGACAAAAACTGGCAATTGTTAGCTAGTAAACCAATGCACAGTGAAACATCAAGTTTTTCTGAAAAAAGTTCAATTTCTGAATCTTTACCGGTAAAGCTCTGTATCAGTATCATGGATTTCTTATTTTCTTAATGATAAGCATCACCATTAGGTAAAATTTTTCATAATCTTCGTACTTGAGGTTTCTCGTATTTTCATAATTACATAAGTACTTAGAAATGAAATTAAATGAAATATTTTATTTACAAGAATATGTGTATACATAAGATAGACTGATGATTTATTATTAATTTTAAACTTCCCCTACAGTTCTACGCTAAGACGTACTTACTCATCGATCGTTTTAATGCTTATTATTTACAGGAGCTACGAAAGATTAAAAAATTTACAAACTAGGTTGAAGCTAACGTAGTAAATTTCGCTGTAAACGAAACGGGAACCTACTTCGTACAAACTCACCGTTTCTTAGATTTCAATAAAGAACTCATAAACGAGTAACTTAGTGTATAGACGCGCAAAAGCCCCTTAGGTAGTTAGCGCTTGCGTTACACTTCACATTTCTCTTCAATTTGTATCAAATTATACTACATAATGCACCCGCAGTGAATAGTTGTTGAATACAAAACAATTTACTAAAGTTTGCAGCTCTTTGTAAACTAAGTCAGTACTTGTACACAACTGATGTATTATATTGCAATGTAAACCTTTACAAATTCCGTATTGTTTTCAGCATCTACTCTTACTTCAATTTCAAGACTTATTGGCGTATTTAGGATATCCAATCCAACCTATGCAACCCATCTTATGCATGTCGGTTTCGATATGTTTATATTTGTTAGCCTTAATAGCGTAACTATTTAAGTGTGGACTGAAAACTGAAAGGTCAACGGTTCAATCTCACTAATGGGTGTGATACCTAACCTAACCATTTCTAATACAAGACGAGGAGAGTGAGGAATATTAGTCATGCTCAGCATCCTTAATATTCTTTAAGAAATTCTTTTCTGTTGATCAGCAGGTTAGAGTTTCTTCAATTTTTTACTGAAATTCGATTCTGGGTATTGAGTTACTCTTTGAGTATAATATCAACGAGTTACTTGAAATATTCATATTTCAAAACGTTTTAATTTCAAACTTTTCGAAATTTTTTTTATCTTGTTTTTCAACATAACTTTTTAATTATTTTTTCGCTATAATATACTATGGCATTTACGTACTTATGGAACTTTCGCCTACCATATTATGTTGCCTGGCTGTAAACTTGCCCACGACTTTGTCCACGTGACGTTAGATTTCAAAAATTCCAGGAAAAATGTCTATTTTTATATCTTCTTAAAAGATAGCCTATCACTCTCAAGGTCCTATGTCCTATGTTACCTATTTCATTTCAAATTATTTGTCAGCGATTATTTGGCCGATGCCCCGTGAACCCCCTCCCTTCTTGGGCTCCTCGGGCTTCTCCCAGCAGTGGGTCTACGGGGAATTCGTATTTCCCCGTAGACCCACTGCGTTAGGGTAGGCGGTCTATTACTATATATCTATTTTTATTATATGTCTGTCTATCTGTATAGAGTGAGTCTGAGTCTAATGGTATTACAAAACAATTAAAATACACGTTTTAAGTTTTAAGTATGGGTTGAATGTACACTGCCATACCCCTTCCAAGTTAGCCCGCTACCACCTTAGACTGCGTCGTTACTTACCATCAGGTGAGATCGCAGTCAAGGACTATCTAAAAAAAAGGATTTACCCAGTTAATATGAACCCGATCCTTGTACAGGTGAGCACCCGGCGGCGATGCAGACGAGCAACCGCGCGTCGTCCTACTTCACGTCCCAGCTGAGCTGCGCCGCGCTCACCTACCTGCTGTCGTCCGTCGCCTGCAGATGATCGCGCTGAGCGGCCGCGAGCGGGGACGACTGTTGACCTACAATACCATAAGTTCTTGTATAAGTCTGTTGAAATACGAGGTAAACTTTAAACTCTCGCGATTCATCATTGTTAATGCTAGATCGTACCGCAATTGGGTGTTTGACTAATTTTTTTTATATACTTAAAATAAAGGTTTTTATTTTATAACACAATGAGATTTTCGTTTTTTAATAAGTATCTACTACTACTCGTTTTACTAGTCTCGTAAATATAGAGCTTTTAAGTTTCTTGTTAGAAAAAGAGAGACATCATGTTTCAGTAACTCCGTACACTCTCTATATAAAATTTCATTTCAGAAAGAGACTGATATAGTCGCAATAAAACACGTTATAACTTTTTTGTTTTTTGACCGATTTATTTTCAGTTTTTACAAATGTTATTCTTACATGTTACTTTTTCGAGTGAATGAATATCCGCATTTTGCAGTCAAACACCCAATTGAATTCTTACTTTAACCTACGAAGTTTGACTAGGTTGTGAACGAAGAGACAAGCTCCGGAATCTTATTGGAATATTTCGTGAATCTTCCGAGAAATCCGAGAGATACTCGGAATAAAAATATTTTTTAAGTGTTTCAGTTTTTCGACTAATTAAGCAAAATTGCATCTAGCTCAGGCGAACAAACCAGTTTCTTGGTCCTTTAATTTTATAATAAAAGTTTGCAATTATAAAGGTTTCATACTCTTTCAAAATATTTTGGTGATTTATATTTACGTTATTTTGTGTTAGTAACTTAATTCCTATTATAAGTTATTATCTGTTCAAAGATTTACTTTTATACATATTATGTTGTGCCATTTTATCTTTTTAAATATGCCCTTATTATTCATATTGTATTGCAATATATCCTACTTGAACCAAATTCAGGTGCGAATCGCTTTCGCTTGTGATATTGACGAACAAATTAATTGCAGACCGTCGGAGCTTAAGGTTTTAATGATGCCGACTTTTTGGAGTTAATTTACTGTACTCGCTTTCAGATACGTTCACCTTGAACTAATTTTGTGTAATAATAAGTTATAGAAAGGGTATCATCATTCTGAAGCAATTAAATTACTGAACAATTTGTATTGTGATATTTCAATCAAAATGGTCGAAAGTTTAATTAATTTCCTAACTTTTCACTTTATTGATATGGACAGCTGCGTTACAATCCTAACGATATTATACAAGAATCAAAGAACTTAAAAATACTTAACTCACTCATTGCTCTGAGAACTAAGTATTATATTTTTATTCTAGTCTTTAGTTCAAATCAACATTCCAATCAAGTCATTCCAAGTTTAAATTATTGTGATTTTACTACCAAAGATATTATTTATATCAATTTAATTAAAAATTAAATAAATTATTGTTATAATGATTAATGAAATACTTTAAAGTCTTCGCAGATTATAACTTTTGCTCGGTCATGGGGTGGTATGTTTTGGTTTTTGGGTAATATGGAAAGATAAAAGATAAAGATGGTTTAATATTTGCTTGAGCATGGGTACCAAGTAAATAGGTAAAATATGATGTCAGTTCCAAATAAAATTAAATTTTATCTTCGTACGTATATATATGAGTTTCTTGAGTTTCCTTTTTTAAATTAAAATTGACTATAACGAATATATTTATGGAATGTTGCTCACTATTCGTACATTGGATGGCCCCTTGTTGGATTGTATTAAAACTTAGCCCCGAGTTTAGCCGACCGTTTAGTCCGCGTGGATTTAATTTAATATTTCACTATTTATGTTAGACATAACGCGTTACGATCGAGTTAATTAGTGTAAATTGCCAGTTTTGTAAATAAGCAAGAGAAGAGACATACATACGTAATTTGTAGAATAACAATAAAGTTTATATCACGAGGCGTTGTAAATACTTTGAATTGTTGTAAATAAATATTATAAATTGATGAGTTTATAATAACGTAGTCGTTTACACCATTCGGACGGTGATAAGCTGTTTCTTTTGTTCCTAGAACAGTTATTATTGTTAGTTAATGTTAATGTAAATCTTCTTACATGTATGTTTTACTAGTTGTGGCAAAAATAACTAAAGCGTACCGATTCAATACTATAATATTATTGTTTTATTTTCCTGGAATATTTATTTTTATTTTGGCTTAAGTATTCACTCTATTATCACTAAGTGATGAATATCCAATTATTTCGTTAATAAATTAAATATGTATTGAATGAAGCTTACAATACATGTAAGAAGGAATAAAAAGGTTAGCGCACATGAAGGCACTTTGCAGTAGAGAAATTCGAATGTGCGCCTTAATCTTAAGACCTCTTTTTATTCGAGACGTTGATCATAGTACGAAAAATAGGATTATTTTAATTGTTAAGTATGATATAACAAATATTTTTAAACTTAATAAGTTAGTTATCGTCATTTACTTCATCATCATCGTCAGCAACCTATAAACGGCTCACTACTCAACACGGGTCTCAGAAAATTATGTACAGGGTTAATTATAAAACGCCAACAACCTTCTACAGGCAACTTCTACGCTTCAAAGTAAATAACTTTTGTTCCACGACTTCTTAAAATTCCTAAAGGAAAAAAATTTTTTTATACAAAAATAAAAATATTTATATTTATTTTTCTGTTCTTAAATTTTCAAAACTCTACGCGGCATGTGTCAAAAGAACGAAAACCTGGTGGTAGATACTTAATTCCTCTCCAACACTTACGTCTGTCGCCGCGAGAAGCTTTTTTGGTGTTCGCGATAAACTCTAGTGTAGGAAGAAATTATTGACCTGTAGTCGATAGCTCAGTCCGATGTCAGTAATACACATCACAAAGCATTTGTAAATACGACAGAGAAGCGATAACTTTTGACGTTAGTTGTTGTGCGGTTAGTAGTCGATGCTTCATCGCGCAGGTGTGGAAGAGGCATTATATAAAATGATCATAGAGTTAAAAGATGACAGACTTCAACAAAAACTTGGAATTTTTTTTTGGTGAATTTATTGAGGTATGTGAAAAGTCACAGTGAAGAAATGTTCTTCAGTACCATGTATAGAAGTCACACATGGCAGGTTGTTAGTAAATTAAAATTAACCCTGTATATTTACTTAAGCCACTTAAAACAGATCATAATATGATAAAACCGTTTAATCTAAGGTGTATTCATTAAAATATAAAAGGACTTCTCTTTTACCTCAACGAAAATTCTTTTTCAAAGGACATTAGCCACTTTATTATGAAAACTACAAATTATGAATTCGCGGAAAACAGTGGGCAAGAGAGTGCAACGAAAATTGTGGAATTACTTTGTATCCTCAGGAAATGAAAAACAAAGATTGCTGCCGCTGCGTATAACGTACAGAAATTTTTTAACGAATGGGGCATTGTAAAGAGAATCTGTGAAAGTTTTTATTATAATATTTGCGTAGGTTTCGTTGAATGGAAGTTTTGCATATGGAATTATTTAACATTACTTTTACTTTTATTTATTACTGGAGGTCCTTGAAATCAATTTAGAAAAGACGACTTTTTTTACACAATTCAGCCGTTTGATTGGTTAAACTTTAGTGTTTATATCTCTGTCTATAACTTAATTTATTGTTTTGATGAAAACGAACTTATGAAAAGGGGTCTATATTATTATTATTATATTTGTATTTTTAGGAAATAACGACAAATAAAATAAATAAATTAAAAATCTATCGACTGTTTTCTATTTAACTATAAATTATATTCTTAATTTATTTCGCTCTTGTTACCTTAGTTCACACCACTGTCTGTCAGCTCTGAGACTATGCTGAAAGACACTATTTAGATAATATATTCAATGCTCATTTATTTTTGCAATTCTACTCAGAAAACTTTATTTCCATATTTAGGGGTGAAAATCTACCTTTTTGTCTTGAAATTCCAATGGTTAAAAAATTAATTTAGTTGCTTGGACTGGCCTATTTTCAAATTAATACATAATATTACAAATTTTGGTGCTCCGGCAGTTTGACTGTGGCCATAGTGTAAATTGGTCAACACATTCAGGGCGCAATTTCTGGAAATGTGGGTTCGATCCCCGAAGGCCCTGCAATTGTAGATAAATCACATATATATATAAATCATAGACATTTTAATTTATTCGGTAAAAAGATATTTCACTTGATAATAGAATTAGGAATGTTTTGAAACCACTTTCCAAAAATATATGGCAAGATCCAGGGCTCGTAAAAAAATTAACATACGAATAGTTCTCGAGCAAAACATTGTACGGTGTGTGAAATAAGATAACACGAGCATTGCAACTGTTGAGATTTCTATTTCCATAAATTCTTGTAAAGTAGGCTAAAAACTGAAATATTACTATAGCACAGTAGACAATTATACCTAGCTATGTTCCTTGATAACGCGTAGGATGTTATGAATTGGGGCGACACCTCACTGGGATACCATGGTGACGCTGCCAGTGTAACGTCCTTGTGGCTTTTGGAAAACTGCGATGCAAAAAACAACAACCTTATCCGTAGTTGCCTATAATTCGTAAGAGACAGAAATGCAAAATTTTGTAGAGAAAATGGTAATGACGTCATGAACCTACCGCACGCGCCATATTATAATTACGGCCCAGACGTCAACGTCATCCACATTTCTTTGGCGCGTACAATCCTGATTATATGTATTTTCATGGCGTTATTGGCACTTATAGAATTAAACGCGGAGTATGCAGTTCGTGATCTGTAACGTACATTCCAATAATCATATACTTTTAGCGTCTGGCGGCGCTGCTGGCAACGTCGCCCGGGCAGTGAGGTATCGCCCTTAATGTAATTTGGATTATTTGTAAAACTGTACGTCTTTTTTAATAATGGATTGTAAATGTCCCCTTAAGAGCCCGTTTTGTTCTTTTCCTTTTTGTATTTTGTAAATAAATTGTAAACGAAAGAAAGTGGGGTATTATTAAATAAACATTTAAAAAAATTGTATTTGTTTTACTTCAAGCACTTTTTTCATTGCAAACAAAATCATCGCTTTTCTGGTTAAAATGACTGACTTCGACTCTTCTGGTACGATAAGGAAAATAAAGGTAAAAAATTTAAGGCCAAAACCAAATCTAACGAAAAAATGCTAACCAAATTCTAGGCTTGGAAGCTCTCCGTACTTTAAATGAGAAGGCTTTAGACCATAGTCAACCATAAAATATAAGTACGGATTGGCAGATTTTCTACGCCTGAGAATATTATAGAGAACGCTCAGGCATGCATGCTTCTCCACGTTTTCTGTACTCGTTAAAACAAGTAATATTAAAGTTAAAACTGATACAGCTCCGCAGAATTTGTAGGTATAGAATAGTTTTAGGTAATAGACTAAGCTCACATTCAAGACCAAATTAAATAGGCTTTATAGCGGGATGGCAGGGTGGTGTAACGTTGAAACGCCACACATAATGCGCGCGTACGCGTGTCTGTTTGGTATACAGCTGCAGCAGGGAGCACGCCGAACTTCGAGCAAGACGACAGCCACAATTTGTAATTTTCTCCTTCTCAGTCTCTAGAGTGAGTGTGAATCCCCCACAGTCATTACCTCGCCTCACTTTTATAATACAACGAGTGCCTAATACATATTACACACTTGTTAAATTCAAAAACTGCACATTAAATCATTTTTTGAATTGAAACTACTTTGCGTTTTACATCCTGCGATATTGCGGTTTTTATTAAACTTTATAATATCTTTATAATAGCATGTGATCTTGTTGCGATAATAATGACTTGTCAAAAATACAAAAAAAAAATCATAATAACGCATTGCGATTTTTTAGATTGATAGAAAGGCACCCGTGTGTGCGAGCGGAGAGTCTAAAATCTCATTACCTCGTCAGTTGCCAACAAGGCTATAGCTAAATAAGAAGGGTATTCCGAGCTAACGACCTTTCAAATCTGTACTCGAGAAGGCTTATCTTCCGCAAGCCATCTCTCATCAAAACAATTTTCGCTGAAAACGCGACATCATCGCAAAAATCTCTTTTTCCGTAGATTATTATTTGCCTTTTCGCCCACTCCCGATTTTATTTTTATTATTTATATTTAGATATTGCTTGCAGATAGGTATATGAAAGATGAATTCAGTTTCGGTCGCAACAAGTAGATGTCCCTTGTCCACATAAGTTTAAATTAATAATAATAAGTAATTCCTAACATGACATGCACTCGCAAATCTTACAGACATACTTTATTGTCTTCAGGTTGTATTTGTGTTTCCGAGCTGGTTTCCACTGGGCCCTATTTTCCGAGGTTTTCATAAGTCTGCTTAATGTGAGGTACTGAAATGACTAGTTTATTAATTAAGCACCGTTGGCGTTATGCTTCAAAGTGCCTCATGAGACGACTCACTAGTAAGTATGAGTCTTGGTGACACGTGCTGAGATGATTGATTAACATGACTGTCATTTTGAACTCCGCCGATATGACACAACCGTCGGTATGAAACAACGAAAGTAAGTACGAGCTATGTATAAGGTCAGGTGGGGTAAGAGGGACGCGGGGGGAAGAGAAACTGTAACTAGTAAAAAGAAAACTATAACGGCGAGCTCTATGGTCACTACGTTGATATAACAGTATTAGGCGTAGTTCATATATTCTTGGATAGTTGGCGCTACAACACGGCAGATAAGCGAGTAAAAGAGAGAAAAAAAAAATCAGTTGTCAAACTAAAAAAACCAAGACCTAGCGGCGTTCCTTGTTTGTGTTATTAAAATATTAAAAACATCAGTTTTGCGGTTGATTGCTATGGTAAGTGTAATTATTACGTTTAATCTTTATTTTCTACGTATTGTATTGTTTGTAGTGTGTGTTTTTAGTGCTTTTTCGATGTCAATAAAAACATAACTTTCAAAATGGCAAGCTGGGAAAGAGGAACGGCTATACTAGGTTAAGAGAAACATATGTTCCTCTTTCCCGGTTTCAGGGGGTAACAAACATTTTTAAAATCCACTAAAATACCGGCTGACTTTTTAAGTACTGGCCAAGATTTCTAGGATAAACCTACCTATGAATATGAACAACTTTTTCTATGGGACCAACTTTCGTACTCGAAATAAAAAGTCAGCTGTTCCATACGAAAGTATCGATCAGCTGTGACCAAAATGTATGAAATACTTAGTAGATTTTTTTTTTTCGAGTACGAAAGTTGGTCCCATACAAAAGGTTTATCCTACAAATTTTGGCCAGGACTTAAAAAGTCAGCCGGTATAACACGTTCCGTAAATAGCCATGATTTGTTTAACTGTTTATTTGTTACAGAAAAAGCAAAATGCCTCGAGCTTAGGCTTAGGGCATAGGCTTCATTTTAACCGATCACTAAAGGGGGTTCATGTTTTGAAAAATTGTGCCAAGCGCGATATAACCAAAACGCGGACGAAGTCGCGGGCGGAAAGCTAGTTTTTAATACGTTCATTTAATACCAGAAAATGTTTAGCACCTCTGACCTTACCTATATGTTCCTGTTACCCCAAATTTCGTTTTTTTATGCTGTCAGCCTAAATAAGACCTTTTTTTAAACGAGGTAAGGTTTCATCCACTTAACTCAAACAAAAAATTTAATACATGCTATTTAAACACTTAAAAACACGAGTTATTACTTAAAAGTATCGAGTGTTCCTCTTACCCCAAATCTCGGGTAAGAGGAACATTTTTATGACCTAGCTTTGTTGCTAAATTGTGCCGTAATTATACGAACAATCTAGTTCTGTATCAAAAAAAATGTTAGTATATTTCAAAAGCGAAGATTTGTTTCAATTAATATCGAAATAAATGTATCATTTTGATAGCTGAAGGCCAAAATGTTCACAAACCAGTAAAGTATGTTTCTCTTACCCCACTTGACCTTACTTACAAGCTGTATTAAATCCTTACTAATATTATAAAGGCGAAATTGCTTAATACCTATACATACTCTAGGCTTAAAACACATAATATAACTCCGAAAGTTGTCCCAAACAATTGAGCACTGTGTTATTATAACTGGGAGGTCTCGAGTTTGATTTCCGATGGGGACAATTTGAGAATTTATAATTTTTGAATGGCCTCTGGCCTGGTCCGATAGCATTCCGGTATGATGGCGTGTAGAAACCGATGTATGGGTATGGGTTTAATCAACACTGCTATACCCCTTCCAAGTTAACCCAGCTACCATCTTTACCATCAGGTGAAAACGCAGTCAAGGACTTGTCATCGAATAAAAACATAGATCCCTCGAAAAGAAAGCCTTAACATGTAGACTTTTACCGCCGTAGATAATATAAAAACTTTATTGATTTATATTAAGCACGTATGACTCAAGTTTGGTGAGTGGGTGGAGTTTTTTTCAAAGGTTTCACTTGTGGAAACACTCTACCTGACGGATTTACGGAAAAATATGATTTCCGAGATCAGTGCCGCAGATATCCTCGTGGCGTCGCTGTGGTAAATAAAGCGGTCGTGGAAAGATGGAGGGATTCGTGTCGAGAGCTGCAGCGTTTAGAGATCCGTTCAAAAATTGACCCAAAATTTATTTAATGCAGGCCAACTTGTGGCTCTTCTGACAATTACTCTCTCTCGTAAATTGAACAATTTAATGTGGGCGAGTTAAATATGGCATGCATGATTCAGATGATGTATTTTATTCATGTTTTTACCTAACTACGGGAAAGCGGAAAGGAAGTGATTTTAGCAGTCTATGTATGTATGTACGTGATACTTGCGTATGTTGCACCGCAACGAATAAACTGTTGAGCCGATTTTGATGAACGAGGTGTCGATCGTTGTGATGGTCCGGGTGTATGATGGAATATGACGGATGTTACATTCAATTTTTCGTAATCGGGTTACAATTTTTAAACTTTTATCCTTGTTATACCTATTTACGTATTTTAGGAATTGTCTCAACGGCAAGGAAACTACCTATTGTGAGGTAACTCTCATAGCTTAGAGTTCGTCATGAATCATGATATTTTCAAATGCGTGTCAAGCCTGCTAAACCGCACTTGCCCAGAACGGTGGACTATATTATGGCTAGAAGTGACCAGTGTTTAGTACTTGGTGAGTGAATATGTTGGTGTTAATGAAGATACGTAGTACGTTTGTTTATTGATTTGCCCTTCAATCATGTCACAGTGGATTTACAAATCGGCTGGATTTTTTTTTTGAGTATAATTGAGGACCTTTAGTCATTTTCCAGTTATAATTATAGGTAGTAGCCTAGTCCTTAACTATCGACTGCTTTTTATCCCCGAAAAGGTCCCGCAGGGATTTTTAATTTAAATCCACGTGGACGTAGTGGTTGACAAATCTTATACTTTTCTAAAAAAAAAATTAATGTACGGAACCCTCCGCTTAACGTCAACGCAATTCATCTTATTTGAGTCTGCAACAACCCAGTCGCCACGTTTATCTCTTCCGAGCTTTCTTGTTAACGCTAAATTTGGACGCCATTATGAGCCGCGTCGCAGCGAACAGCGAAAATTATTTATTTTCCCTCGCATGGAAATTATTATGATTTAAGGATAGAGACATCCAAGGAGACGAGGAAATAAAATATTAAGGAGATTACAAACGTTCTTATAATATATACATATTTCTAAGTAAAAATGTGGAAATGTGCTACAAGGCTACATATTCATAAACTGGTTATAATATTTATGTACGTGTATTGTGTACCTAAGAGCAGTAATAGGCTCGGTAGTTAGGACTACGATCTCCTATTCGGAGGGAACGTAGGTTCAGGGGACACGCATTTCTGACTTTTTGGCGTTTTAAGCCTTTCTAACGTGCATCGGATTAGTAACCGATTTTGATTTCTTTTTTGCATTTTCTTCAAAGTTTTTTACAATGTGATGTTGAATACATATTATTATAATTTTAAAATATAATTAAAATAATAATTACCTACTATTATTTTACAAGTGTCAATAATGTGTTTCGCTTCTTTAATTTGGCTAGTTTATTATTCTTTGGCCGTATTGTGTTCTTCTTTTATCTTTAGGTCGTTGAAAAGAATAAAAACATGCCTCAAGCGACGCCATTTAGCGTTACAGAAATAAATTTAAGTTATTCAAATGATAACGTATTACTTAGAAATACATTTTTATATTCAACCAAATTCTAGTCTAATGTTAGCTTTAAGTTTAATTAAACACTTAACTGCTCTTAGCGTGAATCTTTAGATTTTATGCTTGACTAAGTTTAGAAAATATTGTTTCAAACTTTTAAAATTTCTTATTAGACATGGAAAATTATGCGGTTTTACAGAAGATAAATATCTTTTTTAAAATTCACAATTAATTAGAGCCTATTTGCACTAAGTATCGTATATCAACTCTAAAAACTAGGTGTTTCGAATTTCAAATCGATAGCATTAGTAGTTATACACACACACACACACTTCTACAAACTCCCCAGCTCGCTTCGAAGGCTCGCGTAATAGCTCACGCTCTAAATGCCTAACTTGAAGAGAACAGAATCTTAGTACAAATCACGTTTCGACAACGTATTTACTATTTAGAAATTAAGTATGGAAACATAATGACGTCAGAGGAAAAATTTAGCTAAAACTCCTTGTTTTAAAGTCATGGAATATATATTACGGATTTAAACCTTGTGGCGCTGACTAATAATAATAATTATGTACCTTGTATAGGCTAATGGATCATTAAACGGAATCTTTATTTTAAAGTTAGATACACTAATTCGATACTTGAAATAAAAAGCACGGAGCTTGAAATGGAGCAATGGTATAATACATTCAAGGATGAATAGATTTGAATAGAAAACTATTATTATTCAGATGAATCTACCACGGCCGTTCAATCGAGAAATATCATCAAGAAACTCAGCAATTGCTCTCAAAAAAATATACAATACAATTATGGTACAGTTCACAATAAAAACAATATAACCGTCTCGTGGATTACTGGAGCGAGTAATATTTTCACTTCTTTATCATTTATATAAACTTTATTTGTATACCTATTCCTTTTTTCATAAGCAAACTTTTAATAGATTTTTTAAAGTTATATAAAGCCTCGTCTATTAAACTCGTACTAATCCTGCAGGTAAGTATTTCTCGAGGCTTTCACTTTCACACTCTGTAGAAGTGGGTTAGTTGTTAGTTGTGATATAACCCGCTCTGGTGCTAGAGATAGATTGTCTATTTGTGGTGTCTGACCAAAACACTATTGCTACTATTTGAACGCGCGTTCTGTCATACCTTGTACAAAATTGGAATAATACTACTTTTAGCGTAGATGGTAAAGACCCTGCTCATGACACTGCTTTGCCACTCAGGCAATATTTCTAGAAAAATTGTGTTGACGGTAGATACCTATCGAAAGCTTTGTGAGAGCTAAGCTTTCGCTAGTGGCTTTGATAGGTCGTTAGCCCGCAGTAGGTATTTTTGACGTAGTCCGAATGCTTTTGCTACTGTAGACCTATTTTTAATATGGATGTATATTTGCAAAGCTGGAAGGGTTCTTAACATTATAACTCTTCTAATACTCAGGCAGTCTAATGTTTATGTATTAACCTTAACTGCTGTTCTGATTTTGATGCATTCGTATACGAGTATCATTTGGTGTCAATCTGGTGTCAATCGATTCGTTTATGGTCCAGGGTTATATCAAGTTTTTTGTAGTCAGATCACAGTTTTATAAAAAAACATTAACAAAAACAGTAAAAAAAGGTTTACTTTTTCTTGCTAATGTTTTTTATATCTCCTTTTTAAAAAGAAGAGAAACAACTTCGTGTTGAGCAAACTTAAAACACAAAATAAGTAAACAACCGATGAAAATTTACCACTTTGTATATTTTAGCTCGTCGTATTTTACAAGGTAGTGGTTTTTTTATATAGAATAATAATTTTTCTTTAATTTCTATTTTTATCTCCTATTATTATAATAAATCATGAACTTCCCTTATTTATTTATTTATTTATTTATTTATTTATTATTCCCTTGTTTCGGAACTAGCAGAATTGTAATGTTGAATGTAGTGTTTTGTGTAGTTCTGTATCCACAGCACCTCTAGCTGAGTTAGTAGCTTTTTATTGACACGACACACAGGAGACACTACGAGTAGATTAGATTTCATGTTTAAGTTTATTTATGTGTATGTGTTTATTATATGTTAAACCAACGACTAAACGTTATGCAAACCAGTCTGTGCAGTCTTCATAATATAAATTGCGCACGTAAATTGTCCTCGAAAGACAGAAAATATTTTTGCGCATCCATTATTACAATTATGTCTGAAGTTAAGGTGTATTCACAATTATTTCCAGGATAAAAAGTAACCTATATGTTATTTCAGACTATAATCTAAATAGATTACACAAAAATTTTAAAAATTTTAGCACAAAACTTTGTGCTCAGCCAAATTGGTTCAATTGTTGCGGCGTAATTGACTAACAAACATCTGATAGTGATACATTTAAACTTTCGCATTTATAATAATATTATTAATAGGATTAATTATAATATTATGTTCTTGATATTAATTAATTATTTATAGGTTTAGAAAAAAAATATATTTTGTTCGATACTTTAGGTATAATCACTCAACCACATGACATTTTCTCATTTGGCTCGTTACACTTGCTTAATCCACATAATACTTTTCCTCTGACAATTTTGTTGATATGTTAAAGTTTTTCTCTGCGAGATCAAATCAGAAGTGAGCAGATCCGTAAAAAACCAAAGTTGTTCAGCGAGTCGCGAGGCTAAAAAGAAAATGAACGGGATACTTAGTTCAAAGAACGTTGGGGACCTAAGGTGCTGGACCCTGCACCGAAAGTGTTGCCCAGTGTTGGCAGACCCCCCACTAGGTTGGCCGGTGACATCAGACCATTGAACCGCTAGATACAGGCGACATAAAACCGAGATCTGTGGTAGTTCATGCAAGAGACCTTTGTCTATAGGTTGATAAAGAAGACGATGAATTTGAAAGCATTTAACCAACTTTCATGATAAAGTTGACCTGGACATCTACCCAAGATTTTTATCTTTCGGAATGATTCAGTGCTTATTAAATTGATTACAAAAAATGCCAAATAAAAAACTAATTTGAACTCCTTTCTCGTAACATTCGTATACTCAAGAAAGAATACCAGGAATTATTTTACTCTCTGTATCAGTTTTACTCTGAATCATAGCAATTATTTACTCGTGAGTAACAATTTTAATCTTAGAGTAGGATATGGTGAAACGCAGTACTAGTTTTTTACTCGTAGCATAAGTGCTAGTTTTTTCTCAGTAACACTTATAGTTCCACGTTGGCAAAATTGAGCCTAAATGGAATAGCGAGGACATTAAAATTCATGCTCAGTGTGCATATTACGAATGATAGAGGGAGCGTGGCGTGAATAACTTTGTGTTTGTTTTTTGTTCCCAGTAACTCTTATTTCGCCGGAGGTGAAATTTTTTGAAAGCCACAACTTCCTGACGGCTTTGAAACGGTTCTTTTTATTTTGCATTATATTGTGTAAGAGGCGTTTTAGTTAAATTTCACCATTGAAAAGTTGATAAACTACAATAACTTTATTATACCTCTTAGTGCCGATTTGACCAACATTGAGCAACTTTTAATCGCGGAATAAATCTGTAAGGAACGCTTAATTGATGGATAAATTGGACGTTCTAAGAGCTTTTGTATTGAAAATCTGCCAAAACATCAATCAATCAATCAATTCCATAGTTATCGTCGGTGAAATTGGCACTTACAGTACATTGGTAGTAACTCCATTATTCACGTCAATTGCTTGCTCCATTTTTGCGTGATAGAAAGACAAACAAATACACTAGGTATCGCATTTATACATTAGTAGCAAAACTGAAGTGGAAATGACCCGCAGGGTTATTACGTATCTCGCGACAGGTTCGCGACAGGCGTAAATTGCGCAATCGTTGCTGTCAAACGTCACTTCTGCTGTCAAACGTCACTTCTCAAACGTCAAATTTCAGTAGTGACAGCAGTAGCAACACGACAGCAATCACTACGCGATCGGTTGCAAAATGTCACTAAAATTCGTATTACGCAAGCCAATCGCACGGCTATTGCTCGCCTATTGCAAAATGTACTTTTCTTTTTTAGAGATGCTTGATGGAGAAGAAAGGAAGTCCAAATACTTCGAGAGGGTTTTACCACAGACCACAACACAAAACAAATAAAAAATATAACAATTAAACCACTGACGACGATAAACACTGTGTATTTTGTTTACATCTATTGCCGTCCTATCGCGAGTGGCGCTAGTATCGACACGTGAGCAATAGACGTGCGATTGGCTTCCGTAATACGATTTTTAGTGACATTTTGCGACCGATTGCTGTCGCGTTGCTATTGCTGTTGCTGTTGTAAATTTTTACGTAATCAGGGTGCGGGGTACGTGATTCGAAGAGCTGATGGTCGTTGGGGTTCGGCGACCTCGCACCGAATCGCAATATTGGCACACCCCCGCTAGGTGTATCGACGACATCAAACGAGTGGCAGGGAGACGCTAGACATAGGCGGCGCAAGACCAAGACCTGTGGAAGTCCACGCAATAACTGTTTATCAGTGGACGTCCATCGATTGATAAAAAAGAAGAACAACAACAAGTAGGATTGTTTTTGTTATATATAGTTATAACTAGCTTTAACCCGCGGCTTCGCTCACGTTAGGTTCGATTTTTTAACCCCTTATTTAACCCTTTTGGGGTTGAAATTTTCCAAAATCCTTTCTTAGCGGATGTCTAACAGCTACCTGTATACCAAATTTCAGCTCGATCGGTTCAGTGGTTAGAGCTGTGCGTTCATAGATCAGTCAGTCAGTCAGTCAATCAGTCACCTTTGCCTTTTATATATTTAGATTGTTATTTTAAAAGTATTAGCTAATCGCATAGCATGTAATATAGTCCTATTCGCGTCGGAAGCGGATGATGGTAATTACAACACAACTGTACACGGGATGGCCGGATCGCGTGACAACGACGGGTAGCACTGGCGACGCATGTTTGTCTACACAAATGCCTTGGAATCCTACTAATTTATCTTCTTCTTCTTCTAAAGATATAAAAGGAATAAGTGACTGACTGACTGATCTATCAACGCACAGGTTAAACCACTGAACGGATCGGGTTGGGTATACAGATAGCTATTAGGACATAGGTATTCAATAGGAATGGATTTTTGAAAATTCAATCCCTAACAGGGTAAAATAAGGTTTGAAGAATTGAACTTAAAGAGCGAAACCGCGGGAAAAAGCTAGTATACATGCGAAAGTTTGAATGTAAGGATTGATGGTTGGATATTTGTTACTCAATCACGCCGCAACGACTGAACCGATTTGGTTGGGCACAGAGATAAATTATAGTATGGAATGATACATAGGTCTCATTTTATCCTGGAAAGTTTAAGAGTTGCCGCGGGAATCGAAGTCACGGACATCAACTAGTTTAAAATAAAAAACAGTGTTTTTTTAATCATATTACTATTGATGTCGATGTCGAAATAAAATAAATAATAAATATATTTTTTTAATTAATTATTATTTATTTTATTTAGCGTCGGAAAAGGTCACGATACTCTTGTTCAAATCGCACGGGATCTTTTTGATTTTCCGGGATAAAAAGCCTATGTTACTCTGATGTACCCATGCAAAAAATAACATCGATCCGTTGCTATGTTGTGGCGTGATTGAAGAACAAATCAAAAAACCAACAAACAAACACACTTTCACATTTATAATATTAGTAAGGATTCTTATTGTATAGCGCAACTTACTCCGCCCGCCGTACGTAATACTAGACGCGCGTCGCATAGCAAAAATAATAAGTTGATTTTTTCACCACTTTACTCCAGCTTAATGTCTCAAGAAAAATGAGTGATTATGTGAGTAAATATAGTAATAAGTCGCCACTTAGCCGTTTAAGTGCCACTATTAAAATATTTTGTGAAAATAAACACCAAAGGGTAACGCACAAAAGCTATCATCATACCTAGAACGTCATATTTGACGACGTCAGATGTGTTCGTAGCGATTTCGTAGCAAGATTATAGACGCTACGAGATGCTACGAACAGCTGTACAAATTGCATTTAATCTGTCGTTTTTATATTGTATCAAGCCTACCTTTAGTTGTATGAATATTTAAGACCTCTTTAAGACCGAGAATAACTGTGATGGTCAAAGGTCAAACTCGATCACCCATCCAGTTACTGACAAAGATTAGTGTTGCTTACCTAGTGTTATGCACTGTCTCAAACAAGTCACACATCCCTAATGTATGATGAATAAGTATTTATAATGCTCCGTATACATATTAATATGTTTAAGTCTCCTTTTGACAGGTGACGTTGAGATAAACGCCTCGGCGAATGGAAAATTTTATGGAAAAATGTTGGGAAATAAATATGAAAATCTTAAGCGACGAAACACTACACCTAATTGCCTTTTTGAGTGACAGAAGGCTGACATTGCGCGGAGAATAAGGCTGCCTTTCCATCGGAAATGTGCAGCAATTCGTAGCGAAGAATCTGCACAAACTACACTTGCAGGATCGCTTCATATCTTAGCAACTTCAAAAAAGAATCGAGGTACTAATTCGACTCGCATTTTTATCCGATTACAGAAAATCTAAAAAGAAGGGTTATGATTTTAGCAGTCTGTATGTGTGTATTTTAACGGCTACTCTTGGACTCGATCGAAAGGAATGAATGTATTTTACTGAGTTTCAACCGTTTTATTGTTATATTTGTGACTCCCTCTATGAGTTAATCTGGCAGATTGAAGATACGCATTGCATGATTTATTAGAAATTTTATTCGCCACTACCTCACGCACGTGATTGTCATTCGTAATCTCTTTGACTATAATTTTATTTATTTATTTGAGACTAGCCTTCGCTCGCGACTTCATTCACACTTTTTAAATATTGCTGGAACTGTTTATCTTTCAATAAGAAAAAATTAAAAATACCGTAACCTGGCTATGGAAAATTGGATGTAACATCCGTCATTATTAATTTTGTTCGTATAAAATATTGTCACCGAGTCCGTAATAACCAATCGATACATACCTCATTAAAAAAATCGTTGCAGTAATTTAGGCGCTACGGTGGAACATACATAAATACAAACATACATACGTAGATCGCTAAAATTATAACCCTTACTTTTGGCTTTGCTTAGTCGGGTAAAAATAGAAACGTTAAGTTGATGTCTGAAGAGATCTGGTGGGTATTTTGCTGGATAGAGATTGTCTGGTGATAGAGGCGGCCCATTAGAAGATAAAACTTTTTATTGGCCGCGCGCGTCGACACTTTATGAGCTATCTGCCCGGCCGAAGGCTCCACGAACACTGTGGTCTTGTCATGAATTTTAATAATATTTTCTATACACATACGATACTATTCCTATATTATTACATTCCTTTATAATACTATCCCGTTGACCGAATTCTCAGGCAGGGCAATCTCACTGGAGACGAGCCAACCGCGCAAGAGATATATTATACACACTATTGTGCACAAATACAGGTGAACTCTCTATTCCCTCACTCTCATCATCCGGCAATATGACATGACCGAGAGAGAGATGAAAAACAGTACCGACCGGTGTCTTTGGATGCTCTCAGTAGCGCGGGGGTAGAACACCAGAAACTTCAGAACTGGGCTGCCACTGAGAATTCCTTGAGAGAAAAACCGAATACTAACTTTTACCCCACCTGCGAATCGAACTCAGGACCAGCAGGGTCCGACAGCTGGCACGCTCATACAATGGACCACCCACAGCAGACTTAGATTTGGTTGATCCCCTGGTGCAACAGGTTTCCCGTTTATTTTTTTACGTGATATCAATTTCGAACATGACATCCTTTTTCAAATCCAAAATAACTAAAATTTTAAAATTTTGTTTTAAATGTCGTTTCGTTCAAGTCGATATGTGCAGTTGTCGCCAGATTCCCATTTTGTTTCGCCTGTTGAAGAGTTACGATGGGATGACAATACAAAGTTATCTTTCGATTTCACTCACGCGCGAAACTATAAATAAACTGGGCATGGAAGAAACTTCGTGCCTGAATACACTTCGAGTCGAACCGGCTTCTTTTCTAAGGCCGCTGTCAGACGACCGGTAAAATAGTCTGTCCGGCAATAAAACATAGTATACTAATAGGCTCTGACGACCGACAAGTGGCGGTATAACCATTTCGCACTGGCTAGACTGAACAAATGACACAGGCCGGTGTCGGGCAGCAGCGACACCGGTGCGATCAGTCTAGCCCTGCGATGACCAACACGCCTGCCCAGCGCGGTCATTACGGGCAAAACCTTGTATGGTGCACAACACAAGGCCAAGGCCCCTAGTTCCCGGCGGCCCCGTTATTCCCGACCCTGGCAGCGGTCGTGGTAATGGCGGGGCAGGGGGTGCTAAGAATCTCCGGATGGGATTCCGCTGCCAACCCCGACGACTGGACCTGGCGACATACAACGCACGCACTTTGAGGACCGACGAGAAGATCATCGAGCTGGAAGAAGCAGTGAACAAGTTGCGCTGGAATGTTATAGGTTTGTCTGAAGTCCGAAGAGAGGGGGAGGACTCGATAATCCTCAATTCCGGCAACTTGTTTTACTACCGGGAGGGCGACCAGCAGTCCCAGGGTGGTGTTGGGTTTATCGTCCACAAGTCCCTCGTTAACAACATTGTCGAAGTCACAAGTGTGTCGAGCAGGGTAGCGTACCTTATACTCAGAATAACCAAACGGTATTCGCTGAAGGTTATACAGGTTTACGCACCGACAACTGCACACACTGACGAGGAGGTGGAGGTTTTGTATGAGGATATATCAAAAGCCATACACGCCTCCACTACTCACTACAATGTTGTGATGGGGGATTTCAACGCAAGGTTAGGTGAACGAAGCGGTGCAGAGACGAGGTTGGGGCAATTTGGGCATGGGCGAAGGAACCATAGGGGCCAAATGTTGGCCGACTTCATGGAGAAGGAGGGCCTCTTTATGATGAACTCCTTCTTCAAGAAGCGGCCACACAGAAAATGGACATGGATGAGTCCCGATGGTTCCACGAGAAATGAGATAGACTTCATCATGTCGACCAAGCGGCATATATTCAATGATGTCTCTGTGATCAATAGGGTAAAAACCGGCAGCGATCACCGTATGGTAAGAGGCACATTGAATATCAACGTGAAGCTGGAACGGGCCAGACTGGTGAAGTCAACTCTCCGACCTACTCGTGCTCATATCCAAAACCCCGAAAACTTCCAACTCGAACTGCAGAACCGATTCGATTGCCTAGCAGATTGCGTTTCTGTGGACGATCTTAACAACAGGTTTGTGGAAACTGTCCATACTGTGGGGTCTAAGTTCTTTAAGACCCATTGCAGGAAAAGAACCAAAAAGTTCTCTGACCACACACTCAAACTAATGGAAGAGAGACAAGAGATGAGACTTCAGTCGTCGGCAGACGCGGATGCCTATCGGCAAATTAATAGGCAGATCTCTAAGGCTCAAACCCGCGACCTTCGTATCTTTAATACCGAGTGTATTAAAGATACCATCGAGCGGAACCGAGGCTCCAAAGTGTTCGCGAGAGATCTGTCTATCGGACAGAGCCAGCTGACGCGGCTGAAAACTGACGACGGTCGTCTCGTTTCTTCTCGTCCTGAGGTTTTGGGAGTGGTCGAGAAGTTCTATGGACAGTTATATACCACGACACAGAAACCTGTTGAAGATTTGGCCAAAGACCCTAGAGCCAAACTGACCCGACACTATACCGAAGATATCCCGGACGTCAGCCTATACGAGATTAGTATGGCTCTCAAACAACACAAGAACAACAAGGCGCCAGGTGATGACGGAATCACGGCGGAACTCCTGAAAGCGGGTGGAAAACCGGTTTTAAAGATCTTTCAGCGATTGTTCAATTCCGTCATTCACGAGGGTACAACGCCGGAAGCATGGCACAGGAGCGTGGTGGTTCTGTTCTTCAAAAAAGGTGATAACACCTTGTTGAAGAATTATAGACCCATCTCGCTGCTGAGTCATGTTTATAAGTTGTTCTCGAGAGTCATTACGAATCGTCTCGCCCGTAGGTTCGACGACTTCCAGCCTCCCGAACAAGCCGGTTTCCGAAAAGGCTTTAGCACCATAGACCACATTCATACGCTGCGGCAGGTTATACAGAAGACGGAAGAGTATAACAGGCCACTTTGCTTAGCGTTTGTGGACTATGAGAAAGCCTTCGATTCGGTGGAAACCTGGGCTGTATTGAGGTCGCTGCAGAGATGCCGTATTGACTACCGGTACATTCAAGTGTTGAAGTGTTTGTACGAAAACGCCACTATGTCAGTACGTATACAGGACCAGACTACAAGGCCAATCCAATTGCAGCGTGGAGTGCGGCAGGGAGACGTAATCTCCCCGAAGCTCTTTACCGCTGCGTTGGAGGTCGTCTTTAAGCTTCTGGATTGGAACGGACTTGGCATCAACATAAACGGCGAGTACATCACTCACCTTCGATTTGCCGATGACATAGTCATTATGGCAGAGACTCTGGGAGACCTCAATACAATGCTCAATGACCTCAGCAGGGTTTCTCAACAGGTGGGCCTTAAAATGAACATGAGCAAGACGAAAATCATGTCTAATGCTCATGCTCCGCTCCACCCAGTAATCGTGGAGAACTCTGCACTCGAAATTGTAGACGAGTATATATACCTGGGACACACAGTCCAGCTAGGTAGGTCCAATTTCGAGAAAGAGATCAACCGCCGAATCCAACTCGACTGGGCAGCGTTCGGGAAGCTTAGAGATGTCTTTTCGTCCAAAATTCCTCAGTGCCTGAAGACTAAAGTCTTCGAACAGTGCGTGTTGCCAGTGATTACTTACGGATCCGAAACATGGTCGCTAACTATGGGCCTCATAAGAAGGCTCAGGATCACTCAGCGGGCGATGGAGAGAGCTATGCTCGGAGTATCCCTGCAAGATCAAATCAGAAATGAGGAGATCCGTAGGAGAACCAAAGTCACCGACATAGCTCTGCGGGTTGCGAAACTGAAGTGGAAATGGGCGGGGCACATAGTTCGAAGAGCTGATGGTCGATGGGGTCCCAAGGTGCTGGAGTGGCGACCTCGCACCGGGAAGCGCAGTGTTGGCAGACCCCCCACTAGGTGGACAGACGACATCAAGCGAGTCGCAGGGAGCCGCTGGATTCAGGCGGCGCAAGACCGAGGCTTGTGGAGGTCCATGCAGGAGACTTATGTCCAGCAGTGGACGTCCATTAGTTGAAGAAGAAGAAGAAGAAGATACTAATAGGATATTTACCACAGTGTTTTCGTTGCAGGATGCTTCGGGTGACAGGTCAATAGAACTTAGGTAATTTATTATGTATTTTTTTTTAAATATATTAGCCAAGCTGAACTTGATTTATATTGTCCTCTCCCTTCCAAATAAATGGAAAGCTTGTGTTAGGAGTGGGTACGACAGTAGTGCAACGGGTGAGGCTCAAACCTGCGACCTTTCAGTTCTCAGTTACCTTTAATTTATTATGTATTGTTGCAATTATAACCACAAGAAAGTTCTTGAGGCGATAATAATGTATATCTATGAAGCAATTAAATAAGAATTTTATACAAATATCACCGAAAATCAAGTCTGGTGGGAGACTTTGGTCGTGGCTAGTTACCATCCTACCATCAAAGATGTGCCTCCAGTGGTTAAGCGTTCCGGTACGATATTATGAAGAAAGAATAGTTAGCTGACAATCTTAGACTACATCTTTACTTACCATCAGATGAGATCGCAGTCAAAGGATATCTTGTCCAAATCTTGTCATTGAATTTAATAAAAAACAAACCTGTATATACTTTGTGCTAATGTGCAAATCCAGAAGGGGTCGCTAGTCTTTATTAAATGTAAATTAATTTCCTTTTGAAAGTGAATGTTGTGGAAGTTAACAGCCAAACTGAAACCACTAAAGTTTAATAACTCTCCTAGTTATCGACTTGAGACAACTTCGCTAAACCGCCACAGTCTTTGAAATTCACCCTCACGACCGCTGGCTAGGTCCGTTACTTACAATTTAGAAACAACTAGTCGGAACGGGGCTGGTGAAGTTAAATGAAAATGTTTGTAAATGTAACGTTTATTCGCATGTGTTTCCTGTGGACAGATCTACAAGTACCTGTTATAGTCTTAAAAATATCAAAATATTGATTCGGAGTATTTTCGAAAATACAAACATACATTCATATGTACACTACTAAAATCATAACCCTTTCTTTAACTTTTACATTGCCATAGTCAAAAAATATTATGTACGAGTATATTCGTTAGTTATAGTGACGTCAACATCGTAAACTACGCCTAACGTTGTACTAGGTATTGCCCGCGACTTCATACGTCTGGGGTTAATTTTTTAAAAATCTCGCAGGAAACCTCTGTTTTTCCGGTATAAAACATATGTCACTTTCCGAGTCCTCAACTATATTTATGCAAAAAATCAAATCGATCCGTTGCTCCGTTGCTGCGTGATTGAAGGACAAATCAATTAACCAACATGCTTACACACTTTCGCATTTATAATAATATTATATTAGTAAAAATTTACGCCAAACTACATTCAGACTAAATTGCCACTAGACCAAAGGAGTAGTCAGTAGGAAGCAAAATTATAATAAACTAGTAGCGAAGCCTTAGAAAAATAAGAAATGTAAGTTTAAACTGCAAAACAGTAAAATAGGTACAAAATAGAGGAGAATTTTTCTTACTTTAGATACTTACTTTAATTAGGTAAATTGTATAATTAAATAATGGCCTTGCCGCGACGGCTTCATGAGCCGGTCTTAGCTTCTTTCTTTTAATTTTGCGTTTTCTTGAAGCATTTTTTATCTAGAAAAAGTGGGTAGGCATTAATGAGTAGTAAAACGAGAAAAATGACAAAAGTAAAACGCACTTCGAATACGAATTTTAATTTAAAGTATATTATTGCTTTATGGGGTTGTTGATTTATTGAAAGGAACAACGGAACGACTTGCTTTTTTGCATAGATATAAAGACCTAGACAGTGTCAAAATATAGTTTTATTTTCGATTCCGTGGAATTTTTGGAAAAAACATGGCAAAGAAAGTCATAGATTCAACTCTTTGATTCAAGATAAGTAGTACCAAAGTATATTTTTAGTCTCAATAGCCCGAAGATTACACAGCCGACGAGTACATGTATAAACAAATAAAATAAAATTAATAAAAATAAAATTAAAGCGCGGAATGAAAACTGAAAGGTTGACGATTCGATCCCTAATTGTTTCAGTATGGTCGGAACCACTCCACACAAGCTTTCCATTTATTTGGAGGCGAAAGCAAAATAATATTCTTCTAAGTACCGATTTAACCGAGGAATAAATTAGACGTTCTGACAGTTTTGGTATTGAAAATCTGCCAAAATATTGAATTTACGCCGGGATAAGACTTACGTTGGTGAAATTAGCCATAAAAATAAAACTTTAGTAGTAGAGTTTACGTTTGAATTAGGTACGTGTGGCCTAGCTATGACAGCGCATATCAACAATCATACTGGTTAAGCAAATTTGACCCAGGTCGATAACTGGATGCGTGTCCAAAATTGGCCTTTTCTCCCCTCCATGTCTCGGAGAGCACGATAAGCCGTTGGTCCTTGTTGTATCACTAACAGTTACCGTTAAATATAGGAGTCAAAATCTCATTCTCTTAGCCGAGTCGTATGCGGAAGTATTTGAAAACCACCGCATTATTATCCCAAGAAAACTCCTACCATTGCAATAATCAATACTAAGGTAATGACCCACAGAAATGGAAAATACGATGGAGAGGGAGAGAGAGAAAGAAAATAATAGGTAAAAACTAACCCAATAAACAAAACTCTGTTTGACAAAGGTGGTCGTCTCGGAGTAGAAATATAGAATAGAGCTGGCTCAGTAAATGGGTCAAGTTTCTCAAAGGCCAATGGTCCCCGGTCCCCGGTCCCCTGTCGCCTGTCCCCTGTCGCCGGGCCCCGGTCCGGGGGCGTGGGGCCGCGATTCGTTGCAGGCCGGCTGTTTGTCTTCATTGCGCTGTCGGCGTTATTTGAATCATTCTTCGGGAGTTTTATAGAGGTTTCATCCGTATTAAATCTTGGAATGAAGACTTGGATCTTTTAAGGTACGAGCTCTTGATTGCGCAATAAAAATATGTTTATAAAGTTCATTATAGTTGAGAAGGCGCTGTGTGACAATTTCAAATAGTTACGGCCATTTGCATCGACCTGCTGAATAAACTTAAGTTGAATTTTTTTTACCTGTCCTTGTCTTGTAATAAACTTGTAATTGTAAGTATAATAATAATAATATTTATTTTCATAAAACAGGGTTACAAATATAGACTAAACCTAATAATAAATGCAACAACACTTATATTATTAGGTTCAGAACTGGCTGTCCTTGCTAGATTTTGTCAATCTGTGTTAAGGACAGCCAGCCCTTTCCCTCAAAAAATGACACCATTAGCACTTATTACTAGATCAAAGTATACTACAAGGACAATTTTATAACAAAAAGACAAACACTGTGTGTGTGTGTGTGTGTGTGTGTGTGTGTGTGTGTGTGTGTGTGTGCGTGCGTGCGTGCGTGCGTGTGTGTGTGTGTGTGTGAATAGGCGCCAGCAATGTTTTTATGAATTTTGATAAAAAAATAAATAGATAAGTAATTAAATAAAGATATGATAAAGAGAAGGTAGATTAGATTAATTTTTGAAGAAATCTTCTATTTCATCATATGATTTATCGAGAAGAAATGACGTTATTTTCTGTTTACACTTCGTGAGCGGCAAGTTAAAAATAGGCAATTTCGCATTGAGTTTATTGTACAAATATGGACCAAGGAAGTAGCTAAAACGTTTGGTAAAGGCAAGCTTAGGCGCACGCAAAGAACAAATTTTGTTTTTGCGTCGTGTATCAATGTTACGGTACGGTGTTTTTTTATGCATATTCAAAATTAAATTTAGAATGAACAGCTTCCTAACACTGAGGACTTTGCAATCTTTATAGAGCAACGATGTGGAGAAAAGTAGGGGCCGAAAAGTAGCCACCTTTAGAATGGCACGTTGTGCGACTTCGAGAGGCTTGAGAGTAGTTTTAGCGGCGCCTCCCCAGCAAGTGATACAATATTGGACAATAGATTGGCATAAGGCGTAGTATACTTTACGTATCACTGAAGAATTTGCCACATAACGAAGATTTTTGAAAATGAAAATTAATTTACGAACCCTATTTGTGAGCAAATCGATATGGTCTTTAAAATTTAAATGTTTGTCCAGAAGAATTCCAAGGTATTTAATGTTGTCAGTAGAAGCTATGGATGCACATTGACAGTTTGTCCTATAAGTCACATGGCAAGAGTGAGCTTTAATGGTTAGTGGAGATAGAGGTTGAGAGATTGAACGAATTGAATACGTAATAAGTTTAGTTTTGGAGGTGTTAAGCGTTAGAGAGTGGGAAAGTAGCCAATCACAGACAATGTCAAAACCACACTGGGCTGTTTTTTTAATTTCAGGCCAAGATTTGCTGTAGAAGGTTATAGCTGTATCATCTGCAAAAGATACTACTTGGGCGTTTGATATTTGGAGGTTACAAAGATCATTAATAAAAATTAAAAAGAGGGTCGGGCCTAAGATGCTTCCTTGTGGAACACCATAAGAAATTGGTAGCTCATCACTAAAAAAGTTATTGATTTTGGTAACTTGTGTTCGATTGGTAAGGTAGGAGCGGAAGAAATTTAGTTGGTTGCCACGAATACCCATTCCTTCTAGCTTGACTAAGAGAGTAGGAATGGGCACTGTATCGAACGCCTTAGCAAGGTCCAGAAAAATTGTCAGGACTTTATCTCCATTATTCAGATGGTGAACTACATTATCAGTGAGCTCGAGGACAGCATCTGTTGTGCTTTTATTTTTCCTGAAGCCAAATTGTTGTGTTGAAATTAAATTAAAATGTTCAAGGTAGCGTACCAGCCTGTTACAAACCAAGCGCTCAAGAATTTTTGACATAGCTGTAAGAATAGCAATGGGACGATAATTGTTTACAGCTTTTTCATCACCAGCTTTGAAAATAGGGATGATTACTGCCTTTTTAAAGGACGCTGGAAAAATGCCTAATGCAAAACATTGATTGAAAATGTGACAAAGAATAGGTGCCAAAATTTTTGAATATCTTATGAGTATCACTGGAGAGATACCATCCCAGCCAGTGGCAGCACTAGATCTCAAGGAATTAATGATGGATACGATTTCTACAATATCAGTTTCTTCAAGAACAAATGAAGATAGACAATTAACTGTAGCTGACACTGTAGAAAAAGTTGCGCATGATGCTTTTTGGGCAATGCTATTTGCCATTTCTGTACCTATGTTCGCGAAAAAACCATTTACAGAGTTACATGCCTCATATGGGGAAGAAGCACTCAGTAAAAGCTGAGAACTATGGTGTTTAGGTTTGCCATCAAAACAAATTTTTTTGATAGTATCCCATAATTGTTTGGAGTTGTTTCCTGCTTTAGTTATCTCCTGGGAATCATACAACCTTTTTGCTTTTTTTAATATCTTACAACAATAGTTTCTGTATCGTTTATAAGTTAGTTTAAGAATTTCATTATCTGGGAACTTTTTAACTTTACTGTGCAACGAGTCTCTATGTCTCATACACCTCAACAATCCTTGCGTAATCCAGGGTTTGAGAATTCGCTTGTTACTAGGAGGCCTTGATGTAGTAGTGTTTTCTGTAATAGCTTGCGCAAGCATCTTAACAAGAGAATCAGTAGCAATATCAGGATTTGTGATGGAAAAAATATAAGATAAATCTAATTTTTCGATTGTGTTATCCAGATTTTCATAGTTAATCCTTGTATACGTACTGAAAGGCTGAGTCGAGCAAGTTTTTTTTGCAAGGCCAATTAAAGTAGCATAGTGATCAGTAACTGTTGTATTTAGAACAAGTGTGGTAGCCGATAATTTTGTGCGTAGAATGACGTGATCTAAACAGTTGTTGGCTCTAGTAGGGATCGTATGTGCTGGTAAATAGCCATGAAATGCAAGGTTATTTAGGTACTCTTGTGAACGAGAATCTAGAGAATTGGGCTTAATATCTAAGTTAATATCGCCTGTGATAACAACTGACTTGTAACTTGTTAGTGACGATAACATTTTATTAAGTGCGGAATTAAACATATCAATGTTGTCTATAGAAGGTGACCTATAGATACAAAGAATAGCAACATCACAGTTAAGCTTAATAATTAATCCAGATGCTGAGAGCTGAAAATCTGGCTCTTCACAAGAGTGACTCAAGTCATTCCTAACAAAAACAACAACACCATCACTTTGATTTAAATGTTTAGTCGTTCGGCGCATTGTATAGTTTGTTAAGTTTGGTATGTGTAGGTTATTATTGCAAGGGAGCCAGCACTCGGTAAGAACTATTATGTCATTGTCAAAAGGAATGCGCTGTAAGAGAGTTTGAAAATTGTTAAAATTGCAATTGATGGATCTTATGTTTTGTGACAAGATTTTCAAAAAGTTTCCCGGGTTTTGAAGGTATGACTTAGATAATTCAGGATTACACGTGTAAGCTTCCGATACAGAAAATACATCAACATTTTCATTTAGTGTATTTACTTGGCTATGCACTGTAAAAAATTATAAGTTTGGCGGGTAGTAAGTAGGAAATAAAAAAGACAGGAAAAAGAATGTGTTTGCCCCAGATGAATGTAATATGTATACATATATATATATTTTTTTTTTTTTTTAAATTGCCTACATCGTATAAGTTGCTAATGTTATGAATTTTGTATTCAAAATAGGAGGTACATAATGTGTATGTAAGTAATAAAGTAAGTGTGTACAGCATGTATAAAGACATATACTTTGTTTTTGTGTAAGTGATAGTAAGGTGAACTGTTATGTGACGAATTGTAAAAATATTTTTAAAGTTAAAATGAACATGCAACAATACATAAAAAAAAGAAAATGACATTAAATAACTTAGTAGTCACTTTTGAGATGACTTTGCAAGCTCTTGGAGTTGTAACTCATTTTTAACAATAATATAAGGACTCTCATTGTTCTTTCTTAGCATTATACGGCCATTAGCTGTCCAGCAATAATTGAAATTATGTGATTTGGCAAAGCTGCGAGACACAAAGAACAATCTACTCGCTTTGGCGTCAAGTGTTCGCCAACATATAATGGGGACTTGAGATCATTAAAGCCAACATGTGATGAATTCAGTTTTGCAGATGGATTCTTATTATTGTATTCCTTTGCCGATTTTAGAAATTGAAATTTAGTTAACGTGTTGGAAAATTCAATCATAATGCTAGAAGTTTTAGATTCTTTTTTAGAGGGTTGTCTACTGACGTCACGAATGTCTGAGGCTTGCAAATTGAAGTTCAAAATTGTAGATAAATGCCTAACCATAGCAAATAGGTTGTCCTTTGCCTCCCGTTGGCTTTTAGGTACATTGCGTAACTCAACACAAGTTTTAATAAGATTTCTGTCCAAAAAATCAATTTTTTCTTCCAAGGATGACAGCTGTATAGCCACTGACCCTTTTTCCTTTTCTAGACAGGTAATTTTTGATTCTAATGAGGTCAGTTGATTGGACATGAATGTCATAGATTTTTCAATTTCATTATTTGTGGTTTCAATGTGCGAATACTGGTTTTTAATGTCAAGAAAATGATTCTCCAGCTTGTCCAAGCGCGCGCTTTGTGTGGAAAAAAGTTGCCGAATCAAATCTCTAATCTCTTCCTTAAAACCTGCCAGCTCGTCAGCAAAATCTTCATTGGAAGGCCGTCGCCGTTTAGCACGTTGACTAGCATTACTAGTAAAATCTGTCATTAACTGTTCATCTTGACATAATTTGCGTATGTCTGAGTCAGAATGACGTGTCGGGGAGTTGTACGCAGTGGACGAGTGTGGTGGAGTCTTGTACATAGTGTTTCAAAGTTACTCAGTGCAAAATCAAAACGCAGAATAGGTTGTTATTGTTCTCGGACTAGCTCCTCCTTTTCCGGCAGCCAGCGACGCGCGAGTTTTGAATTGGCCAATAGAATTAGTTATGCGTAAGTGAGGTGTATGGCTCACCGCTTGACATCGCTGAACTCCTGGTACATGAAGTTGAGTTAACACTGTGTTTTAATGATTTTTAACGATTTTGTTGATTTATTTTTACTTCGAAAAGAAAATTAATATAAATAACACACGTCCATCACCCGTGGCGTCCGAGAGGGAAGGGGAAGTGTAATTTTTTGACAAGTTTATTTCAGAGTTTATTATAAAAAATTACAGCATTACTAATTTTTTTGAAGGTGACTAAGCGATGTGGTGCAAATCAAGTTGTTAAAGCGTGTGTAAAATTAGAGACCTAATATAATATATTGACCTTCAAAATTGATGAACGAGGAGCGCGGGAAGCGCGGGACTTAGAAAAAATAAAGTACGGAGTTCTCCTCGGTAATTACTTGCATAGGAGTTTGGAATTCGATAGGTATTCACTGCGGTAAAGCCGCCTTACCACCACATCTAGTCAACAGGAGTTCTATAAGCTTAGCTATGAAAATATAGAGATTCCATTATTGGGTTTGACAGATATAGCACACCACAGAGACCTTTGTTCGTTAGTGGATGTCTAGATCATTCAGTACGAATAAAATTTTTCATGTATTTTTTATTTAATTGAGTTTCTTTTTGTATCTGAAATGAAAGGATCGGAACAGCGGATATTTTGCATACGCGGCGATGCCCTGCCGCCCGCCCCGCCGCCCGCCCCGCCGCCCGCCCCGCCGCGCCGCCCGCCCGTAACGAGGACACCGGAACGTCTCTTGTTGTAGTGTATTCTCGTTACGCTCGTTACAAGTCCAGGAGTCAGTACAATAAGTACTAACCGCGTCCGTGACGATCACGAATTTAACAAACGGTGAAGCCTAGGGGTTAAAATTCAGCCTTCTTTTCGATCAGTCTGGCTCTCGAATCCAAGGCTTACTAACTTAACGAACTTGATCTTTAATTCTTTGATATTACCTGTATGCAATAGTTTTTTTTTAAATTAAGATACTGCACATACAATATCATTCATAATGTATAAAATCTAACTTAATAACATGCACATAAGATTATAATTATCTATGATAATAATATCACCTACCGTAAATAGCCTACTTTTGCTTTAAATTCTATCTTCTCTCGCCTTAAATAGCCTAATTTTACTTTAATTGATAATTCTAACTTTTCGAACTATGTAATATAAATAGTGCTGATGCAATCACTGTGTTTGCTCTTATACTATAAAATACAAGATACGAGGCGGGTAAAAAGAATCAATCGGACAGCGGCGAAACTGTTTTCTTTTTCAATCAGTGCCCGTCCCTCGGGGGTGCGTGCACAGATTTACATACGAAAGCCTCGCCAGCGCCACAGCGTAACAACGTCGCGAACGAAAGCGTGGTCATACTGAGTCTCTGTAAAAAGATTTGTAAGAAAGTTTGCACTCTGTGGTCTAAGGACAACTACTGTGTACTACACAGGGTGTCGTAGTTATAAAATAAATTGAATATCGGAACTCCAGTGTCCTGACACGTTCGTTCCGCGGGTGGATTGAGTGCGTTATATTTTAAGCGAACGGTAAAATTTATGGGAGGGCGAAAAGTGGTTTTTAGGTTAATTTATTTAACGTCATTCGGGACAGCGGTCTCAATTTGGGAACGTCGATGTAATTAAATAATTTAATTAATTAAACGTTCACTATCTTCGTCAGGTGTCATTTTGGTGAAGCAGAAATATTTTTTGGAACAATGTAAATTTTTTCGATATATTTTTTTAACTAGAATCGAATTAATTATGTTTCTGAATCCTATATTTTGTTGTGAAAAGGCATTTTTATAAACTTGAATGGTGAAATAAAATTTACAAATACGCGGTGACACAAAGGGTCCGACCAGTGATAGCCTAGTGTTTAGGACTGTGGTCTCCTATTCAAACGATAGCGGGTTCGATCTCGGACACGTACCTCTAACTTTTCGGAGATATATGCGTTTAAGCAATTGATTATTACATTCTTTAATGGTGAGGAAACCTGCATTCTCACCATAATATTCTCAAAGGTGTACGAAGTCCGCCAATTTGCTTTTTTGCACACATCTCTAAGAGAAGACCTGGAGGTATACCACCAACGCTTAAAGTAGTATTGTTTCAATATTGTGTTGACACTTCATACAATAACGTCCTTTAAGTACTAGTTAAAGTATGTTATAATGCTACATTACGCGTTGGTGGTAAGCCCCTTACGTTCATAGTTTGCTGACTTAGAACATGGTTAAATAGGCTCAAAGATGGATGATGATGATAGAGGGCCTTAAACCACGAGGAAAATTTTACTCAAGCATGTAACAAATCTCCTGAAAACTACTATTTGGTGATTATTCAAGTTGTGAGCGGATGACAATATTTCACAGTATCACCACACGGCTGGGTGGAAGTCAAATGAGAGAATAATTTTTGACAAGGCTTTCTCACGACGACTCGTGCGTAAGCGTCAACAGAGTGACAAAATTTGAAATTGAGTTATTTTTCTCATAACAAAGAATCTTTGCACTACGTTTTGTTGTAACTAAGTTTTTCTTGGAAACGCTCGTGGAAAACGACGTTTTTGTCTCTCAATATTTAAATTATAACTGATTTTTGCCAGCGACTTTATCCACTTGGAGTTAGGTTTTTAAGATTTCCACGGGAACCCTTTTTCTTCCATGATAAAATATTTCCAAATCCTTAACTATACCCATACAAAAAAAAGCGGCCAAGTGCGAGTCGGACTCGCCCATGGAGAGTTCCGTAGCAGCAATTGCGGTTTACGATTTATGACGTATTAAAAAACAACTACTCACTAGATCTCGTTCAAACCAATTTTCGGTGGAAGTTTGGTGGAACAATTTTCGGTGATAATGTACATCATATATTTTTTTTAGTGTTATCATTCTCTTATTTTAGAAATTAGAGGGGGGGACACACATTTTACAACTTTGGAAGTGTCTCTCGCGCAAACTATTCAGTTTAGAAAAAAATGATATTAAAAACCTCAATATCATTTTTAAAGACCTATCCAAAGATACGAATGGGTTTGATGAAAAAAAAATTTTTGAGTTTCAGTTCTAAGTATGGGGAACCCCAAAATTTATTGTTATTTTTCTATTCTTGTGTGAAAATCTTAATGCGGTTCACAGAATACATCTACTTACCAAGTTTCAACAGTCTAGTCCTTATAGTTTCGGAAAAATGTGGCTGTGACATACGGACGGACAGACAGACATGACGAATCTATAAGGGTCCCGTTTTTTGCCATTTGGCTACGGAACCCTAAAAAGTACGTCAAACAGTTTCTTCGTTACTGCATGATTGAAATATAAACAAACAAACCTACATATAAACACAATTTCGCATTTAGAATAATATAGTAAAGGTCGCATAAAATTTGGGTTGATAGAGAGCTCATAACTATTGGGTTTATCTATTTATAACATTTAAATAGAATTTAGATTTGATGAAGGAATTGGATTCTTTCTCAAATATTTTTTTTCTAATCAAGTTTCTCTATTTGAAATAAAGAAAAAATGATATCTATTTTACCAAGAGCTTGAATACATTATTTTCTTAAAATTAAAATACTTAATTTATACAAAGAAAACCAGCTCCTAAAAACCTTTTGCAAAACAAATACTAACGAGAAAATACTATCATAGCAGAATGAAAGATCAAAATGTCTGCGCAGGGTTAAAGTTTAGTACGAGCTACTTTTCGTTTTGGTATCGTTTGCATTATTGTCGTTTCTACTTCTGACTGAAATAGATAATAAAATGTCATGATAAACAAGCCTAGTGGTAAGGATCGCGCTTTCTTATTCGAGAGTCGCGGGTTCGATTTCAGGCACAGTCATCTGACTTTTCGCAATTATGTGTGTATAGGCAATCAAGTAAGTATCACTACCTATATCAATTATTTAAAAAAATGCTTGAACGTTAAAGGAAAACATCGTGAGAAAATATGCATGCCTGAAAGTTCCCCATAATGTTCCCAAAATTTCAAATCTGAGACAAGTGATTTAGGGTGTGCTATGGAGCTCAGTGAGTATGTAAAGATACTGTTTTACAAGCATGTAAAATAGTAAATAGCGACTGCCAATCCGAAATCTATGAGTAGAATCAATAGAGTAAAGCGAAGAATAAACGTGCAATGTAAGGGATGACTTTGCTACAAACACGAAAAGATAAGATGCACCTAAAGTAACTAGACTCTCGTTCTGGATGCATGCCCGTGAGCTCGCTTCTCATAGTCTAAGAGCTGACCGGTATTGCGATTACAAAAAAGATACGGAGAGAAAAACTTCGAACCACATTTTAGTAGGAATGATTGTGTAATTGTTAAAAAACAACACTAATGAGAGTATTTTAGGATTAACACCAAAATGTTTTTGATAGCTTGACTATTAAAATCCTTACTAATAGTATAAATTCTAAAGTGTGTTTGTTTGTTGGTTTGTCCTACAGTCACGCAGCAACAGAACAACGGATTAACGTGATTTTTTGCTTTATTTATAGTTATGGACCGTGAAAGTGACAAGGATTTTCGCGTTTTTGAAAATCTAAACGTTTTCAAAAACGCATATACTAATAATACTGACTCGTCGTTAGCTGTATGGCTTTTTCGAGAGTGTTTAAATTTTCACTGAAGTCTGCCTTAAGAGATTATGTAGCAGCTGCAGCTACAGTCTTAATTGTGGTGATCGGCTGAATTTAACGCAATCTTTCTGCAATAATATATTTCAGCCAATATTGATTGAGTATCGGCCAATCAGAAGCGATAAAAATCGTCACACTGTAGCAATCACTTTTAGAAAATCGTGCACAGGTGTAATGTTATAATGATCCAGGTAGAGAAGAGACTATTACGTAAGATTTTAGACTTGATTCGTGATTTTATGACATAATTGTTATGAAATAATACGAGCACGTATCACGGTAATTATTATTTCAGTTGGGACCGCAGTCTCGTCGTGACCACGGTCCATGCAATTGGATCGAAATATCGACAATCCCAACTGAAATAATTACCGTGGTACGTACTCATATTATTTCATAACAATAATTATACTAATACGTAGAGAAAAGGAAGTATATTTTAACACGTGTACTCTTGGCCTATCTTCTCAGCACGCAGACAGAACGTTCTGTCAACGTCTCTTGGACTGCAATCTAATATTATTTCTCGCGGAAACCATGAAGCATTTATTAACTAGGTACCTACTTGTAAAAGCTCCACTGCCGAGATGCTAGAGGGATGCTTGGTTCAAAGATAAATATCCTATTTAAGAGGTTTTTTAGTAAAAATCATAGAAATAGGTACTGAATTCTTTTCGGAAAAATGCATGTTAGCTTTTGGGGTCCCAATCACCCGCGCAATAAATAGTTTATAATTTATAATTGTTTCGATGCAACAATTTTTGACATAATAATTTTCTTTTATCACTTTATCAAAATTGGTTCGTATTTTTCTATTTCGGAAGAATAATATTTTTCAGAAGTACTCATAAATCTTAATCATATTGTCGTCCTTTAAATTCAATTCAAATTGTTAGAATTTCTACGTTCAGAAAATAACATATCAACTGTAAATATGTATATCGAAAACTTATTTATCAAAAGCGAAAACCATTTAAATATCAATCCATTCAAATCAATTTCAAGTGAGAGAGTATTTTTAAGTATTAAAATTCGAAGTTACGAGGAAATATTTTAGATCAATCCATCACGCGATTCAAGCATACCATTAATATAGTCAATGAATGGGTTTGAAAACTCGACTGGAGTTGACACTTCACTTTTAGAAGAGCTCTGCGACTTCAACGTAATTTATTACAGAAGAACCAAAGGCCAAGACATCAAATTGTTGTTTGTGTACAGAAAAAGTTACCCATACCCAAGTTCTTTTATTTAAGCTCCTGAATAAAGGCGTTGACTCCCCTTATCTACTTTCTAAAATATCTTTAAGGTGCCCAGAACCAGTGGCGGATTTATACACACTTTTGCGTTCGACTGCAGAGTGTTTGCGGCTTCTTACAGTTATGCATAATATAAATAAATACATGTATGCGCGCGTTCACTATGTTGTCCTGCCGTGCTATTAATTATCTTCGAGTTTTCATGCTAGAAGTAAAGCGGAATGTACATTCTACATACAAGTCGAATGGTAATCCACCTTATTTCAAGTCGGCGAACAAAGTCAACCCGTATAAAAGACAAAACAATTTATTATTAAAACAAAGCTAACTTGAGAGTTAGCTTTAAATATTTTATAGCGCTCCTACAACTATGAGACTTCCCCGAAACATACTATCGTGAAGTTTTTATGGCCACTAATGGACATTTCACTAGCGATGCGACGAAGGGCTTTATCAATGTTTTGCTACGATTTTACAAAGATTTGACCCGGGAAATTTAGCAATCATGTAAAATTCAAGATCATAACTAAAGATAGAAATCCAAACTCGAAAGAAACGCTTTAATTCAATGTTTCTGATAAAAACCGCTAAGGTGTGGAACACTCTTCCAGCGTCTGTGTTTCAGGCAAGAGTGAATAGGCGTCTTCTAGACAAGTGCGCTCCAACCTAGACTTCAACAGTCCTATCCAGTACTGATTGTCGTCAAGCGCAAAAATATTTCGAATAAAAAAAAACCAAGGTCTGAGGAGGAAATTTCATTTGTTAAACTGAACCCAATTGCCCGAAAAGACTTAGAAACCAATCAAACATCAACAACTGCGCAAAGTACAGAAATCTTTTGTACCCATCGAACTATACGCTTAGAAGAATAATCGACGGGGTGATAAATCATTTAATAGTAAGCCTTGAACGGCCGACTACGCATCAGTATCATAGCGTTAGCACAACGAACTCGCTGAAAATTATTATTAAAAAATTAAGTAGTGTGTATTACTATCAGTTCACTGAAAATTATTAAAAAACTAGACGATGCACGCGACTTCGTCCGCGTGGATCAAGGTTTTTCAATTCCCATGGGAACTCTGTAATTTTCCGGGATAAAATGTAGCCTATGTTTTATTCCTGGGTATGAGCTATTTTCATTCCAAATTTCAGCCAAATCGGTCATCGGAGTAACACACACACACACACACACACACACACACACACACACACACACACACACACACACAAACTTTCGCCTTTATAATATTAGTGTGATAGTGTGATGACGTAGTGTGTGTTACTATCAGTACAGTAGAGAATGGCACACACACATTCACTGGCTGTTTTGTATCTACCTAATACGTTTGGAGCGGAACTATGTTAGAAACTTCCGTTATAAGCCTTATAGTTCGATGCTAAATAGTGAAAACTTCCAGCTAATCCAGAGCTTTGTTCCAGAGGACTTACTATTAAAACTCGACTATGAATTCATTCGGGTTGTTACGTTACCTCAAATATGGTTGAGCGAAGCAACGACTGGATCATGCGTCATGCTCATGAACGGGTGCCACCAACGGGAATGGGTCTGCTTTGTCTGCCCATCTTAACATGTGTTGGATTATATGTGCCTACGTATGCATTTTTGAAGCTTCATTGTGTACATAGCATAGTTTTGTTACCTACCTATGTAAAAATTTTTTTTTTAAAGAGCAACTGCCGAGTTTCTTACCGGCTCTTCTCAGCAGAATCTGCATTCCGAAACGGTGGTAGATTTATGACGTGTCATAAGAGCTACAAGTTGGCCTACATGAAATAAATAATTTTTGAATTTTGTCCAATTTTTAGCCGCTTATTCCCTGTGTCCATTTAGCGCCAATATCTCCGACTGTAACTGTAACACAAGAACTAAATCCATTAATTCCGTGGCGCTGAGAGCTCTCACAAAATAATAAAAGACTGCCGGCACATAAATCAAGTGGCCCATACATCTTACAACTAATGGGTTCATAATCTCTCGCCAGACAAGTCTTTATTTTTCAAAACCCACATTCACGTTCAAGTTGTACTTTTACAATGACAATAATTAATGTGAACTGCTGCGTCTTGTATCACAGCATACAGGATTCAGATAATATGTAACGTTTCTAAATTGTTCTCGCAAACGTTTAGGTAGTAAGGCCCCACTAAGGCTCATAGTGTACGAAATACATATAAATATCATTGGTACGGACTACATTCACATAAAAAAGATGAAAGAAAACACGTCGCTTGCAACCTTTATGTTATGTAATTTCATTCATTCATTCATCACTGGCCCACTTCTGAGCACAGGTCTCCTCTGAAATGAGAAGGTTTTAGGCCAAACTATGGTAGTTTACGATGCACATACCATGAAAATTAACATTTTTTAATTTATTTACAGTTAAAAAATCAGTCATTAATAATGTTCTCAGACATTGAAAAAACCACAAAAGAGTGGCTTCAACGCCATCCGCACCCAGCGCCTTACTTATGCTACTTAGCTACTTCGGTACATACTACTACAATCTCCTCAGCTACGAGAAAAATACTCAAATACATTTCATTTTCAAATTTTTTTTAAACTTATACCTTCCCATCTTGTGTTTCCAACTTTTAAAGGACACTGCAAATCATTGCAAAAGAACTATGCCCAGCAGAGGATTTGACGATTCGGTTGAAATGATTTCGTCAAGTACCCGCCGCGCCGCAAAAATAACCCCTACTCCTACTACTTCCAATCTCAACTTTTTTGTTCCTACTAATCTTTATTGCCCACTTATTCATAAATTAAGAGGGTCAACCTATGAATTATCTGTGAAATAAAGGGTAATTTATGACGAAAGAACACTGTAGCACCCCAGTGAAACGGCCATTAATAGCAATAAAAACTTTACGACGACGTTTTGCGGAGTTCCATACAGTTCCATACAACTCCATACACATGAGTTGTTGTACGAGAGTAATAAAATATTTATGGCCTCAGTCCTCAAGTACTTTGTATTAATAAAATTGTTTTGTCGTTAACACACTTTATTGCGTACTTCGTTTAAGTAACTTAACTACGTTTGAAAGACCCTACAATAAATAATCTAAGTCGTGTGGTTTATCAAAACTGGCAATACCTTCTTGGTATTGCCAGTTTGGATGAACGGCATGATTAATTATTATACTCTACCAAAATCTACTACCACAATCGAAAACTATTTATATGTTAGTTATAATGCATCAACAGCCAATTAAGGTGGAAAGTGGTGTCCGATTAATTATTATTATACGCCAAATAGACGCACAATACAAAGTCTTAAAACATGTAAAGTCATGGGGGTCTATGTTGAAAATCGGATTCAGTTTTTTAATCGGTCTGCTATCTGTGAAGACAACCGATAATAATAATATGATTAAAGTTAGCAGAAAAGGTTTTTGTATACGATAGGCCAAACCGACCACCAAGTTGATGTGGACTATACAGCAAGCAAACGAGCAGGCGTGTAACCTGATGTTAAGTAATTACTGGCACCCATGAACATTTGGAACCCCAAAGACACCATCTATGCATTACTAGCTTTTCAGGAATCTGTTATTCTTAAAAATCCCAACGAAAACCTCTGTTTTTCCGGGATAAAAGGTAGCTTACGTCACTCAACTAAAACCATTACCCATGCAATCATGTTAATCCGCTACTCCATTGCTGCGTGACTGAAGGACAAACAAACAAACAAATACTCTTCCACATTCATAATATTAGTAAGGATTGTATAAAGAGTTAAGTAAATATTTTTCCAAAATATTTTCTGAACGTGGCGTCTTATTTTCACCTGCAAGAGATTCATTAGCAAAGTTCCCGATATGAAATCAGAGCGTGTTCTGTCAAAGGGCCGGGCCAACTTGGCGACGCTATCATAGCAAAGTTAAATTGATAAATTTTAAAAACTTTCGCGCTTTCAGTCATTTTTATGAAGCTTAAGTCAAAGACTTTATCCGTTTTGAAATGAATTTCTGAAATTATAATTCTGTGCATGTCTCTTTCCGTTTTTAATAGAACTTTTTTAATTATCTACAAAGTGGTAAGTGCCTTATTTTGTAGAAAAGTCTTGGCGGGTTGGATTACCTCTTTAGGCAAAATAATTTTTTTTTCCAATCTATTTTTAGATCTGGAGTCTCACTGTTAGAGACACATAATATAATCTATGGCATTTTGTTATCTGTGACAGTTAATTTGTATTAAATGTCATTTTATTGAGTTTGACAACTGTCACTGTCTACTTCTCTTGATTTAAAACTTTAAAATGTAAAAGATGTCCCCTCGGTGCAAATAAATAAATAATCATGTAATTCAGTAATCTTTGTTTAATTTTAACATCATAATAATATCAACTTCAACATTTGGTGCCGAAAATATAGAAATTCAGTTTAATTAGTGCAAAATTAGTATTTTGATAAACTTTCGAATCCTAAAAGCACGTGCCGCCATTATTGCGCAACATTAAATTTTGTTCACAAGCGCCGAGGGGACCCACAACATAAAAAATATATCCTGCACCGGAGGACATCTTACAGCCGGGGGGCCAATATTAAAGGATTTACTAATAATTCACGCAAAGGAGGTATTTAAAGGCGTAGTTGTACGCTGGCAGCCACGCGGTTATAGCCAAGCAGTTCTTCGTCACAACTTCCATATTTCGTTCGCCGCAGACGCGAACAGGTCTCCACGATGCCTTTAGAAGATATTAAACGTCTCCGAAGTGCAAGAGGGCAGTGTAAAGGAGCAATCACACGTTTAGAAGCCTATTTCAACCAAGATAAGGACTTTGACCTCAGCGATATTGAGGTGCGCGAGTCAAGCCTCACTAGTAATTACCAGAAATTTCAGCAAATTCAACTTGACATACTCTGCCAAGGCGGGGGAGAAGAGGATGACGAGACATGCATCATCGAAGAGCGATACCTCGCACTCTGCTCCAAGCTCAGGAAGCTCAAGCGTGCAGCGGAGCAGGAAGGACAGAGTGGTAATTCATGTGTCAAACAGCGAGTTCATCTTCCTCCTATTAATATTAAGCCATATGACGGAAAGGACATAAGTGGATACAAGCAGTTCATGGACTTGTTCAGTGCAGTGATTGACAAAGACAGTAAATTATCAAGTGTTGAAAAGTTTTATTACTTAAAGAGTTTATTAGTTGCTGAACCACTTCAACTCATCGAAGGTTTGCCGGTGTGTAATGATTCTTATAAATCTGCAATTAACCTACTTAATAAAAGGTATGACAACCTTTCATTGTTAATAAATAGTCATATAAATACTTTGTTGGATCTGCCTATTGTTCAAAAGGGTACAGCTTCCAATTTGCGCGATATTGTGAGCCGTATAAGGCAGCATACATCAGCTTTAGAGAACTTGAAGCAACCCGTTGAGCAATGGGGACCTCTTCTAGTATGCATTCTTATAAGGAAACTTGATCCGTTAACAATTAGATTGTTTCATGCTGAGCGAGACACCTCAACAATAGCAACTTTAGATAATTTATTAGATTTTATTTCAAAGAGGGCAGCTGCAATGGAAGCTACCTCCTCGCATAATGTTGATAAAACTAAATCAAAATCGGTCAACCTTGCAGGCGTTCATCAGTCAGTCAATCAAAACAAAACATGCCAGCTATGTGGCAGAGGTCAAGTCCACAAATTATTTAAATGTCCTAAGTTTAATTTACTGTCAGTTGATAATAGAATAGAGTATGTTAATAAAAATAATTATTGTAAAATTTGTTTATCTAATCATAAACAGAAATGTCGTTTCTATATGCGCTTTCGTTGCAGTGAGTGCAAGGATTATTTGCATAATTCCCTACTGTGTCAAAAGGGATTAAAGGTCAGGTTTCCAGAGTCAGACAATTCAGATTGTAGTCCGGAGGTAAACTTACATTCACATAAGTCATTGGGTAACAAGGTTCTACTGCCAACTGTTAAGGTGCTGATTAGCAATTCCACTGGACACAGGATTATTGCCCGGGGGATACTTGACTCAGGGAGTCAGAGTTCATTCTGCACGTCTAGTCTTGCTTACAAGTTAGGATTAAAGCAGTTCAATCTTCAAAATAATGTTGCCACTATAGGTAATAATATAAATACAACCCATAAGGCAATCAATCTTACCATCCATTCTATGACTCAAAATTATAAATGTAATATAACTTGCTCCATCATTGATAAAATATCTCGACCACTGCCCCAAAGAAAATTCGACTTAAATAATATTTTAGTACCAAAGTCAGTGCCTTTAGCTGATCCTGAGTTTAACATTCCAGGTCAAATAGATCTACTGCTTGGAGCTGACATCTTCTTTCAAGTTATACAAAATGGGAAAATTGAAGGAGGACCTTCTGACCCCATACTGCTCAACACAAGGTTTGGATACGTCATCTCAGGTGATTCTTTTCCTTCTTCTCCTTGTTGCAATTTTAATGTCTCCTTGCATACAGCTGTAGATACTGATCTGGATTCCGTAGTGAAAAGGTTCTGGGATACAGAAAAGGTACCTGAGGTATACTCTGAAGCTTTGCCAGAGAATGAGCAAAGTGAGATTATATTCAAAGAATCAGTTCAATTACAAGATAATACATTTTCTGTTAAATATCCCCTTAAGGTGAGTTTAACAGATATAAATACAAATGATTCATTTGCAATCGCATTGCAGCGATTTTATAATTTAGAGAAGCGTTTCTCAAAGGATCCTACATTTTATAATTTATACAAGGATTTTATAAATGAATACATTAGGTTAGGTCATGCCAAGGTAATACCAATTAATATAAATAATGATGTAGACCAACCACTTTATTATCTTTCCCACCATGCAGTAGTACGCATGGATAAAAAGACAAACCCATTGCGCTCCGTATTCGATGGCAGTGCTAGGTGTCATAATAAACATAACAGTAGTCCTAGTTTAAATGACATGTTATGTAATGGACCAGTTGTCCAAAAACAATTATTTGACATATTGTTGCAGTTTCGCACATTTAAGTTTGTACTAATGTGTGATATACGCCATATGTACAGATGTATATTAATTCACCCAGAGCACAGAGTATTGCAAAACATCCTCTGGAGAGAAAGTACAGATTTACCTCTACAATGTTTACAATTGCAGACCATAACATATGGTTTAAAAAGTTCAGCTTATTTAGCCACAAGATGTCTAGTAGAACTAGCTTTAAAATTTGGCAATACATTTCCACTAGCCAGCAAGGCAATATTACAAAATTCATACATTGATGACATTTTATGTGGAGCTCCTACTATACAGGAAGCTCAAATATTAAAAACTCAACTTATTGAACTCTTAAAACTTGGCAATTTTCAGTTGCACAAATGGTGCTCCAATAGTTCAGATTTAATTTCAGATATACCTAACGAAAAGCTCGGCTTCTCACAGCGGGATCTAGATCAGGAATCGCAGGTAGTAAAAACACTAGGTTTGTCTTTTGACACTAGGGATGACGTGTTCAAGGTTAGTGGCAGCCAGGTTGATTCTCCCAAAGTACCTACTAAAAGAAGTGTGTTAAGCTCCATAAGTAGATTTTTTGATCCTTTAGGTTTTGCAGGTCCAATTGTTGTTAAAGCCAAATTAATATTGCAACAGATTTGGCAGCGTAACCTGGACTGGGATGCCTGTTTACCCAATGATTTAGCTGAAATTTGGCATTCATTTCAAAATGAAATCTGTAATATGAAAGAATTGTTGATTCCACGCAATGTGCAATTGTCTGATTGTGATGAATCTGAACTGATAGGATCTTGTGATGCAAGTAACGAAGCTTATGGTTGCTGCATCTATATTAAAGTTAAAGTAGGTGATCAATATCTAATTAATTTACTCTGTTCAAAGTCCAGAATAGCACCGTTGAATTCGAAGTTAACAGTCCCAAAACTTGAGTTAAATGGAGCTCTATTACTCAGTAACCTGATGGTCAAAGTTTCTTCGGTATTTCCAGATATTAAAAACATAAGCTTATTTACAGACTCCAACATTGTCTTGGGATGGTTAAATTCAGTTCCAATAAAGCTCCTAGCCTATATTGGTAATAGAGTAAAAGAGATAGTTAAATTGACATCTGATATGACATGGTTTCATACACCAGGTTTATTAAATCCAGCTGATATTTTGTCAAGAGGTTCAAATGCAAACACCATTCACACAAATCAATTGTGGTGGCATGGCCCAGATTATTTACAAAATCAAAGTCCATATAATTTATATTTGTCTATAATTGAAATTCCATTACAACAAAATTATGAAAGTGTGGATTCAAATGTGTGTTCCAGTAATGTTGACAATATTGATGTTTTACCTCTCTATACAAATTATTCAAATTTATATAAATTACAACGTATTGTGTGTTACATGTTGAGATTTGTAAACAAATGTAAGGGAAATTCCTTTAACACAGATTTCATCTCTGCAATGGAAATGAAGAATTCATTACATATGATTATAAAAGGACTGCAGCATATTTATTTTAGTGATGAAATAAGATGCTTGCAGAAAAATCAAAATGTAGCTTCTCACTTAAAGTCTTTACATCCTTTTTTAGATAAAATTGGTTTGTTGAGAGTGGGTGGGAGGTTGCAAAATTCTTCACTTTCATTTGAGAAAAAGTTCCCTATAATATTACCCAGTAAGGCTCATGTAACAAGGCTTATAATTAGAAATGAACATTTGACTTTACTCCATGCTGGTTTAAAGTTAGTCTCTAGTAGTTTATCACAGAGATATCATTTAATTAATTCAACAAGAGAAATTAAAAGTGTAATTAATAAATGTGTAATTTGTCAAAGATTTAAGGCAGAGAGTGCCAAACAGTTGATGGGCTCCCTACCCAAAGATAGAGTCACTCCTGGCAGAGTATTTCAAAATGTTGGCTTAGATTATTGCGGACCATTTAGCATTAAAGTTTCAACTTTAAGAAGGGCTACTTCAACAAAAGGATATGTTGTCGTATTTGTTTGTATGGCCACCAAGGCTGTACACATGGAAGTGGTTTCAGATATGTCTACTGATAGTTTTTTGTCCGCATTTAAGCGCTATATCTCACGAAAATCAGTTCCATCAATTATTTATAGCGATAACGCCTCAACTCTAAAAGGAGCTAACAACCAACTAAAGTCTTTATATAATTTACAGAATTCTAATGATTTTCAAGATAAATTTCAAAATATGTTGTCTTCCAAAGGCATAACATTTAAATTCATTCCAAGATACAGCCCCAACCATGGGGGACTTTGGGAACGGGCTATCCGTTCAGCCAAGCACCACTTAAAGAGAGTAACAGGCTCTACCAAGTATACTTTTGAACAGTTTAATACAATAATCTGTCAAATTGAGGCCATATTAAATTCAAGACCTTTGATGCCTCTATCTCAAGACACTAATGATTACTCATATTTAACACCAGGGCATTTTCTAGTAGGGTGTCCATTAAATTCATATCCTGAGGAAAATCTTGAAAATATTCCTACTCATAGGCTCCGGCTATGGAGGTCATGCGAACAAGTACGACAGCATTTCTGGCGGGCCTGGTCAAATGAATATTTATCAACACTAAATAGTAGAACCAAATGGATGAAAGAATATCCCAATTTAAAAGTAGGAATGATTGTGTTATTAAGAGATCAAAACACTTCACCATTATATTGGCCCCTAGGTGTTATATCTAAAGTATATGTTGGCTCTGATTCTAAAGTCAGAGTGGTCCAAGTTAGAACCTGTAATGGCAAGCTCCATGAAAGAGCTATATCCAAGGTGGTAGTGCTTCCAGTTGATGATGATACTACCTTATATAATGTGGCTAGCTTCTCGTAGGACTTCTTCTGAAGTGTAGGTCCAGCTTCACTGGTCTACGATGCCAAGAGAGTTATACCATTTGTTACATTCTTATCCTAAGATTTGGGTTAGATTTATATAATAAAGTTAGTATAAATACATGTAATATTATTGAGCATAATATGTAATTAGGTTACTTATTGTTAATTTTCTAAGAACATTTAACATTTTTAGTGCTACATTAAATTTAACTAATTTCTACAACTTAAGTACATGTTTGTTTGGGGTTTATTTAATAAGTTATTTACTCATTGGTTATTTTTAGTCATTTAACTTTGATGTGTCATCAAATAAAAGGGCATAACATTGTAATTGTAACTTCCATAATATTTCATAAGTATTTAAATTAATTTGTAAAATTTCAGATTTGTTAAATTGTGATATTATAGCAGTAGCTTCAAGTTTGTTCATCAGCGCATTCTGCCCGGCGCAATTTATGTTAGAGACACATAATATAATCTATGGCATTTTGTTATCTGTGACAGTTAATTTGTATTAAATGTCATTTTATTGAGTTTGACAACTGTCACTGTCTACTTCTCTTGATTTAAAACTTTAAAATGTAAAAGATGTCCCCTCGGTGCAAATAAATAAATAATCATGTAATTCAGTAATCTTTGTTTAATTTTAACATCATAATAATATCAACTTCAACACTCACCGATACGCAGTTGTGTTTGTAAATGTACGTAGGGTGTTCAGTAAATCTTGTCGTACCACTTATTTTTAAGGGTAGCAGTAAAATTAATTGTATGTTTTTAAAGTGTTATTTTCTACAAAACATTACCAGTTTGTTTTTTTACTCTACGAAGTATAACTTGGTTGCAGTATTTTTTTAATTAATTTAACTATGGCGTCTTTGATTATCGCGTAATTCCATAGTACAATTTCAAACATGGTTTAAGCAAACAAGAATGTATGGATGAGATGATTTCCGTATTTGGTCAAAAAGCACCATCCTCAAGGACTATAGAACACTGGTATCTGCAATTCAAACGTGGCGAATTTGGACTCGACGATGATTCTCGTCTAGGCGGACGCTTCGAAGTGACAGTGCCAGAAACGGCAGCTGGTGTGGAAAAAGCAGTATGAAAAAACAGTCATATAACCTACCGGCAATAAGAGCAGCTTTTAAATATTTCTGTAGCTATGTTACACAAAATTGGGACTGAACATTTACATGTAAAAAAGCCTTGTACGCTTTGGGTATCCCTTACGCTAAACGAGCAGCAAGAGCAACGTCACGTCGAATGGTGTAAAATCGTGTTATTTTTTGCCAATGGCAAATCTAAGGACATAGCTTCGATTATGAATGGCGACGAAAATTAGATGTATTATTACGAGGTACCTACTAAAAACACAAAGCAAGATATTGGTAATTGATTGTGAGGAGCAACCAACTCAACCTCTTCGAAAAAAAAATTATATTTAATTTCTAGATAAAAGTGGGAGGACTGGATTGATGATTGATTTAAGGATATGATGAAATGTAGTAATAGTCAATGACATTAGTTTGACAAAATATAATTGTACAACACTACACGACAATAATTATTGAACACCCTACGTAATATTTTTTCTTAATAAATACCTAAATAATATAAAATTCAAATGGATAATAAATAAAACAATACATAAAAAGAGTTCCAATTTTCCGTTGAGGTCCAGACAGGACATTCTGAAATCATTTCAGATTCGACGGCTTTACGCATTAAGACTCAATGTTGGTAGCAGCAATGATATTATAATTACATAAAAAACGTGTAATCCCGTTTTTATAAAATAGTTAAATGACAAAGCAGCCAAAACAAAGAAAGGACGTTATTATTATTGAAGTCGTGCCAAAGTTGTAACGATTGTTTTATTTTCCCCAATTTCAATTTCAAATTAATTTGGCATGCCGTGTCCCACGGTAACGTGTTTCATCGAAATAATTATTATCATAATGACAGTCGAAATGGATTATTGGATGTTCGTTGTTACTGTGTTTTTATACTGGGATTTTATCTGATCAATTTGAGTTTATATATTTTTTGTTTGGCGAAGCGAAGCAAAAACTAATATAGTTTGAAGATGGTTGGAATTTGCTGTAGACCGATACCGTAGCGGAAAGAGTAGTAGATTGGCAGACCGACGACATCAGACGCACGGAGCCGTTGGGTACAGGCGGCGCAAGATCGAGACATGTGGAAGTTCATGCAAGAGAACTTTCTACAGCAGTGGTTGATAAAAAAGAAAATAAATTATTTTGTTACTAGTACCTCTAGGTACCTATTTCACTATCGTGCATAGCTTATAGCCACAAAGGCTAGGCTAATCTTCGTTAAAAACGCCACAATGTCGCGTTAATGCGCAAAGTAGAATGCTCCATAATGACTGTAACATTACCATAATCATCGTTTGATGTTGGCCCCCGCGTTCCATGGCATGGAATTATCTTCGAATTAAAACAGGAGAAATAAAACAGGCGTTAAAACTTACTGATGACTGCAATCATTACAGTTCATTTGCTTCAGCCACTTTATGGTCCAAGCTGGGGGAAATATTGAGCAGGTACTTAAAATATTATGCTATAAAAGTTGAAAGATTATATTACTATTAGTAGGGAATAGAAAAAAGGCTTCTTTATAAATTGCGAACGTTGTTTGCAATTTTGCATTTAATCTCAAACTCTAAGTAAAATTTTAGCAGAAAAGCATAGCACTAAATTGAAGGGTATAAGTTTAGAGAACCTATATGCCCGTGTTCATCAATTTTCTCTTAAATAGGAGTATCTCTTAAATAGAAAGCCCCGAAATACAATTTCTTACCCAATGTCATTTCCACCTTTAAGTGTGTCCTAAAGGTTCATGAAAATGAAATTGACAGATTAGAAAGTGTCACCAAACTTATGTAGCCCGTAAAAGTTAGGGAACGCTGGCACTAGACTCTCTGTTATTCTTTCTATGAATCCTAGATTCTATGTGATTATGATTTTGATCATATTAATACCTAACCAAAATCACAATCACAGAAAATTTAGGATTGAAAATGTCTAGATTTCCTGATTTTGCGACACATTCATTACTTTGCCTTACAGTTTGCAGCTATTCAATAGGGAAAAGGTAGTACTGAGTACCTTTACTGGAAATAATTTATATTAAGTATGCCCTTTGGAATTTGGTCGCTAGATAATTCATTATTTAGAACGAAGAGACGTCCAGAACATAAATAATCTATGATAAGAAGGCTCCCTCGAAAGGCGAAATGACATCTCAAAAGAATCAAAGCCAACCTTTTTGTGTTTGCAAATTCCTTCAAAAGGTAAAGAGCTCGATCCCAACAAAACACCGAACTACCCACTTACCGCAAATCCTAATTTACAATGCAAAAGATAATTCTCGCGGGTCAGAGGTTCTCGTGATGCTCGACAATGCCGCTATCGGGACCCGCCATCGTGTTTCATCTGTGCTTCAAACACTGATGAAAGAGAGAGATGTGGAGGCCTTTCTGAACTTCATTTTTTTAATAATATTATAATCTATACAAATTCAAAATTTTTTCATACTCGGTGAAATGTCATAGTCTTGACTGGTCATAAGAGCTATAAGTAAGCTCAGTTAAGACTCTACCATCGGTTTGAAAAGCAGATTTAGCTGAGAAGAGCCGGTAAAAAACTGATTTGTTACTTTTTACAAATCTAAACAATGTGTAGTTTGTCTATTTGAAGCAAAGGTGATATCGTTCATATAACTTTGTCATTAAAAAATTCGCTAACTACATAATAAACCTCTTTTGATTAAAGTCATAATTATATATTTTTTAAATTAATAAACTTTACTATTCCTAACGCATATAATCCTACTAATATTATAAATGTGAAAGTGTGGATGTTTGGATGTTTGGATGTTTGGATGTTTGGATGTTTGTTACTCAATCACGCAAAAACGGCTGAACGGATTTGGATGAAATTTGGCATGCATGTAGCCTTTGACATGGAAAAGAACATAGGCTACCTTTTATCCTGATTCCTTAAGTAGTTCCCGAGGGAAAAATGAAAATTGCTTACTAGCTAAGCCGCAGGCAGTCAGCTTTGAAATTTGGTATGCATGTAGCCTTTGACATGGAAAAGAAAATAGGCTACCTTTTATCCCGATTCCTTAAGTAGTTCCCGAGGGAAAATTGAAAATTTTTTACGAGCTAAGCCGCAGGCAGACAGCTTTGAAATTTGGTATGCATGTCACGTATGCTATGGAAAAGGACATGTACTTTCTATACCGATCTCTCCCGTGAGGTGAGTTCCCGTGGGAAGATCAAAAATTGTTAACGAGCGAAGCGTTAGACCAAATTCTGAAGTCCACGCAGATGAATTCGCGGGCAAAAGTTACTACTACTACTTTTAATCCCGATCTCTCAAATTGTTCCCGTAGGAAAAGCATACATAATTGCTGCACACCAATAATTTGTTAATAATGTAATTGTTCTTTTATAACATTCTAGCTCTCCGCCCGCGACTTCGTCCGCGTGTAATTCGGTTATTACGCTCTAAACGTGTTTTCCCGTAGGAATAAGATGTTTTTCCGGGATAAAAAGTAGCCTATGCCACTTTTCTGACTAAAAACTATCCCTATAATTCGCTATAATTTCAAAGCTATCTGCGCTTCGCCCATATATATTTTTTGATTTTTCCCACGGGAACCACGTAAGGAATCGGGATAAAAGGTAGCATATGTCCTTCTTTAAGGTCTGATCTATCTCTGTACCAAATTTCATCAAAATCGGTTCAGCGATTAAGGCGCGAAAGCGGAACAATATTTCTATGCAATTATTACCTCTTCTTCAGGAACCATGAATTTTGAAGCACCAAGAGAGAACAAACAAACAAACACATTTTTTTCTATTCTATTTTATTGTTTACGAGCGAAGCCATGGGCAGAAAACAAAAAACATGGAGAAAGACAAGCTACTTTTTATTCCGATCCCTCAAATAGTTGTCAAACTGTATTAATAGATGGCGCTGCCTTAACTTTAAAACACGCGAGCGGTCAAGTCTTGCGGATTTCATATAAACACTAATGTTTGCCACGCCGAATATCTTTTATCTAGGGGCTACCTGCGTTTATATCTGCGTTCTGACAAAAGTGAAAAACGACTAGGCCTACGTTCTGGATTTGATATTTGCTTAATTTGGTTCGGTAATCGGTACTGTTGTTTTGGTTTCATTTTATAATTTATTCTTTTTACTAACGGTTTTTTGCTTAGTTTATCGGAATTTATTGCTTGCTTTGCGATTTGGAATTGTTGTTAGGTTTTGTTTTGTTCTTTATAATTTTGCTTAGCAATTAGGATTTCGTTATTTGTTTTATGATTAGTCTATCTTCGTTAGCGAATTTTGATTTAAGTTGCTTTTGTTGTTTTTACTTTAATTCAAATTTAAAGTTTCCCATTTTTAAAACATGCCGGGTAAACGCAAATCTAATTTGTCGACAAATTCTAAAAAAGCCAGAGCTATGAAAGTAGCTAGAAATCTAGAGACTTCTCCTCAAGCGGAGCTGAGGAGGATTGAGCAAGCTAGGCGTCAAGCCAACTTGAGAGCTGCCGAAACGCCGGAGCAGGCGGATCATCGACGCCAACAACACGCTCATTATATGGCATCCCAGCGAGCTGCTGAGGTGCCGGAACAATCACAGGCACGGCGCGAGGAACAAGTCCAGCGGCAGGCCGGCTTGAGAGCTGCCGAAACGCCGGAGCAGGCGGATCATCGACGCCAACAACACGCTCATTATATGGCATCCCAGCGAGCTGCTGAGGTGCCGGAACAATCACAGGCACGGCGCGAGGAACAAGTTCAGCGGCAGGCCGGCTTGAGAGCTGCCGAAACGCCGGAGCAGGCGGATCATCGACGCCAACAACACGCTCATTATATGGCATCCCAGCGAGCTGCTGAGGTGCCGGAACAATCACAGGCACGGCGCGAGGAACAATTTCAGCGGCAGGCCGGCTTGAGAGCTGCCGAAACGCCGGAGCAGGCGGATCATCGACGCCAACAACATGCTCATTATATGGCATCCCAGCGAGCTGCTGAGTTTCCGGAACAATCACAGGCACGGCGCGAGGAACAAGTTCAGCGGCAGGCTAGCTTGAGAGCTGCTGAAACGCCGGAGCAGGCGGATTATCGACGCCAACAACACGCTCATTATATGGTATCCCAGCGAGCTGCTGAGACTGTGGAGGAAACAGAAGCTCGGAGACTGGCTAATGCTGAAAGGATGGCACAGCGTCGGCGAACTTTTAGTCGAAACACTTGGAGTGTCTTTGAACGCGCTGCATTAGAGTATGATGTGAGTCTCGACTACGGCAGCCATAAGCTCCTAAAAATTGAGAGAATGAATAAAGCGTGTACATTTTGTAATGCGCTGAAATGGAAAGAAGAGACGGCTGGAATGTGTTGTTCTGGGGGAAAAGTAGTAATCCCACGGTTAGAGGAGCCAGCGGAACCATTGAAAGAACTATTTTTATGTAGTACAGACGAATCGCAGCATTTTTTAAATAATATCAGAAAATATAATGGGTGCTTCCATATGACATCTTTTGGGGCGGATAGAGTTATTGCCATGCCGGGCTTTTTTCCAACATTTACTGTACAAGGGCAGGTTTATCATAGAATTGGGTCCCTGCTTCCCGTGTCGAATGGGCAGCCACAGTTTTTACAAATTTATTTTTTAGGCGATGAGGAAGCGCAAGTAGAGCGACGTTCTCGCATCGTTCAAGGCGTTCAGAGACAGATAATTCAAAAAATACAAAGGGTTCTCAACGATAACAATATTTTGGTACACGAATTCAAAACAGCTCTGGAGAACATCCCTAATGAAAGCTTCAAAGTAGTGATCCACCCAGACCGCGTGCCGCGCGGGCAGCACGAGCGGCGCTACAACGCGCCCACCACTAGCGAGGTGGCGGCCGTGGTGGCCGGCTCGGAACACACCGCCGGCAGGGACATCGTGCTGCGTATGCGCGATGGACAGCTCAGTCGCATTGCCGACACACATAGGTTCTACGACGCTCTCCAGTACCCGATAATTTTTTGGAAAGGGCAGGAAGGGTATCATTTTGAAATACTACAGATGAATCCACAGACTGGGCGTCCAGTTCCCAACAAAACAGTTTCATGCATGGACTTCTATGCCTACCATCTCATGGTGCGTAACAATGATTTTAATCTGCTGCTGCGCTGCAAGCAACTTCTGCAGCAGTTCTTAGTTGATATGTATGTCAAAATAGAAAGTGAGCGTTTGAGATACATCTCTTTGAATCAAAGTAAGTTGCGAGCAGAAAACTACATTCATTTGCAAGACGCTGTAAGGAATGACGCGCAAGTTAACGCCAGCGATGTAGGGCAAATGGTTATACTCCCCTCCTCCGTAGTAAACAGCCCAAGATACCTCCATGAGTACACGCAAGATGCATTCGCATACGTTCGGCACTATGGCCGCCCTGATCTGTTCATCACATTTACGTGCAACTCGGCTTGGCCAGAGATTACCGTCGAACTTATGGCTGGCCAAAAAGTCACTGACAGGCACGACCTTATTGCCAGAGTTTTTAAAATTAAAGTCCAGAAGTTAGTCGCACTGCTCACGAAAGGTCAAATATTTGGAGAGACGCAATGCTTCATGTACTCCATAGAGTGGCAAAAGCGAGGCTTGCCCCACGTACATATTTTATTGTGGCTAAAAGAGAAATTGCGTCCCAGCCAAATCGACGACATAATTAGTGCAGAAATTCCTGATGCCAACATTGACAAAAAACTACACGACACCGTTGTCAAAAGTATGATCCACGGTCCATGCGGTGCACTCAATATGTCATCTCCATGCATGAAGGATGGAAAGTGTACCAAAAAGTACCCCCGGGCGATACTAAAGGACACACAGACAAGCGAAAATGGATACCCACTGTACCGGCGAAGAGCGCCTCACGATGGAGGCCGCACAGCTACTATTAGAAATCGCAATGGTCAGGAGAACATCGTGGTAGATAACAGGTGGGTAGTGCCCTATTCTCCCCTTCTTACCAAAATCTTCGATGCCCATATTAATGTAGAGTTTTGTAGTTCAGTACAGGCCATAAAATATATATGCAAATACATAAACAAAGGGAGCGATCAAGCAATTTTCAACGTGAGGCAAGCTGGCGATGTGAATATTGACCCCAGAGATGAAGTGCAAACGTTCAGGGCTGGCCGATACGTGAGCAGCAATGAAGCGGCGTGGCGAATTTTTGGCTTACCACTTCACGAGAGACACCCCACTGTCACCCACCTAGCGGTGCACCTGCCCAATGGCGAGCGCGTTTACTTCACGGAGCACAATTTCCGTGATAGAGTGGCGACGCCTCCAAAGACAACATTGACTGCATTTTTCCAACTCTGCGAAAGTGACATCTTTGCAAAAACCCTATTGTACGCTGAAGTGCCGAGGTACTACACGTGGAATGCATCAAGGAAAGAATGGAAGCGCCGTGTACAGGGGACACCTGTAGAGGGCTGGCCAGGTATAAAAGCTGGAGACGCATTGGGTCGCATGTATACCGTGCACGTCAGCAACTTCGAATGCTACTGTTTACGTATGTTGCTCAATCAAATGCGAGGTCCGGTGAACTTCCAGGCACTGAAAAAAGTTGATGGGCTAGAACGAGCGACATTCAGGGAAGCATGTGAGGCACGTGGGCTATTGGAAGATGACAACCACTGGGACTTAACTATGGAGGAAGCCGTACTGTGTCGCTCAGCCGCCAAACTCAGAGAGCTGTTTGCAATTTTAGTAAGTGCTTGCGGCCTCTCCAACCCTCTCCAGCTGTGGGATAAATACAAGGATGCACTGTCAGAGGATATCGCGCATAGGCTACAAGGCACGAATAAAGACTTGATAATTAATGAGGCTCTGAAGTTAATAGAGGACAAAATAATTAACTTATCTGGAAAAAATATGGCGGATTTTGGTTTGCCCACACCACAACGAAGGGGAGAACTGTCAAGCGATGTGGTAAGAGAACTTAATTACGATACCGCAGCTTTAGATAGTTTTGTCAATGAAATGGCGCCACGTTTACTTCCCGAGCAACGGCGTGTTTATGATTTAGTCATACAGCGCGTAAATAGTGGTGATGGGGGACTCTTCTTTCTTGACGCACCGGGGGGTACTGGCAAGACATTTCTGCTAAACCTACTGCTGGCCCGACTTCGCAAGGACCGTAACATAGCCCTGGCTGTGGCTTCCTCAGGAATCGCTGCAACGTTGCTTAACGGTGGTCGGACCGCACATTCTACTTTCAAATTGCCACTAAATCTTACGTGCGAAGAAGCCCCTACATGCAACATCAGCAAAAGTAGCAACCGCGGCGCTCTCTTGCAACAGTGCAAGTTAATTGTGTGGGACGAGAGCACTATGTCGCATAAGCGCGCGATAGAGGCGTTGAACCGCAGTTTGCAAGATATCCGTGGCAACCAGGCTCTGATGGGAGGTGTTGTAGTTTTGCTCGCTGGTGATTTCAGGCAGACACTGCCCGTAATTGAGAGGGGTACACCGGCGGATGAAATGAATGCGTGTCTCAAGGCTTCGCCACTGTGGTCCAAGGTAGAAAAGCTCCACCTGACGTGCAACATGCGTGTCCAACTTTTCAATGATTTGGAATCAGGTGCCTTTGCATGTAAGCTGCTGCAAATCGGAGAGGGTCGATTAGAAACAGACCTAGATGGTAAAATTGAATTTACCAATGATTTTTGCCATCCAGTCACGACAGAGGATGAACTTATTTCGCACGTTTTTCCGAACATAGAGAACAATATAAGAAACGATGAGTGGTTATGTGAAAGGGCAGTACTGTCGCCGAAAAATGAGTCCGTCAATAAAATTAACAATAAGATATTGGAAGCGTTAGTCAGCGAATCAAAAATATACACATCAATAGACACGGTGATGAGCAGTGACGACAGTACAACTTACCCTGTGGAATTTCTTAACACCTTGGAATTAACAGGGGTGCCTTCCCATAAACTCGAGCTTAAGGTTGGCGTCCCAGTTCTGCTGATGCGTAATCTTGATGCACCGAGATTGTGCAATGGCACCAGGTTGCGCGTCACAGAGCTGGGAAGAAATATTATAAAGGCCACTATTCTAACCGGAGCAGCTAAAGGAGAGAGCGTCTTAATTCCACGAATCCCTATTATCCCAAATAATTTACCATTTAAATTTAGGAGGCTGCAATTTCCAATAAAGTTGGCATTTACAATGACAATTAATAAATCCCAGGGCCAAACGCTGAAAGTCGCAGGAATTAATTTGGGCACTCCTTGCTTCTCACACGGGCAGCTTTATGTCGGTTGCTCCAGAGTATCGAGTGCCCAAAACTTACACATACTGGCGGAAAATAACAGATCGTACAATGTCGTGTATAGGACTATATTAATTTAGATTATGCAATTACAAGTTCATCCTCTGTCGTCACTGGATGGCAAAAATCATTGGTAAATTCAATTTCTCCGATTTCAAACTCTCCGATTTGCAGCGGCTTAGATGCATAGGCACCTGATTCCAAATCATTGTAAAGTTGGTTTAATTATTATTATTTTATTTACCGTGTCTATTGATGTGTATATTTTTGATTCGCTGACTAACGCTTCCAAAATCTTATTGTTAATATTTCTTTGAATTTCTCTTTTTATTCCGGGAAATAAGAGAATTCCCGCGGGAATAAAAACCTTAATCCACGCGAACGAAGTCGCGGGTATCAGCTAGTAATAAATAATATACATACATGCGTGCCATTTACCCCTCAAAGTAACAAACTTACATAATTAATTTGCTCAAAGGTCTATCGGCATTTGGTTATATTTATAGTCGATGTAAATAATCTATTTACAATGTTTACCTTCGGCTCGGCGTTGCTTTGAGTGATAAGTTCTAATTAATATGCATGAGCCTCTAGAATCGATAGACTTGCCGATTTACAGCTACTTCCAACCTTTTACTTAGGTCGACAGCACGCATGTCTACAAATTGGTCGGTTGGTTTAGATTTTGTGAGCATTATTTGGACGTCCACAACTAAACATAGGTCTATTGCATAGATCTGTGCCTTAGGTTTTTACCCAAAACACGGTTTTATAACGCTTTGGTCCAAAAGCGATTCTACTGCAGGTCAAAATTTTGCTACCACAATTTTACCAATATAGTTTTATTGCGCTCTAAATATTTATTTCTTCACTTTTTATATGAATAGCGAGCAAACGAGCAGGCGGATTACATTTCTCTTGTAATAAATACACACCGGTAATTGGAAATTATTTAAGCATTGTGTTTGGACTGCTTAGTAAACATAGCATTTACAAACTTATTGGACGGCAGGTCTACGGTCGTGACCAACCACTAGCTTATCAATCAACTACGTCAGAGCCTGTCGCCTCCGACTTGTCGGCATGTCTGTAGAGACGACAGTAATGTCGGAGGCGTTTGACCCCTCTCATTACGCACCACCACGTCTCGAGCTAAGTGGCCACTCGCATCTCATGCGCGTATTAATATTAATATCTGATATGCGTTTTGTGATAACAATATGACTGATTGAATCGATATTCTATTCTTCATCAGTGAAGCAAAGTTGAGGCGCGTAGTAACTGAACTTTAGTAATTTGATAATTTATTGCTTTAAGGTTCGGTGATCAGCTAAATAGAGCCGAAAGAAGATCGTTTTATTCAAAATCTATTGGTCATAATACTATGAAAAAAAAGGGAGTTACAATTGATCATATTTCTGGCCTGATGCCTGTTTCCAAAACACAATTCCACCAATACCAATTGTACCAATGTCACAATTCGTTTAACAGACGAATTTTGGCATTTTGACAGATTTTCTAACCAAGAACTATACGAACGCCTAATTTTCTCGTCAGTAAAAAATAGTCTCTTTCACTCGACAAATCCTCAACTATATCCATGCCACATGCAAATATCTAGTCCAACCGTTGTTCCTGTGGTTGTTCCGTTGCTGCGTGATTGAAAGACAAACAAACAAACAAACTAGTTGATACCCGCGACTTCGTACGTGTGGATTTAGTTTTTAAACATCCCGCGGGAACTCTTTGATTTTCTACGATCAAAAGTATGTCACTCTCCAGGTCCTCAACTGTACCCATGCAAAAAATCACGTCGATCTGTAGTTCTTTTGCGGCGTGATTGAAGGACAAACCAACAAACAAAGAAACACACTTTCGCACTTATAATATTTGTAAGAAAGTAAGGATAGTAAGGATAAAGTTAAGGATTAGTAAGGTTTTTTTATTAAAATCGCACTGTAGTCGCGTACTGCACGAGCAACTGCCGTCCCGTCGCGTGGCTATTCAAGTCTTAAAAGTAAAGTGGTGAGTAAAAACCACTTAGTGAGCTCCAATATATTTATAATGGTTTTCATTGTGGTGCTGAAGACGCCCTGACCGTTACGGCCGCTCACCAAAGCACCTGTTTTGATATCACGTCAATAAAATGAAAATGTCGCTTCAGTAGGGTGACTATCCTATACGAAGCAATGCGTGAATAATAGTAGTATTAATTTTCGTTTAAGAAATGAAATTTCGAATGTCGCCTTTCTAATGCTAAAACGCACAGTAAAGCAGCAAGAAAACAACGAGTTCGGCGAGTTTTAAGCTTACAATACTTAAAATTATACGAGTACTACTTTGTCATATTATTATTAGCCAACGTTTACTTTAGTCTGATTTACAAGTGCTCTGGAAAGTTGACGTAGTTAAACCTTGTCTACGAATTCTTATAGGTACATATTTTAAAGTTTTAAAATTATTTCCACGTACTTGAATTACTAGATTTTGCCCGTTGTTAGTTGTATTGTTTCTGAATCGAAGTGTTACTACAGAAGGTACTTCATTAATATTATAATCCATCATGGCCACTCTAGTCTTCCACTAAGCTGTATCATGACCACAATGGCCTATTAAAAATGGCACCCAATATTGCGCATAGCTTCTCTTATCCAGGTGGGTATAAAATTTTAGTGGCGCGTTTAAAGCGACTTTGAGGCAAATACCTTCGGCTACCGTGGTAATTTCTTTGCAACTTTGCGCTTATAAATACTTAATGGGCACGTATAAATGCTAAAATGACCATTCATTGCTATTACTTATACAACTTTATTAAGATCCACATTCATATTGGTTCCTAAAATCCTTACGATAGTTATAAGTTATAACAATCCTATACGCTTGTCCTAAAGAGCCAATTAATGTAGCATAGAACCTATTCTTATACGAATCTCGCTTAAAATAATATTATGTGAATAACAGGTTTCAACTCCTTAATTCTGACGCTGCAGAGATATTGCCCTCATAAACCGCAAGGATCAAATGCCGTTTGTGAACTGGAGTGACAGAGAAAAACAAAATATAAAATTAACATGTCAAGAACATGAGTGTTTTATCGGGTCTCTTCCAGATAGGTAATAGGTAAAAAGTACAGTTCCAAATATGATATTAAACTTCAAGTTCTAACAACTGGATCACACAAATTGAATCCTGATGCTGCAAATGGGTGAAATGTAAATAATAAGTGTAGATGAAGTATTTATCTATTAATTAAGATTTACTGATGCTATACAGTTTTTGTAGATCTAAATAAACTTTCAATGGCTTTATCAATTGGTAAAGGTAGCAGTAGATTTCCGAATAATTTGTTCGAAAGTCTGAAATATTTAGTTTGCGTTAAAGGTCTAACCCGGCTATCTGTACAAAAGAAACCAAGAAAGTTCTTTCAGCATTATAAAACCCTCATTGAATATAAACAAAACGTTACATGGAACTCACATGTCTCTTTAAGCAATTCTTGACAATAAACAAGTTGACTGCAAGACATGTTATGCCGTTGGAATCCCACTTTTGGGACCTATTCTAGTCGACCCACATCTCTATAGAAAAACTCACCCTATCTTTTTGATGATAAAATTGAAATTCACTCGCAACGGTTTGTAATCTGTAAGTAGAGAGCTTTGAATCGTGTAGGGTAGAAAGAAAGTTAGAATTGCAACGGCAAAGTGATTCCTCGAAGGACGACTTAGAACATGTTCTGAAATGCTTACGGTGAAAGCTTTCTTGGCAGAGTTCAGTGTTTTATTTTAAATTGCGATTTATTCCAGCAATGTTAAGATGCGCCTTCATATTGTCTTTTGTATATTTGTATCATACAAAGGAATGGCATGAGAGTTCAGACTGCTTTTAAGGAGTTGTGCGAGAAGCGAGCGAGCGGAACGGGAATGTAAAACGCTATTCCGATGCCGTAGTGTTCGGGTTCGCAGAAACTAAGTGATCTTGTTTCATTGAAATGCAATGTTCTTAACCGTCTTCCTTATTTATCGACAGATGTCAACAGCTAGACAAGGTCTCTTGCATGGATTTCCACAGGTCTCGATCTTGTGTCGCTTGTATCCTCTTTTCCTAATTGTCTCTGATGTCGTCGTTCCATCTATTGGGGGGTTTGCCAACACTACTGCAATCCTGGCAGTGTCACCATGAGGTGTGCGGGTGAAGGGGGGATTATGAAATGCGACCGAATTATTTGTGAGGTTTATTACGACCAAACTATATAGGTTTTACATTGGTACTTCAGCTTTACGGTGCGATAAAATTATTATTACTATGCCTAACTTTTACCCACTATTTGGCTTCCATCAACTTGTAATAGTATTATAACTAATTTTGATTTTTTTGGGTGTCCCAATTTTTTTTTAAGCTGACCCTGTATTGGAGCGAACAAAACAAAAAAGAACATTCAAATCGATCAAACAGTTTTTGAGTTTTAGCCACACTTACGAACAGCAGTTGTTTTTAATTCAAATAAATAGATAATTACTAAACTTAAGATTTTCTAGTACACTTACGAATATAGCCCATTACCATAAAAAAAAACTTTGAACATCTTTTGTCTTTTTTGTTGAACACGGGAAGACACTGGGCCATGTTTGTCTTTATCTAGACGATTAGGACCAAATTTTACGCTCCTTTCATTATAGCCGACGAGCTGATGGTTAAGTAAATAATATCAAGAAGCAAAGGCACTTTATAAAATTTGATAAAAAGTATAGTGTAGGTACATGCAGTAGGTCCTACTGCTTGTCGTGTAACCCGTCGGTCCCTATTAAAATCATGATGATATTTTACACTATACGTAGCTCATACTTTTCTCATACTAAATATTTTGTGCAATCCACAGAGTTTATTAGAAATAGTATAGCTGTTATCTTCAATGCCGGGACAGGTGTCCTCATTCATACAAAATAATTGAAACAGGTACATAACCTGGAAATTAAATTGCAAACAAATAAATTAAATTGCTTTTATCATCATCATCAGCCCACATGCATCCACTGTTGCACATAAGCCTTTTTTAAGTAGCGCTAATGTTGCCTATCCTCGGCCTTTCGCATCAAATCGATGCCTGCCAAGTTTTGGATGTCATCGTTCCATCTAGCCGCGCAAACGCAGTGTAGGCCGCCCCCGGCTAGATGAAATTGCTTTTATAATAGTTATTTTTTATTTACCTCTTCCAAATATTACGAATCACCAGTCAAAGTTTATATCCCCAGTAAGACCGTTTATTGTTCATAATTAATTCATTTTGATGAAATGCCAATAAGACATTACATCTACTAGAAGCTACATCTTTTTACGAATTAATATTTTATTGCAGGACAGACTCTATGAAAAGTGAAGTGCATCTGTTGATATAAAAAAAAATTTAAAGGCATTTTATGTACTACCTCGAATTTTCCCACAAACTCTTCGACTATTCCATCAGTATTCCCTTAGAGTTGGAGCGATCTCCGATTGCGAAGCGAAAGTCTTTACGAGCATTTTATACCTTTCAGTCAAATAATGAGCTTAAGGGAAATACGAGGTACTTTATCGATTTCGTAGCGAATCGTTTTTAGTTAATCAGGTTAATACGTCGTTTTCCTACTTTTTAAGAGTTCCTCGTTATTATAGAGATACTCGAAGATTCAAATTCAAATTTATTCATTTCACGTAAGCCAACCTAAGCTCTTATGACTCGTCAAGACCATTTGGTTTGGAAAGCTGATTCTGCTAAGAAGAGCCGGCAAGAAACTCAGCAGTTGCCCATCTTAAAACATAAAATTATAATATTATCTGTCTGGTTATATTTGTCTGGTGAGAGGCTTTGGCTGTGGCTAGTTACCACCCTACCGTCAAAGACGTTCCGCAAAGCGATTTAGCGTTCCGGCACGATGGCGAGTAGAAACCGATTAGGAGGTAAAGGTTGAATATACACTACCATATCCCTTCCAAGATAGACCTCTACCATCTTAGACTGCATCATCACTTACGATCAGGTGAGATCGCAATCAAGAACTATCTTGTCATCGAATAAAAATAAAAAAGTTATTCCATACCTACGAGTATTTTCATGTTACATTATCTAATGGGCAGTTGGATGCCAAGACGGTTGTCAATTTTACGTAGCTTTAGCCATTAGACTTTCCGATCGTGAGGATTCCCATGCAACTTTGTCATTAAGAAATACTTTAGTTTTGTAATAACTTCGACTTTTAATGGGATCAAAGAGCTTTGGCAAGGTGTTGGTGGAATTTGCACGTTGTTTTGAACCGATACAAACTGAATGACCTTACGTATGGACAACAACAAATTCTAGGCCAATGTTTGCGACACAACTGGCATATATGTTGGCCAACGTAAAGAGGAGTCATAACAGTCTCAGCTATCACGATAATTCAAAGTTTCACGCATCAATCGTAGGGAAGCTGCTGACGTCGGGAATCTTTTTTTACTGCGGTCGTTGTATTCCGCTGGTTCCGCCGGGTAAGCGCTCCTCAATCAAATCATGGCTATAAACCCTCCATATCGAGCGCGTAAGAGTTATAACTTATTTGGAGGAGTTCGGAAGAAAATTCGCGTGAAAACATCCTTAAGTAATATTTACTAAAGTTTTGTGTCCCAAGTCGTCAAAGATATTATGAAAGTAGATTGAAATACTTACCTACTTATTTTTTTACATCAGACTAGATAATTTAATACGATCATATCAATTAACTAGCTTTAACCCGCGGCTTCGCTCACGTTAGGTTCGATTTTTTAACCCCCTATTTAACCCTCTAGGGTTGAAATTTTCCAAAATCCTTTCTTAGCGGATGTCTACGTCCTAACAGCTACCTGTATGCCAAATTTCAGCTTGATCAGTTCAGTGGTTAGAGCTGTGCGTTGATAGATCAGTCAGTCAGTCAGTCAGTCACCTTTGCCTTTTATATATTTAGATATTTCCTGAACTTTGATGGAACAAAATAACCCTTTCCCTGTACCATGAATCACATCTGAGCATGGTTATTATTTAACTTTAACTATTGTGTCTGTTGTCTGGACAGTTAACTTGTCAATTTTGAACCAAGGATTGAAAAATGCACTCAAAGATGGAAGCGGGCTTATATTCTTTTTGGTATGGAAGTTCTTAAACGTTTAGCGATACAATATAATTTGAAATCAAATGATTTAATTGTTCCTAATTAAGTTATTTGATTTTTATTAATAAATCACCATGCCTAAATACGATTAGTTCGATAAACCCCTCCCGTGGCTTTTTTTTCGAAATTGTACTCGGATTGTAGCAGTCATATTAATATCCATTCATAATTCTAATTTAAACTCTGGGTTAAAGACGTACCTACATATTCTGAAAGCGGAAAAATCTCTGAGAGAATACAATAATATATTATTCCTTCTTAGCAGCGTTTGATGAAAAAATTTGTGGGACGAAAATCCTTTGTAAAGCGAAAAATAACTCAGTTTTACATTTCGTCATTCTATCAACGCTTCCGCATGGCTGGCGCGAAAGCCTCGCCAAATATTTTTTTCTCTCTTTAGTTCCGACCAGCCGCACGGATAATATTATATTGTAAAATATTGTCACTCCCGAGGAACTTAAATTATCCTTTCTGGCGCAAAATTCAATTCTATGGAGAGTTTATTCTACGCGTGAGTGACTTTATGAACCTGGAAATATACGGGGATTATTATTGTCCTGGTATTTACCTCATTGTAGCACAAAACGCTCACTGTATAATGTTCCGTAATAAAAGAGAGAAAAAGTTAAAAGGTTGTGACAAATAAATTTCATTAATTGAATCTTCATTTGAGATGAACCACTGCTGGATCACTACTGAGTATAGATCTGATTTTAGAATCAGAGGCCACCTCGCTACACTTGCATTCGCACATCTTTGAGAAAATTATGGGTAACTCTCGGACGTGCAGGTTTTCTCAAGATAAAGAAGAGATTTCCTTCATCGCTAGAATAAAGTTAGAAGGGAATTCCTGGGATTCAAAGCCCATACATCCTGTAAATAGGATCAAAAAGTTTATCACTAGGTTATCACCGTCAATGAATTTAGTTCCCTTCAAATTTTCTCTATGCAGACAATCAACGGTTTTGATGCGGTTAAATAAGACTAATCAGCAAACAGCCGGTTTGTATTTCAAATGCAATCCATCTGCAAATAACTAAGGATTAACTTAGTCAATGATAGCTTATAAAATAAATTAAAAGTTTTTTATTTGAGTAGATATGTATAACATTTCATTAGTTACGTCAAATAAAAAAGATCAACTACAAAGTGCGATACTCAAACAGTAAAATTTTTAATTTCTTCTAGGTTAGTAAGAGCATGAATACGCGGGCGAAGTCGCAGTAAAAAATGATAAATAAAAGTTAATCTCGGTGTTCATACATTGTTTTCAGCCGGACGTCCGGTGCCGTGACGCCGTGACAAGGTCGCCGGTTTACGATCTCGTTTACGGCCGGCCCTAGATTGAACGCAATTATTCTTGACAACTTCGCTTTCGGTGCTGATCGCACATTAGACACGGAGTATAAGTCCCGCTGTGACGATTTACGTAATTCACGAGTTTGAAAAGAAAAGCAACAGAACCTTGTGATCTGCTTTGCTTTGACGCAAGTCACGACTGATGCTCCCAGGTACATAAGTGATAATTTCTGCATCAGTAAATTCTTAATTAATGAATTCAGTGCATTTTTAGAAAAGAAGAAGGGAAATATTAAACGTGTATTCCGTTTCTATTCTACAGGTAATGAGATAGATTCATTTCTTCAACGCGAGTTGTTTTAGAATTCTTAATCTGCAAAACAACGGGGAAAATGCTTCAAACGCGTTCAAAAACTTCGTGAAGGTGCAGTTATTTGCATATACCTACTCGACGTCAATCAAGGCTTCCAATCTCTTATTTTCCAGAATCTATCTCTGTTGTTGTGATATTCCAGACTATTAAAATAAAAAAAAATAAAATAAAATAAAATATATTTATTTCAGGCCATTGGCCCATAGATGTTAGTAAAAACACAATTCTTAAACCTATGTTAGTTTTAGCCCAATTTAATTTATTATTTTAATTTAAATACCTGCCACCGCATCGTACTGAGGCACTAGCTACATGCACATGTGTGTGTATCCAATGCCTCAGTATGGGGCAGTCAGGCTTATCAGCCACCACACTCAGCATGGCGTTGGTGCTCCCCCTCACCCTGCGCATGAGCGATGCTACTCGTTTTCGCATGACGGTATGGAAGTCGTCCGTGTGTGCGTACGCAAACATCGCAGATGCGCTACAATGCCGGGGGAGCCCCAACATCACCCTGAATGCATTGTTATATTGGACTCGGAGAGCATTGTAAGTCTTCTGCGTATACTTGACCCACAGGCTGCACGTGTATAACGATTGACAGAACGCCTTAAAAAGCGTGACTTTAACGTTTAATGTACATCGTGCGAACCTGCGAGCCAACATATTACATCGGACCGCAATGGCTCTCCTTTCCCTCTCCATGTCTAGGTCGTCCTTCAAATCCTCGGTCACAATATGGCCCAGATATTTGAAATACGACACTCTTTTTAGGTCCACTCCTCCTAGTGTCACTGGCGGAACATGAGCTGGTTTTTGTGAGCTCGCCCGAAACACTAGAAGTTCACTTTTCTTTACATTATATAGCAGGCCATGCCTCTTTGCATATGACTCACAAACTGCCAGCAGCCTTCGAAGCGCACTAACTGACGGGCTCAACAGCACCATGTCATCTGCATAACTAATACTATTTATACAGTGGCCGTCAATCGAGCAGCCGACCCTGGTAGCGCTGAGCTCTACAATGAGCTGATTCATGTAGAGATTGAAGAGCGCTGGAGAGGTCAATCCGCCTTGACGCACACCGCACTTCAATCCATACTCATCAGAAAGTGCATTTTTCCATTTGACCTGGTTAGTCTGATGTCCATACCAATATTTGAAAATATTAATTAGTTCCTGTGCAACGCCAGCCTCAGCTAATTTAGACCATAGGATGTCGTATCTAACCAGGTCAAATGCCTTCGACAGGTCAAGGAAAGCCGCGTACACTGGGGTACTCCTATTTGTATAGTAACTGACGGTATGTTTGAGCGCCAGAATCGCACTTTCTGTAGATACACCCGGTCGAAACCCAAACTGTGCATCATGAAAGCAGAGTTGTTTACAGAGCTGTCGCTCCAACAAACCGTCCAGTACCTTTGCAATAATAGTAGCCAGTGAGATCGGTCGGTAGTTCTGTTTGTCCGTTATGTCCCCGGTTTTGTTTTTAATTATAGGTACGACGACCGTTCTCATCAACTCGCTAGGCAAATAGGAGTGCCTGATACATATGGTGAAAAGCAAAGCCAAGAGCCGAGGGAGATGTGGCCCGGCATGTATAAGATGCTCTATACTTAGGCCATCGTGTCCGGGTGACTTCCCTCTCTTCATACCCTTCAGTATTTCACTGATATGCTTAGCAGTTATCCGAGCCGGCACGCCGGACACGATGCCCCCTGCACCACTCACATCCAGCACAGGCTGCGACGATGAATGTACCTGGAAATGGTTTTTAAACATGTTCGCTATCTCCGTTGGCTCTTTAACACCATCAACGCTCACTGGAACTCCCATTTTTGGACTTAACTTTTTCACTTTTTTCCAGAAACCACTTAAGTCTTTATTTGTATGGCGCGAAGCTATAATGTCCATTTTTATTTGCTCTTGATTATTTTGACAATACTTCAATCTTTGCTTAAATTTTTTCCTAGAATCACACATAGCCTCATAAATAGGACCTTGCCTCGGTTTACCGAACCACACCCAATTTATAAATTTTTGTCTAGCGTCACAGTGAGCGTCGCGTAGGGGAGAGTGGGGGAAACGCGAACGCGGGGTAATCCCGAATCCAATGGTTTTAATGTGTTAGAAAGATATAGCCATATTTTACTTGTCGCCATTTCGGAGATCACGTCTCCACTAGTGCCAGTCAATAACACGGGAGATGTGGACGCACGTACTTGTCGAGGTATGCATTTTTCAATATTTTGCATGTTTTTGATGTAATTTTTTTGGTAAATTCAAGTTGGTGTTGCTTTATTTCTATCTACAATAGTAATTTAACTTTTACATAGTGGAATACTCACATAATAATCAGCTAAATGACAATGAAGCAATTGGCAAAAGAGATATATAGAACCTATTTTTTTTTCATTTTATTGTTTTCAATCCAGCGGGGTAAAGGCGAACACTCCATGTGGGGCAATCTCGAACGTTCGGCATTACCCTCCTTTTGTTGGTTCCCCGTTCATCTTTTTTTTATTATTTTTTCAGATGCCTCGTAATTACAAAAGAAAGACCAAACCGAAGTATAGTCTTAAAGATTTTAAAACGGCTATAGACGATGTTAAAACCAAAAAATTCAGCATCGGCAGAGCAGCAGAAACATATAATGTTCCAAAAATAACCATTTTTGAACACCTAAAGAAAGCAGTGATAAAGCAACCAAGGTCTGGACGAAAACCTTTATTTACAGACGAGCAGGAAACGCAACTTGTCGATTGTCGATCATAAAGTGCAGTAAACTCTATTATGAACTAATCATAAAAAAAATTCGCCAAATTCCATAACCATATGCAGAGAAGAAGTTATAAATGTTAGTACGTAATTACCCCACTTAGTGTTCGTGATTACCCAACTAATGTCGGGTAAAGCCGAACACTAAGGGTTTTGGTTTTTTTCTTCATATTGTTACAATTTATTAAAAATATAAATTTTGATAAGTGAATTCGTTAGACAGATAAGTTTACTTTATAATTAAAAAATAAAGAAACTCTTGTGATCCAATTCCACTGTTTTATTTAAGTTTTCCCTTAGGTGTTCGTATTTCCCCCACTTTCCCCTACGTGTTTATTCCACCCTAATATGCATCGCTTACCCTTACTCTTCCTTGGCTGACAATTATTAAGTTTATGACTGTAAGAGGCCGCCTCTGCTAAACAATTAACAATGCACTGATATAAATTATCTATAATGTTCCTATGCTCTAAACTATAATTATCACATATTTTATCACAGCATTGACTGAGTTCTTGAGGAAAATCTATCTTTTTAAGCTTTTCATTACAATATTTACTGTAAGTATCAATTTGACTTAATGTCCGTTCGCCCCATATGACCCTATTTATTGGAACGCACGGCATTTCCGACTTTGGCTTGACCTCTAGAAGGTTACACTGGACCTCCAGCGGAAAATGATCGGACCAGTACACGTCATGAAGTACGCTAATCGATGTTATCGACCGCCAGGCAGCCTCAGTTACTAAACAGTGGTCAAGCCAACGACGACAGCCATGCGCTTCGCTGACAAAAGTGTATGTGTCCGAACTCTCACCTAACTTCAGTATGTCCGCACACAACCAATCCTGATCAGCACAGAAACCCATCATTTCTCTGCCAAAAGGCTCACCTGGGTGCGAATTAAAATCCCCCAAAACAAATACTGACTCGACATTACTATTTTCAACAATAGCTGCTATTTCACTTAAACAATTAACATACTCTAATAAATTTTCCGACAAATCCACAGGCACTATAACCTATCTCTGTGCCAAACAGCCAAATTAGTTCAGCCGTTGCGGCATGATTGAGTAATAAACGTCCATCCATCTATACATCCAAACTTTCGTATTTACTAGTGGTTCGCCCCGAACTGAGACCTCGCGATATCCCATAATTCCCAAAAGTTTTAATTATATATATTGTAATAATTAACTTTTAACATTAGACGCAATAAAAAAAATAATAGTTGACATAAAACTGTTTTACTGACACAGCGCCATCTATTAGCATTATAGTGAAGCTATTAGCTTCACAATAATGCTAATAGATGGCGCATTAAAATTAAATAATTTCGTTTCTTTATAAACGAAATTATTTAATTTTATGTTTTTATGTTGTTCAAGTACAGGATATAACTGAATTTTCAACCAAGTTTCACGTTCTAATATTCAGTAATTCAGAAGTTATAGGGCTCTGACAGACATTTATACGGACACACTTCTCTGTCTAGTAGGCAAGCGCCCTAGTTGACTCAGAGAACTCGCTTCGCTCGTTCAATAATAATATTAGTAGGATTATCTCGTAAAAATACGTTGTGAAAGATGCGTGCGGAGGAACCGTTTGTGCTGTGGTTTACGATCAGCTTTAATCCCAACCCCTGCCGCGCCCTGAGGAGAAGAGTGAATGTATTGAATGAAATAAAAAAAAATACCTAAAACACGGGTAGTTACGTCCAATCTATTTTATTTTGTTGGTCGTTTTTTCTTTTGTTTTTCTGAACTGATTGACAGTTCTAATCTTTTTGAGGCTTGACCCGGTTATTCCTGCGCCATGTTACACAACATAACACATACAACATATATTTATATATATATGCTTTTATAAAAATCCGTATATCATATTGGATAGAAGGCCTTAACGTCATTTCTCCCAAAAAACGATTTTCTATCACTTGTGTGCTTTTTGTACGAAAAATTATTATTGTATGCACCGACGTTTTAACAAGCAAAATTCGTTGTGAATAGCAAGCGAAATTCATTTTAGAACAGTATTTTCTTAAACCGAGTCTCTATTTGAACTTCAATTTAATCGTTTAAAAAAAAGGCACCAAGAGAGTTCGAGGAAGCAATTGTCCGAGTGAAATTCGTTAGGCACAAATGAAATAACTTTCTTGCAGCCAACTCGAAAACATTGTAAACTAACTCGATGAGCTCGACCGAATCATTGAATCGGTAATTCGTTTAGATTTGTACGGACCGCTCGGAGAACACAATTCGATTGGGAAGTAGACTTTCGAAAATTTTACGGACATTTTAAAGACAGTATAATTTTCTTCGTTCATAACAAAACTTACATGTACGTGCTATTAGATGTTACTCGTGACTTTGTCTGCATGGATTAAAGCTACTATTAATTCATGATCTAATCATCATCATCATCATCATGTGCCTTCTTCAAGGTGAAGTTTGGCGGTCAGCATCCGAAAAGCTTCTCTTCGCAGGGCCGCTTCCTTCAGTGTAGGATAGCTAAGCCCAGTCCACTCCCTCACATCGTCCAACCACTTGCGTCTTTGGCGACCTGGTGCTCTGCTGCCTGCAATTCTTCCTTCCATCACCAATCTCGGGAATAAGAATTGGGCTCCCCGCTGCAAGTGGCCAAAGAAAGCGAGTTTTCTCCGCATAATGATCTAATACTGAACTCAATGGGAATCAACAGGCCTTAATAAGGCCTTCTAGTTAACTAAAGATGCCAATTAAAGAAGCTCTAGGACTTACCTTGCATCTCTACTCTCAGGCTCTTCTAGTGATGTGAAATACTCACTCTCACGGAAATCAAAGTAATGAGTCTGGACTCGACTACTCTTGTATATTCTACCAAGAAGTTTTAATTCAGTTCCAACCTACAAATAAGCACAGTCAATAGGTAGGTATTAATCAATCATTCAACCAACACGAATCTGTAAACTTTTTAGGTCAATCGGAAACTTTCAAGTGGCCGTAAAATCAGTTAGCGATTTCGACGGAAATACTGTAAGAACAAAGTAAGCTACTAAAAAGACTACAAAAATATTAACTACTAAGAGCCGATTGACACTGAAGCCATTTTAAACGTAGGTATATAGAGATTATGGAAAATGTGAAACATATACAGTAGCCTTTTTAATCTTTATGCGCCAAGGTGTAGTGCTAGTAAATGGGCACATTATCCTATTATTTTATGTCTAATGTTAACTCAGTCTTGACTGAGCAGAGCAAGAGTATGACTCATAGATCGAGCTTAACTCATACATTTTGACTGGTTCACTCAGATCTCGCGTGGAGCCCAGCTCAGTAACTTATTCCGATTTCCGTTTGAGCCTCCGATCAGATTGACGTCTACTTTATTTATCACCGCCGCAGAGCATTCGCGGCTTTATGGCTTCTCTACTGCGAGTAAAGTGAATTTTGATGCGGCATTTTATGTGTTTCAGAGGAACGTTTACAGCGTCCCTTTGTTCCCATTCTTTGTCTTCCCCGATATTGCCTATTCCGTTTTTGCTTACTAACACTGTATGTTTAAGCGAACGCTATTTTTATTGGAGTTTTGTGCAGCGGAGGGGAAGCTCTGACTATTTTTTTTTTGCGTTTGTAATTGCGTCGTTTTATGTAACGCTTGAATTTGATATTGTCCCTTGATGCTAGATTATGACGCAAGAGGTTTCTGCATAGTATTTTCTTTCCTTTTCTGGATAATCTTAAGAGGAAAGGTTTTGCCCGAAACCTTTAAATTACCATGCAAGGGATAGGCGTTAAAAAAAAGTTAGCCTAAGTCACTCTCTAATTCCTCGGCTATGCCCATGCGAAAGTGTGTTTGTTTGTTGCTTTGTCATCACGCAGCAAAGGATCGACGTGGTTTGTGCATGGGTCATGCACAAACCACGTCGATCGATATTACCTACATAAAACATTAAACGAAAGTAGTAAAAACATTAAACGAGTATGAACAGTATTCTAAAAGGTCTCAAATAATGTTTTCTGGGATGATTCCAATAAGGGAGGCCACATGTGATCAAGTTTGCCGTCAAGTTTGCATGATGCTTATGGATTCCAACAAAAAAGGGTCACCTGAGTAGTATCGATACTTTTGATTCGATACCTAGGAAAGATCCCCAAAGCTGTACCACTCTATTGAGAGAGATAACGCTTTATATAATAAAGAGAATAGTATAGACTATAGTCTGCTTACTTACCGTATACTTTCCCAATTGCTCGATACTTTTATCTCATCGCATTTTCACACGTCAGACAGCAGACTATACTATTCTCTTTCTGATATTCAGCGTTATCTGTCTCGATTGAGTGGTACAGCTTTCGGAAGCTTTCCTGGATATCGAACCAAAGTGTCGATACTACTCAGCTATCAATCTTTTTTTTTTTTGGAATTCCTAAGCATCATGCAAACTTGGTCGTATGTGTCCTCCTTAACACAACCCGAGTTATAAAGTGAAACAGCGTTCTACGCTGAACGAGTCCGGGTTCCCGAGGGACTGCTTTTTGCGAAACTTGACCTGTTCGACGATCCAATTCCGAATATTTTTGGATTCTGGGAAAACTCTGTCTGAGACGATTATTAAGGAACTTAATTTAGTAGTACCGTTGGAGTTATATAAAACAAATAACATTCAGTAATAAGATTTTCTTTTCTTTGAAATAGGGCTCCTTTGAAATTTCAGGTATTAATATTGCTTTCGAATATTTTTGGTGAAACCATAGAATTTAGAATAGGTATAGAAGCGTTAACTTATCACCACACTGATTTTTAATGAAATATCAGTAAAAGAGACTGAGACAGAAAAAAATATAAAAAAAAAAAACAATTTACTTTTATACAACTATATTTCATCATATTTACCAATACGCCTTCCAAGTTAATCCGCTACCATCTTAGACTGCATCGTCACTTACCATCAGGTGAGATCGCAGTCAAGGACTTATCTTGTCACTGAATTAAAAAAAAATTATTGTCAAAAATAACATAGATACCATTTCTAGTAGGTTATTGAATATTCTGTGGTATGAATTAAAGTATCTTGCCCCGTGTAATGATGCCGTGAGTCAAGGCATTAACCACCGATAGCGTATCTTGGGGCGCATCGCGAGGGCAGGCCGCGCTTATAAATTCGCTAATCGGGTGTTTGCGGCCCGATGCAGCTGAATGCACTTCCTGCCGCTATCTCAGCTATTAAAGCCTTTATTGTGTTAATCTAGCTTTACGACCTCTTTGTTATAGAAGTGTGCTGCTACATTTCAAGAAATTTCCGCGAACAAAATCATTTACTTAAACCTTTTTTGTTGTTCGATTGCAAGATAGTCTTGACTGCGATCTTACCTGATGATAAATGATGATGTGCCGGAACGCTAAATCGCTTGGCGGCACGTCTTTGACCTTAGAGTGGTAACTAGCCATGGCCAAAGCCTCCCATCAGACCAGACCAGGTACAATGCAGAAATTATAAATTCCCAAATTGACCCCGCCCGGAATCGAACCCGAGACCTCCCAGTTATAAGACCACAGCGCTCAGCACGGCGCCAGGGAAATCGGGGTCGTCGTTTTTTTTTGTCATTCAACGTCAGGCTGTTGTTTATGATCTTAGGTGATGATGCATTCTAAGATGATAGCCAGATTTTCAGACAGGTTTCTTTGAACTACGCAGCTTCTATCGAACAGAAGTCCTTTCTTTTAAATTCTATGATTTGCGAAGCGATGATCTGCATCAAAGCAAAAGAAACACGAAGCAAAAAAACATTATTATAATACGAATAAAAGACGAAATAAACCTCTAGGACCCAATTTCCTGCGTGAAATAAACCCGAAACGTTTTTTAAAGGAACGGGGCATTTTGGATAATGAAACTTAATGTCATTCTGAGAGTTACGGCCGGATAAAATATCTAGGATGCCTAGCAACATCCGATGGGAAAATGGAAGAAAACTCCGTGTAAAACGAGTGGGATTATTGAGAAACGCGTATGGAAATCTGACTCTGGGTTCATGTAACGAGCTCTATTTTTTCACGACTGCGCTAACGCTGAGGTTATTATGTTAGGCGTGCATTTCGTCATTGTCGTAGAACAGTGGCCGATATGCAAAAATCTCATTATTTTAATGTTTGTTGGCTTATTATTATTATCGATAGTTTGAGAATCTGAGATAGACATGATCTTATTTACTACTAAATGATACTTGCGATTAGCTAAAATGTTATTTGCGCGGGAACTTTTAATTTTCCGAGATAAAATGTATAGCCAATGTGTCAATCATGAGCTATCTTTATTCCAAACTGTTAAATCGGTTTTTTCGTAGTGGCGTAAAGAAGTAACAAAGATCCATCCATCCTCACAAACTTTCGCATTTATAATATTAGCAGGTAGGAAGTAAGCTTTGGGAGTAGGTTCTATGACAACGTCTTCACAAAGTTGTAAGTTGTAACCCAGTTGTTCGCGAATCGACGCGGAATCGTCGAGAGGATCGGTCGACTGAGTAATGTTTTATTCACGAGGAGAATTGCTGTTTGTCCAAATTTGACGTAGGTACCCACTAGCTCAAACTGGGTTGAAATTCTGCCAGAAAAGTTGCCTCCCTGCGAGTTGGCTACACGTTATGTGCGTTTGTTTTACTCGTCCTTTTATATAACGTCATATTTTATGCGAAGAATAGACAGATTTTTTTTTTATTTTTCCATAAAACATTTTTAACTATTGCATAGCTTCTATCGCGGGCCAGCGTGGAGACCGAATCCAGAAATTCCGTAACGAAAATAACCTGACACGGGACTCCTCTACGGTGAGCCGCTAGATGGCGTTGATAAAAAATGCTATGCAATAGCTTTACCGCGGCAGTCCCCGAGTGACACACGTCTTTTTTTTACTGGTGGAGTGGTGAGGGCTTTTGTCTTATTACCATCAAAGCCAGGGTTGATAGGGATAGCTTGTAGAAACTAATTAGGAGCTTTCGGTTTGATGTATGCCATGTGAGACTTTATCATCATACTGTACCATCACGCGAGATCACAGTCAAGCATCTTGTCATCGATTAAAATAAAAAAGCACATTGAGAGACTGAAAAAAGAAGCAACATTATCAAGCATTATAATATTATAATGGTATATCCGTAAAGCTTATTTAAATATTAAAAACATGAAACTTAATTAACTTGCAAGGAAATTAGTTTGCATAATGCACAAACGGTCTAAGCATTCTGCATAATTTAGTAAAGGAGCTAGTCTTAGTCAGTCTTAGGTATATTTAATACGTAATTACTTTAAAATCTAATAATAAGGTGTTCGATTCCTAGCACGTTTTATTCTCTGTACTTTCAATTTAAAAGCGTAAATACATTTAAAAATAAAATTAGTAATATTGTCCTTCCTACCGAATGTAGTCACGGTAGTCAACTTCCTCGGAGATTAGCCATCTGCACGAGAGATATTATAGTGCACAACTGTATGCACACTTCCCTCACTCTCATAGTCCTATGGGACGAAAATCCGACGGACCGACGGCCTTACGTGCTTTCCCAGGCACGGCACACACCGCCAACTTCCTAACTTCGGGCTAGTACCTACTGAGAATTTTTTGATAGAAAATCTAGAGGAAATATTAGAGGACCCCTTGGATTCGAACCTCTGACCCCCTAAAAGGACTCCACTACAACTTTGAGAACACAGAAATGCGCACGTTTTCCTTCACTATTAATCCCTTAAAAATGAAACCATATCTACGTCAAATGGTAATAAGGAATACCTACTAGTTTATGTTACTTTACTGAAAATGATATTAGGTATAGTCCAGATAATATCAAAGCATAACCAAAGTTAGCTTGTTAGATTTTGTGCTTAGAATTTATATTTAGACATTTCGGATTTTCCAGTCTTATAAGTTAGAAATATAATGTTTGTTCGTGAAAGTTCTTTGACCTAGTTCATGTTCGTTTTATACTTGTACATTGAATGTGAAAAATATTATTATATGAAATAAAAATAAATTAGTTTTCTACTGGGTAGCATGTATGAAATTTATGAAATTATAAATACAATACAATAGTTAAACTTATTGATGGATGATCCATATTAATTATTTCTTGTTTTGAATGTTCTGTAAAATGTTAATAATCAAATACGCAAGTTTTTGTCAATCAAAAAATCCAAGTTATGATTTTACGGACATTTAAATTTCCCCATATCAGTCCCACTAACGGTCACGTGTCGACATTTTCAAAAACGACAATAGTGCAACAAATGTTGAGGATCAAAACTGCGACCTATCAGTTTTTAGTCCGCACCCCGTTGGGATATTTGACGCTTTTAAATATAATTACGATGTCCTGGTAAGTGGGGCAGTTATCCGAATTGCCGCGACCGGGAATTGAACCCGAGAAGTCCCACTTAAACAAAGAGCTCACCACTGCGCCAAGGAGGTATTGTTGTTTTAATTTAGTCAGGGAGAAATGATCGCCGTCACGCGCGTCGGTACGCCGAACACGTCTTACAAGCGCACGTGGGAAACATAAATCGCGCGATCCGGCCGCCGAAATATGGCGCTTGAGTTATGCGGCCGCCTTATCTGCGCAGACTTGCCGTCTGCGGGAGCTCACTTCGCTTTGCACCGAATCTATCTACCCGAGAGAATATAATCACTCGGTTTCTATCTAGCAACTATAATGAAATGGAATGAAACGGAATGAAATGAAATGAAACTGTAAAAGTAAAACTGCCTCGTTGGTCTAGTGGTTAGCAAGTTCGACTGCGGATGACGAGGTCCCGGGTTTCATACCTGGGTGGGGCCAAAAATTTTATAGGGGTTTTCTGTAAAAAAATTCTCACTACTGAGAATTGATGGTGTGTCATCCCCGTGCCTCGTAGAGAACGTAATGCCGTCGATTCTGCGCTTGGTCGTTCCGTCCCATCGGACTATGAGAGTGAGGAAATATAGAGTGCACCTCTGTTTGTGCACCCATTTGTGCACTATTATGTCTTCCGTGCAGATTGCGAACCTTTACGGAGAATGGCCACCGTGACCAAATCAGTCACATCGTAGGGAGGTTTGTTTTGTGAGTTGTGATGTAGTTTTTTTAAAAAAAAGAATATTAGTCAAGCTAAACTTATATGTAATATGTATTGGCAATGGGTAAAAACCTCTCTCTATCCATTCTCTGATCTACTAGATCGTCTCCTACGTTCATAAGTGATGCACAATATCGTTATACTAGACCCATAGTAGTCTGAAAGTTTTCCTTCAGGAAAACACCATATAGCCCTCTTCATATCGCGCTAGTGAACCAAAGAAACACTAGTTTGTTGAAAATCAAAAAGATACGTCAGGATATAATACTTCTAGATGTCGTTGAAATAAAATAACGGGCATGGCTAGTGACAAGCGGAAGCAACCTCGGCAGTGTTGATAAATTGCCCACGTATAGGATTAAGTTGCACCAGAAACGTTACAAATTGTCGTATGATGTATCTTTATTGTCGCTATTAAATAAATGTATCATGTAGTAAACTTGTCCTTAGCTCAGACATTGCTATCCAAGCATACTGAAATAACACGACGGGTGCCCGAATTCATGTAACCCTGAATATTCACTCTTTAATTAATACAAGTAAATCTATATATATAAAATTCAAAGTCCTGACTGACTAACTGACTGACTGAGATATCAACGCACAGCCTAAACTACTGAAGTTAGAAACTTGAAATTTTTACAGTTGGTTCCTTTTATGACGCAGGCGCACACTAAGAAAGGATTATTGGAAATTCCATCTCTAAGGGGTTTACATAGGGGATGGAAGTTTATATGAAACTCCGTCATTTTTCAAGCTGTTTCCATCAAAGTTGGTATTTGAGCTTTCAGTTAAGAATAAAAAAGTACGTGTGTCACAGTTTTTGAAAATTCCACCCCAAAATCTAATTCCACGCGGACGAAGTCACGGGGGCAAAAGCTAGTTGCAATATAATCCCTTGATCAAAGTATATCTACAAAGGAAAAATGGGTTATATCTACCTCCCTTAATGTTTGTCAATTAAGTTAAATGATTAAAGTCGTCTTAAGTACGCGCCCTTGTAACCCTTTCTCCTTCGCTGACCTAATTAGTGGGTAAATTGAGTTTGTGCCTGTTAAGTCTTAGATTATTACATTATACTTTCAGTCTTAAAGGGAAGTGTGTATTACTTGTCGTAAAGAGAATAAAATACATTTTTAGTTTAGTCTTTGGTGTTATTGATAACTAACTAACTTGCGGTCTTGTATTATATGCCTTTAAGCAAAAAGTAGTAGTAGGTAAAAAATCAAATCAACTAGTAGTTGTTTAGGTTGATAGAAAAACATATAAGAAACATATTCACATTTATAATAATAGTATGGTAGTAAGTAATTACTTGCTCTGGAATCATAAACAATAGACTTCACTACTCTATACCAGTCACTATGATAAATATTCGAAACTACGTACATATATTTTGTTTTGTAAAGCGTAGGTTCGCGTGCGTAATAATTGGCTATAATTACGAGACAAAACAATGTGGGGACCCAACACGGGCGTCCATCAAAATGTAGAGCAAAAGCCTCCCGATGCTAATCAGAACACTAGGCCGAAGTGCAAGAGACAAGTTCCTGGAGGATAACTGTAACCCCTCATGATTTTTTTTTAAATAAAGTTGTTAGTCAAGCTGAACTTGACTTATATTCTCCTCTCCCCTCCAATTAAGCGAAAAGCTTGTGCTAGGAGTGGGTACGACAATAGTGAAACTGGTGGGATTCGAACCTGCGACCTGTCAGTTTTCAGTCCGCACCTTTAACCGTTGGGCTATTTAGGCTTCAGAAATTCGATGTATCATTCGCCTTTCGATTCGCCATTCGTATAATCAATATGATTTTGTTCGTATAAAACAAGCAATTAAAAGATAATCAAAAACCCGACTGCTTTAAAGGACTGATTTACAACTCAATCAACTGAGCAAAAATCAACTGATACAACTTTAAATTATTATAGATCATAAATGGTCATTCAAAATGAAAAATGATCAAAGAAACCTAATAATTTCAAATACCTATTCACTGATACCTTTAACACAGTTCGTCGACTTTCGTTTTTTCTTTTTCATAATATAACATCTGGTGATCGCCATACTGAATTTTGATTAGTTTCACGTCTTTAATGACACTCCCAAGATTAACACAAATCGATTGACGTAAGAATCATCAAAATCGGCCCACGCGTTTGGTCTTCAGAGCGCCACATACATACATACACTGATAAACACATTACCCTCCTTTGCGTGCCGCAGTCGGGTAATTACCTATGTCACCCGGCCTGTGGTAAAGAATTGAGAAGCTTGTATCACTGATATCTCGGAAATATGTGCGTTTTAAGTAATTAAATAATTAAAAATGTATTTTTAAATAGATTTTGATCAATAAAAAGAAATATCATTTGATTTAACGGATATTTCGAAACGAAAATCTGTCAAAACGGTACGAAAACTAAACCCGTCCGTTCCAGATACAAGAATATCGCTTATAACTTGAGGCATCGTCAATCTAGATTAGGGTTCAGTGGTCAAGCGCGTAACAGCGGCGGGACCATTCACGACGAGCTCCCGAGGGCAAAATTGTTCGCCAAATTTAATGGAAGGAACTCTATACACACTTACATTAGGCTATGATTCGAAGGTATAAATTGTATGATACGAATATTTAACTTCATTTTCAAGCTTATCATGAAGATCTTTGCCTATAACTATACGTCATATTATGCTACAGAATACCACAGAATATACTGTATTAGCCTATGCATAGTGCGCCTCTCAAAAGTATAAAAATAATTTTAGTCTGTACACGTTTGTTGAAGTCGGATGGGCCTAAATAGAAACGTTGAAACCGATGCGCGACGCTTGCCCCGACACGTGAGAATAAAGAATGAGGTTACAATTATCTCATCACGTCACACTATATAATATAATATAATATAAAATTATTATAAAGACAAAAGTGTCTATGTGTGTGTGTGTGTGTGTGTGTGTGTGTATGTTTGTTACTCTTTCACGCAAAAACTACTGGACAGATTTGGCTAAAATTTGAAATGGAGATTGGTTATACCCGGGATTAACACATAGGCTACATTTTATCCCGGAAAATGAAAGAGTCCCTGAAGGAATTAAAAAACCTTATCCTCGCAGACGAAGTCGCGGGTATCATCTAATTATTATTAATTAATAATTGTAACATCATTCTATACGGTTTTGTAATTTCTTAATTGGCTCCGGCAATGTAGAGAGTTATAATCCTAGATTGTAAATATTAGAACAAGAAAAGCAGTAGTTATATTGATTTACCTTGATTGAGAAGGTATAAACTTCAAAATAAATAATAGTATATATAGCATATCATTACGAAAGTTAATAAAAAAAAGCATAAAAAAATAATGTAAGTAGCTCTGACGTCATGGGTATAGGGCAGAGACCGCCCGCGCGGCATTCGGCTGTTTGGGAAAAGAAATTTAATTTTACCCAAGGTGTCAAACGTCAAGAATTTAATTCGCTTGACTTGCTCACTTTGTTTTCCTTTCCTTGTTATCTTTTATTTTGTATCTGAACCCGTATTTGTATTTGCCGCTGGTATTTGGGCAATCTCGTGCTCTGTTTTGATGCCCAACTATTTTATTTAGTAAATAAAATATAGTCTATTTATAATATTTTATGTATAGTACACAGATTTATGTCTTAAAATTAGTTTCAGATTTCTTCTATTTATAACCAAAATTACTCAACCAATTTAGATATTATAAGACATTTTCTGAATTGGATAAGTTTTGAAGTTACATCGAATATCAAATTATGAAACGGTAAATTTTTATTTCGTAGCCGGTTACAAAACAGTTACGAACCCAGATAAAATATTCCTGATTAATAACCGGTTACCAAAAGACGAAGTATTTTTCTTATTTCGTAGCTGGTTACGAAAAATAGTTACCAACGTGGATGGAACCTAAAACGACCAAGTTAAAAAAAAATAGAGCCTATTTCACCATTGGCAAGGAAACGTGTTTTATACACGTTTTGGTATTTGAAATCTGTTAATACTTCAAATTTTAAATTTCCTTTCATTAACTGAGCTATAAAATTAAATAGGCCCTAAGCAAAATAAAGATAATATGAAAAATAATATGAAGTACTAGCCTGCAACTTCGTCCGCGTCAATTTCTGTTATTATGATCAGCGTGATGTTATATAGCCTAAAGCCTTCCTCGATGAATGGACTATCCAACACAAAAATAATTTTTCCATTCGAACCAGTAGTTCCTGAGATTAGCGCGTTCAAATAAACAAACTCTTCAGCTTTATAATATTAGTATAGATTGTACGTATCTACTCCTAAATTGTAAGTAAAGTTTACCTTCTAAATTGCAGATACAACTTTATTGGATAAAAATCCCATTCCGTTCTACCGTGAGTCCGTGACTACAAAACATTCCGAAAATCAAAACTAATTCCATTACGCAGCAATAAAAAAGGAAACGTAGGCATACTCGTATCGTGTTTATAGAAAAAATCAGAGTCAGGTTCGGGAACGATTGCGTATTTGCGTTAGATCCGTAAAAGGGCAACAAAAGTCGGGACCGTTTCAATTCATAGCCGAGCGTGCGTGTCGCTGCCATGAATAATGCAGGGCGGGGCGCGCCGCGGATTTTAATACACTCCGGTATACGCGGAATTTGCTTATGAAACCCACAGATTTAAAGCTCACGTAAGGACACATTGGCTCAATGGTTTTGGCAAATATCGACCAAAATTTAAACATCAACAAGCAAGCCAGCAAAGCCAGCTACTGAGCGCAGATCACAGAAGTATTAGGGGTCCACTTGTCTGGCGCAATACAAATTGGCAGATTTCACATTATGCAATTACATTACATTACACTAATATTATAAAGGTTTAAACGAAAGTGTGTGTGTGTGTATGTGTGTATGTGTGTGTGTGTGTGCGTGCGTGCGTGCGTGCGTGCGTGCGTGCGTGAGTGCGTGCGTGCGTGCGTGCGTGCGTGCGTGCGTACGTTTGTTACTCTTTCACCTAATAATAATTATTCTAACCTAACCTAGAATAACACAGAAAATTAAAAAGTTCCTGCATGAATCAAAAACCTTAATCCACGCGGGCGAAGTCGCGGGCATTGTATAGTTAGTAATAATTCCCAGTATGTATATATGTCCAGCTTGGTAAAAAAGTAATGGAGCGAAAACAACAGATTCACGTTATAAAAAATGGTACATAATCCATTTAACGCGTCCACGCGTCGCGTTGTGCCGGCGGTGTGTTAAAAAATTCAATTATAAACCGCATTTGTGCTCCACATCAAATGAAAACTCTGCTCGTCCACTAACAGGCCAAATTCTTTTTTGATTGCCCCAAGATATGAGCGAAAACTTCTTGAAATGTATGATTGGATGGCATCCTTACTAATATTATTAATGCGAAAGTGTGTTTGTGTGTTGGTTTGTTAATTTATTGGTTTGTCTTTTAATCACACCACAACAAAGCAAAGAATCAACGTGATTTTTTGCATAGGTAGGACTCCCGGGGAAGTGACATGACTTCTTATCCCGAAAAATTAAAGAGTTCCCACGGGAATTGAAAAACCTTTGATCCACGCGGACAAAGTCGTGGGCATCGTCTAGTGTTAATATAAATGGGAAAGTGTGTTTGTTTGTGGATTATCGTTCAATCACGCATGAAATGAGCAACATTTACGTGATTATTTGCATGGTTATAGATTTGACCTGGAGGATGGCATAAGATACTTTTTGTCCCGTAAGAAGTAAAAAATTCCCCCGGGATTTTTAATTTTATTCACGCAAATGCTAGCAAATGGAATCAAAGATTTCATGAAATCTATATTTTTTAAGAAATATGTAAGTTAGACTTTACTAATATTATTCTTTCCCCTCCAAATAAGCCGAAAGCTTGTATTAGAAATGGGTATGATAATAGTGCAACGGGTTGGGATCGAACCGTCAACCTTTCAGTTTTCATTTCGCGCCTTTAACCGTTGGGCTACTGATGATTCTATCTGATATTCAAAACGCTTCAGCTTATAACTTGGAGCACATAATGAAATGAGGCGCGACCCGACTCTTCGAGTTCGAAACAAATAGTTAATTACCCAGAGAGCTCGTTAGGCTGGATTGTAGAACTCTTGCACTCTTTTCAGCTTAAGAGTTAAGAGTTCTCTGAGACTTAACCGGAGCAATGTTGCTTAATCATTTTTATTCATTTTAACATTTTTCGAGTAAAAACTACTGTAAGTTACCACTCCGCATCAAGTCAATTAAAGGAATGACTATGTAATTTAGTTTTTGGCGGAAGTTTATCTTGATGTTTAATGAAATTTTTTCTGCTCGCTTCTTTGGTGTTTTGTGAATTCGTCTGTCTTTTCAACTTCTGTAATGTATAGGTACAGTTACTGTGTGACTTAAAGTTTAGATAACGCCGCGCGTTAAAAGACTACCTAAGTAATACGGTTCGTAATGTAACTTTGCTTTAGGAATACTGCATAAGTTCTATTTGAATAACTGTACTTATGCGCAGGGACTGTTTGTCTTAAGAATTCAACTCATCGCCAATCCATAACTGGCATAGCCGACTATTAACATTCTCACATGAGAAGAGTTAGGGCCACCTCTCTGACCAAGTGCGGATTGATCCTTGACTTGATACACCTTTAAGAACATTATGGGTAACTCTCAGGCATGCTGCAGACCGATTATATAAAAGCTACAACGGTTATTGCTACAGTCACAGAATACCTAATAGTACTAAACTACAGTCTTAATTGTGAGTGGCTGAATTTATCGCGTTCTTTATGCAACAATGCATTTTAACCAATAGCGAGTGAGTATCGGCCTATCAGAGACGATTCTAATGGTCACATTGTAGCAATAATTTTTACAGAGGCGCGACACTGGTTTCCTCGTCATGTTTTCCTTCAGCGTTAAAGCAAGTGATATTTAATTGCTCAAAATGCTCTTAGAGATAAGTTGCTGGAATCTCGCCCAGCGCCCTACACTACCAAAAGGAGGATGAGATCTCAACCACTGGGCTATTGGTTAAACAGTTTCGTAGTTAACCGATAAATACATATAATAAGAAGCTCTAAGCTGGACGGGAAATATAAAATTGCCAACAATCTAGAAAAGCAAATAGTAACAAAAGGGCTTATACCGAATGTGGGAGCTGAAATAAATTCGCGAGTATTTTTCAGCGGACGCCGCGCGACTACGTAATTTGTTTACTGGTTGGGGTTCCTTTGTAATGTTTATTGATGATTTTATGTTTACATAAGCGTTCTCACATAACGACGACGCGGGAAATTTATATTGTTTTACTACCGCGTTACACTCGATGTCGGTGTCAACAAATCTTAAAGCTCTGGTAGCCACTCTCTTTTTGATCATTTGAATTCAGATTTTTGGTCCGTTGCTCCATTGCTGTGTGACTAAAGGACAAACCAAGAGCCAAGCACATTTTCACATTTATCGCATCTTAGTTTGTTAATGTTCCCTTCATTTCAGTTTAACCGAACAATAGATCATCTTGAGTTTTTGTATGGGTGAAGTTGAGAAAATAATATCATCAACAACGCTGGCTGCGTTACTTTTCTCAATGGTCAAACTCATATTATGTTGACCAAAGTAACTATCAGCCCTCCGGTCACCAGTGGACTCTACTGGATGACAGATCCTTTAAAAATTATTTAGCACACATACATTCAGTATTCAGTAGATATCTAAAGGAAATAAAAAACAAAAAAATGGAGCTAGATTATTTAAAAAATGGAAATACCACAACTTAAATAACTTCTTAGATTTCCGTGAATGGTTTGAGACATTTCAGTTTCTTATTTGACGTTCACTTAAAGGAGTAGCTTCGCTATATCTCGCACAGAGCGTCTAAATTAGCGCCATTGCCCACTCGAGTCTCGGGAAATTCGTCACTTCCGGAGCCTTTTCACGAAGAACGAAGAAGGTACTAATTTCCGGTTCATAGGAAGCCTACTGAGTTTTTTGTAGTTGCTAATGGTTTTTGGGATTCATTGGATAAAAGGTTAAAAGCTGATTCCATTTTCCATCAAATTGACGATTTGCTGAGTAGTTTAGTAAAGTTACAGTTTAGAAATATTCCTTTTCTGTCTCTCGTTTATTTCCTACTCGAACGAAACGCTTTAGTTCAACGTCCTTCTGTCGTCTGTGTTTCTTGCCACGTGTAATATGAGTATACATACCTTCAAGGCAAAAGTGAAGAGGCATTTTCTAGGCAATGACCTAGACCTCCAACCTAGACCTCATCAATGCTCCCTATCATTGATTGCAGTCATCATGTGCAAGCCTACCTCGTAAGAGAAAAAAATGCCTCATTTCTGAAGACCATCCAATAAGGAGGGGAGTCGCAGTGAAACCCAAATCTTTTCGCATGAGGCTCGACTAAGCGTAAGTGCTCGACTCTTACGACTCTTAGGAAGAAATCTATAGACTGCACTCTCACTCAGCTCATACTCAAGACCGAGTTAAAACGAGACAGACATTTATGTCAAAGCATATTTGTGTCTCGTTTTTTCTCTATCTTAAGTCTGAGCTGAGTCAGAGCACGCTCTATAGATCTCAGCATTAATGATTGTTATCAAACTAGCTTTTGGCGATTTGCACGACTTCGTCTACGTGAAGTAACGGTTTAGAAATCGCGGGGATTTTCTGTGTATCATACTTAATTACTTATATTTTAAACGCAAAAACTCGGATGTATGGATGGATAGATGTTTGTTACTCAATCACGGCGCAACGACTGAACTGGTTTGGCTAAAATTGAACACAAAGATAGATTATGGTCTAAAATAACACATAGAGTACTTTTTATCCCAGAATATGAGTAAGTTTCTGTGGGAATTAAAGAACCTTAATCCATGCGAACAAAGTTGCGGGCATCAACAAATTTAGAATATAAACTAGCCTATGTCACTCTTCGGGCCTTCAATTACTACACAAATGTAAAAACGTGGTCTTTAGATTAAAGACCACGTCGCCACGTCGACCAATTAGAAACAAAAAATTCCCACAATGAGGTAGAAAACGAATAAGACCTGATTTTTTTTTAATTCCCAGGGAAAGAAGAGGATTTAATATTTTCGCTTTAAAGTTGCATTAATTCCGTAAGGTTATTGTTAGAGACTTCAGAGCCATATATGGACGTTAGTACGTAATTATAATCACTAATAATTGTTTTTAGGATTTTTCGAAATCCTTTAGGATAAACTTAATTTCCTCAATTTCTTTTAGAAATTGCCGAATTGTCTTTACAGTTTCGTGTAATACAAGTAAGTATAAATATAAATCGCATAAATCCTAGATTCACCCTAGATTATTATGCCCGTTACTTCCCACTCTTCCCAGATACGTTGCGGCTCAGTTACATCTTCCATAAAAGTAGGTACCTAGAGGCTGTAGTTTCGCGAGTTTACAAGGGTCATAAACATAACACGGCCATACATATTACATGCATTACTTTCCGGGAATGAGTTAGACAATTAGCCACAATGAATTTATAAGTAGCAGTTCTGCGCCCTACCCGCGTTCACACTAATCTTTCATGATGAGGAAAGTTGAACGAACTTTTTAATATTAATCACGGAACAGGGGCTTTTTGTTTAATAACCGGTCAAGTGTGCGTTGCGTATAGATTGCTATGGAATCTGGAGGCTTCTATGGTGTAGAATACGAAAGTAAAAAAAGTACTCTCTCACACTTATGTTCGAGCTATCTAATAAAAGCCCGAACTCATACAATAAAATTATGATCTCATCTAAATTGGTCCTGTTCTTTGAAATCCTGAATAATATGTCATCCCGGAATTGCCAGAGATTTATGATCGCAATTACATCTCGCAACTCGGAAGGGCTAAGTTTTGGAAGGACGAGGCTGACTGGCGTTATACTACGTGGTTATAATATGTTGAAGGGACTACATTATGCGACTGTTGCCTTATTGTCTTGAGAGAAGGGGGAAGAATTGATTGCATAAGACTAGCTTTTGAAAATTAACCTAATTCCACGTGCGTGCGCCCTCTAGTTTGCATATTTATATCACTTCTACTTTTAATACGGAAACATTGATTTTTCGCATCCCAGCCATCTAAACTTTTATTATCCGTCCGACAGAATTTACGTTGAGTTTAAGCCCCTGATGCCATCAACCTAAATCTCTATTATACTTTGCAAGGGTGAAACTAGTTTTGAGGGTCCCAAGGTGTCTTTAAGTGTCCGGAGGGTCCCCGGGCGACGCGCGATTGACCTAATTAGACAAGTGATGTAGAAAATTACATCCAGATGGGTCAACGTAATTGCACGTTTTTGATCGACACCCCGGGGTTACGATATTACTTGGATGAGTGTTTTGGACCTTTGGTAATAGCTTACCGGTTTCCTAGTGGAATATTTGCGACGGATTACTTTCAGTTTTAGCTGTGTTCATTATTATTTTCATTGACACAAAGTCCCAGTCTGTTCAATTAGTTAGCTTTTTGGACAGAGTTTTACATCTTATAAAAGAAACTTAATTCTTGACGCATCGTACAACTCTAGAACGTTAAATAAATAAGTAGATATTAACCCAATTTTTGGAGTCGTAGTGTTTCTACTCTACAGAACATTGTTATGCCCAAAATTAATATCTGGGTGGATTTCCCAACAGCAAAATTTACGCGGCATTGTTGAAATCGGTAGTGCAGAACGTTACTATACAAATCAATATTTTCTTTACATCTCCAACTAAGTATACGTAAATCTTAAACTATGATAATAACACAATAGTAAATTGAGGTTTTAACCATCGACCTTTCCATTTTCAGTCATCCTGGCGGTTGCGCTTATGAGGCTTTTTTTTTCACCTTTATTCATTGCTAAATATTCAGCTGTAGGATTGTCTCCTGATTGGCTGCCACCCTCTCGCTATTGGTTAAAATTCACTGATGCAGCAAGAACGCCATAAATTTAGCCAATCAAAGGCGATTTTTATTTTTTGACAATCCCGCACCAGATATTATATAAATTCCAAGTTTCACCATTCAGACGTTATCATTATAATAAATATAATCCATACAATACAATATTAATGTGCATAATCACTATCGAAACACTTCCCCCAAGTAACCATTGACGTTTACTGCCAAACACCAATATCAAATATCTCACACCCCGAAAAATACTCATAACATTTGCCAAACCAAACGCGTCCCGCGCTCCCATGCAATAAAAAAATAATCGGCCAAGAGCGTGTTGGGTAGCGCTTAACACATGATTCCGTAGGCATTTAGGCTTTTTTTAAAATCCTTCGGCGGAATGCTAGTCAGCTCTACGTTTTGCCAAGATCGGTTTAGAGTTTATAAAATTACCAGCGTTTCCCGCGGCTTAACTCACGTTAAGTTCGATTTTCAACCCCCTATTTTACCCCCTTAGAGGTTGAATTTTTAAAAAGCCTTTCTTAGTGGATACCTACGTCATAATAAGTATCTGTATGCGTTTCAGCCCGATTCGTCCAGTGGTTTGAGCTGCGCGTTAATAGATCAGTCAGTCAGTCATTCAGCCACCTTTTCCTTTTATATTTTTAGATATCTTCGAATGTAATACTGATCGAACTTCACTTGAAAGTTCGTTTGATGACATATATGTTTGACCAACAAAACCAGATTTTTGTCTGGTTGAATTGTTTTTATGAAAGTTATTATTTTCCAGAGAAATTATAGCCTTATAGTACCTATGGAGATTCCTTCAAAATTGGTTCAGAAACACAAATAAATAAGAGGCAGATATTTCGAAATCTTAGACTTTGATTTTGTTTATTTGTGTAGTTAGACGATAAAATAATCGTGTTTGATAGATAACAACGATGTAGTCGAGAGGTTATTTTAAAATATGACAACATAGTGAGGTACCAGTCCGCCAGTTGACCTACGGAACCCTAACATATATACATATATAAAACATAACCGTGGAAGGTCTCGGAGATATCTGATTATAGGATTGGGTCCCCATCGCATTATGATAATGGACACTTGTGAGACGACTCCAAATAGAAATAGATTGATTCGCGTTTTCCCTCCCGCCTCCAGGCGTGGCTGATTGATTTTTAGGTTATTGTCGCTGATATGGCCTGCGGATAATTAGATTAGAGCTTAGCTTCCCATCTTTCCTATAAAATATGCGCCTCGTTGCCTCGGGGGATTCCAGCGTGGAATTTGAACGTTTCTAGGTATTGTGTTTTTCAAGATTAAACAACAAAAAATGCTTATTAAAAAATAACTAAGTCTTAACTTAAAAAGATTAGGTAGGTATATAATGTTCAAGCATGTAATAGGTTAAAATCAAAACATCTCATCTCTCGTGTTCATGTGAAGTTAACATTAACTTGAAAAGTTACATTCAGTGCCTTTGCCAATCGTTTTCCCGATTTTTCTAGAACCCTATTTTTTTAGAGGATTGCATTAAATTGTGCTGATTCGGTTGTACACAATCTCTTAACTAAACCAAATTGTCAGGTGTAAAACGACTCTTCTTGACAATGTTATATACGAAAAAAAACAGGTACAGAACTCGTAACAGATATAATATAAAACTAAATAAGAGAAAAGTATCCGCTTTTCCAATAACATAAATGGTTTTGTTATTATGTATTAATAAATTTAATTTGGAGAGAGCTGGTAAAATATTTTCTTTGTTATACAATTAATTAAAATACCTTTTCAAATTTAAACCAGTAGCCTTACAATTTCAAAATTCACACGTTTCTGTTGAAACTCTTCGCCAACAAAGGATGCACAGCATAAAGCTTATCAGATAACCGGAAGCTTAAAACAAATATTATCATAATACAATATTATGAATAAATTTGCTTACGGGAGTCCTTTCTGATATAAGTAGGTATACTTCTTGAGAAAAGTTTGTTGGTTTATCCTTCAATAAACAGAGCTAGGTATCGATGTGAGTGCCCGTTTTTATGTGTTTATGTCTAACTAGCTTTAACCCGCGGCTTCGCTCACGTTAGGTTCGATTTTTTAACCCCTTATTTAACCCTCTTGGGGTTGAAATTTTCCAAAATCCTTTCTTAGCGGATGTCTACGTCCTAACAGCTACCTGTATGTCAAATTTCAGCTCGATCGGTCCAGTGGTTAGAGCTGTGCGTTGATAGATCAGTCAGTCAGTCAGTCAGTCAGTCAATCACCTTTGCCTTTTATATATTTAGATAGTTCGGTGTAAATCAGTGGCTAGTTTATTCCGCTACAATATCGGTAACCCATCATTTTCTAGTTGTGATATATTTTGTAATTTTATTTACAGACATTAAGTAGATATAACCTCTTCACAAAGTTTCACACCCCCTTTAATATAGGTAAACAACTAAAGGATTACTCCTTGTAATAGTGCCAATATACCATCTGAGTGTCGTTTAATCGATGGCGGTTTATACCTGTAGAAGTTTCAATATACTCCTCAGATAAAAGCTACTCGGCTATGTACGATGGTGAAATTGGCCCTTATGCTCGTTTTCACCAACCATACATAAATTATCCCCTATGTAGCTTACCTAATGTAACTTTCACGTTAAGGTGCTCCGTAAAGGGTGGTGAAAGGTTGGTTTTCTACCTAACGCAGCTTATAAACCAGGAGCTGGTAATATTGAAAGTCTCATGAATGATGAAAATTTTTTTATGTGAATTAATAGACTTCTAAATATATAAAGGAAAGGACTGACTAACTAACTGATCTATCAAAGCTCAGCTTAAATTACTGGACGAATCGGGCTGAAATTTTGCATATATTATGTAGATAGTTATTATGACGTACGTTAGGGGTATGGGTTGAATCTAAACAGCCATACTACTTCCAAGTTAGCCCGCTACCATCTTAGACTACATTGTCACTTACCATCAGGTGAGATCGCAGTCAAGGACTATCTTGTGATCGAATTAAAAAAAGGTATCGGCTAAGAAAGGATTTTTGAAAATTCAACCCATAAGAGAATAAAATCCTACTAATATTATAAACGCGAAAGTTTGTAAGTATGGATGGATGGATGTTTGTTACTCAATCATGACACAACGACTAAACCGATTTGAATGAAATTTGGCACAGAGATAGATTATGGTCTGGAATAACACATAGGCTACTTTTTATCCCAGAAAATAAGAGATTTCCCGCGGGAATTACAAAACCTCAATCCACGCGTACGAAGTCGCGGGCATCAACTAGTCCTACTATATAATATTATAAATGTGAAAGTGTGGATGTTTGGATGTTTGGATGTTTGGATGTTTAGATGTTTGGATGTTTGGATGTTTGTTTGACTCAATCACGCAAAAACGGCTGAACGGATTTGGATGAAATTTGGCATGCATATAGCCTTTGACATGGAAAAGAACATAGGCTACCTTTTATCCCGATTTCTTAAGTAGTTCCCGAGGGAAAATTGAAAATTGTTTACGAGCTAAGCCGCAGGCAGACAGCTTTGAAATTTGGTATGCATATAGCCTTTGACATGGAAAAGAACATAGGCTATCTTTTATCCCGATTCCTTAAGTAGTTCCCGAGGGAAAATTGAAAATTGTTTACGAGCTAAGCCGCAGGCAGACAGCTTTGAAATTTGGTATGCATATAGCCTTTGACATGGAAAAGAAAATAGGCTACCTTTTATCCCGATTCCTTAAGTAGTTCCCGAGGGAAAATTGAAAATTGTTTACGAGCTAAGCCGCAGGCAGACAGCTTTGAAATTTGGTATGCATGTAGCCTTTGACATGGAAAAGAACATAAGCTACCTTTTATCCCGATTCCTCAAGTAGTTCCCGAGGGAAAATTGAAAATTGTTTAAGAGCTAAGCCGCGGGCAGACAGCTTTGAAATTTTGTATGCATGTCACCTATGCTATGGAAAAGGACATGTACTTTCTATACCGATCTCAAATAGTTCCCGTGGTAAGATTAAAAATTGTTAACGAGCGAAGCTTTAGACCCAATTCTGAAGTCCACGCAGACAAAGTCGCGGACAGAAGCTACTACTACTACTAATTTTAATCCCGATCTCTCAAATTTTTTCCGTGGGAAAAGCATAAATAATTGCTGCACACCAATAATTTGTAAATAATAATATTATAAATGCGAATATTTGTATGTTTGTTACTCAGTCACGTCGCAACGACTGAGCCGATTTGGCTTAAATTTGGCACAAAGATAGATTATGGTCTAGAATAGGACATAGGCTACTTTTTATCCCGGGAAATAAGAGTGTTCCCGCGGGAATAAAAATCTTAATCCACGCGGACGAAGTCGCGGGTATCAGCTAGTAGGGGATAAATTAGAAAATGAAAACGGGACACTCTTCCAGCATCCGTGTTTCCTGCCACTTATAATTTGAGTACCTTCAAGGCAAGAGCGAATAGGCATTTTCTAGGCAAGCGCGCTCCAACCTAGACCTCATCAGTGCTATCCAGAATTGATTGTCGTCAAGCGCAAGCCTATTTCGGATAAAAAAAAGAAAAAAAAAACGGGCATTAGTCTCTTTAATCAATATTCTAAAATAAGCCTTACAGCGGTTCTGTTGAATGATATATCAAAGCATCAATATGGTGAAGGAAGTAGGTAGTTAGTCACGTGTCTCCTGCGATGCACTAATGAAGCCCCGCGGCCGCAGCTGCGCCGGCTGCCTCATCTCGCGTTATTACTCCAGGTATTGGTCGAGATTGCTATGCGCCAGTGCTCACTCAAAGTTGGTACCTACAAAGAAGATATTTTTCACTGTAAAACAATATTGAAACTCTATTTTCTAAGATATTGACATCCACTTTTATCCGTCTTTTAAGTAAATGAAAAGTAGTTTTTACTTTTCATCACTAAACAAATCTGTAACGGGTTGCTTACTGAAATCAAATCAAAGAATGTAATATATCACAGTACTTTAAGAATATAAATGAAATAGAGAATAATTTCTGAAATTCTCACAAGGAACAAACTGAAGCGTAGGTGTTAATTATTCCAGCGACCTGACAAACCTTAGGTATCTACCGTGAAATTGTTTTACTTAGAATAATATTAATAGTCCCAAGAGTCTATAACATTATTCGATAATTACTATTTTACTTCAACTAGCAATGACAAGTTAATTACAAAATGTCAACAAAGGGTGAGCCATTAGAATTTAAACTCGATTAGATTGGGTATAAGTAAATATAATAATTTAAAAATATGGTAATTTAAAAAGCAAAAACAAGATTTTGGTGAAATTTATATGGCAAAATATAACAAATGTTTTATTAATTCACCTGGTGGTAAGTGTCGATCCTTAAATTCAATTGCTGTATTTAATCTAAGTTATAAAAGTAGTTGATAAGTTACGTAGCATTGATTACATGGATTTGTTCTCCATCAGTTTTATTGTTTGTTTGTTTACAACTTTGATAGATAACAAATTTGAGGCGGATATTAGATGAAAGTGGCCTAAGCAATTTGCAATATAAATTAGTTTCAAAGTTGCATCGTACTTAAACAGTAAATTGCATGGTGGTATCGTTTGGTATGGTGGTACGGTTTGGTGGTATGGTATTGTGGTATGACTCTGGTGGCAGAGTGCTAATGAGTTACGGTCGGAGCCATCAGAATGAACTAAAGTAAATAAAAGCAACCTTAAATTCCAAAACTGACACTCTTTGGACGCAGCTCACTACTAGTGCAAGGAGTTTGTCAATAATTTTTGTAGAAGAAAGTAATTTTTCTAGAAGATATTTGTTCGACCTACCATCTAAGGTCAAACCTCTAACAGAGCGTCACAACGCCTGCGGTTCTTAGCTGAGACTTTAATGGCACATCTTCACGTAAGGGCGGAGGACTGAGCGTCTAAGCACAGTTCAGCCGCAGACTCACAACATTTGCATCTCATTGGAAATGCAACTGCTAACTCGAAACCGTTGTAGTGTGGATGTGGCATTACATAATAGGTGCACAAGAGGTGACTTAAATGCACTATCAATACAACTTAAAATCACTTTGAGTTAAGAAAATCATATTAATTCAATAGAGAGCTTATAGTATGACTGAAAAAAATTGGTGGAAAAAATACATGATACCTACTATAAATAAAACAAATAAATAAACATGGATGAATAGGTTAAGTAAACTTGTCATATCCAAGGGTGAATGGGTAAACTGGAAGTCTTAATGCATATTAAAATTAGATTAAAAAACGTAATTATCAGTAATATTACCAGACTATAATTACGTGGCACTCACACATTCAATGGATTTTATTTGGAATCTACTTTTGAAGCGGAACTTTGTTAGACACTACTGTTCTTAAAAGCGTTATAGTTCGATGTTCTCCACATAATAATACACAAATTCGTTGTTTCTCCACAACTGTCCTGCAGAATATACGACAATGCCGCCTCCATCGCAACAATGGCTTGTTACAAGTACATTAGCGCGGAGATTTCGCAAGCAATTTCCGCCGCCGCGACGAGTGCAAATACGGGAAGCGTGTTATTTATCGCGTGCATTATAAATAGAGCTGTTACAGCGGTGGTTAAGCGGACCGCCCTTGTTAAAACTGATGAACTAAGGCTTACATAGAACGTGACACTGTACATTAGATGCCGTTAATCGATGCGCCAGAAGACTCATCGTCGACGAAGCACTGATACACTCCTTACTTCAAAGCTTGGAGCATCGGCGGAAGGTTGCCTCTCTGTCGGCATTCTAAAGAAAATATTTCGGAAAGTGTGCTCAGGAACTTTTCAATCTAGTTCGGCCACCTTCATCATTCTACCATCGAAACGCAAGGCATCCTACATTGGCGCACTTTAAGCGCTTTGCTTCCTCGTTCCTGATACGCACTGCAAAAATTTGGACGGCTTTCGGCTTCCGTTTTTCCAAGTAACTACAATTTAGATACCTTTAAATCAAGTGTGAATAGGCATTATCTATGCTAAACCCTGATTGTAGGTGAGATGCAGTCTATATATTAAAAAAATATGAGGGGCACAGTGCAAAAAATATCTTGGAAGATTGTATTGCATCAGTATTTTTAAGGGGCGATTATTCGGTGACTGTGCAATGTGCACATCGCTGCAAGTCCGCTATTGCAACAACACAATTCGTCGTCCGGAACAATGGACATATAGAAGCGCTCTCACATTTTCAAAATTACGCTCTACTCGTGAATGTCTTGAAAGATAATATATTTTCATTGTAAATTGCTTCTTTGAAAGCTGAAATGTAATTTATTTTTCAACAGAAAGTCCAATAAAGGTCGACGAGACGCTAAATCTGCGAACATTCTTGAATCTTAATTAAAGTTAACAAACATTTTATGTTATGTCTAAATCTCTGTAAAAAATTATGATTTTTTTAATGATAGCTGCTTTGTTTTAGAAAGGGTTTTTATTTCTGTTATAAATTTATAATAGTTCAAATTCAGTAATATTATTTACCTATTTTTGTTTTTTTTTTTTATTATTTGTTTCATTGCGATCTCGTGTAGACACGATTTGTTTGTGTTTTTTGGGCCGAAAATAATGCTGATAATTTTGCCCAGATACAATTTGGCTTTGGGCTATATACCGTTGTAAAACACAACAGCAATTTTCATTGCAATAAAGCGCCATGAGCGGGCGAAGTGTAATAAATTCAGCCATAATAGCACCCTTGTAATAGTTATTAACAGGATCGTAAACGGTCGCAGCAAAACTAACGCGACATCAATAAACAAGGCATCAACGGCGCAGCAGTCGACTTGTGTCAGGTCTATTTGCAATTGTAATTACTTCGCGCGCGCGATGCCCCGCCGGGAACTTTGGACGCACGAGTAAAGAAACTGAATAGAGACAAAGCTTCATACAAACCACTACACGTCACGTACTACTCGAAGCTTGAGGCGCGTGTGGGCGTGAGCACTGGCGCTTCGTCCCGTACGGAGAGAAATCGGTATAAACCGGTTCGGCTAGTGCTTAAACTCAGGGTTCCAGTAGTGTGTTTTTCAGTTTTACGTATTATATAGGTCTATTTTTTTAATTTTGACGACTTCTGTGCCAGCACAGTGGTGAGCGATGTGCTCTTATGACTGGGAGGCCTCGGGTTTGATTCCCGGCGGGGGCAATGTGGGAATTTTTAATTTCTGAATTGTGTCTGGTCTGGTCTGGTTAATGGCTTTGGTCGTGGCTAGTTACCACTCTACCGTCAAAGACATCCCGCCAAGCAATTAAATGTTCCGGTACGATGGCGTGTAGAAATCGATTAGGGGTATAGGTTTAGTCTACATTGCTATACGCGTTCCAAGTTAACCCGCTATCATCTTAGACTGCATTGTCACTTACCATCAGGCGAGATCGCAGTCAAGAGCTATCTTGTCATCGAACAAAAAAAAGAACTAAAACAAAATAGTGAAGTAAAAAATAGAAAAATAAATAAGTGTACGTAACCTCTTTCAAACAAAGCCGAAGTAGGTAAGTAAGTGGCACTTTCCCCGCAACTGGCAACTACAATATTTCAACGACTACATTTCAGCTCCCGATAACTCCCGAGGCGATATTAAATATTTCAAATAGCATCCGAGATACGCGGGCGCGGCGCGCGGCGCGGTAATGCCGGCTTGTGGCGAACGAAAATCTTATGAAATACTGTCTATTGATTCGCGCTGGCTGGGAACTGTGCCGCGGCTGAAACAATACAAGCAATAATATAATACGCTTTACCTTAACGTTTCTGAAACGAACTGCTAAGATGTGGAACGCCCTTTCGGCGGCCGTGTTTCCTGTCACACATAATTTGAGTACCTTCAAGGCAAGAGTGAAGAAGCATCTTCTAAGCAAGCGCGCTTCAACCTAGAACTCGTCAGTGCTCTCCATTATTGATTATCATTAAGAGCAAGAAGAAAATCCCAGCTGGTATTATTTGTAAAGCATTCAAACCACGCTCTCGTGCTCAAAAGGTGCCAAACGAAACCCTATATTATTAAAACTCAGCTGTCCACCGCCTGATCTTCTGCTAAAGGCGTCTACAGAAGCCAGTTGAAATTTTCACATAATACGCCTCATTATGAACTCCTGTACCACTAGTTAATCTAGTTATATTCCAAGTAGTGGTTCCCACCAAAATAAGACCTTTAGTCTTCTAAGACTATCTCAGCAAAAACCTTATTTGAGGTTTTTATTTGAGAAGTCCTACAACCTGAGATTCTCAGGTTGTAGGACTTCTAAGAACCTCAAATAAGGTTTTTGTTATAATTTAACATGTAATGACCGGTTTGGACCATAGTTTTACATAACACTTTGCCAAATATGTTCATTAATACAGGAGTTAGAAGGCTGTGAGTTGTGACAGACACTCAGACAGACAGGAGGGCAAGGCAATTCACCCAAGCAGACTCGAAGCCCTCGCTTGCTGTGCCGCCTCCATCGTGAATTCATTCGTGACGGAAGCGACACAGTTCATTCGGTCCAGAAGTCATTTACCCGGTGTGGACTAGCCATTAAGGTTAAAGATAAAACTTTCATATTTATGACGGGCAGGTACGACCCACGCGCTCAACGAACGTCCCCAGCTCTCAGCGGTGACCTCACGCGCCTCTCGTGTCGCTAAGAGGGTGCTAATAAAGTTACACCGTTACACCGCATTATGTCGCGCACAATGTGTTTGTTTTGCTTTGTCTCCTTGGCGTCATTTGTTATTTGAGTAGACAAGGAAAAAGGGTTATTATACCCTGTACCTACACTGAAAAATGTTGATACTGTGAGAAGCAAATACACCAAGTAAATCATCTAACAGAAATATTGACCGAAGCAAATTAACCTTTTAGTTTATGCATAGTTTTTTAAATATGTAAAAAAGCGCTAGACTGCGAGCACACCTGACTGTAAGTGAAGATGGTGCCTAAGATGGAGAGCGCTTGCAAATTCAAATTCAGAATTATTTATTTCATGTAGGCCATATTATATAATTAATGTAGGCCATAGTATAAATTAATTAAAACATATATATTCTGGCTCTTGTGACTCTTGTGACGTCGAGACTCTACCAACGGCTAGGAATGCAGATTCTGCTGAGAAAAGCAAGAAATTCAGCAGTTTCTTCTTCAATATATTACAATATTAATGTAAAAGTACATATTAGTGTCATGATAAGTTATTAAACTATATCTTGTGGGCAGTGGGATGCCAAACCGATTGTTTCCATACAACTTTGTCATTAAGAAAGTCACTAACTTTGTAATAACCTCAAGTTATACTAGTGGTTCGCCCCGAACTGAGAACTCGCGGTATCCTATAATTCCCTAAAGATAGTTTTAACTTTTAATTATAATTTATAATTGGCATGTAATTAAACAAGCTTCTATTTAATACCATTATTGGCCTCTAAATTACTAAGTCAGCCACAACCAATAAGCCTCTAAAAATACTATTTTAGCCACTATATATTTTGAATATAAGCTTCTAATTTCATAACTCGGCACCTTTAAAATTTAGTGAAGCATCAATAATTATAATTTATAACACATCCTATATTGTTCTATCATGAAAATGTACCTACCTAATATTAGCATCAAAAAAAATTCAATTTTTTTTTACTTACTTTTTTTTTGTAAGCTTTAGGTAGGTTTACGATCCCAACAGAACCTAAGTGCCCGGCCTTCGGCCGGGCACCTGAATATTCATGTATAACCCTAACCTAACCTAACTTTAGTTTAAAGAAAAAATTATACAAAACCAATTGCAATGAAATGAAACGAAATGAATACACTTTATTGTACACCACGTAAATACAGAAACATATATAAGTACAGTAACATAAATTAACTTAAAATAAATGATGGCACAAATGGCGGCCTTATCGCTAAGGAGCGATCTCTTCCAGGCAACCATGATGCAAGGTGGATATGATGACAGGATAGAAAATGAGGGTGCACACACTACACATAACTGAATAAAAAAAACCTGATAATATATAAAACCTACACATATATAAATACAATAATATAATATAATATATAATAATAAATACATACATATAATACAATAATAATAAAGACATACATATAATACATACATATATATACCTACATATACAAACATAGAATAAAATACATTGTATACAAGATCCGGAGCAAACAAAGAATAAGACTAAGCCTGGATGGGCTAGTCGCATTAAAGGATTAATTTATTAGAAATAAAGAGAATATATATTATAGAAGAGAATGCAATATTAACACACTAACAACAGAACAACAAAAAACAAATGCAGGTCGCATCCGTCTCACTCGCACCAACGAGATCATGCAGTGGCTAAAAGTTGTGGATTAAAATACATTTATTTCAGGAACATATTTATGTTGATGCTTTAATAAATAAATCGAGGCTGAGTTAAAAAATTCGTGGCTAAGTTAGTAAAATTGAGTCATACTTATAATTTCTTGGCATATTTTACAAAGCGCCATTTCAAAATAAACAATCTGTGCACAGCGTCATCTATCGACACAAACATTTAATAATCGATACATGACGATCAAAATTGAGTTATACTTATAATTTCTTGGCACATTTTACAAAGCGCCATTTCAAAATACACAATCTGTGCACAGCGTCATCTATCGACACAAACATTTAATAATCGATACATGACGATCAAAATTGAGTTATACTTATAATTTCTTGGCACATTTTACAAAGCGCCATTTCAAAATAAACAATCTGTGCACAGCGTCATCTATCGACACATTCATTTAATAATCGATACACGACGACCAAAATTGAGTCATACTTATACTTTCGTGGCACATTTTACAAAGCGCCATTTCAAAATACTTACACAACTTAGAACAAAAACTTACAGTACTTAGAACAAAAACTAAGTCCACGCGAACAAAGTCGCGGGCAATAGCTAATACCTACATTTATAATTCGGAATGAGTAAAGTTATTATTCGGAAATGAACCAATTTTTATTATTTTTTCACTATCGTAATTTATGTACTATCGGAAGATTTTATATACCTAAACATAAATAAATGTCCAGTCATGTCACCAATATTTTTTATTTGTAGGTACCTACCTACGCCGATTTCTCCGAGATTGGTTGACCGATTCACCTGGTATTTTTTTTACTTGATGGAGAAACTTTGCGAGATGATGTTATAAACATTTTTCATCCAACTCTTTAATCCTAATTCTGCAAAGTTACTGCCCGCGTATGTTATGGATTTGCTGGTGATATTATATTGATGAAAATGGGGATATTTACCTAGCAACGACTACATACACGATTGAACTCTAAGTCAAAACACTTCAATCCTGATGATGATGACATAATTATATAGCACACTACTGAAACATAATTATGTATTTAGGCCTTCTTGATGGTGAAATAATATTTCATTGTATAAAGTTGACTGTTTTTTATAATAGTTCAGACAGCGCCATCTATTAGCATTTTTGTGAAGCTATAGAATCTATTAGCATTAAAAATTAAAAAATTTCGTTCCTTTATAGTATTTATCTAATTTTAGTATTTGTTGTTCAAGTACAGGATATAACTGAATTTACGAACATTTTTCACGTTCTAATATCTTGTCATTCTTGACATATGGCTCAAATTAAATCTCCACTTAAAAGTTAAATAATTTCGTTTCTTTATAACATTTATCTAATTTTAGTATTTGTTGTTCAAGTACAGGATATAACTGAATTTTCAACCAAGTTTCACGTTCTAATATTCAGTAATTCTTGACATATGGCTCAAATTAAAATCTCCACTTTGAAACCCCCCCATTTGGTCAATTTTTAGGGAAAAATTAAAAAAAATATATTTTTGTACTCTGTTCAAAGTCGTCTTTAAAAAGATATATCGCAAGTCTATGTAGCGCAACAAACAAGATTTTACTTCAAATACGCTTCTATGAGAGCCCCCCTGAAATAAAGCTTTTTATATTTTTTTATACAATGTTCGGCTGAAGGCCATCAGTTTACATATTATATTCAAATTTGAAGTAATTACGTTCAGTAATTCAGAAGTTATAGGGCTCTGACAGACATTTAGACGGACACACTTCTCTGTCTAGTAGGCAAGCGCCCTAGTTGACTCAGAGAACTTCGCTTCGCTCGTTCAATAATTAGTTAGAAAAACGGAAACGGAATTGAATTAGGGACTAGGTATGCATAAACTAAAAGGGCTCTTGAAGAGAGCAGCAATAACGATTGAGTTTATCGGTCAATCCGGGGCGATTGCAATCGTTACACTGAAGCTATCATTTTTAGAGAACCGCATCACAGTTTTCAGCTTAAACCTGATCCTCAGCAGCTGATGCCACATTGCTGTGATTTCCGCCACATGTATCACTGGCCTAATACTGCTCCTAGTAATCGCGGTAGGTAGCGTATTAATCGCGCTAATGAATTTGTAAAGCAGTTAATACGTACAGTAACTAACATGTCATGAACCGCTCAAAAGCCCTTATTATTACACCCGTAAAGTTCAAAACTCGTCTAAATTACATTTCAATTTAATTTATGCTAGAGTTATAGACTGTATAACTGAAGTACAATCTGGCTTATTGCTTTATTATGAGGTAGTGGGGAATTTAACACTACTGCTTGTAATTACGGTTCAGTTTGGAATGGAAGTATTTCACTTGTTGTATGTACTTGTACCTATTCTAATTAATAGTTTTGAAGAAGGTACATTATAAAGATAATATGTTTAAGAAATATAAATTGATCGATGACTCAATGAAGTTAAAAAATATCTAAGTACCTAATTTATGTCTTGAAATGTAGGTACTGTATCTTTAGATGTACCTATATAGTTCAATACATATAATGTTATATTTAACTAGCTTTTGCCCCCGCGACTTCGTCGGCGTGGAATTAGGTATTGGGGTGGAATTTTCAAAAATTCAAAAGATAGCGGGTTCGATCTCGGACACGTACCTCTAACTTTTCGGGGTGGAATTTTCAAAAACTGTGACACACGTACTTCTTTATTTTTAACTGAAAGCTCAAATACCAACTTTGATGGAAACAACTTGAAAAATGACGAAGTTTCATATAAACTTTCATCCCCTATTTAAACCCCTTAGGGGTGGAATTTCCAATAATCCTTTCTTAGTGTGCGCCTACGTCATAAAAGGAACCACCTGTAAAAATTTCAAGTTTCTCACTTCAGTAGTTAAGGCTGTGCGTTGATATCTCAGTCTGTCAGTCAGTCAGTCAGGACTTTGAATTTTATATATATAGATATAATTTTTAATATGTTACTGAACTCGTACTACTGGATCAATGATACGTCATTCCTCTAGGAAGATTAGAAAGCAAGCGAAATGGCAGTTTAATAAATTCAAATTCATAGTAGAGAAGTTACTGCATTCAATGAAGTTGGTCGATCTCTCCCGTGACGCCAGCGCCTCGTCATTGGTCGGCGACATTACCATTGCAAATGATGCTTGCACAAGTTAGTGTTGTTTGTTGTCCTATAACCCGTTGCTGTTGTGATTGTCTTTGTTGAGCGCGCCACTCGCTAGACGGCCTTTTGATAGTTCTATCTACAGCCAGGTACAAGTTAAAGTTTATTTTGCTTTACTGTTTTCAATTCTTTTCATTGAGTTGGCTCATCTCAGCAGGATCTGCATTCCTAACCGGTGGTAGAGTCTCGACGTGACTTAAGAGCCTACATGAAATAAATAATTTTTTTAAATTTTGAATTTTAATCCCGACAGTTTCAGTTACATTACGTGGTGGCATGGAAATAAGTCAACAAAATTAGCTTTGTGTCTAAAAAAGTGTAAATTGAAAATTTAAAGCACCCCCGACAAGTGAATTTAAAAAAAATGTAATTTGCCATTTTGTGGCGGCGGCCATCTTGGATTTGAAAATCATATTAGTATTCTACTAATCGAGCCCTTTCATTTGATACCCATATTGAGGGAGTTGTGAAAAAATATGTAATCCGCCATTTTGTGGTGGCGGACATCTTGCACCGATTTTCATCAAACATAGCTAAAAACACTCCCGACTAATTCACCTTTCAAACAAAAAAAAATCAAAATCGGTTTATCCGTTCGGCTGCTACGATGCCACAGACAGACACGCACACACACACACACACACACACACACACACACAGACACGTCAAATTTATAACACCCCGTCGTTTTTGCGTCGGGGGTTAATTACAATACAGTATCTACCTAACATATTACGACTCGTCTGGTTGGAATGATGCTGCACATTGCACACGGAAAGCTTAGACCGTTTTAAGCTGCTCGCTACATTTATTAGCATTGCTAATGATGCATAGGTTTGTATTGTGGGGCTTAACCTGCAACGCTACATCTTTTACCGTATTCATACCTAAAGCTGAAAGACTTTAAAGGTTTTGATGAATTCTTTCTACCTTTGAACAGGTTACCAGACAAAGAACAATAAAAAGTTCATATTGCAAAGTTGCCGATAAGTGCATTGTAATCGGTAATTAAACACGTTAATGAAAATAATAAAATCATAATCAAAATATTGTCAGAAAGAAGAAGAATAATTATTATAATATTCCGTTGTAAACGCACTTAGCCATATTAAAAAGTTTTAATATAAAGCAGGTATTTAATAAGTACAAGGAAGAGCTGTCAAAAATTCTCCGTGTGATATAAAATCTCGAGAGCTTCATTCTACAGCTGCTCCCGACATAGTTACACGGAAAAATGCTCCCCCCTTCCCCTCACGTTGTCACCTTGGGAAATTTTACAGTCTACAACATATTCTCACCTACCGGCGCGCTGGTATTTCATAGAGCTCCTGCGCGCGGTACAAGCGATAGGATGTAGCGATCACCTTTACATTTTTATATGCGTACAGATTTACTTGAGAGCAGCTTTGTCTGGTGGGAGGCTTTGGCCGTGGCTAGTTACCCTACCGTCAAAGGCGTGCCGTCAAGTGACATGACTGCATCGTCACTTACCATCAGATGAGATCGCAGTCAAGAGCTATCTTGGCATCGAATAAAAAAAACTTACAGTCGTAGTGTGAATGACATGCACACATTCATAGCTCAGGCTAAATCTGAGTCGAGCTGAAATGGGAAGTGGCTCTTGAGTTCCAATTTCACCATCGAAGATTTGACTGACAGATTTTGTAATAAACCTTGAATAAGAACCTTATATTATATTGAATTGTATTAAACTGTCAACCAATTTTACTATTGGTTGTTTTAGTGGGAAGACTGGGAAACCAGGAGTCCCACATTCCTTTCGAGAGCCATGAACTTATCCTTTATGGCTTCACGACACTTGAAAGGAATGCTTAACAAGCATTTCCACCAGAGGAATATTAAAAAAAATATACCTCACACAAGAAACTACAAGTTGCTGACTCTAGTCATCGGCATTATTAGTATAGCCATTAGAGGTCCGCTGCTGAACATAAGCCTTCTATAAGAACTTCCTCGAGTTGTGATTTTCTGCCGGCTATATCCAGAATTGTCGACTCAGTTTGAATCGTTTTATAAGAGATAAGGACCGTGCCGACACTAATGTCAGCTCTGGACGCCTTTTATTTAACCACTTACCCGTAGTTTATAATGTTTTATCTCCTTTATGATTTAGTTTATTTTTTCGAAACTAGATGGCACTAGTAGAGTCAGCGATGATAGCCTTCTGGATCAGACCTCCGCCTCTTTTACGCACCTCTAAATTCTCGGAGGTACGTGCGCTTTAAGCAAAACATCACTTGTCTAAAGGTGAAGGAAAACATCGTGAGGAAACCCGCTTGCCTGAGAGTTCTCCATAATATTCTCAGAACGAAAAAAAAAAACATGTGTGGAGTCTGTCAATCCATTCTGGGCTAGCGTGGTGGACTATGGCCTAAATCCTTCTCATTCTGAGAGGAGACCGGTGCCCAGCAGTGGACTGGCGGTGCATTGACAATTTTGGTTCGCGCGCTCGTGAGTTGCGCCGCGTCTTCGCACGTTCGCGCGGGCGAGCGTTTTACACTAGACTCTGATATGCGACTCCCACGAGGCCTCTCGCAAAATAACTTTTAGTGAGGTATTTTTATTAACCGTTCGCTTTGAGTATCGCAAATGGTGGATTGAGCGATATTCAACTTTGTAATGCCTGAATTATTCATATTCCCCGCGTTAACTTTCGACGAAAGAGCAAAATTTATGTTTTGAATGTGTTAAAAATGGAAATGTTTCCTGGTGGAAGTATTTCTTTTTCCATTATTTTTGTGGTAATTATATAATAATATTATTGTACAAAATGCCTTCCTAATTTTAAAGTAGGTAATTTATGCCATTACATTAAACAGTATGCCGTATATTAATTCAATGGTGGCACTCGGCACAACTCAACCAAAACAATATGGCACGTAATTAGTCTAGTATGTGTTGAAAAACCGGCTATCATATACGATAGTTAGACTTTTTTTGTGTAGTGGTGGTACGTTTCAGTGTACGCGTAATCTAATACGCGTATGCTGAAGACCGATCAAAGTACCTGCAGCCACGTATATCTGTTGATATCACGCTTGTGACGTGAGCCAGGCTCGCAGCAAGCGCGCGTTGCGACCCCCAAATAGCCGACGTGGCTGGTAAGCCTTAGTTTGGATCTTGGATCGTGACTTCACTTCGCTTTCAGACTTGCACAAGTTTGAAGTAATTTACGCGTGTACGCGTGTACTTTACGTGTCTACGCGTTTGTAACATAGCTAAATAGACTGAAAACTGAAACGCGCAGTTCATACAAGGCTAAACAAGCCTGCTGACTTTTGAAAATATTTGTTTCTTCAATGACCCACCTCTAGACATGGATCTCCTCTCAGAATGAGAAGAGTTTAGGCCATAGTCCACCACGCTGGCCAAGTATGGATTGACAGACTCCACACACCTCTGAGAACTTTATGGAAAACTCTCAGACAAGCGGGTTTCCCTACGATGTTTTCCTTCACTTTTAGACAAGTGATGATTTTTGAAAAATCTGAAAAATCTGTTATCACTTATCTCAGATCTGATCATTGCGGTCAAATGATATCTATTCCAAGCAGTCAACAAAATATAACAAAAGTAATAAAATACAGGCCAGTTACCACTAAAAAAGTAAAGCATTTTAAACAAAGCATCTCAGCTGGATTGCCGACGCTTGACCTTGCACAGGATGATCCGGATGAAATTTATACAAAGTTTTTTGATTTGTTAAGCTCACAATATAACTCTATCTTTAAGGTGATGGAGAAAAGACTGTTTAAAGATCTTAAGTTTAGTGACTGGGCAACTGCCGGCATCTATAAAAGTAGAAATAAGCTGTTTGACTTGTATGCAGAAAAAAAATATAATTATTCCCCCGCGTTTATTGAATATGTAAGAAATTATTCTAAATTGTTTAAAAATGTGTGCATACAAGCAAAGTCACTTCACATAAAACAAAAAATTGTCAATTCTGATAATAAAATTAAAACAACATGGGGCATCATCGGCGATGAAATGAATAACCATAAGGTGCATAATAATAATAAATTGGAGCTTAAAATTGATAATCATGTAATTAACTCCGATATAGAAGTTGTAAATACATTTGAGAACTTTTTCAAAAATATTCCAATTACCACAACCAGTTCTCTAAATTCCTCGCCGGCAGAAGCCTATCGTCTTCTGAGAAGCAATGTCTCTGAGTGCAATAAGTTATTTAGGTTTGAACACGTTACCCCATATGACATAGTCAAAACATTTAAATCTTTACAAAATAAGAAAACAGCAGATCTATGGGGGATATCAGTTAAAATAATTCATAATGTAATTGATATTATTGCGCCGTATCTTGCTTTAATTTTTAATAAATCAGTAGATTCCGGATCTTTTCCAGATCTTATGAAATGTAGTAAACTAATACCGCTTTTTAAATCGGGCAGCAAAAGTGACCCGAATAACTACAGGCCAATTTCAATTTTGCCAACTCTCAGCAAGATATTCGAAAAAATAATGCTCAACCAACTGCTTTTACACTTTAATTTAAATAAACTCCTACACACTGAGCAGTATGGTTTTACAAAGGGTCGATCAACAACCGATGCAGCCGCAAGGCTATTACAACACATATTCGATGCGTGGGAGAACTCACAGAATGCCATTGGTATTTTCTGTGATTTGTCAAAGGCATTCGACTGCGTTGATCACGAGACTCTTTTGCTTAAACTGAGCCACTATGGCATTAAAGATTTTGCACTTAGTCTCATTGCGTCTTATCTCAGCAACCGAGTCCAAAGAGTATGTGTCAATGATGTAAAATCATCCGGATCAGCCTCAGTAATGGGTGTACCCCAGGGTTCTATTCTAGGTCCATTCATGTTTTTGGTCTACATAAATGATTTACCACATTTTGTCCAAAATACTTGCGATATTGTACTATTTGCTGATGATACGTCTTTAATTTTTAAAGTCGATAGGATGAAAGACAATTTTGACGATGTAAATAATGCATTATCTCAAGTTTCTGAATGGTTTACGGCAAATAATCTCCTCTTAAATGCTAAAAAAACAAAATGTGTTGAGTTTTTATTACCTAACACGAGAACTGTCAGTAAAAATTTAAAGATAAATAATGAACCTTTGAAAACTGAGGACTCCACAGTGTTTTTGGGGTTAACCCTGGATTCAAAGCTACAATGGGGCACCCATATAGCAACGCTTGCTGGCAAACTTAGCTCTGCTGCTTACGCTGTTAGGAAGATTCGACAGTTGACTGACATAGAAACTGCAAAAATTGTTTATTTTGCATATTTCCATAGTATTATGTCATACGGAATCTTAGTATGGGGTAAGGCAGCCGATATTGGAAAAATTTTTGTTTTGCAGAAGAGGGCAATCCGCGCAATCTATAATTTGAGGCCGCGGGATTCCCTTCGAGAAAGATTTAAAGAGATAGGCATTCTTACAGTAGCTTCACAATATATTTATAACAACATAATATTTGTCAGACAAAACATTTTGAGTTACAAAAAAAAGAGTGATTTGTCCGATAGACCAAGTAGAAATCCAAATAGGCTCATGTTTCCTGGGCTGCGCCTCAAGAGGGTCCAAAAGACATTTGTGAGAATGGGCGTGACGTTTTACAATAAAATTCCACAGTCAATCTTAGACTTGCCTCTACACAAGTTTAAGAAATCAATTAAATCTGCTCTCATGAAAAAAGCATATTATACAATTGAAGACTATGTAAATGATAAAAAAGCGTGGATATAATTCGCTCCAGTGATTCATAAGACAGTAATAACTATCCTGTGTTCAATAACAATTGTAAATTTTTTATTTTTTTTGAAAAGAGCAACCGCCGAGTTTCTTACTGGCTCTTCTCGGCAGGAAAGGCATTCCGAACCAGTGGTAGATTCATTGACGATTCAAAAGTGCTTGTAAAAGTTTATTTGAATAAAAAATATTTCTATTTCTATTTCTATTTCTACTTAAAACGCACATAACTCCAAAAGTTACCTCTCATCCCAAAAAGGAGGTTAAAATGTGAGCCACTAGACTGTCACTGGTAATTCTGCTACTGCCATCTAGCAATAGGAAGATAAACTAAAATAAAAAAAAGATAAAAACTTAAGAACTAAGTGGTAAAATAATGAAAGAGGCGTCCAGAGCCGGCATTAGCGCCGTCGCGGTCCTTATCGCGCATAAAACACAATTACGTCACGACAAAGCTCTTTACGAGTTGCTGCAGCCCCGGGACCCAGGCACTAAGTAGTGCCGCGCAGCTTAAAAAGTTAAACATTTAACAAAACATAGCTTATAATTTTAAAATATTTAAAAATTCACGTCGAACCGCAGCCCAACTTTAAATGATTTAAAATTGCTATTTTTATTAAAATGCGTGTAAGTAATTACCACTTAGTAAAGTACTCATTTTTCTGATAGTTGAGTGTAATTTAATCCTTATATTCGAATTTCGAGTTGTATAAAACCGTTTTAATTTACCATCCACGCGTCAATGATGGGAAATTAATTATTTTGGCTTGTAAGCCAAACCTAACCTGTCTTTTGGCCTAATCATAATTTTAAAAAGTTTATCAAATAGCTAAAATATTTTATACACTAACTAGACAAACTTTTGTTTCTCGTACACAGAATTTTAGAATGGAGTAGGAAGGCTTATTCAAGAGCCACTTATAGCCGGCTTAAATAGAAGCAGATTACCATCTTAAGGAAACCTAGCCGGGGTAAACTAGAAAGTATGAAAAGGCTTTAAAAATTAAAGAAGCTTCTCATCGTGGTGAATTATCGTCGTTGCGACCCAACGTGGAACACAATTACCTCCGAGAGAGGTTTATGAGGCGCGGAGTGACAAACAGTAAGTTTCCCGGCCGTCACACTTTATTACACTGTCTTGTCGACGGAGGTTTTAAAAAGTAGAGAATATTCTTTTAAAATTGTGATAGTTACACGATAGGCAAGTGAGGAATACAAATAAGCTCGTGATTCCTCAACTACGCCTCAATAAAGTTCGAAAGTCTTTTGTTAGAATGGGCGTGACGTTATAAAGTTTTAGTAAAATTCGACAATTAATTTTAGACTTGCCTTTGTACAATTTTAAGCAATCTAATAAAATTATATTGAACACTTGCTTTTGACCACGAGTTCGTACGCTGGGAGTTAATTTTTGTAAAATTCTAGCAGGATTTGTTTCCTCAGTATCAAAAATAGCCTATGTCACTTTCCAGATCTTCCAATATGCCCACACAAAAAATCAAACTGAAAGTCGATACATTGCTTCGTTGCTGCGGAATTTAAGAACAAGCCAACAAACATACGAACGATTTCGCAATTATAATATCAGTGAGGGTTGAAAGCAAGCTTCTGATTTTGCTACAAAAGGCTTTGTGCCAAAAAACAGCTTATGTTTAAAAACAGACAAAAGTTGGAGCAAGCCACGGGCATGTCTCATGCACTGAGAGCTAGTAAATCAGACACAATTTATACTCCGCACTACAGACACGAAGAAAACAAACAATTCTTGGACGAAATTTCTACTGAAGCAGGGTTAAAGCACCCGCGGGGAACGCGGATATGCTAAAAGTATTTCACTGTCATATAAAAAGCTATAGAATGCCTGCAGTGTATGTATGCTATAGCCTCTACCTAACTTCCTTATGCTTAAATCCTATTCAGCGTGTAAGGGACATATTGCTAGCGAGTTTGTGAATAGGTTACATTTAATGCTTATGATGCCAAACCGGTGGTAGAGTCATGACGTGTCATAAGAGCTACAAGCAAGTTGGCCTACATGAAATAAATAATTTTGAATTTTGTTTTTTTTTTTTTTTATGAAATCACAACTGCTGCTTGCTTATCTCGGAAATGATTGGTTACCAATATTGTAATTTTTAAACACACAATGTATAGCAAACAACGAACGTCGATAACTACACTGAAATACCTTCAGCGCGTCGCGATCGGCGGTTTGAAGGCATTGTAGCTATACTTAGGCCGAAGAGAGATCAGGCGCAGGACCAACAGCTTTACGTGCTCTCCGAGGCACGGGGGTGACTCACCACCAATTTCCTAACTCCGGTCTAGTCTAGCTTTTCTTGTTAGAAAACTAAAGATTTTAGACTTAATTCATGGTTTATTGACATAGCTGTGATAAATTACGTCTTGATATAAAAACTCAATACATTTTTTTCAGCTCGACTCGGAACTTGTTATCCCAGTTGAATATGGGAATTAAACTATGGTTTCTTGTTTTACTGCGGAGCCCTAAACAGGTGATGAATGTCGACAAAGTCATCAACGGTTCTCGATAATCACAACAAAAGCGCGAACCGCGCCTCGTCCCTCACAAAAGTTAGCCCGACGGCTGAGGTTATCTCGCTTTCACGAACAATTGAATAATGAAATAAAGCGTTGAATTATATTCGAGTTTCGCTCTGAATAAAGGTCGGGATAGACACAGCACGCAGCGGAAACATACCTAAGGGCTCCAATCATCTGTTATTCCTTAACTGTCTTAAAAGGTAAACAAGTGACAGGTATCTGACAGAAACGCGCAATCAATGCAGTTTTATACAACTCCTTGCAATACAAGTGTGACATTCTGCCGTTGACGTTACGCGTTATGTCTGTCCAGGCCTTTATTTCACAGCGCTTTCGGATGTCATGTCATATCTGCCTTAGCCTATCTAGCCAGAAAGCTAGTGTGAAATTTCGAAGAGGTAATATAAATTGAAAGGATTTAATATGAAAAAAAAAAGTTTAATATTTGAATCCCTTACAAACTATTTCTACTTATACTGTAATCTACAATTCTACACCTATTTTTTTAATATTAATTATTATTAAAACTTTGAACTCTATAACATTATTTCAACAGAAATACAAAACTTGAATTTCAAGATGATGAACTCATGTCAACCATCGTGCGCAGAAAACTTGCTTTCTTTGGCACTTGCAGAGGGGAACCCAATTCTTATTCCCAAGATTAGTGTTTGAAAGAAGAATTAATCAGGAGAGCAGCAGGTCACGAAAGACGCAAGCGGTTGGACGATGTGAGCTAGTATAAACTGAAGGAAGCGGCCTGGAAAAGAGAAGCTTTTCACATGCTGACCGCCAAGCTTAATTTAGAAGAAGGCACATGATGACTATGATGATGAACAATAATGATAATGACAGTGTGACAAAAAGTACCTCTCCAAAAAGTACTTATTGCTCTTGGTCTATGAGTTTTGTTTGCATCGCGACGTCAACTTGGAAAAGTTGTAATTTTCAACGTTTTAATGTTTCCGCTATGAATAATTACTTTCATTGTGTGTTTTGTTCACGTTTGAGGTCCTCGGACCTTTCTTAAGATGGCGTCTATTTTGTTGTATAGTACACAGCCCAATTTAACATTAGGGTCGATTCACACTAACGCGGAATCGAAGCGCGTTGAAGTGACAAACTAAAGTTTTACATACTATGCTTCTCGCATGTACGAGTATTTCCACATTATTATGCATAAACTTCTAGCTTATAATATCCACTTAATATTATTATAATTTATAAAAACTGCACGCGTTTAAAAAAAAACCTCGTTTTTAAAAATGGTAGAAATTTTTACTCAACGTTTTGAGAGAGATGTAAAGGTCAATACTCTAATTAAAGTTTTAGATTTTCACATCAGTCTACTTTGACTCTGCGCCGATGTGAATGTACCCTTATAGAGCAGAATAGTGCTTCCGCCCGTTATTCTGTGGTTTAAAAGCATGGATCTGTTTTTTAAAGTTTTCATTCCCTGAGGGGTAGGTTTTCGTAAAATCCTTTCTTAGCGGATGCCTATCTATACCCTAAACTGCAATGGTAAGGTTCGTATGCCCAGGGTGTAATTGCCTTTCAAGATTATCCATGCATAAAAGATACCACATAAATATAGGCTTTATAGTTCTTGCAATATTTATTAGTCACTACTAAGTGCTATTTAGCTTCTATCCTAACTAAATCTTTACTATAATATCATAAATGCGAAAGTGTGTTTGTTTCTTAGTTTCTTGGCTTGGTGGTTTGTCCTTCAATCACGCAGCAAAGAACCAACGGATCGTCCTGATTTTTGTATAGGAGGACCGGGAGTGGGACATAGGCTACTTTTTATCCTGAAAAATTAAAAGGTTCTCGAGGGATTTTAAAAACCCAACTCCACGCGGACGAAGTCGCAGGCATTTATAGAGAAAATATACCCAATTAAAAATACATACCGATCTATTGGAGAACTTCCTCCTTCATTGGAAGTAAGTTAAAAATAAGTAAAAAAAAATAATAATTAATGCTTTCATGCTACCGATTACAATAACATAGTATGTATAAATCGTTATTAAACAATTTGGTATCTCGTCTTTCGTATTTTAATAAAAAATAATAATGGCCACGTATTTCAAGGGGCCAAAATAACATTTCCTGCGCCGTAATAATATTTTGGCGCGCTGCCCGCCCGCCCCCGCCCCCGCCGCCGCCCGCCCGCGCCGTAAACTGATTCTTTTGGTTAGTGTTACCGTAACGAAGTTGAACTAATGCGATCAAGTTTGGCCTCCCCAAATACACTGAAGCGCTCACTGAATTTTAGACTCGGATTTTTATATGAAACTAGCTTTTGCCCGCGGCTTCGCTCACATTAAGTTCGATTTTTCAACCCCCTATTTTATCCCCTTAGCAGTCGAATTTCCAAAAATCCTTTCTTAGCGGAGGCTTAAGTCATAATAGCTATCTGTATGCCAAATTTCAGCCTGATCCGTCCCGTGGTTTGGGCTGTGCGTTGATAGATCAGTCAATCAGTCAGTCAGTCACCTTTTCCGTTTATATATTTCTAAAAATAAAAATAAAGCCTAGATGATGCTCGCGACTTCGTCCGCTTAAAAAAGGTTTTTTTTTTTAATTTTAAATTGGTTAATATATACAATATATACGTACATTTTATAACAATATGACGGATGTTACATTTCAATTTTCCGCAGTCGGTTAACAGTTTTTAAACTTTTTTCTTGCAGCAATTCTTGACGCCTCAACTCGTTATAAAGTTTTTTCCTCCGGATCCGCGGTTATCTCGCTTTCACGAACAATTGAATAATGAAATTAAGCATTGAATTATATTTGAATTTCGTTTCAACTCCGAGAGCGTGGTCCCATTACACTGGTCAGTTGTTTGTACGGAAATGTTTTTACTACCGCTGCGGCTACATTGTCGTACGAAAGTTCGTGTCAATTTCTTATTTACATTATAATTCTTGCAATTCACGAGGGTGCGTGAGCTTTACTTGTGGTTACGCCGTGTGTGCGTGATTGTCAGGAGCCTAGGTGAGAGCGGTCAGCTAGCAAGCTCTTGCTCACACTGACACGTACAGATACGACACACACACAACCAAGAGCCACGCGCCCTCGTGAATTGTAACAAATATACCGACAATGCCGCGATAAGGATTCGTTTTCGCTAGAAAACATCGCGATTCAACCAGCTACTTGGCCACCTTGTCGCGATAATGCGAATATTTGCCGAATTCCGATAATGTAGCCGCTGTGTGATAACCTAGTGAAAACAATGGAAGACGAGGATCTTTCAGTCGAGACAGGAGATTGAGACCGAAAAGTTGTTGCGGGGTTTGTACTTAAGCACCTTGTGAACCAAACGTACTCGAATGGCGAACGATTCAAACATTATTTTCACATTTATTTCATCTAGCGCATAGGATCAGCAAACAGCCGTAACGGCGCGGTGCAGTGGAAGCTCTGTCCCACGCAGCCGGATGACGCATCTCCCTTTTGTTTTGTTTGGTTAGTGACGTCTATTAGGAAGTTTCACGGTTTTAATGTTTCCTTTCTGAATAATTAGATTGTGTATTTTGCTCGACTGTACAGCGGGAGCAGCGCGAATGTTCGTCGTGATTTATGTGTCTTGTTCTCGAAACAATACGAGTATGTTCGAGGAATAAACAGCAATAAACATAAAGTTGCTGGAAATCAAAAATCGACAATAACACTGCTCTATCTCGATGAAGTTCAAATCAATAAACATTTATCTCGCAACAATTTTATATACGAACAAAACAACTTGTTCAAACAATCAATGGAATTCTTCCTTTACGATCACTGTGGAAAAATTAGTTACAAAATTATAATGCATTCAAATTACACCTTACTACCTCGTATCTGGAGCTACGTTCTTTAACACCACCTGGTTGCCTTGAACAGATAAGTAGACATTCAATTTCTTTATTGCGAATTTGGGTAATGTTGTTATTTATGTGGTGTACCTACACTAAAAGTTATATTATTCCTTTCAAAACAAGCGCAAAAATATTTTTCATGGTGTCCGTGGAAATAAATAATTTTGAATTTTTGACAACATAACTTAACAGAAGTACTTAATTGTTTTGTGAATTAAAAAATCTGGTGTCTATAGCTTAAACAAGCGCTCAAATGTAACAATAACTTTATGTCGATAACGTATAACGTCGGCGATGTAATCATATTTTGGCGCCGCGCCCACCATAAACCAATTCCCGGGTTGCTTCAGTGTAACAAAGCTTCAGTAATACGATAAAGGCACCCTACAATATAACATTTTATTTTAGCTTTAAAATGCACACCGCAATCACGCATGGAACGCAATTGATAGACTTTTTCTTTTTTTCTTAATAAATAATTTTGATTTTTTTTTGTACTATTAAACGTTTTATTTACGCTATAGACACCAGATTTTTTAGTTTACAAAATAATTAATATTTTGAATTATCAACATTAATCAAGCTGAACTTGACTGATGGCTGGATGGACATCGATCTAACGACCTTTCAGTTTTCAGACCGCACCTTTAACCGTTGGGCTTTAAATTCCTATTTTACAGAAAACCCTTAGTAACTCATCTGTATACTCGTGCAACGATTTCTACGTACAGCATGTAAAATGAATTATTTAAAATACTAAAGGGTATGGATGTTCATCTAATATACATAGAGTGAGAGAACAGATAATGCCCCTTTGTTTATGCAATATAATGTCTCCCTTGTAAATATCTAATCTCTGTGAAAATTGGCTGTCTATTTGACAAACCAAAATTATTTGATAACCTCCAATTGTCAAGTTTTTCAACAAAAAATACTAGATACCAATCAAGCGCGAAATCGCTTAACAATAAAAACATATTAGAGCACACCTTTTCCCATCTATATCTTCCACAGTCCGCCGCAGCAACCGAATGATGTTTACCCAAGGGTCATCAGCTGATAATTCGAACGGGGATTGGCGAGGGTCGGGCGTAATATCCGCAATGTGGGGCGAATCGTGGCGGCGAGCGGAGTATTTATAGAAAGATTTATATTGAGTATCGGCTTATCAAGCTTAGCGATTTCAGTTCACCGTATAGATTACTTACGATTTTAACCTAGCTATGATAAAAGCTCACACATGTAGGTGTTTTCTTTTATAACAAGACAGCCTTTGATTGGAATCTCACCTGATGGTAAGAAACGACGCAGCTTAAGATTCTTTTTTTTTTTTTCTTCTTTTTAGTTCCTGCTACTATTTATTTTGTAGCTAATATATAACTACTATAACTTTTAATGTAACTAGTATAACTTTTAATGCTATGTAATTTTTTTTTTTTAAGCTTAAGATTCAGAAACCCATGTCCGTCATTGGTTTGTTTACACCATCGTGCCGGAACTCTAAATCGCTTGGCGGTACGTCGTTGATTGTAGAGTGGTAACTAGCCACGGCCAAAACCTCCCACTAGACAGACAGGTCTCCTCTCAGACTGAGAAAGGTTTGGGTCATAGTTCACTACTCTGGCCAAGTGCGGATTGGCAGACTTCACACACCATTGAGAAAATTAAGCAGAACACTCAGACGTCCAGGTTTTCTCGCGATATCTTCCTTCTCCGTCGAGTAAGTATTTTATACGTATTACTACGGCTTGGGTGATTTAAAACAAGGTAAGAACGACACTATTGCTTTGAAATAACATCTAACATCTAAATAATTAGGTGGCCGAGTTCCCTTTCGCCAATGAAGGCAACACCGGCCGTCTGCAAAGTTGCAATAAAGAATAAATTGCTCGAACAGCGACGGGGTTGCGGTTGTGTCCTCACTTGCAATTTAGGAGCTATTTGCATCACAATTGAAAGTGATTGCATGCGGTGGTACGGAGCGCTCAAACTGTACACATGCTCACTGGGAAGTTCTCTTCGACTACCTATTTTGCACTTTTTCGCAAAAAGTCATTCTGGGCCCATAACCTTTTTAATTTTATAGCGAGCCAGCATTCGATTTCCGTCTGTTAAGTTATTATAATATACGTAATATTATTGTTACAGGCCACTCTTAATTGTTTCGTATTGTTAAAATGTCGCTGTTGAGTCGACTTGAAATTAAGAATTAAGAATCTGTTCCTACTTACTTTTACATTCCACAAGCCCCAATGGGCAAACCTTTTTTAAATTTAATTTATAAACCCCGACGCAAAAACGATGGGATGTTATAAAATTGACGTGTCTGTGTGGGTGTGTATGCGTGTGCGTGCGTGCATGCGTGCGTGCATGCATGCGTGCGTGCGCGCGTGTGCGTGCATGTACGAATTGGCGGATTTCATACCTTTAAAAGAATATACGGATAATGGAGAGCTCTCAGCCATGTACCTTTCCTCAAGATGTTTTCCTTTAACTTTAAAAGGATATTCAATTACCCACATAACTCCCAAAATGAGAAATGCGTTGCTGGGATCGAACCCCGGATCCTCCAACCAGTAGTGCTAAGTCTTAGCCACTACGCTATCCCGCTTGTGGCAGATTTTTAAAATATAATTATATAAACATGACACCTGAACCAAAATGATATAATCAATTTTAGCCACTCAATCAAAATATCACAATGTCAGTAATTAAATATTTGCAAACACGACGCGCCGATGTTATTACACTGGCGTTGATAGCATTTTTTAATCAAAACACAGAATATTTTATTATTTGGTACTACGGTTGTTGATTTTTTTTTTCATTTTTTCAACTAAAGTAATGAAAAATGTTTAGTTTACAGGAAGATGCACTTCATATAGACATTTCGACAAAGTACTTTATTGACTTCGCAATTTTACATTTTGGAGAACATACCCTGAAGAAGCAGCGGTATCGCAGTGAAACGTACGTAGAAGGTATTTCAGAGGATTTATGTGGTGTTGCGTGTAGGTTGTTGTCGGTTGTTGTGGGTCGCAACGTTGTTTCTGTATCTATTCTACTACTGAAAGTGCAGCAGTATACAGCGCGAACGGCAAGTTGTACCTATAACCATACTATAGATTTTTGCAATAGATCCTATAGATTTTTTCTCATTGTGCAGAATACAGCAATAGAAGTTTTTAGTTGTTTATGTACTTAAATTATCCATATTAATCTCTACCAACAATATGATATCAATTTACCTGAATATTGATACTAAATCAGGAAATACAATATCAATTTGGGGGCAGTTGAAACCAATATAAGGAATATAGCGGGGCAGATGCAACGGGGGCTGAAATGAGGGGGTAGATGGAAATAAACCCATGAAAGTTATGAAATAATACCTCTATATTGAACATTTGCGGTTTTCCCCAGTTATTCTATTCCAGCTCACTTTGACACTATAATTAAATTCGGACCAACTATTACAATTAATTGCAAACTATTCAGCGCACATCCGCCTAATTGCCTGAAATTATCTAACGCGCCTTTGTTCTGAATTGTAACACTATTTATTAATGAGCATGTTTTTCAACATCACGGTGTCGATCCCAGGAGTTATGTCAGTTTAAACCTTGTTTAAGCAAGTAAATGTCGCATGTTTAAGCTGTTATCGTGAGGAAACCTGCTCGTCTGAGAATTCTTCATAATGTTTTCAAAGGTGTGTGAAGTCTGCCAATTCACACTAGACCGTGGGAGTGGTGGACTGTGACCTACTCTGTGGCCCTTCTCGAGAAGAGACACGCGCTCAGAAGAGTAGTGAGCGTTGTTGGGTTACTGATGTTAAAATTATGAGTTACTATTATCTGCAGCTACGCTCGCGGAGGTTCATTCAGGAAAGAATCCTATTAATATTATAAATGCGAAGGTTTGGATGGATGGATGGATGTTTGTTACTCAATCACGCCGCAACGCCTGAACCGATTTGGCTGTTTGGCACAGAGATAGATTATAGTTGTATAACCTCAATCCACGCGAACGAAGTCGCGGATATTAACTAGTAATAAATAAATAATGTCCTCCCATCCGAATGTGGTTAATATAGACGGCCAATCCTCTGAGGTTTAACCACATAATTTAAAAATTATTATATAATCCATGCTAACTTTAGCAAGTGTTAGCATGAAATAAACTTGGAAAAAAATTTGTGAAAATAAATACCTATAATACTTATACAAGTAAAATCCCTTCGAGTTTCTAATTCCAGTAATTTAACTCCGTCAAAGTGACCCGTGGACAATTTTCTTTTTCATAATTACTCTCTCTAGAGACCAAGTCCTCGCCGCGTTATCTTTCTTATTTCATCTGGCCCTGTATACCTAGACATCCCTACTAATAGTTAAAAGCCACAACAGCCCAACGGTTAAAGGTGCGGACTGAAAACTGAAAGTGCGACGGTTCGAAGCCCACTTGATGCACGATTGTCGTTACCACTCCTAGCACAAGTTTAACTTTTGTTATGAGGGTAGCCGAGCATAAATTAGTCATGTTCAGCGCCTAATCGACCAAATGTGAGTCGCAAAGGGTGCCTTACCACCGTACAAGATTTAATACCAGCTATTAACATCCAGTAAATATTATACTATTAACATCCAGTAAAATCAAAAGTTTATTGAATGGAGACCTCCTTTAATTTTACCTGTTACAGTTTATGAGATTCAGCCCGGTGACAGATGGACGGACGGACGAACGGACGGACGAACTGCGGAGGCTTAGTAATAAGATCCCGTTGGTACCCTTTGGGTAGGAATTGTAAAAACAGTCTTCATAGAGACAAGAAACAGCAAGAAACTCGATGCGTGTTAAGTCATAACTCATAATATTAACTCTTGCCGGCGTTTTGTGGGACGGCTAATAATAAAGAATAATTTTTTTTTCTTTTCCATAGGTACACAATCTTTTGCAATAAGTCAACAATTACATAACTCTGAAAGAAGATTGTTGTTCCACGGTAGGATGTAATATGGACCCGACTCTCAGTTTACCAAACAAACAGTTACTCAACGGTCAACGAATACTTTCAAAAATACATAGCGGCGCGATAAACTAAGCTTGTTTGCGAAGTTTTGGATGTATGGATGGATGGATGGATGTTTGTTGCTCAATTAAGCCGCAATGGCTGAACTGATTTGGCTGAAAGGCACTGGATTAACACATAGGCTACTTCTTATTCCGTAAAATAAGAGAGTTCCCGCGGGAATTAAAAAACCTTAATCCACGGGCACGAAGTCGCAGGCATCAATTAGAAAAATAATAAAATTGACAGTCAATAAATAGTTTATGTCACTCTCCAGACCTTCAGACTCACGTAAAAATTCATGTCGATTCATAGATCTGTGCTCGAAAATAAACTTTCGCAACTATGTACTGAGAGGGGGTTGTATTACTAGTTTTTCATACAATCATGGCCATTCAGCAGTCGCCTGCAATCAAATATATCGCCCAGCTGATTGATTGCTAAACAATACCTTTCCCGACCTTTTTTATGTAAATAAATACCCCCAACAATCCAAGTTCGACGTTTAAGTTTCCTGCAAAAAATACGAAGGAGAATCTTGTTTTACTTTCACTTTGAGAATTTGCTCAGGGCTCGTAATTATTAGATACTTTTGAACTTTCGCTCATCTGAACCCTCGCCCTGGTTTCCGGGGTTTAAGTAGGGTCTTATTGTTCTGACCTTTATTTGAGGTAAGTATTATACCTATAACAAATGTAACATGAGACCACTCGGGAATAGATTCAGATTAATATTCTTCGGAAAGCGCGTTAAGTCGTTGGTCCTGGGAAAGATTATATTGCTATGTATGTAACGTTTTGTTTATTTTTCTATTAGCTATAATTTTCTTCTGTTCTTATCTACTTTTCTAAATGGCTGTAAGTTTTCGTTGAAAATAAAAAATATTTGTATACGTGGACCTGAAAGTCTGGTGATTAGTTAGCCCGAGAAAAATCCGAGCATTTTCTGATATGACGTCACATTTCGTGGAGAAGAGAGCAGAATAGAGGGCAGGTACGCACCCGTGTCAACATAACGTTCCGGGCGGGAACGTAATCCGTCCGGGAGCGTCGTAAAATGTCCGGAATCGTTTATTCATTGCCGCATCAAAGACCCTTGTTAAAATTCTATTCGTTTCGCCCGTACATTATCGTGCCGTACCGTGTGAGGCTTAGATATATTAGTCATTGTAATATATAATGGGAAGGTCAGAAATACTTACATCCTTGAAGGGGCATTCACATTTTTTATGAGAATATCCTTAATTTGCCCAAATAAAGAGTAGGTAAAATAACCCTAAACGATAAAATAAATAATCTTACAAAGATTCCTAAGGTACTAATCGCCAGATACAGTCTCATGAAATTGATGTAGATGACTTAAAAATATAACCGAAAAAAAAAACCAGTTTACCAATATCCTAGATGGCAAAACAATAATCGTCTATAAATAAACTATAACACCATTCCTCGAAATCAAAGAGAGAAAAACATTGGGTATGTATTGAATATAATTCTTGTATTCGCGCTACCCGATAAGCGAGGAATATTTTATCTATCGAAATTCCAGGATTCTGAAAACTATCGTGAAATACTAAACTTATTTATTTTAAATATTGTTAGTTACTTACAAATCTGATATATATAATATACGTAGATTTTCAGACAGTAATTTACATGTGTCTTATAAGACAGACAAAAGAAGTGATATATGATACGTGTCACTATTTATAACTCAAGAACGGCTGAACCGATTTGGCTGAAAATTGGTGGGTAGGTAGCTTAGGACCAGGAGACGGACATAGAATACTTTTTATCCCGTATACTATAAAAAAGTCGGGTTTGTTCTAACACTTATAACTCTAGAACGGCTAGACCGATTTTAGTGGTTCTTGGTTTGTTGTATTTGTCTCCGTCCCGAATAGCAGAATAATTTTTAAAATATCGAAAAAATTCACGAAAATATACTATGCGAACGAAATCAATATGATGGATGTTATATCCTGAATACTTGTTCCACAGTCAAAATCAAACAGTAATTGAAAATCGAGTTTCCTGTAATCAAATTACTGTCTGTGGAAAAAATACGCCGTCATGATTTACATTACGGATGGTAGAGATATCACCTATCTGTTTGGAACATGCCCTGTAATATGCAAAGTGCTGAATTTTGCTGACTCACGTGCTCTATCTTGCGAGTACAGTGAGCCAAAAGTTATGGGACCTCTCCGGGACGAAGAAGATATAAGCAATGACAATCTCTGCCATGGTAAAGGACCCCTCGGTCGAAATAATATCATTAAAATCAAACCTTCTAAACAGCTAGGCTTCAGCAGACTGATAAATAATTAAAAAGTCGACAGTTCGATTGCACTATTGTCGTATCTACTCTTAACATTTTTTCGTTAGGTATATGCGATTTAAGAAACGAAACCTGATTGGCTGTGGTTCTCCATAATGCCTCAACAGACCAATGGTTAAAGGTGTTAACTCAAATCTAAAAGGTTGCAGGTTCAATTTCCATCCGTAGCACAATTGTCATATCTTTCCGCTTATTTGGAGGGGAGAGGAGACTAATACTCAGGTTCAAGTTGGCTAATAATAATCTTTATAAGAAAAATAAAAAAAATCTTAGTTAATGAAAGTTGTTTGAAATTCAGGTTTATGGGAAAAAAATAACGCTGCCGTAATCAAAATCAAAATTTATTTATTTCATGTAGGCCAACTTGTAGCTCTTATGAAACGTCATAAATCTACCACCGGTTCGGAATGCAGATTCTGCTGAGAAGAGCCGGCAAGAAACTCAGCAGTTGCTCTTTTCAAAAAAAATTTTTTTTTTTTACAATTGTTAAAAAACTAGGCTATGCACACAATGTTTCCACACAGAAGTTTCAAAAATGCACACCTACCACAACCTAACACATGTTAACATGGGTAGACACAAAGCAGACCCATTCCCGTTGGCGGCACCCGTTCACGAGCATGACGCATGATCCAGCCATTGCTTCGCTCAACCATATTTGAGGAATCTCATCAATCATTTAGTTCTTTAATTAATTAATTATCATTATTAGTGAAAGGTAATTCATGTTTTACCTTGCTTTACCGTATACATATATGAAAAAAGGAATATGTAGGTATGTATCTAATACCTATTCCTAGGATCGGGAGGTAATAAGGGACCTCTTCAAATCGTTTATTCATTGCGTGATATCGGAGACCCTTGTTAATATTCCACGGGTTTCCTCTATTCGGTATCAACATAAACCATATTAATATTTTCTGATAATTGTAAGTAACAATATTATACTGTACCTATTAATTCGTTAGGACTGTCGTCATCAGGGCTAAGCAGTGTTATTTCAATTTTGTTTCCATATGTCAACTATTGACAACAAAATTGAAATAATATCTATATGTATACTGCTTTAAGCGTTGGTAGTATAGGACCTAATCATCATGATTTGCTACCTTTTAGCAATGATATATGTAGTATATATAAACTTTTACTTACGTATGTGAGAATTTGTGTTTGTTACTTACTAATATTATAAATACGAAAGTGTGTTTGTTTGTTGGTTTGTTTGTTTATCTTTCAATCACGCCGCAACAAAGCAACGGATCGACGTGGTTTTTTGCATGGGTATATTTGAGGACCAAGAGAGTGGCATAGACTACCTTGTATCCCGGAAAATCAAAGAGTTCCCACGGGATTTTTAAAAACTAAATCCACGCGAGCGAAGCCGCGGGCGTCAACTAGTATTATAGTAAAACTAGTTCCAGTACTCGTCTCGATTTTTTTTAAGACCGTTCAGATTTACAGAACGAATTAATAGGTAAAAGTTAGTCATAAGGTGGAGGATTATCGCTTGAACACCGTAACCCAATATCAATTAATTATTATCGGTCACAGCAAATGATTTAAATGTTACATAATTATTGTAATGACCGAGCAAGCACCGTTCCGCTATAAATCAGGATTTGGCTGAAATGTCGAATTCCGCCATCAATCAGCTCGCATTGTGCGGTCCGCGCGACCGTGATGAAGGGTTGACATTCACCGAATCATTCGTCCTACTTATATTTTAGAATCAGGGTACACACGATTCATGATTCAAATACAATATTATTTATTTCATGTAGGCCAACCTGTGGCTCTTATCACTCGTAAAGACTCTACCACCGGTTCAGAATGCAGATTCTACTGAGCTGACAAGAAAATTAACAGTTGCTTCCTATTAATATTATAAATGCGAAAGTTTTGATGGATGGAATTATGGATGTTTCGCATTCAATCACGCCACAATGACAGAATCGATTTGGCTGAAATTTGGTAAAGAGATAGATTATAGTCTGGAATGACACATAGGCTACTTTTTATCCCCGTAAATAAGAGAGTTCCCGCGCAAATAAAAAACGAAGAACGACGTCGCGGGTATCAATCTATAGTAATAGTAATATATTGCAATGAAGAGAGCAACTGCTGAGTGTTTTGCCGGCTCTTCTAAGAAGAATCTGCATTCCGAACCGGTGGTATAGTCTTGACGTTTCATAAGATCCTACTTGAAATAAGCATTTTTTTTTTTTGAATTTTTAAGTCGTGTAAAAATATCTTGTGTATGGTGGCTCTTATTTAGCACAATATTAACAGGAGCATTTACGGGTTGGGTGAAAAGTGACGCGTCAACCCGTCACGGCGTCGCCACATTTTATATTGGTATATTAGCCCGCGCGGTCGATCGCATCCCAAAACAATTAACTGCGCTTGTCGCTGACTATGACGTACAGTGCGGTGTAAATCGTGATTATTTTCGCCGTCATAATATTATTATAGCCAATTATAATTTATCGACGCTTAAAGCTTTAAAATAAGAGTACTTATTTCTATAAAAATAACAATTATTTCTATATAATTTCAGTAAGTTGTACCCATAGCTAACTGAAATTATTTAAAAAAATCCAGGTGTCATAAAACAAGTAAAAATAAGTAATGTGCGTAACTCCATTAAAGAATAGAATAGAAATATCTTTATTGGTAGCAATAAACACAAAAATATACAAAATAAATCAAAATTAAAAACACAGCACAAAATTAAAGCTCAATCGAGCACATTTATTTTCGCATTTGTTAATCTTACGTAATTTTTAAATTTTAACCCCTCTCATTCCTTTAACCCTTCTCATTTTCTTAACCCTTCTCAATCGAGAAGAGATCTGAGCCCAGTGGTAAGCCGGCAATTGTTCGAGATAAATGATTTTTTTATATTCGCGATGGATAGTCAGTCGAGTCGAAGTACGTATGTGTATAAAACTGTGCATTTCAATTAAACGACTTTCAGAGCAAACGAAGAGAAGAATTTACACAAGCGCTCAGACTACGCTCAGGCAAACACGAGCGCTTTGCGGCGACTCTGTTTGACTTGCAGCCGTCAAACTCGTGCGGCCTCACAAACGGATTCCTTGCGTACTGCGCGTATTACTGTGAAATTGAAAGAGTGGTAAATACGCGGTAGGTACGAGTGGAAATTAAAATTTAATTACTCCTGAAATGTGGGATAAATGAACGTTCTATAATAAAGCCTCAATAGCCCAACGGTTAAAGGTGTGGACTGAAAAAAAAAAATACAACTAGCTTTTGCCCGCAGCTTCGCTTCCGTTAAGCTAGATTTTTACCCCTTTAAGAGTTGAATGTTCAAAAATCCTTTCTTAGCATACGTCAGCTATAGGTCTTTCAACTCACGAGGACGGGTGACTAATGATTGTGTGCGTGTCGTAACCGTATAAGTGTGAGCGAGAGCTTGCTCGCGCCTGACCGCTCCCACCTAGGCTCCTGACAAGCAATGTGCATGTACACGACGTAACCACAAGTAAAGCTCACGCGCCCTGGTGAAATGCAAGAACTATCCCTGTATGCTAAGTTCAGCCTGATGGATCCAGTGGTTGGAGCCGTGCTTTGATAGATCAGTCAGTCAGTCAGTCAGTCACGTTATCATTGAACGAGCGAAGCGAGTTCTCTGAGTCAACTAATGCGCTTGCCTACTAGACAGAGAAGTGTGTCCGTCTAAATGTCTGTCAGAGCCCTATAACTTCTGAATTACTGAATATTAGAACGTGGAACTTGGTTGAAAATTCAGTTATATCCTGTACTTGAACAACAAATACTAAAATTAGATAAATGTTATAAAGAAACGAATTTATTTAATTTTAAATGCTAATAACTTCACAATAATGCTAATAGATGACGCTGTGTCAGTAAAACAGTTTTATGTCAACTATTATTTTTTTTATTGCGTCTAATGTTAAAAGTTAATTATTACAATAAATAATTAAAACTTTTGGGAATTATGGGATATCGCGAGGTCTCAGTTCGGGGCGAACCACTAGTTTTATATATTTACCCAATGTGTCTAATAAACACTTTCACGTATGACCGAATAAGATTCTTTTATAATAATTAAGGTTATCTGGAGTACATCGCTTGATATAATATTCGATATCGCGATTTTCTATTTATTTGTCTACTTGTCCACGACTGACGACTTGATGCCCACGACTTCGTTCGCGTGGATTGCGGTTTTTTTATTCCCGCGAGAACTCATTTCCCGGGGTAAAAAGTAGCCAATGTGTTATCCCAGACTATAATCTATCTCCGTGCCAATTTTCAGCCAAATCGTTTCGGTCGTTGCGACGTGACTGAGTAACAAACATCCACACTTTCGCATTTATAATATTAGTAGGATTAGTAGGATAAGTAGGATTACTAGGATAATAGGATTTCAATTGTAATTTTTTTTAAATTATTTATGTGGCAATAAAGAATTTCCTATCCTATCTACTGACAAGCCGGCTACTATTGGGCGTTGTGTGTTTCACGCTTAATAAGGTTGTAGTGAGCTTTAGGTATTGTTTACGGCGAGCATAATAAAGATAAATGTTCGACGCGATCGCGATGATTAATGATCGCAGCCAGCAGATTGGACGCGGGTTCTTTTTTTTTTGTGAAATTTTATTAGAATTTTCACCTGAAACAAGCAATTTTACATGAAAAATTAACGTTCGCGTCTTCCAACCTTATGATTAAAACGAAATAGGTATACCTATACTGTGTATACCTTGTTTTTCATTCGATAACAAAAGTTAATTACGGACATAAAATACTTTTTATTCTGGGAAATTAGAGTCGAGGTTCGCAAAATACCCAAAATTACAAGCGTTTGGTAGCGCGATCTATTAAACATGTAAGACAAATTAATCATGACTACAGTGAAAAAAAGCCCCGTTTTATGACAAGTTAAAAAGAAGTATAAAAAAGAAGACCATGTTAAGTTATATGTATACAGTATACAGTAGTATAAAATTTCTGATAACATCAAAACGTACAAAAATAAACGGCACAATTGGGTATTTGACTTTCTTCCTAATGTGGATAATAATCAAAATTGCAATCGAAAATGTAACATGTAAGAATAACATTTTTGTAAAAAAGAAAATAAATCGGTCAAAAAAGAAATAAATTATAGGCTCTTTTACTGCGACTGTATCCGTTACGTCTTTCTAAAATGAAATTTTCTATGGAGAATGTACGGAGGTACTCGCTTGTGAGTCGTGACGTCATGATTTAGTAGCGCTTTCTTTGTCTAACAGGAAACTTAAAAGCTTATTTTCGAGACTAGCTAAGATATTAAAAAAAAAAAACGCTGTTGTGTTATAATATTAAAAACTTTTATTTTAAGAGCCTATAAAAAAAAATTTAGTTAAACACCCAAAAAAAGTTGTGGCAAAGACTGGTACGCGGGTAGTTGGAAATAAGGTATAGGTTTATTATAATACGCAAAGGAATTCGTAATAAAGCACCTACACATAATTGAGGCTGTAATGATGTCTGCTTAAGCGATAAGCCCGCCGGAATATTAATTATGCGCCGCTGTTAATGACTTTAATGACAAAGTTTTAATGATTGGCCAGGAGTACAACATTTAACTATAAATCAGGATTCCGCCCCAATAACGCAAAACTCTGCGATCAATCAGCCGGCATTGTGCGGTCTGAAGGGTTAGGACGGGTTCATACGTCTCGAAATCGTTGATAGATTTCTATAAAAAGTATCAAAATACTACACCGTCAAAGTAAAATAGACCTTAACTTGTTAATTTTAAGACTCAAATTTTTCTATGATGAACGGAAACCTTACGAAATAAATATTGCTAGAGAAAATCTCCACGCATTTCGGCGTGCGTATTGCCCATAGCGCGGAAGATCATAACCATGTCCTAAAACCATACATAAAGTCTATAACTTTATTATATTATAAAATATATAATCATGCATAAAATCTATAACACCCATACATTCACTACGTTCACCGTACGTATCACGTTAATCCGTAGCTCTATTGTGGCGTGATTTAAGGACAAACCAATAAATTAACACACTTTTACATAAGATGATTGAGTACTTAATTTTTATTTTATTTAATGAGATTATTTAATAACCTTTAAATCCGTTTTTGTAACGGCAAGCTACGTTTCGATGCTCGATATCGTGTGAACTCGTACTAGTGGTATCCGCTGATCGACCGTGATGAAGGATTCAAAATTACCAAATAATTCGCATACGGTGGATTTTATTTTGGAAATTAACACGAGCATTTATGGGTTGGGTGAAAAGTGACCCGTCAGCGTGTCACGCCGTCGCAACATTTTATACTGCGGTCGCGAGCCCGTGCGGTCGATCGGACCCCCTGAAATAATTAACTGTCAATATCATTTTGACAATTATTTATGATCGAGTAGCAGGTTATTACAACACTTAGGGGTTTATCAACATAATTATTATGTGCAGATCGCTTTTTTGCTAAATATAACATTATGTTTTCCGCGTGGAGTTAAGATTTTAAAAGTCCAGTGAAAACCCTGTTTTTCTGGGGCAAAAAATAGCCTATGTCCCTTTTTTGTAAAAGTATTCCAATACGGTGCCGTAGAAATCAATTAGGTGTGAGTGTAATCAATACTTCGTTTATAACAAAAAAAATAAACCATTGACAGCTTTAATACAGAAAATATATTCTCACCCAACTCGGGTCGACCCGACAGTTTACGATATTCACACGGTATTAGGCCGATATCTAATTTTGCGATATGAATGGGGCACCACGATCCGGGGCATAATGAAAAACCCCGCTCAGTGTGCCCCTCGAATAATTATATGGGTCATAATGTTGCGATACGGGTTAGGGGTTCGCATTTTAACCGACTGTGTCCTAATTCGTGACACTGTTTTTGTTTTTTTAATGTTCTGTTCTGGCGACATCAATCGAGTCGCAGGGAGCCACTGGATACAGGCGGCGCAAGACCGAGACAAATAGAAGTCCATTCAAGAATACCTTACCATACCTTTGTTCAATATATATGGACAAAGATAAAGAAACTCAATGGAAAAGCCTAAATTAAAAACTCTACTCCATCCAGCGATCATTTGATTTATTTTATACCATGTTCAAACGACGTCCTGACAGTATCTAGTAACAGCCTAAACCTACTAAACTAAGTAAATAAACCTTACCCGCAAATAGAACCTTTCATAGCGCCGTAACTTGGCTTGTTAGCTCCTTTTCTAAAAGATTTCCTTCAAACGTCCATAATTACGTTCTATGGAAGCCTTAAAGAAAAGTTGAATTGAAACTCCTTAATATCTTTAACTGGGATTTGATGCATTCCAATAAATTCGCATAAAACGTCCGCGAGCTGCCGGATGAAGTAAAATAATAAACAGGCAACGCTGAATTTCCGTAATACAAGGAAATAGTCCGAGAGATGGTGGCCACAAAACTTCCAGCAAATGAAATTTCAGAGTGTTAAATTATGTTAATTTAAGCCTCAATACGAGCAAGGTGACAAACTGAAACCAGAAAGGTGCACACGATGCACTATTGTCCATATCTACTCCTAACACAAGCTTTATATTTGACTAGATAATGCCCGCGACTTCGTCCATGTGGATTAATGATTTTTAACTTTCGTGAGAACTCTTTCATTTTCAGGGATAAAATGTAGCCTATGTGTTAATTTACCTGGTTATATGTTATCTCCATTCCAAACAGCCAAATCGGTTCATTTATAGTGGCGTGAAAGACAGACATACAAACTTTCGCTTTTGTAATATTAGTGTGATTTGGAGCAGAAAAAGAAATTTTAGTAAATAAAAAAAAGAATTATTTATTAGGCCAAATGACTTTACCTTAACCCTGCCCAAGGGTTTTCTCCCAGAATGAGAAGGGTTTAGGGCCACCGGTGCTCCAGTTCGGATTGGCAGAACCAATACGCAAAATGATCTAATTTTTAAACTTCTTCCTCTTCTTTGGTGTTCTAAATAAACCTCATTTTCGGTCTTAATTTCTCTTTCTGTTCTTTTTAAAATATGTTTTGGCATTAACTGTATGTACTTACCTATAAGAAAAAGTAGGTAATAAAATGTACAGCTCCTAGAGTATTAAAGTTGCCGGTCTGATTTTCGATTTGTGAAGTTTAAAATTGCGATAACTGCGAGCCTTACTCCTGAGACGGTTTAATATTTTCTTCACAGAGCAGCGCAGGGGGCTATTCGCTAAAATACAAACTCACTTCGAAAGCAAACTCACTTCACCTTGATTTGACAATTATGGCAAACTAGATGATACATGATGCCCGTGACTTCGTTCGCGTCGATTGAGGTTTTTTATTCCCGCGGGAACTCTCTTATTTCCCGGATAAAGTGTAGCCTATGTGCTACTCCAAACTATAATCGATCTCTTTGCCAAATTTCAGCCAAATCGGTTCAGTCAAACATACAAACTTTCGCATTTATAATATTAATAGGATAGGTATAATTTATTATATTATGGCAAATAAGGGATAATAAGAATAAGAATAAACGATGCCATATACGATCAAGTTTGCCGTCAAGTTTGCATGATGCCTAGGGATTCCTAAAAAGGATCGATACCTGAGTAGTATCGATACTTTTGGTTCGATACGTAGTAGGAAATCTCCCGAAAGCTGTACCACTCCATCGAGAAAAATCCAGAAAGACAATACTACAGATTATAGTTCCCTTTTTTACCTATTCTGTGATTGGCAAACCAAGGTGAAGTGAGTTTGCTTTCGAAGCGAGTTTGTATCTGACTGAATAGCTCTGGGGCGGGCGAGGACGTGGGCGGGCGGCGCAAATCTCAGGTATTTGTTTTATTTTCTGATTTCATAAACGCTCAAGTGGTTTAAACTTGCAATACAATTCGATTTACTATTATTTTCTTATTTTTTTTTTTATTAAGTGCTTTATCTTGTTACTGTAAAATATTAAATTTTAAATAATATATTTTTATATTGGTTATTATTTTAAGATCTTTTTGAGATTATGAAGGACTCTAGACATATATGTTACCTCACTAAGTACTCAACTTCATGTTACTCATAGGTTAAAATTTAAAATTAATAAATATTCACCGTTAAAGCAAATACTTAATATTTAAAACTAGATGGTACCCACGACTTCATTCGTGTGGACTAATAAGAGTTTTTGATTTTCCGTCATAAGATATATATGTGCTATTTTGATGTATAAGTTATTATTACATTGTGAAGTTTCATCAAAATCCATCTAGTAGTTTTTGCGTGAAAAAATAAAAAACAATCCATCCTCAAATTCCAAATGGTGGAATCATCTCCCTTCGACGGTGTTCCCACTTAATTACATGGGGTTATGCGGACCATAAATTGCTGAAAAGCCAGCAACGCATTGGTGGTGCCTCTGGTACTATAAGTGTTCTTGGGTGGCGGTAATCACTTAACATCAGGTGTCCCACCAGCTCGTTTGCCCGCTATTCATATAAAAAAAACTTTCGCATTTATAATATTAGCAGTATTCCTTAAAATGGATACTGGTATTTTTGAAAAGATGCCTGGCTTTGAAGCCCGGAGAAATCAACGCTTATCATTAATTTACACAATAGTTAATTATATTATAGTATAATTAATTATGGTGCTCGTTCCACATTACGCTTATTGTAATCAAGTCAATAGCGTCGTTGCGTTGCAAGCATAATGCATGCTCGGGTGAGTGGCAAATATTCAGCGCTAATGGTTGTGATGATATTATCACGATCAAATGATATTACAGTGTTGCGTTGTTAGAGCAAGACAATAGTATACTGACATTTTAACATGGAATATTCCTTTAATATTATAAATGCGAAAAGGTGTTTGTTTATTTATTTATCCTTCAATAACGACGTAGCTGAGCTCAGTTATGTATGGATTGACATGATTTTTTGCATGGGCATATTTATGAGGACCTGGAGAGTAACATAAGCTACTACTATAGTATCCTCCAGGATAAGAATACCACAGTTCCACTTAGACTAAGACGCAGGCAAATAGCTAGTTTAAAATGGGCAACGAACTCAATCATATACAAGTATAAACGTAAAAATTCTTCAACTTCAACGCCACTGCAAAGTATATCCATTGTGTCTATAAAATTTGAAGAGTTCTCTCGATTTTTCCACGATCCCATCATCAGATCCTGACCTGATGACAATTTGACTATCTGGGAAGTATAACCTTTCAAACAAAAAAAGAATTTTCCAAATCGGTTTAGGTGTCTTCGAGTAATCGGTGAACATACATAAAAAAAAGATTCCGACGAATTGAGAACCTCCTCCTTTTTTGGAAGTCAGTTAAAAAAAATATTATGTCACCCATAAAACATTAGACTGCCTACCAGACCGCGTCAGTAGTAGCGAGTGATTAGCTCATTTAAAGCTGGATACCAGGAAATATGAATGGAGCATTTCAGACGTATTCCATGCCACACTGTCTAATTACTAACAATGCAAATCCGCATGTGTCTGGCAGATTATACCCGCAGCGTCTGCATAAATGCTCACGTGACATGCGAAATATGTAAATCCCGCCGAATTATTCACTAACTGGCAAAAGGAATTACCTTTTCGAAGGGAGAAAGAGGTTTTGAAACGCAAACCTTAGGAATAAAAAAGATTCTGGTCAAATCCTTATTTCTTGGAAGTCGTTAAAAAAAGATTAGTTCACCGGATACACTGTGTAGGGACACCCAATATCAACCGTTTTTAATTTTTTTCACAAGAGAACCTTATTGTATATGAGCTTATCTAGAGACATTTCGAAATTACACACATGGAACCTACGTTGCAAAAATATTTCTTCTATAATTTTTCTGAAAAGCAGACAATAAACTATATCATCTTTTTATAATAAGTATAAAATGGCCATGTTGTAATGCTCATTGTATCCTCGTACACTTTCAACAATAGGCAAAGAGAGATTAGACCTACATAAACTTTGTATGCATGACTCCATAAGCAAACGATAATAAATATCAGAATATTTTCTAGATTTTCTGTTACAGAATCCATAATAGATTTTGTTCTAAAGTAAAAAGACATGGCCAATTTGGTTCCACGCAAAAAACTCGCTTTTACAGCACTCAAGCTAAAGGCTCCCTCCAACAAATCACCATAACATCGGCGCCAAAAGCAATCCGAGTTCCGAACTAGCCTAATGTAATCTCACCTCAACAGAGACAAAACTGTGGTGGGAAACGGAAAGTTAAATTAATCGGAGCGGTCTTCTTGGAGCTTTAATAAAATTCTCCGGAATGAAACAAAGATACCTTACATCTTTCCTGTTGAGGGTAAAGGTATTGTGGTTCGATTTTTGGCTAAAATTTTTGGTAAAAGTAGGATTTTTGGCTAGATAAAAACAATCAGTGCATTGACGCTTTATTACATCTTTCCTTTCATTTTTAAAGCATTGCAAAAGTAACTTGCCTAGTAACTTGGAGAAAGTTATAGGTGAGAAAGTTATAGTTACTGGCAAGGTGGGGGAAAAGGACCACATGATCAATTACCAGTCGTTGGTTTGACCAGGTCATAGCAATTAGAAAATCTGAGAGTGGAAGGCTATAGTTGCCAATGCCACGAAGACACTTACGGGCAGCCGGAAAACCAATTCAGCAATGAAGACGTGTGCAACCAACAAGAAGAGCAAAGAAGAGCAAATGAGAAAAAGCCGCATTGATTATGCTTGAACTGCCAACAAGCGATAAAATTTTAGTGGGAAAAAGAAAGTCAAATTATTTTGAAGAGTCATCTTGAAGCTTTAATAAAACTCTCCACCGGAACGAAACAAAGATTTCTCCGGAAAAGGGGGCTTTACTTTGGAGGAATTAGTCCTGAATTAGTGAATTGTGTTGTATTCAAATGCTTAATTTGATCACGTCCTAATTGACAAAGGAAATTAAATGCCGGTTGACTTGTAAACTTAATTTGTTGTTGACATTTTTATAAGTATACTTGAAGCTCCAAAATTAAATTATATACTTTACAAACTCTACTCGTTAGTGCGGAATGTTAGGAAAGTATTTAGGAGTGCTCTTACGACTTACGACTATTCAGTATTCTGTGCTTACGTACTAACGTAGTACAATTATGAATTTACCTACCTCACTAGTAGATGAAAAAACCTGACAACTTGGTATTTTTTTACATCTGTTAAAAAATACCAAGTTGTCAGGTTGTTGTTGCTGTACCCTTAATTGAGCAACTTGATTGTTTGCATATGTATAGTTGACGACTTGGAAAGTAACGAAGCTAATTTTTGTACAGGAAAAACCAAACGTTTCTGCAATATTTGTAAAAATCACAACAACAACTACGCGGACAAAAATTTTTTTTAAGAATACGTGACAAGAAGCAAAAGCGGAGTCCAACTAGATATTATAATAAAAATATTACACCAATAATAAATATGTACTATGTATACTTAAAATATTTTTAAATACATGCTTATAACTTGCTTGAAATTGCATTTGAAAACTTTCTGAAACGTGACAAAGTTACGTATCTCTGTAAAAATCAAAAGCAACTGAAAAGTAATAACATTCAGGTCACTATAATAGATACGTGGATGCAAATGTCACCGGACTCATTAAACTTGCAGTAAATGTTTTATATGTATCTCTCAAAATTGAAAATAGTAAATTGGGAGAAATATTTTATTCAAAATCTAAACGCTCACCATCAAAGGTTTAACTGAACATTATAAACATCCGATCTAACTAAATAACGAGCCAACCCAGTTGGAACTGCGGTTCATAGACTTAGTGGATTAGTTTAGCCCAAATTGTTCAAAGGCTTAGCACGCCACACTGCCCGTTTAGGTGTTAATTACGACCCATCGATTTAATGGGAAAATGGCGTCGCTCTTTATATTAAGTCAATAACTTTACCAATGACGCGTGCCTTCCAGTACATTAATTGCTTTTTGTCCAGACATTATTTGGTTATCAACACCATCATCATCATGCATCATGATCCGCTCAATAATTGTTGGACCACTCTGGTTTTGGAACTACTCAGGTACGCGGAGAGTATTAGTTCAACCTGTCTTATTCATTATTCTTTAATGTCTCATGTCTATTTATTTAGTCTTTTCTTTGTTTCATCTAGTCAGTGTAAGTGGCACTTACGCCGTTCTACTTAGGTAAATAAACAAATATATAAAATATCAACATAATCATCATTTGGTCGTTATGTGAAGGGACTCTAATACTTATTTTAAGTTTAATTAACGAGATGTTCACTTTGTTTGTGAATTCTGTGGTCAGTAAAACTTCATTGATTTACCAGCAACGACGAATAAGCTGTTAACTATTGAATCTCTTTTATAGTTTATACTTGGTCCTTCGCATCCAATCGATGGCATACCACCGATCGATGGTATACATCGATGGTATCACCAAGCCGACAGGCGCGCCTTACTCCGCTTGTCGAGTTTCCATACAAGAACGTTTCCACTAATGCTGATTGTAAGCCTTAATTAAGAATTACACTCAGCAGTAGTCATTACTTTCCCGAATTCACCAGACTTCATTAAGACCAAAATTCCCAAAATTTCTGTTTATCTTTTATGATTCTGTCGATGTAAAAATAAAGCGTTATGGCACTGAAAAAGCTTGAGCGACAGCAGTACACCTATATTGAAAGTCTTAAACGGTATTAAACGTCAGACATTCCACAAGAATATCGTCGACCCGGGGTATTCGCATTCCCGACTGGACATTTTATAAATGCAGTCTCAGTATATTTAAGTTTCCTGTTGATAGCATATTACAATACGACATTTGCGCCGTACGTACCGCATTTCCCATAGCTTTTGATATCTTGCTAATTCCAAGCAATTTTACTGATTTGAAGTTTTCATAAAAACCCTATGATCTGATTTTTAACCATATTTCTGCCGAAAATGATAGCTGAATTAAAATAATAGATACATAGTTAAAATATTGTCTTCGTCGTTGGTCCAGATAGGTTGCAAAATTATTGTAGTATTAAAATAGTGACTGTGTATGTGTCAATAAAACAATAAGCCACTTAGCAAACAAAAAGGCAACCTAACACTGCTGAAAATTAATCACATTAGGAACACCTGTCATATATCAATAAAATGAAGATGACTGAACGATATAATACGTATTTTACATAGTAATTTTTAGTATCTATTGAAAACAAGATTGAAAGACACTTCTTACCGCGCGGATGGCTCGTCCAGCGAGCAATGTTATGTGCGATCGGCATTATAGAATAGCTACAACATAGACAGGATGCTTTTTAGCATTATCTGTTTTGACCTACTTCGTTGAACAAATGGTTGGAATTTTGCAAGCAGCTTGTCATAATTGGCATGCAATTTTTGAAGAGCTCTTCTACTTTTATCTTTTAATTTTATCTTGCTTGATAAAAGCTCACCAAACAGATGTCAATTGACTCAAATGATAAATACACACTGGTAGACATAAGCGTCTTGCAAGGACCGCCACAGAACACAAACTTGAGCTGTTTGTAACCAACGGTCCATCTTCCTAGTGGGGAGTCATTTAACTAGATTTACCATTACATAAATTTAAACAGTGTGTAAAGACACATTTAATAAGTAGAAGTTATTACACAGTTAATGAATTCCTTAATGACAAAGTTGCTTGGAACCAAACTGCTTTGCTTCAGCTGTCCACAAGATAGATAAGCTACATATTGTAACATTTTTTGTTTTGAAAAGAGCAACTGCTGAGTTTCTTGCCGGCTCTTCTCAGCAGAATCAGCATTCCGAACCGGTGGTAGATTTTCGACATAAGTGCTACAAGTAGGTCTACATGAAATAAATAATTTTGAATTTGAATTTAACGTCATGAATGTCATCTTGAGACCCTAATATAAACTACAAAGAAAAACGCTTAAACCCTACCTAAAGCCGTCTCCAACCGCCCCTTATAACGGCCCCTGTCCTCACATCTAACCTATTATACCACAACACGTCAGATAAACCACCATCTGAACGTGAGGGTAACTATCAAACATATCTAACTACTATTTAATTAATTACTCTCATCTAAACCTACGGGTAATATATATTCGATTAGGGCGTGATTGCTATCACCACCCGTCAATCAAATACAACGACCTAGACGCGGGAGCATCCAATAGCCGTATGAGTCTCTGGAAGAGACTGAATTAATAACGTCCAAAGCGCTGTATTTATACTAACGGCGCGGCACCAGACCGGCGCCTACGTCGTCAACAAAGTCAAACTACCTACTACTAGTTTTATCAAACCACCTTCAACACATTAAAGTTGTTTATCTTTACTATTTCAATATTTCGCTAACACGGCCGTCCTGCATGGTGACCGCCCCGGGCACCTCACGAGTCTCATCAATCATTCTACACTCATCGGAATATTACATCATGCGACCTTGAAGCTCAATGAACATGACCATACCACTCAAGGGAACTAGCCACTTGCACTTCTTAACATTACCCCTCCTTAACTGTACCAAGTGGGTGAAGAATGTCCATCATGCGACCCTGGAGCTCATTCAACATGACCATCCCACCTAAGGGAACTCGCCAAACTTAGGAGACAGATGTGTCATTATTGAAAACCACTTGCACTTAAAGAACATTTCGCTCACTTAAGTGTTCCAAGTTCGTTCTTAAGCTCAGGCGCTCGCAATCCAATGTGACGTTCTTCATTCAAATTCATTTATTCAAAATTTAAACTATGCAACATAAGATGTTAATGTCCATGATGCAATATTCCCCATCAACCCTCTTTCTTATCCCTGCTCGGTCTAACCTGACTTTATCTAACGATCCAAATAAGCAATTTCTTACTTTTTAATTTGACTGATTTTAAACTGACAAAAATTTAATGTGGGCAATAATAATTGAACTGTGAACGCGGCCATTCCACTTCTGATATAAACTACAAAGAAAAACGCTTAAACCCTACCTAAAGCCGTCTCCAACCGCCCCTTATAACGGCCCCTGTCCTCACATCTAACCTATTATACCACAACACGTCAGATAAACCACCATCTGAACGTGAGGGTAACTATCAAACATATCTAACTACTATTTAATTAATTACTCTCATCTAAACCTACGGGTAATATATATTCGATTAGGGCGTGATTGCTATCACCACCCGTCAATCAAATACAACGACCTAGACGCGGGAGCATCCAATAGCCGTATGAGTCTCTGGAAGAGACTGAATTAATAACGTCCAAAGCGCTGTATATTTTATACTAACGGCGCGGCACCAGACCGGCGCCTACGTCGTCAACAAAGTCAAACTACCTACTACTAGTTTTATCAAACCACCTTCAACACATTAAAGTTGTTTATCTTTACTATTTCAATATTTCGCTAACACTAACAGGTATCGGTTCTAAGCGCAATCAAAATCAAAATCAAAATTTATTTATTTCATGTAGGCCAACTTGTAGCGCCTATGACACACAAATCTACCACCGGTTCGGAATGCAGATTCTGCTGAGAAGAGCCGGCAAGAAACTCAGCAGTTGCTCTTTTCAAAAAAAAAAAAATGATACAATATGTAGCTCATCTATCTTGTGGATAGCTGAAGCAAAGCAGTTTGGTTCCAAGCAACTTTGTCATTAAGGAATTTCAAAAATGCACACCTACCACAACCTAACACATGTTAACATGGGTAGACACAAAGCAGACCCATTCCCGTTGGCGGCACCCGTTCACGAGCATGACGCATGATCCAGCCATTGCTTCGCTCAACCATATTTGATGTCAATGTAACATGTACCAATACAACTCTTTAATCCTGAAATTATGAAGTCTGCTGATTAGTATTGAGCCAAGCTAATGGTCTATGTTGGTCTAAACCTTTCTTTAAGGGGAGACCTGCGCTCAGTAGTAAGCCGTTGTTGATAATGATGATAAATTGATTCAGTCTGTATTAAATTAATTACTTCCCATAATCACCATACGTCATGGTACGTCATGAAACAAATTTCACTTATTAAAATAAAGTTAATTAATATTGATGACGGCGCTTGGCATAATTAGGGTACGGACCACCTTATCCGGGGGATGTTTAACAATACGGTCATCTATATCTAAATATATAAAGGGTAAAGGTAACTCACTGACTGACTGACTGATCCATCACACACAGTTCAAATCACTGTATGGATTGGGTTGAAATTCGGCATATAGATAGCTATTAGGACGTATGCAACCACCAAGAAAGGATTTTCGAAAATTCAACCCCTAAGGGATTAAAATAGGGATTTGAAAACACGAATCTAACGTGAGCCAAGCCGCGGACTAGTTGTTACATTAAGCACTGTTTCAAAACTTCAACGACCTTCCTGCCACAGTGGTGAGTTGTCGTCTTATAAATAGGTCTTGGGTTTGAACCCAAAATCTATTTCTAAGCCTCACTCACTCAGGTATTGATACCTGCTAAGGACAATTTGAGACTTTATTATTTCTGAATTATATCTATTCTGATCTGAAAGACTTTGGTCGTAGATGATTACCAATATAACGTTAAAGATGTGCCGCTAAGTGATTTAATATTCCAGTGTAGGTACTTACCACTGCCATAACCCTTCTAAGTTAGCCCGATTCCACCTTAGACTGCATCGTTCAGTTAGCACGTGAAGTCAAAGGCTAACTTGTCATTGAATAAAAAAAATTCAGAGGTCTAGGTATATGAAGTATCTACTCGTCGTAGCAATCAAAGGAATGAAGGAAAGAACCAAAGAAAGGAAGTCAATAAGTATCCGAAAATCAGAAATCCCAGAGGAAGTGAAAAGCGTAAATTAAATTCCACGCGAACATCCGACATACGAGTAATATTTTGCGATATATCTACAGGCTTCATTTAAGGCCTGGACACATTAAACGCGCTTTGGCATGCTTAGCAAAATGTCATCCTGAACACGTGTACGATAGGTTTGATTACAAAGAGGTGTAACTCTAAGCTGGTGCGCTTTCATCTTGCGTTTCAACTTGAGTAGAGCGTAAGCTGCAGAATCAATGCATACCATGCGACTACCCATGCGCCGAAGAGTGCTGGCCAACATTTAGCTATTGCCTGTGAGCATGAGGCACGCGCACAGACATAAGTCTGGGTAGCTGAAACGCAAGTTAAAACGCACCAGTGTAGTTACTCTTAAGGAAAGGCAAGCGCGCACCAATCTGCTCCATAAAATTGCGTCCAGCGCAAATCTCGTAATAAAAAAACGCAGACTTACAATACCAATAGCCGTGGACACAACCACCAGACTAGATAATAAAATCCGAGAAGAGGCAGAAATTTAGACCGCCTGGTTTTAAAACACCCTCCAAAGAGCAGCCACTATAAAAAAAGTTGTGACGCAATGTGTGTTAAAATCTAAAATAAATTACCAGCTGAATTAAAAAATATTATGTCACTAATTCTATTCAAAACCCGTCTGTTTACATGGCTCCTGGATAAATGTTTTTATTCCATAAATGATTATTTGAATTTCTAAAAATGATTTTGAGTGGGAAATTATAAATTGCAGATTAAATTTGACTAATCTTACTGTAATTATTATTTATATTGTAATTATCATAATTTAATAATTGACATCTTAATTAATAATCCTAACTGTGACGACTTTATGTATAAACCATTTGCATGCCATTGTATGGCTGATTGTAGCTTGGTATCTATTATGTAACATCTATTTTGTATACATGCAATCTTGCAAATAAAGGAATTATTATTAAAAAACACTATGTCGAAAAAGAAAAGAAGAGTATTCATTATCATTAAAGCAACGTATCTTTGTTTATTCCTTTGCTAACATGGAGCTGGCGGAAGCCGGTTCAATCTCGATTATACCGGCAACAACCGGGGCTCGATTATAAACACTCGGTCGACAGTAACGCGATTTAGGGCTTTCTACCGGCGATCTTGGCTTTTGGTTTAACTTATAAGATGAAACGGATGGAACAAGTTATTGTTATATACGTATGTAATACCATGGATAAGGATATCCAAAAATTTATATCGTCAGGTAGGCTTTCCGGTGCAAAGTCGCTGGCCAACGAGTTCAGGCACCGAATAAATGATATAGCCATATAATTGTAATTCAAAATTATTTACAAGACTCAAATGGACAATGGAATTAAAATGTGAAATAAAAAAACGCAAAATAAAAAATTAAATTCATACCCCAATTTTCCACCCATTTATCATTATTTCGATTTTTCATGCGATACGGTAATACGAGCCAAATGGCTTTTGTAATTCATCTAGTTGAGTTTTTAATATTTTATAAAACGTTTTTAAGTACCGACTACATGCTCCGTCTTACCTGAGCGCTTACCTGTACATTGCACAAGCCAGTTTGCGCAGTCTACGCGTGCGCGTTCCAAAAGTGCGGCTTAAGCAATCGTTGACTTGCAGAAGATTGGACAGCGCAGTTCTTGGTCTTTGTCTGTGCAGTTGACTGCGCTGGCAAGACGGAGCGTGTATCCGGAGCTTAAGACATTCTAAAATTTCCAATTTAATGTTGGCTAGATAACATCTTATGTATAGAAATATAGGTATCACGGTTATTTTTTTTAGTTTTACTTCGGTATTTATCTGCCGTCTTCATAAAATTTTCAGAGATCATAAAAAATAAATTAAAAAATATGCTTATCAAAATTACTCGTATATTATGATTTATGATTCTGATTGTATCCTAACTTGTCATAAATTGGAAACATTGCATTCCATTTTAAATTGTCAACAAAATAATTGTGTGGTAATGTTGTTTATTTAATGTGGATTCTCCGTAATTAAGCTATTCGAAGCTATTGCGCCCAAAAAACAATAAATAAAATACAGGATCATAATACTATAATTGGTGATTAAATCACAATAATTTCATATAATTGCCGGTAATAAAGCCCATTACTGAATAACGCAATTTGTAAACTATATGGAAACGTAATGAATGTGTATATTACCGTGATTACGTCACGAAAAATAAACGTTTAGCCATGTGGAGACTGATCTTACATCTATGTGTTTAACAAATACAATCACAAGGCAAAACAACTCTTTATACAGACTAAACATACTTTTATATATGATTCCACAATGTTTCTTAAGCCGTTGATATCAAAATCCAAGTACTGCTACAAAACAAAAGACATAATAGTACTGGTATTGTCGTCAAAACCTATTCCTAATATTAATCGATATATTTTATTGGAGACTGTAGACTTGTAGAGCAAGACAATCATAATAATAATTCCTTTATTTGCAACGTTTTATGTGTTCAATATAGGCTGTCCAAAATCATACTCATTGAGCGTCTTTTCTTCAATCTCAAGTTTTTTTTTTTTTCAAGGAATTATATGAGTATTTCTTGTGACTCGGACCGCACCCAAAAGTTAAAGCCGTACGACTTAGAGTCCCCTTGCGTAATTTCACGGAATGAGCTCCTAAGCAGGGCCTTCGCTTGTCTGAGTCGAGAGCCCTTTAGTTGTCTTAATTAGTGCTCACCTGAAAGTTTCCACTCCGGTATGGCTTTGTGCCTTGCTTACGTTGCATTTTATGTTTATTCTATGGGATTACTATTAAGGTCGAGGGTGTCTTATAATGTCAGGTTAGTTTCACTGGATTTATTACCTCTAGTTTTTCAAACAAGATTTTATCCTTTAACATCAAAGTCTATTTTATACTGATCTTTATATGCCTCAATTTTTTAATAGAGCAACGGATCTATGGGATTTTTTGTATAGGTATAGTTGTGAACCTTAATCCTTACAGGATTGTAAAATGCCTTACTCTACCTGAACTAACTCTAATAAGTAAGTATTTCTTTACATTTTATATAATATCTAGGTAGTTAAGTATCTCAAGTAAAATATTAAAAGGATCAAAAATTAGCTCGTCTAATGGAACTTCCGAACTCCTTCGAAGCAACGACGCAAGACATTCAAGAGAAAATGAGTATATTGAGACAAAAAGTTAAAGAAAACCAAACTAAAAACGAAAGAAATCAAAACAGCGATTGAAGGTATAAGGGGAATAATAAATTTTTATCTGCCCCTGGGAGTTCAGCGATACACGTTTTGAATGGCTAACGTCTTGACAGGGAGCGAGTGGGAAATATGAAGGGAGCCCAGACATACACACAAACACTATAATAAAATTATTCACAAATTTTGATATTATATTTCAAAAGCAACAACGGTATGTAAAATGGACGTTAATTCTTACTAATAAAAATACTATAAAATATGTGAAAGTGTTTTAAATGCAAAAGTGTATGTGGTTGTTAGTTTGTATACGTATTTTAGTACGGAGTAACGGATCAACGAGATTTTTTGCATGGGTGTAGTTGTGACATAGGCTTTTAATCCTGGAAAAAAGGGTTTCTCCAGGATTTTGAAAAATTTTGCTAGATCCATCTGATATACTTCAAAGAGATAGGCAGCTGTAAATGTTTTGTTGGGTTGCTGGGATGTACAATGTCGCCAGACTCTCAACTAGGTGGATCTACAGGCTAAAACGAAAAACGATATTTTCATAAGATCGACCAATCAAAAAAAAATTAAATCTATCCACCAAAACAAACAATAATGTAATCGAATACCTCGTCCAATTTTTCCATCAGCTCGTGAAACATAATGCCCCAAAAAAAATCGTTTGAAAAGCAAAAATTAAGTTGTCTTCGTTTAACATTATCACGTAGCACTCGCCTCGAGAACGGAAAATATTTCTTTTGGGCCTCTTCAATTTGGAAATCGGAGTCCCCTTTATAACTGCTTTACGGTTATTAGAACAGATTTAGCCATTTACGCAAAAGTGCTGTTTTTGTTTACAATACTTTGAGTTGGGGCAATTTAAAACCAGTGACTTTGTTTATTGAAATTATGTTTTTTATTTGCTCCTTTTTAGGCATTCAGTAGTTGAATACCTAATATTCAGTAGTTGACCCATTCTGGTCGACAAGTGTATGACTGCCTATGAATTAATGGAATACTACATTTTATTGAATGCCAAATCATGTCAGAGTAGGTAATACAATAAACTAAAATATAAAGGTACAAAGCGGCTTTATAGCTTAGAAGCAATCACTAGCCGCAACCACGTTTCTCGTACTCGTATCTCTACGAATATGATGAACTGTGCAAAAGGTTTAGGAAGATGATGATGGAGGTTTGAAACAGTGTATGCTCAAGAAAAATAGTAAACTTAAAGCTATAAAGCGCATAAAACAGGTAGCATGTTTTTTTCTTGTCTTGTTTGAGAAATTCTCAGTACTAGCCTGAAGTTAGGAAGTAGGAGGTGTGTCACCACCGTGCCTGATCCTTGATGATAAAAAGTACACTATATAAGTAAATAAACAGAGTAACACAAACTTATGCATACTTTTTTTTCATGGTACTGAAAGTGTTGAGGGAGGAAAAATATGCACGAAGATCTGCTGCTCTTTGTTTGGTAGACCACAGAAATTGACAAGTAGTTGGCGTGGATTTATATCTGGCCGATATAGGCCAGAAAGGTTCCGAAAGAAAATTGAACAACTGATTTTGACTTCGAACGATTTTAATAATGCCTGAACTAATTAAGATTTAAGAATATCACAGTGAGTGAGACTTCAACTGTTATCGAATTTTCATCAAATCTTGACTTTAAAATAATACTAATTTGACAAAGACCAAAGAAAGTGATTGACTAAAATAAGCTTTAATAATCAATTCGAGCGGCAAAAAAAACGTATTTCATCACAAAGTTTCAAGAATAAATCATTCCAGTCATAATTTAAGTGGAATCTGATTATGCAAAGGGGGTGGGGTGGCAGAGGCGAGCGTGGCCGAAAATTAAATTCGCAAATGGATCCAAAGTTAACGGTCGAATTGTATAAGAAATTGATTAATGCTATCCCGTGAGATCAAACAATTAGTGAATTGAATTATCTCGGATATAAATTTCTTAATTCTAGAGTTCGCCTGTATTGTTGAGATGAAGTTTTTGGCTTAGAATTGCTTCGGGGAAAAGTTATGTTAGATGATGAAATTTATTAACATCTGTTCTTTTTCTTTTTGTTTCTATGTAAGTATAACGTTTTTGGGTTTCGTCATAAAACACGGAACTCTTTCAGTTAGTGCTTCAGAGCCATGTAGATATTGAAATTTGAAACATCCCTGCAAAAAAAAACAAAAATCCCTGCTAATAATATTAAATGCGAAACTGTTTGTTTTTTGATATCTTGGTTAGTCCTTTAATAACGCCTCAACGGACTAATTTACGTAACTTATTGAATGTACCTATAGTTGAAGAGCTTAAAAGTGACAAAGGCTATTTTTTACCCCGGAAAAGTCAAAGAGTTCATGCATATTTTTACCAGTTTGCTCTTTTTACTTTATTAAGTTAAAGTTCCTAATTATAAGATTTGTTTCTAATTGGTAAACAGTTTAGTTTTTATTTAGTTCTTTTCGTATTTCCTCTGCTTATACTCCTAGTGTACATGTTTGATTCCATTTCCCTCATAACTATTTTGATTGACGCCGATCTATTCATCAGGCTTTGTATCGCCATAATTAATCGGATCTGTGAGGAACATTCATCAATTTCTTATTCAGAAAAGTAGATAACTTAACGGCATTCATTTGCGGATTCAATTTAACTATTGGGACACAAATAGGGCCTTACCGATGATTTAAAACGATATATCGATAATTGTAATTTTTTATTTATAAAAAAATAACTGTTAGCTTTCCCCAGGAAAAAGCATCTAACTTGCATCATACTAATTACAAAATATATTCCGAAATAAAGCCTCAATACCACAAGATTAAAAACTAAATAGGTCAACAGTTTAAACCTCACAGTTGCTTATATAGACGGAAAAGAGAATGTTAACTTTCATTAAAAAAAAATTATACGAAAAACGAAAAGTGAAAAGGATAAAAATAAATTAAAATCATATTTTTTAATCTATTCGAATATATTACAAGACATAAATAAATTATAAACAAAAGCCTCAATAACTCAACGGTTAAAAGGTGCGGACTGAAAACTGAAAGGTCGCAGGTTCGAGCCTCTCCCGTTGCTATTGTCCCGACTATTGTCGTACCCACTCCTAGCACAAGCTTTTCGCTTATTTGGAGGGGAGAGGAGAATATAAGTCAAGTTCAACTTGGCTAATAAGTATTCTTTTTTATAAAAAAAAAATCGATATATTTTATTAAAATATAAATATAATCAATATAAAAGTATTTTTAAGAATTTCACATCCCTAGACCAGATTTTGCCATCGTTAATCAAACTTTCTTGTTTCTGTCGTATTTTATTGCGGAATTGTACAAACAAATATAGTCATTTTCATTATTTGTTTCATAATTATACTTATTCACATTGTCTTTTTGAGTTAGTTAAGAAACTAAAGCAATCTCAATTCTCAAGTCGCAACAGAAAAGTGTCCAACGTAGCTACTAGTGAAACTTGTTTTTATATAAGGACCTATTTCACCATCTCCAAAATCAAAATCAAAAATCAAAATCCATTGTAATCCAGTTAATGTCAAGTAAACATTGATATTTTGACAAACTGCATTTTATTCAATAAAGTATTTGTTATATAAGGTTCTTTGAAAGAAAAAAAAGTATTATTTTCACCTTTTTCCTCTTTTTTTTGAACGAGCGAAGCGAGTTCTCTGAGTCAACTAATGCGCTTGCCTACTAGACAGAGAAGTGTGTACGTCCAAATGTCTGTCAGAGCCCTATAACTTCAGAATTACTGAATATTAGAACGTGATATGATAGATACGTGAAACTTGGTTGAAAATTCAGTTATATCCTGTACTTGAACAACAAATACTAAAATTAGATAAATGTTATAAAGAAACGAATTTATTTAATTTTAAATGCTAATAGCTTCACAATAATGCTAATAGATGGCGCTGTGTCAGTAAAACAGTTTTATGTCAACTATTATTTTTTTATTGCGTCTAATGTTAAAAGTTAATTATTACAATAAATAATTAAAACTTTTGGGAATTATGGGATATCGCGGGGTCTCAGTTCGGGGCGAACCACTAGTTTATTTTTTCTCATAGATGTTGCTCTTCACTGAAACACGCTGGATAGATTGTGGGCATTATTGTTTGCAGTTACGGTCCTCTTCTAAACAAGCCCGGCGTCCGGGGCCGGGCGGAATTAGCCCAATTGTCCCCGGGCAGCGTTCCGGACAATGCAACGAGTGGAGGTGCATTTAGACCCGTTTCGTTGCACTCCACGTACGTACACAAGCAACCCCTTATTTGGGCCTTTGGAAGTAGCTTTGTTTAGCAGTCGACAAAAACAAACAAAAAAAATACACGCGAGGACTTATTTTTTGGGAAAACGGTAAAATAAAATCACATAGAATAACAAAAAAATGTTAGAGTTATTTTGCTGTAATCCGCCAACAGAAAAAAATCTGTATGGTCAAACATGCAGTTATAAGCTAAGCACCGCTTACCTCCCAAACCAAGCAATAAAGCAAAGTTCCCAAGCAAGCAATGCCACCACCACTCACATGCACCACCACACAAGACTTTAATACTACTCTCGACGCACGTTTCGCCCCGACACCGGAGCATCCTCAGGAAGGGGCGAATCCGGGGGGGTCCGAGGGGAGTTCGGGGGGTAGTGGGCGGGGCAACAGTAGCGGGGATAAAAATAGTATATATAATACCACACATTTCACACACACGTCACTAGACAATACAGCATTGTAAAGTCGATATCTCCTGAGGATGCTCCGGTGTCGGGGCGAAACGTGCGTCGAGAGTAGTATTAAAGTCTTGTGTGGTGGTGCATGTGAGTGGTGGTGGCATTGCTTGCTTGGGAACTTTGCTTTATTGCTTGGTTTGGGAGGTAAGCGGTGCTTAGCTTATAACTGCATGTTTGACCATACAGATTTTTTTCTGTTGGCGGATTACAGCAAAATAACTCTAACATTTTTTTGTTAATCATGAACTTCCGCAAAGTAACGCCTGACTCTATCCAACACATAGAATAATTTTTTCCTACTCCAAAATTCAAGCGACTTACATCGAAATAAAAAATAAAACCACAAAGGTTATTTTACGTAAATCGGCTCAAATAGATAGAGATAGAAAGAAAAACTCAAAGCTACAGCTACTGCAGTAATACATAATCACATCACAAATATTAAGTACCTTAACTGGAGAAAAAAAAGGAACATTAGTCATGTTCAGTATGGGTAGAATCCTTTAATTTTAATAATAAAAAAGATTTCGTAGCTTTGCTAGTAAAAAACCCTTATCCCAAACTAAAAACAAGAATTAAAAGAAACAGAGGTACCTATAATAATAGTATATTATTTCTTTAATTGTAATTCATCTCAAAACTTTTATACTGGATTCTTTTAAATCCTGTTTATACAATTACAGGAGCAATTGGATAAGAAAGTAACTTGATTTATGTGAGCTTGTAATGAACGAACAGCAATTAGGTTTATCGATGTTAATCAAGCGATCATCAATAGACTTTATAACAATATTATCAGAACTAATATTGACTATGTGAACAGGCTCACTAGAGTTCTAGACTCTAAACAAACGGTCCAATGTTTGCACTGAGTTGCCATGTAAACTAGAGGTGGCTAATGTACCTTAAACTGGCCTCAACCTGATGAAATGTTCTATATTCCTCAATGCAGACTTGGTGCGCGTGGATTAAGATTTTTTAATTCTCTTTTTTAACTTAACTCTTTATTAACTTTCTGGGATAAAATGTAGCCTATATGTCCAAATTTTAGTCAAATTCATTGGTTGTTTGAAAGTATAACCAACATAAACACACACGCAAGCACGCACGCACCGTAGCTCACTATTTTCTCTAAGTCATGACGAGACGCGTCAGTCACTTAGGTCCTCCTACGAATTTTCTCGTTTCGGATTTTATTCCTGAATGAGATTGACATTGCACACTGAGCGACTTTCACTTTGTGGATAAGTCCACTTGTCAGTATCCATGTCTCTATAAGTCAACACAAGAAGAAATTATAGGAAAGGGTAGAGCAGTTTTAATTAAATAAATATGGATTTGGTTAGGTATGCGGTTTTTAATTTATTTTTTGATTAAGGTAATTTCGCCATATTCTTCGGAATATTTTTATTTTGAGTCGGTAACCCTTTTCGTGTCTGAATTTCTGGTCAGATTTAAGATGTTTACGGCACGGAAGAATTAAACTTTATACAAAAGTATATAGGTCTGTATCTCTATGGTCTCTACAACTCGCAGGCTGGCTGCGGTGACGAGCGCCTTATTTGAATACCAAAGGCTGGTTACATGCGCGGGAATAATTAACTGTGAGTAATTAGTTGACGTGCGCTGACGAAGATCTACTTGCCGAGCACCAGGCAAGGAACTCCTCGCAGAACCTCACACCTTTGAGTGTTTTTGTTCGTGACTTGTGCCCTTCGTACACAAGGCTAGGCAAATTTCGATACCCAATGATTTTGGTCTCTGAGCGACTACCGCAATACACTACGCATAAGTACGGCCCTCTATGAATTTGTATTGCGGTAAGCAGTCGCTTAGAGACCAAAATCATCGGGTATCGAGCCTAGCCTTGTGTACGAAGGGCCTTAGTCTGTATGAAGTATTTTCTAATATATCTATCCACTCTGCTTATAGAAGATAGCAAAATTTTTCTTCTCAACAAATACTTGATGCATATTAAATTCTGCCGCTTGTGAGATATACCCACTTTTTCCTACTGGCTTTTATAACGAACACTCCGTGAATAACTTTCCATTATAATTAATGATAACCACGAATGACTGACTCTATGTGGCTGGCGGAATGTGAGTCAATTCTCGGAGCCTGAACTGGCGTCCGTCACTGATTCAATCTAAACCTGCCTTAATATAAAAAAATGAGTAATTTGGCAGCTGTGTGAGAGATTTTGACGACATTCCTGGCGCAGTGGTGAGCGCTGTGTTATAACTGGGAGGTCTCGGGTTCAATTCCCGGCGGGGGCAATTACGGAATTTATAAATTGACCCCGGTCTGGTTTGTTGGGAGGCTTTGGCTGTGACTAGTAACCACCCTACCGTCAAAGACGTGCCCCCAAGCGATTCAGCGTTCCGGCACGATGGAGTGTGGAAACCGATTAGGGGAATGAGTAAACTGCCACATCCCTTCCAAGCTAGCCCGCTACCATCTTAGACTACATTGTCACTTACCATCAAGTGAGATCGCAGACAAGGATTATCTTGTCATCGAATTAAAAAAAAATTATAACCCAACAATAATATAATTTCCATTGAAAAGTTAATTATTACAATATAAATATAACAAAATAAAAACTTAAATAAATAACTTAAATAAATTAAAACTACCACTACTTATATTTACAAAAAATACACGCCGTCCAAGTGGTCGTTTATGGGCATGGTGTCCAAAACACTGGCGCTATTCCCTCGTTGTATAGCGAGGCTTAAATAAACTGGTTAATAGTAACCCAACAATAAACTGGTTAATAGTAATACCCCATAGATAAATAAAGAATTTGTAGGCGAACAAAAATTGGATTTAAGTAGGTAGGTACTTACTTCTATCCTAGATCAAGCAAAGAATAGTAAACTCTTCTCATATATCTCAGTGCTCGTGAGTGTTTTATGGCCGCTGGAAAATGGCGAAGCACATCTTATTATGGCGAGGGCGAAGTTGGCGGCGTGGCCCGGTTTACTTACGGACTGAGACGACAACTATTCACTTACCCAACTTGGACGCACTTAATGTATGACTTTAGCGTGGATAAGGCGTCTTTTTTATTATCATTATTTAATACTAGCTGTTGCCCGCGACTTTGTCCGCGTTTTTTGACTTTGATAATAAACAGCCTTCAGTTCGGTCATGTTCGGTTCTCATCGGGTGACCGCCCTCGACCACCGACTCACCGCATCGCATTGTTCACCCGCGCTATTCTTTCTTTTTGCTTGGCTTCTAAGAGGTATACCGAAATATTGAATAATCTATAACCTTCCTTAAGAATTGGGCTATCAGATACAAAAAGAAGTTTTCAAATCCGACTGATAGTTCCAGAGATTAGCGCATTCAAACAAACAAACTCTTGCACTTTATTATATTAGTATAGATGGGACTTTTAAAGGTGACCTTTATGTCAGCCCCATCGGTACGCAAAAAATATTACAATTAACTATTTACAAAATCAACTACCTATATATCTATACCAATTTGAGAAAGGCATCTTTAAATCTATAGTTCTATACATAACATAATATTGTTATTACACCGTCCGCGTGGATTAAGTTTTATTGATTCCCGCGGGGACTCTTTAATTTTTCCGGATAAAATGTAGCCTATATGCTAATCCTGGGTATGAGCTATCTTCATTCCTATTTTCAGCCAAAACGGTTCAATCGTTGTGTGTGTCTAGATTCATTTGACGATTCGAACGCACTTTGTAAAAGTTTATTTGAATAAAAAATTATTCTGTTTCTAAGATTCTATTTGAAAGATGTTTCTGTATGGCTTTATTATCTATACTAATATTCTTATTTATTTAGCTGCTTTCAATGCACTGCTAATTTAACGAACGAAATAATTCACCTAATTTTGGCTGATCATAACCGATGGCCGATGACGAATGGATAGCTAGATGGAGCGATGTTAGGAAAGTGGCAGGACAAAAGAGCCATATTATGTCCAACAGTGGATACATTGTGGTTATGACATTGAGGAAATTGTTACTTTTAGGTGCTTGTAGGTAGTCGCCAACCCAGTAATTTTGAGGACGATTTAGTTTTACCAGGAACAGAATCCTACAAGATCGATTCTAAAAGAAGATTGATTAAATTAACACCCGATACAAAATGCCGCATCTAAATCATTGACCGTAGTTTCATATCTCCATGTGCAATATTTGAGAAGTTAGACGCTGCATTTAGGGCTTTCGAATACCGGACTTTTCCAATACCGGTATTGATACCGGAAGTTTTTTTTTCAATACCGGGATCCCGGGATCCCGGTATTGAAAAAAAAAATCCTGTACGAAACAAAATCCTGTGGTGTTTATTGGGGTATATTTTAGTGCTAAATCCGTAAATGAATACATATTTATTTTGGAAAAAAATGGCAAAATAACGAGCAGATTTTTCATTAAAATTATTTTTATTTACAGTACAAATATTTCACTGTAAAGTGTAAATTAAATAATCAACACTTTTAATAAATAATTAGTTACTCTACATTCAATAAATCAGTCTCTTTACGATTTCTATAGATCGATACTATAAGTATATAAAGACATCCTTAGAAAATGTCGAGAGGATAAGAACCAATTCATTCAGAACATATGCAGCGAGATCGAACACCACTCTCAAAAATTTGAGATTTCAGATCTTTCCAAGAAGGTCCGCCTCCTGTCTAGACAATTTAAATCAAAAAAGGCCATCTCATAAATGAACTCGACGCAATAGCCGAAAGGTGGCGCAACTATTGCGAAGAGCTATATAAAAATTGGAATGATTTGGGAACGTCATATGCTTATTGTAGCGGAGTGCAACTGGAGCCAAGTATACTTCAATCAGAAATTCTCACTGCCATGAAATCTCTTAAAACTAGAAAAGCTCCAGGACCAGATCAAATGACATCCAAAATACTGAGCTCTGGGAGATACTGGCATCGATATGTTACACATGATCTGTGATCTAATCTGGCGTAACGGTGAATGGCCGAGAGACTGGGTCCTGTCCATCGTGGTCCCTCTACATAAAAAAGGCTCTACTAGAAAGTGCGACAACTATCGCACACTAGCGCTTATCTCATATGCCAGCAAAATACTGCTCTACATCATTAACAACCGCATCCGATACTACCTGGACTAGCAAATCCCGCAAGAGCAGGTGGGTTTCGTTAAAGGCAAAGGCACCCGTGAACAAATCTTAAATGTACGGCCAATTATCATGTGTTTTGTTGATTACAGTAAAGCCTTCGACTGCGTTAACTGGAACTGTTTATGGAAAGTCCTCACTGAATTAGGAGTGCCAAAACATCTAGTAGAACTGCTCAAGAATCTATATTACAGCAGTGAAGGAGCTGTAAGGGTAGATCAGGTTAACTCGCCCTTCAAATTTCGCAAGGGAGTTAGACAGGGTTGTGTGCTCTCTCCCATCCTGTTCAATATCTACGGCGAATATATCATGAGGCGGACTCTCGATGAATGAGAAGGCGGCGTCAGCATCGGTGGAGTAAAGCTAAAAAACCTACGATACGCTGATGACACAACTCTTTTAGCAGCGTCTGAAGCCGAAATGATAACTCTATTGAACAGGATGGATTAAATCAGCGAAGAAATGGGCCTTTCCATAAATAGGTCCAAAACGAAAATAATGGGGATAGATCGCGCCAAACAGTTGGAACTCACTGGCTCACTGAACCTGGAGATCGTGGAGAACTTTATTTACCTGGGTACCAACATAACCAACATCGGGTCATTCGAGCCGGAAATTAGGAGGCGGATTGGAATGGCAAAAGTGCCATGTCTCAGCTACACAAGATTGGAGGGATAAGAACATTTCCATCAGTACAAAAATGCGTCTCGTTCGCACACTCATCTTCCCGATATTCATGTATGCAGCTGAGACATGGACAATAAAAGCTGCTGACCGACATCGCATTGACGCTTTCGAGATGTGGTGCTGGAGGAGAATGCTGGGAATTCCGTTGACAGCATGTATGCTAGTTCTGTAGGACCAACGCATCGATACTGAAAAAAACAGATAAAAATCACGAGTAGGCTATCGATCACCTGTCTCCAGAAGATACTCGATTACTTCGGCCACATTGCCAGAAGGGAGGGACACAATTTAGAAAAGATCGTGATTACTGGCAAAGTGGCCGGAAAGAGACCTCGGGGACGTAGCCCGATGCGTTGGTCAGACCAAATCCGCTAAACTAAAATCACATCTTGCCGCCACGAAGCTGATATTCTGAGCTATATTCACGTTCTGCGCGTTAACGAATATAGTCTTTGTACAGTACACGTTTTCAATTCCATTACTGGTATTGAAATAAGAAGAAAAAGTCTAGGACCCAGGTATTAGCTAATACCGGGATCCCGGTATTGGAAGGCCTGAATACCGGTATTGAAAAAAGTCCGGGATCCCGGTATTGGCTAATACCGGGATCCCGGTATTGGAAGCCCTAGCTGCATTGATGCAGTGGGGAGGATCTGGCGCTTACACGACTAAGAGCAACTAACAACTAAACGATTACTTGCCACTTGTACCTACTCGTAAATACAGTCTCCAAAATTAATCAGTAGAATAGAATAGAATAGAATAGAATAGAATAGAATATCGTTTATTAATTGACATGTATAAATACAAATGAAATAGGTACACTTAAGACTTACACATTACAATTTCTTAAAATATAACTCACCTAGTAGGTATCTACTATGTATCATGCCAATGAAAGGGTCCTAGCTCAGCTCAATGCTGTGGATAAAGTAGCGCAAAAAACATTTTCTTTTTATTCGACGACAAGATAGTTCTTGGCTGCGATCTCACTCTTCAGTCTAAGATGGTAGCGGGCTTACTTGGAAGGGGTGCACACTCCACCTATAGGTACCCCTTGATAAATTATTTATTTATTTATCAAGAACAGAAGAGGTCCTAATATTGAGCCCTGACCGACTCCAGAACGTTCAGACGTTAGCGTAGATAGCTTATTGGTTTCTACTCGCCATCGTGCCGGAACGCTAAATTGCTTGGCGGTATATCTTCGACGGTAAGGTGGTAACTAGCTACGGCCAAAGCCTCCCACTAGACCAGACCAAAGACAATTCAAAGATTATAAAATCGAACTCTAGACCTCTCAAAAAAGTCCGAAGTCTTCCATTAAACTATTATCACTCTTCGATGTAAAGCTGCTTTTCACTAAATACAGATCAGACAAGTTTTTATCAGAAGTCTTTCAATCGTTAAGGGCGCCAATAACAATAATCGGCCTCTAACCACGCGCGACTGATTTTAGATAAAGGGGAACAGAATTCGAAAGCAATTTCACTTTAAAAATCGGCGCGCCATCGGCTGTTCGTTTTATTTGCATCGTTGTGTTTGCTCTACCAAATCGGCATTGGTTATTTTCATAGTACGATTTTGAAAGCTTTTTTTAATCAACAATATTTTTTTTAATATTAATTTTCCATTTCAATATGTATTTTATTGGCCATTGAAATAATCAACTGATGTGGTAAATTATGAATATTGTAGTATTTTTATTTATTCATACGAATATTTTAAACTTTTTACGATGCTCATTTTATTTGAATTATAAGATAGGCTTACGCTTGACGACAATCAATGATAAAGTCTAGTTTGGAACGCGCTTGCTTATAAAATACCTATTCACTCTTGTCTTGAAGGCACTCAGGGCCCGTGGTTCGTTTTAGAAACATAGAACTAAAGCGTTTCGTAAGAATAGGTTGAATTTCAATCACGTAAAGAAAGGGTCTATGAAATCTATCGATTAATGAAAAAGAAGAAGATGTAGAGTATGTCAAAAAGATAATTAAATTGTTTCGTTAATAAATTACTAAGGTAATGCAAACCGTTTCAATTTGAACGGAAAGCAAAGTGCATCCATGCACAAAATCTCCTCGATCCCTGACCAAGTTGCTGCATTATTGAAAAACAAACCAACAAACACATTTCCCCATTTATACATCAGTAGATTTCATAAATTTTCCTGTATTTTTGTGTACAGTTCGAGTTATGTATTAATAATAGGCAATAGCAATGAAAAGGTTAAATGTAAAGAGCTTTTTAATGTATCGCAGTGTTCAGGGCTGCATGGAAAATATAAGCGGGCCTTTCATTTCATTGTTTGAATCTATTGAGCGGCGATGCTCTATTGGCTGTACGGTGACTATGAATTATAATAAAACTAATGTTAGTAATCTTAAAAACTATCCAATCCTAAAATTATATCTAAGACAGGATTGATTAGTCAGCACGTGAACCATATTACAATGGTTCAGGTGACACTGACACTGACAAAAAATTTTAAAAAAATTTGAATCTATTAAAAATATCCTAAGAAATCCTACTACATACTAATATCACAAGTAAATGAAAAAAAAGTATTTCTGTTTTTTTTTTGTAAAGTTATGAAAATCAATTTTATGTTAGGTCATAAATACGTTGTGAAATATGACCTATAATAACAATTTACAAATAAAAATTCAGAAATACTTTTTTCATCTACTGAAAAGTTACTTTTTTTGAGTCGTCTGACTTTTGATCGACGTGTGAGAAGGTGAGATATAATCTAAGGATATAATAAATGAATATCTCAACGCTAATTTTTATTCCAAAAAATAAATAGTTCCCGCTGAATATTTAAAATACCTAATTGAAACTGGTGGCGTCATTGTTAAAATACTTAACGAATGTGGTGGCGTGATTTTTTTCATGGGTACAATTAAAGAACCTGAAAAATTACATAGGATACCTTTTATCCCGGAAAAATAGAGCGTTCCCGCGGGATTTTAAACCTCACTCCACGCGGACGAAATCGCGGACAAAAGCATGTTCTTATAATACATATTGTATACCCTGGTTTTGTAACCCGAGCACGCCACTGGTTGCCGTCTGTCCAACCAGAAAAGAAGTAAACGCTGGTCACCCGCTCGTCAGATATAAGTGATTCGCTTTGATTCCAGCTGACGGCGCCGAATGATTTCGCGTTAGCTTCGCGATTGCTTTCGCATGGCCTATAGTTGCGTGTCCGATCACTATCGAACCCGTGCAACTAGAGGCAACTCTCATCCTAAATTTTCTTATATACTCTATTTTGATTTAGGTCAAAGCGGTTGTTAAGATTTCGACCACCTTTCCGCATTCGATCCCAGGCACAAAGTTGTGTGCATTTTTGGAACTAAGCAATTAAATTGCTTTGCTAACTAATCTTGTTTGATTTAGGTTGAAGTGATGATAGCCTAGTGGTTTTGAATTCCTGGTTTCACCAACTTTGCCTAACTTTTATGATCTACCTAAGATAGGCGACAATTTTTGTCAATTTCATTTTCACGAATCTTTAGGAAACAGCTTAATGTGGAAATGACATTAGGTAAGGGACAATCCCTTTATTTAGGGGCTACCTAGCTAAAGAGACAACTGACTACTTAGGGGATGATTTAGGTATGGTTGATGAAAACAGGCAATACCTTCTTTTGATGGGGTCCGAGGTTTGATGTCAGGCTCGTATCTCTGCCTTTTTGGAGTTGAGCAATTAAATATCACTTGCATACGTAATTACGTATATACGTAATTTTCCTCAGACTCATATAAGCCAATCCAGTCCAACTGAAGCTTACTATCCCGACGTATAGTTTTCTCCATTTACTATGATCGATTTTCAAATTGGAATCTAGATAAAGTAAGATTGCAGTTGAATAATAGTTCAAGCACAAACATCATCGACTGAAATACAATCAAAAACTTTGAAGATCACTCTTGTTGAACGTTACAATTGGATGTAGGATTTATTTAATGCGTGCGATGTGGTTGACTTATGCTGCTGAGTTTTCAACACAAAAGTGTTTTCAGCATCAAAAAATGCTTTGTGTACGCTTTTGACATCTTTTGTTTTTCTTTTTTTAATTTTAGGTCTTACTTCTCACACTTTTTTATTCGCCAATCACGATCCATTGTTCCGTTGCTGCGTGATAGAAGGACAAACCAACGAAAAAAAAAAACACTTTCGCAGTTACAAAATTAGTAATAATTAAACCCTCTTTTACAGCCTAGCGGTAAAATAGAGGATGTAGGTTTGTATGAAAGTCCTTAACTATACAAATTATACATATGAAATTTGGTATTTTGACGTTCAAGTCTTTAATGGCTATGGTTGTGGTCGTGCAGAGTGATATAGGTTAATTTTTATCCCGGAAAAATAAGGGGTTCCTACGGGCTTTTCAAAAAAACTAATTCCACGCGAACAAAATCGCGGCAAATGCTGGTATACCGTGTAGATATCTTTAGAATTTACATACAGCAAGATTGCAGCTGTATTTTTAAAGCGAACACCAGGAAGGATCGAGTGAAATTCAAACAAACACAATCCGCACCATTCCTTTGTAGATCTATTGGCTTTTGGATTCTCAAAATGTTATTTATTTACAAAATATCCCGATACGTTTAAAAGTGTTTGAGTTAAAAATTTGCACGTTTGCTTTGTAAAAATGTTAAGCTTTTACGAATAGTTCTATTTAGTTTAGGTTAGATAAAAAATCGTTTTTGGACGTCATTGCAATATCCATGTTTCAGTCCCAGTGCCGGTGAGAAGGATATAGCTTAGAAAATTATTTCTGACATTTTGATACATATATATTTTTATTTTTATTTACGTTTGACTTGACTGTATATTTATTTATTTTTATTTCATTTGACTGACATTTTTTATATTTATTTTTTGATTATTGATTATCATTGATATTATCACTATGGATGTTATTATTACTATGGATGATCATATCTGCAATAAATGAATTTGAATTTGAATATCACAGAATTAAATAATTTCGAAGCATAATAATATTAAGTAAGTATACTTATAATTATTTTGGATGTGTAAAAAAATTATTATGCTAAATATGTATTCCTTTTTCATCTCTCAGTTTATCTCAGAAACTGCACCAGAGTTTAAATTTGACCAAACTGAACCGGGATTAAACCGTCGACCTTTCAGTTTTCAATCACTTTTGGGCTATTGAGGCTTAACAAATAATAGTCTGGATATTATAGGTATAACATTGGGTATATTGGATATTACCGGGTATAACAGTTATAAATAAATTGATCCTTTATTATAAAAGAAAATAAAAGAAGCCAAAGCCAAGTGGATGTAAAAGTTTAGCAGAAAGTTCGCTAACAATCCTCGTTATGTACTCTGAGAAAAATTGGAAAATGGAGATTTTATAATACGACAAACTTTTCTATGCGATGAGCTTCATCAATAAATAAACCCAGAAACTTTTATTGAATTACACCCAATAGATTTATTCCGCTATTGCCGGAAATAGCAGCAAAAAGCATACGCAACGCAATACTAACACATAACGCAACACTAACTGAGACTAAAACTTTGAAAAGCTTAGTAAAAATCTCTTTAAAAACCGACTTCAAACGCCACTACAAAGTATAAAATAATTTTAGTTTGTACACGTATGTTGAAATCGGGCTAGCGTCGCGCATTGTTTCATCGTTTCTATTTGGGCCTGCCGACTTCAACGTGTACAAACTAAAATTATTTTATACTTTGTAGTGGCGTTTGAAGTCGGTTTTTTAAAAAGTTTTTTTTTTATATTATTACTTGTTATCCAAACCTAGGTCTAAAGGCAAAGGCGCGTTTGCCAATGACAACAGGAAAGGCTATTAATACATAGTTGTATTTGGCCACACGACGTATAACAATGTAGGTGAAATGTGCTTTAGCAAATAAAGTTGTAGTCGATGTAGAACAAAATAGGTACAAAAGTTTGTTTTCACTATCCAACTTTAGCCTATTTATGTCCGTGCCGTCGCTCCCGCCATCTATTAAAAGTAATCCGAAGTGATGATTCCAAAGCTAAAGTAACAAATTTTTCCGATTTTTCAGCTGTTTTTTAGAGCTTCCTTATTTTTTTTTTTTTTTGTTTTTGCAATCGGTCAAGACGTTTTTGAGTTTCAGTCTGACTAATGAACAGCAAGTGATTTTTTATATAGCTATATCTGTAATGTAGATTTTGTATGTAAGTTGTACTCAGAATGCAGATTCTGTTATCTGAGGTAAGTAATTATAAAGCAATATAGGGTTTTTTAAGCCAAGCTGGACTCGACTAATATTCTCCTCTCCCCTCCAAATAAACGAAAAGCTTGTGTACGACAATAGTGCAACGGGTGAGGTTCGAACCTGCAACATATGAGTTTTCAGTCCTCACCTTTAACCGTTGGGCTATTGAGGCTTCAATCTGGGATAGATTGTTTATAAACATAATATGACTATTCTAGGGTATTTTGAAACAAACAATTTTCGTAATAATTACGCTCTAATTAGAATCAAAATTCGTTTCGCATTGCTACGGTTCACGCCACAACATGGTAAGCCAATACTCCTTCAAACAACTCTGTAATTGTACGCAAAGAGTTCAACGCAAACTGTTTGAGAAACCTCGTCTAATGTGAATAAGAACGGAATCTCTTTATACCCGACTGCGCGACGCAAAGGAGGGTAATGTGTTTATCAGTCTACGTATGTATGTATTTTATTGAATAGGTATTTGAAAATAAAAATAAATAATATTTGAATTTTTTTTTTTTTAAATTATTGTTAGGTCCCAACTCCCAACTGTTCAAGTCAATAGAAATTCTAAATGACTGAACTTGTTTTTTCTTTTTCAGTTTTTTTTTAAAATTCAATTTTTACGCAGTCGGGTTTTTGACTGACTGACGGGTAAGTGACTGACTGACTTATCTATCAACGCACAGATCAAACCACTGGACGAATCAGGCTGGGCATACAGATAGCTTTTATGACGTAGGCATCCGTTAAGAAAGGATTTTTGAAAATTCAACACCTAAGGGGGTAAATAGGGGTTTGAAAAATCCAACTTAACGTGAGCGAAGCCACGGGCAAAAGCGTTAAGTTATATAATAATAATGTACCTACTAATTGTATTTTATACTCGTTCATGGGTAGCGGTTTATGCTAAAGTCTCGGGAAGTGTAATTTTCTTTGAAATACCTCGCCAATTGTTTGCGAACATTCTAGCGAACTCTTTTTAATTGTTTTAATTAACGACGTGAATATTCTTGATTGAAATGTATGTTGAGTGTAACAATATGCAGCGGGTATAACTTAGCCTCATTTTTGGGGTTCCAGAATTCAAATCCCGGGCACGTCTTTCACTTACAAGAGTTATTTGCAAGGAAAACAGTGACAAACCTGCCAGCCTGAGAGTTCTCAATAATGTTCTCAAAGACGTGGAGACGTGTACCGCTGGATTCAGGCGGCGCAAGACCGAGGCCTGTAGAAATCTATGCAAGAGCCCTTTGCCCAGTTGTACACGTCTATGATAAAGAAGAAGAATGAAAACACTTGAAGAAACAATATTTGTATAATATTATATACTATGTGTGAATGTGAATATAAATCGAATAGAACGGCGACAATAGAAGTAATCCATACAGCTGCCATTCAACAAACAACCAAAATAAACACCCTCGCTCCTCGAAGTAGGTATGACCACTATAGTTTTAAGTTTGCGAGCTGTAAATTTTATTGATAAGCTCGTAGAAAGTTCTCGAAAGCGCACATTCCCTGTTATTGGACTGAGAAATTTATTCCTCGTGATTCTTCCAACATTCGCGCTTGGTAATAAATTCATCCTAATACTACTGACATAATTTAACAAGCATACAGTTAGGTCAGGCAAACCACCCACTAGGTGGACCGAAGACATCAGACAAATAGCAGTGTCGTTGGATACACGCAGCGCACAGTTCAGTCCTGTGGACGTTCATGCAAGAGACATCCTACTAATATTATAAATGCGAAAATTCGTGAGGATGGATGTATAGATGGATGTTTGTTACTCAATTACGCCGCAACGAGTATACGCAACGTGGTAACGAAACACGGCTAAAGCCTGTTAAAATTACTCCTACTGGGAATCTAACCTATGACCTCGTACTTCTTCTTTCTTCTTTGAGTTAATTTGACACAGCGGTGGCGATTTTGCGAAATCAAAATAATTCTACGACTGTATGATAGCTAAACTGTGATAGTTGCAGTATTTCTGTCTGGTTCAGTGGTGTTTTATGTGTAGCAGTTAAATAAATTCAAGTATCCCCTTTATAAAGAGGCCATTAACGTGTCACTCTATGGCATAGTTAATTATACCATTTGTAAACGCCTTCGTAGTTAGTCTCTACAAGAAACGATAAATAAGACTTTACAACAAATCCTGTGCCCAATTTTTTTGTCTTTGCACGCTAATCTCAAAACTGCTTTGAGTATTTTCATTTTCAATTTTCATTTTAATATTCAATTTCGTGCATGCATTCTTATACGTTTACATATTATAAGGATACGCTCCAAATTGAATCGGTTGTACCTACTGAATTTGTGACTTCAAATCAATACTTAATCCGACGAAGACCTTAAGGCTATGTTCAGATGGCTGAATTACGACGCGCGTTTTCAAATCGCGCGCTTAGACATCCTAATATATAGGTACCTAGCAACCGTTCACATGCGCGCGCGTTAACACGCGTCAGCGAGCGTCAACGCGGCGCTCAGAGAAAAAGTTTCTAGACGCAGACAATCGCGCGTTGACTCGCGCTTTGATATTAATGTAATGTCCGTTTGCTGTTCAGTTGAGCGCGCGCTTTCATCGCGATCGCATGTAATTTTGTTAATTTTCGTAATTATATTTTGAGTTGAAGCAAATTGTCGAATGACTTTGTAGACATTCGACATTCGCATGTGAACGGTTGCTAGGTATATATTAGGATGTCTAAGCGCGCGATTTGAAAACGCGCGTCGCAATTCAGCCATCTGAACATAGCCTAAAGTAATTAAAGAATTTAGATTCATGGTCTCTTAGATTCGGATATAATGTCGTAAACAAACTGGGTCTATTTTTCAAAATTGGATAAACCCAATGTGTACGTTTTCTTTTTTTATATTTTTCTTTATAATATAACCACAAAATAATAGCCTCTTCCACGTCCATTTTCTACGTTCTACCGAACTAGACTGACGAGTACTCTCGCAACGCGCATTAGCGCTCATCATCTGAACTCTCTTCAAATTTGATCGCGCGTTGACGCGCGTTAACGCGCGTTACATGTGAACATAGCCTTAGACGGACGAAGTCGTAGTCTTCTTCTAGTTAATAATAATCCAACCATTAACTGAACCTACGGCCCTAGTTTCAGTCCGCCGCCCTACCTCTGAACCACTGTGGATCAATTCCTGTAATATTCCGTACACTGGCCGCATTGATTGGATCGATCACACATAACTCAATTCGCTCGTCGGTTTGAGGAGAACCAATATATCCCTGTTAATTTTGCAGGTTAGTATTAATTCCACTTTCGGATACATAAGATTGTCTGAATCTATTGTTTCTGCGTATAGTGGGTAAAATCTTTATCTATAAATATAGGATTATAATTTTATGTAGGTTATGATAATTAATATATCTCAGTATAAATATATCCGAAAAATTATGCTAGTATTAAAACTTTTTTTATTACTCTTATATAAAAAAAAGTAATAGACTCGATTCAAGAAAAGAAAAAAGTTTAAATCCGTTAAAATGTATAAAATTAACTTTGTGTTTTTCCGGAATAAATGGTATCCTTCCTATGTTACTTTCCAAATATATCCATTACCCATGCAAAAAAATTGCGGTTTTCCGTTGCTCCGTTGCTGCCTAATTTTAGAAACATCAACAAAGAAACACACTTTTGCGTTTATAATATTTGTGTTAATATATTTTATCTCAAATATTTTTATATTTAATATTTTATAGCAGTGCTTTGTTACGGAGAAGATAGATATATCCCGAGCGCGCGCGGAGAGAATTTATGGATTCCCGCAACTCTCCTCTACGATATAACTTAGGGCCGAGCCGCGCCGGTGAAAACTATTCCAGTACAGGAGAGATTCTAATTATACACCTGTAGCACGAGAAAGAGTTTATTACGCGAATTATTTTACTAGACACTGTTTCAACGAAAACTTTTTAATTTAGAAATACGTTTTTAAATTTTAAGCAAAAGGATAATGGGCAATTTTTTATGGGCCACATACCTAAGACTGTAGCATCATGAGCTATGGTATCGTATTAGTATCCCACCTAAGAAGTATACTCTTTCAATCAAAATTCAATCAAAAAAAGAGTTTTCCAAATCGGTCCAGGCGTTTTTCTAACCGGGGAACATATTATATAAAAAATAAAAAAGACTCCGACGAGTTGAGTACCTCTTGTGGAAGTTTGTTAAAAATAATATGTATTCAGGAGCCTCTTCTTTTGAAGTGGGTAAAAGGTGGTAAAAGGATCACAACCACCACTTTTATAAGTTAGGCTGGAGTAATTTTAAGCCAATTAAAAACAATTTGTAAACAAACACCAACGAACCCTTGTCAATTTTCAGTAACGGCAAAGATAAGAGAAAGGATTCTGATTTTAGCGGATTATGTAGATGTAGATATGTAATAGATGCATGTATGACCGTTTGTGTTCACGTATGTTCTACCGTAGCGCCTAAATCTCAGAGCCGATTTTAATGATTGATGTGCCAATCGATTCCGACTGACATAGGTTCATTTTATACGAACAAATTCAGTATAATGGATGTTACAGTTTGTAACTTATCTTCTGTAGTCGAGTTACAGTTTGTAACTTTTATTCTAGTCAGATTTTAGTTTAAAAACTTTTAAAAATGCGGTAAGTAAATGCACACCCGAACAAGTTGTTATTGTTTAAAGCGGCCCCAAAAGGCTTTTATGTGCATTACATTAAAAAGATACAAGTATGAAGTTACAGGAAAAATTTCAGCAATTTACATAAACTTGGCTCAAGTGTACCTCCGTAGGCGAACTTTTAAGCGGCACGTTGCTTCCAACATGCTGTGCTGAGTTTTATTTTAAGGCTCTGTGCAACAACTTTTAAATGTCGTGTCTCAGAAAAATAAAAATTCTAATTTTAATTCAATTTCAAATGTCATTTATTTCATGTAGATAGATGTAGACTAACTTGTGGCTCGTTAACCAAGCCAAGGGTTTTTTTTAATGGGTATCCCCCTTTCATTAAAAGGGCCTTTGGTGTGCTTAGCGTTGCCAGGCGTCCGGATAAAGCCGGACACAGTCAGGCTTTTTGGTTGAGTGTCCGGCCAAATTAGACGGTGTCCGGCCTATCCGACTTTTGCTAAGCTTTTTAAGTTTAACCATTTTTTTTACATATTTGTCATGTGTTGGTTTCCGCTCCGCTCGTATTATCCTGTATCGCTACGCTTGCGCAAACGAGCTTTTAAATAATTGCCATTTTGCGCTAGGTCTAAAAAATAAGGGTGTTCGGCCTTTGTACCCAAATGTCCGGCTAAACTGGCTGGCCTGTCCGACTTTTCGGTTTGAAGACCTGGCAACCCTAGGTGTGCTCTATTTCTGTGTACTCAGCGATTGTGTACTACTATTATTATTATTTATTTTAAAATCAAGTCAAGGCTTTACTACTGGTTCAAAAACCAGTTTTCGCTGAGATAAATAGATAAAACAAAGTTGCTTATAAGCAGAAACACTACATTAATAAAAATACAAGTCACCCCCGACATAATATGGAATTCAGTTTAAAAAGTGGAACCGCCGAGTTTGTTGTTGGTTCTTCTCAGTTGGAATGGCATTTCTAACCAGTGGTAGATTCATATGACGATTCAAAAGCACTTTGCAAAAGTTTGGGAAGCCACTTTGTCTACCAACTAAAAATTCATGACCAACTCAGCGAGTAGTACAAACTCTATAACCCTACATACTCGTATTATAAAACTGAGTTTTTGTAACTACGACTTTTAGCAGATATTCTACGTCACTCGAACCAGCGTCTCTAGCCACATTTTAAACGTGTTTTCTCTTTCTACAATCGCTAACGCTACAGCAGCGGCTCCCAAAGTTTTTCTATTGCCTGTCATCCTTTCAGAAGGAAATCATGATAAAAAAACGTTGGGAACCTCTGCTCCACAGCATAAGCGATCATGGAAAGAGAATACGTTTATAATATGGCTAGAGCGGCTAGTCTACTACTACTAGGTATTAGGATGAAATCAGTGAGCCTAAACACGATACATCTCAGCTGAGATCGACTTAGCTGAGAAATAAAAAACGACTAAACGTCAAAGCTTGTAAGGATGAATGCTTGATGAATGGATGTTTATTACTCCTTCACGCCTAATGTTCACGCCACAACAAATGAACTGATTTGGCCGAAATTCGGAATGGAGATAGCTCATACCCAGGAATAACACATATGCTACATCCCGGAAAAGTAAAAGTTCCCGCGGGAATTAAAAAATCTTAATCTACACGGACGAAGTTGCAGGCATCGTCTAGTGTACAATATAACCGAATTAACATCACTATCCTAAAAGGCGATAGATATTGGAATCCTTCGCTCTCACGTAGGAAAAAAATATAGCTTCTTTATCTGAGAGGAGAGCAGAAAGTAAAGTAACGTAATACAACAATAAACATTTCGCAACCTGAAACCCCATTCGCCGCAGACGTGTATGACGTCATTGAATCCAAGTCGATAGCCCACGTAACGATGGTAAGTTCCTAACATTTCATAACTCCGCCCAAGGATGTAGAGCTACTGGAATATTGGTAAACTTCAAAACTTATCTATCTATTATTACCCAAATATGGCAAAGCCAAAAGAAGGGTAATTTTAATTTTATCAGTCTATGTATGTATTTGCAAATGTTCCACCGTAGCGGAAAGGGAACTTATAGGGTCTTTAAAAAAATTAACATATATGTATACCCGGACAAAGTCGCGGGCATCAGCTAAATAGCTAAATAGTAATAAGATTATTATTATAAAGCTATAGTTATAGAATGTCACCGTGCTACATGCCACGCCATGATTTCAACAGTCAACGAAATAATTTACGATTTTATTATTCAAATTCAAACTACATACGTAGTAGCGTATGGTAATGACAAACACTGCTATACGTACGTGAACCCTTTTATGACTGACTGCTTGTTAGACAGAAGAAATTAATAGGTCTCATCTAGAGCATATGAGTCAGTATCCTTTATGCCGATCACGTCGGACTCCGCCTAACAGGATTGCAGGCTGGTGCGGCTAACTAAGCAACCAGTTAAATACACACTGGGATTATGACAAATGTTGACATGCTCGATTCTTCCCTATCTGACCGACTAGTAGCTTGATAAAAGAGAAATAAGCTGGTCATGTGGTTCTGCGTTAAGCTGTAAGGGCCAAATCAGATTGTCCACCGTTCATCCTTTTTTTTTGCAATGAATGGTACACGATACCAGTGAACCTTTCGTCGCAGAGGCAAAATCGCCTGTGAACGGTGCACGCTTGGTGTTTAGACGGTTCAATGACTAATCAGTGAAGCCTCGAAAATGAAAGCAAAAATCTCGAAAAATGACCGTCTAATTCGGTCTTTATGCCCGGCACACCGGCACAGTCGCTGATAGATCGCCGGCTAAACGACGGTCAGTACAGAACTCAATCGGATTATTACAAATGTTGCTAGTCCCGAAACATTCCATCTGTCTGGCTGTTTGTAAGCTAAAGAGAAGTAATTGGTCTCATCTAGAGCAAGCGAGTCAATGTCTGTTACGCCGATAACGCTAACGCTCGGCCTCGCTAACGGATTGAAGGCTCACGATACCAACTGAGCAACGGAGGCTAGTTTTATATAGATTTCCTCTATAGATATATAGATTTTTGACGACCTCCCAGGCGCAGTGGTGAGCGCTGTGGTGTTATAACTGGGAGGTCTCGGGTTCGTTTCCCGGCGGGGGTAATTTTGGATTTTATAATTTCTAAATTGTCTCTGATCTGGTTGATAAAAACTTGTCTGATCTGTATTTAGTGAAAAGCAGCTTTACATCGAAGAGCGATAATAGTCTAATGGAAGACTTCGGACTTTTTTCGAGAGGTCCAGAGTTCGATTTTATAATCTTTGAATTGTCTTTGGTCTGGTCTGGTGGGAGGCTTTGGCCGTGGCTAGTTTACCACCATATCGTCAAAGACGTGCTGCCAAGCGATTTAGCATTCCGGCACGATGGCGTGTAGAAACCGATTAGGGGTATGGGTTGAATTTACACTGCTATACCTCTTCCAAGTTAACCCGCTACCACCTTAGACTGCGTCACTTACCATCAGTTGAGATCGCAGTCAAAGGTTATCTTGTCATCGAATAAAAAAAAATATATAGATTTCACTGGGATTATGAAGCATGCAGAACCAGCATCTGTGTTTCCGGCCACATATAATCTGAGTACCTTCAAGACAAGAGTGAATAGGCATTTTCTAGGCAAGCACGCTCCAACCTAGACCTCATCAATGCTTTACATCATTGATTGTCGTCAACGCAAGCCTATCTCGTAATAAACATGTTAACATGTGTTAGGTTGTGGTAGGTGTGCATTTTTGAAACTTCTGTGTGGAAACATTGTGTGCATATCCTAGTTTTTTTAACAATTGTAAAAAACAAATTTTTTTTGAAAAGAGCAACTGCTAAGTTTCTTGCCGGCTCTTCTCAGCAGAATCTACATTCCGAACCGATGGTAGAATTGTGACCTTTCATAAGAGCTACAAGTTGGCCTACATGAAATAAATAAATTTTGATTTGATTTTAAAAAAATGCTGACAGGCTTGTAGAAGGAACTGGTCTTATCTAGGGTATGTGGGTCTGCGTTAGTCTGTTATGCCCGTCACGCCGGCCCTGACGGATCGCCGGCTCGCGCAGCATACTGAGCGATGCCCGGCTTCATACAGATCTCACTGAGATTATGACAAATGTTGCTAGTCCCGAAACTGTCCATCTGACTGACTGCTTGTAAGCTAAAGGGAAGTAATTGGTCTCATCTAGAGCAAGCGAGTCGATGTCTGTTACGCCGATCACGATGACACACACGTCGGGCGACATCTCAAATGTCCATCACTCGACGTAATAAATAGTGTTTAAAGACAGTCATTTTATCAGTTTTTTAAACATGGTTTTGATAAAATTTTGGCTACAATTTTTTTTTTTGTTGCTAAGACAAAGCCGCTAAATTGCCTATACTGGCTGTATGACTGTGACACAACTTGATGCTTCCCGGTTGCACAAATCCCTTCAAAACCAGCGCTTGAATTACTTATTTTATTAGCCGGGCTACATTCATGTGTCAATTAAAAGTGAGTTTAAATTTCATATTTTTAATCTCTTTATAATCTCAAGTTTTCAATAACTAGCAGGAATACCAATAAACACCTTCAAAGAAACTAATTTAAAATAACGAAATAGTTTTAAAACTGTTTCCGGTCGTTAAAAAGTAACTTCGTAAACTGTTGCAAGTCGAAGCGCCCGCAGCCGGAGACGTTAAGTTTTTAGGGTTCCGCACCAAAAGGGAACTTGAGCACGCTACGAAGTGACTTTGTTAGTATATCTATCTTTTACAACTTTTTATTCAGTAACGACTACCAGTAACCACCAACGGGAATGGGTCTGCTTTCTGTCTACATGCATTGGATTGTATTTATTTGTATTTGTATTGTATTGGACTTAGGAAACTTCACCGTGGAAGCATTGTATACATAGTTATAGATACATAGTTTCATTACCTATTGTAATTTTTTTTTTTGAAAAGAGCAACCGCCGAGTTTATTACTGGCTCTTCTCGGCAGGAAAGGCATTCCGAACCAGTGGTAGATTCATTGACGATTCAAAAGCGCTTGTAAAAGTTTATTTGAATAAAAAATATTTCTATTTCTATTTTTTTGGTTTTTCATTTAAAATTGTACTATCGAGGCAATCCTAATGCTACAAGCTTAAAAAAGAAAAAGAAACTAGGAAACCTAGACACGATGCTCGCTGGACTTCAGTATACAAACATTATTTATACAAATACTTTGAATTAGCTTCTAAGAACTGTACGGATCTCAGTAGGTATATCAAACAGTTCTCACAATGCAATCTGATCAAGTTACGAGCAAGTTAACAAGAATCATTTACAAACAATGTTTAACACAACGAGTATTTAGAAGTCGCCTTTCAAGATACGGATCCCCCGAAGGACTGGTAAAGTTCGTACTTGGCCGGTTTTCAAACAAGAGTTAGCAGTTCCGGCCCGACGGCCTTTGCTCGCTGGCAGGTCAACTTTAACTATGAGCTTAATATCTAAACGCTTGCGCCCATTACCTTCAACTAACGCAAGGTGGTCTACAGGTTAACAGCGATATAATGATACCACAGGGTTAGGACAATAAAATACTATTATGATACAACGAATGAATGATTTGTCTGGTGCGAGGCTTTGGCCGTGGCTAGTTAGCACCCTACCGCCAAAACCGTGCCGCCAAGCGATTTATCGTTCCAGCACGATGGCGTGCAGAAACCGATTAGGGGTATTGACACTGCTATACCCCTTCCAAGTTAGCCCGCTACCATCTTAGACTGCATCGTCACTAACCATCAGGTGAGATCGCATTCTTGACTGCGATCTCACCTGATGGTCACTGATTCGATGACAAGATAGCTCTTGAGCTAAAATCGAATAAAATAAATAAAATATAACTTTATTTTTTTATAATATGAATAGCGAGCAAACTAATGTTAAGTGATTACCGCCGCTCATGAACACTTGTAGTACCAGAGGCACCATCAATGCGTTGCCGGCTTTTCAGGAATTTGTTGATCCGCCCCTTGAATAACCCCATGTTATTATTAAGTGGGAACACCGTCGAAGGGAGATGATTCCACAATATGGTAGTACGTGGAAAAAAGATCTGGAGCAACGGATGGTCGAATTGCTCCAGGCATCCAGGTGGTGAAGGTGAAATTGCGTTCGGTGACGTGCAGTGCGATTGTAGAAGATAGAGGGTGAAATTCGTCCTTCGATTTTGATTTTTAAAATATTTTGCACCGCAAAATTTTACGTTTATATTACTTATTTGCGAAAGTTACTGATGTAGTGTACATGAAAAGAACTTTTTACAAGGAAAAAGTATAACTGAAGACCGTAATAAAGAAAAAGAAAAAGTTACCTGTGGTTGTAAAAAGCTAGGCGCTGGCACTAAATATTCCAATACAGGGGCGAAAAGCAGCACCGAATCTTCATCCCCGAACAATGTAAGTGTATCTTTGTGAAATAAAACTCATATTTGAACATCTGGCGGCGCCTCAATATCTTAGGCAGCAGGTTCTATACCGAAAGCACACTGATATTAAACGCCAAAGATTGGTAGATGGCTCCCCAGTAGCATCTAACATCAGAGCACGCTTAATCGATCACGGTTTGAGTAATCTGGTCTGGTCTCTCGTAGCCATACCTATAGGGCTAAGATACGCGCCACGAGAAAATTTTGTCTACACATTACCTACTCGTGAATCTCTATAGAGATTACTAATAAATGTGTACAAAAAATTCAAACCAAACCAAGGAATAAGTAACTACTAACTAAGACTACTAACTTTAAGTAGAAATATAGCTATAACATTGTTTTTTATCTTTCAGTCATGTCTTTGTTCCCGCCATCTATTAAAAGTAATCCGAAGTGGTGATTGCTATACGAAATAACCAATTTTAATTTTTTCGATTTTTCAGCCGTTCTATTTTTATATATACTTAAACAAGAGCAATATATAGATTAAATCCTAATGTTAATTAATACAAGCATTTAAATACACAATTCTACATTAATTGCAGCTCAAAAATAATAATTTATGCTAAATTTAGATTAAATCTCTCAATTCTTTTAGTATGCGTAAATTCCTTATGCGGAGCCAATTTTAAGACACGGCGGCGCGGCGGTGTCCCGTATCTCAGGCGTTGTATATCGGCGCGAACACTGCATGTTTTTCCCTTTTTCCAATTTGTCGGGGCGTGCTCAGAGCGCTCCGTATTTATTATTATTTGTTTTCAATTGCAAAGTAATCTGCGGACTGTGCAGCTGCCGTAAGACGCCGCTCTTAGGTTTTTGTGGCTGTTGAAAGTGGAAAATATTAAAAAGTTACACGAGCGTCGGCGGCGCTTCCTCACTACGCGATAAGGTGACGACTCGACCAGTTATCTCTGCAGCTAGAAGGAAACTTTCCGATCCTATCATTGGGATTGCAGTTCTTTCAACGCTCAGATACCTTAAGCAAATACTATTTCACTTGAGAATTTTTGATTATCCTTACTACCTATTCGAGAGGAGGATGACCTACGATCTACTTTTCCTTGGTTGTCTTAACAGGTTTTCTTGCACAAATGCGTAAACGACACGCTAAGCACAGCACATAGGACGTTTTTACCGCACACTGATAATAAAACTGTGCAAGTGCAACCGTGCAAGAAAAACCAAAGTTAAGGAAACGGTTCCATTCGTGGGTTACAAGTTTCAGCGGAACGTTTTCTGCGAACTAATATTATTATATTAGTTTAAGACAGCGAAAAAATAGACTATATCTACGTAACGTAAAGCTGTCGATTGCGCTGGTTAAGCAACGTTGACCCAAGTCAGTAACTGGATGGGTGATCAAATTTTAAAATTATGCAGAACAATAAGTTGTTTGTTTTACTCAATGAATAAAATGAAATCCTTACTTCCTTACTAATATCCTTACTAATATTATAAATTCGAAAGTGTTTGTTTTGTTGGTTTGTCCATCAATCACGCCGCAACTGAGCATTTTGCATGGGTATAGTTAAAGACCTGGAGAGTAACATAGAATACTTTCTATCCCAGAAATCCGGAATCCCGGAAGAGTTCCCATGGGATTTTAGCGAACGCAAACGAAGTCGCAGGCATCAGCCATTACATTATATTATAATACGAGTATAATATTAGCGTAAGGATTATTATTTAAGTCGTTATCGTCCCGTCACGCCGCCGATGTCGTGAAATGCAACACCGCCCAATCAAGTATTGGCGCATCTTTGTTTGGTCGTCGTCAATTTCAAAATCGACAGAACTGTCTCGTGGCCGCTGTCGGTGACGCTTATTTTTAATGGTTATTTGCACATTGTTGTTTATGCCGCCGTGGCCATTCTTGCTACATTTTAAAAAGCACTGTTATTTACTTTTCTGTCCAGCCTTTGGAATATTAGAAGAACACTCATTGCCCTTTTTTTATTTTGGGCTGCCCAGAGTTGTTCAAATCAACTTTAAAGATGATTTTCAATTCAAAGTGTTATTTTTAACTTTCAAAGGTAATTCAAAAACGTAAATGAATCGTGAGGGTGTAGTTGAGGACCTGAAGAATGATATTGATACTAAAATAAAGTAATTTATTCTTCTTCTTTTGCTTTTCAAAATAAAACATGAATACCTAATTACACTTTTCTAGTTGGAAATTTTTGTCAAATTTTTACTTGAAAAAATCGGTCATCGGAAGATGAAACTCTATAGGTATAGAGTTACTAAATTAATATGATAAAAAGTAGACTATATCAACCATGTACTATATCACATTTTAAGTTAGTCCTTTATCCATTACAAATACTACATTGCTGTTGGCTTGGCTGTGGCTATCCAAATTAGCAAATTCTATTTTTGACTGCATGAAACGGAAGTAGGAGGTAGGTAGATCTTCTATGCTAGATTATCACCTACCATAATACGTATATATGGAAATTATCCCTACCGGGAACCTCTTATATTAAGACCACAGCGCTCAGCACCGCACCAGGAAATTCGTCAAGTATTCATCGAGTAAAGAAGTTTATGGTCATAGTCCTCCTTATTTATCGCTAGCAACTATAGAAAAGTCAACCCTTACCGTGATTACCAACTTGTTTTCCCGAAGTCAGTGAAGAATGCCAATATGGCGCCACTAAAGAGTTCCCGAGGTAAGTTCGCCGGGGCCGGCGGGCCGGGCGGCGAGGAGGCTAACGCTCAACAAAATGCTAATTCAGAACTTATCAGCCCGAGTTCTGCTTTAATATAAACTTTGTACAGGATTCCTGCGAATTCGCGTCAACGAACTAGCGGGGAAAGTCAAATGCCGGCTCTACCTGAGCGAAATCAAAGAAATATTTATTCTGATACTAGGTGATGACCGCGGCTTCGCTCTTTGGGGATAAAAAGTAGCTTATGTCACTCTCCCGGTCTTCAACTATATCAATGCTAAAAATTACGTCGATCCGTTGCTTTGTTGCGGCGTGATTGAAGGACAAAACAACAAACAAACACACTTTCGCATTTAAAATATTGGTAACTAGCTGATACCCGCGACTTCGTCCGCGTACATTTAGTTTTTTATCATCCCGCGGGAACTCTTTGATTTTCCGGGATAAAAAATAGCCTATGTCACTCTCCAGGTTCTCAACTACACACATGTAAAAAATTACGTCGATCCGAAGCTCTGTTGCAGCGGGATTGAAGGACAAACCAACAAACCAACAAACCAACAAACCAACAAACACACTTTCGCATTTATAATATTAGTAGGGATTCTTGCACGCACGGCAGAATTTTACTCAAATTAGTGTTTTAGTTTTTAATGCTAAGTAGATTTCGAGAACTAGATAAAGAACTCTCAGCATGCAGGTATATAGTGAACATAGTAGTATTATACATACTTGCATGTTCTTTATAATGAGAGCTCATTTATCATCAAGGATTTAGGCCATAGCCTAAACCCTTCTCCTTTGAGATAAATAGATAAGTTGAAATATATGAATGAATTTTTATCAATGTCCTTTAGCTTCAACACCCCTCTTTCAGCTGTACTCAAAATGGACATATTAATCTCTTGCGATGTTCTAATAGTTTCTTGTTAAAGTGACATCAGAGCTAGTGGCAGGATTTATTGCGGTCGTAAAACTAAAAGCCAGCACAGAGATGCGACAAGACTGTCTCATAAAATTATCTAGCAATGAGTTTATTTTTAATAAAAAAATATTTTCAACTAAAAGCAGCAAATATTAATAGGGGAAGGAAGAAGGATATATTATATTAGGAGAAAATTCTGTGAAAGTCAGCTAAATCTGAACTTTAATTTGAACTAAAGTGTAATCCTAAACTAATTAGTATTATACAGATCATGTTCGCATGTATTGTAATGACATGGAGAGCTGGCTGCATCTCCGCACGGAATCATATTATTATGCTAACAGGTGGAATATTTATGAGATACAACCAACTGTGCGATTCTCTAAAAGTGATTGCTACAATGTGACAATTATAATCGGCTCTAATAGAGGCTCACTTGCTATTTGGAAAAATGCATTGTTACATAAAGAGCGCGATAAATTCAAACAACTACAATTATTGAGACTGTAGGAATGATTGACACAGCTTTACATAATCGGCCTGCAGGGCTAAGATGCGCGCCACGAGAAAATTTTGTATACACGTTTACGTTTTACGTACTGACCTACTATACTGGTGTGCTATTCTGTTTGTATTGTGAGAGAGAGAACTGAGAGTTTTCAATTCTCGCCCTTTTCCACTAGGAATAAGGAGGGTGAAATAAAAACTCTATTCACTATGATATTCAGGAATATCCACTAGGATATTCCTCGACTCGGAAGTCTGACGTCTGCGTCCGTAAGAGCGTAATGAAACAGTTGCCTCGTCAGGCAGTGCTGTCTTCGCGCAACGCTGTCACTAATGCGTGTGTGGAGTGGTGCGGTGCGGTGCGGCGCGCACATCGCCGAATTGCAGATTAATTGGTTGTCGCCGAATTGGAGCTACCATTAGAGACAGGGATTTTACTACTAAGGGCCCGGGTAGACACGATGGTTTTTAGCTTTTAGCGGCGATGCCTCATTTTATTACGAAACCCTAAAAATTACGCTACTTCAGTCATTGGTAGATGTATATACATATTTTTTTTTAATTTTGCTGACATGTTAATTTCACCAGTTTGGCTTTTATTAATTACTTCTTATTTAGTGGCATAATTATTGTTAAATTGTGTAATTTTTAACGGATTTAGAAAACCTTTAATAATAATTTTCTAAAGATTTGCAACGCTCTGACCGGGCATAATTCATACAAAATGAACGTGAGATATTTGTATAAATATGATAACAAAATAAGCCTTAATGAATAATAACCAAAACATGAAGTATATACTGGAATTAGTCCTGAATCACATTTGTAATGAAAACATCCTCGGGCGGGCACGGAAAATCCTTTTCTGCTGATAGTACCTACCTGCTGACCCTTTTAATCCGTCACAAAAAGATTATACGTATGAATATTTTTTTTGTTGACATTACGTTATAATTTCGGGAATTTAAATACGTACCTCACATTTATAATGTTTTAATAATTACTTTTACGGTGGGTACCTATTAATTTCTAACGTCGGCTTTGTCCGTCCAAAACAAAATACTTTTGAAATTTTCTATTCTTTATGACTAGGTAAAGTCTATCTACTTATCGTCTTTAGCTAGTCAGGTTTTTTGCCGTTATTATTCTTTAATTTTACAGCCTTGTCCAGGTTTTCGCTTTGAATCTTGAAATGTTTACAGATTCTTTTTCTCCGAGAAAAAGTTTGTTTGGAATTTGGTGGAAGATATTATAATGAAGTATAGGAAAAACAAATCATTCATTATTCAAGCAATTTTCAGGAAAATTTATATTTGGACTTTCGGTTAAAAATATTTAAAGGGGTTGCAAAGATAAAAGCTAAGTTAGATGACGCTTTCTGTTAATTTCATTTTCACGAATCTAGGGGACAGATAATCGTAGAAATTATATTGAGTAAGGGATCCTATCCACTTAAAAATACACTTACTTAGGGGATGATTTAGGTATGGTTGGTGAAAACAGGCATTAGCTTTTCCAGGTAGGTACTTTTGTCTAGGTAGGATTTGCCTAAAGTGAGGATAACAAATGCCCCCAGTGAGCACAACCACAGAGTTATATAACCAGGTGCTAGCGCCGACTTGTGGTTCCGATAAATTCCCCTCGCACCTCACACGAATGAGCGCATTACGTAAACGTGTACTGTATATTCCAAGAAATTAGAAACGGACTACGAATTAAACAAGAGTAAATTTAAAATTTAAAACACCCCCGACATGTTACAAAATACAACATCCTAATCGCTAGTCAGTAATCGTTAAAATAAAAATATGAATCCGCCATTTTGTGACAGCGGCCATCTTGGACGGCGGCCATCTTGGACTACAGACACATCAAACTTATAACACCAATTATAAACTTTGGATACTTTCACTGGGTGGTTGTAATCGTACAATATTATGTTACCTTGTCGTCTTTATCGTATTTGTTAAGGATTACCAACCCAGATAGCATCCTGATAGCCTATAACAACAAAATAAGTCTAAAAACATGCTAAGTAGGTAAATACGAGGAATTGCTAAAATCGGTTGTGTACTTTTTGAGGGAAATGAGCAGGCAAAGATACACCCAAATTGTCAACTCAGTTTCGCTAATAGAAACTGCGTTAAAATCATATTAGGTACCTACTTATACAATTAAATTATTATGTACACTTATACATATTATTTTATTTTACCTAACAAACTTAAATTACAATGTCCCGTTACAAACGCCACTTGTGGTGCTAAAACTACAATTTGATGGAGCGTTTCTAGATTTTTTGATGTTGGAAAAAATGTAACTCCACTTACCAGCTTTATTTTTACTTTATGTACTTACTTAAATAGTTTATTTAGGGTCCTAGTAATTCTCTAAAAAGTGAGTAGCTTGTGCTTTCAAAAATCAACTTCTCAAACGTATACCTACCTAAATCATGATCAATCCCACTTCTGAAAACATTCTCATACGTCTTTCACGTACAAGGTACTGGCCAGCGAGCCAGCGTGAGTAGTAATAATTGTGTTTGTTATAGTTAAGAGCGTCTCGCCCGTGGCTGTTGACTGCGGAAATACTGCCTTTACACCACGAGAGGGAGCGAGTTAGCAAATTAACCTTCAATAGTTAAAAAAAACCTTGAATAGTTAAGCTTTCTATAGAGAAAGTGTGGTCATCCCACTTCTGAAAACATTCTCATACATCCGTTCCATGTACGAAGTACAGGCTAGTGAGCTAGTGTGAGTGGTAATTGTATTTGTCGTAGTTAAGAGCGCCTCGCCCGCGGCTGTTGACTGAGTTCAACCAGTGTTGACTGCGGAAATACCGCCTTTACACCACGAGAGGGAGCGAGTGGACAAATCGACCTTGAATGGTTGAACGTGAAAGATTTAAGGGATTTTGGCTTAGTTGTGACAACGCGTATCAAACGATCACGCTGTAAACCAACGTTGACCCCGATCGTTAACTAGATGGGTATCCTAATCTGGCCTTTTCCTCTGGAAGAGATCTTAACCATCAGCAATGATACGAGAGAGAGAGAAAGAGAGAGAGAGATTAAATTTTCTGTAAAAAGATTGCGGTCACCCCACTTCTGAAAACTTTAAAGCCATAAGGGAAAAAGAGTTTTAGATTATACACGGAATATATGCATGCAAATATTTTTGAAATCCGTCATGAAATAACGGGCAGCTAGATCATCAAAATTGAGGGTAATTAAAGAATAGTTTCCTTCATCGTTGAAGCAAATTATATTTAATTGCTTAAAACCACCTTAAAACGCATAAAAATCAGTAGCATAACAGAATCATATTTAATTTTGAGTTTTGCAACTTGCAACTAACAAAAATTAAAGTACCTATATCTTTCGTGTCTTGCACCACGTCCTAATTCTTCAGCATTATTGGCTTTATTTAAGGGAATCAGCTTTGTTTTCACAACCAATGATGAAATACTCATATGAACTCAATACACGCATATGGGAATTTATTTGCTTTCCTTTAGTATTGTGCTAGCCATAAAAGCCCCGATCTTATAAGCTTTCGTAATTTTCATGATTTTATTTTCTCTCTTCATCTTCTAAATATATAAAGGAAAAAGGTGACTGACTGATTGACTGATCTATCAACGCACAGCTCAAAGGACTGGACGTATCGAGCTGAAATTTGGCATACAGATAGCAAAAGAAATCACAACAAAAGTTAGTACAACTTTTACCTTCTAAGCTTTCTCACAGTCAGGTATAAAGCCATCTGAAGCAGAACTAATAATATAACCACAACGTCAACAAAAAATACCTCTTAAGTACCACTCACATATTGATCCAGACCACTCATAGTGCCTAAAATGATTGTGATATTTGTTCAGGACGATCTCTGGAGAGCCTTATCTAGGTCCCCGAAAGCCTTACGTTATATTAAGCGCTGATATAAAACAGTAGACGCTTTATTTCGACATTTGTCGCGAATAAATCACAATTTGAGAGAGCCATAACCGCACTCTGCCAAGAAATGCTGTGAGATGAGTGTTTTGATGGCACGGGGAACACACGGGTGTATAGTCCCTGCAAAAACGATCAGAAAATTTAATATTTTTTTATTAATTATACAGTGATTTATTCCATTGGAAATGTCAGTTATGTGCATAAAAAACCAACAGAGTATTACAGATTTTAGATTTAATTCGTGGTTTAATGACATAATTGTTATAAAATAATAATCGAAATATCGACAATCCAAACTAAAATACTTACCGTAAAACGTACTATTTTATAACAATTAGAGCATTATAGAATTAGAATTTTAAAATATCATTGATACAAAGGAATCACCAATGAAAAAATGAATCACCAATCCATTTGCTTACAATAATTCAAATTATTCTTAATAGTTCTCTTCTCTTTTATTCTGCATTTACCTGTACTTAAATTATTTATTTAAAAGTCCGTATCATTTATTTGATTTGCTATTATTCATTGTTTTAAGGTTATCGATTTCTATCCTATTTAATAGCTAAGTTTTTTTAATACAATGAAATAATGGTTAATTGCTCTAATGAGCAAGTAACCATTATTTCTTTCAAATATTTCAGTTTATTCAATTTTTTGTTCGTATTTTACGGTTGATATATTGATTCCTGGTCATAAAGTTAATGGTGAAAATAATAAGAGACACAACATTTCAATATTTATTCAAATTGATTGGAAAGCTAGTGTAGATGTGATATAATATGGTTACTACCTTCATTATATTAGGTCAAAACGCACGTAAAAGTGCGAAATACATTACGCTATGTTTCCATGTAACCTGGCCGCTTTCGCATCGCCGATGTTGATATGAACTTTATATTCCTCAAATTTACATAACCTATTTTATGAAAGACATTTTGTTCCAGCGCTCATGTGCTCCCGGTTACTTTAGCGTATACCGAAATGAATCTTTTATTATAATATGCACTTAGACTTTTGGGAAATCCTATTCTCTTTAGGGTTCCTGACACACGTGCTCTTAACTAGCATGATTTTATTACTAAAATACTATGCTATTATTGAATGATTCCGTGATTGGATTTTCCGGGATAAAAAGTCTACGTCACGTGTGATTGAAGGATAAACCAACAAATAAACGCACTGTTGTGTTTATAATATTGTTAAGGATTGCTATAAAGTAGCATCCGTCTACAAACACTGCTAATAATAAGCAAGCCAATTTCAAGTAGGTATGTGTAGTGTCTTGAGATCGACTGTCAACCTTGTGAAGAGGTGCTTCTAACACTGCATTTCCCGTTGAGAGATCACCATTCGAGAACCCAAGGTCTACCAATCTTGGCGAAGACTAATTTCGCCCCTTGAGTGAAAATCTCTTCACAACAAGTTGTGGCATCTTCCAAACACCCACACAAGAAATTCGTACTAAGACACTTGATTATATCGACCAACGTTTGGTAAATTCGAAACGAACTCGACACTAGTTCACGTAATGGAAAACGAAGTTTGAGTGATTGAAGCTGAATGAAGGGACGATGAAGCGAGCCTTCTGGCGTAGCCCATTCAACATTGTCTAGTTCGAGACTGTCAATATTGAAGACAAATGGGAAGAATTCGGCTTGGCATCTAGCTGTCCAGAAGGTATCCTTATTGTATTGTACCTATTGTAAAATTTCGTTTTGAAAAGAGCAACTGCTGAGTTTCTTATCGGCTATTTTCAGCAGAATTTGGTTTCCGAACCGATGGTAGAGTCTCGTCATAAATGCTATAGTATCATAAAAGCTTCACGATAAAAATAAATTTGATTTTGGTAGATTTTGATGGCATGTAGAGACCGAGTAAGGGTACCTATGGGGTTTAATTTACTGCATACCCCTTCCAAGTTAGCCCACTACGATCTTAGACATCATTATCAGTGAGATTGCATCATTTTCAGGCGAGTCAAAGGCTATCGTCGATGAAAGCCTTATCATGGGATGGAAATAAAAAGGGCAAGAACACGTAAAAAGCAAGGTAACAAAAAGGCCATAAGTATTGATAAAGTTAAATAAATACTCGTTCATCTCAAGTAACGCCGCCGACCCCTCATTTATTTGAATTTGGAAACAAGCAGTTTCCAAAACGATTTATTGGCGCGGAGTTTTTAAATCCCGAACGCTATTAAAGAAGGCTTGAATGGGAAAACTTTATTTACTCTCCGCCCGGTAAATGTTTATAACTTGTTTATTAGCTATTAAACAAGGTCCGAAGATTCACTTGTATTCACTTACAATAATATTTTAGTACGTAGACGTACATCTTACAACATATAGCATGTATAGAGTCCTTGAACATAAATATTTAAGGATATTTAGTACTTACTATGGACCCCCAACGCAAAAACAACGGAGTGTGTGTGTGTGTGTGTGTGCGTGTGTCTGTTGCATCGCAGCTCCTAAAATGATGAAGCGATTTTGATTTTATTTTTTTGTATGAAAGATGAATTAGTCGGGAGTGTTCTTAGCTATATTTGATGAAAATCGGTCATATTTTTACATATTTTTATTTTAATGATTACTGACTAACGATTAGGAGGTTGTAACATGTCGGGGGTGTCTTAAATTTTTAATTTTCACTTGTTATTATTGCGTCTGATAATTTATTACCTGGAAAATTACTGAATAGAAAGAATCATACTTTTCATATAATAAACTCTTTCAATTGATACGAGCATATTGCGCATAATTATGATAACCTTATGATTAGCCGACGCTGCGTTGCGTTGAGTGACTACTTTACTTTAGTTTTTTGTTTTTAGATTTTTAAGGTTGAGTTTGATTGTTTTTGGTAAAAGCTGTGGGTTCCATGCTCAAAATCTCTACGGGTTTCGGTTCCAACATGCTCAAGATTTCTATATCAAATGCTGTAATATTTATACCCTTCAGAACTTTCAAAGACTTTCTTTACGCTGCATATTATAGGTATATAGGAACTCAATAATATTTTTTTAACTAAGCTTTCTTAACAAACGTTTCGGATTATGCCCTAAGTCGCAACAATTGGAACTAATGAAGTAACATATTTAATTGGCCAGGGAGCGCGTAAGAAGATTACAAAGAATAAGCCGGATAGACAGACAGACGGACAGAAATATAGAAAAAAACGAGTGTTTTTTATGCAGAGCTATCTTTCAAAATCTTCAACGTTATCGTTTAACGAACATAACGTCGAAAGTTCAGAGGCGTGGGTTCGAAGTTCGAATCTCATTCATTTGAATGAATAAATGAATGAATATATTTTATTGTACACCACACATATTAAAAGAGATAACAAAACGATAAGCTTAACAAAGTAAGTATACAATTCGATACCTCCTACGTAAGTTGTTGTATTCCCAAAACGCTTACGTGACGCGTTAATTGTTGTGAAGGTCAATAAAATGGTTTAGGCCGTCGTTTTCATAACGATACAACTTTATACGTCTTGAAAGTATGTAACAAAATGCTGTTTTTAATTTTTTTTTTAACTAACATAAAATAGATAAAAAATGACATAGTGCAAAAATCCTGAAATGCCAATTTTGTGGGATACCTACCACAACTTACGGAGGTATCGAATTAGTATAATAGGTTGTTAAATCAATCTCACTATAGGATTTTTTCCTCGCGGTGAAATCCCTGCCTATTTGCAATGGTCGTGTTTCGCTGACGAGTCGCACGATCGCCGTTTTTATTCCGACTGATGCTTTCCATAACTCAAGTCTACACGTGCTACAAATAGTGCCCAGTCTCCATTGTAAGCTCTAGGGGCTATAAAACCGTTATTGGTTTATCTGAAACGTCGGAGTAACATTTTGTTACAATAAAATCGTGTAAGAGCTGACATGACCTAGTAAAAGCAATAATATTGTAATTTAAGTTTATACTTACTGGATCTTGGCTACGGTAGCCATTCCACCACCTCCTTTTTGGAAGTCGGTTAATAAATAGAAGATATTAGTGTGCAAGCACAGGAGCATCCTCTATTCTCTTATTTTCAAAGCCCGATGAGAATAAACAGAGACCAGGAGCCATCAGATCAAGAGAAGGATCGCTAATGGACTAAAGTTGATCTCAACAAAAAGCATTCGTTTGTTTATTAAATTCAAATTCAAATTCAAAATTTATTTATTTCATGTAGGCCAACTTGTAGCTCTTATGACACGTCATAAATCTACCACCGGTTCGGAATGCAGATTCTGCTGAGAAGAGCCGGTAAGAAACTCAGCAGTTGCTCTTTTCAAAAAAATTTTTACAAAAAGTAACAAAACTATGCTATGTATACAGTGCTTCCACAATGAAGCTTCAAAAATGCATACGTAGGCACACACAATCCAACGCATGTCAAGACGGGCAGAAAAAGCAGACCCATTCCCGTTGATGGCACCCGTTCACGAGCATGATCCAACCGTTGCTTCGCTCAACCATATTTGAGGGAACGTAACACACGACACCACCACAGAACTTTTTAAAAAGAGCATGACATACTTAGGCATTAAAGTGCGATATAGCAAACAGTCAGAAGCTTTAGATACAACTCCGTGCCACTCAGTTTAAACCGAGCGTACATCTAGGCATCTGTCCATCGCCGATACGTCCCTGATCCCTCGCAAGAGGGTCGGAAGTCGATTACGGACCGGAAATGGACCGTAGACGACCGAACGAACTGCCGGATTACGTATTAACAGTTTTGCGTTAGCCGATTTGTGATTTGATCGAGATTCGATTAAGTTGGCCGTCGGAGAGTTAGCCGTTAATAGAAGCTGCTTGATTTGAGTTCACGAGCGGTTTTAATCAAGCTGTAATTAATGTTACTTACGAGTAGTGAGCGTAGTGTTGGGCTATTGATCGAAACAGTTTTTGGTCAGTGCTTATAAGTGATTTGATAACTAACACATTTTTTAGGGTTCCGTAGTAAAACTACAAGAAGTTCGTTCGTCTGTCCCTCTGTCCGCAGCATATTGTAGTGACTACTGGTATTAATAAAAATTCTTTTCAAAAAACCGACTTCAAACGCCACTACAAAGTATAAAAATAATTTTATTTTGTACACGTTTGTTGAAGTCGGGCGGGCTTAAATAGAAACGATGAAACCGATACGCGATGCTCGCCCGATTTCAATAAACGTGTCTCTTATATGTCACCACAAGATAAGCGTCGCGCATCGATTTCATCGTTTCTAGTTAAGCCCACCCGACTTCAACAAACGTGTACAAAATAAAATTATTTTTATACTTTGTAGTGGCGTTTGAAGTCGGTTTTTTGAAAAGAATTTTTATTTTAAGCTTTTTAGTGTAGCTTGTTCCTGTTTCTTTCTCCGTGTAGAACTACATTAGTTCTACACTTGGTACCTACAGTACTTATTAACAATACACAAGAGCTAGGACTAGGAGCTCCATGACGTAGTCCATGGTTGGTACCAACAATATCAATTCGAAAGCGTCAGTTCGTAATTACTCCATCTCTGCAGCATCAGGATTGAGGAGCTAGAACCTTGAGCATTATGATGTAGTATATGCTTGGTACCAACAATATCAATTCGTAAACGACAGTTCCTAAATCCTCACAGTTTAGGTAGGCAGTACCCCTGCAGCATCAGTATTGAAGAGCGAAGACCTTGAATTCCACGATGTAGAATATGCTTGATACTAACAATATCAATTCGCAAGCGAAAGTTCCTAAATCCTCACAGTTTAAGTGGGCAGTACCCTGCAGCATCAGGATTGAGGAGCTAGAACCTAGACCTCGATGGAATAGTATATGCTTATTACATATAATAACAATTCATGATGAGCAGTTCCTAAATCTCTACAATTTAGGTGGGCAGTACCCTGCAGCATCAGGATTGAGGAGCTAGAACCTAGACCTCGATGGTGTAGTATATGCTTATTACATACAATAACAATTCATGGTTAGCAGTTCCTACATCCCTATACATTAGGTGGGCAGTACCCTGCAGCATCAGGATTGAAGAGTAGGATCTGGAGCTTTATGATCTAGTATATGCTTAGGCCAAGCATACCAATTCGTAAACGACGGTTCCTAAAGTCCCATAATTTAGGGGGGAAATACCCCTGCAGCATCAGGCTTGAAGAGTTGAAGGTAAAAATTTTTATGGGACCATTTCGTGAGCTTCCTCTGTTGATTAAAAAAAAAATCTCGTGAATCGGTCCAGAAACCTCGGAGTAATCGGTGGACATACATAGAAAAAAAAAAAAAAAAAAATATACCGGCCGAATTGATAACCTCCTCCTTTTTGGAAGTCGGTTAAAAAGATGTAATTTGGCAAGATTATGCATATTATTTACGCCGGAAAAGTTGTACAGTAAAACGATGAAAAAAATTATTTGATTTTGTTCTTTGCATACTATTATGGAATAAAGGTCTGTAATAAAAGTTATTATTATTATTATATTCCAAAACAAACTGCTCGCGACTTCGTCCGAGTGGATTTAGTTTTTTAAATCACGTGGACATATTTATAAATTACTAAACCATTGTTTGGTACCTCTGTTGCACGCCCGAAGAGGTAATGTATTTCAATGGATTTTTTCCTATTTTATTACTATAATGCGTAGATATAGGTTATCTCCATATAATAGTTTAAAACTTTTCCCCCGCCGCAAAGAACCGGCAAGAAACTCATCGATTACTCCGGCTCTATAAACTTTAGATAACACTGAAACAGGAAAATATCATCGGTATTTTTCATGTTGGTGCCTCCACGCCTCGTCGCCCTTCCCTTGGCCAGGGGCCAAGCGATCCGTCACTTTAACTGGACACTTGCAACTCTATTGCAAATGGCCTATTTGCTCCGGCTCTTCAATATACTACCCTTTTTTACCCGACTTCAGAAGGGTTATGGCTTTAACAGTCTATATATTTTCAGTATAACTGCCTCGATGGTCAAGTGGTTAGATTCGGCTGCAAATGATTAGGTTCCAGGTTCCAGGCCAGGCGAAATATACATTGGTTGGGTGTTTCTATCAAAAAATTCACAGTATGTACTAGCGTGAAATTAGATGGTGTCATCCCCGTGCCTCGATCGTGACTCGTGCTCTCCCTTCATGTCAGACCGACCCACTAAACTATGAGAGTGAGGGAATAAAGAGTGATAAAATGAGATTAAAAATCTCAGCGTTACGTGAAAATTAATCCTTCTCAATATAGATTCAGAAAAAGCAAACCTTCGTGAATCAGTTTCGCGATACATTTCCTCCAGTGTGAGAAAACAGAAAATAAAGTCTTATCAAACTAAAAGTGCCTAAAACTAAATCGAGTGTGTCCACTATAGTTCCTGCTAAAAGTAGAACACATTACTGTTAAACGTAATGAAATGGAGATAAATGCTAAGAAAAAAGATAAGGAGTGTTCGGCAAATTAAATTGGAAACTTCTCCATAAGCCCACACCAAAACGACCAAAGTACCTTCTTTATATTTTAAAATATACACCATATTTCTAGTGAAAATAATGTTCAATTTTCGGTAAACTTTGCATAACGGTAGAGTCAACTTCTGCGAATAAGGGAAGAAGGAAAATTTGTGTCGTATCGGATTTTAATTTCTTCTCAGAATTAATGACTGCTTTCGTTGGGGTTCGTTTTCGATTCATACGTTAAAAAGTGTATTGGAGTTTTGAATAGGAAATATTAAATATTGACAAATAATATTTTAAGCAAAAACGATTTTCCGACGTCCGTGTGTCATAGTTTCAGTTGAAATAGCGAACCACTTGAAAAGATCACAGAATACTTTTACTTGCTTTTAACTGTAGCTTCTATTTTGGTAATTAATAAAAAAATTAAAACCTTTCCTATTCCTATTAATATTATAAATGTGAAAGTTTGGATGTATGGATGTTTGTTACTCAATCACGCTGCAACGTCTAAACCGATTTGGCTGGGCACAGAGTTAGATTTTATTATAGACTGGAATAGCACAAAGGCTCCTTTTTATCCCGGAAAATAAGCCAGTTCCCGCGGGACTCTAAAAAAACCTCAATTTATCATAAAAAAACCTTGAAAAATTTCATTTTTTGCGTTAATTTTTTCAGCTTTATCTTAAGAGCTGTATGTACTTAATACACCTCTCTTTTATAGTCCTCTACTTGATTTACTCGTAGGTATCAGATATTAACTTCATCCATGCATGCCTCCTTTTACGGCGAGTCCTCTCATATCGTCGCTCCAACACTGCACTTCCCGGTGCGAGATCGTCATTCCAGCGTCTCCAGTAACGATCATGGGTATTTCGAACTGTGTGTCACGCCCATCGCCATTTCAGCTTTGCGACTCAATAAGCTATTGCGGTAGCTGTGGTTCTACTACGGTTTTCCTTACGATTTTTGGACCCCATGGCAATTTAGAGAGGGGTTCGGGCGTCCCCGTGGTCTCCAGATGAGCCTACCATCAGCACTACTTCGATCAGGGTCACGGTGTCAAGAATGCAGTACAATTTCTATCTCTCCGTATCTATTCACTCCCATCACTGGCAAGAGTGAATAGGCATCTTCTAGGCAAGCGCGCTCCAACCTAGACGTCATCAGTGCTATCCAGTACTGATTGTCGTCAAGCGCAAGCCTATTTCAGGAAAAAAAAAATATACTGAAATCTATAGAGCGTGCTCTGAGTTAGCTCGAACGTAAGATAGTGTTAAAACGGGACAAAATTAATATGCTTTGACATAAATCTGTCTCATTTTATCTCTGCTTGAGTCTGAGCAGAGCCTTGTGACAGAATGTGAAAAACCGGATTTTAATCGATATTTTGGTTCTTCAAGAAAATGGTACTATAAAAAGTATAATCAAACAAATCCCTTACGAGTATGTTGGTTGCGTAGATATACCTACAGTTCTCGTTCTGTAGCAGAACCTTTTCAAGGTTTGTTTGTCTGGTCTATAGATTTCAGCCCTTGTGCCTTGTTTGTTGTTGAACTGAACCCTTTGTACGTGAGGCCGACTCGCACTTGGCCGATTTATTTCTATTATTTTTTATGAACTATCGCACTTCCGCTAGAGTAGCTCCCTGTTCTGGTGAAATATTCAGCAGGGCGGATTTGACGTCAATCCACTTGATTTCTCTGAGGCTTTGCACTAGTGGTTTAGAGGATTATCACTTTTTTAGTTGAAAAGATTGAAATCGCACATTTTTACAGGATTCTGTTCTGTATTGCGAGCGCAATAAAAACTAAAATGGACCGAATGACAACTGTTATTTTTTACTAAAAGATTGCTATAACAACTATTATAAATGTTTGTCGAATAGTTACTAGGTATATTGAAATTGCGATGTCAAACACACGAACGATAAAAAAACCAGAATAAATAAAGCTTAAGTTCCTACTTTAGTTTTTTACTGATGACAGATGATGGTAAGTGACGATGCAGTCTAAGATGGTAGCGGGCTAACTTGAGAGGCATGGCCTGGTATGGCAGTTTATATTCAACCCATACCCCAAATCTGTTTCTACACACCATTGTACCGGAACGCTAAATCGCTTGACTGCACGGTCAAAGCCTCCCATCAGATCAGACGAGAGACAATTCAGAATTTACGAATTCTCCGAAACCCACAGCGCTCCCCATTGCGCTAGGGAGGTCGTCAAACATTTGTTTATGTCTAATCTAAAAATGAGCATCAAAGTATGTTAAGCCACATCCAAAAGCGTACCTACCAAGTACAGAGTTAAGTCAACAACTGTGCCGACATTTAGGTATACTTCCAGCAAATACAGTGCGAATTTTCCACCACTCGTAGTTGCTTGAACAACATGTTAGAACTCGATTCCTCTGTACACACAGACGTACCGCATTGTAGATACAAGTGGATATTCCGTAAGTCTGTGCAAATTTTCTGGAAACACCTGCTAAAATCAATTTTCCGGTATACGGGCACAATCTTCGATGTAGTTTTTTTTTGTTTTATTTTCGATGAATGGAAGTGCAGAAAGTATTGTTGTCGCTCCGATTGGTCCAAGCTAGCTCCAGGTCAGAGCTTGTTCGACTCCAGATCGTACGCCTTGGTTTCGAAACCTGAGTGATGGGTCGGGCAATAAAATAACATGGGTTTCAGGAAATTGTCAGCGGCCCGGAGTTGGGAAGTTAACGGTATTCGCCATTGTGCTGAGGTGGGCATGTAAAGTCTTCGGTCCTGCGCCTGAGCCCTTTCATTATTACATCCTTTTTTAATCGACTTCCAAAAAAGACCGACTTTAAAAATAAAAACAGAGTACAATAAGCGGCCTTGATTTATATTCTCCTCTTCCATCCAAATAAGTGGAAAGTTTTAGGAATGGGTACGATAGTAGTGGAACGGAGAGGGATTGAACCTGCGACCTTTCAATTTTCAGCACCTGTAACCTTTGTGGTTATTGAGGCTTAATTTTTAATTATGGAGAACTCTGTGGCATGCAGGTTTCCTCATGATGTTTATCTTCGCCGTCAAAGCGATGTTAATTACAATCGCAAATACTTACGTACCTATAGCTACGCAAAACTCGAGGTGCGTGCTTGAGATTCGAAATAAGGACCCCTCGAAAAGGCAGCCAAAGCCATATAAATCACATACATTCAAACATAATATTATACATAGATTTTTAAAGAATTCCTTTATCAAAGAATACCCAATATAATACGCCGTACGTTATTCACCATTGATTCCAACTATAGATTACAAATATTACGATAACAATCGGGTAATTATATTTGGGGATACAATAGAGGTTTTAGTTTAGATATTAATTTTCGTCAGAAGGGCTTGTTAACTGAAATATCCAAGATAAGAGGCGTTAATAAATTAATTTTATTTCCACTTGTTTCATTAATGTATGTTTAAGTGATTTAGGAGCCCGTTAGACGGTAGGTTATGTTTGAAACAATTCGTGATTATGAATATGAATGACTGGTAGAGAAAAACTTCCGATATTAGTCGTGCAAACATTAATCTTTGCATTAGCCTGCAGTCATAGCAGTAACTGTTGTAATCCTGACAGAAGAACGTACCCAAGGAGATTCAGCACTTCATACTTCAACTACCTATTATTCAAATGCATCATTGTTCCTTGACACTGAAATAACTGCTTCACGTCAATGTTCGATGACAGACTAGCTAGCGAAATGATCTTGCACTCACATTTAGTGGTTCCACAAATCGAACTAACATACGATATCCACTTATTTTTCTGTGATCGAAAACCCGTAGATACTTTATCATGTCGAAATTTTACAAATGTTTACTATCCAGCTGAGGTATACTCCAATTAACATGCACACAGATAAAATATTGTAAATAACTACGATGGAATAAATAGAATAGAAGCCTCAATAGCCCAACGGTTAAAGGTGCGGATTGAAAACGGAAAGGTTGCAGGTTCGAACCCCACCCTTTGCACTGTTGTCGGACCCACTCCTAGCACAAGCTTTCCGCTTATTTGGAGGGGATAGAAGGATATTAGGTAACTTCTGCTTAGCTTATACTCTTTTAAAAAAAATAAAAAACAAAAAAACAACTCATTCACAAGTCATTATGTTCATGGCCATTGATCATTTAAAGGCACATTTAAAAAAAAAATTAGAAACTATCGTCTAATGGACGCCTTATGGAGTGATTACTTATTATTGATCAAGACTGCACGAAGAACTCCCTTGTCTAAGGCATGAATTATTCATTAATCCTAAGGCAATATATTAAAGAAAAAACTTTGTAGGTAGGTACCTACAGCAAAACCTATCATCTAATGGAAGGAACAAAAAATGGAATTTAATTAATTTAACTTCACATTGAAATTCACTGTTGAATTCCACACATTTTACAATCGAGTAAGGAAAGACAAATGTGAAAAGGGAATGTACGCTGTCACCTCGTCAAGCTTTTTACCCGAATACTTAGAAACTTAATCTATAACATATAAATCGAGTAACCCACAATAGTTTACTTGGCAAGCCTTTTAAGTAAGCAACGTTGGCACTTGAATATTAAAAATATTGCTTCATCCTATCGATAAAATGCTACAAGTTCACGAACTAGATTAAACTCGCCTAATTTTCCAACCGACATATTACACGACAAATAAAACTAAAGAATAATTAATTCCGACTGTGCCACTGTAAATTATTCAAATACCTACTAGCTGATGCCCAGTTGATGTTTTATAGTTCCCGCGGGGACTCTCTTATTTTCCGAGATAAAAAGTAGGGTATGCATTATTCCAGACTATAATCTATCTGTGCCAAATTGGTTCAGTTGTTGCGGCGTGATGAGTAACGAACATCCATCCATCCATCCATACATCCAAACTTTTCGCGTTTATAATGTTAGTAGGAGTAGGATATAATAGGAATACGTCCAGTCCATGTAGAGTCTTTATTCCAAACTGATGAATACACTCTACAGACTACTGACATGCTAATAGTTTAAGTATAACTTCTTACACCATACCACCTTTATACCGCCATGTTGGTTTCGTGGACATATAAGCTACCTTTTATTGCGGAACATAAAAGGGTTCCAGCGAGTTTATAAAAACCACCACGCGGCCGAAATCTGCTAAGCTAGTGAAAAATCGGTAATTCTGTACGCACAATGTATTCGTTGATCAAAACAAAACTAAATCATAGTAACGAGCTTAATCGTTTGCCAAGTAGCTACGTCGCTGCCTAACCGAAACGCAAAATGGCGTCGATAGCGGTGATAAAGCAGAGGCGACATTTGGAAGCCGCCCAATCGCTAATAACGCGTCATAACAATCACTGCGAATGGAGATTTTGCTGTGGAATCAGATGAGCGTTACGGAATTGTGTTTAACTTGCGAGAGCGACGACGCACGGAACCGCAGTCTAGTGGTTCTGTTAGAGCTTGTGACACATTTTATATTTCTACTAGCTGATTCCCGCGACTTCGCCCACATGGTTTTAGTTTTTAAAATCGCGCCGGAACTCATTCATTTTCCGGGATAAAAGTAGCGGACTGCAGTACAGTTCAATTGAACAAAGTGAGTATTCCGCTCAATATCTATATTTCACAGTAAAATGAACAGATAAAGAAGACGTTGTACCTACCCTTGATATAATTATATCCCTTGGTATATAGCTGTATACATAGTTATATCCCTAGGTATTTAGCTATAAACTGTAGTATAGTTATATGAAAGCGGTTTATAACTATCTTACTAGACTAATCTGGTCTAATAAGCATTTCAATTGATTAAGTTACTAACATGGTTATGAACCGAAATTCGACGCGGGGCGCAGACTACGATACATATTTAGGTCGTCATTACCCCTTAAGTAAAACCCCTACAATTCGGTGGTAACTGTTCGTACATAACCTAACCAGTACGTAACCTAGTAAGTATTTCGGTGTAAAAAAGTTTTCTGGGTGGTTATTAGATTAATCTCGTAAGATAGTTAAGTTACTAGATCGTACTCGTATCATAGCTATATTACGGTATATAGTTATATGATATCCCTAACTATGTCACGGCTTTAAACATCTTACTGCGACATGTACACATCGTCACTTATCGAACAACACAACGCAAGTCGAAAGTTGGCTACTTGGAAAAGCTACTGTAGATTTATCCAATGACAGTTAAAATTAAAAACCGCCAACTTTCAAGTTGCGTGTTATGTTCGATAAGCGACGATATACGATGGCTTATAAGTGAGTGAGACAGTTATAGGATTAACATTTATGCGCGAAGTTCCAGTGTGTAAGATCGCACTTCGATGAGTCTGCGCTCTACAGTGTACAGTGTATATTACACTAGTGTCGGACACCGAGTTAGTAAGTCGGTGCAGTTTTTGCGGCATGATGTACGGCCCATTAGCACGTGCTGAGTGCGCGCGTCACTGAGATATTGCCGGCGACGACGTTTTTGCGACGCTCGGTCGATTACAACCCTGAGAACAGCCTAATAACTAATACCTTCTTCTGGAGTTTAGTATTAGTTTAGTTTTGACACATTTAATAAGTAGACAAAGTTGCTTCGAAGCATTCGGCTTTGCTTCAGCTGTCCACAAGCTATGTCGATAAGCTACATTTTTGTTTTGAAAAGAGCAACTGCTAAGTTTCTTGCCGGCTCTTCTCAGCAGAATCAGCTTTTTCATGGTAGAGTCTTGACTTGACTTGTCACAAAAGCCACAAGTTGGCGTACATGAAATAAATAATTTTGAACGTTGACAATTCCTTTGAAATAGAAATAGAATACAAATAGCTTTTGAATAGTTAAAAGAATTACCACTGGTTCGAAATGCCGTTCCAACCGAGAAGAACCAGTAAGAAATTCGGCGGTTGTCTTTTTTAAAACTTTTTTTAAGTAGGTACCAAATTATATTGTTATGTTTTGTACAGTTTACAGTTATTGCCGTCTTAAGTAGATCCACGCTTTAAATTCAGGCTTTTTTATCACATTTTTAATAATTATTATAATCTACAATTATTTTTTTAAGTGTAATATACTATATTCATGGATGGTAATTAGCCATAATTAAAGTCTTCCACCACACAAAACTGTGCTAAGTTAAATTTTTTCACTGTACATTTAACTCAATTTACAATGTTTGTGCAAAACTAGTTAGTATCGCTAAGTCAGTAAGCCGCGAGTCCCGATGGCGACTGACCTAGCCACGACTTGAAATATAACTTTAACTCTCTGATTACACCAGTTTATCCCTTGACTAATGGGAAACGGTAACTTTAACCGTAACTTAAAACGAGACTTTAGAAATAAAATCTTCGTGAAATATTTGCTTTCGTGAGTTCACATTCTCTCTAAGTACTTGTAAGTATTATTTTCCTGTGGGATTAAAATTTCACGTGGTGACAACCTGTGTAAGCCATCTGTGTTGCTAATTTCCTTTACGTTCCTAGTACCTACGCACCGCAAAAATTTGGAATGCCCTTCCGGCTTCCGTTTTTCCAACTAACTATATAATGTGGTGTTTTTAAATCAAGAGTGAATAGGCATCTTCTAGACAAGCGCGCACCATCTTAGGCTGCATCTTCACTTACCATCAGGAGAGATCGCAGCCATGCGCTAGTCTATATTTCAAAAAAATTTGATCAAAATCAATTCAGCAGCCGTGAAAAGGTAAAAGATAGAACTTGACCAATAGGTATACGCAGTTAGGTACGTTGTTACATCACACTAATATCATAAAGGCGAAAGTGGTATCTGTGTGTGTGTGTGTGTGTGTTTGTTACTCCTTCGAGCCACAACGAATGTACCGATTTGGCTGAAAGAAATGGAGATAGTTCACACCTAGGATTAACAGTTAACACACAGGCTATACATTTTATTCCGGACTGAAGGACAAACCAATAAGCAAACACACTTTCGCATTTATAATTAACCGACTTCAAAAAAGGAGGTTGTTTTAGTAAGGATATCGTCCCCTTTCCATCGTGGTTAAAATTACCTACGCTATAGAATTCGTTTTCAATAGGTAGTGGGAATTTCAAGCGTATTTTATTCAAGTTCAAAGAGTCTCTAACTTCAATGGACTTAGTTTGTGTTAAGTATCTGGAACGAAGAACATTAAATATTCCCTTTCAGTGGAATATGAACAAAACCGTAAGCCATACACAACAATGAACTCCGATAGAAAATTAATACTGCCTGAATATTCCAAACTTTTTTTGGAGCTTCGCAAAAAATCTGTATCCGGAATTTAATACTGCTTGACCTGAATTGCGAAACTTTTATTTTGATTTTGCTTTACAAAAATTAGAAAATATAAAATTGAAGTAGATATCTAATTGATTTAACCGGGGAATTAACTTTATGTATGTAGGTAACATAGATACCTATCTATGTTACCTATCTATCTATACCTATCTATGTTACCTACATAGGTACATAAAGTTAATTGCCTACTACCTAGTAGGCAATTGAATTTTTATATTTGGTTTTTATTCTTTATTTGCTACCATATTCATTCAAATATTTCAAACATTCATACAAACATGATGTTTTATTTATTTGGTACCGAAAATCTCTCGAACATTTTTCGTGCATTCGCTCTATGATACAGCAGCATACCTAGTGCAGATAATATACCTATTGGATTTATTTTAAGCCTCAATAGCCCAACAGTTAAATAATAATAATACTAGTGGTTCGTCCCGAACTGAGACCTCGCGGTATCCCTACGTACTTTACTTTAGTAGCATCGAAGAAATGAATATTTCAAATCGAGATTTTATTACGAGTTAAAACGCAGTAACTTCTCTGATTCATCGCCCGGAAATGCCGGGAAAACAAACGGAACGTAAACACAATTAACGGGAAAAAGTCGCAATAAATCAAACATTCCTAACAACATAAGCATTGGGTGACGAGTTAATTATTCCGGGCCATCGATCGCGTTATTCCGTCCGGTAATTATAAATGATTGAATAAGTTAACCGACTGTGCGTTAAAATGATTGATGGCAATAATTCCCGCCCAAACAAGTCGTACGCGGCACGGACAAATAGATTAGCTCCTGCTACGTGTTACACCGTGGCGTAACAATATAACGGCGGAATTACACTAGCAAGTCGTGTTCATCAAAATTCAAAATTATTTATTTCATATAATGGCTCTTATGAAAATTCATGACTCTACCACCTGATCCAAAAGCAAAAATTACTGAGAACAGAAGAAACTCTGCTTCCTCTTTAACACACAAAATATTGCATTACAATTTTTTATATTGTACAAGCGAACTGATACCTATTAGGTACTATAGGATAAAGTACAATATCTTCTGACACTTTCTATGTTCTTAATTATAATTAAGAACCACGTTATTTTAGTTATTACAATTCAAAACCCAAGACTGACATTCTTGCAAAAACCAAAGGGTTTCATTGCTATGTGATTGAAGAGCAACCTAACAGACAAACACACTTTCGTAGATTATATTATTAGTAAAGATACCTAAATCTTGAAATATATTTATAATATTATATCCTGTTCAGCGACCTTTTAAAATTTTCTAAGCCTCTACTTTGTGAAAACCTATGGAATAATAACAATTCCAATATTAGTTAATTTAGAATTCGGTGTAAGAGACGCCCACGGCCCACTCGACCCGCAGGCTGTCAGATGGCCACAAAACGCAGAAATAAAACCCAAAGAAATTCGCAAAAAAAAAACTTTTCAGTAAAGTTACAAAACGGAATGGAAAAAGTTCGCTCATTATAACAGAATTAAGGGCGGTTTTTGGCCCCAAGAAAGAGTGTTGGAAAGTGTAACTGAGTTACCTCAGACGTGCAAATGTTAAGGACAGGTCGATTTCTTTTCATCATGAAAAGACCGCCTAGTTCTAAAATTCTCCAAAAAAAGTTGAGAAATCAGTTTAGTTCAAAGCCTTTTAAAGTGCGAGCAAGTTTGCGGCAAATTTCCAAAATAACACCCAAAATAACGCCCAACCCGTCAATGTTCACACTCTGTCTAACCCTGACGACATGAGTTCCAGCCTGCTCCGAAGTGATTCTGAACACAGCCCTTCAGGAAATCTTAATCCTTCCGTAAACTTTTTCGGAAATTTCAAAGGCTTCTCTCTCACACCTATTGATAAAAACCAACCGCAGAATGAAAAGGAAGATAATAAAGGCAAGAAACCCGAAAATGCTCCGAAAAGTGCGAAAATTACTCCAGTTCATAGAAGTGGTAGTAATAGTCAGAATATTGGTCAAGCCTTAAAGCCAGTAATGCGATCAGCTCCTCCGTTACCCGTAGTACCAATTACTACTAAACCAGTTTCTAGTCAGTTTCTAAAGGCTTTTTTTTTAATTTGCCAAGTTAGCCCTTGATTGCAATTTCACCTGATAGAAAGTGACAATGTAGTCTAAAATGGTAGCAGGCTAACTTCGAAGGGGATATGACAGTAAAACTTATACTTGCTCATCGATTTCTACAAGCCCTAATCGATCTCAATCGCTTGGCGCATAGGTATATATTATTACGCTCGTATTTAACAATAGGGTGGTAAATAGCCACGGCCGAAGCCTCTCACCAGACCAGACCTCGAAAATTGCCCCGCCTATCTACACCTTCCTACTTACACACCATGTCTTGCCTTTACATCAAGAACCTTGTCAGTTATCGAAAGGAAAATTATTGGTAGGTATTAAAAAATATTAGATTTAGACTTTCGAAACTACGCTATGATAGAACGGGAAATAAAGTTATACAGAATCTAATTAAGCATTAGAACGCGTATGTTTTAAAACATCGTATCAACAATATGGCGGCCCCTCGCTGTAACAAGCCCTTCATTACCCCCGTGGAGTTACCGAGTGACCCTAATTGTGTCACTTCGTGCGGAAAAGGGGCACTTAGTTACCATATGAGGCCCTACCACGGGTTCAGGCTAATCTAATGTAAATAACAAGTATTTTCGGGTGTACGTCATTTTCGTTGAGTATGTTAGTTTTGTTGTTTTACTATTTAACAGTTTTTGATACTTTCAGATATTTTCAATTCAAAAAAAGTTAAAACGAGACATAAATCTGTCTCGTTTTAACTCTGTCTCGAGTTTGGGCAGAGTTAGAGTGCAGTCTAAAGATTTCAGGCTAAGAGGCCACCTGCGCTCAGTAGTGAGATGTTAATGGGTTGTTTAAAATGATGATGATGTTGTCAAGTGCAACCCTATCTAGCGATAAAAAAATCTACGTGATAAATCTCACGGGCATCGGCTAGTTAAATACCTACCTGGGATATTTTTATTTCTGCTAGTATTTCCAATGATCCTTTTATAAATAAAGGCCGAAACGTAGTGGATTAGCGATGTTTCTGTTTCTGATCTGTTTACGATCGGGTCCAATATTGAGTTGCGACGCGCGTGTAGGGTCGGTATCCTCGTAAACACCTACTTTAATTAGAGGCCGTCCGTGACCTTTGTACTGCCTTAATGAAATTCCGATTTACTGCAAATATTGGGCTAACAGTTTTTGTAGGAAACCGTTATTCAGTTCGGGGGACGAAATCTATTTAGTTGGTTTTGAATAACGTCAGCGGAATTTCAGTTGATGTTGTAGTCAGCTTTTTTGCTGGACTTTGAATATTTTCGTAGAATCAAATTGATTCCGCGTGCTGGTGGCGCGGTGTAACCAGAATTTCGCGATAAAATTTAGCGTAAAAAACGTTAGCTTTTATTTTTGTGAGGGAAAAAGTAACATATCTCTCAACGAATCCTCAATTATACCCATGCAAAAATCACGTCGATCCTTATCTCTATTGCGGCGTGATTGAAGGACAAACCAATAAATAAATACACTTTCGCATTTTTACAATGCATCGATCCATCACTGTGAACTGGTCTGCGAACACTGCGTGGTTCTTCTATCTAAGAATATCCGCAATTACGATAAAATATCTTTACATTAAAAAAATTATTTTTTCGGGTTTTTAAATGAACGCATATACCCACCTTATTTTGTTCGTCTAATTTTGAACTATCAATTCACTTACAAAAATCTCATCACTCGTGACGGAATTTTCAATGTTAGCAGGTCCCGGTATATTATATTATTATAAAATATAATTTTAACACAAAGGCCAGACAAAACAACGGCTCTCACCGGAGAACATGTTATTTTCAGAGACAAAAGATTTTTGTACCGAAAAGTTTCTCTAAGGCCGAGATAATGAACACTCCGGGACGCAATTAAAACTGACTCAAATACGTTTCTTCCAAATCGCTTTTTTATATTCAAATATTAATCCCACGAGCCTGGAGAGCTTTGCTTCATCCATGTGGTGACCTGCAACTTTGCTTCATCAGCAAACCAGCAACGGCTCACTACTGAGCGCTGGTCTCTTCTCAGAGAAGGGCCATAGTCCACCACGCTGGCCCAATGCGAATTGGCAGGCTTCACTCATCTTTGAGAACATTACAGAGAAATCTCAGACGTGCAGTTTTCGTCACGATCTTTTCCTTCACCACTGAAGCATGTGATATTTAATTGCTTAAACGTACTTAACCCGGAACCTATGGCCCCTCAAATAACACCACAGTCCTAAACACTAGTCTATCTATTTCTTTTTACGTGCAATGTATGTAGAATAAGTTACTCAAGTCCGATGGGATGGAAATCCGACACGACCGAAGAGTGATCAGGCACAGGACTCGTGCTCTCCGAGGCACGGGGGTGACACTCTTCCTAACTCCAGGCTAGTACTACAATACATTTTTTGACCGGACCCGGAATCGAACTTGGGACCTCGCCATCCGCAATCGAAAATGCTAACCATTAGACCAACGGGGCAAAAGGTGAGCTAGGAGGTGTGCCAAGATATTAAGTAAGTAAAAGGGCACTTTGTAACAGTTATAGGTCCATGTTAGTTTTCCCAAGTCAGCGTGACCTCAGGCCAGTAGGGTTAGTATCATCGTATTCGTATTAGATGACATTAACTTCAAAGTAAAATAAACCTTAACTTAATGACTTAAAGTCACAAATTGAGTACAACCGATTTTAATTTGGAGCGTATCCGTATACGTAAACGTGTAAGAAGGAATGCACGAAGCTGATCTCTACTACAATGCATTTAATGTTCATTTTACTTTGACGCTGATGTTATCGAATACGAATACGAGCAATCGAATTAAATCTTATACTAACCCTACTGACACAGTCACACACAACTTTTTCACTAACTTGTAACGTAAACTTTGACTTAGTCCAACGACTATTGGAATATAGACTCTATTATTAACGAGGTAAGTTTTGTTTCTGTGTGCATGAATTTTAAGAGGCTTATAGTTGACGGGTCCCCGAAGACTGCGGTCGTCAAGTAATATGTAGTTCAATGTAAATATATACTGTACTATAAATGTTCAATGTAATACTCCTATCATTTGTGAAATTACTATGGATTGTTACTTACCAAAAGTAAATTATGTAACTGCTTTTTACACTTTTATTTCTCACTAGTCTAGATATTCCCAGTAGCTCCGTTCACACGTATTTAGGTGTTTTAAGAATTCCGTGGGAATGGTTTAATTTCCCGAGATAGAAAGGAGACTAAGCTCCATGCAAAATATCACAAAAATAGGTTTAACAGTTAGACCCTAGTAAGACCGTGTAATCCCCAATATTAAAAGATTTGCTTACGGAGGAACCCTAATTATTTCCGAGGTTAAATGTAGCCTCTCCGTCCTTGTATAATCCTCTACCTGTCTATTAATATAAGGCTTCCTTTCTAAAAAAAACTGTTGACATTAGGGACAACACAGCTTAGCCGTTGAAGTGATTTGGATGCTGGCAAACAGATAGCTTACATTCTGAAGGCTCATAAAAATTCATTTTCGTCGGAAAATCTAAGAGGTCCCAAAGGTACGTTTTCACCAACATTCCATAATTTTTACGGACTACCTAAGCTATTATACCTCAGGTTTATTCTATGCTTAAGCTAAGTTAGGTGACTTTTTCTGGCAATTTTGATTTTACGAAACTTTAGAAAACACCTAAAGACGAAAATGATATTAGACAAGGACAAATCCTTATTATTTAAGTAAACAGACTCTTACTTAGGCGATGATTTGGGTATGGTTGTTGAAAATGGGCATAAGATGACTAAATCCTGATGACGGAAAAAGTCGCGGGCATCAGCCAGTTGTAAATATGTAGGTACATGTTAAGGACGATGACAGACAAATATTCATAATTTATACAGAGAAATATGATTTCATACAGAGCATGAGCTACATTTCCGGAACATGATAAAGATTTCAAAACACAGAACGCGTGACGGAAAAATATAGTACAATACTGCTAGTAGAAGTTAATTATAGGTAATACAAGTAATTGTGTGGTGGCATTCGCATCGCAAAGCAAGTAGGTGCATATCTAATATTGTTATGGATTCGCCCTTGTGTGCTTTAATGTAACCAGCTATGGAATTTTCTGAAAAAGCAATCAATTTTAGCAGCTTTATATGTACAGTTCACCGTAATACAACTCATAGGTCTGTACGCGATTTTAGGCACATTTAAAATGACTTCTTGCTGTGCCGTTGAATGGTACACCAACGAAGTGTGGTGCGGGTTGTTACGTTCCCTCAAATATGGTTGAGCGAAGCAATGGCTGAATCATGCGTCATGCTCGTGAACGGGTGCCACCAACGGGAATGGGTCTGCTCTGACTGCCCGTCTTGACATGCGTTGGATTGGTGTACCTACGTATGCATTTTTGCATTTTTGAAGCTTTATTGTGGAAGCACTGTATACATAGCATAGCTTTGTAAAAAAAAATTTTTTTGAAAAGAGCAATTGCTGAGTTTCTTACCGGTTCTTCTCAGCAGAATCTGCATTCTGAACCGGTGGTAGATTTATGACGTGTCATAAGAGCTACAAGTTAGCCTACATGAAATAAATTAATTTTGAATTTTTGAAGTGGAATGGTGCCGAAGTTCTTTTAATGCTTACAACATGAACTCTGCTCTAAAACACTGCTTTAAAAAAGGTGAAAGAAAACATCGTTAGAAGAAACAGCAACAATATCAGTAGTTCTTCTTTTCATAAAAGAAAAAAGAAAAGCATAGGTAATTAAAATAGCTCTATTGACACCCAGCGACAGCACTTTCAGTCACGCGTTGTGTTTGTTTCAGCCCTTAGTTTGTATGTAGGTATAGCAGTGCGAGGTTTTCAGGTAAATTATATTTGCTTTTACATTGTATTAAACTCAGAAGTGTGCCATTTCCAGGCAAGGGAAGATTTCGTTCGTATTCGCTACCTCCCTGGGTTGTGACATTTCAGAGAAAAATAAAAAGATTTACCTACCTATGAGAAAAAATGAACTGCGAAAATTTCTGCACGAAAAATCAGATTAAAAATTGGGAGGGAAAATAAAAAGGTAGGTACGGTACACTTGTGAGAAAATAATGAACTGGTAAAATATCTGCATAAAAAATTACAAAATCTACAATTTACTTCAGCGTCACCTGGTGGCCAAACACAATAATTAAGAATGTATTCTGAGTGTATCCCCGTCTAATACAAAATCGCATCAAAATCGGCCCAGTTGTTTTTCAGGAAAACAAATTCAGATTAGGGGTATTGGTTAAATTTATACCTTATACCCCTTCCAAGTTAGCCCGCTATCATCTTAGACTGCATTCACACTTACCATCAAGTGAGATCGCAGTCAAGGGCTATCTTGTCATCGAATAAAAAAAATATAAAAAATAGAAACCAAAACGCACAAACAAACTCACAATCTCCAACGCGAAACGCATAATATTATACCTTCTTCATTTCGTCGTGGATAAAAAACTGCAGTTGCTAAAGCTTTCACACTTTCGCACTATAGCGTGCTAAAACTCAGCATTTCATTACTTTATAGTATAAGTATGCCGTTGCTTCCTTGAAAACTTCCGAGCTTAGACGGTTATTATTTAAGTTTCGCCGTTATGTGCTTAATTAATATTAAAATACCTGCTATTTGGTATTTAAATTAAGGCCGAGTTGTTGTAAACTGTAATCCTACAGAACATTTTACAATTAAATAGATTTATTGCTGTAAATGGACAAGGTTTATACCCGGCAGAGATGGTAATTTATAACTTTCTATCCTTTAGGACAGAAATGTCTTTTACGAGGAATGAAAGTAAAGCTTTTTTTTCAACCAATAGACGTCAACTGCAAGCCACAGATAGGCTATTGTGGGGATATTCACACGCCTCTGTCTCGTGCCATCTGTATCCTGAGGCTCCCTTCGACTCATTTGATGTCGTAGGTCCAGCTAGCCAACACTGCGCTTTCCGGTATGGGGTCACGACTTCAGCACCTTATGAACTTATTACCTACTACTAATTTATTCTATGCAGACCATATTTTTTAATTACATTAACGCTACAACTACCACCGATTTGGAAAGTTCGGTACGAAACACAGCAGTTAGGTACTTTTTTCATATAATGTGGCAACTTAGCCTCTATGGCCCAATGGTTAAAGGTGCGGACTGAAAATTGAAAGGTCGTATCGATTCCTACCCGTTGCACTATTGTCGTACCCAATCTTAACACAAGCTTTCCGCTTACTTTGGAGGGGAAAAGAGATTATAAGTCAAGTTCAACTTGACTGAAAAAAAAAACTTTTTAGTAGTCAGATGCAAAAAGTCTTGACACCATGGAATTCTTCAAGGAAACATTTTAATAAAAGTAATATTATTATTTAAAATATCATAGAAATACTGCAGGAATTTTCTCTTAAGTCAGAACAAATGTTCCAGTGCTCAACAAATTCCTGATCTTAGTCCGTGACTCGGGGCTGTAATATAGAGTTCCTCCCTCCCAACTCTATTAAGAGTAAAGAGTGCGCTTCCCTTTGCTTTTCCATTTTGTTCTGTTTATTTACTTTGTAGAAATAAACATTAATACAGTTAGCTGTTTCCACTCGTAACATTGCAAAATAGCGCACTGTTCACGAGCTTACAAATCATAACTAACTGGCGTACTTCATGCAGCCAACCTCAACAGAAACGAGCCAACTATGCAGAAGATATTATAGTGCATAAGAGCAAATGCACTCTTAATTCCACAAACCAACATGACAACGGATTCTTTACTCTTACCATGTTCTTTGAAAAACGCGACAATAGTTCAAGTTCGGGGCTCAAACCTGCGACCTCTCAGTGTTCAGTCAGCACCTTTAACCGTTGGGCTATATAGGTACCTACTTAAACTCACATAGATCTGAAAAATGAGAGGTTCATGCCCGGGATCGAACCCGCGAGTCGCGATCCCTTGAATGGGATACAGCAGTCCTAACTAACGTACTAAGGCTATCACTGCTACTACAATTTGGTGATACATGATATTATTACAATGTCGTTGTTTTAAGAGCAAGTTCTCACGTATAAGCGCAGCGGTTGGCGCAGCAATTTATCGCGGCGAAGCGCCAGATACAGTTCCGACACATAAATCTTGGCCTAAGTCCGGGCGCCGCTTCAGATTGTCTTGTTAGCGACGGAGACGCCTCTAAATTTCTAAGTGGAGCAATTATGCAGCAAGTACACAATAAACTTTACTAGTATTATAAAATAGATAGAGTAAGATAAAGGAAAGGCTATCGTCGACTGTGCAACTACGAATTCTGAAGTTCTTTGGCCACATCTCCAGAAAGGAAGGATTGATTGAGCGGTTGGCAGTGCAGGGCCAGGTGGAGGGGAAAAGAGCGAGAGGACGCTCCCCCATACGATGGAAAGATTTAATTAAAGCGGTGACCCCAGACAACTGTGGTGGAGTGCTCCCGCAATGTCACAAACCGCCAAAAGTGGAGGAACATCGCGCGGGAGGCGGTGCGACACAAGAATAAGGAGAGGGACGACGACTAATGTCGCATCATCTTAGCGGCTACGACCACTCTGTCAAGAGTGACCGATTGAGAAGGAGAAGTATTATAATGAATTCAACATACAACTATAGTGCTTAGAAGCGCAATAGTCGCGGTGATAAGTCATTTTTAGTGAGCCTTTAACAAAACAAATAACAGAAATTATAAATTCCCAAATTGCGCCCGCCGGGAATCGAACCCGAGACCTCCCAATTATAAGACCACAGTACAAATTACGTATGATATTTATTGCGCATTTTTATTGCGCCCTGTACTTTTTTTTTTTTTTTAAATGTTTATTGCTATGAATTTCTGTTGTTATTTTATAATACAATATCTTTTTTACTATTTGGTTTACATCTAGTAAACCAAATAGTAAAAAAGATCGCCCTGTACTAATAGGCGGCTGTGACGTTACAGCTATGCAAATGTCAGTTTTGTTTTTTTTTCCTTATTTTAATTTAGAGTGTAAATATCAGTTAGGTAAGTATATTTCACGGCACGAGTAGAAGCAGTTAGCAGTTACGTGTTCGGGAGCTATTTGGCCGGCTGCAGGTCGCAGCATTAGTCAGGCGGTGGCTGCAGATCTCGCTGACCGCAGCCATTCCGCCCTAAGCCGGCCTGGCAGGTACCAGCCCGCTAGATTAAACATTTGATACCGACGCCCCGCACACCGAGCCGAACTACTTATAAATATAATAGTAGTTGTTCGCCACGAACAACCTCTCGTAGTCTAAACACATCTTCTAAAAACTTATAACGAAAAGGTTGACTGACTGATCTATCAACGCACAGATCAAACCACTGGACGGATCAGGCTGAAATTTAGCATAGAATAGAATAATTTTTTATTCAAATAAACTTTTAAGTACTTTTGAATCGTCAAATGAATCTACCACTGTTTCGGAGTGCCGTTCCAATCGAGAAGAACCTGCAAAAAACTCGTCGGTTGCTCTTTTAACAATAAAATAATATGTAATAACAATATTATGTTAGCTACATAGAGATAGCTATTTTAAAAATTCATATTCCACTTATAACACAAATATCACTTTGCTAATATTTGAACACCTTTTACCACTTAATTATTAGTACGTTGGAAAAATATCGACCTGTAAACCTGAGGAGCTTAGTAGGTAAGTGTGGGTCTCCCTCAATTTATTTTTATTAAAATAGACTAGATATGAGTGTGCGGTGTGAGAGGCGGTCTGCACATATCTGAACTTGAAGCCAGGGCCGGTCATTCCTCCTCGTCACATGAAATTTAATCAGACTTCTCTAGAGCTCTTTGTTTAACACCTTACATTGTTACAGCCAAGTTAGGCCGGCTTCTCATCACTTTAATACGATACGATATAGTTCTTGCAATTCACGAGGGCGCGTGGCTCATGGTTGTGTGTGTGTCGTATCTATATAAGTGGGAGTGACCGCTCCCACCTAGGCTCCTGACAGGCACACACACGTAATGTGTATGTTACACGACGTAACCACAAGTAAAGCTCACGCGCGCTCTTGAATTGAAAGAACTATATCGTATCGAAGTAAGAATTAAAGCCTCAATAGCCCAACGGTTAAAGGTGCGGACTGAAAACTGAAAGGTCGCAGATTCGAGCCTCACCCGTTGCACTATTGTCGTACCCACTCCTAACACAAACTTTCCGCTTATTTGGAGGGTAGAGGAGAATATTAGTCAAGTTCAGCTTGGCTAATATTCTTTAAAAAAAAAAGAATGTCTATAGTTCAGTGCAAGATTTAACTTTTAAGCACCGTATCTCGCGCTATTGTCATTGATATTGAGGGAAAATGCCGCTATGTTACTGTCACTTGTCTGCATGCAATTTCCGTCGAAAATGCTCCGAATTACATCTCGAGACGACGAGAAACTGCAGCCTCCGTTGTGGCTGCATATCGCAAATACAATGCTCTTAATGTGTCGAGATGTAAACGTTTCTAATGTGCTTAGAAATCATTAACAAGCTTCACAGATTTTGAAATTAATATTTTTGCCGCAATCAGCGATTTTCATTCACTGGCCGCAATAGCCTAACCTTATTTTCCGGAATATAATACAGCCTTCTTTAACTATACCGAGGCCAAAAATCACGTCGAACTGATGGATGCTCCGTTTCTATGTGATTAAAGGATCAACCTACTTAATTTTAAATTGATATAAGAATAAGAAAAACAAAATCCTATTCCATGAAAGAGGACACCCTGTTAAAAAAGAGCAACCGACAAATAAAAAACACTTCTTTTTTAGATCATAGTGGGATAGGATCAGTAGTAATAGTGTTAAATGTCTGTTAGTACTTACTTAAGTAAAAGACAAAGCATCACCCCTATCCACCTAAATCAGTCACCCAACATGTTACCAATTTGTGTACGGACCACTCTATTTTCACCTGAATAGGTACCTACTTAATGAAAGAAATTCCATCAACACTAAAAACGCAGCATCCGTAAAAAACAAAATGAACAATCTCGACTGACAATTGCCTCTCATACCTGAACCAAATCGCTTTAAGGCCAATAAGGTAAAGACTCTTTGCAATTGACAATTGACCTGAAAGCAACTTATTGGTTTTTACTGCTGTACTTTTTTATTTCGCTTCAACACCCAAGATCCTTTGTCTCAAAGGATGTGCCATCCCTCTCTATCCCGGGGGGTGAGAGTGGGACGTGTGTAGAACATTTATCGCCGGGAAAGAAATTAAAGTCGCGCCGAATCGAACGGTTTTATCTACGTGTCGATAGCGGTCACAAATTATGTGCTTCCTTCCCAGATAAGGGCCCATTCCTTGGCGCCAAACGCAAAATAAATACTATAAATATTGAGCTATATGAACAAGATGTTTTACTTCATTGACAACTCCTACGATGAATAAAATTAATCAATCTTTGTTTTTCCGGTATAAAATACCCTGTATCATTTCAGAACCTGCTGAAGACTGCTGCAAATCACGTTAACACTCATCAAAAATCACGTCGATTGGATGCTCCGTTACTTTTTGATTGAAGGACAAACCAACAAACACAGTTTCACATTTATAGTGATGTTTGGTACTGATTTTATTTACTTCAATAAGTATCATTTTTCCAGAAAAAGTTTTCATCGAGTTATCTTTCTTAACATTTTTTCGGCCCATGATAAATCAAAAATAAAAAAATCACATAATAATCACGTTAAATAAAACTTAACAGTTATGTATTTTAAGCATCGACTTTAAAGAAGGAGGAGGTTCTCAATTTGTTGGAATCTTTTTTTTTATGTATGTTACCGGATTAATCAAAGGCACCTGGACCGATTTGGAAAATTCTTCTTTTGTTTGAAAGGGTATATTTCCCAGGTGGTACAATAGTCACTAAGTTAAGATAAGACGATAGGATCCTGGAGAAAGCGGGGAAATCTAAAAATTAATAGTCACGCTTAACATATTTTGTAGTGGCTTTTGAAGTCGGTTTTTTAGAAAGAATTTTTTATATGTTCAGCAAACGTTTTCCAACCCAACGTCAACGCTGATCAACAGAGTTGGTGTTGCGTACTTTCATCATGAATTGTGATTGTCATTAGAAAACACACAATCCTAAAATTTTGTTAGTAGGTGAGCGGTAAATAGACGAATTCGCTTCGCACACTGGTGGTTAACAAACCGTACCTTAAACTGTCTTTCCCTTAAGCTAAAACAAACTCTAAACCTTGTTATCAGAGCAGAAATTGGATTGATAAGTTACGTTTTAGTAGATAAATGAATTTCTACTCATTGACGATCAATCGAGCCGGCGTTATCTCTGTTTTGCCGCCTTATCTATGGGCGTAACAACGTCTATGGTGGATTTATGGCGGCTCGATAGCGTGAGTTAGGTTCTTACTTGTGTGGAATAGAACGCTTAGCTTGCGACTCTGCTATTGTTGGAACTTGACGCTTTAATTGTATGTTTTTGTTGTTAACTCTTTAGAGTTTACTTTTTTCAACATAATCCAGGATATAAGGGGCATATTAATGAAAACTGAAACCAGGGATTCAGTACATGTCATTCAGCGTTAGAATTTTTCATCGGTCTTTTTTTTTATTTAATTTTAATCTATTCGGAGCAAAATATTTTCAGCTTTCTTACTAAACATTGTTAAAAACTTTAACAAATAATAATTAATTAAATTTTGTTTAACTAAAACTAGGTAAGGATGTGTAAATAATTTTAAACACACTATTTTTCTTGAACTTTAGAAAAAGATGACAAATATAACCGACGTTTAGTTTTTTCGATATTTTACCGAATCGTGAAAATCTAATAGTGAAAACCAAATGCAACCAACTCACTTTGCTTATTTTTGAAGGGCAAGTTTAACCATACGGCAACTTAACTTAATACGCCCGAAACTTTAGCGTAAAAATTGTGAAATCGATTTTCCTGCACAAAAGTGGAGTTGCCAAGAGTGTCGTTACGTCACGTCGCGTCGGCATCAGTGTTTCGGCAATCTTATAAAATATTGCTAATTAATTATTGACATTTTACGGTTTCGCTCGTCCGGGGCACGACGCCAATTAATTAGAACCGCTAGATACATAATCCCATTACCCTGGGACCTTTTCAATGCAGCTGCGTGGGTGGTCACGCTGCGAGCGGGCGACAATTAATATGTAATTGCAGTTTAGCCAAAGGTGACTGACGGTCAACGTGTAAATGGTGTTTCATTTCAGATAGGAATATAAAAGTTAAGTAAACGAAGAATCAGCTAGAAATTCGGTGCAGCATCGACAAAAATCCACGATACGTATTTGTCTTGTACGTTAGGGTAAACAGTTCACAACTCACAATGTCTCTTGGTAGTTAAGAAAAGTCATAAGGTGATTTAAAAAAACTCTATCACCAGATTATACAAACCCTAGCTAAAGCGATCCTAATAGGTATGACAAAAGCGAGAACAGAGCATCTTTCCTCACTTAATTTTGAATTTGGCACAAAGGGTTTCCGCGAGATGTTTAAAAACCAAACTAATGTTTCGTTTTTAACCAACTTCAAAACTTTTTTCTTTTGAATTACGAGGATCTCGAGTATTTTTTTTCTTCTTTGGAGATGGAGGTCGGAACTCAATAAATAAGAGCAAATCGCTCGTGATCAGAGTAGGTATGTGTAGACTTTTAACCATGCATAATTCTTAACATATTATGTACAATACATAATACATATGCTACGTTTCTATTTGGAATCTGAAGAATTGCTCCTATGAAGCTACATTAAAAAGCTTAACTTACGTGTACCGAATAAAATTATTTTCTACTTTAAAGTAGCGTTTGACGTCGGTTTTTTAAAAAGATTTTCTTATATTATAATTAGTGTAAAGTGTAAACGCTTCAAGTGGCACCGCACATTGCATAAATTAATTTACTCGTGGCATCTTTGTCGCTGCAAGTTGTGCAGTGTGTAGCGCTGCGACACAAGCGGCTACTAATTAATTGTTTTGCATTCAAATGCTCACTCATTTCTATTACTTCATCGTTGTATGGCGTCAAAAATATGTTAAAGGCCGCTACATTCGATAATTTCTCGTCATGACTCATAAGCTTTGTGGGTTACTTAAGGCTTTACCACATTTAGTGGGAGCCACAGTACGGTAATGTATATTATATAATATATATGTTGATCGGTTTTTGAGACAACATTTTTATAAATAATTGTTATTACCGCTAAAAATAAAAACAAATCTGCTAATGGTGAAGAAACAAAATAGGCCATAATTAGTAATTTGTTATTAAATTGTTCTCACTTTTTCTGTGTCCGTAATGAACGCTTGAAATACAATCGAGTTAAAGCTCCGAAGTTACGAACTCATTGCTATGAAAAGTTTCAAATTCGTTAACGTCGGGAGTTTGAGAGTTTCCAATTTATTCATAAACTCGATTTTGAATTTACACTAATTTCTTTTTTAATTATGAATTAATGATTTTCCATTTTCATAAACAAGTTACAGTGTTCACAAGGAATCCAGTTTACCCTATAACCATTCTCCGCCCGCAAGGTTATCGGTTTTTCGCAAACGGATACACGCAAAAAGCAGCGTATGATGTAATGATAACTTAATATTGTAATATTATCACCCTAAAACTCCATTCTATTTATTCATCTTAGATTTTGTATTAAAAATATTTATAACTGATTTTCCTCAATTTCAGGTGGCAGCACTAGAAGAAATAATTGTTGACTGTTAACAATTGCTTTATTGTGTAAAATAGCCTTGATACATTCTACCTAATAAATTAACACAATTTTAAACAAAAGGCTATTTTATTTTAATGCTCTTTTTCACATTCGCCTTGATTCCTGAAGCCTCACCACCATATCTTGTAATTTCTGTTCTTGGTTCCCTAACAGCACCCTTCCTTCTTATTTTAGCTTTTCTGTATTTAAGCTTATGTTTCACTCTAGGATTTCTTTGTTCCTTCTTTCTATGAGGGGTCAAACCTTTGTTTTTGGCGATGTGGTAAGTTATCTCTCTCTTATCAGCTACATCCTCAGATAGTACACCTTTTGCTTCGCCAGAACTTTTTTGTTTATTCTGTTCAGTTTCTGCCTCATCATTGTCTGAGAACCCACTTTCTTCTGATTGCTCAACATTTTATTCCGCAAGTTTAGTTTTAATATTGACTAAATCGTTATCATCTTCACTATCATCATAGTCAGAAACTTCAGTGTCTTCTGCATTATCTTTTTCAAGAGACACAAGCGTCAGAATTCAGAACCTTATATGAAAAGAGTCTATCAGCCTATAGATTCTGTATCGCCTTCTCTGTTGAATATGGGCGCTGATGAATAACTGACGGAGCAGTTTCATAATTCATGATATTTGTTCATGACACTTGTGCACTATAATATTTCCGCGCAGATTGTTAATTTCATAGTGGAAATTGAACGCCGGACAGTACACCGACCGCTCACCATTAGCGAGGGTGAGTCAGTATCGCAAAAAGTATCAACGTAATAGGTACTTTAATCACTTAACAAAATCTTCCAAGTTTTGTTCAAACAATGTAGCCGATGTGTACCCGCAAACCATCGATCAACTGCCATAATAAAATTACAAGGATGTTTGCAAATTAAGTAAAGCCTACGCGATTGATGGATGGACCCCCCACGCAACACGCGACAACATGATTTCCCTGCGATTTTGGGTTAACCACAAAAACAGAAGTCTTGTTTTTTTATTCCAAGTCAACATGCATTCATACTCATTCACCACACCTTCAATTCGAAGCCAATTAGTAATACAGGGTGCAATCTTAATACATGGATGGATTGATTAATTAACACGCTTTACGTTAAAGTATTCATTTAAATTTTATGATTTCGGATTAGATTAAAAACTAGTTTTGCTCGCAACTTCGTTCGCGTGGAGATAGGCTTTTAAAAATCTCGAGGCAGGATTCCTCTGTTTTTCGGGATAAAAGGTAGTCACACAAATGTCACTCTTCAAGTTCCTACTCAACTATACCTATACAAAAAATTCACTTCGATCCGTTTCTCATTTGCATTGAGATTCTGATTGAAGGACAAACCAACGAACAAACACTGCCTCATTTATAATATTAGCAAGGATTACTAGCTGCTGTTAAAAGATAGACAAGTCTATTATCACAGGAAAATGTCACATAGGGCGTTTTAGAACTGAAGTAAAAATATAAAATCCTCCGAAGCACCAGACACAGTGCATCACTAAGGCGGACTCTGCAACGGCGCACAACACTATAATTTTTCTCACCTCATAGTAGACTGTTAAGAGAGAGAAAAAATACATTGTAGGTAGGTATATTCTTTAGCCATTTTGAGATTGTTTGTAATTTTCATACATATGAAACACAATTCCCTAGTAAAAGTAAACTTCAATCCCTTCCAAAATCGACACCTTATTGTTCTTATTAAAAGTCACTGGAATTTCAGCTTTAAGGCTGAAAATTCAAGAGTTTTAGACGTGGATCTGAAATTGGTTCAGTGTAATATGCTAAAACTACGCTAGAGATATAGGGTTGTCAACTTACCCGGGTACTAACTTCGATTTTCCGATAGGTAACTAATCAAACAAATCAATATAACACTAATATAATAAAAGCGAGAGTTTTTATGTTTGTTTCTCTCTTACGCCACAACAGATGAACCGATTTGGCTGAAATGTGAAATAGAGATAACCCAGGATTTACACATAGGCTATATTTTAATCTGAAAAATTAAAGAGTTGTCGCGAGAATTAAAAACCTTAATCCACGCGGATGAAGTCTAGTAGTTAATATGGAGGCTGAACTTTGCTTTATTTGACTGACAGCTTGCATAACTTTTTTACACAAAAAACCACCAAAGTTCAAGAGAATTAAAAATTTCCATTATAAAATTGATAATTATAAATATTGTCATAGAGCTTTAAATTTTTTTTTTTAATGTATTTATGTAAGATAAAAGATAATTTTTTAACAATTATGCCAGCAAGCCATATTGAATCTTAAGAGATAAGTGTATGCAAATGTAATACAACTCATGCTTATCGTAGTGCACGCCGATTCAAAAAGTCCCGGAAATAACTTTCTTGGAATCGACAGCCCTATCAAACAATCTACGCATGCCAAAATAGTTTGTGCGCTAGCGCCATAAATATCAAAATGGCATGTCGATACAGCCGTTAGCGGCGGGCCGGCGGCGGGCCGGCGACGGGCCGGGGAGGTGTGATATCGAAACCAATATTAAGCTTTGACAAGGGTCCGATATTAAAGCACTTATCTGGAGCCGTGATCTATTGATTTCCACTAAAACATTAGATTATATTGTAAGCGAAGGGCCACGGCATAATGTCCTCATGCACCACATGCAGGCATTGTCAAACGCTAGAATGACGTAATTAAAAGTTCATCATCATCATCATCATCATCATCATGATCAAGCCATCAACACCTCACTACTGAGCGCAGATCTACGCTCAGAGAAGGGTATAGGCCATAGTCTACCACGTTGGCCCAAAGCGAATTGATAGACTTCACACACCTTTGAAAACATTATGGAACTCTCAGGTGTGCAGGATTTCTCGCGATGTCTTTCAGCGTTGAAGCATGTGATATTTAATTGCTTAATGAAGAGTTACATGGTCTCAAAGATGCAAAATTATTAAACATTCTACGTATTGACCTCTGATTGGTCGACACTCTCTAGCCAGACTAACATGCATTGTTGCAGGAAGAATTCCATAAGTTTACCAAATAAACACAACTAAAATTAGCAATAATTTATGCAGCTTTTCCGAAATCGACCAGCCAATTTGCACTTATAACTATAAGGCTGTATTCCCTGCCCATGTAACTTTGAAACTACATATTTCTTACGAAAATCTGACAAAATAATTGTAAGACACACTAAAAAATTCCATTGAAATATTTTTTATATTTTATTCGATGACAAGATAGCCCTTGACTGCAATCTCACCTGATGGTAAGTGACGATGCAGTCTAAGATGGTAGCGGGCTAACTTGGAAGGGGTATGTCAGTGTACTCATACCCCTAATCGGTTTCTACACGCCATCGTGCTGAAACGCGAGATGGATCAATTCCAACTTTTATAGAATACGTTAGCGAAGCTGAACTGGACAAAAATTCTCCTCTCCCCTCCAAATAAGCGGAAAGTGGGTACGACAATAGTGCAACAGGTGGGGATCGAACCAGCGACCTTTCAGTTTTCACCACACCTTCAACTGTTAGGCTATTGAGGTTTCAAAAATGCTTTAGAGATACTTCTACCGCTTTTTTAGAATGTCGTGGCCCTGCGATTAAAGCGGTGCGTGTAGCGGTGAACGGAACTGGAGTGTCGTGGTGAGATGTTATTTTACATGAATACGTAATTTTCATATTGATATTCCTTCTGCGACCAGATGAGACCTGATACCGTTTCTTAAATACAAATATAAAAAAGCCGCAATCAGCACAACGGTTTATTATTTATAACTAATGCCCACGAATTCGTCCGCGTGGATTTAATTTATAAAGTCCCGTGGGAAATCTTTGATTTTCCGGGATGAAAAGGAGCCTATGTCGCTCTTCAGGTCCTATGTACTAATATTACTTGCTTTGTTTATTTATTTATTGGTAATCAACAGCGTTTACAACACAATTTTACAAGATTATTATAGTCCTTAAATAAAGCCAAAAATGATTTTAAATGATCACATTGAATTTGTGAAGGAAAACATCGTGAGAAACCTGCATGCTTGAAAGTTCTCCATTATGCTCTTAAAGGTGGGGATGAATACTGCTAATCTGTGCTTGATCAGCGCGGTGGACTGTGGCTTGTCCAAGAGCTTCCAGCAGGACTCAACATCGGGCGGTTTGTCATTAAACCCTTTGACGACCTCCCTGGCGCAGTGGTGAGCGCTATGGTCTTATAACTGGGAGATTTCGGGTTCCATTCCCGGCGGGGGCTATTTGGGAAATTATAATTTCTGAATTGTCTCTGGTCTGGTCTGGTGGGAGGCTAGTTACCACCCTACCGTCAAAGATGTGCCGCCAAGCGAAAATTCGATTTATGGGTTGAATGTATACTGCCATACCCCTTCCAAGTTAGCCCGCTAACATCTTAGACTGCATCGTCACTTACCATCAGATGAGATCGCAGTCAAGGACTATCTTGCAATCGAATAAAAAAGCACTAGGCACTAATTCACTAAAAATAACAAGTTCATAGGGTATTGTCTTTTTAAGTATTCTCACTAATACTACTTCTCATTTGAGAGGAGTCCTGTGCCAAGTAGTGCAATTACATGCCCATTATAAAGGGATTGTAATAACTGGCCACTGAGGTGAGGAAGTGGAGCAGGCATCCGTTGCCCACAATCACAATGACGCGTTATCACTTACCACCAGACAAAACAATCACCAGCACCAGTGTAAGCGTAAAGCGCAAACGAATCTCATCTGCATTCGAGAAAATGACATTTCCGATCGGTGCTTTTTCATCTCGCCAACAAAGCCGATGTCTTTGTACAGTCCGGCGCCCCCTTCCCCCCCACGGGCAGAAACAATGGACGAATTTCCCGGATGAGAGGGCCCCCTAAGAATTGCAGTTATAATGATTGTCTAGGGATGTTTTAAAGAACTCTTTGTCCTGTATTGTCGGGCACCTTCTGTGTTTATATTAGAGTGAAGCGGGTTGAAAACGTGCAGTCTATTAAATTGTTTCTGTTCAATGGCTTCGTGTTGTTACTAATCTTGTATGCGTGCTCCGTGCTCGTTTTTTATAACAACTCGAGTGAAGCCAAATCCTTTGCGTTAGAATTTGGCATACATCTTTGTCTTCGTACAATGTGATGCGTTGTTTATAGGATAGGTACCTATGATATAAGTGTTAACAAGCTATATGCCTGCGATTTCATCCTCGTAGATTTAGTTTTTAAAATCCCCCGAGAACTCTTTGATTTTCCGAGATAAAAATTTGCCGAAAAACAATGAACATCCGATGAAAAATTCTAACGCTGAGCGTATATTATAACTAGCACTGTACTTACTGTATATTATAACTAGCTTATGCCCGACTTCAAATTCCTATTTTAGCAATAATAATATTAATTTTCAAAAATTCTTTCTTAGCGAATGTCTACGTCATAATAGATATCTGTATGTCTTTCAGCTCGATCCGTGCAGCGGTTTGAGCTGTGCGTTGATATATCAGTCAGTCAGACAATCAGTCACATTTGCCCTTTTATATATTTAGATATGTTACAAAGTAGCAAATAAACATAGTATTAACACATATATTGGTTAAAAAGTTATGTTCATGAACAACGTCGACTGCGTAAACTAAAAACTAATAAACTTCCTAACAGTTTTAGCTGTCGGCTGGTCGCCGGCGCAAAGTTTCGCTGCTGATAATATAAATGCACTGCCACAATCTAGTTACGGCGGGCCGCTAACTAGCTCGTTTTTTAACTATTTTAACTTGCGAATTAATTAAATAAGCAATTTCGAAAAGGGCACGTGTCGAATATTTTGGCAGTACCGTTTCTGCTCATTAATGGTTCCATCGAAAGAGGGTTGTGATTTTTTCGAAATTTTTGCTGTACCGACCATAATGCTGGTGAAAATTTTAATAGGTGCGAAAATATATACCTATTAGATGCTGAATTATACTGGAACTTCTTTCAATTTGACTGAAATTCCAAAGACTAGAATGATGAACATTCTATGCTCCCAGGGCCGTCTCACGAAGCCGCTGCCTGCGTTTTACACTGACTTAGTATATCTCGTATAGGTACAATGTTCTAGCCGCCTTCGGAAAGGGCAGGCTAGGATGCTCCTTATTGACAGAGTATCGACTGCTGAGCAATAAAACACTACAGTCTAGGTGAACAGGGTCTGCTTCCTGCGGAAATACAATTTCACACACGGATTCTTTCCAAAGGCCCAATTTCTCCAATAATTTCCACTCCCCTTAGATTGTCTCGTAGGGTTGTCGCTTCATTTTTATCCCCCAGGCCCCAACACAAAAACGACGGAGTGTTATAAGTTTAATGTGTCTATGTGTGTGTGTGTGTGTTGTTCAAGGTGAATTAGTCGGGAGTGTTCTTATATATTTGACGAAAATCGGTCCAAGATGGCTGCCGCGACAAAATGGCAGAATACATATTTTTCACAACTCCCTCTATATGAGTATCAAATGAAAGCGCTTGACTAGTAGAATACTATAGTACACTATGACTTTCAAATCCAAGATGGCCGCCACCACAAAATGGAGAATTATATATATTTTTTTAAATTTCACATGGGGGTTTTTTAAATATTCAATGTACACTTGTGATTTTATTAATGGCAGTGGATTTCCTGTGCTAGTGATGACTTATCTATAACTTAGGCTGAAATCTACACAATTCACTCTCACTTTGCTCAGACTCAAGACAGAGTTAAAACGATACTTTATGACAGAATATATTTGTCTAGTTTTAACTTTATCTTAAGTCCGAAATGAATCAGAGCACGCTCTATAGAACTTAGTTGCTAACAACAATTAATAAATAATTTCTAATTCTAATAGGCCCCATCAGAAACTGAGCGTCATTTATCGAGTGACATATTATCAATTATGGTCGATAGAGTAATTGCATTTGCTGAAGCCCACGAACATCGGTTTTACTATCACGTTAGAGTTGAGGCGGGAGCTGCTTGACATAAAGCAGTTAGTGAGAAGACTTAAAAAGACAAAAACCTATGAACTAGTACTTTTTAGTGAATTAGTGACTAGTGATAGTGTAGTGTAAACGCTGCCTCAAAGAAGAAGAACCATCGTGCTATTGCAGTGAAGAGATCCGTAGGAGAACCAGGGCCACTGACAAAGCCCAAACCATGACGTGGCAGACCGACGACATAAAGAGAGTGGCGGGAAGTGGCTGAATGAGAAGAGCTGAGGACCGGGTGTGTAGCGCTGTTTGGGAAAAGCCTATGTTCAGCAGTGGACGTCCATAAGCTGAAATGCAACAGCCCTATATGGCCAGAGTATAAAGCGCAGTAGGCATAATTCGGTTGTTATTACTCACAGTTACCGGGTTTGGGCGCATAATGGCTTTATTTGAAATTAACTTCCTGAGAAGCCGCGGTTAAATGATATCCTCTGACCTGGAGTGCCGAAAAATGTCGCTTCGCCACCGTATCCCTCCTGAAGTCTTGGCTAATAATAAAGGCAGACGGTGAACGGGGTGATTCAATAATGCTGCAACAGAGCTACGGATCGACGTGATTTTTGCATGGTTTTAGTTGAGGACCTGGAAAGTAACATAAGCTACTTTTTATCCCGGAAAATCAAAGAGTTCCCGCGGAATTTTAAAAATTAAATCCACGCGGACGAAGTCGCGGTCATCAGCTAGTAATAGAATAATTTTTTTATTCAAATAAACTTTTTTTATTCAAAAAAACAAAGTGCTTTTGAAACGTCAAATCGTCTGTTTGAGCGTCTGTTTGAGTCTTTTTGAGCTTCTACGATAGAGTTTGCAATTAGGACGCCAAACACCCGTGGTCCCACAAAGTGGAAAAATAATCCGGCGAAATCGAGCGAAAACTTGTCAGATTAAAAAATGCAATATCAACTGTCAAGGTAACTCCAGTCTGCAGCAGCTGCACCTGCAGCTGAAGAAATGAAAGGAACGTAAATTTCTTTTAATTTTAAACTTAGATTTTACAATCCAACTTAGGGTCGAACTAAAATAGCCCGAACTAAAACGCTTTTCAGTTAGGTGGATATCGGACTTGTGAAGTTCAGGGCGGACCGCATTTTAATTAAATCGCAAATAACACTGAGTGTCGAGAGCTTTGAGCCCGAGTTTATTAAATAAAGCCTAAAATTGCCCAACATTTAAGCCATTCTTAAACCTGAACTGTTATTAATATTACAGCCTTTTAATAATAAGAAACTCAATGAAAAGTAAGATATAGGTATAAATTAGTTTGGATCCTTGAAATTGTTGTTTAAACAAGTGTTAGTGTTTATATGACTAAAAAAAAAAATCAGCGTTTAGCATCTGCATACAATGTTTGTAACTTATAAAAGTGGCTGTACTGTACTTTTCGACTTAAATCCATCATTTTTTTTTTTTTTTTTTATTCTATGACAAGATAGCCCTTGACTGCGATCTCACCTGATGGTAAGTGACGATGCAGTCTAAGATGGTAGCGGGCTAACTTGGAAGGGGTACAGCAGTGTAATTTCAACCCATACCCCTAATCGGTTTCTACACGCCATCGTGCCGGAACGCTAAATCGCTTGGCGGCACGTTTTTGACGGTAGGGTGGTAACTAGCCACGGCCAAAGCCTCCCACCAGACCAGACCAGAGACAATTTAGAAATAATAAATTACTAAATTGCCCCCGCCGGGAATCGAACCCGAGACCTCCCAGTTATAAGACCACAGCGCTCACCACTGCGCCAGGGAGGTCGTCAAAATGCTAGTGTTTCGGCCGTTATTATACCACTGGGATGGTATTCCCGCAAGCCGAGTACTGTGATAATAAATAACATAATTCCAAAAATCATGTATCACGATGTCCATTTGATTCGCTCGTATTTCCCGACTCCGTGGTCGTATGCACGACGCCTCGCGCTATTTCAGAACTTCGGCGTTCCACACAAGTCGAGGGACTGACAAACTTACATACCCGCGTCGCAAACGCTAAAAACACCTCTACCACACTTGTGATAAAAGCTCCGTGGTACGTAGAGGTAAATCGGTAACAATGTAACAAGTTAAACCAGGGTACATCCCAACAATTTACTGAGCTCGTACTGGTAAAATTTTACGTACCGGTTCGGAATTTTTTATTCGTTCCCCCGCCGATGCATCATAAAGTTTTTAAAATTTTTCAAGTCGTGAAGTTGTATAACACGGGTGAAGTACTTAACTCACGTTCCGGGACTCAACCTTATTTTTCTATGATCGAAGGACTCAACCCGTTAAGTTTTAGAACGGTACCTTCAAGATTTCCTATCTAGCTTATAGGTTGAGTATACGTTAAAATACCGTTTATATCATACTTGCTCAGTAACTAGGGATTACTATGGTGGAAAGTCTCCTTGTAAGTTAGTGTTTGCAATTCAAGGCAACATTACATCGCACTATGCTTTAATTGTAATGTTCACTTTACAGTTCAAGCTATGCAAAACTCCTTGGTAAACAATCTCTTTTCTTATAAAATGGTAAGAAAACTTTTTACTGAAAAAAAAAACACTGAACATGGCGGCATTTAATTTCCATACATTTCAAACTATTCAAAACTCCTTGGAACTCAGAGCCGTAAAAAAAAAATGGAAAACTATTTACGAAAAAAAAAAATGGAAATGGCGGCATTTCATTTGATCTGAAAGTTTGTGAAGTTTGTTCGTAAAGGGATTTAAGTTATTTACAACAATGTCAAGCACTTCATCAGATGATGAAAAAGGAGGAGAGCCTGATTTTTGTTTGCTTGAAGCAGAACAAATGATGCAAAACCTTTTGCCGGATAAGTCCAAAGAGCGCTACGTGAAAACTTAATTTTCATAATTGCAGCAATATTACTATAATTAATTAAAATAAGTAACCATTTTTTTCTATTTTTTCTCTAAATTTGCTAATTATTCTAATTAAAATTTCATTTTGCATTACCAATGTTTTATTTACCTCGCAAGAATGATATAAAGTAGAATGCTTACCTCGGTTGCAAGTAGCTATTACACCCTCGAACTATATTCACCCTCGCTCGCTGCGCTCGCTCGTGTGACTAAATATCTCGGGTGCACGCGATCCATTAGCGCCCTATGCGAGCTGCGCTCGCACTGGCGCCAAATTGGATCTTGTTCTGTAATAGCTTACTTACGTCCCTTGTGTAACAATCTACTATTATATCATACTTGCTCAGTAACTAGGGATTACTATGGTGGAAAGTCTCCTTGTAAGTTGGTGTTTGCAATTCAAGGCAACATTACGTCGCACTATGCTTTAATTGTAATGTTCACTTTACAGTTCAAGCTATGCAAAACTCCTTGGTAAACAATCTCTTTTCTTATAAAATGAAAACTTTTTACTGAAAAAAAAAAAAACACTGAACATGGCGGCATTTAATTTCCATACATTTCAAACTATGCAAAACTCCTTGGAACTCAGAGCCGTAAAAAAAAATGGAAAACTATTTACGAAAAAAAAATGGAAATGGCGGCATTTCATTTGATCTGAAAGTTTGTGAAGTTTGTTCGTAAAGGGATTTAAGTTATTTACAACAATGTCAAGCACTTCATCAGATGATGATAAAGGAGGAGAGCCTGATTTTTGTTTGCTTGAAGCAGAACAAATGATGCAAAACCTTTTGCCGGATAAGTCCAAAGTTACCTCGCAAGAATGATATAAAGTAGAATGCTTACCTCGGTTGCAAGTAGCTATTACACCCTCGAACTATATTCACCCTCGCTCGCTGCGCTCGCTCGTGTGACTAAATATCTCGGGTGCACGCGATCCATTAGCGCCCTATGCGAGCTGCGCTCGCACTGGCGCCAAATTGGATCTTGTTCTGTAATAGCTTACTTACGTCCCTTGTGTAACAATCTACTATTATTGCCTATGTTACTACCAATCTTAGTACCGGTAATAATATAGTTAATTTTGATTACCTTCGAAAAAAAAATGCCGTGTTACTACTTCGAATCTCAAATAGAAAAAAATTAAAAACAATCATAAACTTTTGAAAATATATCTTGAACCTAACAAAAGCAATCATGAAAGTTGACACAATACCGACTTAGATTTTGGTTCTTCAAACTATGGGTTTGTTTAATTGCCTGAAATTTAAAATATTTATCACAAGCTTTTACCCGCGGCTTTGCTCTCGCAATCTATTAAAATTTAAAAGTAATTCGTGATGATTCAGTAAGTAAGTGACCAGTACCAGTAAGTGGTGATTCCTATACAAAATTACCAATTTTGATTTTTTCGATTTTTCAATTTTTCTTTTAGGGTTTATTTTTAGGGTTCCGAAAAAAACGGAATCCTTATAGGCTCGCTCAATTGAACCACCCCTGTGTTAGAGCGAATAAAAAAAACTATTCCAATCTGCCAAGCCATTTTTGAGTTTTAGCCAGACTAACGAACAGCAATTGAATTTTTAATAAATAAATAATGAAAAGTCTAATGCCCTTTTTCCAACGTTCCCTAACTCTTACGGGTCACCTAAGCTAAGTCAAGTGACGCTTTCGGTCAATTTTTTCACGAGCCTTATAGGAAACTCTTAAAGGTAAAATGACATTGGGTAAGAGAGTATATTTAGGAGCCTACATTGAGAGACTCCTTAGCGGATGCTTTAGGTCTTCTTTAGGTATAGTTTGTGAAAACGAACATAAATCTCGTATTACATTCATAATGCCTCAATAGCCCAACGGTTAAGGGTGCCGACTGAAAACTAAAAGGTCGCAGGTTCGAGCCCCACCCGTTGCATATTCTCCTCTCCCCTCCAAATAAGCGGAAAGCTTGTTCAGCTTGGCTAATATTCTTTAAAAAAAAATTCTCCCCGTGGAAAATTATAGTACTACATTTAGTCAGAGTCAATTAAGTATAGTTCACTAAGTAACTAGACACAATGTATTATAGTTTCTTTTACGTTGCATATATTATGTAGATTGTACATAATATATGCAACATAATATAAAAATTTTGCACTCCTGATAAGAATACAATCATATAAGAATAAAATGTACATAATGATATATGAATTATGATAACAATATGCTATTATTCTGGCCTTGGCATTTATTTAAATTAATAGCGATTAATTTTAAATTATTTTTATCTATTTGTTTTTCCCGACTTTGGCGAGGCCCAAAGGAGAGTAATGTCACCTATATATTGATTTATGCAGGTGTGTATGCCATTGTGTTTGTTTTTAGAGATTACCTACTAGCTTTTGCCTTCATACTTGTGGAGTTAGGTTTTAGTTAGGTTGGTAGGTTTCAAAAAATTCTTCAATTCCTCAACTATACCCATGCAGAATAAGATGTCGATCCGTTACTACATTGGTGCATGATTGAAGGACAAACCAACAAGCAAACACTTTCGCATTTATAACGTAATTAGTATGGATTTATTTTGTTACCTCACATAAGCATATTCATGGGAGGTACCAAAATAAATATTTTCAAAACTCGGTAGGTACATAGTTTTTCCAAGCATGTATGTCTAAATTCCATAGGAAATTAGAAAAACATTTGAAAATTATTTATTTTGGGCTCTTAAATTACCTTTGCAGTTATGTGAAGCGCAATAAAATTGATTCTTTTTGGAATCACCAGTTTCTTAGAAAGAAAAAAATCATAAAAAATTCCCGACGAGGATGGGATTCGAACCCACGCGTGCAGAGCACATTGGATTAGCAGTCCAACGCCTTAACCACTCGGCCACCTCGTCACATTGGCCAGTGACAAAAAACGTCATAACATTCCCGCGATGTCCCACGAGGATCACTTCATTGATTTTCAATAAAGGGAAGTTTCATATATCTTTATATTATCTTTATAGTCCGTTTATAAATATTGCGTGAAAATGCTCAAATCTTACATGAATTATTAAGAATTTTTTCAAGCGATCCGTTGCGCTGCCATATAGAAAAAGATTATTCCGGGGTACCTGCGTAGTATAATATGATCAACACTGCTCGTTCATAGATTTACCAAATCCTTGTGTTAGTAAATCGATGCGTTCATTTAACACTTCTGGGGAGGATTGTTCAACGAATATAAGCTGCAGTTCAATTCAGCCATTAAACCTTTGAGAAAGTGTGTTTGTTTGTTGGTTTGTCCTTCAATTTGTCTCATATTTTAACTCCATCTTCTGTCTGAGTCGAGATATTTTTCAGTAACTGTGAGTATAAGTTGCCTTCTTCTTTATCAACCGATAGACGTCCAAAGTTGGACAAAGATCTCTTGCATGGATTACGTCAGGCCTTGGTCTTTCGCCGCCTGAATCCAGCGGCTCCCTGCGACTCGTTTGATGTCGTCGGTCCACCTATTGGGAGGTCTGCCAACACTCTGCTTTCCGGTGCGTAGTCGCTACTCCAGCACCTCGAGACCCCGACGACCATCAGCCCAAAAAAAAGCTTGTATTAGAGGCAAAGATACCTCGCTTTGACGACCTCCCTGGCGCAGTAGTCTTATAACTGGGAGGTCTCGGGTTCGATTCCCGGCGGGGGCAATTTATAATTTCTGAATTGTTTCTGGTCTGTTCTGGTTTGGCTGTGGCTAGCTACCACCCTACCTGCAAAGACGTGCCACCAAGCGATTCAGCGTTCCGGCACGATGGCGTGTAAAAACTAATTAGGGGTATGGGTTGAATGTACACTGCCATACCCCTTCCAAGTTACGAATAGCCCGCTACCATCTTAGACTGCATCGTCACTTACCATTAGGTGAGATCGCAGTCAAGGGCTATCTTGTTATCGAATAAAAAAGGGGTCGCGACCACGACGACCATAGAATAGAATAGAATAGAATAGAAATATTTTTTATTCAAATAAACTTTTACAAGCACTTTTGAATCGTCAATGAATCTACCACTGTGCACTGGTTCGGAATGCCTTTCCTGCCGAGAAGAGCCAGCAAGAAATTCGGCGGTTGCTCTTTTCAAATAAATAAAAATTTTACAATTGTTATTGAAACTATGCTATGTATTCAGTGCTTCCACCATGAATTTTCCTGAGTACAATACAGGTAAAAATAAATACAATACAAATACAAATAAATACAATCCAATACATGTTAACACAGGCAGGCAAAAGCAGACCCATTCCCGTTGGTGGCCATAAGCTACCTGCCCCGCCCAAAAGAAAAGTTTGTAATCGAGGCAAGGACACCTTTAATACAAGCTTAAATATACTACGCTTTATGCCAGTGGCGGACAGTCTCCCGTGGCTATAACCGTTCGTCAGCGCCTCGACGTCGATGATAGCACAATTTCAACGCTCTATTTGAAATGTGTCAATTCACCAGCCGTTTGGATGTTAGCGTTTCATTTCAAGACACAATGGGATGGCAGAATTGGGTTACACCCACTATGGATTACACGACCACAGCGCAGAGGAAACAGTACAACTAAATTTTTACCGCAAATGCTGCAAAAGGGCGAGTTCATTGAGTACGTTTTAAATATTATATAGCCTATAAGCCTCAATAGCCCAATAGGTTAAAAGTGCGGTCTGAAAATTGTAAAGTCGAAAGTTCGAATCCAACCCGTTACACTATTGTCGTACCCACTCCTAACACAAGCTTTCCGCTTATTTGGAGGGGACAGGAGGATATTAGTAAATTCAGGTTGGCTAATATTCTTTAAAAAAAATGCTTGATTTGATAAAAAATTTACGAGACATTGCACCGCGGTTAATTGCCTCATCTGGTGACAGAAGGGTTGGCTCATTTTTTGCGAAAAGGATCAGCCTGGCTATCCAGCGCGGAAATGCAGCCAATATTCTTGGCCATTCCACGCGAGCATGATTTGTCTAGTAATTAGATTAGTTCAACTATAAGTTTTATTAAAATTCCTGGGTTCCTGGTTTTATTAAATTTTACTGCACTTTGTTGTGCATACACACATGTCAAATGTGTGTTCAGATTGGTAATATTAAGTAATATTTAACTTTCATTTATATTAAGCAAAAATTACTTAATCATTAAATTATAGGATTACTGGACAACGCCCGCGACTAAAATTAAACTTTCGCTCAATATTGTAAATTTTTAAGGTCCGTTTTTTACATTTTGTCCGTACAAAAACAGTTGCCATCTTGCCATAGATAACTAGATCTAGTGAGTACGCTGATTATATCTAGACTGTGGTGAATTGCACTTCAGTTGTGTGATTATGATGCAAACGTATGTAGTTATGTGCTATTTCCTTTTAGGCGTTGAAGTAAGTGCTAAAACGAACTTTGTACTGCTATTTGAGGCAATTCCTTTTAGTTATATAACGCTGCCAAAATCTATATTATCAACATTTAGTTATCATTAATACCGTAAGCGGCGGGTCTTCTAGCAGCAATTAATGAATGGTTAATTGATGGGAAGTACCTACTGTTAGTCTTGAATTCTCATTTGTTAGTCTTGACTTACACAGGCTTCGGTCTTGCGCCGCCTGATTCCAGCGGCTTCCTGCGCGTGCGCCTCATTTGATGTCGTTGGTCCACCAACACTTTGCTTCCCGGTGCGGAGTTGCCACTCCAGCACCTTGGAACTCCAACGACTACTATCAGCTCTTCTAAGTATGTTTTTAAGCGCCTACTTTTACATTACATAATTATTATTATTTTCATCAATTTAATATAGCAACACAGCATAATTATAATTTAGGCTCTTGATATTAGGAATGTACGTCATATTGTCGCATTAAAATAATGGGAGTAATAATATGGCATATTATATTTTTGAATGTGACACTAATCGTTCCCGTATCACTGGGATATCACGCAGTAATGTGTTTCCCCTATCCAATAATCCTAAACCAAGGGCATTAACTCTTCTATCCCGGGCAATAACAATAATACGGGGTTTATCCGTACATCGTGCCCACTTACTGCGCGTCCCGGGCTCCCCGGGCGGAATCCGGGCAATGTTTTATAAGTGGACAATAGCAAACACTAGCGCACATTTAACATAATCTTGGATTTATCCCGGGACATGTTTTGTGAGCTTAGGGCGCTTTTATCGAAGGTAACATCGAATTTTCCGAGAGCTCCTATTAAAAGATTCCTATTGTATGCTTTTGTGTATTTACACAAATAATGCGAATGAAACCTGATATATATAGAGCATGAAAAACATAACTACCCGAAATAGATGTTTTTTGTGTAACTACAAACATTAATGTTGTTTTGAAAAGAGGAAAGCCTCAATAGCCCAATGATTAAAGGTGCGGACTGAAAACTAAAAGGCCGCAGGATCGAGCCCCACCCGTTACACTATTGTCGTACACACTCCTAGCACAAGCTTTTCGCTTATTTGGAAGGGAGAGGAGAATATAAGTCAAGTTGAGCTTGGCTAATATTCTTTTAATAAAAAATTAAAAAAACTGCGGAGTATCTTGCCGACTTTTCTCAGCAGAATCAGCTTACCGAACCAATGGTAGAGTCGTTACGTGCCATAAGAGCCACGGGTTGGCTTACGTGAAATAAATGATGTCTAATTTGAAATTACAATCACAGAAGTTTTACGAAAGGTTGAGATGAGCAGGAGATGAGCTTTCAAATGAATACGATTTTCTTACACGCAACTATTCTAAAGCTCTCTCTAGTGATACGTATTCATTAAGTACAAATTTTTTTTTTTTGTATACGTATGTTGAAGTCGGGCGGGCCTAAATAGAAATGGTGAAACCGATGCGCGACGCTAGCCTGACTTCAGCATATTACGTGTACAAACTACAATTTCACTTCAATTATAAATTAATAACTGAAAGTTAAAAGGGTTCTGTTTTCCCATTGGAGACAGCGAATGCTGAAACTAGTTACGACGATGTGGCGACATTCAGTGCGACTTCATTTCGCAGGCGACCCGAATATACAGCAGTATTTACTTAGACCGTGACATGCCACTTTCAAGCCGCAAATGTCAGCAGGCCGAAGTTGGTCGGCCGAGAGTCGCCTGTTATGTTTCAGGCATGTGCACATTGCATAATGCACATGCCTGAAACATACCGAAACGTATTTAAGGGGAAATGCAGGTGGTCTTTTCCCCATACAAACACTTTCGCCGATTTTCTTTTTGGTTTATAACCTTAAAGTGTTTTTCACAGTTAAATAAATATGAACCTATTCTATGTCTCTTACACTCTTACCTACTGTTACCAACACTAGAACTAGAACAAAATGCTCAAAATTGGCTATTTAGACCGCTGTCAATAGAAGCCAAAAGTGTACTTTAAGAACTATTAATGAAAAAAGAAAAACATAGGGCAAACATATATCCTTCTTATTCAGTTTATGAAATATCTTTTGATTTGGTCCAATATTGGAGGAGGAAATAGTAGAGAGCCAAACCTCGAATTATTACTTTTTACTTTTACCGGGTCTGCAGTTGATTTTATCGCACGACTGTGCTTTATGAACAACTGCAAAACGACAGCGATAGTTTTTAAATGTCTCTCCGACCGATTTTTGTAAAAAATTAGACAACGATTTCTAGCGATCTTCAACTGCAGACAAATTCGCCAGCATCATTTAGTCATAATAACAATTAATGCCCCGTACATATAGGTAGAAATAAAATATAAGTACAAAAAAAATTCAAACGTACCATTTATTCATAACAAAATTAAATACATAACAATACTAGACAATAAATCCTAACAAAATGAGACGCTATTTTCTGCCCAACTTCTTTTTCAACGACTCCGGCATGTCGCCGGGCGGCGGGCGCGGCATGCCCGTGTACACCTTGAACGCGTCGTACACGAACCACTGCAGGCCCGTCAGCGTGCCGATCATGATGATGCGCGCCACCAGCCCGCGCCAGATGCCCACCATGCCCACCTCGCCGATGATGCTGCCGATCGTCGCGCTCGGGTCCTTGTTCAGCTTCGACACTATCGTATCCGACGGATGCGACACGATAGCGCACAGCACCCCGGCTATGTACCCGGCCGAGAACGTCACGATGAGCTGCTCGACCTTCGTGCACTGCTCCCGAGGCTTCGGCACGACGTTCGCGTACAAATACTCCAGCGTCTTCTCGAACGAAGAAAACTTCATCATGGTGTAGGGAACTTGACGCCCCCAGAGCGGCGTCAACCCTTTGTAAAATACCCCGAAGCCTTCCGTGGCCATCATGTGCGGCATCGCCTGCCTCATCTGCGACGTGTAGCCTGGTGTGGTCTGCATCCTCACTTTGGTCGCCTCGAACGGGGCCAGGAACACGTCAGCGACGAGCTCGGCCGACGCCGACGCCGCCAGAAACATGTACGTCCTGTATAGATACGCGGTTTCTTCATCGACAAAAGTTGCGAATTTGTATTTGAAATACTCGTAACCGGAGAATTTCGCCGCGCCCTGGAGGCTGTATCCGATGAGAGTGGGCGCCCAGCCCTTGACCAAATTCGCAGCGCCGCCTTCCCTGAACGATATCCCGAATCCTTTGAAGATGGATTTGTACTTGCCCGGGTCGACCTGCAGCCGGCACTTGACCAGGTCGAGAGGGGTCACGAAGGTGTGCGTGCTGCCACACGCCGCCGCTCCGCCCATAGCGCACAGCTGGAAGTACTTGGTGCTGTACATCTCACACGAGTATTCCTCTTTCCCTTTCGCCATGTTGCTCTCACTACACGATGCTCGCTTAAAACTGTGTTATCTAATAGTTACAGTCTGAGGGAAGCAAGAAATAATATAATAGAATAGCCATTTATAGCCATGTTTTGAAATGTTGACTTGAAATTTGATGTAAGTAATCTTCTGTCAATTCTTTATGATAGGTCTATAAAAAAAACTCGCTATATATTACCTCTTTTTGAGGAACTAAAGGTAAACTACACAGAGACAGGACGGGATGTTTTACACAACATAGAAGTTCATGAGATCAGACAAGTTACATCGATAGTTTATGATATTGACCTTTCATCGTAACTAGAGTTCATGAGATCGATCGTTCATAACACCGAAAGCTTATGAAATCGAAAGTTCAATAAATCTAATTTATAACATCGAAGCCTTAGCAAATCGACAGATCGTGATATCGACAGCTTAATAAGCGTTAGAAGTGGCGATAAAAAAAATGAAATGAAATGAAAAATGGTTTATTGTTGACTGTCACATGATACAGAAAGATACGCATAGTTAAGTTTCCTATTGTATTCTGTAGGTACGTTGGTGCTATATGCATTTAGAAACTGGACAATGGACATCGCAATTATTGTGAGATTCGTGGGATTGAGTTGCTATGACGATGGCTAGAGTATGGGTCGTTAAAACACCAATGCAGAAATGACATTGACTCAAGAGAAGAAGGGATGTTTCATAACTAACCTTTTAAATAATCAGTATTTAAGGTATATCATAATTTTCATATCTCCTCTCCGCTTAACATCAGTGAACTCAGTTCAAACTCAGAGAACAGGGGATGCCTCTTTGTGGCGAACCATTATCTACTTACTAAGTTTTTCGCTTAATGGTTGCAATGAAGTACTTAATCAGGTAGGTATGCCCGTGATCGAATATCTTCTTCCGGCATTTTAAAATATTACTACATATTTATTATGCCCACGACTTCCTTCGCGTCGATTTAGATTTTATTAATCCCGTGGGAAATCCTAGATATTCCGAGATTAAATTATCAAACAAGTGTGTCGTTCATTTCTAAGCTATCTCCTTGTCAAATTTTGTTGAAATCGGATCAGCGGTTTAGGCGTGAAAAGGTTACAGTTACAGACATACAGAGTTACTTCCACACTTATAATATTAGTATGGATGATCTACATCAAAGTAATAGTATTAATGTCAGACATTCTGCTTCAGACTTGCTTTCGGAAAGAACTTCGGAAGGCATTTAACACTTTCTACCAGGGGGCTGATTCTGTAACTCAGTACCTATTACCGACGATAGGCATTTTTTATCCATTGAAGGTTTGAAGAGAAGTGTCATTTACTATTTCATAGCAAACCTTCAATGGATAAAAAATATATGTCAGTGGCTTTCATTTTTTGATAGGTAGGTACTGAGTTACAGAATCTTGATAAAAAATTTCACACCATAGACAAGTACATAATTTTATATGATTTTTAAAAGTAAAACAACTGGATGTAAAAACTTGTTTATTTGTTTAAATTAAAAATTTACCACTTCAACTTAGGTCCTAAGTTAAAACATTGTTACATAACGAACAATATAACTTTGTTAATTATAATAATCATTTGTATGCACATATTTACAAAATAAATCGAATTCTATTGCATTGTTAATAATCTTATACTTATAAAAAAGTTTAAGAGGTAAATTATAACAAATTACATTTTTATAAATTAGGGCTGCCACCTCTGGTTTCAAGTAGTTACTTGAATTTAATTTTCTAAAAAAATTGATATAAAGTGATAAATATTGGTAGAAAGTCATGCTAAAATAAAATTAAAAATACATAATTGTTCAATTCAACTGACGTGATATTTTAAATGAATGTGAGTTTGTTTTTATTTTAAAATTATTTTGTAATTATCAAAGAAATACGTTTATTGTTCAGTAGTAGTAATTTAATGTGTGAATTTAAGCCTTTTCATAATATTGTGTAAAAACCTCTACGGAATAAATACCACTAAAGTAAAGGATAATAATATTTCGAACGTGCCCTAAGAAACCTAAAAAGTTGACAACCCTAATACAAAATAAGTAGATTCATAAGCGTTTACTAGATTAATATTGCAAAAAGTGTAAAATAAATAATTTTCTTAAATAGTCACTATTTCAAATCTTATTCTATACACTGGCACTTACAAAGATGGCGGTAAAATTAGAAACAGAAACTAGAATATAATAAAAACATCGATTGGATTAATCGAAATTATAAAAATGGTCTAAAATATCGATTGCCAACATGGAACCGATTTCGAAAGAAAAATCGAAACTACACCCTAGGTTTCATCACAGTTTAGCAAACACACAGTTCAGAAACGCACATAATTTAGTTTTACTTTCTACATAGCAATGAAGGAAACCTTCGAGGTCGTGTGCAGGCATTGTTATCAAGACTCTGCGCTAGATCATGCCATCTAAGTAGGTCTACATATTCTATCATACAAAGTCCTAATCCTACTGAAAATTACACCGTCATTATGAATAACTATATAATGCATTTTGTGTATGTATAATCTAAACGCGCACAAACAGATTCGCGCATACAAATGAGTTTGATTATCTGAAAGCAGTGAATCAGTTTTGAAATTTGAAATGCATCTCGTACTTAGACACGATTTTACAGTATGATAAAGAAATTATTTATAGTAGCAGATTTTGCAAGCTAGATTTCGACTTATTGTGGCTTAACAAATTTTGCTAGACTGGCACTTTCCGACAAAATTCAGTTTTAGGAAGAGAAATCACTAATTAATTCGTGCTGCAGTGACTAGACTAACTTTGAGTGTTTTGAAATCTTTAACCACGATGTCCGCATGACCATTTCTGAACTGTATGATAACTATGCTGTGTTATTATGCACTCAATCACCTCACACATAACTAATACTGCCGGCGAGATCGCCCTAGACTCGACCGCATCGAATGACGACCCGATACACGTTCCAATATGCGAATATAAATAACCATACTCAAAAACAAAAAAAAAAAACGAAAAATATCCTTTTAGTATTGTTACGTGCAACGCCCACCTAAGGATTATAGTCGAGTCGAGGCATTGTCTTATGTGTAATGTGATAACAACTTAAACTAAGCTTAGTTTGTTTACTTTGGCAGCAACAGCCACTGAAAGCGGCGGCTGAAGTTTCCTGGGTGTTTTGTTTTCATTATAGATACGAATTTTAAGCGAAATTGTGTCGAAGTAAATAAAGCTAAGTTTAAATTGTAATAATAACAAAAGACGCCTACGCCTCGGCTCTAGTCGTATACGGGGACCTCAAAATATAAATCGCACATTCTCTGGAACTTTGTTTCATCTTGAAAAATTGGTGAATTTAAGTAGTAATTTAGAAATATCGCCATTTCATACTACATTTGTTGAAAAGTAAACCCACAAAAGACTACAATAAGTAGAATTTTTAAAAAACCTTTTGATAATACAGCATTTGATAAGCTTGAACTCTAGCTAGTACTCAAGAATAACTAAAAGATTAATTTTGGCGCTAATGGCGTTGGATCTTTATAATTTGGGTAATTCTGTTGTAGGTGCACAATCTCTAAATTAAAGTTTATGTTAAATTAAAACAACTAATTAGTCAACTAAGTTAGGCTAGATTGTAATTGTATTGAGCACCACTTTGGTGTTCAGAATCAGGAGAAAAAAAATCTCTAAATTAAACAAGATTGACGGGTCTAAATCTCGCGCTGTCTCTTTCATAATGTTCGTTGAGGAAAAGGACAGCACTTGATTTAGACCTGTGAATTAAATTTATTTTAGAGATTGTATACAACAGAAATAGCAACATCCCTACTATCCCTACTAATATTATAAATGCGAAAGTGTGTTTGTTGGTTTGTTGGTTTGTTGGTTTGTTGGTTTGTTGGTTTGTCCTTCAATCCCGCTGCAACAGAGCTTCGGATCGACGTAATTTTTTACATGTGTGTAGTTGAGAACCTGGAGAGTGACATAGGCTATTTTTTATCCCGGAAAATCAAAGAGTTCCCGCGGGATGATAAAAAACTAAATGTACGCGGACGAAGTCGCGGGTATCAGCTAGTTAAGTAATAAGGAATTACGCACTCGGTTAATTACAATCGCATACTGAACAGTAATATCTCTTCATCACATTAAAATCCAATAATCAATAAATAAGTAGTGAGACAAACCCATAAAAAACTCAATAAAGTTAAAATAATTAATTAATGTAACATAATATTATGCAAATGGCAGTGACTTATAAATTGACTTTCATTTTATTATGGCAGTGTTTTCCTATAAAATATGATTTGCTTTATATTTACAAATACGTACACTTCATGCCAAGTAATTTTCACCTCACCTGCTAATAATTATAAGAGCGTTTTTACATTATCCAATACATTATTGACATCTAACACATAGATATGTGTGTAAAATGCGCGTCCCGATATCGTTACAGACTGGACACCAAAATCGCATTATATACTGATATCGGATGCGATACTAATCGATTTAAACATCCCGTTACCGAACCGGATAGCAGATATCGACTCGGAAACCGATAATATATAAAATACCGGTATAAAGTTAGATACCGATAAATTATTCGATAACAGTATCACATCGTATAATGCAAGGGTTCATATATTTTGTTCGCACTCACCGCTATAGATTGGTCTCACTACATTATCACGTATCAACGCTTCGGCGGTCCTATATGTACGGATACATACAATCTTAGCGGAGCCGGTATATCTAAGTTGACGTGCCGTCTATTCCTTCTCTTGCCCACTTCGGGGACAACAAACCTTGCCTCTAATTCCAACTGTTTCTCTAAGACCTCCTTAGATTTAAGATGTCTCCTAAGCCTTAATGCCCATGTGCCGTCGCGTTTGGACAGTATAAAGTTCCTATCGGGGTCTCCGTACGCTATTCTGTAGTGTGGACGCCCATCTCCTTCCGAAGGCACGAGACGCAGTAAAGGCGCTCGTCCCCACGTCTGTTTGGGAGTTGCTGTGACAACTATTAGTTCGGCTTCTGGTTCTAAGATTGACCGACGACCTGTAAGAGAGCACAGATTTTATAAAGCTTTTTAAAAACTTATCACATACTTACTGCAAAGAAAATTCGCGAAATTGATAGACTGTGATACAATGCATAGCCATTTTTCAGGAAATACAACATTGTGGGGCTTTGTATCTATCCCTCGTTGACTTAATAACCATCTCTAAAGGATTCAAAAAGGAAGTTTGTATGAAATTTTTATGTTCATCTAAGATGATGCAGACTAATTCGTAGGCCTCAGTTCACGAAAGAATGTATAATTGAAACAGAACTCAAACCAAGAAAAAAGAAGAAACAGAACTCACGTCTACTACGCCTTCTGCGTCGTCTGACTAGAGTAGTTCCGTTCGCATACACAATGCCTTCCTCAGGGGCCCGGCGTCTTCGTCCATTCATCTGTAAATACCAAAGACAATGTTTAGATTAGCTTTATTATGAGTTAACTGTTAAATACATCTTTCCTTTTAAATATTTCAGGCGATAAATTAATATGATTTGGGAATTTCAGTTTAAGTGACCAATGTTCGAGGAATTATCCCTGATTGGGCGACACTCTTTTATAAACTTAGCTAATCACCACAAACCAGACTGCAGCAATGATAATTGCAACTTTAAAGTAAACGGCTCAGCTTTCTTCACATCTTTCAAGCCAATACCAAAAAAAATGTCTGTGTACCGATTTTGAGGAATAAATTGAACGAATTTGAACTCAGTTAAGTGTTATTCGGCGATGGTAAAATTTGCACTGCATATTGGGAATTTAATAATCTACCAAGGACAGATAAAATACCTTGCAACTGAAGCATCCTTCCGTCGATATCAGCTCGTTCTTCCCTCCAATTTTGTACTGATCTCGGACCGGGAACACCGGAGCGTCCCCGATGTCATCAGGAGGTAGGGCTCCGTCCAGGGCCGTGAGACAGTGTCCGGCGCCAACGAGTTGGTACCCGGTTGGACAGCCGCATTGGAATGAGTCGCCGAAGGATGTGCAGCCAAAGAGGCAGTTTGCCGTTGCACAGCCACCAGCCAACTACAAAAAGAAAGGAGTAGGTATTGTCTTACAGAACCGCATTCAAAATACTAAGACACAGCATGTATTTTCTGCCACAATTTATGCCTGCAAGATTATGCCCAGACCGTGGCTGCAATTCCAAGCTAAATAACCAGGTAGATTATTTCAGCTTGGTTTTATTATTCTGATGTTATCGCCAGAAGAAGCAATCATTCATGGTGAAATCTTTACGAAAGTATATTTGTTTATTAGTTTGTCCTCAAACATGTTGCAGTTGAGGATCTGGAGAGTGACATACGCTTTTTAAGCCAGAAAATCAAAATGTTCCCACGGGACTTTTAAAAACACAACTTCACAGACACAGACATCAGCTAAAGTTTTATACATTAGGTCAGTAGCTTTACATGCCTTGTAAAAGGACATAGGAATTCGCTAGTCGTTTTGACAGGCAATCTGGCTCTAGCCAAGTCAGCCGTTACCGGAATGTAAAGGATCATATGTGAGGGTCATATTGAGTTTTGATCGTACCTGCAAACAGACAGCGTGTCCCGCGTCCCAGCCGTACCCGGAAGGACAGCCGCAGCGATAGGCGCCGCCCACCGGGAAGCACGGCGCGCCGCCGCACGGCCCGCCCGCGCACACATCCATCGGGACGCACACTCCGCTGGAAGACCTCGTAGTACCTAGAAAAAAAGGAAACATTAAGTTCTCAAAAATCCTCAGCGGCAGAATGGAGCCCTTAAGTGCAATTCTGCAAAAGCCCCAAACGGATTTTGTGTAGACATAATACTTCCACTATTAAAGAGTTTTGACAATTATTGTCAAAACTCTTTAATAGTGATCTTTGATTTGAGCCGGGTTCAGCTGCAAAAGAACATTAAGCAACTAACTTCCTTGACGCCCTTTTACAGCTGGAACCTCGCTTTATATGTCACTGGCTCAGGTTCCACCTATTGCACTAATGTTATACTACCTCCAAGCATAAATTAAATACTTAGTAGGAGACGAAAGGTGGATAATCAAGTTGCCGGGCGTCGGGCACACGCCTTCCTCGCGACACTCGTTGATATCTGAGGCAAACAAACCTTGAGGGCAGTCGCATCTGTACCCGCCGGCGTAGTTCCGGCACGGCGCCTGGCAGCGGCCGTCCTCGCACTCGTCGCGGTCCAGGCAGCGCGTGCCCGCGACGTCGAGCCGGAAGCCGCGCGGACACACGCAGCGGTACGAGCCCAGCAGGTTGACGCACTTGCCGGGCGTCGGGCACACGCCTTCCTCGTGGCACTCGTTGATGTCTGACGCAAAAAAAGTAATAAAGTTACCAAATTCAGCTTCCGAAATAAAATTAAAAATAACCTAAATAGTCTAGGCTTCTGGGGGACCTGATCAGTAGTAGCCTAAGCATGAACATTTTAACTTTCAAATAGTAAAGGTGAAGTTAACAGGAACACGAAAATAACAGGAGCGCTCCTGTCATTTTCATACAAAATTTCTTGCTGGCGTTAACTTTACCTTTACTATAATTCGAAAGTTAAAATGTTACTATGGACTTCTCCAGTCTAAAGAGGGAAGAGTAGGGATGTTATTACGTCAGCCGTTATAGGTCTCCTTGTTTTTCAGTCTCTTTTGCCTCCACTTGTGATGGTTTGCAGCGTGACGGGATCACTCCATCACAGAATCGAGTAGGTGAACAACCTCTAGTTCTTTTCACTTCCACCTGACCCTACACCACCAAACGCTCAATTGAGCGTTCATTCCTAGAGATATGACCGGGGAACTATTAAGGAACTTTTTGATGATGGTAGATTCTCGACTTGCCATAAGAACCACAAGTTGGCCTACATGAAATAAACAATTTTAAGTTTGAGTTTGTAATGAATCGTATTACAACTTATAAAGCTAAACTTACCGACACAAGCGTCTCCGCGCTTCTCGTACCCGTCTTGGCATGAGCACTCGAACGAACCCTCCGTGTTGGTGCAGGTCTGCTGACACGTGTGCGTGTCGCGCTCGCACTCGTCGATGTCTCTGCAGTTGGCACCGTCTTCGTCAACCTGCAAAACAATACCTTAATCTCTCATCCAATCTACCGGGGATCCAAAAACTGGCAACTTAGTCAAATAATAGTTTGGTCATCTAAAGAGGCAATGCTGCCAGCATTTTGGGAACTAATCCCTGCTGCGTTGGTATCGAAGAACTCGGTCTTTTGTCGCTTGTATCTAGTTGCTGCTTTACGTTCATCGGTCATCCATCAATAGCGGGACTGCCATTTGAGCACCTTGGGGCCACAAAATCTATCAGTTCTTCGAGCTAAGCGTTCCTCGCGCATTGCCACTACGGTAACTCTGGTTCTACTACGGATCTCAAATTTCAGATTTGAATCTTCCATACATAGCTAGCTCATTGAATCGACCTTTTAGTAACAGTGAGTTTTCTTAGGAGGCATAATTAATTACTGATCACCTTCGGATCAGAGAGGTCATATTTGGTAACACGCACTGCGCGGCGCCATTCGTCTTCAAATCCGGAGAAATTTTGAACGAGAAAAGATCACAAAGCTTCCCGAACGCTGCCTAGCCGAGTTGTATTCTGCGGTTTACATCTTTCGCAAAATTGAAACGCAAGAAAAATACTGCAACTTACCAAATCATACCAATTATGCATCATACAAATTAGGGATTGAATGTACACTGCCATACCTCTTTCAAATGAACCCACTACCGTCTAAGACTGCATCGATATTTACCATCAGATGAGATCGCAGTCAAGGACTAACTTGTCATTGAATAAGAAGAATACCTCATATCCAGGCCTGCACAGGCACTCGTAGGAGCCCTCGGTGTTCTTGCAGAGATGCTCGCACGGGCTGCGGCGCGCGTTGCACTCGTCGATGTCAGCGCAGATGTCACCCGCCGGCTTGTAGCCGCGACCGCACACGCAGCGGAAACTGTAAAACCAGAGTTTCGTAAGATAATAAGTCTGCCAGAGACATATTATCTTATCCTAGATGGTGTTTATGTCTAGTATTGAATATTGCTTTGGAGGACTAGGATTTATGCTACCTAAGCAGCGATCTTCGACAGACAAAACAAAATCTTGATCGAGATCGACTGTTCAGACTCACCCACCAATTACACTATTGTACCGACTCATAGTACTGTACGATTGGTTGAAAAGGAAAGGTGAATATTAAGTTTACGTTTAACATAGCTGCGTCTCTAGCCCTATTACAAACGTGTTGTCTCTTTCTACGATCGCTAACGCTAAAGCGGGGGCTCCCAAAGGTTTTTTATCACTTTCAGCGTGATAAAAAACTTTGGAAACCCCTGCTCTACAGCGTTAGCGATCATGGAAAGAGAACACGTTTGTAATATGGCTAGGGCAGCTGATTTTTAAAATAAAAGTTCTTGCAGGAATCTCTCGCTCCTGAACGTACCTGCCAATAGTATTTATACATCTTCCCGGAGCACACAGGCCCGGCATCGCAGCACACTCGTCAATGTCCCCAAAGATGTCCGTAACCAGTCCGTCCCCGCCGCCCATGCCGCCTCCCCCACCGACTCCACCGCCGAGTCCGCCGCCCATGTTGTCCGATATGAGGTTAGGGCGGGAGCAGAGATCCATGCGCTCAGGGGTGCCCGGGAGTGGACACAGTTCGCATTCGGGACCCCAAGCTACGCCGAGAGTGCAGCAACATTGTGCCCTGAAAAAAATATTCACAAATAGTCTTTACAAACTAAAACACTTTTATTCACCGCGTTCACACACTTGTCTCAAAAACTACTTCGTCTATTTGCGGAAATATTTGCAACCTACTTTAGAAGTTTCTATCGATTTTCACACGTTCTAAGATTGTGTGGTTTGGGTATATATTTTAAAAAGTATCAACTGACTAAACTTAATAATTAATTAACTAATTTATTTATTTATTTATACAACTTTTTGCTTGAAAAACAAGAACAAAATACATAGGTAAATAAACAGTGTAACACAAAAGGTGACTATGTTTTAAAAAAAAAAAAAAATGGCGTGCATATTGCGTAAACCATTACCAGTTATGTAAAATACTCCTAATTCCGGCATCCCGGAATTATTTTACCGGAAAATCGAGAAGTTCTTATGGAATTTTAAAAACTAAATCCACGTGGATGAAGGCTTGGGCATCAACTAGCTTATAATATTAGTAAGGATTATAAGTAAAAGTACGGCACTCACTTGGTCACCTGCGTGGGCGGCGTGGGCGTGGACGCGAGCGCGCGCGGCCACGGCTCGGGCACGCACCGGCCCGCCACTAGCGATCTGTGGCACATACCAGTTCGACGGTCTATGAAATAAAACAGTTCAGATGTTACTTTAGCTAAGTTTTAGCGTGCATTTTGTGAGCCTTGTGTGAGAAAAAAAAATATTTGAAGATGGAAGTATAAAGAAAGTTCGATTTAAAATTCTATCTTTAAATCAAGAAATATAAAGAAAGTTCGATTTAAAATTCTATCTTTAAATCAAACTTTCTTTATTATTGCTTACGTTTGACGGTAATACGTGATAAAAAGCAATGAGGTCTAGATTGGAAAACGCCTAGAAAATTGTCTGAAAGATGCTTATTTACTCACGCCTCAAGGGTGTTCAAGTTATACCTGGCAGTAAACAAGGACGAAGAGTGAGCGTTCCACAGTAGCTGTTCATTGCAGCAACATTGAACTAAAACGTTTTGTGCGCGTAAGTTGGATTACAACATGAAGGATGTCAACGTCCCCGTCTTGATCCAGTCGGGCGCGTCGTGCGGTGCGCACGTCCTTACCTAAACAAGACTGTCCGTCCTCGCTGGGCTCGTAGCCCGCGTCGCAGTCGCACGTGTACCCGCCGTCCGTGTTGATGCACACCCCGGGCGAGCAGCGGTCCGAGTGCTCCGCGCACTCGTCGATGTCCTCACACGCGTCGGGCGCGTCGTGCGGTGCGGACGTTCTCTTGTAACCTGCGTATAACATAAATTTTAAGCTGATGTGGAAACTTTAACAAGTATATTAATTTGAAGTAAAACTAACTAGGAAAATTAAGGAGTCGACAATTCTAAGAACAGATTTAGTGAGCAGTTGAGTGGAGTTGCAGATAAGTGGTCGGAATGCGAGTGCGCTCACCCTCGGGGCACTTGCAGATGTAGGAGCCGACGACGTTCTCGCATGCGTGCGCGCACACGGCAGGCGTGGCGGCGCACTCGTCCACGTCGCGGCAGTGAACGCCGTCGGGCGCCAGGCGGTACCCGAAGGGGCACGTGCAGCGGAACGAGCCCGCCGTGTTGTGGCAGCGGAACGAGCACGCCGCGCGCCCCTCCGCGCACTCGTCCACGTCCACGCACGTCTGTGGAACATTGACCTTTTACATTTTAAAATTTGTTAATACATAAAAAACAATGTGTAAAAACACGTTTATTCAATCGAGTTTCGAATACTTTGGTCAAAAATTCTTCCGCGTGGAGCTTTTAAAAAATCTCGCGGTTAGCCCTTTTTCAGGATAAAAGGTGGCTTATGTCACTCCCCAGATTTTCAACTATATCCAGGAAGGATCCAACAAACCAAGTATCTATCGTATTTATAATACAAGTAACCACTATCGTATTTATAATTCAAGTAAGGAATTATACTAAACTACGAGGTGCCCTCTACCCGAGTGGCATTCGGAATTTCGAAAATCCCACGAGAACTGAGATTAAATGCCTTTGTTACTATCCATGTATAATATCTCAACTCCATTGCTCCGTTGCTGCGTGATTTCTCAATTTGCCTTTAATATTATTTTATTTTTTATTTTTTTTTATATTAGTAGGGATTTTAAAAAAACAACAAAAAAGCAATGTAAACAGACCTGCTCAGTTCCTTGCGTAAACCCGTAATTACACCTGCACTCGTATCCACCAGGAGTATTAGTGCACGTGCCGTTCCCACATATCCTCGGGTCCGTAGCGCACTCGTCCGCGTCCACGCACGCCAGGCCCGTCCCGTCCAGTATGTAGCCAGGGGCACAGTCGCATCGGAAGGAGCCGTCCGTGTTGATACAATGGCCTCCCTTGCACACGTCGGGGCGGACTTTACACTCGTCGAGGTCCTGCGTGAGGTTCGGTCGACCCATCCCTCCCTGACAGATCCGGAGGAACTCGGGCGAATCGGGCGCCGGGCATCGCTCACAATACCTGCCCCAGGCCGCTCCTGGCAATTGCAAAATTGTTTTGGAATTCAACAATAGAATTGTCTAAAATTATGTATTGTGTATCAGGGTGACGGCCACAATAATTTCAGATTGTTTGAATTTACGACATTTTTGCTGCATCAATGCATTTCACCAAACTACTGGTTGAGATCTCTTGAAGAGCACTAGCCAATCAGACGTGATTGCGTTGGAATCATTTTTAGACAATACCAGAGATTAATGATACTTTTAAACACTGTCTGTTACCAAAAAAAATCCAGTCCATTTCCATCAAAACTACTGCACTGCTTGACTGCATACCAGTATTTAACGATTCTTGTGAAATTTTTCTTTAATGCTTTTTTAAAACTGGGTTGTTTAAATTGCCAAAAAATAATATTATGATAACAAATTACAGATATGAGTCTAAGAAGAATCCTTTTTCTAAACTAGTTTCGATGTTGACGAGATATTGCCACTTGTTTTGGCCACTTAGAATATTTGCGGCTTCTTACCTTCAGAGCAGCAACACTCAGGCCTTCCTAGCTGCAAAGGCCTGGCCTTGTGACAGCGGCCCGCGTTCCACTCGTCGTAGCACAGCTCCTTGCGCTCGTCCACGCACACCGCTGCCGCCTTGTCGAACCGCCAACCGGGAGGGCAGTCGCAGCGGTAACTGAGACATTCAATAAATAACATTTATTCTAATAATTAACTGGAATTAGTTTATAAAATACGCTTAACGTTCAGCAGAGATGGCAGCTTTATATTATGTCTAACGGATACCATCGATGCGTATAACATTTTTGTACACCGATTCTCAACACGTTTACTACTACTACGGGGATACTGGAGTTCTTTTCTTGTATTACGGTGCCCAAACAAGTCAGAAATCTCACAAAAATCCCTCCTCCAGGATATCAATTGGGCGATTGTCCGTAGTACAGGAATGGCAATGGAAAGCAATTCTCCTTAAAACGCTAGTTGGATATACGATATCAAAACTCACCCTCCATTAAAGTTATGGCACTCCCCTCCAGCGCAGACATACTGCTGTTCCCTGCACTCGTCGCGATCCACGCACTTCTTGCCGACCAGCCGCCAGCCAATGCCGCACGAACATTCGTATCTGTTGAGTAAAAGATTTCCTCATATTTAAACTCGCTAAAATTTCCTTATATTTAAACTCGAAGCCTCAAAAGCCCAACAGTTAAAGGTGATGACTGAAAACTAAAATGTCGCAGCTTCGAATCCCACCCATTGCACTATTGTCGTACCCACTCCTAGCACAAGCTTTTCGCTTAATCGGAGGGGAGAAGATAATATAAGTCAAGTTCAGCTTGGCTAATATTCTTTTTATAAAAAAAAAAACTCCGGTTGCGAACATCACCTAATATTATATTATACTGTTAGATTAACCTAATATGCAATGTATTTATCGAAAATATGAAAATCTGTCTTAATTCAAAGTCCATTGTAAGTTGGTGTCACTTTGGGTTAATTGGCGACTTCCACGATATTCCATAAACATAACTGAATAAACCCACGTAAATTAGCAAAAACTGGAATGTTTCATATAGAAACATTAGGGTTCTATTAAAGGCTGAATAGGAATGATACACACCCGCCATTGGTATTTGTACAGGAAGGTGAGCCATCTCGTCCACACGGCGAGGGTAGCTCGGTACACTCGTCCACATCGCGACAGTTTCGTCCGTCGCCCGTAAGAGTGTAGCCCGGCGCACATTCGCAGCGGAAGGAGCCAGCCGTGTTGCGACAGCGGCCATTACGGCACACCATGCCTCCTTCGCGACACTCGTTGATGTCTGAAAGGAACAAATAATACGCTATGCACTCCATATGCCTGCCCCAACAATCTGTTAGGTACTATCTAGCAATCTTACGAAACCACGAATATATAAAAAAACTAGCTGATGCCCGCGACTTCATCCGCTGGGATTCCGCGGTGGAGTCCCGCGGGAACTCTTTGATAAAAACTAGCCTTTGTCACTCTCCAGGCCGAAAAATCACGTCGATCCATTGCTCTGTCAGAGCGTGAATGACGGACAAACCAACAAACAAACACGCTTTCATATCATAGTATAAGTATTAATATGAATAGTATGAATTAGTATGATGTTCTCCAGATCGCTTTTCAACCACGGCGGAGACTAGTCCACAACAAAAAAAATGTTATGATATTCAATCACAAGTGCACTCTCCATTTCCTCACTCTCATCTTCCTATACTGGAATCAATCACGACCAGGCACAGGATCAATAGTTTTAACTTTTAGTATCAACATTCCCGTGATGCTACTGAAAATTCTTTGAAAACTTTTTTAGTTCTATTGAACTCCCAACATACGACTCCCAAACATGGGCTCTATGATCCGCAGCCGAATAATAAATTAAAAAGGCAGTCAGCACTGTAAGGGATACTTACCAATGCAGTCATTATTCGCGCCGGGCTTGAAACCCTCGTCGCAGTGACACGCATACGTGCCGGGAAGGTTCTCGCAAGTGCCATTGCGGCACAGTGGGCGCGGTCGGTTGCATTCGTCCACGTCACGGCACACGTTGTCTCGCAGCATGTAGCCCGGCATACACTCGCAACTGAAACCATGAAAACATTCACACTGTGGAAAAAATTGGAATCCAAAATCTTTAATTATCTATAATACTCGTATCAACCATTAAAACATTACAGATAAATTTAGTTAGGAAGAATCGTCCGTAGGTTAGAGTGAAGGATGATTAAAGAACCTAGTCCGGATGCCACGCTTTACATATTCAGAGAAGCTAATTGAATTCGCTTGGAAACATTCTTTTACAGTTTGCTCTTCAAACTGTACAAGAATTTGTACAGTTTTAAGAGAGAAGGAATTTTCCAGATGACACGCCAGAAGTTTTTCAGTTGAACTCACCGATAAGATCCGATAGTGTTCCTGCACTCCCCGTGTTCGCACAGCCTCTCGTCGGCGCACTCGTCGACGTCCTCGCACTCGTCTAGCGCGGACGTGAGGCGGTACCCGGCCGGACACTTGCACTCGTACGTTCCGGGCAAGTTCACGCACTGTGCCAGTCCGCGGCAAGGCGACCTGCGCGATGCGCACTCGTCGATGTCACGGCAGAGGTGAGAGGTGTTGTCGTGCTCATAACTGAAACAGAAATGGTGGGAACCAAAATACATTAAGTACTCCGTCATATATCATTAACGTCCTTGAGATTTCTTTTACCTAGATAGATTTGTATTGTACCCTGAATAAAACCTCAACAGATCAAGATCAAGCTTAAAAACCGAGCAATCTCTCGTGTGTTTCTTTAGGCTACCTGATATCGGCGAAATAAATTGTGCCGTGTGGGCATGACAAAAGCCGCTAAAGAAAGCAACAATAACAATAAATCTAGAAGAAAGGAGACTTTTTTACGGTACAGTCTGGGAAGAATCATTCGGTACGAAGCATGCACATAATTCCTGCATATCTTGTTCCGTTAAAACAAACCTAACTCGTCATACTTTTACACATTATTTTCTTTAGTATAATCATGAAAACATACCCATGATCGCATCCACACTGGAACCCAGTTGGCGTGTCGTGACAAGTACCAGGCTTGCACAACTGCGGCATGATGTCGCACTCATTGATCGGCTTCGTTTCATTCGTCATCGGGTTGATGTACTCTCCGGGCTTCTCCCCGCACAGCGCCATGTGTTCCTGGGAGCCCTTGTCCGGACAAGCTTCGCAAGGCGCGCCCCAGGCTTTGCCGACGGAGCAACAGCAAAGGTACTTCGTTTGCGGAACTCCCACGGCGGCGGTGCAGCGCCCCGTGTCTGGATCCCAGTCCATGTAACACTGTCTTTGACGGACGTCTACACATTCCTCTGGAAAATAAGAATAACTTTTAGTACGAATTGAAAATATCACTTATCCCATCCCAGTGCAAGACTTAAATAATTCCTAGGTATTTGAAGACCAAAAAGATTTTGCTCGTGGCAAATAAGAAAAAGTACTATTTACTCATAAGACTGTTCGTATCGGTGGATTTCTGCAATGACTAAATCTCCAAATCACCTCGTATCCTCAAATTATTCTACAAATTAGTGCACAAAAGTACCGGCGGTATTGGTTAAGATTTCTCAACCTAGAGCTGTTATTTTACTGTATTTCAAAAGAGTAACTCCATAGATCTTCATTACAGCAGACTTAATAACCCTAAAGCGAAATCGTAGTGTTAAGCCCTGTAGTACTTACTTCCGTTAGGCATAGCCACGTATCCCTCAGGGCACAGGCATACATAAGAGCCGGGCATGTTCCTGCACACCCCGGGCCCGCATATGTCGGGGCGCGCGCACTCGTCAATGTCCTCGCAGCGCTGCTCGTCATCTGTCAACTGCCGCCCTTCACCACACGTGCACACGAACGAGCCGAACGTGTTGGTGCATGTACCGTCTTCGCATAGCTCCGGGTGTTGGGCGCACTCGTCAATGTCTGCTAGTGTGACCACGTATGATGGCTGAAATTACAGACACAGAACTTTACTCGTCTAATTTGCAACTAACTCAAAGTTTTAAGATATAATCGGTGAAATGCGAGTCGGACTCGCATACTTTAATGTTTTTTATTTATTTTTATTATTTATTTTCTTTTTTGTTACAGCGACAATAGAAATACACATTCTCTGAAAATTTCAACTCTCTACCTATTACGGATCATGAGATACAGACAGACGGACGGACGGAGAACGGAGGATTAGTAGTAGGGTTGGGACCCTATTACTATGCCCCGTCGGATACGGAACCCTAAAAAAGAATATAAATAGCAAATAACACAAATCTACCTGACCTTTCAACTTGACAATAACAAAGCATAAGGCCCAAGTACAAAGTAAAAAGTCCGAACCAATGGTAGATTCACTTGACTTTTTAAAAGCACTTTGTAAAACTTTATTTAAATAATAAACTTTTCTATTCTATTTTAAAGCCAACGAAAGAAAGACTGCTGGCATGAACTTAGCAGTTTTTCGCATGTGCACAATCTAAGTCATATTGAGGTTTGGGTATCCAAACTAACCGTAATGAAAATAAGTTGGTAATGACTTACGGGTTCCAAAACTGGTTGGTAACCAGGTCCTCCGGGACATAGTTGCCTATAGGCTTCAGAGCCTGGCTCCGGGCAGAGGTCACAGTAATTACCCCATGCAGCACCTTAAATCAATTTTAACAATAAAGCGATGGAACAAAGAATAACAAGTAGGTATATAAGTTTTGTCGGAAGAAGTGAAACATGTCTTAGCTGTAATATACTGTTAACATGAGCGTATCAATGACGCGAACCCATAAGATTTTATCCTAAACAACAATTGCTCAACGCGCATGAAAAACATTTCAGTTCAATTACCGGAAAACAAAGATCATACCCACAGAGCAGCAACAGGCAGCCATTGTGCCGTCTTCGGATATTTGGTCACTGTCATGGCACTGTTCGGTTCCTGATCGTAAGTCAACCTTGCCGTAACAACGTGCCTTTCTAGAATCTGTAATACAAACATCAAAAGTATGATAAAAATTCTAAAGTAAATACTTTAGGACAATTATAATATCTTCATCATATCAGCCCGTGGATGTCCACACATATCTTCAATTGTATCATAATCTCAACCCATCGCCGAGCTACTACTGGTCACGAGTTTCCTCCCAGAATGAGATGTGCTGAGGCCATAGACCACCTCAATAGCCAAACGCGGATTGGCAGAGTTCACACGCATTTGAGAATATGATTCAATTTCTCTTACACAGTAGAAATGCACATTTTCAAAATCTTTACCTCGCAGGCGCATAGGTATCATAGAAGTATTTTTTACTTCACAAAAAGGTTGACAAACAATTCGACCGTTCCATAGAACAAAGTCTCATCTGTTAAATTTACAACTTGAAATTTGAGCCTTAAAAGTCACACCTGCAAGGCTGAAATCGCAAGTTATGAATTTAGCAGATGAGACTTTGTTCTACGGAACGGGCGAATTTTATTTGTCCTTACCAAAACAAGCAGTGCCATCGGAGACGAGTTCGTAGTTGGGCGGGCAGCGGCAGATGTAGGAACCCTGAGTGTTAATGCACTGCCCGTACTGGCACGACTGCGGTGACTTGCACTCGTCAACGTCCGTGCAGTTGAAGCCGGGCATCACTAAAATATGCAACATAAATTAAATCAAATAGATAACCAAACTGAGAGATAAACAAAAGATTCAAAGTTCAGAATTATACTGAGAAAAGAAATTCAAATTCAAAATAGTAATTTATATGAAATAAATTATAGCTAGCTAGTAGCTCTTAAGACACGCTGAGACTCTACCACCACCGCTTCGGAATGCTGCAAAATCAAACAAACTTACGATCATCAATACTGTCCGACTGATATCCCTTGTCGCAAATACACTTGAACATGCCGTACGTGTTCTCGCAACGACCAAACACACAAACGTTGTCGAACGTCGCGCACTCGTCCATATCTACAAACAAATGGCAAATTAACACCCATAATATAGTTGATTATCCCAAAAAATTTGAACTAATACTAATAACAAAGGTATTTCTAGAACTCGCACTGAACTTGCCATCATATGGATTCTATCATATTTAAAATTATTTATTTCATGTAGGCTAACTTATGGCTCTTATGACAAGTCGAGAGTCTACCACAGGTTTGGAATTCTAATTCTGCTTAGAAGACTCGGCAAGAAACTCAGCAGTTGCTCTTTTCAAATTTCAAGATGGCAAAATAATGTTAGTAAAGTTTTCGGTGACCCAAAAAATGGTATTTCTCTATTTCAAGAAAGTGGACTCCACAACTCACCAGGGCAAGACTTTCCATCATCGGATTTAGTAAATCCAACGTCACAATCGCATTCATATCCACCGGGAGTATTGGTACAGTGTCCATTTTCGCACAATGTCGGGTCGTTGGCACACTCATCAATGTCCACGCAGGAATATCTGAAAAGATCAATCAAGATCAATTCTGCAGTATATGGGAATATATTTTTGTGGATTGAAGAAATTATAACTGAATGGTAACGAGAGGGAAACCTTTGCTGTTCTTGGCAGTTTGGTTAGTCAAAAATAATTGTTTATCATTCTCATAAAACATTAAAAAAAAATTTTAGAGATAGAAAAATTCTGACAATATCTCACAACCAGCGTTAGGTCGATCGATTATCAATAAGATCGCTTTAAGTCTTCTTTGGATTGACATGGCTAGGGTTTGGAATGCTCCTCCCAGATGTGTTTCCTGACCCCGCAATCTGGCTATGGTTAAAACGAGGCGGAAATGTGAACAGACATCTTCCATCTTAGGCCACATCATCACTTTCCATCAGTCTGATGTGATAGTGGTCAAGAGTGTTATGTTGGCTAGCAAAAGACAAAGGATCAAAACTTACCCATCTCCCTTGTACCCAGTATCGCAGAGGCACATAAAGGAGCCATCAGTATTGGTGCAGTTGGCCCTTGGATGGCATCCTCCATTGTTGGTAAGACACTCGTCCACGTCCTCACATTCCGTGCCGTCTCCTCGCCAGCCTTCACGACAACGGCATTGGAAGGAACCCTGAGAAAGTTGACCTTGATCAGATTACATCCGGGAAATTAAATCATACTATGGCAGAAATCAAGGGGAAAATTGTTACAAAAGAAGAAAGAACACTTTTCAGGAACAACAAAAAGAGAAATCCATCAGAAGGAAGAGGAACTATGCTTTATCGAGGCACAATCATCTGTTCTCTTATAATATTTATTTTCAGTATTCGATCTCCGTATATACTGATCGATGTGATCTTTTGCATGGGTATAGTTGAGGACCGGGAGAGTGACTATGCCACTCTAGTTTTTATCCCGGAAAATCAAGAGTTCCCGCGGGATTTTTAAATCTAAATCCATGCGATAAACTAGTAAGATATTGAGCAGCAGTAAGCTACCCTTTCTAGCAGTAGATATGCACTAAAGTGGGCCCATACAGCGTTCTCAAGTAATGATACCAATAAAATACTTACTGGCAAGTTAATGCAATCGGCAGAGGGATGGCAATCGCAGGTTCCCAGCTCGCACTCGTCGTCGTCAGTGCAGGCGGGGCCCTGCTCGGGCTTGACGCTGTAGCCGTCGGGGCAGCGGCACACGAAGCTGCCGATGGTGTTGCGGCATTCGCCCGCGCCGCACAGATCTGGTATCTGGAATTTATAGGATGATAGGTTTTTGCTTTTAGGTTTGTAGGCCTGCTTCTAGCCAATATTTATAGGTTTGATGAAGTAACCTTCATATCTTCATGATCAAATCAGAAACAAGTTCCATAGAAGAATAGATAGACATAACTCGTCGAATCAAAGCAAAGCTGAAGTAGCAGTAGGTATCACGCAGTTCAATAAGCCGATGATCGGCTTGATACCAAGGTGCTAGAGTTGCTACTGGCGAAGTCAATACGTCGTATCAGAAAGCCTACTTTCGGCAGACCATCCACTAGGTGGACCGACAACGTAAGCCGAGTCCCGGGAACCGATAAACACGAACGGCAAAATACAGATATATGGAAGTCCACAAACGAGATCTACTTCTAGCAGGCCTATATTCTCAAAAAAAGGTTCAGTAGATTTGAGAGCAAATTGTAGAAAGTAGATAGGTACCAATTTAGGGTAAGTAGCACGGAATACTAACAAAAATAAGTGAGCTAATAACATAATTTTAATTACACACTGGATTGTTAGTGGAATCTAATAATTTTAAGATGCTCAGTCGCTTACATCCGAGCACTCGTCGATGTCCAGGCAGGTGGGCTTGGTGTCGTCGGGCGAGGGCAGCAGGCCCTCCCCGCAGGTGCAGATGTACGAGCCGGGCGTGTTGCGGCACACGCCGCCGCCGCACGCTCTCGCCCCGCCGCTACATTCATCTATGTCGCGACATGTGCGCCCGTCCGCTCGAAGGTGCCAGCCGTCTCTGGAAGTAAAAAATTATATAATGCATCCACGTGGAGCTATGTTTTAAAAATACCACGAGAACACTCTGCTTTACTGGAATAAAACTTAGCCTATCACTCTCCAAGTTCTCACAGTTGATAACTTGGAGAGTGATAGTCATACCCATGCAAAAAAATCTCCTCAAGCCAAGTAATAAATAGAAAACGGTAAACCTTAAAAAACCCAATTTCATTCTTTGTTTCAGAATGATCTTGGAACTTAAAATGTTATAATAACTTTCTCACCTACAAGTACAATGGTAGGAGCCAGGAGAATTGACGCAGTCATGTTGGCAGCGGGTGGGGTCCTCAGTGCACTCGTCAATGTCGTCGCAGTGGGATTTGACGGTAGATTGCGCGTAACCCTCGTCGCACACGCACTGGTAAGTGCCCATTTGATTCTCACAGGCACCGTTACTGCAGATACCTAAAACAAACTAATGCTTAGAATAAAATACTAGAGCCAATCTTGATCCATATCCTACTTTATTTTAATTTTTAGGCTTGTGTTAAAAATAATGGTTATAGTGTAACGATCGATATCACCTCTAATCCGTCGTAGCCGTCACTCTTTCGCCATTGGCTGCAATGCATTGCAGCAGAAATACTATAGTTTAATTTCAGCCAATCACCACAAAAAAGTGATGCCGCTTTTCAGCAATAGCATTGATGTCAGGTAATAATTTCAATGAAAATTCTTTTCAAAAAACCAACTTCAAGCGCCACTACAAAGTATATCAAGTGTGCTTATTTGAAAAGTTCCCTCGATTTCTCTAGGATCCCATCATCAAAGCCCGACCTGATGGCCATAGGACCACCTTTCCTTAGGGAGGTATACCCTTTCAAATAAAAAAGAATTTTCCTAATCGGTCCGAGCGTCTTCGAGTAATAAGGGAACATACGTTAAAAAAAAAGATTCCGAAGAAGCATTCTCCTTTTTTGAAGTCGGTTGAAAAGACTTCTAGATGACCGACAGTAGCGGACAAGTGTCTAAGGATAAGTTGTAACTTTGTTTCCAGCAACTATTCCCGTCAAAAAAAAAAGATATCGGCCGAAATAACCTCCTCCTTTTTCGAAGTCGGTTGAAACGCTGCAATATGGCATGCGTACTCAGGATCAAACATGTAAAGCTAGACTCACCTGAAGTGATGGAACACTCATCGATGTCCTTGCAGGAGAGCCGGTCGGGCGCCAGCTCCATGCCGGGCGCACACTCGCAGCGGAACGAGCCGGGCGTGTTGACGCAGCGCCCGCCGCGGCAAAGAGCGCGGTTCTCCAGGCACTCGTTCACATCTGTACACCAAATATTGTCATTAATTACTAACTTTGCCCAAAACTTTTTCGGATTTGGATAGCCTCAATAGCCCAACGGTTAAAGGTGCGGACTGAAAACATCAAGGAATGTGCACGAATAGAGACAGACTAAATTAAAACAATTTTCCTAAGTTCCTTAAGCATATTATTCCGTATTTCCTGGTGTAAAACTCACCCACACACACTTTGGAGAGTTCATCCGTGATGTACCCGGGGTGGCAGTGGCACGTGAAGCTCCCCTCCGTGTTGCGACACTCGCCCGAGCCGCACACGTCGTCAACTATCTCACACTCGTTCACGTCCACGCATGTGTGGTTTTTAGAATCCTAAAAATAACACAAAAAAAACTTAAGACTAAACGAGGGACTCGATTCTCGACTCGAGACATTACTGAAGTCTTTTAGGTTTATAGTTGAGTCCCGCTCATATATCCCACTTACTTTTTCATAGCCAGGGAAGCAATCACAAGTAAATGTGCCAAGCATGTTCCTACACCTTCCGTGTCCACAAAGACCGGGGAAGGCTGCACATTCGTTGACCTCCATCTGACCAGGAATGACTCCGGGGCCACCGCCGCCCGGCCTCCAACTATCGGTCCCATTGTCCCAGTCTCCGCCATCGATGTCCCATCCGTCTCCTTTACCATCCCCACCCCCTATGTGGCTCCAGATATCTGTTCTGTTTGGGCCGCCAGGTCCGGGCCGGTCCCAGATCGTCGAAGGATATTCGCCATCAGAAATACAGAGATCGCGATAGGAATCAGTACCTGGTGATAAAAAAAATCGTGAAGTAAAATCGAGAATTTTCTTAGGTAGGTTAGTACCAGAATATAGACCGCAGGATTATTATATAGATTCAACGGCGTTAAATTGTATTAAGACGATTACTAGATCATTTTTATTTTCTATAGTTCTTCTTAGCCGCACAGTCTTGACTGAGTAATGGCGGCTACTGGTGTGCTAAAGATAAGGGCGTTAGTTGTCACAGTTCCTGGTCAAACAGCTTCTCTTGCGATTCTTATCCATTTCTGAAAGTTTCATGCATTCCGGGAGCATTCCACCTCAAATGATTTTATCATCGTTTTCGTTTAATTATACCGCAAAGTTCTTATTAAGACATACCTTTCTTCGGACAGGGCTCACAGCGGCTATCGCCCCAGGCCTTGCCAAGGGAAGAACAGCAGCAGATGGCCTTGTACACCACCATTTGCAGAGGATTCGAACAACGGCCTCCCACGTAGTCTGTGTAGCAGTACTCGCGACGAGTGTCCACGCAGCGGTTACCTGGCGTGGAATAAAAATGTGGACAGATAAATGATGGGAAAAACCTAGTTTACGGAACTACCACGTTGCATTGGAGCCTGCTAATGGTATAATGCACGGGCATTAGGCATTCTATAGGAACATTTATTATAAGCAAGAAGGCATGCAGTTAAATCATGGCGACAATATGGACTGCTTATGTAAAATCAGAAAAGTGGTAAGTGACTTACTAAAAAATTGTCTATAAGCTTGATTTTTTTAATGTGGATTGATAACTAAAAGGAATATATCCGAAATGATTTAAAATTATTTAAGTAAAACTTTGAATACAGGTATTTATGTGATGGATCAAAAGATTTTCTGTGAGACATTGCTGTAAGTGGTAAGGCCGCTTTTGCGTGCCAAATTGTAGTGTTCCTATTTTTATCTGCTCTTTGATCTCCAACAAAGTATTCTAAATAAATAAAATGTATTCTTACCGCCAGCATCAAGAGTTAATCCCGGTGGACATTCACAGCGATATGAGCCATCAGTGTTGACACACTGCCCTCCGATGCAGAGCTCTGGATCTAACATGCACTCATCTATATCACGACATGTCGCTCCGTCCAGCTAGAAACAATTTACACAACTTTTACTTAAGCCCTCTTACTACTACCTACCCTACGAGGCTATACGGAGGCAGGAACGGCATGGGCAGTGTGTTCAAAATTGCATAATGCACTCTATTGGTTATTGGTAAACCGTCAAGAGGATATAAGTCATATATCTGGGGCACATGTTTAGGCACTTCTTATTATTAATTTTTCAAACCTTTGCGAACCCTTTTGGGCACGGGCAGTCGTCAGGTTCGCAGGGTTCACACGGCGATCCCCACGCCAGACCAACGCTACAGCAACATTCCTGCCTTAGCAAAGGCTTTGGTGCTGCCGCTTCGCACTGCCCATCTACTACTCTTCGCCAGCAAGACCCTCGTCGATTATCTAGAAGAAGTTCCAATAATTTGACAAAAGATTGAAACTTCATAAAGACAAAACTTCTTGAATGACAAAAGATTTCAGACATTATTTTAATATCAAAAAATATTTTTTAGAAATCCAAAATTATCTGTACTGAAAAATTTAATTCTGTAATATGATCTAAGATTGAGTATTTTATATTTTTAAAAGAACCAGAGAAAACTTGTATGAAGCTCAAACCAAGGCATAGCTGCCTGGGTTTCAATATAGGTTTTTATATAGAGGGATCGTCTAGAACAAAAGTAAAAAATAAGCAGGCCTTGTTTATAAAGCTCCGGCTACACGATCCGTCTTGCCTATCTGTTATGTGGGCCAGTACCGAGATTAAGACCAGGAACTGCGCAGTCTTACGCAATCAGAAGCAATCTTACGCAAGTCGACGATCGCTCAGCAGCGCTTTTGGAACTGCGCAGGATACCGTCTTGCAAACTGCCTTGTGCAGGTAAGCGCTCAGGTAAGATGGAGTGGATGGAGATGGAATAAGGGGTCCTAGAGAAGCTCCAGATTGCTTACCAACACAATGCTGTCCGGTTGTGTCCAGAACGAAACCGTGTTCGCATTCGCATTCGTAGCTGCCGTGCGTGTTGATGCAGCGGCCATTGTCGCAAGGGTTCGATTGTTCTGTGGACAACATGTTAATGATGGCGTACAACAGAATTTCAGCAATAAGCTGAAACTTCATGCTACGGAGGAAATACGAAAATAATGTCAAAACAGCAGTTCTTGGACAAAAAAATAAAGTTAATTAAACTTCTACACATCTGAGTTAGGCATAGCTAAAAGTTTTTACCAGGTTTAGAGCATTTAACCAAATGCTCAACGCCACTAAAAGGCATGTGCATTTTTCAAACCATTTTTTTAATCTAAGAATATCTGTCTTCCCACAATATTTTTACTTTTCTAATTTGAGTTTATATTAAGGTATAGATAATTATATTAAGTTCAATTATTTTCTCTTTAACTAGGTAGGTATATTATTATAAATCAGGTAGTTACTATTGAATTATTCATGTGATGGAATTGCCAAGCAGTGCAATGATTTTGATAGTGTGACAATTATTATGAGTTGTTAAGCAATTCAAAATATTTTTCGAGGTATATGAGCTGATTTCAGTACTAAAAACTTTACACTTAATAAATTTTTCGTTGACGCGGACATAGTAATCGGTTGTATTTTTTGGCAAATTTTTGGAAGAGATATACAGTCAAAAATACATTTTTATACAATGAAATCTTTCACTTGCTTTAACTAAACTTTTATTTATTTCCTCGCAATAACGCAATCAACAATAATAAATTCACGCATCAAATAAAAAGTTTAAAAAAGGTTAAAATAAGTTAAGATTAACTTTTAATGAAGGTATTATGCGATAAGAATTTTTATACTACCATATTAAATATCTGTTCTTTCTCAGGGAGACAATAAATAAAATGAAGTGGTGACTTAACATTCCCATTTTAACTTTGATCGCATCATACCTACCCTCTATGATAAAGAAGTTTCTTTAAAGCAAGTGAAACATATTCAAAAGTCATCATCAGAAATGGGATCACATGACACTTGGCCTTATGTTAGAAAGCCAATGCGTATGAGTCAGTGTGATGATACCACACAAAGTTGTAACCTGTTGCGACCGGGAACATGGGAGGGATATCCCCCCTGTCATAATCCTTGACGAGGAAAACTAGCTCACCCTCGCATTCGTCAATGTCTCGGCAGATTTGCTCGTCCGGCTCGTAACGAGTGCCGGGCGGGCACACGCACGAGAAGCTGCCCATGCTGTTGCGGCACTGGCCGCCCGTGCAGTACTGGAAACGAAGAGACAATAGCCTCAATAGCCCAACGGTTACATAACGGCTGAAAACTGAAAGGTCACAAGTGCGATCCCGACCCGTTCCACTATTATCGTACCCATTCCTCACACAAGCTTTCTGCTTAGGAGGGAGGAGAATATAACTCAAGTTCAACCTGGCTAATATTCTTTAAAAAAATCTATTTATCGCTAAATTGCCATAAACTGTCAATCAACCAACAACCCACCAACTTATCTATCCTTGGACTAAATTAAAACTAATGCCGCATTTTAAAATATTATTTCGCTATCCAAGTCTTTCCTGCTATCAGTTATTTCCTCGCTCAATTCTTAAGTGGCAATACTAAACTCTCCACAAGAGACTCTATCATTTGAATAGATATATTAGTGAATCTATAGACGATGGAATGGACATTGCAGTTCTACGGGATACGCTGAGAATAGTCACAGTGAACTTCCAGGGTGCTATTAGACCGAGTTGAAGTGTTGCAGGATCCACCCAAACCAATGGTGGAATGACATTCGCTCACGCCAATTCCTTATTGCATACCAGACATTTAGATGAAAATAACCAAAGCACCCTTAAACTCCAGGGTACTTTAAACTAATTATTGTGATTTCTTGAGAAAAAAATAATTTTGCACTATAAATCCCTTCCAACTTACCGACTGATGCATGTCGCACTCGTCGATATCCCTGCATATACCATCATGGTCTTGGTGGTACCCAGGGTCGCAGATACACTTGTATCCCGGTTCGAGATTCTCACACGTGCCGTGGGGGCAAATGCCTGGGATCATGGTGCATTCGTTAATGTCCGCCCCACCATTGTCCTTGCTCGGGCCCTCGGGGCAAAGGATCTCGTAATCTTTGCTGCCGTGTGCTGGACAAGGTTTGCAAGATACGCCCCATCCTAGATGCAACCCTGGAAACATAAGAGATTTTTGAAACACGTGGAAAAGTTGAAAAATATGAATGAGGTAGAATGGGAGTGTAGACTCGCCGTAGACGGGTGCCAAATGGCGCGTTGCGGCATCACAATATTGTGATTTTATCGAGTAGTATGTTATATTGCCAGTGCTGCACCGTCACAGAAAAGTAATGTTTAACAGCGCAGCGTGTGGCATACAAGGATTTATTCTTATAGAATGCCACAACGCTACCACAGCAGCAACGCAGTACGCACTGTAGCATTGCTTTACTTGCATTCCGACCACAGTATCTCAAATAATGCAATGAAATGGTTATTTTAACGCACTTTAAATCTATTCAAACTACTTCTGTTATTGTTTTAACAAATGAAAGTTACCTTTGCTGGAACTGCAGCAACACTGCGACTTGGTGACTGGCGTAGTACCGGGCCCAGTGCATTGGCCATCTTCGAATTTCTCGTAACATAAATCTTGGACTTCATCTGGAAATATGAAAACATGTTGAATTTATAGCAATTCGTTAACATTCTTTTGAGGCTGCCCTAAAATTCTTCAGCATCACATAAATTCAACATGGCACTGACCTCTATTAATAAAAGCACGCTGGAGAAGCTGTGTCATACAAAATGAGAGCTGATTCAAACGCCGTACCAAATGCAACTGAATTTGACGTTGCCCAAAACAATGTAGGTATTACAATCCACCATCCATCTACCCAGATCAGTTAGTTAGTCACCTTTTCCTTTTTAATAATTCGAGATATACTAACCAAGACAAGTCCTTCCGTCATTACTGAGCGTGAACCCGGCCAGACATTCGCATCGGAAAGACCCAGGGGTGTTATGGCAGCGGCCATTCCGACAGACCTTCAGCTCTGAGCATTCGTCCACGTCAATACACGCGCTTCGATCTGGCGTGGGTCGGTAGCCAGCTTCGCAGACGCATTGGAAGGAACCCTCGCCATTTACGCATCGACCACCCTGAAAAATATGGGACAATATGAGTTGGGCAAAATAGACCTCGCCAAGAAGTAAATAAAGAACTACTATAGTTGACGGCCATCTTTACATAAAATAGTAGAAATCAACTAGGGGTTGATTCAACACTATTATACCCCTTCCAAGTTTGCCATCAGGTGAGATCACAGGCAAAGACTATCTTGTCATCGAATAAAAAAAAATTAATGAGAATATTGGCTAAAATTACCTGGCAAAGGCTTTTATCAGCGCACTCGTCGATATCGGCGCAGTATCCGGCCGGGATGCGCGTGAAGCCAGGCTCACACACGCACTCGTACCCGCCCGGCGTGTTCCGGCAGCGCCCGCGCCGACACACGCGCGGGTTGTCCGCACACTCGTCCACGTCGCGACACGCGTGGCCCGTCTCCGTCGGCTCGTAGCCCGGGTTGCATGAACATTCGTAACTGTTGAGGAGAACGCGAAACCGTCAGAGGTATCTAAACCAAACTCTATACTAAAAAATTCAAAATTATTTATTTCATGTAGGCCAACTTTTGGCTCTTATGACAAGTCGAAAATCTACCACCGGAATGCTAACTCTGCTGAGAAGAGCCGGCAAAAAACAAAAAATGTTACAATATGTAGCTTATCTATCTTGTGAGGAAAGGCATTCCGAACCAGTGGTAGATTCATTGACGATTCAAAAGTGCTTGTAAAAGTTTATTTGAATAAAAAATATTTCTATTTCTATTTCTATTTCTATTTCTGTGGACAGCTGAAGCAAAGCAGTTTGGTTCCCAGCAACTTTGTCATTAAGGAATTCATTAACTTCTACTTATAAATGTGTCTTTACACACTGTTTATTTATGTAATGGTAAATCTACTAATAGTTTGAAACCTATAGACAGACAGACAAGTCCGATTTCGACAAACGTGGCATTAAGATCATTGTAGCTTGATTTATTTTGAGGAAGAACGGAAGGCTTCCCATAGCAAAGGTAATCCTAGTTTAGGGGCCAGGCGCTTTGCTGAGCTGTACCATTCATTTGCATGCAGTTTCATTTGCACTACCGGTTGATGATAATTTATTTTAGAACTTCATATAAGTATTTTTCCCGTTTTTTTGAGGTTTTAGAATAAATTGGTTTACTGCATTTCCTAACCTAGAGCTACCAATAAAAAAATGTCCATGTTTTTAGCGTCAAACTTCAAACTTACCCGCCACCCATATTGGTGCAGACTCCGTTAGAGCACATGCCGCCATTTGTCATTTCACACTCGTTTTTGTCACTGCATCGAAGCCCGTTCTCCACGGGGTCAAAGCCGGGTGGACATCTGGAATACAAGTCATGACCAATTTTAAATTATATCTTTAAGTAATCCATACAATAATCACTGCGCAGTAGGTACTCAAGAAGCATAAAGGAAGAAATCCATTTACACCATGTCAAAAAATAAAAGATCACCTAAATCTAATGCGAAGAAAAACAATCTCACACTGAGGTCACAGAATACCAATAGCACTGTACTTGTAAAGGCTGATTTTACCAACGTAAAACAAATCTTATCCATGCGTTACAACATTTTGACAAAATTTCAATACAAAAACTGTCAGAGCGCCCAATTTATCCCTCAGTTAAACGTTACTTGACGTTGATGAAACCGGCACTAAGGTAAGCAAGTTTATTATAATCTAGATATTTCTTTTTCATAAAACGAGTAATGTCAAATAAACTCTTCAGTTTTAGGTAATTCGATAAAAGACTTTAAATTGTTCTCTACTTTATGGCATTAGTTTATTTTTAAAGAATATTAGCCAAGCTGAAGTTGACTAATCCCCTCCAAATAAGCGTAAAGCTTGTGCTAGTAGTGGGTGCGACAATAGTGCAACGGGTTGGGTTCGAACCTGCGACCATTCAGTTTTCAGTCCACACCTATAACCGTTGGGACCTTTTTAATTTTTATTATCTCCAGTTTCGTCAACTCGCATGGGATCCACTTACCTGCACTCGAAGCTGCCAGGGTTGTTGATGCACTGACCGCCCTTGCAGTACTGCAGCGCACACTCGTCGATGTCGATGCACGTGGGATTGCCGTCCTGTTCTATCAACTCTGCGCCTTCCCAGCACTGGCACTGATATCTAGCGAGAAAAACACCAAATAACTTAATTATCTTTCCTGTCCAACATATTTCCTTAAACCATTCAGTGCTTAACACGTAGTGTTTCCTCAGGTTTCAGAATTAAATTTAAAAATATCACTCGGTCAAGGTTTTACTTATTCACATTTACTTGTCTGATGACCATCAATTATTCACATTATGTGCCCCGCCCATTTCTATCCGCCGCAGTCTTGGGACTCGTTAGACTATCTGTTAACTAGTGGAAAATAGATAGATAGTAAATTCTTTATTGGTACACAAATAATTTTTACAAGATCTGCCACAGAGTAAATTCAGCGTAGGCAGATCAGCGCAGTACGATGCACAGTAGTTAAAAATTATTCACGTTACGTACGTTACTCTTTCACTATATATACTTATATCACTTTGCACAAAATTATATCCGAAACTATAGTAGACAAAAAAACGTGAGTTAGAGCTAAAAAGAACTATTTTTTTTTTTTCTGATAATTCTATGTAAAAATCACAAAAAGGGTACAACTCGACTTAAATCACTCATCTCAGGAGGCACAGAATTGCAACGTAATGTTTACCCGATATCCTTGTCGACGCAGTTCCCAAGGCCGCAGATACCGTTCCTCAGCATGCACTCGTTGATCTTGGCGATGTGCGCCGGCTCCCTGCCCCCTCCCCCGCCCTCCCCGCCGCCACCCCCGCTCGTGTCGTTGCGTTTCCAGTCTGGAGGTATGATACCCCCTCCGCAGAGGTGAGTCCATTCGGCTATAATATACAAAAAAATAAATTTAAACCCCTTCATATAGCCGTATAGGCTCACAAAGGCATCTTATGGGCAGGGAACATGTTATCCACGGGAAAAGGCTAAAATTTTTAGCCCCTCGCTCAGTTTTATCCACCGGTCGAACACGGACAAAACGGTGGAAATAATATCCACAATGGATATACTTATAGTAATAGGGTATAGGTACTTCTCCTTTCCCCTGTCGCGATGATTTGAATAAAAAATATCCCTTCAAAAAATAACACATTACTTACTGGAGCCTCTAGGTGGGCACGGTGTGCACAGATCGCCCCAAGCTCTCCCCATGTTGTAACCGCAACAGCAATCTCTGTTTGAAAGTGGCATCGGTAGTCTGTCTGCACATTCGCCTGTATCTCCTAAATATGTAAAACAACTTCCCACGCGGCCATCTGAAAGAAAGTATCGTGATTTGAATGAAAAAACTAAATACAAGTTAGATGCCAAAACAGTTCACAATATTACGGAAATCCTGATGAAATATAAAGAACATGTTCCGATGAATAAAGACCATCAAGACCAACAATAATACAATAATTTAGGTACCTATACAAAACTTCTTATCAGGGCTCGGAATGAAGTGAGGGTTGCATAGACAGTAGTAATCGCCTTCCGTGTTCACACATTTTCCATTCTGAAACAAAAACAAATTACATTTAAACAAATGACACCAGTAGGACGGTAAAAAAACCCCCGAAAAGTCAGAGGTGGTGCCCGGGATTGAACAACGGTTACCACAAGGAACTTACTGGACAAATGTCAGGGTCCTCGCACTCGTCAATGTCTTCGCAATTGTTGCTGACCCGATGCCTCCTCTGGCCGGGAGGACATTCGCAGGAAAACGACCCGATGGAGTTTATACACCTTCCTCCTTCGCACAGGCCTGGCACCGCGGCACATTCGTCTATGTCCTATGGAAGAGTGTCATTTATCAAGTTTAAATTAGATCGAGAGAAGTGATTCCTTCTCAAAGGGTGCCTACTTCTAAAGGGTTCAACAGGACCCTATGATAAAGCCTCCTCTGTTTCACTGTTCGTCTGTCTGTTATTTCGTCCGTCTTTCTGTCAAGCGGGGTATCTCATGAACCGTTATAGGTAGGTACTTACTTGAAATTTTGACAGAATGTGTATATTTATTGCCCCTATAGCAACAAATAATAATAATTAATTTAAAATAAAGGGGACACCATACAAGAAACGTGATTTTTTCGGCGTTTTTTGCTCGATCTTAACAATCGCTGTTACGATGGTGCAGAACTATGTATATGTCCTCATGAATGCAAGTCCAACTCGCACTTGGCCGGTTTTATCTAATTCTTTTTTCTTGTTTTCTCATTACTTTTTTGTGTAAAAAAACTTTTCTTTTTTGAGAAAACCTTCCGAAATTCTTTCAATATTATCGGTATTCACCTGGCACTCCTTGGTAGCTAAATTCCTCAAGTGTCCAGTGGGGCAGTCCAGGTCGCCGCACCGCTCGCACGGGTGACCCCACGCGACCCCCACCGTGGCGCAGCACAACTGCTTGGTGCAAACCACTCCCTCCAATGCTCCGGTGCATAGAGCCCCTCTCGTGTCAGTGTAGCAGGGCCCTAAAAGATGAAAAATACATTAATTATTGCAGAAATACACTGAAGAAAGACGAAATCGTTTTCCTATGATCCACCAAACCAGAAAATGTGTACGGTACAACTTGCCGCTTGCGCTGGATACTGCCGCTCTTCCAGGAGTAGAACAAGTACAGAAACACCACACAATTGAGCTGAACTTACTGAAGCAATTGCGGAGTGCATTTCTACTGAAGACTTACTGAAAAGCTCATTCTGAGAACGTCCCAGTTTCACTTGGTGAAAAACAAAGCTTTTAGGTACGTTTAATGGTCCTTATTAAGCTCACCTGTTCGTCTATCGATTTCGCAGCGGGTGCCAGAAAGTCCGTGGAAACACACACATCTGTCTGGTGCTATACACCTTCCGCCGTGAAGACAGGGCTCACGACAAATCGCTGAAACACAATCGAATATCGTGGGTAAACTGTAAAGAACTCTGAATAAGGGCTAAAATTATGGATGAAATGGAAGGAAATCTCTATTACCTAATAGTACAGGGTCAATGCTTAAAGCAGTAGATATTAAGTCATGGATTTCCCTCATTTGGGCCCTAGCGAACTAACATTTTAATGTAACTAGTTACATGTAATCCACAGCATTCAGGTGAGTTAGGACCCTTCCATTAGCATGACACATAGACGAGACTAGTTAAGTTAGTTTTAAGTATGCCTACATATTTCGTGTGTGTGTGTGTTTTAGAATTTAGACCAGTCAATAGTAATTGTCACTTACGTTCAGTACAAAATTCCCCGCTCCACCCGGGCGCGCAGGAGCAGGTACCGTTTGTGCAAGTACCGCCATTCATACAAATCCGCCGGCACCCGCCGCGCGTGCGTGCTGTGGAACGTGATACAAAAGTTAAAGAAAAAAGCTTATTATAACCAGATTAGGTATAACACAGGTCGGGTGTTTAGCAAGTAAATATTACAAGAATCCTCTAAGGATATCAAGGATATCACCAAGAGATGAGGAGTTGTTACCTGGATAAGGGTACAGCCCCCCTCCCCCGCAGGTGGGCGCCTCGATGCCCCCCGGGCAGCGGCACATGTTGGGCGCCACGCACGACCCCGGCGACCCGCAGTCCGGCCGGCATAGCGCTGGGAAAACGTAAAGCTCATTTTAGACTACACTAGTGGTTCGCCCCGAACTGAGACCTCGCGATATCCCATAATTCCCAAAACTTTTAATTATATATTGTAATAATTAACTTTTAACATTAGACGCAATAAAAAAATAATAGTTGACATAAAACTGTTTTACTGACACAGCGCCATCTATTAGCATTAGTGAAGCTATTAGCTTCACAATAATGCTAATAGATGGCGCATTAAAATTAAATAATTTCGTTTCTTTATAACATTTATCTAATTTTAGTATTTGTTGTTCAAGTACAGGATATAACTGAATTTTCAACCAAGTTTCACGTTCTAATATTCAGTAATTCAGAAGTTATAGGGCTCTGACAGACATTTGGACGTACACACTTCTCTGTCTAGTAGGCAAGCGCCCTAGTTGACTCAGAGAACTCGCTTCGCTCGTTCAAAAAAATATCAAGATGAAAGTGTCACCAAAATGTTTTTTTTTTTCACATATTAGTGGGTAACGTATTTTGAACAATTTCAAAGATTTGAGGTTCGACGCGCAATCTGAAGCGAGCCGCTAGACGCGAGATCTATGTCCGGCAGAGGGTTAATGGTTAAGAAGAAGTGTGTTTGTTTGTTTGTTGGTTTGTCCTTCAATCACGCCGCAACAAAGAAACGGATCGACGTGATTTTTTGCATGGGTATAGTTGAGTTCCCGCGGGATTGTAAAAACTGATTCCACGCGAGCGAAGCCACGGGCATGAACTAGCTTTCTGATAACTGATTATCTTCTGACATGGTGTCAGACTTTTTTAATGCTTTTGCTCTAAAAAGGTGCTAGCTCACGATGTTCGTGAAATGGGGAAAATATCGAGCCGACTTATTTTAAGCGACATTTTTACCTAAATTGCGTTTTTTATTACAAATCATATCCTAAATATAAAGGACTAGGGCACGTCCACATTTCCCGGGAATAGCAAATATTAACTTCAAATATATGTTATTTTCAAAGGAAATTTCGACGTGCCCTGGACCTTCATAGTTTAAAAATATCTTTTGTAATAAAAAAATCATTCATATTCATGAATCAGCACTGGGACTGCATTAAAAGATGAAGGAGGTTAAAAACTTACGAACTACGCATAGCAGGGAGTTGGGCCGCGACGTCCAGCCCGGGCAGCAATGCGTGCTGTTGCGCGTGCGGCACACGTGGGGACTGTAACAATACATATTTATTATATGAGTGTAAAAATAACAGAAAAATTTGACAAAATATATAAATACCTATACCGGGTATAAGGGACACCATGACGAAAACTTTATGAATAGGTTACACTTAAAGCATTTACGATACTGCGGCATGGCCGATACAAGAGTGGGGAGGATTTATTCCCTTTTCATTACTTGTTCATTCAGGATACATTCTTGGTCGGATCCTAGATTACTTAAAGCAATAAGACCACTTTTTCGCAAAGTAATCTAAATATATAAAAGGCAAAGGTGACTGACTGACTGACTGACTGACTGACTGACTGATCTATCAACGCACAGCTCTAACCACTGGACCGATTGAGCTGTTTGGCATACAGGTAGCTGTTAGGACGTAGACATCCGCTAAGAAAGGATTTTGGAAAATTTCAACCCCAAGAGGGTTAAATAGGGGGTTAAAAAATCGAACCTAACGTGAGCGAAGCCGCGGGTTAAAGCTAGTTAACTATAAGCTTCAATAAATTGTAAACAAATTATCTCTTGTGTGTAGCAATAAATACTCTATTCTATTCTATTCTTGAGCCTTCACACGCACTGAGCGGCAGACCAATGTGTAGGGACCACCCTAGATTGCTCCAATCTATCTGCCTCCTAAATCGGACCTAGCGCAGTGTCGTGAGTAGAATGCTTAATGCCACTCATCTCGAAAATGATGGGTTACCAATATTGTAATTTTTGAGCACGCAATGTATCACGAACAAGATATCGTACCCGTGGTATCCCTTATTTCCTTCAAGTATGTCCTGTAAAAGCTAAAGCAACTAAAGCAAGAAGAATTACTCGTATTGAGACAATATTAAGTTATGTATGATATAAATGAATGAACACTTGTGCGAGTAGGTGTAGACGTCAATGATAGCGACAACCTTGCAATGTCTCATCAGCTGTCCAAATTAAAGCATCATAATCCATTCTCTACGGTTTTTGAAACGGTCCGAAATGTAGGTCAAATAGCTGAATCGAGACACGGATGCCAAGTGAGGGATCATAATTATTATGATCCTTTTTTTTATTCTATGACAAGATAGCCCTTGACTGCGGCCTCACCTGATGGTAAATGACGATGCAGTCTAAGATGGTAGCGGGCTAACTTTTAAGGGATATAGCAGTATAAATTCAACCCATACCCCTAATTGGTTTCTACACGCCATCGTGCCGGAACGCTAAATCGCTTGGCGGCACGTCTTTGACGGTAGGGTGGTAACTAGCCACGGCCAAAGGCTCTCACCAGACCAGACCAGAGAAAATTTAGAAATTATAAATTCCTAAATTGTCCCCGCCGGGAATCGAACCCGAGACCTCCCAGTTATAAGACCACAGCGCTCACCACTGCGCCAGGGAGGTCGGCAAATTCGGTTCACTTCGCGCCTTGCTGTTTATATAGCCAGCCAACCCATAGCTAGAACATAACTTAAACAATTCTCCATAATATCCAAATTATCCAAAACCTATAATTCCATCAGTACAGAAATGGACATAATTATTTAACAAGCCCTAAGACCGTTAAGCTTCTTTAAAACAATATTAATTTGATCTTCTTGACTTCTTCACTTTGTGTTCTTGACCTTTATTTTTAACCGACTTCCAAAAAGGAGGAGGTTATCAATTCGGCCGGTATCTTTTTTTTTTTTTTTTTTTTTTTTTTCTATGTATGCCCGCCGATTACTCCGGGGTTTCTGGACCGATTCACGCGATTTTTTTTTTAATCGACAGAGGAAGCTCGCGAAATGGTCCCATAAAAATTTTTACCTTCAACTCTTCAAGCCTGATGCTGCAGAGGTACTTTCCCCCTAAATTATGGGGTTTTAGGAACTGTCATTTACGAATTGGTATGCTTGGCCTAAGCATATACTAGATCTTAGAGCTTCAGGTCCTACTCCTCAATCCTGATGCTGCAGGGTACTGCCCACCTAAACTATGAGGTTTTAGGAACTTTCGCTTGCGAATTGATATTATTGGTATTAAGCATAGCCTACATCGTAGAGCTCAACGTCCTAGCTCTTCAATCCTGATGATGTGGGGTACTGCCTACCTAAACTGTGAGAATTTAGGAACTTTCGCTTGCGAATTGATATTGTTAGTATTAAGCATAGTCTACATCGTGGAGCTCAAGATCCTAGCTCTTCACTCCTGATGCTGCAGGGGTATTAGGAACTGTCGCTTACGAATTGATATTGTTGGTACCAGTATATACTACATATAAAATTCAAGGTTCTAGCTCCTCAATCCTAATGCTGCAGGGTTGGAGGGATTACGAACTGTCGCTTTCGAATTGATATTGTTGGTACCAAGCATGGACTACATCATGGACCTCGTGGTCCTAGCTCTTTAGAAATTGTGTGTTGTTAATAAGTACTGTAGGTACCAAGTATAGACTACTTTAGTACCGTAGTGTTGGAGGGAGGGGAGAAAGAGAGCAGGAACAAGCTACACTAAAAAGCTTAAAATAAAAATTCTTTTCAAAAAACCGACTTCAAACGCCACTATAAAGTATAAAAATAATTTTATTTTGTACACGTTTGTTGAAGTCGGGCGGGCTTAACTAGAAACGATGAAATCGATGCGCGACGCTTACCTTATGGTGACATATAAGAGACACGCTTATTGAAATCGGGTGAGCATCGCGTATCGGTTTCATCGTTTCTATTTAAGCCGCCCGACTTCAACAAACGTGTACAAAATAAAATTATTTTTATACTTTATAGTGGCGTTTGAAGTCGGTTTTTTGAAAAGAATTTTTATGTTACCTAGTTTTTTTTAATTTTTATTTTAACAGTGTAAACTTTTGATTCTAGTTTTTATAAATACAAGGGTCTTATCCTGAATGCTTTTCGTCTTCTTTTTGATCAACATAATATAGACTTCATTAGGTCTGTTCTATAGACTTTCCCTTTTTCTCGGTCTTGTGCCACCTGTATCCAGCGGCTCCCTTCGACTCGTCTGATGTAAGCAATCTGCCAATACTGCACTTTCAGGTCGCTACTCCAGCACCTTATGGTGGATTGCAATGATCGTCTATTGTTCGAACTAATACCAATTGCCACTTCCGCTTCGCGACTAGTTGTAAAGTTAATACAACATAATATAATAAGACATTTCACACGCCTAGAAATATTTAGTTCAATAGTTGAACTAATTAGTCGTACTAGTAGGAACGAGTGAGAAATATGGCTTGGTTGTAAAATTTTCATTTATACCTACTTGATACCGTTTTATCATTTAATTAACCTTCATAAGAACTACAAAATAACGACTGATAGTTTTTTTTTATTATTATATTTTTATCCGATGATAAAGCAAGTTTAAATTTAAAAGTATAGTCCACTATAAAGATTCATTAATAGCGAGCAAAAATTACACATTCAATGAAGTCCAGATAAAACTGATAAGCAAATAGGTCTCGCGTTTCAACCCGATATCACTGCCGAATACTACAGTAAGATAATACGGCGTGGGTGGTCCCGCACTGCCGGTTCTCATGGTTTATGTTTCGCTCACAATTTTGGGAGCTTGACTAAAGACTATAGAGGAACTAAAGAGCGGAACGAAGTCTGGTTCAGTGCGACAGGTTATTTCGCCAAGGCCGTTTCACATAATAGCCTCAAAGGGTCAATTGTGTGATGTGACACGTTTAGTGATGCTGTGAACCGTGAACGTGTTAAAGCTGTGAAGGTGAATCAATTCCTGAATTGAAGCCTCAATAGTCCAATGGTTATAGGACTGAATACTGAAAGGTCGATCTTTTGATCCCCAGCCGATGCACTATTGTCCGACCCTTAAGCTGTTAGTTTATTTGGAGGGGAGAGCAGAGTATTAGTCCAATGTAACGTGGCTAATATTCTTTTTAAAAATGTTTAAGATAATTGTCAGCAAAATGTTTCAAACTTTGTTTTTCATAAAAAATATTAATCAAGCTGAAGTTGACTTACACATTCTCCAGTTTTACTTTTTCCAGTTTTAAGACAATTCACTTTCGATAACGGTCTGGAATCCTCTCTGACGTATGAAAAACAGTTTTCCAATTCTACATAAGTAGGTACAAGAGTTACGTGATCATTAAGAAATTCTTGTTTAGGCATACTTTTACTCTAGATTTTGTTAATTTACGTTAGATTTTATTCAAATAAAATTTAATTTAACCAAGCGAAGCTTAAAAATCATCTTACTCAAGATCAGTATAAGCATTAAATTAATTTCTACAGGCTGACTAGTTTGTGAATACACGGCAACAAATTGTAGAACTTATTGTAGAGCTAATCCGTTGTAATGTTGTACGTAACTATTGGGTATAACATCCCGCAAATGATAGCGAGGTGATTTCCATAATACGGTAGAGCTTTACCGAGAATTTAATTCCATGAATGTAAAATCTGAACTTAACAGACATCACTTAGGATCAGTGCACACGAAGAGATTTCACGCTGGCAGTAAACTGCTGCGATCACCAACGTGTATTTTTGGTCACCATCATCTTCATCTTCAAACTCCTGGAATTTTCTCCGCAAGGAGTCGCAATGTCTTCGAGTGGAGTCCACCCACGTCTTGACAGATGGAGTGAAGTAGAGCTCCCACAGCTCTCCTCCAGCTAGACGGAGCGATGACATGCGGAAAGCAGCAGGCATCCATTGGATGTGAAGGCCGAGGATATACAATATAATAACGGTGGCGCTACCCAAAAGAGTCCAACAGTGTTACCCTGTGAATCCAACACACTGTAACTACGAAAAACCGATTTTGAAAAAACATCGTTTTTTTTTTTCAGTTTTCGAGCAATACTTCGAGAAACTATTTAGTGTTTAGTATCAACAAACATGAATAACCAGAGGAACAGGCCAAAAGAAATCAAATGAACGTTGTTAAATTCAAAACACTGTTTCTAAGATAGTTTTGGATTCACAGGATTGGGTCTGGAGGTGGATGCATGGACAGACTGTGTCTACGTGTACAGCGCGTCTTGAGCGTTAAGCGCGTGTTAGCGGCGCGGGCAGATCTCTAGTGTACACCGCCCTATCCGCATCTGTGTGCATAGAGCATTGTAAATTGTAAATATTCATCGTACGTCCACGTGCGGCAGGATCGATGCACCCGCGATTAGCGCGGGGCTCGCATTCTCTCACTCATCGAACGTGAGTCACGTTTTCTCGGAATCAAACGATTCCCCGCCAGATTCGCGACCATTTCCATAAGCGCGCTCGATCTTGATTTATACGTGCACTATTTAAACATGGGATTACAATGAGATTAGGAAATTGGAATTACAAAATGGCTACATTTCTTAGCTGGATACCGTATTTCTCCTACATTCCGTACCGTATTACCAGATTCACCGACATAGGTAGATTTACGATTTGCGAAAATTGGCAATGGGTGGCACGAAACTTGGGGGACTGAGATGTTTAGGTATTTTGGATTGGAATGGAGTTCCCGCCTAGCAAGTTTCAGCACCAGCACCAAAATACCACTATTATTTGAAAAAAGAACATCAAACAAATCGGTTGGAGCCATTGGACATTATAGCGTATTGTGGAAGACATAAGCATGACCTCATGACGCCAACCTGCAACAAAGGGTCCTTGTCCACCTGTGGTATTCTGCCCAGGTAAATGCGGTGCCGAGAAGAAGCACTGGTGACACTAGCAGCACCCTCATCGCGGCGTAGCACCCTGCTATAAAGGTGGACCTGACAACTCTAGCGCGGTTGCGAGAGGCGCGGACGTAGCTTGCTGCCCAAGCTGCATCTGCCATGGCGACGAGTAACAGCACTAGCGACTCTTGCAGCAGCTGCGGCACTCTGCATTGAAGGAAGCTTACCCGACAAACTGTGTGTTGGCGCGGTCGGACAGCGTGCGCGCGCCGCGTTGCCAGTGGCGCGGGCGTGGCGTGCTGCCCAGGCGTGGGTCCGCCATGGCGCCGAGGAGCAGCGCTAGCGACACTAGCAGCAGCCTCATCGCGCCACCATCACCCTGCAACAAATATGACATTTCAAACTCACATCGCATAAGGTTTCGTGATAATCCTGCGCTCAGTGAGCCAGCAAGAATTAGTCGAGATGATGATGAACAGACTTAATGAATTAACGCTGCTTTCTAGGACGAGCCCTAACTCCCAACGCAACCAACGAAATATTTATTGTGTCAATGAAAAATGTGTTAGTTGCGCGTTTTGGTACTGTATCATTATTAGGTAGGCGTTGGTTGGCACTGTATCATTTTTATCACCAAGATTGAGAGCGTAGATGAAACGGCGCTAAACGATTCTCATCGAAAGCTATCACCTGTTTAGATTTTTAATTTAAAGTTGAAAATTTAAATAAGTAATCATTTTTTAAGATGGTCATGTCGAAATTCCTCAAAAAAAAAAAATCATAACTCCAACACTATAAAAAATCGCGGAACATATAACGGGGTGATTCGGTTACTCCATGACATATGGGACCTAAATTTTTTTTGTGACGTCAATTGACCGGTCATCCTGTATGTTTCGGTTGCCGTAGAACCCTTGGGCACGTGATATATGTATAATTGCCTGCCTGCCCTGAGCGTGATATAGATTATTTTTTATCCCGGAAAAACAAAGGATTCCCGCAGGATTTTTAAAATCTAACTCGACCAACCAAGTCGCCGGTAAAAGTTAGTTTAAAATATATAAAGTTAATAAGTAAATAATGAAATGCAAGCATCGGCGTGGCGGGTCGTCGCTCCGCGTTATCATTTCGGCGCGATGCCTTGACCCCTCCCCTCCCCCCTCCCCCCTCGATATCGCATCTCCGCTGTATATTGTGATGCATTGATTCCCGTCTAATTATACCCGTTGATAACTGTTTTACGTCCGAATTTCGCATAGGGGTTAAGCTTATTTTTATATGAGACTAGCAGCTAGCTTTTGCTCGCGGCTTCGCTCACTTTAAGTTAGATTGTTATGGAATTTTCTAAAATCCTTTCTCAGCACATTCCTACGTCAGAATAGCCAACTGTATGCCAAACAGCATAAGAAATTTTTTCAAGTTTTTAAGACAGACGTCTATCGGTAGAGATGAAGAACATGACGACGACGTCATATGAGTCTTTTCCCTGTCCCACCATATGATATAGTACCATAGATATATAGGATGCCACCATTCGGACTAAGAATCCTGTAACTTACTAAAAAGGCAGCAAGTTAGTTAGTTTTCCTAAACAGGACCAGTAAGTTTCGCAGTCAAATATTTGGATTATGTCAAGTAATAAGAAAGCATAGAGAACAAAAAAAAAAATAAGAAAAAGGAGGAAGAAAGAAAAGAAGACTTAAGACTTTCAGGGCGTAAAAAAAGACGGTAATGTTGCCGTATTTTAGGCCTTAAGTTGGGTACACTGTCAACAAAGAGACAGTAGGGCTTTTTGCCATTAAGAGTCCGGCACTAACCAAGTGGCGTCCAAAAGTATTTCCCCTACTGTATCAAAGCAACAAGAAATACGTTCGTATATTTATTATGAAAACGTAGTTGGGCACAAGTTGGGCAAAGTGTCGTCCGCTCATCTGAGTCAGGCCGGTGTCCGCCCACCGCCGGACTGGCGCGAATTAAGGCGAATATGTTACTCTGACTGACCTTGGCCTTCCCCACTTGGCAAATCGAGATGCAAATTACTTAGGAGTAATAGCAATGTTACCTGTCATCTCACCTCATCTGTCGACTCGTCAGCCGCATTTCTCATCAAAACTAAAAATCCTGCTAATAAAATATTATAAAAGCGAAAGTTTGGATGGATGTATGGCTGGATGGATGGATGGATGAATGGCTGTTTGGCACAGAGATAGATTAGTCTAAAATAACACATAGGCTCTTTTTATGGAAAATAAGAGAGTTTCCGTGAGAATTAAAACACCTCAACGAAATCGCGGGCATCAGCTAGTATTAATAAACTAGCTTTCGCCCGCGGCTCCGCTCACGTCGAGTTCAATTTTTCAAACCCCTATTTTACCCCTTTGGGGATTGAATTTTCAAAAATCCTTTCTTAGCGGATGCGTAGCTGCCATCTTATACTGAGATCTATAAAACGTGGTCTGACTTAGCTCGGACTTAAGATAGAGTTAAAATGAGACACAAATATTCTCTGACTAAATCTGTCTCGTTTTAACTCTGTCTTGAGTCTAAGTGGATTGAGAGTGCGGTCTATAGATTTCAGCCTTAGACTGCATCGTCACTTACCAGGTGAGATCGCAGTCAAGGGCTATCTTGTTATCGAGTAAAAAAAAAGTAGTCTATAGCGCGGTGGGCGGCGGGTCTTCGATCCCTCTAGTCTATGTCATACTAACTTTAAATGTGAATCAAAACACTCAATCCTTTATCGAGATCCTTCAACGAAGGAGCATCTTTGAAAAATAAACATTTTTAAAATGATTCTTCAATGAACTTTCCAAAAACACTTAAAAAATCAAATTGTGACATCTTGTAAACATGGCAACAGAATTGTAAGTCATATTTCTGGGATTATAAGCCTTCTGACGTATGAGATAAAGGAGCTTTTAGAATAGCATAGCAATATATTATGATCCTAAATATTTAAATACATTCCTGTAGGCGGTGCCCTAAATCGGTCAAGATATTCAAAGTCTATGTGCATGCTGTTTTTGTATTTGAATTTGATTTTATTAATCGAGTTCATAAATAATATTACTTTTATGGTCGAGTTTGCATTTGCAGTGCGCGTTGACAATAAAAATGGTAAATAGCCACCAGACCAGACAAATTGTCTCAGCCTGGAATCGAATCCAAGACTTCCAACAGTAACACCATAGTGCTCACCACTAATAGCTAGAAGGTCGTTGATGTCCCAAAGTGCTAGAGTCCAGACAACACACCGGGAAGTGCATTGTTGGCAGATCACCAATAGATGGACCGACGACATCAGGGAGCCACTGGACACAGGCGGCGCAAATGCGAGACTTGTGGAGCTCCATGCAAGAGACCTTTGTCCAGCAGTGGATGTCTATCGTTTGAAGAGAAGAAGAAGCTAACCACTGCGCCAGGGAGGTCGTTATTAGGGTTTCGTACCCAAATGCTGCCAATAGGACACATTACCAAGCCTGTCCGTCCGTTCGTCCGTCTGTCAGCGGGCTGTAGCCTGTATCTCATGAACCGTAATAGATATTTCAAATTTTCACAGTACGAGTATTTCTACTGCCGCTATTACAACAAATAAGGTAGGCCCCATACAAGAAACGTGATTTTTTCGACGTTTTTGGTACACTTTAACAATCACGGTTTCAATAGTACAGAACCCTTCGTGTGCGAGTCCGACTCGCACATGGCCGGTTTTATTTACACTGCAGATCTTGAGAAGACTGCAATCAAGGCGCCATCTTCGCACAATCATCCCACTAGTGAAGTAACCGCCGCGAGCTCACAATCAGCGTCCTATATTCCGGGGGTCAAGAAAAACAAACCGCTTGATAAATGAATTATGCACGCCTTATCAACCAGCAGAGGTCACTGTTACGAGCCCCGCTAGTACGCGTAATGCTTTATTAATCTTCAACACTTTTATTTTGTAACGAGTAATATCTACTAAATAGCTTTCTGATTGATGGCGCCTATTTGTTTGTTTGTGCTTAGCATCGATATAAATGTACTATGTATCTATTTCGATGGCTAAAAGAACAAAACTTGTACAACTTCTGCATTCCGAACCGGTGGTAGAGTCATGACGTGTCATAGGAGCTACAAGTTGGCCTACATGAAATAAATAGTTTTGATTTTGAATTAGGTGGGTAGGTACGTACTTAATAGTTTACCACACAATGATGAGGCCAAATTAAGTTTCAGGATATGTTTAGTAAATCGACCGTTCTGTAGAACAAAGTCTCATCTGCTAAATTCATAACTTGAGATTTGAGCCTTGCACATGTGACTTTTAAGGCTCAAATTTCAAGTTGTAAATTTAGCCGATGAGACTCTGTTCTACGGAACGGTCCACAGTGGTTTTTTGACCAAGTGTATTGAAATAGTTACATAATATTCAAATTACTGAATTTCTTAAGACTCTTCCCATCACGGCGGTAGGTAAGTATCTTTTTTCAGAACCGATTCACTGTAGAGGCTTTACTTGACATAAGATCTACAAGTAGGCACCTAACAAGCCCCTAAATAACTAAATGGCTTTGAATTTTATTTGTGTGGATGTATAGATCTGCTGCCTCTTTAATATAATTGAGTGGTCGGGTCCTCAAAGAGCGAGATCGCTCCACAGTGCGTGCGCGCCGTTATTAAGAATATTAACTAAACGCATAGTACATGATGCGCCCAGAGCAGGATGCGGCGGCGCTTTAGATCACAGCCTTATGACATGGCACATAACATTTAGCGGAAAAGCTTTTAAGGGACGACAAATATTTTTTTAAGCAAGAAAAAGTTAGAGTTATTTTGCTACAATAACTCTAACCTTTTCTTCCGCCAACAGAAAAAATATGTATGGTCAAACATGCAGTTACAAGCTAAGCACCGCTTACCTTCCCAACCAAGTAAAAAAGCCAAGTTCCCAAGCAAGCAATGCCACCGCCACTCACATGTACCACCACACAAGACTTTTGTATACTACTCTCTTGCTAATCATGAACTTCCGCAAAGTAACGCGTGATTCTATCCAAACATTTTTTTGCTATAATCTGTCTAACTATTATAGATAAATCTGTACCTAGTATATACCTAGTATATAGTATAACGTGTAGCATGCGCTATGCCCCAAAAGAGCAAGGGATAGCACGCAAAATCCAATAAACTTACTAAAATGTACGCAGTTTTCAGTCCGACACTGAAGCACCTTTAGAAGATGTTGACTCTGCATATGCATATGCATAATCGCAGAACTAAATTCCAATCCGGTATTTGAAAAGCTTGTATGTGTCGACTTCTAGATTAGATTAGAGCGCGCTTGTCGAGAAGATGCAAGATATCACACTCAACACACTAATTTTATAAAGGCGCTTTATACATATGTGTGTATGTTTGTTACTCTTTCACGTAAAAACTACTGGACAGATTTGGCTGGAATTTGGAATGGAGATAGCTCATACCCAGGATTAACACGTAGGCTACATTTTATTCCAGAAAGAAAGTTTCCGCGAGAGTAAAAACCCACGTGGACGAAAAACTAACGCAGAGACGCCGCAATGCGTTACATTTCCGCAGCGCACCTTGCTGCATACCACGGTTATTTCTATGTAGGAGGGCGCAACGCTCCTTGTGACATCGCCCTAACCCCTACGATCTAGTGTCTAGTGTCTACGATCTAGTGTACGAATCCACACCAATGAACATTTCGACGGCCCAACCGAATAAAGGCGTAATCGAAAAGAGTTAATTTTACAGGAGTGCCAAAAAACCGTAAAATTATCTATCTTTCTTTGCTTTTACACCTTTAATACTCGTATCATCGAATAGGAATACGATCAATCGAGTTAATGAAGAGAGAATGGAAGACGCTGCTGACGTGTCGATGTCGAAGACAAGAGCTGTAACTTTCATCACCTACTATGGTGACTTTATTCAGACCATAGATAATGTAGACGCACTTAAGCTTCTTACCTATAGCGCGACATACATTTAGGCTTTAACATACATTACAACAGTGCGTACGTCTCAGTGCACGGCGCCCGCTCCGCTTCCTAATTAGCCCGGCTCGTAATGGCGATCGGCCCCAATTGGCCCGCCATTAGCGCGCTGCACTGGACGCACAAACAAACACGGCTACGGCATCGCATTCATTATCCCGGCCCAGGGTACACACACGATACAACTATCCCGGACTATCCTTGCTAATCCTACTAATACATATTATAAATGGCTTATTTCGAGGGGACAGGAGGATATTACTTAACTTCAGCTTGGCTAATATTCTTTAAAAATAAAAAAATAAAAAATGCGAAATTTTGGAAGTATTAATGGATGGATGAATGCATGTTTGTTACTCAATCACGCCACAACGACAGAAACGATTTGGCTGAAATTTGGCACAGAGATAGATTATTGTCTGGAATAACACATAGGCTACTTTTCATCCCACGAGAATTCCCACGGGATTTAAAAAACTTTAATCCACGCGAAGGAAGACTCGGGCATCAGCTAGTATTACAAATGCGAAAGTGTGTTTGTTATTGGTTTCTCCTCCAATCACGCAGCAACGGAGCAACATGTCGACATGATTTTTTGCACAAGTATTGTTGAGGACGTGGAGAATAATATTACCCTCTAACCATCAATCTTCGCTTTTGTTATTCATGAATTGTTATTATTAATGAATTTTAAATATTACAAAAATTATGGTACCTACTTCCAGGGTCTGAATCCACAGTTTTCCAGGAATGGAACTATCAATATCAATGAGAGATACTCATTGATATTGGTATTTATGAATTTTGATATTGTCTCTTTTCCATTTCTATCCTGACTTCATAAACTTTATTTCATAAAATTAAATTGCCACCCTATCATATCTCTAAACTAGATTCCTGCGTAGTATTTTATGGATGTTCTTTGATATTTACCGTATTTACGACTATCGGGTTAATTTTAACTATCCATCACGTGTTATAATAAATTAGGTCAGGTTTGTATTCAATACAGTTTTTTAATTATCTTTGTGACTAATTTATGTAATTAAGGCAGATTAAAGATATTGACACTTCATTTTAAGTCTGTTAAAGTGTTTATATTATAATTACCGACATGTCGCAGCTCTTGATAAAATTCTATGGATATACATATCACACGAAGCCAATTTATAAATTATAAATAAAATAGTCATCTATGCTTTAGACGTTTTTATATAAAATTCTAGTCAATTTTAAATTATTGCTTTTGCACAAGTTTAAGAAAATTAGAAGTGTGTTTTGCTGTCGACATACCTACTCAGTAGGTACTCGTGCTTCTTTACCAATTTTTAACCGACTTACAAAAAACGAGGAGGTTCTCAATTCATCGAAATCTTTTTTTATTTTTTATGTAGGTATCTTCCCCGATTACTGAAGACGCCTGGACCGATTTGGAAAACTCTTTTTTTGTTTGAAAGGGTATACTTCCCAGGTGGTCCCGTTGTCATCAGGTCAAAATCTGATGATGAGATCCTGGAAAAATCGAGGGTCTTCAAATTTAGTAGAGGGATTTTTAAAAAACTAAGTCCATGTGGATAAAGTCGCGGGCAAAAGCTCGTTAATGATAACACCATTCAAAGGAGCATATTCCACGGACTATTTGACTTAATATAATACTCGTATGTATACGAATGCTTCATTTCTGTATCCTAAACGCAACATTAATTAACAGACTCTGGCATGGGGGACGAAGATATTTAAAAGTTACACTGGCAACACATATAAAACAGAGGGCGCTAAGAAAAGGAAAAGAAGACAGTTGGCTATTTTCATCTGAATTGTCAACTGATGGTAAATGACGATACACTCTAAGATGGTAACGGGATCCAAGGGGAATAGCAGTGTAAATTAACTTCTGATCTGTTTCTATACGCCATCGTGCCGGAACGCTAAATCGCTCGGTGGCACGTCTTTGACGGTAGGGTGGTAACTAAACATGGCCAAAGTCTCCCACCAGACAAGAACGTTCTCTCACCACAGATCAGACCAAACATAATACAGACTTCTCCAAAAGATCTCCTCGTGTTGATATAAGATTAATGCATAGTTTCGGTAGCGAAGCAATGGCTGGATCATGCGTCGTGCTCGTGAACGGGTGCCACCAAAGGGAATGGGTCTGCTTTGTCTTCCCATGTTGACATGTCTTGGATTATATGTATTGCATTTTTGAAGCTTCACTGTGGAAGCACTGTATACATAGCTTAGTTTGGTTACTTATGGTAAAATTATTTTATTTTTTGAAAAGAGCAACTGCTGAGTTGCCGGTTCTTCTCAGCAGAATCTGCATTCCGAACCGGTGGTAGATTTATGACGTGTCATAAAAGCTACAAGGTAGCCTACATGAAATAAATAAATTTTGAATTTGAATTTGAATATAAAATTCCCAATGGCCGCTCTACACTTCGGATAAATCTTGCTGCTGAGAAGTAATTAATAATATTCTTTCACCCGCGCCGCGCGGTGTATCATTTATGTTAATTTGGGGATTAATTGTTGCGCACGATTTATTGCTACCAGTTTGGAGGAATTCGGTTTATGGGCAGGGAGCAGAGTTAACTTTGACATCGATGCGACGATTCTAACATCTATGTTTTCATTCTGATAGGAGTAATAGGGTAGGTCGATATTAAACCACATACCTCGGTCTGTTTTGGGGAGGTACCTAACTGGACGATGAAAAAAAAGAAAAAAAAATAGATCGGCATAGAGTACATAGATTCTATCTCTAATAGTAGTAGTAGTAGAAATAGAAATAAAAATATTTTTTATTCAAATAAACTTTTACAAGCACTTTTGAATCGTCAATGAATCTACCACTGGTTCGGAATGCCTTTCCTGCCGAGAAGAGCCAGCAAGAAACTCGGCGGTTGCTCTTTTCAAAAAAAAAAAATGTTACAATAGTTAATGAAACTATGCTATGTATACAGTGCTTCCACGATGAATTTTCCTAAGTCCAATACAATACAAATACAAATAAATACAATCCAATACATGTTAAGACAGGCAGGCAAAAGCAGACCCATTCCCGTTGGTGGCACCCGTTCACGTGCATGACGCATGATCCAGCCATTGCTTCGCTCAACCATATTTGAGGGTTTATAGAGTAGTAGCAGTAGATAATAGTTTATTGTTCTTACATTACAATAGAGATTCTAATAAGGAGAATCCGTTCTCAAAAAGATAGAAGGTAGGTACTACTACCTTCTATCTTTTTGAAGATGCTCTAAATTTTAAATTAATTAATGTAATTTCTACCGAGACTAGCCAGTGGACTAGTTCTAATAGTGCTGCGTAGTGATGCGCAATTAGTGTAAACCTGTATGAGTAAACACAGGTGTACTCCATTCCCTTGCACCCATGATCCATAGCCCGATGGAATATGACACGACCGGCGCGAGGTATTGAGAATTTCTAGATTACGTACTAACTTTTTTAGGACTGATTCGAACCTGGGACTTTATTATTCGCAGCTGAAAAAGTTAGCCTAGCGACGACACTTAAAAATTATCATACCTACCATAAATCCAATTTTGTCAATGAGGTTTGAAGTGACCGTAGACAGAATCTTAAGCCATAACTTAATTTAATTATGAAAATATGGCTTTCGCTATTAGATACTGAAGAACCTGACTGTATCCAAATATAAATTAATCTGCGTATCTAAATAATATTAGTTGAAGATTTTATACTAAGTCGCTCGTATCTTTAACATTTTATACTTTTGCTAGATTTGTATAAAAGCATTTTTTTATTTTTTTTTGTATAATTGCCATTGAGTATAATATCAATTAATTTATAGTCAAGCTGATCTTCATTAATATTCTTCACGCCTCTCCAAATAAGCCGTAAGCTTCTATTAGGAGTGGGTACGACAATAGTGCAACGGGTGGGTATCGAACCTGCGACTTTTCAGTTTTCATTCTGCACCTTTAACCGTTAGGTTATTGAGGCGTAGGACTGGCGATATAAAGAGTGTGGGGGGAAGCAGAGCTAGATGAGGTAGGCTGATATCATTTCGCTTCGGGAATACAACCACCAAAGTTCCACCGTGTAGGTATATAATAATATGTTCCCTGATTACTCAAAGAGGCCTGGACCGATTTGAAAATTTTTACTTGTTTGAAAGGGTATATTTATTTCCCAGGTGGTCCCATTGTCATCAGGTTAGGATCAGATGATGGAATCCTGGAGAAATCGAGGGAAGTCTTCAAATTTTATAGGCACAATTTTATCGATCAACTTTGTAGTGGCCTTTGAAGTCGGTTTTGTTAAAAGAATTTTTTCGTTCTTTCTTAATTTACGACCTAATCCTACAATCCTAATCAGACCGACCGAATTCTACAATCCTAATCAGAGCCACCCTAAAGTAAGCAACTGGAAGCTAGAGGGCACGAAAGCTGTCTTATCAAGTTTAAAAATCAGAACATTGTAGAGTCGTTGAACTTTCGCTCAGACAGTGAGGCGCCACGCACCTGACATTGACGGTCGATGATTGATCGATAAGCCGATGATTATCGATTTATCGATGCCGCCACGCACAATAACTCCGAACAAGGTAGCTCCACAAAAAGTCGAAATGATTGAATTGGAATTTTTCACCCAAGGTTCCGTAGGTTAGTTGCCTTTTTCGTGTAATAAAAGATTTACTTTTTTAATTTTTTAGTTGAAACTTGCCAGTTATTGTATGAAAAAAGTTTACCTTTTATGTAGTAGGTAATAGATTTTGATTCAGGATTATCTTATATTTGTCTTCAGAATTTAGATCAAAATCGTAATGAAAGATACCGAGTATTACCTTAGGGTATAATTTGAGTAAGTTCTTGCATTATGAAAAAAAAAAGTTTATCGTGTGCAATAAACCACTCTAGTAATATTTATATTTATAGCACTTAGATACTTGTAAATTTATTTTGTCTAATTTTTGGTTTGTCTGAAGAAAATGCATTTAACGAGCAAACGGGTACATTAATATCTAAGGGATGATCAAAAATGTATTTCTAAATCATTCTTTTTCTTCATCACGGAACCTTAATAACAGTACTCGTAGCTGTAACAAGCCATCTGTAATTCTGTAGATTTATTTGTACTTTTATCGACAGTTGCACAACATTGTTTGCCCAATTAAGATGTTTGCTTTTATTTTGAGTTTGTAAAGTGACGTGATTTATTAAATTAAAGGGTTTCGTAATACTTCAGATGATATCACCGGAGTTTGAACACCTTATAGGTACTTAGAATAGATTTACAGAGTAAGAATTATTGTTTTGAAAACTTCTGGTAGACCCTTTTTCGTTGCCTAATGATATTCTGAATTCTGATGTCAGTAAAGATCCAATCCAATCAATCAATCAAGGGAAGTCTCCAATTGGAAAATAATATCTAAATACATAAATCACTTAGATAAAACCATAAACAAAGTATTATTTGTAAAACATCTGTCTAGTCATCTCACTTATTGATAAGAAGTAATTAACATAAAAATTCTTTTTAAAAAACCGACTTCAAACGCCACTACAAAGGATATCAAGTGTGCCTATAAAATTTAAAGAGTTTCCTCGATTTCTCCAGGATCCCATCATCATATCCTGACCTGATAACCATGGGGCCACATGGGAAGTATATCTTTTCAAACAAAAAAAGAATTTTCCAAATCGGTCCAAGCGTCTTCGAGTAATCGGGGAACATACATAAAAAATAAAAAAAAGATTCTGACGAATAAAGAACCTTCCCTATTTTGATGTCGGTTAAAAAATAGAAATCAAACTTGCTTTACAATTTCTAGATACGTATTTCATATTATTATATTGATTTTCACTAGATTTATGTCTAACTTCAATCGAAGACGCAGACTTTTTACTAGGTAACTAATAGACCTGGTTTAGACTGGCATTGACTTCGACCTCATTAAGTAGGCAGCAAAATAAACTCAAAACCGTCGTATAATGATCAATCACGATGATAGATCATCGGAGAAGAAAAAAGTAAACAATGTTCGTGCGATGACCCCGATTCTCGTGATGTCGGGTTTGGAAACGGGCCGCTGGAAGTGGGCCGCGGAAGGTAACTTACGTAAGTTGCTTCTCGTATTGAGAGTATCCTACTTCGGTCTGCGATTAATTATGTGCAGTTCCCGCCAGTCAATATTATCCAGCCTCTAACAAAATAAAATGGCGGTATGTAACGTTAAGGCAACGTTACATAGGCATCACTGACGACTGACACTGACTTTTTGACGACCTCCCTGGCACAGTGGTGAGCGCTGTGGTCTTATAACTGGGAGGTCTCGAGTTCGATTCCCGGCGGGGACAATTTGGGAATTTATAATTTCTGGAATGTCTCTGGTCTGGTCTGGTGGGAGGCTTTGGCCGTGGCTAGTTACCACCCTACCGTCAAAGACGTGCCGCCAAGCGATTTAGCGTTCCGGCACGATGGCGTGTAGGAACCGATTAGGAGTATGGGTTGAATTTACACTGCTATACCCTTTCCAAGTTAGCCCGCTACCATCTTAGACTGCATCGTCACTTACCATCAGGTGAGATCGCAGTCAAGGGCTATCTTGTCACCGAATAAAAAAAACTGGCAGAAACGATACACTCATCGCTACCTTTGAATTCTTTCTTTCTCGCTATGAAAGGGCTTCGAATATTTTGGCCTATCTACCCTTCCGCTATTTTGATTTTTTTTTTTTTTTTCAAAATAGTGGCCACTCATAAAACCTGTATAAATCAATAGCTGACATAAATACAAACAAGATTTTTTTTGCATGGGTATAGTTAACGACTTTGAGAGTACTATATTTTTCATTTTCACTTTCATAAGTTACCAACTACTACTTAAAACCTAATTCCACGCAAAGTCGCGGGCAAAAGTTACTATTATGCTATAAGTAGGTAGTTGTTTAAATAATAATTAATTATCTAAAATTGATTTTATCAAAGCTTTTAGTAATTTTAACAGTAGGTTATCTTCGTAACCCTAGGCGATGTATGGATGATTGAATTTGGTCTAGATGCATTATCTGCGAAACTAGGAGATTTATGTCTTAGTTTAATTATGCCATGGTCATGCGATGCACGAAATAATACAGACCGAATGTGTAGAGCTGAATATCAATAGAAAAATAATAGACGCTATTGAAATTAAACATTATGTTGTATTAATATTAATAATACCTATTAAACAACTCTTTAACAACTCAAGCCTTACTGGCTCAACGGTTAAAGGTTGGACTGAACACTGAAAGGTCGCAGGTTCGAACCCCACCCATTGCACTATTGTCGTACCCACTCCTAGCACAAGCTTTTCGCTTCTTTGGAGGGAATAGGAATTCAAACCCCTATTTTACCCCCTCAGAGGTAAAATTTTCAAAAATCCTTTCTTATGTTTATGTCATAATAGCTATCTGTATGCCTTTCCGATCCATCCAGTGGTTTGGCTGTACTTTGATAGATCAGTCAGTCAGTCGCCCTTTCCTTTTATATATTTTGTCTGGTGAGAGGCTACGGCCGTCGGTAGTTACCACCCTACCGTCAAGACGTGCCGCCAAGCGATTTAGCGATCCGGCACGATGGCGTCTAGAAACAGATTAGGGGTCTGGATTGAATGTACACTGCCATAACACCCCTTCCAAGTTAGCCCGCTACCGTCTTAGACTGCATCGTCACTTATCATCAGGTGAGGTTTCCAGTCTTAGTCAGACTTATCATCGAATAAGAAAAAGAGCAAACGAGCAGGCGGGTCATCTGATGTTTAGTGATTACCGGTTACTTCTAGGCATAGACCATGACTCTAGTAGGGAATTCCACAGGTCGCAGTTTTGTGATGATTGTATCCGTCGGTACCCGTCTGTGTATAGGTATGCAGTTCTTACTATAATTATTATTTATTGATATTAAATACTAGCTGATATTCGCGACTTCGTACGCGTAGATTGAGGTTTTTTTTGGAGTCCCACGGGAACTATAATTTATTTCGGGATGAAAAGTAGCCTATGTTTTAATCCAAGGTATAGTCTATCTCCATTTTAAATTTCAACCAAATCGGTCCAGTACTTTTTGAGCCAATTCGTTACAAACATATTTACAATACAAATCTTTCCTCTTTATAATATTAGTATAGGTTAATTTTACTTACAATATATTTTGCAGTTTTTTAAAGCAGCTCTAAAACTCCAAAAATTTGAATCGACCTTGCTCACTCACACACAGCACACAGTTGAAACAATAACAATTTATTATTAACTATAATAATGTTCAGTAAAATTACATAGTGTTTTCAGAACATCTGGATACAATGTGGAACTTCGACAAATTAGTGTGGCGAGTGGTAGTGTCGGGCGCAGACTAACGGAAGGATAGAGAAACAAGTGCAAAGAAGCTGATTTTGATCTTTAATGCTTACCTACTCCTTGTATTGAACACCATATTTTTTAAATATGGACATTTCAGAAAATACGTAAACGGGAATAGGACCTGGGTAAAGACAAATTGGACCTTCCGAGCCGTAAAATTATTTCACTTGTAACTAAGCTTAAAGTATTGTATAAAGAGTTGCAAAGCACTTTTTATTGCAGAAAAGCAAAGAGTTCAGAAGTTGCAGTGTTCTTAAAAACTCATATTTTCATAATTATTAAATATAGTATAAACAAGTAAAATTGTATTGTTAGCACATAAGCATAATGTAAGGGGAGAGAACTGGCGCCTATATTACGAGTTCTGAACTTATCTTAGGCAGCAGTGTCTCAAACTAACAAGATGGATCATTTTACTTAACTAATCACCTTATTTCATTAACTTTCATTTCATTTCATTTCAAAAAGGCATAGTTATGTGGGAGTTGTGCCACATTCACAACTGGCTTCAACTTTAAACACATTTTATGCTCCGTCTGTCGGTCTGCGGTAAAATAAAACACGCGACGTTCAGGACTTTGCTCTGATTTCCTTGTAAGGCTTCCAACAAGCCGCCGAATATGAATAGTTCGGGTAATTCTGTTAACTACTACACGCAACCCGATATGTGTCGGAACGTACATGAATTCTCGTATTATGTGTTCAAAAACTATACACTGTTCACGGTTATCCACTTTCATTAGACTTTGCTTGGTGACAGTTGGCCAAATAATGTTCTGATTGAAAAACTGGGCCGAAGAATTTTGAGTAGCGAGCAAACGAGCAGGGGCCCAAGTCAGCTATTGCAATTGTAGTTACATTGTCTATCAATGACATTCCAATTGCTACTTTTAGCAATTTGACTTGGGGCCCAGGGGTTCAATTGTCTATCAATGACATGACAATTGCTAAAAATAACAATTGTCATGTCATTGATAGACAATTGAACTACAATTGCAATAGCAGACTTGGGCCCCAGGTGGGTCACCTGATGTTAAGTGATTACTCAATAGCCCAACGTTCAAAGGTGCGGACTCAAAACTGAAAGGCCGCAAGTTCGAATCCCACCCGTTGCACCATTGTCATACCCACTCCTAGTACAAGCTTTCCGCTTATTTGGAGGGGATAGGAGGATATTAGTCAAATGCCGCCCAGCATATCCTTTCCTCCTTCCTTCCTTCATCCTTTCGAATCGAGCCAAGCCGGGGAGCATCAAGTAGTAGGTATGTATCCATATGGATAGACAAAGTCGCCGTTCCAAGCAAATGTCTAGTCTAACACAAACCGCAGCGATATCAAAGAGGATTTCATTGGAGTGTAAAATCAAATTAAATATGGTCATATCGCATATCATAGCGAGGTTTGTTGGAACATAAGGCGCCGTTCATACTGGCAACGTCTGTGAGAGGGGGGGAAATAAGATACTAACGCGGAAGCGTTCGCGTCTAACTTCAAAGCAGAAACGGATTGTGCTTAATTTACAGATGTGTGATGTACCGTGACTATTATCGTTAGGGTTTACACTGCCTCGTTGGTCTAATCTAGACTCTATTTTTTTTATTCGTTGACAAGGTAGTCCTTGACTGCGATCTCACCTGATGGTAAGTGACGATGCAGTCGATTAGAGGTATGGGTTGAATGGACACTGCCGTACCCCTTCCAAGTTAGCCCGCTACCATCTTAGACTGCATCGTCACTTACCATCAGGTGAAAACGCAGGCAAGGACTAACTTGTCATCGAATAAAAAAAAGACGAGTGGCACTGGGGACTGCCGCGGTAAAGCTATTGCATAACATTTTTTATCAACGCCATCTAGCGGTGAGAGGAGTCCGTGTCCGTGGGGTGTCAGGTTATTTTCGTTACGGAATTTCTGGATTCGGTCTCCACGCTCAAGGCCCGCGAAAGAAGCTATGCAATAGCTTAAAAAATAAACTAAACGGACCTACTACATATTACCCTTTCTCCTGCAACTGAGCACGGTGAGATTTGAACGGGCGACCTTACGGGTTTCAGTCAGCGCCTTGAACTGTTGCGTTTTGAGGCTTCTGCTGAGACAACAGTACTCCATATTAAACTGTATGTAATTCCAACGCGATACGAAATTCCACACATTCCAAACGGAGTAGAACAGACATGTCAAATAAGTGAAACAAACAGCGATAGCGCAATTATGTCGACACACATTTCACTTTCATGGGTTTACTGCGTTCACGTGACAACCGACAAACAGACGACGACGAAAACAATGCAAAATACAACACTATTTACTTTAGCAACTTCAGATCAAACTAAAGATGTTACATACCTACTTGATAATATGTACATTTCTGCATGTCATTTACTTCACAGATGTTATAGAAATAACTCTAAGAAAAACTGTAATTAATAATTACGTACGCGTGGATTGAGGTTTTGTCATTCCCGCGGGAACTCTCTTATTTTCCGGGATAAAAAGTAACCTATGTGTTATTCCAGACCATAATCTATCTCGGTGTCAAATTTCAGCCAAATCGGTTCAGTTCAGCAGGTAAAACTGATAGCAAAACCTATAGTGTATCACTGGACGCATACCAACTTTAACTACTGAAAATCGCACGCAATATCCTACTATTGCATTATACTCTTAAATGCAAAAGTGTGTTTTTATTGATTTGTTGATTTGTTCTTCACTCAAGTGAAAATGATGCAACAAATCGACGAGATATTTGGCAGGGGTTTAGTTGATGAACTAGAGAAATGACATAGGCTTTTTGCCCCGGAGAAAAAAGGGTTCCTGATGGATTTGAAAAACTAACTTGCGGGAAAAACCTAATAGCCAATAAAATATTATACTCGTAATTGCATCTGTATTTCCATACACCTTTGTGCACTATAATATCTGTATAGCAGTTATCAGGTGGGGAGGTAGGTAATTAGGTCAGCAGAAGGTAAAAAAAATTCTTACAATACAATTGCATTCAAAGTTTACGCATTTTTGAGGCATACATAGTTTATTTCAGAAATACATCATGCATGCAAGCTAGCGCGACTTGACAAACTTGCGCGAAGAAGAATCTCTACAACAGAACCAAAAAATAATCCACTTATAAAAGAAAATATAAAAGAAATGACAAGTCAAAGTATATTAACGATCATTTACCTATTTACATAGGAAAAGTATCTTGAAACTAGTTTCTGTAAAAAAGCCCGACCAACTGATTCGCTCAAAAGCTTTCCGATAACAATGGAAGGGAATGGAATGACAATGTTAATACTTAACAGCAGGTCATAATTCACAATGTATCCTAGCCTGGGACCTAGGCAGACAAACCTGTCCTCTAAGAGTGACAAATTCAGCTTTATATTCAAGCAATAGATGCTAATTTTGATGATATGAAACATCAATATGCGACTCTTTTGTTATAGAACGTGTATGCAGTTAAATCGCAAATACAATGACAAATTAACAGTTTGAAGGCGAACAACGGCGCTATTAATCTTAAATCTAGGTTTAGAGTTGGTACCACCATGGTATTAGCGATTATGTGAGCTTTGCAACTTATCAGATCAGAATTCTAGGAGGAATCCAGAGCGACGGGAATTTTCTCAACAATTTTTTGAAAGATGCATAACTTGGCTAATATTCTCATCTCCTCTCCAAATAAGCGGAAAGCTTGTGTGTACGATACGATACTAGTGCAACGGATGTGAATCAAACAGTCAATCTTTCAGTTTTCAATCCGCACCTTTTACCAATGGGCTATTGAGGCTATTTTTAACCAATTTTAAAAAAGGAGTTCTCAATTCGTCGGAATCTTTTTTATGTGGGTATATTCCCCGATTACTCGAAGATGCCTGGACCGATTTGCAAAATTCTTTTTGTTTCTTCCCAGGTGGTCCCATAGTCATCAGGTCGTGAGTTAAATTCTTCGACAATTCAGCCCGGACGTGGCAAGCGCACGCATTCCCCTCTGCCAAAGTACATGTACAAACGTACGTGTTAGCTTGTTAGTGTGACAGCTTTTGAGTTAGTGTGCGTTCATAGAGACATTAAGTATTTACAAGAGTGTGCGGAAGTGAGCAAATGTGTGCTGTATGTGATTACCCCACCTCACCGCAGAAAGTGGCAGAATATGTTCAGTACTAAATCTGCGTCTACGGCGACAATTCAGCCGGCTGAATTGTCGAAGGTTAAATTAGATCTTTTCGGTAAAGTCACATAAAAAAGATCTAGGTAAGTTTTGTGTATATCGCTGTTTTCACTGCTATATTTCATAACAACAGACATTTCAGTAAAGTTGTAGCAATATCGCATATATTCCGCGAGTGTAATGGGCTATAAAAGCTATTAGCTGAGCTTTGCAAGCTTTGACACTTCCACTCGGTGATTCACGATGATAATGAGCTGACAGCTCAGTAACTAATGCAGGAAGCAGATATACAAGTACATTTACGATATAGTAAAAAATAGACCAGATATATGTTTTTATTAATGGATATTTAAACAATGGATTGTACGAGTATTCGCGACTGATAGATAAAGTTCTAAGAATTAATTTTATTATTTTCCACTATCTCTATTGTTATTATAAATGCGAAATCGCGTTTGTTTGTTGGTTTGTCCTACAATCGTGCAGCAACGGAGCAATAATGGATCATTTTGCTTTTTCTATGTATATAGCTCAAAACTTACAAAATGAGGACAATACTATTTATATTATCTGTATATAATACAGAGATACCTAACTCCCCGCAATTTAAATCGCGGCCAAAGAGCTGGTCACTTAATTTGGAATTTAATAAGTTTTTTAGTACTAAAAGCTATCAATGTTTAACATTAAGTTAAAATGGTTAATGAACACTTATTAAATGTACATATATTTCACAAAAATATCCTTTAATCTTAGATGAGAGAGATTAGATGCATTACTATTATTAGCTTCGGAATTCAAGGACACAAGTTTATTTGTGGAACATTTGTGTCTTAAAATCCAGCAGGAAACTCATTTAACAGGCTAGGGACCAGATGAACAAGATGATCGAACAACCAAAGTAGTTCCCCAAGGAAAGGACTACGGACGTGGTGAGGCTAACGCACGTGGAAACAAAGGTCAAAAACTAGCTCTCGAAAGTTTGCCACATAATTGATGTAATACATAGTTGAAAACTACGAGTAGCGGACGCGATATAAAATGTGATTGCGCAAATCACGAGCCTAACGGAGTTCCCAGGCCGATACTTCCCGATAACCGGCGTAGCCCTGGCCCTATTCGCCGAGGATGCAGCCGAATGTCCAGCGAGATAGCTAAATTGTAACTTCAATTGTAACTTTGAAAAGTTACACGCGTAACTTCGTAAAGTTACACTCAATTATTGTAACTTCAAGCAAGTATGGGTCGTTTTAAGGATATTAGCCATGCTTGACTAATATTCTTCTTTCCCTCCCCAAATAAGCGGAAAGCTCGTGTTAGGCGTCGGTACAACAATAATGCAACTGGCGGGGATAGAACCATCGATCTTTCAGTTTTCAGTCTGTACCTATAACTAGCGTTGCCAGGCGTCCGGATAAAGCCGGACACAGTCAGGCTTTTTGGTTGAGTGTCCGGCCAAATCAGACGGTGTCCGGCCCATCTGACTTTTGTTAAGCTTTTTAAGTTTAACTATTTTTTTACTTATTTGTCATGTGTTGGTTTCCGCTGCACTAGCCTCACCTTGTATCGCTGCGTTTGTGCAAGCGGGCTTTTAAAAAAAATTGCCATTTTGTACTAGGTCTAAAAAATAAGGGTGTCCGGTCTTTTTACACAAATGTCCGGCTAAACTGGCTGGCCTGTCCGACTTTTCGGTTTGAAGACCTGGCAACCCTACCTATAACAGATAGACTAAGGAGCCTCAAAGGTAATTTAATTATATTTTTTTTATTATTAGAAATGCTTTGTACTTTAGGTATACCTACAGGCTGTGCCTACAGGGTGTTATTTTAAGAGCGGTCAGTGAGAACCCAACTGAAACTTTCCTAACTCTGTTTTCTGAACTGGTGTAGTCTTAACTTGTTATACTATTAAGAGTCAAGGCTCTTGTAATATCAAGATAATATAACAATAGAATCCTAGATGATTCTACTAATATTATAAATGCGAAAGTTTGTGAGGATGGATGTTTGTTATTCCTTCAAGCCACAACGAATGAATCGATTGGGCTGAAATTTTGAATGGAGATAGTTCATACCCAGGGTTAATGTTTAATACATACATTTTATCCCGGAAAATTATACAGGTCCCTCGGGTGTCCAAACCCTTAAACGCGTACAAAGTCGCGGGCGTCAGTTTGTAGAGTCATATAAATATAATATTAATACGATCATTTAATTGCTCTACATAAAAGTTTACATATTAACTACATAAGAGAAAATGAGCTTATTAATAAATACGATGATGAAACACAATAACTTCTTAAATATCGAAGAATTACATGTTTTAATGCATATATGTGTGAATCGTTGCAAGATAGAGTCGACGATATTTTATGATGAAAAAATTTTATGATACCGACCAGCGTCCGTCAGTTAAAATAACAGACACTTCCGACATTGCAGCGCGTCGTACAGCAGAGCTTTCCAGCTGTGATAATGAAAATCCAGATGAAAATAGTTAGTAGATTTAAGGAAACTTATAACATTACACACAGCACAAGATTTCTAGATGATTCTACTTTATATGAAGCTACCAGAACTTCATGTTTGTGCTATTTACGGTGGAAAGCCCTGGGGCTGTGTGGTTGAAGAACTTTCAATAAATGCCATCCAGTTTTCTGGAAATTCAAAAACTTCAAAATTCAAAAACTGGCAGGTACCTTGGCCAAAAAATTAGTTTGGCCATCAAATTATAAGCGAGCGAGTAATATTCATTTTCAAAATTTTTTTGTTTTAAGTTACTTGGGAGATCTATAAAAAAGCTTCCAGAGTGTTGCATGGATTTCTTTTAAATTTCATAATAAAAATTGTGAAATTCATAATTGAGACTATATGAAAAGAAAATCCTACCTCAGTAAAAACTTTGATGGCAGATTATTTATGTACTAAGTTAATAAAATTAGGCATGCTACGTTTTTATTTTCAAATTTTTTTCGAATATTTCGTATGAAGATTTTTGAGTTCCAAAATGAGAGGAAAAGGATTTTAAAATTTTCTCAAGTGGATGATACCTACGAAGTACTTTTTTAATCTTTTGTTTCCTTAATTAAAATAATGGCCGGCGTGTTATTATTATTCGTGGCCTAATTTCCCACTTAGCAAAAGAATATTTTGATAAGAATTGATACTACAATATTATGGAAACGTTGGCCTGTCATTGCAGTATCCTAGAGCAATTTTTGAACCTCGGAAATTTCAAATTTTAGTCCTTATTTTTATCACCAAGCCAGTGAGGCCGTATCTTTTAATTAATGTTTATCGATACGTTTTTGTATAAAGTTTGATTAAAAATTTCGATAAAAACTATTCTTACTGGAATCTAGTAAGACACAAAATCAAAAAAAAATTATCACACAGGATGAAAAAAATTTATAAACATTACGTAATACGATACCGAATTCCTAGCAAGGCAATGGGCGTCGACCGGAGTCCGTCGCTAATATTTATTATCCTTTACGTATTATTTTATCACAATTACCATGCCACTGTTGTCTTGGTACGCGCGAGGAGCTACGGGACACACGTGCGTCCCCGTCGACGGCTCGATCTCGACTGGCTAAAATCGCGAGCTTTATCAATGGACAAATATTACAATATTATGTACTTATTAGATGGCGCGCGCGCACGTATGCTCCGCCACTTAGATCTATATACGCTATTAGGTTAGGCCTAGCGCAGGCGGCCGACTAATCAGTCGTCTAATCTCCAACAAAAGTTGCGGAAAACAGAACTTATAGCATAGTTAAGGGCCCGGGCAGACGCGATGCTTTTAGCTGCGGCGTTAGGCGTTTTTGCGTTCAGACTTCCGACGCAGTTGCCGAAAAGCGACAAAAACTTGCAAAAACGCCGATCAGCACTGCTAAAACATAAAAGATATATATTACAAGACGCATCATTTTAATAATAAAATATTTATTATTATAACAAGCTTATGTCACCCTTCAGGTCCTCAATATACCCATGAAAATAATCAAGTCGACCCGTTACTCCGTGATTGATAGACAAACCAACAAATAAATTCCGCATTTTAATAAACTAGCTTTTGTTCGTGACTTCTTCCGCATAGAGTTAGATTTTTCAAAATCCCGCGAAACTTTTTTTTTATTCGATTACAAGATAGTCCTTGACTGCGATCGCACCTGATGGTAAGTGATGATGCAGTCTAAGATGGTAGCGGACTAACTTAGAAGGGATATGCTGCCATATCTGCATATATGGCAGTATACATTCAACCCATTCACCCCTAATCGGTCTCTACACACCATCGTGCCGGAACGCTAAATCGCTTGGCGGCACGTTTTTGACGGTAGGGTGGTAACTAGCTACGGCCAAAGCGTCCCACTAGACCAGACCAGAGAGAATCGAACTCGAAACCTTCCAGTTATAAGACCACAGCGCTCACCACTGCGCCCGGGAGGTCGTCAAACCTTTTATTTTTCTAAGCATAAAAAAGTAACGTAACGGTATTTTCCATATAAATAATAATAAAATAAATGTAGGCCGTCTAGCGCACGTACGACCCGCCCCTTAGATGTGAACGCTCCCGTTACTCTATTAGTGTGCTTTACCTCATGTTTGTTTATTGGTACGAGGAAGATCAATAGATCAAACGTTCGCCTGATCACTGTTCATTGTACTTCGATAGCGATGGATTCAAAACCTCAAATGGCAGATTTTCCATTATTATTATTAGGTAAGGCGCTGCGCACTCGTAGTCGCCTGTTGCGGCAATCGGCAACTCGCAACTAGAGTCTGTTCCATAAGTCAGTTGACATGAGTAAATTGAGAACTACAAACTCAAAATCAAAATTATTTATTTCATGTACGCAAATTTGTGGCTTTTATGACAAGTCGAGAATTTACCACAGGTTCAGAATGCTGATTCTGCTAAGAAGAGCCGGCAAGAAACTCAGCAGTTGCTCTTTTCAAAACAAAAAATGTTACAATATGTAGCTTATCTATCTTGTGGACAGCTGAAGCAAAGCAGATTGTTTCCAAGCAACTTTGTCATTAAGGAATTCATTAACTGTGTAATAACCTCTACTTATTAAATGTGTCTTTACACGATGTTTTTTACGTTGTAGGAAGATTGTGAGAGTCATCGATTTATCAAATAGTTTGATAATTTATGTAATAATAAATCTGATTTAATTAAAAATAAACTATGCACACATTAATCTGGAAAGGTGGAATAAATGGAAAAAACTCTTGGCTTTCAAAACTTATCGTACGAACTGTTTTTAGAGAGAAATGGCAGTAACTAGCAGTAGCAACTCTAGTTGTGAGTTTCGGTGATCGCAACTCTAGTTGTCAGTGTGTGCAGCGCCTTAGAGGCAGTTTCGCCATGGATTCCCGCCTGGAATGTGCTACAGGCTTCTCTCTACAGTCTACGCGTCTCTACCATAAACGTAGCATTCTGCATTATCTAAAATGCTACGTAGTAGAAGTGGGTAGCCAATGTCACTCTCAATTAAACCAAGAAAAATATATGAAATCAATTCGTAGCTCTGTTGTGGCGTGATTGAAGGACAAACCAACAAACAAAATTCGAAACTATGTTTGATGGTTTGTCACCCCCTGAGTTTATAACTTAGCTTAGTTTTACCTAAGTCACAACATTATGCTAGAAAATGTCTGAAAAAGAGCTTTTTCTTTCATTTTTCTGACATGTGCGTTTAGCTTTAGAAAACTGAAGCTAATGTATGCGAGCAGGATAATAAGAATCCAGGATCACATCAAAGTCAACGCGCCACTGCGGAAAGGTCCTGGCGATGCGAGGTAATTACTACACGTTCACGTCAAGTTGACCGCTGCCTCGCGTCGCACCTCCCTACATCGCACCTCAAGTCAGACCCGCTTAGTACAGATAGCAACGTACCGCTCGCTTTTGTCACTACCAAATTTTTGTTATTGTTACGTTTTGAATGTTGTTTTTTTTTCAAGCGAAAAAAAATAATAAATTAAAAATCACGCCTTTCGACATTGAAGCTTTATTGTTGAAGCACTGTATACATAGCAAAGGTTTGTAAAAAAAAAAATTTTTTTTGAAAAGAGCAACTGCTGAGTTTCTTACCGGCTCTTCTCAGCAGAATCTGCATTCCGAACCGGTGGTAGATTTGTGACGTGTCATAAGAGCTACAAGTTAGCCTACATTAAATAAATTAATTTTGAATTTGAATTCAAGATGCCCCATTGCCATGAAAAGCATTGCCAGAGAAGAAAACTTCCGTCACAATCGTGGCAGTTAAAAAACACAAATTATTTTCTTGTCAACGGTACGGTATGACGTCATGTTGTAACGGTCGACGACGGCCAACTTGAAATGAACAGGTAGTATAAGAAATATTCCCGCGCTTCCCAGGGAAGCCTGAGTGCAATGATAACATTTTTTGTTTATTGTGGCTGTAGCATACATTACGGGTAGGTACGACTAACGATTATTATGAGCATAGAGGGTCTTAGAAACGTATAGTTTGATGACCGCCGTGGCGGGTTCGATTCCCGGCGGGGGCAGTTTGGGAATTTATAATTTCTGCATTTTCTATGGTGGGAGGCTTTGGCCGTGGCTAGTTCCCACCCTACCGCCAAGCTATTCAGCGTTCCGGTGCGATGGCGTGTAGAAATCAATTAAGGGTATGGGTTGAATCAGGCTAGGCTAGGCTTTTATAGACTATTTTAGACAGCGCACTTTGAGCATTTTACCAACAAATCAAAGTTAGTAGGACATTATGTACAGGGTGTACGTAATGTCCTACTAACTTCTGGGTAACGTCACGGGTAAGTGATGTCACGTTAGTACAATAGGTACCTATATTTGTTTGTCTGTAACACTATTACTGAATGTGTTTTTTTTATTTTTCATTTACATTTAATTTTAATTCGATGCGCCTCTCTCCACTGATACATGTAGGTAGTGGGTACCTACCACTTGCCTATTACGGGACAGTCGGCTAATATCAATGAGATCACATTCCTGCGTGTGGCGGTGAGCCGCTCATTACCGCGCTGTGTTAAGCTTCATTTACACTTGAACTAGTTAAGTAGCGAGTTAAGTTTGAAAATTGACTTGTTTAGTTGGATAAGTTGCAAGATATATCCGAACGTGATACGGGCAAGTTATAAATAAAGTCCTTTAACAAACAAACAAACGAGACAAGGTAACTTGTGCACAACTCATGGGAATTCAGTTGTCGTGGTGAGGGAGACATGCGGGGAATATACTTGCACTTAACTCTCAGAAAATATAGAATGTGCTTCTATTTTTTTTCTATTCTACTTTATTTATGTCCATCTGCAGGGTATATCTTTCCTATTAACAACATACATTAGTTTTACAATTTTAACTTTAAACAGAAATAAAAAAAATACTAAAACAAAGAACCTAAAACTAAAAACCTTAAAAATATATATTATTAAAAGGAGTCCCTTTAGGCTTTTTCTACTTAATTGTCAAGTTACTACTTAACTGGCTTTCTGTCCAAACGATGATTAGGACTTAAGTCGCCATTTTGCAAGTTAACTCGCTACTTAACTAATGCATATGTAAATCAGGCTTTAGAGTGACCGCACACCATGCTCCTCATGCTAGTTCAGTAGTTATGCTAGTTTTTGCTTCAATGTATCATTAAATCGGACGGCAACTATAAATAGGATGCTATCGGATAGAAGCAGGCGTTACTTTGCGGAATTCCTTAGTACACAAGGAAAAATGAAATTCTTTTGCAATATATATCGCCAAAAGACGACCTCCCTGGCGCAGTGGTGAGCGCTGTGGTCTTATAGCTGGAAGGTCTCGGGTTCGATTCCCGATGGGGGCCATTTGGGAATTTGTAATTTCTAAATTGTCTCTGGTGGGAGGCTTTGGCCGTGGATAGTTACCACCCTACCGTAAAAGACGTGCCGCCAAGCGATTTAGCGTTCCGGCACGATGGCGTGTAGAAACTAATTAAGGGTATGGGTTTAATCTAACCTACCATATACCTTCCAAGTTAGCCCACTACCAACCGTGCATTGTAAGATGGTTGCTACTTAAACTTACCATCAGGTGAGATTGCAATCAAGAACTATATCTTGTCATCGAATAAAATAAATAAAAACAGATGAAATCTGTATGGCACAACATTCTCCTCTCCCCTCCAAATTATCGGACCTGCGACCCTGCGACCTTTTAGTTATCAGTCCGCCCCTCTAACCGTTGGGCTATTGAGGTTGTTTGACTAACAACATAATAATATGTAAATAAATAAACAATTTATCAACATTTTGTCATAGAAACAAGATTCCTCACTGAAGGATTGAACGACCGCTGACAAGGTTTTCGAATTCATTGTCTCGTCATTAAATAACCATTAACCACAGTAAGTATTACAATTTGCAGCTGAATACGATGGTAATCGCTAATCCACAGGATGAATGATTGAATCGCACTATATCTTAGTGGGCCAATTCATATGACATTGCTCTATTTTGTAATCCTGGTACAGAGCATCTTCTATACCTCGAAATAAGATTTATCTAAACTGCCTAGATATTGTTACAAGTGAAAAATTACTACTAACTTGGCTACTGTTATGTGGGCCAAGCCAAGGAAAACTCAAACCCCAGAAAAAAACCAATTAACTATTAAGTTAACCGATGTTTACCAATTAGGGATACGAGTTGAATTTACACTGCTATATCCCTTCCAAGTTAGCCCGCTACCATCTTAGTCATCGTCACTTACCATCAGGTGAGATAGCAGTCAAGGGCTATCTTGTCATCGAATAAAAAAAGTAAAAAAGGGCAAAACATGCATTAATTGGCAACACCTCCTCAAGATGCTGCGATATCTACAATTTTCAGGAGAAAGTATAACCAAATATCGAAAACTATTTTGCATGGGATTCAAAAGAGTAAATCATGTTGGGACTAACTACTACTATGATTCTTAATTTAATACATAAATCTATATAATTATATTATATAAAAAGGCTTGTAATTATATAAAAAGGCTTGTCCTGACTGACTGACTGACTGACTGACTGACGATCAACGCACAGCCTAAACCACTGAAATTAGAAACTTGAAATTTTGACAGTAGGTTCCTTTTATGACGTAGGCGAGCACTAAGAAAGGATTTTTCGAAATTCGCCCCCCAAGGGGGTAAAAAGGGGGGTTAAAGTTTGTATGAAACTCCGTCATTTTTCGAATTATACTCATGAAATTCGGTATTTAGGCTTTAAATTGAAAACAAAAAAATACGTGTTTCACAGTTTTTAAAAATTCTACCCCCTAAGGGGTTAAATAGGGGTTGAATGTTTGTATAATAGTCCTTCGTTCTTCAAGTTATTTTTCAAGTTACGTTTATGAAACTTGATATTTTGGCTCTTGATTAAAAATAAAGAATTACGTATTTTACATTTTTTTTAAATTCTCCCCCCAAGGGGGTAAAAAGGGGGGTTAAAGTTTGTATGAAACTCCGTCATTTTTCAAGCTATACCCATAAAATTCGGTATTTAGGCTTTAAATTGAAAACAAAAAAGTAAGTGTTTCACACTTTTAAAAAATTCTACCCCCTAAGGGGTTAAATAGGGGTTGAATGTTTGTATGATAGTCCTTCGTTCTTCAAGTTATTTTTCAAGTTATGTTTATGAAACTTGATATTTTGGCTCTTGATCAAAAATAAAGAATTACGTATTTTACATATTTCGAAAATTCTCCCCCCAAGGGGGTAAAAAGGGGGGTTAAAGTTTGTATGAAACTCCGTTATTTTTCAAGCTATACCCATAAAATTCGGTACTTAGGCTTTAAATTGAAAACAAAAAAGTAGGTGTTTCACAGTTTTTAAAAATTCTACCCCCTAAGGGATTAAATAGGGGTTGAATGTTTGTATGATAGTCCTTCGTTCTTCAAGTTATTTTTCAAGTTATGTTTATGAAACTTGATATTTTGGCTCTTGATCAAAAATAAAGAATTACGTATTTTACATTTTTTGAAAATTCTCTCCCCAAGGGGGTAAAAAGGGGAGTTTCAATATTCATAGTTAAGACAGGACAACGTCTGTCGGGTCCGCTAGTAATAATATAATTTTATACCTATTTATCTCAATAATAAATGAAACATGCTAATAAAGAGAAACTGGTAAACTGCCTCAACTGTTATTATCAAATTGTACGATCCAATAGTTGTATGTAAACTATCATAATCCTGAAACGACCTTCAATAAATTCTTCAGACGTGTTTAATCGAAATGCGTCAGCTACCAATATTGTGTTTTACAAAATGTGTTTTGGGTCCAACAACAAAGAATAATTATTATGTAACAAAAAACATTAACTACATTATGCCTATTGTTATTTTTTTACAATAAAAAAAACATTATTACTATACAAATCACGCACACATGGTATAGTGTCCGTGGAAAGTGCTAACTGCTAAGATACAGGCATTTCTGCACTTTCACGTTAACAGCCGGGTTGATTCTCTTTGCAAAAAATTAGCAAACTCTTCTGTCACAAGTAATGCTATCTAATTAATTATTAGTTATAGTTCTTGCAATTCAGAGGGCGCGTGAGCTTTACTTGTAGTTACGTCGTGTACATGCACATTTGCGTGCCTGTCAGGAGCCTAGGTGGAAGCGGTCAGGTGCGAGCAAGCTCTCGCTCATACTTATACAGATACGATACACACACAACCATGAGCCACGCGCCCTCGTGAATTGAAAGAACTATACCAAGAAACTCTACTGAAAAACCAGCGTGGAATTTAAATTTAGAAAATAAGTAAATTTAATAACTAATAGTATATTAAAGCACTTAATAAAACCATGTGTGACGCATCGTAGACTCTTAAGTTTTCTATATCTCACAAGATGTTATAATGATACGCGTAAATCTATGGAAAAGTCATAGTAGTATTTGTGACGACCTCCCTGGCGCAGTGGTAAGCTCTGTGGTCTTATAACTGGGAGGTCTCGGGTTCGATTCCCGGCGGGGGCAATTTAGGAATTTATAATTTCTAAATTGTCTCTGGTCTGGTCTGGTGGGAGGCTTTGGCCGTGGCTAGTTACCACCCTACCGTCAAAGACGTGCCGCCAAGCGATTTAGCGTTCCAGCACGATGGCGTGTAGAAACCGATTAGGGGTATGGGTTGAATTTACACTGCTATACCCCTTCCAAGTTAGTCCGCTACCATCTTAGACTGCATCGTCACTTACCATCAGGTGAGATCGCAGTCAAGGGCTATCTTGTCATCGAATAAAAAAAAAAAAAAAGTATTTTAGTAAAATATAGAATGCTATAAATGCTTACACTAGGTATATCTTTGCATTCAAGTATTACATCATAATGCCTTACAAAGATGCACTTTATGTATTTTACAGTATTTGGCAGTAATTTGCGAGTTAGGGGGTCATACTCGTGACCTAGCTCAGGTGATCTAACACAAATGACATTGGATACTGTAACGGACGAATGAATAACCAGTGAATAACCCATCCGACTCACCTTGGAACAGCAATGAAAAAGAATACTGTTCCTAATTAAACCCGTTCCCAATAGTGTTTGATAAGATCATAGGAATCTCTTTAAAGTTTCTGTGGTGGTGTCGTGTGGTGCGGGTTGTTTCGTTCCCTCAAATATGGTTGAGCGAAGCAATGGCTGGATCATGCGTCATGCTCGTGAACGGGTGCCACCAACGGGAATGGGTCTGCTTTGACTGCTCATCTTGACATGAGTTGGATTGGTGTACCTACGTATGCATTTTTGCATTATTGAAGCTTTATTGTGGAAGCACTGTATACATAGCATAGCTTTGTAAAAAAAAATTTTTTTGAAAAGAGCAACTGCTGAGTTTCTTGCCGGCCCTTCTCAGCAGAATCTGCATTCCGAACCGGTGGTAGATTTATGACGTGTCATAAGAGCTACAAGTTAGCCTACATGAAATAAATAAATTTTGAATTTGAATTTGAATTTAAAAAATCATAGGAATCGCTTACTAAAATCAGTTTATAATATTGTCGTGGTGGGTGACATCTCTGATATATTTTGTAACTCTATGATCTATATGGTGTACCACGTGTGTAGGTACCTACTTGATGTCCCATATAATATTGATTATTATTTTGTCTCCCAGACGCAGGTGTTAACTACATAATTTTATAATAAAATGCTTAAATACGTTTTATGTAATTTTTTACCTACAATTCATTAATTGCATAATTTATATTATATTTTATGTTTATATAACTGCCTCGTTGGTCTAGTGGTTAGCAAGTTCGACTGCGAATGACGAGGTCCCGGGTTCCATTCTCGGTTCGGGCCAAAAGAGGTATTGGGGTTTCTGTCAAGAAATTCTCAGTAGGTACTAACCCGAAGTTAAGAAATTGACTGTGGCCCCGTGCCTCGGAGAGCACGTAAAGTCGTCGGTCCTGCGTTTGATCTGTCTCGGATTTTCCGTCCCATCGGGCTATGAGAGTGAGGGTGTAGAGAGAGCACCTGTGTTTGTGCACACACTTGTGCACTACAATATCTCCGCATGGCTCTGTGGGGATTGGTCGCCGTAGCTGGATTCGGTCGGGAGAACATTATTATTATTATATTTTATTAGCTATACAATGTAGCTACATAATATTATATTGTAACTTGTAAACTCTAACATCATCAGTTTGAGCTGACGGTTTATTCCTTACCAATTGACAGAATCTTTGATTATGGTATGTTATGGAAGGACCTTAGTATCGTTATACTTTATTCTTAATAATGTTATTATTAAAATTGTTAATTCACAGTACTTTGGCTCTGTCATCAATTTATTTAACCTCACTATGACATGCTTCATAAATAGAAAAATTTAAATAGAATTAAATAAATGACCACAAATAATAAACAACAGTAAATACCACGCGGTTATGGTATTTATCTAGTATTGCAATATTTATATGAAATATATTTACTCTAGTTTTCATAGAAATCATTATTTTCCTAGAAACCATTGTTTTCTATAAGTAATTCTCTTCGCTTAGACTTGCAGAACTCTCGACGGATATTGTTGCCCGTAGGTTTTGGAACGGGCTTACATAATAATGTTTTTCAAATACCTAATCCTCAAAAGTAAAATTTCAGCTGAAAATGAAGGCTAAAAGATTTAATTATTCTAGAAATATAATACTTCCAAAGGATAATGATAGGCAAAAATTAACAGAAATGCTAGAGAATTTCAAAATTAGATAAGTAAATGGTAGAAAAGTTTAAGAAGCTAAGTTAAGTAAGGAAAAAATGAATGCGAGAAAAACCATAGGTCATTAAAAAAAACATCAAAGGATAGCAAGAAAATATATGTAATCTATTAATGTATGTAATGTATGTAATCTATTTTATCTATAATAATTTTACAATATTGTTTGCTCACTTATTTAGAAATTTTGTTTTTAAGACTTAGTCTATCCGGTGCCTCTTTTTTTTTTGTATGAATGCTGTGTATGCTTGTTATTGATATACATATCAGTCAATGTTGCAATGTTTTTGTATGTTTGTTTTTGAATGTATAATATGTATATTGTTAGTATACCTAATAAATAAATAAATAAATAAATAAATAAATAAATAAAATACATATTTACAAATAGTTGAAATTTTTGTTAAATCTTCCTAATTAGGTAAAGTTATAATGTTTGCACTGTTATCGTGCAGTGACATTTATCTTAATCCCATTTTCACATTCCTGGCGGTTTAGTTTGCGTAAATATTCGGTTGTTCGCAAACTTACGTACGGATTATGCGAATATTTACATATAATATACCTATGTAATATTTGAAGCGACCTGATTGCCATATATATCACTTTTTTTTAATATATAGACTAGCGTTTGGCTGCGATCACACGATGGTACCTAAGTGAAGATGCAGCCTAAGATGGAACGCCTAATCACTCTTGATTTGCATGAGCATGCATGGGCAAAATGGCCACATTGACTAACGCTCTACGCTATCAAGATACTGGGTCTTGCAGTCCCTGGTTTGAGTCCTGGGTAGGACCAAAAAATGATTTGGTTCAGTTTGGTTTTGAAGAATTTATCAAACCTGCCCCCCGATTCAGACCCTTCCGATAACTTATTTATCGATCGATTCGGTTTGTTACCATACGATAACATATATTTTCAATTCGTAAATGCTCTTGTAATCGAATGTATCTTGTCGATGTCGATAACGTAGTCGATACCGAATCGTATCCTCAAACCAAACGCTCTGAATCACACGACAAATTTTTTTTATACGAGATCGATATCTAACCGTATCGACACGGTATGTTATCGAACAGGTCTGAATCGCCCCCCAGATCTAGAGAAGTTCGGACTGCCATAACACTAGGTTGCGGCCAAAGGTTGCGGCACTCGAACCAGTGGTAGGTAGATCCACTTGACGATTCAAAGGCACTCTTATGTAAAACTTTATTTGAATAGGTAAAGATCTTCTCTATTGTATTCTGTTCTCGAACCCCCTGTGCTGGAAATCATGCTATAAAGCCATCGCGTCTTTCTTTTTAAAGCTTGTCTATGTAAAGTTTTTTTTGCGCCTAATTCATTCATTACCTAATTAAAAGATCTTTCTTTAATTTTAACAGTGCCTCTCTGTTTAGAATCTCAAATTACGCGGAATGAGAAAAATTCGCTCATCGTGCCAAAGAGATTAATTCAAGAATGTTGATAACATTGTAAGTACAGCATTTATTGTACTCATAACATAGTACATTTAGTTGCTAGCGGCGCGTCACGCAGTACCTACCTAACTCTTATGGCACAGTTTGTTGAAGGAGCGACGAACTCTGATTGCGTGTTTAATTAATTAATAAAACTTTGGCAACATGTGAAATGGATCAAAAACGGACACGATGGGTTCCGACTTCCGTACCATCCTAACAGCGATTGTTAGGTTCCAGCAAAAAACGCTAAAAAAATCACATTTCTTGTACCTACTTACCTATTTTTAATTTAATTTCATACCCTTCAATTTTTTAAATAATTCCCAAATCTTTAATATACATTTGGGGGACAGCCCGCTGGCAGAAGGATGGACGGAAAAATAGACAGCGGAGTCCCGTTGGTACCCTTCATTCACTATTCATTTATTTCATTCATTCGCCTACTTACATAATAATAATAATTAATAAGACTAAGATTAAATGAAGCCCCGTCAGGGCGTTGCAAACATTGGAAATTATGTTTTTATCTATTTATTTATTAGTGTGGTATATTTTATGTTTAGTTAAGTTATTTTGGTTCTATAATGTCATGACCTATGTTTCTCCTTTGTTATAATTAATTAATAACATGTACGATACCCTAAAACCGTCCATCTTATTTAAACAAGTTGACGAAATGGTGCATTGTAGTTAATTAGCAATGTGCACAACTGGCGTGTGTGCGGTAACTCTCAATCGTCTAGGTTTACGCGTTGCATCCTATCCTGTACCTACCTACTGCGTCGTCATCATTATGATCTAATGCAAATCTGTCACCGATATTAATACGTATTTAATTCCAGAATACTTTAACCACCTTTGCACTCCTTGTTTAAGGCATGACATATTTTGATTCACAAAAAAATGTTAGAATTATTTTGCTGTAATCCGCCAACAGAAAAAATCTGTATGGTCAAACATGCAGTTATAAGCTATAAGCACCGCTTCCTTCCCCAACCAAGCAATAAAGCAAAGTGTTTGACCATACAGATTTTTTCTGTTGGCGGATTACAGCAAAATAATTCTAACGTTTTTTTGTTAATCATGAACTTCCGCAAAGTAACGCCTGATTCTATCCAATATATTTTGATTCATACAGCTCCATCTCAAAAGTAGGTACAAAGACGTCGTATCGTTGTTCATCGTTCATTTTTGCGATGAAGGATGTGCACGCTTTCTTCACGGAGGCAAATCGCCTGTGAACGGTGAACGGTCGGTATTAAGACGGTTCATTTTCGATGAATCATCGGTGAAGCCTCGAAAATGAAAGCAAAAATCTTGAAAAATGCACCGTCTAATTTGGGCTTAAGACTTGGTATCTTGAAGGTGAACCGCAGCGCCTGACTCTCTACCAGGCTCAGGTACGCTCCTAGAGTCCAACTACCTCCTCTAGGATGGCTCTGCTAAGTACTAACTAGATAAACTAGCCAAGTCAAATACGGAGCTTCAATTTATCCTAAGTAATCTGCTTTTTTATACATACATAATTCTACGAAGTTATATTTTTAAATAGCCAACAATTTTCTACCAGAAAAAACAAGAAATTGTGTTTTGAATTTATATTTGTATGTTCTTATAAATAAATTTCAGGACTATCTACAGAAGTTGGCTCCCATTTAGATCGCAATTCTTTTGTCGGCGAAGTCGACAATCACCCATATTCTTCATATTGAACTTGGCTCTCATTTTCATATTTATGTTTTTGATGGGATTGTATGGGATACATAATAACAGTAGCATGGTAGAGCTTATGATAAACTTTGTGAGCTTGGCTGGACTAAGTCAGTAGGTAGGTACCACTAGATAAATGGTACATCCAATCCCCTTAATAGAATAGATACCCGTAGTTAAGAGGCCGTGTGATTGATAAACCAATAAGTTTTATAAGCGCGCTGCAATACAATGAAACAGCCGAGATAAAGCCAATTTATTTAATCAATTAAACGGGATTAACGGCTAACTGATTACGTAATCAGGATGCTGGGAACTTTATCTGACGCATGCCAATAATATATTTTTAGAATTGGGTGTAGATATTTATCTACGAGTATTATAAAATTTTCTGTTATGAATGTGGCGTCTTAAATAAGACTTTCAAGTTATATTTTTTTTTTATTCAATGATAAGATAGTCCTTTACTGTGATCTCAGGTAAGTGACGATGCAGTCTAATATAGAAACCTGGCATAAGATGGTAGAGGGCTAATTTGGAAGGGTATCACAGTGTACATTCAATTTGTCTGGTGGGAGGCTTTGACCGTGGCTAGTTACCACCCTACCGTCAGAGACGTGCCGCCAAGCGATTTAGCGTTCTGACGCGATGGCGTGTTGAAACCGATAAGGGGTATGGGTTGAATTTACACTGCCATACCCCTTCCAAATTAGCCCACTACCATCTTAGACTGCATCGTCATTTACCATCAGGTGAGATCGCAGGCAAGGACTATCGTGTCATCGTATAAAAAAATAAAAAAATCCATACCCCAAATATGTTTCTAGACTTGAAGGCAAGAGGTCAAGACATAAAGAATTCTTAAATCTTAATCCTTGAATTGTTTAATTTGATAATCAAAGATTTTTATCTTATCATAATCGGTCGTTGTTTGCAATAATGTCTAATTAATAAATTTTCTATATTTCAGCATTAATGATAGCTCGGAAGTAGGCCACGTTGCAGCTAAGGAGGCTGCGGCAAACACAGATTAGATACCGCGCAGCAAACACCGCCGAGATAATGTTGATACAGTGGCAGCTAACTGAAATACTTAATTGTATTTCGAAATTAATGTTAATGTAAGCATAGGTACTTCATTATTTCAATAATTTTTTTGCCTCCAGCTTCAAAACTATACTTGAATGCGTCAAGATCGGTCCATAAACATACGAGTATTCTGTTGGGTCGTTAAAATGTATCAGGCCGGTACATTTATGGATTTATAATATTACCTAGTATCATCAGTACCAGATAACTACTAGATATGCACTGCAGTCTGTACACTTACCTACAATCTAAATTATTGACTAAATTAACTAATATACCTAGGTGATTAAGTTATTTATTTATTTTTTTAATATTAATGTAAATTATGAAAATAAAAGTTGAGCAACTGATATAGGTATTGTTTTATTTGCAATTCACAATTAGGTGCTTAAAATTTTTTTTCGTGTAAATAGCGCCCATCCGTCCGTATGTAGCGAATGGTACCTCAGCCATACTATAAGGTGCACAGACTGCAGGGCCTTTCAGTGGAACAAAGTGACTTTTACAGACTACATCCGTACCAGGGAGTTAGTATGGATGTAGCCTGTAGGCACATTATTAAGGTATGGATTATTTGGTACCATAAAAATTCTTTTCAAAAAACCGACTTCAAACGCCACTACAAAGTATAAAAATAATTTTATTTTGTACACGTTTGTTGAAGTCGGGCGGGCTTAAATAGAAACGATGAAACCGATACGCGATGCTGACCCGATTTTAATAAGCGTGTCTCTTATATGTCACCATAAGGTAAGCGTCGCGCATCGATTTCATCGTTTCTAGTTAAGCCCGCCCGACTTCAACAAACGTGTACAAAATAAAATTATTTTTATACTTTGTAGTGGCGTTTGAAGTCGGTTTTTTGAAAAGAATTTTTATTTTAAGCTTTTTAGTGTAGCTTGTTCCTGCTCTCTTTCTCCCCTCCCTCCAACGCTACGGCACTAAAGTAGTCTATACTTGGTACCTACAGTACTTATTAACAACACACAATTTCTAAAGAGCTAGGACCAGTAGCTCCATAATGTAGTCCATGCTTGGTACCAACAATATCAATTCGAAAGCGACAGTTCGTAATCCCTCCAACCCTGCAGCATCAGTATTGAAGAGCTAGGACCTTGAGCTTCACGATGTAGAATATGCTTAATACTAACAATATCAATTTGCAAGCGAAAGTTCCTAAATCCTCACGGTTTAGGTGGGCAGTACCCTGCAGCATCAGGATTGAGGAGCTAGAAGCTTGAATTTTATATGTAGTATATGCTTGGTACCAACAATATCAATTTGTAAGCGACAGTTCCTAAATCCTCACAGATTAGGTAGGCAGTACCCTTGCAGCATCAGTATTGAAGAGCTAGGACCTTGAGCTCCACGATGTAGACTATGCTTAATACTAACAATATCAATTCGCAAGCGAAAGTTCCTAAATCCTCACAGTTTTGGTGGGCAGTACCCTGCAGCATCAGGATTGAGGAGTAGGACCTGGAGCTCTAAGATCTAGTATATGCTTAGGCCAAGCATACCAATTCGTAAATGACAGTTCCTAAACCCCCATAATTTAGGGGGAAAGTACCTCTGCAGCATCAGGCTTGAGGAGTTGAAGGTAAAAATTTTTATGGGACCATTTCGCGAGCTTCCTCTATCGATTAAAAAAAAATCGCGTGAATCGGTCCAGAAACCCCGGAGTAATCGGTGGACATACATAGAAAAAAAAAAAAAAATATACCGGCCGAATTGATAACCTCCTCCTTTTTGGAAGTCGGTTAAAAAGCTTTTGAGTCGCGCAAACACGATGAAAACGCAAAAATGCCGATCGTTGCCGGTAAAAGATACCAATCTGCCTTCGCCCTAAGATGAAAATCAAATATTTTCAAGTCTTCAACAAGTTACGCAACACAATACGTATATTTAGGTACTACTAACTTAATTGAAATTCATGAGTAGTTAATTAGGTTACAGCGCTAAGCAAGCCGTATTGGGGCGCGCTTAATTTATAACGACCGTGTTTGTTTGCTTGTTTGTTCCGGCAACATACACTCTACTTTTAATTTTCACCTCATTTTCCAATGTCCTAAAAACCGCTTGACCTAATTCTACTGTCTTCAGATTGATACCAAAAGTAGAATTGGATGGAAATAAAGTTGTTAGGTTTCGTCGGGGATAGTGCAAATCCGCGTAACTAGCATTGGTACATTAAAATCCGTTTTCATACGTTTGTGATCAAATCAAAACCGCGTAAGTGTCGTAGCGACTAAATTAATCACTTTAAAAGAATCGAAAGGTCTGCGGTTCAAATCCCACCCATTGCACTATTGTCGTGCCCCCTCCTATATAACACAAGTTTATTCGGAGGGGAGAGGAAAATTGTTTTTTAAAAAATATGGTCAGTGCTGTGGTCTTGTATAACAGTAAGATCAATTTCATTCGAACAGGGGACCCGAGACATCCCAGTTATAAGACCACAGCGCTCACCACTGCGCCAGGGAGGTCGACAATTGGTCGGAGGTGGAAATCTATAATTTACAAAACATAGTCGTTACAGTATAGCCAATAGATCTCATAAGATTCTCATAAGATTCTGCAAACTCCCGACTAACTAGATGGACCGTCGATATCAGACTCTGGATGTGTGAGAGACTTTTGATTTTTATTATTTATTTATCAGCTATTTTAGAAACTTTACTTTTAGACGATTATAGAATCTCTACCTACTTTCAGGTAGCAACTTGATAATTTTGTAAGATAAATAAAATAACTCTATGTTGCCATATACAACAGAATAAGTAGATACAGGAATGATATCACCACCCATACAGTGTGCTGGCTGCGTTTATAATGTCAATATTACCTCACCGCCGCTTTATTTGTACATACCTACTTACTACATAATGGCTAGGTCGTTAAATATTTTAAATTGTAAAACATACACAAATACAGTATCTAATAATACTTATAACGTAGACAGAAACTGATCGCTGCTTTCTACAAAATTAGGCTAGGTTCTAATAAAAGTAAAAATACCCTGTTTGAAAACTAGTAAGTATCGCTAAGTTGATCATTTCTAGGTCTTGGTTACCACCAATCTTGCTTAGGTAGGTATTTAATCATAAAGTTTTCTTTATGTTCTTCGGTGACTGTGGTTCTTCTACGATTCTCCTCATTTCTCATTTAAAGACGTAAGTAGATAAAAGCAAAACTCTATCTTACGCACATAGAGCGACTCTGGTAGTCTGGTAGCTTTTGATTGTAATTTCTTTACGTACTTCCTTACATAAGTAGGTACTTACCTACTTATATAAGAAAAACAACGTACCTATTAACACAGTATTATGTAGGTCGCATACCAATGATGTGAATTTCGCTATCGTCAAATATTATCTCAGCAGGCATCTGGCAAAAGCCTTCGCTTATAAGTTGATAACGCTCTTAACAGATCATAATATACTGAGCTGGTACCTACACACAATCTTACAGAAATTATGTAATTATACCATCTTCAACCTAAAATAGGCCTAGGTAATTACACCTTTTTTTTTTAAGAATATTAGCAAAACTGAACTTGACTTATATTCTCCTTTCCCCTCCAAATAAGCGAAAAGCTTGTGCTAGGAGTGGGTACGACAATAGTGCAACGGGTGAGACTCGAACTTGCAACCTTTCAGTTTTCAGTCCGTGCCTTTAACCGTTGGGCTACTGAGGCTCCTAAAACGGCAGACCGATTGTGTAAAAGCTGCATCAATCATTCTTTCTGCAACAATGCACTTTAACCCGACTTTAACCCATACCTACCTAGCGAGTGAGTATCGGCCAATCAAAGACGATTGTAATCGTCACACTAGCAATATTATTTTAAGAATACCACTCCAGAATTCGGTATGCGTTTTAATATGGTGGATTGATGTACCTACGTATGCATTTTTGCATTTTTGAAGCTTTATTGTGGAAGAACTGTATACATAGCATAGCTTTGTAAAAAAGAAAAAAATTTTTTTTGAAAAGAGCAACTGCCGAGTTTCTTGCCGGCTCTTCTCAGCAGAATCTGCATTCCGAACCGGTGGTAGATTTATGACGTGTCATAAGAGCTACAAGTTAGCCTACATGAAATAAATAAATTTTGAATTTGAATTTGAATACTGACCGTCCTCAGTGGATGCATAGGTATATTTGCTGTGCTCTATCCCTGGGCTACTAAGTTAGTATGGAGATATTAGCCGACTGAATCTTAAGACGGCAATGTTTTCCCCATCCCGAGTAAAGTACTTAGTAGGTAAGGTTCACGTGATGGCACACGTGAATACGTCCGCCCGCGCGGAACACCTGTCCTCATCACGCTATCTCATGATCTCGCTCCTGCAATTGACAGAGCATTCCGCATCATAAGCAACGCCCACTAACTTCATTATTTCTGTAAATATAGCAAATTCCTACTCGTATTACATGATGGGGTAATGGGTTAAAGGCAGAAAATAGGTGTGGTACCTAGTAATGTACCTACCAAGCGTACCAAGGTACTAACCTTGGCAAGGTTATGATGAACTCTTGTTTTCCATATAAACAATATAAACGGAAAAGGTGACTGACTGACTGATCTATCATCGCTCGAACCACTGGACGGATCGGGCTATTTGGCATACAAAACTTGTGTGACGGAGGTATCCGCTAAGGAAGGATTTCCGAAAATTCATCCCGTAAGGGGATAAAATAAAGGTTTGAAAAACCAAACTCAGCGTGAGCAAAGCCGCGGGCAAAAGCTAGTCTTTCGATTTACAATCGCATCCAATTTTTAGACATCGCCGGCGCAATAGTAAGCGCTGTGGTCTAATAAGAGAAGTCTCGGATTCTATCCCGGCAGGCGGTCGGTAGGGGCAATTTGGTTATTCATGAATTATCGTCTCTGGTGTGGTCTGGTGGCGGGCTTTGGTCGTGGCTAGTTACCACCTTACCGTCAAAGACTTGCCGCCAAGCGATTTAGCGTTCCGGTACGACAGCGTATATCAACCGAGTAAGGTACCTACTTGGTAAGTAGGTAAGTAAGTATAGCTAGAGCTGTATTTGGATTGCGTGTGGTCTACAGGAACAAATCAGGGCAAGAATAGGTATAATAGCAGCAACGAATACAGATGGCCCACTTACATCAGCTGCACTTTGCAGTTTGCAGTTGCACCTACGTTTTAATGGAGACGAAGCGACATCGGCCTGTCACATACTAATATAGATAATAACACGGTGCGCTGCCGCTACTTTATGCGATGATTTAGACCTTAGGTGATCCTAAGATAATACCACCTATAACAATCCTCTACACAGATCTAGATGCTGTACTCTGTAGACTAGGTATACCTATAGATACCACAGTTATACGGTACCCCGTTATAGAAGTGTTTCAGTTTAAATATCTGGGACATGTCAAATGTGGTATCTTTTGAGCTGAAAGACGATGCTAATAGAGAGAGAAAGCGCAAGGCATTGTTTTTTTTTTTTTTAATATATAGACTAGCGCTTGACTGCAATGTGACCTGATGGTAAGTGAAGATGTAGCCTAAGATGGTGCGCACTTGCCTACAAGATGCCTATTCACTCTTGATCATCATCAAACATGATCGCTCACAGTTTCGGTCGTTGTTTTATCTCTGTTCTTCTTTTTACAAGCAGCTTGTGGGTCGACTACACGCAGAAACAGTACAATACCACCAACACTTAAAGCAGTATTATTTTAATATTGTTTTGACATGTCACACAATGTCAACCTTAAATTAAGAAACATATTTCACCTATCTAAACCACTTTTTAAAAAAGGGATCATTAGTTTACATCGCACAAAATAGACACATAAACAAACATACACACAATCACTAACACACGCACCCACAGACACGCACACGCATCCAAGCCGAACACACATTGTGAATATTTAGGATATTCATATTGTTTTTATTTTTACTCTCATTTCTGAAAACTACTCTAAATCAACAATCATACTGTATTATGAATTCTCTGTTAAACTTTATATTAAATTCAAATAATGTAATCTTTTTTGGCTTTATTTAAGGACTATAATAATCTTGTAAAATTGTGTTGTAAACGCTGTTGATTACCAATAAATAAATAAATTAATTAATTAATAAGGACGATTGTATGACATCTCAAGACAATATTGAAATAATAGTACTTTTAATGTTGTTGGTAACCTGTAGGGCCCCCAGTACCTAGGTTGAAATGAACATAAGTAGATGAAATTAATCGTATCTTGATTCCATATTCCAGACTTCAAATAAAAATAAATGAAAGATAAAAAAATGTTCGAATTATTTATTTTAAATCACAGAAATACCTATATAGATACATAACATAATAGTAACAATCTAATCCCAAAAAAAAAGTTAGCCATAACATGGCCATAATCATAATAACACTTTGGTGTTACAAATAACATTTACATGTTTCTCACATATATATAATCATTGTAGGTATGTACTATTTTCCGTACCCTTACATTACGTAAGTACGTAGGTAGTAAACCTACGCACATTACGTAAGTTTACATGAGATTTCGAAAATGAAATACGTCAGAATAAAATGGACCTAAACACGAACCCCTGAAACTGAGAAATAAAAATGTAAGAAACAGTTCAAACTAATTTAGCTTGTAATTAATGGCACTTCTTGGAAATTGATTTCCTGGGTCGACACACTTAGACCGCAACATAATTTAGACACTGCAAAAGAACTTTTTTTATAAAAGAAAGTTTATTTGACATTGGTTCTAATTCCGCTAAGTATATTAATACTTATTGACTCGTCTATAAATAGTAGTGTTGACCTTTTCACAATGAAATAGGATACCTCAAAATTAATATTTATAGTTTTGATAAATCGTATACGATATTTATGTACTTATTAGCTTATTTATGACAAAACACAATTTTTTCATCCAGTCAGCTTCAAAATGTTAATCTCATTACCCCTGTAGCTATTAATGTTGAAGTTGCTAATTTTCTACCGTCTTTACACGAGCACTTCTGTTCACCAGCTCATATTTTATGACACTTGTAGACACTTCAGGACATTGTAGGATAAATACAAAACCTCAATTTATCATCCTGTCGGCTTCAAAATGTTAATCACATTGCCCCTATAGCTGTAAGCTTTAAAGTTGCCAAATATTTTATCATTTTCACACCAGTGCTTTTGCTCGCTAGCTCCTCATATTTTATAACACTTTACAATGTAAGATACATACAAAACCAAAATTTTTCATCCAGTCGGCTTCAAAATGTTAATCTCATTGCCCCTATAGCTGTAAGCTTTGAAGTCGCCAATTTTTTTACCGTCCTTATACAGGTACAGCTTGAAACACGTGTCGCAAAAGAAGGCGGGGTCGAAGGGGACCCTCGAGCAGCCCGTGACGATCCACTTGGCCCCGAACTCCGCGCACGTGGTGCAGTAGATGGTCTGCAGCTGCGAGATCGCGGTGTGGAAGGGGTACAGCGACTGCTGCAGGGGGTCGCTCGCGTTGAGCAGCCGCACCTCGGAAAACATGAACAGGTGCTCGCAGTCGCCCTGGTGGATGTACACCTGGGGATAACGGGTATTTAATGTATAGTATTCTACTTACAAATATTATGAAGTATCATAAAGATCCGTTGCTCAGTTGTAATTAGCCACTGCCAAAGCCTTACACCGGACCAGACCAAAGACAATATAGAAATTATAAATAACCAGATTGCCCCGTCGGGATCTCCCAGTTATAAGACCGGAGGGATACGTCAGGGAGGTCGTCATACCTCAGGTTGCCCCAGCCGGACGTGCAGCTGGTCCAGCGAGACCTGCGTCATGTCGTGGCGCGGGAAGTCCCCCAGGCACCGCTCGCGCGCCCACTGGCGGATGGGCTCCGAGTGGTCCTTGCAGCCGGCGCGCGTGTCCACGTAGAACGCGTTGTTTATAAACAGGAACCCGGATGGAAATAGCTCCTGGAAATTACATTTACTTGTATATTCTAAGTGTTCCATAAATCCATACTAAAGTAAAAAAAAAGTAAATTGGAAATTTAAAACACCCCCGACATGTGAATCTATAGCAGAACTATGTACAACTAGCTATTGCCCCCGCGACTTCGTCCGCGTGGAATTAGATTTTGGGGTGGAATTTTCAAAAACTGTGACACACGTACTTCTTTATTTTTAACTGAAAGCTCAAATACCAACAACACAAACAGCTTGAAAAATGACAGTTTCATATAAACTTCCATCCCCTATTTAAACCCCTTAGGGGTGGAATTTCCAATAATCCTTTCTTAGTGTGTGCCTACATCATAAAAGGAACCAACTGTAAAAATTTCAAGTTTCTAACTTCAGTAGTTTAGGCTGTGCGTTGATATCTCAGTCAGTCAGTCAGTCAGTCAGGACTTTGAATTTTATATATTATATAGATATGCCTGACATCCTGTCACCCAGTTTTCTGCTCGATCATCAGATCCTTCTCGAGTCATCATTTCTCTAGTTCTCGCAACGAAGCAAAGCCGGGTGTACTGACCTTGGCCGAGGTGGCGGGCTGCTCGTCGGGGTTGAGCGACACGTCCATGCGCGTGCCCATGTCGTTGGGGCACACGAGGCGGTCGCGCAGCACGGTCAGCTTTTGCCGCCCCAGCAGTACTATGTCGTTGCTGAATATCGAGTGCCGGGTGTACTGCAACGGAATGGTTATCTTACAAGGTGCCGACTGAAAACGATGAATTGATTCCCATGCCTCCTATTCCTTACCTAATATTCTTTTAAAATAACTGCAGAATCCATTATCCTTTTAATTTTTGTCGTAGAACTACTAACTCAGGCCGACTGCTGTCAAAAGCGATACAAGTTCACCAAAGTAACTCTCCAGCTATATGCTCTCATTCAACATGATATTTTTTTTTTTTTTTTCAATAATATGAGTACACACTATTAACTAATATATACTCACTAAAATTACAATCTAGCCTATTAAACTGGCTAATGAGTAATTTTATTTTAACCTAAACTTATAAAATATCTTATATACTAAGAAGTAGTCCACTGACGTATCTTAGTCTTTCTTTATCAGTTTAAGACACTTTGTTCTTGTGTTCTTTGAGGCAGCTTTTACACTACACTATCACTTTTCACTAATCACTATGCACTAGTCACTAATTCAACATGATATTGGCGAAATATTTATACCTCGAGCAATTATAGCCATTGGCCTAACCCGGGAATGAACTGTGGGCCCTCGTCATCCACAGTGGAACTTGCTAACCACTAGTCTAAGGAGGCAGCAAAGGAGTATGATGTAGTAGACATGAATGTGCATACCCACATGTCGCTCTTTACCGTGGCTGTAGAAGGGCCGGTACACGCGCACGCGGAACACCAGGTCCTTGCCGGGCTCGAGGGGCGCGAACGATATCTTGTAATCCTCGTTCTGAAACATACGTTACCCACGGAGAATGTTACTAGGTAAGAAAAAAGCTTGAAAATTTGTCACTGTAGAGCTTTATAAGTATATAATTACACTGGTTTTTGTTTCTAATGCTTTGTCTAATGTTTGTTATTTACAAAAGAACTAGCTTTAACCCGTGGCTTCGCTCACGTTAGGTTCGATTTTTTAACCCCCTATTTAACCCTCTTGGGGTTGAAATTTTCCAAAATCCTTTCTTAGCGGAAGTCTACGTCCCAACAGCTACCTGTATACCAAATTTCAGCTCGATCGGTCCAGTGGTTAGAGCTGTGCGTTGATAGATCAGTCAGTCAGTCAGTCACCTTTGCCTTTTATATATTTAGAAAAAAGAAAAAAAAGATGATGTTGATGAATAGTAATACCTGTGGTAGAGGAAGCAACCTCACACCTCTATACTTGAGCTTCCTCGAATAGACCTGACTCGTATCTTTCTCAATGCGTATTTTTAATTTCTTCACAATACACAGGTTTTCACCGAGCTCGCTTATTTTCAGGGACTTAGTGATATGGTTTAACAGAGGCTCATGTCCGGGAAGGTTGGTTGTCATTTTCACCTCATTGCCAGTTTTCAAATGCTCTGGACTGGAAATAAGCATAAAAAATAGGTAAATATGCTTAAAAAAGTATTTATTAGGAAATTATACTAGATGATGCCCGCAACTCTGTCCACATGGATATTTTTTTCTTTTTTAAAAAGAATATTTTTTAAGATTTTTAAGGTTTATTGATTCCCGCAGGAACTGTTTAATTTTCCAGGCTAAAAGTAGCCTATGTGTGTAAAGGACAATGGGCACTTTTGTATGAGTTGCGTCCCCAGAGTGTATCAAGTTGTGATATATGTCATTTTAAAGGTCATGATAATAGCTTCATTTTATTGTATGACACCAACTATGAGACACGTGCAGGAAAAGAACTATGATTTTTTTAATTTTTTTATAATAGAACGTATTTATTTTTGTTTTTTGTTTTTTTTTTTTTAATACAGAATGTATGCGTTATTTTAGGGGTTTCATTTATTTAGTATAAACTCAAAAAACCGCTTAAACCCTACCTAAAGCCGTCTCCAACCGCCCCTATAACGGCCCCTGACCTCACATCTAATCTATTATACGCGCGTCCTTTGTACAGGCCGTAGTTGGTAACTATTAACTACGCGGCGCGCACATATCTTTTGCTCTTTAGGATCGGTGCTATTTTGAGTTTTTGACCTCTGTCCTCTGCACGTTTAACGGACTTGATTTTTTTGTTTTTGCTTTGATTGTGGCTAGTTGGTACGACGGTAATTAGTTTTATTTTATATAGTGCGGTGTGGCTGTTTGTCTGTGTTGCACCTTCACCTCCGTGCTTGCATATCTACGCAGTACCCCTGCCTGCCTGGGAGAAACGACGCTGTACCACCTGTGCAAGAAACTCACCGGAACCGACTCACTCGTCTACGCTGTACTAGACAGTCAGGGTAGGCAAAAATACTCCGTCCAGGATCGTGCTGAGATCATGGCGGTTTACTCCAAACCCACCGGCCAGTGACAATGCGTACAGGCACTACGAAGAGATCGACCAACAAGTGCGGGAATTCCTGTCGGCCCCGACTCCCCAGCTCCGGGGAGGCGAGTTCATCTCTCCGTCTGAGCTGAGGAAGGCCGTATTCCGACTCCCCAAACGGAAGGCGCCAGGCTACGACGGAATTCCGATCGCCACACTTCAGCAGTTGCCCAAAAGAGGTCTCGTTGCCCTAACGAGACTCTTCAATGAGGTACTCCACACCGCACACTTCCCGGAGACCTGGAAAAGGGGGAAGGTCATCACAATTCCCAAACCGGGCAAGGATCGCCACCATCCAGGGAGCTACCGCCCCATCACCCTACTGCCGCACATCACCAAGCTGTTTGAGCGTTTATTGCTGCGAAGGCTTGCCCCGTACATCCAACTACGGGACGAGCAGTTCGGCTTTCGCAGCAACCACTCGACGACGCTCCAGCTGGCGAGAGGACTTCACCACATCGCCAGTGAGAAGAACAGGGGGTACTGCACCGTCGGGGTCTTTCTCGATATCGAGAAGGCCTTCGATCGCGTGTGGCATACCGGCGACCTCTCGACCGACCTACCACCAATGATCGTGCGGCTGGTGACTTCTTTCCTGGAAGGCAGATCCTTCCACGTCTCCGTGGAGGGCGCGGACTCCCAGCCGCGCCGCATACGTGCAGGAGTACCCCAGGGCCGCTGCCTATCGCCGTGCCTGTACGCATTGTACACTAACAACATCCCTACCCTCGCCGGACATCTACGCGAGGGGGAGGAAGGCGTGCTGTTGTCGCTCTACGCCGACGACAGCGCGTATCTCGCTTCGTCGTACCACCAGATCATCGTCTGCAACAAGATGCAGCGCCTGCTGGACCTGCTTCCGGAATGGATGGTCAAATGGAGGATGACCGTCAACGTGGGAAAGACGGCCGCTATCCTGTTCGACATCCGGAGACCGGAAGCCTATGCATCAACTCCGCTTCCGAGGGCAGGACATAGTTTGACGAACTTCGGTGTGCTACTTGGGGTGCCGCATCGACCTCAGCCTTAACCTGATTCCGTTGGTCAACCAAGTTGTGAACCAGGCCAAGGCGACAGGGTCGATGCTTCACCAAGTCTTCAATTCAAGCCTATCACCGAAGACCAAGCTCCTCATCTACGGAGCCTATATCCGCTCCAGACTGACGTACGCGGCACCTGCCTGGTATGCGCTCTACTCGGCAAGTCAGAGGAGCCGCCTACAGGTCCTCCTGAATAAGTGCCTCCGTCTGATCGTTGGAGCTCCAAGGTACGTGAGGAACGACGTCATCCATCGCGACCTCAAGATGCCCACCGTGGAAGAGTACGTCCGCTCAGTTGCGCGGCGCATGTTAGCGCGCCGATTGCGGACCGTACCAGCACCTCAACGGCATCGCACCGCTAACCAGCCGACCCACGACCGGACGTCCCGTACCTCGAGAGCTCCTGCGATCGCCAACACCGAGGAGGCACGCAAGTGATTCCAGCGACGACGAAAACGATGCGAAATCCACTGGACGATTCACTCGCCCATAGCGCGGAGCCACCCACCGGACATCGCTCCGCACACGGCGGCGGAATACCCGCCCGCGGTGCGGAGCCCCACGGATACGACGGACCACAGGCTCCTAACCAACGCCAGTGAGCCTCGGCCATAAGGCCGAAACTCAACACCGGCGAAATGCTCTTTCCCGTGCCCCGCCCGGGCCATGAGGCCATGCCTCGAAGTGCGTACCCCCTCAGGCCTCACGGACAGAGGAGACGACCCTGCTGTATGTTGTAACTAGACAATAGATTAAGCAGGTATTAAGGACCTTAATACAGCCGCTTGCTAGTCAAGGGGTAAAAGATCCCCCCACAAACTACACGTACGAACTAGCCACAATCAAAGCAAAAACAGAAAAATCAAGTCCGTTAAACGTGCAGAGGACAGAGGTCAAAAACTCAAAATAGTACCGATCCTAAAGAGCAAAAGATATGTGCGCGCCGCGTAGTTAATAGTTACCAACTACGGCCTGTACAAAGGACGCGCGTATAATAGATTAGATGTGAGGTCAGGGGCCGTTATAGGGGCGGTTGGAGACGGCTTTAGGTAGGGTTTAAGCGTTTTTTTGAGTTTATACTAAATAAATGAAACCCCTAAAATAACGCATACATTCTGTATTAAAAAAAAAAAAAAAAAAACAAAAAAACAAAAATAAATACGTTCTATTATAAAAAAATCATAGTTCTTTCCCTGCACGTGTCTCATAGTTGGTGTCATACAATAAAATGAAGCTATTATCATGACCTTTAAAATGACATATATCACAACTTGATACACTCTGGGGACGAAACCGCCCATTCTCCTTTATGCAGATATTTCCTTTGCGTTTAGGTTAACACTTTAATAAAAACAAACATATAATTTTTTATATAAAATACTTAAAAAATGTAGGGTAGAGAAAGAGTACCTGCAAAATTGAGCAATATTTTTAAACTCCTCATCGCTCAAACCACAACCAACATATTCTCTAACTTTTGACTCCTGAAACTGCTCAATATCAGCTGTGGCTGTGTTCTTGGGCGTTCCAAATATGGGTAGAAACTTAAACGCTTCCGTCAAATTCTTTGTTATAATTGGTGCAGTTACTAAGCTCTCTGAAATAGAGAATGAGTAAAAACTTTAAGCCCACACTGGAAAATTGGATTTAATATCTATTGTATTGACTTTGTTTGTATAAAGTGTAGTCTTGTCCTTGTACTCCTTTGTCAACCAGACCATCGTAACAAATCTATTGTCACCTCATTCATCAAAAACAGTGGAACATTTGTAAACAGTCACATACATATATTCATAGATTGCTAAAATCATAATCCTTCCATTTGGCTCTGCCATAGTCGGGTAAAAATTAAAGCACAACTAACTTATCCATATTTTCCAGGATAAAAAAGAGCCTATGTCACTTTTCAGGTATTTTACTATACCTATGTCAAAAAAATTGATTGGTGGCTCAATTATCGCAGGGTAAACCAACAAACATACATTCGTATTAAGGCAAATAAGTAACATTATGTTACATTGGTATTGTATGCTTTTGTTACCTCTCATTCGATACATATGTGGGCCTTTGTCTTCAGCATAGAGCTTTACTCTATGATTCTGATCCAATAATTCAATATGTGGAGTATGCAGCGAACTTTGGCTGCCATCTTCAGTGTTTACACCATTTTTTAACAATAGGGTATTGTTGGAGATATCGCCATTGCTTCCTTTATTTTGTCTGCACCCTCCTGGGGGTTCTAATGTAACTGAAAATAATCAATAACAAATTATTGTAATTGTAGGTGATGCCTGCAATTTTTTGTCGAAGCGCGGCGTAGATCATAGCAATACCTGCGTCATTCAACTGTGTTTTAATATTGTCCTCGCTAAGTAAGCGATCACAGTTTGGGTCCTCTTCACATATTACATTTTCTGTTGGGTTTGTCAGTGGTAGGTCTTCACAATCACTGGCGGTGTGTTTACTGTGCACTGAACACGGACAGTTGGAGTGTGGACCGCAAACGGATCCTAGAGGATCCCAGCCGGAACTGCATTGATCATCGTGGTCTGGAGTCTGGTTTGGATTGATCAATTCTACGTCCGATCCATGATTTTCCGAATCTGTTTTAATATTAGTATTTCCCACATTGTCCCCTTCATCCTTGCATTTGGCTCGTACTATAATTTCGCTGGATTCCATGTCCACTTTGTTACTTTGAGCGTTCGATTTCGATCAGCACCGTTTTCCTTTTCAACTACTTTTCAACAATTTCTCAACACTTGAAACTTGAAAAACTTATAAAGTATAAACAGTTTACGTTAAGTGCTGGGCTAGGGATCACATCGATGCATCGAATTCACTCGATGTTTATAGTACGATGCATCGAATCGATCCGATGCTTTCAAAATTGTTGATTTATTTGTCGATGTATCGATGTATTTTCATAAAATATCGAATCAATGGTATCTTAATGATTATACCTATTTAATGCTGTTTCGGTTGATCTTTGTTAGGGAGGGTAAAATAGGGGACAGATTCTTTAAACGGCTTTCTTTTAATTAATTCTTTATTTCTTAAACACATTAGGTACATAGTATGATAGTCCACAAGCCGCTCGCCATCATGCCAAAGACAATAGAACCACATTACTCTATAACTTTATACCCAAGTAGAAATTTTGGGTTGCTAGTATGGTCGCGGACAGAAAATGTTTATCAGTTTTCAAAGTAGATTCTATTTCACATTGCGTGCAGTAAGGTCTATAACGCCATAGAATATCGAAAGCATATCGACTGTCAGGCATAGACGTGTGCATGTAATTATGAATCTTAAGATGGTAAACATTTTCTGTCCGCAACCGTACATACCAATATCAATAATCTTGAACAATTTAGTAGTTATAAAATTAAACCTTCATCTGTGACCATCTTTTTTGACGGTGGCGCAATAGTGTATTATCTATGGGTGGTGCTAATTGGCTGCTGTCGGTCGATTGAGGAATTTAGAATTAGAGGTGGGTCGTCGACGGTTTGATCGTCGACGCAACGAGACCGTTTACCATCGACGATAAACTAGTTTATGAAACGGTTCAATTTTCAACTAGTTTACGTCATGAACAGAATGTATAGCTATGGTCTTCGTTTACTTTACGTGCGTTCATTGAACAAGTTGACTGTCGAACGGTGCTTTAAACAAAGGAAATGAACTCTTCATACCTCTTCCAGGCTTGGGACTGGCAAAACAATGTGCCATAAAAATTGATAAAATCTTGGCGTATTTAAAAGTTCATTTCATTTTTGTTCTACTGAATCATAAAGGCTATACTGAGGAAAGATTATACACTATTAAACAGCATGACTGATGACTTTATAAAGGCGAAAAATTATACTTAAAGCATTTAAGTAGAATTTTAAAAAGGTCTTGTCCAGCTATTGGCTGCATGTGATACTACTAGTTGATTTAGAAGTCCAAAGCTTGTTAACGACTGGTTAATACGAAAAATTTACCTCTCTTGTAATGCTGCGGGCTGCATTGAGGTATTCGCTGGTTTTAAATTGGTGTACACTAATTCAATTCTAATTCTACTTCAAGGAGCTTGTTAATGGCTGATTAAAAGTGGATTTGTAATCTCTAAAAATGCCGTTACATTTATAAGAAAATCATTAAACACCCTGAGTTGTAAATTGGAGTAGCTGTACTCCTTTCTAATCACAATGCATAAAGTATATCTGGCAGCTATTTTAAAGCTTTCGGCGTTATTTAAGAGTACCCCTCAACTCTTTGTCATCGTCGATGGGTCGATGGGCGTCGACTGATTCGACTGAATGCATTACAATGTCGTTCATCATTGAACTAGTTTATCAGTGAACGGTAAACGGTTTATCCGTTCACGCTAAAAAAGCAGTCTAATAAAACAGTTCGTTCATTCAACGCTCACCTCTATTTAGAATTAATTGACATTGGCAGCACCGACTGCGCGAGATGCTGTGTACACACAGGCCCAACGAACGCCAGTTAAAAATATTCAGCATTGGCTACCGCACGCTTGTTGGCTTTCATAGGTACGTCCAAACACATTTAGTGGTCGACCAAACTATGGTTTGTACCTGTGAAGTTTAGTTTGTACACGTTTGTTGAAGTCGGGCGGGCCTAAATAGAAACGATGAAACTGATGCGCGATACTCGCCCGACTTCAATTAATATGTCTCTCACGTATCATCAAAAGGTGATGTGTATCATCAAATGCAATGTTAAAAAAAGTACTCGATTTTGAGAAAACATCGATGTTTTTAACCGATGATCAGAAACTGTCGATGTTTAGCCTTGAAACATCGATTTATTTTCTAAATGGACACCCTTATGCTGGGCCCTGTAAACCACAGAACAAAATACTCAGAGCAGCTGTAAACCGATAGATTTGCGACTTGTTCGTTTGTGCTCTATGACTCTATGATTTGTAACCTGTGTGACCATTTGTGGCAAATTGCAGTCATTTGGGCAAAGGCATTAAATAACATTGGCAGAATAAGTTGACGATTTAAAAAAATTGCAGAACTTCAAGAAAATCATTGTTTTTCAAATACAAATAGAAGTCTGTTTTATTATTTACTTTATTTTATTTTGACTTAGGTACTCGTTTAGGAAATTATTCATTAAAAAGATGGTATTAAAATCAATGTAGGGATATCTTGACATTGAAAAAATGAAGAATTTGAAACAAATGTAACTCATAATATTATAATAGTGTAGTAAGTGAAAAATATATTGAAAAATACGTATTTTAAGTTGATTGAAGAAATTCTTTTGAATGCGTATTTAATTTAATCATTCCCATCCCTATAGAGGCAATAATAATTAATTGGCATAGTTTTGACCCTTTCTAAAGTCAAATTTGGCAGAGTTTAGCAGATTTTTTGCCAATATCAAGCAGATTCACCATTTTTGACATGGTCACACTGCAACAATTGACATGTCAATCATAGATGTCAATTTATATTTTGCAATAACAATAAACGGCTTTTAATATATTTTTTATTATTTTCTATTTCTAAGGCGAACTAAAAATGCTCACACTGTGGAATTTATTCGAAGCTACATTACTGTGTCTTAACGCGGTCTGCGTCCTTCATGAAGAAAGGTTTATGCAAAAAAGTAAGCATTCCAAACATTTAAAATAATTGAAGACAAGAGTATTTAGGCAAAAAATTAGCAAACAATCCCTATATAATATGGGATATTTCCACAATAAAATGATAGTTAAGAAATAAATGTGACTCAAAGTGCACTGTGACCAACTTTGGCTAAACCTTTTGTAAGGTATGAAACTTTGGTTAGCCAAGGAAGGAACTTTGTTTATGGTTTAGCCAAGTTTTAATCAGCTTTTGGTTTTTCTGCAGTGGGATGGGGTGCGAATACACAGAATCAAGGATTTGAGGACCAATCATCAGTTAAATTTCAAATTTTAAATCTAGTAAGGTCAATTCGAACAGTAACAAGAAGTAAGTGAAAAGTTCTCTGTATTAATTTATGATTTTAGGTTAAACTGAAAATGTAACTAATATTTCTATTTATTTTCAGTTCCCCTCATTATTTTAAATATTTTAACAATAATATTTAAGTTACTCTTGGGATGATGACCAATTTTAAAAAGGCATGGAAATTATTGGTACTAAATGCTGCCTGCGTTTTAATACTGCTACTATTTAATTAATATTTAAAATCATACCATCATTTATAACTTTGTTTTATTTGTTGTGTGTCTCATTACCTACTCTATTCAAATGCTAATAGACTGCTTGATATCATAATTAACAAATGCAAACAATTATGAAGTTATGATAAGATTTGTAAATCTGCATCTTTAAGCATTTGAATAGCATAAAAATTATACTTAATACTTAATTAATATAAACAGTTCACAATAAAATTAAAGTAGTGCATTAATACCAAAAATATACATCTTTTTCATCACAATTTTGGATACTAAGACCGGCTACACACGATACTGCGGCAGGGGCGATTTAGGGTGAAAGAGTGGGGAGGCTCCTAGATTGCCTCCTAATCGTGTCGTGTGTAGGGTCATACTAAGTCGCTGCCTAGATCGCCTCCTAGATCGGCCGGCAGGAGCAGAAATGCACCCGATGCCTCCTAGATCGGGGCAACCGCCCTGCCGCCCTGCACGTGTGTAGGGCCGTCGGCCCGATTTCTTTTCTCAGTTCGGTCGCGACAGCCATCTAGTTGGGTTGCGCGCTCGCATTAAAAAAATTAAAATGACGTCGGACGATGGATGCATGGATTAAAGTAAAAAATATTTTTAAAAACAATCCCCCTATGTGGGACAAGCAAATACTACTAATATTATAAGTGCGAAAGTTTGTAAGTATGATTATAGTGTGGAATAACACATAGGCTATCCTTTTTATTCCGGAAAATAAGAGAGTTCCCGCGGGAATTACAAAACCTTAATCCACGAGAACGAAGTTGCGGGCATCAACTAGTAAAAATTATTTTAATAAAGATTTTTAGAAACAAAACAATCGTAACGATGTTTGAAGCATATTTAGCTTTAACTAGATCTTTCACTGATGCTTCGTTTTTATTGGTCGAAGCGTGATGTTATATAGCCTAAAGCCTTTCTCGATAAATGGACTATCCAACACAAAAAAAAAAATTCAATTCGAATCAGTAGTTCCTGAGATTAACGCGTTCAAACAAACAAACTTTTCAGCTTTATAATAGACAGTTCAAAAAAAAAAAATTAAAAATATCCGTACTTCATTTATTTATTCATTTATTCTAAATACTACTTCATACTTCATTTATAATAATAATTATAAATGAATTCATTAGCTATAATTCATTTAGATATAATTTTTTTTTCTTTTTTTTGAAGTAAAATGACCGCAAGGGCCAATGCTAAACCTACACGTTGGGTTTTAGACAATATTGGATGCATGCTCTCCTCCACGAATTTTTATGTCAAACCTCTGTTTCGTTCTTAACTGTTTCGTCTGACACGAGTATTCCTTCATACGGCCACGCACGGACTGAGCGGCAGGCTCGTGTGTAGGGACCACCCTAGATTGCTCCAATTTTAGCTGCCTCCTAAATCGGCCCTGCCGCAGGGCCGTGAGTAGTGGCCTTATGAATGCATACACAAATAGTGTTAGATTCAAGTTAGATTAAAGGTACTCGATAATGAATGTAATACCGCGTCCGCATGCTTGTGACAAACGGCAAACGCCAAACCTCTACAAACGTTTGCCTTGAATTTGGGAATCATCCGCACGCTTGCGAGGGCGTTTGTATGTTCTGAACAGGCAAGCATGACGGACGTCACTTGCGTCGGCTTTATTATTTGGCTTAAGTTATTTTTACAAATGTTTTAAGCTCAGTATCGATCAATAATCCTACTAAAATGGAATATGGATGGATGGATGGATGGATGGTTGGATGTTTGTTACTCTTTCAGCCACAATTAACCGATTTGAATGAAATGTGGAATAGCGATAGCTCATACCTACATTTTAGCCCGGAAAATTAAGGACTTTCCGCGGGAATTAAAAAACCTTAATCCGCGAGGACGAAGTCGCGGACGTCATCTAGTTGATAGTAAAGAGTCCTCTAATTAAAATTTTCAAAACATAAATTGTCCACAATTTGTCCAGTTACAGTTTTAGTATAATATTATAGATTAGTAGTAGTAGCTAGTAGTATGTTCGAAAACACTTGGTACCTACCTAGTTTATTTATTTGAATAAAAAAATATTCTACTCTATTCTAGTATGTACCTACTCAATAGATATTTTGTTTTTTTTCTTTATCAACCGATAGACGTCCACTGCTGGACTGTTTATTGCATGGACTTCCTCAGGCTTCGGTCTTGCGCCACCTGTACCCAGTGGCTCCCTAAGGGTCGCCTGATGGTGTCGGTCCACCTATTACCATACCATTATATACCATTTTCCGGTGCGGAGTCGCCACTTATTATTATTAATATATAAAACTAATTAATTAATTAAATTATATAAACAAATCGTCTTCAAAAGTCTTCAGTCGACCAGTCATTCATTTTACGTTTTTACCCACTCACAAAATGAAGATTTCTAAAGGTGCGATACGTAAATCGTAATACAATGACACGTCTAATCGCCGCCAGTGCACAAACGAGACTGAGTGCGCGCAAACGTGTGGACGGAGACGCAAGCGCTTGTGGCAAATTCCCTTTGGTTTGCGATCAAAAGACCGACACTCGATGGATCGGCCACAAACGCTCGCAAGCGTAGGCAAACCATGGCAAACGCTCTATCCGCACGTTTGCGTTTGTGAAGGTTTGCCGAGGTTTGCCAAGCGTGCGGATGCAGCTTTACAGTGGTGGTACAGGTATCTGTTTCACATAACAAGAGGTACGAGTATGTAGCTGAAGAATTAAGATTTATTTAAAATCAATTTTTCAATGTCAGTACTATTAAATTGGTATTGAAAACTTGAATGTTAATAGTTTAAGCTAACTCAAAACATTATATTTTTTGAATTACTTCAGTAATATTTTATTTTAACACACGATGATGTGAATATACTTAAACACTTAATTTAATAAAATACACAATTTAAAACTATTGATAAATGATATCAAATTATCGGGAATTTTTTATTATGGAATGCATTGCTAACTAAAGAAAGTATTTCATTTTAATTTTCATAGTTTTTTATTTATTTAACGTGATACTTACAATGTTTATTTTGTTTTTAAAGTTACCCGCGATCCCGCGATCATTAATTTGTTTGAACGTGGTTTGAACGCATCCATAACTAATATCCGCTTCCGCTTTATTGTCATTTAATTCTGTCATTCTACCACTTGTCTATGGATTTTGGACGCCATATTGTTTTTCTATCAAAGACAAAACGCCGGTCTTTTATTTCTCGTTTTCCGCCCAGAAGTGTGTGTATAGTTTCTACGCGGAAAATTGGTAAATGATGGCAGCAAATAATTATTTTGGGTTCACCCATGGAGGAACCCAGTATGGGTGAGTTTTTTAGCGTAATTACTTGGTTATATATAGCTTTGGAAGTTTCCGAATCACACATGATCTGATACGCAGCCTTGTGCTCGCATTTCTATGTAATCAAAATGGCGTCTGAGGTGTATTGATCGCAATATTTTCGCTGGGAAAGTGGCGTAGTTCGGTGTGTGAAGATTTTTATCGTGTTTCTAGGGCGGCGACGGCCGGAGCAGCTTACGGCGGCCAGACAGGGTACGCCGTGGCGCCGGCTGCGACCGCCGCGACGTACGGGACCCAGCGTGCCGCGGCGACAGGTTACGATACTGCGTATCAAGCCGCGGCCGCCACGCAAGGTAATCTCCACGATTCGGCTATACTAAATAATTAATTGTGTTATGACGTTTTGCTCACTGAAGAAACAAAAACAAACAACACCTGTTTCTAGTGTCGTATAGTTTAACGTGGAATCATCTAATATTTTTCTCACAGGAAGAAATCAATACTCGATACCTTTTGCTGAATGAGGTGGTTTTTCAGGCTTTTTTTACTAATTGTTTGACTTCAACATGTAAACTATAGTTAAAAATACAGTTCACAAATATTGTCACTGAACTTTGGTTAGTGGTAGGAAGTTCATCAATGGATAGAAAGAAGTCAATGAAACATTAACCAATTTTCATTGCACCACTATTGTAACTTCAAGGTTATTTTTTAAACATCTATGACTCAAATTATGCATTATGTGGATTATTTGGCTGATCTTGATTTTTGGCACACATTGCATGTCATTTGTATTACCTTTACAATGTAACTTTGATTTCTGTTTATTTTAGTAATAATTCCTATTTCCATCTTGATAGTTACTTTGTAATTTATCTATTGAAAAAGGAGAATTATACCACTTACTATACAAGGTAGATTACCCCAACACTTTCTTCTGCTGAGCATTTAGGCATAGTCCCAAGCAACTTGTTTCATGTATGCCACAATATAGAAAAGGCTCTAAGCTCAGTAAAATCCTTTATACTTGTTAAAATCATAACCTTCCTTTCAGCTTTGCTATAGTTGGCTGAAAACTACATTTAATTAGCACAATGTTCATTTTTATTTCTTTGGCAAAGGCCTTCAATCATTTCTATTGGGTGCTGGTCCATGTTGTTTCTGGTATTTTCTCAAATTTGTCTCCCCATCTCCTTGTTTACCACCCCTTCCTCTTTCCTTCACTAGGGTACCCAACACTAATTTTGCTCCATTTATCCCCACTCCGAATGGTGTGGCCAGTTTATTGCCATTTAAGCAGCTTTACATTAAGGGTATTAAGACATCCCTCAGAGTTCTGTACATAAAGGGTGTCAACGGACCCTGTCACTAAGCCTCCTGACCGTCCATGTCTGTCTGTCAGCCGGATGTATCTCATGAACTGTAAAAGGTAGTGTGCCTGAACTTTTCACAGAATGTAATGCCGCCGTAATAACAAATTTAAAAAAAAAGTTAAAAATTAAAGACAGGTCTTCATATAGTAAACTTTTTTTTTGCTCGATCTTAACCATTTCCCTGTCCCATGAGTCACATGTGAGCATGGTCATTGTTTAACTATTGTGTCTGTTGTCTGGACTGGGAAATTGTTAATAATAGCCGGTGTTAAATCTTGTGGGAACCCTTGGTGTGCGAGTGTGACTCGCATGTGGCCGGTTTTATATGAATGTATGTATGGATTGTTACATCCCCGCAGCGGCGCACGCGCACGCGCACGCAGCCGCGGCCGCCGCGTCCGCGTACGACGCCAGCAAGAGCGCGTACTACCAGCAGGCGGCGGCCGCCTACCCCACGGCCGCGCCGCCGCAGCCGCAGCCCGCCTACGACACCGCGGCCAAGCCCGCCTACTCCACGCCGGCCACCTACGCGCAGGTAACACCCGCACTGATATAACGTTAGCTAACCCACCCGTCCCATGTCCTGTCCAATCCTAATTTCAATTCATTTGTTTTGGGATTTAGTTAAAAGTTGGGAAATGATAATAAGAAAAAAACAACACTGTCAAACAAAAAAACCTAAATGAATAACCCATATCTATGCCATACCCATGAGTTGTGTTTCTTTAGAGTTCATTCAATAACCCATAAAAAATGAATATCTTCAGCTGTTTTTCTCAATTTTGAAAAATTTTCCAGGCATCTTTTCCTAATTTTTCCTTCCTTCCAAACCTTTTTACAACAACAAATAGCCAAATCAGTTCAGCCTTCTTGAGTGATACACCTACTACATTTTTCAATTTCAATTTTTATTTTCATAAACACACTATTGTTTTGTTTGTTATTTTATTTAAGCTATCAGATAGTATCCACTTTTCCAAAAGATTTGCTATTTTTAATTTTGTCCACTTTTATCTTGAGTTCTTTTTACCTAGTAGCGTGTCCTAAGGGTGGGAAAGGTTTGTGTGCAATAGATCTGTATCTATCTGGATATACCAACTTACCCACCACTATTTTGAATCGAAATTGTATCGGTTACCAATAAACAAGAAGCTAAAGGGAAGAAAAGTTTAGCAAACTAGTTAATGTCGGTAAATTGATTGAAATCATTTTGAAAACTGTTTCACTTTATAATCCGTTAAACAAACTAAATTAGATCCCAAACTGATAATATTTAGCTGTGGTATTGTCTAAAGATGATTTCTGCAGTGTAAAACATTGGGTAAAACTCCTTTTGCCAGCAAGAACGCCATAAGTACAGCCAAACAGGTGCTAACGATCATCACACTGATGCAATCATCACACCAATGCAATCATCACACTGATGCAATCATCACACCGATGCAATCATCACACCTATGTAATCATCACACCCATACAATCATCAATCTGGTGCAATCATTACACTTATGCAATCATCACACTGATGCAATCATTACACTTATGTAATCATCACACTGATACAATCATCATATGGATGCAATCATCACACTGATGAAATAATTTTTAGACAGTCCCACAGCGGGACCGTTAACCGATACGATTCCGATGCCGGGTTGATGGGATGAGTGGGTGTGGTGTAGTGTTCAGTAGTGCAACAGTAATAATGTGATGGTGGTGGTGCGGTATAACTGAGCAGTATGGGCAGGGCGCCACGCGCGGCAGCACCGGCGCCAAGGCGGCCGCCTACGGCAGCGTGTACACCGCCACCACGGCCGCCACCTCCTACCCCACGCAGCCCTACACCGCGCCCGCCGCGCAGCCCGCCAAGCGTGAGTACCGCCCTACGCGCGCCCGACGCGCCCGACACGAGCAGCTGCTCGTACAACATAGTGTACCTTTTTTTTTTTTTTTTGATGACAAGATAGCCCTTGATTGCGATCTCACCTGATGGTAAGTGACAATGCAGTCTTAAGATGGTAGCGGACTAACTAGGAAGGGGTATGGCAGTGTAAATTCAACCCCTAATCGGTTTCTACACGCCATCGTGCCGGAACGCTAAATCGCTTGGCGGCACGTCTTTGACCATAGGATGGTAACTAGCCACAGCCAAACACAGACACAATTTAACACCTAAACCTAAAGAAAACATTTTTTTTTTATACAAAGAATATTAGCCAAGCTGAAGTTAACTAATATCCTCCTATCCCCTCCAAATAAGCTTGTGCTAGGAGTGGGTACGACAATAGTGCAACGGGTGGGGTTCGAACCTGCGGCCTTTCAGTTTTCAATCTGCACCTTTGTTGGGCTATTGAGGCCTAATAAGCAATTTCGAAAAGGGTACATGTATATTTTAACAGTAACTCATTCCAAAAATATTTTTCGAAATAATTACTGTAGACTATACCATGACCGAAGACACTAAACAAAATAAGACATCCAATTTTATCGCCTAATATGTAATATGTACAATTATTATGAATTTTATTCATATGTTTATTTATATGTAATATAAAATAGTCTATAGATATACGCGATTTCGCCATTATTAATTTTTAATGTAAAGTTGTTCAGTCTTAAATAATAATAATAATATGCAGGTATAGTGGAATTTAATGGCAAAACAATTGAAATGCAATAGAGATGGGTGTAATATTTTTAAAAAGTATTCATGCTATTGATACTTTTTAGTTTTGAACTTTGTTGCTTGTAATTTTTATTCCTTGTGATGGGATAAAAAGCTTTCTGATCTTTCAATAAAATTCGGAATATCGATACGTGAAAGTTCGATAAAAAACATAATATACATAATTACCAAGAATCGTTTGATGTTCTCACTTCAAAAACAAGCTACATTACGTGTGAATTGTTTTGGCATTAGTTTCCGTTGGTCATATTATGTTAGATAGTGAAGGTTTGAGTGAGTTGAGTTGAAGGCGATCTCGCGATTTGTTGTAGAGACGGCTAACAGGGGCACCTCTGCTTATGATACAGCTCTCTACAACGCAGCGACCATGTTTGTCTCGCAGCAGAACAAAACTGGCGGCGGCGGGTGAGTACCACCAATTAATCCTTCAACTTCTATAATAGGTATAGTTCTTATAAAGATAAAATGTAGCCTATGTGTTAAGTCTGGCCTATCGCTATTCCAAATTTCAGCCAAATCGGTTAATTCGTTGTGACGTAAAGGAATAAGAAACACACACACATGCGATACTATCAACCTTGACCTTCACCAAAAAAAATTCCAAGTTGCAAGTTTTTAACATGAGATTTTTTTAGTAAAAATAAAAAACCTTAAATGGGCTCCGCCAGAAGATTCGCTTTGTCGTCTCTTCTTCTAGTGTCACATACTTGACCTTTGCTGCATTAAAATCCTGATTTCATCACCTTTGTACCTGATAGGTAGCAATAACACTACTGTGGTACTATGTGGGTACTCCAGATTTATGAAAGCATACAAGATATACAATTTGTACTGAAACTGATATTCTGCAAATTATTATTAATCCCGTAAGAAGTTTGTCGCAATCGTAGTTGATGCGACTACTTTGCCGACGCTAAACATCCTTATGTTACAACAGCGGCTGGAAAAACTACAACAAGAGTGGTGTAGGCGCGACCCAGCAGCGGCGACCGAAGCCGCAACCCAAGGCGCAGCAGCTGCACTACTGCGACGTGTGCCGCATCTCCTGCGCCGGCCCGCAGGTAGGCTTTTTTTTTTTATTTGATGACAGTAGTCCTTGACTACGACTCACCTGATGGTAAGTGACGATGCAGTCTAAGATGATAGCGGGCTAACTTAGAACGGGTATGGCAGTGTGCATTCAACCCATACCCCTGATCGGTTTCTACACGCCACCCTGCCGGAAAGCTAAATCGCTTGGCGGCACGTCTTTGACGGTAGGGTGGTAACTAGCCACGGCCAAAGCCTCCCACCAGACCAGACCAGAGACAATTCAGTCAAATTATAAATTATCCAACATGCCACTGCCGGGAATTGTATCCGAAGCCTCCCAGTTATAAGACCATAGCGCTCACCTCTGCTCAGGCATGTTGTCAGAAAGCTCCATCCCAAATTATTCAATGCATTTTGCTCCTAATATTACAGGCAAACTAGACCTAACATCTAAATAGGCCCATTAAAGCAAAGTTTCAGGAATGTGTAAGCTCCTAGAATAAAGGTATAACATAGTACTACTTTTATCTTGTTGTATACAAGAAACTTTGTAGGTGTTCACACCCATACAATTCCTCATTACAATGTACTTGCAGTCTTGCATTGCTCACATGTTAAGCCGTCTCTGTATGTTATTAAAATATGGTTGAGCGAAGCAACGGCTGGATCATGCGTCATGCTCGTGAATGGGTGCCACCAACGGGAATGGGTCTGCGTTGACTGCCCATCTTGACATGCATTGGATTGGTGTACCTACGTATGCATTTTTGAAGCTTTATTGTGGAAGCACTGTATACATAGCATAGCTTTGTAAAAAAAAAATTTTTTTTTTAAAAGAGCAACTGCTGAGTTTCTTGCCGGCTCTTCTCAGCAGAATCTGCATTCCGAACCGGTGGTAGATTTGTAACATGTCATAGGAGCTGCAAGTTGGCCTATATGAAATAAATAAATTTTGAATTTATTTTCATACAGACATACAAAGAGCACTTGGAAGGTCAGAAGCATAAGAAGAAGGAGGCCGCCGTGAAGGTGGCGGCCGCGGGAGGGGGCTCCGGCGCGAGGGCCTGCGGGGCCTCGGCGCTGCGCTGCGAGCTGTGTGACGTCACGTGCACGGGCGCGGACGCGTACGCGGCGCACGTGCGCGGCATCAAGCACCAGAAGGTGGTCAAGCTGCACACCATGCTGGGCAAACCCATCCCGTCCACCGAACCCACCAAGTTGACACCAGGTATGTTACTACGCCTCTGCCATCAAGCTATAACATCGTTAACCAAGAACTTAGAAGAAATTCTCTATCGATCCATCTAACCGGTATTCTCCATACTGTTGTAGTTTTTGATATAGCAATATGAATAGATATCCAATAGCGTCATTTCTTTATAAATAACCGCGTTCTGCTAGCTAACAACGTTGAGCTTCAGGACGGCAGTCCTATACATCCTACGCGAGAAAAACAATTGGGCGAATGACAGGACACTTTATTACACTCATATTACAGACAAATGATTAATATCAAACCACATAAAATAATCAATCAATAAAACATAAATAACAAAGCACTATCATGTACTAGGTTTCTACTATATATCAATCACTATTCCGGTGATTCGGTATTCACTCCCTAGTTCAAATGACGCCGCATTTACTCTTACCATCCACACATGAACTTAAAACATCTATCTCAAATAGAGTTAATATGAAAACTCTAAAGTTGTTCAATGTATATTAATGTTGCATGTATAATGTAATGTTATAAAATTGCATGTAGATATTTATTAAATATTCTAAAATGCAGCTGTGTTAGGCTTCACAAATACAGATAAAATGACAGTAAAATTACTTTAATATTTTACACAATATAATTTACACAAATATTTTCAGATTATATGAATTTATTTTTTCAGATAATAATATTTACTATAATATACAGTTACTAGTATTTAGTAGGCAGTTTACAGTTGATGTAGTTTGGTGAATTTTGATGTTTTGTAGTAGTATATACTACAATAGCAACTATATATTTATTTGTGTTTTAATACTACTGTTACCGTTACATTTGTTTGTTTCTATCAGATAATATGTTCTCCATAGCTTTGTTTATAAACCTTAGGTAAAAGGTTGATTTATTTTTCATTAAAATTTCATACTTTTTGTGCATTATCGTTTGATCCAGTCATCTCATTGAAATGTATCGGATCAGGTCAAATGTGTTCAAACACTCTTCATTCTTCATGGGATGTACCACGCATTGCAATAAATCTGCGTATTGTAACTAAAAATATCAAATTATGTCACTTATTATCTCGGTTAAACAAGGTTAATTAATAAAAAACAAGGATGAAATTCGGCCATAATACAATTATATAAAAGCAATATAGATAGAAGATAGATAAAAGCAATGTTTATTTTATCCAAGAGTTATGTGGAGAACATATTAATCAGGTGCTATATATTGTGCTGAGCCCCCCGTATGCCACAATGTCATATCTGTATTTCGCGACCGGCTTTTTGTTGCTAAGTCAAATTTTCTCCTTCGATACTTACTTGCTAACACTCAGTACAGATATGGAGTGTGTGTTGCGTGGGCCTTTTATACTGTTGAACGTCGTATCTGTCTATAGAAAAGAAACTACAATACTTCAGACAAGTTTCTTTTTTATAAAAGTTATTCTACAACAAGTGGGGTTTTTCGATTGAGTCTAAGTTCAGTCAGTGCAGTTCAATGAATAATAATTTTTCAAACAAAAATTTAAACTTACTCATTGTGTATAGAGTTACAGAATATTGGCAAAGCAATTTGTATTTTGAACACAAAAACAAGAAAGAAGCATTTCAAGTACTCACTGATCATAGTATATTTTCATGAACTCTTATTTTAAATTTTACTTTTATGAAGTAGAATCCCACCGGTATAACTGATTTCTAGTAAAAAGTGTAAAAAAGGCCCAACAGAACCCTACAGCAAGCATTACGATCAGCGGCGTGCATATTTTCAGTGAAATAAATTATACCCATACAGTTAAATATTCCTACGTAATCTGTAAACAAAACGCGCGTTTCTGAGTCTACTTACGTAACAAACGATCACGATGATTTACGTGAACGAACTCGCGTCGAAAATACGTTTAATGCAGTAAACGGATGTCACTAAAGGCCAGACATTACGGGTAACTTTAGCAATGTGACAGTTCATGACTCCAGACACAGATATAAGTACTAAGACTAACTGTAGATCAACTGTCTGTTTGTCCAGAGACACTAAGGCTGAGATCTAGGTCATACTCTCACTTTGTTCCGAGATAGTTAAAACAAAACATGCCAGGACATATTTGTCTCTTTATTAATTCTGTCCAAGTCTCAGCTTATACAAAGTACGCTATAGTCAGTATCTGATTGATTAGATGCGAGTCTCGACTGTCGACTTGCAAAAGTAGCTCGTGATCGAACTCATTAGTCTCGATTAAGCCTGCACGCCCCTGATTCAGTATGCTAGTGTAATGAGGTGAGAGAAAATTGTGACTTTTCCCGCTCCGCTAGCCAAAAAGACGGTCGCGGGCGCGCCCAAGGTGTCGTTCGTGGCGTCGGGCGGGCTCAGCACCGTGGCCTCAAGCCCCGCGCGCCCCGCAGACAAGGAGGAGGACAAGGAGGACGAGGCGGACGCGGAGCCCGAGGTGCAGCCCGTGGGGCAGGACTACATCGAGGAGATCCGCGGCGACGACGGCAAGGCGCTCAGCTTCAACTGCAAGCTGTGCGACTGCAAGTTCAACGACCCCAACGCCAAGGAGATGCACATGAAGGGCCGCCGCCACCGCCTGCAGTACAAGAAGAAGGTATGGAAACTGTCGCTCATTTGCGACAACAGTGACTTCATTCAAAATCGACGATGGGAGAATTCTCTCGTTAGAAACTAATGTTTTGTGGATGCTGCGGTCTCGAAACGACACAGCGGCCAACAAAGCGACAGAGCATTAAGTCATACAATCTCTCGCTCTTATTTTTTTGTGCTTAGCGTAATGTTGTTTTTATAACAAAAAGTATAGATGATCGACACTAAAATTGGTGAATTTAGAGTTATGTCACCCTTGTCGCAAATGAGCGCTATGTTAGTTGAAATGTAAACTCACAGAAGATTACTACAGAATTTTTACAAACTAAGATTTGACCACATTTTAAACTTTTAGACGCATCTATAGAAAAAATCATCATTTTGAGTTAAAACAGTATTGCACCAAATGAGCAGTTAATGCGGTGTGTAATGAATTCGCTTTTAGCGTTGAATCTCAATGCTTAGGATTATGTGCGAACTTGATCGTGGGGCTGGGTCTACTCCCAAACTAAACAACTATGTGAATCCTGTGATCCACCCAGCTAGAGTCTGTCCAAAGAGTCAGTTGACATGGATGAGGGGGAAAATAGGTTGTAGCAACGTTGTTGTGTGTCTTCGATGGATCAAACTGCGTGTCTCTAAAAATGCGATTCTCTAAAAATGATTGGCTGGTACCCTCCCGCTATTAGTTAAAATGCATTGATGCAGCAAGAAGGCCATAAATTTAGCCAATCAGAGGCCATTTTTTTTTATTCATTGAGATCGTTACACTGATGCAATCATTTTTAGAGAATCGACACACAGTTTGATGATTTACATATTTAAATAAATCTGATTTTAGTTAAAAAAAAAAAACCTATGCACAATGTGGAAAGGTGAAATAAATAAATAAAGTAACCCATGAAACTCAACAGACTTATTGAACAGACTAAAAGGCATACAAATGTGAAGTGGACAGATCATCCAATGATTACTTAGTAAAAGGTTTGAGACACTCGTCGAGCCTGGTGGCCTCTGGTCGCCAAGAGATCCGAGGGTCAAATGATTACAGATTTCAATGAGGGTGATCTATTACTGCACTATTTGAATGACATGATAACTGTTCTATAATATAATCATTTATCAATTATCCGTTGCAACAAAATGGTAAAAAATAACCTGAATAATTGACCTGTCATGCTACAACAATAAATCTAACCTATTTGTAACAGTATTAATAAAGATTGCAATCGTTTTAATGTTTTTTTTTACAAGACGTAATAACATTCAGGCAGACATATCTTTAAAATTTTGCTTAGTTAACTTAAGAATTTTGAAAAGACACAGCATTTTGCTCCCAGGTGCAACCGGACCTGGAAGTGAAGGTGAAGCCGTCGATGCACCAACGCAAGCTGGCCGAAGCCAAGGCTCAGCGTATGCTAGTGCGCGACGAGCTGTGGGCACGCCGTCGTATGCACGAGGTAAAATGTGCCTTTTTTGGCCATTCTCCCAACTTATTCCTATTACCCCCCCGTTAGCCCGCTACCATCTTAGACTGCATCGTCACTTACCATCAGGTGAGATCGTAGTCAAGGACTATCTTGTCATGAAATAATAATAAAAAATATAAAAAATAATATTATAAATGCGAAAGTGTGTTTGTTGGTTTGTTGGTTTGTCCTTCAATCACGCAGCAACAGAGCAACAGCTTGCTGTGATTTTTTGCATAGGGGTAATTTACGGGCCGGAGAGTGACATAGGCTACTTTTTATCCCGAAAAATCAAAGAGTTCCCGCGGGAATTAAAAAACTAAATCCACGCGGACCAAGTCGCGGGCATCAGCTAGTAAAAAATAAAAACAAGCCTCAATAGCCCAATGGTTAAAGGTGCGGACTGAAAACTGAAAGGTCGCAGGTTCGAACCCCACCCGTTGCACTATTGTCGTACCCACTCCTAACACAAGCTTTCCGTTTATTTGGAGGGGAGAGGAGAACATAAGTCAACTGCAGCTTGGCTAATATTCTTATTAAAAAAAAAAGTTTGTTTTGGGCTTTTTAGGGTTCGGAAAAAAATTGGAACCTTAAGGCTCGCTCCGTGGTCTGTGTGTCAAGGCCCTTTTTCTCAGAAAAATTCTTGAGATACTAAATTGAAATTTATACTGGTATAAAGGTAAATCATCTCTCAATACTCTTAAAATTTCAAGTTTAACTGTGTGAAAAGTTACAGCCTCCAAAGCCTCTTTGTAACGCAGTGCCATCTAGCGCAATTTATGACATAGTTCGATAATATTAATTGCAGAGTTGATTCAAACCCAAGATTTGAATCCGGAAGGCATCTCAATACTTATGAGGTTTATACTATCCAGATACGTCATTTTTTGTTTCTTTTTTCTTGTAAAATTTTGTATACAACGGTGTTGTATTTGTTTCAGACTGGCGAGGACGACGAGCGCGCCTACTGGGAGGGCGCCGACTGGTGGCGCGGACCCCACCACCATCACCACCACGTGAGTGTTGTCTTCATGTTGATTGTCATGAAAATGCTCTAACTCTAAACTTGATGGGCAAGTGAAACAAGATTAAAAGAGTTACCACAGAGATTTTTGTACGCATTATACTGCCCCAGTTCTGCGTTTCATATGGTGAATATGATAGGAAAATAAGAAATCCAAGTAGGCTCGTGATTCTCTACGTCTCAAAAAAGTCCGAAAATCGTTAATGGAATTGGGCGTGATTTTCTAAAATGAAATTCCAGTCACAAAGATTCCTTAAAAAATTCATTCTGTGGGTGACGAAAGATACTATCGCAGTTTCTCTGTGATCAAGTCGGAAATGATTTAATCTACCTCATTCTACTTGTCTTGTTTACGGTTAGAGTAGCAATGGTGCACATATTTTGAAAAACCGAATATGGAGGGATTCTAAGGTGATTCGTGGTTCAATGAAAAGCGCAACGTTAATAGAACCCCCGTGAACCTACCCAGTGACAACAGTGACCGTATAACATATTTGAAGACTCCTCGGGAAAAACAATGAATGTCACTTTTTTCATGAAACTGAGCCTTTAATGCCATCTGTTACTAAAATATAGAACTAAACTATATTTTTTGATAAAGTCAAAGAACATGTTTAAATAGTAATATGTTATTTCAATATTTATACAAAATGAGCATAAAATGAAAGAAATATAGACTTTGAAACTATAAAAAGTTGTTTTTCTCTTTTTAATCATCTTTTGACATTCATTGTTTTTCCCGAGGAGTCTTCATTTGTGGTCGTGTTTGTATGCTCAGGGCATGGGCATGGGGTACGGGCCGGTGGGGCGGCGGCCGGAGACGTCGGACGACCGGCACGTGCTCGCCAAGCACGCCGACATCTACCCGCCCGAGCAGCAGCTGCAGGAGATCCAGCGCGCCGTGTCGCACACCGAGAAGGCGCTCAAGTCGCTGTCCGACGCGCTGGCCGACCACGCGCGCCCCAAGGTAACGACCAATTTGTCGGGCACAGTCCAACGCGTTGGCCGACCACGCGCGCCCCAAGGTAACGAGCAATCTGTCGGCCACAGTCCAACGCGTTGGCCGACCACGCGCGCCCCAAGGTAACGACTAGGGAATGCAAATCTCGCGAGATTGGGGCTCAAGCGAGATCTCGCGAGATTGTAAATAACAATACCGCGAGATCTCGCCAATTTCGAGATCTCGCGAGATTGGCAGTTTTGTGTGTTTTTTTTTTGCAAATAATCATAATATTTGAATAAATTAGAAAAAAAATAATAATAAAAATTATAAGTATTATAAGATAACATTTATTTCCACGAATTTTTTCAATAGACTTTTATGAATCAAATTGTCTATAATTTTTTAATAAACTTCTAAGTAGTAAACTTTGACGTACGTTTCAATCAAATCACTGTGGAAGCACTGTATATACATACGGTCGCGGACAGAAAATGTTTACCACCTTAAGATTCATAATTACATGCACACGTCTATACCTGACAGTCGGTATGCTTTTGATATTCTATGGCGTTATAGACCTTACTGCACGCAATGTGATATAGAATCTACTTTGAAAACTGATAAACATTTTCTGTCCGCGACCATACATAGCACAGTTTGGTTACCTATTAAAAAATAAAAAAATATTTTTTAATAGGTAAATAAAAAATAAAAAATAAAAAAATATTTTTTATTTTTTAAAAAGCAACTGCTGAGTTTCTTGCCGGTTCTTCTCAGCAGAATCTGCATTCCGAACCGGTGGTAGATTTATAAGAGCTACAAGTTGGCCTACATGAAATAAATAAAATTTGAATTTGAAATAACAAATGAGAAAAACAACCAGTCTTCTCTTCTAATATCAAACGCAAATCTTTTAGTAATTTAAAAATTAATTTGCGCACCGAACGAAACCGACAGGTTGCAACTCCGTCAGTGTCAGTCCGCGCTTCGAATAAGACTTTTTTATGCTCCAGTGCAATCTCGTTAATCTCGCGAGATCTCGCCCCTTTTTTCAGCCGAGATCAATCTCGCTAAAAAAGGCCGAGATCTCGCGAAAACGAGATCTCGCGAGATCGAGATTGCATTCCCTAGTAACGACCAATCTGTCGGGCACAGTCCAACGCGTTGCCCGATCACGACAACCGGTTTTTGACAACCTCTCTGACACGGTCTTATAATTGGGAGGTCTTGGTTTCGAATCCCGACGGGCGTAATTTGGGAATTTATAATTTCTGAATTGTCTGTCTCTGTTCTCGTAGTGGTATTGGCATGTAGAAACCTATTAGGGGTATGGGTTGAATTTACATTGCCATACCCCTTCCAAGTTAGCCCGCTACCATCTTAGACAGCATGGTCACCTACCATCAGGTGAAAGTTTTATCAAGGACTATCTTGTCTTTGAATAAAGAAAAAGGTATGGACAACTAAATTATTACAAAATATCTAAAAAAAACTGTAAGGTTGTCTTACCTTAAAATATCTGCATGAATGCGAAGCGAGAGATGTGTTCCCAAGACACTGACAAGTCTTGATAGTGTCCTTTTCTGTCAGGTATGATCGCATTGGTGAAAGTTCTTATTACTTGTATGATTTATTACTTACACTACTATATTTATTTCAGGGTCAACCCACTAAAGCAGTCGTCAAAACTGAAGACAAAAAAGACGACAAGCCAGAAGGAAAAGAAGACGGGCGGGATAATCAATTGTACGTACATATCTAGAATTCCTACTTTCGACTTTAAACATTTTTTTAAGATAAACATATTACATATTAATAACTGTAAATGTAAAAAATAATAATTCATAGATATCTTAATAACTGTAACTGTAACCATAATAACTGTAACTGTAATCTATATAATTATATAAAAAGGCTTGTCCTGACTGACTGACTGACGATCAACGCACAGCCTAAACCACTGAAGTTAGAAACTTGAAATTTTGACAGTAGGTTCCTTTTATGACGTAGGCGAGCACTAAGAAAGGATTTTTCGAAATTCGCCCCCCAAGGGGGTAAAAAGGGGGGTTAAAGTTTGTATGAAACTCCGTCATTTTTCGAGTTATACTCATGAAATTCGGTATTTAGGCTTTAAATTGAAAACAAAAAAGTACGTGTTTCACAGTTTTTAAAAATTCTACCCCCTAAGGGGTTAAATAGGGGTTGAATGTTTGTATGATAGTCCTTCGTTCTTCAAGTTATTTTTCAAGTTATGTTTATGAAACTTGATATTTTGGCTCTTGATCAAAAATAAAGAATTACGTATTTTACATATTTCGAAAATTCTCCCCCCAAGGGGGTAAAAAGGGGGGTTAAAGTTTGTATGAAACTCCGTTATTTTTCAAGCTATACCCATAAAATTCGGTACTTAGGCTTTAAATTGAAAACAAAAAAGTAGGTGTTTCACAGTTTTTAAAAATTCTACCCCCTATGGGATTAAATAGGGGTTGAATGTTTGTATGATAGTCCTTCGTTCTTCAAGTTATTTTTCAAGTTATGTTTATGAAACTTGATATTTTGGCTCTTGATCAAAAATAAAGAATTACGTATTTTACATTTTTTGAAAATTCTCTCCCCAAGGGGGTAAAAAGGGGAGTTTCAATATTCATAGTTAACACAGGACAACGTCTGTCGGGTCCGCTAGTTAATAATAATTCATAGATATCTTCAACCGATTGAGCTGAAATTTTGTATGCACGTTTAGGGATGACAATGCATGGTTAGCTGTGTGATGCCATTCTAAATCCAACATGGCGGAATACACAAGATGGCGGACTAGTTTATTTTAATGCATTTCTACAATATTAGTATCGACATCGATTGAGTAATAAAGTTAAGATTCATATCTGCAGATCGTTACATCAAATATCCGTATTCGAGTGCGTATCCGCGGATATAGGTACATTTTTAACGATCCGGCACATCACTAATAATAATGTTATTACAAGCGTGTTTTTGTCCCCAGATTCTCGTTCGTCGGTGAAGGTGAGGCGGCCCCGCAGAGCAGCGAGCCCGCGTCCGGCGCGAGCGCGGGCGCGGCCGCCGTGAGCGGGCCCGGCGTGCGCGCGCTCAAGGGCGTGATGCGCGTCGGGCTGCTGGCCAAGGGGCTGCTGCTGCGCGGCGACCGCGACGTGCGCCTCGTGGTGCTGTGCCACGACCGCCCCACCGTCACGCTGCTCAAGCGCGTCGCCGCCGACCTGCCGCACCACCTCAACAAGGTCAAGGTGAGTGCGCCTACCGTCTCTGCTCTCCTGGTAGAGCGGGCCCGGCGTGCGCGCGCTCAAGGGCGTGATGCGCGTCGGGCTGCTGGCCAAGGGGCTGCTGCTGCGCGGCGACCGCGACGTGCGCCTCGTGGTGCTGTGCCACGACCGCCCCACCGTCACGCTGCTCAAGCGCGTCGCCGCCGACCTGCCGCACCACCTCAACAAGGTCAAGGTGAGTGCGCCTACCGTCTCTGCTCTCCTGGTAGAACGACAAGCCCGACATCTATACATATAATAAAATTGTAGAAAAGTGGTGTCTGTACAATGGAAATATATAAAAAAAAAGTAGCAGGGGTTGTTATTATATCGATGCCGAACCCGAAATTGTAATTAATTTTTTTTTTGTCTGTTTGTCTGTTTGTCTGTGTGTTTGTGCACGCTAATATCAGAAACGGCTTATTCGATTTAGATACGGTTTTCACTAATATATTGTAGTAAGCTTCACTTAACATTTAGTGTTTATTTCATGTCAATCGGTTCATTTTAAAGAATCACGGCGAACATTTTTAACGTACAGAGTACGTACTACACGCCTCGCGCCTGAGCGTCGACGGTATATGCAATTCAAAATATGCTGCCCGAAAAGTCGCTATTCCACGCGAACGAAGTCGCGGGCACAGCTAGTCAATATATAAAAGCCACGCGTGCCACTAGTCACTGGTGCTACAAAAGCCACGCGTGCCACAAAGTACAAGTGTATTAGTGACACGGACGAACGTAAGGCATTTGTTGCGCGGGGACCACCTCGTGGTTTGACCACCACCAACAGCCGCTCGACCCTCGCTCGGGCGCCGACTTCCACATATCCTCAACGCAGTCAAGATGCACACGCTCGCAGCAACACCACAGTATCTACGGCAAAATTTGTGGTAACCAATAACACTTCATCCTGCAGCCCTAGTAGCTGGGATCGTGCCTGCTGGGAAAGGATATAACCTTTAGTGCATTTCAGCACTCCTGGTGATGCAATTTTGTTTCACGTCAAACTTGTACCTTTTGAATGTTTTTATACAGGTTCAGGTCTCTAGTTATCAAAAATAAACTATAAACCCTATTTCCCCGGTGTCTAACAGAATTCAATTCGCCAGGGCGCCAACGACGACGCAAAATACAAAGTGGAACTGCAACCCGCGGAAGGCGCCGTGCAGGTCTCGGACGGGACGGTCAACGTGCTGGTCAGCCTCACGTCCGCCGTCATGCGCGAGCCCGCAGGTGAGACCCCCCTCCCGCCCCCGGACCGGACCCGTCCCGTCCCGCCCCCGCCCGGACCCGTCCCGTCCCGCTGCCACGAGCGATGTTCGACAAAACCCAATTACCACTATGTGATATGTACCGCTTGTACTGTTATTACGCAGTCACGCGCGGTTTTGTCTAGATGACGCGACGACACTACTAACTGGCGTGGATTCGCTATTTCAATCTAGGTCTTATTCAATTATACTAGGCGTCATAAATTATTTTACTTCTTGGTCATTTCTATCGAGAAAAATTGGTAATAGATTGAAGGAGTATTTCCAATTAATTCACCCTATGTTTGAGACCTGATCGTTATTCCACTACTATTAAGTTGTCGGTTAGTTTGAAAGGATGCGGAATTTGTGGTACTTTCGAGTAGATTTGAAGGATTTGAACGCATCATTATAAAGTAAGTGTATCCTATGTGAGATAGCTGAGCTGAGTATTTTTAATTCCTTAGTAGCGATACTGCTTTAGTTTGTAGTGTGAAACAGTGTTCATTTAAATAAAACTGCGCAATTCGCCAAAGAGGCGTATTCGGATTTCCAATAAAATGGGTTGTCGAAATCGTCCAGTCCCACGATCGCTCTCACGAACTCTCAGAACAAACTATCTATTATAATAAATATAATTTATTACTTGTATATCTTTATATATTCTAATGCTAACTGTTTTTTCTGTCACCAGTAAAGATAATTTGTTCAAAGTTACCGCCCGGCGCCGCCGGGCACATGTGTTGAATGCTTATTTTTAGGTGTGAGTATAGGATAAGCAAAGCGGCGAGAAGAAAAGGATTTTTGATCATCCGGCGTATATCACGTGCGATTACACTCCGCACTGGTATATTGTCTTCTGAAACGGAGCAAACATTCCTCGACCCCTCTGTAACCGATACCGTGAGGCCCCGAACTAGGAGTGAGTCGTTTGATCGACGTTGCGATCCGTCGTCTGTTGCCCCCGTGCGGTCGATGCGGATGGGCGTGCGCCGTCTGCAGGCGAGCGCACGTCCATCGCAGCGCGCGCGGCGCGGGTCGCCCCTGGCCGCGGCGTAAAGGGGCGAGCCGCGCGGGCGCGCGCGCTGTCCCCTGCCCCGTGTTTGCCCCGTTTTCGTCGATGCGATGATGGTCAAACACCCTTTGTATTGTTGTCGCTAGAGGGCGGCGACATAAAGCGAGACGACAAGGACGTGCTACCGCGGCAGAAGTGTTTGGACGCGTTGGCCGCCCTTCGGCACGCCAAGTGGTTCCAGGTACATTCGCCCACATTACGCAACGTGTGCGCACTCCCGACGCCCCCGCCCCCGAGATACTGTATCTTCTGTTTTGTGTGCTTTTCGAAACTAAATTTTTGTTCATTCTTGTAACGAACCGAACCGCGCCGCTCGCCGCCCCCTCGGGGCGTCGACGCCGGCGACGTTATAATTTTTAACACTGAACCTTGTGTGTGTCGATTGCGAGATCGAGTGCTGGCCTGAGTTTAACTCAAATTTTTCATTAAAAAAAAAAGAATAAACAAAATAAACTTCCTAGTTTACGTCTCGCTCGTCGAGCACCGTCGCAACTGACCCGATGTTTCTGCCACAGTGGGAGTGCGCACGTATTAGTCACATGTTTATTTTTGTTTTACCATTTAACGTAGCGTTTATTTTAGTTAATTAAAAAAAAAAAGAACAATTGCCATAGTGAGTTTCCGCTCCCTTGAACATGTGGCTACGAGTGCTAGTCGTAGGAACGGCGCTGCGTTTCCTCGCACTTTGCCGGCCCTGGGAGAACCTTCTTTGGCGTAGCTGCTGCGTAATATTGGGGAAACACGAGATTTAAATTGACCTTACGATACTTTCAGAAGTTCATTGAGTCTCAGGTTTTTGGAGCAGGTCGCTCAGGGATAGCTGGAGTGAATAATATAAAACAATCTATTTCTATATGAATGAAATTTGATAGCGACGTTTGAATGTGGAGTAAATCATTAGGCATGGCATATCCGACCCGAAGGAAGTATGGGAATCCCACTGTGTTTTCGATTAAGAATTTCTATTTTATGTTGAATTTCACAAGCGTATCTCCTGTTTGACCTGCCGTTATATGATAAAGAATATTACACCGATATTTCAGAATGAGTTACAATCTCAAGTTTTATTAACTTATAAAATTACAATCCCCCGTAGCTACGCCGTAGGATAAGGAAGGGAAACGCAGTAGATCCTAATAAGTGGCTTTTAAACGGGCTATAAAATTGCATGTAAATCTTGTTGGGCTATACTAAGCTATTTTTCACTAGAGATGGAAACTCAAAAAAGTCTTAAGCTACAGCATGTAGATATAAAAAAGAAATCTAGCCCATTTATGAGCGCTTTGACTTGCGTGGCGGTTCACGTCGGTGTCCCGACATTACACTGTCACTGAGCTGCCGCCCGTCGACTAAGGCCCAGCTAATGGCGAGAAGTAAGCTTCAAATGGTTGGTTTTGCGAAATTAAACTGAAGTTGCAAAGAAACAAAAATAACATCTTCTATACTCCTTTTCACCTACCACACCATGATATTCGAAATACACCATTTTTGTTTTATGTAAATATATTTTATTTACGTCAATTTTACAATTAAAAAAAATCTTTTAAGAATATTTTAATTTTGTTGTAAAATACTTGAGTAATAATATTTTTAAGCCGTCCTCACACCTGAAAGTTTTACTCAAGTAAGCAGTTTACAATATTGCTTTGTGAAATATGTAAACATTCTTATATATATTTATTATTTTTGCAAAACCGTAAGTTACTCACACGATTCAAACATACAGCTGAAGGTCGGTCTTAAACAGATTAATTAAAAAAAATGCTGCGCTAAAAACATTTTGGACAAAAAATTCAAAGATTTCGAGGCTGAAATTTTGAAAAAATGTATCAAAGTGGAAAATGACTTAGAAGCTTAGCTGCGTGTTAGTTGACGGTCGGTAGTGGTGTTAGGGTTGGGGAGAGGGTGGAGCGCGGGCGCGCGAGGGCAGTGAAGGAGTGAGCTTGTGTGCGCAGGCTAGGGCGGCGAGCCTGCAGTCGTGCGTCATCATCATCCGCATCATGCGCGACCTCTGTCGCCGCATCCCCAACTGGACGCCGCTCAACCCATACGTGAGTGAACACCGTTATTATTTTTCACTGTAAAATTGATTGTTATCCTATTCAAGGGCATAAAGATCCGTTGTTACTAGTGCTTGCTAGTGAAGTTAGCAGTTATTAGAAATAATTATGGAATAAACCTCGTCGTACATAGAAAGGCAACATTTGCTGTGCGAGGCATCTACGAGTAGTTCTTTGACACCCAGTTAGACAAGTTTGTCTTTGCTTGCGGATATTATTACCAGACTATAATATTATCCCGCAAATTGTTTATTATGACATGTATAATTTTTTATTTCATTTTCATTTTTTCTTAGCTCTAACGGTAGGTAAACAAGTGGCTTCTTGCATAAGTGACGCGCTCAGCATAGCCCATAGGACGATCTTGCCGCAATCATAAATAAAACGATGCGTTTCTCCTTAACGTTTTCTGCGCTTTGTTTACCTTTTAAGACGGCTAAGGAAATAGATTATAGCCCATAGTGTACTACTAGCTACTTGTGAAGGTAGTTGATGTCATGACCTGCACGGTGCAGGCGATGGAGCTGCTGGTGTCCGGCGTGATGCAGTCGGCGGGCGGCGCGCTGTCGCCGGGCGAGGCGCTGCGCCGCGTCATGGAGGCGTTGGCCGGCGGCCTGATCCTGGAGCACGGGCCCGGCCTGCGGGACCCCTGCGAGAAGGAGCTTGTTGTGAGTGTAATATGTACTTAAGCCGCAATTACACTTGTAAGTTTTTACGTAAGTCACTTACATAACAAGCGACATGCGACTTACCAGTGTTGGCCCAAAGTTAATCTGATTAGCGATTAAAAATTAATGATTAAGGACGGGATTTCGCAAAGAGTAGGTATAAAAACGCACTTCTACACATGCACCGTTCACACGCACACACAGGCGCGGGCAAGCTGCGTTAAAAATGAGTGAATTAACTTGTTTTGATACTTCGATATAAATTTTTTATGTTTTATTTTTTTATTTTTTATTTTCGTCCGGACTTGCTGTAAACTAAGTTAGACTTAGATTTAGTCTTAGTCTTAGACTTCGATTTAGACTTTTTTAAGCCACTGGGAAATGCATTAGACTAAGACTAAGTCTCTTTAAGTCTAAGCCTAAGTCTAACACTAAGACTAAGACTAAGACTTAGACTTAGTCTTAGTCTAAGACTTAGTCTTAGTGTTAGACTTAGGCTTAGATTTGAACTCAGACTTAGTCTAAGTCTAAGTTTAATTCTTAATCTAAGTCTAAGTTGAGCAAACCAAATTGATAATATATTGAAAAGAAGAAACTAAGTACTAGGTACCTATGGTACCTTCAATATAATAGCATTATTTTAATATTTGATAGAATTTCGAAATTTCTTGCAAAGTTACATTCCCCGAATGTAGTACTGACCTGCATGTATACCTCGAAAACTTCTATTGGAACTCCTAGATCTTTAGAGTTAGTTGTATCGAGTTTGGGCTCGTTTTGTAAGTTATGATGAGATCTTACCACTGGACTTGTTAGAGTGACCTGATGGTATACTTCGAAGACTACTACTGGATCTTCTAGACGGCTACAGCTAGTTATATCGAGTTTGGGCTCGTTTTGTAAGTAATGATGAGATCTTACCACTGGACTTGTTGGAGTGACTTGGTGGTATACCTCGAAGACTTCTATTGGAACTCCTAGATCTTTACAGCTAGTTATATCGAGTTTGGGCTCGTTTTGTAAGTTATGATGAGATCTTACCACTGGACTTGTTGGAGTGACCTGATGGTATACTTCAAAGACTACTACTGGATCTTCTAGACGGCTACAGCTAGTTATATCGAGTTTGGGCTCGTTTTGTAAGTAATGATGAGATATTACCACTGGACTTGTTGGAGTGACTTGGTGGTATACCTCGAAGACTTCTATTGGAACTCCTAGATCTTTACAGCTAGTTATATCGAATTTGGGCTCGTTTTGTAAGTAATGATGAGATCTTACCACTGGACTTGTTGGAGTGACTTGGTGGTATACCTCGAAGACTTCTATTGGAACTCCTAGATCTTTACAGCTAGTTATATCGAGTTTGGGCTCGTTTTGTAAGTTATGATGAGATCTTACCACTGGACTTGTTGGAGTGACCTGATGGTATACTTCAAAGACTACTACTGGATCTTCTAGACGGCTACAGCTAGTTATATCGAGTTTGGGCTCGTTTTGTAAGTAATGATGAGATCTTACCACTGGACTTGTTGGAGTGACCTGATGGTATATTTCGAAGACTACTACTGGATCTTCTAGACGGCTACAGCTAGTTATATCGAGTTTGGGCTCGTTTTGTAAGTAATGATGAGATCTTACCACTGGACTTGTTGGAGTGACCTGATGGTATACTTCGAAGACTACTACTGGATCTTCTAGACAGCTACAGCTAGTTATATCGAGTTTGGGCTCGTTTTGTAAGTAATGATGAGATCTTACCACTGGACTTGTTGGAGTGACCTGATGGTATACTTCGAAGACTATACTACTGGATCTTCTAGACAGCTACAGCTAGTTATATCGAGTTTGGGCTCGTATTGTAAGTAATGATGAGATCTTACCACTGGACTTGTTGGAGTGACCTGATGGTATATTTCGAAGACTACTACTGGATCTTCTAGACGGCTACAGCTAGTTATATCGAGTTTGGGCTCGTTTTGTAAGTTATGATGAGATCTTAGCACTGGACTTGTTGGAGTGACCTGATGGTATACTTCAAAGACTACTACTGGATCTTCTAGACGGCTACAGCTAGTTATATCGAGTTTGGGCTCGTTTTGTAAGTAATGATGAGATCTTACCACTGGACTTGTTGGAGTGACCTGATGGTATACCTCGAAGACTTCTATTGGAACTCCTAGATCTAATCATCATAACTTACAAAACGAGCCCAAACTCAATACAACTAACTCTAAAGATCTAGGAGTTCCAATAGAACTCTTCGAGGTATACCATCAGGTCACTCCAACAAGTCCAGTGGTAAGATCTCATCATAACTTACAAAACGAGCCCAAACTCGATATAACTAGCTGTAAAGATCTAGGAGTTCCAATAGAAGTCTTCGAGGTATACCACCAAGTCACTCCAACAAGTCCAGTGGTAAGATCTCATCGTTACTTACAAAACGAGCCCAAACTCGATATAACTAGCTGTAGCCGTCTAGAAGATCCAGTAGTAGTCTTCGAAGTATACCATCAGGTCACTCCAACAAGTTCAGTGGTAAGATCTCATCATAACTTACAAAACGAGCCCAAACTCGATATAACTAACTCTAAAGATTTAGGAGTTCCAATAGAAGTCTTCGAGGTATACCACCAAGTCACTCCAACAAGTCCAGTGGTAAGATATCATCATTACTTACAAAACGAGCCCAAACTCGATATAACTAGCTGTAAAGATCTAGGAGTTCCAATAGAAGTCTTCGAGGTATACCACCAAGTCACTCCAACAAGTCCAGTGGTAAGATCTCATCGTTACTTACAAAACGAGCCCAAACTCGATATAACTAGCTGTAGCCGTCTAGAAGATCCAGTAGTAGTCTTCGAAGTATACCATCAGGTCACTCCAACAAGTCCAGTGGTAAGATCTCATCATAACTTACAAAACGAGCCCAAATTCGATATAACTAGCTGTAAAGATCTAGGAGTTCCAATAGAAGTCTTCGAGGTCTACCACCAAGTCACTCCAACAAGTCCAGTGGTAATATCTCATCATTACTTACAAAACGAGCCCAAACTCGATATAACTAGCTGTAGCCGTCTAGAAGATCCAGTAGTAGTCTTCGAAGTATACCATCAGGTCACTCCAACAAGTTCAGTGGTAAGATCTCATCATAACTTACAAAACGAGCCCAAACTCGATATAACTAACTCTAAAGATTTAGGAGTTCCAATAGAAGTCTTCGAGGTATACCACCAAGTCACTCCAACAAGTCCAGTGGTAAGATATCATCATTACTTACAAAACGAGCCCAAACTCGATATAACTAGCTGTAAAGATCTAGGAGTTCCAATAGAAGTCTTCAAGGTATACCACCAAGTCACTCCAACAAGTCCAGTGGTAAGATCTCATCGTTACTTACAAAACGAGCCCAAATTCGATATAACTAGCTGTAGCCGTCTAGAAGATCCAGTAGTAGTCTTCGAAGTATACCATCAGGTCACTCCAACAAGTCCAGTGGTAAGATATCATCATTACTTACAAAACGAGCCCAAACTCGATATAACTAGCTGTAAAGATCTAGGAGTTCCAATAGAAGTCTTCGAGGTATACCACCAAGTCACTCCAACAAGTCCAGTGGTAAGATCTCATCGTTACTTACAAAACGAGCCCAAACTCGATATAACTAGCTGTAGCCGTCTAGAAGATCCAGTAGTAGTCTTCGAAGTATACCATCAGGTCACTCCAACAAGTCCAGTGGTAAGATCTCATCATAACTTACAAAACGAGCCCAAATTCGATATAACTAGCTGTAAAGATCTAGGAGTTCCAATAGAAGTCTTCGAGGTATACCACCAAGTCACTCCAACAAATCCAGTGGTAATATCTCATCATTACTTCCAAACGAGCCCAAACTCGATATAACTAGCTGTAGCCGTCTAGAAGATCCAGTAGTAGTCTTCGAAGTATACCATCAGGTCACTCCAACAAGTTCAGTGGTAAGATCTCATCATAACTTACAAAACGAGCCCAAACTCGATATAACTAACTCTAAAGATTTAGGAGTTCCAATAGAAGTCTTCGAGGTATACCACCAAGTCACTCCAACAAGTCCAGTGGTAAGATATCATCATTACTTACAAAACGAGCCCAAACTCGATATAACTAGCTGTAAAGATCTAGGAGTTCCAATAGAAGTCTTCGAGGTATACCACCAAGTCACTCCAACAAGTCCAGTGGTAAGATCTCATCGTTACTTACAAAACGAGCCCAAATTCGATATAACTAGCTGTAGCCGTCTAGAAGATCCAGTAGTAGTCTTCGAAGTATACCATCAGGTCACTCCAACAAGTCCAGTGGTCAGATCTCATCCTAACTTACAAAACGAGCCCAAACTCGATATAACTAGCTGTAGCCGTCTAGAAGATCCAGTAGTAGTCTTCGAAGTATACCATCAGGTCACTCCCACAAGTCCAGCGGTAAGATCTCATCATTACTTACAAAACGAGCCCAAACTCGATATAACTAGCTGTAGCCGTCTAGAAGATCCAGTAGTAGTCTTCGAAGTATACCATCAGGTCACTCCAACAAGTCCAGTGGTAAGATCTCATTATAACTTACAAAACGAGCCCAAACTCGATATAACTAGCTGTAGCCGTCTAGAAGATCCAGTAGTAGTCTTCGAAGTATACCATCAGGTCACTCCAACTAGTCCAGTTGTAAGATCTCATCATTACTTACAAAACGAGCCCAAACTCGATATAACTAGCTGTAACCGTCTAGAAGATCCAGTAGTAGTCTTCGAAGTATACCATCAGGTCACTCCCATAAGTCCAGTGGTAAGATCTCATCATAACTTACAAAACGAGCCCAAACTCGATATAACTAGCTGTAGCCGTCTAGAAGATCCAGTAGTAGTCTTCGAAGTATACCATCAGATCACTCCAACAAGTTCAGTGGTAAGATCTCATCATAACTTACAAAACGAGCCCAAACTCGATATAACTAACTCTAAAGATCTAGGAGTTTCAATAGAAGTCTTCGAGGTATACCACCAAGTCACTCCAACAAGTCCAGTGGTAAGATATCATCATTACTTACAAAACGAGCCCAAACTCGATATAACTAGCTGTAAAGATCTAGGAGTTCCAATAGAAGTCTTCGAGGTATACCACCAAGTCACTCCAACAAGTCCAGTGGTAAGATCTCATCATTACTTACAAAACGAGCCCAAACTCGATATAACTAGCTGTAGCCGTCTAGAAGATCCAGTAGTAGTCTTCGAAGTATACCATCAGGTCACTCTAACAAGTCCAGTGGTAAGATCTCATCATAACTTACAAAACGAGCCCAAACTCGATACAACTAACTCTCAAGATCTAGGAGTTCCAATAGAAGTTTTCGAGGTATACATGCAGGTCAGTACTACATTCGGGGAATATAACTTTACAAGAAATTTCGAAATTCTATCAAATAATAAAATAATGCTATTATATTGAAGGTACCATAGGTACCTAGTACTTAGTTTCTTACCTTTCTTTTCAAAATATATAAAGTATCAATTTGGTTTGCTATGAACTATTTCGTGTTCGTACAGCGATGTTTTTCGATACCAGCATCTGCTTGCAACCAGCGCAGCTTCCACTCAGAAAGGCGGTCAAACGCCGACTCACAGAGTACTTTGTATATATAAGAAATAGAGACCCAACTCTAGGCCTAAAATTGGAAATGCATCACTAGCGCCCCTGGATTTGAGATTTGGAACTAATGTCGTTGAATCTATACGTACCTACCAACATATGCAAGTAATAAGTATGTACGTAGGTACAGTACCTACTTATATATATATACGTACTACTTTCTATAGGTCTACTTTTCCTATAATTTGGATTAGGAACTAAATAAAACAGTATTTAAATAAAAATTATTTATTCTTTCTATTACAATCACATATTTTTTTTGCTTTTAATTGAAATTTATCATTTATATCGTATATTTTTACTTTTCCATTTATTATTTTATTTATATTTTTGCAGTAATTGAAGATCATAAATCTTATTATTAAATCTATTACATAATTGATATTTCTGTCTTTATGTTCTGTACAATCAGCAAATATTTTAAAATCGGCTATGGCTAGTATAGCCGTTTTTAAATATTCTTTAAGGAATTTCTTATGAATATTCTTTTTTATTATTTCATTAATGATGTGTTTAATATCGATTAATAATTTATTGAAATCACTGCTGGGATAGCAAAGCCAACGTCGACCTGCGTACTCTCGGTATTTAATGTATATGCTCTCATGGCCTTCTGGTGCCATGAGTTTGTTTATGCATATATGGCACCCCTTGAAGGTTTTACTTTTAAGTTTTTTCAAAAAATAACCATTAACATATTCTAGGGGTGCCATAATAGCAGGATCTTTTTGTAATTCTTGAATGGATAGTAATTCCATGTCTATAAATTCCGAGAAGTCCACAGTTTCAGTCGACTTGGCTTCGCTATTATCAGTAATTAATAATGTGTGTAGTGCATCACAGAAGTCCCCTTCACAATTTTTTCCACGGATGTGGCCACTGTTCAGATTGTTAACCAGTAAGGTTGCATAGGAGTTTTCAAATTGATCACACGTTGGGTTGTTGTTGCGACACCCATGACTACGAATAGCACCAAAGAAATTCTCCAGTGGGTCTTGGTTTAGGTGCCGCAACCAAACAGATGTAACATTGTGATCAATTTGAAGTTTTTTTAATAAATCTTCTATGGCTTCTAATGTCCACACCCAATTATTTATTGTGGGGACATGTGCATCTACTTTCCCAGCAGGATTTACAAATTTCATTGATTTGAAAATTTTTTTTGCTTCTATCCACTTTTTGTGGTGCTCCGATGTTGGAGTCACCGGACCTAATAATGGCTTCGCGTGGTAGTTCTTTGTTGCACTCCCATTTACTGAGTCAAATATGTCATCCATAAAATGTAGTAATGATGCAGTGTCTCCACATTCCCGAGGAATAATGCCAAGATCTGAAAAGAAAACAGATTTTTATAAAAATTATATTAAGTATGTAGCTTTGTTATACTTTGTTCAATCAGGAATTTGTATTCTCACAATTTCAACTGCAACTATGAAGAACTTATAATGCAAAATGCCTAAATTTCACAGGAAGAACCTATATCAATGAAAATTTCTATACCCTCTTGAAGTAATATAATTTTCTTCACAAGTTCAGTTTGCTTTCTTGCCTCTCTGCTAGCTTGGTAATTAGTGTAATTGAAATAATTTATATTAGTGATTTCCTTTATTTATGCCCTAGGTCAAAACACAAACATGCACACAATGTGTTAATGTTTGTGTGTTCATTCATTCATTGCAGATATTGTGTTTGCATATAATTTGATTGTGTTGAAAGTATATAAAATTGTTTTACTACCCTTGAACTACATTTTGATTTTCACTAACACAACCTACACATCTATAAAAATGAAAATCAATTGCTGTGTGTTAGTCTCGCATAAATTCGACAGTGGCTTGACCAATTTTGATGCAATTTTTTGTGTATTCAAGGCATGACAATGTCTACTGGGCCTATTAGTTATATATAAACTCTGAGTCTCAGTCCTATTTGTGTATTCTCTTTTAACAAAGTGGTTCTTAAAAGGGAGTAAGTAATATTCATACCTGAAAAGCATCCCATACTTGTTGCCACTGTCCTGCTAAAAACTTGGGCTGCATGTTTCACCTTCATTTTGTTAATTTTTTCCGGATTTATAAGATTTTCTGTTAATTTTGACACCAATTGTATTCCTTCAAAAATCGGAGTTTTTTTGTGCAACTCATGTAGGTGTTCCCACTTTGCCACTTTTACAGTGTTATTCATTTCATATACTAAGTTTTTCGTCATTAAATTATTCCTCATGCCTTTTAAAAGGTGTGGGGGATCATAGAGTGGTATAATTTCCTGGTCATTTATTAATATTACTTTTTCTTTTGGTATTTGACCTCTTCTTAAATATATACCTCTGGTCTCTTCTAATAATAATTTTATTGCCTGGCGGTTGTTTGTCCCCTGATCACATATGGATGCTACTATATTAAAACCGGCTTCCTGTGATTTTTTAATGACATTTTTCAATTGTTTCGCTAACTCTGGGCCTTTTGTTGCACTTGCGGAAAAAGTATAGGCAACAACTTGTTTATAATTGTTTACCACTCCTCGTAGCATAAAAACTTGTGCGTGGTTAGCAAATTCGGGTATTCTTATTTGCCCATCATCCACAAATCCTGTAATGATATTTTTCCTTTCATTGTATGTTATACCAGATTTGAGAGAAACCTCATCGAATATTAGAACAGAAAGCTTTTCTTCATTTTTCATACTATTTGTTTTTATCTTCAGCTGTTCAAATAAGTTTGTATTAATTCCTGGATGGAGATTTGTTTTCTGCAAAACTTTGATAAGAGTTTGTGGAGCAGGTAAAATGAAAATTTTCCTCAAGAAGCGGTATCCTTTAGGACTTTGTTTTAAAATTGACAAGCAATTTATTTTTTCTTTAAAAGTAAAACGTCGACCTTTAACTTTTTTGTTATTTTCACGCCATTGTATTTGCATCAATATTTTTGCAGCAGTTGAACAATTTTCAATTGCATTTAAAAATTCAGGATTTGTTGCAAATTTTTTAGCAGCTCTTAATTCTGCTGACTGCCTCTTTGCTTTACTTTTATATTTGCAAATCTGAACTTTGGCTGCATTAATCTTCTTATGCAGTTCAATTTCAGTGTCTGTCATAAATAATCGTTTTGTTTTCTTATTGACTTTTGTTATATTTTGCCTGGCTACTTTTTCATCTGCAATATAAACAAAGTAGGGTATTTAATATTAAAATTCTGACATGGTTATCTATTTTTATATAAATACACCAGTAATAAAGATTTAACTTACAACAATTACAAAAACTCACAAATATATCTGTGCCTCCTGTAATAAGTGATATAATTAAAAATCAACACTTTAAAGGAGAACAAAAACAAGATTTAAAAAATTCTAGTTTGCAATCTAAGTGGGCTATGTTAAACTTGAGTTTTTTGTAGATAAAAACATTAATTTTCACTGCACATTTAAATTTTTGTGGTAAATATCATAGTTTTGAAGAATTTCTAGATAAACCTGTGGGTTTTACTTTTTTATTTCTAATAAAATTATTTCTAATAAAATAAAATAATATAAATAAGTTATACATAATAAAAATTACGTATAACGGCCGAATTGATAATATCCTCCTTTTTGAAAGTCGGTTAATAAAAAAACATGAGTTAGACCAAAAAATCCTAAACTTTTTCTATTAATTCTATATAAAAATCACAAAAAGGGTACAGCTTGACTTAAATCACTCATCACAGGAGGCACAGATATATAATTTAGGATTACAATTTTTTATCTTGAAAATCTAGTAATTATGATATATTATTTACTTAAATAACCTTACCATTTTTTTGAGGACCATCTTTCTCATGTGTCTCAGTCATTATTGAGGCGCATGGAGATAGTGCTTTGCTAGTTGTTGCAATATTTGGATGTAACATGTTGGCTCCAACTAATGGATCTGAAATAATAAAAATAATGTACTTATTATGTGTTTTTCACTGTTCCAAGATCTTTATAACTTCTCAGTGCTTACTACTACTTATATTACTTTTCAGTTAGCATAATGTTTTTAAACTTGTACATATAATTTTTCATGTACTGGTTTTTTTAGTAATTATTATTAACCTGAATGCAAATTTTTGTGTCTCTAACTCCAAAAACATAGGACTTTCTTACAAACTTCCAACCCCTATTTTACCCCCTTAGGGGGGGGGCATTATAATAAAAGCATTTGCATTGCATGCATGAAGAATAGAAAAAGAAGTAACTATACATACATACTAAATTGAAAATTATTTCTTTTTAATTATATCTACTTGAAATAAAACAATTTTTTCTGCTGTTCAGTATTAATGTTTGTTTTTAAACTGAGTATCCATGTTGTATGTATCATCCCTATCCCTTATAGGGATAGGGACGATTTGTATAATAATAATTATGTAAATATTGTGGTTTATATTATTATCACTAGCTGATATCCTAGCCTAAAGGCTGAAATCTATATACCGCACTCTTACTCTGCTCACACTTAAGTTAAGACAAGACAAATATATGTCAGAGCATGTTCATGTCTCGTTTTAACTTTCTCTTAAGTCTGAGCTAAGTCAGAGCACACTCTATAGATCTCAACATTAGTCCTATCAGAATTATACTGAATTTATACAAAAGGCCTATCATGAAAATTTAAAAAAAAAACATTAGTCAAATTGGTCCACCTATTCTCAAGTGATGTGCTTACCAACAAACAGCATTTCATTTTTATTTACACAGATCTATAACAAAAAGTACTAACCAATATTTTCCTTTTGCAAGATATCTTCTAGCATGTTCATTTTCATATGTGTAGGAGACAAATTTTGACAATCTAGAACAAACAAAAATATACAATATAGTCTACAATATAGTTTGCTTATTTGGAATGCCATTTACTGCTACTAAAAGGTACAAAATCTTGGTATTGATAACAAAAGGATAATCCTGTTGTTATCAATACCAAAATTTTTATCTGGAAAGTAGAACTAGTTCAAGCATATCTTCAATATTCAATGCACTCCTCATCCATGGCCTATTTGTTTTTTACACCCTGTATTTTGTAAATACTTTGTAATACCTACTACAATATTCAAAGAAAGTACCTGTTACACTAGTTGGCACTTCTGGTATAGTTTGAAGGTGCTGCAAAGGTTGAGTTTTACTAGATAAATCTACATTCATGGTTTTTTCACCTGGAACATAATGAAAAAAAATGTTAATTACAATAATTTGTATAGAAAATTTATATCTTCTAAGTCAGTTACCTAGCTAAATTCTATATTACGTTGATTTTAATTTTTAAACAAGAATAACAAAACAGTATGCAGTTTCAAAAGCTAGTGTATAATTTTTTTCACATTTTGAATTCTCTAAAATCTCAGCTCTCTCGGAATAAATGGTAGAATTTCATACCTCTTGATGTTGATGGTTCTACTGTATTTTCATCAATAGTCTGGATGAGTTTCATTGGTTTCCTTTCAATAAATGTGTACTTTCGGCAGGTCAATGGTCCTGAAATTCAAAAGAAAATGAATGTTACTTAAATACATGTTATTAACAGGAACAATAATTTTTGAATCAAGAGGTGTTATGGATAATTTACAGTCTGATGCAAACCTTAAAAAGTGTTGAAAGTTAACTGCTTGACGGTTCAAGCAAGTAAGGTCAACTGAAATCTTCCTGCTGATACCTAATATCAAATCATACAATGTTCTCTCAAAACATTGTTTTGATGCATAGTCATTGAATTTGAATCAGACTATATGCTAAAACAATGTTTATACATTGTAAATGTACAACTAATATTAACAAACCTGGCATATTTAATGTTGGTACAGCTATATTGCTAATTTTGTTGCTGCGACATAGATACTTGTCTTCAAAGTGTCTACGGCACACACGTCGGTACTTATATATGTGCTCATTTTCTAGGCCAATAATATCACCACCAACTGCATACAACCAATCATTGAACCGCTCCCGTTCCTTGGCTGGATTTGGAAATCGATGCAGCACTTGCATGCCTAGAATTAATGAAAAAAATATGATAAAGTTAGATCTGCAGATTTGTATCGGTGGTACTGACTGACTTATAAATTGGCAATGTGCAAAACTAAAAACGTTTCACTTTTAACCCTTCCATGTCAAGTTGGCCGTCGTCAAAGGTTACAAAATGGCATCATACTGTACCGTTGACAAGAAAATAATAATTGCATTATTTTTGGAGTTAGTTATATAGGTATGTATTAGCATTTAGCTTTGTACATAAAGATAAATAATTTTTGATGATGTTTAATGACTAACATCAGATTAAAACTCTCTTATATGTGCCCTTAACCCTAGCCGGATCAAGGAATGGTAGCTAAAAGGAAATTTGAACGGTGCAACACTTAGGTACCTATCGGGCAGTTATCGGATTACCTACCTTGACTTTCCTCACACCCGGGAACACAGCAATGTTTTGCTGATGTCATGATTACACTAGAATTACTACACTATAATACACTAATTATTATAATAGTACTTAAAGAATACAAAGAGTCCTGCCTCAGTTTTACAAATAAAAAATACACTAAATTAAAAGAGTCCTATCTCAGTTGCACAAAAACCACTGTAATAAACTTAACCGGAGGAACCAAGGCTCAACTCAACGGTAAATTCTCACAAGCAAATTTTATCCAAAAAATTAACAACGTAACTCGCATGCAGTTAACGTCGACATTTTTGAATTTCTTGACCCAAGAGAATATAATCACTCCGTTTTATGACAGTGACAGTCAGCGCCATCTATTAAAGACTATTCAAAAGTACGCAACACTAATCCCTCTGGACTTGGAATTTTGAACTACATGATTATAATACTGCAAAAATAAAAATACTTTTTGTATTACTAAAAGACTTACAGTTAAGTGTGCTATGCAAATTTATAGTTTAGTACGCAATGCATTTCCCTGTTTTTAATACTAAGTTTACGCACCCTGCGCCGACTGATTGATATTTGAATTTTGAATTTTGAAATGGAATCAAACCAGTGACCGAGTAAAATCAAAATAAGCCTTATTGCACATTATTTTAAGATTCGGTTTAAACCAAAATTTGTGAAAAAATTACACGCGATGCTATATTTTTTTTTTATACTATTTGTACTATTTTTTATATTTTTCTCTCCAAGATTTTGAGTTGAACATATCTGCTAACAGATAGTATTTTTTAATTACATAAAACCGGTATATTATATACAAGAAATGTACCTAAAGTCGCCCCAAAATCGTGAATTTTGTGTGAAGAGGTGACGGGAAATAATTTTTATAGTACTAAAAATTGAGATTTTGAACAAAATCAACTCCCAAGATTTGGAGATTAAGGACCAATCTATGTGTAGCAATTTTTATTTCCATCTTATTTGGTTTAACTTAGTCACAATATGTACCGAAAGTCACCCGATATGCGGAAACGCACTCTTAAAAATCATAATCAAAAATTTGATTAATGATTAATAAATCATAATCAAATTTAAAACGATTAAGATTATTAATCATTATCATTAATGATTAATTTGATTATTTGATTAACTATTAACTACTTATTTATTTATTTTCCGATTTTGCAGTAATTTATTGTTAATTTTCACCACTGACCACCACTCATCACCACTCACCACTTATCAGCACCCACTCATCACCACCCATCACCATACACCACCACTTACCACTCATCACCACTCACCACCAATCAACACTCATCACCACCCAATACTCAATATATTTTTATTGTCTTCGCCAACCAAAAAAAATCAAGTTAATCAATTAATAATTAGTGATTAATGATTAACGTCAAAAGTAATCTTGATCATGATTATAAATGAAAAATTATCACTGTGCAGTCCCTTAGTTCCCTATAGGTATATTTTACGGCTGTAGGCCATAAGAATGCGCTGTATATTATGTGCATTGTAATCATTTTCCTGAAAAATTAATGGGCACATTTAGTACAGCGCATACAACAGATTTTTAGATATTTTTAAAGTTATATTGGTCACCCAATACGCGTAGATCGATCGGACGTGCGTTTTAAAATTTTTTTATTTTATGTCTGGTCTGTAATTTTTGTTTCTTTTTGTTTGTCCATATTGCTGTCAGCTAGGACTCTTTTCTAATATAATGATATAGCTGCGAGGTTTTCTTTGGTAATAACTATATGACGATATTTTGACGACCTCCCTGGCGCAGCGGTGAGCGCTGTGGTCTTATAACTGGGAGGTCTCGGGTTCGATTCCCGGCGGGGGCAATTTAATAATTTATTATTTCTAAATTGTCTCTGGTCTGGTCTGGTGGGAGGCTTTGGCCGTGGCTAGTTACCACCCTACCGTCAAAAACGTGCCGCCAAGCGATTTAGCGTTCCGGCACGATGGCGTGTAGAAACCGATTAGGGGTATGGGTTGAATTTACACTGCTATACCCCTTCCAAGTTAGCCCGCTACCATCTTAGACTGCATCGTCACTTACCATCAGGTGAGATCGCAGTCAAGGGCTATCTTGTCATAGAATAAAATAAAAAAAATATGATGTGAATGTTCAGGACGCTCTCGGCAACATGCCGGCACAGAAGCGCGAGGACCTGACCGCGTCCGCGCAACAGTTCCTGAGACAGATCGCCTTTAGGCAAATTCACAAGGTACGTATGTTAACAACAATAATAGTGATCCGAGTTGAGGCTTATTACGAAAATAACGTATGTTTTCAAATCAATGACGACGTTTGTAATCTTTATAATATATATAAAAGAAAATCGTGTTATTTACACTATTTATAACTCAAGAACGGCTGAACCAATTTGGCTGAAAATTGGCGAGGAGGTAGCTTAGAACCAGGAGACGGACATAGGATACTTTTTATCCCATATACTATAAAACAAATAGAGTTATAACTGTTTGAACAATCAAACAGTTATAACTCTAGAACGGCTAGACCGATTTTCATGGTTTTTGGTTTGTTGTATTTGTCTCCGTCCCGAATAGCAGACTTTTAAAACATCGGAAAAATTCACGAGAAAAAAATTATGAAAAAGTTTCATTTTCTCATTCTGTTCCTCGGCTTGGTATCTATGCAACGGGTAATGGCAATAATTTCCGTCTGCAGGTGTTGGACATGGAGCCTCTGCCGAAGGTGAAGCACGCGTCGGGCGGCTGGAAGTTCCCCCGCAAGCGCAGGCGCTCCAACACCGACGCCGACGCCGACACGCCCAACGGTAAATATACCTACTATGCGTACAGATAAAGAATGGGATTAGAAATGGCGGCTCATTATGCCGGTACTGTCAGCATATACGGGATTTATAGCGAGCGACAATTTGTTAATAAATAATCAATAAATTATAATATACTAGTAAATAATAATAAACTTTATATATTTTTTTAATTCAAATAATGTAATCATTTTTGGCTTTATTTAAGAATTAAAATAATCTTGTAAAATTATGTTTTGCACGCTGTTGATTACCAATAAATAAATAAATAAAGACCTGTCATCTTATCGGTTTATTGTTGTTGTCCGTACCGGCGAATGTGAGTATAGATAGCGACAGTGTGCGAGTGAGAGGTGAACGGAAGCGACGCCATTTTCAATCGCATTCTTTAAATGTACGGGTAGTACACGTACCTTACAATCCAGTACATCCAACCGAGGACTGATTTCTATTGCATACCAGTATAAAATGACGGCGAAACTAGGGATGGACTTTGATATTCCACGCGGACGGAGTCACGTGTATCAGCTAGACGCTGATACAAGTAGAAAATGTGTGCATTACACAAAGTAGTTTAGTTAAACTTGTTGCAGATTAATTAAAGTTGACAAAAAAAAAGAACCTTTGAACCTTTGTCACAAACAAAGAAGACCAGTAAGGCTAACATCCGTGTCACGAGAAAATTTTGTCTACCCATTTACTGGAGAAATCTCATACACATTCTCAAGTAAATGGGTATACAAAACTTTCTTGTGTCCAACATGTTAGCCCTACAGGAACCTTTACGACAACTTCTATTGCGGAGATATATAGAGTTTACTTTGACTTAACTTAGCATTAAATAGAGTTAAAATGTGACACAAATATGTTCTGACATAAATCTGTCCCGTTTTAATTCTATCTGAAGTCCAAGCTAAATCCGAGCACTACAGATTTCACCCTAAAGCCTTATTTGTGGTTTCCAGGTGACGGCAAGGTGGTCAAGACGGAAGAGAAAACCGACGCGTCGGAGAACTCCACCAAGAAGTAACGCATTTACCCCTTCCCCCCCACCCCCACCGCACGGGGGCAGGACCTACAAACGTGAACACAACCAATCTAAAATTTGATAGTGAATATTATTATATTGTTTTCCAAAAATTTATTTTCTAAGATATACATGATTGTATATTCGATCAGTTTTATGTGAGACGATGCTAACTGTAGAGGCACGCAACACGGGTGGGGAAATTGTGGGAAAATTTTCATTTCTCTATGAAAGCTGAAAGTTTTACGGTTCCTCTGAGTAAGGCTGCCTGTCCATTGAAGCGGATCTCAGCGGAGATGTGTCCAGTGGACCGATGATATTATTGAGAGATGACGTGACAGTGATCGCGTCATACATCAATGACCTGATAAGTCTGCGAAACACGTCTCCGCTCCGCTTCAATGGGCAGGCAGCCTTATTTAACTTACATAAAGCCTTAAAAACTTAAAAGGTCGATGGATCAACCCATAGTCTGACATAAATCTGTCTTGAATTTGAGCAGTGATCCTTAAAGTCTGGCGGTATGTTTCCTTTTGACAATATACAAAACAACACCATTTAGGTGTGTGAAGGAAAAAATGTTCCCAATACACACCCAATCTTCTCCAATTAAAATATTACTTACTTTTAATTTTGACTGAGTATTCACACAAAGAATTCCACTGTATTTGTTAGTTATAAACATAATGTTCAAATCATACAGATGTGTCTAGCCTTGTAATATACCTAGCCGAGTTATTCATGTCCAAAGAGGGTTGAGGAACAAAGTTTCAGTTGTAATGTAGTAGTTATCGACATTTTCCCACGACTTCTCTCGCCAATATCTGTCACTGGCACGCGACGCAATTTGCGTGAAATATATTTTGTGTACCGCGTTTTGTCACGCAAAGTTGTATAAATATTATTTTTGTGGCATTGATCGATCTGTCCAAAACTACATTATATTATTGATAAAAAAAAAATATAATTATAGTCCAAGAGTTAGGAGTTAGTAGTATTTTAAAATTAGATGTTGGCGCTAATTCTGTCGTACACAATCTCTAGATTTAAGCTTTCACAGGTTCAAATGTAGTGCGAGCCTTTTCTATAAGAGTCACTTTTAAAAAGGCTGTTTCAAATATTTATTTATTTTGTGTACCAGATAGCTCATGAAATAAGAATAATGATGAAATTAAATAAAACTTCAAACTAATAGTTTAGTACTAATTAGTAACAGATTTTTTTTTTTTCATAAAAACTTAAATTAACCGGTAACTTGCATAAAGAAGAGAGATTGTGTACATCGAACTAGCGTCAGTATAGGATACGAACTATATTGTAATTAGTGTCGTAATTTAAGGCGAAGATTTGACAGAGGTAGGGAATTGTCTGGCGTCATACGCCATTGTCGGGTCGATGAAAGGCAAAGAGATGGGCATAGATAAGTTTTTTTTATATCTCTAGGGTCTCAGTATTTTTGACTTGGAATATTAGTTCCTCAATCAGCGTGAAAAGCGTCACCGCTTCAGCTGAAAAAGTTATTATTTAGTTACATTTGACAATTTCTAAGTTATTATGATGTTTATACTCTGTAGACTACATGGAACAGAAATGGTTGATTCATTCAGTGATTCTCCCATACCTGTGCGACGAAGCTTCGACTACTGGTCTCATTTGATTTTAATACATTTCTTATAAATAATATAGAAACATGTTTAACTTATATTATTATTACAATTATATTACTAAATATTATGTAAAGTTAAATTTCATATTTCTATTTTATTTGTAAGAAATATATATATTTCTTTGAATATATTCAAATAAAATGCGCCAGGGGAATCAACTGTATATGCCAAAGATGCCCCCCTTACGGCGTGTTATACACTTATTCGGGTCGGCATTAGTCAGGACACGCGAATGGTAAAATCAAAGCGTACATATTCGGGAGTAATAACTTCGGGTCGGCTTTGTTCTTCAACAAACACTACACTAGTTTTTCACGACCAGTAGACGAAGCTTCGACATAGGTCCGGAGCGACACATGTTTGTCTACCTGTACTGAAATGTTTCGGTACAGCTAACCGAATATGTGTATGATTTCTTTTTACTCACTCTATCATGGTGGCTTCTCCAGCCAAACACCAAATTGTCTTGTGTTTAGTTCTATTGTAATTACGTTAATTCAAAATTAACAGTTGTGTGATGTTATATCTATTAGATTTTTTGTTCCAAACTTATAATAAGAACCTAAAGATAGATGAAATCATATAACACTGTGAACTTTTGTCCTTTTTTTTCCAATTGAGGAAAATTGGTTTTTGTATTTATCTTATGGAACGACTACTTTTTAAATATTAATGTCAATAAAGAGTAAATACAAAAATGTTACTGGTTTTTTCTTTCAATCTGTACAAAAATCACAATATGAAGTATCTGTCTGTGACTTCGAAATAACTGACTCTTAAAGATCGATGAAGATCTGACCGATGCCATGAATGGTAATGTCAAATCGTTTTGAAATGAATTTAGTAGACATCTATCTAAAAGTTTTCAGTAATATCAACAAATAATTTGAAATACCTATCTAATGGATAAAATGCTGATCTGCATGTTGCGCGATTTATCATTTATTTCCCAGTGAATGGATTTTGGACAAAGGTCAAAGTAAAATAAAGCTGTTTTCGCTGCACCTCGGCGCGGTTTTTGCTGCTTTACAGAATCGGGTTGAACCATATTAACATGGTATGGTAGCGACATGCGACGCCAGCAGCGTTCATGAGACGCTAGAACTAGCCTGACGAGATTAGTGTCGCTTGTTCACGCACCATTATTTTTCTTGGCTGATGACTTTGCGTAGACGCCAAGCCATCGCCAAGTGAGGTAGGGGTCGAGGTAAGTACATTGTAATACAAGTTGACACGTAACGACTGGCGGCGGTGCCGGCACCGCTACCATGACATCTTAATGAGATAGGATGTCATGGCAGCGATGCCGAAAAAATCAAACACTTCACTTTCTGGCAGTTTGTATATAATTTATTGTTATCCATTATAATAATTTGTTTGTACAGTGATGTTTGTGTCCAACAAAATAAAATGCAAATAAGTAATTAAATATGTAAATTATAAAAGTCTTCAAAACAAAACCCTTTTAGTTCTTTACAACGCTTGCTCGAGGTTAAATATAGGTACCTAACTATATCCCGTGCGAATTAACATGGCACTTCGAATGAATCACGTCTAAGTTTTGAGTGCAAAAAAAATATATATTTTTTATTTTATTATTATTTGGATGGATGGATGGTTTGTTAATCAATCACACCACAAAACGGCTGAAAGGATCTGGATGAAATTAGGCACAAAAATAGAGAAATAAAAAATAGGTTGTTTCCGAGCCAGGTGCCATGTTAATGCGCACGGGTTGTACCTCCGTGACGAACGTAAGTAGGTACGTTAAAATATATTATGACATTTTGTATTTATTTACAGATGCTATTAAACGAAATCTAGTGACGTTACTAAATACTTAAATAAAAATAATAAATTCAAATTTCATAACACTGACCAAAATAATATTGTATAAACAGTACATAATTTAGTTCGATGAAACTTGCATTTTATTTATTTTGAACAACAAACGTTAAGAAACATGTATTTTACTAAGGTTTCTGTGATGTTTTCGCCCAAACGAAGACTTACACAAATCTATAATAATTAAGTTATAATTTTACACAATTCCAAAAAAACTGCCTAATTTTTAAATGCACACCAACCTGGCAGCGAAGTTACGTAGATTATGTCAGTCATATTTACTAATATTTTAGTGTAGTGCCCAATGTTTTTGGCAACTACCAGCCAATGTGTAGTAAGGCTTTTAATCTTAATGTCATGCGATAATTTTTTTTTAATTGGCTGGTAGTCGCCGAACGCAAGGGCCAATATCTACTGAAGCTTTTGGATACTTCGTTGAAAATGGATAACTTTGCTATGAACACCAACAACTGAATTTTAAAAAGGGTTATATTCATTCTGTATCTAGAAATAAAAATTTTCCCATTGCAATTAGGGGTTAAAATTATAGGTTGGATTATGAAATAAAATTTATAAAAGTTTGGGCGTTTTAGCTAAAATAAAAGCTTTCGAAAAAAGATTTTACCCCGATTATAATGCAATAGAAAGCGAGCAAGTCGATTGGTGATACCACAAATGTAACAATATTATGGATCGGGATTTATCGTTATACCTGTGGCCGCCATGATACTAGGTTGTCATCTTAAATAGATTCAATTTTTATTTCCTCTACCAATTTAAGAGGAAATAAACAATAATAAGCATTGTTGCATTGTTGAGGCAGATGGGAGCCAATGTATGTACATAAAACATGCATGATAATAAACAGAACTCATTTAAAAGTCAAAGTAAAAATTTTTTTTGTGTATTTTTTTTTTTTTTGATTTTTTAAAATGCTTTTTTTTATATTTTTTTGGCAATTTTTTATGTTTATATATATATATATTTTTCATTTTTGGTTTTAAATATTTTTACAATAACAGTTTTCGGACATTATATTAACAGTTTTCTTACAAATTACTCATTTTTAACAACAACGTTTATTGTACTTCGGAAAATTCAGCGTGGCAGAATGCCTCCTTATATAAAATATAAAACTTATTTAAAGAATGCTTAAAAAGTTGCCAGGCGAATATCTGTCTTATGCAATGGGTAACAAAATGCGAGTAAGGGCTGTTTGTTAGGTTTATAAAAAAAAATTAAATCAATGCATTCAGGAATTTAAATAAGTAACAGTAACCAAAAATTTAAAAGACCAGTTCATGTGGTTAGATTGAGCAATATTATATAAAATGTAAACTGATATAATGCTATTTTCATACAGCTAGCCTCAATTACACATTTTTAATTGATTTTGATTGACAGTAAAGTTTCTTGAGCTTTTAATCTGAGCAGCTAAGTCTGACGTCATAGCTGAAAAAGGCTCGTAAGAGACAGAAGATGCAGTACAAATTCAAGACTAGTGACACAAACTAGAGAAGTATACTCTCTATTTTGTTCAAGAGACCATCTGAGTTGGTCTGTCGATACTTGTGACGCATTAGAGATCAGGGTTCCAACTTGGTTGGTGTACATCTTAACAAAATTTTAGAATAAGAATTCCTATATTCTAAGATATTATAACAATTGTACAATCTCTTCTTTATTTTAAAGATATGCCTCTCTTATATTTAACCCCTTCATATAGGAATCCTGAGGTGTAAGCTAAGTATATACAGGATGTTTTATTTATTTGGAACAGTATGAGAAAAATTATTATAATATCATTTTGTCATACTATATACAAACAGGAATGGTTGTTCACAAAGTGCTCGTCTAAATCGGCAGTTCTGGAACGTTATCAAGTGTAAAGTATGGGCTCTACTTTTCGATCTGCCAATTCAGGTAAGATTGTGTACAGCCATCTCAAACATATAAATCACCCTGTATATCTATAATATCAGCATATTACAGCACGCACAGCTAAATTTATATTATAATGTATGATATAGTAAGGCAACACAACAATTTAGCACCATAACGTTCACATACAATTTCTTATTGTTCATATTATTGACGCGCAAAAATGGGCATTATCTAAGTCAGCTGTGGAAAATTCACGGCGAATTTTTTGACCGGTTTTTAAATATCTGGTAAAAAACCCGGTTTCAAGCTGGTCTTGAAACCATTTTTTTTATTATTAATAAACCGGTTTCAAGACCTGGTGTGAAGAAAATAATTTTGTTAAATATTCTGGACAATAGATCTTTAATAACGCAACAGTTACTAAGGGCGGACTGACGACCGAAAGGTCGCCGATTCAACCCCACCACATGCACTATTGTCGTACCAACACCTTACACAAGCTTGCCTATTAGTGGGGAAAGGGGAACATACCAACATATGGTTAATATACTTTAAAAAAAAACACAAGACTCCAATCCAAGTTACTCTCCAAGTTACCAAGAGGTGATTTGAGTAAACTTTAGAATGCTACAACTATCTCAACATGACTTTGTACATTTTGTTTTGTGTCACAATTTCTAACGTTACACTATTGTTTAAGAATCGTCACACTGAATCATTATATTTTATTGATCACATTTTAGAGAAAATGGCACTGCCATTTCAGATGTAATGTGTTTTTTATATAAATATATTTGTCATAATTAACATTCCCCTTTCTCCTTCGAATTAAGTGTAATACTTTTGCTCGGGACGTTGGAAAAGCGCAACGGTGAGGTTTGATTGACCATTTGGATTATAGGTCCTTAGGCTCAATTTACATTGCCGCGGAACGGAATGGAAGCGAATTTTTGTAACGAAATTGTACATACATAATTGTTAATTGTGTAACGTACAAACTAGATATGATGAGCCAAAAAATAAGTCGCGCGTTTTTCGGGGAATTCTGCCGCATTCTCCAGGCTTTCCTTCTTTTTTAGCTCGTATCTAATTTGTACGTTACACAATTAAAATAGAACTTATTATAACTATGTACAATTTCGTTACAAAAATTCGCTTCCATCCGTGCCGCCGCGATATAAATAATTCAGTCTTACCCGTTGAGAATTTAAGTTCCATGAGTCATTTGATTTACGAATTTACTATGAATATAGCATCAACGCGTCAAAAAAGAGCTCGATCCAATTCTTAACTATAATAAGAGCTGGTTTGAGCTCAGTTCATTTATTAAGAAACTGAACCTTAATGTTCCAGTTATATGGTTAATTTTTGTAAAACGATTATATTATCTATAGCTGCGTTTGTATACATATTATGACTAGACATGACTATGACATATTTTACCTAGGAATTTTTGTAGGTCTTCAGATTTTTAGATCTATTTGTTGGAAAACAGTCAAATGTATTCTGTCAAAAGTAATTAAATTTTACACAGCTGGTTTAGTGTCAATGTTCATTACAACACATTTAAACAATAGCACCTCTTATTAGAAAATGTACTAGCCTTTAATGTAAATTATTGCATCGATACATATATTTAGGTAACAGTTAACAAAATTTAAAAAAAAAACAATATTTCACTGGAATGTCTCTATGTTTACAATATTCTTACTAATATAAACACATTGCTTATAGACAATTAAAAAAGTATTGCGATTCTTCAGTTTTTTTTAAGTAGGAGATCGTAAAAACATCGCAGAGACGCCATATTATAGCGTCATTTCTGCGGCGCCATTGCGGCGTCTTACATAGAAAAATCCCTGTACCACATGACCAACTGTTACTGACACTATAGGACGAGAAATCATATACAAGCAGTGTATTTTATATTAGTGAGAACCGTAAATATATAAGATAAAATAACAAAGCAATAACTATCTTGTCTGTCAGCGTCACTGAACACACTATCGTCGCATCATATACGCTCACTGTACGCTACTGTGTACTTTCGATTTGACGTCATTCGCAAGCTGTATCATTCGTTTTATATTATAAAATGGAAGATGCACGTAAACGATCATGACAAGCGTCAAATGACGACTAAAGCATGACTCACATTAAACCGTGCCGTGATTAACTGCTTGTGTGAAGTTGTTCCGATTTCGACCATGACGAATATGATTGTTCATACAAAAGCATATTAGACCTTCTGACTATCCCACATCCATTGCTCGACAAGACGTAATGTGAGTTATACTTTATCCTAAGGCCGAATAGCTGCCAGCGTCAAAGACAACGTTATTGTGTCCATACTTTAAGGCCACGAGAATTTGCATCGCCTTTTGTAGCCAAAGTGTACACAACTATAGAATATATGAACAGCGCGGTGTGACGATTGCAATCACCTCTTATTGGCCGACTCTCTTGGCTAAAACGCATTGTAGCAGCAAAAACGCAATAAATTCAGCCAATTGCCAGCTAATTTTCGCAATCGAGCAGCAGAACTCAGTTGTTTTTGACGCTTGCTTACTTGAAAGCATATGTATATGAAGCGACGTTGCACTGGGGGCCTACCGCCAGTGAGTAAAGTAGTACATTACAATATAGTATAGATGTCATACAATGAAGACCTTAAAGTTAGTAGCATAAGGTCCTCATTCTATGACATGCCAAAACAACATTGAAATAATATTACTTTACTCGGTGGTAAAGCCTCAGATGTTCCGTGTCGACTGGACAAGCGCACAGCCCATACATCGCTACGGCGCAGCGGATCGCCTAGTCCATGCACCGCCAAGCGTAAAAAACCTAAACGCATACACAATACACAAGTGTCAAAGATTTTTTTTTTGTCATTTACTCTTTACACCATACAAACAACAACTATTTACATAAAACATAATATTACAATACATAGCTAAAACATCCCAAATAACATTTTTTTTTATCTCTTTCTCGTTTCTTACTATGTACAATATTTAAATAACTTATAAACAATATATAAATACTAAAAACGAAGATGCGTATATCGAGGCAGCGCCACTATCTATTAGGTCTAACCGCACAGATGCGTTTTAATCTTGCGTTGGCGCGGATATTTCTCATGATAATGATAATTACTAGCGCATGCATTAAAGTCTGTGACGCAATCTTGACCATGTACACTGTACACTACATTGATGCAAGCGTCCGAGTGCGCGTTAACGTACACGCTAGCGTATACGTACACCCTTGGGCGGACGTACACGTTAGCGCATGCGTAAACTAATGCATTTCGAAAGTGCTCATTACGTACACACGTCCACGTCTATATATGTTGTAACGCTAGCTAAAACTGCACTTGTACAGTTAGACCTACTTATTTTCTTTTTTGACTTTACTCAATAGATTCTTTTTGTATTACAGGGTGAGTTTTTTTTAAAGAACAATGGGATTCTACGGCGGCTTACCTAACTGTTAAAGATAGAAACACTAGTTCATAGAAAGTTATTCATCCAAATATCTCTAATTTGCCTACAGAATATATGAAAATAAGTTCATCATTATTTATATTGAAATTCCTCAGACATGTGATTTTTAAAAATAGTGTCAGTTAACCTTATGCTAATTTTTTTTTTACATTGTATCGATATTGGCCCGAACAATCCTTGAATAGCTGATAGGTTTCTAAGAACAAATCTATCTTTGACGGTTGATGTAGCTACGGGGTAAAAACACACCCTGTATAATGTCACACAAAGTGAATTTGGGTCTAATTTCACGCAAACTTTGAAATTTTTTGTGATAATTAATCTACTATCAGTCGTGTTGATTGAGATCAACATGCGATATAAACATTTTCTTTTAGACAGTACAATTAAAATTTTGACAAAATATGGACAAGTATCAATCTGTACTGCCTTAAATTTATCATTTAAGTGTATTAAAATACTCACAGGCGCAGTTTTGGCCCACCGCTAACTTCATTCTCAATAGCTCATCAATATAAGGTACCGGGAGTGGTTTAGATTTTAATGTCGAAATGAGGGTCCAAATCAAAATACCTTGACTTCATTAAACTTTGCACAAACCATGGCAATTCATAGCACAAACTCATCGAAAAAAAAATATATATATTTCATTGATTTTGTAAAAAATAATATAGTAAGTAGCGTTAAATTCCAAATTGACTTCGATATATTTAAGGCAGTTCTCAGATTCAATACTTTCGCGCTTTTGAAATGTGATGGTGTTCAAGTCTCAGACTAAAGGAAAAATATAGACGGGTTGTAAGAAAGTGAAGCCAGCTCGCAAGAAGCCAGTGTTTTCAAAATGCATGCCATGCAAAACGCGTGCTAGTGAGGCTCGTCATACACTACAACATGCGCCGCACAAGCTGTAAAGACCACTATTTTGTACTTTTGGAGTAGGCATCGATCACATAAAATACTTCAAATCAATTCATGCATGTCAATTGGGCACAGATTGTTTCGCCCGTGTCACGTTGACGGAGAAGGCGGGAAGGAGATTGAGCGGTGTAAGATGTTGCAAAATTTTGATCAGCTCTCTATAAAGAGTCGTTTTTTAAATGTGTTAGTTACTTAAGAAATGCGAATGACGTCACGCGCTTACTACGACACAAGACTTTTAACACGTCAATCTCACCTCACCGCACAAATGAAACTCGGGACAGTTTTCAAGTCAAAAAACATAGACTTGTTAAATCTCATGATTTGTTAGCGGGCCCATTTTAGATGACGGATTTATGCAAACGCTCATTTGCATGACACGTTATATCTACTGAGGCCGCTGAATCTAACTACAAACTTGACGTATTGTCTGGTATAGGCTTGTAACTTTCTGCAGATTTGACAGAAGCATTGCGTGACTATTTTTCAGCGTGTGCTGCGCGTACTGTAGCATGTGATCAGCGTAACGAACATTGTTCATGAAAGCCGTCTACATTTTTCCTTTAGTCTTTAGTTTTAAGATATAAAAATAAATATTAACCTATTCTTAACTCTATATTACTGGACAATATGGCACTATGGGACTCAAAACATATAATTTTCATAGTAGCATTCTTGTTAACATAATATATATATAAAATATTTAGTATTTAACAGTATTCCCTTAAAATATATGAATGGCTCAATCAGATTTAGGAGCTAGTAGTTTGTTTTCCACTAAATTTCACTGACTAGGTATCGCATTTCATCATTGTGCTAAACTTGCACACTAAATAACAACCAATGTACTTTTAATTTATCACATTTTTTGTTGGGTCAAGGTGCCAATTCAGCTGTACACACGATTTTCGTACTAAAGTAACAGGTCCAAGTATATCCCGTGTGAATACAGAAACGAATCATAAATGGCAGCACTGACACATTTCGGTCTACATGCAAAACTATACAGACGTAATTTCTCAATATAATATTTTTATCGTTACTTGTATTTTGTATAATTTTAATTATTCAAAACGTATTAATAAAAGGTATACTACTAAAAGAAAGAAAAGCTACTATACTACCATACTACATTATATAAAACAAGCATCAGTAGCAGGTATAAGTAGATAATCAAAAATATATAAATTAACTTTTTTTTCAACCGTCTGATCTTTTCTGTCATTAGAAGTACAAGCAGCCATTTTCTATTTGTTTCTTTATAGGAACAGGTTATAGTACTTTGTATAGAGCTTTCATTTAAAAGCTAAGATATTGCGTAGAAGCTAATGGGCACCAACGATAGCCGCTTGTAAAGACAAATTAAAGAATTTAGAAACAACTTTAGCCACAGTGATGTGTTTTATGCTAATCCTCTGAGGATTTCCTCCGGTATTTTTTTGGAGTTTTCTAGCTAATCGCACATCTTATGTCGACCTCGGCAGACATCGTACAGAAAATACCCGTTTCCAAAGTTCGAATACGCAGTTTTGATACTGGGAAACGAAATGCGTATTGATGACGTCATTTGGACCTAATAATTATGCAAAACGGATATAACCCACAAGACATTTGTCAACTTTTATATTTAAAGATTAACTTTACTATTGACAAGTTTTGTGGGTTGCATCCTTTTTGCATAACTAAGTATATAACTTCTCACAGGTAACATAATATTTTAATCATACTAACCAACTTTAGTCCCAACTTTTAAATAATTTTTACTATTTACTTTTTCGTACAATAAAGCTATAATCACCCAAATAAATAAACACATTATTACATATTTATAAGTCGTAGGGTTTTTATTTCAAATGGTTGTTTTAAATGTTTTAACTCTATTCAGTGTGGTCGAAAAAGATTATCTAAGAAAAAAAAAAAAAGAACAAAGCCATCTTACGGGGTGCGATTACTACGAAATACAGAGTTAAAAGTGTCAGAAAGTATCACAAAAACTTAAAAAGAAAAAAATTCTGGTGAATGCATTAACTTTCTTGCAGAAATCGTATAACTAAAGTTGGTTAGTATTGCGTAACGAAGTGCCTGTAAGAGGTAATTAATATGATTAAATTAACCCCATAATATGTATATCTATTTTCAGTACGGAAAAAGCGTTGCTGCTGAGGGCGCATAGATGTGCGAACAGACTTATATATCTCATTATCTCTATGGGTGATCGCTTCCGTCTGCAATACTGACAATGCTCGGTGGATATTCGCAGCAGAATTCGGTAGCATCGGTTGCATCGAAGAAATTTAAAATCACAAATGGACGCAGATACGCAATAATGACTCAACCAACACAACTTATCAATTGGAAAGTAAACTATTCTTTTACATTATACATGTATTTAATTTGACAAAGGTTTGTGGGTTGAATCGTTATTGCGTATCTGCGTCCAAATTTTAAAGTACTTCAGCTGCTGACGTCACCTTCATCGCGCCCCATGCGGCCGAACGCGATCCCCTTACATCTTTGGACACACGTCTAAGTACTACGCTACACTCGCTACATATATCTAGGACATATTTACAGTCAGTCGCATATCACAGCCTGTGAGGTTATTATATTATTGTAACGCGGTACTGGCCTCTATTTGGACTGTATCTTATATTTAAGCCTCTTTTACATGGAGAGAGTTTCTCGCCAGAGTTACCAGTCCTATCGCTTATCCTTAAACGCTTGCATCTGTCCGTCTCTCATCAATTACGGGTTTAGGAAAGTAATAATCAATCCTGTTTGTACAAAAATTGACACCATGCAAGGATAAAATACATCCAATAGAAACTTTCTCCATGTAAAAGAGGGTTTACTAAATTACGGGACTTAAGTTAGCCAAGTTAAATACTATTAGTGATTTCATAGTGATTTTTGTTCAAAAATATATTTTTTAAGAACTTTATATTATGGCAAGTGACGGTAACGCCTGTCTGACTAAAACGATGTTTACTGTAAGGACAAGATGACATGCCAACCGAAACCTATGGCGCGCTTATTTTTTAAGAAAAGTTTCAGCATTTCAAGGCAAATGAATGAGACTTAACGTTAATGTCAATATTAATGTTGACTCACACAGTGTCAGTAACTGGCGTCAATACTGAGGTCCAAAATAGCGCCTATTATCTTGATTCGATATAAATTTTCACAATAACAGTACTCAACCAGAAGTTGGGTACTTACAAATCAAACAAAATGCAGTCAGTTCTCAAAGTCAGTACTAAAACAATGTAAACCGGCGGTGACTAATAAATGGAAGTTTTATATGAGACAGCATTAAATTTAAGCCATATCAGTAACTGACCAAATGTATATCTGGACTTTTTTTACAATATCAACCATGGTAAGAAATATACAAAATTAATTTATAAAATGGACGTTACATAATACCAGTACTGGGTTAGCACTAACCTTGCGCTTCAAGTGTGTTCGTGCGTGAGTTCAAGTAACTGACGCAATGTAAAATGGTCTAATACAGTAAACGTTCTATTGAGTTGTAAAATGTCAAATTAAATATTTGATTGTGAACGAGTGTGAATATTAGCGTTATGATACACTGGTACATTGTACCCAATGTGTGGGTACAGTGTGTTCCAGTCCTAAACTAGTTGTGAAAACATGGCACTATTTAGAATATGATATAAGCTGTTATGGTTCACTGTGCTCATGTTATGGTACACTGTGTCCCATGTTTTGGTCCAAAATGCCCATGTTATAGTACACTGTGTCCCATGTTTGATATACAATGACCCAGTTTTAGTGCTGGGTACCCAGGCCTCTGTACACTTGTCTACCCTAGTGGACACATATGGATTTTGGCTACTATTTGGATGATTACACACTTGACCAAACTAGCTTTAGATAAATGTGTAATATTGCCGAGGCCAGTCTTTTTCGAGTAGTTTTTTTGACTATGATACACTGCATCGTACATAGCACAATGATACACTGTACCCATGTCTCTGTACACTTATCTACGCTAGCGATGGACGCAGCTATGTTCACTGGTGCACGGCGCCCAAGTTTCTGTACACTTGTCTATCCTAACGGACGCACATAGTCACTAAGATACACGGCGCCTCGGTCTGTATACTAGTGTAATCTAGTAGGAGACGCATTTAACCCATAATGCCCACGTTTCGGTACACTGGTATACTGCAGTAGCGGACACTCGCAGCAATGTTCACTATGATACACGGCGCCCGAGTCTCTGTACACTCGTCTACCCTAACGGATGCACGTAGTCACTGTGATACACGGCGCGCCGGTCTGTACACTCGCGTATTCTAGCCGCGGACGCGTGCAGTAACCGCGGTACACGCCCACGTCTCGGTACACTCGTATGCAACGGTAGCGGACTATGACCCACGGCGCCCAAGTCTCTGTACACGTGACACCGGCGGCGCGCGGCGCGTATCATCGCTGCGGCCACGCGTCGCGCAGGCGCAGGCCGGCCGAGAGCCGCGCGTAGCTCGAGCGGAACGTCTCCACGATCTTCTCGAACATTTCCGGGTCGTACACCGTGCGGGCCGTGTTCGTCAAGTCGAAGGGCTCTGGAAAATTATAAAATAGACAAATAAGCATTCGGGAAGCTTCGCAGTCTTCGAAAAGCGCATGTTGACGATGATGACTTATAGATAATATGAAACATAATCGCTCACTATGGGCTTCATAAGAAGACTCAAAGGGTCGCTTATTGGACGATGGAGAAAACTATGCTCGAGATCTGTACAACCAAAGTTATCTTCATAGCTTGTCTAGACGGCATTTGGTGTATGTGTTTGTGTGCGTGTGTGTGTGTGTGTGTGTGTGTGTGTGCGTGAGTGTGCTCACCCTCGACGCAGAGCAGCTTCCAGTGCGCGGGGTCGGCGCCCGGCATGGCGGCGGCGCGCGCGCGGCACTCCCAGACGGGCACGCGGCGCGCGGCGCGCACCGACACGGCCATCTGGTCGTACGGGAACTCCGCGTAATACTGCAGCATGCCCACGAACAGCTCGCCCAGCGGCGCGCGGTTCCCGCCGCGCGTGCGCAGCGCGTCGCCCGCGCGCGGCAGCACCGCCGGGCTCACGCCACCTGCAACACCGCACAGCAGCCGTTAGCATAACGAGGACGACGACCGAGCGAACTTAGTACTTGACACTCACACTGCAGGAAGTTGATCACCATGAGGGTGAGCGCGTACGAGGACAGCGTGCGGCGCCGCGCGTCGTTGATGCGGTGCGCGCGCGCCCACAGTTTCATCAGCACCACCAGCGGCCGCACGCGCCAGTCCACTGTCAGACAAAAATCGGACGAATGACTGACTATATTTTACTGTATTTTGCTCACGGCTTTGGTCAGTCACATTTTCCCTTTTGACCGAGCGAAGCGAGGTCTTTGAGGCTATTTGAGTGAATTTGCACTTGTCCGTCCATCCGTCTGTCAGAGAACTAACTATAACTTCTGAATTACTGGACGTAATTACTTCAAATTTAAATATAATATGTAAACTGATAGCCTTCAGCCGAATATTGCATAAAAGAATATAAAAAAAGCTTTATTTCTGGGGGCTCTCATAGAAGCATGTGTGAAGTAAAATATTTTTTATTGCGTTACATAGACTTGCGATATATCTTTTTAAAGACGATTTTGAACAGAGTACAAAAATATATATTTTTTTTAATTTTCCACTTAAAATTGACGAAATGAGGGACTTTCAATGTGGAGATTTAATTTGAGCCATATGTCAAAAACTATTTTATAACTTGAAACTTGTTTGTAAATTCAGTTATATCCTGTACTTGAACAACAAATACTAAAATTAGATGAATATATAATTAAAACTATCCTTTGGGAATTAAGGGATACCGCGAGGTCTCAGTTTGGGGCGAACCACTAGTATATATTTAGATTAAAATAATAAAATAAAATGGCTGTAAAATTTGGTAAGGAAATGGCTAGTTACTTCTGGAGTAGCAGGAGAGCAGGTTGGTGTTGCGGATGCCGACCACGTTGTTGCAGTTGAGGTCCACCTGCAGCCCGTTGCGTTCGTCGCGGAACTTCAGGATCGGCACCTTGGCGTGGATCAGCTCTGCGCCTTCACAACGACAATCATATTATCGTTTATTTTGCACAAACTTTAAAAAAAGGTAAATATAGTTTTATTTGCTCCAACATGGGTATAAAATAGATAGTTATGTAAATAATGTACGAGGAAAGTACACTGGCAAACATATTTATTTTTCAAAACAAGTATGCAAAATCATTTTTCAAAACATAAGCTTGCAAAATATTACAATGTATGTATGTTTATCTTTTAAACATAGGCCATAGCCAAAAAATTACAAAGCATATTGTTACAATAAAAGCTTATTTACACAATCTATGCAATTGAAAAAAATTTGTTGTGTGTTTGTCCTTCAATAACGCTGCAACAGAGCTACAGATCGACGTGATTTTTTGCATGGGTATAGTTGAGGACTTGGAGATTGACGTAGGTTCTGTAGTATACTCAAACACTCACGTATATAGTAGTCAAGTATATAGTCTGTATATACCAATGCACACTCCAGGCACAAATAATGTGTGTTACACAACCAACATGCTATCCGACCCGTGGTCCTAGCACGACTGACTAATGACTCTAATGGCGCCTGTATTATAACATGTTTCCTCCAATATTCACAGACTACCCTCTGTATGCTACAGGTTCCACTTACTTGGGTCAAAGCCCTTGATATAGTTGAGTATGTGGTTGAGGTGTATCAGCGCGTGCGCCCGCGGCTCCAGGTCGGCCAGCGCGCGCACGTACAGGCACAGGTCCATGTCCGACGAGTCCAGCCCGAAGCCGGACATCGTCGACCCCACCACGTACAGCCCGTAGCGGGGGAATATTGACTGAAAACAGTATCGCAAGATTAATGCTCACATAACCAACTTTCTATGCTAAATGAGTTAATTGCTCAGCACCGCTGATAAGAACCGCTAAGATGTGGAACACTCTTCCAGCATCCATGTTTCCTGCCACTTATAATTTGAGTACCTTCAAGGCAAGAGTGAATAGGCATTTTCTAGGCAAGCGCGCTCCAACCTAGACCTCATCAGTGCTATCCAGTATTGATTGTCGTCAAGCGCAAGCCTATTTCGGATAAAAAAAAACCAAAGCCTGGATGAGTTTAATATAAACATAAATAGATTTATTTCCTTTATAGATTAGACCAGAGATTATCAAACTTATATCTTTTACCGCCCCCTTTGAAACTCAATTCTTGTTCAGCACCCCCAATTTTTTATATACTCCTAAAACTTAAAAACCACAATTTCATTAAGTACTTTAATTAATTTAGTTATGGTGTGCTATATTAGTCGGTTCTGGTGATTAAACTTACATTATACCTACTTTAACATTAAATCTTCAAGATTTATGCAACTTTATGATATTAAGAATATAATTTAATCAAATTAAAAAAAAACAATACAGATAGGTAATCTATCTATACTGCCCTCCACAAGCTATAATGCCGTTAACTACCAAGACCATATTTCCTAATATAAATCCAAAACATTTAAATTAAGGTTTATATTAGGAGATATGGTCTTGGTAGTTAACAGCATTATAGCTTGTGGACGGCAGTATAGGTGTCTATCGTTGAGACAGAATTGACCCACCTTAATAGTCATATATAGATATCTCCAAAGGTTCATCTTCTTGTGGAAGATCTCCTCAGTCTGTTGAGACTTCATGAACTTATCCCACATCTCCTGTGATAGTGTATCATACTGAGAACCTGCATAAACAAATAAATGTTAGGATTAGTAATGTAAGACTCGAGGCTTTTAATCTTAATCTCAAGAATTTAAGCTTTTTGACTTCTTTTTGGGCCTTACAACCAATGTTTAAAATAGTATTATTTCAATATTATTTTGACATGTTGTACAATGTAACATAAAGACGTCATTGTATGACATGTCAAAACAATGTTGTAATAATACTACTTTAAGCATTGGCGGTAAGGCCCCAGAGCTCTAAAAATGGGAAACTTTAAAGATCGGAATACTAGATAGTGCAGTTTGGGATGACAACTTAAAACATTTAGACAACAAACAAGAAATTAATATGTTATGTTCCATGTATATTAAATAATTAAAATAATAAAAAAGTACGGATGTATCATGGAAGTGGTAGCATACGGGGACTCACCATTGAGCAAGTTATCGGGCGTGAACTTGACCTGGAACGGGTAGGCCACGCTGAGGTAGCGCTCTGGGGTGAAGCGGCGCGGGCGTTGGTCGCGGCGACCACGCCCGCGCCACTCGCGCGACACCGTGCCGTTCTCTCTGTCTCTCTCGCGCTTATTTTTATTGCTGTTGCTCTCTCCTGCAAACATTGCGTCACGTCACATGAGCCACGCGACTAAAACGATTTAGGCGGACTGCAAGTTGCAACTAGAATGCAGTTCAATAGAACTAGCGCTTGCTATAACAGTATACTGTCAACCGACTACCGCAGTTGGTTCGGGAATTGCATCCAAACTGCTACTAAACTGTGGGTTTGCAGTATGGATCAGTTGTATAAAACAAATAAAATGACACTAAATTCAGAGGTCAAACAATAGCCATAATTTTGAGTCTTGGAAAGGATTTCTTAATTTCTACTTGTTAATTTTATTCCAACGGACTTTGTTCTCCAACAAATGTGACAAGTCCATTGTTACTTTAATCTGCTAGCCTTGAGAGCTACATTGGTTACCTGAGTTTTTGGTGAATTACTTTGTTTTAGATTGCTCACCAAATATCTGAATTCAACTATTTTGTCCCAGTAGTTCGACTCTTAAAAGGATTTAGACACAGTTGAACAAGTGAGAAAGTCACACTTGTTCAATGGTTAGCTTGTGTAATTGGTTGTATGTTCTAAAGTTATCTTAGTTCGCAGGGTGTCTTGCCATTAAATCATTAATCCATTGGTAACTACTACTTTTTCCATGACTACCTAAAAAAATGTATATAATGTGTTCAGGGTTCATGCATTATGTATGTGAATTTCTTTATACCATCATACCTTCCAAATGCCTAACAGTTTTGGATTATGCAGTATTACTCTATATGTTCAGTCGATATTCTTTAAAGCAGTCTGGTTGTTTAATTATTCTATTTTAATAATTGCTATTTACCAAGTTAGTCCATGTTTACAAATATTATACAATGTGGTAAACACAATATTATAATATTAATGGTATCATCACTAGCCAGGAATAGCTTGGCATTATATAAATTGTAACATATCTAACAGATTTGGCCTTGTCACCTTTAAGAGATAAGTGATTATAGATACAGTTATATTAGAGTCTAGGGAAAGACTTAAATTGCATTACAACTTGTAAGGTTGGGTTATTCCCACTAGTATAACTGATGTTGTTTGAACAAAATATGAAAATAAATTGGGCTATGCTAAGTAAGCTTTGTTGGGCTGTCTCTGCATACAATTCCTCAACGCAGAAAGTGGTTGTAACTCCTTCCCATTTGCCACATAATACATAATGATTTAGGTAACTGTTGGTGTGGAATTCTCTGGAGGATTTACCTAGGGGCTAGGTTTAAAGATTATTACCAGAAGCTACCATCAAAGAATCCAATCAAAAAGTTTGCTCACTAAAGTGGAATAGAGCTTAAAGGACAATGGGCAAAAATGTATGAGCAACACACCCATGATGACCAGCGTAAAATACTTTCATTTGGAACATAACATAGTCCTATTTCTCTGTGCAGAGAGGCATCAAATTCTCTGGGGTTATCATTTTATTGAGGGTTGAATATATCTGGTCATTACATACTAAGTTTAACTTACAAAACAAAATATCAATTATTTATTAATATGACATGCAGTATGTCATTGAAGGTGTTTTACCCATATGCATTCATCTCTATGTTTGATGTATGAACTCTTAGGTGTGTCAATTAAGTAGCAAATACTTACTTACCTATAGCTACCCTACTTGAGATGTTTGTGCCTCTCTGCTTGCATCCTAAGTGCGAGCATAGAGGATTTTATAGTCTGATTGGTCTTTATTGTTAGTTAAAGAATTAAACTCTCTCACTCACATAATTAAAGTCAATATTAATATCAAAAACAATAGAGCAAGTAAGAATATTTAATTTGTTTTTGGAATACTATATACACTATAGTCACTAGATAAAGGTATAGTATACCCTTTATCTAGTGACCCTCGGGATAGTTTTTAATGGTGTCAGGATATAAAATGTTTATTTTTGTTAGGTCTTTTGAGCCATATCTATTGAATGTCTGGCCAAGCTGTGTGTTTTGCCCATTGTCCTTTAATCTACTTTATTTACATTGCACAAATTACATTTTTAATGGATATTGATTACCTTTGTCACTTGACTTGTTGGAGCCAGATGCGTTGCTGGACAGGCTAGAATCATCAGAGTCATAGCCAAAGGCATTGTCCGGCTTGGGTGGCTGGCGGTCTTTGCGCGGCTGCCAGCGCCGCGGCGAGCCTCCCCCGCGGGGTCCCGCACCGCCCATCACTTGCAGCACGTCCAGAGGATAGTGCCGCGGCGTCTGTGCGTGCACCATGTAAACACCCCCAGGCGCGTCGAATCTACCACCGGCGTTGTACATCACTGGCGCACCTTCATTCATTGTGCCTCGATATCTACCGGCGAAAAGGTTAGGATAGTATACTAGGCAAAATGAACTACGTAAATTAAACATGAAATTTATACTCACCGACCTGTTTCACGACCGTTAAAACTGATGACGTTTAGCGTATTTGGTCACTTATTGTATCATTTTAAACGTATTTAATATTGCGACGTCGAAATTTTATAGTTTTTCCTTACTTATTGGACCGACGAAATTCGAGACGATCCGTCAAACGTCCTATTTCTTGATATGTCGATGGCGAATTGATGCTAATAATATATAAATCCGTTCAACGTACTTGTCGCTGGGCTCTCACTACGCGAACAGACCACACTTTAACTATTTCGACGCCAACAATAATTAATTTACCCACGAAAATGAAGGTAATTCTTGAGTTAATTTACTGAAAAAAATCCGCCATGACTTTTATGAGCGCACCTAGCGACATCTGTCTGACAGCGGACAGCCGTCAAAAAGGTTCACACGTGATGAGTAATTTTTTTCAGTTCGAATTTTAGCATTCCATTTTCAGCCAGTAGGTATAGGTAGGTACGTATTTTTCTTAAGGTTAAACTAAATAATTAGCTCTTAAGAACATTTACTAATAGCTATAGTAGCTATATTAAATAAGGTAATGTTTTCCAGTTTTTTTTGTAGTAGTACAGCGTATTGTAGGTACCTGTTAGGTACCTATACATATATTTTTTCGGTAATGTTACTTCCACACACGTTATTCAAGCAGTACCTAACTACTGTATCGTAATTGCAAACCATTCCTTAAATAAGAATAGTATGAGCTTAAAAACCTAAATAGCGCCTAATTAATAATAATCAGAAAAGAAAGCTTTTCTTATAATACAAGTATCCGACCATTTATCACATGACAAATGACAAGAATGAACAAGAAATTGGTGACAATTGACATTTGACGTTAAAAGCAAATATTTGATTGGATTTGATTTGCATCAGCCATCAAGTGTCAAATAAAACTTGAGAAAAGTCAAAGAATAAATAAGATTTGCTGAAAAAATTCTCTAGTTAATTGTAATTAAATATTTTTATGACCACAAAAACTAGCAAACAGTGATACGTATCGAAATCTGTGTAGTGAAATAGGTTTTCGGAGTGATGACGTTGAAAGAGTACGATGTAACCTTAAAAGTGCAAAAAGTCCATAGAAACAAACTTTGTCGTCTCATTGTGGTGTCGATTTTTACTTGATATGTCTCATTTTAGTGATTTCATGGACGGTGTTCCCGTTAAGATATCAGAGAAGTACAAGAGACCACCGCGGATAGAATTACCTTACAGTGTCACCGAGTGTCCTTTGCGATCGCAAAATTTCGTTGCAAGTATTAATCTTTGTTCAACCTTCGAGCGGAATGTGCTTTCTAAACTCAAAGAGCTACGAAGCGCGAAAGAGACGAAGAAAAACGAGCGGAGACATCGGTTACAGCTGTTGGAGGAAGCAAAACAGAAAAAGTTGGACGCCATAGCCGTAGCGGAGGCCGAGGAGAGGTTGAAGCAACTGAGTGTGTCAGAAGTATCCTATCCTAGCACAGATGAGATAAGTGCCCTATCCCCTGACGATAAACCTGAAAAGGTCTGTGAAACATGCCCTTCACATGATAGTAGCCCAGAAGTAGACAAATCTGTCAACACTGATGCTGAATACCTTTGTAGCTCTTCACAGTCGCAATCTAATATCCTTCAGCCTATTCAAGTTCAGTCCAACTACCAGCAAAACAATTTACTTGATGACCCTGATCCTTTACAGGAGTTTAAAATGCAGACAACAATGATTAAGTACCCACATTATAATCAGAACACTGATGCTTTAACTTTTAAGGATTTTGAGAATGATACATCTAGCCCATTTGATAATGTTGAATTAAAGACTATAAATGATATGGAATTATTAGCACAGGTTTTGCAAAGTCAGAGAGCGTCCGTAGCTAGCTGCCAAGCTCCTAATTATAACCAGGAAAATTTATATCCAGGGTATACAAACTGTGCAACCCAAGCGCAAATAGAAGGAGTTACATATCTACCAAATGCATACTTAGAGGAACAGGTTCAAGGTCCTAATGTGATATACTCATCCCCACAACACTACCCAGTCTCAAATGGGTATTATGTACAAGAAAATGTCTGTGATAATCTACCTATTGAAAATATGTATATGCCCAATTACCAGTATTATGTACCTCAATACCCAGGTCCTAGTATACCTTACCAACAATATAGTCAGTTACCAACCGGGTCAACGGAAATGCAATCACAGAATGGTTCGTTTATACCTCAGCCGTATTACTATCAATATCCGCAAGTGCCTGTGCCGTTTATAGCAAATACATACACACAAGTACCGGAACCAAAAGAATTAGATGATAATATGTTGATAAGTTCTCAGACTACAGTCAAGTCTAGATCACGAAGTGTCCCTGATATAGTCAAAGAGCTGAACGACGAATTAGCATCAGAGCAGCGAAGGGCCAATGAACGCTCATATAATGCCAGCCCTGCTCCTGTAACTGTTCCTAGATCATCTTCCCATAGTGATAAAAAAGAGGAAAGGAGGAAAAGAATGGTAGAAAAGTTACCAAATCCATATGAAAAGTTTCCTACTAAATTGCAGAATATGTGTCAAAAAATACATGGCATGGGGTTTCCCTTGGACAGGGTGGCTAGAGTGTGTAGTCTTGTTGGAGAAAATGACAAAAAGGTGAGATATTTTTTCAGTATTTTAATCTTCTATTTACTTATTAATTAAATAGTGATAGCCTAGCATTTCTAGCAGTTAAGACTTTGGCCTCTATTCAGGTGATCCAGGTTCAAATCCCAGGTACTCAAACAACAATGTAAAAATTTGTCTTGTCTTAGTTATTTGATTTAAGTACAAAAAAGTCTTTCCTTATATTCAAAATTTAGCAGAATCTAATAAAAGCCTTGTTTACATGTTCCAGGTTATTGAATGTCTTCTAATCCTGGGAGAGTTGATGGACTTGGGTTTCTCAGAGGGAAAAGTGTCAGCTGTATTGGCCAAGCATCAGTTCAATAGAGATAAGGCTTTAGATGAACTTGTTTCTTAATGCTGTGTGAATTTCTGAATCTATGTGAATGTAAATTAATCTGATTAAAGCCTAATGAGAGAAAATAAATAAATGTAAAAGCTATAAAAAAGGTAAGCTAATATCTTTTTTATTGCTATCTTTTCTTGATATCTTTAAAGTATCCTCTGTCTTGGCTCATACACAGTTAAAATGACACATAAGTAAACATCCTTACATATATGTTTCATTTTAACTCTGTTTTGAGTATGAGTAAAGTGAAAGTTGGATATAATTTAGTTTAACGATTTCAGATCAACTATAGTCGTGTCTATATGACATTTAATGGTATTCTAAAGTTTAAATTGCTAGTAGAAATTTGATCATTGGTTTCCACAATATGTTTTTAATTTTTCTGGTTAGGCTTTAAAAACTACATTGGTTAATTTGAAATTATAATATAATGTAAAGATATAAATATAATATATGTAGATATGTAACCTTCGAAATACTGTAACATAGTGTGGTTAAAAAATTGTGGTTCCATTAATGGCAGGTTTAGATTATCATAATGACTGGTATGGTGTGCTTGTAAACGTTTTCATGCCAAGACGCGTGAAAATGCCGCCGTCAGACTACTGTTTCAATATAAGCCTGCCTTAATATTAAGTGTAGTAGCTAGATTACCTTAATAGAAAATATGTTGCTTTGCAGAATTATATGATTATTTGCATTTATATTATTTGACTGATATAGAATGAATTGTACTACATTATTATTCATTTATTGATCCTTTAAAAGCCTCAATAGCTGAATGGGTAAGGGACTGTTACCCAATAGATTGACGGTTGGTAATCCACCTGTTGTGCTATTATTGTAGCCCCTCCTAACACAAGCTTTACGCTTAATTTAGAGTGGAAAAAGGAATATTAGCCATCAAAACAAAGCTGGTTCTATTTTATTAACATACTTCCAAAAAAGGAGAAGGTTCTCAATTCGTCGGATTTTTTTTTAATGTATGTTCCCCGATTACTTGAAGACACCTGGACCGATTTGAAAAATTCTTTTTGTTTGAAAGGATATACTTCTCAGGTAGTTCCATTGTCATCAGGTCAAGATCTGATGATGGGTTCCTGGAGAAATTGAGGGAACTCTACAAATTTTATATATGGACAATTGATATATAATACTTTGTAGTAGCATTTGAAGTCGGTTTTGTATAAAGAATTTTTAACTTTTATATTATTTTAGTAAAAATTATAATTTATACTTATTGGAATTCAAAAATAAATAACTAAATAGAAAATAATAATATAATAATTTATGATTTGCGAATTGTTAGTTAGTGTTGTAAGATTTTAAGGTGTTATAAGGATTTCAAAATTGTTTTAATAATAATTTATAATTTAAGGTGCTGTTTTAAATCAGTTTGTAATAAAAGTTATCATGTGCTTTCTGTTGGCCATGTAGGTAGTTAATGTCTTGTTTTACCTAATTATACTGAATAAGTAACAGTGATATTTCTTTTCTATAGCTTACCATAGATTCTTATAAAAATGTAAAAGTGAAACTATTTTTTGTCGTATTCAGTCATCAGTGTAAGAGATGCTCGAGCTAGATAGAAGAATATAAGAAATAGAAAAAGGCAGTTTAACATTAATATTCTCATTTTGTAGGAATGTTATACCACCACTTTCTATTTGTCTGGTTCAGTGAAAGACACGCGTGAGCTACATAGAAATAGAAAAGGACAGTTTAACATTCCTATTCTCATTTTGTAGGAATGTTAAATCGCCATTTTTATTTGTCTGGTTCAGTGCAAAACACGTCACCTAGATAGAAATAGAAAAGCACCGTTTAACATTCCTATTGTCATTTTATAGGTAGGTATGTTAAACCACAAAATTGATAGTCTCTTATTTTGAACATTAAGGAAATAATGTTTTTTTAAAAATAATTATTACAAATTGAATTGGAACAGCACGCATATTTTGTGCAATTCCATTTTAGATGTAAATTATTTAGCACTATTTTGCCATTGCACTTACGCCTTTGCTTCTGGGGCTGGTCCTTCGTTAAAACCTAGGTATATATATTTTTTATACTGAAATTATAATAAAATATCTACATTGCGTCATTAGCTTTACTTACTACTTACTTGATCGTCCAATTTATTTAGCTATATTATATAGCTACGTCCAAACGTAAGTATACATGCTTGACGATCAAGTTTACACTTAAAGCATGTAGCCTACATAGCCTACATTTATCCTTAGCTGTCTTAAAAGGTAAACAAGTCGCAGAATACATTTCGGCGAAACGCGAAGACGCTTTAGATGTTTAAAAGTCTGGTTTTTCACTTGTAGCTTGATTCCATTGTCGGAGCGCCATATAAATTTCAACCAGCGCTCCGACAATGGAATCAAGCTACAAGTGAAAAACCAGACTTTTAAACATCTAAATCATATACGGGCAACCCCCGGCCCGCGGGCCGGAAGCGGCCCGCCTCATGTTTAGATGCGGCCCGCGGAGCATTTTGAAATTAGGCGCGAAAAAAAATTCTTGTTCACGCTACATTTACCTACACATACGCCAACGCCAAGAAAAGAGTTCTAAATATTAATTATGGATTATTTCAAAAATTTCCACTGCTTGTTTTGAGCATATTTCACGTATAAGATTGCAGTGTGTACAGTAGCGTAACAATAGGGTGGCAAGACGGCAAAATGCCACGGGCCCCCAGCCTGAAGAGGCCCCCGGTCAGAGTGGGCCAGAAGCATAAGATGATCCTAACATTTATAGCGAATCATGTGAATACGGCTAGTGCCGAGCGATCATTTTCAAAATTAAAATTTATGTAAACTAAATTATTTGGGACAAGAAAGGTTACGCACAGTGGCGGATTTACCAGTGAGTTGACTGGAGCCTAGGGCAGCAGATTTTAGGCGCGGCAAATTTGGGGCCAAAATTTTTATTTGTCTTACAGAAATTTCGCGCTCGCTTCGCTTGCGAAAATGTCACTTTTACGTTTCTATTGTAGGTGCTAAGTATGGACTACTAAATGCCGTAATGCAATCATAAAAAATCTCGCGCTCGCTTCGCTCGCGAAAACGTCGCTTTTAGGTTGCTGTTGTAGGTGCCAAGAATGGACTATTAAGGACCGTAATGCAAACATAAAAAATTACTCACTCGCTTCGCTCGCAACATTTTCGGTTGTGGATTGGTATTAAAGTAACAAGTATGGAATAAATACATCATTGAACTTCAGGTACCAACTTCTCAATTCTAATGTGCTTGGTAAGGCCCACCTAAATGGTCAGGATTTAGAAAATATCGGTTGTGGATTGGTATTGCAGATAGTTAAGTTTCAAGTAAAAGAACTAGTGGAGTAGTGACAGAATACAATTTCGCAATAAAAAATTTCGCGCTCGCTTCGCTCGCTAAAATGTCATTTTTGGTTAGTATGTCATTAGCGCTTTTTCTGAACAAAAAGCCAGAAAAAAGGAATTTTAATCTTTGAAATTTGATACTAATACAAAAATTGTGACATACAGTTCAATGCGCTCTGAATTAAAAGTTTAGAAAATCAAGTAAAATAATGCAATGAATAACAAACATGTTGAAAGTCCGGGTAAATAACAACAAATCTTTTGAACTAATGTTTTTTCACAACCAGATAAAAAATTATTTATTTCTATGGCCCGCGACTTCTATTTCACCCACAAGTTTAGCCCGCCACGTTCCAAAGGTTGCCCATACCTGATCTAAATATATACCACACTTTCACTCAATTCAGACCCAAGACAGATAGATAAAAGGAGACAGATATATTATGTCAGAGCCATCGATGTATATTCATTCGCTGGTCAGAGCACATTTGTCTATCGTTTAAACCTCTATCTTGAGTCTGAGCTGAGTCAGAGTACGCTATATAGATCTCAGCCGAAGAACCAACTATTATGCGTTGTGCGTTCTGCGACAATTGTTTAGCCATTTGTTTAGCTTATAAGACAGTTAAGCAAAAATAGATGTTTTATTTTGATTGATTTTATTTGATTTTTATTAATGAAATTTTACGTTTGATTACACTTAAGGAAATTGGAAATGAATGATGATAATATTAATAACTGAAAAACTAAACGTTTGGAACGTTTTGCGTCATGAATTGCGTCAACTCTGAACTATATATTAAATACATTTGGTATAAGAAGTTTGGAGTACAATACAAAAGAAATTCGATTCTTACTTATTTATTTATTCAGGCAAACCAAACGGATTACAATATTTTCTTAACCCCCTTAATTTTTAATTATTGTACATTACAATTTTATTGTAATCTTACAGGGCTGCAAATTATATTTACCTAATTATTTTACTTACAATATAACAAAATGAAACAAATCTGGGATTGTGTATCTATCTACAATCTACATATATAAAATTAGAATTAATTTATTTATTGCGAAAAAAATCGGTTACTATTATTATGGTTATAATTATTGATTGATATGAGATTTCGTTGAATTTATTTTGTCAATATTCAAATAAAATTCCGCGGGGAGCGCTCCAGGGAAAGGTTCTTTTCTCATAAACGTTGAGCACATACGCATTACGCAGGCCTTAGAAAATGTCACTTTACTATAAAATTGTGTATTGATAAGATGTTTAAAGCTGTAAAGATATCAAATAACTCCCCCTACCTAGCGGGTTGATTTCAATGTAGGTAATACCTACCAAAGTAAATACAATAATAATTATAATGATAAAGTCGCGGGCAAGAGCTTGAAACGTGGTATCTGGGAGCGTGTTTTTAGAACAATATACGTTTTTCTAATATCCTGTCTGATTATAATTAGTAGACATGTATAATTACTTTGGCGGCTCAAATAAAAATACCAAACCGAAAACAGTTAGTTGGGCAATTCCTGAGAAATATGCAATTTCACGAATTTTGGGAAAAAATAAAAAAAAATGGTTTTTTATATTTTTTTCTTAATAATTTGACAGAATGTAACATTACATGAATTTTGTACTAGAGGCCCGCTAGTATTCCGATAATTGAAGAAATCGCCATATTAAATCTGCAAAAAAAGTATAATTTTTCTAATAAATTAATCAGTTAATTTAGATTAAATAATATTCTAAAAAAAGTAAAAATATTAAGACATTTTCATGTAAGATTTATAGGTTTTTTAGGTTAAAAAATCCACGGTAAAACATGGTAATGACAAACATGGTAATGATAATTTCTATGTTTTTACGGATTAGCTATGAAACTAAATACATTTCTCGAACATTATTTCATTCAAGAACAGTGTATTCTTTTGGTACCTTATTATAAATCAAATACGTTATAATTATATCAATACTTACTGAGCACAGAGGTCCAAGGAGGTGACGCCAATTTGTGACAAATACAAAAATCAGGGGCAAAAACAATTTTTTAAATATTTTTTAGCAATACCAGGTGACGTGCGTTCTTACTGTCGTATCGTTAAAGGCTGCTGGGGCGCGCGGGGTACAAACTATTATAAACAAAACTCCCTATTAAGTTTTACACATCAGGACATGTCATGACAAGGTGATGACGATTTTTTCTTGGGACAAAGTTTAAGGTTCTGGTAAACATTCTATATTTTCATAAAATATATTAAAATGCCATTTTTAGGGAGCCCAAGTGTTGTTGTTTAGTGGTAACAGGATGAACTGGGCATAAAAGTAACGAATTATTTGGAATCCTATTTTGAAAGTTCCTTTTCGGGTTTTGGGACACACAGGGTAATGACGTTTTGACACTTTTAAATTTAAATTTAAATAGAAATACTTTAGTATTACAGTAGGTTATTGTGGCACGCTGAAGGAAATGTCCATATTAATACAATAAATCATAAAGAAACTCTAAAAAGCTTAAGATTTCTTTCATATTTGTCCGGCCACCAAAATTGCATATTTCTCAGGAATTGCCCAGTTCGACAAAATTTTTTTCTGTATTAAAAAATTGGTGCACTATACTGCAAATTGTTGGTGCGCGTTTCTGTTCTACCTTGATTTATTTCTGTTTACTTTATTTCCCTTAAATCAGTTCAAAAAAATTATAGGCTGTGCTTAAAATGTTCATAAAAGTTATTTTATTTAATATTTCTTAAATTAATACGCGGCTCCTTTAAATATTTGGGGCAATTTTATCACAAGACAAGTCCTGACTACCTGAATAGAATAAGAGATTTTTATTATTTAATAAACTGCAATTTGAAATATACTGGTTAATAAAAATTGAACTTCGATTTATAGCATTTCGTATTAATAACTACATCAATTTATAAATCCAACGTTGTGTTCAGAAAAAAACTAATTTCTAAAACGTCAACGCATATAATGTTGATAAATTAAGATGACGATTAAACTTTCTTTTTTAATTAATCTATGAGATAAATATGCTAAAATTGTCCAAGTAGATAATAAAAAAAATATCTATCTTTCCTTAGCTGACTTAAAAATAAGCAAATCGCAGAAAACTTCTCTGAGAAACGTTATCCGTGCACTTAGCTCGTCGCTGGTTTTCCTTGTCGGAAGGTAGGTAGGGCGTTCTTGCTGCAACAATTCCTTTTTAACCGACTTCCAAAAAGGAGGAGGTTATCAATTCGGCCGGTATCTTTTTTTTTTTTTTTTTTTCTATGTATGCCCACCGATTACTCCGAGGTTTCTGGGCCGATTCACGAGATTTTTTTTTAATCGACAGAGGAAGCTCGCGAAATGGTCCCATAAAATTTTTTACCTTCAACTCTTCAAGCCTGATGCTGCAGGGGTATTTCCCCCCTAAATTATGGGACTTTAGGTACCGTCGTTTACGAATTGGTATGCTTGGCCTAAGCATATACTAGATCATAGAGCTCTAGGTTCTACTCCTCAATCCTGATGCTGTAGGGTACTGCCCACCTAAATTATAGGGATTTAGGAACTGCTAATCATGAATTGTTATTGTATGTAATAAGCATATACTACACCATCGAGGTTTAGGTTCTAGCTCCTCAATCCTGATGCTGCAGGGTACTGCCCACTTAAACTGTGAGGATTTAGGAACTTTCGCTTGCGAATTGATATTGTTAGTATCAAGCATATTCTACATCGTGGAATTCAAGGTCCTAGCTCTTCAATACTGATGCTGCAGGGGTACTGCCTACCTAAACTGTGAGGATTTGGGAACTGTCGTTTACGAATTGATACTATTCGTACCGAGCATATACTACATCATAAAATTCAAGGTTCTAGCTCCTCAATCCTGATGCTGCAGTGTTGGAGGAATTACGAACTGTCGCTTTCGAATTGATATTGTTGGTACCAAGCATGGACTATATCATGGAGCTCCTGGTCCTAGCTCTTTAGAAATTGTGTATTGTTAATAAGTACTGTAGGTATCAAATATACATTAGTACCGTAGCCTTGGAGGGAGGGGAGAAAGAGAGAAAGAACAAGCTACACTAAAAAGCTTAAAATAAAAATTCTTTTCAAAAAACCGACTTCAAACGCCACTACAAAGTATAAAAATAATTTTATTTTGTACACGTTTGTTGAAGTCGGGCGAGCATCGCGTATCGGTTTCATCGTTTCTATTTAAACCCGCCCGACTTCAACAAACGTGTACAAAATAAAATTATTTTTATACTTTGTAGTGGCGTTAAGTCGGTTTTTTGAAAAGAATTTTTATAGCCAATAGCGAGAAAGTATCGAAGAGATTGTGATCGTAACACTCTAAAAACCATTTTTAAGGGAGAGTGCAGACTGACTACTTTTAGTGGCAGCGATCTGCGTTTCTGTGGCTTTTAACGCTAACGTGGGCATACAACAAACGCAGAAATCAGCGGCCGAAAATCGTAGAAATCAGCGTTCAAAAAGCCGTAAAAACGCTGCCGCTAAAAGTAACCAGTCTGCCCTCTTCCTAAACAATCACGCAGCTGTTTACAAGTAGCATGTCGCTTACGCGTTTTGGCGGTGGCGGCAAATGTGTATTTTAAGTCGGCTAGGAGAATAGATCTGTGTTGTATTTAATTTATTTTCTACATTTAATAATGTGAAGCTTGAGCGTAGGATGTGATTTTATATGAGTAGGAGCTTCGTATGCCTAAATGAATAATAAGGTACCTACCTATAGATAGTCTATATTATACAATATAAATTAATAAATATCGTTATTTTTATAAGATTATTTTGTTTTTCACTACCTACCCTCTTTTAGGCCTAACGAGCATTTATTGAAATATTAGCTAAGTAGTACCTGTCTTCGTCCCAGGCATTGAATAGTTTTTAAAAATCCCATTCTTTGATTTTCCGGGATAAAAAAAAGCGTCACTCTTGAGGACCTCTATAACTATGCCCATGCAAAAAATCGTGTTTTCTCTTTCTAAAAATGCGTGTCAGGTTCGAACCGCGGACCCCCGGTAAGGAGGCCGATTTTTTAACCACTCTGCTATCACCATTCGGCGGTCGCTACAGCTTACTGATATCTAACTATAGTAGAGAACATTAGTAAAAATATCTAGGAACATGTGTATGTAGATATTCAAAATGCATGTTAACAACGTTATTCAATTTGTATCAGCGAATTTTAATTAAAGCATTACATAATAGGTACCTGATACCTATTTTTTATCTATACAAAACGTGTCAACATGTTACATTTATGTAGATTGTAGGTAAAGATTAAAATATAAGTGTAAGCACTTAAAGTAACAAAAATATGTAAAGTATTAATTTATCTAATTTCATTAGAAATTTTTCGAGAATTTCGTCATAGGCGGCGATGTAAATGTACCTACTACGGACGTCATAGGTTTATCCGAAACGATAGATTAAGAATATTATGTTCTAAAGGATAGTTAAATCCTGTTTTGCCGCCTTCGATCAAATTAAAAAATGATAATTAGATCATTTTTTATAAAATACGTACAACCTTATGGCCCGATCTTTGGAACGGCTGAAACTTTTTCGATGGGACTTCATGTTCCAAGGTAGGTTAGGTATCTATACCTATCATTATCAACATTTTAAAGGTCCCACGCTTTTTTACAACTGAAGCTTTTTGCCAAACAATTTATAAATTAACACGCTAAGAGAAGCTCTTATTGCATTCCTAAGGCTATTCCACATAAGGACTCTCATTTATATGGGTACCTATTTACATTTTTATATAGGTATCTAGATAACTCTAACACAAAATATTCTGAAAGAGCCAGAGCATTTTATTTCGTATAAAAATTGTTTTCTAAATTTACATGGTTAAAAATTTAAAAAAGACGTGTGGCACTCGGGGACTGCCGCGGTAAAGCTATTGCATAGCATTGTTTATCAACGCCATCTAGCGGTGAGAGGAGTCCCGTGTCAGGTTATTTTCGTTACGGAATTTCTGGATTCGGTCTCCACGCTCAAGGCCCGCGATTGAAGCTATGCAATAGCTTAAAAATCTTTATGATGCCCCGCGTGTAAAGTTATAATATGAACTGCGCCTTCGCTAATGAATTCAACCCCGCAGGTTGTGTGCCCCAACTCCCAATGTGGCGCTGTCCTACGCTCGACCTAAGCGTGCTACCACATTAGCCCCTTTTGAGACAAATGAATATTTCATCCCGTACGTTGATTAGCAAATGCGAACATGGTCTCTACATAAGCTCTAGTGTAACTTTAAAAAAAATTGCCATTTACCTACTATGGACGGGAAAGGGGCGGAGAAATTTTCCTTCCCCTTTCTTCCACATTGACTGACTGATTTACGTGGTCTCTACGTAAGCCCTAGTGTAACTTTTAAAAAATCTGTCATTTTACTATGGACGGCAAAGGGGTGGAGAATTTTTCCTTCCCCTTTCTTTTTTCCTGCCCGGTGCCCACACAAGGCTCGTATTATCATTTATTTGCTGAATTTTCAGATTTAAGTACTTATTTAATTGGCTAGGTAGCTACTTTAATTTTAAGATCGACATGTAAAAAATCAATCAAGGTTAAGTTACAAAGGTGTAAAATTTGCGAAATATCTTTTCCGGAAGAAGTTGGTGTCCGAGATATGCGAATGTATGTGAAATTCGGTTGCTGAAGTTCTAAAATATCGAAAATCTTATATGAAAATAATTGCGGACATTATTTTTTTCGGGATCGGTTTTAATTTGAGATTGTGTTTGTGTGGTACAGCTCTTAGGGTTCTCAGGATCCCATCTGTCAAGCAAATGAGTTTCTCGTCTCGGCGTCAACACATGTGCGGCGGAGACTGCACTTCTTTGACTTTTTGTTCGCTTTCATAAAACAGATAAAACTGCAGATCGTTAGATGAATTTTCAAAAATGAGCCCTGAGTCTTGTAGGTTTCGGGATATAATCCATTGATTCATTTAATTTCTTTTCAGTGATGTTAGTTGTTATATGTATGTATATTGATGTAGATAAGTTCACTGGTTCTCAGAGACTAGTTATTTATTTATTATTAGTCTCTGAGGTTTTTCAAGTTCATGTCAGTCCAATTTTTGATAATTTTGATATTTACAAGGTTTGCAAATTTTCGTACTAGGAGTACCTAAAGGATCAATTTACACTAAAGTTAACCGAAGTAATGACACCCTTGTAAGGATCATTGCAGGATCCGCGCCAGTTTAAACACCTGTTTTGCAACTTTCTGTTTGTATTGACCTTTGTTCCTAACATCCTTTCGTTCACAGAGAGCAGGCGTGTACCTAGGTCATTTCATATTTAGATTCTTGAAAGACATCGAATTCGACTTTCGAGTGGGTAATTTGGCTCATGTGTAAATAGCCCGCTCACCTCAGTGGCTCACGCCACTTATGAGATGCCTTTGACGTCGCCGGCGTAGTTCCTTACGACTCGCTTCCGCCACCCGGCTCGCTAGACAATGCTCGCATTACTCGAGTCTCGAACACCGTATTGTCTGTCATTTCTTGTCATTGCCCACCGTCCACCGATGAATGGGACAAGTTCATTCGAATATAGCATAGTGTATCAGCCTCGATAAGGAACGATATACGTCAACGCGCGAGTGTAAGCGAGACGCGGCGCTTTGGCCACCGGCTCGGACAGCCGGACCGCTGGTTGAGTTTTGTTTTCAGGCGGCCCACTTGCATACTGCAGTAGTACGGCGACTGGCGACCGGCGAGCAGCGCACGAGTCAAACGGGTTTCCAGTATCATCAGCTATAACATCGTAAAATGAACGGCTCGCATTTCGACACGCGTCGCGCGTCGCCGCGCTCGCTCCGTCCGCCTCGCCGATAGCATCTGCAAATTCGATATTTAGATCGTGACACCGCGATACTTGTGATCGATTTCGCGTGACGTGATAATTTGTCGGCAATGTGATCTGACAGCATGGCTAGAGCCACCCGCTGACATTATCCCCGCCAAAAAGGGACAACGTTTTTCTGGAATGCACACGAGGACGCCGGGGATCAGTGGATGAGTTTATTGAGGTAGTCCTTTTAAAATGCCGCGAAGGAGTAAATGGATGCATCTGGTGGCCGGTGTAGTCGCCGGCGTAACACTCGGTGTGTTCCTGAAATTGTGCTTAAGACCTTCCTCGAGGACGTCTATAGAGGCTTGCCCGAATACTGCAAAATTGTACGTCGCACCTGATCCCTTGTCGATTGTGGGATTAAGAGCTGATGAAACTCTGTTCAACTCCAACAGGACTTTAGTGTTTGTCGGTGTTATGACAGCAGAACAGTATTTAACTACTAGAGCGAGAGCCGTTTACGAGACGTGGGCGCAGGACTTACCGGGACGAATTGCATTCTTCAGTTCGGAGGTGTCGCAGGCGCCAGGATTGCCATTGGTCCCGTTGCGTAGCGTTGACGACAGTTACCCTCCTCAGAAGAAGTCCTTCCTAATGTTGTTGTACATGTACGAACACTACGGTGAAAGGTTCGAGTGGTTTATGCGCGCCGATGATGATGTTTATGTTAGGGCTGATAAGTTAGGGGAGTTTTTACGGTCAGTGGACAGTAGGAAACCACAATTCATCGGCCAGGCGGGAAGAGGAACGAACAATGAAAAAGACGCTTTAGCTTTGGATTATAATGAAAACTTCTGTATGGGTGGGCCTGGCGTACTAATATCTCGAGAGACAATGAGGAGAGTCGCCCCTCACGTGAAGTACTGTTTGAAGCACCTCTACACAACACACGAGGACGTCGAGCTCGGTCGGTGTGTTGCCAAATTTGCCGGCGTTTCATGCACATGGAGTTATGATGTAAGTATTGCTTTTATTTTACTTTCTGGCTCTAATGTTTGAAGCTGTTTTTCTACACCCAGTATATCTACACATTTAAAAGGCCATTATGCGGGCTCTTTTGAATGTGATGTTTTTGTATTGCGAATTTTAGAATTATAATAATTACGAGCTCGGTTGATTACTGACAAAAAGTTTTGAAATGTTAATCCAGTTATTATATCGCTTAACCGCCAATCCGTCTCACAACGTATGGTTAATTATGCATTTAAATTACGAAAGCCTTGAGGCTCAGTTGAGGCTATTATAAAAGGGTGCATCAGTTTTTACAAAGGATCTCCGTTTGTAAAATAATATTTGCTTATCGGCTTAAGTGAAAGGAGGTGAAAAAGGCTATCGAACAGGTAAAGATAACTTGGAATCGGGTGCCGGGCGTGTGTTGTGGACAAACAAATGCATTTGCTTTGAGGAATCGTTTATTTCTACGAAGTTCGGAATGAGAAATTTCTTTTGTGAAACTCATAATAAATATGCTTTGCAGAAATACTGAATTTTTGTGACATAAAATTCCTAGATATTTATGTGCGTTTTCTATCAACAATGTGGTTGCTTATTTGGTTGGTACCTACGTTGGTAGATGGTTTAGGTAGGTACTATGAGGGCATTTAATGATGTAAATATACCTTCTTCTTCGAAGTATTCTTTGAAGTTTTTTTTAAGGTTCTTAATTATTATTTATTTTAAACTAACTGGCACGGCACTCGGATCACTACAATTGAAGCTTATAGTATTATGAGATGGTTCAGAATTATATTTACACATGCAATTCTTAACCGTCTCATTAAAAATAAAGAACAAAAATTATATAACTGTGTTATTATTATGTCGAACAACGTCAAAATTATTGAAAAAATCTTAAGGATCCTACGCCCAAGTATTCCTAGATGTATTTTAAGCAAAAAAGTTTTCTTCGTTTTGCTCAACTGATAGACGTCCTCTGCTGGAAAAGGTTCCTTGTATGGATTTCCACAGGTCTCGGTCGGTGCATCTATTGGGGGGTCTTCTAACACTGTCCTTTCCGATGCGAGGTCGCCAATCCACCACCACAACGACCATCAGGTCTCGGAACAATGTGCCGCTTCCAAAAAAATGTAACTATACCATTTTGAGTTACCTGTAAATTAAATTTAACAAAAAAGTGACATCAGCGTTCTGAACTGTGAGGCGCGGCTCTTATCTCAAAAATGACAATCAGTTTAACCGAATTTCAGGAAGATACCGTTAGTTTAGGTTCAACGTCTCTGCAAAAACATGAAGCTCGAATTCTCGCAGAGAACTGATCCGGCGCGGTGGCGGTGTGCGAAACCGGTTGCCGGCCGGCGAACGAGAGTGTTGAGATGAGATGCTGTCTCGACTCGGCCTAGGGATCCCATTCATAGATTGTGTATCGACGTAGACCAGTTGGAGGCTGACCTTACAAGTTACACCTGTAACTAATGGGACAGTGTCACGTTATATGAAGCACGATTAGGTTCAACTAAAAGATCACAAGAAAAATCAACAGATAAATTATTTAGTGGACAAGTAGAATTTCATAGTCTCGTCTGTGAATTCAAAAGCAGTATTGCTTTGCAATAGAAGCCTACGCTGCTTATTGCTATATGCTAATTATCAGCTGCTAGAAAGAAATGAAACTATCAGCTGCTGGAGGGAAACGCAATGTTGGAGGTCCCCTTTTGTTCGAAGTTGGGAGCCGCTGGACACAAACGGTGCAAGATCGTGTTTTGTGACAAGAGATCTACGTCCAATCTATGACGATCCTATACACAAATATTTGCATGCAATTTGACCTAAGTGCGGCATCGGTTATTCTTTGCGTCACGACTCGCCAAACTGGGGACGAGATAAGATAATAATCGTCCCGAAATCTCAGCTCCTTCGTAGCGTGGCGATAGAGCAACAGAGACGGAGGAACAGTGCGATTTCATCTTCACACTTTTCTTTACAATATTAACTAGCAGTGAAGCAGGTAGTACTCATATGTTAATACTAATATAAATAAAGATGATTAATATGAGGGGCACGCGTCAACCCAACACAACCCCGGATTTCTGCATTATGTGCAGATGACAGGACAGGATAGTGTTGCTAGTTTAGTTAAGTAGGTACCTAATTTTAATTACTCTTAAATCATTTTAAGAGCAAAATAAGCGAATAGGAATAGCGAATATACCTAAGATGCTCTTACTGTATTTAATCCAAAATGTTGTAAAATCAGTTTTAGGATGGTTTAAGGTAAAACCACAGAATACCTACATATCTGCCTAATAGTACCTACTGGTAAAACTATCAAAACAGCATACCTAACTGCTTAGTATTTATCTATCAAGCGTAAAAATCAATGATCCTTGAGATAAGGATAACAAAATATATTGTTTTTTGACACCTGATTAAGTAAATGCCTAATGAAGGGAGCTAATAATGATTGCAATTGTGATTATCACATTGAGATAGTCGCAATCCTTCACCGTTAAAAACAAGTGATAATTTAACTCTGATTAAGGATTCGATCCCCGGACCTCCCAAAAAGAAGGCCAATTTTTTTACCACTAGGCTATTACTGCCTAATACTTAGAATGTACGATATGTGGACATTTTGTGACTCCGGTGGGCATTATGTAGATGCCGAACACACCCTTTTTCACTTTCCACAGTTCGAGGGTAACGGGAGAACTGGGACGTGACCTAGGAGTGGATAGTCTTATAACAATAATGTTAGAGACTAAGGAAAATTGGGCCCTGGTACAGGAACTCATAGTATCCGTAATGGAGCCGAAGGAAAAAGATGAACGCGGGGGAAGAGAGTGAGTTGGACCGCGGCAGTATTGGTAGGCCAAAAGGCAGGTACAATATTGCTTGGTGGTAGGAGGGGTTTTAGTCAGTAGGAGACAGGAGTCCAACACTATCCATCGTCTTGGATGTCCATGAGAATTTCCCCCCCTACAAGGAAAAAAAAGAGTTATTGATGTTATAATGGACTGGACAAATCTTTTTTTAAGCTCAGTGATTTTGTACAGAGAAGTATACAACGTGTATTGAAACTCCGAAATAATACTGAAGGAGGTGAATGTGCTCATGAAACTGAACATCTTTCCCCAAGGAACATAGGTCGAAATGTGAAAAAAAAATGTGGACCTACAAAATTGACGATCAGCTGATTTTTTTTCGCCTCCTTCAGTATTATTTCGGAGTTTCAATACACGTTGTAAATGCGGTTTCGCCATCTGCATCATTATAAAAATTCTACGAAGAAGGATTAAGTTGGTAACTTTTAACACATGTCAATAGAAATGTTGAAAGTGTGAAAATTCATAACATAATTGTATTGTCAGCAATATTGATTAGGTAAACCCACTTATAGGCCGTCTAGTAAGAAAACAAATAGGTATGATATTTCTAAACACACAGAAGCCTACGTGAGTTAATCTTCGGTTTACTCACGTGCGTAAGAAGTGAATAAGAGCGATGCGTTGAATTTTGCTTCGGTTTTATTTAAGGTATACATACTTACAATCACAGTAACTTACAATATTATCCAAATTCAGTAAATTATATAACTGAGAAGCTTCAATAACAATATCATAACTGTGCAGACTGAAACTACCAACTATTGTGCTCATTTTTTATCCCAGAAGTTTAAAGAGCTCCCGCGGGAATTAAAAAAAAGACGCGTGGCACTCGGGGACTGCCGCGGTAAAGCTATTGCATAGCATTTTTTATCAACGCCATCTAGCGGCTCACCGTAGAGGAGTCCCGTGTCAGATTATTTTCGTTACGGAATTTCTGGATTCGGTCTCCACGTTGGCCCGCGATAGAAGCTATGCAATAGCTTAAAAACTTTAATCTACGCAGACGAAGTCGCTGGCATTGTCTAGTTTTACAATATAACTAATTGTTATTGACCTGCGCATAATTGCAACTTATCAAGCATTGCCGATGGAATAGATGTAAGTAAGTACCTATTCATCTTTTTAATTTCCTTCAACATTACAAACACAAATCTTGCGGAAGTCTATATCGTCAAACTTAACTATTTTGGTGGCAGCTAGACACACACATACTTGATCTTAAATGACGCAGGTAAATCAAGCATTAAGTTAAATAAAGCATTATTATCCTTATTTTGACAAACATAACAGTTAAAATCGTTTGCACATGACAGACAGTTTACGTAAAAACTGTCGGACCTCACGCCACTTTGAGCCAATAACTGGTAGCTATTGATATTTTTTGCCCCCTGTTGTTGTAAGGTTATTTAATACGCGTAAAATTAATTATGGCTGTCTTGTAAGTTTAGGATTTTTAAAAATACCGTGAAAATATTTTTCCGAACCGGTGGTAGAGTCTTGACTTGTCTTAGCCACAAGTTGGCCTAAGTATATAACTTTGATAAAAAGTTTTTACCTAACTCTCCATATCTTGCCAACTCCGTTGCTGCTTGATTGAAGGATAAACCAATAAACAAACACGTTTTCGCATTTATAAGTAGGTAAGGATCGATTCATACGCTGAGATCTATAGAGCGTGCTCTAACTTGGCTCGGACTTAAGTTAGACTACTACTACTTAACTACTACTATAATATTAAACTCCGAAAAACGTATTCGATCCCCGGACCTCCCAAAAAGAAGGCCAATTTCTTAACCACTATGCGATTACTGCCTCACCTGCCTCATACTTATGAAGTTATGTTGAGATCTATAGAGCGTGCTCCGACTTAGCTCTGACTTAAGATAGAGTTAAAGCAAGACACAAATATGGTCTAACATCTATCTGTCTCGTTTTAACACTGTCTTAAGTCTGAGCAGAGCGAGAGTTCGGTCTATAGATTTCAGCCTTAAAGTCTAAGTCTAAGTAATTCATCGCTATCCGACAGTGCAGCCTTTTAATTGGATTGATGATGATTAACGGTTGCTAAAATTAATGTGCGTTCCGACTTCCGAGTAATGAAATAATGTGCGTCGGTCGTAGTCTTTGATGTGCTCGTACGGCGTCTTCTATAGCTGTCGTTTTAGCCCCCGTGTCTGTAATTACACAGGGTCATTCATCCTCGTCACCGGAACTCAACAATGAACACAGAGTGTAACATTGCACTGTTACACTCTAATTTCGTGCTGGTATCTTTGCAAGCAGCTTACTTATTCTCTGTAGTCTGTAACCTCTTTCGCAGTTAGAGGGTATTTTTTTTTTTATACATTATAGGCATACGCTTAACCACTACCACACCTGATGGAAAGTGATGATGCGGTCTAAGGTGTAACGCGTTTGCCTAGAAGATGCCTATTCACCCTTGTTTTAAAGATACCCAATAAATAAATTATTTTTCTTTTTTTAAAATATATTATAGACTAGCTTATTCCCGCGGCTTCGCTCACGTTAAGTTCGATTATTCCAACCCCTATGGGCTGAATTTTCAAAAATCCTTAGCGGATGCATACGTCATAATAGCTATTCAGCCCGATCCGTCCAGTAGTTTGAGCTGTGCGTTGATAGATCAGTCAGTCAGTCACCTTTGCCTTTTATATATTTAGCTTGACTGCGATCTCACCTGATGGTAAGTGAAGATGCAGCCTAAGATGATATGCGCTTGCCTAGAAGATGCCTATTCACTCTTGATTTAAAGACACCCACGTTATAGTTAGTTGGAAAAACGGAAGCCGGAAGGGCATTCCAAATTGCAGTGCGTATTAGGAACGAGGAAGCAAAGCGATCGTGGAATTTCGACCACGTTATTAATTAGAAGGCATTTCAAAGATTTCTTCCACTTGTGTTATAATAAGAGAAGACACGACCTTTGTAAGGCCAAACTATCGCTAATACTATCGGAATTGGAAACAATGTATGCCAATTTCCACCATAACATATTGGGAATTCGTGTTATAATTGCGTAACGAATCGTGGAAGCTAATCACGTTTTCACGGTCACCGAGGACGGAGCGTCACCTACATCCACAGGGTCACTGACCGGTGGAATTAGTTCACGAGCAAAATGGATACTACATAAATACCTAGTTATTTTAAAATAATTATTGTGTTCTTCTTTTTTATCAGTCGATAGACGCGTCCACTGCTGGATAAAGGTCTCTTGCATGGACTTCCACAGGTCTCAGTCTTGCGCCGCCTGAATCCAGCGGCCCCCTGCGACTCGTTTGATGTCGTCAGTCCACGTAGTGTGGGGTCTGCCAACACTGCGCTTCCCGGTGCGGGTTTATTGTGTTACGTATTTCTTATAGAAATTGTTCATGGTTTCTAATTTTCTAAAAATAGCGCATAATTATTCATAGGATTTCAAAGCAATCTTTAAAGAATACTGGTTCTAACACAATGTCTAACTTCAGTCTTCACCCCCAGTCCGGTTCTTCTGTGCAGATTCTGCTTTGGCAAGAAACTTAGCAGTTGCTCTAAACATACCTGCCTACTGCTATATTATTTTTATTCTGTAACTATTAAAATGTAACAATTTATTAGCAGGATGTTTGTTTTGTGCAAAGTAGAAAAAAAATAGAAAAAAATAGAAATTATCTACATGTGCCTACTTATAGTTTCGAGCTCATCAACTCGGTAGAAAAATATACATACTTATATGTATATTTTTATCGTTTTTCTTAATAGACAGAATGTGGATTCCTACATAGCTTTTTTTAAATTTTTAAGCTGTTGCATAGCTTCTATCGCGGGCCTTGAGCGTGGAGTCCGAATCCAGAAATTCCGTAACGAAAATTACCTGACACGGGACTCCTCTCACCGCTAGATGGCGTTGATAAAAAATGCTATGCAATAGCTTTACCGCGGCAGTCCCCGAGTGCCACACGTCTTTTTTATTTTTAGCGAGCAAACGAGCAGGCGGGTCACCTGATGTTAAATGATTACTTACTTATAATCGACAAGATCTTACGCCATTGTATCAATCATCATCAACTATAAAATATAATATTAATTATGTTAAACTAACTTAAAACCCGCTCAACATCGTGAGCTATATTATGTATACCTACTTAGGTAAATGGATCCACTGAAGCACTCAAAATTCTGAGTTAGGTAGGTAGGTATTTTATAAGTGACTAATATTAAAGTCAGTCGCTATTAAAACACTGACAAAACCGCTTTCTATTCCCCAACATTCTTATGGATTCTTTAGTTCTTATGCTGTCACTGAATGACGTCAATACTAACAATTCTTTATAAAAAACCGGTCAAGTGCGAGTCACTCGTGCGCCTAGGGTCTTGTACATTGGAAATAGGGAAGGGTACTTGGATGATTATTATGTTGTTTTTTACCTAGCGTATGTTAGCCTTATCGTACCCTGAAAAATATTTACACAGTATTAAACTAGAACTCTATTTACACAGTAATAGACTGAACAAACTGCACGCTTCGTCATATTATTGAACGAGCGAAGCGAGTTCTCTGAGTCAACTAGGGCGCTTGCCTACTAGACAGAGAAGTGTGTCCGTCTAAATGTCTGTCAGAGCCCTATAACTTCTGAATTACTGAATATTAGAAGAAGTGAAACTTGGTTGAAAATTCAGTTATATCCTGTACTTGAACAACAAATACTAGATAAATGTTATAAAGAAACGAAATTATTTAATTTTAATGCGCCATCTATTAGCATTATTGTGAAGCTAATAGCTTCACTATAATGCTAATAGATGGCGCTGTGTCAGTAAAACAGTTTTGTCAACTATTATTTTTTTTATTGCGTCTAATGTTAAAAGTTAATTATTACAATATATAATTAAAACTTTTGGGAATTATGGGATATCGCGAGGTCTCAGTTCGGGGCGAACCACTAGTTATGTTGTTGTATGCTTACTTTTATATGGGACGGGCTGAGGGCTCACTATAGTTTATAAAGGATTTTGATTTACCATATTAACGTACCTACCCATTTCGACGATATTTAGAAAAATAAAAACACTGAGTATAATATTATGACAGAATAATTAAAAAAAAATCGGTGTTGAAGTCGAGACCGTACCTACACAGCTTTCAACGACTGCGAGTTGCGTCGTATAATAAGTGATTAGTGGAAATATATAGGTCCATATTAGTGGTAGTATATGTCATTTTATGCCAAAGTTTTATGCAGTTATGCACCTTAACTAATTCACTGTACTTACCTACTTATAGGTAGATTTTTACGTACCTAATATTTCTTCAAATCATTTTCAGATATTATGTTCCTTTATTTATACTTCCCTTCGTGAATTCGAAGATTATAGTTTACCAGGTATGTACTTACATACAAGTGCCCTGTAGGTATTGAATTGAAAGCAATTTGGCCTTGATGTACAGACAGACAGATGGACAATTGAATGATCCTAGGGTTTGGTTTTTTCATAACGGAGTACAGAACTCTAAAAAATAATCTTAAATCTTCAAATTTCAACCTTACGCTTTAAAGAATAAGATTGAATATCTGATTTATCATAGTGATTAAAAAGGGCATGGAGTTGGTAAAGTTTACATTCCACAAGATGCGAAGGTTGAACTATGTTTAGCATACCTAGTTAGTTTGTGGCTACAAAGGTAACGGAGTGTGACTTTGAATTGAGAAATTGCAAACCAAACAAGCCACATATTCATCGCATTCGAAACCTAAACGCGCAATGTGAAGATTTTTTCTAGGTTTTCACACAATTCTGCTTCAGGCCATAGCAAAGTACTATGAAAAACATAGAAGTGACGTTTCGCACGACGCCATGACACCATCAAGCGTTTTTGCGTAAAAAAACTTAAAATTGAAATGGCAATTTTGTCTACCAAACCTTTTTTTTACTGAAATAAGATATTTTTTCGAAAATTTGAAAAACTGTTGGACAATGTTCGGTAGTATCTACAATTCCGCCAATTGTGGATTGATAGAGTTCACATACCTTTGAGAACATTATGGAGAAGTGAGAACTCTCAGGAATGCAGGTTTCCTCACGATATTTCCCTTCGCTGTTACGTCAAGTGGGTAAAGTAAGACGATAAATAGTTCTTTATCTATTCCAGTCACAGAAATCCTGTCTAGATTTTGTAAAAATTAAAATTAAATTAGCAGCAAAAAATATGGAGCCCTGTTAGGGCGGATATGAATCAAACATCCTTTGTGCAAAAGCAACCAAATTAGCTGATAACATGAACCCAGCACACCACACCACGGCTTCTTAGAAGGGAATCAAAGCGAATGTTTGTTTGTTAATCAAACGACAAACGATATATATGTCTAATTCATTTCCTCAATAATTTCCAGGATTTGTTTAAAATAATTAATAACAAGTACGTTTATGGATTTTAGAAGAACTCAAGTAGGTATGCGTGAATTATGTATTCTGTTCTTGCGACAGGTTATTTTTATAACATTATAAATAATATTAAAAATTGCATACGAGGTCGTCATTTTGGGCTAAAATGCGCGCCACGAGAAAATTTTCTCTAGACATTTACTCGTAATCTCTATGTGGATCTCTGCAGAGATTCACGAGTAAAATATAGACTATTTTCTCGTGGCGCGCATGTTAGCCCTAAAGGTCTCAAAATGTTTCTCGCGCATCCATACATCTATACATACATAGTACCTACCAGTACCTACTCTATACGACCAACAAAGTTTTCCCTGAGCTACCTTTTTAGGGTTCCGTACCCGCTACCCGAAAGGATAACCAACGGGACCCTATTGTTCGTCCATTCATTCTTGCCTATTCAGACCGCCAAGGCGCACGAGGTCATTTCTATATAATTTACAATATGATTTACTTTTTACTTTATTGACGAAAATATGATTCGCATATTCAAGGTAAATTGATGCCTACAGATTCTCGGAGTTGATTATTGCTTTGTTTATTTATAGAATGAAATTGTTGCTCAACGCAATCGTTCATTGTCGCAAATGCGAAGATATTTTACTTCACAATCGATAGTACCTAAATCCCCACAGTTTATTTAGGTGGGCAGCATCAGGATTGAGGAATTGGGTCCTGAAATTCAACGGTGTAGTCTTTACTTGGTATCTACAATAACTATTATAATCAACACTTCCTAAATCCCCACAGTTTAGGGGTCCACCACCAGGATGGAGGAGTTGGAACCCGAAGTTGTTATGGGAGTATCTCGCAAAGTTTTTGTTTCGATTAAAAAACATTCACGCAAATTGGTTTGGAAATCACAGAGATATAAAAATTGGAAGTCTATGCTATTAGGTGGACGTATGATCTCAAGTGGATCGCTGAAACTATAGTATAGGATATCCTTGCAAGAAACCTAGATCTCTTACAATCAGATCTTGGTCTAGATCTAGATGGCAAATGGACAATACTGAAAATTATTTTATATAAGTACGCTAGCCTAGTATGATATTTTTTATCAGCGATCGGATCCTATTTTTATCACATCAAGGTTACAAATCCAATAAACGAAAACTATTGCTTTCTTTAAAGGCGCAATAAAACGATTTATCGAAAGTTATCGTTTTTCAAATGACTACAATATTGTTTATTACAATTGTTAGTTGTTAATTGGGACGCAAATTCGCGCACACAGCAATTCCTAGACGAACAATACGTAGGGTGACAAAATCTTACTCTTTATTGAGGCTAACTTTTATTCCATTTAGAACATTCCTTTCAAATAATGATGTGCTGGATCGTTGAAAATATATATCCGCGGATATGGATCCGAATACGGATATTTGGTGTCAAGATCCGCGGATACGGATCCTAACTTTCTTACTCAGTCGGTGTCGATACGCGTGAACTTGAAACGATATTTGACGCCACTTGACGCCTTGCTTGACAGGACCTGTTTCTTTTGTTTTGTTTATTGTGACATTGGGCAGCATAGATAATGATTGTGTTTGGTACATGAGTTTATAAAATGTCTACATTTTTATATTTAATAGTTTTCATATAGGTAGAGTTTAATAGTTTTCAAAAAGGTAAAAGATTCGTAAAAGATCCGCCAAAAAGTTCGGAATCCGCAAAAAACGGATACGGATTTTTATTCTCCCTCGGATCCGCGGATACGGATATCCGGCACATCACTACTTTTAAAATCCAGGGCTATCTTCCAGCACACGTAACTAAATAAAAACAAGGCAAAAGAAAGCGTTTTGACCATCATATTAGGTAATAGTGAATGAAATAAAATGCAAATTGGTAGAGATGATTGCGGCCAAACTCACAGGCTGTCCTTACATCCGGTACTGTTGCGACAGACATGTTCCAGTCCCAGTACCGGTGAGAACGATATAGCTTAAAAAATTATTCCTGTCATTTTGATATATATTTTTATTTTTCAGCTATTGCATAGCTTCTATCGCGGGCCAGCGTGGAGACCGAATCCAGAAATTCCGTAACGAAAATAACCTGACACGGGACTCCTCTACGGTGAGCCGCTAGATGGCGTTGATAAAAAATGCTATGCAATAGCTTTACCGCGGCAGTCCCCGAGTGCCACACGTCTTTTATTTACGTTTGACTTGACTGTACATATATTTATTTCATTTTACTGACATTTTTATATTTATTTTTGTTGTTATTATTACTAGGATGATCATATCTGAAATAAATGAATTTGAAATTGAAATTATGCCAGCAGCGTGGTCGTCTTATGGCATCTTATGGAGACCTGCGCTCAGTAGTGAGCTACTGATGGGTTCCTGCTGATCGTGATGATTATCCCTGCTAGGACGTTGATTTCCCCCAATCACCCGAGCTCATGGAGCCTCCAGTGTGTGTAATACACACCAGAGTCACGCCATGTTTGCCCGAGCTATGCAAATGTTGTAATTTCAACCCGGATTGCATGATTGTGCGATAATGTGCGAACGTCTGTGAAAACACATTATTATCAACTTGTTCTCTAGTTAGGCTAATTAGAGCCAAGTGGGTTTATGTCAACCAAAATGGATGTATGGGGATTTTATGCATTAATATAGTATTAGCGTTGTTTATGTACCATCGAGCAGCTGAGACAAGGTCGTTAACTAAGAGCAGCATAATATAGTTATTATGTGACGTGAGCAATGCGTTACACTTTCGAAGATTCTTCATTTAGAAATGTTTTTATTAATGCTAGCTATTGATTAATACAGGTTACTATAACTATACTTACCACTGATCTCTCGCGTTGATTCCCATGGGAACTCTTTGATTTTTCGGAATAAAAAGTAGCCTATGTCACTCTCCAGATCCTCAACTATACCCTAAGAATATTTATACCTAGAAGCGCAGTAGTTGACGCGATTATAAGCCATTTTTAGGGATATTAAATCATATCCGCACGCCTATCGTCGCGTTAGTGTTCAAGGTCGAGTCTTACTAGGACGAGCTCGCACAAAAATATTCAAAAATGCCGTACTGTGCTATGAAAGGATGTAATAATTCATCACATAAAAAACAAAAACATTTAAACATCACATTTCACAAGTAAGTACTTCCAAAAAACTTACATTTTTGAGTAAAACATTCTTCACAACATAAAAATAAATCGTAGGTATCACAGACCCTATTGCAATGAAAATGTTGCTAGCTCTACGAGAAATATTTTACCCCGTAACTTTTTTTTCTCATTCTAAGTACCTGTTGTTTTTAATCCCGATTCACATTAGTTCATTTATGTATTACTAGGGTGACCAAATATTAATTATTAGGATGACCAAGTGGTACCTACTCTAGAAAAAAAATTGTAAACGGTAGATTCATTTGACTATTCGAAAGCACTTTGTAAAAGTTTATTTGAATAAAAATAATTCTATTCTATTCTGTTTGAATGATATCTAAATATTATATTAAAGGAAATGTTATGACTATTATGACGTGGATAGCTATTATGACGTGGGCATCTGTTAAGAAAGGATTTTTAAAAATTTAACCCCTAAGGGGTTTGAAAAATCGAACTTAACGTGAGTGAAGTCGCGGGCAAAAGCTAGTGAGTTAGACTTCATTAAAAAATTACAAACAGAAACATCAATTTTATTTATTTATCTATACTAATATTATACAGCTGAAGAGTTTGTTTGTTTGAACGCGCTAATCTCAGGAACTACTGGTTCGAATTGAAAAATTCTTATTGTGTTGGATAGTTCATTTATCGAGGAAGGCTTTAGGCTATATAACATCACGCTGCGACAAATAGGAGCGAAGCATAAGTGTTGTCAAAAATGTTGCAAAAACAGGGAAAATTATCCGTATTTAAAATATTCTTTTAAAAACTTCTTAATCGCAATCATAATAACAAAAATTGACGCGGACGAAGTCACGGGCAACAGCTAGTATACTTATAAAATTGCCGCTTAAGGCTAAATCGGAAGATGAATTTTCCCTACATCTAGGGAGAATTTCTTTCCAATCCTTCCGCTTGTGGCATGACTCACGCACACAAGTGCGTATCGGTGAATGTAATTACATGAACTCACACATTGTTGTGGTTGTTTTGAAGCTTACGTTTCGAGCGGAATTTTGTTAGAGACTTACTATCTATGTATAATTAATCTAAGACTATACCCATGAAAAAAATCACGTTAGTCTGTTGCTTAGTTACTGCTTGATTGAAGGACAAACCAAAAAACAAACACACTTTCGCATTTATAATATTAGTAAAGATTTGAAGCGTCACATTTGACATAGTGTCTCTGGAACTAATACTATTGCAAATGGCGCACTGACCTCTGTAATTAAAAACTCTGTAATAAAAAAACTTTCGGCGATGTCCATACTGAACTTCAAGGGGCGGACAAATTCCTGAAACCGGTAAGGCATTGGCAGTGCCTCTGGTGCTAGGTAGTCACTCATCAGGGGACCTATTTTCTTATATTTAACAAAATTGGGCTGTCACTTCAGGTGTTGCATTTAACATTGTTAGGTTTAACAACATCTGATTATTTCACGGCTTCCTCTTACGAAATCCAACAGTAAGAAGTTGCAGCTCAAAGCTCGAACATCTGCGCAACATCACATTTATCATCATCATACAAATATTATGTTTTGTATGGTTTCTAGGACAGTGGCTGTATCGTAATTTATGTGTGAACAACCGAGAGCCACTCCACTACCTACTTTCTATTTACGGATAGGCGGAAGGGCCTTTTTATTGGATTACTTACACGGACCTAGGTAGACAGCTTAGCTAAGAATCTTTCCTATTTTTAACCCCCCCACGCAAAAACTACGGGATGTTATAAGTTTGACGTGTTTGTGTATGTGTCTGTCTGTCTGTGGCATCGTAGCAGCCGAAGGGATGAACCGATTTTGATTTTGTTTTTTTATTTTGTTTGAAAGGTAACTTAGCCGGGAGTGTTCTTAGCTATGTTTGATGAAAAGTGGTCCAAGACAGCCGCCGCTACAAAATGGCTGATTACATAATTTTTCATAACTCCCTCAATATGGGTATCAAATGAAAGGGCTTGACTAGCGGAATACACTATGATAAATTTCAAATCCAAGATGGCCACGACCACATAATGGCGAATTTTTAATTTTTGAATTTCACATGTCAGGGGTGTTTTAAATTTTCAATTTACATTTGTTGAAGTTTATATAAATCGCCTTAGTGTTGTGATTTTGATATAGATTTTTTTCAATATTGATGACAAGATAGCTCTTGACAACGATCTCACCCGATGGTAAGTGACGATGTAGTCTAAGATGGTAGCGGGCTACCTTGAAAGGGGTGTGGCAGGGTAAATTAAATCCACAACCCTGATCTCTGATTCAAAGATAGTGAGCGTTATCCTTGGCCTCATGAAGTCATGTCTTCACGAATAGGACATTTATAGTATTGTTTACCATATAAAATTGAAATTCAATGACAAAGAAGTTCAGACAAAAATAAGGCTAAATAATTCTTGAAATGCACTCAATAAATGCACTTCGCTTCATTGACACCAATCCCAATGCAGCTGGAACATTTTGCATCTCAAGTGGTCAAACATTGGCCTTAATAAGACGCCCTGAAGCTAACAAACTGTGTTAAAGCATCACTTTTATGTGACTCATATCTTAAACATTAAACTTTTTTTTACCTTTAGTTTTAGTGGCTTTCAAAATTGTTTCAGTAGGTCAACTTATGTCAATTCAAAAGTACCATCGTTTTGAAAAACAGATTCTGCTGAGATAAGCCGGAAAAACACTGTTGCTCTTTAAATATGCAATGTCCATTTTTGAAAGAGCAACTGATGAGTTTTTTGTACAATATGTAGCTATGTTAATGTAACACATTACCTATTAAAAACTCTGTCTGGTGGGGCAAGTGAATGCAAAGCAGATTGTTTTCGATATTGAGAAAAGTGGGACCCACTTTCCTATCGCTTTTATTGAGGTTAGGAATTTTATTGTATTAAGTTATTAAATGTTGTTATAGAACCTGCTTACCTACTTCACTTTACTCTTAAAATTTTATTATATTTGTAATTTTTGTTAGGAACATAAATCTTGTAATTTACTTTAAGTAGGTACACGTAGGAATTAGGATTTTAAAAACTTTTTGTTGAATCTTACGAGTCTTCTCAAAATATTAAAAATTGTATCGTTTCCGATCCATTTTAATTACTTCCTAGAAGAAATTGTATTTACTATGTTATTAGTAGGTATTCGTAACCAAAATATAGCTAGGAACCACACATATATGAATTTTTTAGATATAATTTACGGGTTTTACAAAAAGCAAAAGGATATAGGTACCTACTTCTTATAAAACTAGTAAAATACAAGAACAGGAAATTAAAGGCAATATTAATTCACACTTATATACCTACTTAAATAACTGCTAACCAACTAGGTGCGAAATAATATTTGAGTGACATCATTACTCATTGTTCACTAATTCATTAAAGTAGTGATTTTCTAACAAAATTAATATTTGATGGCGTCAGCAACGATCCCTTTACATTTTGTGACATTACTATTTTAGACTATAAGACTGTTCTCTATTGTTTGACACTAACTAAAACAATGAAGCATAATTTAGGTGTGTCGGAATTTACCTTGAGAATAGAACTAGATAGGTAGGTACCTATTTTGACTAGATTGCCAGATATTCGTTTTGTTACCTTCGATATAAAGCATGATTTCATTTCAGCAGAAGTTAAACTTGCTAGATAGTTCACTATAAGATTGTGCTATTATTAGTTATTTAGGCATTAAATAACTTTAGTGTACCTAATTATATGTTGGGTTAACGAGGCTAAAATTATACACAGCGATCAACATAATACAGTTCATTATTTTTTGTTTCTTGGTAAGGCAAAGAACATAACTTGTACCATTAACTTGATTTTTTATTAAGATAGGCGTATGTACGTATTATGTATAGCTCTATCGCAGTTTGTGACCAAATCTTGTAGGTATTCAAGGAATTCTTATGGTTATAAAACATAAAAATTCTTCAAGATCGTCAACAAAAGATTATTTTGTATTTATTTGAAGTAGCTTCAAAAAACGTTTTGAATGTTTCTTATTTTTGAAATTTTCTAGCGAAAATTTTGGTTATAATTTCATTCATAATATAATTATCGTACCTACCTAAGTAGGTTCCATTTAATCATAAGGTTATTAATTTCTTATGTTCGTTGCCCAAATGCTCAGTGCCCACCATGAGATAAAAGAGGGTCTTCGAGTAAATTCAATTTAGCGGAGAGAGAGTTCAGTCCAAGTCTTATTCGATCAGAATCAGTTTTGGAGAGTTGTGGGTTATTTTAGATTCTTGGTGAAGTAGAACATGCACTTAAAATATTCAAATATCTTCGAGTTGTATCTAAGTAGATACCTATCAGAGACAATTGGACACTTTCAATTTTATGGGTTTAATGGTCTTAGGTTCTAGATTTAATGGACAATTCGCGAGAATAATAGTCCAAGAGAACACCGTAACGTCTTCCCGGCCGAATCCGGCCAGTAACATCATACCTAGTCCAGTCAAAAAACCTCAAAAAATGACTCAACCTCTGGAAAATTGCGAAAGTTTTGAAACTTTGCACATCGAATTATGGGTACCTAGGGATGAATATACCAAAAGTCCTCATGCGTACGAGGCGAGCTCTAGCGGCAATTAGCGGAAACAGGACCCTTTTTTTGGTTTTTTGTTAATATCTCGAGAATCTTTGGTCAGAGGTAAAAGTTTACTACTACATAATTGAAGCTTATTAAATTTGCAACAATAATAATTATATCCATTTTTCTCGAATTCCTAATAATTACCGAGTTTTAGGCCACTAAAGGATAGCTTTTTCGAAAAATCACGCTAGGGGCGCCCGGTACAATATGGCATTTGTAATAATATTTGACAACCATGTTTTATCATTTTTTTTTGGTACCAAAGGTAAATGAGAAAATAAACTACACAGTTATGTACAAAAAAAAGACATATTGTTTATTAAACAACTAGCTTTTGCCCGCTGCTTCGCTCACGTTAAGTTAAATTTTTCAAACCCCTATTTTACCCGTTGTATCCCCTTAGGGGTCGAATTTTCAAAAATCCTTTCTTAGAGGATGCTTACGGCCTAATAGCTACCTATATGCCAAATTTCAACCTGATCGGTTCAGCGGTTTAAGCTGTGCGTTGATAGATCAGTCAGTAAGTCTGTTATCTTTGCGTTTTCAATATTTAGATGAAATACAGTACCAATGAAAAATGCTATCAACGCACAGCTTAAACCACTGGACCGATCAGGTTGAAATTTGGCATACAGGTAGCTATTAGGCTGTAGGCATCCTCCTAGAAAGGATTTTTGAAAATTCGACCCCTAAGGGGATACAACGGGTAAAATAGGGGTTTGAAAAATTTAACTTAACGTGAGCGAAGCAGCGGGCAAAAGCTAGTTGTTTAATAAACAATGTCTTTTTTTTGTACATAACTGTGAAGTTTATTTTGTCATTTACCTTTGGTACCAAAAAAAAATGATAAAACATGGTTGTCAAATATTATTACAAATGCCATATTGTACCGGGCGCCCCTAGCGTAATTTTTCGAAAAAGTTATCTTTTAGTGGCCTAAAACTCGGTAATTATTAGGAATTCGAGAAAAATGGATATAATTATTATTGTTGCAAATTTAATAAGCTTCAATTATGTAGTAGTAAACTTTTACCTCTGACCAAAGGTTCTCGAGATATTAACAAAAAACCAAAAAAAGGGTCCTGTTTCCGCTAATTGCCGCTAGAGCTCGCCTCGTACGCATGAGGACTTTTGGTATATTCATCGCTAGGTACCCATAATTCGATGTGCAAAGTTTCAAAACTTTCGCAATTTTCCAGAGGTTAAACCTTGTTTTGACTACCAGTAAAAGTCCCGTTAAAATCCGTCTAGCCGTTCCCGAGATTAGCGGCAACAAACAAACCAACAGACAGACAGACAAAATTTAAATTTTTTTTTAACAGACTTCCAAAGAAGGAATTCTCAATTCGTCGGATTTTTTTTTTGTTATAAGTAACGTATTTATCTACTTACTAATGCATTAGGAGCATTGGTTAAATGTTGTTATTTAGATAGGAGCGGACAATCAATTTTATTTATTTGTATGTATCAGATATGTTTTCATGTGGTCTCTTGTACTATAATGGTCAAAACAAATTCGCCAACTGATTGGCAGGGGTCGTTGACCGCGGCGCCATTGGCTGGTTGCTACTCGTTACAAGATATTGCGTTTATCTGAATCACTCTGACCGGTAATAAGGATCGCGGTCCAGTTATCCGACTGAGCGTGTGTTCATGTAATATGGGCAGGGCAAAGTTAACTGCCGGTAAACGTAGGTACCTACTTTAATATTAAATCTAGTTCGGTGGTGTGGTAGTTTGGCGGTCTTCCCGCTAGGTAGCGAAGTGGCACATTGTATCTAATATTCTGTTGTACACGATCTCTAAAGTAAACTAAATTGACAGGATTCTTCTACATGGACCTCTACAGGCGTCGGTCTCGCGCCGCTTGTATCCCCGATATTGTCAGTCTACTTACTATCTACTCTGCCAGCACTGTGCTTTCTGTTGCTTTCCGAGATTACCTACGCCGAATGTAAGCTAAGAAAAAGATATCTTATGTCTTCCTGTCACCTGAATTGAGAAATTATGCATTTAGGTTTTTAATCTAGCTATAGTCCTGCTATGTGGTGGCTGGAGACCCTAATTTATTTTGAGTGCAAAGTCGACCTGAAACTATGCTACTCATTAGCCGTAGATTTTTTGTGCGTCTGCTTGCCTAGTTACTTGACTTATCATTTTGTATACGAATTTGAACCCAGCAACTCTTTAATAAGACTTAATTTACAATGCAATGCGCTAAAGATTATAATTAAAAGTGCATTATCTAATTCTGTGTTTTGATAGGTTTAAGTCGTTTTTGATAAAATTATAGCTATTTATATAGATTTAATACACCTCGCTTGTCACTAATGCATGAAAGGCAAAGGCTATTTCTATAGGCTAACGATTGGTTATTGCATTAAATTAAATGGATTTTTCAGCGCAAGGGAACCGTTGTGAAAAAGAATTATTTTTAGATCTGTCGTTTTAGTTTAGAGAATTGTTCACAACTGAATAAGCATTACACAGGTAGGTATCTAACCTTATGTTAGTTAAGTAAGTTAAGTTAATTGTTAAGTTACTAATTAACTGTTAACAACTCATGTATACTGTATCGAAGGGGTTGTCACTTGACATGCCAAGTGATAGAAGCCTAAAAAATTTTAAAAATCTATTGAAAAACAAAAGACATATATCTACCTAATTTGTCGGCATCTTTTGCACTGAATGTCATATCATAACATTAGATATACGTCATGTTTACACTACAATACAATAAATAATTATGTAGACATGCTTTTTAGTTCCTAAGTAGGTACCTAATTATGACAGTTAAATATACTTTTAAGTTCCGACTCGTTAATCGGAAATGGTCTTGTAATTCTTATTTTATTGATAAAGATGTCATGTTTATCGTAAATAACTGCTTCATTATCAACAACATGACTTTTAATATTTGTTGTTGTAAAAATTCTAAAGTAGTTTACATATTATATCAAAATTATACAAGATTAAAAGATAGGGCGATAGGGGACAACCCTGTGCAGGTACCAAATATTCATTCATTCATTTCAAACTCTCATCACCGGTTCATGTCCTCTCGAATGACTTATTGGCAGGTATCACACACCTTTCACAACATTACGGAGTACATAATAATAATATGTACCTATATGTATACGTATTATTATCAGCCAAAATTAGTTCAGTTTGTTATGTCATAGCGTTATCAAAAACTTGTAAGACCATTATAAGAAGTGGGTTGAGATTTTTATGAAATGCTTCCTGTATAAAGACCAAGGACAATTCCTTATCTAGCTACTTGTAATTTGAATAAAATCAAATTAGATACAAATGAACTGAGTATAAGATTCTAAGTACCAAGTTGTTTGTTTACTATTCTTTGCGTTTATAGTACAATGTGTGGTTCAATCATAACTCAATCATAAGCGTGTTATTACTTACATTGGTATTGTTATTAACTCTGGCCCTTGTACCAGTTTCTAAATTATCCTCACAACATGTGAATTTTAGTTTGAGAAGCACAAACGGACGTCTCTGAATGAGTGTTTCCTTCCATGTCTTGTTATTTGCCTTATATTCTTGAACCATATCATAATGGATCACATGGATGGTATCACATTTTTGAAATACGTATTCATTCGTTTCAACTTATCGGCGTGCCACTATCGGGCAAAAGTCTCCTCGTTACTCAGAAGGGTTTAGGCCACAGAACATTACAATAAACCCATAGGTTCTGTGATTTAGGCCTTAATCCATGCTGGCCAATTGCAAATAAGCAGAGTTAACACACCTTTCAAAAATTTGGGAAACTCGCAGGCGTGCAGGTTTCCTTACCATGTTTTCTTTCACAGTTGAAGCATGTGATATTTAAATACTTCCTTCGACCTTGCGACCTTCCTCACCCTCCGGTGCCCTCCCACCTATCTGGTGCGCAAATTAAAATGTTATTAATGCAATATCATTTAACACAATATCACTTGTTAGAATGAGCTATATATTACGAAGCGCAAGGTTCAGATCAGAAGATGGAGGAAATAACCAAGATTGGCGTTTCCTCGCGTGCGTTATTTCGTGTCTTGTCGTTCCCGATGCGACTGGGGGGGCAAGTGGGTGCTTCCTCCGCTCCTGTGATTGATGTTGTGGATCCTTAATATAGCTGTCGTCAGGAACTGTAGCTCTAGCGTGTCGTCTTAACTAAACGTTGATGGTTATCTATGACACTTTGAACAACAGGATCTGTGCATTCACTAAGAAGCTGTAGGATTGTTTACAAATAATGGTTACAATGTAATGTAATTGTTCAATCATCTTTGTTTGGCTGAAATTCTGCAGTATTCTTGATGCATCAAATCATTTAAAAAATATCGAGAGAGTATCAGCCAATCCGAAGCGATAACGATCGCCATATTGTAGCCATAATTTTGAGATAATCTCATAAATGTACTTGATTTTTTGCTTCCGGGTATTGTGAAGGACTTGAAGAGTGACATAGGCCAAAAAGAAAGGGTTCCAGCAGATTTAAAAATATAATAAATTAATATATATCTCCAGTCGGATAAAATTGCAGGTAAAAGCCAGTTAAAAGTAAAACAAATTATCTAAAATCTAGTTTTGATAAAATTTGAATTTTATCAATTCGAATTTTATCAATAGAAATTATTATTCACGAAGAGATAAAATTATTTATCGCTTAATAGTATGCAGGATTGGAACTATTGAAATTAAATTATATATTGATTTAAAATCGGCATTAAAGATTTAAATTTATTACGTGTTCCTCATAACCGAAATTATTATCAGTAGTTTACCTACTAAATGCAATAAATACAATAAAACTTACAATATAACAATAATAATGAAATTATTATTCGGTTTTTATTAACATCCGATTATTGCCTTATATTATTCAAAATCTAAATATATAAAAGGCAAAGGTGACTGACTGACTGACTGACTGATCTATCAACGCACAGCTCTAACCACTGGACCGATCGAGCTGAAATTTGGCATACAGGTATAGCTATTAGGACGTAGGCATCCGCTAAGAAAGAATTTTTAAAAATTTCAACCCCAAGAGGGTTAAATAGGGGTTTAAAAAATCGAACCTAACGTGAGCGAAGCCGCGGGTTAAAGCTAGCTATTTATATAATTTATTGATCAGTGAAGACCCTACGACCGGTTAGGAGAAAGCAGAAGAGCCGGCAACTTTGAGTATATGCCGGCAACAAACGTAGCAGGTGTTCCTTTCAAAACTCAATCTTACAATATTTATGTCAATGTAAAAAAATTACACCATCTTGTGTGCAGAATGAGGTCTCTCAAAAAAGCTCTAAGCTTCCATGCAACTTTATCATGAAGAAAGTCAAAGATTGTGCCAAGCGATTTAGCGTTCCGGCACAATGGCTAGAAGAAACCGATTAGGAGTATAGGTTAAATTTACACTGCCATACCCCTTTCAATTTAGCCCGCTACCATCTTATACTGCATCGTCACTTACCATCAGGTGAGATCGCAGTCAAGGACTGTCTTGTCATCGAATAAAAATCCCGTAATAAGTAGATACCTACTTGTCATATGGATTTTCATTGCCGGTATAACAACAAATAATAAAAAAATTGTTAATAGAGGACCTCCTGACAATAAACTTTTGTTTTTGCTCGATCTTATACCTATAGCTGGTATGGAACGGAACCTTTCGTGTGCGGGTCCGACTCGCACTTTGTCGGTCTTTAGGGTTCAGTACCCGAAGAGTAACCAACGGGACCTTATTACTAAGCCTCCGCTGTGCGTCCGTCCGTCTGTCCGTCTGTCTGTATATCTCGTGATCCATAATAGGTAGAGTGTTGAAATTTTCAAAGAATGTGTATTTCTGTTGCCGCTATAACAAATAATAAAAATAAATTGAAAATTCAAGGGGACTTTCCTACCAGAAATGTGTTTTTTTCGGCGTGTTTTGGTATGGAACCAGTTTATTTTGTAGCGGGTAATACCGTAATAGGCACCTAATAACCCACATAAATTCATCAAATCAGTGATCTGAATTTTCATAGTGTCAACAGTATGACATAATTCTGAGAGCCGGGAGCACAGCCACCGTGCATTGACTTAGCAACCTTATCACTGCTACTGAAATTGAGATAAAACCATTACCTAACTCTGTATCACTGTTTGACACACTTTACTAGAAATCTCCAGATTCCTATCTAAAGTTTATCTTTAGGCAGATACTCGTATGATAAAGGTAGGTAAACTTTAGAAGATAAATTGCGAACTGCTTTTTGAACCGGTGATAGACTAGATTTTTAACCGACTTCCAAAAAGGAGGAGGTTATCAATTCGGCCGGTATCTTTTTTTTTTTTTTTTTTCTATGTATGTCCACCGATTACTCCGGGGTTTCTGGACCGATTCACGCGATTTTTTTTTAATCGACAGAAGAAGCTCGCGAAATGGTCCCATAAAAATTTTTACCTTCAACTCTTCAAGCCTGATGCTGCAGAGGTACTTTCCCCCTAAATTATGGGGTTTTAGGAACTGTCATTTACGAATTGGTATGCTTGGCCTAAGCATATAGTAGATCTTAGAGCTTCAGGTCCTACTCCTCAATCCTGATGCTGCAGGGAACTGCCCACCTAAACTATGAGGTTTTAGGAAGTTTCGCTTGCGAATTGATATTATTGGTATTAAGCATAGTCTACATCGTAGAGCTCAAGGTCCTAGCTCTTCACTCCTGATGCTGCAGGGTACTGCCTACCTAAACTGTGAAAATTTAGGGACTTTCGCTTGCGAATTGATATTGTTAGTATTAAGCATAGGCTACATCATGGAGCTCAAGGTCCTAGCTCTTCAATACTGATGCTGCAGGGGTACTGCCTACCTAATCTGTGAGGATTTAGGAACTGTCGCTTATAAATTGATATTGTTGGTACAAAGCATATAATACATATAAAATTCAAGGTTCTAGCTCCTCAATCCTAATGCTGCAGGGTTGGAGGGATTACGAACTGTCGCTTTCGAATTGATATTGTTGGTATCAAGCATGGACTACATCATGGACCTCCTGGTCCTAGCTCTTTAGAAATTGTGTGTTGTTAATACGTACTGTAGGTACCAAGTATAGACTACTTTAGTACCGTAGTGTTGGAGGGAGGGGAGAAAGAGAGCAGGAACAAGCTACACTAAAAAGCTTAAAATTATCGGTTTCATCGTTTCTATTTAAGCCGCCCGACTTCAACAAACGTGTACAAAATAAAATTATTTTTATACTTTGTAGTGGCGTTTGAAGTCGGTTTTTTGAAAAGAATTTTTATGTTATAAGGGCCACAAGTTAATCTTTTCAATTACTACTTAGTAGGTTCTTAGTAAGTCCATTGCATCCATGTTTCTTGTTCCGGTGTGCGGCTGGATTTTTTTTTAAAGAATATCAGCCATGCTGAAATTGACTAATATTCTCCTATCCCCTCCAAATAAGTGGAAAGCTTGTTCTAGCAGAGCACATAATAATTAAATGGCTAGGAGTGAGTACGACAATAGTGCAACGGGTGGGGTTCGAACCTGCGACCTTTCAGATTTCAGTCCACACCTTTTGTACTATTGAAGCTTTGGTCGTGGCTGCTAGTTATCATACCGTCAAAGACGTGCCGCCAAGCCAAGTTCTAATGCAGGTATGCAATATACCTACTCTCAGAAAGACATATTTACGAACATAATCAAAATATAATCATCCCAAGAGTAAAACTAACTATAAACGCTACTGCGTTGTACTAAGTATAGGTATAGATCTACTGATCTATACCTATACTTAGTTGTTATATTCTCGTTTACTTTCCCGTACAGATTTCAAATTGCCTAGGTCACCCAACCGGTCTGCCTCCACGGCCTACACTCGCTAAAGCATCTGTCTGCGATTAGCCTCCTCCTACTTACATTCACACTTTTGAGATCTGACTCATGTTAGCAAAGATTTGCCACATCTTCCCAATACTCAAATAAATCTTTTCATTAAACTTGATGGGATCCTGGAGACATCGAGGGAACTCTTCAAATTTTATAAGCACAATAAAATTGATATAGGTACTTGTAGTGGCGTTTGAAGTCGCTTTTGTAAAAAGAATTTTTACGTCTATATAAAGTGTACCTAACAAAAGTGTGAAATAACCCTGAAGGAGGTGAATGTGCTCATGAAACTGAACAACTTTCCCCAAGGAACATAGGTCGAAATATGAAAAAAAATTTTTACCTCCCATAGTAAATCAATCAGCTAGCTGAACGTCAATTTTGTATGGGAGGTCCACATTTTTTTTTTCACATTTCGACCTATGTTCCTTGGGGAAAGTTGTTCAGTTTCATGAGCACATTCACCTCCTTTAGGGTTATTTCACACTTTCGTTACACGTTGTATAATTAACACGATGTAGTGGATCAGGTAATTTCATACAAACTTCTAATTAGCCATATCTAACTGCGTGACTTCGTTATGGACTTCCTCTGTCTCCGAGTGAAAGTCTTAAATGTCAACAGATGTTAACAATCGTCCCATTGACTCCCACAGAGTAATTTTAGAACAGACCGTGTTAGTTGTAATTTATAGCTATTTCTTGTTTACTGGCGCACGCATAGTGGCTTAGTCGACAAACTTAGTATTTAGATTTAAAAAGTTTACCTTCTTAAATGAGCCCTCATTTAAATGTCCTAATACAAAAAGAGATACCAGCCGAATTGAGAACCTCCTTTTTTGGAAGTCGGTGTAAAAGGATACCTCTTGATTACTATTGATCTTTTTTAGAGAACGTCTTCTAGGTAAATAACAGTTTATTTTCTCTGTTCTAAGCTAATCTACAGAAAGCTATCTGATTATCACACAATGGGTAATATACGAGTATATGTGAGATAGCAAAAACTGGTGTTGAAGATTGTTGCCTACTTGGTTGTCGTCACAGATCGGGTCCTTAGTTGTTTTTTCCTATCTTTACAAATTATTTCATTCATTCTATGTTTACAAATTAGTTACTGTTTTTTATTAACATTTAAACGCATATAATGTGCCAACCTGGCTATATAAATAGAACTTATACAATATACATACCTGTTAAGTGATTTATCTTATGCAAATTTAACATAAGAACCTATATTACCTATAGAAATATTGCGCTATTAATTACATCCTTATTTTATATAGTTACAAATAATTTTAAGATAATAATTATTGTATTTCATTGCCTTTTAGCTTTAAGTGATTTATTTGTGTGTACCTAATAATAATAATAATAAAAATGTGATTGAATAATAATAATAAACAAATACCAATTGGCTGCGTCCCATTGGTCCGCACAAAACTATTAGCTCATCAATAAACAAAGCGACTTGCGCGCGCCTCCGAATTAAATAAATAGCGGCCTCCCCAGGCCAGTTCACGCACTTCACAACGAGACTTCGAGGCGAGCGCATCTCTGCGCTCTAACACTTCAACCAGTGTTTTATTTATAAAACCCTCTGTGGCTTGGACCTTCCTAAATCCACCACAGTGTTTGGTCCATCGAAGCGCCGGATATCAACCTGCATTCAAGAATTCAAGAATTTTGAAAATCAACATCAAGTCTCAAGATCGTCGCAGCAACCACTTGAAGAATTTTGACCTATCGCCTCAGAACGATTTCTGCGGGCAGGGAAGATCGTTCAAGAACGCTGCGAGTGGAAGTCAACGTCAAGAAGTCTGCATAGCAACATCAAGAGGAATCCACCGTCGCTACGCGGGTGCATTGAGGCGAGCTCCGGGTAGTAGCCGAAGACCGCAAGAGCGTCGGGAGGGATCGCTTCATCGAGCTACGGACACAAACGTCGCATCTACTACGCACAGTGAAAAGGACATCGACTACGGCTGCGGGGCTTTCTGACGTCATAGAAGACCGCCGACCAAGAAGATCGTTTCACCGCGCAAGTAGAAGACTCAAGAAGCTTCGTCGTCGAGAAGAAGAGGAATCGACCCTTCGCTGCGGGTGCATTGAGGCGGGCCACGAGTGGACGCTGAAGACCGCGAGGCTGCTGGGGACATCGCTTCTTCGCGTGACGAAGATCCATCAACGCGGTTTACCGCGGCTCTCTCGCTCACCACCTAACGGTGCCAAACGGTGAAAGAGAGAGTAAACGCCTTACGGCGGGAGCAGTATACCAGACGGTACTGCCAGTCTCACCTTAATCGGTGAGCTGTAACAGTCTGATCGCGCCGGTACGGTGCACGTAAGCTGGTGGCCTCCTGGAAGGTCTGCTGAGGGAGTTGGGCGTTCCCCCCAATTCCTGAGCAGCCAGTTATTGCGTGTCACTCTCTGCTGGGCGATTCCCACCTCACCTTACCCGTTTTTCCATCCCTGGGAAAGTGTGTTCTTCGGGACCACTCGAACAGGACTGCTAGGGCCGTTAGGGAGGTAGGGTTGTTAGGGTAGTAGGGCTGTTAGGGACAGGAAGACAAAGGACCCGACCGCGATGAGCAACATAGAAACCAGAAGCAAGAAGGCAAGTTCCAAGGAAAGGGACCCGGGCGAGATGGAATCTGGAAGCTCATCCAACACTGGGCAGTCAAGCAGCTCCGAACAGACTACGAGTACAGAGGGAACTACGAGTACTGAACACACCACCAGCACCGATCAAACGTCGAGCACGGTACAATCGAAAGGTGCTAAGAAGAAAGCTACCAACGAACAGTCCAAGAAGAAAACAATGGGCTCACGCGCATCGCAAAGCAAGCGCGCCGAACTTGAAGCTCGATTAATCTTGCAAAAGAAAGAAATCGAGAAAATAGAAGCCGAAGCCGCAGCAGCGCGAACACAATTAGAGCTGGCACAGCTCGCCGAGAACTCAGACTTAGAAGATGAAGTCGAGCAAATAGAAAGTAGTGTGAATGAGTGGATGAACACAGCAAGAATTCAACCTAAAACAACAGATGAATTAGAAAGCGGAACAGACGCTCTAGCAAAGCTGTTAACAAACGTATTAAAACGGCAAGATAACAAGCTGGAAACGCCGCGAAAACCGCCAGCCTATATGAGCGACTTACCACCGTTCGACGGAGACCCAATTAATTGGATCCCATTCATCAAGCACTATACAAGTACCGCGTCATATTTCATCGACATAGAAAACATCGCGAGAATAAGGAAATCTCTCAAAGGGCATGGAAAAGAAGCAGTGAAATCACTACTCTACACTAGCTCCACGCCAGAGAGCATATTAAAAGAGTTGGAAAGAAGATTCGGTCAACCAACTTACATAATAAAAGGATTAATCACCGAACTACATAAACTACCAAGAATGACAGAAGATTTAAAAGGTATAGGTACTTTCGCCAGCGCCGTATTTAATACCGTGGATACAATAAAACAACTCGATCAGTTGGAATACCTATACTCCACTGAAATCGCCGACAAGATAATAGAAAAAATGAGCACATTAGTCAGATTCAGATGGCAAGAGTTCAAATCGAATAGAAGAAAAGAACCAATGCTCAATTTACTATCGGAATTCTTAACAAAGATATCGAACGATTTCGATGAACCCGGTTTCATTGAAAAATCCAAAATAAAAACGGAGCCTAACAAGTCGCGCCCATTTAGAAAAGCGCGTGTAAACGTAGCCCAACACGACGAGAGCGACTCGGACTCTTCATACGACAGCGAGTTCGAAGAGGAAATGCAAATCGTATTGGCCGCCTCCGTAATGGAAAATCCTAAGTGCGTACTGTGCGAGCAAGCGCACGATATATCGCAATGTAATCGTTTCACGAACGAATCGGTCAAAGAGAGATGGGAGACCGTCAAACGACTCAAGATATGCTTCAAGTGCCTAAAGGCTAACCATAGGCATCTAACATGCAAGTCTAAACCGTGTGGAAAGGACGGCTGCATCAGAAAACACCATGAACTTTTACATCAAGAAAAACCAAATCCTGAAGCGGGAAAAATCGTATCAGTTAACCACATAGGTACATCGCGAGCCTATTTGAAAATCATACCCGTAGAGCTAAACGGGCCGAGCGGGTCCGCCACTGTTATGGCCTTATTAGACGAGGGCTCAACAGTGACCCTACTTCTAGAAGAGGTAGCCAATCACTTAGGAGCCACGGGACCCAGAAGAAGTTTGACACTTGAAGGCATAAGCGGTCATCAAATAACGGAGCAGTCGAAGCACATTAAGTTGAGAATCAAAGGTCTATTCTCAAGAAGCTACGAAGACCTGCGAGCACACACCGTAAATGATTTAAACCTCCGACCTCAAGCAGTGAGGAGAGAAGACATCGCCGACTGTCCACACTTGGCAGATATAGAAGATCAATTGATCTACGAGGGAGTGCCACCGACTTTACTCATAGGCCAAGACAATTGGCATTTAATAGTAACCAGAGACCTAAAGACCGGTGCATCCACGAAACCAGTAGCATCCCTCACAAGTCTAGGATGGATACTACATGGCTGTAAAACAGAATCGATCAAACCGGTACTTTTCATAAACCACGCCTACGTCAGGAAAGAGGAAAACATCGACGAATTAATAAAAACCCACTTCAGTCTAGACTCCTTGGGTATAAGTCCGAATAAACCAAAAAATGACCCCGAACAACGGGCTCTAGACATCTTAGAGAAGACCACTCATAGACTACCAGAAGGCAGATTCGAATGCGGACTACTCTGGAAAAGCGATAATGAAACAATGCCGCTCAATCGCAACAACGCTTTGCGCCGCCTGAAGAGTATAGAGGCCAAATGCAAAAAGGACGAGAACTTTAAAATTAGTTACAATAAACAAATATTAAATCTCTTATCGAGCGGCTACGCCGAACTAGCCGTAAATGAACCGAAGTCACCGAGAACTTGGTACCTACCACACTTCGCCGTCGTACATCCGCAGAAGGGAAAGCTGAGAATTGTTTTCGACGCTGCCGAGCGAACACAAGGGAAAAGTTTAAATGACGCTCTGTTATCCGGTCCAGATTTACTACAATCACTATTCGGCGTCCTAATCAGATTCCGCCAAGGCCCCATCGCGGTAGCGGCCGACATAAAGGAGATGTTCCTGAGAATCCTTATGCGAGAAGAGGACAGAGATAGTCTTCGATTTCTCTGGCGAGAGAGCGAGACAGACGACGAACCGAAAGAGTACCGAATGAAATCCCTTATTTTCGGAGCAACATCGTCACCCTGCTCTGCGATCTACGTAAAAAATAGAAACGCGCAAGATTTCAAGGAAAAATATCCAGACGCGGTAAAAGCCATACTACGTTGTCATTATATGGACGATTATCTACAAAGCTTCGCCACCGCCGATAAAGCATCAAAAATAAGTCGAGAAGTGGACTTGATTCATAGAAGCGGCGGTTTCGAGTTAAGAGGTTGGACCTCAAATTACCCATCCGCCATAAAAGACTTAGCAACGGATCAACCAGACCACGTGCAAATATGCGCTCAAGAAGAATACGGAAAAACCCTCGGAATGCTATGGCAAATCAAAGACGACGCGCTCAAATTCACGCTTAATTTACGCAATACGCCAGATGACGTCATCCACGGTATACGACTACCTACCAAACGAGAAGTCGCGAGCGCCGTGATGTCGGTATTCGACCCTATGGGTCTAGCAACACCGATATTGATTCAAGGAAAAGTCATAATTCAACAACTGTGGCGTACGGGTATAAGCTGGGACGAACCCATACCAGAAGACATGAATCAACCTTGGACCGATTGGCTAAAAAGTTTAGAGTCATTACAAGAGCTGAACATACCGCGATGTACAGACTCTCTAGACGAGGGGGAGCTGCACACCTTTGTAGATGCCAGCGAAAATACCTACGCGGCTGCTACATACTGGCGCACCTCCATAAACAACGAAATCAAAATAAAGCTACTAGCGGCAAAAGCGAAAGTAGCCCCGCTGAAACCAACGTCAATACCGCGGTTAGAACTTCAAGCTGCTCTATTAGGCTGCCGCCTAGCTTCAAGTATTCAAAATGAACTGGACACCACCATAACCAGAAGATATTTCTGGTCCGATTCACGAACTGTTTTAGCGTGGATAAAATCCGACCCACGCACTTATAAGACTTTCGTCGCACATAGACTAGCGGAAATAGAAGACTTAACAACAACTCGCGAATGGAGATACGTACCTACGAAACTCAACGTCGCCGACGATGCCACTAGAAAACCGCCAAAAAACTTCGACATCAATCACCGCTGGTTCAATGGACCCGAATTTTTACTGCTCAGAGCCGACGAATGGCCCGAAGACAAAAGCGATCGACAACCACCCCCAACAGGGGAAGAAAGAGTTCAAACGGTCGCCGCCATCAGTCACACCGAAACGACGTTACCTGACGTGAAGAGATTCTCGTCGTGGACCAGATATCTTCGAGCTACGGCTCGTCTGATTCAGAGCGTGGATTGCTTCAAAGCATTATTGACAAGAAAAGAAAACGTAGCCGCTACAAAACAAATAAAAAAAGACAAATCTTGGAAACCGTATCATAAACCTAAGAAAAATAAAACGCTAAAAATTCCCACGGAACCCAACAAAACCACAATAAATACTCCGAAAAGGATCAAGCTAACAAACGAGTACCTAGAAAAGGCACAAAAACAAATTATTAAAACTATACAAAGTGATAGCTTTGCAGCGGAAATAAAGTGCTTAAAAAGCAATAAACCCGTGAACAAAGGCTCGCGCCTAAAGAGACTAACAATCGTCATAGAAGATGACGTCATGTATCTCGAGACCCGACTATCTGCCGCAAGCGGCTTAGTCAGCACATACAAGAAACCTATCGTGTTGGACGGGAAGCATCCGATCACCCGACTGATGATAAATCACTATCATCAAGAATATAACCACGGAAATCACAGTACCGTCATGAACGAGATACGTCAAGACTACTACATAACATCACTTCGAACAACAGTGAAAATGATAGCTAGAGAATGTCAATGGTGCAAGACACACAAAGCTATACCTACCATACCGCCCGTAGGAGATCTACCAGCCGAACGTCTGCAACACAAACAGTATCCGTTCACGTGTACCGCAGTGGATTACTTCGGCCCAATAACTATAACCGTCGGAAGGAAAACTGACAAACGATGGGTAGCACTGTACACTTGCCTAACTACGCGCGCAGTGCATCTAGAAATCGCTACATCACTTTCATCAGATAATATGATCCTCACGTTACGACGAATGATAGCTCGCCGTGGAAAACCTGACAGAATTTACAGTGACAATGGCACGAATTTCGTCGGAGCTAACAAAGAACTTCAATACGAGTTCGATAAAATGCGCGAAAGAACAGAAGAAAAGGGAATTCAATGGAAGTTCATACCTCCTGGGGCGCCACACATGGGAGGAGCCTGGGAAAGGCTAGTACGATCCGTAAAAACTGCATTGTCAGCAACACTCAATACCCGCCATCCTCGAGAAGAGATTCTTCACACCTTACTGCTGGAAGCGGAACATCTTATCAACTCAAGGCCATTAACAGAGATATCATTGGATCCTGACGATTCAGAAAGCCTAACCCCCAATCATTTTCTTATTGGAAGGTCTAACGGTACGAATCGAGTCGGAAGCTTCACCGATAGCGAACTTGTCGGACCCGCCACGTGGAAAACAGTGCAAGTACTTGCTGACCACTTTTGGAAACGCTGGCTTACCGAATATCTCCCAACGATAACTCCCAGATATAACAACAATCGGGACGGTTTTATAAACCCAGCCGTCGGAGATATTGTCATCATAGTAGATAATTCCCTCCCACGAGGCACGTGGCCCAAGGGTGAAATCATGGAGACATATCCAGGCCCAGACGGAAAGATACGTATAGTCAATGTTCGTACCGCTGCTGGAGTCATGAAGAGACCCGTTTCACGCCTTGTAAAAATCACACAATCTTCTTCCACCAAAGAATAGTGCTCCAGATTCCATCTTCGCACGAGGGGGAGATTGTTGAAGATTGTTGCCTACTTGGTTGTCGTCACAGATCGGGTCCTTAGTTGTTTTTTCCTATCTTTACAAATTATTTCATTCATTCTATGTTTACAAATTAGTTACTGTTTTTTATTAACATTTAAACGCATATAATGTGCCAACCTGGCTATATAAATAGAACTTATACAATATACATACCTGTTAAGTGATTTATCTTATGCAAATTTAACATAAGAACCTATATTACCTATAGAAATATTGCGCTATTAATTACATCCTTATTTTATATAGTTACAAATAATTTTAAGATAATAATTATTGTATTTCATTGCCTTTTAGCTTTAAGTGATTTATTTGTGTGTACCTAATAATAATAATAATAAAAATGTGATTGAATAATAATAATAAACAAATACCAATTGGCTGCGTCCCATTGGTCCGCACAAAACTATTAGCTCATCAATAAACAAAGCGACTTGCGCGCGCCTCCGAATTAAATAAATAGCGGCCTCCCCAGGCCAGTTCACGCACTTCACAACGAGACTTCGAGGCGAGCGCATCTCTGCGCTCTAACACTTCAACCAGTGTTTTATTTATAAAACCCTCTGTGGCTTGGACCTTCCTAAATCCACCACAACTGGTCTCGCCGTTCGTCCGCGTGTCTGTATGTCTGTGTGTCACTGCCCGATCTCTTACTCATACGGTAAGCTTTAAAAAAAAACTGGACAAGTGCGAGTCATACTCCCGCACTGAGGGTTCCGTAACTTATGAGGATTGTGATACTAGATACTAGATGACCAGCTTAGTGACTAGCAAGTGGCTAGTTAATTTTATATGGAGACGTTACGTCACTTTTGTACGAAAATACGCTTTGAAAACCTGTAACTTTTTATTGAGTTGAACTAGAAACTTGAAACCTTTACAGCATTAAGGGACCATTGACAATTTGTATTTCGTATTTTTAAACTAAATAGGTAGCCGTTTCTGAGAAAACGGCTCAAGCCGTTTCTGAATCTTGATACATGACAGACGGTAAGTGATCCTATAAGAGTTCTATTTTTTTCGGAACCCTAAAATTAAATAGCTATGTTGAACTTGACTAATATTCCCTCCTCCCTTCCAAATACACGAATAGCTTGTGTTAGGAGTAGCCACTACAATAGGGCAATGGGATGGGGATCGAACCTGCGACCTTTCAGTTTTCAGTCCACACCTTTAACCGTTGGGCTATCGAGGCTGTTGTGAACGCAGAAACATGTTTAGAAAACCTGTCGATATCTAGCTATTATTACGAACATAATATTATATTATAATAGGAAAGAGCTTCGTTATTTGAGATATACCTATTTTTATATGCAAATACCGGTTCTTTGAACAGTGTGTGACTATGGTGACATATAACATAATTGATGATACTAGTCATTTACTATTTAACAGCGTATAACAAGATAACTCGCCTCATAAGAAAAGTCAGTGTCTGGTATTTCTCTATGTTATTTAATTGAGAAGAACCAGAGATGTCAACTTAGCTCATAAGTGTCATATTTTTAAATGGTCTACGCCAGAAGGCTCGTAACGTCGTCGCTGCATTCTGCTTCGAGTTGACCTTTGTTTGGTGCAGCCGTCGTCGTTTTAAAATTGCCAGAAAGATTAAGCAGATGCCAGAATTGTCAATTGTGATCGTTTTTTCAAGTGCCATAACAAGTAGATATTTTTTTGAGCAAATGCCTCTGCCTTTTATTAAGCTCATATTTTTTATTTGAAGGATTTATAGTTATAGTATATTTGAATTTTATTTGAACACCCAAAAATTATTATTATTGATGGTTTTTGAAATACGATATGCAGCGTTCTGAGTTTTGAACGCGTCTTTTCAATGCATAGGGAAGTAAGTAATCGTGTTGTGATGGTTTTGAATTTGCCAGGACGCCTTGTTCCCGTTTCCCATAATATGAGTGCAATAATATGAATTTCGCGTAGTAACCGTTTTTAATAATGGCACAATTTATGGCACACCGTGTTCCGAAGTCATTTTTCGTTCAATGAGCTAATTCGGTGTTTGAACCTAACGTATTTATCTAATTACCCTTGGCTTATCCTGCATGTGCATACCACAAATAGGTACCTACGTCATTTTCTGGTTAAAACTTTAAAACAATATGTTTGCAATTTATAAACAATCGCAGTTTGCATAGTTGAAGTCTATTTGTGTAAACTCTAACAAAGCAATTATGTTTTAGATAAACCGAAAGCATTTTATATCTACTAGCATTTATAATATATTATGTAACTAGCTGATGCCCGTGATTTCGTCCGCGTGAATTTAGTATGTAAAATCCCGCGGGAACTCTTTGATTTTTCGGAATAAAAAGTATGCCTATGTCACTCTCTATACCCAGGCAAAAAACTACGTCGATCCGTAGCTCTGTTGCAGCATTATTGAAGGACAAACCAAGAAACAAACACACTTTCGCGTTTATAATATTAGTAAGGATAGCATTTATTCGCGATTTGTACCTCTTCTCCGGTCCCTTAACTATAGGTAATCAAATAAAATAAATAATCATTTTAGTGTAATTATTACTTAATTTGCTCGCGATTTTCCGGGATCAATACATAGGCTATATTACTCTCCAAGTCCTTAATTGAAATCCAATTAAATAAATTAAAATCCATGTAAAAAAACACCTCGACCCATTGCCATTGTTCCATTTGTCGCGTGATTAAAGGACAAACGAACACACTTTAGCATTAAATGTTTAAGGAAATAATATAATTTGTAGGTATAAATACTTGATTAATTAAAACATTAATAGACTTAATTAATAGACCAGAATTGATATCGAGATCTAGACGGTTACATGAAAGTTTAATCAACAGACGGTCTAACAAGAAATTCACTCTTAATTCCAAACATCACATGGCCATTGATTAATTATAATTATTATTAATTACTTACTTATTAATATTGAATGACGATAGCCTTTATATCGGCCGCTTGCACTTTGAACTTTTTGCATCAATGTATTAAAATGTACGTAGGTAGGTACACCTATTCAATCGTTCTGATTGCTGTACCATTTACCGATTATATTTATCCTCATGTTTTAGGTAAGAACCCTAAAGAAAATGGGAAGTATATTTGTATACTTACTTATCTACTGTTTCCCAAATATTAATTTCCATACATATTTGATAACAGATTAACGCATAGCAACTGCTGAATTTCTTGCCGGCTCTTCTCAGCAGAATCAGCATTCCGAACCGGTGGTAGAGTCTTGACGTGTCATAAGAGCCACAGGTTGGCCTACATGAAATAAATAATTTTTGAATTTTGAAAAATTTTTTTTACATAACTAGGTACCTATTTTCAAAATTAAACAGATTTTAATTAACACCATCAACATCATCATCCCATCAACCCATCAAGTCACTGCTGACTCTACTGAGCACAGATTTCCTCTCAGAGAATGGACATAGCTCTTCTCACTGGCCCAATGCAAATAAGCAGATTTCACACACCTTTGAGAAACACCCTTATGGGGAACTTTCAGGCGGGCAAGTTTCCTCATGATGTTTTCCTACAGCATTGAAGCTTGTGATACACGTATTTAATTGCTTAAACGCACATACCTAACTCAGAAAAGTCAAGAGGTGCGTGTCTTTGAGCGCGATCGAATCCACGACTCCGTGATTGGAGACTGCTATTACTATATCTAACCACTAGGTTAGCACTGCTTACTAGGCATTATTGTAACGCTGCTTGTAATGCGATAATTTTCTTTCCTGTTGTTTCTGGTGTGACAATTCCAAAAAACGTGAATAGGTAAGTAATCAACCTTCACCACATTTACAGACCACAATTTTCACGCAGTGGTGTGATTATTTTATTTTTAGAGGGGTTTACAGTTAGGTAATTACTTAGTTGGTTCGTTGGATGAATCATGCGAAGTAAAGAAAGAAATCATGCGAAGTAAGTAAAGAAAGGATTGTTTCCAAACAATGTTATACCTACCTATAGGTAGAGCTTAGTCCTAAGCGATATTGTTATTAGTTTTGCTTTATCTACATATAAGGTGTACTCACATATACTATTACAGTAGTGTAGTCTAAACTACCATTCCACCCGGGCAAAGATTATTAAGGAGAAATAGATTGCTAACTGTTTTTTTAAATGGAATTGCGCTAAAAACGATCCTAGATGGCGTTATTAGAATTGCATGTAATATTTTACATACTTTGTATACTGATGGTTAACTTTTCTATTGACGAGTTTTGTGGGTTGGATGCTTTGCGTAACTAATCTCTGATCCGGGCGTATCAAGTAATCGTTATCAAACAATAGATGTTTAGTCGTCAGAGTAAAGAGACAATATTCCCGCATACAGATGCAGACGATCCTACACCACAACGGCAGCGGCGCGGCCGCGTACACGGGCCGCCTGAAGCGGCGCGAGTTGCACCGCGCCATCACGCTACATCCTGTCAAGGACCACCGCCAGATGTACCGCCTGCACACCTACTTTAAGGTAACGATGCTTTATAGTATTGGGTAGGACATGACTTGAAAAAGAGTTTGTAAGAGTAGCCTCTTTTTTGTACTGAGCCAGTACATTATCCCACTTCAAATGAGGCGACGCGTACTGAAGCTTGGCATTACATTTGAAGTAATGAGTACAAATATGACATTTGATGTCACTACAGTCGAATTGAAGACATTTATATTGAATCGTTTCAGCCTCAAAAATATGAGTAACGCAACTACCTACAAAAAATGTGAAGTACTTAGTACATTTTGAAATGTTGAGCCACTCTTACATTTTGACATCATGTACGCGACAAATGTACCACCTCTTGTATGTCCTACTCAACACTAACGCTGTGCCACAACGGCAGCGGCGCGGCAGCTACTTCATCGTTCAACTCAGTCCGACTCCAAACTTCTCACTCCTGAACCTAAAAAGCTTAAAATATGAAAAAGTAACGATAAAACCGACAATACGCTCGCCTGACTTGACTGAATGTGCATAAACAAAAATTATTTAAATGGGTACTTTGTTTTTCGTTTGTACCTAATTGATATTTTGAAAAGTATGTTGTTCTAATTATTATAAAACTTAAATTCGACGACGAAGTCGTGGGTATCAGTTAATTCACAATCAAGCTTGAAAAGTATTCCAATCATATTTCAATAGTCAAATCGACAGCATTACCTTTTAGTTACCTACCTAAATAATCTATGAACAGATAAAAAGTACCATTTTGGTACGGAAAACGGAACTCTAATATCTGTGTACAAGGAGTATAGCTTCAGCTGCTCTTGACATGGCTATTAACTATACAGGTATTGTGCTTCATTATACGAGCAGCGTTATTAACCCAATGGCCCTAGCCCCTAACCCCAGGTTAGGCATTGTGTGAATACTGAATGTACCGTACTCATAGCTACCGGTTTACCTTCAGCAAAATTAATTATTGTTTAGAATGGTTATGCACTTAAAAGTCCTTGAGAAATTATAGGGTCAGAAATGTAAAATTTATTTAGAAATTAAGAAACAAAAGCCTTGTAGATTTATTGATTTTCTTATTTCCTTCCTAAAAAGGATCTTAGTATCCATGATCCAACACTAGAAGCTTTGACGCAAATCTGGTATTTTGAGGGCTGTACTTCTTTAATAGTTTCGTCCACCCAGCAATATCTCCTTCATAAGGCGTTTCCTTGTTGGACACCCCGAGTATAGTTTTCTCATGGCCGGATTCTCTTTCATCTTCTTAAAGATATTGGATAAAAGATAAAAAAGATTGGATAAAAGAAAAAAGATATCATGACTTCAAATTCTTCTTTACTTTTTTCAGAACCTTCGTATCCAGGATCTTCGAGAGCAGTCTTTGGATCTGCACAGAGATATCCAATCTTCAGCGCGTGAGCTCGGTGTAAGAGGAAGCCATGTGACCAGCTTCGTGTTGCCGGGCGGCGTGCCTCTGTTCACTGCAAAGATGGGAGAGCCTGGCTACTTGGGAGACAATAGGATTTTAGGTACAGTTTTAAGACTTTATCTGACTACGGCAAAGACAAAAGGAAAGATTGAGAATTTTTCTCCAAGAATATTAAGGAAATTTTCGGTCTAGGATCGGACTCCGGATCTTGCGAATAGAAAGCTGAAATAATTGCCACCAGGTTATCATGATACAATATTTTAAAAAAATATATATTTTCCAGGTGCCCCGATAGACTTCAACCGTTATAAACCCAATAAAGTAGAGGACATCGTACCGTTTGACTTCATCACCAAGTCTATCCATTCTATCAGCCACCTCAACCCTAAACGAAGGCTCGAGACACCGCTGAAAGAGGCACTGGATGACGTCATACGAGAAGTATGTAGCTTTTATATGTAAAAAGGTCCCTTAGTATCGGAACTCCTTAATAAATAATTGGTGTCTGGCATCTGGCTTTCAGTCAAACATAGGTAGATAATGCTGTAGGGTTTACCAAAAATACGGTTTCTGCATTACGGTTCTGCTGATATCCTACCAGATAAATAAATAATCCAATACAATGCTTGCCGATGGTAAAACTATTGGTGTAACCATTAAACAACAATTCTTCTATATTATTCCTATAAAACAGTATCGTAATTGACTGATTGAAAATGCTTCCCTTCTGAGAAACTAGAAATTGAAAAGGAAGAACACAGTCCTTGTGAACTTAAGGAGAGATTAACGAGAGATTTCTGAATAAATTTTAAATACATATCAAAAATAATTGACCTGGACGATTGATCCCACATCTCCCGGAAATTGCGCTTTGGGAATACCTTAAACCTTACATTAAGTACGTTTACGGTTCAACTACCAGTCATCATCTAAATTGTAAAATCAAGTGCAGATAAACTTGTTCAACTTTAAAGGGTTCAGGTGCTAAAGTATGAAGCAACATTGTTTTTAAAATAATAAAAATTCCTTCAATCTCATTATATTGTTGTGCAAAATTTTTACAATTGTTATATTCAATTCCAGGTAATGGAGATTATCAACGCCCCGTCCCGCCAGCGCGGTCGCGTCATAGACTTCAATGAGCTGCTGTACGGTTACACGCGCCTGCAGCCGATACACGGCGTCGACCACGTACTGGATTTGCTGCTGAAGTACCGGCGCTACCGCGGCAGGAAGATGACAGCCGCCGTGAGGAGGCACGCCTACTTGCAGCAGTCCTTCACAGGTCAGGTTTTGGCGGATTTTTACTTGAACATCATTATCATCAGCGGTACAGCGTACAGCCTTTTATGGGTTTGGGCCTACTCCAGAAGTTTCTTAAATCTATCTCTGTTATTTGCGCTTCTTCAACTTCTTAAACCGCTTGTCGTCTTGTTTAACCCTATGACCCATCCTATGGAACCAAAAAGTTTTGGCGCACCGATATTTCTGTGACCGTTTGAGTGTAAGGACATAATTTTTTTTGGGATCTTTTATGTTTTTACTTAATAGTTATCTGATTTTATTGTAACCTGAAGACCTGGCGCACTGTCCTCGGTTCATCAATTTGCGGTTCAATTCCCGATTGGGAAAGTTAAGACATTTATAATTTCTGAAATGTCTATGATCTGATCAAGTAGAGAGATTTGGCGATGATTAATAAGCACCCTACCACCAAGCAATTTAGCTTTCCAGTAAGATGGCATGTAGAAACCGATTAGGGGTATGCGTACTAACATCTTAATCTACGACGTAATTAACCATCAGGTGAAATTACAGTTAATGGTTTTTAAGTTCAACTGTTTCATTTTCAGGTACCGAAATACGGGAGCTACCTATGGGGGATCCAGCGCCTGTCGAGGAGGCAGAAATATTAGAACAACTTGATCCCAATGCAAGGAACTACCAAAACGACTACGAGGACTTCGACGATCCAAACCAAAATCAGAACAGCTTCCTTGATATTGGCAACTTGAATGTGAGACAAGCGTTCGAGAATAGCTTACTAAAGATACAAAATAACTTGCCAAAAATGCTACAATGGAGTAACGAGAATTATGAATATGCAATCTACTATAGACAGATCCATTTCATTTTACCCCTTTTGGGTAGATTCGAAACTTTTAATCGATTTATGAAAAATTATGAAGACATCGTACTGAAAAGTGATGAAGCTGTTAGCCTGATTGTTGTTCTATTTATGGATGCTGAAAGTCCTCTAGATTATGAAAATTCTGAAACATTAATCAAACATTTCAGAAGTCTTTACGGGAAAGATATTAGAATAGTTTCAATGGGTGCTACGACATTTTCAAGAGGTGCAGCGCTCACAGAAGGTCTTAAAGAGTGTTCAAGTGATGATTTAGTGTCCTTTATAGACGTTGACATGATGTTCAATCACATATCACTTAGGAGAATAAGAATTAATACAGTTAAATATAATCAAGTGTACTTTCCAATTGTGTTCAGTCAGTACAATCCTGAAGTGGTTTATGGTGAGGAGTATAATAAATTTAAGGTAGAAATTACTGAGACTACCGAAGCAGATACTGCTGACGAAAATAACGATGAACTTAGTGATAAGGATGAGAAAGAATTAGCAAATTTGAAGTACAGTGGTGATATAGACGATGATTTCGGTTACTTTAGACAATATGGTTTTGGTATACTTAGTATTTATAAACGTGACTTTGAAAGAGTGGGTGGGTTCGATTTAAGTATTAAAGGTTGGGGGTTAGAGGATGTGCAGTTGTTCGAGACGTTAATAAAGTCAAACTTAACAGTGTATAGGATAGCTGATGAGACTTTAGTACATATCTTCCATTCAGTGGACTGTGATAGCAAGTTAGAGAAAAGCCAGTTCCTGATGTGTCTGGGAACGAAAGCTTCGACGTACGGGAGCGACAAGCATATGACATATTATATGTTAAATCATCCTGAAGTATTATGGCCGCAAAAGGTGAAAGGTGCTAGCTAGTACAGGGTTAAAGGTAGTTAGGATGTTTTTGGAAATTATGACAATTGTAACGAAATTAATTCTTTCAAAGGTGATATTATTGTTGATGGTCCTTTGGCAGCTATAAAGTTAACAATAATTGTACAGTAAATCTAAATTATTATTTTTACCAGTCGGATAAAATACACTGACAACTTTTAATTAGGCCAATATTATTTTTTAACTAAATTATAATATAATAAGGTGATAATTATTAAGAATAGTGTGTGTAAAATCTGAAATAGTTTTATTGACTTAATTTCTAAAATTGCAATATTATGTAGAATATACTCTGTACAATTGCAATTTTTATTTACTTAGGTACATATTAATTTACAATTATCATCTTAGAGGTAAGTAAAACAGTAGCAAATATTTGTATGGATTTGCCAAAACTTACCTAGATGATGATGGAAAAGATTTATGGTGCTGATTACATGAGAATGTTCTCTAAAATGGCAAATTGTAAGTAGAAATTCCTATTTTTCGAAGCATTTATATAATAAATAATAATAACTTAGATAGTCGATAAATTACAGCATCAGCGCGAAAGTTACCCTACTTACTTACCATAAAATGGAGAGCCTGATTCCAAAATTAGCAATGAAGTCCATTTTGCTTTTTTCGGGGTAAAAATTTAATATGACACTTTAGCGTTGATCATCTCACATGTTCCTAGACAAGAATAGGTTTAGATGGATTACTTTTAGGATTAAGAACAAGATGCTATTCTTAATGATATTTTGTAAACTAATACTTATGGCTTAAGCACTCGACAATTATATTATTTTTCTACAAAAAATTTTACTACCGAATTTGTCCTGTTAGTGCTGGCTGTTAGTGTTACGTATCAAATAACGAAATATTTACCGAATGTCGATTTTAAAAACGATAAAACTTTTTTAGTCTTACGAGTAGGTATTCCTAATTTTTATTTGTAAAAAACCGATAGATTGCATATATGTATTTTTTACGCGATCTTTATAACATTGCGAAAATTTTTATTTCGAGAAAAATTCATGGATATATAGGATAGAATCGATCCTGGGGTCGATCCCCTTCAGGGGTAACTTACAAATTAATTGATTGTAAATATTATCTTAATATTTGGCATCTTCTTGGCAAACGGGTAACACCTTAGATCACATCATAACTTTCCATCAGGTGTGATATTGGTCAAGCTATAATGGATAAAAAAAAACTTACTAGAAGATAAGCTCAAGGGCTTTATAGGCTTTAAATTATATTGTCGCGAATTCAGATGCCAAACATATTTTCCGTAAACAAAGTTTCGCTTCAATTTTAGCGGGTTGTGCCGAGGCTAAGCTAAAGTGTTAGTTAGGTAGGTACTTTTCTTTTGAAATTCCGGAACTTTTGCCAAAATAACTAATAGGTATAATTACAATGGTGCCAGCACTATTTTGCTATTGTAAAGTATTTTTGCGGCCGGTTGCTGCAACCGCTCAATGATCATTGGGTAAGTTGGATTGTCAAAACAGACATCATTATACAGAGCAGATATATTATAATATACCTATGTAATTATGTTTTATTATGATTTCTACCATAATTGCTATTTTGTATAAAACAGCCATGTCTAAAATCGTAATTTTTAATATTAAATTCAGGAGCCTGGGTAGGATAAAAAAATCAAATAGGTACTTAGGGCTATATTTTGTAATACAAAATTAAAAAAATAATAATACCGGACTGAAGTTCAACCTTCGATCGATAAAAGCTTATAACTCGATTTATACGAGTACTTTTACCCACTTGGCTGCTTTCTGCAGAACTGGGCCCAAATTGTAACTGCCTAATTATGTGAATAATATAGTAAGTAGTAATAATGTAGTAAGTATGTGAGTAATATAATATATATTACTAATGATAATAAAATAGCTATTTTGCTAATTTAAAAAGTGCTTCAGCAACCGGCCGCTTTTTCGAGTTTAATTTATGTTCTTAGTTGTATCAACAAACAAAGATACTCAAGTGCATGAGAGTTACTAAATAATTATCGATGTAAAATGATTGTATAATATATTGTTAAGAAGTAACAAAAGAGGTTAAATGGGTACCATTTTAAGGTTAACCGTCCACAGGGATTGCAAAAAAAGGCAAAGGAAAAATAATTATGTTTTATAGGAACTATCGTTTAATTAGATATGAGGGGAAATAATGTAAATAAGTACATAGTATATCTATCTAAAGTTACCACGTTTCACATTTCCCCCAATTTTATTTTTAAATATTTTGTTGTTGAATTGGGCTCAATTTTTGTTTTTTAATGTACGGGAATCCTTTTTTCGAATATCTACCTACATACTAATGAACACTACTCATATGTTTAGTTTATGCAGACGCCGTGCATTTGGAATCCAATTCAAGTCCAAATCCGAGACCTACATACACACGTAGGGGAAGATCGTTACCCTTCGTACGCGGGGCACATTCATACAGTCAAAATAAAACTTGAACGAAACAACGTACGGTCTTACTTTTGTATGTGTGCGTGAGTCAAGGTACCAACTTTAAGTCAACGTAATATCGCGCCATTCGCACTGGTGAGAGTGAAGTGACAGACACGAACGTGTTTTCGCGCTCGGTAAGTAATTTTTTGATCAATGTTTTTGTCTATTTTTACCTTAGATAAAATAAGTTTTCGTGTAGAGTATTCTATCAGTAAGTAGCAAAATATACTTAAGATACGTTTTCAATACTCAATTTATGACGTTTTCCTATTAATATTAAAAGAGGTTATATTTTGTTGTTATTTAGTTAGTGGGGTACTTTCGGACAGAACTAGATGGGGCACGTTTGAACGCGTACGAATGTGCCCCAACTGGAAGGTAGGTAGGTACGAGTTAGTGTGCTAGTGTGCTAATTGCTAATTTTTGCATTAACTTTGTCCTATGTTTTTCTATCGTCGCTGTGCCTATATTTATATATATTTTAATACCTATTTTTTATTATTTTTTCACAGAAACATGGTGCAGACAATTGAAAAAGCTAGAACAGGAAAGAAGGGCTAAGGCAAGAGAAATAAAACGTAGTTTAGCTGATTTTAATTTAAAAACGAAGAACAAGAAAGCTTAAAACACAGAAAGTGATAAATCTGATTGTGATGGATCTGATATAAGCTTTGATGAGAGTTCAACTTCTATCACAGATGAAGATGAAACCGAGCATGAAAATTTGGAAAAAATAAATACCAGAAAATATTAAAGACAGTTTCGTTTCGTTTATTTTAGTGAGGTTCCCTAAGAAAAAAAGTATTATTTACTGTGTAGGAAAAGTTGTCGGCCACTATAGTCAGACTGAATTTAAAGTATGTATCTTATCTAAGAAAGAAGCCAGGCTTTTCGTGGACGTTTGTTTTCCCTAATGTTAAAGATATTCATACTGTTTATATTCTGTTGATGTAGACATTATTCTTCCTGAACCTAACAGTTTGTACTTCTGAAACATCAAAACTTTTCACTTTTTCAGTAAATTTTTCTAATTTTACTGTTCAATAGTTTTTATTATCTTGTTAATTAACAACAACTTTTTGCAGTGCTAATCCGCACCAGAGATTAAAAAATGTGATTCTAAATTTAAGGTAACTAATTTACGTAGAAAATGAAGCAATTTTATGTTTTATTGTTAGAGGAAAGTAATTTAATTTTCGTTAATTTTAAGAAAGTCATTTAAGTTTTGTTTTACATAAGAAAAGCTATGTAATTTTTGTTGACTATAAGAAAAGTATTTTATTTTTGTTTAATAGAAGTTAAATCTTTATTTTTGTGTTTAATTTCATTGCTAATAAAAGAATTTTGATTTATATGTGTAGTTTTAATCGCACGTACGGAACTACCCCACAGCGTACGAAGGTACCCCCAACACTGTATATAGGTGCCCCGTTGTTGGGGCAGATTCGTACATTTTCCAGATTTAGTTTAAATCATAGTTATGGTTGAAACATCAGATGAAATCATCTGTCATTTTTTTATATGAATATCAGATAGTTAGACTATAAATTTAAGCTGTCAGGTGATTGATTCATGAAAAAATAAAAAAAATAAAAAATAAAATGTGGAAACCGTACGAAGGGTCCCCACCTTCCCCTACGCATGTACACATTGTGAACTGCACGCAAACTGCACAGTGTATCCTCAACTACAATGGAGTAAAATAATAAGAGCACTATAACTATAAATATCTCAATCGGTCTGCAGTCCAAAATATGCAGACTTTTTCTACATATTTTACACTTTTTCTTTATTTTCTTTGTATGGTAGAGGTGCTGTACCTGTACTGCTTTCTATCGATCAGTGGACGCTAAACCTAAGCAATTATTGTCATAATAAGTATTATAAACAATATTTTTACATGTATTTGCAAAATATCGCGCTGTTTCTATATTTTATATAAGGTATATGTAATATATAGAAACAGCGCGATATTCTACGAATATTAAGAAGTATGAAAAACATAGGAGATGGTGTTTTATTATATACTCTCTAGCACCAAGCTTTTTTCAAAATATTATCTACACGACATTATACCTTAGATTCCTTTTATCAAAGGTTTCACTGTCAGATTTATTACAATCTTGCTCATCTCATTGGTGTAGTGGTGGTGGCTCTGTCATCCTGTGTGCCTAGGGGAATACGTAAAACCTGGGGTAAAACCTCATCTCTCTCTAGTCTCTATCAGACTTTGAGAGTAAGAGAATAGAGAGTGCACGTGTGATTGCGCACTCTATAATATCTTCTAAAAGTTCGGTGCTAGAGGTGGTTTTAGTACTCGGCATGAAAGTTGCGTTTCAGTCAATTTTAACATTAACCAGCAATAGCAGTTTTATTTGACTAAAGCTGTAAAAAAGTTGCCGCTGTAACAACAAATAATAGAAACAAAAGTAAATTAAAAACTAAAGGGGGCTCCCCTACTACAAACATGTTATTTTTCGGCGTTTTTTTGTACAGAACCCTTTGTATGCGATTCCAACTCGCATTTGACCGGCTATTAGACAATCCCACAACAACCTTTACTCAACTTTCGTGGCGCGTGCTGTAGGAGCCTACTTCGTGTAAACTGTAAATAGTATAGTTCTCGCAATTCACGAGGGTGCGTGAGCTTTACTTGTGGTTACGTCGTGTACATGCGCATTGCGCAAGTGTGCGTGCCTATCAGGGGCCTAGGTGGGAGCGGTCAGGCCCGATTAAGCTCTCGCTCACACTTATATAGATACGACACACACACAACCATGAGCCACGTGACGTCGCGAATTGCAAGAACTACATATAACTATTGTGCTCACTAAGTGCCAATTCTAGATTAAGTAGGTAATTTTTAAATGAACGTTGATATTGTTTTTTTATTCGATGATGTTACGATGTTGTGATGTGATGATGATGGTCAAACGATGAGTGATTTTATGAAAATAAATTATTTTTTCCTGTACATTACTCTTTTTGTTTAAATCATTTTGAAGGTCCAAGTAGGTAATTACACCTGAAATCCTGAGTACACTCACTCAGTGGGCGATGGAGATAGATAGCTATGCTCGGAATATTCCAACGAGAGGAGATTCGTAGGAGAAACAAAGTTAGCGACACAGCTCAGCGAGTCGCGAAACTGAAGTGAAATTGGATCGGCCACATAGTTCGAAGAGCTGATGGTTCCAAGATGCTGGAATGGCGACCTCGCACTGTGAAGTGCAGTGTTGTCAGACCCCCTTTAAGAGGACCGACGACATTAAACGTCGTAGAGTGCCATTGGATGCAGGTAGCGCAAAACCGAGGTCTGTAGAACAAGGGACAGGAAAGGGTCCATGCAAGGGAGTTTTGTCCAACAGTGGACGTCTATCGATTGATAGAGAAAAAGTAAAAGGCAACGCAGGAAAATGATCATATTCATAATTCATTCAATACCACAGAATGTAGATCACAATAGTAGGTACTGTGTAACAATACTTAGTTAACTTTAAACTTTAATACGATCTCTAAATTTTTTATGCGCTCTCGGATCATTACGAAACTCGGAGACTGCCTATGTAAAGTTTTCAAGTTTGAAATTAATTTTCGGAGTTATATGTGCGTCTAAGCAATTAAACATGCTCAACAAGTCATGCTCTCTTTAAACATTTCTGTGGTGGTGTCGTGTGGTGCGGGTTGTTACGTTCCCTCAAATATGGTTGAGCGAAGCAATGGCCGGATCATGCATCATGCTCGTGAACGGGTGCCACCAACGGCAATGGGTCTGCTTTGACTGCCCATCTTGACATGCGTTGGATTGGTGTACCTACGTATGCATTTTTGCATTTTGAAGCTTTATTGTGGAAGCACTGTATACATTAAAAAAAAAAAATTTTTTTGAAAAGAGCAACTGCTGAGTTTCTTGCCGGCTCTTCTCAGCAGAATCTGCATTCCAAACCGGTGGTAGATTTATGACGTGTCATGAATTTTGAATTTTGATATAATTTTATTATCTCCACTGTGCTATTAGCCTTCTCTGAAAGGAGACTCGTTTTCAGTAGTGAGCCGTTAATGGGCTGTTTTTGATTAAATATTGCCTCGTTGGTCAAGTGGTTAGCAAGTTCGACTCTCCATGACGAGGTCAAGCCCCGGGGTCCGATTTCCGGATCGGAAAAAAAAATATATTGGGTTTTTCTGACAAGAAATTCTCAGTAGATACTCTAAGAATCAGGAAGTCTGTCAGTCAGTAGTCTAAGAATTAGGAAGTTAGCGGTGAGTCACCCCCGTGTCTCGGAGAGCACGTAAAGCTGTCGGTTCTGTGCCTGATGAGCCTGATCTCTCTCCGTGACGGATTCCCGTTCCAAGGGACTATGAGAGAGAGTGCACATGTGCTTGCGCATACACTTCTGCACTATAATACCTCCCGCGCAGATGGCTAATATCTGTGGAGATTGGCCGCCATGGCCGGATTCGGCGGGTTATAATTATGGTAAGGTTATAAGTTATAGTATAGTAGGTACCTACCAAGTTGAACAAATAAACTTCTTACACATTATCGTATCTGAGTTATGAGTGAGAAGAAAAGCGCAAAACTTTTTGAAACTTCTAACAATAATAATTTCATGTGAGGTCATGCGATGCATGTAATTGTTTGGCAAGATTCCAAGCGCGACAATAACAAACGATCTAGAGAAAAGAATAAACCGCCACGCTCTACTTTTATAAAAGTGGGACAATTTTAGATACCATCATCCTGTAATTAGAGTTGTTATGGATTTAAACTCACTTTCACGGCGACTTTGTGATGCCTAATCGTCAACTCAATCGACGAGTTACACCGATGCCGCGTATGTCTACGTATAAAGTATCTGCAACTGATAACATTATGTGGTGTGATCCACGGGTATAAAATATTTGCAACTTAAAACATTTTGTGGTGCGATCCACAACTGAATCCACATTACACCTTCTATCCGTACCTTCACTACTGTACAAATCATGCCTTCGTGGAATGGTGCCTAGAAGCAAAAATACTTTGGGCAAAAAATGAGCTAGCCCTTCTGTCACCAGATGAGGCATTTAACGGCGGTGAAATATTTCCTTAAAATTCTTGTTTTAATCATTTTGAAGGCCCGTTTTCACCAACCATACCTATGTCATTTTCACCTTTAGGTGTTTCCTAGCTTTTGCCCGCGGCTTCGTTCACGTAAAGTTCGATTTTAGAATCCTTATTTTATCCTCTTAGGAGTTGAGTTTTCAAAAATATTCTTAGTGGATACCTACGTCACAATAGCTATCTGTGTGTAGCCTGATCCGTCCAGTGGTTTGAGGCTTGAGCTGTGCGTTGATAGGTCAGTCAGTCAGTCAGTCGGTCACCTTTTCCTTTTATATATTTAGATTTCAACATAACACTTGGTGTATATGGGCTCATAGGTCTCGCCGGGAGTAAATGGTCATTATCAGTGTACATTGTGTTGAACAAGAAGCCAGGTTATGTAAGAGTATATTATGTCCGAGATCTGAGCGATTAGTTGTGGGATTGCGTTTCATAATGATCAGATGATGGTACTGTTCAAGTGGGTCGCTGAGTGACCACTAAAATGGCGGGCGTAACACGATACGACCCAGCGTAAGCGATATTTTGTAAACACATGCAGCTTCAGTTTGTAGAAAAAAGAATTTAAATCATTAATCGCGCAATCATCATTTGAGGCTAAAAGAAGAGGATTTGGCGAGATATTTTCCTGTTCAGGTTCTTAAGCGATATTCTTTAGATGATATTTAGAGGAATTTTAAATGTCTGTAAAATCATAAATACTTGATTTTTTGAATGAAACAAAAATTCTGTATTTGTATACATACAAACCTAGGTAGCACCTCTAAGCTGACAAACTTTCAAGCGATTTTGCATACCTAGTAACATTTCCCAGTATGTTGTACACAACCTCTCTAAACTACATTTGACAGCTCTAAATCTATTGCTATTCTTTTCTGCAGGAAAATGGAAATGGAAGGGATAGCATGATATTTAGAGCTGTTAGTTTAGTTTACCTTAGAGATCGCGTACAACAGAATTAGCCACATTGTGGCTAAAATAACATCACCTCTATAATTGCTCGCTGGAATCGTGGCCACAACGTATGCTCGAATACAGGTAAGTGATAATTATACGTTATTCTAAAAAAAGAGCATTAGTCTGGGGTTATAGTTGAGAGGGTACTTCATTACTTCATTTTCATCATTCTGAACTTTATAATAGTAAATGTCAGGAAATAATGATTGAGTCATAATTTACGTAGGTTTTTATCATGAGGTTGCTTTGTTATCGTTTTTTGTCGAAATTACATAGTAATCGTTACAGATTTTGGTGTAGGCTGGCCTGGCGCACTCTGCAGTAAAGTCCTACAAGTACTTGGCGTACCTCTTCGAAGGACCTAAATTCAGATAGTGCGAAGGGATAAGAGTTACGTGATAGAAAGAGAGAAAAGTCTAGGTGAAAGACGGTAGGCAAGTAGCGCTGTGTCAACCTGAATTGTACTTTATTATGTGGTAACAAGAGTTGCTATTTATTTAAATCATTTTGCGGAGTGAATTTTCTGGACCCTTAGGTACTATTAACCCAAACCAAACCCAACCCAACTCTTCATTATCAGCAATCCATCAATGGCTTACTCACTGAGAGGAGACCTGCAGGCTCCTCTCACTGAGACGAGACCTGCGCTCAGTATTGAAGATTCAAATAGTTGTCTTCAGTGAGAGGCTCTCACTGAAGACAACTATTTCAAGCTTCAATAGCCCAACGGTTAAAGGTGTTAACTGAAAACTGTAAGGTCGCAGGTTCGAATCCCATCCGTTGCACTGTTGTCATACCCACTCCTAACACAAGCTTTCCGCTTATTTATTTAAAAAAAAAAAACTATAGGCCATAGTCCACCACGCTACACTGTCCCATTGCAATGTGGCAGACTAGTCTTCACAGAACATTATGCAGTACTCTCAGACGTGCAGATTTCCTCACAATGTTTTCCTTCACCATTGAAACAGTACGCATATAACTCCTAAAAGTCACAGGTTCTGGTAAAAGCCAGGTAGCCCGGTATCGAACCTAAGACCCCCTAATAATTCCAAACCATCACTATCACTTTTAATTCTAAGAATTCACAATTCTTAATATTGTGAAATTGAAAACGATGTTATAAAATTATCATACAAATTGAGAGTTTGGATATAACTCAAAATATGAATACTCAAATTAACGAGACATTCTAATTATGTATCGCTTGTTATTTTCCACAGAAGCATGAGCAACATATTAATGGTTTTAAACTTAATCTGTATGATAATTCCTCTAATTATTTAAATATCCAACGTTGAATCGAATTTCTACTTTCTTTTATTTGCATTTTTGTGTTATGCTAATAATCAACATTTTGTAGTTTTGTAGCATCTGTTGTGATGATACTCTGTTTTTTACTGTTTACTTCTTTATTAATCCACAGATGTTCACTGCTGGATATAGGGACTTCCACACATCTCAGTCTTGTGCCTATTGTATATAAAGACTCCATGCGAATCGTTTGATGTCATCGGCCAACCTTCGCGGGAGTTGACAATATTTTGCTTTCCGGTTTTACTATCTACCAAATTAATCTGATCAAAACTCTACACTTCTACATCTACAGACCTTATCTATAGATTTGTCTGGTTTTTGGATTGTTACAAAATGAGCTGTAAGGTACTTGTTAAGTTGTAACTTGTCTATAACTTCTGAAAAGTAATTGCCTGCTCTTGGTTAGAATCTACACCTGAAATTGTGAGTATATCTATGTCTGTAACGATCGTAGAGTGACTGCCAAATGAACAGCAAGCTGAATTATTAATAATTGCTACCGTCTATAATTTTATTCCTAGTATGGGCTGATTATTTTTGGTATTATTGCTACAACAATGTATTCTTGCTAATAGCAAGAGGCTGTTGGTTAATCAGAGTTGATTGCAATCTTCTCACTGTAGCTGTATACTGTAGCATTATTATTTATGAGACAATCTCTCCACTATTATAGGCTGTAGCGGGTAGCTGGCACTAACATCGTTATAGAATGGTAATTTCTTAAAAGCTGACTAATTTTAGACAAGGAATTATTACTTGTAATTTTTTATTGTCTATCTAAATACCTTTGGATTTATTATGCGGGTTCGGGGTTAGTAATCAGTATTCTTCCTTGCAATTTCTATTTCTTTAGATAATTAAGTATTTTCAGCCCTTACTTTTACGCCATCTATTTCATTGTTTCATCTTAAATATTAGATTGCTTGCAGTTTTTTTGCCTGCTTATTAATTGTTAAGATTAAACGATATTGTTCTCATAGCATCATTCTTGGGTTTCAAAAATACATATTAATACGGTGTCCAAATGTATTTATTATTTTTTTATAAAAAAAACAAAAACTTAAAACAACAATTAAGCTAACTTATCGATAAACTTTATACAGAACAAGAGTCGTCCCCAGCTGCGAGCCACTTCGTGCTGCGTCTCTCGTGGAGCTGTCGTAACTGTCAAAGGTTGTGTCGGTTTGTCAGTTTGGACAGCTGTCGACAGGGACGACTGGCTGACAGCTGGGTGACCCGTGAGCGTGCACAGTCGCAGGCGTTGGCCGGGTGGTAGGCCGAGGCAGAGCGAGGCCACCTACATTGTACGTGGCCCTCGATCCAGTGGTTTAGGCATTCGGGCGGCCGGAGATGGAACGGCCCGACCCGAATAAGTCGAACATCTCGATGGATGGGAGTCGGGAGTTTGGAGTTTAGTAGGGAGCGCCGTAGGATGAGGAAGGACCGGATGGGTATCCACCGCTGCTGCCGCCGGTCTGCTCGTACTGGGCGACTTGGATGGCTTGACGGATGGCTTCGAGGCTGATGCCGACGACGCGGCCGCCGCCGGGGACGCCGTAGGAAGAGGATGGGACTCCGTATGAGGAGGAGGGGGCGCCGTAGGAGGAGGAAATACCGCCGCCGCCGCCGTGGCCGCCGCCGAAGCCGCCGCCGAATCCTGAGCCAGACGAAGCTTCTTCTTTAAGGAGGATTTGGCGGACTTGTTCGAGGAGTTGAGAGTCGACCTGCTGTCCCTCGGAGGTCTGATAGCCTGAGGAGACGGCGCGAAGGCTGCCTCCACCGATGAGACCCCCGATGCCACCGCCACCGTGGCCTCCTGAGGGGCGGTTATAGTTATAACCTGAGGGAGCTTCGGCGCTGGAACACGCCACCAAAGCCAGGGCTATGCACTGTGGACAAGAAAAATTAACTCATTAGTTATGGTCACTTTACAAACCTTCATTTACTTTATCTTGTTTGTAGGGACTTAGATAAATGTTTAAAGAATTCTTTTGATTAAGACTGAAGATTTTAGAAAGTAATGAAAGTAAGCTTTGATTTACGATAGAGCTTTCAATTACAGTACAAAATTATCGATAAGTTTAATAATGATCCTTGTTAATACTTCTGGGTGGTTTTAACGATAAGCTATTATTCTATTGATATCTCGTTATGAAGCATTGTCTACGGATGTGATTATGAATTTATGACTCTATCCAATGTTTTACGAGTTTGTCAATTTTCGCAGATACACGCTAACTCGCTCGAAGTGCGACCGACGACAGTAGCTATTTACTGTGTACTCATGTTTGAGTAGGATTTCATTAGGTAAGGTAGTATGTAAACATTTCTGAAAAATACAAATCCATTTCCAAACTAATCTAACAAAATACACATTTACATGGGGAATTTCATTTTCATTTAGTTCTAAAATTAAAGTGTGATGTATGATGTAAGTTCTAGTGTTAAATTAGTCAGTAAATAGCTAAAAGGAATTTTAAATATTGTTTTGTCTTCACTTTCATCAATGGTAATGTGATTACGTATCGACGTATCTCGACAGCAAGTCTAAGCAAATGTTGCATAAGCATATAATATGTATGCCCAGTATTGGATACACAATAGTGATGCTAATGTTTACTTTACCATTTAAACCTTTAGATATTGACTAACATTCTCTATAGACATCTTGCCTATTTTATGCAAGACGTCGGTTAAAAAGAAGTGTTTAATTTTCTTTACTTCGTAATTTCAGCTGATTTCTTTAATTTTTTTCAAATAGATGAATTTTCAACGGCTGATTGAAATAATACATTTTTCTGGCAACCAACTGGCCGGTATGCCTGCTCTAAGATATTAAGCGATGCAAAACTCGACAATTAATAAAAATAATACACGAAGGAAAGTACTTTTTAATTTTTTGAATATCGTTGACATAAATCAAAAAAGTTCTGGTAACTTCCCGATTATCGATATAACGAATAGAAATGAATAACGTCACATCACTACTCTCTGGCCAATAGAGTTCACAGCAACTTTTCCTCTTAAAGTTAATTGGAGGTGAAATTTTGTCAACTTCCTGGCATGCACTTATTATTTGGGGTCAAGACGCGTTTTTAGACGCTGTGTGTTATCAAGTGTTTGACTTTCATTTTGCTTGTTTAGATACGCAATTATTGGGAATTGTGATGTAGGTACGTAGACTTGCTATGGAATTAATAGCTATGTTAGCTCACGGTTAGTTCAGCTCCTATCTTCTTTGATGAGATAAAAAAAAATTTCAATCTCATCGATATTAAATGGCTTTCCATATTGGTAGGATTCAGGGCATTCTCATTATTATTATTTAAATCCAAGTTACCGGAGTTAATAGAGAACATAAAAGTCGTTAATTTTAAGTTTAATCCGTTTGAACGAATGATTCTTATGTTGAACAACTTTCACAAACTTTTGATACAACTATAGATATTATTATTTGGTAGTAAAATAGGTTGATAGTTGGTAACTACTTAATACAATCAGAAAAATAACAAAAATATTTATAGGCTCATAAAATATAATAATTACTTATAACGACAGTATTGGTAGTCGTCAAAAAGTAATTAACACATTGTAGCAAATTAGAGGCCCATAAACCATACTAAGTATTATAAAAGCAGTGTGTTAATTGTTGGATTGAACGCTCCAACGCATACCGACGGAGGAATAAATCGACTTATGAATATAGCAAGGTGCTGCAGTGATGACCCCGCACTGGAAAATTGTTGGACCCCTAACTAGGTGGATCGACGACATCAGACAGGATACAGGTGGCACTAGACCGAGATGAGTGGAAGTCTATGCAAGAGACTTTTATGGAACTCTATTGCTTAATAAAGAAGAAGAATCAAAGAAATTGTATCTCGGTAAAACAAAGAGTTCCCACGGGGTTTTTCAAAACAGACGAAATTCCACACGGATGAAGTTGTGGGAAAAAGCTAGTGCATATAATAATAATTATAAGTAAATAAGTCTATCGGCCATCATCGTGGAGCGGTGATGTAAGCACAGGATACAAACAACACCGTTGCGCGTCGCCGCGACCTATGACACTGCACTTTCACTACACGACTGGGCTATTATGTCCTGCACCTGGGCATGTAATAGCTACCAAAAAGCAAGATGACTATCTCTATCAGTAGTATCATTAGCATTAGGTATTATAAATCATTATATGAATTTTTATTATGCATTTCCTTCTTTATCTTCTGCAGTTATTCTTCTGACAGTTATGTTAATATTTGGCCCTTATGTTACTATAATATAAATCTCCCAGAGCGCTTGTTACAGCTTTCATTATTGAAAATTGATAGAAAAAAAGGATGCCTACAGAAGTTAGTGAATCCAGAATTACGCTCACTAGCTTTTCCAGTTATAACTATTACTAGTTTCTTGTACACGCAAGAAGAAATTGGACAAGAGGATGAAATTCAGACAAGGAATGATTCAAAATTTATAATTAGCCAACTTAGAACAAATCATGACTCTGCCACCGGTATCGAGCCGGCAACATACTCAAACATTGTAAGGAATATTAAAATGCAAAGTAGAAACTATAGCGATGGTCTGTATGAAAGATTCTAAGCTTTGCAACCGGAGATATTAAAAAATAACGGAAAGCTTAGGACCAAAGAGGACAACAGGAAGATACTACTACTACTACTACTACTTTTAATTTCTTATGATCACCGTATATCTAATATGAAGAAATTAATAACAACAACAATATTTACTCAGCACTAATCGCGATATCGATACGCATTGCGTGATAAAATATGGCAGTCTAGCAACCCCATCCAGAAAAACAGTACGCCATTTTAATAATTTTCGGTATTACGAAAACGAAAGCGTCTCCGCAGCATTCAATGTAAAACAATTCGGAGCATTACGTGAGATTTCCGCCAAGTTAGGAAGTCACGCCGGCGACTGCGATCATCGTGACTATACAATTGTTAATCTTTATGGGCATGTGGGATAGTTTAGTCTATCTGCCCGTTTGTTTGTTTTATCAAGCAGTTGCGTAATAATTGCTTTTTGAGCTTAATGAGTGAATGTTTATTTATTTTTTCTTTCTTAAAGTAATGATCAAGCGAATTTTCTTAAAACTTGAGTTAATTTTGTCCATATGACTATTGACTATAACATTTCGTAAAAATTTTAAGATACAAGGAAATGTTTATAAATGAGAAATATGAAAATTTTAAAGTTCTGTGATATTACTAGTAGACAAAAAATTGAAGTATGTAAATTAAATAAAGTTTAAAAAATAGAAGCAAAATAATAAACTAATAGTCTATTAAGACATATAATGTCTTAATAGTCTATTAAGACATATAATGTCCATATCTTGTTCTGGCGATGGTTGATGATTCTTAATTCCCAAATGATTACATTAAGTGCATTAAAGAACGATTGAAGAATCTATGAGTATATCATGCCATCAAAAAAAGAAGTTAAATCGATAAAATACACAATTGTTACACCAGTTTAGAAATAATAATTTCTATACTGAATTTCTAATTTTCTCGCCAAACTATAATCCTTCGGTGTTCTGAAATTAATTAAGTATTCTATACTGAGTCTAACGCTGTCACGTAAAGTGACAAGATCGGATCTGTTTTATCTATGTCCAAACCCGATTTAAAAACACAACGCATCAAGTTCGACAATTCAAATCACTTTGTGTTTGGAATAGATGAATAAACTCTGGATTACGACAGCTACTGTGAGCTTAGACAAAAAAACGGTACTATAGGTTCTGTTAATCCTGAGTAGATATCATAATATAATATATATGAATGGGACAAACCCCAATCATCAGATTCATTTCAAGAAATCATTACAACACCAATTCAATAATAATTAACATGCTATTCAGCAACGCAACATTTTACTCCTTTTGGTTGTAGTTAAAGAAACTCCATCCATTTCATCCATTTCTCTTATCAACCATTTTCTATTGTCCATTTTTCTTACGTCATAAAATGCTCAATTTATAATAACTGTGAGATTTTTGTTATTTGTTACGCAAGTAGATAAATAAAATTGCTGCAGATGCTTGCAATAATCATTTTCTATTTGTAATAGCCCTTTGAACCCACCTGTCGTTAGGGTTGTCATGTATAGCAATAGTTAATTGTGTAGGCCATTTAAATCGATTGCGCAGACCATTCTGTGCATGTATGGTGTTGGAATATCAATATGCTCTTTCACAGTGACCGCCGTATCTGGGTGAGGGCTCTAACGCTTCTTGTATGGTAGCTATTCGCTTTTAAATAATGTATTAAGTCATTTGTTTTAAGTAGGTTTGCGAAAAACTGTTTTTCCCAAGGAGACGTCTTCTAGCTATCTATCTGATGAAATCTAAATATATAAAAGGCAAAGATGACTGACTGACTGACTGACTGACTGACTGATCTATCAACGCAGAGCTCAAACCACTGGACGGATCAGGCTGAAATTTTGCATGTAGTTAGCTATTATAACGTAGGGGTCCGCTAAGAAAGGATTTTTGAAAATTCAACCCCTAAAGGGATAAAATAGGGGTTTGAAAAATCGAACTTAACGTGAGCGAAGCCACGGGGAAAAGCTAGTTTAAGATAAAGAGGCTGACGATATAATAACAATCAGAAAAAGTTCACACGACAAACTGGCAAAAATTTTGAAACTTCTAAGCTTTTTTAAGTTAAAAATTTTACTTTTGATTATGACGATTGAATGTTTTTTTTTTTATAATCTGCGAACACTGCGATTCTATTGATCTGAACTCTACAACAAATGGTTCCTATCCTACAAGACAGGATATCCAATTGAATAGATATGATATGCTTTTATTACCTTGAAGACAGGAATACTGGGGTGCTGTAGATGAAATTAAAGGTAAATAGGATGTGGTAAAGGACAGCATCTAAAGTGTAAATAGACGATATGGATTAGGTGCTGTGAATGGGATAAATGGGGTTTACTATTGACGCCTTGTTCGTAAACGCAATTCTTAACTGAGAGGTGGGAGAATCGGTAACATTTCGACATTATTATTTGGAAAATGCACTGACTGCATGACATTGCACTTCCTCAAAGAAATTGGTACGGATGATCGCATTTTACGCTCATTTAATACAAAGCAGAGTGTGGTGCTACATAAAAATTCGCACAGTGCACCACTTTAGGCGAATTTATGTTCTTAGCACGGATGTTGACTGACTCATACACTTTATGTTAGTTTTAGTTTAATTTTAAACAGCAGTACCTTCATATTGATAAGTGATGTGGATTATATATTTGTGGCAATCAGCTGCCCATCAGATAGAATGGTTATATTTATAAGGTTACTTATTGTACTTCTTTTGATAAGAGTAGCTACTTAGTTTCTTGCCTGCTCTTAGTAGAATTAATTTGCTTTCCGAACCAGAGCTATAGTCTAAAATAAATTAGCAAGAAATAAATATTTTTGAAGTTAGATTAGAAGCTTTTGATGCTGATTTATTTCCTTCATAGAAGTTTTTCTTTTGTATCGTTGCTATAATCCAACTGCTGTTTCATATCAAAGTTTTTACCGAAACTAATATGAGAAAACTTAACTTCTCCTTTATATCTCTTTACTCTACTTCCACTAAGCTTGATTAAGATTGGTAACACAATTCACGAATAAAATATTATATACTGTAAAATGAACAAACGGTTATGATAATTCAGAAAATACAGTAGAAGGTATTCGAGTAACTTCACTGTGGTAAAATCTTTGTAATTTATAACAGTAAACAGTGTTGTATTAGTCTAACATTAAATCACTTTGCTTCTTTCTAATTTATCATGTTTCAATATTCTATAATTATCTTGTCCATTACATCCAAAACAGTCTTTGACCTACATAAGGGATTTAATGAAAAGATCGACTACATTCTGATGCGTTAAAACAACAAAGTCATGTCATGTCATAATTATTCTAATAGCATGCTACAAGAAAGTCTTGAACATTATGATTATCTTGTCTTGTAGAGATTCATAATCGTCTGATATCTGACTTGTAGACATGCGTTAATAGAGACGATTATTGTTATTGAATCTCATTTAAATAAATTAGACAAACAACAGACATTGTCTAAAAATATTTCTCAATTTACAAAGTCTTCTATGTTAATATCTTGATAATGATATCTTGGGTACACTGTTATGTAGATTTTTATGTTATGATGATATAAGTTCAAAGAACGTAGTCACCTCTCTGATTTTTCCATTCAAAATTACGTGACTATTTATATTTAATGGCCAAAACTTTACGCTTTCTTTTAATGGTAGTAAACATCGTGTGGAAAGTGGAAACCCGCAAAGCCAAATAAAGGGAATGTGAAATTAGGTTACATATTAGAATAAATAGTGGATTCTAGAGATAATGGGAGAGAATCTTGGTATACTTGGATCGTCCTATAGGAAAATTGCTTTGTGTTGGACATTAATTACATAACTTAAAAAAATTTGGGAAACCGCTTGTCAAGAAGAACCCTGCTTGTGATTGTACGAGTCCAGAAAGGCAGGATTTATGCGGAGGTTTATGCTGAGATCTATAGATCGTGCTCTAACTCAGCACAGACTTAAGATAAAGGTGATTTCAGCCTTAGACACAGCCATGCAAGAGTTTCTGGAGACAAGACATGTCTAGAGTACACTCCAACTCTCTTCTTCGTGTTGGATTTAATATCTCTTAATTCCACGACTAATTCGGTTTGGCTTTGTAAAGTTTCTTTTTTCCCTTGGGATTTTTATGTTTTTCAGGACAAAAGAAGTTGGGATACAAAGTAGTTTCGGGATTATGTCCGTATTGGTAAAGTAAGTCTTTGTAGCAAGTTTTGTCAAGAGTAGTTTAGCGAATAAACTTTAATGACAATAAGGGATAATAATAACCGACGACATCAAACGAGTCGTAGGGAGCCACTGGATTCAGGCGGCGCAAGACCGAGACCTGTGGAAGTCCATGCAAGAGACCTTTGTCCAGCAGCGGACGTCTCGGTGGATAAAGAAGAAGAAGAATGGACAGATAGACTTTTGCATTTACAGAATTAAGTAAGTCTTGTATGGACAGTATGGGCTGTCTGTCTTTGCAATTTTTATAAAGAGTCTCAAGTGAAACGCACGGAAAATACAGTTTTCCTCACACTGAAGCAATATGTGGCAGTAGACGGAAGCCGACCTCTGACCGGTGTTACGCAATAGGGAAGGGTCTTAGATTGCTATCGCGATTCGTTAGAATATTGAATAATCACGATATTAATCGAGTGTAGTATTATCGTGTATTAGTTACAATAGTGCTAATTTTGTCACAATCAACCAAATTGACATGACCAAACGCAATCTTTTTTAGAACTATCAATTTAATGAGAAGTAGCTTAGACATTGCGTATAACCGAATAAGTGCCAATTACAATATTTTTTATCAGAAGACTGATACCTACTTATTTAATCAACGATAACTTACTATGGGAAATCACGTAAGCTTTCTTTGTGATACGAAATCTTTATTCTTCTGTCTGCAGGAAATTCAAATGACATTACAAAGGCACGCAAAAAGCTTCCAAATGGCATATTTATTGCACTTCGCTGCGTGTGAACCTCCCTTATACGGATCAAGATTGTCACGCGATTCGAACTCTTGTGACAGTCGTAATAAGAGACCATGATAAGAGCATTTTTTGTATGCAAATATAGGCAAGTTGATTTGAATACGCAAAGATAAAACTGCATGATTTTATTACCGACTTGTGACCCGTGATTTCTTCCGCGTGAAATTCGGAACTCTCAATATTTTAACGGATTATTAATTTGGAAAGGTCATTGGTTCAGATTTCATTATTAATCCTAACTTTTAAGTTTAGTTGTAGGAGAAATGAGAATATTATTCTGCTAGTTTCACTAATGCATTTCTAGTTTTTCATATGAATTTTGCCGTCAAAGCAGATTTAATTAAAAGGAAAATCGTACACGGGACTTTTTCTTGCTCATAATTGCGTCTAGAAATCTTTTTTCTATTCTTAGGATAATATACTAATAATAATTGGTATAATGGTAATATGTATATGCTGAAGGCTGTGAATTCATCCCTATGGATTTGGGTTTCGGTGAGAAAATTTTGATTTTACCTACGCTACGGGTTAAAAGTACCCTATGTTCAAAATGAAATCTATCTATCATCATTTCTTCAAGATCGGTTTGTATATAGAAAAGGAAATCTGGTTGGAAATTGTATGTCATTATGATATCATAGGTCAGGCATAATTTGCATGAATGAGTCGAATGGAAATCGTTTTTATTGCTGCATTCTCATTTCTCTTTATTCTTACAATTGATTGATTTAATTTTCTTTAATGTATTCGTAATTCAAGTTTCGATTTCTATTAATTTTTTCTTCTTTATATGAATTAGAAAATAAACCATTTTGATCCTTTTTGTATGAGGCTTAATATATGCAATTTCATACATATTATCATTATAAAGATATAAAAATTGTACCGTTAATTTCTAAAACTAATTAATTGCATTTTTTTAGGAAACTGTAGTTAGTTAGTTTTAGAAATGTGTTACGAGTTTTTGGCGTTTACTTCTTGAATTAAAAAAAAAAGTACTTATATAGAAAAGTCTCCATTAGACAGACTGTTCGTATGTATAACAAAGGAGTACGTAACAAAAGAAGGAACCCTTATAATTGAATCTATCTCAAAGGTTCTACGTATCCGCTGTCTTCAATTTTCAGTAACACGCCTACGAAAATCACAGATTCAAAGTCGAAAGAAACGTTCGGAAATCGGGTGCATAACAATCCAAATTGAACGCGGCTTGCACTTTGCCTTAATCGAGCTTACAAAAAATCCGTGCACTTTGATTTCTGAACGTCACTTCACTTCACTTATCGGCCGCCAGTACAATAACACTTCACAACACTGCGGACTTACCGCTACGAAGGCCTTCATGCTGCTTACTGTGGTCACTATGGTTCGTTAGAACTGTGATGTACAGACTGTACATCACAGAGATATATACCACGCAGGTGGCGGTGGGGCGGAGAAAGGATGAGGCAGTGTTGTGCAAGCAAGGGAGATGCTTCTAAGGGAGATCTTCTAAGTGGAGGGTATCAGGTGATTTTTCTCGAGGGTCAAACGCTTACCCTCGGGCTAACGTTTGTCCAAAACCAGGATTTTGAAACGAAAGAGATATCACGTACGAATGTTTTTTTTTATTCGACGACAAGATTGATTGCGATCTCACGTGATGGTAAATGACGATGCAGTCTAAGGTGGTAGCGGGCTATCTTGGAAGGGGTATGGCAGTGTACATTTAACCCATAGCCCTAATCGGTTTCTACACGCCATGGGTGAGTAACAATCACACATACACACATTCACAATTGTTATCTTTCTTCTATGTAATTTGAAGCATCTATTAAGATAGTAAAGTGTCTATTGGGCTTGAGAAAGGATGAAGTAGTTCAGGCTTCAAGAAGGGGCGGGGAAGCTATTGTAGGTATTTAACTCTTATAAAAGATGGTTTCATGTATTTTTTCAGTCTCCGGTTGAAGTTCAAGGAAGCTCTAAGGGAGTATATTTCACACTACTAATAATAATGCCCTCCCGACCGAATCGGGAGATATTATAGTGCACAAATGTGTGCGCAAACACAGGTGCACCCTCTTCCCGTTACTGTCATAGTCAGATGGGGCCCAATTCCGACACGACCGGAGAAAGATCAGCCGCAGGAAAAGGCTTTACGTGCTCTCCTAGGCACGGTGGCGACACACCACCAATTTCCTAACTCCAGCTAGTACCCTTTAAGTATTTCTTGACAGAAGTACCTAATTTTTTTCTAGCCCGACCCAGGAATCGAATCTGGGGGGTCGTCATCCGCAGTCAAACATGGTCACCATGGGAAAGAAACGAATAAATAAACTCACATACATACATGAACCCTGAAAAGATTACACTCCCTTTTTTGGGCAGTCGTGTAAAAACGTGTAAAGAAACATCGATTTCATCACGGTCACGACCATCGACAACAAAGATCGACAATGACATTTGTGGTTTAAATAAACAGTTTAGTTATTTCAAAGGAGGTGGGTTGATAAGGCAACAAAATCCGCCCCTCATACACTCGAAAAAAAAGTTCCAGATTCCGACAAATTGTAAATGTATTTATATACTTGAAGATATAAATTTTATTTTAATATAAAGTTTAGGTGATAAAAAAAATAGTAAGTTACAGAAAATATTACCCAAAAAGAGAGTGTTTCTTTTACTTTTCTTACATTTTCATACATTTTAGTCGTTTTTTAAGCTTTGATTTAATATTTTAGAATGAGGCGCTCCATGAACCAAAATAAATTAATACTCATATAAAAGCTTATAAAAAGGAGCATCATTATCAGTTACGTTTACCATGGTTCATGGAGCGCCTCATTCTAAAATTTTAAATCAAAGCTTAAAAAACTACTAAAATGTATGAAAATGTAAGAAAAGTAAAAGAAACTCTCTCTTTTTGGGTAATATTTTCTGTAACTTACTATTTTTTTTATCACCTAAACTTTATATTAGAATAAAGTTTATATCTTCAAGTATATAAATACATTTACAATTTGTCGGAATCTGGAACTTTTTGTTTCGAGTGTATGAGGGGCGGATTTTGGGCCTTATCAACCCACCTCCTTTGAATGGCAGAGTATATTTTTTACAATACTTACCTATAATAATATTAAGCCTAACGAGAGGATTTACCTTGTTCCAAGAATCAACTGCTCCGCATTGAAATGGCTATTTTGTATAAAGGTGTGTGTGTATAAACATACGAATTCTTTTTACAAAACCGACTTCAAACGCCACTACAAAGTATATCAATTGTGCCTATAAAATTGAAGAGTTACCTCGATTTCTCCAAGATCCCATCATCAGGTCCTGACCTGATGACAAAGAGACCACCTGGGAAGTACACCCTTTCAAACAAAAAAGAATTTCCCAAATCGGTCCAGGCGTCTTCGAGTAATTGGAGTCATACTACATAAAAAAAAAAATTAAAAAAAAAAATTGGGAACTTCCTTTTTTGGAAGTCGGTTAAAAATAGAGCGCGCTCCGAGTTTGCTATCAAGATGAAGAATGGAAAAGTAGGTAAGACACGTGAGTCAACAGTTTGCAATATAGTCCAACAAAAAATATATCAAGACCTCTGATAACGTTAACGCGTTGAATATAAGAAAAGATAATCGCTTAAAATCCTCGCTCCTCGTCGGTAGACCATAGCTCTCGTAGCTCTTTTTTTAATTCGATAACAAGATAGTCCTTTACTGCGATCTCAGCTGATGGTAAGTGACCATGCAGTCTAAGATGGTAATGAGCTAGCTTGAAAGTATATGGCAGTGTACATTCAACTCTAATCGGTTTCTACATTCTACACGCTATCGTGCCGGAACGCTAAATCGCTCGGCGGTATGTGTTTGACGATAGGGCGGTAGGTAAAGGCTCCCACCAGACGGACCAGAGACAATTTAGAAATTATAAATTCCCAAATTGCCCCGCCGGGAATCGAACCTAAAACCTCCAGTTATAAGACCATAGCGCTCACCACTGCGCCAGGGAGGTCGTCACCAACAGTGTCAGCTGTTTCCCATATTTATGAACTTTCCATTTATATCTTAATTAAACATACCTAATTCACGCATCACTTTTAATTGCGTACACTCACAAAAGTGAAAGTTTTATTTTAAATGACATTGAGACAAAAATTATTTATATTTTTTTGTCTCAATGTCCTTAACTTAAAACCTTATAAGGATTTTGTTCCCAAGGAAAAATAGTAAAGGTTTGATATTTAAGATAAGTTTCTGATGAGCCGATTATGATCAATTGTGGCCGATTATTATCAAATAAATAGTCACAATTGTGGCGATTAATTGAATTTATCGCGTTCTTTCTGCAACAATACATTTTAGCCAATAGCGAGTGAGTATCGGCCAATCAGAGGCGATTGCAATGTCACACTTTATTTTTAGCTCTGAACTGTTTTTAACCGACTTCCAAAAAAGGAGAAGGTTCTCAATTCGTCGGAATATTTTTTTTTATTTTATTATTTTTTAGTTATTGGGTAAAAATACCTAATTTCTTTTTGGGTTTAGAATGCCCGTAAACTGAAAGGTCGCAGGTTCGAACCCCAACCGTTGCATAATTGTCGTACCCATTCCTAGCACAAGCTTTTCGCTTATTTGGAGGGGAGAGGAGAATTTCAATGGAGAATATAAGTCAAATTCAATTCCAACTTGACTTTTTTTAATTGTCCAACTTGACATTGTTAGCCTGCGGGTATTCTTAACGTACAAAAAAACAAAGTTGTAATAAAGATAACTCGCATATGAAAAACCCTATTAAATACATAGAAATCACACGTCCTAGTACAAGTATTATGTTTGATGTCACAATTTACGTACATTAGCAACAAGTGGGTAATATGCGGGAATCGAACCCGGAACTATATAGTGACTTTGCATAATAACGAGACAAACAATCCGAGCTGGTGTTCAAACGATACTCTCACGTTCACCTATCATAGTCTAATAACTGTGTTGAGAAAACCGTGAGTAGCTGGTCAGGTCGTTATTGCATCAATGCGTCAAGTTTTGAAAAAAACATTGCTGATCATCGAACTAAAGACGCTTAGAACAGAAGTTTCTAACAAAGTTCCACTCTAATCGTAGGCTTCAAACTACCAATGAATATGTGAGTGACGTGTAATTATTTTCTGTACTGGTACTGATAATTACGATTTTAACAAACTTTGAAAAAAGGAAGAGCTTTTCAATTCATCGGAATTGAAAACCTCCCGTTTTTAACGAAAACTTTAAGTATGTTCCCGGATTACTCGAAGACGCCTGGACCGATTTGGAAAATTCTTTTTTTGTTTGAAAGGATATACTTCCCAGGTGGTCCCGTTGTCTTCAGGTCAGGATCTGATGATGGGATTCTGGAGAAATCGAGGGAACTCTTGTAGGCACAATTGATATAGTGTACACTTTGTAGTGGCATTTGAAGTCGGTTTTGTAAAAAGACTTTTTACGTTTATATTATGGATACCCTTCCGTAGCACAGTACGTCAATTTTTATTAATTTTCTGTGACTTCGTCATACTAACGCGACGATATTGGGTAGTCGACCTTTTACAGACTTACTAAAAATGGCTTATCATCGCGTCGACTATTGCGCTTCTAAGCGTTATATTTCGATGTTGTTGATATTATATACTTGTTATTTATCAACTGTTAGGTGTCCATTGCTGGACAAAGCCCTCTTGATGGACTTCGACAGGCTCCGGCGTTGCGCTACCTGTATCCAGCATCTCCCTCTCTGCTTCTTGTCTGATGTCGTCTGTCTGTCAACACTGCTTTCTGAGGTCGCCACTCCCGCACCTTGCAACCTCAACGGCTTGTTAATATCTTTCTTCCAACGGCTTGGAACGATCTTCGATTAACTAACTAGCTTATGCCCGCGACTTCCTTCTACAGGTTCTTAACTATAACCCATGCAAAATTCGGTGCTCCTTTGCTAAGTGATTGAAGGACAAACAAACTTTCAAATTTATAATATTAGTAACCCTGAGGTTGGATTGTGTGTACCTACGTATGCATTTTTGAAGCTTCATTGTGGAAGCACTGTATGTACATAGCATAGTTTTATTGCCTATTGTAAAATTTTTTTATTTTTTTTGAAAAGAGTAACTGCTGAGTTTCTTACCGGCTCTTCTCAGCAGAATCTGCATTCCGAACCGGTGGTAGATTTATGACGTGTCATAAGAGCTACAAGTTGGCCTACATGAAATAAATAAATTTTGAATGTGAATTTGAATAACGTCTATCTACTTCTCTACTGATCTAATGAGGTCATCAATGTCACCACGGCGCAGCATGATACCCAAAATGCTCGCAACATTGCCCCTACGGATGGCCAAACTACATTTGTGGCCAAGGTTCAGATTTAAAAATAAAATACATTTACTTAACACTTCACTGAAAGAAGTTTTCTCACGTGACAATTTCCATTCTAATCCAAACAATCATTTGCATAGCCATGCAACGAGAACGTAACGAGGTTCCGCGTCATCATTAAATACAGGCACACGAGACTCGCCTGGATACCAGAGTTATTATGGACTACTAGCTGATGCCCGCGACTTCGTCCGCGTGGATTTAGTTTTTCTTAGATTTTCCAGGATTAAACGTAGGTAGGAAAGAGTTCCCGCGGGATTAGAAAACCTAAATCCACGCAGACGAAATCGTAAGCATCAGCTAGTCGTACAAAGTCCGCTCATTCACATTTCGGAGGTGTTTTAAATCAATTTACACTTGTATATCAAGTTGGTCTGGTGGGAGGCTTTGGCCGTGGCTAGTTACCACCCTACCGTCAAAGACGTGCCGCCAAGCGATTTAGCGTTCCGGCGTGATGGCGTGAAGAAAACGATTAGGAGGTATGGATTGAATCTACACTGCCATACCCATACCAAGTTAGCCCGCTACCATTTTAGACTGCATGGTCACTTACCATCAGGTGAGATCGCAGTCAAGTACTATCTTGTCAACGAATAAAAAAAAAAGTGGACAGCTATATGGTAGGCAGTGTCTTATCGCCTCTATGTACACCATTTGCATGCGTGCCATGTGCCATCACAATGTAATAAGCTGGTACGAGTACAGTACTAATTTAACAAAGAATGAGGTACATTTCTAATTCACTCGTACAGCATGAGACTCGTTAGCTTTTTTTGAAGGCGATGCAGAAAAAATTCGAGAGCTTACATTATTTCTGACATTTCATAATGTGTCATGTCTGTGTGGCCCAAGCGTTAAGCAATGTGCGGATCCAGCGATAAGCAATGTGCGGCTCCAGGTTTTATCTTCACCTGTTACAAATGTCTGTTTGTTAGTTTGTCTTTCAATCTAGCAGCAATGGAGTAACGATACATGTGATTTTTTGGGTGGGAAGGACTTGGAAAGTGACTACTTTTAGTGTCCTTTTTTTCCACAAAAAATAGAAGGTTCCTGCGGAAAAATCTAAATATATCGAATTCGCGAGCAAAAGCTGGAAATCACCTGGAAATATTATAAATGGGAAAGTGTATGTTAATTAATTATAGTCTATAATTTTGATATCATTTATTTTTTAGGGGCCTCAATTTGCAATAATGTATACAAGTCTAATAGATTCTTGTATAAGACTACACCGAAATCTTTCTTTTATTATTCAATGAAACTGCAATGCAAATAAAATTAAATAAGTATTTGCTTTGTTAGTTTATTGATTTGTTGATTTATTTTTCAAAAAAAGTGGCAGACAAAAGTTAGTAGTCACATAAGCCTCAATAGCCCAACGGTTAAAGGTACGGACTGAAAACTGAATGGTCGCAGGTTCGAATCCCATCCGTTGCACTATTGTCGTACCCACTCCTAGCACAAGCTTTCCGCTTATTTAGAGGGGATAGGATAAGTCAACTTCAGCTTGGCTAATATTCTTTAAAAAAAAACTCAATGGGTATAAATTAAAATATCGTTAAAAAGCTCGTGCCTTGCGCTCGTTGAATTTGAACCGTAGACTCCGTAGAAGTTCACGTTACTCTTGTGAAATATGATTTGCGCGGCTCCTAAGTATTTTGGGGCAATTGCCCACCTATCTGCTGGTGCCTTGCTAATGCCAGTGCCGGAACTCTGCCACTTTAATGCACAAAGTTAAATGTCTTCCATATCATTGTATAATAGATCAAGCACATTAGTATATTTAGGTATTTCTGTGAAAGGCGCCAAACGATAGTTAGGTGTCGTGTTTTCGAAAATTACTTTACATATTCTAAAAACTAAAAACTAGAGTCAAATATACTAGGCTCACGGTTGCTCAGCGGGTGAGAGAGCTATGCTCGGCACATTTTTGCGAGATCAAATCAGTAAATTTATTTTTTAAAAGAATATAATATTAGCCAACCCATTTTTAATATATTACCCCAGCTGAACTTGACTTATATTCTCCTCTCCTCTCCAAATAAGCGAAAAGCTTATGCTCAGACTTAGGAGTGGGTACGACAATAATGCAACGGGTGGGAACCTCCGACCTTTCAGTTTTTAGTTCGCACCTTATAACTTTGGGCTTTTGAGGCTTGTCAGCAATGAGGAGATCGATACAGTCTAAGATGGTAGTAAAAAATATAAAAAAGTCACAGAGTAGGTCTCGATAGTAATCTTACAAAACAGTACATAACGTTATCGGAATATTTATTAAACCTTTAACGGTTATTTTTTTAGCCTCGCCTGTACTGCATACGAACATCTGCTTAGTCACATACCACCAGCTACCGTTACAAAACTTATAGAGTTGACCTTCGGCTGTTCACGGCCGGACTTTTCTTAGATATCAATTATTCAATTATTCACTGTTCAGCATTCAGTATTCAGTTCACGACCCCTAACTGTTGCTGTTGTGCTGCAATAGTTATATTTGCGAATTTTAAAAACAAACACGTGTGTGTAAGGTTAGAAGAACACGTTATTCATGTGTGACGCTGTCTAAGATACAGTATAGGTAAAGCTAAGTGCATAAAATACACATAACCCCCAATTGAGTTATATACTCACAAAACAAGCGAATAAATTGTGCCGAACGACGAAGAGTAGGTATAATAGAGTACTTAATTGTCAAATAATATGACAAATTACGACAAATATCTGCCATTACGCGCTTCATTTACGGCACGCTTGTAACATATCCACCTCTTTTTATACCTACATATACAATACTGGCTGTTGCGCGCGACTACGTCCGCGTCAATTTCTGTTATTATGATCGCGATTAAGAAGTTTTTAAAACAATATATTTTAAATATGGATAATTTTCCCCGTTTTTGCAACATTTTTCACTGATGCTTCGCTCCTATTGGTCGCAGCGTGATGTTATATAGCCTAAAGCCTTCCTCGATAAATGGACTATCCAACACAAAAATAATTTTTCAATTCGAACCAGTAGTTCCTGAGATTAGCGCGTTCAAATAAACAAACTCTTCAGCTTAATATATTAGTATAGACTATAGATCATAGATAGCAAATCTCGGATTCCCTATAAATAATTATACACCAATCTTTATCGTTAGGTTGCAGTCTAATCCGTTAGGTTCAAAAACCCGAAACCATATCTTTAATGGTTATACCGATAAGGCTTAGAGGGTGTTTGTATTCACCAATTCAAAATATATACAGTGGGTATTCTTATTACGAGATTGTATATTATAAAACGTTTTAATTTTATCTTGTCTAACAATAACTGTTGAATATGCAAAAGTTATGTAAGCCTTAATATTGTTTCATTTTTATTTTTGTGTTTTTTGATAGCAACTTTTACTGCTGTGTCAGTTTTTTAAGAATTAAAGGTAAACTAGCTTTTGCTCGCGGTTTCGCTCACGTTAAGGTCAAACCCCTATTTTATCGCCTTAGGTGTTGAATTTTCAAAAATCCTTTCTTACCTGACGCCTATGTAATATAATAGCTATCTGTAGGTATGCCAAACAGCCTGATTCGTCTAGCTAGTGGTATGAGCTGTGCGTTGATAGATCAGCCATTCAGTCAGGCAATCAGTCAGTCAGTCAGTCACCTTTTCCTTTCATATACTTAGATATGCCTGGCTACGTAATAGTCATCGGACAGAAAAAGTATTCCAATTTATCATCATCTACACAAACTATTTCTGCACAGGTCTTCTCTCTAATAACAAGTGCAGTAAGTAAATTGAAAATTTAAAACACCCCTGACATGTGAAATTAAAAAAAAATGTAATTCGCCATTTTGTGGTGGCGGCCATCTTGGATTTCAAAATCATAGTGTATAGTATTCTACTAGTCAAGCCCTGTCATCTGATACCCATATTGAGGGAGTTGTGAAAAAATGTCTAATCCACCATTTTGTGGCGGCGGCCATCTTGGACCGATTTTCGTCACACATAGCTTAGAGCTCCCAACTAATTCACCTTTCAAACTATAAAATAAAATCAAAATCGGTTCATCCGTTCGGCTGCTACGAGGCCACAGACAGACAGACACACACACAGACACATCGAACTTATACCACCCCGTTGTTTTTGCGTTGGGGGTTAAAAAAGGGTTTAGTCCAAAGTCCACTACGCTGGCCAAGTGCAGATTGGCAGAGTTCACACATCTTTCAGAGATTTTGGACAAACCGATTTTCCCAAAGAACCGGACTATTAAGTATTCTGTGCTATTAGTTAGTTATGTAGTTAGTTTCATAAATGATGAGAAATATAGAAACCAATTAGTTTAAGCTTGTATTTGTGAGTAGGTACTTATGCTTTGTTTAGCTACCACACCACTTCAATCGGATTCCGTCGTCGTTGCATCATCACTTACCATCAGGTGAGATCGCCATAAACCAGTTAAAGAAATAAGAAAGTAGGCAAATAAGAATAATGAATGAAAAATTACTTTTTTGTGTAATGGTGCTCTTAACATTGATATTTTATTTTTCTTGTACCTACAGGGTGTATTTAGTTTAATAAAATTAGTAAACACTGAACCATAAATTAAAGCTGACATTGTTTCGGTATCAGGTATACCTAGTAGTTAACACCAATCATCTGATTGCTCTGAAGTACGCAGCGAGATACAAACCAATAAATGAGTTGGAAGTTGCGCATGTTAAAATGGGGCTTCCTCCTGCTGATACGAGAAATCGTTCTTCGCATCGAATCACGGTTATGATCAAAGCAACCAAAATGTTTTTTTTAGCGTTACATATACAATTTTACTTACATTCAAACACAGCTTGCCAGCGCTCTATCTATCGCTGATTGATATATTATGATTTATGTATCTTTCAGTGAGAATATTATGGTTTCGTTAAATGATGAATAACAGAATACAATGTATTGATTCACTCATTCATACTTCATTGTTATGTTAAATTAGTTTTTAAGAAATACTCAGTAAATAATATAAAGAAAAATGCAGATGAAATCAAAGAGGTCGGTGCTCGTACCGTCTCTCTGAGTTATTTTATATGATACTGTAATAAGAGCATTTTAAAGCTATAAATTCATATAATTCATAACTTATAAATGATTCCCGCGACTTCGTTCGCGTAGATTGAGGTTTTTATTCCCGCGGGAATTCTCTTATTTTCCGGGATAAAAAGTATATATAGTAAGCCTATGTGCTATTCCAATCTATAATCTATCTATGTGCCAAACAATCAAATCGATTCAGTCGTTGCGACGTGATTGAGTAACAAACACCCATATAGTTACATCCAAACTTTCGCATTTATAATATTAATAGGATTTATAGCAAAATACAGAACAGCCTGTAGAATATGTGTGGTTGGCGGTTGCCCACACAAGGTCGCTGAATAGTAAAGTGAATACTTCTGATTAGCTGTAAGCTCGCCTTGTTGTACTTTTTGTGCAATAAAGAAACGAAATGAAACACATTTCAATGAATGCTAAGTAATTTATCAATGCCATCTATTACATTAACATCATAGTCAAAAAAAACCAACACGGACCGACCAAATTAGTTTTATTATAAAATAATGAACAAGTAGTAATAATATTGAATTACTTCTCAAATTATAAGTAATAGGTATAAATCTAAAAACTTAACGATATCACCACAGCTCGGCATAGTACCCAAGATGCTGGCAGCTTTACCCCTTTCGAGGGCCATAATAATTTGGCCAAGGTAGCTGCCAGTTCTTGAATCCCCGGTAGACTCGATGACCTTTTTTGAAAGCTCTTCAAAAGGAGCTTGAGTCCCCGGGCCCCACTGTTCCAAGGTCTCCACCCCAAAAGGCACAAACATGAAACGGCCGTCAAGGCTTTTGTCGACAAACGGATTTCCAAACCTTTAGGTTAGGCTTCTGCATAGGCCTCTACGCTCTCCGTTTCGAGGGGTTCGGAGTTCGAATCCCAGATACCCACCACCTAGAAAAGTGCTACAAACACAAAGTTACGATGTGTAGGTGTTAATTACAGGTCATACATACATTTGTCCATATTTAAATAGAAAGGCAGTGCTATGTTTTAGAGGGAAAGTATTTTTTTGGCTACATTATTTTCAAATAATATCATGTATTTATAACCACAGGGCAAAAAGTGTTGTATAAATTCTGCTCTCTCCCAAATTCATACGGCGCAAGGTCGGGGCTATAAGAAGGATGGTCAAGAACCGTGAGCCCCGATTGTTCCATTAGTCGCTTGATGTGGAGGAGCGTTATCATGATGAAAGTACCGACTATCGAGACACGAGATTGGTCGCAGTTTTTTCAGCTCGCAGACGACTTGAGGCAAACAAACCTCGGTATAACAGGTAGTATTGACAGTCTTTTGTGTGTCTAATACAACTCTTGCTATAATGCCTCTTAGATTCTTTCCATTGCAAGACTTATAGAACAGCCTACGTAACTAGAGCACCTACGAAAGATTTTAGACTTGATTCGTCGTTTAGTAATGATAGTATAGATATGAGTACGTACCACGGTAATTATTTTAGTTGGGATTGTCGATATTTCGATCCAATTGCATGGACCGTGGTCACAACGAGACTGCGGTGTTGCGAGACGTCAAGTTGAAGCTATCATAGGTAGAATCTATCTACCCGCCTTCTTGATCTTTTCGGAAGAACGTCATTTAAAGTTCGGCATACACCGCAGCCTCGTCGTGACCACGGTCCATGCAATTGGATCGAAATATCGACAATCCCAACTAAAATAATTATCGTGGTACGTACTCGTATTATTTTATAACAATTAGAGCACCTACGTTAAAGACAAAAGTACGTAGGTAGTATCAAAGTATTTTCAATGAAAACGAAATCTAATCTCATCAGCTTTTCATTAGGCAAGATTATCAAGAGCTAAATTTGTACATAGAAAAGGTCACTCGTCTCTGCTTAAAGCTTTCAGGGTTAAATGTAACTGTAATTTTGTAATCGTTTAGCCTTATATGGACAGTTATAGTAAACTCAAAGTAAAGTGGCACTTCACACCAGACGAGGAGCGGAGGTCACAAGCAATTATCGGATACCAATGTGACAGTTTATCAATAGAGATGGTATTGATATAAACTTATGAGCAAGGCCTTAATATATTCTATTAATTTTTAAAAAATTATAGAATATATTAAGATTAATAGAACATATTTTTCCTTATAAAGCAAATTAATGGGCAGGTATTTAGATCGTGGTTAAATGCACATCTAACAGTAAATGCAGCCTCAAAGGTGAAAAATGAAAGGTCGCAGGTTCGAATCCCACTCGTTGTACTATTGTTGTACCAACTCCTAGCACAAGCTTTCCGCTTATTTGAAGGGAATAGGAGGATATTAGTCAACTTTAGCTTGGCTTATATTCTATAAAAAAGTTAATGCAATCTATATTGTAGTCTGCGTAGGAACTAATATTTAGGTACCTTACGAGGATTATTTGGGACTTGGGCGGCTATTAATATGTAGGTACACGGACTTCTCGAAGTTAAAAGACAAAAGCTTTTTTACAAAACCGACTTCGAACGCCACTTCAAAGTATATCAATTGTGCCTGTAAAATTTGAAGAGTTTCTTCGATTTCTCCAGAAATCAGATCTTGACTTGATGACAATGGGACCACCTGGGAAGCCCTTTCAAACAAAAAAGAATTTTCTAAATAGGTCCAGGCGTCTTCGAGTAATCGGGGAACATAAATACATAAAAAAAAAAGATTTTGAAGACTCCTCCTTATTTGGAAGTCGGTTAAAATTAAAAATGATTACAAAGCAGAGACCGCTAAGCTCGTACTTATTAAAAGGTTGATTTGCAAGTCTATCCATAGCGCTTGATGAATTGATGATTCCTAATCAATCAGTGAACACACAAAAAAGCAATAGGTAATTATCGATATGCCCATCACCGAATATCGCCATCAGATGGGTTTACTAAATGATCCAAGGCCGCGGTGATTATAGTTGCGTTCGCAGTCTCCGTTCACTTTTAGACAACTAACGTTAAACATGTGAATTGCTTGCGATTTACTGTTATAGGCAGCGATCACGTAAAAGACATTATGCCTGTTTCCACCAACCATACCTAAATCATCTTCTAAGTAGGACTCCCCTCACAATACAATCCCTTACCCAATTTCGTGAAGGTTCGCGAAAACTAAATCGACAGAAAGCTTCACCTAACTTAGATTAGAAAACCCGTTAAAGTTAGGAAACGTTGATGAAAATGGACATTATTTCATCAAAAGCTTTGGTCTTTTAAGCTGCGACACTGCAAAAACACCGCTGCTTGAAGAGAGGAAAAAGGAAACAACACCGACAAAACAACGATAATTTATATGATCGATATAAAAGGTGAACAAATTGCAGAAAATGTTTAGTGCTTTAGCATTTCGGATGATATCGCTAGGAAACTGATTAGGGATATATTGAGTTTGATGAAACTATCATCCAAGTTAGCCTATTTCCATCTTAGATTGCATTACCACTTAATAGGTATAAATAGTGAGGTTGCGATTCAGATATCTCTGGCAAACCATCATACTCAGCTGTCTATTGACGCTCGCACGTCATCAAAAATATTTGAGTTTTGAATATTTTTGAAATTAAAAAAAAATCTAACTGTCATGGAACGTCCAGTAAATATAAAACACCAAGCGGAGAGGGGGTATGATGGCATAAGAGAATCATGACTAGGGTTGCCAGACGTCCCGTATTTCCCGGGACATCCCGTATTTTAGGCATAGTTTAAAATGTCCCGGCGGGACTGAATCTGTCCCGTATTTGAACCATACGTCGTTTTTCATTATGAAATCGATCCAAGTATTCACACACGCAAAGTTCGTAAAACGTACTCGTCTCGCTACTAACTTGCACTCGCAGCCCGCATCGACCAATGACAGTGTTAGTGTCAGAATGACAATGTTAAAACTGACTCGATCCTCGGAAAAATATAAAAAATAATTTGTTAATTATAATAAACAATTTGTAATTTTTATTTGTCCCGGGTAAAAAAACTGAAATTCCGTATTTTTTTGCCCATTTAACCATTTGTCCCTTATAGGCTGAAAAAAAATCTGGCAACCCTAATCATGACGTTTGCAGTCACGGTCTTACCCTTACAGTATAGGTTCTGTGGTTAATACCGTCTTACCCCTAAGGTGCGCTACATACCAATAGATCTTTCACATGAATAAAATGTGCCCGGTTTCATGACACAAGACAATTTGTCGTGTGAATCTGTAGTCTTACTTCGTGTCGGTCCGTCGCAACTGTGAACTTAGGTTAACTTTAAACTTATGAATTGGTTGCGATTTGCTGTTTTATTCGATTTCGTCGTCCTTTCTCTTCGTTTGATGTGTCTTTCGACAGTTTCAACTTTACCGCTCTTGTTTTACAAGAACATACCTACTGGCTAGTATACGAGTACTTTGAACATACCTTCTTAGGTCAGCGACTGAAACTTGAAAGTATACTTACTTACCCTGATTGTAGAGTAGCGCGTGACTGCGGTCTCAACTGTTGATAAGTGAAGATGCAGTCTAAGATGGTTAAAACATATCCTATCCTATTATCCTACTAATATTATAAATGTGAAAGTGTGGATGTTTGGATGAGTAACACTCAATCACGCCGCAACGACTGAACAGATTTGGCTATTTGGCTGAGAAATAGATAATAGTTTGGAATAGGACATAGGCTACTTTTTATCTCGGGAAATAAGAGAGTTCCTGCGCGAAAAAAACCTTAATCCACGCGGACGAAGTCGCGGGTATCAGCTAGTTTTTAAATAATTATTATGAACTCACCTTACGGGTGTATAGAGATAGATAAGTAGATATAACTAGCAAAGAGGGATTTTGTGAAGGGTGAATATTTTCCAGAATAAATATATGCGTTCAATTTGGCGGGTATTGTATAGACCTACCCACAGATCACTATCATTTTAAGTTGCTACATCGTACACTTCTTAAATGTCAACAATTTTACTAGTGGGTAAATAAGTACCTAATAACAACTGTGCAATGGTGATAATAAATTATTATTTATGAAAACTTAAAACTAATGCGCAACGAGAGTTCCAAGCGCTCTCATATATAGAATGAAAAACTCACAACAAACTCAGACCGCGTAGATCACGTAGATATTTAAAATTAAATCCAATTTATAAGTCAAAAAAATTTAATTTTTACGTGGGCCAACTAAGACAGTTTGTTAGCTCAGTGTTCTTCAAATACTTTGTATGGTTCTTCAGGGTTTTCAAAATCTCAATTAATTAATTCTTGAGTCAAGATTATAACACAATGATGAATTTCTAAATGACAGTTCTAAATCAGCTTTGCGTTCACTTGCCCACAAATAGTGTAGTTTAAATGTGATAATTTGTTTTATTATTATAAAATTATAAAGCTAATTTTACTTAATCATCGATGTACTTAATAAATAGGTTCCTACAATACTTTTTATGTTGAAAAAAAGTATAATTGCTGAGTTTCTTGCCGGCTTTTCTCAGCATCCGCTTATCTACCAGTGGTAGTCTCGACTTATCTACAAGTTGACCTACATGAAAAGATATTTTTTGAACATTTGAATACAAGAGGCGACACCATACGACACGCATTCCAAGAAAAATAAAGGTTGTGGATTTCATCATTATATTGGTAACATTCTTTTATAATTATAATATCGGTTTAAATAACTACTTAATTTTCGAGGCTAAGCCGAGACAAGGTTGTGACCCCATGTAGGTAACTTACCTAATTTTTTATGTAAACAATGAAATATTAACAAATCTCTGTTTCGAATGTAAAGTTTTGAGTAGGTACCATCCTAAACAAAAGCCTCAGGAAATAAAGCCCATTTATGCAAAAAAAAATTACTCCTAAGTCTGAATTTCAGAAACGCTGCTTACTGTAAGATATTCGGCCTCCATTTGGCGAGGCAGGCGGATGGGGCGGGGTCTGAAATTAGAATCCCAAGCACGCACCTCTTTACGAAGCTATGTACGTTTAAGCAATTAAATATCAAATGCTTCGAAGGTGAAAGAAAACATTGTTGGGAAATCTGCACGCCTGAGAATGCTCCATAATGTTCTCAGAAGTATGTTGAATTTGCCAATTTACATTGGGCCAGCATGCAGCATAGGAGACTATGGTCTGCCCTTCTCTGAGAGGAGACTGCGCTCAGTGTTAAGAGGAAATGCGATGTCGAAAAATAGGTATTTGAATAAAGTACTGCCGTCGCTACGAAAGTTCGGAGGGCGTCCGGGCGCGATAGGGACAAAATCCAGATTCGACTGTTTAGCCTACATAAAAAGGCATAGTTCGAGGCAGTGCCGGCTTTACCTATGGTGCAGGGTGTGCAACGCATTAGGGCGCCGCGCCGAGCCGCAATTGCTTGCTTCCTGACATCATTTAAAATTGCACCATTTTTTGCACCTGAATTTCCTTTCACTGGTGAAAATATAACTGTAAGTCAAACTGTATTCTTGTATTGTAAGAATTCCATTTTGGCCTCGCGTCTACTAGAGGGCGCCAAGATATTGATTGCATACGGGCGCTACATGGGCTAGACTAGAGCCGCCTCTGATTCGAGGTTTGGCTATCTACTGTTTCTCCAATATTGGACCAATTTAAAAGATACTTCAAATAGAAGGATATATACTGTGCTCCTATGTTATCCTTTTTTCGTTAATAGTTGTCAAAGTATACTAGGCCTCTATTGACAGCGATTAATTTCTTAAACTGGATACTTTCACGTTAAGATTAGTATATAAACCTGTGAAGATGATACTGCCATTATCGCAATTTGAATACCATAAGCCTACTTTGTCGTATTAGTTTACAAATTGCGAAAAACCCAATTAAATTTGAATTTCGCGGGCAGACCCGTCTCTTGGACCTTAAGCTTTGATGGGTTGCTGATGATCATAATTGTTAACATCACCAGTCATCGCAAGATTGGCCCCATTACACTTACCTACTCGTACATTGAAACATTCAAGTGAGTTGCAACTCTGTCTGCGAGGTAATCCTATAAAATGTGGTAATGCGATACGACGCAGTACTCGTGCAGATGATTTTCTGGGTCACCGCAAATCATCGTGTTATTTCTTAACTGTATACACAAAATTGATAGAAAATTGTTTGTGATGCACATATGATGACATAATAATATTATGTCGTTTATCTTTCCTATGCTCGAAGCTAGATATAATATTTATGGGCTATGGCGTCAACATTTTGCAGAGTTTCTTTCCTAAGGCAGATTTTCCTCATCCAGGAAATTGAATAAAAAACCACTTTTACAGTAGTCTTGGTATCTGAATCACACACGAGTGAATTTTAACATGCTCGTTCTAATGTGTGGTAGAAATTAGGAAATACACAATTAATTACACTTAAACACACACTAAATGTGATATTAATTATATTATTATCTGGTACTCTGGCTTCAGAACGAGGAATCTCCTTATAATGCACACTTCTCAAGAAGTTACATTATTGTTTGAATACTTAATTTTCATGCAACAGTAATTTGAACAAAAAAGGCGAGGTTGATTTCAAATGTCAAAGTACCTAATTTTTGTCATTAGCGTGTGGTCGGGTCATGAAGGTGTGAAACCTTCAAAGCATTCTCCTGCCAACATTTTGAATTTTTGAGTACGTTAACTTGGTACTACTTTGCGCACAGCCGAACAACTTTCAAAATAAAATTAAACACAAAATTTTTGATTTAATTGTTTTATCGATTCCTGAACGCAATCATTGAATCTCAATGGTCTGGTGGTCTGTACCTATAAATAAAGGACAGGTCGCCATTACTACTGTTACCTGTGCAAACTCATGCTGGGTGTACCTAGGGTTTATATTCTGTTGGCTGGTGTAATGACCTAGACATTAATTGAAGATTAAAAAATTTACAAACATGTACCCTTTTTATTATGAATGATGAAAAAACTCTGGTGAATGATAAAAAAATCTCTGGCATGGAGTTTCGCTTCTATTATCTAGGTACTATGGACATGTCATACATGAGCATCATAATGGTTTCGCCATATTTAACTAGCTTTCGCCGGCGACTTCAACCGCGTGAAATTAGGTAATTGAAAATCCCTCGGTTCCCCCTTTGTTTTTCCGAGATGGAAAATAGCCTAGAAAAAAATAAGTCGAATCGCAACTAGCTTAGTAGCAGCGTGATCGAAGGACAAATCAACAAACTAATAAACCAAGAAACCATCAAACGATATAATAATATGTATTTCCATCGCACTGGAAGTGTTCAACAGTTTCGTAGGCGATAAAGATGTTAATGTTACAACTTACAAGCACAGGGTAACCTTTACTTATTTAATGTTCTAAGATTCTGTGGTCACAAAAGCGCCCACGTTAACTCTGACCTTAAAACCAATGGCTAACTGCAAGCTTTTACCACTCGTCGCCTATGACATGTCATCAGATTAAACAAATGCAAAAAATTGAGAAAGTTGAATAGTTTGATCTCTAAAGCGCCTAAAGCGGAATCTCATGAGCTGATTGCTGATTTTAGCTGTGAAATTCATATTCGAAATTGTTTATTTCATAATAGGCCAACATGCGGTTATGATAAGTTAAGACTCTACCACCGGTTCGGAAAGCAGATTCTGCTGAGAGGGACCGGTAAGAAACGTTGATCAACTTAAATTGATTTACGAATTATGTACTTAATTTTTTTTTTTTTTTTTTATTCGATGACAAGATAGCCCTTGACTGCGATCTCACCTGATGGTAAGTGACGATGCAGTCTAAGATGGTAGCGGGCTAACTTGGAAGGGGTATAGCAGTGTAAATTCAACCCATACCCCTAATCGGTTTCTACACGCCATCGTGCCGGAACGCTAAATCGCTTAGCGGCACGTCTTTGACGGTAGGGTGGTAACTAGCCACGGCCAAAGCCTCCCACCAGACAAAAAGCCTGGTGGGAGGAGGTACGACAACAGTGCAACGGATGGGATTCGAACCTGCGACCATTTAGTTTTCAATCCGCACCTTTAACCGTTGGGCTATTGAAGCTTTTCATTTCATGGCTTCACGCCAAGAGTAGAAATAATAGAATACATAAAGTTGCATAAGTGTATTTAACAGAGATTTTTCCCGCCGTCATCGCGTAACCCGAGATTAAGAGTGATGGCCGCTAATTACTGTGTTGTAAAATATTTAAGTCATTGTCTTTCGAAAGGTGACTACCGTACCGAGAACCCACCGTGGTACGAAAGAGCAGGTAATAGCTTTATAGCAGTAAGAGATCTGATCAAGCGTTTTAATTTCTTTGACTTGTTAAAATATTATGGTAGTGAAGAAATAAAGAAAGAAAAAGCATTTAAGAAATTGTGCCACACATCACGATACACTGAGGTACATTATGCCGACACTTCCATTCAGGCATTTTGCCAACAACCCCAGCAATAGCAATAGAAGCGCCTGGCTAACATATTATTATGTCATGTGTGGCACAACCCGAAAAAAGGTAGAGCTTAGCAAAAAGCTTACCTTACCTAGCATACCTTTAACAAAAGTGTACAGCGCTGATTTTCAGCCAGGACCCAAATTAGAGTGACGCCACGGAAAGAGTAAAATTAAAAAATTACATAATTAAATTAAATTTAAAACAATATAAATACTTTAAAAAGACAGCGAGTTTATCGTCCTCGTATAGATAAAAATGATTCTTATTTTAAAAATTTCCTGAGTAATCCAGGCTTAGTTTATAGATGGCCACTGCATATTGTCCTGTTTAGATGGTATAATTACGAAATAGTGATGGGAATGGGCAACGTTTCCTACGTCGATGTAGCCAGAGAACTCGTTGGTATTTCAATAGATCGATAAAACTATGCTGCTATAATAGATGGCATAACCTTTACTTCATACTTTCCAATGACCCGAGTTACGGCAGCTAGTGATGCAACTACGTAATAAATATGATCTATCGATATATATTATCGATAGATCATATTTATTGTAGTGATCGATATTACAAATTAATTTCAAATCAAGACCATAAGCGTATTCTGTTATTGTTGACATGACCTAGATTGAGAGCTTTTTTATATTGATCTAGAGTCTAGACTGATGATGTAGTGCCTAATCTAAATTTCAAAATGATATCTTCAACTGCATTGCAGTTAGTAATTCAAACAAGTTGTGTAATAATAATCGTGAAAGTTTAAAATTTAAATTACGATAAACTATTATTATTATTATATTAGATATTAGGTATATACAGCTCTTTCCTAAGTTTATCGTAATATTGAAATGTGTAGGTACTAAATATTGATACAGTTACTTCGATAAACGATTGATTGAATATAGCTTTATTAAAATATTTAATTTATTTTTAAAAATAATTTGAATGGTTTTCCTATTAACAACCACGAACAATTTATTATAAGATTTCGATTTGTAAGTAGGAGAGTATATACCTACCCAAAAAAAATTTTCTTACGCTGTTGCGTTTCTTTTTTTTTTGAAAAAAAAATCAATAAGCTATCGATATAAAGATTTACAGTTCACATCACTGCCGACAAATTATTATTATTATTATATCACAAGATGTTGATGTAAATACGTTGCTAACGTAAAATGATTACAGCAAAACAGTTATTTGTCATCAGATAATATGTGGGAATTTAATTTTTAGAATTCCGTTTCAAAATAGTAAAAAGTACGACCCTTAAGGTGCGATTTCGTTTATCTATTCTTGTCTTTATTCTTCTTTATTAACCGCTAGACCTCCATTTTTGGACATAGGTCTCTTGTATTAAGATGACTACACTCTTTGACTCGTTTCGGGCCGGGCAACATTGTGCTTTCTGATGCGTGGTTAAAATGCCACGCAAGACCAAGACCTGTGGAAGTCCATGCAAAAGAACTTTATTCAGTAGTGAACCGTGGACGTCTATCGGTTAATAATGAAGAAAGGCAAAGAAAGTTAAGTTGCTAAGGCCTAAGAAAGACAAAGAAATAGGATCGAGGAATTCTGCAAGATATTTGGTATTTCTACGTGTTTATTCGGGCTCTGGAGACGCTAATTTCTTATTAGCAGTGACAGTGTGTGTTTTGCAAATAAAACTATATTGCGCGTATTAGAAATATTAGACATGCACGGGGCATCGCAACGTGGAAAACTTTCCAGTTTCACCGCAGAATCCTTTTAGCGTTTGTTGTCCGGCGCGTGGGCAAGGGACAGGCGACAGCGACTTCGGACTTCCCAGCTCCAATAGCCCAACGGTTAAGGGCTAGAGCAGGCAAGAAGCTTTGATCCACCGAACCGCAGTCGATGATGCCGTGTGACACGAAAACACCGATCGCCGCTGTTAAAAGCACCGTGTCTGTCTTGGCTTTAAAGGTGTAGATCGAAAACTGCCCGTTGCACAATTACCGCACCCACCCATTTCACTTATTTCCCCCCACCTCTTCCCCCACGCTTTCATCTTATTTGGAGAAGTCAGGCTATTCAAGACTATTAGTCATGTTCAGAGAGGTTAATTTTCCTTTTTTTTTTAATCAATAGCTTCCTTCAAAATTGTGTGCGTCATAAGCACGTCGAACATGTGTTGTTGAAGCATATATCGCATATGCAAAGTACTGAGCAAAGCCAGGTATTACCTTTCCCCAGTTCCTTTTCAAAGTCATCCCTTCATATATCAGGTGATCGGTATTTACTTACTTTAAGCCTCATAATCTTTTTTTTTATTTATTGGTTTGCCAACAGGAAATCACATAACAAATTACATAAAATTATACTACATCTATAGAAACATTTCAGATGTACACCCAATTACAGGCAAACCGACATGCGTATAAGCAAAAGTGCAAATGCGGGTTTGCCAGTTAACAATTACACAAGGTTAATTTAATGTATACAATTGAACCAAACAGTAAATATGTATATACATAGGGGAAATTGAACTATGAGAAGCATATTATGAGGCTATGATGCGGTTTGCGGTTAATAATCTTTTATACTGTTGCAAAGAGAGTGAGTGTATATCGATAATGACATTAGAGTTTTTAAAAAGCTTGTTGTGCTCACGATAATCCTCATAATCTGCAGCGTTTTTCTACCCCGTCCCTTATAACTTGTACCAAATGTACATATTTGCGTAATTGACACGGAAGCAAGATGAGTGTGACTGACATAATGATTTGCGCGTTACAAGCAAATACAGAAGTCGGTGCATATCTAACATCTCTCATGTTTCATCGTTAGTTATTTGACCTCCTTACTAATTTTAACTAATTTATCGTGGAGGCTTTTAAAACTATCCTCTTAATATTTCATCTATAAAACTAGCTTTTGCCGGCCGCTTCGCTCACGTTATACGCTCAATTTTTCAAACTTTAATTTTACCCCTCTTAGGGGTTGAATTTTCAAAAATCCTTTCTAACGGATGCCTACGTCATAATAGTTATCTGGATGCCAAATTTCAGCCCAATCCATTTAATGATTTGTGCTATGCTTTGATAGATCAGTCAGTCAGTTAAATATACTCGTATATTTAGATAAATAAGCACACCCTAGATAGTAAAATAATCTATAGGTAAGGGAAGGGTTATAGATTCTTCTACTATCTAATTCTAGGGTCACGAAAGCGATTTCAGATTGAATTTAGTTTTTATTTTAGTACATTGTTGAGTCAACAGCTCCTGAGGGTGGTCCGGGGACGAAGCGAAACCTACGTAGAGTTTAGTGTACCTACTTCAAAGAGTTTGTCTTTTAGGCAAAACAGGCGGTTATCGCATTCTTGCGGAAACAATTCCTAGGATAGAGAGTTTGTGCAGTATAACCTGTTTGTGTTACGTTGTTTCTTCTACACCTGAAGGAACAATGCAGTCTGCAGCGCAAGAGGTTTCAACATTTAACCATGCAGAATTTCACAGCATATAATTCAAATTTCAAACACACTTTTTTAGATATAAGTCAGTCTGTTCTTTTTCCGGACTTATTTTACGAGGCTACTTTTCATCACGGATCCCGCTTCAATCCTCTTGCGGTGTCGCTGCGGTGTCCTACTTATAAAAATTTCATTTTTCCTCATCCTCAATCTCGCTTATAGAATAATAATGCATTTACGTCGAAATGTAACTTTGCTTTTACTTTACTAGCAGTGAATAGGGCCGATTTCACAGTTCAAACTTCAAACTAGTGATTAGGTCACTCCAGAGTCTAAACACAGTTTATGAGTTCTAGGGTTGTTGTTTACATTTCACCAACGACAACTAAACCCAGTTAGGGCCGATCTACACCAGAATGGCAGCGGTTGGCAGCGGTGCGGCGAGCACTTTCAGTGTGAAATAATTTTAAACTTTATCTACATAATGCTAAAGACTATTATCGCTTGAAAAGTTCAAGAAAGTCACACGGCCGCGCAGCTACGCGCGTCAAGCGATACTGGTCTTTAGCGATTATGTACATAAAGATGCCGGAAAAACAGAGAGTTCCTGCGGGATTTATATTAACTCCACAGTCCACGCCGACAAAGTAGTAGGGCAAAGTTTTGATAAAATGTAAGTTCACAAGAAATCACGGGATTTAATCAAAGTTTTGCTCACTAAATACTTGAAAGCTCTCCCAATCTTCTTTAGGTGTGATTCCTACTAGTCTCTTCGACTTTTCCCACAGCCTTCCAGTCAAAACTTTGTCATTTGCAAACCAAGTGCTGTAAAATTCTCTACAATCCCTAAAATGTTTTCCACTTAACCCTTCAACCCGAGGGTCAGCTGCTAAGTACACTGGCATCGTTGCAACTCTATGTGGAGGCCTTCCAAATATAAGCAGCATTGTGTTTTTCCAAACGGAGTTGTCATAATGCCTGAAAAATTGGGATTTGATTAAGCCAGGATCCATACTGTACACACTGACACCGCTCCCTTCGACTCTTCTATCTATTTCCACTGAGAAAAGCACATCCGCTAATTTCGCATTGCAATAAAATCCAAAATTAGAATATCTCCCAACATCGTTCAAATGGTCAATATCAATTTCGCCAAGAAGAAGAGCCAAAGATGACACGTTAATGATCCTACTCGGCGCTGACGCTTTCAGTAAAGGGAATAGAAGGAACGTTAGTAAGAAGGTTCCAAAATAGTTCACTTGCATCATTGCATGTAAATTATCTCCCGTTAGTTTGTCTTCTAGGCCAATTGCACCGATATTATTTACGAGAATGTTCAGCTTTGGTTCAAATGTTTGCAATTCGTTGGCTAAATTTCGTACCGATTTGAGGGATTCGAAGTCCATTTGTCTGGCATCTACGTTTTTGTTTCCCGAGCTGTGAATGATCTGGCTTTTTGCTGCTTGTAACTTAGCGGGGTTCCGACTAGCGATGATAACTTTGGCACCACGTTTGGCCAAGTTTTTGGCAATCTCCAGGCCTGCGCCTGAGGTAGCTCCAGTCACCAAAGCAACCTTTCCATCTAAACGCACATCGTTCTCACAATTACTGAAATCATCTATAACACGCATAATGGCACATTTATCTACACACTGTTCTGCGCAGTGTTAACGCAGTAATAATAATTTAACGTAGTAATAATTTTGTCGCGTGTCATTCGATGCAATTTTATAACTAAACTGTACCTACGACATTGTGGCAAGATAATAAATGCAAACTGCAATATAATAACCAGATAAGGTCAAGACTGCATTAGTTAATATTTATGCATCCCTACTAATATTACAAATGCGAAAGTGTGTTTGTTTGTTGGTTTGTCCTTCAATCACGCCTTATAGTACGTTTATCTTACGTGCGCTTTACTTGTTGTTACGTCGTGTGCATGCACATTGCGTAAGTGTGCGTGCCTGTCATGAACTGACAGTTCCTTATGGACCTAGAGGCCTAAAGAGTGATAAAAGTTACTTTTATCTTAGAAAATCCACAGGAAAAGTAAAGGATTTTCGTTGGATTTTTAGAAAAACCTAACCTTCGTCCATGGGGACGAAATCTAGATCTTGATCTACAGGTATGGAGTAGATTTTCAATATTCCGAAGCAAATATTTGACAGCAAAACATTGTTCAAAGCTGTAGAGTGGGATATGTAAATAAAACTTGATCAATATCATAGTACTTAGTATAATTAGATACAATCTTTATTGGTCAACTTTAATTATATAGTTACATTGCAACAGAGCGTTAATATGCATAGAGTGACGTAGGTCAAGGTAATAGAGTTGATAATTATAACTTTTTTGCTCTAGTACACTTATTTACATACGATTATATAAAAGTAGGTTCTATTTTTAAATTAAAGTTCTAAATCAATCAAAGCACTCGATACAAAAAATTCCACAGTGTTAAAAACTATTGAGGTAAGTTTCACATACTTTTATCTTCTCAATGTTCCGCAGGAGTTAGCTTTACGACACTTTTTGTAATATCCCACAGTTTTTTGGTCAATTTTCGATCGCTGACCAACCAGTGATTTATCCACTTCTGACAAAATCTATAATTCTGACCACTTTCCGTCTTTAACTCTGGGCTGGCTGCTACCGCCGCGATTTGCTTCCCCACACCTTCTTTAGTCTGCCCCACCAAATCCACAAATGATCTTGAGATATTTGCAACCGATTCTGGGAGGTAATTAAAAATATCTGAACCACGAACCAAAAATGGATCATAGGTGTTCGCAGTCACACCACTATCGCGAAAACGATTATCCAATTCAGCTGTAAACAATGCAATGGCTAATTTGGAGTTTGCCAATGCTTCAATTGAGTTGTATCGTCCTACATCATTCCAGTGGTCGAAGTCGATATGTCCGATGTACATCGATGTAGATGAACTGTTAATTATGCGACTCGGAGCTGATTTCTTCAACAAAGGCAGCAATAGATAGGTAAGTAAAAATGTACCGAAGTAGTGTACTTGCATTGTCAAATTGAGACCATCTTCTGTTAACCGATCAGGGAGTATCGCTCCAGCATTATTGAGTAGTATATCAAGTCTGTCTTCTGTATTAATAGTATCAGTAGCAAAACTCCTTACCGATTTAAGGGATCCCAAATCTATTTGTTTGTATGTTATAAGTCTGTTGTTCGTTATTTCTTGGAGTCTATCTCTTGCTTCGGCTAGCTTTGTTTCGTTGCGGCTTGCTATGATGACTTTAGCTCCTCGAAGGGCGAGGTATTTTGCTGTTTCGTATCCAATTCCGGAACTGCCTCCGGTAACGATGGCTGTTTTGCCGTCGAGACGCGTGTTTTTATCACACATTTTATCACATTTGAATAGGCTGTTCGAACTACGAAATCCAACGAGAGACTGTGCCAAATAGGAAGCATGCTATTAACTTAAGGTCTGCAAGTATTTATTATTCATTTTTTATCGTTCACTACTATTGAAACTCGCTTTATTGTCAATTAATTATGATTTATTTATTTAAAACCAAATAACGTATAAAAAACAAGAAAATAGAAAAGTTGTTGGACAAGGAAATAATTATCTACTTAACTTAAAATGAAAATATGTAGAGAGTCACGAAAGAAAGGTGGTGGTAAATTTTTACCAACTGGTACCCTGATATTAGAAAGTAGTACAAAGAGTTGCAGGAAAAGCGAGGCACGCGCAGCTAGAAAAAGGAAGAAATTATAGCTTAGCAGGAGGTTTTTACCGCTATAGGCAAACCTTACGGTGAATGAATGTAACGATAAGTTTTACTAACTACTAATAATAATAATTATTAGTAGTCAGTACACTAAGTATTTAACCAACTTAATAATTATTAAAGTTACTATTTAATTATATTATTTAAATCTGCTTTATAGACCGGTAAAATATTTCTATACTAACTGAATTAGATTCAGCATTTATGAAAATCATAGCACCCAAACTACTCTAAGAAAAAATACCCTAAATACCTATCGAAAACCATTAGTAGAATAGCGGAAAATTACCTTATATGCAGTTGGTTATATTATGATTAGATAGGTGTAATAAACGTGATGTTTCCTAAAAAAATCCTTGGCATATATTTTTACGTGTCTTACACAACGATTTTACTGTGTGTGTTAGGCGCAAATACCGAATTCGTTCATTGAGCGATTCTAGCATATACAAGAATGACAGACACAATGAAAAGGTACCCAAAATAAAATCCAATCACCCTGACTCCACGCAGTTGCTTAGTCAATAGCTTACGAAGGAGGTCCTAATGAAGCAAACCTACAAGGCTGACTGAAGCGAAGGAGATACAACTTTCCTGAAAAACGAAATTAAATAAGTGAAGCTGAATAGAAAGTACAAAAAACGAGTCTTATGGAGTAGCTTATTTAAAAATCGAAACCTTCTATGAAGTTTTAATAACTCTAAGGCTGAAATCTAGTATGTTCGTACTACTCTACCCTAAGTCTACCTTTACTCTACCTTTACCTTAACTCTACCTTTTAACAGATATATCTATAGATTTGTCTCATTTTAGCTAAGCAGAGTGAGAGTGCATAGATCTCAACCTTATTAGTAACTAGATGATGCCCGCGACTTCGTCCGCGTGGATTAAGGTTTTCCGCGGGAACTCCTTAATTTCCCGGGATAAAATCTAGCCTATGTTTTAATCCTGGGTGTGAGTTATCTTTATTCCAAATTTCAGCCAAATCGGTTCATTCGTTGCGGCTTGAAAGAGTAACAAACATACACACACACATACAAACTTTCGCCTTTATAATATTAGTGTGATGGTTCTTAAGCATTATAAACGTCATGCCTTGATTACGTCATCAGCTGGCGTTTCGAACGATTACTCATTAAAGCTTATGCTTTTCTAAACTATCACAGCGCGTTGTACGAGTAGTATCATGAAATCATTATAAGGTTGCCACAACCCGCTTTGAGCCTAACATACATTCTACTATCTAGGGTTTTTACAAAACATCTTTTATACTGACTGGTTGACATGCCCCGATTTGTACATGTTGACTTGTCTATCTATTCCATCTAAAATATCAAATGCGTTGACCACAGATATCCAGCGTTGACTTTTCAGAACTTTAGTCTCTGAATGTTCTAAATCAAGGTAAAAGCCGTATTAAAATCCACAAAAAGTTTATTTGACAAGATACTCAAACAAATGTAAGAGTAGACCTAAGCTCCTGTCAAAGAGACTCAAATACATTAATTTACCCACCTCGCCCTTTCCTATCGTAGACTGCATTTGCATAGAAATAAAACTTTGCTGTTACTATATGGGCAGTGAAAATAATCTTAGAAACTATAGGGTATGATTTTTAAAGTGGTCAAATAATTTGGCTAAATCTTTAGTCATATCACGAACTTGATAACTGCATATAATTTACTTTAAGTTAATTTTATCTTTTGTTCCTATTATGTAATGTGGTGTCCAATAAAGTGTATTCATTTCATTTCATTTCATATATTTTGTCTCCAGTCAATATTCCCCTCCTCTATGTTTCTACCAATATTTAATTTATTTATATATAATGTTCATTAGTATCATAAGAAATAAGCAAACACTCGTATAGACAAAGATTTATTTTGATTCAACACACAAGATTAAAACAGATAAAGGACATAAAGCTACAAAATTAAAACTCTCCAATTAATAAAATACTTATCATCCTTATCCTTACTAATATTATAAATGCGAAAGTGCGTTTGTTTGTTGGTTTGTCCTTCAATCACGCCGCAAAAAAGCAACGGATCCATGAGATTTGCATGAGTATTGGTGAGGACCGGGAGAGTGACATTGGCTACTTTTTATTCCAGAAAATTAAAGAGATCCCGCGGGATTTTTAAAAACTAAATCCACGCAAGCGAGGCCACGCGCATTAACTAGTAATATAATAATGAATTCCGGTTGAACCAGTAATGAAGATTTCAAAGTACAATCATCAGCAATCCATCAATGGCTTACTACTGAGTACAGGTCTCCGCTCAGAAAAGGTCTAGTTCATAGTTTAGGTCTAGGCCACCACGCTGCACGCTGGACCAATCATAATTGGCAGACTACACACATTTTTAAGAAGATTATAGAGAACTCTCAAGCGTACAGGTTTCTTCACAATGTTTTCCTTTACGGTTGAAGCACGTGATATTTAATTGTTTAATAAACATGCGTTTAAGATGAAAATTGTAATGACAGAGGATTATAGAGATAGTAAATTAATACCCCATAACATCTTTATTGAAATCTTGGGAACCTTACCTATTCACGGATACACGTCAAAATCTATGACTGGAATGGATATATTATTATCAGTGACTAAGTACATTTTATTTCAATATTCCTTAACACTTTCACACACTATTTAGTTCCCAATCTTCTTCAGGAGTAATATTTACAACACTTTTTGATATGTTCCACAGGGATTTGGTCAGTTCCCGATCGCTGACCAACCAGTGATTTATCCACTTCCTACAAAACTTATAATGCTGCCCACTTTCCATCTCTAACTCAGGGTTGGCTGCAAGCGCTGCGATTTGCTTCCCAACATTTTGTTTAGGCTGCCCGACGACATCTACGAACAGTCTTGATATATTCTTAATCAAATCGGGAAGGTTATTCAAAATATCTGTATCTCGAACCAAAAATGGATCAAAAGTGTTCGCAGTCACACCACTATCCGCAAAACGGTTATCCAGTTCAGCTGTAAATAATGAAACTGCCAATTTTGAGTTCGCCAATACTTCGATAGAGTTGTATCTTCCCACATCATTCCAATGGTCGAAGTCGATATGTCCTATATACATTGATGAGGCTGAACTGTTGATAATTCGACTCGGAGCTGAGTTCCTTAACAAAGGCAGCAATAGATACGTCAGTAAAAATGCGCCGAAGTAATTCACTTGCATCGTTAAGTTGAGTCCATCTTCGGTCAACCGATCAGGAAGGCCCATCGCTCCAGCATTATTAATTAGTATATCGACATTCTCTTGTGTATTTATAGTGTACGCAGCAAAACTCCTAACTGACTTTAGGGATGCCAGATCCATCAGTTTGTATGACACCAGTTTGCTGTTCGTTATTTTTTGTATTTTGTTTGCCGCTCGGGTTAGTTTGGTTTCGTTGCGGCTTGCTATGATGACTTTGGCCCCTCGGAGTGCGAGGTTTTTGGCTATTTCGTATCCCATTCCGGAACTGCCCCCGGTTACGATGGCAGTTTTTCCGTCAAGACGAGCCTCTTTGTCACACATTGTCACTTTAGTATTGCAAGAACAATCAGTTCGGAGTCTACCGAGAGACTACTGGTTAGCAGGAAACAGATACCATGGACGTGGGCTGCAATATTGTTTGTTATGCTTTTTTATATCGGCTGCAATTAAAATGTCTTGAACTGCTACCATTGTAACTCGCTCTGTTGTCACCCAATAGTTATTGCGTGTTTTCAATTAGAAATTAAATCGAAAACAAACTGACCTTTGTATTTTTTTGATACTTCAATGTTTAAGTTTCGTTATATTTTGTTGATTTGCATGCTTTTCTAAAAAAAATATTTGAAGTAAAATATAGAAATAAAGTAACGGTTTTTGTTTTCATTGTTTGCCTACTGATTTTTTATGCTTGACTTTTATAAAAATAAATAAAATTGTCGAGTCTATCTGTGATTTCAAATAAGCTGCCTCTTTTTATACGGTCATAATTTTTTTGAAAGATTGGTAGTACCTACATATAACCGAAACGCACGTTTTAAAAAAATTCTGTATGTCTGTTTATACGGGCTTAGAATCTTCGGAACAGCTGAACTGATTTCGAGGGGATATTCATAAGCATGTAGAGAATTTTTGAAGGACCAAATAAAACTGATTGACCTATCAACGTAAAGCTCAAATACATACTGGACGGATCGAACTGAGAGAGATAGCTTTTATGACGTATCAGCTGATTTTTGAAAATTCAACCCTTAAGAGGGATTGAAAAATCGAAATTAACGTCAGCGAAGCCGCCGGCAAAAGCTAGTTAAAATGATAAAATTAGAGTTCCTTCGAAAAAAGTACTTATTACATATTACTATGTTCTGTTGTATGTATATATGTTCGGTTCATAAAAAACATGGCAAAAGACACAGAGATAGCTTACATTCCGGAAATTCTCATAGAAGGAAATGGGCATAGATCCTGGAAAATCAGAGTTTCAACGGGATTATTGAAAAACTTAAATACACGCTCACAAAATCGCAGGGAACGTCTAATACAGTAGATATTAATTTTTTTTATCAAGCTTTTAACCCTTAGTAACATAGGAAGTAAGTGTTGTACCTTATTCTACCTTCTATAATAGCAAGTTCCTTGTAATGACACTTGAATTAATTAAAAGAAAATTATTTATATAATGTATTCGTAAGATATATCTATAAATAATGAAAAGAATAAATACAGGTTCTTATCATAATATGTAAGTTATTTTAATTTCTTAGATAACTAGATAGTGCCCGCGACTTCGTCCGCGTGGAGTAAGGTTTTTATAAATCTTGCGGCGAGAATTACCTACCTGTTTGTTTTGTTCGAAATAAAATTTGCAAGTCACACTACGGATTCTCAAAAAATTACGTCGGTAATCGATAGCTGTGTTAAGGCATGATTGAAGGAAAAACTAAAGAATAATATTCTTTAGCACTTATAATATGAATTAGTAAGGATTACAATGGTGTTATTTCGGTTGTACTATCGTGAACCATTAGTAGGTAGTTAAGCAACGGAAAAATTCTCATCTCAGAACTTGTACGTAGAAGATATAGTAGTAAACATTAATTTTCCTGTGGAATACCCACTCTCGAATAACTTACGTTATTAAGGGTTTTTGTAAGTTTTTGTGTAGCAAATTAATGAACAGATTTTTTTGTAAAGCTACGTGCTTAAGTACAGTACATATAAGCTGTATTATTTTTCTATATCGTATAGCATAGGTGAAAGAAAACAGCGTCAGGAATCCTGCACGTCTATTTGTTTCTAAATCAAAGTATTATTTTTTTATTTTTTTTGATAAAGAATGTCTATTAGCCAAGCTGAACTTGACTTATATTCTCCTCTCTCCTCCAAATAAGCGGAAAGCTTGTGCTAGGAGTGGGTACGATAATAGTGCAACGGGTGGGGCTCGAACCTGCGACCTCTCGGTTTTCAGTCCGCACCTTTCACCGTTGGGCTATTGAGGCTTCAGATTATAATTATTATATGACTCCATTGAATTGACTCACGTGATGGTATTGATGTGCGAAAACAATGGATGGGTTCTGCAGAGTTAAATCCAAACAGCGAATACAATTAAAAGAAAATATAAAAGTATGCCTATTTAGCAGGTACTTTGTTTATTCGTATTTTGACAGTCTACTTAAACATGTTTTACTGCAAGGCCCTTCACAAATACCTCTGTGAAGGGTCTCAATGATAATGTCAACGCGCCAGTACTGTTATCTTTTTGGAGCTAATATAAAATCAAAGAACTGAACAAAAACATACCGTGTACCAAATTGAGTACGACCTTTTTTGGAAGTCGGTAACAAAAGAAGTTCGTTGCATTGCAAATTCTACTATTGTTGGCTCGCTATATGTATAAACTAGCTGATGCCCACGACTTCGTACGCGTGGATTGAGGTTTTCTAGTTCCGGCAGGAAATTTCTTATTTTCCGCTATAAAAAAGTAGCCTAGGTCTTATTCCAGACTTGTACCGAGTTTCAGCCAAATCGTTTCAGTCGTTGCAGCGTGATTGACAAATAAACATTGTATCCATCCACCATACAGTCATCCATCCATACATCCAACGGTCATCCATACATCCGAATTTTCGCATTTATAGTATTAGTACGACTAGTAGGATAAAATCATCATCATAAAATCACCCCTGACCCACTTATGGACAGTGGGCACGGGTTTCCTCTCAGGATGGGATAACTTTGTTGGGGTTTGTTTATTACTCTGTGAAGTTATTACTTATTCACAATTGTATGTTTAATACGCTGTATATGGGAAGACAGGTTGACATGTCTTATATGGCAGGTAAGTATGTGCAACATATCAATATGAGTTTAATAAACATTATCATATACGTATTTAAATACTACCCATTAAATATACATACAGTGCTACCTATGTACCAGCACTTTTGTAAGTTGCAGTGTAGAATAGAATAGAACAGAATAATTTTTTATTCAAATAAACTTACTTTTGCAAAGTGCTTTCGAGTATCTAAGTAGTAGACAGTGAACCACAATTTTTTAACGACTTATAACTTTTTTATCTTACACCCTACAAACATATTATATTTGTAGGTCAATAAACGTGGTTTAATGAACAATTTTACGAACTTATTTTCATAACAGTACAGTACAGTACCTATTACATTACATTTCCTTTTTTTTCTTAAGTGTCTAATGGTCCAATGTATCGAATGTACGTGTACATGTCTCATTTACGAAACCGACTCCCAAAAAAAATGATAACCTCCTTTTTGGAAGTCGGTTAAAAAGGAGGAGCTTCTCAATTCGTCGGAATCTTTTTTTTTTTAATTTTATGTTTTATATGTATGTTCCCCGATTACTCGAAGACGCCTGGACCGATTTGGAAAATTCTTTTTTGTTTGAAAGGGTATACTTCCCAGGTGGTTCCATTATCATCAGGTCAGAACCTGATTATGGGATCCTGGAGAAATCGAGGGAACTCTTCAAATTTCATAGGCACAATTGATATACTTTTTAGCGGCGTTTGAAGTCGGTTTTTTAACGTTTATATTATAAAGTTTGCAATCATTTCGCAAATCATAAATAGATCGTTAAAAATACATTATATATAAACTTTGTTATCTGGCATAATCGATAGGTTGATGATGGTTGTTATTATGATGTAGAATACCTAGTACAGTAAGTACTTGATGTTTATTAGATTGTTGTAAACTACTCTGGACGGCAACATGAAATACTTAGTTTTTGCTTGTTCAATTTTCTGTTTTTGTTACGTTTACGCTGTAAGTACCTAATGGTAATACTAGGTAGGTAAGGTACCACACCTTTTTATCGTTGGTCAACAAGAAGCCTCTGATTGTCTTCCTTATACAGTGTTCATATAAATGACAACCTCCCTGGCGTAGTGATGAGCGCTGTGGTCTTATAATTAGGGAGGTCTCCGGTTCGACCAATTTCGGAATTTATAATTTCTGAATAGTCCCTGGTCTGGTCTGGTGGTAGGCTTTCGCCGGGGCTAGACCGTCAAAGATGTGCCGTCAAGTGATTTAGCGTTCCGGCACTATAGCGTGTAGAAACACTCTCATACTCCTTCCAAGATAGCCCGCTACCACCGTAGACTGCATCGTCACTTACCATCACGTGAGATCACATTCACAGTTAAAGACTATCTTGTCGTCGAATAAAAATAAAAACTGGGAGAGCGCCCGTTAGGCAATATGGGAATTTGTTATTCGTTTCTGTTCTGGTATGGTCAGGGGTTTCGGTTGGTTACTCTTACTTGAGTTCTTTGTGGGCACTTCTCTGACTGTGACGCGTTTGGAACCCCTGTGGTTTTACTAGGTAACTGTATGATTTTCCAAATTGATTTTCCCGCAGGAGTATCGCCAGGAAATGGCCAAGCTCGTGTACTTCAACCCCGACTACATAAAGGAGGCGTACGTGTTCACCGGGCGCCGCGCTCGGAACGACTCCTATTACACCAACCTCACTGTCACCACGCTCATGAGTAGCGGAAATAACGTCAGTGTAAGTTTCTTTTTATTCAATGACAAGATCGATCGCGATCTCACCTCATGTTAAGTGACGATGTTCGGGGTGTGTTGAATCGTGTGTTATGAGTTCAACATACCCCTAATCTGTTTCAACCTGGTTTCAACATGGTCGGTAGTGTGGTAAAGCCTCTCACCAGACCAGAGACAATTTAGAAATTATAAATTCTCAAATTGCCCCGCCGTGAATCGATTCAATAGTTTATGCGCTAAGGTGGAAATTTTTTCTTTCAATCGGTCAATTTGTCAGAGTGGTCAGGGCCGTGGATGCTGCGATATTAGTCGCCGTCGCGTTGGTCTCCCGAGTTCTGGGTCGCAACTCGCACTTCCTGCACTTTTGACCGTTAGTAGCATTGCGGGAGCACTCCACCATAGTTGTTTGGGTCACCGCTTTGACCAAATCCGTCCATCGCGAAACATACGCTAAAATCAGCTTTCCTTATTTTCGTCACAAAAATCATATCCAGGTGGCAGTTACGCTGCAGATGGTCTCGGGCGGAGATTTCAAGCTCAGCAGCACACTGTGCGATATCATGAAGGAAGCCTGGATCGTCAATTTTCTGAAAGCCCACTCCGATCTAGACGCTACCTGTCCCTTTCCACCAGTAAGTTTAAAATGAAACCTAGATAGTTTCTAGCAGAACTTTGTAAGTATTTGATGATATTATAGCCGATGCCGACGTATGAAGCCTCAATAGCCCAAATGTTAAAGATGTGGACCGAAAACTGAAAGGTCGCAGGTCCTAGGTCCTAGCACAAGCTTTCAGCTTATTTGGAGGGGATAGGAGGATATCAGTCAATTTCAGCTTGGCTAATATTCTTATTAAAAAAAACCCTTGCAAGCGACCTATGTTCACCATATTACAGCGGACGTCGACGCTGAACTTCGGTTGACAGGAAATTATTCTGGGATAACAATGATATTCCATACATAAAATGTCGTTTTGGGATAATTAATTTTCATACGACAGACCAAATCGTTTTCAGAGGACATACAACATTTTCAACATGGTGCTGCCGCCAAAGAATATACCGATCCCGATGGTAGCGAGCGACTATTACATCGTCCTGGAGATGTTCTTGACGAAGACGAAGGAGCAGCTGCTGAAAGTGGTCATTACCTTGCGCTATGAGGAGACCAAGTGGAAGCGATTGTGAAGATCTTAATTTTCCTTTTTCTTCTTCGTTAACCTGCTAGACCTTCATTATCTACGCCTTACCTCAATTGCAATATAAAAATTATGTTTGTTCCGGAAGTTATGACCCTTAAGATATTTTTAGTGCTTTTAACTTTGCTTTTAAGGAAACTTCATATATACTCGTAACAACATACCAATTTGTAAAACAAACTTTATTTTAATAATACGTACTTAATTTAAAATGTTTTTATTTTGTTTCACATTTTGATTAGTTTGCAAAAAAACAGTAATACCAAACGCTAATTTGCTCGGTGGAAATATTGTGTTCTAAAGATACTGTTAAGTAGCGATTAGCGACTTTTTGCGGCAATTAAACGCATATGAAATCTTATGTTTAGTGATCTTCCCTTATTACCTACTTTTAGAATTGTTAACTGGTGAACACGGGTAAAGTGACTAGTAAATATGTTGCACACAATCTTCTGAGTCCAAACTAAACTAAATTGACATGTTAATATCGTGCCTACCCTTTCATAATGGTCCCTGCAGAAAAGGATAGCAAATAGGATAGAGGAAGCTTGAAGAATGTGCACGACAGAATTAGAGTCATGTGTTTCAAAAGTGATGCTTTTGATGATCAAAAAATTAAACAAAATTTACCAAAGTTTGAAAACAAAAAACCTTTATTTACAAATTGTTAAGCTATTACAAGTTAGGAGTGTGTCGAATCACATCGGCAGCTTTCTCTGCCATGGCCACCAGAACTGAGTTTGGGTACAGAGAGATCGGCGATGGGAACACGCTAGCATCCATAATTCTCAGTCCTTTTACGTTCTTTACTCTGAAAAAGGTGTTTCATTTGATTAATCTGTAACTACTATCTATCAGTGATTACTACCGTCGATGAATATTTGCAGCATCAAAGGAACTGAAAATGCTTTGCCGGACCGGCAAAGTTCCTTAAAGGTCGGCACTGACGGGTTTTAAGGAGTTTTTTGACCTGCATCTTGATAACCGGAAGATTGACTCGCTCTCTCTCCCTGCGTCGTGAAACCCGTTACTGAGGGTAGTGACCCCTTCCACTATTTTCCCCAAAGTCATATAACGCGCTGTCTTCCGACAGTCGAAAGATTGCAACTTTGGCCATTGCTAATACATTCACGGATGTTTATATGTCACGACATATTTCTTTTATCAGCGCTTTTTTGCTCTCAGTTTTGCCCATCATGATATTATGATGAAAGATACGGTACCGGTCATGTCTGAAATTTTCTGAGGGTTCGTTTAAAAATGACAGCTACAGTGTGACAACCTCAATCACTTCTGAGTGTCTGAAACTTTCTCGCTTTTGGCTACAATAGACTGTTGCAGTAAAATATCATAAATTCAGCCAATCACCACAATTAAGAATGTAGCAATGATTGATACAGCCTATCCAAAATCATCCAACTGTTTTTTTGCGTTTGATGGTCAAATTGGGTCTCTATATTGGGTCTCTACTTTTACCGGCGCCATATTCATATGACGATAAGGATGAAATATACTAACCTCAAGTAATCATCCACGACCTTGCCTCCCGCACACGTGCCCGCCACGTGATGCCCCGTCACAGCAGCCTCCCGCAGCATACACTCCAAATATGCATCCGGAGGACTGTAAACTATTCGCTTCGGTTTGGGAACTTCCTTCCCTTGTTTATCGTTTTGAGATTTTATCCTAGAAATTGTAGAAAATACAATAACAATAAGTGTGTGTGTGTGTGTGCTCCAGACACTCAGGTGGTGAGGGTGAAATTACATTCGTTTGGTGGTGGCTGGGTTCAGAGGAAGTATCAGATTATTGCCTTTGAGCCTGCGAGAAAAGGCTCTTTATGTCAGGACATTCCAGACAGCAACGCCTTGTTACCCAATGCCCATCTATAGTCAAAATCGTTCCCAAGTTTAAAATTCTTCGAATGTTTTTGAACGTTTACCTATTCACCTCAGTCCTCAACCCATCACTGGCCTACTACAAGACAGAATAGAATAGAATAGAATAGAATAGAAATATTTTTTATTCAAATAAGCTTTTACAAGCACTTTTGAATCGTCAATGAATCTACCACTGGTTCGGAATGCCTTTCCTGCCGAGAAGAACCAGCAAGAAACTCGGCGGTTGCTCTTTTCAAAAATAAAAAATAAATTTTACAATAGTTAATGAAACTATGCTATGTATACAGTGCTTCCACGATGAATTTTCCCGAGTACAATACAAGTAAAAATAAATACAATACAAATACAAATAAATACAATCCAATACATGTCAAAACAGGCAGGCAAAAGCAGACCCATTCCCGTTGGTGGCACCCGTTCACGAGCATGACGCATGATCCAGCCATTGCTTCGCTCAACCATATTTGAGGGAACGTAACAACCCGCATCACACGACACCACCACAGAAATGTTTAAAGAGAGCATGATTACTCAGGCTACCCATGTTGAGGCATCGAATTGAGTATCAATATTAAACTATTCATTTTGAGACATGACTGAGACACAAATAAAGTGGAAACACCGTAGAACAGAATACAATAAATTCATGTTACATAGGATAGTTATCACTGTCTCATGAATCACTGGAGCGAATTATATCCACGCTTTTTTATCATTTATGTAGTCTTCGATTGTATAATATGCTTTTTCCATGAGAGCGGATTTAATTGATTTCTTAAACTTGTGTAGAGGCAAGTCTAAGATTGACTGTGGAATTTTATTGTAGAACGTCACGCCCATTCTCACAAATGACTTTTGGACCCTCTTGAGGCGCAGCCCAGGATACATGAGCTTATTTGGATTTCTACTTGGTCTATGGGATAAATCACCCTTTTTTTTGTAACTCAAAATGTTTTGTCTGACAAATATTATGTTGTTGTAAATATATTGTGAAGCTACTGTAAGAATGCCTATTTCTTTAAATCTTTCTCGAAGGGAATCCCGCGGTCTCAAATTATAGATTGCGCGGATTGCCCTCTTCTGCAATACAAAAATTTTTCCAATATCGGCTGCCTTACCCCACAGTAAGATTCCGTATGACATAATACTATGGAAATATGCAAAATAAACAATTTTTGCAGTTTCTATGTCAGTCAGCTGTCGAATCTTCCTAACAGCGTAAGCAGCAGAGCTAAGTTTGCCAGCAAGCGTTGCTATATGGGTGCCCCATTGTAGCTTTGAGTCCAGGGTTAATCCCAAGAATACTGTGGATTTCTCAGTTTTCAAAGGTTCATTATTTATCTTTAAATTCTTACTGACCGTTCTCGTGTTAGGTAATAAAAACTCAACACACTTGGTTTTTTTAGCATTTAAAAGTAGATTATTTACCGTAAACCATTCAGAAATTTGAGATAATGCACTATTTACATCGTCAAAATTGTCTTTCGTCCTATCGACTTTAAAAATCAAAGACGTATCATCAGCAAATAGTACAATATCGCAAGTATTTTGGACAAAATGTGGTAAATCATTTATGTAGACTAAAAACATGAATGGACCTAGAATAGAACCCTGGGGTACACCCATTATTGAGGCTGATCCGGATGATTTTACATCATTGACACATACTCTTTGGACTCGGTCACTGAGATAAGACGCAATGAGACTGAGTGCACAATCTTTAATGCCATAGTGGCTTAGTTTAAACAAAAGAGTCTCGTGATCAACGCAGTCGAATGCCTTTGACAAATCACAGAAAATACCAATGGCATTCTGTGAGTTCTCCCATGCATCGAATATGTGTTGTAACAGCCTTGCGGCTGCATCGGTTGTTGATCGACCCTTTGTAAAACCATACTGCTCAGAGTGGAGAAGTTTATTTAGATTAAAGTGTAAAAGCAGTTGTTTGAGCATTATTTTTTCGAATATCTTGCTGAGAGTTGGCAAAATTGAAATAGGCCTGTAGTTATTCGGGTCACTTTTGCTTCCCGATTTAAAAAGCGGTATTAGTTTACTACATTTCATAAGGTCTGGAAAAGATCCAGAATCTATTGATTTATTAAAAATTAGAGCAAGATACGGCGCAATAATATCAATTATGTTATGAATTATTTTAACTGATATCCCCCATAGATCTGCTGTTTTCTTATTTTGTAATGATTTAAATGTTTTGATTATGTCATATGGGGTAACGTGTTCAAACCTAAATAACTTATTGCACTCAGAGACATTGCTCCTTAAAAGACGATAGGCTTCTGCTGGCGAGGAATTCAGAGAACTGGTTGTGGTAATTGGAATATTTTTGAAAAAGTTCTCAAATGTATTTACAATTTCTATATCGGAGTTAATTACATGATTATCTATTTTAAGCTCCAATTTATTATTATTATGCACCTTATGTTTACTCGTTTCATCGCTAATGATGTCCCATGCTGTTTTAATTTTATTATCAGAATTGACAATTTTTTGTTTTATGTGAAGTGACTTTGCTTGCATGCATACATTTCTAAACAATTTAGAATAATTTCTTACATATTCAATAAATGCGGGGGAATAATTATATTGTTTTTCTGCATACAAGTCAAACAGCTTATTTCTACTTTTATAGATGCCTGCAGTTGCCCAGTCACTAAACTTAAGATTTTTAGACAGTCTTTTCTCTATCACCTTAAAGATAGAGTTATATTGTGAGCTTAACAAATCAAAAAACTCTGTATAAATTTCATCCGGATCATCCTGTGCAACGTCAAGCGTCGGCAACACAGCTGAGATGTTTTGTTTGAAATGCTTTACTTTTTTAGTGGTAATTGGCCTGTATTTTATTACTTTTGTTATATTCTGTTCACTGCTTGGAATAGATATCATTTGACCGCAATGATCAGATCTGAGATAAGTGATAATAGATTTTTCAATAATGTTACAATCACAAAAAATGTTGTCAATACAGGTAGCTGAGTTTGCAGTTACTCTTGAGGTTTCAGAGGTTTCCTCTCGCATGAGTAGGATAGGATTGAGTAGGATTTAGGCCCTAAATCCTATTTAATCTTATCCTGCTCGTGTTGGACTCTGGACTATGACCTAAATTTTAGGCCATAGTCCACCATGTTGGCCAAATGTAAATTGGCAGCCAACTTTACAACTTAGTTAAAAACTGTGCCGTACTTTTTCCTCCGCTTCACAAGTCCTGTTTGTTCCTGCTTCGTGTAGTTCCAGAACGTGAGACATCGCTCCGAGCGCGGCCAGTGGATTCGCGCCCCGATGGATTGGAAGGGTTTTGATGATACCAGCTTTTCCGCTCTCCGAATTGCTGTAGATAAAAAATCCCGTAATATTTAAGAGGCTTCGCAATCTAGCAACTTCTGCCTTCAAGATTGATTGAAGTTCCACCCGTTGCACTTATGTCGTACCTATTCCTAGTACTAGCTTTAACGATTAGTTGGAGGGGAAAGGAAGTTAGTCATATTCAGCATAGGTAAGTTAAAGGAGCAAGTAAGTGTCAGTATTGTTTCTGTATTTGCAAGCACTGCTAAAAATTTGGAATGCCCTACCGTCTTCCATTTTTCCAACTTTGATAGCTTTAAATCTGCAACTTCACTTACCATCAGGTGAGATTGCAGGCAAGCGCTAGTAAAAAAATCTCCTATAAGAACCTCGTTCATTACCTTTCACCATACACTTGACATCGTACTCCCGATGCAAGTAATTTGGGTCCACCACAATTGGGATAGACGTACTGGAGTCCTTCAACGTGACGGACCCTCTACTCCGGGGCTGAACGCAGGTCGCAAGGAACATGAAACCTTCTTTTGTCGTGTCGTTGGGGAATGGAAATATGTCGCGAAAAATCTGTGAGAAAAGTTGCAGCCATTTTAAAATTGTTACTCCTGAATGCAGAAAATGGTAATATGTTTCTAATTTCTACTGGGTATGCAGTAAAGCTTAGACATTCTTATGACGGAAACTGTTTTCAGAATCTATTAGTTAGGTAGATAAATAAGCGTACCTACCTGAGGTCTATAGTTGGATATACCTCGTAGCAACCGTTCGCTGGTTGAGCCCATAGAGAATAGCAGAAGAGCTGATGAGTTATGGTATTCGATACCGGCTACAGGAGGAAAAGCCAAGTACCCTATAAAACAAAAATACCCCAACTCAAATTCAAACCAGCGAAACAAGATTTCTTAATGGAATAATGGTCTAACATTACCCTTTCCTCTAGGCGTAAAGCTTATTCTAAGAGAAAGTGCAGTAATAGTGCAAAGTACACTTTGAATATATCGTATTTCAACGAAACCTATAGTGAACGGCGAAGAAAAACAGCAAAAAAATCTTCACACCTAACAGTTTTCCATAGCATCTTCAAAAGGGTGTCAAATCTACCAATTTGCATTGTGCCAATGTGATGGACTAATTCATATTCAAAATTATCTATCTGGTGGACTATGGCCTATATAACCCTTCGCTGAGCGAGGACCTGCGCTCAGTAGTGAGTCGTTGATGGTGCTTGGTGATGATTATAATGATGATGACGCTTTGAATGAAGATTAGTGTTAGATTAGCATAAAAATACTAATACTCATATCTCTTACCATTGTTTTTCCAGTAATAATCCCACACAGTAGAAGGGCTGAAAACTTTAGCGAGAGTAACGCTGATCGGCTGTTTGATGCTGACGTAGATCGGCAGGTTCAAGTGATCATGCAGATTCAGACCTACATGCTCGTTGGCTGATATTAGATTCAACCGCAATCTGAGGAAATGAACAAATTATAAGGCACGAAGCAATTACCTATGAGGATAATTCTTGGATTTAATAGATAAACTAGTCCCTCGGTTGACGGAAATCTCAAAATAGGTAAACTATTTTATGTCAAATTTTTGTGCGTTCCATGATCGTGAACAAAAAATTTCGCCATATTCTGATTGTCTGATCTGACAGACTGACAGGCTGTGGCCTAAACCCATTCAAGTAGAGACGGGTTGATATGAATGAATTGTTTAATATTGTAGTTTCCCAAGATACCTTTTGATTAAACTTCTGGGTCCTATTCCTGATAAAATCATAATTTGTGGCGTTTTTAGCGAACCAGCGCTTAGAATAATTTCCTTGTTGACGAAAATGTTATTCAGATTCCGGTGATCTTGCAGGATGTAGAGTGATGACGCCTTTTTATCCTCAAATCGTACCTGAAAGAAAGTACTCATAATGTTGCACTTCCAAAAGTAGACTGGAAGAATATGTTCTGCATTATAGAGAAAATAAAGCGGAATGTACCAAGAATTTCTTAACACATTCAAAGCTATATAACTCACGGAAATCCCTTGCGTTCTCAGCAGCACATGCAAGTTCGTCCTAGTTAGTGCTGGTTTTAGATAAGCGTCATACGCTTGGTATCTGCTGCCATCCTTGATGCTGGCGGTTGGTTTTCTGAACAGCGTATGCTTGTCCGCGATGCTTGCAGATGCTTGCTTGAATACCGTCATTAGATCATCTTGGTCGTCTATTAGCTTTAGTTTCATTGGTGCCTGTCAACATGGGTCGTAAACACCTGTATTTAATGTACTTATCAAGATCTATTTATTTCAATGTTCTAGACTTATATTAAAGCAAGTTTCAATAGGTATTTTTGTTTTCTTGTCTTATAGATAAACTAGGAGTCAGTTAAGATGAAAGAAGGCGTTGCAAAGAAGAAGCAACATTACATGATCTTACCTTTGCACAAAATCCTTTAGGTGGGCACAAATCAGAGTCAAATTCGCTCCTAACAGTTCCAAAGGCCTTTAGGAAGTAAGGCTTCAAGTCATCTGCCGTCCATCCCTTGAAGCCCAGTCGAGACCAGCGGTTGTAATCTTCCGGTAGACCAAAACCATGGAGAAGGAAGTTTATCTGGCCAGACCCTCCTGGCCCTTTGCCTCGAGGTATTATGGGGCTCTATAATTTTTAACATATCGCACCTTTGGTAGAACAAAGTTATTGTACCCTTCACTAAGAAATTAGTTAAAAAAATAAAAGTTTTTAATTCTTGTTAACAACATGCCTAAAATAAAATTATATACTTTATTTCATGTAAAGGAGAATTAGTTTAATAGCTTTCGTTTTATTAGATGACTAGGTCACCCGTGACTGCGATATCACCTGATGGTATGACGTTGCAGTGTAGCATCAAGCATGGTAGCGAGTTAACTTGGGAAGAGTAGGTTTGGCAGTTCTAATTAAATTCTCATAGATTGACGCCATAGTGCGGTAACGTTAAGTCGTTTGGCAATACGTCTTTGACGATAAGCGTCCCACCAGACAGGACCAAAGGCAATTAAAAATTTTAAATTCTCAAATTGCCCCGGCCGGGAATCGAACCGCAGACCTCCCAATTATTCGCTCGCCACTGCTAGACAAGCCGTCTCATTAGCTTACCTGATTCCATAGCCCAAAGGACGAGTATTTTTGCGAGGCAGCTTGGAAGGACCAGTCGTTAGGTCCCTGCTGCGCCGCGGTGGCAGTCAGCGGTATCCTGGTGAAGTAGCCCATGTGGTCACCGGCTTCCACGAGCAGCACCTTCACGTCAGGGTTTTCCGACAGGCGCGACGCGAGCACGCAGCCCGCCGTCCCAGCTCCGACTAAAATATGCAATTTTGGTGTAAGATTTTTTTTTAAATATGAATAGCGGGCAAACGAGCTGGCGGGTCACCTGATGTAATGTAATTACCGCCGCCCATGAACACTTGTAGTACCAGAGGCATCACCAATGCGTTGCCGGCTTTTCAGGAACTTATTGGTTCGCCCTTTGAATAACTCCATACCTATTGTAATTAAGTGGGAACACTGTCGAAGGGAGATTTAAGAATTTCAATAGCCCAACGGTTAAAGGTGCGGACTGAAAACTGAAAGGTCGCAGGTTCGAACCCCATCCGTTGCACTATTGTCGTACCCGCTCCTAGCACAAGCTTTTCGCTTATTTGGAGGGGAGAGGAGAATATAAGTCAAGTTCAGCTTAGTTAATATTCTTTGATAAAAAAAAAGAAAAGCATATTTAAATGGATTTAATTTAAACGGAGCTATAACGTCACTTATGCAATTTTTGTCAAAACTGAACTGAGTATGAGTAAATACATTATTTTTATTTTTAGCGAGCAAACGAGCAGGCGGGTCACTTGATGTTAATTGATTACCGCCGCCCATGAACATTTGTAGCACCTGAGGCACCACCAATGCGTTGCCGGCTTTTTAAGAATTTGTTGGTCCGCTCCTTGAATAACCCCATGTTGTAATGTGTGGTCCCAAAATGAACTCCACTCAGCATTTGCTGTGGATACTGCAGGGTAAGCATGGTTAGGAGACAAAAATTTTATCCCCGATTTTATCCACTAACAAGAGATAAAATTATCTTCGCCTAGTTATCTTATGCTAAAGCAAACAACGACTCTTGTCACGACGCAATAAAATGCAATTCACCTTGCCCAACGTTGCATGACTAACTCAAATGAACTTATAGGTAATATTTATACTTAAACTAATAAAATATTTTTGAAAAATTCACTCCACACAATGTAGGTAAGTAATACAATTAAAAAAAAACATCCAAATTCATCAAGAAAAAATTTATTTCACAACTTTGAAGGCGTGGTTAATATGCATAACCATGCCAAATTACAGCTCTTTATACCAATAAGTAGTCTCTAAGTTAAGTTACGCAACCCTAAAATGTCGTGAAATGATTTTTGTGATTTTGTCTCGTTTTACACCAAGATATCGCCTGATTGTTTATTAATAGCAATAAAAATGTATTCAGACATTGCTCTTTAATTTGCACAAACTAAGGTTGTACAAAATAGCTTAAATACATCGAATTATAAGGCTTAGAACAGAAGTTTCTATCAAAATTCCACTCTAAACGTAGCCTCAAAACAACCAGTGAATGTGTGAGTGGTACTGATAGTTACGTTTACCTATGATGGTTTTTTTTATTCGATGACAAGATAGCCCTTGACTGCGATCTCACCTGATGCTAAGTGACGATACAGTCTAAGATGGTAGCGGGCTAACTTGGAAGGGGTATGGCAGTGTACATTCAACCCATACCTCTAGTCGGTTTCTCCACGCCATCGTGCCGGAACGCTAAATCGCTTGGCGGCACGTCTTTGATGGTAGGGTGGTAACTAGCCACGGCCAAAGCCTCTCACCAGACAAATTTGTGATGAATTATGATACCCTTGCATAGCACAATATTTTCCGCAAGCTCGTCGTATTTTTGCGACGATACTGCGTAGTCGGCCTTTCAAGGCTTAGTGAAAATTGCTTATCAACGCGTTGACTATTGCTTTTGCGCTTCTAAGTGTTATAGTTCTATGGTTAAGTACTAAATTATTATAACGAAATTTACTCTTACAATTAATAATCCTCACCTATAATGTAATCGTATCGTTTCTCTGGCCTCACAACGAAACTGCTGTAAACATTCGTGTATCTCTGGTACACGAAGTAGGAAACACACGCCACTAAAATGCTAATCAGGTATGAATACACCGCCATTGTTGCCTGGATAGAACACGGCTGGAACGTTGACTGATCGCCGCAACCTAATCCAGACATTGCTACCGGCACTAGTTAATTGAATTAGGCAGGTGCGCGAAACCTCTGGTCCAACTATAAGTTTAATTTATTCGAGTTTTAGCTCTTTATTTTCAATCGTCTATGGCTCAGAGCTATTGCGACAGAACGGAATGGAAGCGAATTTTTGTAACGAAATTGTACATAGCGTACTGAGTGTTGTTTTAACTGTGTAACGTATAAATTAGATACGAGCTAAAGAGAAGGGAATTCTCGATAATGCGCGAGATTCCCCGGAAGACGCGCGACCTCTTTTTTGGCTCGTATTTAGTTTGTATGTTATACAATTGATATAAAGTTCACTATGCTTTAAACAAAAAATTCGCTTCCACACCATTCCGCCGCAATATAAATTGAGCCTAAGTTCCACCGATAGTCATCCACTGCTTGATGGTTGCGTAGTTTTCTCGTAGGCACTGCTACACGCCTCGCCGTTGTGCCGCCTGTATCCATCGGTTCCTTGCAAGTAGTCTGGTGCTGTCGGTCCACGTGTGCCGATCTGTCCATAAGCCACGACTGAACTCTCCGGTGCGAGGTCGCCTATCCAGCATCTTACAAACACAACAGCCATCGGTTCTCTGAATTAAATGGCCTTCGTGATTCAATAAGCTGTCTCATTTCCGATTTAATCACGCACCTGTTCTCACTCGGTTGTTGTGTTTAATTGAAATACTTAACACACCTAGTTTGGTGTGACAGAATTTATAATACAAAATTATCAAAAAATCAGTCATGAGGTGAAACTATTAATTATTTGAACATTTAATATATCCATACATAACCTAATAATAATTTGGATAGTTATTCTAGACATAATATGACAAAAATGTTATCAACCTCTGCCTGAAAACCTAAGAGGATTACATTCCCGGGTGACATGGGAAATCAATATTTTATTTATATTGAGTGATTTCACAATTTCGCTATTTGTTTCAATAAGTAGAGTGGTAATGTAATTGAGTTATACATGAAGTACAATACTCTTAATAATTATAATTGGATATTGAAAATTTACTCATCAGTCTGGGTATTGCTTAAGAGCTCTAAATTGTCAAGTTTCTAATACAATTATAAGATTATTTTAAGTAATATAAATAAGTACTTTAATTACTTCAGCTATAGAATTAATTGCCAAAACATGAAATAATAACTGAGACAGAATTTTACTAAAATATTGGTATATTTGCTTTATATGTATTTCATAATAATGAAAATGATACATTGTGTTTAACATCTCAACACAAATGAGTTGTGAAGCTACTATACACATAGATTTTTACTTAGTAAAAGTTTTTAGTTTTTCAAAATTATGGTTGGTAAATAGAGTCCGAACCCCTATCAAGATATTTTATAATAAAAGACATTTCATAATATGATATACAAACAAGGTACATTGAAATATTTTGAAACTGAACAGTTTATGAACTTAATAATATATGCCGTCCATTACAAATTTATTTCTCCGCCATCTTCAATCATCTCTCCAGTAGCTGGCACCATGACGGGTGCTTCGATGACCTGCTTCCTGCCCTTGGCGTCAATGACCTCGATAGTCTCCGGCTCGACCTCCATTTCAGTGTCCTCCACTGCCTGCTTTTGTTTCAAACCTGCGGCTGGGGATCTAAAACAAGGTTGGACGGATTATACTTTAGTTGATGCATCTAGGGTTGCCAGGTCGCCAAACCTAATAGCCGGACAGACCAGCCAGTTTGGCCGGACATTTGGGTAAAAAAGCCGGACACCCTATATTATTGAGGATTTAGTCTCAGTATTAATAGGTACGATAAAAAAAATTGTATGTAAAATCAAGTTTCAATCAAGTCACCAGCGCAGGCTGCGCTAGGCCACGCACGTTGGTGCAGACGTATGGATATCATATCAAAAATCAATAACTTTTAAACTATTTGGAATATTGAAGTGAAATTTTGAATAATAGTAGATGAATAATTACAGATTTATATTTTGTAAAGATTGTATTTATTTTTAGAACATAAATAGATAATATTGCGTAATAAAAATTCAGTTAGCCATTTATTGCAATTTATACATAATATTTTTTATTTTATACATGTATATAATTAATTTATAAATGTTTATTTATGCATAAAATAAAAACTGTGTATTAAAATACTAAAAAAAGTAATAATAATAAAACTTATGTACGTACAGACCAATTTCGGAATGTCTGTTGAAACTATAATTATTGTTAACAGCGGTTATTATTATTAATAGTAATAATAATATTTTTTATTATCATCCTTATATCCTTAATCTTGAACTGTTCGCAGAAGTGCTTTAGCTTCTTCTTCCAATTCCACGACTTTGCGTACCTTTGACAAACTCATACTAGAAATATATGGATCCGAAGTGTACATAAGAGTGTGCATCACATCCTCATTCTTCGATGATCGTGAGCACATTCTCGCATGGTGTAAGTGGAAGAATTTATAATCCTAGTTTCTTGCTTCTTGAGCATCTTCTGAAAGCTGTCCCAGTGGCAAGAAGTAATAATATTTTATAATATTTTTGTTAATAATGTAACCAGTTTAGGTACGTTAATATATTTATTTATTTACTACCATACAAAACCATAAACTTTTAAAAACAATTAAAACAAACAACTAAAAACTAAACTAAACAATTAAAAACCTTGAATCACGCGGACTAAGTCTGCATGGTTTAAGGTTTTTAATTCCCGCGAGAACTCTGTTACTTTTCCAGGATAAAAAGTAGCTTTTTTATTAATTCTGGGTATTAGCTATCTCCATTCCAAATTTCAGCCAAATCGGTTCATTCGTTGTGGCGTGAAAGAGTAACAAACATCCCTCCTCACAAACTTTCACATTTATAATAATAGTATGTAGTAGGACTTATTTATTTGCATTCAAAATTTTTACGGGTGAAGTCATGGGTACTGGCTAGTGTAAGAATAATAACTAAAAGACATTATAACACTTAAAAGAAGAAAACTTAAATTCTAATAATTAAATAATGTTACGTTGAAAAATAAATGACAATATTTTAATACTGCCATTCAATTGTAAAACGCTGATTTTAGAAAAGGGTGCAAATTCGTGCAGCCAATAATTATAGATTCTTAAAGTACATTAATTTGCTAATAAGAATACCACCATATCCGAACTTCGGCAAAATTCGCAAACAGTTAAAAGTCTAGTGAAACATTTTATATGTACTAAATTCGGCAACATTAATTCCCAATTTAATTTTATATATTTTGCTATTGAAATTAAATCAAATTAGCTCTTTATTATTTAGATGGATTGTAGATCGAGCGAATAAATTTAAAAAAAACCTTAGAATCACAACTAAAATATTTTTTTAACGTGTTCCAAGTTTCACTTAAAATTACAAATAAAAATAGTTCATTATAAACTTTCAAGTTTGAGGTTTCATAATAAATTAACGGAAATACTAGTAAAAAAAAAGTCTGCGGGATTAATAAATATAGGCTTTCAGGAATCAGACGCAATAGTTGTTTTATTTTTGTAATACTATTGCGAAAATTGAATTATGAGATGATATCGCCCGGTCTGCACCATAGTGCCACGCTCGGCGCTCGCTTGTTTGCAAAATGTGAAAAGCCTAACAAAAGCCGGACAAGACGGACACCGTTTATTTTGGCCGGACACGCAATCAAAAAGCCTACCTATGTCCGGCTTTATTCGGACGCCTGGCAACGCTAGATGCATCTAATGCTGAGATTTATAGTGTACTCTGATTCAAGATAAGAGTTAAAACGAGATACAAATTTGCTCAGACATAAATCTGTCTTGAGTCTGAGCAGAGTGAGTGTGTGGTCTATAGATTTTAGCCTTAAGCAGCTGCAATTGGCATTTAAGTTTTCTCAGAGCAGGGTGTGTTTTTTGATCCCTGTGAACTTTATAACTTTTTTAACTTCTTCAGCTGGTTCATCTATGAATCTCATAATGTCTCATTTGTGTGTAGAGAAATATTTTTCTTCTAGGTACCACTAAGTGACTCCGAGTTATTGTATGAGGCCTTAGGAACTATTTCTTGGTTTCATGCATCAAGCCTTATACATACTATCACATTACTTCATTACACAACTTACAGAAACTCATATTTTTATGGTCTATAATCATCCTAATGAAAAAAACAATAAAACATACTACCAAAATTATGATGTGAAAGCATGTTTCTTTGTTGATTTGTCCTTCAATCTATGGCATGTATGGAGGGGAAACATACAACACATGTTCTTATAGGATTTTTCAAAACTGTGGAGTTACCATGGGGACAAAGTAAAAGCTAGTAGGAAATCTTAGTTACAATCCCACTGCCAACTACCGGGCAAAGATTTCTTCTCAGAATGAGAAGCCACAGTCCACCATGTTAGCCAAGTGTGGATTGGGTGAGTAAGAAATAATATCATCCAATTATCTTACCTAATAAGAGCAATATCCCTTTGGACCTCTCTAACATCCCTCTGCCATTCAACTTCGCGTCCCTTCCGCAACCTCTGCATAATATAGTTATTAGACCGCCTCTGTCTGATCTCCTCCACTTTCTTCATGGCTTCAATGGTCTTGTTCCATAGTTCTCGGTTATATTTCACGGGTGTATGGCGTCTTTTCTCGAACTCAAACGATGGGTCGATTGCCAGTTCCTTGCCAGCGGTCTTACGGTATGCTTTAGTCCATTTGGTTTTACGTGGGTTCTTCTTCTTTTTGAACGCCGCATGGCATTTTGAACGGCAAAACCTGAAAATCTGAAAGGGGCAACCCATTTCGTAAGACGTACGCAATTCTTAGAAAAATGTACTTAACATGCAAATTTTTTGTTGGAATGTGTTTTACCTTGCAATCATTTCTCACAAATTGGATGCCATGGCCAGGATATATCCTGGATGAGCAGAAATAGCAAGTTTCTATACGCATTTTTCACACGTGCTGTTTCTATTGTTTTGACAACATGTCAAAAGAAAGAAACATGGTCGCTGTTGGTGTTGCCAGCTAAAATCATGTTCTACGATTTTATTAATTTAAATTAATTAAAAACTAAACTAATTTTGAAAAAATAAGTAGATAAAATCACTTTAAAAATAATGTACCTTACCACTAACCATTTTTTCAATAATAATTAGAATATATTAATAAATTTATAGTGACATCTATTAACGGGTTGCTGATAATTCGCAAAATAAAAGTCTAGCTACTCAACAAGAGATGTCGCTAGCAGTATCAAATTGAACTTTTGTGACTAGACTAGGAGACAGCCGCGGGGAGTCCTACTTACTTTTACTAATGAGCTAGTGGAGAAACGAGTTGTTAGGCCGGTAAACCACAAAGCGGATAGGTAATTTAACTTTTCAGTTGACTGCCCGATTTATAGCTTTCCTAAAATATCGGGATGTTTACTCGGTCCGTTCGATGTGTCTAATTACTGAGGCAACTATAGGTAGCTTGGGTATAATGTTTTTGTATGCTTCAAACGCCATTACGAATGCATTTCTCGCCTTATAAAGATAATAATTGTGTAATACCTACACAGGTAACGTCTTGCCGCACTGTGTATAGCCTGTTCTAATATGGAGATAGTTCGTTAGCTTTAAAAATTCTCGATGTTATTTTCTGGAGCATTTTACGTAGACATTTTGTAAGTTAATATTTACATTTGCAATACGGTGACAACTTTTATTTTAGGTAATGTAGGTATTTTCCGTAGAATATTATTTAAGTAGGTATAATAGTTTTGGATATTTGTTAGTTTTGAGTTTGACGGAGTTATGTATTACAAAAAATCGCGACGAATTGAGAACCCTTTTCTTTAAATGTTGTAAAAAAATCATCTCCTGACTTAGATAATTTTGGATCCGGTGGCGCTGGAGTAGCGATCTCGCACCATAAAGAGCAGTAAAAGACTAAGATACGTCAGTGGACTACTTCTTAGTAAGTATATAAGATATTTTATTTATTTTATTATAAGTTTAGGTTAAAGTAAAATTGCTCATTAGCCATATTATTAGGCTAGATTGTAATTTTAGTGAGTATACATTACTCACATTAGGTACCTACCTACTGAAAAAAAAGAGAATTGTTGGCAGACAACCCACTAGGTGGACCGACGACGTTAGATGATTCGTAGGGAACCTGGATACAGGCTGCACAAGACCGAGACCTGTGAAAGTCCATGCAAGAGACCTTTCTCCAGCGGTGGAAGAAGAAGTGAAAAAATAGTTGTTCTAAATACCTATGTTATAAGGAGGTACTTGTCAGCAAGATTAATGACAGTAACATGCAATTTTTATAGCCCGCCTCAACATAGGAATATTAATTAACAAATTCAATCGCTAATGAGTCACATTGGCGGGGTGGTCTCGGCTGTATGCTAATACAGAGTCGTGATTAGATTATCTACAAGTGTGGCCATCTTCGAGGATCGTTTATCGTCGAATTATCAGTTTGTGATGATGTGCTCGGAATTATAATAATTATTATAATTAAACTTGGTTGTTATTAAAAAAACTATTGGAAACGGAACGCTTTAGTTCATCGACATATTACGAATATATCAGTACAGTACGGTAGGTAGGTACACTTAGCTAATTAAGATTTTTGGAACGAACTGCTAAGTTGTGGAACGCCCTTCCAGCGTCCGTGTTTCCTGCTAAGTACCTATAACTGGAATAACTTCAAGGCAACAATGAACAGCACTGGAAAGTGCAGTTCACTTTATTGCTTTCCATCACATTGTCGGCAAGCGCAAGCCTATCTTGCAATAAGAAAAAAATTAAAGCAAATAAACATTTCTTATAAACTTTCTTCGACTAGGCTCTATTCTTTACGAACATAACCAATACATATCTATGTGACTATTTACGAATGTTCTATTGTATTGTAGTCCTTAAACTATCGAGTCGATTTTGATGAATGAGATGTCAGTTAATACGTCATTATGGTCCGGGTGACATAGGCTACATTTTATACAGCAAAATCATCCTATCAATAGTATAAATGCGAAAGTTTGTATGTTTGTTACTTAATCACCTCGCAACGACTGAACCGATTTGGCTGAAAAGCAGAGAGATAGATTATAGTCTGGAATAGGACATAGGCTACTTTTTATCCCGGGAAATAAGAGAGTTTCCGCGGGAATAAAAAACCTTAATCCACGCGAACGAAGTCGCGGGTATCAGCTAGTTAGTAAATAAATAAATTAAAAAAAAAATGACGAATGCTATTTCCATTTTCCGTAGTCAGATAACAATTTTAAAACTTTTTGGCATATATTAGGACAAAAAACTTTTACTCAAGATGAGAACGTAAGATAAAATGGAAGGTGTCACAACGGCATCAGAATCCCAATATAGTATCCCTACGAAAAGGAATGTATTTTTACGTTTCTCACAATTCACTTTTGATTTGCAATTTATTCTGGACGCGATTCATTCCGATTGCGATTTTTTTGCAAAACCTTTGAACACCGCTGATATTTGAAAATATAGATAGGCAAGTCTAAAATGGTCTACTTAGGTATAATCTCTACCACACTCTTAGAACATTTAGTTAAAAGACCACACTACATGTATAGTGGTATTTGTATAAGATGATTAAAAAGCGATAAGTTTTGCATAGCGCAAACTATTAATTACTTTAATTAATGAATTTTTTCGAGCGGAAAAAATAAGAGATTAAAAATTACGCCATTAAACTTTCAAGATGTCATTGCCATGAAAAGCATTGCTCGAACCATAGATAAAAAAGACGCGTGGCACTCGAGGACTGCCGCGGTAAAGCTATTGCATAGCATTTTTTATCAACGCCATCTAGCGGCTCACCGTAGAGGAGTCCCGTGTCAGGTTATTTTCGTTACGGAATTTCTGGATTCGGTCTCCACGCTGGCCCGCGATAGAAGCTATGCTTAAAAATTGACCGAACAGAAAACTTCCGTCATAGTTGTGGTTACAGTTAGTAATACAATTATTATTTTCTTGTCAACCGTATGGTATGACTTCATTTTGTAACGGTCGACGACAGCCAACTTGATATAGAAAGGTAGTAAGTATCTAGTTTTTCTTATATCCTTGTTTTTCTACTATGCATTTAAAAAAATGCAGGTTGGTTTGTCACAGCTGTGACAAAGGAGGTGACACCGGCGAAATACGGACTCCGCATTATAATTCACTATCTGATACCACTACATTACTCCACTCGAAACTTTCAAGGGACTATACCCTTTATTGCTACTTCATAGATGGTAGAAAATCCTCTGTGTTTGATAAGTTTGTAGTGTAGTATTGTTGGGTAGGGGGTATGTAGATGTATTTGATTTGGGATGCATTCATGCCTCCTTGAAGGTCTGGTCCCGTAGACGTTGTCAGGTGTACAGGCCTAAGCCAAATAACGGATTAACCGTGCCCATATGAATATTGGATGTTCATTGCCAGAACCTATTTTCAAGGTATTCTGAATTATTTACATATTAATTTAACAAAGATATTAATTCAGTCAAGCACATCCTAAATTTTCAACATGCAGATTTTTCATGAAAACTGTGCTCTTGGGTAGGTACTCATGTTCATTTAGTTTCTATCTGTGAAAATCTATTATTAGCTATTTGTCACCTAATTTTAAGTTTATTTAGTATGATTAGCTGTTGGTTTTCCAAAATAAATAAAATAAAATATATCATTACCTCTCATTTTAATAGATAGAGCCGTCGAATGTGACTAGTATGCAGGAAGTTGACCTCCCTCCTTGTTAAGGAGCTCGTGATTTGTAACAAAATGGGGGCCCTACGGTGAGTGTAATATTAGTGGATTTGAACGCTCGTTTCGAAATAACGTTATATTGTTCCTTACACTTACGACACGACACATACGATCAGTATGATTTTTTTTATCAATACTTATCCTTAGGGAAATTCATTCTGGACTAACTTTGTAACTATTACTGATGTTGATGTCCTGACCTATTAACATATTATTTTTTTCCTATCATAAAGCACCATTACGTAACGGTGGCTTTATTTTATACTACCATCTAGCCTGTAGGTTAATAAGTAATGTTATTTTAAGTTAAACTTCTACTTATAATATCTAATTTACAGTCCAATAGTTATTGTCCTTAGTGTATTCTAATGAGTTCACTATATTCTTGTGACCTAATTAAACATAAAATATGCAATAGATTAGAAAACACTATCAGCCCGCTATCAGCATGTTATTAATCTTATAATCGACCCGTTGCATTTCACTTAGTTACTAAGGCGCAGGACCGACGGCTTTACGTGCTCTCCGAGGCACGGGGGTGACTCACCACCGACATCCTAACTTCGGGCTAGTACTGAAAATTTCTTAACCGAAATCCCAATACATTTTTGGCCCGACCCGGGAATCGAACCCAGGACCTCGTCATCCATAGTCGAACTTGCTAACCACTAGACCAACGAGGCAGTTTCCAAAACAAATATCGTGTCGTCGTCGTAGCGTCGCGTTGAAACAGGAACAACTTGTGTGTAGTAAAGCATTGGCAGACGCATAATTTATGATTGTTTACGCGCCATTACGAACCTTAAAGTAGTCGAGGGATCTCCTAGGCTTTCTACGCTAAGTAGACTCTATCCATTACTAAAGTTTAATAGCTTTTGATCCAGTTCAGACGTTTTAAGTACTTAATGAGATCGAGTAACTACCTTCGAGCTTGAATGAGCGTAAAGCAATCAAATTGTTTATTGTGTTATGTCACATTAGCTTAAGACTTAGTACAAGTTTGCACAACTCGACCGCGTTGATAGATTTCGAGTACTGAAACAATGGCGTATTATATAGATTTTGTTTTTTAGTAGATAATTAAGTAACATGAATAATTGTAATGTTATTTAATTATTTAGCATAGTGCACGTTAGTTATAATTTTTCTGAACGCAAACTCGCCCAGAAACTGCGTGCGCAATTTGGCGGGATTTTTTATTTATAAAAACATGAGATAAAATAAATAAATTAAAAAAAAATAAAGGGAAATGGAAATAAATTTCCTCAATTTACTTTGGCTTGAGTACACCCATAATATCTAGCCATCGCGTTAAGGTAACGTAACTCTTACGGTGAAAGTATAGAGCGTGCTCTGACTTAGCTTGGACTTAAGATAGACAAAAATATACTTTGACATGAATCTGTCTCGGTTTAACTCTGTTTTAAGTCCGAGCTGAGTGAGAGTGGTTTTTTCAGGATAAAAAGTAGTCTTGTCAAGAACAATGTCAAGAATTTATATTGGAAGGTAGTACGGAATACTTTATGCTTAAGTTCGATTCACACTTGCCTGGTTTTGAAGTTTTCAGTGGAACTATTCAGATTAAGGATATTTTCATGGGCAGCTTCTTGACTTGAGGTAGAAGTGAGAGATAATATTATAACCACTTGTATTATCTCGTTACACTAGAGATAGGTTGTAACTCTGTAGTATTTGATAAGGCTTATCTTTCTTATTGTAACAACAAGGTAACCTGATAAACTTCCTTATTTATGTAAATGATTCTTAACTCGCCCAGTAAGCTCGATTTTTCATACAAACGCAGTTTTACTTTGTGTAAAAACTACATGACGGATATATGTATAACAAATGCAAATAAGTATACTTACTATATAACAGGGTGGGATATATCGACTTGGACACACACACACACACACACACACACACACACACACACACACACACACACACACACACACACACACACACACACACACACGCACGCACGCACGCACGCACGCACACACACACGCACGCACGCACACACACACTCACACACGATCACACACATACTGGCTCATCGACTCACTTTCTAATCAAATTATTTTGTAATGTTAATACCTTAGCATCGAGAATTTTTAAATGATTTTATATAGACGAGTATCAATTCAATCGCAAGCATGTGTTGCCTCCAAAAAGATAAGATAATGATTTATTTTATATGAATAGCGGGCAAACGAGCTGGCGGGTCACCTGATGTAAAGTGATTACCACCGCCCATGAACACTTGTAGTTCCAGAAGCACCACCAATGCGTTGCCGGCTTTTCAGGAACTTATTGGTTCGCCCTTGAATAACCCCATATTGTAATTAAGTGGGAACGCTGTCGAAGGGAGATGATTCCACAATTTGGTAGTACGTGGAAAAAAAGATCTGCAGCAACTGATGGTCGAAGTGCTCCAGGCACCCAGGTGGTGAGGGTGAAATTCCGCTCGGTGGCATGCGGTGCGGTTGTAGAAGTTAGAGGGTGGAATAAGATCAAACAGCTCTTCAGAACACTCCTCGTTATATAGCCGATAGAACACGCAAAGAGAGCTTACGTCTCTGCGGTGTTCCAAGCTTTCCAGCGAGCAGGTTAATTTGGGTTTTGTTCAAGCTTCCTTAGAACCGAGACTTTTTAAGTGATTTTATATCTAACTATGAATTCGATCGCAAGCATGCGTTGCCTCCAGAAAGATAAGATAATTAAACAATTGTAGTGACGTGCGTGCATAAGCGATTAACAAGCCATTACAATATGAATAGACTTGTTTATTTATATGAAGATCAAACACTGAATTGGCAACATTTCAATTCATTATGTTCCTGGAGGTTGGTTACTATCAGCTGCGTTTTACTTTGCGACTTTATCTGGACGCGGGCACTCTACGAATATGATTTAAGAGTGTGTAGTAAAATAATAGCCTCAATATAAATATGAAGCCGAATAGCCCAACAGTTAAAGGTGCGGACTGGAAACTGAAAGGTTGCAGGTTCGAACCCTTCCCGTTGCACTGTTGTCGTACCCGCTGCAACCACAAACTTTTCGCTTATTTGGAGGGGATAGGAGGATATCAGTCAACTTCAGTCGGCTTGGCTGATATTCATCCAAAACAAGTGCATCTGCCAATTATCCAAACGACCTGAAAGTCGCAAAATAATCTACTGAAAAATTATGATTTGATGTCTAAATACTAAATACATGAAAGCTTTTATTCTCACGTAGGTACCTTCTTGATGTTAATAAAAATCAAAATGCTTAGCTCTGGTGCCGCCCTAAATGTATCGATGTACATTTCCTTCGACCTTGACATCGACAGGTCGGGTGATTTAGTGTCGGAATCGATGTAACACTCGTAAAAGCACAGTTTGAACGTAATCGACAATCAAATTACTACGCTGTATCATAGGGCGTGCTTACTGTGGGACTAAACAAGGATAGAGTTTTATTTTTACTAGATGATGCCCGCGACTTCGTCCGCGTGGTTTAATGTTTAATTCCTGCGGGAACTCTTTGATTTCCCGGGATAAAATATAGCCTATGTTTTAATCCAGGGTATGAACTATCTCCATTCCAAGTTTCAGCCAAATCCGTCCAGTAGTTTTTGCGTGAAAGAGTAACAAACATACACACACACAAACACACATACAAACAAACTTTCGCCTTTATAATATTAGTGTGATAGTGTGATGTGATATTTTGGTCTCAATGTGAACACCGCCTTGCTAATATTATTGAGTTGACTAAGGCACTCGAATGTTGATTGTTATACATCATTTATTTTCAAGGATACAATTACAAATAAGTTGTGGTTGCTATGATGGTATTATTGAATTACTTTAAGGTCAAGATTTAATAAATAGTTTTCATTAGCTTCTGAGAAAATTCCAACTGTATGCATGGTATTTTTTTTTCTTTTTCTTAGAGTACCTATACCACCTATTAGCCTAGCTGAATTTGATTAACCCTCTCCCCTCCAAATAAGCGGAAAGCTTATATTAGGAGCGCCTTTAACCATTAGGCCATTGTGGCTAATTGGTAGGTACAGATTGAAATATTGATGACGATTTTATATTACAAAATGATGGCGTTAAATTGGATTTAAATTAAAAAAAAAACCTTTTGATGGTGTGCAAATTACAGGTCAAGCCAAATTCTGTAAAGTAAAGCCAGCGCAAAACAAATCCTTCAAGGCACCTTACTACAACCAATTTAGCATATAAATCAAATTGTGGTAAGTTTCAAAGCCATTTTGATTCTTGTAGCTCTGGTAATAAGTCATTTTTTATGTTACATTAGTTATAAAGTAGTCACAGATCACAGGAAAATAAGATGGATGTAAAACTCGCTCCTTATCAATAAAAGTGAAGCCAGTTGCTTACCGCGGAACGCATCTCACGTTTTTCACGCAAGCGTTTGGGTGATAAGGTGTCTGGGTCGTTCTACTTTTCTACCGACAATAGTCTGTCTTTCTTCTTATTATGGCATCTCGTTGGAGTATTAATATAAACGGTTTTTTATTCGGTTCGAATAAACGTCCATATTTTTCTTATCTATTAATATTATGTCATTTTTCATGTTCTCTAACCAGCATATTTTATACGTTCGTTTTCCGTATAATGCCGTGACAGAGTGGTAAACTGAAATGTGGTCTCTACAGAAAAAGACCACTTTGTCACATTATTTTTTCAAAAACCAACATTAAAAAAGAATCAATATTAGCTAGGAAGGAAACTTTAATTAGTACTAATGAAAATACAGATGCAGTTTTTTTTAAATCCCACACATAAAACACAATTAAGTATAGATAGTTCAAAAAACCAAAAAAGCAGAAAAACGTCGTTTCATTGTCGGTAGAAAAGTAGAACGACCCGTCTACATTCAAAATTGGCTTCATTGGCTCAGACTCTCTCGCTAAAATTCGTTTTTCCGTAGTGTGCAGTAGTACAGTATGAAAATAACCTTTACATTTTGCAGTCATGTGAGAAATTTCTCAAGCAAATTCTTAGTAATTAGAAGAGCGCTTATTTATGTAGATATATTATACTGGTATTATTAGTTTTAATTTAAAAGAGTATTTATAGTAATACTAGCTTTTGCACCCGACCGTGTGTTGGGTTTTTCAAATCGCCTGGAAACTCTTTGTTATTATAACTAAGGTTTGTTGTTTCATCTACTTTCTCCTCGGTTCTTTAACCGTCTAGATTTTCTTGTAGTCTGTGGGTTTAGTAATAACCCCATGTCAGAGGCGCTATGAGATTTTTAGCCTCCGGTTACTGAATACCCGACCTGTCTTTTGTCATGTACAGCCCACCGCATACGAGTAAAACCATGAAAGTTGATATACAATTTTAACTTTAACTACTATTGCAATTAAGGTTCATTATTCAGTGTACAGTTTAGTATTGTATCTTACAGTACAGTGATTGAGATCGAATTAAGAAAAGCACTCAAATTATTATGATGTTGCGTGTTCGCACTAGTGACTTTAGCGATAGTGATCGCTTCGGTTGTCCAAATTACATGAGAATTTAAATGCGGCTTTCTATTGCAACTTGTCATTATACAAATAGAGTTGGACAAGGGAGTACAGTGGATTGTAGAGCTGTTAATCTTGGTTTGGAAGCTCAATAGTCTCGTTGGTCGAGTGATTAGCATGTTCGACTTTGGATGATGAGGTCCTAGATTCATTACCGTAGCGGGCCAATAAATCTAATGGGTTTTTCTATCAAGTAACTTTTTCCTGTCAAGAAATAATTTGTCTGACAAGAATTTTTTTTTGTCGAGAAATTCTTCTGTCCAGATATTCTCAGTACTAGCCCGGAGGTAGAAAGTTGGCGATGAGTCACCCCCGTGCCTCGGACGGCATGTAAAGCCGTTGGTCCTGCGCCTGATCTCTTTCTGGTCGTGTCGGATTTCCGTTCCATCGGACTATGAGAGTAAGGGAATAGAGAGTGCACCTGTTTGCGTACTCAATTGTGCACTATATCTCCCGCGCAAATGAATAATCTCTGAATTTCTCTTATTCCGAATGATTCTTATTTTATGATTGTTATTAGGTCTGATTACAATTGCCTGCTATTACATTATTATATTCATAATTGTACATTCCAACTGTTTTCACTCCTAGAAATGGACTTACAAAATGTGTCGACAATCAAGTAAGATTTGGAATTTTTTTTTTATTCTCATTTTTAATAAGGGACTTTTGAAGGTGACCTTCATGTCAGCCCCATCGGTACTCACAAAATATTACAATTATAATAATACAATTAATATATACAAAATGAACTACTTATATAACTATATCAATTTGAGAAGATTTGGAATGGAACATCGATAAGATTCGAACGAACGATAGCGAATAGTACACTGCAATAACTGTACATACGTAAATACATACGCTCCTAAAATCATAGTCGGTAGGGTTAAAAACGCATGTCGGCTTTGCGTTCTTTGCCCAACAACTTGGCCCTAAGTCCTACCATGTCGCCTGAACGCTTGGAGAAAAATTCCGCGCACCAAAATTTCCTGCCAGCGGATTATCCTGTCAACTTTGACGCGTGCAAATTAACGGCCGGTGGTCCACGCCCGATAGCGCTTCAAAGAGCGTCGGGCGAGGCGTCAATCTCACTTCGCCGATTTTTAGTCCATTTCAAAATAAATGAAAAAAAAGTAACATTCAGTTTATTGCTGTCCGCATCGGTAGCTCAGTTTGAGATACGAACGCAGCGCGTGCGCCGGTCTCCGGTACCACCATTTTCCGATCTACCACGATTTGAAATGTAAATTTCCAAAAGTTTTCCTTTTATCTTTTAGTTCTGTGCTGTGACAGTGTTCGAACTTTTTTCAGTGGTGTGCGGTTTTTTTTTCACAGATAATGTATGTAGTGTGACTGGATTTTCATTTTGTGTATGTATGTGTAGTTCGTGTGTCGGTTAGTGATGAAAATTCGTATGTATGCGTCCACGTTTTACCAGGTAAGTGGTACCTTATTAATACCGTTTTCTCCAACGTTCCCTAATTTTTACGGACTACTAAGGTTAGTTAGGTGAAGCTTTCTCTCAATTTTCGCAAACCTTTAGGGAACACCTAGAGGTGGAAATGACATTGGGTAAGGGATTGTATTTAGAGGCTACATACTTAAAAAAAACTCCTATTTATTATTTTTAGGAATGGTTGGTGAAATCGGACATCAGTCTTGATAGTCCCTTAATAAAGTTTCAAGTTAATTTCAAGCAATGACCATGTTAATTAGTTCAGTATAACTTAAACAAGATAATATATCCTTTCCATGGTAGGTACTTATAGCTCTGATGGCTCTACCAGTTGGCGATTACAGATAATATTATATTATCCGAAAAGGTCATCTGTTAAAAATTTCGCATCTTAACTTATTTAAGTTTCTTCTTCGATTTCCCTAACGGTTCAACAGTTTTTGTGTTGAAAATTCTGTCAGAAAGTCCAATTTGTTCAGGGTTATTCGACGTTTTGTGAAATTGGCCCAATATTTAAAAAAATATGCATAAATAGAAGGATTCCTCTTCTACTCTTTTCTATACTTTTAAAAAACTGTAAACGTAAACTGTGCCGATTTATTTGTTTGCGTGTATCACGCAAAACTGTACCAGCAATTTAAGTGGTGCTTTTGTGGTCTGAGATAAATACTTAAATACAGTCAGCGCAAGTTTGATCAAAATCGGTCGAACCTTGACCCTGGGGAAGGCTATATGCTAAAAAGACGTTATATTCAAAACACTAGTTTTGAATATAACGTCTTGACCTCTCGTCCAGACCGCGACTTGGGCGTGCAGGTTTTCTCACGATGTTTTTCTTCACCGTTATTAAAACATCTGATATTCAATTGCTTAAACTCCGATAAGTCAGAGGTACGTGCTCGGGATCGAACCTGGGACCACCTGAATAGATCCTTCCCAATAGGGATATGAGGAATGAAATATCAGGGTATTTTAAATAAGGTCACTTTTCCCTGGAAATACATTATTCATCACGGCACCGTGTACAGTTTGCTTGAGTAGGACAACGATTATGGTTTCCACCTCTTCATAATACACAAGTTAAATAAACAATTTACGCGCGCTATCTCGTGTTTCCACAGCGTGGCTAGATTAAATATAATTGTTTGGTTGGACTACCGGATTTTATCACAGACTACAAGGTGCAGATAGATGGAGCGACTTCATTACTGTGTGTTGCGTGCTGTGGCATTGGCATTGTAAGCGGCTTTATTAGGTCTAGTGGTAGACATTGGTTGTTGTTGGCAACTGCATTGCAATAATATGGATTATTAATATCCAAGCGGTCTTTCATTCGTCTTCTCGTTTATTTTGTTACATAAATATTTGTAATACTTAACAGTTATTACAGCACATGCAAGGCAGTACGACTTTGGTTTTTCAATTTTTCTTTTCCAGACAGGGATTATGTGGAAGGGATTGCCTGGTTTATTTTGGTCATGAAAACTCCAAAGTATATCAGTTTATAAAGTTGTCCATCCAAGTGATTTAGAAGCCTCTACTTTCTTATGCAGGCGTGATGCAAGTTAAAAAAAGTTTTGCAGCAACGTGGTGCAAAAATAATTTAGTTTCTTACGTGTAACTTACCTATCATTTATGTAAGTAGCGCGTAAGAATTTAAGATTACTTCACTTTTAAGAATGTTTGTTTGCGAGGGCTCCATCTACCTTATAGCTTAATCTAAGACTTTATCTAGTGTCTAGTTCACTAGTGACATTGCTATCTTACTTTCTCTGGACTATACGAAGGTTTTAATGAATTCAGTAACAGTAACATATTGTGTAATAAATGAGATAACATTAGATTAGCTACATTTGTTAGGATCTGTCTCAATTTGTATTTAATAGAAAGTTTATTATTTACAAATAGCATAGTTTGCGTTTTCTTAGTTGAAGTAAAAGGTAGATCTACACCTGTGTGTTGATTATTTAAAAATGATTGCATCTGTGTAACGATCGCTATGGCCTCTGATTGGCTGAATTTATGGCGTTCTTGCTGCATCAATGCATTTTAACCAATAGCAGGAGGGTACCAGCCAATCAGAGTTGTATGCGATTGTTACACTGATGCAATCATTTTTAGAGAATCGACATACAGACAGTTTCAGCTTGTTTATTAACAAAAGTATTATGTAATTAATCTATGTTTACAGCGATGTATAGCTACCGTGCTTAATTGGGAAAGTAAGGTTTTCTGTTATATATTTTAATGATTGCTGCAAAGTGCAATGTAAAGTAAATACCTATCTAGAGTACCCGATAGGTACTACTACATATTGAACCGCAGAAAGAGATAATCAGCCAGATTTGGCTTCGTCGTGTCTAAGTTGTCAAGTGTAGATCTACCTTAACAACTGCCAGGAATTCTGGGGGCCTACTACCAACAAATATAAGCAAGTAACATAAGGTCGTCATAGTGTGACGTTTCAAAACAATATTGAAATAATACTTCTTTAAGTCTTTCAGTGTTAGAGCCCCTGTCTCTGTCAATCATAACTAAGATTTTTTATCGTTTCGTGACACAAACGACGCTCTACGAAACCGAAGCCAGTTCTCCCTCTCCCAAGTTCGACATATCGACAATAAAGGGTCAATATAACATAACTGTCACTTTGGCAATTTTGATTTGTTGGTCTTTATTTTCTTTATTATTTTATCAATTTCCCGAGGTACCTAATCATTTAAAAAATCAAAACTAATACAAAGAAATAAATATTTTTTTCAAATCACATAATTATATCTATAAAATTATATTTTTATACCTACTTATTTCAGTTGATCATGTACACAGAATAAGCGCGGAATAAAATTTATATATTGGTATCGTTTCCAAATAATTTCCAAAAAATTCAAGCCTCAATAGCCCAACGGTTAAAGGTGCGGACTGAAAACTGAAAGGTCGCAGGTTCGAACCCCACCCGTTGCGCTATTGTCGTACCCACTCCTAGCACAAGCTTTCCGCTTATTTGGAGGGGATACGAGGATATTAGTCAACTTCAGCTTGGCTATTAGCCAAGCCATTCTTTAAAAAAAAAATGCACCTAAAACTAACAAACAACATACAAAGTTGCACAAGCCGTTTCGTCATCACCTTTTCAATTTTCACACCAGCGCCTTATTATGTGAAATTCCGATGTCTTTAGATGGCTAAATTAATTAACGGCCATACTAATTGGGCGTCACGAACATGGGCAATGACAATCGATGACGCTGATTAACACCAATTACAATGTTATTTATGATGGCGATTGTGACTAATTCCCGGTTCCTATGAAACTGATCGTTATCGGTATTTCTTACGTGGATCGCTTCTAGAAAAATTCTATTGCCTGCTTATTTTACATTTACATGATCAAATTACAAGTGAAGAGGTCCGATTTCCGAAATAAAATAAATAAAAATATTATTTATTTTATTTATACATTTGTTTAGATAATATATAGGGATTTTTACAATTTTGTCGTATACCTAATCACAAACTCACATGAGTTTTACCGCACACCACAGTGCCGTCGATAATGCATATGTATGTGATAAAACTAACTAAAGTATGTTAGTTTCTTAGAACCATTAAAAGCTTACAAAGATTATAATAAGAGAAATAGAGATAATTAATCTATATGTCTTATACAAAACAAAATATTAAAAAGGTATCTAAAACAGAAAACAATAAATAAAGATTAATAGGTAAGGTATTTGTAGAGAAAATGCATAGGTATATTTTGTTCGTCGTGCTATGATGTCACATTTCTCTTAATTGGCTGCAACAACGACGCATTAAATAATATATTACCTATAGCTTAACTGCTGAAGCCCAGGCATAACTTGGAATCGAACTCGTGACCCCCCGCGCTATGTTATACACAATAAACGAATCGAAACCTTCACAAAATAAAAACATAGCGGATGTAAATGTTATCTAAGTCAACGCGGAAATCGTGTAGGAAAAGATTCAGATGTCTGCATTAAAATTCGAAATTTGAAATTATTTATTTCATTTAGGCTAATCTGTGGTTCTGGTCGAGACTCTACCACCGGTTCGGAATGCAGATTCAGTTGACAAGACCCGTCAAGAAACTCAGCAGTTGCTCTTTTCTTAACAAAATATTACAATATTAATGTAAAACTTTATTTTAATGTAATAATTTATGACACTGTCTTGTGGGCAGCTGGATGCCGAGCCGATTGATTCCATGCAACTTTGTCATTAAGAAAGTCACTAACTTTTGTTATAACCTCGATTTAATAATGCGTTTTTACGAATTGTGTAGTGCAATGGGAAATCCAGTAATTCTTTCGAAAAAAATATTAGTTAGAATAGTTCAGTTTCGCTTTTGTTTCGCATAACATACACCGGGTAAGCTGTTTCGCTGCTACAGTTTCGCGGCGGAGATTATGCTAGAGGCCCATACGAGATTCTGTTATCTAAACAGTAGTACTAGCAGACAACATAAGAAACCAGGCAAGTGTTGTTGAATATTAAATGCCCGTGTCAGAATCCCCACTCAATGAGCGCAAACAATGCCACTGTCCATCATTAAGAGATTTACCCGGCAAATAGCACTTGGAACTTTCTTCCGTACACTTGTGAACATAAGTTATTGATTACAAGTCATTTTACATTAACTGCAGTTGACTATACATATCCAAGTATATAGTACTTATATTCGTTTTCCGTATTTAATTTTAGCTTTTAGAATAGAAAAATTTTTCTTTATATCAGTTTTCTTCGTCAAGTCAATCTACTACAGCTGCCGAATGTTGGATCCGTCGATAACTTTTGCAACGTTGCTGTTTATAAAAAAAAAATCCAATCCTTTCCAAGCACACAAAATACATAATGTATTTTGTGTGCTTGGAAAACTGGAAGCTTGATGGAAGAGATCACTTTAAAAAATGATATAAACTATGCAGCTAAAAGATCGCCAAATTGTATATTCTACCTACCCGAGTTAGCTATAGCTATACAGTGATACTTTCTTACGATATTAAAAAAAGTGATTCTAATATTTAGTTAATTCATATTTCAGAGCATTACTTACCTAAAACTTGGATGTATTTAATTAAGTAACTAAATACCTACTATATACTTATAATTGAAATAATTTTTATGCTATAGATTTTCGTCTTACAAGGGATAATTTTGGTTCCTTTTCTGTTCGTAGTATATAGTAATGATCGACCATAATAATATCATAGGCCATACTTTTTTAACAGAATGTATAGCTATAACTCTTTACGAAAATCTCAGACAGATCTAATCAAACGGTATGCAAAAAATACAAACCGCTGTAACTATAAATCATTGGTTTTATTACAAAGATGCCGCAAAGTTGCTAAAAACGTTACAATTAACAAAGACTGTGTATTTTTAAACGCTAACGATGCGGTCGACGCATATTTTGTCTACACATGAGCTATAAATTCACTATCGCGGTCTGATATATTGTTTTATTCGTTCCTATCCTACAAATGTGTGTTTGTTTGTTGATTTTTTGCTTTTTTTTCAATCAAGCTATGTCGCACTCGTATGTTACTTAGAAACAATTCATCGTACAATTATAAGATGAGATTTCAGCAATTTACTGTACCAAGTTATTGCTTTTTTCAAATATAAACAATAATTTGTTGCCGTACAGCTGAAGATTCAATATTATTTAAAAAAAGAACAGAACAAGAAGTACGTTTTCCTCGAATGTACTATTTGCTTCCACTCGGCTCAGCTAGAGAAAACTAAAGGCACGCTTTATCTTTAAACATATCATTATTACTTAAAGATTCTACAGAGCCTGAAGTAGTATCTAGTATTCATTATTTAGTAGATAATGGTTAGTGCCAAATTTAACATCGCCGAGTAACGTTTAACCAGTGACTGTTTAGTCGTTTTGACAGATTGCCAATACAAAAACAGTCAAAATTGATTTCTCCGTTTTAACCGTTAAGCTGTGTTAACAATACACCTAATTTAAGTAGGTAGGTAGTTGCAAGACGTGGTTTTCGTTAGTAGCAGCTAGCAACTGTAAACATGGTCGGAGCGTGAAAATTTCTGTCGCGCCACACTTAATTCGGTTTGTCAGCTGGCATAGTAACTGAGCAGATATGTGCGCCTAACGACTTGTTATTCTCCTTACAATTGACCGTTACCGGTTTATAATTAAACCGGGGATAAGCAAGGACGAGCGACACGCTCCCTGCGTATATGTACTCTTTCAATGTTATGGTAACTTTATCAACTGTCTATAACACCTTCCTACTTGCGGGGATAGTTTAGTGGTTTTTGGGTGGGCGGTCTGGGGTTCGATGCATCTGTCTTTTTAACCATCTTCAAAAAAGGAGGAGGTTCTCAATTCGACGCGTATTTTTTTTTTACTTTTATCCGTTTTGAGCAACAAATTAGATCCTGCTGGCATACCTAATAGTGAATGAAAATACCTGAGAATTTCTTGTAGGTAAATTCAATTCGCACTTTGCCAGCGTGGTGGACTATGACGTAAACACTTCTCATTCGAGAAGACACTTATGGCCAGCCGTGGGATGACGATAGGTTGAGATGACCTAGCTATAATAGCTGAGCGGGCAAAGGACGGGACAAATAGAAATTGTAAAATATTATATGTCAATAAATAAATTCTTATTCTTATTCTATAAAAGAGTGGACTAAAGGGCATCGACACAGAATACTTAATAGTACCTCGGTTTAATTTGGTATGGCTTAAAAGCTTAAATATTCCACTAATCACATAACCACATAACAAAGAGCATCTGATGGAAGAAATCCATATTTTTTTTTTTTTTTTTTTTTATATTTTTAGCGAGCAAACGAGCAGGCGGGTCACCTGATGTTAAGTGATTACCGCCGCCCATGAACACTTGTAGCACCAGAGGCACCACCAGTGCGTTGCCGGCCTTTCAGGAATTTGTTGGTCCGCCCCTTGAATAACCCCATGTTGTAATTCAGTGGAAACACCGTCGCAGGAAGTTGGTTCCAAAGTTTCAAAGTGCGTGGAAAAAAAGATCTGGAACATCGGATGGTCGAAGTGCTCCAGGCACCCAGGTGGTGAGGGTGAAATTGTGTTCGGTGGCGAGCGGTGCGGTTGTAAAAGAGAGACGGTGGAATAAGGTCAAAAAGCTCTTCAGAACACTCCCCATTATATAGCCGATAGAAGACGCAAAGAGAGCTAACATCTCTGCGGTGCTCCAGGCTTTCCAGCGGGTTGGTTAATTTGGGATTGCCCACAAGCCGAACTGCCCGTTTTTGAATCCGGTCAAATGGAAGGAGTTGGTATTGGGGTGCTCCAGCCCAAAGGTGAGAGCAGTACTCCATATGCGGACGGACTTGCGCTTTGTAGAGTAGGAACCTATGCTCGGGCGCAAAGTACCGTTTTGCTCTGTTGAGAACCCCAAGCTTTTTCGAAGCTAATTTAGCTTTTCCTTCCAAGTGATCCCGGAACTGGACGTCGTTCGAAATGCAGACACCAAGAATCCCAATGCTGTTGGAAGGGGCTAGGGGGGTGTTCTGGAAGAGAAGAGGTGTGGTGAAGGGGGTCTTTTTGGCGGTGAACGCACAAACTTGTGTTTTTGAGGGATTGAAATGGACAAGATTTTGTGAACCCCACACTGACACTTTTTCAAGGGAAGCCTCAATGTCAGACACAAGTTTGGCTCTACTCTCCTCTAGCATTGCGCGGGATAATTGTGCATTTCCTTTGTAAAGGGCATCACCAGTACTGTCATCTGCATAACAATGGATGTTGCTGTTATGCAACATGTCATTGATATGCAGAATGAACAGTGTAGGCGATAACACTGAGCCCTGTGGAACGCCTGCATTGATGGGCTTAGGGTCAGAGCAAAAGCCATCGACAGCGACTTTGATGCTGCGCCCATCAAGAAAGCTAGCGACCCAATTACAAAGCAGCACGGGGAGTCCGTAGGATGGTAGTTTCGATAGAAGGGCCCTATGCCAAACCCGATCAAAGGCTTTTGCGATATCAAGGCTAACCGCAAGGGCTTCTCCCTTACTGTCGATAGCATCCGCCCAACGATGCGTGAGGTATACAAGAAGATCACCAGCAGATCGGCCGTGACGGAAGCCATATTGACGATCGCTGATGAGCTGGTGCTCCTCAAGGTAACTCAGCAGCTGGGTGTTAATTATTTGCTCCATGACTTTAGACAGTAAAGAGGTAATCGCGATAGGCCTGTAATTCGAGGGATCCGAATGATTGCCTTTTTTCGGGATTGGATGAACCAGGGCAGTCTTCCAAGAAGACGGAACAATACTAGAGGAGTAAGATTGCCGAAACAGACGCGTTAAGACGGGTGTTAACTCCGGAGCACACGTCTTCAGCACAACCGCAGGAATACCGTCGGGCCCACTCGCCTTGTTGACGTCGATTTTGTAGCGATGAGATGTCCTTGTACACGTCCTTTCTATATTTAAGTATAGTTTTTAAGGTTAATTGTACAGAATAAATAAATAAATAAATAACCATCATATCGCAAAACAGCACGACGTGACAATTAGTAAATAGATATGTACCTATTAATTATCTGTAAAATAAAAATTCATTGTTCAATGTTTTTGTTGTCACAAATATCACAAGTCGCGTACGTTTAGAATTTAATGGTCATTCAGTTACTCGCAGTTAACGAGCATATCCAGGTGACCCAATTTCTAGTTTTAGGAACTAGGCACCTTGACGAGAACGGCAAGCAAATGCAATTCAGACGGAGTAAAAAGCTAATTTTTATAAAAGACTAGTTGATGCCCGCGACTTCGTTCGTGTGGATTGAGGTTTTTTAATTCCCGCATGAACTCTCGTATTTTCCGGGATAAAAGTAGCCTGTGTTATTCCAGACTATATTTTATCTCTGCGCCAAATTAAATCGATTCTGTCGTTGCGGCGTGATTGAGTAGCAAACATCCATCCATCCAACTAACCGTCCATCCATATAGCCAAATTTTCGCATTTATAATATTAAGGAGGAAGTAGGATACTTTTACAAATAGCGACCTGCAGCTTTGGTAAGCGTACCCAGTAGTTTTCTAAGTCCCAATCCTAATGTCTCTCGATAAGGGTTCAATTCCCGGCAATTAAAAACTTCCAAATTATTTATTGTCTGGAACTGAGGCGTGGCTTATTTTTTTCACTTATTGTTCGTGTAAAATATTTTACAAAAATGTGTTAATTACCCATAACATCGAAAGCCTGCGTTGTCTGCATTCCGAACCTGTGATAGAGTCTTGACGTATCATAAAAGCCATCTTTTGGCCTACATGAAATATATAATTTTGAATCTGCAACATGGTTGCCAATGTGTTCAATAAAGTGGTGTACATTTCAATTTGAATTTGAAATTTAAGCCGATAAAGGGATGGTATCTTCCAACTGCTTCGTCATTTACCACCAGGTGAAATTCAAAGGTTTGAACCAAAAGATCTAAATAAAATAGATCATACACGGTGTAACGTTTTGTGTATACAAGACTTAAAACTTTATGTAAAACTTACTTTATGGTGTATGTCTTTGGCCTAGAACGACTGGCCGTTGTCCAGGCTACACATAAAATTAACACATTTCCAATCGCTGTTTTACGAGTAAGTCTAGATAGCTATTTTACTACTTTCCTAATCAGTTAGATAAGGGACAGAACCAAGTTATCTCGGCTCCATACTCACTTTCTCAGAGATAGATTATAATATTGTCTGGAATAATACATAAGCTAACCTTAATTCACGCGAACGAAATCGCGGGCATCAACTAGTTTAAAGTAAACATTGTACTTAATAAATGCATTAAAATTTTCACACTGTACAAAAGTTGTAAATTCTGTAGTAATAACAGGAAACATTCTAAGGGTAAAAAGTATAAAACGTTAATCTGAAGCAGCCATCCAGGAGTGGACTCGTATATTTGCGAATAACTTACGTCGTTATTAAATATTTATATTCTCACTTCCCTTGTACTTGTTAAGCGCATTACCTGGCGCGACTTGTTCGTGGATATCTGATGGACATATCTTTAACACGTCTTATACACGTCTTTTAGTTGATTAGCCTAGATAACAGTAATATATTTATTAACAAATTCAATAGATTTTCAAAAACATTTAGAAAAAAGAAGCTCGTATGAACAAATGACTTCTTTCGTTAAAGTGTATATATTATTTAATATACTTGAGTTTTTGGTAAAGTAAATAAAAATATTAAATTAAAAAAATCAAAAACCCGACTGCATATAAATTGAATTTTAATTAAAAACTGAAAGGAAAGAAGTCCTACTTAAACAGTCGGGACCCATTATTGGAAAGATTTGAACCGATCTAGATTTCAAGAATTTTATACAAAATAAAGCCAACAACGAAGTATCGAGACTGTTGAGATGACATAAGAATCGTCTGTGAACAAGAAAACTGTAAATAAAAGAGACCACGTAAATATTCTATTTTTAATTCGATGCAGTAAAATGCTAGTGGCATACTAGCATAATGTATCCGAGATTAAGTGGTCAGTGCCACGGTGACGAGTGTTGACAATATGCCAGAATTGTGAGTTTCGCGGAACGTTTTTCTCTTAATTATTGATCAGATTTAAATTTAATGAATTTATCTCATTAGGATTCTATTGGCAGCGACGCTGGTAACGCCGACCTAGCACATCGAGTCACAAAGCTAAAGAGGAGAAGAATGGAACGGAATGGAATGGAACAGAACGGAACGAAACGGAACAGAATAGAATATTTTATTATTCAAATAAGTTTTAACATTTTGCATTTGCTGACAGGTTTGATTGTCAGTACCTAAACCATTGTCATATGGTGCACGTGCTGACCAATCAAGCCTGTCTTAGATATTATTTTAGGATTACTAACATTAGTTTTAAGTGTGTGTTTTCCTTACTAACAAATATGATCTCGTGGTCGAAATAAATGATTTTTATTTATTTTATTTTATTTTATTCACAAAGTGTTCTCGAATCGTCAAATGAATCTACCAATTGCACTGGATTAAGTGGATCGATGACATCAAACGATTCACTAGGATCCGTAGTATATCAGTAGTGCAACACCAAAGAAGAAGCAGAATTCAATTGCAAAGTATTTCTGACTAGATGATAGACTTCTTTAATTTTCGGGATAAAATGTAGATCTAGAAAACTTTCATCTTTATTTTGTCATATTGTCAATTAGTTACCTACTTGTACTGATACGTTGCAATATCTTTGCATATTCATTTATATTGAATTTTAATTGAAAGCGGCTTTGAAGACTACTTCATTAATTTTACTAGTTGGTTCGGATTAAGCGCTTTATATGTTTCGTGATTTCAAATCTACGTTAATATCGTTGCAATATAGATTAAACGAATCTTGATTTTCTTAATTATTTCATGTTTCTACATCATCTTCATAATGTTTTAAGCTGATACTGACGATTTCATTCGTTTGGATAGAGTAATAACAATATGTCTTTTTATACAAACTTTACCATCCCCTTTCTACGCTTTTAGAGTTGGGATTTTGGGTAAGAACCTACTGTACTGTTTACAGATAAGTAAGAGGATTTCTAAATAGTTTTCTTTCTTCTCATCAATTATTTATTAATTTATCATTTGCTTTAATAGTATTTGATCCGTTACAATCTCTTAATTCAATTTAACCATGCTTTTTTACAAACAATTTTGACGGGATCCACGCAGATAAAGTAGCAGGTAAGTAACTTTATAAGAAGCTGGAATTAATTGTATTTACTATTATTTGTATTTATAATTTATGTCATTTATTTGCATTCATGTACCTATCTACTTACATGTCTAATACAGTTCATCTTACATGTTAATCGTCAGTTAGATTACATGACGCCCCGTCAGGGCTTACTGTACTTGATGTGCTTGACGTACTTGACGTACCTATTTACCAATTTTCGAAGTTTCAGTTCGTCAAGTACACAGTGCCTTCCTGTTAAACGGGTCATGTCTTCGACACTATCATTTGCTGTCGATAAAATAAACAGTTTGCGTTGACGTGTTTTTAGAGTTCCATACTCAATTACTCACAGCTGTAGCATTCATCATTAAAAATTACGATTACGATAAAACATCCTTACATTGAAACTTCCCATCATTTGATGATGTCAGTAGGTTAAATAGTACGTCTTTTCACTTCTATTTCTTTTCACTTTCAAATTCAGTGGTTCTTTCAAAACATTCAAACTTATTTATTTAAATTAAACTAATGCCGATTTGAATATTTTAAAACAAAATACTGCTTGAATTTTTTTTCCACTCCTAAATTATATCAAACAATGTCATAATCAGCGTGAAGATGTCATTGTCCTACATTATATTAGTTTTATTTCTTTTGTTCCTAATCTCTATTTATGTTTCTTTTATTTTTATTATAAGAATGAGCCTTGTCACCTAAACCACATCCTGGTCTACCACATCCTTCATTTAAGTATGTCGTTTGAATTGCAACTTTGTCTAATTTTTCTTTTCCTTTGTCAACCTACAGACGTCCGTTTCTGGATACAGGGTCACTTGTAAGGAGTTCCACATACCTTGATCCTCTTCCTCCTGTATCCAGCGAGTCCTTGTAAAATGTATGATGCTGTTGATCCACCTAGTGAAGGGTCTGCCAACACAGTACTTTTCAGTACTTTGAAGCTCAAATAATGTCTGTGAGTTTCGCGAGTCGATGAATTGAGGTTACTATCAAGCTTTAAAGTATAAACATTTATAACGGAATTAAACGGGTCCCCTCGTTACATAGAATGTGTTCAACCCTATGATTTGCGGTGTGTCGATAAACCAACAGCGTGGATTGACGCGTTTTTAACAAGTGCCTCGTCTCATGCATATTGCATGAGCCGGGGGAGGATACTCATAATCACGCATCAGCGTAGATTGGAAATCGATTAGGGCTACCCCTTGTCAGATATTCAAAATTCAAATTCAAATTTTATTTATTTCATGTAGGCCAACTTGTAGCTCTTATTACACGTCATAAATCTACCACTGGTTCGGAATGCAGATTCTGCTGAGAAGAGCCGGCAAGAAACTCAGCAGTTGCTCTTTTCGAAAAATAAAAAAAAGACGTGTGGCACTCGGGGACTGCCGCCGTAAAGCTATTGCATAGCATTTTTTATCAACGCCATCTAGCGGTGAGAGGAGTCTCGTGTCAGGTTATTTTCGTTATGGAATTTCTGGAGTCGGTCTCCACGCTCAAGGTCCGCGATAGAAGCTATGCAATAGCTTAAAAAAATTACAATAGGTAACAAAACTATGCTAAGTGCTTCAGTGCTTCCACAATGAAGGTTCAAAAATGCATACGTAGGTACACAATCCAACGCATATCAACACGGGCTGACAAAGCAGACCCATTCCCGTTGGATATTTTGAATTATACCTTTACACTAGTAAAACAGAATATGTAAGACCAAATAAATAGGTTAAACTAGCTGACTCACTCTTTAGCGGTGTCCACGGTACAACGGTAATTTAATTGACGTTGACTCACTCTTTAGCGGTGTCCACGGTACAACGGTAATTTAATTGACGTTGATTGTTTTAAATCTACACAAATAAATAAAATTGAAGTATCAGTCAGTGATTTCCGAATAACTTCCTCTTATTAGGCTAGTTGTATTAAAGTAATCTAGGCTAAACTTTATCCCGGAAAGCTGTTGATATTAGGCATAATAAAGTCTACCCGCTGAACCGCTTATGATGAAAGAAATAGAGATAGCTTGCATCTCGAGGATGGACTTAAGTTATTTGTAATCGGGAGTTCTCAAGGAAATTAAAAACACCTATAATTATGTGCTATGTCGTGGTCATTGTCGGTGTGTTTGTTTGTTACTTTTTTCTTCTATTGTGAACTACGGGTCGACTTGAATTTTTCGTCAGTATAGTTCTAACAGCGCGTAAGTGATTTTGGTGGGTTTTGAAGATATTTTGTGATAATCAAATCCATTTAGGTAATTTTTCGTCATTTCATTCCACACATGTCTTTCCATTTCCTCCATTTGTTGACATTAGATTTTGACAGTTGACACAATTCTTCATCGAATGGCATTAAAATGTTAAAACCCGCCAAAATTACTATCTTTTTTTTTAGAAATTCACTGAGGTTTCGCAAGGATAAATATGATATTTAAAGACTTGAAAAGTAACATAGGCTTCTTTTCATCCCTGAATAAAAGATAGTCCCCGGGGAGCATGGCAAGCGCACGAAAAAATTACAGTCTATAATGAGAATCAATTAATTAGTTCGGTGGTGGTGGATATACAACTTATCAAGACAAAAATGCGTTGTAGCGTGACTACAGTTTCGACTTCAGTTTCCCAAATGAAATCCCTGGAGAATTCTTAACAATCTATACCAATAAATGTCTCTCTGCGACTTCTAAATAATTTCCTCTTATTTAGTTTGTATGATTAAACAATGAAATGAACGAATTCTTTCATTCACAGAAATAGGTGTTGTATCTCATGACATTGACAAAAGTTAAGCTCTTAGACTATGTTAGCGTTTTAACTTTTAAATGTGGGTTTATTTATATCTGGCCAATCAAGCGGTATAGAAAGTGCGGGATATCTTATCAGCGCTTAATGATTCAGTCTAGACTCTGGCATAATCCTATAAACTAGTTCTATAAAAATGTGGCGGTGTCTTTATAAATATATTAGGTATGTATCTATGAATTTTTTGATATTACACACTTGGCTTATTATGGCCTATTTCACCATAAAAAAATCCCGGTTTAAACATTAAATAAATAAATAATTTATTTATTTATTATTACCATTGTTGTATTTTATAACATTTGTGTTTATCTCTCTCTCTCTTTCTCATTGCTGAGTGTCGTGCCCCTTTTCATTAGATACTACTAATAATAGTCTATCATTATACAAAACATATATTTATATATATTTTCTTGGGTAATGTAAATCCTTCCGCAGTATGTTATGTTTATGTAGGTACCTGGTAGATATTCACATATTTTATGCAAACACGTATTTTCGGCTAGTGTATAAACACATTTTTTTTAATCCGAAATAGGCTTGCGCTTGACGACAATCAATACTGGATAGCACTGATGAGGTCTAGGTTGGAGCGCGCTTGCCTAGAAAATGCCTATTCATTCTTGCCTTGAAGGTACTCAAATTATAAGTGGCAGGAAACACGGATGCTGGAAGAGTGTTTCATACCTTAGCGGTTCTTATCAGAAACGTTGAATTGAAGCGTTTCGTTCAAGTAGGTTGGATTTCTACCACATAAGGATTATTTTACAAGATGCTACTACAACTACAATAAATAACTTAAATAAATTAAATTAAATAACTACTACTAATTTGTTTGGTTAGTTTGTGTTGTCAACCCTATAGGTGACGACATTACACGCTGCGGATGCTATCGGCGCGTAATTGCGAGTGGCGCGGCGTCTGCGCCGAATTAGAGGCGCCCACATCGCCGCTAACAGTTTGTTTTGCATGTGCAGTGTACACTCACCTTTGTAAGGTAGGGATAGGAAAAAAATATATTTTTTCCTATTAATACTATAAATGCGAAAATTTGGATGTATGGATATGGATGATTGGTACAGTGTTAAATTATAGTCTGGAATAACACATACGCAACTTTTTATCCCGGAAAATAAGAGAGTTTCCGGGGGAATCAAAAAACCTCAATCCACGCGTACGAAGTGAAATAAAACTACCGAACTGTGAATGAGACGTTAGTTAGACCTGATTAGGTACTATCGCCACTGTGTTATACATTTATTAATTTACTGCAGTAGACGTGCTGAGTAATTATAACGATAGGACAGACTGTCACACACGTTTTCGTACATGTTATTTTATTGCATCGTAATATCTTAATTGGAAACTTCTCAGCAATGATGACACAAACAGAACATAAATTTAAATAGCAAACGGAACGCTTAAAAATGACCGTGTAATTAGTGCGACTATTTTCTTAATTAATTGACACACCAAAAACGTAGATCTCCGTTTGAACTAGCAGTTTCAACAGTTTTGTAACACTTTATAAGGAATAACATCAATCCAACACCTACTATCATGATGTCTTAAACGATCTGGCATGGCGCCAAATGAGGTACCGCCCGTCGCCACAACTAACAAAACAAACCGGTCAAGAGCGAGTCGATCTCACGCACGAAAGGTTCCGTACTTGATGTTCCGTACCAGCACACAGTACTTGATGTATACAGAATACTTGATGTTAGAGAACATGTTTTGATGACTAAAGGAACTTACGCGTTCTTAAGTAAGCGAAGTTCGATCAAGATCGTGAAACTTACTTCACAAAATTGCCTAGAAGCAATCGGCTTTGCTACAATTGCGATTCTTGCCGGCTCTTCTCAGCAGAATCAGCAATCCAAACCGATCGGTTGTAGACTCTCGACTTGTTATAAGAGCCACAATTTAGCTCATATGAAGTAATTTTGAATTTGAGTTGAACTCGATTTGTTTATCTTTTAAAGGAACAATACTTGAAAATATTGTAGGATCGTTTTTTTTTTTTATTTTTTTTTATTTTTTTTTTTTATTTTTTTTTTTATTTTTTTTATTGAATGACAAGATAGCCCTTGACTGCGATCTCACCTGATGGTAAGTGACGATGCAGTCTAAGATGGTAGCGGGCTAACTTGGAAGGGGTACAGTGTAAATACAACCCATAGGTACCCCTAATCGGTTTCTACACGCCATCGTGCCGGAACGCTAAATCGCTTGGCGGCACGTCTTTGACGGTAGGGTGGTAACCAGCCACGGCCAAAGCCTCCCACCAGACCAGACCAGAGACAATTTAGAAATTATAAATTCCTAAATTGCCCCCGCCGGGAATCGAACCCGAGACCTCCCAGTTATAAGACCACAGCGCTCACCACTGCGCCAGGGAGGTCGTCGTAACATGTTCAAGCGCATTTGCATATAGCACACAAAATAGTAGCGCTTGGCCAACATTTCAAGTCACCCTAAGTACTACCTAAATTAAATTATGGAATATGTTCTAGCATCTGACCAAATTTGAAACTTGCATAAGCATTCGCAAAATAGAGCTGAAAAAAGCAAATTGTTGCAAAAATGCTTATAACCTTTTTTTTTAAATTTATTTTTGAATAACCTTGGTAGGAAAAGAAAATGCGAACAAACATTTCGTCAAACTAGGCATTCATAGTAATTGAAAAATCTATTTTACAAAAATATACTTACTTTTTATGTGGACGCGAATCACGACTTATTAAATACGCGAGTTTATAAAAGTGCACTACGTAACCCTAAAAAAGAAAATTTAATCCGCAAATAAACCGAAAATGCCGTCAATATAACAGAATTATCTACGATTTCTAGGAAATAGTATTTGGGTATATAAATAGTGCGCCGTGGCCGTCACGCACGGTAATAAAGGAATCTATTTGTCACGAGCCGCGTCGATGTTAGCCTATTTATTTTATTGATAACTCTAAACATAGGATCTATCCAACCATGTCTGAATCTCTGAACATACGAGTACATATAACTGTTTATAATTCGTAAACATTTCATTTTGAATAATGACATATTGTCTTATTTTTTACTAATCAAAAAGTAACAGTCTATAATTACATTTATGATATCAAATTATATAAAAAGACAATATAATATTATGAAGCCCATATTATGTTGAACATAATAATATTTAAGAAAATTTTTACTGTTATTATATACCTAATACATATTTTATATATATTATGGTTGACCTTTGAACCAAGACCTTTGGGTTGTTCGGATTCTTTTGCGTCCATTCTTAGGGCGCGAACAAGCCAAGGATGCCTCACTGCGATACCTCGCGGTCGCGGTTTAGCTCGCTACCTCGATGCCACCTCCATGTAAAACAAATGTATGCAAACAGACGAGCGCGAACATGCCGAAGGATACCTCACTGCGATACATCGCGGTTCACATCGATGTTTACCTCGATGCCTACGCGAAAACAAAATATTTTGTTTTTACATCGCGGTCGACTGCAAGCATCGATGTGCTCTGGCTTGTGATTGGTCGAATCGGTTCGCCTTCTCAAGGTCTCCCGCTATCGTTTACTTTAGGCCTCGAATACATTTTAATTTAATAAAATAAATACAATGTAGGTATAGCGTTTCAAATATTGATTATATGATGTATTATTTTATGAATTTTTTATAAATTATGGTTTTCAAAATTCTATAAGATTTGTGCCAATAAACTTAGAATAAGAATTATTATAATAGACTTAGGTACTTGTTTAGAAAATTATTCATTAAAATAAATATTATATTATATTTGCACAACTCTTTTATAACTGAACTACTCGTAAAATTGGTACATATTATTATAATATTATTATTCATTATGGTTAATTTTTTATTTTAATTAAATAATGGAAAAGGAGGCGCTAATAGATTTAATTTTTAATATTCCTGCCCTGTGGGATAAGCGGCACAAAAACCACCATAACAAATTTACAACCTCCCTGGCGCAGTGGTGAGCGCTGTGGTCTTATAACTGGGAGGACTCGGGTTCGATTCCCGGCGGGGGCAATTTAGAAATTTATAATTTCTAAATTGTCTCTGATCCAGACCAGGCCAGCCTGGTGGGAGGCTTTGGCCGTGGATAGTTACCACCCTAACGTCAAAGACGTGCCGCCAAGAGATTTAGCGTTCCGGCACGATGGCGTATAGAAACCGATTAGGGTTGAATTTACACTGCTATACCACTTCCAAGTTAGCCCGCTACCATCTTAGACTGCATCGTCACTTACCATCAGGTGAGATGGCAGTCAAGGGTTATCTTGTCATCGAATAAAAAAATATATATTTTAGCCATGGAATGGAAGAATATTACTTTAGCGTTTAGTGAGCATTTGAACTAAGCATCCAGGTGCGACTGAACCGATGTTCGCTCCGACATCTATGTAAAACATCCAGATATCGACATCGAGGTATCGAGCAGCGACCGCGACCGCGAGGCATCTTTGAAGTGTTCGCGCCCTTATACCGTTATACATTGACATCCTAACTTTTGTATTTTTATATTTTTTTTTAACTTTTCCTGTAGCTTTGTGTTTCGATTTAAGCATGCATTTTTGAATGTTTAATGGGGGGGTTTTTACATTTTGTTCATCAAATATTCTAATTTATTTAACAGATTTAGAATTGTAAACTCAGGTTTTGGATTAAATTGCGAAATGAGCTCTTATATGGAGCTTGCGGGATAATCGCTACACGACCGTGTTTTATCAGATTATGCGCATAGCTATCAGATTGTTAGAACCGAATTCTTTGAACCAATTATGCCTGACCTCCCCCTTTTTCTTATCAATTCCAGCCTTTGTTTAATCTTGTTCATTTATTAACGTTTATTTTGTTAATTTAGAATCCAGTCTAAGATGTAGAACGGCTTTATTATTTCGTTAATTAAGAATGATTTATATTTTTTGGATATAGAACAAAGGAGGTGGTGATATTCTTATTAATTATTTTGTTTCTTTTAATGCTGGGAATATTTTGTCAACGCTTAAAGCAATATTAAGCATCCTACACACTCACGACACTACGGCAGGGCCGATTTAAGAGGCAGCTAGATTGGAGTAATCTAGGGTGGTCCCTATACATAGTCTGCCACTCAGTGCGTGCGCGGATGTGTGAAGGAAACCTCGGAGGCAACCTAGGATTCGACCTAGACCCTACACCTGCCCTACACACGCGATGTTTATGAGGCAATCTAGAATCCTCGCCACTTTTTCACCCTAAATCGGCCCTGCCGCAGTGTCGTGAGTAGAACGCTTAACTTCAGTTTTGTTTTGAGATTAATTCAATGTCAACCTTAAACTTATTAAGTTGTCATTATATTTATGACATCTCAAAACAAAATTAAAATAATACTGCTTTAAGCGTTGGTACTTGTTAGTATAGCTATAGGCCCTGTTATCGTTTTATCTTACTTAGGGTAAGCTCAACTATATCCGTACTAAAAATCTCGTCGCTTCCCTGCTCCGTTACTGCGTGATTAAGGACAAATCAACAAACAAACACACTTTCGCATTTTAGCAAGGATTTATTTGCAGTCGCGGTCACGAAGGTAGTCTATACCTAAGCTTGGAGTCGCATATAAAGTTTTTAGATACCTATATCTATTCTTCCTACTGTATTTTCTGTCGAAAAATTCACTAGGTAACAACTTAAGTATAGAAATAAATTATGTTTTATAGGTGTATTAAACAATATTAACTCGCACCTTGGTAAATAAATGATCTCTTAAAAACTGATTTATTGTGACTTCTGTACATGTTTTACGATTCGACGAAGCTCTATGGAGGTTGAACACTAATTTCCAAAGTCTTATTTATTGGTGATTCGGTTTATTATAAACTAGCTTTTGCGCGCAGTTTCGCTCACGTTAAGTTCGATTTTTCAAACCCCTGTTTTACCAGGTTTTTTGTTTAGGGGTTGAATTTTCAAAAATTCTTTCTTAGCGGATGCCTACGTTATAATAACTATCTGTATGCCTTTCAGCCCGATCCGTGCAGTGATTTGAGTGGTGCGTTGATAAATCAGTCAGTCCGTGAGTCAGTCAGTCAATCAATCAACTAGTCAGTCCGTCACTTTTCCTCTTATATATTTAGCAGAGATATAGATTGAAATGTTATTTTTAATTTATTTTTTTTCAACTGTCAAGTAGGTACCTACCCATACAAAAATAGAGAAATGATTTCAGATTTGTTAGTGAGACTGTACCTAGTAGCCAATTAAAAGTGATTGCGATCGTCAAATCGATGTATGGAATACGAGTAAGTGCGTGGTGCGATTTTCTAAAAATGAGTGCTTCAGAGTAATAATTGTTTTTTGTTTTTGTTGATTTTTTCAAAAAGTGCCGAATCAAATTCGATAAAATTTATATGGTACCACTTCTGAAGTATGATCTACCAAACAAAAAAGGATCGTTAAATTCAATTCATTTGTATATTTAAATTAAAAAAGGAATTAACAAATAAATGTTATATGATGTGGAGATAATAAATGAGCTATTAATATTTATTTGGCACGCTCATTGGAGGATAAAAACAATAATTTTTACATAATCTATGTTTAACGTAGGTTGCTTTATAACGTTAATGGCAGCAATTTGTCATATTTAGCAGCAAATGCAAGATATTTATGATGAAGTAGCGTTAAATGTGATTGTTTCTTGCATTCATTATTAATTTTATTATTTATTCGTTTTGTGTTTTTATTATATTTAAGCCGATTATATTATAAAGTCATTACAATATATATTTAAATTCAGTAATTTTAATACTAAATACAATTTACTATTACATAGTGAAAAATAAAGTTTAACTGCTGACCTGCAAATTTTACATATGGATGGAAGAAGCTTGGGGTGATAGAATATTTCAAAAACTCCCGCAGGAACCCTTTGTTTTCTGGGATAAAAACTTCAAGTCACTCTCCATGTCCTGAACTATACTCATGTAAATAAATTGCTCTAATTTTTTTTTCTATTGCTGCGTGATTGAACGACAAACCAACAATAAACACACTTAACATTAAAGCAGTAGGTATGGACTATGGATTACCTAAAACCTAGGCTAGGGCCTGGAACGCTCTTCCAAGATCTGTGTTTCCTAACACGTATAATTTGGTTATCTTAAAAACGAGAGTGAATAGGCATCTTCTAGGCAAACGCGTTACTCCTTAGACCACATCATCACTTTCCATCAGGTGTGATAGTGATCAAACGTGTACCTATAATGTATAAAAAAATATGTATCGATAGTTCGATGCCCAATATCGTCCGTCCCTAGAGCCTTAAATTTAACAAGAGTCAAGCTAGTAATTTCATTAACTGTTAACAGTTTCAAATTACTTACATGAAATAAAAATAAAAAGTGGTATTAAATTAACCCTTTTTTCTTCTATAGGAGGTTTTCTACCGGTCCGAAGCCAATGCAGTAATAAAGAGCATACTTTATTGGAGCGGTAGGCGGTAATTAGGCTGCGGAGAAAGTACGATTGTGTCGAGATATATGTCTCCTAATGTGCCTCAGAGATACAGTCAGATATTTTTGAATAATATCGTTTAGGAGGTGATTGAACTCACGACATTTTAAATTCGGAGTTGCATTGTATTCGATCAGTAGGTACGGAGATATACACTATACAGTTGTGGTTAAAGTTAACAGAGACAGAAATCGATAGAACCTAAATATAGGCCAATAGTTATAGAGAACTGAGAACTCCCATCAGACCATACCAGAAACAATTCAGAAATTATAAATTCCCAATTGTCCCCGCCGGGAATCAAACCCGAGACTTCCCATGTAAGTGACGATGCAGTCTTAAGATGATAGCGGGCTAACTTGGAAGAGGTATAGCAGTGTAAATTCAACCCATATACCGAATCAGTTTCTACACCGAAACATACAAAAGAAAATACTGTGCCGAAAAGCTAAATCGCTTAGCAGCACGTCTTTGACGGTAGGGCGGTAATTAGCCACGGCCAATGTCTCCCACCAGACCAGACCGGAGACAATTCAAAAATTATAAATTCCCAAATAGCCCCGCCGGGAATCGAACCCAAAACCTCCCAGTTATAAGACCACAGCGCACACTATATTACGTCTATATATACGTCTGTATTTAAACAAATTCGTACCCCAAATAGGCAGAAAAAAATTAATACAAAAATTTTTGACCACACCCCGGAAAGGCGGAACATAAATCATGCTAAAGGAGAAGGTTCACTGATTATGCATTTAGAAATAACAGTTGAATGACATAATAATTCCATTTCAGGTTTAAATCAATACAATCGCGACCTTCGATCGATTCAGCTCACAGAAATGTATTGCGAAACAATCGAGCACGCCGTACATTTCTCCGTTGTTCGATAGTAATCGATATAGCTTAATACTAAAAGCCAGTAAGCCGAGATAATACGCTTTGTCTTGAGTTTTGTACAATCAATACAGTCATACAAAAACCTCAATAGCCCAACGGTTAGAGGTGCGGTCTGAAAACTGAAAGGTCGACGGTTCGAACTTCGAACCCCACCCGTTACACTATTGTCATACCTACTCTAACACAAGCTTCTGCTTATTTTGAGGGAAGAGGGGAATATAAGACAAGTTCAGCTTGGCTAATAGTCTTAAAAAAATATAGACTTTAGACAGAGTACCTAGATGAAGTCGATGAATTCCTATTCACTGAGAATCTGAGATAGATGAATAAGTTGCAGAAACAGGATCACGCTTGACTACGCTGATTTGATTTGCCTGTTTGAAAGAAAAATGGATGAATAGAAAACATTTGAACATTCAAACAACAAACACTCAACTTTTAATGAAGCCCCAAAGCTTGGAATTAGGAAGTACTATAACATCTTAGATACTCAAAACTTCAGCTACTTTTTTTTCTATGAGAACGGGTATAGGAACTCGATTAATTTTTCAATTACATTTAAGCCTCCTAGGGTTGTGGGGCTTGGGAGCTTGAGCTCTTTTTGAAGAGCTTTCAAAAAAGGTCATTGAACCTTGGCCAAAGAATTAGTTTGGCCATCCAAAAGGGCAATGCTGCAAGCATCTCGGGTACTATGTCGCGCTTCGGTGACATCGATGAGGTTTTAGATTTATATCATAGTTTAACTTTAGAAGTAATTTAATATTAATTGTTCATTATTTTATAACAATTATCCTAAGATTACTTTTAAGATCCCTCGCATCAAGGTTGTATGCAATATCAATACATTTCTAATTACGGTGCAATAAACCCTGTTGTCAATTTAACGTGTCGCTGTCCGGTCGACGGCTGATCCGATGCCTTATCTAAATCTGGCTGATAAATTATCAGATTACTTGATAACTTAACTGCCTTTCCTGAGTGTTGCTTACATTAATATCATTGCAACTTGCGATTGGCTTTATCACCTTTAAATTATTAAGTTCTCCTTCATAATAAAATTAAGACTGTTTGTCTCTGTACACTGCCATTTTAGACTGCATCAACAGTTACCATCAGGTGAGATCGCAGTCAAGGACTATCTAGTCATTGTATAAAAAGATGTTTTATATGTCTACATGATGAAAATCCTATTATAAAAGCGAAGGTTATTTTGCTGAATTGTGTTTCAATCATGCACCATCACCACCAGAGCAACGGTTCGATGTGAATATTCCGTTGAGAACTTGGAGAGTGACTCAACTCTATAATAGAAAGATTTCTACCAGAAGCAATAAAATGTTAAAACCTATGTTAGAAACTTAATAAAATTATCTAAAACATCGTTCCATACGGTTCACTATTATGCGATTAAACTATGTAGTACCCACTTACGAGTTAGAAGTTAGTATAATACATGCAAAACCGTTTATTATAGAACAATTTGGGTAGAACATGGTAATTGCTACAACTTAGTGTCAAGACAACATCTCGGGTTCATAAAGATTGTATTTTATTCATGTAAAATGCAAATAGAGTTATAGATTATTATTAATTGGAATGACTTCTTGCGTCATAGAGTGAAACGTGCGTGTGGAATGTGAGAAAAATATGATATATTTTATTAATGGTGAAAAATGGTAACAGGCTACGTATTAATATTACATAGCTGAGAGTTGGTCTACTCGAGCTGAGAACTACCATGTTGCTTCACTCCAAAATGTATAGATCTTAATTTGACTTAGTTTAAAATGATACAAAGACAGATTTTTTTAAAGAATTTTAGCCATGTTCAATTGATTTATAGGGTATTCCCTATAAGTGAAGCATAGCTAAAATTCTCTCCATTCTCCAAATAAGAATGAAGCTTGTAAAAGGAGTGGTTAAGTACATAAAAAGTGGAAGGATTAATTTATAATTTCTGAATTGTCTTTGGTCTGGTCTCTACCGTCAAAGACATGCAAGCGATTCAGCTTTTCGGCACGATAGAGCGTAGCAGCCGATTAGGAGTAGGTAGGCCTAATCAAGTTAGCCCACTATCACCTTCGACTGCAAATTCACTTACCGTTAGATGTCATGATATGTTAAGGCAATTAAAGGCAATCTTGACATCGAATTAATATATTACCGATGAGCGATGACGATGACCTTTTCATATAACAAAATTCTTTTTGACGACCTCCCTGGCGCAGTGGTTTTATAACTGGGAGGTGTCGGATTTGATTTCCGGCGGGGTAATTTGGGAATTTATAATTTCGGAATTATCGTTGGTCTGGTCTGGTAGGAGGCTTTGGCCGTGGCTATTTACCACTCTACCGTCAAAGACGTGCCACGAAGCGATTTAGCGTTTCGGCACGATGGCGTGTAGAAACTGATTCGGTGTATAGGTCGAATTTACAGTGCTATACCCCTTCCAAGTTAGCCCGCTACTATCTTAGACTGCATTGTCACTTACCATTAGGTGAGATCGCAGTCAAGGACTATCTTGTCATTGAATAAAAAACTAAGTAATCGAAATTAATCTGACTATCTAGGTAAATGAGTATTACCGCGTTTACTGGTCAGTAGCTCGCTCGCAGTACCTACCGACTACCGAGCTGATAATTTTGTACTCGTTACCTAATCGCTATAAGTAATGGGGTAATCAATATGCCATAAATATGCGATTCTCGGTTATTAAACGAGAATATTAAGATAATTTGCTAAACGTGGTTCTACCATTTAACCTATATATAACTTGTGAGTTGGTAATATCTGCAGCGCTTTTTGCGACTACAAGATGTCTTACTGACGGCCCAATGCCTACAGTTGGGCAAGAATGATTTGATTTGTTAGATACATTTTTGACGACCTTGCTGGCGCAGTGGTGAGTGCTGTGGTCTTATAACTGGGAGGTCTCCGGTCCGATTCACGGCGGGGCAATTTGGGAATTTATAATTTCTGAATTGTCTCTGGTCTGGTCTAGTCTAGTCTGGTGAGAGGCTTTGGTCGTGGCTAGCTACCACCCTACCGTCAAAGCTAAGTTTGAACTGTTATCAAAAATACGCCACTCGTGTGCGTTGGACCTTAGAATTAAAGATGTAAAATAACCAATTGATTAAAAGTACAAATGCCGGGAGTGAAGCCATAACTTATTAGATAAACCTTTTTACCGTCTTCCAATACTGTTAGTTATGATATTTACAATGCTTCCGCGCAGTAAATATTGTCAATTAAAATTTATGAAATGATAGGAAAAAATACGACCGAGCAAAGGAAACATGGCTACCGGCGATTTGTTAAATGCATGGCATCCAAGTCATTATGCTGTTAGGGTGGCGTACATTGGTGTGGAAAAAATAAGATAACACGACATTTTCATTCAAATTTTTGCAACTAAACGGAAGTCCCGAACCGAAAAAAAAATCCAGTCTAGCAAAAAACTTTTGAGAAAGAAAAACATAGCTATGTGTTTATTTTTTAAGGTAAGGTTTTCCGATTCCCGCAGGAACTCTTTAATTTTTCGGGATGAAATGTAGCCTAAGTGTTAATCCTGGGTATGATATATATCTATTCCCAATTTCAGCCAAATCGGTTAATTTGATATGGCGTGAAGGAGTAACAAACATGAACACACACACATATATACATTCGCTTTTACAATATTAGTATGATGTGATGTGATATATGTTTAAAAAATAACAGCGCAGTTTTTCCGACCTTTTCTGAACATAAAATGTAATCAAAAACAAAAATTCTACGTCTACAGCTAGATTGCGCGCACGAGAAAATTTTGTATACCAATTTGAGATTCACGAATATTTTCTCGTGGATGCCTGCCAGTTTGTAGCGAGATTGTCGCCTGTGAGCATTCTACATAGGCCTTTACATGCCATTCACAACCCCGGGAGGTAGAACCCGTACTATTAAAGGACAAAAAAGTCGTATAACTGTCTCGATCAGTGTGCACGCGCCGTTAATGAGGCCTAGCTGGTCAGACTTGTTTGTTAGTAGGGGCCAATCTAGAGCCAATGGTATTTGATGCAGTGTCAACGCCATCGCTCGGAGCCGACTGATTGGCTGAATGAGTTTACTTCATCGGATTGACAGGTGACGGAGTGGTGTTATACATGTAAAGGACGCAATTATAACACTTTTATATGCCTCGTATTGCCATTTTAGATCGACGCGTAAGCTGACTAGGATTGTGTGTAAGCTATACAAGGAGTGTTGGGTGTAAATAAAGTTGGAACTTGTGCATAGGTAACGCTGTTTTAGGAGCGGCTCCACCCATATCTAACCATTGGTTTCATAGAGAGATTTACTGACTTTTTTATAAAGTACTTACTTAGGTATAAATAGAGTTAAAAGCTGAGCATAAACTTTCGAACTGAGAAATCTAAAGACAAACAAAGAAAAACACACTTTCGTGTTTTTATAGGGATTTAATCCCTTACAAAAAGCAAAAGTGTGTTTGTTTTTCAAATACGCAGCAACGGAATAACAAAAATGGACGTAGTAATTAGTATGCGGGGTAATCCGATAAAAAATAAAGGTTTCCCGCGGATTTTTAAAAACCTAACTCCATCTATGCTGACGAAGACAAGTAGGTACCCCGTATTTACCTATTGTAGATGCTCGTAATTCTAAAGAATTGAACCAATAGCTAGTTTAATGGATACTAGTGACTTAGCGAGATTTCTAGAGACTAGCATTTGTTCTCACCTGATGGCAAGTGAAGATGCTGCCTAAGATGGTGCGCGTTTGTCTAGAAGATGCCTATTTACTCTTGATTTAAAGACATCCACTCTATAGTTAGATGGAAAAACGGAAGCCGGAAGGGCATTCCAAATTTTTGCGGTGCGTATTAGGAACGAGGAAGCAAAGCGCTTAGTGCGAGATCGTGGAATTTCGATTCGTACGATGCCTTGTGATTCGGTAGTTGTGTTGATTGACCAGCTTTTGCCCACGGGTTCGCTCACGTTAAGTTCGATTTTTCAAACCCCTACGTTGGAAAAACGCGGGCATTCCTTGCGGCGCGTATTGGGAACGAGGAAGCAAAGCGCCTCTATAACACAAGCTTTAATCTGGTCGAAGATACCTACTCTATTATTGCTATTGAAACCGTACTTCACGTGACCGGCGAAGTCTGCACGCTAAACCTTGCGGGTTACAATTCCCACTTCAAAAAGCGCCCGCTCCTCTGATTTACCGATGCGTTCCAGACTCTAGATTTATCGCGAGCCTTATTGAATTAATGCCGTAGGTTGGTGGTGTATTTGCATAAATAACGACATTAGCTCAGGCCCCTGCGCCGGAGAGAAAGTTGATGTATGGAGAACTTAAATAGTTCATGGACACTACAATGTTATGGGCGTTTGTCACGGAACTCCAGAAGGTACTTTTACGCAGCCTCAGAGCTGGGAGTTTTATCATATCTGTGGGCGCTGCAGTATCTATTCTTGCAACGAATGAAAATCGACGGATGATATTGGACAGAATCAGGCGTTACTTTGCAGAATTCCTGATAATACTAAAAGAAAAAGTAATATTTTGCTGTAATCCGCCAAACCAGAAAACCTCCACAATGGTTGCAATTGTGCATTGTGAAACGTACGTTGAGTGTGTTTTGAAGTTTATGTGGCGCTACGTGTTGGTGTTGTGTTGTTCCTGTGTTTCTTATATACCCCTATACCCCTTCCAAGTTAGCCTGCTACCATCTTAGACTGCATCGTCACTTACCATCAGGTGAGATCGCAGTCAAGGGCTATCTTGTCATCGAATAAAAAAAATCTGTGGTTTTAAGATCGTGTTAAAATTTGTTTTGGCTTTTGGAATTCGAAAGCCATGATTAAGCCATTCTGTTGAGACAATCGGCTTAGGGATTTGAGTACCTACGATGCATCTATTCTTAAAGGTGAATCGTCTGTTATGAGAAAGGCCATTTCAGTGGCCATGTTTTAAATCAACACCGACTTGTTTTATCTCCTTGTCTCAAAACAGTTCATTTTTTTCTTCGAAATACAATACTTGTTGATAGTTGGATTTTTATTGTTGACATTTTATTTTAACCTGTAAATTATGAGTGAAATTTTTGATCCAACGCATTTGCATGTAGAATACGACTAGATACTGACAACTTTAATGACTTCTTGGTAACGTTTAACAATAAACTTATTTCTATCACTTCAGTTATTTTAAGTGGTTTATACCAAATATTAGATTTGCCGCTAGTTGCAGAAATTACAGCAGTCACAAAATAAGTGCCTATGTTAATTTATAGTCTCTACTCAGATTCGGAACGTAGTAGGTTTTGTGTTCACGAGTAATTGTGAAGTGAATGAATTTGTGAATTTATTTGAGGTTGTTTTTACTTTTGGATCAAAATAACTTATTCTACTATCTACAGTATTTAAGTACATATACAAATGCAATAACAAAACTATAAAGATTTTGTTGCGTCTTTATGCATTAGGTACACAGATATCACCTCTAGACAGGTACCTATTAGATAACGGTTTATGGTTATAAATGTACTATGGTACATTGAAAATATGGCTATAGATTCATCAGTCCTTATCTTCTTTTAGCGCCATCTATTGATTATAAGCTAACAATGAACGCCTGCAAATGTTTTTATGTTTTAGAAATAATAAAATTTTGTTCCTCTGTTTCAAAGTATTTTTTGATTTGTAAAAAAATATTATGTGCGATAAACTTTAAAATAAGATAAAATAATAAAGAAATCAAAACATTTTGATTGTAGCGCTAGGACCGGAGTTCAGGTTGGCTTCATTAAAACAATAGAGCTTTCCAGGGACATCGAAACTTATAAAATGAACTTTACTCGTTAGTAATAAAGGCTTCAAAAAAATTAAACTAAAAAAGCTTTCGAAACAATGAGGTAGCGGTGCAATAAAATGGTGTAATGAAATCCCACATATTTGCGCCAATTTGCCGGTATTTTTTTGGATTCTTTAATTGATCCATTAACTTCTGTAGGGAGGCGCTTAAAAATATCGATATCGAGGTTTATTTCACTTTGTATTTAGGTAGGCAATAAGTATATAATTATTTTAGAGCGTGCTCTAATTTTGCTTTTTGAAACAGAGTTAAAAATGAAGCATAAATATTAAATATGTCCTGAGTAAGAATGCGTTCTAGTTATAGAATTTAGCCTCAAAATTTACTAAGCCAAAGCATATTATTTTCCAGATCCCATTCGTTAGTTATGATTCTAAAGTTTATTTAATAGCTAGGTCTTTATATCCCAACACAAACCTGTTAAAACAACTTTTTACAAAAAACTAAACCAACGAGAAATGAAACTGAAAAGGGAAAAATAAAATAAGCCTCTTAATTAAAAGCAATCTCACTGCCATTAATAAATAATTAATTATTTGCTTTTAAAATAATCGATATATCGATATCATTACGCTCAACACTTCTGTTACCTTTCTCTTGTATTTAAAGAAAGAAATGCAAAAATAGGAGTGGGATTTATTGGAGGTGTAATGAGAAACGCAAGGGGCTGACTCAAGGCTCCACAAAAATGCATAAACACTGTAAGGAAATTACTAAGCAATTGCTAAAGTTAATGAAAGCATGAATAAATGTTGAGTACTTAGGGCCAGTTGCCTGAGTGGCCGTTTAAAGTTAAGTTAAAGTTGTAACCGCGGCTACATTTAACTTTAACTTTTTCCGTAACCGAGCTCTGAACTCCATTATAGGCGTTGCACAACGCCAATTTTGACCCCCGTCAAAATTAACTTCAGCTAATGGAGCTGCCAGTAAATAATGATTCCCTTCTCGGTTTTTTAGTCTTATTATGTTGAATTATTTTATCAACATGCAACATTATGCTGAAATAACAGTCAGTGTTCTAGTCTGTGATTATGTGATAGTTGTCTTTTCATCTGTGTTTGTTGATTGTCAACACGGAGTGATTACATTCTCTTGGATTGTCAACTAAAAGATTTTTGTCGAAATAGTCATTTTATTTAGTTTTATTACAAAGAAAAATAAAATGCATGTTAATGCAAAGTAAGTGACACTGATCACGGAAAAAGGGATTTTTCACAGTATTATTAAAAAGCGTTCACACACACTGGTCCCAACTGTACTTATCAATAAATGATGATTTTAAACCACAAACTGTGAGTACCTGTTTATATTTTAACTAGACTATCTCGGAACTTCGTCCGTGTGGATTAAAGGTTTTTAATTTTCGCAGGAGCTCTCATTTTCCGGGATAAAAATGTGTTAACTACTGAGCCGATTTTAATGAATGAGGTATCAATCGATTCAGTCCAGGTCGGTCCAGGTGACACAGGTTACATTATACACAAACAAAATCAATATGCCTACCAAATATTTTATGGTAATTAATGGTAATTATGAATAAAATACCATACCAAAATCAAGACTGTAAATCATTGACGACTCAAAACACTGGACGGATCATACTGATTGGCATACAGATATGTATAGCTATTATGAAGTAGGCATCTGCTAAAAAAAGGGGTTTTGATAATTCAACCCTTAAAGAGGGAAAATAGAGTTTTAAAAAATTTAACTTGATGTGAGCGAAGGTGCAGGCAAAAGCTGGTTTGTAATTATTTATTTTTACAGGTGACTGAGAAGTCAATTGGAACTGAATATTCAGACTTAAAAGAAAGTCAGGAAGTCACATTTATTAACAATAATACAGAAATAGTAAGGAAATAAACCATTTTTTGGTACTTTGTTGTACATACATACATTGTAAGCTAAATAAAAGATTTTAAATAGAGGTTTTTCTTTTATTAAAAAACATATTCTAACTATTTACAATACTGATACAATGTTATAATTTAATTAGATATTCAATAGCTTTAAGTAAGTACATAACTTATTGACAATATCTAAAGAGCTGTTGTTAATTAAAATATGTAATAACTAGCTAATTCCCGCGACTTCGTCCACGTGGAAAAAGTTTATAGAGTGACTTGCAACTCCACGAGAAGTTATGTTCTCTATCTCCGATAATACTTATTAGACCTTCACCAAAATTGAAAAAAATACTTCTAATAGTACACACATTATATTAAAAAAAGAAATATCAAATTCAGTTTACAGTGGACAAAGTTATGGAGCAAAATCAACAAAAACTTTTATCCCCTATCCCGGATAAACCCTTTCGTTTATCAGGATAAAAAGTATGCTATATGTTGATCCGGAGTATCAGCTATCACTATACCAAATTTCATTTAAATCTGTTCAGTAGTTTTCGCGTGATGCGCGCACAGATAGACAGACAAAAAATTCAAAAAAAATTGTTTTGGGCTCAGTATCGATACTATAATTAAAGCATCCTCCGAATAAAATTTTCAAAATATATTTAATGTATGGAATTCATCCCGTTACACAACACACATTAACAGTTTTATCACTAGCACTACAGCCGACGAGCAGCTAGCTCGGACGTGGTTTGCGATGGATCCGCTTCCACAAGAGCCTTCAATTCTTCATTATCAACTTTGGTGTCCGGCTGTCCACGGAGCTTGTTCTGCAGGTCGAAATTTCCAAAACGAAAAAGTTGAAAACAAAAACGCACTGTGTTTTCTTTTGCGACACCGCCACCATACACATCATTAATCCCTCGAGCCGTTTCTGCACCACATTGAAATCGACGATTTCTGGTGAAGAGTCGACAAGAAACTCTGCATTTGCTCCTGCTGCTCTGTTTTACTTGATCTGCTACGAACATTGATTGATTTGTGTAATGATTTTTTCCTTGGAAAAGATATTCTACCCATTATATTTTCTTCATCACTGGAACTCTCATCTTCAATTTATTTTGCGAATAAACACTTCGGAAAATACTCGTAGATAAGATTATTTATTTTATTTGTACTTTTAACAAAATAACAAACTGTCACAATCCATCAAAAATATTGAAAAATGTCTATTGAAGTTTTATTTTGAGGTTAACTTGGCCGTAAACCCTCGCATTCGGTCGGTAAGGTTTAAGGCTAAAGTTAAAGTCAAAAGTTAACTAAAAAAGGACTCGTGCAACGCGATTTGCTTGTTTCGGCTGTCACATTTAGCTTTAAACCTAACTTAGCCGTAACGTAACCGTGCCGGCCACTCAGGCAACGGGCCCTTAGAGCGATGTCACACGGTCCGTTGCGGTGCCGCAATATAGTGTTTTTATCGGATTTTGATCTGTTGCTTAGTTGAAGGACAAACCACCAAACAAACACACTTAAGAAAATTATAATATTATAAGCGGGGAAGTGACTGAGTTATTATCAGCAACTGCTTTTTTGCGGTCTCCTATCCGAGAAGGGTTATAGGCCATTATCCACCGCGCTGGACCAGTACAAATTGACAGACTTCACACTTTGAGAAAATTATGGAAATGGAATTTTTACAAACACATACCTTTTGAAAACATTAAGGAAACTGAACGCCTGACGCATTACGATGTTTTACGCACATATCTACCTAATTTCGAAAAGTCAGTCTGAAGTGCATGCCCGGGATTGAACTCGCGACCTCCCTCTCCCCAATAGAAATCTGCAGTCGTAGCTACTAAGCCATCACTACTATAAAGATTTTGTAGGGCGCCGAAATTCAATTTCAATCATTTCTACCCGCTTTTACCACAAGAAATGTGCTGCTTATCTCCTAGCAGGTAAGTAGGTACAGTCCGGCGCTTGCCAAATTGCATTTCACATCAACTATTCACGTCAAAGCCGAGTGCTCTCGTACTGCAGTTACATCAACAGCGTAGTATATTTGTAATTTCTCTGCGCCAATAGCCATAATGTCTGTCACGGCACATCGCGTGACATCGGCGACGCGGGCCGTAGACTAAATAATGATGTCATAAAGTGTCGCGTCGCGGCTTCAGCCAACGATGCCTCAGCCCACCGGAGTTGCCGTGCGACTTGTGTGTCACCTGCACTGTTATTCTGTGCCTCGGCCGTTTCAGCCTCGATTTCGACGCTGAAACAATGGAAGAATGGATGATATTTGATTTGGCCTCTACCCGCTTATTTGTTCACGAAAATTGGAGTTTTGTTTTCTTTTTAAGTTAAGTGCTAACTCCAGAAGTGGTACTTATGAAATTCTGTGGCGTATATTACTCTATTTTGCTGCAATTGTTTACTGCTAAAGATAAGCGTTTAAACAAAAGTATCCGAAAATAAATATTACACTTCTAGTCTCAGAAAGAAGTCTCCTCCGTATAGAGCGTCACCTCTGCCATTTATACCTATGAGACATTTTGTCACTTTATAAGTTTATACGACAGAGCTCTACATACTACGAAGCGGAAGACAGTCGATGCGTCATCTGGATAGACGTTTTCTACTAAAAATTGGGGCACTTCTACAATATCCGTTCCTGCTCTACTTCAGTTTAGTCGTACAGCTAGTCTGTGAGGTATTAGTAAATTCATAAATATCAATATTGGTTCAACGACGAGCTCAACGATGAATACACTGGTTGAGATTCATTTAGATAATAAGATCGCTGGACAACTGGTTTATTTTTGTGTTCAGCAGACATCAAAAACAAGTCTGTCTGTATTTTTTTAGGAAAACACCGTTTTGCATTTTGTCAATGACCTAACATTTTCTTTGATATTTAAAGAAAAGCGTTGAACGGATCTTACTCCCAGAACAACAAACGCGCGTTTATAAGCAAGATTTTAAGGCTCAATCGACCCTTTATCACAGATTAGATAATATTTAAGTAAGTTTCTAATAAGTTCTAATAAGATGACCGTGTTTTAGGCGTCTATCATAGAGTGTACTTAGGTTTTCAATCAATTCTTTCCAGAGTTTTACTATAATGCTAAACTAAAAATATTTAATATTATCATTATAATTGCGAAAACGTGTTTTTTTTTTTTTTTTTCGTTTCTTTTCTCATCTTTGAGGGTCGTGAATTCTCTGCATTAATAACATTAGAATTGGAAAGAATAAGTGACATAGTGTAGTTAGGTTAGGTTATAAAAATCAGGGTGCCAGCCAGGTAACCTCCCCGTGGTGCACCCGGGCAACGTGGCTGACAATTTCTCTTCATGTGGGGAGAAATTGTCAGCCATGGCCAATGACCTGGCAGGGGGGGGAGGTTTCTCTGCGTGTCCCTCTGTTTAATTGAGGAACACGCACAGAAACGGGGAGGGTTGAGGGCGACGATGCCTTCTGGGGCGGGAAGTCCGTTCGCTTTGCGGTGGGCATGGGGAAATCGGGGGGTTCCTCCAAAGGGGAGGAGTCTTGAGGCGAGCTCGGTGTGCACTCACCCTGCCTCCGAGCGGGCGGCGTGGGAACTAGTCCTACGTCGCCCTCGCCGCGAAATCGTAATCCCGTAGGTGTGGCGGATCATGGTCATGTCTCACGACCCGCCACTGGGACCGATGGTCTTGGCTTAACCGCCCGGACCGTGAGGAATAAACCTCTATAAAAAATTATCTGAATCCTAAGTTTTGGTGCGTGGCGATGGGATGAATGGCTGACAGATTTTGCTCCGTGGGGCATCAGTCTCAAGCGCACCCCCAGCCAGGGTACTTGTGGACCCCCTGGTTGAGTTACAAATTTTACACCTTCTCGGGTAACGACGGCTCTGCCCGGGTCGCGAATATTTCTGTTACACTCGTGGGAACTCAATGGATTCTTTTAAAAAATCTTTGAGAGTGAATGCTCTAGAAGGAGCACAGGAGGAGAAGGGAGGAGTAGAAAAGTTGGGAGGGAAAGGGAAGGAAAGGGTTGGCGACAGCTCCCGAACTTCCCCGGAGACAGAGACGGTCGGTGATGGTTTGTCAGGGTGCGTTGTTAGGGAGACGCGCAGTATGAGCCGGAGGGCCTGTGCGCGGGAGAGCTCGCGCACCAGAAGTCCGCTATTCCGCATGACTCTGGCGAGCTCAAGAGAATCGTCGGTCTCGAGGGCCTCGTCGTATCAGGCCTCTAGGGACTCGACCCCTGCTGGGCGCGGAACTGGGATAGGCGAAGCGAGGGCGGCCCTGCGAACCGCTAGGGATGAAGCCAGCGAGGCAGAATTCGATCAGCGCCTCAGGGACCGGCTTTGCAAGAGGAGTGCTGCTGACGCCGTGCTTCAAGCCGAAGCAGAGTTTGAGCTGGACGACGGTAAAGAAGATCCGAGCAGCCTTAGTGCAGAGGAGTTGAGAGCGGCTGCGGGACGGAGAGTGGCGGCGATCATGAATGTCGCCACCAAGTCGGGCAATCTGAAAGGCACCTTTGTCAAGTGCCTGAAGCAGTCTGCTTCTGCACTTCAAGGAGTTGTGGATGCTTTGGTCAGCAGGACGGAGTCCGAGGAAACCCGCCGGTTGAGACTCGACAATGCACGTCTGCGCAAGGAGGTAGCTAATCTTTGTGTGGAACTCAAGGCTCACCGGCGGGAGTTCTCGGAGATGAAAGCTAGCTTGGCGGCTGCGAGTGCGACCCCTGCGAGCAACCCAAGTAGCTTCGAGGAATTGAAAGCGGCCATAGTGTCATCGGTCGGGGTTATGTTGGACGCTAGATTCGCCGGGATTGAAGAGCGGCTGCTGCCAGAGAAGGTACACCGGCCTCCTCTGGCAGCGGATAAGAGGAGGGTGGTCTCAGCACCGCAGTCAACGCCGCCTAACGCCACTGCTACTTCTTCGCAGTCGAGGCCACCTCCCGCTGCCGCTGCTACTGCACCTGCAGCCTCGAACACGGGAGCTACGGCCTCATCACAGGCTTCTGCGGCGGATGCACGTGCGAGTCAGTCTCAGCCGATGGATTGGGCAACGGTCGTTGGAGGAGGCAAAAAGGGGGGCAAGAAGAAGAAGAAGAAGAATACGCCTTCTGCACCCTCTGCCCCTGGCACAAGCAGTAATGCCACCCCGACTGCCCCTACCGCTGCCGGTCCTCGGCGGGCAGCTAGTTTGAAGCCGCACAAAACTGCCGCGGTGGTCATCGCTTTAAAGCCGGGCGCTGAGATAAAGGGTGTGACATATGCGCAGGTCATCGAGCACGCCGAAAGGAATGTTAACCTCCAGGAGTTTGGCGTTGGTGAGGGTCTCAAAATCCGCCGATCGGCAACTGGGGCTAGGCTATTGGAGCTGCCGAAAGAGCTGACGCCGGGGCAGATCGAGTCGTTCGTCTGTAGGCTCAGGACTGTTTTAGATGAGGTGGCTAGTGTGGCCCGTGCCACGAAAGCTGCCACCCTTCGAGTCACAGACCTGGACGACTCGGTCACGAAGGAGAAGATGGTAGCCTCCATTATTAAGGCCGGGAACTGTTCTGCGGAAAACGTTAAAGTTGGAGATTTCCAGCCTGACCCCAGGGGTATGCGCTCAGTCGCGGTCCATTGCCCTGTTGAGGCGGCGAAGGTTATAGCGGATGCTGGCAAACTTTTGGTTGGGTGGAGTTCTGCCAGAGTCCAGGTACTTAAGGAGCGCCCCCTTCGTTGCTATAAGTGCCTGGGCATGGGACACACGAGGCCGACCTGTCCTGCTTTTGTGGCCAGAGACGGTCTGTGCTTCCGATGTGGGCTGGAGGGGCATAAATCATCTGTCTGCACTCGGTCCATGCGCTGTGCGGTTTGCTCGGACGCAGGCCTGCCCTCGGAGCATATCATGGGAGGAAAGAACTGCAATCCTACCCCCAGGAAGGCCGGGCGACGTCAGCAGGAGGAATCTGGTAATATGTCATCATGAATCGCGCAAGAAATACCAAATTCCTCCAGTCGAATCTCAACCATTGCGCCGGAGCCCAGGACCTCATGCTTCAGTTCATGGCGGAACAGGGAATTGAGCTGGCTGTGGCTTGTGAGCCTTATTTTATCCCTGCGCAGGCTCATTGGGTAGGAGACTTGGATGACTTGGTGGTGGTCCTAGCTAACAGCAGCGCTGGGCACACCCTCTCAGCGCTAGAAAGAGGTTCAGGTTTCACGGTGGTGGGGTGGGGGGAATTGGTCATTGTGGGGGTATACTTCTCGCCCAATCGTAGCCTGGCGGAGTTCGAAACCTTCCTTGACTCCGTCAGGGAAGCCATCGTCAGGCAGTCGAGATCGGGGCATGTCCTCGTCTTGGGCGATTTCAACGCCAAAGCCACGTCGTGGGGGAACAATGCCACGAACGCGAAGGGAAGAGCAGTGCAGGAATGGGCCGTGCTGTCCGGACTGTCCCTCCTTAACAGAGGATCGGTGCAAACCTGTGTACGTCAGCAGGGAGGCTCTGTGGTGGATCTCTCGTTTGCCACCCCGACAGTTGCCAGCAGGGTCGTCGAGTGGAGGGTGGAGGAAGGAATAGAGACTCTGTCAGACCACCGCTACATCCGGTTCGAGATCTCCAACTCTCAGACGCAAGCTGGATCTTTTCAGGGACCTAGCCGGTTTCCGCGTTGGTGTCTAGCCAAATTGGATAAAGAACTGGCTCAGGAGGCTATTATTGTTCAGCGTTGGGCCTCGTCCAGCAGTACTAGAGGTGATAGCGTGGATGATCTCTCGGTCCGTGTGCGCGATGCCCTTACGGAGATATGTGATGCGTCCATGCCGCGCGCACGAAAGAGGCCACCGCGTCGTCAGGTGTACTGGTGGTCATCTGAGATTGCTGATCTCCGAGAGGCCTGCAACAGAGCTCGCCGAGTGTATGTCCGGAGTCGCAGGCGAAGTGGATCGGATCCCGAGCGTGAGGACCGTTTGCAAGGCGAGTATCGCCAAGCAAAGAAAGCCCTCCAGGCGGCCATTTGTCAGGCGAAAGAGCGGGCCCGCGAAGATCTCTTGCAGGGGCTAAATCGGGATCCCTGGGGACGGCCTTACCGGATGGCGAGGAATAAGCTGCGTGCTCAGAGTGCTCCTGTTATAGAGTCACTGCAAGCGGATTTCCTGCTGCGGCTGATGGAGAATCTGTTCCCAGTTTCCGAGGGACATACGCCGCCGACAATGTCTGCCGTTGGAGACCGTGGAACAATGGATGTCCCCCTCGTTACGGAGGAAGAATTGGACCGCGCCCTTGACCGCCTGCGGGATCGGAGGACTGCGCCTGGACCGGATGGTGTCCCGGGGAAGCTTCTCTACATCGCTCGGAAGGGTCTAGGTAGAATGCTTCGGGAACTGTTTGACAGGTGTCTGCTTGCCGGACAGTTCCCGAAGATCTGGAAAGACGGAAAGCTGTGCCTCCTGCGAAAGGACGGTCGCCCGCCAGACTCCTATAACGCCTATAGGCCGATAGTCCTGCTGAGTGAGGTCGGCAAAGTCTTCGAAAAGATTCTGGCTGCCCGCCTCTCTGAACACCTGGAGACGGTGGGCCCGGGCCTTTCTGAGGCACAGTTTGGCTTCAGGTCGGGGCGCTCAACGCTGGACGCCTTGAGTGCACTTAAATGCCTGACGACAGAGGCGGTAAGAAATGGGGACGTGGTGCTCGCTGTCTCGCTGGATGTGGAGAATGCCTTCAACAGTGTGCCGTTTGAGACCTTAATCGAGGCGCTTCGGTATCACGAAGTGCCTCTGTATCTCAGGAGGCTCTTGGAGGCATATCTCGAAGATAGGGAGGTCCTGTGGGAGAGGGATGGACAGTTGTTCCGGCGCCAAGTCTGCAAGGGGGTTCCGCAGGGGTCGGTCCTCGGGCCAGTTCTCTGGAACATCGGATTTGACTGGCTCCTGCGGTGCCCAATGCTGCCGGGGACAAGTGTTCTTTGTTACGCGGACGACACCCTTGTTACAGCCCGAGAGAAGGCGTTTGATGAGGCGGCTAGGCTGGCATCGGTCGCAACATCACTGGTAGTGCGCAGAATCGGCATGTTGGGATTGAGAGTCGCTGTCTCCAAAACTGAGGCCCTACTATTCCATGGCCCGCGTAGGGGACCACCTCGAGGTGCGCGTATCACCGTGCGGGACATATCAGTGGCGATCAAGAACCATATAAAATATCTTGGCCTTATCCTGGACGGTCGATGGAATTTCGGTGCGCATTTCCAACAGCTGGCACCGAGGCTAGTCAATGCCGCTGCTGCCCTAGGGAGGCTACTGCCAAATATAGGTGGGCCAGAGTCCTCCTGCCGACGGCTCTATAGTGGAATCGTGCGAAGTATGGCACTGTATGGGGCGCCCATATGGGTGGAAGGGCTATCGTCTCAAAATAAGACCCTGTTACGGAGACCGCAAAGAATCATTGCGGTCCGTGCCATACGTGCGTACCGTACAGTGTCCTGGACGGCTGCCACACTGCTGGCTGGTGATCCGCCCTGGGAACTTCAGGCTGAAGTGCTTGCCGAAGTATACCAATATAGGGCGGACGTCAGGGCTCGAGGAGAGAGGCCGGAAGCCGAGGTGTCTGCGCGCGTCAGAACTCTGGCCCGCGACGCTCTAATCGCCAGGTGGAGAGAGGACCTGCAATCTCCCATAGCCGGTTCCTGGACGGTCGAGGCGGTCCGGCCCCACCTGGAAAGCTGGGTTCGGAGACGGCACGGGACGCTTACGTACCGTCTGACGCAGGTACTTACTGGACATGGTTGTTTCGGTAAGTATCTGCATCAGATTGCGAGGCGGGAGCAGACCCCAGCCTGCCATGAATGTAATGCGCAGGAAGATACGGCGTATCATACCTTGGCCGAGTGCGCGGCGTGGGGGCCGCAGCGGCACCGTGTGGTGCAGTTCGTTGGAGCAGACCTCTCTCTGCCGAGCGTGGTGAGTGCCATGATCGGCAGCGAGAGGTGTTGGAAGGAGGTAATGGCTTTCTGTGAGAGCGTGCTCTCACTGAAAGAACAAGCGGAGCGGGTCAGAGAGCTGGACCCGAACGCTCACCCGCTCCGCAGAAGAAGAGGTCAAAGAAGAAGGCGCCAATATGCGCGCCTTCATCCCCCCGGAGCTCCGTAGGATGGCGGGATGATCGGTCGAAACCGCTGGAATGCCACAGTTGAATGCGAGCAGCGATCCTGTGGCTTCCCTATAAAAGCGTGGACGGGCCCGTTGGGTTTTAGTGGGTATTTTGGCAGTGCCAACGAGTCCCACATACCCGCCTGTTGTCAAGATGGGCGGGATGCGTAAAGGCATTTCCCAACGTAAAAAAAAAAAAAAAAAAAAAGGTTATAAAAATCAGAAGTTGTAAATTTTCGAGACGGTGTCGAGACAGTAGAAATCTAAATATATAAAAGGCAAAGGTGACTGACTGACTGACTGACTGATCTATCAACGCACAGCTCTAACCACTGGACCGATCGAGCTGAAATTTGGTATACAGGTAGCTGTTAGGACGTAGACATCCGCTAAGAAAGGATTTTGGAAAATTTCAACCCCAAGAGGGTTAAATAGGGGGTTAAAAAATCGAACCTAACGTGAGCGAAGCCGCGGGTTAAAGCTAGTATAATATAATCGTCCACAAATTCATTACGAATCATGAACCCGTCACGAGAGACGATTTAGAAAAATAAAACGTCAAATTTATCATCGGAAAGTCCTCTAGACGCTCTACAACTGAGTCTAAAGTCTAGACTGAGGAGGCGGAGTGATCTATTGGTACTGTTATAGTACATAGTGATTTGTTGACACGTTTATACTCCCATTTACCGCACAATTAGGTTCGTAGATGATACAAAAAATTGGGTGACGAGTGTAATGACTAATGACATTTATCACAGAACTGCGAGAAGTCGTGAGCGTTGGCATCCTTATGTGGTAGAAATCCAACCTACTCGAACGAAACGCTTTAATTCAACGTTTCTGATAAGAACCGCTAAGGTGTGGAACACTCTTCCAGCATCCGTGTTTCCTGCCACTTATAATTTGAGTACCTTCAAGACAAGAGTGAATAGGCATCTTCTAGGCAAGCGCGTTCAAACCTAGACCTCATCAGTGCTATCCAGTATTGATTGTCGTCAAGCGTAAGCCTATTTAAGATAAAAAAAATCTACAAAGGTGGCTTAGGTTGGCTACACACCGGGCGAGGCAGGGTATGGGCAATCTTTAAATGCAAAAGTGTGTTTGTTAGTTGGTTTCACCTTTACTCACGAAGCAACGGATCGACGTGAAATTTGCATGGGTATAGTTGAGGACTTTGAGAGTAACATAGGCTACCTTGTATTCCGGAAGACAGGATTCCTGCGGGGTTTTTAAGAAATTAACTCCATACGAATGAAGTCGCGGCCAAAACTACAAGTTTGGCGGGGTCAATTTGGGAATTTATAATTTCTGAATTGTCTCTCTGAATGGTTTGGTCTGGTGGGAGGCTTTGGCCGTGGCTAGTTACCACCCTACCGTCAATGACGTGCCGCCAAGCGATTTAGCGTTCCGGCACGATGGCGTGTAGAAACAGATTAGACATATCGGTACACCTCTAATACCCCTTGTACCCCTTCAAAGTTAGCCCGTTACCATCGTAGATTCCATCGTACCAACTGCATTGTCACTTACCATCAGGATGAGATCGCAGTCAAGGACTATCTTGTAATCGAATTAAAAAAAAAGCTGTTGATGGGTTGCTAATGATCTTAATGTTGATGATAATGATACAGTTTGCAGGAAATCGTTGGGACAATGTGTATGGAGCCATTATCCATTGCACCGCTGATAGCTCTGCAGCTGAGTTGGTTCTACAAACGTGACTAACTGTCAAGACCAGACTGACTCAGTTTCGTCACACTCACTTTTGACTGAATAATGTTTTTCGATCAAAGGATTTCCTAACTGTAGGTTTAGTACAAGATTTAATTCGATTGATCGTATTCGTGCCCGATGATATTATCGTCAAAGTAAAATGAACTATAACCGTATTGATTTAAAGTCACAAATTCAGTACAACCGATTCTAATTAGGAGCGTATCGTATATGTAAACATACAAGAACGCATGCACGAAATTGAGCTCTAATTCAACCCATTTAAGGTTCATTTTACTTTGACACTAATGTCATCGAAAACGAATACGGTTAATCGAATTAAATCTTGTACTAACGCTACTGGATACAATGTTATGCAATCCACAAAGTAAACATGCGCAATTTTATGTTATAAATGCGTTTAAACATACAAATGTTCCGGTTGGAAATCGAGCGATCAATTTGTGTGCACCAATTACTGTCAAATACTATTTGACAAGTCTAAACAAATGTACTCGCCTACTTACACCACGTATTATTGATTTTATGTGTCACCGTAACCATTGATTTGTAATGAAACTACTCATAGGTTGAAAATTAGGCAATAGTTGCTTGACTATGAGATTATCTGTGTATTTTGAACTAGCTAATGTCCGCGACTTCGTCCGCATGGATTTAGTTTTTGATATTCCGCCGGAACTCTTTAATTTTCCGGGATAAAAAGTAGCCTATATGTCACTCTCTAGGAGTCTAGATCGTCAACTATACCTATGCAAAAAATCACTTCGATCCGTTGCTCTGTTGCAACGTGATTGAAGGACAAACCAACAAACCAGAAAAATTAGAAAGATACATAGAACACTACTTCCAAAGTAGATTGCATCGGCACATACCAGCAGATGTACCGTCAAAGTCTTGCCGCCAAGCGATTTAGCGTTCCGGCACGATGGGTTGAATCTACACTACCATATCCCTTTCAAGCTATCTAATTCAATTAATTGGTTGTAGTGTATTTGTTTGCTCAACATTTCTCAAGTAGTAGGCACTAAACTTTAAGCATGTTGTGGCAACCTGTAAGTAGGTGTACATTACTTCATAATAATTTTTTCATCTTTTAGTTTTTTTAGTTTTTAATTTAATGTAACCTGTTGATCGTCCTGAAATAAATAAATAAATAAAATAAATAAAGATCTAGATTGCATCGTCACTTACCATCAGGTAAGATCGCACTCAAGGACTATCTTGTCATCGAATAAAAGAAATACTCCAGACTGTGCTTGGATTTATTGTAACCTATATTCAACTGTACAACTAGTGTACGTAGTACTAAGAAAGTCAATAATATAGGAAATGTCAATATTAACTCCAATCGGTAAATCAGTGGCAATGCACCGTTCATGTTTTCTTCGAAGTTCATGCTCGTACCTTGTGCAGAGAATAAGATTTTAATTAAATAGACGCTCCACAAAACCCCACTTTAAAATAATTCCTTATACCTACCTAATCTGTATTGAAACTTTTCAAGTAAAAGTTAACAGTGCGCAATTCTGTCGTCTAGTTTATACTATTTAGTTATTGTATGTAGACATCGTCATTTTGTGTCGTGTTCTTAAAAAATTTAATTCCTATATATATATATTTTTTTTTATCTCTTTTAAAGAGCTGAGTCACAGGAGTGACTATGTTGCTCTCATAGGTACACAATAAAATCTTAATTAAATTTAGATTAATTATAACTAGTTACTAGGTCTATGTTTTAATTCCTATATTTTTATGACAGGTAATAATTATATTTATTAAACTTACGATTCGCGTTATTTTTTCAAAATTATGCTATGGCATCTGAGTGTGTAAGTTACATTAACTGTGATGTATTTGGTACACTATGTAATATTAGACTCAGTAGTCTAATATTACATAGTGTACCTGACTGGTGAAACTGAATGATCATCCATACTTTAGTAGTTTGTTGAGATTCTTTCGCACACAAACGTTCGCGCTAATCTCTATTTAGATTATCAAATTTTGCTTTACTCACTGGCAGATAATTGTTTAATTTATTATTTATCTAGATAAATGAGCAGTAATAGCCTAGTGGTTTAAACTGCCGTTTCCTATTCTGAGGATCGCAGGTTTGAGCCTCTGACTTTTCAGAGTTATGTGCGTTTAAGCAATTAAATATCACATGCTTCATCGGTGAAAGAAAATATCACACCTCACATCATCACACATCTGAGGAAATCTGCACACCTGATAGTTCCCCATAAAGTTCTCAAAGTTGTGTGAAGTCTACCAATTCAGCCAGCGTGGTGGACTATGGCCTGTACCTAACCGTCCTCTGAGAGGAAACCTCGCTCAGTAGTGAGACGTTAATAAGTTGCTCATGATAATAACGATGACTTATCTAGAAGCGTATCTACATCTATTTGTCTAATCTATGATGCAATACACACAGACGCGCTGCATCCATCCATATATCAATCAGAACCGATCTGCCGACATTTATTTACAAGTTACACGTATTTGAACCCGCTGCTATTTTCGATAGTGTAAATCCGTGCACGTATTTGGGTTGTTTTTGTTGATGTTGGTTCATGTTTGGTACCGGTTCTGATGTTGTTGGACGGTTTAGCAGCTCGCTATGCTTGTAAATGCCAATCCTTGATTTAGGGAAATGTTGAAGAAAATTATTCTTTATCTCGTAGGTGGTTGAATTCAAATTGGGTGTTGAATTGACAAAAGCCATTAGGAAGTTTTCACTATTTGTCTTGAATATTATTATTAATTTCTTCAGCTAGGATATCAGTAAGACGAAGCAACTATAATAGGTAGAACTTGCAATCCTATTCTAAATTCTTATGTGAATAGAGATGTACTAGCAAGTTAACTTTCGGTGCTTAGTTGCTAATACTTGCAGAAATTACCTTATATGAGGCTAATGGCTAAAGTTTAAACCAAATAATTAATATCTTTACTTTTTTATTTAATGACATTGATTAATTACTTAATGTTGATTATTTTGGTGAAGATACGTTTTGTAGAGAACTTATTTTGCTTCGTATATTGAATTTAATTACACTAAATAACCTACATACATATTTCGCAGAATCATTGTTGAAAATGGATGAAAATTCTTACATTAGTTTTTGATAGAACGCACAGACAGACAAGCGCTTTGAAGGTTTTTTACATTATATAGTGATAGTGTTAAATATAAAAAAAAAATTTAATCCTGTACACTTACCGTCATATAAGTTTTTACTACGTATTTTAACAACGTCTTCAATCATCGAAAATGATGAGGTGTTAAGTTGTTAACATTGCATCACCAACAGCGGGAAGCCCTTTGCCAAACCACTCCAGATTGTTTATTTATTTCAAGTATTTATATTCGCAATCTCAAAGCTTCCTCAAGCACTAAACCTCTAAACTTATCTGTAGTACAGGGTGCTTAATAAACATTGCCTTTTTATAGCACTAAGCAAGGGTTATCATTTTTGCATTTTTGCGTATTTTCTCTTTATATAGTTGACATAACTCCTCTTAAGTTTCTCTACTTTTAAGCTATGCTTTGTTATACGTTGTTTGAATGTAAAGAAAATAAAAGCATTTTTAATATTTTATTTGAATTATGACTGCATGAGAAATCCAACGTAGCGTACATGTAAAGAAATACTTAGCGTACTTACTCATAACAAAGTTAAGATTTCACAAATAATTCAAAAATTTACAAATGTTTTTTTGAAAATTTGCCATTTTAATTTTCCATGGTAGGGGAAGAAAGTACTACTATATTACTTAATACTTACTACTATGTTACTTTATACTTAATTACTTATATCAATTTTTTTAATTTTCCTCCGTTCAATTTTCAAATATTTTTTTGTGGCACAAAATCAAGACGTGTGGAAGCTCCTAAAAAGGCCTATGTGAGAAGAAAAAGAAAAAAATTTTTGCTAGCTATAAATATTGAAACAAGCGCTTGGCTTGGCCAACTAAAATTTTCGTGGAAGAAGGAGGATGGTCTCAACTCGTCGGAATCCTTTTTTTATGTATGTTCCCTGATTCTCGAAGACGCCTTGACCGATTTGGTAAATTCTTTTTTGTTTGAAACGGTATACCTACTTCCCAGGAGGTCCCATCGTCATCAGGTCAGAATCTGATGATGGTATCCGGAAGAAATCGAAGGCACTCTTCAAACTTAATAGGCACAATTGATATACTTTGTAGTGGAGTTTGAAATCGGTTCATATTATTTAGATAGACTAGCGCTTGACTGCGATCTCTTCTGATGGTAAGTGAAGATATAGCCTAAGATGGCGCGCTTGCCACTAAGCTTGTTTGCTAAGTGAGACTTATGAACCACCCTGTATACGCTCTCCATTTGCCCAAGCTACGCAGCACTTCTTAACCTTTGTGTACAGTAGTGTCAAGCGGAATGCGCAGATCAAAAGATTCCCTACATAGAGTGTGCCGCTGTCCGTCTGTTTGCGCAGTCAGGTTTGTTTATGATCTCCCGCCGTAGCCCGCGCTCCATTCACGGAATCGTTATGTAAAATTTGTGTGAAATATTTTAATATCGTTTATGGTTTAAAAATAATCCGCGAAATTGGGTTAGAGATGTGCGTTCAAAACATCGTTGGCTATATGTACCTACTTTTGAATTAGCTTTAAATAGACTTCAAAACAGCAGACAGCGAAATGTAATCATTTCGACATAGATTGTAAGTACGTGTTTTGTGAATAGAATAATATAACTAAACGTTTTTATTCAAATAAACTTTAGCGTTAAAAAATTAAAATCAAAATTGTAAGTTTAGTTTTTACTCTCACTATGGGCTGTGATTTGTCTTTCATTTAGCAAGGCTTTGGGTAATAGGTACTCTTGCGAGATCCATGTAGTTGTCTTGAATTAATCTAGGTAATTACAAGATGGAACCTTCTAAGTAACACTGGCTTATCTTAAACCGCAACTTTTCTGGTTTTTGAAATAACTCTCTTTTAGTGTTGTGTGTATTTTCATCATCATCATCTTCATCATCATCAGCCCACATGCATCCACTGTTGGACATCTCTCAAGTTCCTCAAGTTTAAGTGTTGGCCTCTTTCAAGTAGCGCCAACGTTGTCTATCTTCAGCCTTTCGCATTCATCGCGTGTGTATTTTGCTTATACCTATTTTGATTTAAATCCAGAAAAAGTTTAATCAACATTATAGTTCAATTAATAGTAAACTTTTCAACACCGTTTCACCCTTACCATAGTAAACAACACTATATTTATTGTACTATACTAGATCACATCAAAGTCTGTACCTACTCGTATATGTACGTAAGTATTAGTTCACAAGTGCTAATATTTGATACAACACTATTTTTAGCATTCATTACGACACAGCGTAAATATAAATCAAATCTCCAAACACAGAAGCATGAGAGGCTTGAGTTCGAATTGATTAAGAGTTAAAAGTCAATATCCATAAAGATCTTAATGTCTTCAGTGGAATTGCTCATCCGAATTTAAACCTTATATCTTTGAGATAGGGAGCAGTGGATCCAGAATAAAATGGTGGTGAAATGGCTATAAAAGATGAGGTGCCAATGGTTGGCTTAAAGGCAGTACCACATTTGAGGTATAATCCAAAATCAATATAAAATTTCAAACTAGCCTTTGCCCGCGGCTTCGCTCACGTTAAGTTAGATTTTTCAAACTCCAATTTTACCTCTTAGGAGTTGATTTTTCATAAATCCTTTCTTAGTGGATACTTACGTCATAATAGTTATATGTATGCCAAACAGCCCGATCTATCCAGTGGTTTGAGCTGTGCGTTGATAGATCAGTCAGTCAGTCATCTTTTCCTTTTATATATATTTAGATAGAAGAGAAGATTCGATGATGCCTGCGACTTTATGTGCATGGAACAAGATTTTTGATTCCCGCGGGAACTCTTTAATTTTTCGGGATAAAATGTACCTATTTTTTAATCCTGGGTATGAGCTATCTCCATTCCACAGTTAAACTAAATCTTGGGGGCACGTCGCTTATACTACTAGTCAAGGCCAAAGCCTCCCAGCAGACCAGACCGGAGACAATTTAGAAATTATTCCCAAATTGCCCCGCCGGGAATCGAACCTGAGACTTCCCAGATATAAGACCACAGCACTCACCATTGCGCCAGGGAAGTAGTCCCACTCGTGAGTTACATTGGCTATTATTTATCCCAGAAAGTTAGAGAATTCCACGCGATTTTTAAAAAAACCTTGTGTATGCTTGTGTGTGTTTGTGTATGCTTGTTATTGATATGCATATCAGTCAATGTTGCAATGTTTTTGTATGTTTGTTTTTGAATGTATAATATGTATATTGTTAGTATACCTAATAAATAAATAAAATAAAATAAAATGCAGACGGTAAAAGCTCCATAAATACTAGACGGCATTCCTACTAAATTACAACATGGGGCTATTCAAACTGGACCGAAAAATTCCTGAAAAGCCGGCAACGCATTGGTGGTTCCTCTAGTGCTACAAGTGTTCATGGGCGGCGGTATTCACTTTAGGTGACCCGCCTGCTCGTTTGCTCACTAAAAATATTTAAAAAAAAGCTAGTTTTCCAATTAAAAAACCCTTGTTTGTGGTAGCACCACAATGTTTACATTACCAATCCCGCCTAGCGGTGGTTCGCCGGGATATCAATTAGTTAGTGCGTCCACAAAGCGTAATTACAGCGCGCCGTGAGTGGGTTAAGCTCCTTTAATTACACCAGGTGTACAACTTTACAACTCTTGCTTTTTTTTCAGTTCGCCTACAATAGGTGGCTCTGTAATGACATTTACTCGTGGCGCGAATGTTAGCCCTACCGGAGAGTGACGTAGGCTACTTTTTATTTCGGAAAATCAAAGATATCCCGCGGGATTTAAAATTAAATCCACGCGGACGAAGTTGTGGGCATTAACTAGTTGTATATATTTACAAAAAAGACCAGAAACAGGCTCATTAACCCCTCAGATTTTTTTTTTATTGGATGACAAGATATTTCTCGACTGCGTTTTCACGCCATCGTGCTGGGACGCTAAATCGCTTGGCGACACGTCTTTGATGGTAGAGTGGTATGTATCTAGCTACGGCCAAAGTCTCCCGTGCTTCCACCAGACCAGATCAGAAATCATAAATTCCCAAATTGCCTCCGCCGCCGTCGGGATCGAACCCGAGATCTCCCAGTTTTAAGACCACAACGCAGTCCACTGCGCTAGGGAGGCCGTCAGACTCAAATAGTTCTCATAAGATTTAAAAAAAACATAAATCTTAGAAATCACAAATACACTTTCGGTTTTGTTGAAATAAAATAGGCATTACATTGAGTAATATTTAGAGGCCTAATTTCCCGAAATAAGCTAAAACAATATCCTAAATCAATAAACAAAACACTTTCTTAACGCGTTATCTCCTGGTTAGGCGTAAATTATGCTGATAGTCGCCCAAACATCCAGTTCTAGAGTTTGACATAACGAGTGGGTGTAGTCATCCGTTCTTAAATAAACCGCCATATTTATTTGACATCAGGATGACAGACGTCAAAATTTGTAAATGGAACGACCAGGCTATAGTCAATACACGTTTAGAAATAAGCGATCAAATATATTCTGATGGAATTAGAACGATGAAACAAATATTTCGCCAACTATTTTAAAGTATGTTTTATTTTACTTAGACTAGAGTAAAGACATAGACGGTACAAGATGATGTTTACAAGCCTATCGTATGCTATCGCTCAGAGTCTATACACTTGACGTATTTTCCAAGCGCAGATATCCACTGAATTACAACATGGGGATATTCAAGGGGCGGACCAACAAATTCCTAAAAAGCCGGGAACGCATTGGTGGTGCCTCAGGTGCTACAAATGTTCATGGTTGGCGGAAATCACTTAACATCAGGTGACCCGCCTGCCTGTTTGCTCGCAAAAAATATTTAAAAAAATATCGCGATAGAAACGCAATGCAAACCACAGTCTTACCAATACAAATCGGCTGTCACCTTGCTTTTATAACATTGACCTGTTTATTGATTCGAAAAATGATTGGCAATCATTTTAACGTTTACATGAAGCAAAGTATAAATTACATAGCAGGCACGTTTGTTTTGGGTACTCCGTCTATTTTATTTAAGAGTCTATGGAATATTACGTACTGTAGACGGATAATCCGCTAACGTATTGATAGTAAAATATAGTATTTGAGTAAGTCTCAACTAGATGAAATTGTAAAATTGTAAATTGTATTGTAAGAAACGGGAATGTAGTTGGCTACTGGCTCGCATGTTTAGGAACTAATTTCGAAGCACTGTTTTGTAGATGACGTATAAATAAATAGTACCTAATGGTATGGAAATGGTGGTCTAACCATTTAACGTACCTATCCAATCACACTAATATTACAAAGGCGAAAGTTTGTGTGTGCGTGTGTGTAAGTGTATGTCTTTTACTCTTTCATGCAAAATGTACGTGGAAGTCGTGGGTATCGTCAAGTCCTATTAAACCTATCCCATTAATATTATAATTGCGAAAGTTTGAATGTATGGAAGGATGGGTTTTTGTTACTCAATTACGCCGCAACATCTGAACCGATTTGGATAAAATTTGGCACAGATAATAGTCAGAAATAATACGTAGGCTTCTTTTTATCCCGGAAAATAAGAGAGTTCCCGCGGGAACTAAAAAACCTCAATCCATGCGAACGAAGTCGCGGGGTTTCTAGTTTAGTATAAACGGTAATCATGGTAATCAACGAATATAAATCGTTGGTCGCGGCGCTCGATTATCATCGACAACAATCGTAATCGATCTCGCGCGCAGAATCGATACGTATCTATTATAAATCGATGCTTGTCTGTCGGCGCACGTCCACAATCGATTTGTGAAAGACACTTAATTCGCTCCTTCCCGTTGTTAAACAGGACGAAATGATCTGAGAGCTGGTGGAAAATAAATAATGTGCTCTGATAATAAGCTAAACTTAAGATAAATATCTACTTTCTTACTAATTCTTATTAGTGTGTTCTACATCGACGTATAATTTAGTTCCTCCTCTTTCTACATTTCGTAGATAGAAACTTAAATGTTTATGTGTGTGCAAATGTGACCGTTTTTATCTTGTACTGTTTTACATTGATGGTTTTCTAAGTCTTTATGAGTATACAAATGTCTATCTCTAATTTGAAATTTTATTTGTTTTGTTTGTATAATTTCTGGCCAATAAACAGAACTTAATTTGTAGTAATTTGTCATGTCATTTAACAATGAAATACTCTATTATACTCTTCGTCGTTCGGAACAATTTTTCGCTTGTTTTGTGAGTATATAACTCATCCTAAGTATAGATGAAGAAGAAGCTTTCGCATCTAGTTTTCTAAAGGAATCCGCCAGCTCCCCAGCTATTGTTAAACAGGACGGAATGACAAATGGAAAAAGGAAAGGCACCGTTTAGACCATTTAATGTGCAATTTGTATGAATACCGCCTTTGAAATGAGCCAATATTGTGACAGCTCGAAGCTCCAGTCGACTCGCGTATGCCAAAACAAACATTCATTTTTCACCAGCCCGAGTGATGTTTATGCGAATATCAATCCTATCACACCGGCATAACAATCACAAAAAATGCGAATTGTTTAAATTTAAACGCAACGGTAAATTTGTAAAACGTATGATGGCGCCACTGTCCAGTATGACATTGCGTGACATGTACAGACACATTCCTCAAACCTGAGGATGCCAAGCGAAAATAGGATTTATGGTGATGTTGTTAAAGTCCACATGGGTTGCGACGTTACATTACTTTCATTATTACCTGTAATCTTATACGTGAAATTAATTTCGTGCGCCTACTTCCGTACCTAAAATAAAGCTCAGTGTTTCTATATTAATATGTCTGCTGTCTTATTTTCTACAATGATATCACTTCACCTATGCTTCACCTTTAACGTGTACTAAATAACTATACAGATTTTCTGGCAAATATCAATAAAAAAAAAGGTACCGGGTACTTGCTTACAACGTCTCAAGTCTCAATCAATCCACCGCCGACTCTTCAATGCGAAGGTTTGGGAAGCCATAGGTCACCACGCTGGTCAATGCGAAATGACCAGAAATGGCAGACTCCATCCACCTTTGAGAACTTTTTGGCAAATATATAATTCAAAGCAGGTTCGAATCCCACCTAGAAAGAGGAGGATATCACCACAATAGGAGGAAATTAGTCAACTTCAGCTTGGCTAATATTCTTTAAAAAAAAGAATATGTATAATATAACATCTTTATGGTATACAGGTTACCTCAGGTTAAAGTTTCTTTTTTTTTTTTTTATTCTATGACAAGATAGCCCTTGACTGCTATCTCACCTGATGGTAAGTGACGATGCAGTCTAAGATGGTAGCGGGCTAACTTGGAAGGGGTATAGCAGTGTAAAGTCAACCCATACCCCTAATCGGTTTCTACACGCCATCGTGCCGGAACGCTAAATCGCTTGGCGGCATGTTTTTGACGGTAGGGTGGTAACTAACCACGGCCAAAGCCTCCCACCAGACCAGACCAGAGACAATTTAGAAATAATAAATTACTAAATTGCCCCAAGTATAAGTGTATTAAGAAGTGTTAGTACGAAAAATAAGTTTAATAGATTCTCTATTACACCAGGAAGTTCAGCATACAAAGGTCTTCCCATCGTCCCTGGACACAAGCAGACAAGGTCTTGTTCATTATTGCGAGAAAAAAAACTCTTTAGATCGTTTTGCTTGCTCTATAATGGGCATATATTGACTCTACAAGCGAGCTGCAGACCCTTGTACACTTCAAACATTTTCGTCAAAGAACGATCGTGAATCGCTTTTCTGTATGATAATAAATTCAAATACAAATTCAAAATTATTTGTTACATGCAAGCGAAGTTCTAGCTCTTATAACACGTCATGACTCTACCACCAGTTCGGAATACAGATTCTGCTGAGAAGAACCAGCAAGAAACTCAGCAGTTGTTCTTTTCATAACAAAATATTATAATATTACATAATATTATTTCCCTAAAGAAGTGCCTAGGAATTCGACAGTCTATATACCTATAGGTACGTAATCGTCTATCGTACCTAGACCTACTTCAGATCAGAAATAAGGAAAATTAACTTTAAAAGAAATAAAAATTACTTACCAAGAAGTAATTATGTAAATATAATAATAGTAAATAAGCGCTCATGTTATGGGTACTGAATTTTTTCCCGTACCATCTACCTTGAACATTATTTTTTTTTGTGAAACACTTCGGGCAGTGTCGATTTACAATAGGCGTTTTCACTGACGGATGCGATGATTGGCGAGATTTTAAAAACTAAATTCACGCGGACGAAGTCGCGGGAATCAGCTAGTGATTTATAGTTATGCGGAACTGAGAAACAGTAATAAATCGTTTCCTAACAATCCTGTAATAAAACATCGAACGACATCTTATACAACCGAATTAGCATCGCTGAATTACCAATCAACGGTTCAGTTATGCAAATTGCCTTGCAAATGGAAATAAAGCCTGGTGGTCCAATATTGACCGTAAGACCTCGCATACATATTCTATGCACTGTCATCGGTCGTCTAGACCTGCGTCGCCAATTTATGGGATGTTTATAGCCCACGCGTGGTGAATGTCTTAGTGGACAACGCGTTCAATTGATTTTTATATCTACTCCACTTCCAAGAGAATTTACGGATGGACTAATTTGAATATCGACTAGCTATTTATGGAACTAAATTATTGGTTTTGAATTTCAAGCGAGGAAACCTAATAAGTTAGCTTTTTATTTATTGCAGAGAGAATGCTTGAGGCATGTTAAATTGACATTGCAATGTAACTAGTTACATAAAAATAAAATCCGTGAAAAGTGTAGTTAAACAGGTAACAGTGTAGTAATGTTATGTGGTAGAGCGCTTTAAAACGCCTATTAAAGAAGTATTTATTTTTCTCTTTTTAGGGTTCCGTATCCGAAGGCTAATCAACGGGACCCTATTAATAAGCTTCCGCTGTCCGTCCGTCCGTCTGTCTGTTAGTGGGCTACATCTCATGATCCGTAATAATAGATAGAGAGTTGAAGTTTTCAGAGAGTTTTCATTTTTAAATAATAAAACCTACTAGAAACGTGTTTTTTTTCAGTGTTTTTTGGTTTGCGGATTTTACCTGATAACTTCATTTTTTTTTTCAGATCACCAGGTGAAATGAAGGAGCGAATATTGAGTGAGTTCTGGTTATAATCTATATCTATATATATATATAAAAATGAATCCCTATTTCCTTGGTCATCGCATCACGCGTGAACGGCTGGACCGATTTCGCTAATTCTTTTTTTGTTGTGTTTGTTATTGTCAGGAGAAGGTTCTTATAAAAGAAAAAATTAAGAAAATTGCGCGAAAAATTAGAAAATTTAAGAAAACTTAACCACCATATTAAATTACTTCTAATGTAGCCGCTTTTACAATTCAAACTTTTTGATGTAACCTTATGGCGTTTGACATAACATTGACAGAATGCGTGCTGCCAATTTCGTCAAAGAGTTTCAATATTCTTAGTTAAGACAGGACAACGTCTGTCGGGTCCGCTAGTAAGTTTATAAAATAGCATGTGCGATTAGAGACTTGAAAAAAATAGGCTAGAATATGTACCTACATGTAAAAATAAACACTAGAAGATTCTAAATGAATAAAAATAATACTTTATCACTCAACAGTTAATTCATAGTTGAAAAAAGAAATATAAATCTGAAAAGACATAATGTTTTATAATAACATAATAATAATTCCTCACGTTTTCAACAACTGGTGGATGTGCTCAGATATTTAAACGTAACAGATAGGATAAAGCGCCGATAAGTCATGGACATTTGAATACTTTTTGCTACAGTTCAACGTTTAACAACTAGGTAACGATCTAGCTAGATTATGCTAGCGGTATTGTATTAATGATGTTTATCCACGAAATCATTATCAGTGCAACAAAAACCACCGCGTGGATTAAGTAAGAGCACACCATAATATAATTATTATGGCAATTTAAATTTAGGCACCTGGCTTATATCAACACTGTCCTATAATAAAAAAAGAAGTAGAGTAAAAGTAGATCGTTTAGCCAACATGGCTATTTGTTGCCAACACTTTATTATTTCGCGCCGTGGTTGGAGTATGACTAGACTGTGAAGAGATAAAAATTATCACTATCGAACATAAATGTACATTGTTCATATTTATGACTCACAATTTGGTCAGATATAATAATGTAATGTAGCGGCGCAACTTTTAGTATTTACTATTAAATATTTTGTGGCATAATATCAAAACATTGATGCTGAGATCTATAGAGCGTGCTCTGACTCAGCTCAGACTCAAGATAGAGGTTAAAACGAGACACAAATATGCTCTGACATAAATCTGTCTCGTTTTAACTCTGTCTTGAGTTTGAGCTTACTGAGAGTGCGGTCTATAGATTTTAGCCTAAGAGTCAAAATTTTAAAAAGAAAGCCGCTCTGTCTTCTGTCTGGTCGTTACATCTCTATGCGAAAATTCAACTAATATATTTTAACTAGTCATAACAAATGTATTTCTTTGATCACAACCACACGCCTCCAGATGTCTTAACCGGGTTGAAATAAAGGTGATATTATCTTTAAAAAATTGTGATATTAGCTACGCGAACGGTTGTTTTTCGTTGTAAAGGCCGCTGCATACATAACGTGCACGGGACGGGACGGGACGGGACGTGGAGTTTTGGAAACATCGTTTCATAGAAAATGTAAGCGACTGTGCATACGTCACGGAGCACGGACGGGACGGGAACGTGCCACGCGCGGAACGGGAAAAATATCGTCGGCGACGATGTTTAGCACGTCCCGTCCCGTACGTGCCCCGTCCCGTGCGTGATTCCGCTGCGTATGCACAGTCGCCCCGTTCGCTCCGGAGAGCTAAGTAGTGATGTTTGTGTATTTACCTACGAAGCAAAAATGGACGAATGGAAAAACTAATTGAGTGTGTACGATCATGAAAGTATTTAGACACCAAATATAAAAATTATCTGTGGCGTAAAATTGCAGTCGAACTATCACTCACTGAAAACCGGTCAGATTTATTTTATTAATTTATTGCATTCGTATCTCTACTTATATTTTAATATGTAATAATAATTACAGTTGAACTTTTTATGCTCAAATCAATAGGTATATAGTCTCAACCTTTGACGACCTCCCTGGCGCAGTGGTGAGCGCTGTGGTCTTATAACTGAGAGGTCTCGGGTTCGATTCCCGGCGGGGGCAATTTAGGAATTTATAATTTCTAAATTGTCTCTGGTCTGGTCTGGTGGGAGGCTTTGGCCGTGGCTAGTTACCACCCTACCGTCAAAGACGTGCCGCCAAGCGATTTAGCGTTTCGACACGATGGCGTGTAGAAACCGATTAGGGGTATGGGTTGTATTTACACTGCTATACCCCTTCCAAGTTAGCTCGCTACAATCTTAGAAAAATCCATCTTTCCTTGTTCACATCACTAGCACGTTAGTTCTGAGTTATTGCCACGTTGCGTATGCATTAAAAATTCCCGTCCGTGTTTACTAACCACGTCCGGGCCACGTCCGGGCCACGTCCCGTCCACGTCCCGTGCACGTTATGTATGCAGCGAGCTTTAATCGCTAGGCTTATCTGGCTAACGAGACATTTTTATTTTACAAATCGTCAATAAATTATTTGAAATCTATTTTATTGCCATCCGACTACTTCAGGATTTTTTTTCAATAATATTAGCCAAGCTGAACATGACTTTCTCCTATCCCCTCCAACTAAACGTATTTTTTTTGCGTAGGTTAGGTTTTTTATAAAACCCGCGGGAACGCTTTTCTTTTCGAGGTAAAAGGAATTGACTCTCCAATTAGGCCTCAACTGTACATAAGCAAAAAATTACGTCGGCGATCTGTTACTTCGTTGCTGCGTGATTGAAGGACAAACCAACAAATAAACACTTTTTCGCATTTATAGCATCGTCAAAGTGTGCTATACTTCTTTCAATTCACGAGGGCGCGTGCCTCATCGTTGTGTGTGTGTGTGTCATATCTAAATGAGTGGGAGCGAGAGCTTGCTCGCGCCTGACCGCTCCCACCTAGGCTCCTGACAGGCACACACACTTATACAATGTGCATGTGCATGACGTAACCACATGTAAAGCTCACGCGCCCTCGTGAATTGCAAGAACATAGTAAAATTATGGATCTACATAATATACCTACCTAATGTCAGATTACGTATTTATTACGTTAATAAACAAGCAATAATAATGTTCATTATTTTCCGATACTTAATACTTGTTGGGTAGCTGGACGTAATAAAGTATGTAACACCTATTAAACATAATAATATTGCTGATGTGAAGATAATAACAGTATCTTGTTTTGATTTAATCTCGATATAATCAATTCGTATCGATCGACTGGCGCCAGGGGAAAATTATTTATTTAAATTATTTTAAAATGAAATAACTCGTAATGGCTGTTATGATGTTTATGCGGACTAGGTGTGTGGGCGTATTTGCGCTGCAGTGTGTGACTTTAGGGCACTGATCTCTGTATTGTTTAATCATGATAGGGTAGGGTAGGTATTTAATCATAGTAGGGTATCCAATCCAGTGTGTCAGCCAATCCACACTGGATTGGCTGACACACTGGATTGGATACAAATGACCTCTTAATTGTGTGAAATTTGAAGCGGCACATTTGACATACGAGTGTCTCCGAAACCAATAATATTGCAAATGGCGCACTGATCTCTATAAAATTAATCTATGAAATCATATGACATATGTCATATGATATCATAGATAAATTATATGTAGAGGTTGGTGCGCCATTTGCAATATTATTGGTTCCATAGACACTCACATCATGCTTGCAACGCCAAAATGGCGGGCGTCAATCAAATCCAAAATGGCGGCAATCAAATATGTTCAAAAAGGTATTTTCAATGTGTTGCATAAAATTCTTATACATGTTACCAAGAGACGGACCAGCCAACACTTCATTTTAAAATGGACAATGAATCGTATATCGGTAATAATGTTAAAGTTCCAAATGAATATATCATTTCTATCTTCTAGCATTTATTTTCGGTGTTGTGTAACCACAAATCACCGTAAAAATGGGCGGACATGTGCCACTATTTTTAAAATACGCTTAAAACGTAATTAAACGTCTCCAAACAAAGAAATCTAAGTGTACACCCACCAAAACAAGAACTAGCGTATACGAAGATTTTCCCCTATCTCTTCATTAGCATCCGTCAGCGCCATCGAGACAAAAATATACCAAAACACTCATAGAATGGTGATCCTTTGACACAATTCCTTTGAACAAACACCAAGTTATATTTACAGTTAGAAAAATTAATACCACTCCATTTTGAGCTTTATTTCTTGAGCAGTAACTGTTAAATACAATTTCATTTTATGTTAAGTTCTAGACACGTATATAAGTTGAATTTCAGTAATGCAATCTCAGACAGGGCTCAGAATTCTCATAAACTTGACGAATCCCCGAGGAATGCTTTTGGAGTTTAATAGAGTGACAATCCATTGATGACATAGCCTGAGAAATATTTATTATTCCTAACAGTACAAAGATTCAAGAAAAGCTTTGAAACTTTAAATCCAATTTGAAATAAGATTCATATTGGTACATTCTGCGTGGTCATAACTTTGGGCAAAAATAAAACTTATATTAACACATTCAACGCTTTAAAGAAGAGTAAATAATGAAATTCAACTGGCAAGCAGAATTCTTTGATTTTTCTGAAAATTTTAATGAATAGTCATAAACTAGCGGGATTATATGTATAACTCAAATTTATCATCTCTAATTCCTTTAAAACCGGTGGTAAAGTAGTATAAATGATTAACTGCCGCACTCAAAGACATTCATTACATTTATTTAATGAGTCGTTAAATAATTATGATAAAATCTCTTAATTAGATGTTATTATTATATACCAACGTTTAATTTAAACGTAGTCTGAGAGTAAACGTATTTAAATCTATAACTAAGGAGTAACGATCTAAGGCACGTTAGACTATGACGTTCTTATCTAATTCTTTTTTTGAAGAACACTATAGAATAGACTACAATAATTTTTTATTCAAATAAACTTTTACAAAATGCTTTTGAATCTAGCACTGGTTCGGAATGCCATTCCAACCGAGAAGAACCAGCAAAAAACTCGGTGGTTGCTCTTTTTAAAATGTGATGTTGTACAGCAATTTACAGTTACTCATGTCTCATGAAGAGCTGGAACAAGTTATATCCACCCTTCTATATTATTTATTTATCATGAATTGAATAATTTGATTTTTTCATCATATTAGAATTTAGAAAATATTTTTAATCTATCGTAAAACTAGTTTTATGAGTGGGTACAACAATAATGCAACGGGTTGGGATTGAACCATTGATTTTTCAGCTTTCAGTCACACGTTTAACCATTGGGCTACCGAGGCTAGTTACCGTCATTAGCAACCCATCAACGGCTCACTTTTTTTTTATTCGATGACAAGACAGTCCTTGACTGCGATCTCACCGGATGGCAAGTGACGATGCAGTCTAAGATGGTAGCGGGCTAGCTTGGAAGGGGTATGGCAGTGTACGTATCGGGAATTCATAAGTTACGTTCTATTATGGTCACCCTACAAACAAAATGTGATGCATCCCATAATTCGACGGTGACGGCCCGCAAAACTACGCCTCTCTACCACTTAACCGTCGAAGAATTTTAATTCTCACAGACACGGCGCGTTAAATATATCGTCCGTGATATTTTGCGTTATTCTTCCACGAGAAAGCTTTAAATGATTATGTAATACTTGAATTAGAACCAACCCATAAGTCACGGCGAGATTAAAGACAAAAGCGGGCCTGGTCAAACGAGCATTTCCTGGCTTAACATTTTAAGCCTATGGTTACATAAATTTCTTTTCTTAAACATGGCGTTTCGGGCTGTTTACTGAATAAATATTTTGAATCTTAATAGCGCATTCGATTCTTTTAAATGGTTACTTAGAATGATTGGTTTTTATTTATATTCTTCTTGTTTATTCCCGTCCCGCATCCTGCACTGATTTGCCCTAATTTGACACAAACTATAGATTTCATCTGCGACTATGTCCGCCTAAACTAAATCTCGCGGGAACTCTCTCCTGCACTCCTATTCGGCACAATACGCTAGCATCCGTCGCGCTTCACACGATGTTTCGGGTATGTTTTATTTCTTCCTTCGGTCACGATCGCGAGGGTGAAGTCTGTTTTTTTTTCTGGCATTTTGCGCAATCTTAAGATAGAATTGAATAGATAACCAACTTTGAAGATCCGAATAACGCCATAGGTTTTCTCCTTGCCTCGGAGATCTGTTTATTTTCATTCTGAAATTAATTGAAATAAATTCCGAATAAGTTGGTTTCAAGTCGGTAACCTCATTGGTTATTGAAATTGCATTAATTTTGTTGTTATTTTGTTACGGAACCCTGAAAAAGTCATCAACCAAGTTAACGAACAGATGTAGCTTACTTGTACATTCTTGCATAATTAGTTTTTGTTTACGAGTTTCAAGTAAGTTATTACTATTACGGGTTGTAAATCTGAATGTACTATCTGATATCATGTTAAAAGTTTTATTCGACTCATTTGTATTAATAGCTTCTATATTTCCTAATGGAGTGTCTCATGTTTTATTTGCTGTCCCCTTATCATGTAGCATTAGGATATTATCGAGATTTTTTTAAGAGAAATGAAAACAGTAGCAAATTATGCCATCAGGTAACTTGAGAACAATTTATGACTTAACATATTATACACGTTTAAATAATTTTGTAGTCAGTGACAAAATTATTAATATTCTTCACTTATCGATGACATTAGTGTAGATTTTGAAACTAAAAAATCTACCGTTGCTTTAGACGCGGTAATTAATTTGTTTTTGCACAATAAATTTCTCTTCGACATAAATATGATGGACTTAAATTGTTGACAATTCGATTCTATATAAGTCCTTCAAACTATGCAATTGATATTTTTTGAATTGAAATTTTAATGCCTTATGCATTAAAATTGACGGATTGGCAGATTATGGAACTCCAGGGACAAAGTTTCCTTAAAAACTTACACTTGAATGTGTTAAAAACTTACACTAGGTATATTAAAAATGGATCCAAAATTGTAGAAACATCGCTTTACAAAATATCTTTTTGATCGAACGCTGCAGTCTGAAGAAAATTACGAAGATGTGTTTAAATACTTAAATCCAAACCAAAAAGCCCTAAACAACAGTTTGAATGTTTAACAAACAAGTCGATCTTAGCACATCCATAAATTCCGCTTAATAATCGATACCAATTGAGATATCAGGATTTCGGGCGAGAAGCCCATTCGAAGGAAATTGGACTTTATCTCCCAAATCGTTATTGACTACATTCACTTATGCAAATTGATCGTTTTCGTCTTATTTATCATTTAGTCAAGCTTTAGTATCGTCGTCTGTACAATCTAATTCAGTCTCTTCGCCTTTGAAATTGGTTGCATTTTTGCATTGATTGGCTCTATTTGAATGTGGTCTTGCATCTCAGGGCGGTCTCACACGTCGTGATCCCGAAGGTACACGGTAATCATAAATCGAGCCCCAATAGTTAACTCGCGTAGCCCTAAGGCGTGTGAATGAACCCTCAAAGTGTTTGCCCAAAGAGTTCGGTTTTGTTCTTTTGGATTTTCCGCGTAATCTTTACTTTCCTTTGAAGCTGAAATTGCGAATATTTAATTTAAATGATTTATCTCGGACAGATTTTGTAAAACTCTTGTTATTTTCGGTTTAAATTTATCGTGCATAATTTGATTGCTCTTACGTAGTATTGTCAATCCTTCTTTTTGTACCTACCCCTGCTGCATCGTGATTGTTTATCAGACCGCTCCAGTTATTGTAGAAGTAACCAAATTTTATATTTATTAGAGCTTGAGTATCCATTATAATCCACAGCTCTGTTGCAGCGTGATTGAAAGACAAACCAAAATACAAAGACAGTTTTACATCACACTTAATATTATAAAGGTAAAAGTTTGTATGTGTGTGTATGTTTGTAACTCTTTACTACTAAATTAAAATTTTACTTTATTAAAAACTACTGGATGGATTTGGCTGGGAATGGAGATCTCTTATCCGGGATTAACACATAGGCTACATTTTATCTTGAAAAATGAAAGGGTTCCCGAGGGAATTAAAAACGCGGACGAAGTCGCGGGCATCATCTAGTATCGTCATATTAGTAAAGACGTCAGACTTTCAGAAGAGGAAAAGGTTCACAATAAATAGTACCCTGCAGTTCTGAAAGCACAACTTACGACTTTCAGAAAAAGTTTTAAGCAACCAACTCTCATTTCTATCCCGTATACTTCTGAAGGTAACCTAGAAGTACAGTAAAATAGAGTTACAAATACATCTTATAAATATTTGCATACGCTAATAGACATTCCGACATTCCCGATAACTCTAAGCCGATGTGGGCTTACAATAATTATGAATGGACCTAAAATGGTAGAGATAATATGATTGCTAAACCCATAAAGGTAAACAGGTAACGGGTTAGAATAATTTCCTGCCTAATGTAATATGGCATGCGTTTATCATTTATGTTTTACGATAAGGCTTGGCATACAATGCCGCTACTGAAACAGTCTGAATATATTTTACCGTTCGTCTAACAACTTTGTGTAAGGTACTATGTCATAGTCGCATTCAAATTTAAAAATTCAAAAATGGGTATTTAACTGATTGTCACAATGTGGATAGAGAAAAAAAATATATATTCATTTATTACAGTCGAAAATGTAACATGTAAGAATAACATTTGTAAAAACAGAAAATAGGTAAATCGCTTAAAAACAAATATGTTATAAGCTGTTTTACTGCGACTGCAACCGTCTCTTTCTAAAACGAAATTTTGTATGGAGCTTCTGAACCGTGATGTCATGTTGCAATATCGCTCTCTTTTTCTAACAGGAAACTTAAAAGCTCTTTATTTTCGAAACTAGTTTTAAGAGCCAAAAGGAAGGAAATTACTGAGCCGATTTTGATGAATGATATTGTGTCAACCGTTATTATAATCCGGATAACATAAATAAGCTACATTTACGAACAAAACCAATACGACGGATGTTATAATACAATTTTTTGTATTTTAAACCATTTTATTGTGCACGCTTATAATATTTTTTTTCAATTTCTTTTCACTTTTTTTTTATTTATATTTCGTGAGGTCACTATTAAATAGAAAAAAAAACTGTTGCACATATTCACATAACTAAAAATAATACGTAGGCGATCTTATACCGCCATGAATAAAAGCTTATCAAATTAAAAGCAAATCAGCCATAAAAAATTAATTAATAGTTTTTAATTACACCAAAATGTGTCAGTTCGTTGACTTTACTAGTGTTGTACCAATTTGTGTGAGCATGGTTCGCCGAGAAGAGTTTATCGCACTCGTAAAATTGTCGTAAAATCCGACACTATGAGATACGTCGGCTGCGACGCCATTTTATTTGAAAATGATAGATAGCTGGCTTGTGCTGGCGTGTTAATCTTTTGATGAAAAAGGGCTTGTTGGCGTGGATTTAGCTTTTAGAAATCGCACGGAACAGGTTTTCCAGAATAGAAGTTAGCCTATGCCATTCTCCAAATCCTCAACTTAAATCGTTGCAAAAAATCACGTCGATCCGTTGAGTAGTGATTCAAGGACAAACCAATACAGTTTTGCATTTATAATTAAACTACTTTTTCCCGCGCATCGTTCACTTTAAATTCAATTTTTCAAACCCCTATTTTACCGCCTTAGGGGTTGAATTTTCCAAAACCCGTTCTAAGTGGATGCCTACGTTTTAATAGCTGACTGTATGTCAAACAACGAGATCCATCCAGTGGTTTGAGCTGTCCGTTGATAGACCAATCAGTCAGTCAGTTAGTCGGTCACATTTTCCTTTTATATTCACATTTAGATACATTGTTAGTAGAGATTAGAGTGAGTATCAACTTAAGAGTTCGTACCTCCGAAATTAGCCGAGAAAGCTGATCCTTTGCTTTTTTAATTTTTAAACCCACCAAGGATTAGCGGACAAATCTTTTATGTTACCTAGTCGGGTAAAGAAAAAACCCATGGGGTTTTTCTGCTTTATCTGCGAAAGTTGGTATAGACTCTCAGCTTTTATAAAGCACCTCATCTTAATTTTCTACGGACTTTCGGACTATAATATACACGGCTAGATAAACGTAAATACATATAAACATCGGCTTTAGCTGGCACAAGCGTATCTATAAAATACGATATCTGCAGATTAACTAACTTCTTAAAATCTTATCTTGATTCGTAATTACATAAAAACTAATAACAAATAAACTTTAAGTCAACATTAAATTATTAAATAGTGTTTTAAGTAGACAAGGTCGTAAAATAAAAAAGCAATAAACCAGAAAAGCATAAAAATAAAATCGATACATATAAAACACCTTACTCAATACGTTTACTATATGGTGAGATCAGTGAGATAGTAATTTTATACATTCAGGGAATATTTTTACTCTATATTTAATCTATGACTAACACTGGATTATAATTTCTTTTTTGGATCAATTTGATTAACATCTTTTTGGATTTGATTAACGCCATTTTGGCGCTGTAAGCATTAAGCAGATACGGGTGTCCCTGGAACTAATAGGTAACATTACAAATGGCACCACCGACCTCTTAATGATAATTAATCTATGATTACATTGTTGTTGTTGTATGATTTCACAGATTAAATATAGAGGTCGAAGCGCCATTTGCAATATTATTAATTCCAGAGACTGTATAAAACATATTCAAATTAATATTTACTTAGTAAGATCATATAAAGTTTTATGTTTAGGTACCTATCTTTGAAATTAATCAAAATAATAAAAAGAATAACTAATAAACATAAAGTTTAAAGCTCTATTAAGTTATTAAATAGTCGTTTGGTTTAGGAATAGAAGGTCGTAAACCAAAAACCAATAAAGCGGAAAGCATAAAATCGACGGATACATATAAAATACCTGCTTAGAAATAACACTGACATTAAAATAAGAAAATTAATGTGCTAACGCCATAACACTTATACCTAAGTACATCGTTGCAATGTTATGTTCGAGTACTGGTCTACAAAATCAAAACTGAAATGCCTGGAATATTACTAATGAAGATCTGTTAGGGCCAATTTCACCAACATATACGATCAAGTTTGCCGTCAAGTTTGCATGATGATTCGCAAAAAGTATCGATACCTGAGTATCTCATCACTAGATTTCACATGTCAAACTGTAGTTTATATATTATTCTGACGTATAGCGTTATCTCTCTCGATGGAATGGTACAGCTTTTGGGAGCTTTCCTACCTATCGAACCAAAAGTATCGATACTACTCAGGTGTTGATACTTTTTGCGAATCCCTAAGCATTATGCAAACTTGACTGTATATGGCCTGCTTAATTCTTCTACGAGCGTTTTGATATTTTGGCAGATTTTCAATACAAAAATTGTCAGAACGCTCAATTTATTCCTGGGATAAACGTACATTCTCTACATTGGTAAAATCGGCACTTAGACGAAAAAACTTACTTCGGCTTATGGTTATACGCTGAACTGAAGTCTGAAACTAACTCATCGGTCGAATCCGGGAACTATTCGGAAACTCTCTCGGATATTCATCTGCATAGACCTTTGCATAGACAGCTGCCGTTCTCAAACGATGCTGATCTTGACTGTATGCTCTATCGGTTAAGTTTGGCCAACGCCAACGCCCACTTCGACCGGGCATTCTTTGACCTTGCCTTTGTGTATCATCCAGTAAGGCTAAGATGCGCTCTACGAGAAAATTTTGTCTACACGTTTACTCGTGAATCTCAATAGAGATTCATGTAAAGATTACGAGTAAATCTGTAGAGAAAATTTTCTCATGGTCAAATCTTCAAAAATTCTTCTTCAAATACTTACTTACAGTAGTGTTCTACGCTATGGGCGATAGATTCGCTGCCCCGCGTGGTACATGCATAAAAATTTGTTGCATAGGTCTGGAACGCGGTCAAAGCGTTCTAGTGTGCGAACAGCATTAAAGGGCAGCTCAATTTCTGCTTTCCCACATTAAAGTCCCAAGCGTAGCTAAAGTGCTATAAACCAGTACTAACATACGTTAGTAGCGGGTGATGTATTAAAAAATCTTGCAAATCACGAAATCGCTTAATGTTTGAGGGGTTCCGTACATTTAAGAAGGTGTATGAAGTCCACCAATCCGCACTTGGCTAGACAGTGGACTATGGTCTAAACTCTTGCCCAGTAGTGGGGCGGCGATAGATTGAAATGATGAACAGATGGTCAACATTGCTTTACTTTGCAGTGACAATTGATAAAAGCTTCCGATAATTCATTCCAAAAAGCTGAATCAATCAATTCCACAGACTCCATTGTGGTTATAAGCTGACTTTATGGCGTAGGTACCTACTTGGTGCAAGAAAAAAAAATTAAGTCAAATAGCGAGAGAGTGTAAATCAGAGTGATTATGCTTGTCACACTGTAGCAATAATTTTGCAAGACAATCTCGCGGCTAATTATATATTATTAGATAATTGCAATTAATTTAGGTCCAATTTCCGTTTAGGCACATAATATAATATAATAGTACGGTTAGGTAAGTAACTATTACCCCTTTACGAAATTGATGTTTAAACAAAACAGTCGTATACTGATTTTTTACGTTAACATGCAATGTAAGTTTGTAAAATATTTTCTTAAAGGACACTATTTCATGCAATTGAATGAGTATTTTGAATGAAAGAAAGAAAAAACATTTATCATTATTATTTAACAGTCGTACTAGACATCGCTACTTAACGTAGGTAGTCCCAAGCAATAGAAGCACCGGATGACGAATTGGCGAGTTTTTCCATTCTGGGATTACATTAATTTAGTCTATACTCTTACGGAACTCTAAAAGCGGACATTCTCGAGTGCTGTAAATCATTTGGACGAGTCGTAAACATGTCCGTCAGTTTCAATCTGTTGTTTTTACTCAACGTGGAAAAAAAGCACCGCGGAATTTGTTTTGACTCGACAAAGAATTCACTCAATTTGGTGGACGATTACGTGACGTGTGGTGTACCTAGTTGTGACATATCATTCGATTACGCTTTCGAAGCAATATTGACCCATTTCGGTAACTGGATGGGTGATCAAATTTAAAGTACTGAATTTAGCCTTTTTGATTCCTGCATGCCTATTAAGTGATTCTGTGTATATGCTATGGCGTAGCAAACATGCGAATTTGAATATTTATAATAAACTAGATGAAGCCTGCGACTTTTTAATTTTCCGGGATAAAATGTAGTCTATGTATTAGCCACTGTCCCGTACTTTTTTTGCGTGAAAGAGTAAAAACATACACACACACAAATACAAACTGTCGCCTTTATAATATTAGTGTGATAAAAAGAAAGATAAATCCCATTGTCCATTTCGTATTTAAAAAATCACGCATGCGATGTCTAAGAGAAGATTAGGTCAACATTATGCGACGACTTCACTACTTATTAACAAATATTAACAAACCATTCAATAAAATCGAGGAAATGGTCTAAGAATTCAGCCCCATACAACCGAACGCACCATAACTCACGATAAAAAGCGCGTAAAAAGAACTAAAGGATTTTACGAGTCTCCGATGATATTCGATGTAAACATGACGACAGATTAAGCAATAAATTACGCACTTTACTGTTTACACGGCTTTACGGTGTATCTTAGTGAATAACATTTAGTAGGATTTTGACGGAGTTACCGGAAAAAGAAATAATGCTTCAGGTGAAGAATTTACCAGCAAAACTGCGTAGAAATCGCTCTAGTGCGGTAAAACATGATTCTATGGTATTCTGTTCTACAGTGTTTCCAATTTATTTGTGTCTCAGTCATGTCTTAAAATGAATATCTTAATATTAGTATTTAATTCGATGCCTTAACATGGGTAGCCTAAGAATGTCATGGTGGTGTCGTGTGGTGCGGGTTGTTACGTTTCCTCAAATATGGTTGAGCGAAGCAACGGCTGGCTCATGCGTCGTACTCGTGAACGGGTGCCACCAACGGGAATGGGTCTGCTTTGTGTCTACCCATCTCAACGTGTGTTAGGTTGTGGTAGGTGTGCATTTTTGAAACTTCTTTGTGGAAACACTGTGTGCATAGCATAGTTTTGTTAACCGAAAAAAAAATTTTTTGAAAAGAGCAACTGCTGAGTTTCTTGCCGGCTCTTCTCAGCAGAATCTGCATTCCGAACCGGTGGTAGATTTTTGACGTGTCATAAGAGCTACAAGTTGGCCTACATGAAATAAATAAATTTTGATTTTGATATTTTTTTTTTAAATTAACTTACAAGAAGTCATGTTTGCCTATTATTAGTATTGAAAATTCATCTATCGACAGCCTATCAGCAATCAGTTGATCACTGGTAGGAAATCTGCAATAATTGCTGCAATGTTAATTATTCTTGTCTTGCTGCATAAATCATCAATTTCATCTAATAGCAAGAGAGTTTCGGCGAATGAGAGGTGATTACGACTAAAACTTTAAAAGACAATACTGCAATCGTTTTTAATTTTTCAAAATATGACACTTTTTCTTACGCCGCTCATAAATCGGCCTAATATAAACAGAATTGAGCAAAATAAAATAGCATTTATGTTTAGGCACGAATAATAATAATAATATAATCTGTATAAGGAGTAAGGCATTCAGTTCCGTTTTGAGTTAATCCGATAAGAAAACAGTGTGTTGAAATGAATCGTAATAGGTGTCGCAAGGGTTTCTGTGAACGAGACACCATCGGCATTGGCAATTTATATGTATGCTTATGTTGTACTTAATAAGTGTGTACTTACTATATAAAAGTAAATATTAATAAGATAATATCTAACTTATATACCTATATTATATTATATATTATACATACTTAAATGCGAAAGTTCGTTTATATTTTTAGGTCGAATCTCGACACGGCGGCCAATCTCCTCAGAGATTAACCATCTGCGCGGGAGATATTATAGTGCACAAGTGTGTACGCAAACACAGCACTCTCTATTCCCTTACTCTCATAGTCCGGGACGAAAAATTCGACACGACCGGAGAAAGGTCAGGCGCAGGACCGACAGCTTTACGTGCTCTTCACAAACTTCCTAACTCCGGACTAGTACTGAGAAATTCTTTACAGAAAAACCCAATACATTTTATGGCCCGATCTAGGAATCGAACCCTGGACTTCTTCATCTATAGTCAAACTTGCTAACCACTAGAGCAACGTGGCAGTTTGTTTAGGTACTGATTTGGTGAACAAATCAGCACAAACTTTGTTGTCTAGATACATTTTACAAGTCTAAAAGTCGAAGCGGACAAAAGCAAGATAATATCTTATACATAATTTATATACCTATGTTATTTTTCGGGGTTAATATTAATTCTATATTTGTTCATAGTTCAAGTTTTCAGTTTAAAATAATATAAACGTAAAAATTCTTTTTACAAAACCGACTTCGAACGCCACTACAAAGTATATCAATTAAGCCTATAAAATTTGAAGAGTTCCCTCGATTTCTCCAGGATCCCTTCATCAGATCCTAATCTGATGACAATGGAACCACCTGCGAAGTATACCCTTTCAAACAAAAAAAGAATTTTCCAAATCGGTCTTCGAGTAATCGGGGAACATACATAAAAAAAAAAGATTCCAACGAATTGAGAACCTCCACCTTTTTTGGAAGAAAAGTTACTATACATAAAAGAAATTCAATAAAAAGGTTCTTATTTGTGTTGCATATTAAACAGTACATAAGTTAAATATTTTAGTTCGAAGCACTTTCTAGCTCATTTAAGGAGCTAAGGATAATGTCACTGGTAATTTATTTGTCCATGTTTAGCTCGGCTGAAGCTTTTGATACGTTTAAAGATCCATTTAAATGCCCACATGGTTTGCTTTCAATTGTATCGTTTACTTTACTACCTATTATAATACGCTTAATGATGTTATCAATTTGCTTAAATACTGTTTAGACCAAAACCAGAGTCAGGTCAGATGCGTTGGTTGGATGCTTGACTCATTACAGAGCATTGTAAGATTGTCTTCATTTTCTCCAAGAAACGTTACGTGTGATTTAAAGATCTTCAGTGAAAGAAAACCCTACTGTCAAAGACGTGCCGCCAAGCGATTTTACGTTCCGGCACGATGGTCTGTAGAAACCGATTAGGAGTATGGGTTGAATTTACACTGCTATACCCCTTCCAAGTTAGCCCGCTACCATCCTAGACTGCATCGTCACTTACCATCAGGTGAGATCGCAGTCAAGGGCTATCTTGTCATCGAATAAAAAAAAAGGAAACCTGAATTTAAGGCTCTCTGAAATACTAAAGGCTATGCCTGAAAATCAGCGCTGCAGCCTTCTAATATTGTAATTATTACTATAGCATATTATTGTATTTGAAAGGTGAATTAGTCGGGAGTGTTCTTAGCTATGTTTGATGAAAATCGGTCCAAGATGGCCGCCGCCACAAAATGGCGGATTACATATTTTTTCACAACTTCCTCGATATGGATATTAAATGAAAGGGCTTGACTAGTAAAATACTATATACTATGATAAATTTCAAATCCAAGAAAAAAAATGGCGAATTAATTTTTTTTTAAATTCCACATGTCGGGGGTGTTTTAAATTTTCAATTCATACTTGTTGACAGAACTTGTTTACCGACGGCAAATATTCAATTTGCAAAAACTCTATTTAAACTAAGAAAAATTCTTCAACAGCATTTAGATTTTATATTTTATTGAACTAATTGTCACGGCTAGGCGCAGACAATGGCTAGGTCAAGGCCCTCGTATAATGTCGTGTGTGATACGACATAAACTGATAGCACAAGAGCCAGCTGCGGAAAGTAGGTACCTAATACGAATGCAATAAAGTAAGCGCAACGGATTACGGCTTGGACTAAAAACGAGAGGTCGTTGACCTTTCGTTTCCAACTATGTTCGTAGCTCTATTGTCATACCTACTTCTAGCAAAGCTTAGAGTGGAAGGGCAATTTTGCATCAGTCATTAAAAACACCCAGGAATATAAAGTTAAATTTTACATACACAAGTAGGACTTACTAAATCTGCAACATTAGTCCAGACTCCAGACCCTAAACTAATTTCGAAATCATGAATTTTCAAATTAACCCCAGCTGAAAATTTTATACTGTAGGTATCTTTTGCTCTTTTTCAGGATAAATGCCATATTTGGTCCTTTGTTCAAATTTATTTTAAATGTAAAGCCAAGAATTAATCGTAACAATTTGACAGATTTTCATACAGTACTAGATTCGATGATTTTTAAGTATACTCGACATCGACTCGACTCGAGTGGTATGTAAATTGTAGGTATATTGCTGTGGTTATATAAATGTCTTTACTTATTTGAAGCCGTCTCTTAGCCTATGCGCAAACACTGAACCAGTATTAACTGCAGCGTTTAACGCTTTTTATTTTATTTGTGAGCACTTCTGTTTCCGACGTGTATTTATATTACGAGAGAGCCTGTAGGTAATGTAATAGCGAATGTAAGTGCCTCGTTGGTCTGCAGACCATGTTCGACAGCAGATAACGAGGTCACAGGTTCGATTCCCGGGCCGAGCTAAAAATAAATGTAGCTAAGTATTGGGTTTTTCTGTCAAAAAAAATCTCATTAGTCCTAGCCCGGAATTAGGAAGTAGCTAGTGCGTCACCGTCGTGTCTCGGAAAGCATACGTAAAGCTGTCGGCTCTACGCCTGATCTCTCTCCGGTCGTGTTGGATTTCTATCCCATCAGACAAAGAGTGAAAGAATAGTTAGTGAACCTGTTTGCACACACACTTGTGGACTGTAATATCTCCCGCGCAGATGGTTAAAATCTCTGTGGAGAGTGGCCGCCGTGGCCGGATTCGGCCGGGAGGATATGCTCGTGGGTTTAGTTTGAAATCCTGCGGGAACTCTCGCATAAACGTAGCCTGTCACTCTCCAGGTTCTCAAGTATACCCATGCAAAAATCACGTCGATGCATTGCTCTGTTGCACTGTGATTGAAAGACAAACCAACACATTTTCGCATTTATGATATTAGTAAATAATAAAGATAGTAAGGATATTAGTAAGGATTATTATTTGTGAATATTTGAGACATCACGGTTTTTTTGGGATAAAAAAGTATCCTATATCACTCTCTAGCTCTCTAGGCCTTTCGCACTTTAGTAGAGATTTTGGGACAAGGCTATTTTTGAACTGTATCATTCTTTTGTCGTTTAAAAGCCGCTTCGCTATATTCCGAGCCAATCGCTGTCATAATGTGGTCAAACTATAAACAAAAACATTAAGAAACCACTAAAACATTTGAGAGCACTTCACTGTTTCAACTAGAAGGAGATTCAGCTATTTATGAATCGGAATAAGATATCAAGTTTATGGCAAAGGGCGTTAGATCGCTGCTCTTGAATAAATTTAATTTATGCATCCTTTTAGCGCGGCCATCATTTAGTGTTCAGTTAAACAACGAGTGCAGTAAATTTAACATTTTTAAATTGTTTCAGGAACATTACTTAACTTTACGACCACCCGGATAGATATTGTTAGGTCAATACTAAATAGTCTCAGAGAGAACCCTAATTTTCCCTAAGTATTAAATACAATACAATTTTAATTTGGGAGTGAGAATAAAATTAATCTCATGCCTATATGCAAAAAGCATGCTAGGACATAAATATTTATTGTACAACTAGCTTTTGCCCGCGACTTTATCCGCGTAGAGTTAGGTTTTTAAAATCCTAAGGATTACTCGGAGATCCTTTTTTTCTAGGATAAGCAAAAAATGCAAAAAAATCACAATAATTCCTTGCTCCGTTGTAGCGTGATTTAAGGACAAACGAACACATTTTTGCATTATGACATTAGTGAATTTTGCATGAGGGAAAAACTAAGAGAAACATGAGAATCTGAAGAGAAAACTGTTAAAGAAAAGGGATGCAATGAGTTAATGAATGAAGAATGACGAAAAAAGCGGAATGCCTTCTTCTTTTTCTATATTAGATTTTTTCTAAATTCAAATTGCCATGGGCAAAAATCGAACCCTGGTATTTCTACAGTAGGAGGATCGGGGATGTAGGAGTCCTACATCAATAAAACAGCACTCGCCATTAAGCAACATTGTATATTTTGTTCTATTCAAATGTATCACCTCTTTGACTAAAAGAAGTTACGGTAAATACAAATTGTATTGAGTCCAATCTATAAAACATGAAATCGTACTATAAAATATCAAACAACATAAAACCTAATGGTCCCTTGTCTGCAGTCAACACTTAAGAATTTAGTGTCACACAAAGTAAATGATGTCACACTATTAAATTTACTACAAGAATGATCTCGTGGTTTTATTGCAGGCCTTTGATAAGGTCGCTCATATAAAAACAATAAAACCAGATTCAATATGTTTTGGTGGTGAAAACACAGACTTTTTACACGCCATTACATGTTCTATTTGGTAGAAGTGTTGTTAACATGACATGCATTGAAGGTGTGTGAGCATTGATTTTCTATGTATTCATTTGTAATGGCTGTATTAGGTGTAATTATTCGTAACTTGAACTCTTGTCGAAATTAATCTATTCTTGTGTTAAACAAGCACATTATCATTTTAATTTTTATCTTAATCGTACTCAATTTTACATAAGCTTCTTCATAAATAGTAACTAGTGACCATTTACCGTTTTTACGCATTCGTTTCCTGTATTTGTAGTTTTTTAAACTTTTAATTTTGGAGACGTGAGTGTCCTCTGATTTATGTAAGTCTTTGTCCAGAGTTTATAGATTTGTTTATAAATTGGGATATTACATATTGTACTTATCAATTGTTATCCTTAAGTAAATATACGTTGTATATTCTTATAATATAAATATAAAACTATGCAGGTTTATTTTAAAAATATACTTAAAATATATTAATTATAACTGATAATATAGTATTTTGTTTTATTTTTGTTTATTGTACCTCATCCGTAGTTTGTATACAAATCGGTTAATGATGGATGATGGTGCAGGAAGAGAAACAAGATATTGGCTGGTTTGAGTTATGCTTTGATAGATCAGTCAGTCTTCTTTCCTATTAGGTACATATTTATATACCAAAAAGACAAAATAACGCGCCTGGGATCGATCCCCCGACCCTCGAAAAGGTGGCAGAAGTTAACCACTAACCACTAGGCTCCCTTGTATGTGAGCTCTATATGAGTCATAAAGGCGCCGCTACTGCAGCGGTGTACCGCGAGGCAGCTCTCTCGGCCCACACGGCGGTACGGCGCATAGATCAGTGCGCGGGCGGACGCGCCCTACTGCGTGTGGTCTGAGACCATGTTAAATTGAATCATTAAGCTATCTACAATTTGACACGTTGTATAATTGGATAGGTTTATTTATGCAAGATTGATTTCACGCTTCGATGTTGGTTCGAACACTTAATTTAATGTGCTTAGCTGATTTGGGTGTTGATTTCGAGAAAAAAATGTTTTGTTTGTTTTACTTCTACGTCTTACATGAAACATATTAATATTTTTAACTTATTATCTTTGATTTAAAATAATAATATATGGAGTGTCTTCTTCTTCGTTATCGACATCTATGTCCACAGCTGGACAAAGGTCTCTTGCATGGATTTCACAAGCCTCGGCCTTGCGCCGCCTGAATCCAGCGGCTCCTTGCGACTCGTTTAATGGAGTTTAACTTAGTGATATTATGAAATAGTTCTCCATTCGAGAATTTAGATACAAGCGCTGCAAGACGGAGATGTTTGGAAGTACCCAAAAATAAAGTAAGTATAAACAGCAGTGAAGACTCGGTTGACTAAAACGATGGCTTTGATTTTTTCAGGGTAAATACTTACTTAGATTATTATATTTTATCACTCTTCAGGTCCTCAAGCTAACAAAACCTAGCAAACATTCACGTCGATGCGTTGCAGTGTGATTGAAGGACAAACCAACAAACAAACACATCGCAGTTATAATATAAGTAGGGATACACTATCTCTACAGATACCTAAGTATATATACTTGTCTAGGAGCATACCGAACGTTAATACTGATATTATTAGACAGTAACAACTAACAATAACTAAAAATATAAACGTAATAAATGTTTTCTGACATGGGAAGCTACAAAGTAATATAAAATCTAATAATATAAAGCCTAGCAACACAAATAAAAATAATAACCAAATATAAATAAATAATCTTGAAATTTTATAAATTGTGGCTTTAGAAAATCCAGACTTGACTAAATTATTTCTCACTACAAAGATCTCTAAGCCCTGTCATATAATGTGTATGAATTACAATCCTGTATTTTCAACCTAATCTTATATTAGAGCTACTTCACAACAACTGTAATAAGACATTACAAATTTACATAATACAATCAAGAATTTCACTTATAAAGCACAACATTGGATCTTAAAAAGTATTTATTTCCTTTGACGAATAATTTCCTGTTAAGACATATCTTCTAGACTCCAAAGTCTGGAACATCGGCGCAAGGTTGCCTGTCTGACGGTGTTCTACAGGATATATTTCGGAGAGTGTGCTCAAGAACTATTTGATTTAGTTCCTCCATCACCATTCTACCACCGAACCGCGAGACATCGCACGAATCTGCACCGCTACGTGGTCGAAATTCCACGATGCCGCACTAAGCGCTTCGCTTCCTCGTTTCTAATACGCACCGCAAAAATTTGGAATGCCCTTCCGGCTTCCGTTTTTCCAACTAACTATAATGTGGGTGTCTTTAAATCAAGAGTGAATAGGCATCTTCTAGGCAAGCGCGTATCATCTTAGGCTGCATCTTCACTTACCATCAGGTGAGATCGCAGTCAAGCGCTAGTCTATATATTTAAAAAAAAAAAAAAATCTTGAAAGTTTTCGCGTGAGAGACCTTAACTCTTCTCGTAACGCGTTGGAGTATAGCACAAAACTTTGGCACAAAGCTTCTTGATCTGCCGTAGGCGGTTTGTTAAAGCAATTATTAGCTCCATCTTACCAGTACGAGTTAAAATATTTATGATTATAAGGGTCTATTCGCACTGTAACGTTTAACCGAGTTATATTACCATAATTTTCTCACGTAAATGAAACTATCATTTAAGTTCTTATTTCTTTCATTTACACTTGCAGGATAATTTTCAAAAAAAAACTTAAGTACAAATTCAAACCTGCATGTTACTGAGAATAAAGATCTGATTGGAAAACGAGTTTTGAATAAAAAAAACATTGCTTATTTAGACTGCATCAGTTAGATAACAAAACTAAAATTATAAAATTAACGCCATATTGTTAAATTATTAAAAATCGACGAAAAAAACGTTGGTTTAAAACTCAAAGGAAACAAGAGATTGATTTAAAATAGTAAAGGAATAGAAATGATTTAGAGATCAAGATTTTAATAACGCATCAGTCAAATAAAACAGTAGATCTACTGTGGATCGTTCTACTTTTCTACCGACAATAGTCTGTCTTTCTTCTTATTATGGCATCTCGTTGGAGTATTAATATAAACGGTTTTTTATTCGGTTCGAATAAACGTCCATATTTTTCTTATCTATTAATATTATGTCATTTTTCATGTTCTCTAACCAGCATATTTTATACGTTCGTTTTCCGTATAATGCCGTGACAGAGTGGTAAACTGAAATGTGGTCTCTACAGAAAAAGGCCACTTTGTCACATTATTTTTTCAAAAACCAACATTAAAAAAGAATCAATATTAGCTAGGAAGGAAACTTTAATTAGTACTAATGAAAACACAGATGCAGTTTTTTTTAATCCCACACATAAAACACAATTATAGATAGTTCAAAAGCCAAAAAAACAGAAAAACGTCGTTTCATTGTCGGTAGAAAAGTAGAACGACCCAGATACGATTAAAGGAATCGATTATATTATTACACAAATAAGGAAACGTTGAAACAAAACATAAAAAGACACAAAATAGTTTTACATTATATTGATTACATGCTCACTTTTTAATCAGACAATAAAACAAAATATGATCTAACTATTAAACTCTAGTAATCAAAATCGAATGTGCCGCACGTAAACTTCAATTTAAAACATAGCCATTTACAAGATGCAATTAAATGGCTGACCCACATAATTAAACAAAATAAAAGATACAAAGAAGGCGCCGTGCCGATTACATGCTCGCTTTTTGATCAGACAACAAAACAAAAGACGATCTGCCTCTTCGATTATTCCATGTTCGTCGAGCGTTTAACCCTTTATTGTTCGGCTTAATTATGTCGTTTACCGCCTTTTTGTGACTACGCCAATGCTTTATCGCTTTCTCTGCTCCCACGTACATCTTTATAGGCTTTGATTATCTGATTTTGTTTAAGTTTATTGTTGTTTGTGGCGACATCGGCATCTGAAATCAAATGTTCTTTTGTGACAATACTATGTATTGTGTTGGTTAGTAAGAGGTTAAACTATTCTATAGGTGTGGATTTTTCTTTATTTATCTTATTTTCTCGCACTATATTACGTTGGTAATAAAACTATGTTGATAGTTTATCTTTTTTTTTAACTTGTTTTGGTTTTTCTCTTACTCGTACTTTCCATGTTCATTTCCTTAATTCAATTGATAATGCACAATAATAAAGCTGACTGCACCAAGTATGTCATATCGTAGACCGCAAAATCCCATTTATCTAGGGATTTTGCATATTATTATTCCTACAAAAGCACAGTAGGGCAAGTTTAGTTTGTTGTAATCCGTTAGGACCACTAAAACCGTGTTCTAGCGGCTTATATGACCAGCAAAATAAGCTAGATGTCCCTTGTAAATTATGGACTTCATAAATTATTTTGGATTCTTTAAATTATTAGGTATATTATTTTTTGTGGATCAAAACTATAAAGCCTCTGATGAGTTTTTATGTAAATATCAAACTAACAAAAATCTAACTTCTGGGAAATCGTCATGGTTGCAAGTTTGAAAACATTATTAGCTATTCTTAAAAGTTATTGCACACCAAATAAAGAAATAACATATCAGAACTTAAAAATATATTTTACATTAAGACGTCAAAAAGTTAAACTAAAAGACTTCTGACACAGAAGGCAATGTTTTCCAGATTCCTTCAAGTATTCCAAGAGTCCCAGTAATATTATTTAGTTGTTACGACAATAGTAATTAATTGAGCGTGCAAGTGCAAGGCGCTTTGCTACGGTTGATCTATTTCGGGCTAGTTTATTTCTGCGCGCGGTCGGCGCGCTTGTCTGGTGGTGATTTGTGCAATTTATTGCCCGCGTTTACTGCGTTATTAGCATTTGATGTGCAACATTCGAAATTATTGTAAATACCGCGTGGATCATCTAAAGAAGCTGTTATTACAATAATATGTTCTGTGATATTAACACTAGTTGAATAAATTGGATGGGATATAGAGCAACAAACACGTACTAAAAATCTACGATCTACAAATAAATAAAATTGAAGTGTCTGTCCGTAATTTCAAATTACATTGTCCCTTTTTAACAGATTTCGAAGACGCCTGGACCGATTTGGAAAACTCTTTTTTAGTTCGTTGTTTTTATAGGCACAATTGAAATACTTTGTTTATAATGGTTATAACCGGGCATTATATACACAACCGTAATCTCAGCGCCCTTCTTGAACTAATTATCCCCTCCCGTACCTACTCAGCTCACGTCAGCTTCGTAACTCAGTATGACCAACTTTGAAATGTTGCCATGCTATTCATTAAAATAATTGTATCTATAATACTACTTTTCATAATTTACAGATTCTATGAATCAAAATCATGACATTCGGCCATTCGATATCGTGCAGCCTCCGGCGCACGTACCTACTAAAAATGATATATGTAGGTCCTAAGGTGTTGGACCCCGCACCGGAAAGCGCAGTGTTGGCTGACCATTAGGTGGACCAACGAGATCAGAGGAATCGCAGGGAGCCGCTGGGTACAGGCCTATCGAGAATTTTTCCCAGTGGACGTCTATCGATTGATAAAGAAGAAGAAGAAGGTCGTGATGAAATCGTGTCGGGTTCAGTAAAAGTCTTTATTCTTGTTTGTTGGTGTTTATTTTAGCGCCGGCGCATAGTGTGCAGCGATTGTGCTAAATATCACCATTCTACACGACCGAGTACACTTTACGCGAAGAATGAAGAATAATGAAGATTTATCGGTACGCCTCCTACGATGGCGTAATCAAGGATTTTATGATGTTTGTTGTATGATGTGAAGTCACTTTTATAGTTCTACGAATTCTTTCACGGTTAGATTGTAGTTGAGCGCTTGTTTTCATTGTAAATATCTTAGGTTTTGCTATAGAAATATGATGTCACCTCGACACAACAAGCAATTTAGCGTTCCGGAATAAACCGATTAGGGCTATGGTTTTAATTAACACTGCCATAAAGGGATATACCAGTCAAAATCATGATATAACCAAATACGAATTATTAGGCATTAATTTTTAATTCATAATATACCCTTGACTATAATTTTCATTAGCTGGAAACGTTTAGGCATTCCTCGAATTGATGAACTCTACGACCAGCCGACAACATGGGAAAATCGTTAACATAGTAAATATCTATCGATATCGATCGATAGCATCATCGATTATATTCGCAGAAGCGTTTACCATCTGTCATTGTCATCGGATGATTGCGAGCTTAAGTGGTGTCCTAACTTTAAGGAAGCGGCTGACGTCAGCTGACGTGTTCCTTATTGCTAAGAGGTGAAAACTGATATTACTCGAGTGGTTTCTGGGAAAATTATTTAGTTTGAGGAGTTGTCACTTTGTGAAAGCTTTTGGTTTAACCACAGAGCTGGTAATTTTATTTGTAATGACTATTTCCAAATCACCTAGAAATAATATTTTTTTTTTTTTCAAAAGAACCAAAGTCATAGACACAGCTCCGCTAGTCGTGAAAGAGGAATTGGGCGGGGCATATAGTTTGAAGAGCTGATGGTCGATGGGGCCCAAGGCGCTAGAGTGGTGACCCCGCACCGGGAAGCGCAGTATTGGCAGACCCCCTACTAGGTGAACCGACGACATCAAACGAGTCGCAGGGAGCCGCTCGATTCAGGCGGCGCAAGATAGAGTCTTGTGGAAGTCCAAGACCTTTGTCTAGGTTGATTAAGAAGATGTGTCCAGTATTTACTCGTAATTATAGATTAATTTAGAGGGGTACTTCAACACTTCGGAGTTTATAAGAATTTTAAGGTATGATAGTAGCAATACATTCGATGCCTTCAGTGGAAAGTTTAATTCACAATAAACGTTGTTAACAAGTAGGTAAACGCAATAAATCGGCTCAGCATAATAGATCTGCAATAATTCAACCCATCGTGAGACACCCACTCTGTGAGGAGGTGCTTTATAGACTTTATAGTCGGGCGTACAACGTAGGACGCTATTCAGATCCTCGGCTAATGTTTTATGTATGAAACTAATCAGTCCCCTGAACTGAAACAGCCCGCGGTCGGAGCCCTAATAATGCATGGTTAGAGGAAAGGGTGACCTTGTAATGTTATGTAAATGCGGTGAACACACACGGCATTTCAAGAAGCGAAATAAATTCAGAGTTGGAAATGTTCGAACTCATGGGCGTAAGTATTGAAATTGTTAAAATTAAAGCAGTACGCATATATTTTTACTTTTTCTAACATAAATTATCATTTTCGACCAAAAGTATAATATAAAGATCATTGATGTCCGCATTAAAAGGCGGTTACTGAAAATCAGCGTTGGTACACCTGTCACCCACAGCTTTGAAACTTGGCGGCATCGCCAGTTTTAAGTCTTTTGGACTAGGAGCCTTAACATAAGCTGAGTGACAATATCCAATTCCTATCATAGCTGTGTTTTTTAAATTTGATTTATTTTATAAATTCTTGTGTTTATTGCTACCAATGAAGATATTTCTATTCTATTTTATATAACTTTTAGAATGGAAGTTTCTGACAAAGTTCCACGGCAAACATAGGCTCATAGTCCCCTCTTCCCTCTAAAGCAAAGTTTGTGCTGGAATAGATGAAGAAAGTAATAAGTAGGAAGAAGATAAGCTGGTGGATCTGTACGTCCGTGTGTCCACCGAGGCGCCATTTGTCGCGGCTTACAGCGTCTCGATAGAGCCACTTAGCTAATTTAAGAGCAGTCATTTTCACACCATCAGCTCCTAACGGTCCACTAAGCTGCTTACCAGGAATAAGCGGTTATGCAATACCCACTGAGTTAGGGCCTTAAGTCTTGAAGATATTCTCTAGTTCTCCCATTGAAGAGGAAGTAGGTATCAAATCAAAGTGTTGTTTATGGCTACAAAATTCTGGACAATTTATAAGTTAGGTTACGGTGGGGCTGGCGTGTATTTGTCGGACGAAAGTCCCCTAAAACTTAAGATACTTACTTAAATTAAAAAAAATTTGGACGCATCTTTTTACTCTATCTATTAATTAGTTGATTTTTTTTTTTAAATCGCACCTGATTGTAAGTGAAGGTGGAGCCTAAGATGGAGCGCACTGCCCTAGAAAATACCTATTCACTCTTGATTTGAAGCGTGGAGTTCGAACCTGCGACTTTTCAGTTTTCAGTCCACACCTTAAGCCATTGTGCTATTTAGGCTTCCAGACAAATTCTGCCTTTTAGAACAGCTACGAGAATGTCTAAGTCAAGCTTTGTCTAAATCCTGGACATAAGGTGATGCAAACCATATAACGTCGCAAACTATTAACATTTAGTAAGAGATATCTACTCAATAATAAGATTAATTAATAGATAGTGATACAATCAGCTGGAACGTATCATTCGACGGCCATTCAATTTCAATTCGAACATAATAATTGCTTATTAGCTCAGATCGTACCATAAAGGGTCTTATTAGCATTCATTCCATCAGCTGACATTTAGCCCGGGTTAAATCATGGTTACATTAGTGTACGAAGTCAGTTAGTCTGTATCTACTCGTGATAGGCTGAGAGCCCGTGGGATTTTAGATGATGTCTTTGAATCCTATCCTATTTATAATATTATAAATACGAAAGTTTGTATGTTTGTTACTCAACCACGTCGCAACGACTGAACCGATTTGGCTGAAATTTAGTACTGGTCTGGAATAGGACATGGGCAACTTTTTATCCCGGGAAATAAGAGAGTACCCGCGGGAATTAAGAAACCTCAATCCACGCGAACGAAGTCGCGGGCATCAGCTAGTAACTAATATAATATCCTCCTAAGCCCTAACCTAACCGAATTAGGCTACGGTGGTCAATTTCTACGGAGATAAGCCATCTTCGTATATTAAACACAGATGCACTCTCGGTTTCCTCACTTTTAGTCCAATTTTTATATACCAGCATTTTTTTTTAATATCTTAATTAATCTCGAAAATATAGAACTTTAAAGTTTCCTGTTAGAATAGTAGTAGTACATTTAGCAGCAAGCAGTACTATATGCACTTCTGCTTATGACGTCATACACTCTCCTTTATCTCCTCCGAATTTCATGAGGGGTCTGGGCCCATAATTACAACACAAATTCAGTGAGTTACAAATAACCGCAAAACAACCAGAAAAAGAAGATATCCGTTTTTTAACAAATGTCTCCTCCGACTTTCCTGCGGGCTCTGGGCCTATAATTACTACACGAATTCAGTTAGCTTGCTTCTAACTGATATTTCCAATTAAGCCAAAGGTCCGTAGCTCGTAATCAAATTATTGATACAACAATTAATTAGTAACATTTAGTTCACGCCTTCTCGTAAAGAACCTTATCATTATAAACTTTGATAGATTACAATCGTAGGAAACAATCTTTGGTTTCTTATTAGTCTTATTACTATAGAAATTGAAGTTTTGTCTTGAGGAATAGTGAAGTTAGGTTTTTTTGAAAGTTCCGCGAGACCCCTTGATTTTACGGGTTGCAGAGTATTTTATATTACTCTCTAGGTTCTAAACTCTTTCTAAAAAAAAATAAGATCTATTTACATTGATCCGTTGTCACGTGATTGAAGAACAAACCAACAACAATCGCACTGCCCATTTATATCATTAGTAAATACAGCAAGTCATATTTATTTTATTAATATGTTTTATATTATGTATGTCACTGTCTCTTGTATTATGAGTAATAGGAAGTGGAATATTATTGATTATTATTTTCCATACAAAAACTATCAAAATGTCAAATTCATTCTCAGTCAAAGATTTCGAATCGGTATAATGTTATAATGTATATTTACCGACTGAGAACACGGCCCTAAAATGAATAATAGGATCAATAAATTTCTAATAATAGTATAATTTCTAGACAAATATATTTAAATTGGATCCGTCATAAACTGGCTCCTGACAGTCTGGTTCTAGCTAAACAGCCGAATAACTTATAACAAGTACCTATTTACTGTTAACCCGTACAAGAATTAAGATTTCGTCAATTTCTTGAACAACTATTGTTACAAAATACGAAATTCTAGGAGAGGCACTTTAGTGCACCATCTGACATACACACAGCTTAACGAGCATACAGTTCGAGAATTACAGTTTTCACACCCACATGCACAAAATTAGCTCTTACTAGCTCTGACTCGGATTTCATTCTCTCATCTCAACACATCGCCTTGCCACTATTGGGCACAAGTCTTCCCTCGAATAAGAATGGCTTAGGCCATACTTATCACATCACGCTAAGTGCGGATTGACAGACTTTTGCATGCTGTATTTAAGCAGAGTTTGTTGTCCATATATTTTATTTAAAAGACCTGTTACTTTACCCAAAATCGCAATAAAGAAATTGAAATTGAAACTCTGTAGCAGGTTTCCTCACGATGTTTTTCTTCGCTGTTAAAACGAATGATAAACAAATGATTAATTGCTTAAAAGATTGCTACCCTCATACTTCCTTATTTTATGGGATCAAGTTTGAAGAATTTATATAATGTGTAATGTGCTCTATATAATGTGATTTAATTTCAAAATAAAATAGAACAGTTTTTATTCAAATAAACATTTACACGGTGCTTTTTAATTGATCCATTGCATTGGTTCGAAATACCGTTTCAACCGAGAAAAACCAGCAAACATCTCCGCAGTTGTTCTTGCAACAATGCCAACAGCTGGTGTGGATACTTTATATCCAATTATTCGTTAGAATTTGTGGTTATGTTCTTCTGGGCTTTCTTCTTTTTTTTCTTTATACTATTTCGTCTTCAGTATTCGTTTATGATACAATTATTTTAGGTACTCGTTTTGTTGAAATGCCATAGCCACGTTTACACTGAATGTTTGTTACACCGCGGCATATAACTGAAATTGAGAAATTGCGGTACATTCAAGCAATTTATTTACGTAAACACTTTTGTTGCTGATACTTTATTGTTTATACCGAAATAGCTATGTCTAAGTCTAGCATAAGTCACATAAATATCTAGACTGATAGCTAGGCAGTTTACGTATTTTCAGCACATTTGCATATTATCTCGAGTGGACACCAGCGATTTGTTAATTTAAAATGTTAAGCAAGAGGTGTTTGTAACCTTTCGTACTTTTACTATGTTAATTACTTTTCCTGTAATACTTGCAGGTTTGACAAACAACGATTTATCGTATCAGACATTCGAAAAGTACTTTGTAAAAGTTTATTTTAATAAAATATTATTCAATACTATTCTGTTATTTTCATGCAGGCCAACATGCCCTCTTATAATCATGTCAAGACTCTATTGCCTAGTTTAAACTTGCCTCAACACAAGTTTAAGAAATCTATTAAAAGTAGATACCTATATGCTCATGAAAAAAGCATAATTCATATTTATTGGAACCGGCTGAAAAATAAACACTAGATCTTTTGAGGACCTCCCTGACGCAGTGGTGAGCGCTAAGGCGTTATGACTGGAAGGTCTTGAGTTCGATTCCCGGCGGAGGCAATTTGGAAATTTATAATTTCTGAATTGTCTCAGGTCTGGTCTGGTGGAAGGCTTTAACCGTGGCTAGTTACCACCCTACCACCAAGACGTGCCGCCAAGTGATTTAGCGTTTTTAGTGATTTAGTGATTAAGGGTATGGGTTAAATCTCATACCCCTTCCAAGTAGCCCGCTACCATTTTAGACTGCATCGTCGCTTAACATCAGGTGAGATCGCAGTCAAGGACGATCTTGTCATCAAGTAAAAAAAAATATCTCTGGAACTCTAGACCGCTGGTTGTGTAATTTCAAGTATAATTGCGATAATTTTGAGTTGTCGAAATATTCGCATCGCCAAACAGATTTATACGCTACGTCTCGTTACGCGCTCCGAGGGTAACTGCGAGTTAACGATCCAAGGACTATTAAACTTATTGGAACAACCGGCATTCTTGCGGAAATATGATCGTTTTGCAATGATACACAAACAGACACCTAAATGCTCATTCGCGTGATATCAACTATCAATATCTTCATAGTCATTTTAAGTGCCTAAGAACCAGAATTTAGTTGAATATTTTGGCAGCTGCATCATTAGTATCACATCGTAGGATGTTCCGCATAACTTGGACAACTAAAGTCTCTAGCGCTGAGCTGCTTGTCCGGATGCAGAAGAACACTGAGTGACTGAGAACTATCAAACAGCGTAAGTTTTTTTTTTAACGTTGGGAAATGCCTTTACGCATCCCGCCCATCTTGACAACAGGCGGGTATGTGGGACTCGTTGGCACTGCCAAAATACCCACTAAAACCCAACGGGCCCGTCCTCGCTTTTATAGGGAAGCCACAGGATCGTTGCTCGCATTCAACTGTGGCAAGATCTTGTAACTAGGTCATATACTGTTAAACTATTTTGATAGGGAAAATTGCGGGAAAAAAAGGCGCAGGAAGAAGAAAGACGTCTTGGCTCATACGGGAGTAGATTGACATCCAGACAGTCTAAGAACTATTCTGTCTAGGCATGGACAAGGGGAAGTTTAAAAATCTGACTGCTGACTTAGAACATCTTGTTTGTTGGTTTGTCCTGCTGTGATCGCAGGACAAATCAAGAACCTGGAGAGAGGCACAATATTGACCATCTTTTCCTATCAATCTTCAATAGGTGATGTTTCATTCCAATTTTTTAACACTAAGGAAAATTAACGAATTAAATATTAAAATTACTAGACTATAGAACCTTATCTTAGATCGTTGACCCGAGCCCAAATATTTGCAAAGAGCCCGCCGCGCAAAAAGTGAAAGCCGATAATATATTTAAATGGGTATAATTTGCCCCATCGCCGATCGCAAGTTGTAACCGCCGCACGCGATCCGCCGACACAGATCACAGGGCGGCGATGACCAGTGACGTCACTGAACGACGAGCTGAGATATACTAGAAGTGAGGAGGTAGGGCTGACAACCTCTACTTTTTACTACCTTTTGCCCTCGCAACTTCATCCGCGTGGAGTTAGGTTTATAAAATTCCGCGGGAAACCTTTTTTTCAGAGATAAAAAGCACTTGTAAATTATTATTTTTGAATTTATACTTGTAAGCATAAATCTAAATAAATAATATTTAAAAGGAAAAAGTGACTGACTGACTAACTGACTGATCTATCGTCGCACATCTCAAATCATTGGATGGGGCATACAGATAACTAGTAGGGATCAGCTAAGAAAGGTTTTTTGAAAATTCAAAAACGGTAAAATGGGGTGTAAAAAATCGAACTTAACGTGAGCGAAGCCGTGGACAAAACCTAGTTCAAAAGTTGGCTGTAATTTGGTTGAGAGATAAACTATAGTCTGGAGTAATACATAGGCTACTTTTTATCCCGGAAAATAAGAGAGTTCCCGCGGGGGCATGTTTTTCTTTTTTTATTCGATGACAAGATAGCCCTTGACTACGAGATCACCTGATGGTAAGTGACGATGCAGTCTAAGATGGTAGCGGGCTAACTTGGAAGGGGTATAGCTGTGTAAATTCAACCCCTAATCGTTTTCTACACGCCATCGTGCCGGTTTGCTAAATCGCTTGGCGGCACGTTATTGACGGTAGGGTGGTCCCACAGCCAAAGCCTCCCATCAACTAGTAAACTAGTAAATAAATAAATATTTAATTTTTGGATCTCTTTTGAATTTTGCCTACCTCAATACCTGCATACCGACATGGTGCGTCATAATAATAGATGTAGATATCTGCGTAGTGCGTCATTCAGCTCTCAACTCGCACGCAATACCTCACACGAGTGCGTCTATTAAGACATCACAGTTGTCTGGAGGAATTTGTTAATCTGTCTGTTTAACTCTACCTTCCGTGTAGGGCTTGCAACTGTTCGATCCAAGAGGGAAAATGTAAGCTTTATTTTATAGCAGTTTGAAGCTTTCCAAAATGTTTTTATCGTCATCATCTTGAACGTTCGACATCCAGTTTTAGACATAAGTCTTTTGAAATAATCACCACAGAACACGTTTTTGTGTTGCCTATATCCCGACCGCCCCGACCACCTAGTCTTCCATCGCTGCATCTCCCGGTATGAGGTCGGGGGATCCCAACATCCATCTGTCTTCGAACCATGTGCTTCCTCTAGATATATACCACTGCAGATACAAACCAAGTAGGTATGTGGTACTAATAAGTCGTAGATACCTACTCAATTTCGAAAATATTTTTAACCGACTTCAAAAAAGGAGGAGTTCGGAATCTTTGTCTGTTCCCCGATTACTCAAAGATGCTGGACCGATTTGGAAATTCTTCGTTTGTTTGAAAAGGTATACTTCCCAGGTGGTCCCATGGTCAGGTCAAGATTTGATGATGAGCTCGGAGAAATCGATTGGAGAGGATAGCGATCATCACACTGCAGCTAACAAACATTGGGGCTAACTTCTTCCGTTATAGGGTTTCTTCGATGCGCCAGACGCGCCCGATGCTTGTTGACTTCAGACATTTTTTGTAGATATTGCAGTGATTTGAGCCGGGAAATGTACTTAAGTAAGTATTTCCGCAGAGCCTGTTGTCAAGGGCCGGTTCTAAAGAAAGTTCAAATACAGGCTACTTATTATAAGTGTAACCTAATAACTTGTTTGTTTATACAAATAAACTCGACTCTACAATATTTTCATAACTTTGAAAATACAGTTCAGTGACCTCCCGGCTTTAAGTGAAATAATAATTTAATATAGATATTCGGGTGTCGCCAACCTTTTTTTAGTAATATGAAAGTGACATTTAGTAAATATTTTAATTGATTAAAATGTTACAATAAAAATTATTATCTTTTTATTATACAAGTAATTCCCGCGCGGGATGATGTCAAGAGAACCGACTACATTTCCACGATCAACAGTCAGACTGACCTTTGACAGAACAAAAAAGTTTTGAAAGAGGAAATTTATTTTAAAAAAAGTCTTTTCTAATTTTAACAACTCAAATTCTTTAAGCTTATTCAGTAATTTCTACAAAATCAAACCATTTCCTACTCTAAAAATTATTTTTTTATAATTGTCTATGTGTTTATAATAATCTTCTGAAACAAGCGATAAAAATTACGAAAATTTACAAATGACTAAACAGAACCATTTAGAGTAGTCTCATGTAAATTAAAAAGAGTTTAAGCAATATATCGTTTTCACGTCACCATAAATTTCATGTTTCCTAATGAAAACCTGAGATTTATAAGAGTTTCGGTCGTAAATAAAGTTTTCAATAGATGCATTTCATATGTTACCACTTAGCGCATAGATAAGCTTCGGTTTTAGTTAATGAGGTGCTTATTAAGAAGTAAAGTTTTAAAATATAGACATCAAATTACTGTTAGTGTTTTACGTTTTAGAATAAATGCGCAAGTATGTAAGTATGTATGTCTATCTGTCTGTGCTGCATTTTCACGGCTCAATCTCTGAAACAATCTCGATAGAACTATACACAGACATCGAAGAGTTCCTACGCCAATCGAAGGCTTTAACTATATTTAGAACTATAGTTTGCTTCACTTAAGTTGTAGTAGTTTCCCTGTTAGCCTTTCTTTTTGTCTGCCGTATGTCGCCCTTTCATTGCCTTTGCATAAAAATCTTAACAATTTTAACCTTTGTTAACCACATTGTTAAGATCACATCACATACACATCACATCACACTTAATATTATAAATGTGAAAATTGGTATGTGTGTGTGTATGTGTGTATGTGTACGTTTGTTACTCCTTTAAGTACACAAAGTATGAACCAATTTAGCTGTTTGGAATGGAGATAGCTCCCACCCAGGATTAGCACATAACCTGCATTTTATCCCAGAATTGAAAACCTTAATCCACGCGGAAAAAATCACGGGCATCATCTAGTTGTTAATGATTTCTTTGTGTCCTAAACATTCATCTAAAATAAGAATACGTGTAACAAAAGGGGAGTATCAACCCTGAAGGAGGTGAATGTGCTCATGAAACTGAACAACTTTCCCCAAGGAACATAAGTCGAAATATGAAAAAACATTTGGACCTCCCATAGTAAATCCACCACATTTTTTTAAAATATTTCTATGTTCCTTGGGGAAAGTTACACCTTGTATTTATTTGTAGTAATAAATATATTTAGCACTCAGAAGTGGAAAAGGATAATGAAAGCCAGGAGCCAAACGTATAGAGCTAATTTACTTTCAATTTACCCTCAAGTTTACATATTTACATAGTTTTAAGCGATAATTCAATACAAAGAAAACATCACGCACAGCCGTTAATAAACAACAATTACAAAGGTCAATAATTACAGACAAAAATAGTATGAAACCATCTTACTCCTTATAATGACGGTACCAACAAACTTCCCGTTCGACGGTGAACAGAGAATGCAGAGAATGACGAGGATGCAAAGAACCCGAAGAAAGAATGAAGAAAGAATGCCTCGTGCGCGGCAGGGCACACGCTTTTATACCCGTAGCTTAAAGTTTTTATTTGGTACCGTCAGTATTGTGGGTAGTTATGACTTAAACAGCGAATACATAAGGAATTCTGCTAATTCGGCCTTCCTGATGGTGCGCCGCCCTCGGCCGCACTGGCGGTGCTCTCGTCGGAAGAAAGCTGGTGTGTTCGGAGTCTCCATCAACAGCCCGTCTCGCAGCGTAGACTGGACCAGTAGAAACACCCGAAGGTCGTCAGTTATCGTCATCAAGACCTGTATAAAATACAAGTGCTTAATTATTCATGACGACACGCTATTGCCTATTCTGGCACTCGTCACACATACAAGGCCCTCATCCAAAATGAAACTTTCAGTGGTCTAGAGTAAAACACTTCGCATTCAAAAGTTTGCATACTGCTTCAAACATTACGTCTCCGGTCTTACTCATTCCCATACATGAACTTGTACAAGCTCAAACACACAAAAAACCACGTTAAAAACGTGCCAGGACAGAGCCTGATGCGTATTCATGAACACGACTTCCCAGGACAGCGCCTGATGCGTACGACTTCCCAGGACAGAGCCTGATGCGCATTCATAGAACACGACTTCCCAGGACAGAGCCTGCTCGAACCAACAGGAATTCCCAGGACAGAGCCTGCTCGAACCAGCCACTCTGCTACCAGCCTTTCCAGGCCACCAGCCACTCCAGGCCGTCAGCCACTCCAGGCCGCCAGCTACTCCAGGCCGCCAGCCACTCCAGGCCGCCAGCCACTCCAGGCCGCCAGCCACTCCAGGCCGTCAGCCACTCCAGGCCGCCAGCCACTCCAGGCCGCCAGCCACTCCAGGCCGCCAGCCACTCCAGGCCGCCAGCCACTCCAGGCCGCCAGCCACTCCAGGCCGCCAGCCACTCCAGGCCGCCAGCCACTCCAGGCCGCTAGCCTCCGGAGCACGCCGCACCTGGACCACGCTAGCCATACACAGCCAGCTCACACGCACGCAAACATATACGTGCTACTGTAACACAGAAACATTAAAATGTTTGGTGGAATCTTTCTAATGCAGCGCAACTCTCAGGACACCATTCAACTCCAAAAATATTTTTTTACGCTCAAAAGTAGTTTTTTTATTCATTAATCTACGAGCACCATCTACTTTACGAGCTCTATTCTTCTTCTATCTGCTCTACGATGTACTTTACATCGCTTATCACGTAATCGTGGCTGTATACCAAACCTCAAAAATTTACAAAACTTAACGTTTAACGTCAGTCAGTCAACTTTGCTACTCAAGCTCGGCCTAACCTGACATTAATTAATGATGCCAATAAGAAAAGTACATATCCTTTAAAATTAAAAACTAAAATAAAATTCTTTTCAATTATGTATGTCAGTGACAGTAAGTAAATCTCGTAATATGCGCAGTCACATGTGCGGAATTATCACTAATTTCATCGATAGCAACAGCGTTGCCTAACTACCCGCTTAGGCCATAACATTGTATACGAGCTAATGAAATTGAGACAAATATCACTAATTTGCACGTGAAAACTTTTCTATTTAACACACGACTACTGGTAATTAAATTAAGTACCTACGTACTCTTTTTATAAGACTTTCTTCTCAATAACTTTAAAATTCTTGTCAAAACTACGTTTATCCAAAAACTTTGGAAACGTCAGCAAACTATACGCAATATTATTATCGATCTATTGAAAAGATAAGCACAAGCCACATTATGATATTTGTTTACTAGAAGACTCTACGGCTCGAATTTAATTTTCTACCTTCGTTTGCACGACAGCCTTTGGTAAATAAACTCCGATTTCTATACACAGACTACCCACATAATATTTTATGAGTCTACCCGGTTTGAGAATTATAATTGCTCAATCTATAATAAATTCAAATCATAATTGCATCACCTCCATCACATATTATGAAATGCACCACGTATGAAATTTATTAAAAACATATTGGAAACGTCTTACCGACATGTTAGCTGTTATACTTAGTAGGTAATGCACATCTCATGCGCGATGTACAGACTGGCACGCTGTGGCAGGCTTCGCAACATTCAGTAGCGCGATCACCAAGCAGCAACAGGTGACGCGCAGATAGGCGCAGCAGCCGCCGCTGCGTCAGACTCGCCCGGCACCAACAGGAGCAGGCAGGTGAGGCACAGAAGCGCCGTCGCCACCGCTGTGACACGCTGCGGCGTGCTCGGCAGCTCGCAGACAGGCGAGGCGCGCAGCAGCGCCGTCATTAGCGCAGCGACACGTTCCGACGTGCTCGCCAGCGCAAGCAGGCAATGCGCAGAGACGCCGTACCGCGCAGATCTTCAATGCGCGCACGCGTTCACCCCATCAAGGTTATGCCGTCAGACTTGACACCCCTAGCTACAGACAAATCTACACAAATGGAACCTCAGGGTGATACACTGCGTATATCTCAATACCGACGGTAAACTTTTTACCGTCTACCCGACGTATGCTACGTACAACGGGTGTGCCGACCGAACATTTATCCCAATCTATCACATTACATTTAACGCCGTCGATTGCCATCCACTTGCCTAATAGAGTCTGTATCCTATTCTAATGTATGTAACCTATTCTAATGTATCCTACTCTAATGTATGTAACCTATAATTCTAACCTAATCTTTATCTACAATATCTAAACTCAAAAAGAAAATGGCAATAAACAGGGCTTTATGCAACGTTTTACAAGACTGACATAAAACCGGTCCAATACTCATCATCAAGCGACATCTTCAGACACCACTCGGCTTGCCAAGGTTTCATCAGGAAACGCAACCTGGCACCGTGGCAGGCAGTAACTCAGAAACCACGTGCAACCAAAGCCGCGATACAAATTCTTTATACCTGCAAACTATGGCAAAACTCAACACACTCATTCGCCTAAACGAATGACAAACTCGTTTATAATCGAACAAAAGTCAATGCTCTGCTCTGCTCAGTGTCTAAACTGAATATCAAAAACGTAAACTAAACACAATCTCCCAAAATCAGAGATAGGAATCGAATGATAGAAAGTATTCCCTCGAACGTGAAGATTGTCGGCACGGTATTCTTTAACAAAATATAACGGCTGTATGTGAGAGTATTAAGGCCAATAGTGGACACAGGCGAATCCCACTTCTGAATTTAGCACTCAGAAGTGGAAAAGGATAATGAAAGCCAGGAGCCAAACGTATAGAGCTAATTTACTTTCAATTTACCCTCAAGTTTACATATTTACATAGTTTTAAGCGATAATTCAATACAAAGAAAACATCACGCACAGCCGTTAATAAACAACAATTACAAAGGTCAATAATTACAGACAAAAATAGTATGAAACCATCTTACTCCTTATAATGACGGTACCAACAAACTTCCCGTTCGACGGTGAACAGAGAATGCAGAGAATGACGAGGATGCAAAGAACCCGAAGAAAGAATGAAGAAAGAATGCCTCGTGCGCGGCAGGGCACACGCTTTTATACCCGTAGCTTAAAGTTTTTATTTGGTACCGTCAGTATTGTGGGTAGTTATGACTTAAACAGCGAATACATAAGGAATTCTGCTAATTATATATTATTCTAAGAAAATTGCAATGTTGGCGATCCCTGAGCGCTAGTTGCTACGGTTGGTCGGCCCTTGGGAAGCGTAATATAGAAATGAACGCAAATACAATATTGTTTGTGCAGGCGCAACAATAACAAGCAGCCGACTTATTGCAAATAGCGTCAGTGAACTTGGCGCTCTCAAGTCAGCTTCTTCTAGGAAAAGCTTTGCAGCTACAATTCTTTTGCTTCGCCTCACTGGCGCAGTGGTAAACAGGGTCTTAGAGGATCACGGGTTCGATTTCGTTCGTTTCTTTGTGTGACATATGTACAATAAAAAGGACGGTTCACGAAGGATTTAAAAATGCTTACTTAACTATGATGCTGGGAAGAAAGACAGAATAAGTCTAGACTAGAGGCAAAACCGTGTCACACACACACACACACACACACACACACACACACACACACACACACACACACACACACACACACACACACACACACACACACACATACAAATTTTCGCCTTTATAATATTAGAGTGAAGTGAGATAATTGATTATTATTTATTAGCCAATTATTTAGCGAATGAAAAATTGACTTTCAATGAAATTACATTACCCTTAGAAATTGAAATGAGTTTATCTGTGCCACTGAACGGGTCCGTTTCGCAACTAGCCCTTAAGTAATACATCGTATACGACTATACGAGTTAACGTCTGAACAGATCTTGTAAACGATCTGTTAGGTTACCTAAGCTTGTAATCGATTTGTTTTCACTTAATTAAGTGAAAATTTGCTTAGCGATTACATAAATACCTTTGGGATATACCAAATGGGTATCCGCGTTTCCTGTTTATAAGAGAAAAGCAAGATTTCATTGGACGTGTTCACACGGACTCTTTAAGCTTGGGATCCTTATGACCATCTATTCATCCATCCATCTCCACCCATTTGCCGGCCCACTACTAAACTTCGATGTTTTCTTTCAACGTTGAAGCAAGTTATATATTTACCTAATTAAGTACTTAAAACCAGCTTAAAACTCACTTAACTCCGAAAAGTCATGCACGCCACGAGAAAATTTTGCTTACACGTTCATAATCTCTAAGTGCATCTCTATAGATATTCACGAGTAAACGAGTAGACAAAATTTTCTCGTATCGTGCATGTTAGCCTTGCTGGGGCGCTTTTTTCAACGTTGCTTTCCCATACCTTTAACAGACGGACGAAGTCACATCCAAAATTCTATGTGTTTTACCCATCGATGTTTTATCAAATTGCGATTATTTTACTTCCGTTCCAAAAGAATCGCAATTTGATAAAACATCGATGGGTAAAACACATAGAATTTTGGACGCTTTGGAGTGTTACTTTGAAGTCACAGGTAAACCTATCGTCATCTATCTATGACAAGTGAGTAAGCAGTAGTAGGTAATATTGCGATACTATTGCATTACTGCTCGCCCCGTACAAGATCTCGAGCCGTGAACACGGCGCTGTCGTGTCCAACTGCGCGGCGATCGGGTGCCGATACGACGCGCCTAATGCGGATACTGTAGTGACAGCACAATATGAATACTACATGGACTAGCCGGCCATATCCGACCAGCGCAATACTGATATTTCTATTATCAAGCTTTTTAGAAATTGCCTATAAAAGTTTTTGATGGATATTTTTGAGTAAGTATCCAATCTCACTTAAAAGCTTAAAAATCGTAAACGTTTTCAAATTCCTCTGAAGTCTCTGGTGCCCCAAATGTTCATTGGGGCGGTAATCACTTAACATTATGTGACCCGCCTGCTCGTTTGTTGCGAAACACTAAGAAAAAACTTTACATTATCTTTTGACTACTTTTGACCACCTTCCTGGTGCAGTAGTCCGCACTTTGACTTTCAAGTCGCGGGCCTCAGATTTGATTCCCAGCAGGGACTATTATACAAGTGTAGACAATTTACAAAAAATCTGAAACGAGTCATAAAATATCGCAAAAATTCATTATCTCCTTATATTGATTTAGATGCGCATGCTATGAATAATTCATACAGCTTGGTAAACGCTCTCAAATATCTACCTTCGACAGTGTGAAATTCATCAAGAAGGTATCATAATATTTCAGTGCATTGAGATCTAAATGAAGAGTGACTAGCGGTTAGGAATTGTTTAAACAAAGAAAAACGAAAATTGCTTAGTTTGGATGAATATAATTATTGTTTTCAACGTTACTATGAGACGATTTGTTACTTGTCACCTTTGCAGATCTTTGAGAACATTATAGGTAAATTCAGGCATGTATTCCTCGCGATGTTTTCCTTCACGAATGACATTTAATTGCTTAAAATGCAGATGAGTCAGAGTGCCAGTTCTAAGCCTCCTCTAAGCCACAATTCCTCTAAAATACCACACATTACCCTCTGACATCGGAGCACCCTCACTGCTCAGGGGATGTTGACTCTGCGACGCACAATTTCAATCTTTAAAACGTTCTCATAATACTTACTTTACTATTCACTTTATTCAGTATAACATAAAATAATACATAATTAAATTCTATAAATAAAATGTAAAAAAATATCATCTAAACCACTGGAACGAGGAAATGTGCCCAGAACGCTGGCTGCGTTACCCCGCTGAATGGCCAAACTTACATGCTGACCGAGGTAACTTCCAACCCTCCGGGTACCAGTGGACTCAATGAGACTGATGACAGATCCTGAAAACTGAATCTTTAAAATGTATTTTCGCTATAAAGAATAGTACTAAGTTTTTTTAAGTATAAAATGATGAAATATGCCACACCCGTGCCACCGTTAAGCTTTATAAACAAATCTGGAACCTTTAAGAATCGAATGATTTCGCTGGGGAAATCAGACCCAATGAGATTGCATATAATATTGGGTCCATTTGTAACAGTCAATTATATTACGTGCAACAGTCGTGTATGCCAGATTATAATAATCAAGCATTTGTGAAAAGCCGATTACCTATATAATGTTAGTTAAGTTAATATTAAGTTGGTACCTAATCAAAGGCTTGGTAAACAAAGGCCCAAAAACAAAAGCTCGGAATATTTTTATAGGAACTCTACTTACATGTAAATCAACTTTGGTGTATGCTGCGATAAATGGTAGGATGAAATTTAAAAAAATCAAAATTTAATTATCTGGTGGCTCTTATGACAAATCAAGATTACTCTCGAGAGCAAGAAACTCTTTTAAACTTATGAAGCTGTTACAATGAACTTTTATTACACTCTAGAAGTAAACTAAAATGGATTTGCCATTACATCCATTGTAGTATATTACAAAAATAATATCTAATAATACCAAAATCAACAATCATCAAAAGCAGTTCACAATATTTTTGAAAGTCAATTAAAACTTTTCTTTTCTAGGAACGCAAGGCAGGTACGAGGTAGTCCAAAGCAAACGTTAATCTATCCTTCTTATTCTAGGTAAGTACCTATTAATCAGAACTGCGGTGATAGCATAGTAGTTAAGAGTTTTGCCTCCTTTTCGGAGAGTCTGGGGTTCAAATCCTACGCACGCCATCTCTATCTTTTCGGAGTTCTGTGAGCTTTAAGCAATTAAATATCACTTTATTAAACGGCGAATAAATGGTAAACTAATGGTGAAGAAAAACATCGTGAGAAAACCTGCAATCTCATTTTTTAACGTTTTTTAACCGATTCCAAAAAAGGAGGAGGTCTCAATTCGTCGGAATCTTTTTTTAAATTATGTATGTTCCCGATTACTTGAAGACGCCTGGACCGATTTGGAATATTCTTTTTATGTTCAAAAGGGTATACTTCCCAGATGGTCCCATTGTCATCAAGTCAGGATCTGATGATGGGATCCTGGAGAAATCGAGGGAACTCTTCAAATTTTTTAGGTACAAATGATTAACTTTCTAGTGGCTTTTGAAGTCGGTTTTATAAAAAGAATTTTTACGGTTACATTTGTCAAAAATGGTGAAAACATTTTTAATAGTAGTAGACAAACATAAAATTAATAAGTAGATAAGTAAGTAATGAGACTGTGAATTGCATTTAGATAAGTTGTTAACTTCATTCCATAATTTTATTCCTATTCAATATTCAGTATTCTATTTGGAACTGATACTTAAAACAAAAAAAAACAGCAACAACTTGAAACAGTGGCCTAAAACAATTACAAAAGTTACAAGCTCAACGTAAATATTTAACGCAAACGAGTTACTTACAACGGTTGCTTGCACAAATTTCAACCTTACCTAACGACTTTATGGTATAAAATCGTGTGATAGTAAAGATAATAAGCACTTAAGACAATATGATCAGGTATAATACTGCGGTGCAGGTAGGTAGGTGGTTGCAGCGTATTTGAACAATAGGTATTTAAAAAGGGCCTTTAACTTGCAAATCGCAGCCGCTCGGTTGAAGAGGCATGCAATGTACTGCAGCTGCAGATATTGAGGCTGTCACTCACTGACATACTCTTTGAGGAGTGTACATCTTCATTTATCATGTATCCCAGTGCTTACGACACAAGACAAAGCAGAAGTTACAGTAAGCTTGGAAAGCTTTACAATATCTCTAATTAACTATATCTTTTTCCTTATCCGATAGACTCGGCTGGGCAAAGGTCTCTTGCATGGTCTTCCACAGGCCTTGGTAGCAAACGGCTCACCAGCATAGCTCTCTTTCACTATTTTTAGCTGAACGATCCTGAGCCCACCGTAAGCGATCATGTTTAGGATACATAGAACAATATGGGGGGGGGGGGGGGGGGGATAATAGAACAGGCCTGAATTTCACTCGATCCTAACTTAGCCCTTAACTGTGATTTCACCTGTTAAGTCACAAATCACAATAGATTTTTATTAAGTCTACTACTGTAATGGTTTCAACGCGTAATCGTACCGAAACTACAAATCATGGGTAAACGTCAAAAGGTGTTACAAATAAGATTAGGGAAAAATTTAGCCGAAAATCTTGGAATTCCGCGCGTGCCGCGTAAGCTTTCTTCCGCGTTCTTTCCGCGCAGATGGCTCGCACTAGCATTACATTATTCCACGGTAAGAAAAGAAGAAACAATTCTTCATGTTCTTAAAGGAGTAAAATCTGCGTTGGGAGTTATTAAACAACTTACTTCAAGATCCAAAGCGGAAGTTGTTGAAGCTGAAGCTAGCAAGTGGTAACAATAAGTAAATGTTTTATAACATCGTTGTACAATATCAATAATCATAACGGTGCTATCGATTAGCATTTTATCGGTACTGTTGTGTTGCGAAAGCTCTTCAGCTAAGTTCAATACCAGCCTCCCGGCCGGGCTACGAATATGTCACAAAAGCGATAAGCTGCTACAAAAACGGTATTTTTTTTATTACATACGTTAATATCATTTTTAATTGGCGATACTCTGCCAGAGTTACATCTAAAGCTCTAGAGACTGCTTTCTAGTCCACATAGAGTCCACGTAGAGTCTATTTAAGAGACTTCCACTCGTTCGTCCAAACCTGTGACATTTACCTTCGAATCGTTTTATGACCACTTCGGGCAGAATGGAGCAAGACGGATCTGCTGACTGCCGTTTTAACATTATTCGTGCACTGCTCATTGTCATTTTAGCTTCGGAACCCGATGAGCTATGTCAGAGATTTTGAGTTTTAGCGCCTCATTTTTGATCTGTTCCCTCCATTTGTCACGTATCCAGAGGAAGTGGAATCCCTGAGCGATCCCAGAGCCTATCAAAATGAGGGTAACCACTAACATCAAAGAGGTTACTGAATAGAAAGAAAGCATTACCCGATCTCTTCCCCAGGAAAAACGTTGCAAGTATATTAGAAAGACTGTCGGTTTAGGATTTATTGGTTGCAATAAGCTGTCGCTCATATAATAATCTCGTGGCCCGGCAGTTAAAGCTGCGTATGCGCAAACCGCCTTGGTTACCGGACGCAGTGCACGCCGCACGCGCTCTCTGTCAACACGCGCGCCTATCGATTGACAGCAGTTTGAATATCGAACGATCCGAAATTGACACTTCTTTTTTTTAATCATCGATTGTTACTCACGCTTCAGCCGGTTGTTTTTCTGTGTCTGTGGTGTATGAAAAAAAAAATTGTGCTGTGATGTGTGTGTTTTATATGGTTTTTCGGAAGGCGGCATGAAAAGTACTGAAATTATTTCAGAATTTATTTCAGGTAACATAAACTTGAATATTTTCTTAATTTATTAATTTAAATTTAATATTATACCTATTATAGCTTGCTCGCAATGTTTACTTAATTAATATGCAAATGTTGCCGGCAATTAAATTTGAACTAACATTTATAACCCATACCTGGTTCAGTATGCAAATAAGTATTATTGGAATAGGTACCTACTTACTTACATATTAAAATAAGACAGAGTACGTATAAGTTTGCACTTTAATTAAGCTATAATTGCCAAGGAAATTAATTTATTTTATTAAACGAGTACGAATAAATCCCAAGTAGCACACGAAGGCTGCTTAGCAGCTGAATAACGAATTCCCGTCACGCTTAAAGCTGTATAAAAAAGCTGCATAAGGGCTGTATACGGCCGTATACAGCTCTTATACCTCTTAAATGGGCACAAATTATACAGCCTTAAGTTGAGTAAAAGATAACAAGTTACTCTTTATTCAGCAAATATGTCACGTGACGTAAAAGTGAAGTAGCAAACCATAGATAATACAAATCTAGCAAATTAATATACTTCGTGGAGTGAATTGAATTTGATTGAATACGTGTGGTTATATATTCAAAGTTAAGTGCATTGTTTTCATATTTATAAAAGAAAAATGATTGGGAATGTAATTTTACTGACATTATACATATATATTACCTAAGAAAATTTTAGTGCGCCACGAAAATATTTGGTTTTTAATTAGTTTCGTGATATAAATAAGCCGTGATGAAAACTTGAATAAACAATTTTTAGTGCTTTGAAAAGAATTATAAGATAAAAAGTTGTTATTATGATATCGAGAAGTAAAAACTAATGCAATCCATTCCTAATTCATACACAAAACATCATAAAAGTTGAAAAATGAATCAGTATATTTATATAGGTTATGAGGTTATACAACAAAATGGTGGATTCATGTTAAACAGCGACGTGAATAGTTAAAACTCTGATATTCAGCAATAAGCTTCATAATAGTTCACACGTGCCCCCTTAATAAGTCAGTGTAATAAGAGTTCACAAATACCTTCTTATACAGCATTTGGCGTAATTTTATCCACTAAACAGCCCTTATTCAGCCTAAGCTGTTTAAATATCACTGACAGCTATTATGCAGCTGTAGGATCACCAGTGTACTCTTAAAAGAGTCTTAATACGCATAGAGTTTCAAATAGGTCTAAAAGTGAGTATTTATACAGCTATCTGTGCTACTTGGGATGTCAGTTAACTTAATTAATCCTAAGAAAACTTTTATTAGATTTTTTTATTTGACTGGATTTGACTGGAGGCTTTGGCCGTGGCTAGTTAGAGGTCCACCCAACTGTCAAAGACATGCCACCAAGCGATTTAGCGTTCCGGCACGATGGCGTGTACAAACCGATCCGGAGTATGAGTACACAGCCATACCTCTTCCAAGTTAGCCCACTACCATCTTAGACTGTATCGTCACTTACCAGCAGGTGAGATCGCAGTCAATGACTATCGAACTAAAAAAAAACATTCCTACGTGAAATGGCGTCTCCACAAACTGCTACGCGTTTACAATACCAAGTACTATTTTACATCGATGATGCCAAGTAAAAACCGATAAGAGTTATGGTATGCTAATGGCACCTACCCCTTTTTTATGGTAATTACTATGGTTGAACCCGGGACGTCGTCATCAGTCAGTCAGTCGAGCTTGCTAACCACTAGACCAAAGAGGCAGTTTTGGTTAGACTATAACCACTAACCAAAGGATATTGGAAAATATGTACCATCGTATTTAAATACGTTACCAGCTGTTACCAGCGCAGACTTTTCTGGATTATCAAGTCATATCACTTTCTCCTACATTCACAAGATGCAAGTGCGAATGTCCATTCGGACACCTATTCTACACCTGTCCCATTTTGATTGCGGGCTAGTACGAATATTATTCGCGCGAGTACGCTAGGTAGCGTAATCTTCTTAGACTAAGTAGTTACCACCAGGTAAGTCTAGAGTTAATTCTTATGAATTTATAAAACGAAAAGGTAACTGACTGACTGACTAACAGAACTATCAACGCACAGCTTGGACCACTGGATGGATCGGGATGAAAGGCATATAGCTATTATGACGTAGACACTTTTCCATTCTCTACAAGTCTACAACATCATCTCCAAACAGTGCGGAGGCAATAATAAGAAACTTTAGCCCCATAAGAATATAATCCTTACTTCTTTACTAATATTATAAACGCTGAAGTGGGTATGTTTGTTGGTTTGTCCTTCCGCAATCATTCCGCAACAAAGCAACAGATCGACGTGATTTTTTGCGGGGGTTTAGTTGAGGACCGGAAAATTAATAAGTTTTAAAAAATTAAATTCACGCGAGCGAAACCGCGGATATCAACTAGTACCAAATAATAATATTATCACTGATCTAAGTTTCGTTCTAGACACAAGCGCTGATGGTATGTTTAAAAAACTTCAGGAATTGACCCATTACAGCTTACAGCTTCCTTTCGCGACTCAACAAAATAAGTGAGGGAACTAGAGAAATACATCAATCAGCGCGAGCATTTTAAATAAGTTTAAATAAGCTACGAGTAGACAATTTCAAGAGCAAAATGGGCATAAATCAGCCGCCGCGGCCGCGCAGCCGCCCCGCGCTGAAATGTTGATGACTTGCCCTCGCGACACAAGTTATGAACGCACGGCGGGATTATACTTTATGCTACGTTTACACGCTTGGCAAGTCTCGACAAGCGTCCACAAACACAAGCGTGTAAACGGGGTGTTTGGCTTGGCTTGCTTGAGCTTGTCACCGATCCGGGCTAATGTCGGTTTTTGAACACAGATCAAAAGAAGCTTGCGGCAAGCTTGCGACGCATTTACACGTTGGCGCCTGTTTTTAGTGTCGCTCATGAGCTCGCGCTGAACGGGTGTTTCTACGCTGCGCTATTACGACGGCGTATCGATCATGAGTAGTTGGTCAAACGACAAACGCAATAGCCACACAATAGACACAACTTCAACGTCTACGTCTACCATCACTTCCATGTCTGTCTGCACAGTTTGCCTGCCCTTAACACACTAACACACTCGCAAACGTGTAAATGGCATCCAAGCGTTTGTAAACGCTTGGAGCGCAAGCCTATTTTGAAAAAAAAAAAACAATTAGAAGAGACAAATCGTCTATAACTTGGGCCGTATTAAGATAGCTCACGCTGCAGAATAAACTTTGACAATCACAAGCGCGCTGGCGCCGGATACCACATAATAATGTTATTACACTTCTGAATCATACCAATTTCACTCGGCCGTAGATTAAATCACATAACCATGGTAATATCGATAGAAGAACGCGGCCGCTGCTTCTGTGGGTACCTACTTTAGATTAAATTAAACTTAACGTTTATAGGAAACTTTCTCTGTTAAAATACATAATCCCGCTTGCATCACTAACCTTAATTACTGTTACGTTTTGGTAAGATTTTTTTTTATTACAAGATAGGTTTGCGCTTGACGACAATCATGCCTGCCTAAGTGCCTAAGCCTCAGGTTGGAGCGAGCTTGCATAGAAGATGCCTATTTCACTACTGCCTTGAAGATATTCAGGTTATCCGTGCTATCTGGTTGATAGAAAAACATGCACAACAATGCACATTGCGTAAGTGTGCGTGTCTGCTAGGAGCCTAGGTGGGAGCGGTCAGGCGCGAGCAAGCTCTCGCTCACACTTATACAGATATGATACACACACAACTTTGACCCACGCGCCCTCGTGAAGATAACAATTATGCCTATACCTACTAAGAGAAAATGCGTGTTTTTTAATCGACGAAAAAAAAGAAGGTTCTCAATTCGCGTCAATTTAAATTATACTTATTTTCTCAATTATGAATAACTCAAATACTTAATTTCTTCCTATACAGAGTTGTTTTAACATGGAAATATTTTAATGATACAGACACCAATGCACTGACGATCGACGGTCAACGTGTTTTGGTCGCGGCTCAAATTGATCCATTCCCAATCAAACGGTTGAACCAGCTCGCTGGAACACCTACGTTTATTTTTATGGAGGTATAACGTTTTTCCGCTATTGATATTACGATTAAGCTTGATATAATATTGTGCGTTTCAGTTTTTATATCTCAAGACAAATTTATCGTAACGACAGTAACGTAGTTATGTAGAATTTCTACATGATATGAATTATGATATAAGTTCTTTCAACTCACGAGGGCACGTGGCTCATGGTTGGGTGCGTGTCGTATCTGTACAAGTGTGAGCGAGAGCTTGCTTGCGCCTGACCGCTCCCACCTAGACTCCTGACAGACACTTACACAATGTGCGTGTACACGATGTAACCACAAGTAAAGCTCACGTGCCCTATGGATCGAATTACATTTTCAGTTGGCTCCAACAAAATCAGTTACTTAAGTACTTATGCAATTATGGTAGGTTACATACCTAGGTAAGAAATATTGAATAGAATAAAAAAAGTTGAAGAAGTTTTATTTGAAGTGCCCGTAGACTTACAAAAAAGATGCTAGCCTCACTCTCTCTATGTTAATATCTCACATATTTTACACAAATAACAAAATACATAATTAAGAATATGACATATTTTAGTTAAGTAGGTACATATCGCTATGCTTATAGTTTTTCTGGGAAACTTTTTCTTTTAAAGTTTTTTTGGTGCCGTATTTTCTAATCTTTCTCAAAAAATAAGTTATCTAAGGAAATAGTGTGTTCTGGGATTAGAAAAGTAACTACAGTAGTCATATTACAGCTAAGACAGGTACATGTGATAAGACAGGTATGTATACCTTAAAAAATATTTTGGTCACGATATTATGGATTTTAATCTTTTCCGATATATCGTGTAGTGTAAAGGCATGCGGTGACTTGACTGTTTCCTCTAAACGTGGTCAATAACAATGCATTTGATTTCTTTATTTATATGAATTGGTAACGGTGGCAAGTTCTTTTGTATGAATGACAAATGTAAACGGGAAGCTTTTAAAGCCATTGTATTGTGAAGCGAAATGTATATTATATGCATACATAATATTTCATAGCTTTTATCGATATAATTTCTGTATAGGAAACTGTGTAAAGTTTTCAAACTTCTATTTTACCCCTTTAGGAGTTGAATTTTCAAAGATTTCTTAGCGGATGCCTACGTCATAACAAAATATGTATATATAAATGCCGAGTTTCTTGCCGGCTCTTCTCAGCAGAATCTATATTCCGAACCGGTGGTAGAGTCTTGACTTATCATAAGAGCATTGGTCTACATGAAATAAATAATTTCGATTTTTATAATTTTATTTGAAAACCTATCTGTGCCAAACAGCCCGAACTGTCCAGTGATTTGAGCTATGCGTTGATAAATCAGTCAGTCAGGCACCTTTTTCTTTTATATATATTAAAACATTTTTCCCGTTACTTAAGAATCCTAGTATTTTAATAATATTATAAATGCGAAAGTTTGTATGTTTGTTACTCAATCACGTTGAAACGACTGAATCGATTTGGCTGAAAGGGACAGAGATAGATTATAGTCTAGAATAGCACATAGGCTTCTTTTTATCCCCGGGAATAAGAGAGTTCCCGCGGGAACAAAAACCTTAATCCACGCGGACAAAGTCGCGGGTATCATCTAGTTAAAACATATTTTAAATTGACACAATCGCGTATTTGACCAAGTCACTTGTCCCTCAGTTCACCTGGCAACAAGAAAGTAACCTTCGACTTGTCGGAACAATAAATACCAGCTCTTTTTGTGCATTGTTTACTTAGCCACAGCCGTCCCGGGGGTCCGCCCGACCCGCTTCATATTTGCATGCATTTTGACCCTCACAAGTTACAATAAAAAACTAAACGGCCAAGAGCGCGTCGGGCTTAGCGCAGTGTAGGGTTCCTTAAGAGGATGTGCGGGCGGTCTTTTCTCCATACAAACGGTCTTGTCTGTTTTCTTTCTGGTTTTTGACCTTAATGGCATTGATATATAGATTAAAATTCTTCTTTCAACTTATTGACAAAACGCCTAATTAATTTGAATTATAACAAATTTTTTAATTTTGTTGGTTTGTCCTTCAATCACGCAACAACGGAGCACTGTGATTTTTCACATGGGTACAGTTGAGAACTTGTAGTGACATAAGCTACCTTTTATCCCAGCCGAACCAGGGGCCCCGCGTGATTTTTACAAACCTAACTCCACCCGGACAGAGTCACGGGATCAAGTAAAGAAAATATCTCAAAAACTTAAAAATACCCTACAAAAAGCAGTAGAGAGCGGTATACCGATCAAATAAAATTAAAAAAATATATGTATATCACACGTAAAAGTCTTTGTACTTATTTCATTACGATTTCAAATATGAGAACAATTTATTCAGACAAATCCCGAAGTGTCACGGAAAGAAAAGAAACTTCAAAGCCAATATAAATATTTTGAGTTGTTCTCTTTAGGACAGATTCGCTTTACGACAGATTCGAAGCTTTAATGTATCATCCCAACCGTCTCTGTCGGTCGCTTACAAGCAGTCATACATGTGGCAACGATTTTAAGACAATGTGGTATCTATATTGTTCTACCCTCCATTTGTCTAAATGACTTTTCACATTATTAATGTCCGTGCTCTAATTTTAAGCGCCGATGACTAAGGGCCTCCACACATTTATCGGCGCGGAATCGGCACGAGCCGGCGCCGAAGCGGTTTGATTATATTTTACAAGTATCTAACTCAAAAACTTATGTATTTCAGTTTATTTACTTTACTACGGCTGAAATCACAAGTTATTTTAATAAGACAGATTTAGTTATTTCAAAACATATTTGTGTAATTGTGACTGTTTCATCTCGTTAGCAAATTGTATTGGTTCTTATCAAAAATGTGCCTGGATGCTAAGCGATAGATTTGCATATACATAGGTTAATCAAAAGTGTCTGTAACCATTGAGAAACACATTTTTCTTAGTGTTTCCGCCATTTTCTAATGTGAATTTTTTTCTTAAAAAAAAAATATAATTAGCCAAGCTAAACTTAAGGGCGATTGTCCGAAACATGCGATCAGCATAAATCGTTGCTTTTATGGCAGAGTAGTGCTAAGGGCCAGGGCAGATACGACGCTTTTAGCATCGGTGATCGACGTTTTTTCGATTTTAGTAGCTTGATAGGGTTCTGTACCCGAAGGCGTACAGCATATTTAGGATATGTCGAGTCAATATTGAGATATGGCATTATGTTTTGGGGAAATTCGGTAGACCGTGAGAAAGTTTTCAGGGCTCAGAAACGTTGCATCAGAGCAATACGTAACCTCCATTGGACAGATAGTTGTAAGCCACACTTTCAGGAGCTCCAAATTCTAACTTTCCCATCTCTCTTCATTTATGAGTCAGCTGTTTTTGTCCATGGCAACCTTTCCCTATTCCAAAATATGAACAATAGGAGGTACCCGTTGAGGTTGCGGGTTCGCCCTTCGAAGACGGCAAAAATGCGTAAAAGCATATTCTGCTTGTCAATTAATATTTATAATAAATTATCCAATGACATAAAGATACTAAGTATGACTAATTTTAAAAAATCGTTGAAGACTATTCTAATTAAAAAATCCTACTACTCCATTAAGGAATTTTTTGATGACAGAAAAATGTGAAGATTTGTGTAAAAAAAAAAAAGAAAATCTATAATTAATCTAATAAACGAAATTTAATCAACACGTATTTTTATAATAATGAGTAATGAAATAAGAATTACCAAAGTTATAGTTTCCCAAAGAGATCCAATTTTAAAACAGATGGTTAGAGTCACCCTACAAACGTTGTCTATCAGCTGTTGATACACTAGGCGCGCGGGGCGAGCGTTGACCTCCGAGCGCGTATTTTTGGTTTCGTCGTATGGTATGACCATGATTTGCTTATTTAATGGTTAGATATGGTAAAAAAAAAAAAAAATAATAATGTATTGTAATAAATTAATAATAATATAATGAAATGTATAATGTATTTGTAATAAATTAATAGTAATGTAATGGAATAGATTTTAAGCTAACTTTTAATGTTGCATGCTGTATTTAAGCAGAGTTTGGTTGCCCATTTATTTTATTTGTAACACCTGTATATTACCCAAATTCGCAATAAAGAAATTGATTGATTGATTGATTGATTGATTGATTGAAGGGTAACCAAGGGTACCCTATTACTAAGCTTCCTCTGTTCGACCGTCCGCCTGTCTATCAGCGGGCTGTATCTCATGATCCGTATTAGGTAGACAGTTGAAATGTTTACAGAATATGTATTTCTGTTGCCGAAAATAAATTAAAAATTAAAGTGGGCTCCCCTTCTAGAAACGTGTTTTTTTTACTTTTTTGCTCGATCTTAATAATCGTTGTCACGATGGTACGGAATCGTCGTGTGCTAGTCCGACTCACACTTGGCCTGTTTTTTGTTTCAACCGCGTTCTAACGCAAACACGCCGATCGCTGCTACTCGGTATCACGTCTGCCCGAGCCCTAACTCGTCCAGTACCAAACCTTGTCTACTTATTGGTACTTTAAAAACAACAGCCATAATAAATGTTCCAGCAGTGCTTATTAAGTTATTTGGGTCAACACTTTCAACGAGTTAATAGAGTCAATATTTAAAGTTTTCAGCTGCACCGAACTCGATAAATCAAATAAATTATCAATTATGTTCCCCGCGGGCGATAGCTCTGTCTGCAATTTATTAGCTGTTGCGGTGGCTGCACGTAAGTTCCTTGAGCTTTGTGTAAAATTAAGTAATTTATCTATACCACGTCCACAATACTGTCGTGGTTTTGACATACTTTTGCATAAGTAAATTTCAGTTTTTGACAGTTCAGAAATGAGACAATGTCAATAATATCACAGGCCTGCGAAATTTAACTTTTTTTTTCCCCTTTCAATAATTATGTTATTTTTTTAAATATCCAGGCATGGTAAACTAAAATACATCTTTGATTTTTTTCTAGCACGTCTAGCATTGATGAGGTCATCAATAAAAAAAAATCTCGTCATGCATATTTTAGGTTATTTTAACAAACTTCATGAAAAAAACAGAAATTAACGAATTTAAAATTTAAAAAACCGACAGTATTATTTAAAAATAACGCTAAAGAGACTAAATAAATCAAAAAGACTTATTATTTCTTTTTCTACTTCCTTCAAAACTCCTATTTCATCTTTTTCTCTTATGCTTTCTATCAGGTTTATTTCTCTTCAATATCTGGCAGTAGTCTGCCATCATGTTTGGGTTCCACCTTCCTTGGTATCTGCTCTGAATGACCTTAATATCTTAGTAGAAGCTTTCACCTTTTTCTTTACTTACAGCCCCAAGATTCTCAGGAAAGGGGTCAATTTGAGAATGCAGAAAATGTAACTTTTTACTCATATTGCAACCCACTTTATGAAAGTTGCTGAGTAAAATACTCACTATATTGTCATAATTTGGGCTTTTACTGTTTTCTAAAAAAAAATTACTACATCTTTAAGTGAATTCCAAGCGTTATCTTTGATTTTATTCAAGATTTTTTCAAAGGTAGCGTCTTGCATGAGCTTCCCTATTTCAGACCCAAGAAAAATGCCTTCTTTGATCTTGGAATCCGATAAATGCTTAAAAACACAAAGGTAATTAATACAGGTACCATCTTTAGCTAGTGCGTTTAAAAATGGCTTTATAATACCTAAGTTAATATGAAGTGGAGGTAGCAGAATTAAATCACAAAACTATCGTATCATCCTATTTACCTATGTATGTTTGTTACTCAATCACGTCGCACCGACTGAATCGATTTGGCTGAAATTTGGCACAGAGATAGATAATAGTCTGGAATAACACATAGGCTACTTTTTGTTCTGGAAAATAAGAGAGTTCCCGCGGGAATAAAAAACCTTAATCCACGCGAACGAAGTCGCGGGAATCATCTAGTAGTTGATACATATGTATTGTAATATGATTGCAATCACGACAAACAATGACTTATGAGGGTAGGTGAATATTTAAATGTCATCAATTCTACAAGCATGCACTATTATTAAAGAAATTGGAAGTTAACGCTAGTAATGCGCGGTAATACTAAGAAAAATGAAAATTCATTTTCTCAGAAAACTTACGTGATGGAATTTTTTTATTATTTTTTTCGTAGCTTAGTAACTAATACCTATCCAAATTGCTAATTAGTTTTTAAAGGGGAAAACCATCGCAGGCCTGTATAATTAATGATGGTAAAATATTCATTTAAGGAATATGCGATCTCTCCCATGCGATCTCTTTCATGTTCCGAGACTGAAAGCCTATGAAACTTTCAAGATCCTATTAAACATGCAAAAATCACGTCGATCTGTAGCGCTGTTGCGTTGTATTGAAGGACAAACCAACAAACGAACACCCTTTCGCATGTATATAATAAGTAGTAGTTATAGTAAGGATTAGTACAAGGTTAGGTATCTAAGAAAGTTCTGATAGCTAAGTTTCTTTAATTCCATTACTTTACTTCGAACCTGGAGACTAGCATTAAAGTTGCGACTGAAAATTCACATTGTTGACATTATAATACCTACTGTATATTAGATACGACATCCTGAGCTATAATTATCAAGTACATAAATCTTCAATTTATTTTTTCTTCTCTATCAGGTTTTCCAATATGACGATTTTTCTGGAGGTAGGTTTATATCAGACAATATATGCTAACGAAACGTTTACCACAGCCCACAGGTAAAGCAAAATGAAAATCATATCGAAAAGACATTCAAATTCTGCTTTGATAAACATTCTCGTAGAACTTATTAAATAATTTAAAACGAGCGGTCCGCCTACATAAAATAAATAACTTAATTTAATTTTTCAGCCATAATCAATAGGAAACGATTTTGACAGCGCTGTCAAATAAAACAGAGTATAATTGACGAACTATACCGGTGTCAGAACATAGTTTTCATGGATAGAGCTTGCAAATTGAAGTAATTTATCTATCAAGATCACTTGGGTGGGTATTTGGGTTGACGCGGGCCGGACTTAAAAGCGAGTAAAGTATGGTTATTGGCCATAGCTGGTGTTTTATTGACATTGATACGAGTTTCAAAAGTGTGCCATGATAATAAAATGTATATTTTATGGCCATAAACTATAATCTTCTATTCGTATTTCGTATTAAAGGTCAACTTCTGACAGTTGATTGAATTAAGTTTCAATTACCTATTTAACTTTATTTATTAGTGGAGGGTTACATTGCGTTACGACATTTAAAATTACATATCGATAAATAATATATTGGTTTCCACCATTATATTATTTATGTAATTTTACTGTCAGTTGTGAAAGCCTAGCGAATAGACGAAGTAAAGCGATCGCTTAACATAAAAATTGCATCTTGCTATAAATCTTGCTGACAGAAAGTAGGTTTATAGTTTTTCTTTTCAGGGTTCCGTACGAAAATCTAGGATCGATCATTATACCCGCACCTCTGATGCTGAGATCTATAAAGAGTGCTCTGACTCAGCTAAGCCTTAAGAGAAGGGTTGAAATGAGACAAAAATATGCTCTGACATAAATCCGTCTTATTTTAACTCTGTCTTGAGTTTGAACTGAGTGAGAGTGCGGTCTATAGACTTCAGCTTAAGATTTCGGAGTTGTAAGCGTTTAAGCAATTAAATATCTCATATTATAAGCATCAACGGTGAAGAAAACATCGTGAGGAAACCTTGACGTCTAAGAATTCTCCATAATGTTCTAAAAAGTGTGTGAAGTCTGCCAATTTGTAATGGCATATAAGCCTTATTGCAAAGTGAATTCGCTTTGGGCTTTACGGTTAGTGGTTCTTAGTTCTCGAGTTACGGTACGATTTTGCCCATCTGCATCTGTCCGTAACAAAACTATTTATTCCACTAACCACTACTAATTTCACTAGTTGTCATGTCAATGCTTATTTAAATATGTATTCTCAAAAGGCTAGAAATGGAAGGTTGAAACATTGAATTATTATGTACTAAGCTTTGATTGAGGTACTAAGGTTGAAATTATCTTTCCTGAGGTACGGAACCTTCTAGCATAAGTCTGACTCCACATGACCCGTTTTATTATTTTAATATTACCTTATCTGAAAAAAATTTTTACTCGTATAGTTCAATCAATGATTTACTGCATGGCGCTTATTGCGAATTTACAATTGCGTTTTGCTGTAAGAACTTACCAAAAAATATATTTATCCCTTTATCTTGTGAAAGGGATAAATATATTTTTTCTTACTTTCATTTGCTTTCAGTAATTGTAGTAAAAACTTGCTAAGCCGATTTTAATCTTAAAATTACCACCACGATCACTAACACTCGATACCACCACTATGGCCATTCAGATTACTGATAGGTGTCGTGGTAAAATGAATTATCGACTTGTCCATTATAATTTGAATGACCTGCTGAGCATCTCCTCTGTTCCATCTCACCAGAGGAAATGTACCTAAGGTTCTGCACTGTAGGAAGACAGCTTTTATCCTATATGAACCCAGAATTAGCCATACCTTTTTTTTTATTCGATAACAAAATAGTCCTTGACTGCAATCTCACCTGATGATAAGCCACGATACAGTCTACACGCCATCGTGCCGGAACGCTAAACCGTTGGGCGGCACGTGTTTGACAGTAGGGTGGTAACTAGCCACGGCCAAAGCTACCAGACAAACCTGTCACGTTACCAAAGTTACGACCCTCCATACCATTTTGTCGACTATCGCTCCTCACAGCGATCACAGAAGAAATCGCTGGCTCCTCACGTCTGTCGCTTACGCAACAAAGCCGTGGCCCAGCCGCGAAAGTATTATTAGTCGAAGAGGTTAGCATTTTTGCAGCTTTTATTCTGTTTGTCGGTGAAATACCTATTTTATGAACTGCGGTCGCCGGCGCTCATTGTTTCCGCCGGTGCATTCTTGCTGCTTGCCCCTATTTCTTGGAAACTCGTAATCTGAGGCGGTGAAAAAATGCGCTTCACTCGTATTGTGAATGACTACTCGTTGTGATGGTAAATCAATGAGAACACTGGTTTTGCAAAATATTGAAAAAATCCTACTATAGACTTTTGCTTTGAAAAAAATTCCCTCTTAACAAACTCTTAACTTATTATAATTGTTAGTTGATTTTTAGACGATTTCTGCGATTTCGTTCGCTCTTATTTACCGGGATAAAAAGTAGTCTATGTGCTATTCCAAACTATAATCTATCTCTGTGCCTTTCAGCCATATCGGTTCAGTCGTTATGACGTGATTGAGTAACAAACATACAAACTCTCGCATTTATAATAGGTAGTAATTAATAGGACTAGATACTAGACTAGTGGTAGATTCATTGACGATTCAAAAGTGCTTGTAAAAGTTTATTTGAATAAAAAATATTTCTATTCTATTCTATTCTATTCTATTCTATTCTATTCTATTCTATTCTATTCTATTCTATTCTATTCTATTCTATTCTATACTAGAATAGGCTAGATGATAATAGGAAATAGGATTAATAGGATTTAATATACTAACATAAACCAAACAGCACGCTTTTATTTTTCACGGTTTTTTTCCTGTTTGGCCAGATTAATCTTCGGAACAGCTGAACTCATTTTGACAAGGCTTTTACAATCAAGTAGAGTACTTTACACTATTTTGCATTTTAAGGCTTCTAAATAGACGACATGGTCTGACATATAATTTACTGGTTTTGAATAACTAAATATTTATCAATCATATAAATTTCTCTTGGAAACTGTCTTTTATAGACATAACAGCACCCTGACCTTATGGGAAAGAGGTTGTTTTTGTTTATAACCTTGAACACATTATTGTAGCATATAATATTATAGCCGCGATAATCTAGTGGTTAGATTTCAGTCTCTTTTTCGAAAGGTCCAGGATTAGATTCAAAACACGCATTTCGTGTATTAAGAAACTATAGCTGATATTCGGGACTTCGTACACGTGGATTGAGGTTTTTTGGTGTCCCACGGGAACTATATTTTTTTCGAGATGAAAAGTAGCCTATGTTTTAATATAAGGTAAAGTCTATCTTCATTTTAAATTTCAGCCAAATCGGTCCAGTACTTTTCGAGCCAATTCATTACAAACATACAAATCTTTCCTCTTTATAATATTAGTATAGATTAAAAAACTTCAACTGTGAAGAAGTTTTTCTTCTCTAAAGTAAATTCTCCACACTTACTCCTAAATCTGTTACAGTCTAACAGTCAATGAAAGGCGCAATTTTAATTTGTAATATCTCTACTAAATTATTGAGACATATTTCAATGTTTTCAGTAGAAGAAAGTTCAACAATGAATGTTTTGTCATTTAGTACCATATTTATTACAAACCATTCACAATGCCGTATTAATAATAATTTCAATAGCTAATTAGCAATTTACAGTGTAGTTATATAGTGATGATGTACTTCATATTGAATAATAGGGTATTGTTCGTCTTCGTGATCTATGTAAAGACAATGTTATATTCTATTCGTACAGAAAGGGAAATGGTCTCTGTTTTCGATATTATTTACACTAATAAAATGCAGTGTGAATAAAACATAAAAGCCTCAATAGCTCAACGGGTAAAGGTGCGGACTGAAAATTGAAAGGTCGCAGGTTTGATCCCCACCCGTTGCACTATTGTCGTACCCACACTTGTCGTATCGTAAAACAAGCGTTCAGCTTATTTGGAGGGGAGAGGAGAATATCAGTCAAGATCAGCTTGGCTAATATTCTTTTAAAAAAAACATCAAAGCCCCAATTTAACCCGCTCGCGAGTCGCGACTCTAAAGAATCGAACACTGGACCCCCCGAAAAGGAGGTCAAGTTCTTATCCACTGGGCTTATCCCTAGTATAAAGTATGTTATTAACCACACAGTTATCTGTAACTTAGGAAATTTAAACTCACTAATAGTGGCGTCAATGTTGACAGCAATTTATCAAACTCGTTACTTGTAACCATTTTTGTTTTATCTAATTCACTTGCTCGTACCGACGTCTCGGTTTCAAGGCAATAAATAATGTGCTTTATCTATGTTTGAGTATGAACTTGTCTTTGTCTCCATTTTGACTAGTAATTTTTATTGTATTACGTCATAGTTGTCGTCATCGCCGACTTAGCGGCCGTCTCCCTACTGCTAAAATAGAAGTATGATACTAGAATAGAATAGAATAGTTTTTTATTCAAATAAACTTTAACGAAGTGCTTTTGAATCGTCAAGTGAATCTGCCACTGGGTCGGATTGTCGTTCCAAGCGAGAAGAACCAGCAAGAAACTCGGCGGTTGCTCGTTTAAAATTATTATGTTGTTACTGATATTGATAGCAGATAAGTTAAATTGTAAGCGGTTATAGCTTGGTAGTTTAGACGTCTTGTCGATTTTTCGTAGGCCTGGGTTCCATCCCGGGCTCCAATTACTGACTTTCGGGAGTTATGTGAGTTTCAAGCAATCAAGTATACCTATCTCTTGTCTTAACGATGAAGGCAAACGTGGTGAAAAAACCTGTATGCCTGAGAGTTGTGTTGAGTTGTTCTAATGCTCTCAAAGGTGTGTAAAGTTGCCAATCCGCACAGTAGGCTAGCAATGGGTTGAGATGAAAAAGTAAAAAACACAAAGGGTTTTATCTCAGTTAGGCCGAACGTCATCCAAAACGAGCGTCAGAAGATGTCCCAGAAATTAGCAACGCAAGTGCAAAATTAAAATTAAATATTTAAAATGCAGGCGCAATTTCTTTTGACAGTGAAATGACAAAAGTGCACAATAGGACAGCTTGCTCTTGACTGTTTTTTTGTTCATCACTTGTTTACCCTGAGCTTATCAAAGGAGTGTCGCTGTCAAATGCAATCAAAGGGAAGGGACTTCAAACATTGTCCGTACTCGAATATTATGATGAATACCGTTGACCTCATCGTTGACCGTCTCACCGAAAACAATGCAAGGGATTTTGTCATTTATTTCAAAAGCGATTACCACTAAATCGGTGTGAAGTGTGATGAAACTGTCACTCAATGTTGAAGGATGTATTGCTGACCAATATTCGGGCAATTTTTTGTGGGTCATTGAATATCGTCCGGTATTCATTTCCAGTTAGGTGCAAAAGAAACATTTGTTAACACTTTAAAGCGATAGGCGCCATGGAGTTCCACGTATGACGGGTTCCTGGAATTCCCATGAGCCCATAACCCTTAGGGCGAGCCTTTTGTTCAATGATAATTATAAGGCTAGAGACCGCCTCGCACTTCCTTTTGACATGATAACATTTTACTTAATTCTTCCCTTTAGGTGTTCCTATCTATGTATAAAGAAATCTACGCATTGGTTAAATGAATTTTTTTCATCCCACTACGAGGAGGTACTATTTATGTATCATTTGTTAGTTCATTAGTTTCCTCATAATTGCCAAAGTACTTTTTCGATTCTGTAGAATGATTTGAGATTCCCACGGGATTTTAAAAACTAAGTCTACGTGGATGAAGTTGCGGGCGTCAGCTAGTATGTCATAAGGTTTGCAGTTCAGTTAACCAAAAGATGATTTATGATTTCGAACGTACCTACCACAGGCTCATTGGTAGAGTTGCGAAACATTCGCACAATTACCATAACGGTGTGTACAGTTTAGATCTTGTACGTCCGCTTAAAGTACAAAATAAATTGGCCGCATTGAATATGCTAATGCTTAGACCAAATGTAGCTATTGGGGTTCCAAATCGGATTATTTGGCTTGGTCTGCTCAAGTTACGGTGTAGGCAGATGACATGACCTAACATTGCCGGCTAATTTATAGATCCATTCTATTGAATGCAAGATTGATTCGCAAGGTATTAGTATCAAGATTTAAGCTATTATTACTATCTATATTTCGTGAGAAAACTTCTCAGGCTCAAGCAAGCACTTTGACTCAGCCGTTAGCAATAAAAATTGTCAACCTGGTGGATGCATCGTGAGTGTTGAGGCGTATTTATTAGAACCAAGAATCTGAATAAACCGAAAAATTACCAACTATGGCGCGCATTTTTGGGCCAATGCTTCTTTGACGTTCCATCTATTGGTTTACAATTTCTTATTGAGAATCTCTGAAAACTGTTTTGTCTAAGACTAGTAACAAGGAACTACTTCCTACTTCCATGATCTCAAAACTCATATATTAACACTTTTATTTATCATTTGAGAGAAGACATTGTATTGTCCCAATTTTGTTTGTAATCTAAATATGTAGAAGGAAAAAGTGACTGACTGACTGACTGATTGACTGATTGGTCTGTCAACGCACAGCTCACACTACTGGACAGATTGGGCTGAATTTGGCATACAGATAGCTATTATGACATAGGCATCGGCTAAGAAAAGATTTTTGAAAATTCAACTCCTAAGGGTAAAATACAGTCCTTTATACAAATTCACTCTTTGCTGTGGCCAATTCCTCTGACGTCACTCGCATTTTAAGAACTGAAAAATGACTTTCGTGACTTGTAGGTTTCACGGCGGTGTGTACAGTACGGTAACTACAGTTATGGAAAAAATATCAAAATATTAGCAATAGTTTCTTAAACATGTTAATGACTTTATGCTGTATTCTCTAAAGTGCCTGTTCTAAAAGTAGCAATTACACTAACTACAGTCAATTTGAATGGTCACTTTACCAGATATCAACAAGTATTAAATGCAAATCAATCACATTCTACAAGTGCAATTTTATAAGCGAAAAACTTTATTACTTTATCCCTTCGAGCTAAAGCTCGAAAAAGGAGAGAAGGAAGAATAAATCATTTCCTCCTAACTAATATTATACATGATGAAATGTGTTTGTTTGTCCTTCAATCATACAACATGCGGAGTAGTAACGGAACAATGTGATTTTTTTCATGGGTGCATACTGCATGGGTCTGAAAGGTGCTATACATATATGCTACCTTTTATCCAGAAAGAACACAAAATTCTTGGATAAATGGGGATTTATAAAACTTAACTCGCGACAAAATCACGTGCAAAAGCTAGTCATAAAATAAATGCATCAAAGTTCAAACCAATCAACGTCAAAATGACATGTACAAGTAACTCCATCAGAATTAAACCACACATTAGAGACCACTAGAGACCCAGTGTCCTTAATATAGGCACAAGTCCATCTTAGTCTTACAAGCGTTCCCTTTTAATATCTACTGACTCACAGTAAAGTAGTACCAAACATTTTTCACACTCAATTTGATTACTCAATCTGTCATACGAAGCAATAACCAATTAATTTCAAACTACTTCAGTTACCACTGCCACTCTAATGTCGACCATATTGCCTTGATGATAAACAAAAAAAATACCATTTCTTTTATGATCTCGGTCCGGAATCATCGTGTGCGTTTTGATGATTTATGTTTTACCATCGAACTGAAAGTGTTACTATGCACTTGGATTAGTGGTTAGAACTCCATACGCAGTTTTAGTAAGGGTATCTTCACAAATGTTCGGACTGGCATATTGATTTGGCATCTTTTAGTATTTTTACTAGCAAGATTAATTATATCGTTTTCTGCTTTATTGGTACAGGTCCTTAGATCTCTTTAACATACTGACTGTGGCTAATCTATTTTATAATCACTACCATTGCTGCCAACTCATTAGTAATATTCTTCAAGGACTGCATGTTTATAGTCACCTATGTTATTACCCAGTGTTTTCTCGCTATTCATATTTAAAAACTAAGCCAAGAATATCTCTTAGGTATCTCCTAGGCTTTTTGTTCGATGTATTTGATTAACCACTTTGATTCATTTTCCCAAAAGATCAGCCAAATGTTCAATTTATACCAGCCCGAACATGTGTAAAATTACTCTAACTTGCTTTATATTAAGTAAGCATGGTATGTGTAGTTTTTGATAAATCGAGGCCGCGTCGACGGGAATGCTCAAGTGGCAAATATTGTGATTCTTTGTCGAGAAAAACACTTAAAATGTCGCGCGAGATAAATGTGTTTACAAATAAACAATTAGCATTAATTTGTACAATGCTATTTCAAGTGGCGTCTGCAGATACAGTGTTGGATTCTTACATTCCTTTTATCTTGCATATTTCGTTAAGGGTACTTGATACTTTGGACATTACTAATAGTCATTTATTTTTATACATTTGGCTGTGTCATTGTATAATAATTTATCTATCTAGTATCTTTTTTTTTCTATTCTTGATTGATGGATTTCAGGGCATCTAAATTTTGAGATAGTCTTCAATAATAAATATAATTAGTCTCATTACTAACATTCTCACTTAATATTATAAATGCAAAAGTGTGTTTGTTTGTTGGTTTGTCTTTCAATTGCACCCAATAGAACTACGGATCGACGTGATTTTTGGGTATAATTGAGGACATGGGCTAATTTTTATCTCGGAAAATCGAAGAGTTCCTGCGGGATTTTTAAAAATGAAATCGACGCGGACGATGTTGCTGTTGCGGGCATCAGTTTGTTCAAATATAAATCAGACAATAAACTAACTATAAACACTCACAGCTTCAAATTCGTATTAATTCAAAGTACGTAGAGCGGACCATCAAATCATCAAAGTTTTCAAGTAAATATTTGTTGGAATGAAATTGGAGGTAGAAAAATTTAAAATGGAATTAAATTAAATCAAATAGCGATTAAATTTCTCAAAACTATTCTCAAATGTGAAAAATGTGATGTGATGGATCGGAAAGTTTACAATACATATAAAGAAGCCGTACACAATAATTGCAGTTATAAAATACACATACCTACTCATCCCAGAATTCCCAAACGTGAAAAATAGAATCCGAAAAATATTTTACACAATACGAAATAAGTTAAGTCAATAACAAAAACCCCTACTTAAAATACACACCAACCTTTCTTCATCAACAATGCAGATTTTAATAGCCATTTAGATGACGTTATACAATCAAATATATTCTTTACTAACATTGTACTAAATCATAAAGTTGTATTTCTTTTTCTGTATGAATACTTACTAAGTTATTCACTTGTCCAACAGTTTGTCAAACGATAATGAACTTTATATCTTTAAGGATAGTGATATTTATTAGAAAAGGTTGTATTTGGTTTCAATCTAGCGATTCAAAGATCGAAGCTGGCGCCTATAAGCATGCTTGAGTTGGTGGCAATACTTGATAATACTTGAGTTCAGACTGAAAGGTAGGTTGTTAAAATAAATTGATATTGATATAGTCATATTTTGCTAAACTATTTTGGATCTTACTGCGATTTACTCCTGTTTTTAACTGACTTCAAATATGAGGAGTAGGTTCTTAATTCGACGCGTATTTTATTTTATTATTTAGCGTTAAGTAGTATCCACTCTTTAACTCCGTCAAATCTGAACCGATTTCAATAATTTTTTTTTCAAATACCAAATTATCATCACAGCATCATTAAACACTTAATTACAAAACTTCGACAAAAAGTTTTTAGGTATACCTAAATTTGAAAGATGCTTGCGAGAAACTGCGTGTGGACTAGTTACTTTTAATAATTTTTTTTTTGTAATTGTGTCCATTGCACTTGACAGTCATAATATAATGGTAATTTATGATCCAATACAACTAAAAATGACCACTGCCCAGGTAAAAGGAGAGCTACGGCATAACAAATTACCGTAAGTAATCATCAATCAACTAACTTTGCAAAGCAAAATAGAGTTTTGTGTTTTCTAATAATTTGTTACGCAACCATAAAGGTTCCATTCCTGTTTATAAAAGAATCGCCGATACTGACGCCACTTTCATAAACCACCGCTTAGCAGAACAATTCAAAAGAAATCCGCTTATACAAAAGGACAATAGTATCAAACAAACAGACAATAACAAAGGTATCAAAACAATAAGAAGACAAGTGAAATTAATCTTTAAATGATGCGAGGTAATGTTCGTTGTCGATTGCGTTGTTTCAAAAGCAAAACTCGCGTTTTTGTATCAATAGAAAGCATCAGTAAACATACCAATAATTTTCCCATAAGAGACTCCAAGAATTAAGACCCCTAACATACGTGCAGCAAATTTTTCGGGAATGATCATTAATTTCAGCTATTTTCAAAATTAAACAACAACGTAAGTCTTAGCTAAAATATAAAAAGACAAATAGAGAAAAACACAAAAAGAGAATTAATAAACACTTATTCACATTTTCTCAAATAATAATAATTATTGCTTAATCTCCTCTTTTGAGTCAGAGACTATGTAACTTTACTATCTATTTTCAACATTTCAAGTTAATCTTAACGGGACTTTAATCCGTCGTTTATTCGAAGTTAATTATGGAAATAAGCTTGTAGTAAAACGTCATAATTTGTCATCTCCAAACTGCTCATATGACAGATTTACGCACAGTTGTTAACGTTGATTTAAAAACACACTACCTTGTAGTCGATTTGACGCTAGAGCCTCTGATAATAATCAGAAAACTTTTCAATTTATAATGACTATGCCAAAGTTATTCTATACGGAAATTATTTTTTGGGGTAAACGTACTAATTTGACATCTTCATGCTAAATGAAAGATTTACGCACGATTTACGTGCTGCTGTTGTCCGCAACTTTATCGCGTAGAGTTTTTAAAAAATCCTCGGGAATTTCTGTTTTTAAGATATAAAAGGTTTCAGATATAAACTATGTTACACTCCAAGTCCTCAACTATCACGTTATGACATTGTTGCATGATTAAAAAAACCAACAAACAACCACCTTCGAATTTATTATATTAATAAGGATGTAGATGAAAAAAATATAAATAAGCAATGTGAAAAGACTTCTGTATTAGGTAACCGTTTATTGTGTATCCGAGGGATCCAAAGCGTGTGTACAAACACTTAATGAGGCGAAAAGTCAAAGGAAACGAAGTGTGGATGACGCCCACGTGAATTCCAATCATCAGTACGGGATATAACCGATCTCATGGGATAAGTCTATTAACTTTTATGTTTGTTAAACGAAAGGAGCGCTAAAAATCACTAGATAAGAATTGAAAATAGACAATCAATAATTATTATTAAATAAAGCTGCATAATTGCGAAAATAACTGTAACCTTTTTCTAAACCGCTGAATTTTGGGCAAAATTTGGCCAACCTGAGAATATCGAGAAGTTCTCACGGGAGTCTTCTAGATAGTGAGGAAATAAATCTGAATTTTGAATTAGTCATATTGGAAATTAAAACTAGGTAGAGCAGGTTAGGCAATAAGGTTATCTCTGACATAGAGAAAATAAGTAAAATACATGAGATACGTCAATTAATCTAGATTATTTTAACTGAGATCTAATTCCACTATTTAATTTAAATAACATAAAACATATGAGCAAACATATCTAAACTACTAGAACAGAGATGTGCTCAATACGAGCTAAACTAAAATATTGTGTTTCAAAGAAATATTGGGCAAAATAACTACGAGTATTAGGCTTCCGGTACGTATCTAGTGAACTCTATGAGATGGTATTACACATGACTCAAGGATACGTAATTAAATTCTATAGCAGCGAAAATAACCTAAAAATTGTGCTCAGAATAGACGAGGTAATTATAAACAGCATCACTTAAAACAGCATTAAATCGTATAACAAACAGATGGTGGTACTTTCACCCAGGGTCATGCAGTGCAACAGATCGCTCCGCAGATATCCCATTCGCAGGCAGCCGATATCAGCACCTTATCTGTAATTTAGACGTGTATTCTCTGGAAATATGGCCCTACTCCTGTTTAAGGAAGTGGATCGTAAGGTTAATTGTATTTATCGGATCAGGGGTCTATAGAGCATGGGAGTTTTTGAAGTGCACTGTGGCATTTTGGTTTTGTCTGCTTTAATTAAATTTGCTATTGTTATTTATTGTTTGATTTGCCTACTTCCAGTTTGGAGACCAATGCTATGAACGAAAACTGTTTGTTGGTTTTCTCACATCATTAGCTCAGGTTTCTGGGCTAAGTGGTCGTCCATTATTTCCACTGGATACATCTTAGTTAGCTTATTTTACTTCCACTGGATACATCGCGTACTCAAAGTTACATCAGTCTGTGGAAGTCCATTGCTGGGATAGCATTTGACACTCGATATTCTTGTAGCCATAAGCGTGTGACCATTTTCTTTTACTCACACCTAAAGCACTGAAGTCCTTCATAACAATAATGGATTTGGTTGTTATTTCTAATGTGGTCTGATATTGTGGTCTTGATATGATTATATTCTATAAATAGGATACTCACTTTTCAGTTAATTATCAGTAATCTCGATTATTGATTTGTAATTAAGACGTAATATATCTTTCAGATATACGGCTTTGCCTGTACAAGAATGTGGAAGCTAAGGTTAATTGTATTTATCAGATCTTTGGTGTAGCGCATGATTTTTAGAGGTGAACTTTGGCATTATGTATTAATATTTATTATAACTGCTACTATTTAATATGGTATTTGATTTCGAAAACTACAAATAATGTTATTAATCATAACAAAGACTATTCTAGCTATTCTAGACTTAATAAAAATAATTGTTATTGACATTGAAATCTTTAAAGTTTTTACTAGATATTCAAATATTTCACTCCCAAAGTTGACAATGCTTCAAGCTTACATCCTTACAGATATTATTAATGTGAAAGCGTATTTGTTTGTTGGCTTTCAGAGCAGAACAACGGATCGATTCGACTTCATCCGCATGAAGTTAGGATTAAAAAATAACCCATCACTCTTCGTCTTCAAGTCCTCAACTGCACCCATGCAGAAAATCTGGCCAATACCGTTGTTGAACTCTTTTTAAAAGCAGCATCCCTTTACTATTGTTTTCAAATTAAAAAGGTAACTCTACTCATGCAGAAAATCACGCCAATACCATTGTTGAACTCTTTTTAAAAGCAGCATCTCTTTACTTTCAAATCAAAAAGTTAACATCAACAATGAGTAACATTTCTAAAGTGTCACGCATTAACCCAGTAACCCATGAACAATTTCATTCAGAGACCTCAGACCGTACGTACATGCTTCTCAACAGGGCCGAAGGATTAAAATACATAATAATACAATGTACGTAAATAAATTACGTTTAGCATTAGACGACGTTCTGAGAAAGTTGACAACGGCATCCTGTTTCATTTAAGATTATGATATTAGAAATCAGTTCCCATTTATCGAATGTATTGATAGAAACATTAATGCGACGTTTGATTTATGGTATGCCATGGTGCGTGGTGTATTGCAAGTGGCATTTTGTGGTATTGCAATTTAATAAGAAATAAACTTGCTCATCTAAAGACGCGTATAGACGGGTTACCTAGATGCAATCCTTCAAAGGGACTAATGGTGTCACTCGGTCTTAAATTCAGACCACGTACCGCAAAGAGAAATGTGGGAACATCACTATACTGTTCTTACGAATCTTACAGACGAACTGGCGCAACATTTTAAGGTATGGAATGCAAATGAGGAGGCCTTCGATGGAGGAAAAACAGCGCTACGAGCAAAGAAGAAGAAAAGTCATATAGCCTTCTCGAGCCTTCTACTTCTTAAAGTCTGAAAGGCAGAAGCTCTATTTATTTTTCTTCTTTTAGAAGAAATGCACATTTTAAGCATTCAAATATCAAATCTCTTTACGGTGAACGAAAGCATTGTGAAGAAACCTGCATAGTTCTCTTTAATGTTGTCAAAGGTGTCTGAAGTCTGCAATTCCTCACTAACCCTTTTCATTAATTTCCATCCGCAAGGAGACGTATGCCCAGTATTAGGCCGATGATGGGTTGAGATGAATGAATGAATAAACATAAAACACTACTTCGGATCGTACAATGTAAAAGCACTCTGAAAAGTTTTTATACCTACATTGTTTAATGTTATCTGAATTTTAATATGAATTTGCAAGCTAAATATTTGGGTTGTTGCAAAATCTGCATAATCTGATAAGCTAAATACAGAGTATCGGATTCATAACACTGGCGGTGGGCATTGTTATATAAATGGCGAACTTGAGTCGACTTCTCGGTAGTGGGACGCATTTTGGGCAACCGTCGTCTGGTATGTCAAGGCTACTTTCATGGTACAAGGTCAAAGGTTCAAGATAAAGAAAATTCATTACTCAAAATTATTTATGAGCAGTAATAAAAGTAACCTTATTAAGCCGACAAAGTAGACAAATCTTCAACGTCTCCTGAAGATTTTCCGGTAATACTAAACACGTAAAACGCGCCGCACGCACCTTTCACTCCACTATTGCAATAATTCAGTGGAGTCAAAATCTCCTGATGATGCTCCGGTGTCGGAGTAAAACGTACGTCGAGTGTGTTTTTGAGGAGTTTGTGTGGCGCTACGTATTGGTTTTGTGTTGTTCCTGTGTTTCTTGTTATCTAAAGAAACGACGGTGTAGGGCGCGGGCGGCGCGGCGCGTGTTGCACTACAGTATTTTTTTTAGTTTAGCGGATTACAGCAAAATAATACTTTGTCTTTTAATACTATCATGGAATTCCACAAAGTAACGCCTGCTTCTATCCAAGATTTTCCGGTGTTGGAGAGTAACGTGCGTGAAGTACATTTTAGTAAGTTTGTGTTCTCCCACTGAACCCTTATTATAATCCTAATTTCATTATATTGATTCATGCGGTGATACTGGAGCAAAGCTTTTAACATCGCCCGCTTCAAACTCCGATAGATGTTTGAAATATGTAATACTTTCTGGATTACTGGTAATGACACCATACAGAGCTTTTTAATATACTTTACCCATAGTACTATTAAATTTTCACGCTAAATATAGTTTAAAACTAGAAGCAGTTATCTCACATTTTTACTGTGCTAAAAGTTAAAACGGCTTAAAATTAAAAGTACCTACTTTGATTCCGGGAGTTAACAAGAGTAATATCTCGTAATCTGTCTTTTAAAAACATGGCACTTACTATACCGGTTAAGATGTAGGTTAGGAACTAAATTGCGGCCTAAGTGTGATATTCTAAGCAGTTAGTGAATGAAATACGGTAGTCGTTTAGTTAAGCCCTAAGACAGATTAGTTTATTATTAGGCAAGACCTGAATGTTACCATGACCGGTCTAATTTTATTCTCTTAACTTATAACACCTGTAATTTGGATCGCGCATAAAGTATGCAGGGGAGCTTTGATTAATTTCTACACTAGTATTAACTGTATTTTATGGTGTAGACTGCTATATTCTGCATTCGTAGAAGAAAAAGTAATCCGTGCAGATCCGTGGCATATAGAGGTAAATCAATAGGCAACAGCAAATGTTATACCTTGTTCTAGATTAGACTGCTTTATAAGTTTGGTCGCTTTAATGTATCGAGGTCAGTTCTGAGGCTCTAATAAATAGTTGTAAATACTGCGATCGGAAATTTAATTATTTTTAGAAAGAGCTTTAAAACAGTTTGACTCTACTTGGATGGATAGACGGTCCCCTTAAGAACTATAATGCCAAAGTCAGCCAGACAGAAAGCTATACCTAACGGAGAGATTAGTTATTCAGGCATACGACTTCATGAGTCCATTTTTCAGTCCACGATGCATAACACAGTGGTACATTTAGGCCATCTTTTTGTTGAAAAAGATATTTTTTATTTTTTCTTATATTTCTTCCTACTCAATATTATGAATGCGAAAGGTTGTGAAATTGGATGGATGTTTATTACCTACTCCTTCACGCCACAACGAATGAACGGATTTAGCTGAAAGGATTGGAGCTAACTCATATCCAGGATTAACACAAAGTTTAAATTTAATCGTGAACATTACAGTAATAGTTTAGAGAATTCCCGCGGAAATCAAAAATCCTTAATCCACGTATACATCAGCTGGTAAAAAATAAAATTGCCAACTTCTCTATTATTAGCCTCCCATGGAATGGTATCCCATTAATTAGCCCAGTACCTGTACTAGGCTTTCCCACGCTAATATATGTACAATGTGTGTGTTTACTCTAATTTTAGAGCCGCTCTGTAGTCACGGAGGCACTGTCTACTTATTTGTCCCGGTTTGTCACACCTATAACAAACTATGAAAATACTTGTTACTCATTTGCTAAGCAATTTTGCACTATAAGATGACACTCCTAGAGTAACTTTTAAATGTCAATTCTTGTGTAATGGGAAGATACATCCTGGACTCCTGCTAATTGATTTTCAATATTACGTTACAGTGTTAAGCTTAGTTTTGCAATAAATGTGGGTATATTGTGAAAAAGTAATGTAGGGCTGTCGATGCGATTCGCTAAGTTTTTAATAAGTAGAGCAAATATTGTGTATAGTTTTAAAATATGCTACAAATACTAGGGAGAGTGGCAACACTCGCGCTGTCAACACATAAATTACGAAGCTCTGTGATTTTTTCGTGAAATAAATTATAAAAAGAAACTTATCAGTGTAATATTCGACTCTAATTAATAAATCCGGAAGAGAAGTGTGCAAGTGTAGTTAAATTCTTGTGGAAAGCAAAACATAAACGCTGGAAACAGACTTTAAAAACTGAAGTTTTATAACGGACAACGCATACGAAATAAGCCGTGAAAACTTTTGAATGTAGTTTTAGTGTAATTATAGTGTAATTGTGACATTAAACAGCTGTGAAATTGCAGTAATTGATAACTTTGCGAGTGAATTGTGGAAATTTTAAAACTTCCATAACCTCAAAGAATACAAGTGAACGGTTTCATATTAATTCGTAATAATGAACACTCAGCGCCATCTATCGACAATGCATAAAAGTAAGCTTTAAAGACATTTGCTATTGAGTGACGCGGTATTGCAAACCCAAACGTTATTTCTGGTGCATGCCAATAGAGGGCGGCATACGTCTCAAGTATTCGTCGCAATCTAGTTCTCTTGTTTACCTTTATTGACGACTTGACAAACGCAAGCAAATAAATAGTTAAAATTCAAAATGGAACAAATAACGGATATATTGAAAAGTATACAACAAGATATGCAAATACAGAAGCAAAAGTTGGATAATATGGAAAAAAGCTTAACAGAAACTATAAACAAAAAATTTTCAGAAATAGAATCAAAACACAATGAATTGAGCATGAAAGTCGAAGAGCAAGAGAAACGCATTGATTATATTGAAAAATATATAAGAAGGAAGAATATCATGATTTTCGGAGTGGAAGAAAAAGAGAAAAATTACCATGATATGGAGAAGGAAATTTTGAGAATTACTAAGGAAATTTTATCAGTCAATCTTGCTTCTTCTGAAATAGACTGTCTTCATAGAGTAGGCAACAAAAATTCTAAGATAAGACCAATAATTCTATCTCTAAACACAGTAAATAAAAAAATAGAAATTATGAAAAGCAAAAATAAATTGAAAGGTACACCATACTACATAAAAGATGATTACCCCAAGAAAATCTTAAATGAACGAAAATTACTTCAGGAACAAGTAAATAAATTAAAGCAGGAGGGGAAAAATGCCATAATAAAATATAACAAGATCATAATTTTACAAGACAGTACCCGACAATCAACATATAAAAGAAATTTATCTCAATCGCCGGATGACAAACCAAATAACCCCAACAAGGGATTCTTTAAACCTACAACTAAGAAAAATAAAAATAGTAACATCACAGAGTACTTAGAACAAAAAACAAGACAGACTGACAGTGCCCGAAAATATCAAGAAAATGCATAGGATACGGAAAAGGCCCCTCTCTACGATTCTACAAGAAAAATAACCTACGACTTTAGAAACTCTACAGCTCCCAGTACGGGTGGTCGCCGTGGGAGTCTTAGACCAAAACCCTCCATCACTAATAATATACTCTACATTGGAACGTATAACGTAAGATCTCTTGCTTCGGACGGAAGACTAAACGAATTGGAGCACTCTCTTCAGAATATTAAATGGGATATTTTAGGCCTCTCAGAAATAAAGAAGGAAAGCATGAAGATCCTTGAATATGGCGAATATATATTAATGTACAACGGAGAGAGAGCCGGTTTTAATGGAGTTGGTTTCATGGTTCAAAAGAAGTTGAAACACCAAATAACAGACTTTATACCTATTTCCGATAGAATAGTACGCTTAGATCTGTCATTTCAAAATCTAAATATAACCTGTATCCAAGTGTATGCGCCTACAGAAAAAGCCCCAGAGGAAGAGTTACAGAGATTCTACAATGACTTGAGCATAAGCCTAGAAAATACACCTCTCAATACTCTAATTATAGGTGATTTTAATGCTAAAGTTGGGCAACCAGTATCAGCAGATGGTAAAGTAGTTGGAAAATGGGGATATGGTAAAAGAAATTGTAGAGGTGAACTTCTCATACAATATTGCTTACAAAACCAGCTCTACATTACGAACACCTTTTTTAAAAAGAAAGCTAAACAACGCTGGACGTGGCTTTCCCCGGATGGAAAAACGCGAAACGAAATTGACTATATCTTGACAAGAAATTTGAAAGCATTATCCAACGTTCAGGTAATAGGAACTACATACTCTACAGATCACAGATTACTCAGAGCAAGCTATAATACATCAATCAGTTACAAAAAGAGCAGAACATCATTTGGTCGCATTGCATTAGATTTAACGCCTACAAAAAGAGAAAAAGCAAAGAAATACTTTGAACAAATAAGAAACGATTATACAACCGAGAATAAAAGCACAATACAAAAATACTCCGACCTGATAAAACATATCACACAAAGTACTGAACAAATACCTCAAAAGAAAAATATAACTGAAAATGATTTTATATTTACCAAGCAGCTAAAAGAGTTAATAAAAGAGAGAGAAGTGTTAAAAAATAAAAAGCATAAAACTAAGAAAGAAAGAAAACAATTGACTAAGCTCTATACAAAAATCAGAAAAAAGATAAGTAAAAATAAAACTAATTACAAATATAAAATAATCGAAGAAGAGCTGTTACAAAAGAGCTCGATAAAACGATCTGACAAACGTTTAAAAAAGAATAAAGAGTGGATGCCTTCGTTAAAAAGTAAGGATGGAGTTAAAGTCTCCAACAGAAATAAACTGATAGAGATTGCTTCAGATTATTATAAAAACTTATATAGCATACAACATAGAGCAAGCTCCCCAGAAATTGATTGTTTAGAAAACAGACAGAAACTGCTACCTCTGTTAGAAAGTGAAGTACGAGCGAGCATCTTATCCTTGAAATCCTCAAAGAGCCCAGGCCAAGATAGAGTCACAAATGATATCTTAAAAGCGCTTATCGAACCCTTAACACCCATACTTACGCCTCTATTTAACGAAATATTGAGCTCATGTTGTATTCCGGAAGACTGGGAAAACGCTATTATTACGCTTATATATAAAAAAGGTGATCCCTCAGAAATTGGAAATTACAGACCAATAAGCTTACTGCAAAGCGTGTACAAGCTATTTACAAATGTTATCTTGAGGAGACTAAGACCAACTCTTAATTCTCAACAACCCAGAGAGCAGGCTGGATTTAGACCAAAATACAGCACAATAGATCACATATTTACGCTATCCCAGGTTATAGAGCGATACAATGAGTTTAAACTCCCTCTCTACATAGCGTTTATTGATTACTCGAAAGCCTTTGACTCTATTTCACACGAGTCTCTATGGAGAGCCCTAAAACAGCAAGGGATTGAGAGAAAATACATAGATCTGTTACAGGCCATATATAAAAATAGTAGAGCCACTGTAAAGTTGGATAGGACAGGTGCTTCGTTCCCGATAAAGAGAGGCGTTAGACAAGGAGATCCAGTCTCACCAAATTTATTCACGGCTCTACTAGAGCACATCTTTTCAAAGTTAAATTGGCAAAATTTAGGGATTAAAATAAATGGGGAGTATCTAAATCATCTGAGATTTGCAGATGATATTGTGCTGATAAGTGGAAACCACGACGATCTCTACCATATGCTTAAAAGCCTAGACCAAGAAAGTCAAAAGTGTGGATTGGAAATGAATGCTAACAAGACATGTGTAATGACAAATAGTGTAGAGATACCCACGATAATTCAAACGCAAACAATTAATTACGTGGAAGAATATACATACCTCGGCCAAAACATATCATTTGCTGACCACACCACAAAAGAAGTAGAGCGGAGAATCAAGATCGCCTGGGGCAAATATTGGTCTCTTAAACATATTTTTAAGGCAAAAATTCCACTATCACTGAAAAAGAAAGCAATGGACTCTATAGTCCTGCCAACCCTTTTGTACGGTTGCCAAACCTGGGCGCTTACAAAAAGAATTATACAGAAAATACAAGTATTCCAAAGAGCGACAGAACGGAGTATGTTAGGTATAAAGCTGAGCGACCGCGTAAGAAACAGAGAGATTCGAGACAGAACAGGGGTGACTGATGCTGCGGAGCTCGCATGTAGGCTGAAATGGCGTTGGGCTGGCCATGCGGCTCGGGCAAGGGACGGCCGGTGGAGCGAACGCATGCTGCACTGGTGGCCGCGCGACCACATCCGCCCACGCGGCCGCCCGCGCGCTCGATGGAGAGATGACCTGGAGGATGTCGCGGGGCCCACGTGGACGAGGCTTGCTGGAGAGAGGTCGAAGTGGAAAAGGATGGAGGAGGCCTTTACCCGAAAATGGGTACCCAAATAAAAAATAACAACATTTGACATTTAAAACAATAAATTTATTTCTAATAATATAAATTATAATTTATGATTTGACTTGAAATAATTGATTATATTTGACAAATTAACAAAATAATGAAATTGACTTATTAATAATTTAAATAATGTATTTGACTAAAATATGTATGTACCTAACAATCTTGGGAATAAATGGCTATTTATTTATTTATTTTATTTATTTTACAAATACTATATTGTAGTAAGAGCGCATAAAATTACATTTAGGTAAAGGGGTTAAATATAATGATCACCATAAAATGCTTTGATACCCTTAGTTCTTTTACCAAAAATATATACTTAACACCAGATAAATAACGTCTAAAATTACAATAGTACTAGCTATTTTAGTCACGACTGCACTTCAAATTGTATTCGAACACCAAATGTAGTAAATGATCACCAAATCTTAGCGAGCAAATTAATGCGCTATTTCTGCCTAAATAAACCACTATGATTGACATAAAATGTAGGCTTATTACCAAATGAAGCATTATGATGCCATATTAAGTTATGTCTGCGGCTTACGATCCTCTCCCACCACACCGCAAGCGCCGCGCACGCCCGGACACGATCGCCAATTTAGTCGCGTGCGAGCACTTGCTTTTATTGGGTGTGTTTTGATATCTATCTTCTTTGCAATGGCGAATGAAAACTTAGCGGGACCGAGTTCGTGTGCTCCGCTGTTGAGTACTTCATCGGAATCAGATGAAGACGAATATAAAATCACAGAGCATACGAAAAAACGTCGAAGGCAAAATAAAGTTTGGGTTTTTGAAAGAAAATTTATAACTGTGCGGAGCGCTGAGGAATTTATCAAAAATGAGAAGACCTGGTCAATACAAAAAATTCATACGACTGAAGAAGGAGTAAAACGTTACTATCGTTGTAACAAAGTGAAGCTTCGGGCTGAAATTCAGTGTTCTGCCGCGATTTATCTTTTATTTGACGCATCGTGTGATGATATATTATTATTTCGTACTGAAACATGTCACGACCATGAAAATTCTGACTGTCAGTCGACTAGGGGAATAAATGAGGCAACGAAAAAGGAAATAGAAAAACTATTCGAACTGCGTTTGAAACCTAAATCTATTATGAAGAACTTAAGTAAAATTAATGGACTAGTTCTGCCGACTAAGTTACAGTTAAACAATTATCTTAAAATCATACGTAAGAAAAAATACGGGCCATCGGTAATAAGCTTGGGACAGCTTGAATTATGGTTAAAAGAAAACTCTGAAATACCTGATGACGGTCACGAAGTTTTTGTTTTGGCGTATGAAATTTCTGAAGATGATTTAGATCAGAACTTCCGGTTCATGTTAACGACGAAATATTTAATTGGTCTATCACGCCAATGTTCTGTTCTTCACGCGGATGCCACATATAAGCTCATTTGGCAAGGGTTTCCAGTACTTGTGATTGGAACTACAGACAGAGATAAACATTTTCACCCATTTGGATTAGCTGTGACAACAGCTGAACGAACGGAAGACTTCATATTTTTATTTTCCGCATTAAAAAAAGCAGTTTTCTCAATATTTTCATACACTTTAAGTTGTAAAGTTTTGGTCTGTGATGCAGCGAAGGCTATACAAACTGCCTTTGCGTGCACATTTGGAACAGATACAGTCATAAGAATGTGCTGGGCGCATGCGAAAAAGAAGATGCAAACAAGAGTAGAGCAAAGTGTGCAAAAGAAATCCCAAAAAGAGATCTTACAAGATATTGATGCTTTACAGTGTGCCTCAACTCAGGAAATATTTGATCGAGCCAGCGAAAAATTTTTGGACAAGTGGAAAGCCGAAAAAGATTTTGTTACATACTTTGAAAATGAATGGCTAATACTAAATCGTTTCTGGTATTTGGGCGCATCTCTGGGGACTCCTGCTACAAACAATGCTCTGGAATCTTTCAATAAAACAATAAAAGATGGTGGCACGCTTCGTGAGCGTCATCCTTTGGCGCGGTTCTTAGTAATTGCTTCTGATATAGTCAAGGACTGGTCTAATGAATACGTGATTAATAATACTGAGAGACGGTTCGCTCAACTGCCGACAGTATCTTTAAAGATGTGGACAGAAAGTTACCAATGGGCAAAACTGTCGAAGCAGGTGCCATTAAAGAATAGTACTGAGCTAGTTTGCTCATACAGAATTCCAGCTGGGTCGGATTTAGATTGCAAAAATTATGAAAAGCCATGGGAGACCTTTGACGAATACAAAGAGCAACATTTTAGAGAGTGGGAAGTTATAATGCCCCGAGAAAAGGAAAATTGGTTACACGGCACATGCAATTGCCCAAAGTTTCTCAAAGATTACATTTGCAAGCATCTCGTTGGATTGGCGATTCGGCTTAAGCACGTCCAGCCACCTTCAGAGGCCAGAGCTATTCCGATTGGCATGAAGCGCAAAAGAGGACGACCAGCCAAAGCTAAGAAAGCATTAATTGTGCAGTGAATTAATACAGAAGACTGATTCTTCTTAAGATTTTTTAAATGCTTATTATTAGTTTAGTTTTAAGATCTTTGAACTGTTTATTATTAGTTTTAAGAGGACTATCTTTTTAATGATTGTTTCAATAATTAAAAAAGGGATTATTGAAATTGTAAGAGTTTTATTTTTTATTTTAGGTATAGCATTTGGTTGTAAACGAAACGCTCAAGATAATTTTTTTTTGTAGTGGTTAATCAATTTGGAGACAAAAAGGTTAGGAGTAAATTTACTTTACTGTGTTTGGCAAAATATTTTTTTTGCCGAGGGTAATTTACTTTAATCGGATAACGAGATTTTATTTTTTTGCATTTCATTTTAAATTAAAATATGGTTAATAATTTGGTTTTCATTAACTATTTTTGGGCTAACAATGAGTTTTTTGGAGCCAGTTTGCTTAAATAGGATAGCAAGATGTAAAAACTTTGGTTATAATTTTACATTAAAATGCTGTTTTAATTTTGGTGATCATTTACTACTTTTGGGTTAACAATGATTTATTTGGAGTCATTTTGCTTAAATAGGATAGCGAGATGTTAAAACTTAGGTTGTAATTTTACATTAAAATGCGGGTTTAATTTTGGTAATCATTTACTATTTTTGTCTGTTATATGTTACTATACCTGGTGGTAAGTTAAACATAAGCCTTAGGTAAAGAATAAAGCCTCTATAGCCCAACAGTTAAAAGGCGGACTGAAAACTGAAAGATTCAGGATGACAGTTCAGTCTCCACCCGTTGCACTATTATCGTACCCACTCCTAACGCAAGCTTTACGCTTATTTGGAGGGGAGAAGTGAATATTAGTTATGTTCATCAAGGATAATATTCCTTCAAATGCGAGTTGGATTCGCATACAAAGGGTTCCGTACCAAAAAACGCTGAAAAATAACCCGTTTCTAGTAGCCCTAGTAGGGGCCTAGTAGGGAGTCCCCTTTAATTTTTAATTCATTTTTATTATTACTATTAGTTGTAACAGCGGCAACAGAAATACACTTTCTGTGAAAATTTCAAATGTCTACCTATTACGGATCATGAGATACAGCCCACTGATGGACAGACGGATGGATGGGATGGGATGGATGGGACGGACGGAACCCTAAGAAAGCAATTCTTTGGGAGATTGTAGTAGCTACTTAAATATAGGCAATAACCTAAATTGAAATTGTCATCTGACTTTACAAATTATTATTCATGCAGTCATTTCAACAATTTAGAATATTTGCATTTACACAAATTATCTTAACAACAACAAATTATAATGTCAGATCTGATATCGAATCAATATCCGCGATTGATTTTTGATAATTCAATTTTATATCCATTTTGCTGAGATTGTCACTTAGGATTGTCAACGTTTGACGCGATGAAGTATGATCTATTTTTAATTAAAGTGTTAACCTACACTTAAAGGAAATATCCTAATAGATTTATAAATACATATCAAAAATTCCGAAGCCGGCGGGATTCGAACCCACATCTCTCGAGGTTCGCGCCCTGAGTGTGTTAACCGTCACACTACGGCCACATTGAACCACACGTCAGGCACGAAATTAGTGAATTAGGGAATTTTTGATATGTATTTATAAATCTATTTTTTGTTAGCTGGCCCAAATTATAACAAAATATAGCAAACGTCGCGGAGAACTGCGTCGCCTTCGCACACCTTTGAAAACATTGTGAAGAATTCTCAGGAAACCTTTCCTCACGATGTCTTCCTTCGCCGTTACTTAAAACTAGATCAATCACTCAATATCATACAAAAACACCACCCTTATTGGTTCTAATCCACTCCAGCGTACCGTACCTTAGTGCTACTTGTATCGGTAACAAAATATTCATAATAGATTTATAAATACATATCAAAAATTAGATCGACAACTGTAATGTGTCGCTACTAGATGTCGCTAACAGTTGCTATAAAACTGATTGAAAAAGTAGATACATATCACTAATTTCGTAGCTGACGTGTGGTTCGCCGTGGTGTAACGGATAACACACTCGGGCGCGATTCCCAGAGAGATGTGGGTTCGAATCCCGCCGGCCCCGGAATTTTTGATATGTATTTATAAATCTATTAGGTTATTTCCTTTAAGTGTAGGTTAACACTTCAATAAAAAATTAAAAATATTCATATTGACTTCTGGGTATGGCGAAGGTAGTAAACATTTTATTTACTAGCTTCAAGCAAACTTGATGACGTAAACTATTATAATTTACTTCATGTTAAACGCCTTGTAGTCACATTTATTGTATTACCCATACTCGAAGAGCTAGTTAAACATTTGTTTAAAGCGCTTTGTCCACGAACTTTGATAGTTGGTTGTCATCCTATGTGAGCTTTACGAGAGCGAGTTCAACATGATTACAATGCGGGGCGACGAAATTAGGCGAAAATATTAGGATCTTGGTGTAGACAGACGGACTGTATTTGAACAATCTAGGTACACCAACTGCAAAACAGCAGTTTAGGTTTCTAAGTAGGTGTTTAGTGTCATAAAACGAACCTACTGTCAAAATTTCAAGTTTCTAACTCATTTGGGTTAGAGTGTGCGTTGATGTCAGTCAGTCAGAGCAAGTCTTTTTATAAGTATAGATAACAAGTAGCAATTAATTTAGCATTTCTTTGTCTATTACTAAAGTGTTACAATATCTTAAAGAAAGTTAAATAGCAGTAATAACAATTTCAGATACATATTATAATAATCTCAATCAATAAGAAAACCGCATCTAAATAAATTTTTAACGCTATATTTAATGTTTTAAATGCGGTTTTCTTACACAAGGTTTTTAAGCAAGCAAAGTCTGTACTTGTACAAGCACTTCGAGCTAATCGTTGACTGTCTCTTTAACTAACAGGACGCAGACAACCGCAGTTGACATGATAACAAAGGCAATAACAATAAGCAGTTAAATTGTGAAAGTTTGATTTAAGTGTGGCCTGAACTCCAAGTGGAGCTGAAGCCGAGCGTCATTCAGAAAACCTTTCTGCCATAACTTCCAAGTACTTTAAACTGTACTATTATATCCTAGAGATCTCTGGGTAGCGATACGGTTATTTTTTTTTCTTCGCGTTGTTCTCTACACTTATTCATTCAATGAATGCCAATAGCTTCCATTCAACTTTATCGTTAAGTTTTACTGTGTACCTCGACTGAATAAATGTTTTTCATTTTCTTTTTTTCTTAATGTTTGTGTTGTTTACACATGATATACTTAATTCAATTTCTTTCTTTTGTTTTTATATTACATTCTTTAAAGTGTGCAAATCTAAGAATTCTTTTAGAAAAATAATCATTTCACTAGAGTCTAGACTAATAAAATGTTTCACTAGATTAATCTAATAAGATAGTTACGAGTATGAATCGATTTTATATAACTATATTATGTTATATCCCTAGGGATATAACTGTATCACTAGTACAACCATGTGTGGTACAACGAGTACTACGATATATCTATAGATAACCTACCCATAAAGGGTTTTTGTGTAATCACTTTGGCGTCATGTTGGTGTTATGTCCTAAACACATTACAAAGTTTTATAAGCATGAATAGATGATTGAATCCGTGATGTTTAGGATGCCTATGCTATGAATGATGGCCGGATAAGGATACTTAATGTATCCTTGCAACTGTGGAGAATACCTATGCAAATCTCAAATACTATGATAATGTCATATATAATTACCATATGTGTATGGTTGTTTATTAAATTCTAAAACACCATACGCAAGAATATCGCAGTACTGTCGGTACCACGATCCATGTAACTGAATCGAAATAATTATCGACATTTACAACTACATTTTTTTTAATATTATCTGAAATATTCAAGGGACTTTCGTTCGACACGGATAGCAAAATAGTTTATCGTAGTATGTACGCGTCTTGTATTATACAGTTCTGTTGTCAAACCAGGTTTTACGAATCTCTTTCTTTGAATAACACTTTTTCATGGTATTTTCAACACACTGTCTTTTAGGTAGTGCTCTTCTCTATAGTAGTATTTTTGAAACCAACAAACACACTGTCGCTTTTAATCATCAGTATATCAGTATTGGTTTGTTGGTTTGTCCTTCAATCACACTGCAATAGAGCAGCGGATCGACGTGTTTTTTTGCATAGTTGAGGATCTACAGAGTTACAAAGGTTACTTTTCTACACACACCGGAAAATTAAAGACTTCCCGTGGGATGTTTAAAAACTAAATCCACGCGTACGAAGTCATCGCATCGGCTAGTTATAAATATGCAGGTGGTAAACTATGTGAACAATAGTCAGAGAACTTCGTATACTAATCTCTTTTGAAATTGTAAGTGGGCCCTGCAATTACGGTCCTGTAGTACTTACATTACCGCCCGTTAGTTACGGACAATACGCCAGGTTATATAATGCAAATCATTCGAGCGCACGGCACAGCATCTGTCCGTCTGTTTGTCACTTTGTTTTGATCTCGAATTAGCATTTAAACGCCGCGCCGTGGGCTCGGTTCATTGGTCTGGGAATTGATGTTTGTTTTTCTAAAAACAGACATGTCTAGTTAGCGGTTTAAATTGCTTAAGAGTCTACCGTAAGATCGAGTTTCGATGCATACGTAGCTTTGCTTTAATTTGGAAGCTACATGTATCTAACATGTTGCTAATGTCATATTAAATTTATTAAATGTCTTTGCAATTGGGGTGAGATATTATTTAAAAGTAATTGCTGTTAAAAATTGAATTATAAGAAATAGACCTCAATTTTTTTGTCGTTCCTTATTAGAGACTGAGCTTGCTCTAATTTTTCTGGTTTATTTTTCGAAATAAAAACCAATTTGCAACTTCGATACAAAATTTAAATTCGATCAAGGTGAAAAAATTATATTTGCAAAGATTCATAATTGATATTATGAATCTTTGCAAATATAATTTTTTCACCGACATTCGTCATAATAATAATATAATGATATACGCAAGTAAATCTATGCAAGATTTTTGCATTACAGTGCGCAGAAGCAGAACACCAGAACAAAATCGATAGATGAAATAAAATATATCCGAAGCCTCGTGTGAAGCGCGAAAGATGCTAGCGTGTAGGAGTGTAGTAAGCGCCAAATACATTATGTATTCTAATAACTCGTAAGATATTCATATTTAAAAAAAATGGCTGTATCGTCCCAGTAACGTGTATAGAAATTTTATGACTGTTTAAGTGGCATTCGCAAAAAAAATTAATGAATCAATTCTTTAAAATATCAATGTTAATCTCGTCACATCCTTTGTAACATGAATGAAAGCCATTCAGAAGTCAATCGTCACCACAAAAACTTGGTGTTTAATATTAATTCACCTGTGTTTATTTACAACTCTAAAGTATATTGACTCCTATTCCTTTGAAAATAAAGCTTAGAATCCTTAAATGTTGATTTTATTTTGCTGCAAAGGTATTTTACAATGAACGATAAGATCACGACTATTGTAAGACAGGATGTGTAAAAATGGAAAGCCTATAATTATAAAAAATAATAGAGTATGAATTTTGCTCACAGAATTCTGCGCGTAATGTAAAATAATATACACATTATGGAAATATAACGAAAGCTTTCTATGCAGATATGAAGGCGAACAAAACACCGAAGAGAATTTCCACGTACATATTCAGTGACGAAATTCCACTCTGGCCAAAATACATAATAACAGTTAAATATATTGGTTAATATATTTAATTGCAGTTCATGATCTTTAAATATTGATACAGCTGTAAATTATTTTTCAGAAAGAAGTTAGAAGAAGACTGATGTTATTTGGACAAGGTTTAAGGCACTACGCGAAACCCTTGTGTGTGGCGCTTCATACTATAGATTCGACTTTGAAAAAAAAACAAATGAATTTAAGCTCACACTTTTTTAATATGCTATTACTTGGAGTTGCTACTTAGAGTTACTTGGATAATGCTGAGCTTAAAATTATCTCTTCGTGTTTGTTTTTCAGTTCGATCAGAATCTATTCTAATTCTATTTATTCCTTCTCCTATATTATTAAAACCTTGATCCAATATTTGTTTTTTTTTTCTTTTCTGGTTGGTTGCCTGTAAGATATCGCTTTTTTAGCGATAAAGTCGCCTATTCTACTCTATTTTTCTACTCAATTTCTATTTTGCTGGCAGAGCGACTTATCTTACTTGTTGTTAACTTATACGTCTTACCTATAGGTGTACAATGTAATATATTTCATTGATTCATTAATTCGAACCAAATACCCATTTTGACAGAACAAGCTGACGAAAAGCTTTTAGAACATCATATAGAATATATTTTGTAGCAAACATTCTACGAGAGCTTAAATCGTTACCAAACGCACATCGTATCGTACGGTATAAAGGTCCTTGCATAATAAAGATATTATTATCTGAGAATAAATAAATTGCATTTCGTATTAATGGCAGCCGGTGTTTTACAAGACAATTCGATTCACGTAGGCTTTCTTGTGCTCTTTTAAATGTGTTTAAAATATATTGTATTAAACGTGTAGTTTTGTCCTGAACCTGAGTGAAGATAACTTTTTGCGTGAAACTCGTCATTCGAGATTTTAAGATTTTATCAAAATTAACAGAACCCCGAGCAAAACACTGAATTATTTTTTTTAGACTTTTGTAATTTAACGAAATAATAGTTATTTTGTTGGATTGGTCATTTTAACGTAGTGAAATTCATCATCAATCTAATTCCATTAATGAGAATTTAAAATTAGAATGATTTATTATTATAAAAGTTCATTTGATTTTGCTTGTTTTGTTTTAGTCTATGTCTTTTTAGGGTTTGTTTGTTTACACATGCGAAAGTATGCTTGTTTATTGGTTTGTCCTGCAATCACACAGCAATAGAGATAAATAGAAATTAATAAGTTAAAAATAAATTTAATAAAATCAAATCTTTAAAAAGTAAGTGTGTAACATCCCTAATAGCACGCTACGAATAATTCCTTGTTTAAAGATCGTTGTCAAGTTTAATAAATTGTTAGATAAATAAATAATTGTGGTATCACAACGAACAAGTATTAATGAGAACGATGATTGCTACCTACACTGGTATTTATTAAATTTATTGGAATGATCACAAATTGACTAAGGGCCGATTTTACCGTCGTAAAATATGTCTTATCCGAGCAGATTTTCAATACAAAAACTGTCAGAATGGCCAATAATGTTAAGCCTCGGTTAAGCGTTACTCGAAGTTGGTGAAATCGGTACATAGTCAAAACTATTCACTCACTCGTTTAAACTTAACGTGTGATTTCTCGAACAAACCTTGACGTAAAATTCATGCCAAATTCATGTTATAAATTATTATATCGAGTAGTAAATCTTAGTCTTAGTCTAAATGTCAATTTCACCATCACCGACGTTTATTTATAAATGTGATTTTTAGCAGATTTCCAATACAAAAACTGTCGGAATATCGTTTGTTACTTGGCGTTGGTGAGAATTGCACTTAAGTGGTATTTGTGAGATGGTTATAATAGAAATTGTTATTTATGTAAGTTAGTTTTAGTTCTCATAAGAATTATAATCTCCCATTAAATATCTCTCTTCCAATTTAATGTCATTTTCATATTTGTCATTCAAAAATTGTGCGTACCAATTTTGAAAATACATAAATCAGAAATCAAAGTCTAAATGTTGCATATTCACAGTAAGTAATGTTTAAGTTTCAATTCCAATTTTAGTCATTTCATTTAAATGACTTCATACACTCCGAATATGGTAGTAAAACTATTAAAACTTAAATATGATAGAAAATACGCTGAGAGCCGGTAACTAGGAATACTCAGCAAAGCCTAACTTATAATAATTTTTTTATCGATTAATATTACATAAAGGGTTATGCTGTTATAACAATATTATTATAATCAACGCTTATAGTCTCAATTTTTGCCATAAGATTAAATAAATAAAAATAAATAAATAAAATAAAAACATAAAGGGTTAAACCAAAATAAGTAAAATATACGTCCGCTGCTAGTTTTGTGTGATGACCATTTTAAAATATTTTCCAATAAACTCTTAAATTCTTAGTAAACTACAAAAAGTGTCATGTTTATGAAGTTATGGTTCACGCAAACAATTCAACAATTCATTTTGATTACAGAATTATTGACTTCTCTGGTGAAGTAGTCTTAAAGTGGAAGGTCTTGGGTTCGATTCCCGATGGAGACAATTTATAAAATATCTTTGGTCTAGTCTGGTGGGAGACCTAGCTACCAAACAACATTATTCTACTACTGGTAATATTATAAATGTGGGTACATCGTCCAGTCACGCAGCATAGTGCACGTGCTATTTTCTGCTTTGGGTCACATATTATAGTCACCCGCTCTTGAACTAAAAATTTTAAACCGAACACAATCCTTATCAATTTTATAGGTGATCAAGATCTGCATTAATATTCACCGCCGGCTATTTAGGATATCTGGAAACGTATACCTCTGGTGTAACAACCAGATACGAGCCTATAATTCATTAATAAATGCTAGAAGCTAAATAATTAACCGATTTTAGGAGTGGTTTATGATTTCACTTTAATTGCTTTATTTTACTTAAGCACGTTTTAGATCACAGCTTAAAATTTTAAAGGACCACGTGACCACGATCTCACGACTAATCGTCGTTGTCGTTGGTCGCAAATTTTGTCGCGGATGCTCATACGATGAAGTGGACTTTCCGAAATTCCTACTAATGTACAAAGACTTTTAGTTTCATCAACGACTTCGTCGGCCTGGAGGTAACTTTTTGAAAATCTCGCGGGATTTTTTGTTTTTCCGGAATAAAAAGTAGCCTATGTCACTTACCAGGTTTTCAACTATAACCATGCAAAAAATCACGTTGGTACATTGATGCGTGATTGAAGCAGAAATCAACAAACAAACACACTTTCGAATTTAGAATATTAGGAACTACATAACTATATCCATGCAAAAAATCACGTGGACTAGTAGCTCCGATGTTGCATGACAAACCAACAAACCAACAAACATATTTGTAATACTGATAGCCATAAACGTTCACCTTCACACTCATCATCTTAATTTTGATTTAAAAACCCACTAAAACACTTAACGCATTTAAATCAAAGCCTATAAAAGATTGTGTTGTGTTAAACGTACTGGAGCCTTATCAAGAGCAAATGAGCAACTAATCTACTTTCTCGGAGTAGTGAGAGAACGAAGTAACAGACATTTTAGAAGTCAAAGATTTTATGAAGCGACTTCCAAAAAGGTTCTCAATTCAACCGGTATCTTTTTTTCTATAATAGTTCAATACATTTTCCAAATAGAAAATGAAAGAAGATAGTAAATTTTACTACGGCTGAAATCTACAGACGTTAATTAGTTAGACGTAGTTAAAACGAGACAAACTTATGTCAGAGCATATTTGTGTCTCGTTTTAACTTCTATCTGAGTCAGATCACGCTCTATAGATCTCAGCATAAGAGCTTAAAAATCCCTGAATCTTTTACTGTAATATCTATATCCATATCTGATATCTTTTTATATTTTTGCTAACTTCATTGCTTATTGAGATTTTTCTGCTACACTGAAGATTTATGCAAGACTTATATAAAACTTTTTAGACTTTTTGCTTAAATCAACTTTTGGGTTTCTCTTTAACGAACAGACTTTTATAAATTGCGTTTTTCTCGAGTGTTTGAAAGTTTGAACTTGTCAGTTATTTAGTTCTGCGTATAATCTATCTAAATTTTTACGATCATCAATCGCCCAAAAAGATGAGTAGGTTGTGTTAATCACCAATTAAGTGAGCAATTAGTGAGAGATTAATCTTTTTGTGCTCAGCCGGCGCCTGCGATAATTGTATTGGGTACCAGCCGACAAATTGGATACAATTTGAATCCTTTTTCTTTTTGTAAGGAACCGTTGGATAGTGTTTATTTAATAAAAAGAAACATTTTGTAATAGTGTTTCAATTTTACATCCTACTAATATTATAAACGCGAAAGTTTGTAAGTATGGATGGATGGATGGATGTTTGTTACTCTTTCAGGTAAAAACTACTGAACTGATTTGGCTGAAATTTAGCATAGAGATAGATTATAGTGTGGAATAACACATAGGCTACTTTTTATCCCGAAAAATAAGAGAGTTTCCGCGGGAATTACAAAACCTTAATCCAAGCGAACGAAGTTGCGGGCATCAGGTAGTCTTGTTATATTATCTGTGATCAATTTGTGCGAGACTAACTTACTTAGTACCAAAATATTTTCTGTCTTTGATTTGCACTGGAATTTTATCCTCATGTTATAAGCTTTGTGCCTACATAAATAGATGACTAGCTTAATTACTACTTCATTACCCGAGATAGGTCTTTTCAAAGTGTCAAACCCTTATTTTTCCGCGATAAAAAGTATTTCCATCTTCATCTAGTTACATCCATGCGAAAAACTAAGTTGATCCATTCCTCCGTTGCTAAGTGATTAGAGGACCAAAAAATAAACAGACAAACAAACAAAAAACACATTTTCTTACTTATGATATTAGTAGAAATACCCAAAACGATGACACTATTCTCTCTTTGGGTAGCAAAGATTTGAGCTTAGCAAGCACCCTGCAACATAATCTTTTATTAGAAATTAAAACACATTTATTTTCATACACAAAACTGCAATAAAATACTCGGCTCAATTGCTTTTTAGCCACTTCCTGCCACCTTACAAAGGAGCATATTTCACACATTGTTTGCACCACGACGCCATCTCTTTCCCCTCCATTAAATTCGATAACCCTTTCTCTCTCACCCCTGAATGTGTCCCTGTGAGAACCTTTGTAATTATTTCCACGGGGCGGTGTGAAGTCGGTAATTAGGCGACGTTTACAATCGTTCACATCATAACGATTAAATTTGATTATGACCGAGTCGATAGCTGAGCTGCATTGTATTGTATCGATTTCGATTAACAAGACCCTATGAATACTGTAAGCGAAGTGTGGGATGATACTCAAATGCCAATAAAAATGTTGCACATTACCTATAGAACGTCTGCATATGTCCTAAATAAATAGCGTCAGCAGCACAGTGGTGAGAACGATGAACTGAAACCCAAAAGATCGATGCTCTTCTCAGCAGAATTAGCATTCCGACCCGGAGGTAGATTCTCGACTTGTCATAAGAGCCACAAGTTGGCCTACATGAAATAAATAATTTTGAGTTTGAGTTTGATGGCTTCAAACATTTTATATCTGCTCCAGACATAAAACAGAATCATCCTTTTAAACCTAAAAGAAAGATCAAAAATTTTACGTGAATTACACAAGAAGTTCATACTTAACAGTAAACACACAATAATGACAAATCTACATAATAATAAAATATTATGTTATGTAATACACAGTGACCTAACGCGATCAACCAATAGAATTATGGCGTAATTTTCAAAAAAAAAAAACATTTATCCATAATTTATTGTCCGTTACCACATTCCGATAGCGGCAGAATAAAATCAATGTTTTCTAGAGCCTTAACATTTTGGCAATTTATTTTACATCAAACTAAAATGTAGTATAACTTACTTGGTATTTTTATGATTTACCGAACATTACAGGGCATGGATGTGTTCAAAAGTAATGCTTACTCACCATTTTTTGAACTACGTTTTATTAAATATTCAAATAAACAGAGAACTTTTTAAAGCTCTAACAACTATAAGTAGACACTTACACGAACTTGGTTCAGTAATTGAAGTTTTAGAAAATGCAAACAAGCACCCAGCGCTCTTAGAGTCGTAAGAAAGTGGTTCCAAACCCAATATGGAATAAGAGGACGTCTTAAACATAACAATGTTAGTTTAATCTCATGATATAACATATTTCTCAAATCTCGACTTCAAACCTAGTCCGCTAAACCAAACAGTTTAACGTATAATGGAACGCACAAAGGGCGCAAAGCATGTGAAGAACTCTATCATATCCAACGTGGACGCGGCATCCAAAAAAGAGCATTGTCATAAAAATGAGAAAGGTTAAAAAATCCAAACCACCCATGTCGATTCCGGAGCCACCGGCAATAAAAGTGACCCACAAAAATACATTATTTACTATTATATATCGGCAAGGCGACAGACGGACTAATCACAAACCTAAATACAAACACGAAAACCCAAACCACGTAGGTGTAAAAGGTACGGGCGGTAGTGGCGACTTGTTTGATGATGCCATAGAGAATGTTACTTCTAAATTCGTCGGTAACAATGAATAGCATCGGCCAATATTGACCGTAGCTTAATACATTCGTTCCCACGGGGTCCTGGTGCATTTTTCTCATGTTACACAACCTCAGTTCGTGTGGTGCTGAAGGGCGCCTGGTGAATCAGTAGGCCAAACAGATTGACTCTCAAATATTGTGCCTGATTATTCGAGTACTTTGGGCCGCCTGCGAGGATAAAGGCGGCTTTTAGCTCACAAAAGACACGCTAATTGTAATGCTTTTTGTATAATCGGAGTTTGATCCTAGTTTAACAAGTTCACGAGTCTTAGGCGTCCATTGGATGGATTGGTTCTGATGAGTGATTGACGGTGCAGAGTAAGTTGAATAATTTTTTTATTCGATAACAATATAGCCCTTGACTTCGATTACAGCTGATGGTAAGTGACGATGCAGACTAAGATGGTAGTGGGCTAATTTGGAAGGGGTATAGTACATCCCACCCTTAAACTGTTTCTACACGCCATCGTGCCGGAACGCTTAATCGCTTGGCGGCACGTCTTTAACGGTAGGGTGGTAACTAGCCATGGTCTAGCTTCCCACCAGACCAGACCAGAGACAATTCAGAAATTATAAATTCCCAAATTACTCCCGCCGGGAATCGAACCCGAGCCCTCTCAATTATAAGAGCTAAGCGTTCACCACTGCGTTAGGGAGGTGGTCGGAGATAAAGAATAGAGTAAGCAGTATGGTTGTCACTTTCCAGCTGGAGTTGCGGCGGTGCGCCAGGGAGGCCATCAAAAATTACTTCTAAAAGTTTAAAATCGATCCCGGGCACCTCTTGAAGGAGGGCATAGTATTAACCACTAAGCTATCATCGCTGCACATGACGTAACTGTAGATAGTAATTTTAATACAGACCCCGTAATCAATTTACATAATGCTAGTACAACTAGTAGTGTAGTAGCAGAATCGATCAAGATAAACTCCCTATTCGGTGTGTATGTTTGAATAGGGTTCAGAGTGTCAAACTCATTATCATTCCTCTAAACCGACTGTTTACTACCAGATAATTTATGTACTGTGTGTTTTACGTGACTACATTCATAATTTTCTCATCAAGATTGTAACCCGATAGGTTATGGTCCCACTCGTTAATGTTACATATTCAATATATACCGGAAATCGTTAAAAATAACACATTTTTCTACGTCAATAGTGAAAATAATGACAAAAATTATTTAAAATGACGAAAATTACTAAACATTGGAATAACAAAATAATATAAAAAGAAAAAAAATCAAGAATAAGAATAATTATCATGTTTATTCCTCGGTTATACACGTTATTTTGCGATGGTAAAAAAATTGACTCTTTGTATTGTACATATATATAAAGTGAAAACTTCAAATGATAATAAAAGCCATATTCGAACAAGAACGATGAACCAGCAGAAGTATATATTTGAATGAAAGAAACTCATTTAAATAAAAAAGTTCACTTTAAAGCAATCTAAGCATTACTAATATCCTGTTTGATTTAACAGAACATTACCAAGTTACGAAGCGTAGTCTAAATGCAATTATAACAAATCACAGTATTTGCATTACACTCGCATTTTGCGTTCGGACAGACGTGATATTTTGTTAGATGCACTTCAAGGGTCTAGTAACTATTAATTTTGAAACATCTACTCAATTTTGAGATTTCAGGCCCTCAGAATAAACACTAGAATCGTTTATCGATGGTAAGGCAAATAAGGTGGAAGCTAATTTTTTAGCCGACAATTATCTTTATGTGTGCGCAGGTAAAGTAGGTTTTGATGAATGTTCCGATGCGAGACGCGCTGAGAGATTTCACTCGGTAGAGAGGCTATTGAAAAAATAAGTTCAAAAAATCTATTAATCGACTACTTTTTGTAAAAAGATAAATTTTGGGCTCGTTTCGCTCGGGCTTATATTCCACGTAAATCCTTACTAGTACACTAAGAATTTTTTATACAATGTATAGAAATAATATGTCCTTGTTATTTGGAATTTGAACTCTTTACGCTTTTATTTTCATTTTTGATTTGCTTTTGTTCGCGACTTCATCCGCGTGGAGTTAGGTTTTAAAATTCCAACCCATTGGAACCCAAGTTTAAGGTAGCCCAACTTTAAACGTGGGTTCTGGTGGGAATTTATTTTGGAAGTCACTCTCCAAGTACTTAACTATACTCATGACAAATGAACACACAAAGACACTATGGCACTTATAATACTTACCTATTATGCTCTGCCTCTGCCTCGTTGGTCTAGTGATTAGCAAATTCGACTGCGGATAACGAGGTCCTGAATTCGATTCCCGAGTCAGGCCAAAAAATGTATTAGGTTTTTCTGTCAAGAATTTTCCAGTACTAGCCCGGAGTTAGGAAGTTGGCGATGAGCCACCCCCATGCCTCGGAGAGCACGTAAAGTTGTCGGTCCTGCACCCGATCTCTTTCCGGTTGTGTCGAACTTTCCGTTCCATCGGACTCTGAGAGTAAGGGATAAGACAGTGTACCTGTGTTTGCGCACGCACTTGTGGACTGTAATAGCTCCCGCGCTAGTGGCTAATCTCTGTGAAGATTGGCCGCCATGGTCGGGAGGTCATTATTATTATTTTTATTAGTAAGTATATTTGTGAATAAACATTGTTTCAAAATTTTAAAGCTTGTGTTTCCTTACATACACATTACATTACATACATTACTAACCAATAACACATTACACATTATACATTGCTCGTGTACATTACATATGATGATCTATGACTAACTACAAAGTTTGGATATCCTCGGTAGTCGTGTGAAGAGATGGATGTTGCAAGCCCCCGCTGCGTTGTTTGCTACACTTGTCAGTGACGGGATGCGCATTTATCAAGAGCGCGGACCACCGATTCTGCAACGCGCTAATCTCTGCACGTCGTGTGCGAGACGCGTATTCTGTGTCATGCTAAATGATGGCTAAATGTTACGTCATTATGATTTATGAAATGCCAACTGAATAGGCGTGGTCATTTAGTAGTCAGGGCGCGTAGTTTTTATTTATTTATTTATTTATTTTTATTTTTTATGTAGGAAGGAATTACAAGACAATATATTATATTAGAAGAAGTAGACATAGGTGAAGCTAATCTCTAAAAAAAAAAAGAAATTTCTTCCAGCTTCCCTTGAAAGTGAGTAAGGTGAAATTATAGATTGGTATAGGTCAAAAATGCACATCACTACATCTATTAAATCTTCTCTCTTCTTCTCTGCGATCTTTTTTAAAGCCAATTGAGAATTTATGTGAGTTTTGGTAGGTATACTGTAATTTAATGTATGCGAAATTGTGTTTGTTGGTTGGTTTGTCCGTCAATCACGCTAAAACAGAGCAAAGGATCGACATGGTTTTTGCATGAGTGTAGCTGTTGCGGATCTGGAAAGTGCATTTATCAAGAGCGCAGACTGCCGATTCTCCAACACGCTAATCTCTGCACGTCATGTGCGAGTCGCTTATTCTATGTCATTTTAAATGATGGTTAAATGTTATGTCATTATGATTTATTAAATGCCACCTGAATAGGCGTGGTCATTTAGTAGTCAGGGCGCGTAGATCTTTTATCTATTTATTTATTTTTATTTTTTATTTACACATAAGGCATTACAAGACAACATATATTAGAAGAAGTAGACATAGGTCAAGCTTATCCACAAAAAAAGAAATTTCTTCCAGCTTCCCTTGAAAGTGAGTAAGGTGAAATTATAGATTGGTATAGGTCAAAAATGCACATCTATTAAATCTTCTCTCTTCTTCTCTGCGATCTTTTTTAAAGCCAATTGAGAATTTATGTGAGTTTTGGTAGGTATACTGTAATTTAATGTATGCGAAATTGTGTTTGTTGGTTGGTTTGTCCGTCAATCACGCTAAAACGGAGCAACGGATCGACGTGATTTTTGCATGAGTGTAGCTGTTGCGGGCCTGGATTGTGCATTTATCAAGAGCGCAGACTGCCGATTCTCCAACACGCTAATCTCTGCACGTCGTGTGCGAGTCGCTTATTCTATGTCATTTTAAATGATGGTTAAATGTTATGTCATTATGATTTATTAAATGCCACCTGAATAGGCGTGGTCATTTAGTAGTCAGGGCGCGTAGATCTTTGTTAAGCCTAATTGAGAATTCATGCGAATTTTGCTAAACTGTAACTAATGATTATGTTATCCTTGCTATTGTTATGAATGCGAAATTGTGTTTGTTTGTCGGTTTGTCCGTCAATCACGCAGAAACGGAGCACCGAATCGAAATGATTTTTGCATGGGTCTAGTAGAGAATCTGGAAAATGCATTTAACATTTAACATTTTACGACCTCCCTGGCGCAGTGGTGAGCGCTGTGGTCTTATAACTGGGAGGTCTCGTGTTCGATTCCCTGTGGGGACAATTTGGGAATTTATAATTTCTGGATTGTCTCTGGTCTGGTCTGGTGGGAGGCTTTGGCCGTGGCTAGTTACCACCCTACCGTCAAAGACGTGCCGCCAAGCGATTTAGCGTTCCGGCACGATGGCGTGTAGAAACCGATTAGGAGTATGGGTTGAATTTACACTGCTATACCCCTTCCAAGTTAGCCCGCTACCATCTTAGACTGCATCGGCACTTACAATCAGGTGAGATCGCAATCAAGGGCTATCTTGTCACCGAATATAAAAAAAAAACAAGAGCGCGGAATATCGATTTTACGTATTCTATGTCACGTTAAATGATGTTTTAGTGTTACATCATTATGAATTATTATAATAGTATTCAATTAGGTCTGGCTTTCCTTTGTGAATTTATGCGAATTTTCGTATAGTACGTAGGTACGTAGTTTCCACCAGCCAAAGCAAATAAAGCTGAGTTTCCGTTATTATCAGTAACACGCTCCGCTTCGTCAGCTATCAATCCTTATTATATTACAAAGTTCTTGGAAAGATCTAAATCGTTAAGAAATCAATATATTACGTATGTTACATTAATTTAACTTGACGTAATTTCAAGAACATCATTAAATCACGGTCACAAATGTGTCAGGCTACACTTGTAACACAATGTGATAATTTATAAAGCTAATGATTAAATCTAGGCAGTTAGAAACCTAGGCGTGACAACTCCACTATAAATCAAGGTTCTTACAGCAACATCCTAAAGGTGGAAGCAGACCAGACGCGAGACGACAACGCGGCGAGATGGCACGTGTTCAAAGCTGCTCCTAAAACTTGAGAGCTCTACCTACTGGTAGGGTGATTTGCTAAGCGAATTAGCGTTCCATTACGATACCACGTAGACACATTACTAGAGTAGGTAGCCCTATTTACTTTATATGTGCTTATGTATTTGTTAGTTTGCTTAGTTAGTCCCTCAATCACAGAGCAACGAAACAACAAACCAGTGTGATTTTTTGCACGGATATATTAATAATATACTCTTTTTTTTGGTTTTGGAAAAACAAAGGATTCTCTGGAAATTGAATCTTTTGTAGATTAAAATAAAAATTCAAGACTCAAAATTCAAAATTATTTATTTCATGTAGGCCAACCTGTGGCTCTTGTGACACGTCAAGACTCTACCACCGGATTGATAAGTTTGCCGTATATTGATATTACAAAAAAAATATATATATATGCAACGTGTAACAAAAGTGTGGGTCAACCCTGAAGGAGGTGAATGAGGAGGTGGTGAGGGAAATCATATTTCGACCTATGTTCCTTGGGGAAAATTGTTCAGTTTCATGAGCACATTGACCTCATTCAGGGTTGACCCACACTTTTGTTACACGTTGTATATATACGCGACAAATCTCCTCCTTTTTTTCGTCGGTTGGAAATAAGCGTTCAGTGTGAAGTTCAACCACGCAGTTTGTCCCGGGCCAAGCTTAACAATCATCGCCGCAGTTCGATCATCACATTACTCATACGAGAACAACAACTGAACACCGTCAAATAAATATCAATCTGACCGTTAACACGGTTCACTTTGTATGTTCTGACATTATCTAGGATTTTGGTCACGGACCATAAAGCTAGAGCTATTCTGTAATAACACAGCCTCACTGATCTACGCTGAGACAGCAACAAAATGAAATTTTGTCATTAAAAGACGAGAAGGTAATCTTTCCGTTGATTTTGACATCATCGACTAGTAGCCTTCGAAAACTGAATCGGTTTTTGAGATAACTAGGCGCTGAGAGAGTGGTGGCATATTTAAATACTTCATCATTTTATCACTCTTCCGGCCACAGTCAATTGCGACGCCGTAAGTCGCTGTGTGACATCTCTGTAATAGACCTAAGTATTGTAATTATCTGAATCCTTCTAGTCATATAGTTAAAGTTCACAAACTGAACGTATAAAAAATTATTCTACAATTTGCATCGTAGACTAATTTTTTCTTATACGACGTCGAAATCACTGACGATGACAGCGTATAACAGGATAACATTGTTGTTTTCGTGACAGCAAAGTGATAAATCTCGGGACACATTCTGACACGTCACTTTGACCAATTATATCTATAACCCAAATTAAATCATGAATCATGGTTCAAGTGGCTTATGTGTAACACGGCATTGGGACAATTAATAGCGCTCAACGCGTAGATTTATTGACTAAACAACAGTAGTATGAGGTTTCCATCTGTGAGCCCTACAGGCCTCTTATACTTACAACAGACTTCCAAGCAAAACTGCTGAAGTTCCGGCAAAACTTAATAGAAGCAAAACCAAAACAATCTGTCACGCTTGTTTTTAAAAAAACATACAAAAGATAGGTGTGACAGACTTTTTTTACTACGATGGCAGATGTCCCACCAAATTTTTCTTAAAATAGATAAAATTGGCAACCAAGTGTAAAAATACTATTGCTTATCAATAATATAATAAATACTGTTGCTAGGATAAATCCTATCACACTAAGCTTATATTGTACCTAAACAATATGTAACAAAAACTCTGTCGTTCCTGTGAGCTACGAAATATGCTCATGAAACTGAACAACTTTCCCCAGAAACATAGGTCGAAATATGAAAAATAGTAAATTAATCAGCGGATCGTCAATTTTGTATGGGAGGTCCACATTTTTTTATGAGCACATTTTGTAGCTCACAGCAACGACGAGGTTTTTGTTACATAATTATGTATGACTACTACACAGTACCAATTTATATAAAAGAAATTGAAAATCCGCGTAAATTCAATTATAGTGTCACCGGCTCGCGGACCAACTAATTAAGTACTTATTGAGTACCTACCTAATGAAGTTGGTAAAATTAATTAATGAATGGTGAAAATAAAAGCTACAACTAGTTCTCTTTTGTTTTCAGACACGTCGCAAAGTGTTGAGCGGTTAAAGCGCGCGCAATCACCAAGGTATGTGGCTGGCGAGAGACGCGCGACGACGACGGCGCGGGCGCACGGGCGATCGTAAAAAGCTAAACGTTTTACGACATTCACTCATCTGTCATTGAGCGTTGGTATCCACTAGACTCTAGAGCGACCAGCCCCTCGATATCTGAGGGACAATCAATCAAACAAAAATTTAAAAAAAAAAAATTGAACTAATATCACAAAGGATCTCAATTCGCCATTTTGATATGAAATAATTCACTTTACTGCACACATATAAAACAAAAATAAAATAAATAACATTAGGTTCCAACTAGGCAACCGTGTTACAGAGGACAATATATGATCTGAGATAGAGTAAGGGTGCACGCAAGTTTATGTGAAAAAAAAAATCAAGAAAACACACAAGAAACGACATTTTCTGTATGTTAAATAAATTTATAACACGTTGTTTATCCGAATGTATATGTGTAATGTAATAAGATATTATATTTCCTTTGTTGATACCGAACTGCTTTTATTGATTTTTTTATTGCTATCTACATAATATTTTGAACTAGAAATATCCTGAAAAACAGTACTTTCATAGTCCCTCTACCTATAAGACCGTACTCTACAATTCCTACATCAATGATCATAAATCTTGATATAACATGTTTGAAAAGTATTCGCGAATGTTTTTGATGGGTATCGTAATTTGTGTGAGTGATAGATTCATTTCAATGATCTCAAGGCGCAATGCCCACCAGTGGAGGCGTAGAATCATTTTCGAAAATAACTTCCGAATGCAATACCTACCTAAGCTTAGGTATCACCTCATTCTTTTTTGGAGTATGCTGCTGGCCTTAGTGGCCGTTACAGCGTCACCGGACTGGGGGGCGAGGGCGAAGCGTCGCCGAGGGGGTGAGCCCTAGGGCTGGATGACGTCAGGGGGCAACGTCCTCCTAAGGGAACCTCCTGTGAGGCTCCGACCACGGCTTTGGATGACGTTAGGAAGTAAGGGAGGAGTGGCTGGACTAGGTTAGCCCGTACGCCCCCGCGATCGTGGTAAGGATCGACGCCCGGAAGACGTTAGAAGTCGGAGGCCTCGTCTTCGCTGGAAAAGACGCTGTGCAGAGATTAACAATGTGTATGGCCCTGCCTGATAGGGTGCGATGTTAGTCGTTATCGGGTCGTCAGGGTCGTTAAGGTCGTGCCTTTTATCTGGTGGGTTATTGCATCGGTTAGGTAGTTTGAAGCCTCAACCACTAGTGGGTTGGGGTGTTTGGCAGCTTTCTCCAGGTATCACCTTAAAGCTTCTTTACCTTAAAGATTCTTTTACTTATACCAACCAGTAGCGTGAGAGTATCAGCCAATCAGAGTTGACTGCGGTCATATTGGAGCAATCATTTTTCGACAATCTCACAGCTGAATATTAAATACCAAGTTCTTTATCACATCTGGTTGTATACGTCGAGCCAAATTAATGATCACAAAAATCTCGCCGACAGAATGACACCTCGAAATGTCACTCAAACACAAAATTAAGATAAACGGAGTATTAATGTAAGCGGCATTTAGCGGACGGTGACAAAGACACACTTAATGGAAACAAATTAGAGCAGGCGATATGCGTATGCGCATCATTTGTCAAAATAAAGTGGCGTGCTGACGGCCGGTGACAGCTCAGTCGCGAGTGACAGCGCGCGCTGACAGCTCTTTGACAAATGACGTTACACTTTTACAGTTTTGTTAGTTCATTTACCGTGCCTGACGTCAATTTCATGTCAGACACACGTAACTTTGCCAGAAGGTGCATCAATCTGTTTTCCTTTAGTTGTCTTAAACGATAATCAAGTGTTTTCTCACAGAAATACGTAAGCGACGCTCTAAGCACAGCGCATAGGACTTTTTTATCGCACTCTAATGATGAAACAGTGCTACAAGTGAAGAAGAAGTTGAGGCAAAGTCAACTTTTACTTTACCTCAACCCTGCTAAGTCTGCCAACTTCACACATCTATGAGAACATTGTGGAGAACACTCAGAAATGCAGGCTTGTACAGAAGGTTGAAGTCAGACCATCGCCGCGCCGCTGTATTCCCATTATACAAGACATAGGGAGAGCTTCCATCCCTACGTCGTTGATATTCCACCTACCAAGCGCTTTAAGTCTTCATTCCTGATTCGCACGGCTAGGGTCTGGAATGCTCTTCCAAGATCTGTGTTTCCTAACACGCACAATTTGGGTATCTTTAAAACAAGAGTGAATTGCAAGCATCTTCTAGGCAAACGCGTTACACCATAGACCACATCATCACTTTCCATCAGGTGTGGTAGTGGTCAAGCGTGTGCCTATAATGTATAAAAAAATACCTATTCCTATTGCCCATTATTTGTTTTCTTCTCTCTCTGCATTGTCATCCTTATTACTGAGGGTCGCGTCCTTGGCACGGATCACCTTCTCCCATACGATGGTTTTCCAATTCGTTCTATTTTCCGAATTATGTAGAGCGGCGTGGAAAGATGTTCCAAGTGCAGTGCTGATCTGTTTGATTTGTTTTCTTAAATCTCATCCAAAAATGTTATCTAGCGCAGGGCCAGCGGAATTAGTGTTAAAATGTTCGCGGTTCGCAAACAGCGTATTAGATTTTTATCGTATGTCGAAATATAGAGATGATTTATTAGCATTCCCGATACCGAAGCGATTGATCTACTTTTTCGTAACACCAATTAAAGTGAAATTGAGGACACCAACACACCACGAGATTCAGATTTTGATTTGATTGCGTGCTCTATTTTTCTAGGTCTATTGACTATTGTTAAACGGTTTGACCTCTGTGGTGCGGCGGTGGGAAGGCCCGCGATTCAAGTTTTAGATTTCGAATTGCTTTTGGTTATTTTCTAGCTTGACTACGCAATTTCATAACCAAAGGTTAACTGGAAGAGACTGTATTAATTAAGTGCTAAGTTTGCCTTTGTATAAACAATCAATTTTTTTGTTATTATTTACTTTATTATTGATTTTTCAAGACGTGCCGCCAAACGATTTAGCGTTCAGTTACAATGGCGTGTAGAAACAGATTAGTGGTTGAATGTACACTGCCATACCCCTTCCAAGTTAGCGCGCTACCATCTTAGACAGAATCGACACTTACCATCAGGTGAGATCGCAGTGAAGGACTATCTTATCATCCAATAAAAGAAAAAAAAACACTTCTTTTGCTGTCAAAAATTTCTGTGCCCAGTACCCACACTATATTCATATAATTAGTCGATAAATATCAAAAATCAATACAATTAACGACAAAGGGGTATTAATAAATTTAAATAACGACACACATGGCGCACATTTTAACTCTACCATTAGAATTGTGACCATCAATCTTCAACATGAAAGGCTGCCGCCAGTGGTACCGACAAGGGGACATAGAAGAGCTGCGCACGAGTTGATATAATGTGATGTATAAATTTTTCTATGAATTCATTTGAATTGTTTATCTCAGCAAATGTTTTATCTGGTATGCTTGGATTAATTTCAAGTTAGAATAGCGCGGAAATCATGTAAAAAACCGGTCAAGAGCAAGTCAGACTCGCTCTGCAAGGGTTCTTTAGTAAGTAAACGTAAGTAAACGTAAATTAAAATCATTTAGTTCAAGTTTTCAAGAAACTTTATTTGTAAAATATCAAAACGAAAAAGTGTTATTTTTTCTGTAATATTCTCTAACCAAACGATTGCAAATTGCAAAATTAGGTACCTATTATAGTATAGTTACTGAAATACGAAGATCTTGTGACAAATGGATAAACAGACACCGTTCCATTTTTGTTATTTGACGACAAGTCAGCTCTTTATTATCTACTAGCTTTTGTTCACGGCTTTGCTCACGTTAAGTTCGATTTTTAAAACTCCTATTTTATTCCTTTAGGGGTAAAATTTTCAAAAATCTTTTCTTAGCGGATGTCTACGTGATAATAGCTATCTACATGCCAAATTTCAGCCTGATCCATCCAGTGCTTTGGTCCAGTGGTTGGAGCTGTGCATTGATAGATCAGTCAATAAATCAGTCAGTCACCTTTCCCTTTTAAATATTTAGATTTGATGATCTATATAGATGGAAGCTAACTAACTTGGTTTTATTTCGCAAATAAGACAATTCAACTCTTAAGTATATTCGCAAACAAATAAGATGCATTCACAGCTGAACTCAGGTCAAGTTCGTCTAACGCCTTTTGATTGGCGCAAATTGTTCTTAATGCTTTTGTTCATTCTCAACCATGCTCTCACTTATTACCAATTTAAGTTAAGCCGTCATCCAAATATAGTTCGAACGATTCTTCTCCTTCTTCCATTGTATTAAGATCTGATGCATCGTTAAGAGGTGGTATGTTGTTTGTCGAGATGCGTCACTACATTTCTCGTGGTGATGTTTTGATCAGCTTTATCGGAATTGCCGCTTGCCACTGTTTCATTGTCAATGTTGCAGTTAACTTCACTTTCTATATCAAAGTCCACATTATTTCAATTTGCTGTGGCGATTTTCTTCTCCAATTAATAGTAATATTGATCGCAAATATGTAGTTGATTTTATTTATAAGGAACTCTTCCACTTCGCAGAAATTATTTTCGATCTTATTTCGATAAAGTACATTACAGCGGAATTCCACGTGTGAGTCTTTTTGCTAGATTTGTCTGTCGCCTAAAGGTATTGTTATTTCAGTTGAATTCAAACCTTTTGGAATATGTACTTATGTCGTGGAAGACTCTCAGAAAGACAGAATACATATTCTATTATCTTATTAATATTATAAATGCGAAAGTTTGGATGTATGGATGGATGGATGCTTGTTACTCAATCACGCCGCAAAAAGTGAACCAATTTGGCTGAAAGGCACAGAGAAAAAACAAATAACTTGGAGTGTAAGCGTTAGAAGAATGAGAAAAAGTAGATTTGTAGTACCAAGAGTGACTAATTATTATGGTAAAAGACTAAGCTGTTATCTAGTGCCAAAGATATTTAATAACATAGACTGGCTTAGAGAGGAGAGGAAGATCAGTGAAGGAGCCCTTAAAAATAAACTAAAAGAGGTTTTTATTAAGGACTCCTTCACTGATTGACTATTGACTATTGTTAAGTGTTAGTTATTTTATTGATTATAGTTCATGATTAGTTTAATTAAGTTGTTGTCAAAATTGTAATTAGGTGCATTAGGTTTATAACTTTTATGTATAAGAGCGCCAGCTCGCCATCAAACTGGCTGTCCAGTTTGGCGACACAGTATTTTTAAGTTTATTTGTGTACCTAATTTATTCAATAAATTAAAAAAAAAAAAAAAAAACTACTTTTCGTCCCGGAAAATAAAGGAGTTCCCGCGGGAGTTAAAGAACCTTAATTCACGCGAACAAAGTTGCGGGCATTAACTAATTTAAAATAAATATTTCTTGAGTACCCTAGAGGTGAAGTAAAGAGAATTTTTTCGAAATACTATCCCAAAGGAGTAAAAATGGGTGGTAAAACTCGGATGGAGACTTTTCAAAGCTAAATCCGCGCATACTACTACTACATTACTATTTGGTAGATTCAGGCAATGCGATTGTTTTTCTTTAAGATACAGCTGTAGTTTTATCGATAAAAATAACTATACTAATCCATCATTGTTCAGAGTACTCGTAACAAGTGTATCTGAATTCTGAAGCAATCTGTCATCACCACCCATCACCACCACACTTCAGCGGCGATCGACCGCAAATTCTTTATAGCCAATAAACACGCCAATACTACAGATGCAAAGTAGGTGGCTTTTTGGTTCGTCTTTGGTGCGGAAACTTTTTTTTTGTGTTGAATGTAAGAACACCATTTCTAAATGCAGTCCTAGATATTAGCACCTCTTGATTAGCACAACTTTTTGAAGCTGTGTACTCGTGTGCGTGCGCGTGCGCGCGTGTGTGTGCGCGACACGACTTTGACGGCAGGGTAACTAGCCCACCAGACCAGGCTAGAGACAATTTAAAAATTATAAATGAGCAATCCCCCGCCGGAAAACGAACCTGAGACCTCCTAGTTCTAAGACCACAGCGCTCACCACTGCGCCAGGAGGGTCGTAAGATGTGTGTGGTGTATGAAGTTGGAAGTTATTTTCGAACAGCCTTGTTGTTAACCGATTTAGCCCGCGGCTGTGTGGTCGCGCACGGCGCTACATCGATACACCTACAGTCCTACAATACAAGAATATGGATTACATTTTGTTTTCAAGCCGATCGCGGCTGGTGGTCGACCATCAATACACTGAATAAATTAGGCGCGGTCTACACGGTAGCCCCATTATTATTTCATTCATGTAGGCCAATCTTCACACACACCTTTAAAAACATTGTGGAGAAGTCCTAAGTGTGAAGATTTCCTCATGATATTTTCCTTCACCGATAACAAGCAATTACTTGAGGTACATAACTCTGATAAGTGTTGTATAAGGTTTATCCGTTTAAGAAAGCACCATCCTTTCATCTTTACCAATTACTAAGACAGTTCTTGGAACCAACTTCACAGTTTAACGGTATTGCGTGTACCCGATTCACAAAGGGGGGAGTCCCATCAAAGCGGTAATGACAGGCGGTGACAGATCGGAATGTCAAAACTGTCAACGCGAAAATATACGCGCGTTTCTTTTGATGCTGAGTCAGCGTTCCACATTTGCGTCGTTGTTAACTGTTTTATCTTTTGTTTTTTTTTTTAAAAGAATATCAGCCAAGCTGAACTTGGCTCTCCATTTCTTTTCCCTCTACCCTCCCCTCCAAATAAGTGAAAACTTGTATTAGGAGTGGGTACGACAATAGTGCAACAACTTCTTTTGTTTTTTTCCTTCCCTTTTATTCTTTTACCCTTTTGTTCTTTTATTTTGGGTATTTTTTGTGATAATAGTGTTTATAATTCAATAAAAAGTATAATAATAATAATAAAGAATTATTAAAATTGCTAAAGTTCAAAAAAATGTGCAAAGTAATCGGTGGTACAACCTAGCAGATTCAAATTCAAAATAATTTATTTTATGACAACATAATATTTTTAATGACAAAGTTGCTTGAGAGCAATCTGCTTTGCTGTAGCTGTCCACAAGATAGATAAGCTACTAAATGTAACATTTTTGTTTTACAAAGAGCAAGAGCCGAGTTTCTTGCCGACTCTTCTCAGCAGAATCAGCTTTGCAAACCGGTGGTAAATTCTCGACTTATCAGTGCCACAAGTTGGCCTACATGAAATTTTTAATTTGAATTTGGATTCCTGTGATAAGGCAAGATTCTACCACCGTTGCAATGCGTATATCTCTATGATATGATTGCAGCAAGATTGCAGCAAGGTTGAATTAATAATTTATAAAAGAATTGATTAGAAGAAGTTACACTAATCACTAATGTTGACACTTATTATAACTACAATAATGTATTTCATATTGATTGAATTATCATTAATAATATGAATTATTTAATAGTCAACATAAACTACGAATTCTTTATGATTCTTAGAATAACTGATACTATGTATTAATAGTTAATACCTTGGTATTCTACGCATTATGTGAAATACCTGCATTTTATATTTTGCGCGTAAAATACGTATAAAAACGCAGCGCGTGCGCAACTACCTATGTATGGCATTTGTATAGGGCTATTATAAAATACTTCATGTCTAGACATAATTGTAATTATATTATAATGTCTTACCAATGAGTTGAATAATTTTTTTAAACAATTTTCAGAAGAAATATTAAGGTTTCGCTGTTAATTCGACGCTTCCTGGTTGTCTTAGAATACTATTAGGAATTACCTACGTATCCTAAAAGCGATTTTTTTTCCTTTTTACTTTTATGGGCACCCCCCTCAAAGTATACAGTTTTAAATTTTTTATCGTTATTTAAGCCACAGTTTACTATGTTATTTAAGGATTTCAAGGAATTTTGTGCATTTGTGACAACTCAGGAGTTAGAAGGCTCTGACAAACACAAGAACAGACAGACAGAAAAGTACATTTTTTTTCATCTAAGTAGAGTCAAAGAACTCATTTCGCTCGATCAATGAAAATATTTTATCTTTAAATGTCATTTTAAATTGAGTTCTAATTTTTTTAGAATAATTGGAGATTTTTTGAGAAGCTATTGTTATGCTAAGTGCTAATTTTAATTTTTTTTTAAGTATATTAGCCAAGCTGAACTTGATTTATATTCTCCTCTCCTCTCCAAATAAGCGAAAAGCTTTTGCTAGAAGTGGGTACAACAATAGTGAATCGGGTGGGATTCGAACCTGCGACCTTTCAGTTTTCAGTCTGCACCTTTAACCGTTAGGCTATTGAGGTCGATTAAGTGTTTGCTATAAGGCTATAGTTACCACCGCCACGAAGGCACTTTCATGTGGTAGTCTCTAGTCAGCAATGAAGTGTACGACCAAGATGAGAAAAGTGTTTGCTTACGAACTATCACTAAAGCTACTGATAGAATTCACACCAGCTAAATCTTAGTTCCAACTAATAACCAGCGATAACAAATAATCACATTAGCATAACGTTGACATAATTATTAGGCATGAAGGTGATATTTGTATGGAATGAAGGAGGCTTGCGCAAGCGCAGGGGCAAAGGCCCTTGTCGGTAATGAGACGAATTGGAGCACAGGCCACCATTACACTTAACAAGTTAATATTTCACCGCCATACAGTGAGAACTCGCTGCGAGCCAGAGTTACTGCTAATTAAATGTGAAATATAAATGTAGGTATGTGGTATCAAGTACTAGTTAAGGGACCGCTCCTGTATAAAGGTTGCTTGATTTGAGTCCATTCGGGCCGTATAGCAATTCGTAAGGCTCTTATAAAGTAATAAAAATATAGATGATATCAAAGAAAATAAAAAGGGTCAAGTGCAAGTCATACTCGTCCATTGAGGGTTACGTAGCTTTTGAAGATTAAGTTACTAGATGACTTGTAGTGGCGAAATTTTGTAATATAATAATAGCAGGGACGTGACTTCACTGGAACTTTTGTATGAAAATACATTTTGAAAAGCTGCAACTTTTTATTGAACTAGAAACTTGAAAGGAGGTGGGTTGATAAGCTTTACCAAACCAAAATAAACTAATTCTCATATAAAAGCTTATAAAAAGGAGCATCATTATCAGTTACGTTTACCATGGTTCATGGAACGCTTCATTCTAAAATATTAAATCAAAGCTTAAAAAACGACTAAAATGTATGAAAAAGCCGAAACACTCTCTTTTTGGGTAATATTTTCTGTAACTTACTATTTTTTTTATCACCTAAACTTTATATTAAAATAAAGTTTATATCTTGAGTATATAAATACACTTACAATTTGTCGGAATCTGGAACTTTTTTTTTCGAGTGTATGAGGGGCGGAAATTGGACCTTATCAACCCACCTCCTTTCACAGCATTAAGAGACATTTGTATTCAATATTAATATTTACTTAGTACCTCAAGCCCGAGAACACCACAAGTCAGACAGACGGACATCAAAGTAACTAAAAACGAAAGAAAATGAGGACCCGGAGAGTGACATAGCCCAAAAAAACAGGTTTCTAGCAGGGGAGCCCCCTTAAATTTTTGATTTATTTAAATTTTTATTACTTGCTATTATAGAGGCTACAGAAATTCACATTCTGTGAAGATTTCAACTGTCTACCTATTACGGATCATGAGATATAACCCGCAGACAGACAAACAGACGGACGGTCAGCGGGGGCTTAGTAATAGGGTCCCATTGGTTACCCTTCGAGTACGGAACCCTAAAAAAGATGCTAATTTTAAGAAGTGACAATAACAGTAATCAATTCGAAACATAAATAAGTGCGTATTTAAATGGTAATCCAAGCTTACAGGCAAGTGCATAAATCGTGAACGCTCCCTGTAACGCCGCGTAATACGAGAGATAACCATCGAGGAGTGGCGATGTAATATCCGAGAGAAAAGTGATATTGCCATCTACTCCCACCTTTCCTTGATTTGATATCTATTTACTACTTACTACCTTTTCTTCAAAGACAAACTTTTTCACGTAGAAAAATCTCCTTCTTCGTTTCACTTTCAACACGCTTTAACAGCGGTCGTGGTAGTTTTGGAATTTAACATAAAAGTTCTATGTAAACATAGAAGAAATATTACGTCATCTTCATAGTAGTCTTTAGTGGATAACCAATTTCTTTTTTATATTTTTTGTAAATATAATTTGCAGTAGGTTTAATTTATTTAAGTTATTTATTTTTTGTATTATTCATCTTTATGCTAATTTTTAACATTAAATAAATATAACCAATTTCCACTTTTCAACCAAATTTGAATAAAGTTTCTAAATTCAACCAGTATAACGTATGTTGTATCAATGTCCACTTAGGTATATATTTTTAATTAAAATATTTATTTTTTCACCACCAATTTCATAACATATACAGTAGGCTAACAAATCATTTGTGAACCCCTATGGGTACACAAATGATACTATCATCAATCAAAATTATTAGAGTATCCTAAATTAGCCTCATATTATAGAGATAAACATCTGATTCGATTTTTAGATACAATAATACTCTGGTAATAAATGCAATAGATTAGAAGCAAATATAGTTTATTATCGTAAATTCAAGTTATTTTATTGTTTTAAAAATCCTATAATATATTTATCAAAATTCCAAACGGTTCTCATAACGGTTCCAATAATTTCCAAACGGTTCGTATCCTTAGACAACTGTGATGTCCCTAATAAATATTCCATTATTACTAATACACTGGTAGGTAATTACCGATAAGGAGTGGAATATCCTCGGCATCTCTTATATAACCGTCATTTACAATTTCGCTACGAGACAAGCACAATGATATGAACTTTGATATGTATGAACATGTGACAGTGACATTTTCTTGGTAAGGACTAAGGGTGCGCCTGCTCTAAGGCAGATTGCTTATTCCATCGCTATGTTCTGTTCCTTACGGTCGATCTAAATCATTAGAGGCTAATTCTTGTTAGCTGGCTTGTATCGCTTTACGAGCATTATCCGTACGATAGATATCGGGGAGTGGCTCTCATTAAAGATATATGTACGGTAATATTGGCAGGAAAAGTGATCCTTAAGTAGTCTTTTAAATATTCGCATTATTTATCTCTACTTGTTTTTTTGGTTAATAAACAGTAGCACAATTTATTTCGCCGGTTCCATTATACTTAGGTTCTCCTCAGTTTATCTTTATACATTAAATATATACTCGTATATAATTATATTGTATAAAACATCAATTGCTGTTCGTTAGTCTGGCTAAAACTCAAAAATGGCTTGACCGATTTGGATAATTTTTTTTTGTTCACTCTGATACAGGGGTGGTTTTAAAATATGAAAACCCCTAAAAGAACAATTGAGTAAAAGCTCGTCATTTACAAAATGACCGTTACTTCATTCAAAATCATCATCATGTTTTGTATCACACCCTTTCACAAATTCTAAAGCATATTCTAGTTCTTATTCTTCATGAAAACTAAACTTTATTCTTTCTATAAAAAAAGCTTTAAATATAATCACCAATTATTACGGCAGTCATAATTACAAGCTATTTCTGTCCATTTCCTGATATCTTGCTGCCACTTTTGACCTACATTTCGTTTTTAGAAGCGATGGAAGCGACTCTTTAGGTATTATATATGCTTTCAAGGCTTCTTCTAACACAGTTTGATCAAAACGAAGTTCACAAATGAATTATTAAAAGAAACGATAAATTATGTAAAAATAACAAAGGCGTTTTAAGAAACAATTCTGCACGTAAGCGTACGATGTTCATATCCAAGATTTGAATCTCGACGCATTCAACTGAATGTCTCAATTACAGGCATTTATTGGCCAATTTGCTTAACGCACCGAGGCGTTTAATTGTGCATTTTTATTGTGACCCGTCGACTGTTAAATGGGTTTTAATTCAGACGCAGTGTATCTTGTTAAACGTTAATCGATGAGACGCAATTATTTCTGTTCGCATATCTTGTTGATGCGACATATACAGGATTTATGTGGTTCTGGTAAGCCACAACTTTATGACAACGGTTTTGTGATTCGCTTTGTTAGAAAAGAGAAATCATTTTCAACGGGACAAGTAATCTTCTTCTGAATGTATAAAAGGCAAAGGCGACTGCCTGACTGACTAATCTATCAACGCACAACTCAAACTACAGGACCGATCGAATGTATGTATGCCAAACAGCTATTATGAATGTAGGCATCCGCTAAGAAAGGATTTTTTGAAATTCAACCCCTAGAAGGGTGAAATAAGGGTTTGAAAAATCAAACTGAACGTGATCAAACCCACGAGCAAAAGCTAATTCCAAAAGGTAGGTAAATATGATCCATTTATTTGTGCTGTTATTGAAGCATCACCTATAATCTATAATTATATAAAAAGGCTTGTCCTGACTGACTGACTGACTGACTGATTGACTGACTGACTGACTGACTGACTGACGATCAACGCACAGCCTAAACCACTGAAGTTAGAAACTTGAAATTTTGACAGTAGGTTCCTTTTATGACGTAGGCGAGCACTAAGAAAGGATTTTTCGAAATTCGCCCCCCAAGGGGGTAAAAAGGGGGGTTAAAGTTTGTATGAAACTCCGTCATTTTTCGAGTTATACTCATGAAATTCGGTATTTAGGCTTTAAATTGAAAACAAAAAAGTACGTGTTTCACAGTTTTTAAAAATTCTACCCCCTAAGGGGTTAAATAGGGGTTGAATGTTTGTATGATAGTCCTTCGTTCTTCAAGTTATTTTTCAAGTTACGTTTATGAAACTTGATATTTTGGCTCTTGATTAAAAATAAAGAATTACGTATTTTACATTTTTTTTAAATTCTCCCCCCAAGGGGGTAAAAAGGGGGGTTAAAGTTTGTATGAAACTCCGTCATTTTTCAAGCTATACCCATAAAATTCGGTATTTAGGCTTTAAATTGAAAACAAAAAAGTAAGTGTTTCACACTTTTAAAAAATTCTACCCCCTGAGGGGTTAAATAGGGGTTGAATGTTTGTATGATAGTCCTTCGTTCTTCAAGTTATTTTTCAAGTTATGTTTATGAAACTTGATATTTTGGCTCTTGATCAAAAATAAAGAATTACGTATTTTACATATTTCGAAAATTCTCCCCCCAAGGGGGTAAAAAGGGGGGTTAAAGTTTGTATGAAACTCCGTTATTTTTCAAGCTATACCCATAAAATTCGGTACTTAGGCTTTAAATTGAAAACAAAAAAGTAGGTGTTTCACAGTTTTTAAAAATTCTACCCCCTAAGGGATTAAATAGGTGTTGAATGTTTGTATGATAGTCCTTCGTTCTTCAAGTTATTTTTCAAGTTATGTTTATGAAACTTGATATTTTGGCTCTTGATCAAAAATAAAGAATTACGTATTTTACATTTTTTGAAAATTCTCTCCCCAAGGGGGTAAAAAGGGGAGTTTCAATATTCATAGTTAAGACAGGACAACGTCTGTCGGGTCCGCTAGTGTAATATAAAATCATGGTGATAATGCACAAGCCTCAATAGCCCAACGGTTAAAGGGGCGGACTGAAAACTGAAAGGTCGCAGGTTCGAGCCCCACGCGTTGCACTATTGTTGTACCCACTCCTAGCACAAGCTTTTCGGTTATTTGGAGAGGATAGGAGAATATTATTCAAGTTCAGCGTGGATAATGGTTTAAAAAAATCAAACTAATATTATAAAGGCGAAAGTTTGTATGTGTATGTGTGTGTGTGTGTGTGTTTATGTTTCTTACTCCTTCACGCCACAATGAATGAACCGATTTGGCTGGGAATGGAAATTTTATCCCGGAAAATTACCGAGTTCCCATGGGAATTGGAAAACCTTGGTCCACGCGGACGAAGTCGCGGGCATCATCTAGTCAATGTATAAAGACTATAGTCGAGTATAGATAAACGTCGCTAAACGATGGTCTTTATTAAAGGCGATCCAACTGCATTGGAAATTAATTTGTATTGCCTTTAAAGAATGTAGGTACAATGTTCTGTAATACTAATAACCGTTTAACCGTTTTAACTATAAAAGGCGTGGCGCGTGCGTTGTTACAAGCATTTGAAGAGATTAAATTTTATTAGTAAGGCAAGTCAGTTAAGTGAGTAGATTCTTTGAAGAATAATGGTATGTTCTTACTAAGGCAGTATAAATTACTAGACTTGCGTGAAAGATTATACGTACGATATTTGAGTCCTCCAGACCGAATTCGGCTACGGCAGCCAATCTCCAAGGAGATTATTCATCTGCAAGGGAGATATTATAGTGCAATGTGTGCACAAACACAGGAGTACTATCTATTCCCTCACCCTTATGATGTTTGAAGGAAATGAGGATGTTATTGCCTGAATTGAAGAAGTACATACCATCCCAATACCGCTTAACGTTTTTTATTATTATATACCTAAGTACTTATATATTTAATTACGAGAAGTTGAAATTGGAGTTGATTTTACTATCCCTTACATCAAAATTTAAAAATCAAAACTAGACGAGATCAACTTTTATACCATAAACAAAGAAGAAATGACTGAACTGCCTACTGAATGGGTACGAGTACCTATGAATGTAACCTGCTTAGGAAAGTTTTAAAAATTTTCATGGATAGAATAGAATATAATTTTTTATTCAAATAAACCTTTGCAAAGTGTTTTTGAATCGTCAAATGAACCTACCACTGGTTCGGAATGCCATTCCAACCGAGAAGAACCAGCAAGAAACTCGGCGGTTGCTCTTCTGATGACGGATTCGTAAAATATTCCTCAACAATGTTTGGATTTCTTTGGACTTGTATAATTACTTTAATTTATATACTGCTCATATTATTTTTCGATCACCCTCGTTGCATTTTCCAACATTTCAGCCAAATATAAATATTTATCTTGCTATAATTACGGTAGTTTATTTCACCATTAGTTTATTAATAAACATCTTTATTCATTGGCCGAACAAGGAAACATTTTATGGACAGTGTTTCTGCTTGTCGACCACTCCGCTAACATTGATTTAATGTCAATAATTACTTAGCGGATTTTATTATTTACTGTTGCTTTATTTATAATTTATACTTATTTCTAAAACCGATAAACCATTGATTTCTGCTACATGATGATGGCAAATGCCGGACACATCTTGTCTACTAACACACTGTTTGATAGCCTTAACTAATGTACCTACATAAAAAACAAAGCTAAGATAAGATTTCCCACCACTGAAAATATCTTTTAAAATATATACAAGTGTTTATTTTACAACAACAGTAAATTTTACTGTGATAATCCTGAAACAAATCTTAAAAGCTACCTACTGCTCAATTCAAGAGTTAACCAAAATCAAAAACCAAACCAAACTAAAGCCAAAGTTAAATAACCAAGCCTGAACCCCATAAGTGAAAAAATGGAGAACCGGCCCAAAACTAATAGAATGATTTACCTACAGGATTTATAAATTTAATTAATTAATTTATAAATTTATTTTAAAATAGATGGTGCGATATCGTGCAAAGTGAAAGCAACGTAGCAATTAATTGATGTAAGCTAGATTATATTTGCCAGGAAAAAAATCCTGCGCAAGCACCCCGAAAAGTAACGACGGATGTAAGTACAAATTTGCTTTTCTGATAAAGTTTGATAAACTATAGTTAGTCGGTTTGTAAATCGAAGCTAAAATAAGTGAAAAGACAGGTCTTGTATGGGTTGTTTATGCAACATCAACTCTGCAACAGGAATTTAATTGCAAACCACATTTTACAGTAATAAAAATGCCGCCAAAAGAATTTATCCAATAAAAAATAATTGTTATGCGGTGTTAAGTATAGCCCTTTCAATCAACAGACGCCAATACTTCATTTTCACACCTTATGTGACGTATACCTTATGATGAAAGTAATAAGATGGCATATTGCATGAACTTCTTCATCGACAATTTATCATCACAAAATACCAGCGTGAAAGCGTGCGAAATATTTATCGGTATGTGTAAATTGTTCCAAGAAAAGCTACTGTGTTGGTTTTTTTCTTAAATTGCGTCAATTGCTTTTGATTAAAGATTAACTATAAAGCGCATAAAATTGTATCTTTGTAATAAAGTAGGTAAGTATACAAGATAAAGCTTAGTAAGGTGTAGCAACTTACAGAAAAAATATAGAGCCTATAAACAAGTAGATACTTCTTATACTATACATAGACTGAATACATTTATCTTTTTTTGTTTAAAACAAAAGGAAAAAAGAAAATAAAGTAGGGAGGCGCTCTTATCGGCTGCTAACTTTGGTCAAAGTACTTGAAATCAGGAAGTGCAAGAAGAACTAAGCTGCATTAATTGTGTCAAAAATTATAAAGGGACAATTCCTTCTTAATCATAGGTTATACCAGTCTTTAAAAATATATAAAACTAATGCTGCAACTCCTGATTTGCAAGCAATATATAAACCAGGGCACCATAAATAAAACTCCTGACGACCCTTTAGGAGTTGACAGGAAATAATTTTCATATTCCTTTTATAGGTCCGTCACCGTGCTACCACTTTGTATCGCCATGGATCATGGCTAATGGACAACCTAAACGGTTTCATAATCATATTACGAATAATCAATTTGTGTAGATTATGGAAGGGTGTTGTCGGTGATTTCTCAAAGGGTCTCTGTTATTTTATGCATAGAATATAAATTGATAAGCGACCTTAGTTGCTGAACAGCTTTAGAATACTACATAAGTTGAAGAACAGTAAAATCGTGAAGTAAGATTTTAAAGGGAAAATACGCAGATATGTTTGTCTTTGCAATTGTGCATTATGGAGTCAACATCTCCTGATGATGCTCCGGTGTTTTGAAGGAGTTTGTGTGGCGCTACGTGTTGCTTGACGTTGTGTTGTTCCGGTGGCGCGTGTTGCCTTACAGATTTTTCTGTTAAGGTCGTAGCCGATTTACACGACTCCGCTCCCACCCAACCAAAGTATGAGCATTCAAATATGGACTTAATATCGTGCTCTGGAGGTGCACTTTACAGTAACAACACAAAATAGAAAACAGCGCACGGTACCGTTACCGTACCGCGGTGTTGTTACTGTAAAGTGCACCTCCAGAGCACGATATTAAGTCCATATTTGAATGCTCATACTTTGATTGGGTGGGAGCGGAGTCGTGTAAATCGGCTACGACCTTTAGGCGGATTACAGCAAAATATTACTTTTTCTTTCAGTATGATGATATAATGATAATGATGATGACTGGTGCAATTTTAGTGATTTTGTGTGCGATTTTTTTTTTAATTTATTTATTCCAAAACAAGAAATTTTTACAAGGTATTTCAGATATTTACTTCAGTTATTTAGTTATTTTAATAAAGTGATGATATCGTGGTGATATCATTGATAAGCCGATTTAAATTTTACGTATTAGGACACAATACTTATGTCCTACATTTTTTGATCCATCAATCACTTTGACTAAAATATCAAGTACATCAGAAACTTTAGAACTATTTTCAAATTCACGATTATTTTATTATCTCTAAAGCCTTTAAAACAATTCCATGTTCCGTTCTGACCTTTAAAACATCTACAAATTCCCAACATACAACAATTAGCTTTTACGTATAATTCATGACTTTTAGGCAAACATTTCAACTTGATATATAAGTGTACGGTAAACACATCCTTATCTACATACGTTAAAGACTATAATAGCTTCTATTATACTGTCCAATTGAAGTGTTATTTAAGTAGTTTACTATAGAAGAGCAATGTTATTCTCGAAGCGTACATATTTAAACTATAATGCGTTAAATGGGTCGATGGTGTCACTTACCGCATGTTTAAAATAGCTAACGTGCATTTGTTTCGTAATTACAAAAAAATCTTCGTGCATAGTGTTATCATCTGTTGATATTGATCTATTATGGTATAACGACCCTTTAATACCGAGTACGAAAATATGGTATGGTACGCAAAGGAGAGTAATATTATGTTTATCAGTACAAATATTTATGTACGTAACATCTTAGGGATAATAGGGATGTTAACAATTTTTCGGAATTGCTTTTATTTTAAAGATTGCCTCTTGTTTACCATAAAAAATATATATTATTTAAAAATATTAGTATTTTCGATGAGAAAATATACAAACATAGAGTAATTTTGAATTTTCCCGCTAAAACATAACTGATATGACATCATCGGTCCGTCCGCGCCACGAAAGAAGTCCCATATAGGCGGCGCTAGTAGTCGTATGTCTAGGCAATTATTGTATGTAAAATCTATTAGTTCCACCTTATGGCCGCGGGAATTTCGTGGCGCGTACTATACCTACCTATAATCACTCCGTTTGTTTCGCGGTTCGTCTAGTGACGTCACGAGCTCTTCTTGGCGTTTGCAGTCACGTGACATCAGATTATAAATATAGCATTTAAAATTATTTTTAATAAATTTATTAATTTATATAAAATTACAAAAATGTGATTTTCGATATTCTAATCCAACAAACTATCATAAAATTAACACTTAACATTAATTTGTGATTAGTGTTAATATCCCCATTAACAGTTTTCCTTTATTTTTGCTTCAAAGGATTTTTTAAAAGTTCACAGCAAATATTGTTACAGTTGAGGTAATATCTTTTTGATCAGTATATCTAACACTGGTAAATCCAAAATAACAAGAAAATTATCAACGGGATACTTAAACGCTATTATATTTTGATTTACTGTTATAGCACTATTGTTGAACCGCTATAAATGTTATTATATAATTGGGTTAAGTCTGTCAGTACCTCTTTTGAGATTTTATCTGAAACCTAGATCGCAACAACTAGACCATGTTTGGTGTTTAGGTATCGGTAAATGTTTTATATCTGACCAAGATCTTTGATAACATTCATAATATTTATTCATTCGATTTTACTACTTCATTACGATTTATTTTTTAATATGTTTTTTTTATGTAATGACAAGATAGTCCTGACTGCGATCTCACCTCATGGTAAGTGAAGATGCAGTCTAAGATGGTAGCGGGCTAGCTTGGAAGGGGTATGGCAATGTACATTCAACCCATACCCCTAACCGGTTTCTACTCGCCAACGTGCCGGAACGCTAAATCGCTTGGCGGTACGTCTTTGACGGTAGTAACTAGCCATGGCCAAGACCAGACCAGAGACAATTCAGAAATTTTAATTCCCAAATTTTTCCTGCCAGGAATCGAACCCGAGACCTCCCAGTTATAAGACCACAACGCTCACCACTACGCCAGGGAGATCGTCAAGAGAGGAGTCTATCAGGCTAGTGCAATGCAAAGCTGGCTTCACAAACTTTTGAGAACATTAGGTATGAAGAATACTCAGGCGTGCAGGTTTCCTCAGAATAATTTCCTTCAGTGATAAAACATGTGATATTTAATTCCTTAAACGCTCATTAACTCCGAAAAATCAGAGGCCCGGGACTGAACCCACGACCGCCTGTGCAGGAGAGTCCTAACCACTAACCACTATAATGGCACTAGCTAAGTATAATATTATATCATAGCTAGTTTGGTACTTGCTAAGTCTAAAACGGACTTCAAACACATCGGATAAATCCACTTTTAGAAAAAACTACACGCTTATACTGAAAGCCAAATAAGTGTGACGAAAAGTGATGGGGGCATTCCATAATTTCACAAACTAAACGGGCCAAAACTTTAGTACTTACGACTTCAGCTTCTATTTCGGGGGGTCGATCGTTCGATAACCAGGCACGCATCTGACTTTTCTTCCAAAGTAACGCCTAAACTACGGATCCGATTTTGATAAATGAGTTGTAATCGATTGAACGTGTATACGTCATATCCGATTTTCCATTCATTACAGTTTTTTAACATTTTTTGTTTTATACATTACCTACTAGGTTTTGCCCCCGCGACTTCGTCCGCGTGGTATTAGATTTTGGGGTGGAATTTTCGAAAACTGTGACACACGTACCTCTTTATTTTTAACTGAAAGCTCAAATACCAACTTTGATGGAAACAGCTTGAAAAATGACGGAGTTTCATATAAACTTTCATCCCCTATTTAAACCCCTTAGGGGTGAAATTTCCAATAATCCTTTCTTAGTGTGCGCCTACGTCATAAAAGGAACCAACTGTAAAAATTTCAAGTTTCTAACTTCAGTAGTTTAGGCTGTGCGTTGATATCTCAGTCAGTCAGTCAGTCAGGATTTTGAATTTTATATATATAGATAGGCACACGCTTGACAACTATCACACCTGATGGAAAGTGATGATGCGGTCTAAGGTGTAACACGTTTACCTAGAAGATGCCTATTCACTCCCGTTTTAAAGATACCCAAATTGTACGTGCTAGGAAAGACAGATCTTGGAAGAGCATTCCAGACCCTATAGTTAGCCGTGCGGATCAGGAATGAAGACTTAAAGCGCTTAGTGCGCGTAGATGGAATATCAATGAAGTAGGAATGGAAGCTTTCCCTATGTATTTTGCTTGATAATGAATTCGGCTATTTTAAACGCAGAATTATTGCCCTAAGTATTATTATTATCGCTTAATCTGTACATTTGTACTTTACCGCCTGCCCTGTCAATGTAATCTACGCGCTATTTACTACACTCGTACCTACTAGCAAATATCTTGAATGTAAATTAGCCGTGTCATAAGTCTGCCATTACGGTATTTGGCCTTAAAGGCCGTACGATTTCAGCTTCTATTCAATTCTTCTCATTATAATCGACATTGGCTGAACTTAATTTGAGTTTATTAGTCTCAAAGTTATTAGTAGCTCAAACTAACGGTGATTAATACTGACAGATGTCATTGTTATGATAAAGAAACAAATACTAGTCAAATTAGATTGTCAAGTTGTTTGATTTAACTTGTTCAGGGGGGACACTGACAGTTTAAACTATTTATTTTTATATTTTTGTTAGGTAGCAATAAGCCGTAACTTGAAAACTATAATATGATCCTTTCATAAATAAAATAGCTGCTTTGATCTAATTTCGCTATAAAAATAGAAATTATTATAAATTTAAAATTATTTTCAAGATTTTTTTTTCTTATCTAATCTAGACCTTTTTAATTTTTAATAAAAACTGAATTGAATTTGAGATTGTATACTTACAAAATAATTAGTAATTTAAAAATAGGACTTTTTTTCTTAATTATTTAAAATTATAAGAATAAACGATATCATTTATTTTTGTAGCCAACTTGCATTAGGATCATGTCTTTATTTATCCATACTATCAATTATGATTATTATTGATTACTGATAGAATAATAATATAACCCATCGAAATATACGTAATATACGTAAGTAGGTACTTACGTATAACTTAATGCATACGAAATATAAACACTAAATCTTATCGTCCTTAACATCAAATAATTCATCTAAAACAACACGCCCGTACCCCCAATTACCTTTGAGCTATATATCACAGATATCTTCAAATACACAAGCACTTGTCAGCTCAATATTTATAGTTCAGCTACCAGAATGCAAATTACGTCGCTTGGCCATTTTGATGTAATGTGCCAGCATTTATCACCTTATGAATTCTGTGAGCCTCGTCATTATATGTCGCTAGGGATGATCGATATTAAAATATCGATATAGATGATTTAAAAAATGAGGCATTCTATTTTACTATCGATACAGTAAAAATAATTCTAAGCAATGATGAGTCTACATACTCGTAGGTACAATGCGCTTAGAAGAATATTCATATAAGTTATGATCTCTTGGTAATTATTTGCTTGGTTTGATTAACATTTTAAAGATTAAAACTAGTCGTACTAGATTAAAACGAGTCGTACTCGCATATGAAGGGTTCCGTACCAAAAAAAAGCTGGAAAACCACGTTTCTAGTAGGGAGCCTATTTTAATTTTTAATTTTGTTTTATTATAGCAGCAATAGAAATTCACATTCTGTGAAAATTTCAACTGTCTATCTATTAAGGATCATGAAATACAGCCCGCTTACAGACATACAACGGACGGACGGACGGACAGTGGCGGCTTAGGTCCCGTTGGTTACCCTTCGGGTATGGAACCTTAAAAAAACATATTTTAACCTTACAAGCTGACTCTGAAACACTATATTGTAGCAAAATTACTTTTTGGTGTTAGCTAGTTCAAATAAGTAAAATGTTATTACTTAAATGTTATAATTTTATGTTCCTGATTACAGATATTATAGTTGAATTTGAGCAAATACGTATATAATCCTACTTATCTGCTTAAGCTATTCGTGAATGAGTAGAATCATCGACAACTAGTTTGCATAGATTTATCGATATTTCAGAATACATCGATATAATATTATCGATCATTATTTATCGTAAAGGAGCGCTCTTTATGCCCCAATGATTGCAACCTGTCACTTCACTTGATGGTGGCAAAGTGTCGTTCGGAACCAGAACTGGTCTATCATTTCTATCAATTTATCTTGTCCCTTACAAGGGAAAAACTGTTGTAGGTGCTAATATAGATTTTCCTTAACACTTTGTGCAACTTTGTAAAATTTTGTCTAAATATATCGAAGGAAAAGACTGACTGACTGATCCATCAACGCAGCTCAAATAGTCAACCAGTTGGACGGACTGGACTAAAATGTATGCAGCATGCATGCATTTTTGTCTGGTGGGAGGCTTTGGCCGTTGCTAGTTACCACCCCACCGTCAAAGACAAGCCACCAAGCGATTTAGTGTTCCGGCATGATGGCGTGTAGAAACATTAGGGGTTTGGGTTGAGTGTACACTGCCCCTTCCAAGTTAGCCCGCTACTATCTTAGACTGCATTGTCAATTACCATCAGGTGAGAAGGACTAACTTGTCTTCGAATAAAAAAAAACCTCCGCCGTACGTCCGTCTGTCAGTGGTCTGTAGCTGTATCAGTAGACAGTTGAAATTTTCACACAGTATCCTTTAGCACAACCTATTTCTCAATAAATAAATATGTATTTAATAAACAGTTCAATGAATAACGTTAAGATTATTGTGATGCTATATTTTACAAGTTTCCAACTTAACCTAAATTCCGTGTGACCGAATAAACAGGCACCTACAAATGAACACGCGAAATACATAATTCGTTCACAATCTAAATAGCTATCATTGTATCTAATTATATTAATGGGTTCTGTTAAATATTTTAATGATACAACGCTTGGTACCTAAGCCTTCCACAATCTTGGCCCATCGGCGGCCCAATACTGGCCACAAGTTTCCGTTCCTCCAAAGGTTTTCCCAAGAGAAGGGTCAGGCCACACTCCACTGGCCGAGTCGAGTGTGGATTGGCAAAATTTACACACCTTTCATAAGAAGGCTCAGGATCACCCCTGCTCGGAGTATCCCTGCGAGATCAAATCAGAAATGAGGAGATCCGTAGGAGAAACAAAGTATCCGACATAGCTCAGCGTGTTGCGAAACTGAAGTGGAAATGGGCGGGGCACATAGTTCGAAGAGCTGATGGTCGATGGGGTCCCAAGGTGCTGAAGTGGCGATCCCGCACCGGGAAGCGCAGTGTTGGCAGACTCTCCACTAGGTGGACCGACGACATCAAACGAGTCGCAGGGAGCCGCTGGATTCAGGCGGCGCAAGACCGAGACCTGTGGAGGTCCATGCAAGAGATCTAGGTATGTCCAGCGGTGGATGTCTATCGGTTGATGAAGAAGAAGAAGAAGAAGAAGAAAAAGAAGACACACCTTTGCCCGGGCGTGAATTGTGTCTGGTCTGGTCTGGTGGGCGGTTTCGGCCGTGGCTAGTTACCATCCTACCGTCAAAGACGTGCCGCTAAGCGACATAGCGTTCCGGCACGATGGCGTGTAGAAACTGATCAGGGGTATGGGTTGAATTTACACTGCACTACTTCCAAGTTCTGCCACCATCTTAGACTGCATCATCACTTACCATCAGGTGAAATCGCAGTCAAGGACTATCTTGTCATCGAATAACAAAAATTTTTGCAGCAGCCAGCCTAACCTCATATAGAATTTCAATTAAGTTAGTACAAGTTTAATTAACAAGTTGCCAATAAACGTTCTTTGATTCCACTGCAATCCAAGAAATTACCAATCTAATTTATTACAATCAATAATAATAATTAATGAATTAATCGTTATTCAATTAATACTCGCTAGACGTTGAGTTTATCATTGCGTGCGCATGAGACGCACATAAAAATATAATTACAGGAACATTGTAATATTAATTTGTAATTACAATCGGAATACTCATAATATTATGCATTTTTTGTTCCCATGGCCTCCGATTATGGAGTTGACAGTTTTATTGCTTCGTGTTTTTCCTATTGATGTATCAGTATAGTCATCAACCCCTGTATTCTTTCTTATGTATTAAATGTGACTGACTGACTGATCTATCAACACAAAGCTCATATCAGTGAACTGATTGGGCTGTTTGGCACAGAGTTACTCGTAGCTTTTGACGTAGGCATCGGTTTTTTTATACATTATAGGCAAACGCTTGACCACTATCACACCTGATGGAAAGTGATGATGTGGTCTAAGGTGTAACGCGTTTGCCAAGAAGATGCCTATTCACACTCGTTTTAAAGATACCCAAATTGTACGTGTTAGGAAACACAGATCTTGGAAGAGCGTTCCAGACCCTAGCCGTGCGGATCAGGAATGAAGACTTAAAGCGCTTCGTGCGCGTAGATGGAATATCAACGACGTAGGAAAGGAAGCTCTGAGTTTAAAAATGGCTTTTTGAAAATTCAACCCCTAAGAGGGTAAAATAGGGGTTTGAAAAATCGAATTTAACGTGAGCGAAGACACGGGCAAAAGCTAGTGTGAAATAAAGATGATGATTATCAACGCGCTAGTCATCCGTAGCTATGGCCGTATATTATATGCAATTCAAACGGCCAACGGGCTGCTCATAATCTTATCGTAAATACGTTTAATCGCGCATACAAAGTGTTGAACGACTACAAACTGTGCGAACTCGGGTAACAGTGAATTTTTATATACTTAAGTAATATTCCTATACAGTACTACGTATTACTAAGATGATGACGATGTAGCCATTTTTTTAAATAATATCTTACGAGTAGCAAACATGACATATTTGGCGCTTACTACACCCCTATTCCACGCAATATGGAATGGATCTCCATTCCAAACAGCCCTGGATTGTGCTCTATCTAGGGCACATCCAGAATTAAAACATATTTAGAGATTTTAACCCTAGAAATCAAAGAGTTCCCGCGGGAATTGAAAAACCTTAATCATCTAGTATTGTATAAAATCTCATAATCTAGGATTGTATAAAATTTCTACAATGTAGTGAAATGAATGAAATAAAAAAATATTTATTTGCTTCTTGCAAAAGAAAAAAATGAAATAGTTGGTAGGTTCGGGGTGAGCATGGTTGTAACGCTTCAGCGAGGGAGTAGTGACTAGTGACGCCGCGCCCGGCGCCCGCTCCGGCGTCGCGCGTATGACGAATTATAGCGCTTCGCTGCCAATACCAATATCTGTAGGCAGGGAGATGGTGGCAAATATTGATTTTTTTTAATTTATTATGATACTAGTTGATGCCCGCGGCTTCGCTCGCGTGGAATTAGTTTTTAACATCCCGCGGGAATTCTTTAATTTTCCGGGGTAAAATTTAGCCTATATTACTCTCCCGGTCCTCAACTATACCCATGCAAAAAATCGTGTTGATCCGTTGCTTTGTTGCGGTGTGATTGAAGGCCAAATCAACAAACAAACACACTTTCGCATTTATAATATAAGCAAAGATATTAGTAAGGATATTAGTAAGGATTGCGCTTGACGACAATCAGTGAGTATTGATAAGGTCAATGTTGGAACGCGTTTGCCTAGAAAATACTTATTCACTCTTGTCTTGAAGATACTCAAATTATACGTGGCCGGAAACACAAATGCTGGAAGTACGTTCCATACCTTGGCAGTTAATTTCAAAATCGTTGAAGTAGGTAAAGCGTTTCGTACGAATAGGTAAGTTGGATTTCAACCACGTAAGGATGTCATCACTCACGATTTCTCAAAATTCTGTAGTACAACGGTATACAGGCACGATGTATAACTCTGTAACTTTATCCGCGTGGAATTAAGTTTTGAATTTGAATTTTCAAAAACTGTGAAACATGGTCTTCTTTATTTTTAAATCGAAAGGAAAAATACCAAGTTTCATGGATGTAACTTGAAAAATTATGGACTTCCATACAAACATTCGTCCTTTCTACCTTTAGATGTTCCCTAGTAAAATTTGCAGAAAGCGTCACCTAACTAAGCTTAGAAAGCCCGTAAAAGTAAGGGAACGTTAGTGAAAAAAGCGCTTTAGAAATGAGAGTTCTCCAATATTCTCAAAGGTGTGTGAAGTTTGCCAATTAGCACTTAGCTACCTTTGTATCCCTGTATGTGTGTGTATGCTATAAAATTTTAGGCATTTTTATAATCAAGTATTCTTAATTGAACTCTTTCTACCATCAACTCCTCGTCTATATTAGTATAACCTATTATACTAATGGTGCATATCCGCCAAAATTACAGCATTGCGATGCGACGAATCAACCCGACTTAGCGAGTCGCTTACGTAAATCGATTAAAATCGTATTCCGACGTACGTACGAGATATCGATAACTGATGACAGCATTGTGAATTGCAATGCTACGGAGTCGACTAGAATCGCAAACTTTAAGACCTCGTATAGTGGGGAATCTTCAAATGCAGATTTGATTTTTACAGCAGTAGACCAAGTTGACTATCCGAAAAATAGGCAAAAATTAAATCATATTTCCAAGGGACGATATTGAGTAAAAACATAAAATAATTAAAGTTTGGCAAAAAAAATCGCGAAGTTCGGACTAGTTTTTCAATGTGTTGCATATTACAGAGCCAAAATTCTTGTACATATTACTAAAAGACGATATAGCCATATTTTTTTAATGAATATCTTACGAGTTATTAGAATGCATGATATATTTGGTGCTTACTACACTCCTATTCCGCGTAATACGCTAGCATCTTTCGCGCTTTACACGAGGTTTCAGGCATGTTTTATTTCATCGCTTGATCTCGATCGCACGGTTCACCCGTGAACTTGATTCTTTTCTGGATCAGATTTTTTATTTTTTTCTGGCATTTTGCGCAGTCTTAAGGTGTTGACGTTGGTGCGAACAAAAGTCTAATGGCGAGGTTCGAATCGCAGGTTGGGGTCGAACTAAGCCTCAATAGCCCAACGGTTAAAGGTGCGGACTGAATACTGAAAGGTCGCAGGTTCGAACCCCACCCGTTACACTATTGTCGTACCCACTCCTAGCACAAGCTTTCCGCTTATTTGGAGGGGATAGGAGGATATTAGTCAACTTCAACTTGGCTGATATTCTTTAAAAAAAAAAGATTTAAGACGAATAAGAGTCCACAAAACTAATATTTTATAAACTGTATTAGCACAAAATATGTACCTAGTTTAGACGTATGGTTCGTATAGATACTAGATACCTATCAGAGAGGTTATTCGTAGTATGTACCTACGTAAGAAAGTTTAGAATGATCAATGATAATATTTCAAATAATACTATTATGTAATTGTTTTACTAACATGCGACTTACGTGAACAAATAAGTTTTTTTGGGGATGGCGCCTAATTTGATTAAATATTTAAAGTAAGTCTTGTTTAAAAATCTAAAGTTTAAATATTCAAATGTGTCAAATCAAATATTATATTAATATTGTGAGAAGAACATTTTATGTATACAGTTATTGTAGAGAAAAAAATATTATCGAAGGTACGGAGAATAGACGTCAAAAATAAAGTTTTTATATAAATTACTAGTTGATGCTCACGGCTTCGCTGGCGTGGATTTAGTTTTTTAAAAATCCCGCGGGAATTCTTTGATTTTTCGGGATAAAAAGTAGCCTATGACACTTTCCCCATGCAAAAATCACGTCGATCCGTTGCTTTGTTGCGGCGTGATCGAAGGACAAATCAACAAACAAACACACTTTCGTATTTATAATAATACTAGCGGACCCGACAGACGTTGTCCTGTCTTAACTATGAATATTGAAACTCCCCTTTTTACCCCCTTGGGGAGAGAATTTTCAAAAAATGTAAAATACGTAATTCTTTATTTTTGATCAAGAGCCAAAATATCAAGTTTCATAAACATAACTTGAAAAATAACTTGAAGAACGAAGGACTATCATACAAACATTCAACCCCTATTTAATCCCTTAGGGGGTAGAATTTTTAAAAACTGTGAAACACCTACTTTTTTGTTTTCAATTTAAAGCCTAAGTACCGAATTTTATGGGTATAGCTTGAAAAATAACGGAGTTTCATACAAACTTTAACCCCCCTTTTTACCCCCTTGGGGGGAGAATTTTCGAAATATGTAAAATACGTAATTCTTTATTTTTGATCAAGAGCCAAAATATCAAGTTTCATAAATATAACTTGAAAAATAACTTGAAGAACGAAGGACTATCATACAAACATTCAACCCCTATTTAACCCCTTAGGGGGTAGAATTTTTTAAAAGTGTGAAACACTTACTTTTTTGTTTTCAATTTAAAGCCTAAATACCGAATTTCATGGGTATAGCTTGAAAAATGACGGAGTTTCATACAAACTTTAACCCCCCTTTTTACCCCCTTGGGGGGAGAATTTAAAAAAAATGTAAAATACGTAATTCTTTATTTTTAATCAAGAGCCAAAATATCAAGTTTCATAAACGTAACTTGAAAAATAACTTGAAGAACGAAGGACTATTATACAAACATTCAACCCCTATTTAACCCCTTAGGGGGTAGAATTTTTAAAAACTGTGAAACACGTACTTTTTTGTTTTCAATTTAAAGCCTAAATACCGAATTTCATGAGTATAACTCGAAAAATGACGGAGTTTCATACAAACTTTAACCCCCCTTTTTACCCCCTTGGGGGGCGAATTTCGAAAAATCCTTTGTTAGTGCTCGCCTACGTCATAAAAGGAACCTACTGTCAAAATTTCAAGTTTCTAACTTCAGTGGTTTAGGCTGTGCATTGATCGTCAGTCAGTCAGTCAGTCAGTCAGTCAGTCAGTCAGGACAAGCCTTTTTATATAATTATAGATTATAGCAAGGATGTATTACAAAAATAACCTAAGGTAGTAAAAATTAAAATTCCTAAGTATCTTTTATTTTAATTGAATCCTAACAATCATAGACTTACTAATACTATATTACCACAGAATAAAGAAGGTTCCCTTATACCGTAATATTACTGGGTAGTCTTACCGCTGCGGTGTCTTATGAAAACAGGTGCTTCACTAGATACCGCAGCGGCTCCGCAGAAGCACCGCAGCGTTATCGCAAGTCGCAACGCACCGTGTGGCAACGTCAGAAGCTTTCTGTTCCTCCGCCGGAAATGCTATATCCTTGGTAGAAATTCAATCAACAAAATATATAAACATTTAACATTGAATCAAAACAAACTTATCAAAACGATTGAATTACGAAGTAGGCCCTCATTTTTAATGAGGCTGCGAATAAATTCTTGAAATATTATCCAAAATATTTATATTGAACGTGACGTTTTTATAAACAAATCCTTAAAATATTATTGTTCTTTCTTCCGTAAAATGAATTTTTAATGCCATAAAGTTACGTGATACGATGGCGCCGCCGCGCTGCAATCACCTTATGTAGGTACTCTGTTTCAACTCTATCACAAAGTTCCAGGTTCCATTTCTTGTAGTGACAAAAACTGCATTCTCTACATCGAATTTCAGCGAAGAAAATTTAAGTTTTTAACCGACTTCTAAAAAAGGAGGAGGTTCTCAGTTCGCCAGTATTTTTTTTTTTTGTTTTTATTTTTTATGTATATTGTACATTTCCTAGGTGGTCCCATTGTCATCAGGTCAGTATCTGATGATGGAATCCAGAAGAAATCGAGGGAACTCTTCATAATTATGGGCATAATTGATGGGGAAAAATTAATGGGGAATTGGAGTTTGAAGTCGGTTTTGTATACATACAATTTTTACGTTTACATTACCTATATCCTAGAGTAAAATGAACGACGAAAATATATATTTTGACCGATTTTCAATACAAAAATTGTATGAGCAATTTAGTCCTCGGTTAATCGTCACTCGACGTGGGCGAAAACAGCACTTAATGATAATATTTTATGTCATAAATCGTAATAGCTAACAATTCAATGTAATTCAATAAGTTTTATTTCACCTAAAGGTTTATTATAATTGGCATCTATTAATCATATTTGCGTCCAAACAGGCCATAATTTATCTATTGTAATGGATACCTAATTGCATATTTTCTGTAATACTAAAGGTTAGCAATGGGTTAAAATGCGTTATGTACAATAATTTAAACACTGATCAGATCTGATAAGAATCTTGTAAGTGCGGTTATCGCTTTGAGGGCTTAAAATCACTATTACAGCACTATACAGTATTAACTATTAATAGGTACCTATTATTTTCATTTCATGTAGGCCAACTTATCCCTCTTATTCAAGACTCTACAACCAATATGAAAAGCAGATTCTGCTGAGGATAACCAGCAAGAAACTCAGCAATAATTGCTCTTTCAAAACAAAATTTTAAAATGTATTTTAATAGTCTGTTCAAAAAGAGAATTGTCGTGGCTAACGCTACGTAAATAAATAATGATGACAAAGTTGCATGAAAATTGGCTTTGCTTCAGTTGCCCACAAGACAATGTAGTCTACACTTATTAATAATATTAAACTGTAACGGGACGATTTTTGTACACTAAATATATTTTGAAAATTTAAATCGGAGGATGCTTTATTATCGATACTGAGCCTAATTTTTTTGTCTGTGTCTGTTTATCTGTGCTCGCATCACGCGAAAACTACTGAACGGATTTGAATAAGTATAGTGGTAGCTGTTACTCCGGGTCATATAGGATACTTTTATCCTGATAAACAATAAAGTTTATCCGGGTTAGGAGATGAAAGTTTTGTTGATTTTGCTCCATAACTTCGTCAAATCTAATCCGAATTTGATCATTCTTTTTTCATTATAAATTACGTACTACTAGAAATATTTTGTCCAATTTTGGCGAAGATCTACTAAATATTATCGGAGATAGAGGACATAACTTCTCGCGGATGGTAGCAAGTCACTCTAAACTTTTTCCACGCGGGAATCAGCTAGTAGAGTCTTTAATAACCGGTCAAGTGCGAGTCATACTCGCGCACTGAGGGTTCCGAAACTATTGACCAATGAATTAATTAGGTACCTACTAATGACCTTCTAAACGTTAAAAAGAATCAAACGAGTCGAAACTCGATGGGGTTACGTCGTTTCATTACAGAGTTCCCATAAACGCCTTTCGGCTTCATCATCAGAACCTGCATATCATTTAGGACTAGAGAACTTGTCAAGACGAATTAAAAAGCCCAAACTCGATGGGGTTGTGTAGTTTTCTCACAGAGTCCCCAATCTCCATCTTTCATCACATTATTTGTCTCGTTGGTCTAGTGGATGTTCTACTGCAGATGACAAGGTTCCATTATATCTGTACCTCAGACAGCATATAAAGACGTTGGCTTTACACCTAATCTCTCTCTCTGATTTCCGTATCATTGAACTATGAATTGCCTATTACTACTATATTATTTTAGGGTTGATACAGTATTTTGATAATACAAAATTATAAAAACAATTTAATTTATTCATTAAGTTTATCTTACCTATAAAAAATGTGAGTAGGAGATACAAACTTTGGAATTAAAGTGACCTAACTCAAAAATTGCAATTTGTGGGAAATGAGCAAGACTTCAAAAAAGTAGTGTTGAGTAAAATTGAATGTATCTTTGCCAATAAAACTATTAAAAAAGTTAATTATCTTAATACTTAATCATCTTATACATATGGATTGGTAATACATATTATATTAAATGTTAAATACATTTTACAACAACAGAAGTTACAGGAATTTTGAGTTAAATCACATTAATTCTAAAGGTGATATATAAACATAGCAAAGGTTGACATTGAGCTAACCACACAGTGATTTGAAAATAATGCCTCAGCATATCAGTTTAATAACATTTCTTTGACTGCAATTGGCACCAATAGGCATTCAACATTTTATCCTAAAAATATATAATGTCTCAAGGTAAACACAGAATGTATATGAGCTTGTGACACAATCCTAAAAGTTGTAGGATCTCTGGGTTGTGTGGAGGTACAGATATATGTATGGATTCTTCATAATCAATATTATCCATACTCAAGGAACCAAATATCAACAACAAAAAATTGACATTGTGCTGCATTTACTTCTGAATATATTATCTCTTCTAGCAGCAATCCAACATGCAGTGCAAACTCTAGTAACATAGTCTGGTATTCTGGTAACCTGAAATAAAAATAATTATTGTTAAAATAATATAAGTAACTGGTAAATTGGCAAGCTAAGATTAAACTCTTAACAATCCTACATCAAACCTTTCAACGATACAAGTCAGGACATGTTAACTTGTCATCGTACTAAAGTCTCCTATAAGTGTGGGGAGCGCACTTGCAATTAGCTGGCAGCAAAAGTAGAATGTGCTTCTATTTTTTCTATTGTCAAATGATTATTTAACTGGCCTGTCCAAAAAATTATAATGCACGCCAGTTTTGCAAGTTACTTAACAAATGACTTTGCATAAATTAGGCTTATCTCTGATTATATTATGATATATTGTTGTACAACACATAAATTATCTATACTTCTATATAATATTGACATGAAGAATACCTATTTAAATAAACTTGTTGAAGGAATTATTATAATGGTATGGGACAAAATTTAGGTTAGCATTATTACTAATTAAAACAGTAACAATAACAAGCTAGTTTTAACTCGGTCTTAAGTCTGAGACTGTCTTCTATAGATACCTAGGCATTTCTATAGTTAGATAACTGCATGAATTTGGGAGTTGTAGTTTGAGTTTCCCTTTCTAATGCTTCTTTGCGAGAGATTAAAATAAATAAGTAGGAACTCACCGACATTGGTGATGACATATTATCCATTGGCGATGGAGTATTGTCCATTTTGATAATGGGTTTAATTCACAAAGTTAAGTATATGCATTAAGTCTCCTGTCTCGAATACGAAGTTCACCTCCATACAAAGTTAAAAGAAAACACTGATTCAGTACTAATATTGTAAAATGTAATGTAACTATCCCACATATAAAACAAGAAATCAAATGTTATTTGTCTCCAAGAGAATATAAACCATTTAGTATGCTTATTTGTGCAAACTACTATTGAACTTTTGTTTGTTTGAATTTGGTTTTGAAAGTTTGAATATGGTTTGAATTTTGAACCAACTTTGAACACCGTAGACAGCTGTCTACGCCTCTATGAAATCTATACTATGATTAATACCTACTGGACTGGCTGTCTCTGCAGGTACCTACCTACCTAGACCTACCTACCAATGATTAGATACCTTAATAGTTATGAATCAATATCAATTTGAAGCACCACATTTGACATACGAGTGTCTCTGGAACTAATAATATTGCAAATGGTGCACCGACCGCCATAATTTTATTAACTAATATAAATAGTGAATAAATAAAAATGAATAAGTAATAAGTGGAGAAATAAATTAAAAGTAATTGCATTTATCAATGCAGTGTCGCTAACTTTGTTATACCTATACAAAAGTTAGCAACAAATCAATACTTTCATAGATTAATTCTAGAGGTCAGTGTAAAAAAGTTGTAATAATAATCTGTAGTAGAAAAAAAAAATTCTATTATAGTGTTCTGTGAATCTGTAGTTGTGACAAGTGACATGTGGACGTGACGCGTAAAAAGTTAAGCTTTGAACAAACTAACGGACACGTAAGCCGCGGCTGGATAGTAAATTCCATTGAACTTTAGACACTATATCGGGCGTAGTCGCGAACGTAACCTTTGGCGATCCTTGAGCGTTCGGATGTCCGATAGAAATACGGGCCTGCTGATCTCAAACGACTGTGCACACTTATCAGTCGCAGCTATAGTCGCGGCATCCGATAGTTTGCTTTAGCTTTAGCGTTGCAATTAATTTAAAAGCCATAGTAAGTTATCGTTTTTTTTTTTTGTTTTTTTGACTGTTTTAGGTACTATTATATGGTTTAGAGGTATCAAAATCTCCGTAATTTGCAAGATTTTAATACTGGTGTTTAAAAAATATAACGGGACTTACTATGAAACTAAGAATTAGGTGTGGAAAGAAACGATTTTTGGAAGATGTCCCTTAATTTGTTTTAATAGTGAGAAAGCCGTGGTTTTAAAGCTGTAACTTTTCACTGAGTTAAGCTATAAGCTTGATATTCTTAAAACACTACGAGACCATTGAACTTTATATTCAGTATAAATTTCGACTTATAAGCCGTTTTCGAGAAAAACGGTGGTGACACACTGACAGACAGACGGACAACGGAGTGATCCTATAAGGGTTCCGAAGTTTTTTTCGGAACCCTAAAAAAGAATACCGTCGCGTAGTCAAGGACTGTCATAAAAAAAAGACGATTGCAAGCGACCTAATCTTTGCCCAGCTGTGGATCTACATCGGTTAAGACGACAATGACGATCGTATCTTCGCATTTTACGAGCGCTCGATACACGCGATGAAACAACATTACCGTCCAAGGACTGCACGTCAATAAATAACAATATTGCATAGAATAAACGACTGCTTATAATAAGTTAATTAATTTTACACTCGGTACGATTGTGCTAAATAAATGATTGGAACGAGAGTACAGTAGGTACTACGAGACGTCAATAGTACGGCGCCGGCACTAGATTGATTTACTTGATAGCTGATGTTTAACTGGAAGCTATCGATTTTGATTGATATGCTTATTCGTTTCTTTTATTTATTTTTATTTTATTTCTTTAAATCCTTACTAATATTATAAATGCCAAAGTGTGTTTGTTTGTTGCTTTGTCCTTCAATAGCGCTGCAACAGAGCTACATTTTTTTGCATGGGTATAGTTGAGGACCTAGGCTAAGTGACATAGGCTAATTTTATCTCGGAAAATCAAAGAGCTCCCGCGGGATTTTAGAAACTAAATCTACGCGGACGAAGTCAGCGGGATTGAAGGACAAAGCAACAAACAAACACACTTTCGCATTTATAATATTAGTAAGGATATACGTAGATAATATTATGTCTAACAATAAAACATTGTATTTTAATAATTCTGGAAACGGACACCTATATAGAATTGAATATTGTAACCATATTTTTAACAAATATTCAAACAGTATATCCGTTCAGATAAAATGTATGGGAGGGAGGATCTTTGGAAGTCCTTGCAAGAGCTTATCAAAGAGGTTCGGAACAACGCGATGGTGGTCTGCCGATGCGTCATTTAACTCATTAGAATATTTAAACCAATTCAAATGCACCGCTGAGAGGTACACCTGACATTGATCTATCGCTGTTATTGTATGATTCTACATATAATATCAATTCTCAGATCATAAATTTACCGGCAATATTGAACAACGTACAACCGTATCGTACCGTAATGTTAAGTTTTTACCCGAACGGAGGGTACTGTTTTTGATACAGGTATCAAAATTCAAAACCTATGACATGACACATGCATACTTTTATATATTTATGTCTATTTCTTAATCCTTCCTACTAATCTTATTATTCCTATTACTATTATATTATCCTATATTAATCCTATTTACTATTATTAATTAACTAATCTATACATATAATAAAACTGTAACGGGACGAATTCTGTACATTGAATATATTTTGAGAATTGTAATCGGAAGATGCTTTATTTTCGACACAAAACATTTTTGGAACGAAGTTCCTTATCGCGCGTTGTGAAAGGGGGCTAGACGGAAAAAATTCTTACGAAAAGTTGTCACGACACTTTTTGCTATAGGCGTCGCATGTTTCTCTGTCTGTCTCTCTCTCTCTTATAGAAAGCAAGCCAGATATTTTCATTTCTATTTCGCATTGAACTTCGTTCCATCCGGGTGTCCCTTGACACCTCTCAAGTTTTTTTTTTAATTTTTTGTCTGTCTATCTGTCTGTGCGCGCGTCACGCAAAAACTACTGAACGGATTTGAATGTTTGGTACAGGGGTAGCTAACACTCCGGGTCAATATATAGGATACTTTTATTCTGATAAACAATAAGATTTATCTGGGATAGGGGATGAAAGTTTTTGTTTTGTTTTGCTCCATAACTTCGTCAAATCTAAGCCGAATTTGATAATTCTTTTTTTATTTGAAAGTTTTTTCAATCAGATGCACCGTGCAGCCGCATGCAAAATGGCCTTCCCTAAGGTCTCGTTGAATGCGGTTCATGGTCATCTATGGTGCGTAAAGCCTCTTTGAGTGGCCACTTCTATGCAAAGCCTCAATAGCCCAACGGTTAAAGGTGAAAACTGAAATGTCGCAGGTTCGAGCCCCACCCGTTACACTATTGTCGTACCCACTTCTAAGCACAAGCTTTTCGCTTATTTGGAGAGGAGAGGAGAATATAAGTCAAGTTCAGCTTGGCTCGTATTCTTTATAAAAAAAAATAAAAAAGACGTGTGGCACTCGGGGACTGCCGTGGTAAAGCTATTGCATAGCATTTTTTATCAACGCCATCTAGCGGTGAGAGGAGTCCCGTGTCAAGTTATTTTCGGTACGGAATTTCTGGATTCGGTCTCCACGCTCAAGGCCCGCGATAGAAGCGATGCAATAGCTTAAAAAGATAGAAATAATGAAGAGTTATAACAAAAAAAAACGCTGCACGTCAGCTTCGCTCCACTCCGTCGGTGGGCGTTGAACCTTTGTCATATCGTACTGTTCTTGTTATTGCAAATCTTACAAGAAATAAGTACATAGCAAGTCAGACGCTGATCCCAATATACATGGTGTATTACCATAATAGCGCGTAGGACGTGGCTTATGCTAATATTATATCGTGTCGTGGCCTGGAGGTTCCTGGATCGCCCGGGTGCAGTTTATGGCAGCGGGAAATGTATCGATACGATATGCCTGACTTATTTTATTGGAACATGAGAACTGTTGTTCGTGGGAACTCATACCTTAATAACTGTATCGAGAAATACAGTCAAATAAAATATAAACGTATAATTTTAACATAGAAATGAGGAGATCCGTTAGAGAATCGAGGAAACCACCTATAGTTTAATAAAACCGGTCAAGTGCGAGTCGGACGTCTCCTCTCAGAAAAGGGTCCAACACGCTGGCCTAATGTAAATTGGCGGACTTTACACATCTTTGCCAATATCATGTAAAACTCTCAGGCTTGCAGGTTTTTTATTTTACTTCACAATTGTAGAAGCATTGAGATTGCTTAAACGCACATAACAAAAAGTCAGAAGCCAGGAATAAGGAAACAGTAGTCTTAACCACTAGACTATCACTGCTTATACTTTATGCAAACAACAAAAATCTATGATATAAACGTACCTATAGATTCTTTTAACAAAAATGTGTAGGTATAAAGTATATCAATTGTGCCTATAAAATTTGCAGAGTTCCCTCGATTTCTCCAGGATCCCATCACCAGATCCTGATATGATGACAATGGGACGACCTGAGAAGTATACCCTTTCAGACAATAAAAGAATTTTCCAAATCGGTCCAGGCGGCTTTGAGTAATCGGGGAACATAATGTACTTAAAAAAATAAAAAAAGATTTCGTTGAATTGAGAACCTCCGATTTTTTTGGAAGTTGGTCAAAAAGTCAAAAGCCCGGGATTGAACCGCCGACCCCCCCCCATTAAGGAAACCGTAGTCTTCACCACTAGGCTATCACTGCTTATACTTTATACAAACAACAAAAATCTAAAATACCACTACACGTTTTCGTAGGTATCTCAAATTAAAGTTCTTCCCACTATTGAACAAAGTATGTGACTATTTACCATGTAATATGCAAGTTGCATAAATCTAAATAGGTAACGAGCTCGATGGCATTAAATAAAGACAATAAAGCATTTGAGCTGATCAATTATGGATACGGATCAGGCATTAGCATACGCAGAATGCTCCCATCACCGTAACTAGATATATCATCCGATTGGCGCCACGCGAACATAAGCTATGCGTAATCGATTAATTGCGAACAGGTATTTACATACATTTTTAGTGAAAATAACCTTCATTTGGCAAAATTTCCAAGATAATGTGCTGAATCATTGTCCAATAATAATAATAATACTCAATGATCAATCTAAAAAAAACAATCTAAATGCACTATAGATTGTATAAGACCTCAATACTCAATCTTTGCGAATAAATTGAATCGAATTAAAAACTATTATCTTGAAGAGTAATATATTGTTAATTTAGATTTTAGTTTATTTGTTATTTAGGTTTTAATTTATAACATTACATGAAAATTTGATTCTTTAAAATAATAGATAAATAAATATTTTAATTAATAAAAAAACTGAAAAAGATCAATCAAAAATGAGAAGAATCTAAAGAAAGATTAAAAAAGATCTTTAACCGACTAATCTCAAGTATCATTTCTAGTTCATTAAAAATTGAATTCAGTAAAAATGAGGGAAACAGCAAAAATTTTTTCACATTTTCAATACGTATGATTTGTTACTTATAAATGGTGTTAGAGGTGTTAGATAAAGATATAGTAATTCCATCTCATAGGCAGCTCGTAGAAACTAAATAGAATTTTGACGACAGTAAACATAATAATTCGAGAAAGCGCTTGGCCTATTTTCTTTATACATAGTTAGATATATGAAAATCGAGTTAGATTAAAGAAGAAAGTTATTACCCACCTATAAAGTGGAACAGGTTACAGGCTAAACTTTCATTTGGACAAACATAAAAGACTCTTCCTTTAATGTTTGCTCAAATGAAAGTTCAAGTTGGGTTGGGTTCACAACTGCGTCATACGGTAACAGTCAATCACGCGCGTCATTAAAATGATGAATCAATAATCGTAAATCTTACAATCCCTAGGTTTATTGCTCTCCCTCTGAACGATTCGATGTTTTACAAATTGCCAAGTTAAGAGAAAATGTGGTCGGAGAGGCTTTTGAAAATTAGGTATTTGAAGAAACTATCGCTGTCGCTCTGCAATTGTTCATAAAGCACATTCGTGCGATAAGATATCCACTGCAGATCCAATTGAATAGCCTATGTACAAAGTCATACCTCGAGGTTTGGCTCTCTACTATTTACTCCTCCAATATTGAATCAATTTAAAAGATATTTCATAAACTGAATAAGAAAGTACTGTGTCCCTATGTTTTTCTTTTTTCATTAATAGTTGTCTTTGTATACTAAGCCTCTGTTGACAGCGGTCTAAATAAGCAATTTCGATACAGCCTAAGATGGTAGCCGGCTAATTTGGAAGGGGTATAGCAGTGTAAATTCAACCCACACCCCTAATCGGTCTCTACACGCCATCGTGCCGGAACACTAAATCACTTGGCGGCATGGTGGTAACTAGCTACGTCCTAAGCCTCCCACCAGAAAAAATGTTTGGCGATTAAACTCAGTTCATTTCACCGATGTATTTGGCGGATTTTCAATACAAAAACTGTCAGAATGCCCAATTTATTCCTCGGTTAAACGTCACACGGCGTTGAAGAAATCGGCACTAAACGTAAAAGTTAAGCTAAATCCAAGTATAATTTTTTTTAAAGAATATTAGCCAAGCTAAAGTTGACTGACATTCTCCTATCCCCTCCAAATAAGCGGAAAACTTACGCTAGGAGTGGGTGCGACAATAGTGCAACGGATGGGTTCGAACCTGCGACCTTTTAGAATAGAATAGAATAGAATAGAAATATTTTTTATTCAAATAAACTTTTACAAGCACTTTTGAATCGTCAATGAATCTACCACTGGTTTGGAATGCCTTTCCTGCCGAGAAGAGCCAGCAAGAAACTCGGCGGTTGCTCTTTTCAAAAAAAATAAAAATTTTAAAATAGTTAATGAAAGCTATGCTATGTATACAGTGCTTCCACAATAAAGCTTCAAAAATGCAAAAATGCATACGTAGGTACACCAATCCAACGCATGTCAAGACGGGCAGTCAGAGCAGACCCATTCCCGTTGGTGGCACCCGTTCACGAGCATGACGCATGATCCAGCCATTGCTTCGCTCAACCATATTTGAGTTTTCAGTCCGCACCTTTAACCGTTGGGCTACTGAGGCTGCGGAATCAATTTTCTCGTTTACCCGACGATTACTCGGAACGCACTGCGACCGGCTAATTGGCGCAAGCACTTCATTACCATCAGTCATCGGCGTTTCATAACCCATTAGTTCGGCTTCAGTAATTATAGATTACCGGCGGTTAACTGTTCTGGCCCCTCTACTTGTTAAAAGTCAATAATCGCTACTATTAATCATAGTATTATTTATACAGTGCAAGCGTGGATAGTAAGTACATGTTGCCAAATGTATTTTAATACTTTTAGGCCTATTTATACTTATCTATACTATTATAATAAAGAGAGAGCGCTAATTTTGTGAGTTTGTATGTATGTCCGGAGCAAACTTTGGAACCACCGCACCTATTTCAAAAATTCTTTCACCATTAATTGAAAGGTACATTATTCCAGATGGTTATAGGCTATATTTTATGCAGATAAATGTATTATGGCTAGATTTTATGTGCAAATTTGTTAAAGAGGTCGGAAAATTTTTTGACTCTTAAACGTTTTCAAGGCGTGCGCTGGGTCATACACTGTTTTTGGATGAAAATTATGTACGAGTAAAATGTTCCTCTCAAAGAGTTCTAAAAAAAAGTCCGCGACAGAATATGTCTATCTTCCAAGAATAACTTACAGTAACCATTTCTACTTTTCAAATTTTGGTTAAAAATAATGAATTATTTTCGAAGCTTTTTTAACCGATGTGATGTCAATCTATATCTAAATAAATATGTTTATTATCTTAACATATTTGCCTTTTACACTATACAATTTAAATTAATATCTTAGGAGTTATAGGAAAATGAATATTTTCGCGCGGCAAAATAATAAAATAGTGCCGGCCGGCGCGGCGGTGCACGGTGGCGGGTTTCGGTGCGGGAAGTTCCAGTGGTTCCTGTGGTGATCTTATTTACAATCGTCTCCTATTCGAAGCTCTGTGCAATCAGTTCCGTAAAAACAAATATTTAATTTTTCAACCCGGACGAAGTCGGCGCGGGCTTCTAGTCTAGTATACACCGTGTATTTTTAATGGTTGTATTCCCGAAGCGAAACGATTAGTCCTCAATAGTACTGTCGAAAATACAGTTAAAATCAAAAAAGAAAAATGTTTTTGTTTTGAAATAATTATAAAAATAATCAACGACTCTTAAGTGTGAGAAACAATAGTAATGGACATAACATAACGTTTTACACGTACGTAATTGTGTTTCAGACTTTAGATGTAGTTAATCAGCTGATCATAGACGAAGCGCGTGCGAGGGTCAACGACCACGCGGTGCGCTACGCGACCTCGCGCGGTATTGCGAAGTATCTATTACTATTGGTTCGTTACTTTTTCGAGTTTTGTTTTTCTCGATTGTAAAATTGCCATTTTTGATTCTAATCATTTTTTAAATTTAAAAATCGATTGTAATGCCATGATCGAATCATTTCGCTTCGGGAATACAACCATTAAAGTTCCACCGTGTATACAGCGTAATTTTTCGAAATTTTTAGCCTTCCGCAATCGCATTTATCCGTATCGTTCTGGATACGAGGCTAGCTTGGCTACGCTTGATCATTTTCAAATGCTCTCGCTTAGTAATCGTTGCTGTATTATTGCCAACGGACGGACGGACGGACAGCGAAGGCTTAATACGGATACGGAACCCTAAAAAGCATCTAGTTTTCTATTAAATAAATAAAATTGTAGGTACATCTGTTATTATGGAAGTACTGACCCTTATTAATTTTAACTTTAACCGACGAATAATTTTGACAGATTACCAATACAGAAAACAATCAAAACGTCAACTTTATTCGTCGGTTAAACACTATTCGGCGATAGTGAAACATGTTACATAATTTATTACCTAATCAATTTTGTCATTTTAACGTGCACGTATTCTGATATGTAATATTTATTATTTACAATGATAACTTTCAAAATCTTGATAAGATAACAATGGAACCTGCCAAGTGTGAGTCACTCGCGCACCAAGGATTCCGTACCTTGGAAGGAAACTTATAAATAGGTACCTATAATTAATTGTTATTGCTGGACCGCATTAAAAACCTTATTATTTCAGAACCTTTAAGTGAGTTTTTTTAAAGGATTGCATATTTCTGGTTCCTTAAAAACTTTGCTAGCTTGAGATATTGTTGTCATTTTCTCTCATTTTTACATGAACCTATCAATTTCAATTATTTAAAAATTTTCCGTGTGATCTTCGGGGATAAAAGGTATAAAGGCTTGTACTTTTGTTGATATTATTTTGTTCATAAGTAAGTTAAAAAAATATGTGACATAAAAGGAAATAAAAACCTGTTTTAAAATCTGGAAATGGAGCCCCGGAGCCCCAATAATAAGAATGCGTTCTTTTGAATTTGGGCGTTACCTACGCTACGCCCCTTTTGCATTGAATATTTTTTAATTTTTCGACTCAATAGTCGAGTAGGACTCCTTTCCTCCCTTCGATTCCTTTTTACTATTTACGGAGCCCTAAAATGGACGATATATTTTCATGAATTGCCATGTAATTGCTAATTTCTTTCTATTTTGCATTTATTATCAGTAACATTCCAGTGTTAATTATTTAACATTGATAATGATAATTAATTAAATAAATTGCAATCGCATGTCGCAATCTTACTTAGCGCCAATGTGTTTCTTCCTATCACAACAATCATGATTAGATATTATCACATTATTATGATAACTTGGGGAAATACGTTGGAGTACAGATTGATCACAATTTTTTTTATATATAATGGTATATATACTTGTAGCTTATTAGCTACAATTAGTTATATATATGGTGATACCTCTACGAAGGGCCGTGAAGGGATAAGAGTTACGTGATAGATAGAGGAAAAAGATAGTTCATAAACTGAATAAGAAGAATGTATACTGTGTCTCTATGTTTTTCTTTTTTCATTATAATATAGAGCCAGCTAAGAAAAATAGCTTACATTTCGAGTTACGCGCACTTTAATAGCCTATATTTACTGACTACCACCGAAGCAGTATTATTTCTAAATTATTTTAATAATATGTCATACAATGTCAACCTTAAAGTAATTACTTAAATCTTTAACATCTTTAATTATAAAGATTGCCAATAAATGACACTTGAACTTGAACACACAAAATTGAAATAATACTGCTGTAAGCTTTGGTAGATCGGTATTATAGGCCTAAATTGTCAATGGCTCTATAGTTTAAGTAGGTATAGTATAGATAGGCAGATAGAATAATTCCTGAAAGAATGCACCAAATCATCCATAATATGTTTATTATGTGAATCATTAAACAAATATTTATTCGTCCGTATTTCGATAAACGCCGGCGCCATGATTGTAAAGATAAGTACATCAATTATAAACATTTGGCAACAAATTATCACTTTAACCTATATTAAAAATACAAGGAAATGTAACCTTAGTTCCATAAAACATAAACACCAAAATAAAATGCGTTATTTAATCATAAATACACATACATTATTTGACTTACGTATTCAGTGGAGGTGTGTAGTTATTGGTGACGACAATAAAGATAAAATTTTAGTGGAAAATTGCAATGAATTTGCAGGTTTTTGAGTGGCGTCATTCGTCGCTGTATTTATTTTTGGAATTTATATTTCATGAACTTTATACCCTTTATCGGTTTTGATAAGGTTTTAAATGAGACACATTTTTGGAATGTAAATTTTTTGGTACCTATCTGGAATCTAGATAGTAGAGGTATGTAGACAGTAGGCTAGGCGGTGCTAATTTTTGAAAAGAGACAATTCAACCCTCACCACCTGGGTGCCTGGAGCACTTCGACCATCCGATATGCCAGATCTTTTTTCCCACGTACCTACCTTGAAACTGGAACCAACTTCCTGCGACAGTGTTCCCACTAAATAACAATATGGGGTTATTCAAGGGGCGGATCAACAAATTCCTGAAAAGCCGGTAACGCATTGGTGGTGCATCTGGTGCTACAAATGTTCATGGGCGGCGGTAATCACTTAACATCAGATGACCCGCCTGCCCTTTTACTTGGTAAAAATAAAAAAAAATTAGGTCCAGTTTATTTTATTTCGTAAAAATATAATTATTAACAATTGATAATTTTAAAGTATGTAGGTATTTATATTTTTTGGATAGATTATATTGTTTTCATAAAATAACTTGTCTACAATATTTCCCTATTATATCTATTATCACGCTTATCTTATTTCCGCTATGTTATTTTTATCTTATTTTTATGAAGGAAATCGTGAATTCTTGGATATTTATCATTAACACTGGTAATTGAAAATAATATTAAATATTATATTCGATTAGATGTGATAATGATTTTTGTTAAGTCTTGAAATAAATCCCTAAAACAATAAAATAAATATATCATAATATTTTTATAGCCATCTTAAAAGTAAAATAGCACACAATCTAATATTACTATTTTTTATCGTATCGTTAACTAAAATATTAAATTAAGGGTAGTCAAAGTTTAAAAACAAAAACTGTCAAAACGTCAAGTCAAAGCTTAAAACTAAAAACTTAGCGATGCATGGTGGTCCAGAAAGTTTTTATGTGACAGGCTGGCGCTTCACGTCAAACGACGATGATTTCTATATTGGAGTGCGCTTGCCTAGAAGATGCCTATTCACTCGTGTTTTGAAGGTACTCAAGTTATACCGCTCGAGTTACTTGGGCAGGAAACACCGACGCCGGAAAAGCGTTGCACAGCTTAGCGGTTCGTTTCAAAAACGTAAAAAACCCGGCCAAGTACGAGTCGGGATAGTGCAAATCCGCGTAACTAGCATTAGTACCTTAAAATCCATTTTCATACGTTTGTGGTCAAATCAAAACCGCGTAAGTGGCGTTGCGACAAAATTAATCGCTTTAAAAGATATCTATTTTTTATCAATACATAGAACACATGAATTAATACTCTCTGTGTAAAAATTAGCTCAATAGCCGTAGAAATAAGAAATTTATAAAGTTTTAAAGTTCCCCTCTAAAACTGTGACTATTGTAGATCCGCGGTTTTTACCAATGGTACATACGCGGTTTTGCACTATCCCCGACGATATCATTGTACAAGATTTAACATCAGCTATTATTGTTATTAAGATAGAACAAAAACAAAAAATGTTTTATGGTGATTCTTTAATTTTTAACTTTATTCCAAAATTTTAAGTACCTATTCTACCTATTACGGTTCATGAGATACAGCCCTCTGACAGACAGACCGACCAACGGACAGCGGAAGCATAGTAATAAAGTCCCGTTGCCACCTTTTGGCATCCCAAAAAGTAGTAACAACCACACGGTATAGCAATCTCACAGTGCGGTGTCTTGTTTGTCGGCAGGTGCGCGATGTGGCGACGGTGGTAGAGGGCCGGAGGGCGGCCGGACGGGGCCCGCGCGCGCCCCTCCGCCCGCCTGTCCCCAGTAGCGACACGCGCTACTATGCTCATGGCAAGCGCCCTGTCCACTTTGCTCGCGGTGAGTATCAATCAATCTTATACCGCGTCCGCATGCTTGTGGCAAACGGCAAACGCCAAACCTCTACAAACGTTTGCCTTGAATTTGGGAATCATCCGCACGCTTGCGAGGGCGTTTGTATGTTCTGAACAGGCAAGCATGACGGACGTCGAACTTGTGTCGGCTTTATTATTTGGCTTAAGTTATTTTTACAAATGTTTTAAGCTCAGTATCGATCAATAATCCTACTAAAATGGAATATGGATGGATAGATGGATGGATGGATGGATGTTTGTTACTCTTTCAGCCACAACTAATGAACCGATTTGAATGAAATGTGGAATAGCGATAGCTCATACCTACATTTTAGCCCGGAAAATTAAGGACTTTCCGCGGGAATTAAAAAACCTTAATCTGCGAGGACGAAGTCGCGGACGTCATCTAGTTGATAGTAAAGCGTCCTCTAATTAAAATTTTCAAAACATATTTCATGTGCACAATTTGTCCAGTTACAGTTTTAGTATAATATTATAGATTAGTAGTAGTACCTAGTAGTATGTTCGAAAAGACTTGGTACCTACCTAGTTTATTTATTTGAATAAAAAAATATTCTACTCTATTCTAGTATGTACCTACTCAATAGATATTTTGTTTTTTTTCTTTATCAACCGATAGACGTCCACTGCTGGACTGTTTATTGCATGGACTTCCTCAGGCTTCGGTCTTGCGCCACCTGTACCCAGTGGCTCCCTGAGGGTCGCCTGATGGTGTCGGTCTACCTATTACCATACCATTATATACCATTTTCCGGTGCGGAGTCGCCACTTATTATTATTAATATATAAAACTAATTAATTAATTAAATTATATAAACAAATCGTCTTCAAAAGTCTTCAGTCGACCAGTCATTCATTTTACGTTTTTACCCACTCACAAAATGAAGATTTCTAAAGGTGCGATACGTAAATCGTAATACAATAACACGTCTAATCGCCGCCAGTGCACAAACGAGACTGAGTGCGCGCAAACGTGTGGACGGAGACGCAAGCGCTCGCGGCAAATTCCCTTTGGTTTGCGATCAAAAGACCGACACTCGATGGATCGGCCACAAACGCTCGCAAGCGTAGGCAAACCATGGCAAACGCTCTATCCGCACGTTTGCGTTTGTGAAGGTTTGCCTAGGTTTGCCAAGCGTGCGGATGCAGCTTTAGGAGCGGTTACGCACTACATCCTTTTTTTTTACAACAACTACAACTTGACAAGCGCTTGACTACGATCTCACCTGATGGTAATTGAAGATGCAGCCTGAGATGGTGCGCGCATGCCTAGAAGGTGCCTATTCACTCTTGATTTAAAGACACTCACATTATAGTTAGTTGGAAAAACGGAAGCCTGAAGTGCATTCCAAATTTTTGCGGTACGTATTAGGAACGAGGAAGCAAAGCGCTTGGTGCGAGATCGTGAAATTTCGACCACGTAGCGGTACAAATTCGAATACGTGAAAATACGTACTGAATTTCCGAAATAGAACTATGTATTTTGAATTTTTTTCAGCAATTTTCTTGCAAAGGTAGGTACTATAATATCAGCACCTGTCTACATTATTATTACATAAATTAAGTTTGTGGTCTACTTAATAAGCATTGGTAAATATCATAAAGGTTTAGATAACGCTAAAATGTTCTGTTAACGGCGTGAATTATACAAGCAACGTTCGATTGATATTTTTGACAGAGAGATACCATACACTAGAGGTGAAGTTGCCCCGCGAAACAGTTTCGAGCTGATTAGCAAACTAGAGAAGCAGTTATGCCCTTTGTATTTCAAGTCCGTAAAGTACTTAAGTATCCGGCCACGAGCTTCCCACTAATCGCAGAAGCGCGGGGCCCGGGACGTAGAGCGGTAAGAACAAATGAAGGAACCATGCCATCAAAGCGCCGTTCCTGAGCGTAAAATATACGTATAAGTCAGATGCTACAGCACAAAACAACACGAACAGCGGTAGTGGTAAGCGAATCCGTATAGCTCACTAGTGAAAAAACCTGATAATATCCCTCAATATTTTTTTATTCTTGTTTATTCTTATGGGGCTTTTATAGGTCATGTCACAGATGTTTTATGGTGTGGTTTTAGTTCGCCCCAACAGTACACACAAATCACAAAATATGACAATAGATGGAATCAACTATCATTAAATCTAAAACTTTACCAATTTAAGAGAATTACTAACAAATCTGTAACCCTCCTCAATATGTTTAAAAGTCTCAATAAGGCAACGTGGTTAAAAATGGCGTGGAATGAAAACTGAAAAGGTAGCACCCGTTAATTGGAATTTAAAGGGGAATATTAGTCATGTTCAGTATAATTAAGTGACAACTATGAAATTGCTTTTGCTTCATTACGTTTTAATATTGATGCAAAGGTTTGGTAAGGCTGGAGGCGTATTTTTGGCGCCTAATTGTTTTATTTTTTGAGCTCTACATCTCTATGGTGTATAACCCGATGATATTATTTAAGTGATTCTTTCCTCGTGTGAAGCGGTATCGACTGCTCCAATTATGTGTAATGGCTTTTTAATGGATGTCGCTAGTTGCACAACACTGTCACAAGTATTTATAAGTTGTTAGTTACGTTTTTATTTTTAAGCGTGACTAATTTTCGGGATTTGATCTAAATGGTTTAATTTTTGAAGTGAAAACTTGTTGAATTTTTTCAGTTCTAACGATATAATCCTCATGACTGTCCATATTTTCTTTTATAACTATAATTTCATGACCTTTCCTAAGTCTACACTTGTTTTAGTTACTTAAAGACAGAAGCCGGAAGGTTATCTAGTTATAAAAATTTTAATTACACATAGCTCTACACAAAAGTGATTCATCTTCTTATCAAAAATGTTGCATTTTGTTGCCACACAATAAATGCTCCACACAAATTGATAACAAAAAAATATGCATTTTTTGCCGCTCATACGCTTCTATCGAAGTGTAGATTAACTCTTCATGGGATTTGTTAACATTAAATAATAGGTAGATATAGGTAGTAGGTAGTAGATATTATTTAAAGTATATAAATATTAACATATAAAAAAATATTTCTATTTCTATTCTATTTCTATTTCTATTTCTATATCCCAAAAAATATTAATCAACACTTCAGTAGAAGCGACAAAAGATGCATATTTTTTGCTATTTTCGGCGAAGCATGTCAATGTGGCAAAAAATGCGATATTTTTGTATGATATTTTTTTTAATTTTAAGTAAATTCTATTTATCAAAGTTTGTACATTTTTTAATTTGTACTTATTACAAATAATAGGATAAAATTTACTATGCGATCATATTCGTTTTAATTTAATTCTTTGTCGTCATATTTGAATTCTGCAAGGGAACAAATCAATAAAAGGCAATCAATTGCATACATTACGTATTTTTATCGCGATCGGCGTTAAACCGTAGACATTCCGAGCAACAACTCACAGCTAAAACTAAACACGAAGTTATTTTATTGTTAGCGGCGCGGCCGGCAGTGCAGTGCTGGCCTGTAAGAGCTACAGTCGTCTGTAAAAAGCTAAAAAAAGTTTCCCGTGTCTATGGACGCGTCGGAAAAGCGCGCGCTTACCGCTTTCGTAATTTCAATATTTAAAGTTTCGGAATTTTATAGAACTGCTACCAAGACGTGATAATATTATGTTTTTTTAAACGAGTTTTCGACTTTGGAATTATAAAATTTCATTACACACAGATAAAATTATATTTAAATATTTTTCACACAAATTTTTATAGTGTCAATCGACAATGTGTTTTTTATGAAAGTGACTCGAATGTGGAACATTAATGGACTTCAAATGAACGGCCGTGTTAGTTTTAAATTTTATGTATGATTTATTCAAATTCTTGGATAAATTTACTTTTGCTCATGGCAATTGAAATGGTAAGTCCTATGATAATTTACACACTGATCATTTAGCCAATTACCTAAATTCTAAAATTCTTAAAACTGTTCTCTACAATTTATTCAACATAACGGCATTGGGAACAATCTTTGAAAAACTAATTTGTTTGTAAATTTTGCTAGGAAAAAAACTAAAAAATCAATTTTTTTATATCCAATTACATATATACATAATTGGAAATTTTTATATGATGAACTATGTATACATATGTAATTTACATGTTTCTAATGCTGCTAACTCATAATAATAATAATTAGAAGATAGTCGACTGGCGTCAGAGATGTTCAAGTGCTTTTAATAGGCTTTTAATGGTATTGTTTTTACCATTGATTATATTTTGTAGATCTATTAGAATATTTTGAATCGTTTTTATTATTATTTATTTCTAAACGACAAAGTTGTTTGGAAGTAATTTTCTTTTCATCCAGTTGTTCACAAGATTGTTTAATAACTTTTTACATTGTAATAACTCCATAATGATATTACTGTAATGTTTTGTTTTGGAAAAGCAAATTGCTAATTTCTCGCTGGCTCTTTTCAGCAAAATCTGCTTTCTGAACCGGTGGTAGATTCTTGACTTGTAGAGTTATAGGTTGGCCGTCATGAAATAAATAGTTTTTAATTTTACAATAAAAAAAGTTCACAAGTCTTGGGCACTTGGCCGTTACTTGGTAGGTTCAGTTTGGCAATTCCACATGTATCTCTTCCACCTTTATCTAGCAGCATGACGTCTCGATTTATATTCGAATTAACCTATAAATGTGCATAGATATTTATGCTATTACTTCATTATGTATTCTATGGACCTTTTATATTGCCTGTAATTTAGAAATCGATATTATCCGAGCTTATTTATTGGCTAATGGTTACGATTGCAACCTTGCGTTCATTAATTAGTTGCTGTTATAGGTCCTACAAATTTGTATAAGTAATAGCTATAATAGAATTTTAATGATAAGTACAAAAAATTATTTATCAATCCATAAACGTATGGGATATACATAATTTATGGGATTTTTAGCAAAGCAACGTGACCTTCGTTGGACTTTATTGTAAATTTTCTATGAGATAGAAAAACTAAAACTCAAAATTATTTATTTCATGTAGGCCAACTTGTGGTTCTTATGAATAAATATTGGAAACAGTCTTCGAGATAAAAAAAGTTACGTCTAACACTGCTATGAAATTTTAAAATGGTTAAAATGTTTAATACACGAAAATATTTTTTGATGTAATATAAAGCAGAATTTCGAAAATGGTCATGAATTTTTTGTTACCTCAATACTTACATAATTATAATATTATTGTTTTTAAAATAATACCACTTGATTTTTTCCTAAAAACTTACTGATGTTACCATAAGGGCGTTCTTGAAAAGATAAAATCCATAACCACTTTAGCAAAGTGTCCGCTAGAATTAAAACTTTCAGCAGTAATTCAGCGCTAGAAAGTTACTTCCACTTTGTAGACACTAATGCATTTATGTAGACATTAGAGCATGTCAATTTCTGCAAGTTTAACAATGAGATCTGTGAGAAATGGATACTTGAAGATGGTAAACTAAAGAATTTTGACGTAATCAGATTACCAAAACAAAAACTGTAAAAACGTCAAAATTCGTCGGTTATTTATTACTTAGGCATGCTAAAATAGGCCCTCAGCTACTGAATACGTATTTAAGTATTTAAGTATGGATTCAAGAAGCGTTCTTTCTTCTGAGCCTATGTATGTATTTATGTTAGAGATCGAAGCAGGTATAAATAAAGTGTAAACGAAATTAACCAAGCCGCGACTCGAATGCAAGTTAATTTGTTCTTCAACATAATCACTTACTGTAAACTGTTATATTACTCTGTTACTGTGTGTGTTGGTTTAACTGCTTCCCATATTATCGTTTAATGTTTCTGTAATATTTCTATTGATTCATTAATTATGGGTAGAAGATTGACCCTCAAAATCCTCAGTTATTACAAGCTTTTATTTAGTTTCACAGAGAGAGTTTGTAATAAAATCTTACAAGTTAAAGACCCACTTCCTGGTTTCCGATTGAGCTCAAATTTTGAATGTCTAATATGTGATTCTAATGAAAGAAATATTGTCATGATAATCTGCCTAATGCTGATCTAATAAGCCGTAAGATGACTTGTCATAAGATCCACAGGTTGGCTCATAAGAAATAAATAATTTTGATTTTTATTTAAAACCTTTTTTTTAAATGTTAGGTACACTAAAACTTATAGCTAAACTATTCCAATTACTATACAAATTCTGCCCGCGTGGAATAGTGCCAAGAATACTGGCTGCATTTCCACAGCGAGGCAAAAAATGAGCCAGCCCTTCTATCACCAGATGAGGCAATTAAGCGCGGTAAAACTTGAAACTTCACAAAATATATAAACAAGGATTTTTTTTATTTAGTTCTTTGTCATTGTGCCTATGCATGTCGTTTTGGATACTGAAACATAAATATCATCGTAATTAATTATAGATAATTAAATGTGCATCGTCGTACAATTATACATGCTCATCATCATACAATTATACAATTTCAAATAAATGTCCTATAAATCTTAGATATTAAATAATTACCGATAAGACTATTTCAATAATATGATGGAAACGTATTCGAGCGCAGTAGGTACAAATGATGCATTCGCGTATAAATCTGCTTACGACGTCTAATATGCGCCCCCTGACCCCGGGTGAGCATAGGAACAATGGGCGCGGGCCGATGCATTGACCCTAGATTGAGTTACAAGATCGGTACAATTCGATTATACTCCACTGTGCCAATTTAACAGCTTTGCTATCAAAGAACCTATCCTAGTGATTAAGAACTTGATTCTTCGCTCTGCTTGTAGCGAGATACCGGGGAATATAAATATAATCTTTATTGTAATATCAATATAATCTTTATTGTACACATGATAGGAACATGGTTACAGTTACAGTTTAATGGCGAAGGTGGCACTATTATTCGAGATGTGGGATTTTCTTAAAATGATTGCTATACTGTGACAATCGAATAGCTGTAAGGTGCTCCCTCGCTATTGGTTAAAAAAAAATGCATTGATGCAGCAAGATCATCATAAATTCAGCCAATCAGAGACGTTGATTTGAATCAGAGATTATGACGTATTAGTTCCATTCCAATAAATAGCGCCCGTCCGCATGTCGCAAATGCCCAAGCCACGCTATAAGGTGCACCGACTGCAGTGCAGTTCAGTCGAACAAAGTGAGTCTTCGAACCGCCATGTCTACCACTACATATTATATTTCGATAGAAGAATGCATAAACATAGTATTTCTTAGTAACCTAAGAAAGAATATGCTCAATAACTCTCAATATGCTCAATAACACTCGGTCAATTGCGACTTCTTTCCCTCTATACGTAAAATAATTACAATTAGGACGGTTCCTAATTGTAATTATTTTACGGTTATAACGGTTTATTAATTAAATAAGGGTCATAACAATGAACACTTGGAATTGCATCAAATATTATGTAGGCACAGACGCTAATTATTGTATTAAGTTTAAAAACGAACTCGCGGAACGCGGGAACTCTTTAATTTTCCGGAATAAAATGTAGCCTATGTGTTAATTTTGGGTATAATCTATCTCCAGTTCAAATTTCACACAAATTGGTTCATTCGTTGTGGCGTGAAAGTGTAACAAACATACACACACACGCACATACAAACTTTTAACTTTAAAATATGAGTGTAATGACCTGCTGTAATGTGAAAGGGTTTCATAATTCATCATAATAATCAGTACCAGTACAAAAAAATCAATGGCACACACACATTCATCGATTGTTTGAGCCTACGATTGGACTGGACTTTGTTAACTTCTATTCTACGCGCTATAGTTGGATGGGTCATAAGTTCATTACAAGTAAGTACTAGGTCGGGTTCGCCCATAAAACTCCTTATAGTATAAGTAAATTACTTTCAGAGACACAAGGAAGCGGTAAAAGTCCCAATGACGTAGGCTCCCATAAATTGCAAGTCGTAAACCTTAAGAGACCCTCCACCACGCTGGTATTTAGCATGGTGTGGAGATTGATAGTTATTAGTTACAATAGATTATTATAGCAAAATAAATACCCAAAGATATGGTCGACCCATTTAAGTAGGTATGCCACAGTGATAGTATTTTTTTCTTACCATAAAGCACCATTATGTAACGGTGGCTTTATTTTATACTACCATCTAGCCTGTGGGCTAATAAGTAATATTATTTTAATTTAAACTTCTACTTATTACAATGATAGTGTGCGTGTGATCGATAAGTTATCAATATGCAGGTACACCTAGGTGGTCTCTTTGGTTTCGTGGTTAGCAATTTCGACTGCGGATCTGTGTTGGTCCCGGGTTTGATTCCGGGTTCGGGCCAAATATTTATTGGGTTTAGAAACTCCGGGCTAGTACTACTACCAGGGTATCGGGGTAGTACTAGCCCGGAATTAGGAAGTTGGCGATGAGTCACCCCTGTGCCTCAAAGAGCACATAAGGCCATCAGTCCAGCACCTGATCTCTCTCCGTTCGCGTCGGATTTTCGTCCAGGACTATGAGAGTGAGGGAATAGAGAGTGCACCTGTGTTTGCGCGCTCACTTGTGCACTATAAAATTTCCCGCGTAGATGGCTAATCTCTGTGGAGATTGGCCGCCGTGGCCGAATTCGGTCGGAAGGACATTATTGTTGTTACACCTAGGTCCTAGGTGCCTCTCCCAGAGAATTGTATTGCTTACCTACTCTTTTCATAATAATATAATTATTGTTGTAGTTAGTTATGTCTATTTACTTCCGTCATCTTCAGCGACCCGTCAACGGCTAACTCTCAGTCAGTTGTCTATTTGGGTAACCGAGGCAGCGGGAGCCAGTCAGAAAAAACACCGAGCTAAGTTACCTTAATTCTCAAGTATGGCTTGCGCCTTGTCTAGTCTTATAAAAGCATTCCTGTAGGGCTAACATGCGCGCCACGAGAAAGTTTTGTCTACACGTTTACTCGTAGTCTCTATGTGAATCTCTACAGAGATTCACGAGTAAATTGTAGACAAAATTTTCTCGTGGCGCGCATGTTAGCCCTACTGAACTGCGATATCCTTCGTTCACACGCTAGGACCGACCGCGCTAGCACATACTGGTATGAACTGGTCCACATCACGGGCGACTTGGTTTGTACTTGACAATGACTCTGAATGTCATTATCGCGATCACACACGTGATTGGTCCTTCCTTCAATCCGCCTGGTTACCGACTTAGGTCAACTATTCAAATCCAAAATTATTAACTTCATGTAGGCCAACCTGTGGCTCTTATGACACGTCAAGACTCTACCACCCGATAGCGGGTTTTGCTGAGAAGAGCCGCCAAGAAACTCAGCATTTGCCTTTTCAAAACAACATGTTACAGTATCTTAAAACACAATTGTTGGGCATAAAAGTTAACTCCACTTCACTCCAGCTTCAAGACTGGATGAGCTATGCCGGTAGCTGTGATTCTCCTACGGATCTCCTCATTCATCAAGCTCTCACCATCGCTTGGTGCCAATAAAACATAGGTAGCGCATAAATAATAATTAAATTCTTCAGTTACAAATTACAATTGAATGATAGTGCGTTTTCAAAATTTATTTTATTGCTATAAACAAAATGATAACAAGATAAACTTGTACCTTTAAAGATAAAGGTTCTTTCCCGAAAGAATAGAAGTACTAATTAAAAAATATCCCTTAATTACTGATGCTCGCGACATAGACTGAACACTATAGACTCTTACTCTGCTCAGACTCAAGACCGAGTTAAAACGAGACAGATTTATGTCAGACCATATTTGCGTCTCCTTTTAACTCTATCATAAGTTTGAGCTAAGTCAAAGCACGTTCTATAGATTAGCTCAACATTAGACCCCGTCCATTTGAGAACTTTCTTAAAAGTTCCAGTCTAAAAAACTCCATCTCTATGCCTCTTCAAGATAGACATACTGACACATACAGTCTGTAACAGACATACAGACCCTCTTTCGCATTCATAAAATTATAAGTAGATGTGTAATATAGAGGTAATCTCATCATATAATCAGCAATTACACCGTAATTTGATATTTGTTATGGTCGTGATTAGACCAGAAATAATGATGTTTGTATCGCAGAAACTACAACGGGTGTGTCAAATACTACGACTCAATAAACTAAAATGATAATTATATTTATAGCGTTTGTACCCAATATAATTATTATCTGAGGAATGTCGTTATCAATACAGTATCTCAATAATCAAATCGATATAAAATAGTCAATCAAGGGAATATTATCTTTATCCATTTATTGCTTTATTTTAAAAAACGTCTGCAGTGGAAAATTCTGCATATAGCGCTATAACAATGTCAGGATATATTAAGCAACGAGCCCGAAAAAAGACGATCGATGAGCTTGACTTCGTAGAGCATCGTCTTTGTCATTAAAACTATAAAAAATCGCGTGGGAAAGATTAGACTGATAGTGATAGATAAATAATAGATATACAAAGTCTTAACTATTTAACTATAACTACCATAAATATCTTCCCGAAATACAATAAATCCTTCAGTACAGAAGACCAGAAGTCCAGAAGACTAAAGTCTTCGAACAGTGTGTGTTACCAGTGATGACATATGGATACAAAACATGGTCGCTAAGCTAATTAATGGGCCTCATAAGAAGGCTCAGGGTCACTCAGCGGGCGATGGAGAGAGCTATGCACGGAGTATCCCTGCGAGATCAAATCTAAAATGAGGAGTTCAGGGGACAGAATTACATGGCTCGACGAACGATGGGCGCTGGAGTCCCAAGGTGCTGGAATGGCGACCCCACACGAGGAGAGGCAGCATTGCTAAACCCCCTATTAGATGGACAGACGATCTCAAGCGACTCACTGTCAGCCACTGGATGTAGGAGGCATAGATTCGTGATGTGTGGCGATTATTTCAAGAGACCTATGTCCCCCTTAATTAATGTTTTTATTTTTTACATTCCAAAAGTATTAAATCAAATTCGTGCCAGGTGCTAAGTTAATCTGTAACCTTCATTATACAAACATTTATTTTTAAAGACGGAAAAACACAAGTAGGTAGCGATCTGTACTAACGAAGTGCGAATTTTTAATATTTAATAACAAATGCATACACTTATCTTGTCTGCATTCCTACATAAATAATCAATAACAATTACTTGAATATTATGTCCTTATCGATTGATGTAACTCTCGAAATATGAGCGAATGTTTTAAAGTAACGAAATAATTAGTATTATAATAATTAATATAAGTACCTAGCCACAAGTGTTATGAAAATGAACAGAAGTCTCTTGCGCCGCCTGTATCCAGAGGCAAAATCGCGTGGAAACGACACTAGGCTTGTAATCCCTGCATTACAGCAGGTACAGTCGCTTCTGTTTCGTTTGCCATACAAAGGGTACATGGCGTTATATCAACGATTTCACTTGTATAGTTTAGTGGCAGAAACCTGAGAAAGTAATGATGCGGGTGTCCTAACGTGTTAACATTCCATACAATGTTTGTTGAAACCCTTATCGTGTGTCAACAGGAAATCGATCTTCCCAAGTACCAAACGCAAGGTGTTGGGCAAATGTTTTACATGCCCCATTGAGCTCCAGTTGTTTGTCAAAGGTTTTACCAAATATTGGGACGACCCGGTCCCTTTTGGGTTGCGGGAAGCGGCTCTGTCAACAGTTTGTTGTTGGGTAAACTTGGGGTAAACATGGCCCATTCATGCTTTTTAGTATTGTAGGGGTTAACTGCTAAATTGGTTGAATAGGTGCTGACGCTTTTTGGTGACATTGACAGGGTGGTATTCTTGACTCCCTTGTATCGCATAAGGACGGTCCTTTAGGCAACTTTCCATTGTTTTCGATAGCACTGGAAATGTCAAAAATAGAGAATTCGGCAGCAGACCAGAGACATTTCAGATTTTTTTTTCTATTAGAGATTTATGGTGAGAGAAAAGACCAGCGCTTCTTGAATAGGAGAGTTCCTGACGACCGTAGGCATCAACATCGTTCCGCAGTGGCAGTTGTAAGGCTGATTTATTTTGACGCCAAGCCTAAGACTGACCACTACTGACAGAGGGTGTGGTCTAATGCTGAGATCTATAGAGCATGTTCTGACTCAGCTCAGACTCAAGATAGAGGTTAAAACGAGACACAAATATGCTCTGACACAAATCTGTCTCGTTTTAACTCTGTCTAAAGTCTAACCTGAGTGACAGCTCAGTCTATAGATTTCAGCCTTATGCGTTATGCGATATGCACCAGAGGCACCACCTTGATGCTCCAGAATTGGTGGTGCCTCTGGTGCTACAAGTGTTCATGGGCGGCGGTAATCACTTAACATCAGGTGAGACCCGCCTGCTCGTTTGCTCGCTAAAAATATTAAAAAAAAAGATTTCAGTCTTACTCTGTTCAAAAATTGTCCCCATCTGGAATCAAACCCGAGACCTTTTAAAGTGTTAAAACCACAGCGCTCACCAATACGCCAGTGAAGGCCTTGAAAGTTGAAACTAATCCCATGGCACCGCAAATATTCTCAACCGGATTTAGCACAAGAGATATGACACATTTTTGTTTACCCCCATGACAGTTAAATTAATTCAGTCCTTCTTGTCTGGGCTTATGAAAAATAGAGGACTCTCCGAGCTTAGTGCTTGATCCGTATAAAGGAACCGCGCAGTCCTCTGGGTAGATTGCAGTGTCTTATAAATCAATTTCAATATTCTGCGCGGGCAATAATATTCTCTTACAAGTGGTGTTGACTTTATGTTTCCTTCGTGTTAAGTTGCTATGACTATTTCAATATTGTTAAGATTAGGTTTTGCCCGAGACTTTACCCGCATGGAGGTTTTTAAATATTCCTTGGGAATCTTTAATTTTTCCGGAATAAAACGTAGCATATATCACGCTCCAAGTACTCAACTGTATAGTTTACATGGGTATCCATGCAAAAAATCACGTTTATCCGTTGCTCCATTTCTGCGTGACTGAAGGACGAACCAACAAATAAATACACTTTCGCATTTATAATATTAGTAAAGATTCTCTATTCACATAAATTCTACTAGTTTCAGGCTACTTTATAGGCCTGTAGCATACCTACCTTCGCCGCGAAATAAAAAAAAAAATGAAACCGGTGAAGCTCTATGGCATGTAAAGTATGAATTGTCCCTTCTATGACACGTGAAACTGAAGCACGTTTTGGTCTTGTGAAAGACTTTGGAGTGGCTAGATAGTAGATACCACGTAGATACCATCCTACCGTCAAAGACGTATCGCCAAGCGATTTAGCATTATTGTACGATGGCGTGTAGAAACCAATTAGGGATATGGGTTTAATCAAAACTGCCATACCCCTTGCTAAGTTAGCCCACTACCATCTTATACTGCATTGTCCATCATCCATATCGGTTCAAAGTTAACTTCTAAGATGGGGCTTTCTAAGAGAGAGGGGGGATTGGCAGACCCCCCACTAAGTGGACCGACGACATGTAAGTCCATGCTAGAGATTTATTCAACAGCGGACGTCTATCTGTTGATAGAGAAGAAGAAAAAGAAGAGGGGGTTCTTTTCCAGTACTTGGTAAGCGATGGATTGATGTTAATGATGATTTTACTTGATATTTCCAACAGCTAGGAATTCGTTTCTATGTAACATTGTCTCAAACATTGTTACCGTATTGATTGTAAGCAATTAAGGCCAGCCCAAAGTATAATATTTACCTGAAGCATTGTCGCTTTCTCTCATTAGTTCACCGCGAGAGGCGATATTAGTGGAAATAAATTATAATAAAGATATCTCGGCGGTGGTAGTGTCGCGTTCGGGACATTATTCAAAGTTTACTTAAGCCCTGATGTACGTTTATTGATTCATAGAGTGACTTTGGGATAGGGTTGGCACTGAAGAGTCCCCGCTAAGTTTCAATAAAGAAACTTCAAATTCGGTGAATTCGGTGGAGTTAAATAATCTGAATATATAAAAGGAAAAGGACTAACTGATCTATCAACGCACAGCTCACACTACTGGACGGATCGGGTTGAAATTTGGCATACAGATAGCTATTATGACGTAGGCATCCGCTAAGAAAGAATTTTTGAAAATGTAACTCGTAAAGGGATAAAATAAGAGTTCGAAAAATCGAACTTAACGCAAGCGAAGCCGCGAACAAAAACTAGTTTCATATAAAAATTAAAAACCTATTCTATCTATACCTTCTAATTTTGCTTTAACAGTTAAGGAAAACATGGCGAGACTAGCATGCAAAATTATTACTAGACAGTGATATTAACGAAGAAGACAAGGTTCATCTATATGGGGATAACCAATAGTCACAATACTAAAATGAAGAAAGCGACTCTAGTGGCAACCCTGCGCGTGGCGGTAAGGAAATGAGATAAAGGGCATATATTCTCGATTAATCCCGATACACATAACTCAATGTCGTCGGACAATGTTTGGATGTTTAATAGATGACGCACATTGTTATAATCTTCGTTAGGTATTTAATAACTACAAGCAATAAATCGACCTCACATCGAAAATTATCTTAAACCCATTGATCTAAGCTATGATCATAGAGCGTGCTTTTACATGGCTGTGACTTGAGACAGAGTTTAAACGAGATAAATAATTCCAGAATCTGACATATATTTGTCTCTTTTTAACTTAATCTTGGGTCTGAGCAGAGTGAAAGTGCGATCTCTAGATTACATCTAGATTACTACTGAACGGATTTGAATGACATTTGGTATAGTGGTAGCTGATACTCCGTGTCAACAATATAGGATACTTTTTATCCTGATTAATAGTAAGGTTTATCCGGGATAGGGGATGAAAGTTTTTTTTGATTTTGCACCATAACTTAGTCAAATCTAAACCGAATTTGATAATGCTTTTTTATTATAAATATTTTTTTCGATTGTTGAAGATCTACTAAATATTATAGGAGATAGAGGACATAACTTCTCGCGGACAGTAGCAAGTCACTCTAAACTTTTTCCACGCGGACGAAGTCGCGGGAATCAGCTAGTATATATAACACTGATGAGGTATACTATAAGCCTAAGTTGAGCTTAGGAAGGAAATAAACTTCACATTCGTGTTTAACGCGCTATTGTTTGTGCAGGCCATTACTGGGCATTAACTCTAGCGCACAATAGTAACAACCCGAGTGAGATATTGAAAATATCGCTACTCGTTTTCCTTTTTACATTTTCCATAAAGCGTGAACATAAAACGCTTAGAACAGCAGTTAGAACAGCAGCAGTAGGCTCAAGTCAACTAGTTAACGTGTGAGTGTGTAATTATTTTCTGACTGACATTGATCGGGGCGAAACGTGCGTCGAGAGTAGTATGCAAGTCTTGTGTGGTGGTGCATGTGAGTGGTGGTGGCATTGCTTGTTTGGGACCTTGGCTTTTTTGCTTGGTTGGGGAGGTGAGCGGTGCTTAGCTTGTAACTGCATGTTTGACCATCCAAATTCTTTCTATTGGCGAATTATAGCAAAATAGTTCTAACCTTTTCTTGCTAATGCTTCTATCCAATAGCTACCTATCTGTCTATCTGTATGCCTTTCAACTTGGTCCGTCCACTGGTTTGAGCTGTGTGCTGTTAGATCGGTCAGTCAGTCAGCTTTTAAATATATTTAGATTAACTTAAGTGTAAGGTGCTACCTATACACACTTTTATATCGGGCAATGGACATGTTTGACGTACAATTATTCACGCAGCTCGGAAACGTCTATCAGGATCTTCAAGTTATTAACTTCGCGAGGATAAGGCGACGTTTGGATTCATTTCGGTTACCGTGCGGCCGACGGGTGCTTTGATACGTTGTGAAAGTTAAATGGACAGCTTATTACTGACCGGCATTGGCTCCACCCTAAATGTACTCGTAGTTTGGTGGTCGATGCACTTGCAAGTTGCTACTTGCGAGACTTGGTAATTCGAAAAAGGAAGGGATATATTGTTAATAATCTATGTACTTATGTATGTTTGTATTTATATATTTGCCACCATAGCGTAAAATGGTGTTAATAAATTCAAATTCAAAATCCATTTATTTCATGTAGGCCAACTTGTTGCTCTTATGACACGTCATAAATCTACCACAAGTTCGGAATGCAGATTCTGCTGAGAAGAGCCGGTAAGAAACTCAGCATTTTCTCTTTTTAAAATAAAATTATTATTTTTTACAATAGGTAACAAAACTATGCTATGTATACACATACAGGCCTCCTCCTTTGATTCCTCGATAAGGTACACTGATGAGGTACACACAATAGATTCGTTATTATGATCCGCGTGAAATAGGCTTTAACAAAATCAATAAGACGAATTATTACTTCCAATTTTCCGTAAAATCTACTAGACTGATTTAGATGCGGTTTTTGCATAACAGAAAACAGGCTAGAGAGTACAGAGATCAGAACACATTCTTATGCTGAGATCTATAGAGCTCTGACTCAACTCAGCTTTAAGATAGAGGTTAAAACGAGACACAAATATGCTCTGATATAAATCTGTCTCGTTTTAACTCTGTATTGAGTCTGACCAGAGGCGGCTTTAGCCCATGTAGTGCCCGTGTGCAATCAATATCTTGGCGCCCTCTAGTAGACGCGTAGCCGAAATGGAATACTTACAATACAAGAATACCGTTTGACCTTCAGTTATATTTTCACCAGTGAAAGGAAATTCAGGTGCAAAAAATGGTGCAATTTGAATTGATGTCGGGAAGCAAGCAAGCGCGGCTCGGCGCGGCGCCCCCGACAACCCTGCGCCCGTGTGCGCTGCACACCCTGCACCATAGGTAAAGCCGGCACTGAGTCTGAGCTGAGTGAGAGTGCAGTCTATAGATTTCAGCCTAAGATAAATTTGCAGGTTATAGGTATTCTGTAAACCAATCGATGTAATATTAAAAAGAATTGCCAAGTATTTCAAGGTTCCAAATACTTTGAACCTTTCCTTCACACAGTCGCAGCAACAATATCCAAGTTAATTTACAACACAAATAAATCATTTGCCGCGATCAATATTGTTTAATGTGACGTCAATCATAAAATGACAAAGTAATGAACATCAAAATAAATCACGCCTACTGCTACTAGATTATTATCTGTTGTACGCTTGTAGTACTATTCAGCATCTTATTGTATTATTGTTTAATATTATGTTTATTATTAGGTAGGTATAATTAAGTGACCATCGAGTAACAATAGGCTAAGGCGTGGGATTAACATAAGCCGTTTTGTTGTCATTGCTACTGACAGTATATTGATTTATATTAGTGACCTCTTTCATAGGACTTAGGTGATTTATACGTATGCAGTAGTTTTGTTTTAATGTAATTTACAAGTAAGGGCTTGCAGCAGAACTTCGCTTAAATATTTTTTGTTACTGGACATTAAGTACCCGACTGAAAGGGGGATTATGTGTTTACTAGCCTATGTATGTTTATATACTTATGGTGCTCTGGAGACCAAACGCGTAGGCCGATCTTGACGATTCTTGGGTCAATTAATTTGTGTTAATCTTGCGAGTGTCACTAAGGACATGACAGTAATCAAAATTCAATATAGCTACCACCAGACACCATAATATTGTGAAAAATAGAAAATGAAAGTCGACGAACTATGTTAAAATAATATGGAATAGGTATTTAGAAAAAAATATTTTCAATTTGAAAATCACTTTTAGGTTTCTCGTATCATTCTTCATTTCGAATGACCATTTAGGTATGACAATTTAAAGTTGGGATTTTTCATTTATACCTATCGATGGGTTTTGCTTTTCAGTTTTTATTTAACGCTCAATTTCTTCCAGTTTTTTTATTTTTAAACTATTATACTTGTTTCATCAAGTTCAGCCTAGTTCTATCCATGTATTATATGGATCAATTATATTATTTGTTGGCGAGTTTCTTCTTCTTCCTTTCTTTTCATTTTCTTTTTCCTTTTTTCCTAAGATAAAGTTCAAAGGATCGGTGTAACAGAAGCGAGCACTTGTCGTAATGGAGTGCGAAAGCGTTGCAGCAGTATAGAACCACTTCAGATTATACATGAAAGGCGGCTCTAAATCATTGTAGTCTATCAAATTGGTCGGAGCACTGTCAGTTTATGTTTACAGAGACGGTTTATGCGTTTGGCGTAAGGGGTAACTTTGTTTATTTGTGCGGTTTTTTTTTCACACGACTGTTCTAAACTAACCTATGTGTTAATCCTTACTAATATTTTAAATGTGAAAGTGTGTTTGTTTGTTAGTTTGTCCTTCAATCGCGCAGCAACGGAGCGACTAATCGACGTGATTTTTTTGCATGGACATAGTCGAGGACCTGAAAAGTGACATAGGCTACTTTTTATTCAGGAAAAACGAAGGGCTCCCGAGGGATTTTAAAAACCTTACTCCACGTGGATGAAGTCGCTGGCATCACCTCTTAAAAATATAGTTAGATAGAGATCACGATCAAATTTGCACAGTTCTGTGGTGAAACGGTGAAGTAGAAACAAGGTTGTGTAGTTCCTAAACGCTGTCTCCAAAGAATACAGAACAGTTTATCATTCTTAGACGTCCTTGAATATCCGCAGTATTTAGGTCCATTGGACTTCGGACAATATCCAATATCAGACCATACTTTACTGGCAATAACCCAGTTACCACAACTATTAATATAGTTATTATTATTATCTACGCACATGCTTAATTCGTTTTCAAATTGGCGGCCGGCGAGGCGCCGTGGACAATAGTCGTAATAATTAATGTTATCTTTATTGCATAATTAAATAATAAACGCACATATTAAACGTGAAACCCAATCTTATCGTCTATGATTGATTTTGTCGGAAATTTTGCGAATATTTAGGTAAAAATCAAACTTGACAAAATACAAGAGATGCTATCCAGTACGTGCTAATCATACAGTTCTTTTAAAAAAGTATACTGTCACACAGTAGTGTGCTGTGTTATAATGTTTATGTTCCATTTCAAAATCGGTTAATAGCAATTTTCCGAGCGACAAAGACAAGAAAAAACGAGATTGCCATAAATGGTGCAAAGTACGGGAACATTTGTTTGGGCAAAGAGGATTTGGTTGCTCCTAAGTATTGCTGAAGTTCTGAAGCAACAAAAATGAAGTGGTTGAGACTTCTACCTCCCCTTCTGGAGGTCGGTAAGTTCAAGCCCAGGCACGCAATCTACATTTAGCCAGCGAGGTCGACTGTGGGCTCCCAACCCCTCTCAAGAGATCGATTGAGATGGAAATGTTGCAATTTACAGATAAACTAAATTAAATTAAAAGCTATAAATGTATCTATATAAAAAATTTGATGTTAAACGTATAAGAGACAAAATTATCTAAGCCTCGTGTGAGTTCGTTCCATTAGTGGGAACGTTACAGAGATCAATCATCGCGCGGTAACAGGCAGTAACGAGTAACGACCGGCGCCGCGTGAGTCGTGTGACATGTCAATTATACAGACAATGCGGTCGCGAACAATATTCAATTATCAGACAACAATCGGTACCAAGTTCAAGTTGAGTTTACCGCAAGTGTGGCTGTGTGTGTCACTATCAGTGGAATGAGTGTGTAAGTTATATGTGGAACGAAAGGTGTATCCACATCGAGATTTCTACTGTGGTATGGGAATGTGGAAGTATAGGAATGTGTTTCAGTGGAACGAGTGTATGTTATATGTGGACGTAAAGGTGTCTCCACATCGGAAATTCCACTATGGGAATGTGGAAGTGTGGCAGTGTGTGTTAGTGGACTGTGGAACGAGTGTGTCAGTATAATATGTGGAACGTACGGGAGTTTCAATTAAACATCAGGAAATCCACCATTTAATAAATAACGGCTATTACGCAGTTAATGAATTACTTAATGACAAAGTTGTTTGGAAGCAATCTGCTTTGCTTCAGCTGCCTGCCCACATGATAGACAAGCTACTAAATATAACATTTTTGTTTTAAAAAGAGCGACTGCTGAATTTCTTGACGGCTCTTCTCAGCAGAATCAGCTCTCCGAACCGGTGGTAGAGTCTCGACCTGTCATAAGTGCCACAAGTTGACCTATATGAAATAAATGATTTTGAATTTGAATTTGAAAATAATACTTAGAGCTACGTTTACACGCTTGGCAAGTAAGTCCACAAACACAAGCGTGTGAACGGGGTGTTTAGCTTGGCTTGCGTGAGCTTGTCGCCGATCCGGACTGACGTCGGTTTTTGAACGGCGGCGTATCGATCATAAGTACCTAGTTGGTCAAACGACAAACGCAATAGCCGACACAACTTCAACGTCTACGTCTTCCATCACTTCCATGTTTGTCTGCACACTTTGCCCGTCCGTAACACACTAACATACTCGCAAGGGTGTAAATGGCATCCAAGCGTTTGTAAATGCTTGGAGCTTGTGGATGTTTCCCAAGCCTCAGCACGCATGTAAACGTAGCATGAAACATATTGAAAACGTGAGTGTCTTAATCAATAGCAGTAGGTATCGGTAGTATGCAAATTGATGGTAACATAAAGATAAACTAAATTGCCTCACAATAAATGCACATAAATGTCCGACGGCTTCATTAGCAGCGTTTGATTGAGTGGGATAACACCAGCGTTGGACGCTGTATGTTTATTTTAGGACCAGTCTATCAAAACGATTGCATAGCCAATAAAGTGACGATGTAGATTTATTGCATGGTTTTGCATTACTATACCTATTACTTAGAATAATTAGACCACAGCTAAGTTAAGCATATTTAAGGATCTGATATACGGAATTTTCCGTATATCTTTTTTTTTTTTAAATTGAAAATGCTTCATGTCGTTCCGGCCGAATCCGGCCACGGTGGCTAATCTCCACAGAGATTAGCCATCTGCACTCTCCATTCCCTCACTCTCATAGTCCGATGGGACGCAAAATCTGATACGACCGGAGAGAGATCAGCCGCAGAAGCGACAGCTTTACGTGTTGTCCGACTCACCGCCAACTTCCTAAAAATTAAATAAGTAATACATTTTGAGTGGCATGCATCATTGTTATTTTTATTTTATTAAAAGAATATCAATCAAGCTGAACTCGACTTATATTCTCCTCTCCCCTCCAAATAAGTGAATAGCTTGTGCTAGGAGTGGGTACGATAATAGTGCAACGGGTGGGGCTCGAACCTGCGACCTTTCAGTTTTCAGTCCGCACCTTTAACCATTGGGCTATTGAGGCTTAAAAATCATTTTCTAAATATAATGTTTCCGGATTTATATACCTGAATATAATAATAATTATGAGCAAGTGAGTTAAGAACATCGTTTTATATTCTCAGTATAATTATATTTCTAATCAATTAAATATAGAAATCTGATATTTCGCCCTTTATTCAAGTCTCGATATTGGATCAAATAAATTATTCATATTATTCAAAACTTAAACTATCATTTCGACCTATACGCAGAATAGAGTTACTTCTGCAAAATCCCTACTTTACAGGAGAGCGATTTGAAGTTTGTCTTGCCTGTAACTTTTTTCGTTATTTTTCTAGAGAATTGATTCTCATAGTATACTTTTGGAACATTATTATGCATTGATTACTATCAATAAACTCAATGCAAAATCCATAATTTGGAATTTAGGTGTTTCTATATGCATATGTGATGATTTTTTGCGGATGTCTCCATGTTCTATATGTATATGTAACCTTATACTTGGGAAAATTGTTCGTACCATGTCTATATATAACTTTTTTTTATGGAAATACTAATCTTCAAACGGTCTTATTTGCTGTAAAGGATGAAATATAAATACAAAATAAACAGTGTTTCTTATTTCATAATAACACATTTATTAGTAAAAAAAATTGAACATAATTTGACTAATTTTTTTAATTACTAAGCATGTACCTACTATAAAATTGTCTTACAAAAAAATGTAAAAATTAATAATAAAATAACTGAAAGTACTTTGTATTTTATATAGGTAATACCCGCGGTAGGTAGCTTTTGCCCGCAACTTTGCTCACATTAAGTTCGATTTTTCAATCCCCTATTTTACCCCCTTAGGGGTTGAATTTTCAAAAATTCTTTTTTAGCGGATGCCTACGTCATAATAGCTATCTGTATGTCTATCAGCCCGATCCATCCAGTGTTTTGAGCAATGTGATGATGATGAGTCAGTCAGTCAATTAGTCACCTTATCCTTTTATATATTTAGGAACTATTATGTAAATATGTAAGTAGAATGTATTAATAATCCTACTATAGAAACCTCAAAATGAAACTAATAAATAACTAACATAAAACATAAACATAAATAACGTATTAGGAACTATTATTTAGCATTAATAATAATCCTATTATAGAAAACTCGAATAAAACCAACGAAATAAAATTGCTACAAGGACAATATATAAGTTATTTTAAGTAAGTAGTTTTATATAAGAGTTTTAAAAATATTACAACCGAATATTGGCAAACAAAAAGATTTAAAAACATTTTCTCTATTTTCCACAATTTTTCTGTGCGATTAATTATTGGCAATCAATAAGAAATCAATCATATCTAAGTTCTTCTTCGACTGAGCGTTATCCCACTAGGTGGGGTCCGCTTTCCGGCATGCTTTTGCCCACTTTGCCCGGTCTTGTGCATCCAATTTTCTTAATTTATTGGCTCTCATATCGGCGCCTACGAGGTCCAGCCAGCGCTTTCTTGGACGGCCGCGAGATTTAGCTCCAGGGACGGCGATGTTAAGACATCTATTACCGACGTAGCTTTGTGGTTTCCGTGCTACATGACCATACCATCTTAGACGGGCTTCTTGCAGCTTATCTCCGATGTCACAGACAATGAGCCTGCCGCGGATGTGATCGTTGCGTTGCCGATCGCAACGTGTAACATATCTAAGTTATTTATGTCTATATTATTAATATTTTAATTGAATAGATATTTTAAATCACGAAGAAAATAATATTGTGGTGGCAGAGATCCACTGGGTACCGCGCAAAATGAAAATTTTAAATTAATCAAAATAATGAATTTGTAAAGAAGATGCGGCACATCATCATCTCTAGAGTCGTTAGGTGCACTGTAAGAGTTAGTTGTAGATGGTGATTGCGTCCAGTGATCATCATAGTGGTTAGAATAAAAGGCATCACGACAATTTATGCGTATTTAACGGAGAAGGCATGGGAGTCGATACACATTTTGGTGATGATATTCAAGACAAATTCCCAAAGCTAACAGCAGGGGAATTTTCAAAGTTGGACCGAGTTAAAAGTGTTAGGTCTAGTTGTTGCAATTGCAGGCAACGGTCTACCGTTTATTTATTATTTATTATCTTTTATAGAATTTTCAGCAACATGGTGCAGCCTTATGGCTAGTTTTGTCAGTAGCAAAAACTGGTATTTATCATTATATGCCGGCTGCAGTATAGATAATCGATTGTCTCTTACAGTTCCATCTGATATATCAATCTTCCCATATATCAGGGACCTCTTGCCTAATTTTTTCAGCTCCCTGTGGTAGTGCTGTTATTGTAAAAGCTCCACTATTGACACTGCCATTTTCTGAAAACAAAAATTAACATCATTAAAACGTTAAAGCAATTAACTACAGAAAACAGGTCTAAATCGTTTTATGTAGTTTTTTTATAAATACTTAACATAAAAAAAATTATTAATTTTAGGCTTTTACGGTAGTTTTCAGTTGAAAAAGGATATATATCTCAATGTCAAACCAAGAATAAAAGAACAGTTACACATATACCTCATAATTTCAAAATAATTTCCCTCGAACAAAGTAACTTGTGCACATTGTCCCGATATTTTTTACATGATTTCCGAATAATAAAGTAGTATGGTAAAATAATTAATATTATTGATTACTTATTAAAATGTATGAATTAATGTTTAATAGGTGTAATGAATTGATATCTCTTTTTTTGATTGTTTTTTGTAGTAAAATCTAACATTCCGAGGTATAATGTTCTATATGAATGTGGAACCGTTTAACCTAATTATTTAGCTTTAAAAATATATATATGTAAAAATAATTATATACAGCTATCTAAGAGCAATCTATGTATTATAATCACAAAGCTGAAGAAAGAAAATTCCATTCACTTACCTGGAACATCCATTTTTCCATTTTTTTTATCTCCACGGCATTTGTCGTATTACTATATTCAATTTTTTTTGGCTTTAACGAAGGGAAGATCATATGTTTTGAGCGTGTATTTTTAATTTTGAGCACATATAGTAAAAAATAATAACAAAATTAACACGAAAATAGCAGATAAAAGTGTGAGCGTGTGCACACTATTATTTCGGAGAACATGAATACAACTGCAGATGTGACCCTCCGTTCGCGCTGATCAGGACAGTGAATACTGACACTTGTGCTGTCGGGCCCTTCTTCTTTGGGGAAATAAACTACATGTACCTTTATTCGACTGGTATCTTTGGATCTACATAACTTTTTAAAATTATGATTTCACTAAATAGTAAATATTAGAGATCTTTTTAGGCTTAAAAATGCAATAAAAAATTTTTGTGCCATAATCATATGTAACTCTATTCTACGTATAGGTCGATTTATTCAAAATACACTTTTACAAGCTGTTTTGAATAATTAAATGTCAATCATTATATAAACCAGCTAATGACCACGTTTTGCTCCGTTTGGGTTTAGGTTTAAAAAACCCCTGAAATCCATTTCCATTCCATTGAATGAATTTTTCAAAATAAAAAGACAACGTCACTCTCCAGGTCCTCAACTTTACCTACCCATGCAAAAAATAACGTCGCCGTAGCTCCGTTGCAGCGTGATTGAAGGACAAACCAACAATCAAACACACTTTCGCATTATAATTATTATAAAATTCAAACAAGTGTCAGTAAAAAAAATAGATTTTTTTTATTTAAGTATTATTGGTTTTTAAATTACCCCTGTGTTCTAAGGCGAACAAAATAAAAATAAAGTACTCGTATTCTAATCTGTCAAGCAGTTTTTGAGTTTTAGCCCGACTAACGAACAGCAATTGATATCTATACAACGTGTAACAAAAGTGTGAAATAACCCTGGAGGTGAATGTGCTCTTGAAACTAAACAATTTTCCCCAAGGAACATAGGTCGAAATATGAAAAAAAAAATTTTACCTCCCATAGTAAATCAATTAGCTGATGCTCAATTTTGCATGGGAGGTCCACATTTTTTTCACATTTCGACCTATGTTCCTTGTTCAGTTTTATGAGCACATTCACCTCCTTCAGGGCTATTTCACACTTTTGTTACACGTTGTATATGTATAGGTACGTGATGTACCTATACATACATCCACACGGATCCACACGTACATATACATAAATATATATATATAAAATAATAAATGGTTTTAGGATGGGTAGAGTAGGATGATTCATGGAGAAATAAAGCAAAATACCTATCTATCCATTTATTATTTTCCATCCAGCTCATTTGCTACCTTTATCAAATCTCACCGTATCAATGGACATAAAAGTTTAACGGCGTGTTTACGACCGATTAGGCCGACCTTAGGCCAATCAATTTCTTTCCCAAACTTCAATTCGTCAGGCTCTTATCGGTAAAGTGTTTTTGATGTGTTCATTTTAATTCTACCCATAAATAACTATAAAACGGATTGCATACTTAATGAAAAGAATACCTTATAGGGTAGACTGGGTACGGTTGTAACAATTTCCCTTTGAACACCCACAGCATTGCCAATATTGCTATAAACAACAGTTATAGCACTTGATGCGTCATGCTCGGGAATGGGTCTGCTTTGTGTCTACCCATGTTAACATGTGTTTGGTTGCGGTAGGTGTACATTTTTGAAACTTCTGTGTGGAAACATTGTGTGCATAGCCTAGTTCCTTTTAACAATTGTAAAAAAATTTTTTTTTTTTTTGAAAAGAGCAACTGCTGAGTTTCTTGCCGGCTCTTCTCAGCAGAATCTGCATTCCGAACCGGTGGTAGATTTTTGACGTTTCATAAGAGCTACAAGTTGGCCTACATGAAATAAATAAATTTTGATTTTGATTTTGATTTTTTGATTTTTTTGATATGAAAGCCAGGTTATTTTTCTTTAAATTAATATCAAAAACACATGCACAGGTGAAATAATTTAGCAGATATGAATAATTTTATTGAGTGCATGCGATTGTTACAATCGACCCCATACCAGGGGCGGTTGTAACAGTGATGGGGGACAGTTGTAACAAGCAGAAATAATACAGAGTTGAAGTATTTAAACCAGCTTTATTATTTAAAAACACTTAAATGTACTTTAACTAGTATCACAATATCTTAAGCACATTTTTAACAGTTTTTTTAGGTAATTTTTTAGAGTAAAAATAAATTAACAAAAATATATAATATTTCCGCTATAACTGCTTCGGTACTCAACCAAACGAACATAATCTCTAATTATTATATAAAACAAAACTAAATAATCAATAAAATCTAAGTTTAAAATGAAATCAACAATTAAATTTATTTTTCGTAGAACTTTATTTTTTATAGCTTGCCTCAATGACGCCCTCAAGTTTTATTTCATCATAGGCGTTCTTGTACAACATTGCTTTACCTCTCGAAGTCTTTTTTACGCATTTCCCAGGTATCTGCAATGCAAAAATATAGTAAAACTAATGTTACAACCGTACCCATGAAAATCGTTACAACCGTACCCACCACCTATTTTGGCAATAAAACGGACACATGCATGAGGCCTAATAACGTATATAAAAACGAACCAGCTCATTATAATCTCTAAAATACAACAATTACGTATATTAATACTCAAATATGAAAATTATATTAGTAGTCACGCTATATCGTGAAGAAATTCATCAAAAATACTTACTTTTGGTTGCCAAAACACAATAGGCCTTCGTCTAAACGTTATAAGTGCGCAGAGTGCAACGCAACACTTTGAATCATGTTGGCACTTGAAATCCGCGTGTCTCTCTCCTTGTACCCCTTCCTGTGTTGTTTATAGTTTCGGAAATATTTGAGTTGTTTCAACCGTACCCCGTTACAACCGTACCCAGTCTACCCTATGCATAGTAAATGGTAATTTATTAGGTTTAAAAATAATTGTACAAGCCCGTCATATTAATATTTTTTAGAAATCTAAAATCTGAAACATTCACAGGTACAGGTAGGTACGCTGTGATCTTATAACTGGGAGGTCTCGGGTTCGGTTCCCGGCGGGGCCCATTCGGGGATTTATACATTCTGAATTGTCTCTGGTCTCGTCTGGTGGAATGCTTTGGCCGTGGCTAATTACCATCCTACGGTCAAAGACGTGCCGCCACCCGCCAAGCGATTTAGCGTTCCGGCACGATGGCGTGTAGAAACACATTAGTGGTATGGGTTGAATTTTCACTGCCATACCCCTTCCTAGTTAGCCCGCTACCATCTTAGACTGCATCGTCACCATTAGGTGAGATCGCAATAAAGGACTATGTTGTTATTGAAAAAAAAAAGAGAACTTAAATCTCAACTAGTTTTTTATCTATAAGACCTGGTGGTTACTATAACCACCATTTCTTCATTTTAATTTGAACTTTTAGTAACATCATTATCGAAAAAAGTTGCGTCCTTCCGGAAAGACTATCGACTCCGGGGAAATTCACTTTTCACCCAACTTCTTGAAATTGAAAATAAGGCTTTACACTACCTCTATAAGGACTAATATTATGAAGACTTGAAAATAGGCCCAATAACAACATCCTACCAGGTGACGCTTATAACACAGGCTCGTAAATCATGCGTTATCCATTCAGCATATAAACCTGGGGTTTATATCGCTATTAAAATGGGGGAATGAAACTTTAATACGGATAAACGGTGGTTTTATAGTCTGTTTGGACGGGTATATAATAGTGTCTTATACGGTGTAAATACGCGCTTTGATCTAGAAAGGAAGGTGTAGGTGTGACCCATGTACAGAGATTAGTTAAAGAAGTTATAGTCTATGATATAGTATATGTATAAAAAGAGGTGGATATGTTACAAGCGTGCGGTAAATGTAGCGCGTAATGGCAGATATTTGTCGCAATTTGTCATGTCATTTAATAATGAAGTACTCTATTATACTCTTCGTCGTTCGGAACAAGTTTTTCGCTTGTTTTGTGAGGATATAACTCATCCCTAGTAGAATATCATAGTAGTCTATACAATCCTTCGTGGGATCATAAACCTCATCAGTGACGTCAATCAATTAGGGATGACCTATATTCCTTGGGGAAAGTTGTTCAGTTTCATGAGCACATTCACCTCCGTCAGGGTTATTTCACACTTTTGTTACACGTTGTATATAAACATACATATATATTGGTTAAGACAGCCAGTTTTAGATATAATTGAGGTTATTCTTTTACTTTTAAGTAAACCAAGTTATCAATTTTCGACTCACGATTCTAGAATCGAAATGCAACGAACTAAGCCTCAAGTAACTATCAGAGATTGTTTAAACGAAGCCGATTGTATTACGTCGGTAGACTATTTAAAAAAATGGAGATCCGAGGCGCGCATTCAAATGCTTTGATTAAAATGTACGTGTGAACTCTAAATTATTTAGGTCACCTGTCCACTGAGCGCGACTGACACGACGCGGTTATAATTATTTGGTTATTTACGACTTGGTGTCTGTTGACGTCTATCACGACGATATTATTTACACACATTACAAACAAGCTATTTAGCGTTACGATACGAAACAAATTGGCAGTAGGAAATGAGTCAATAAGTCATTTTGTTTAAGAAATATAATATAAATAGTAATAGCTATATTACTAGCGGTCGCCCACGACTCTGTCCGCATGGGATTTCTGATTTCATATGAAATTATAATAAGATATTTCCCGCTGCAAGATTCCTAAAATAACTTATAGAGAATTTTATTATCTTCTACGCTCTAGAAAAAAAAACCTAACTTCCAAGTTTCAAGTTTATCTCTCTCTCTTTTTATAAACGTATAATTATATGTGGATTATATCTATTATCTATGACACGTTCCTAGAATCTTACTCTCTCTACATTGTCATCCTCATTATTGAGGGTTGCGATCCTTGACACAAATCAACTTCTCATGTAAAATTTTCATCCACTTAGATCTATCGTCGGCATTGTGAACAGCGTGTTGTGATGTTGTGAATTTCGATGTGGACTATGGGACCCGATTGTTCTAATCGGGTCGTCATTTGTGGTCAATATGCCTTATCATGAATAGTTATGGCGGATGTTAAAGGCTTAAGCCCACACAAAGCGCTACGGCAAGTGCAACTTAAGGCAGGAGGTGTACCTACCTACCATTTGTACGGTAAATCGATTATTTTATCAAAATCAGTTTTTCGAAGTTATACAGTATATTGGTTATAGGGTACCGCAGTTGTTACTGCATTTCCATCGCGCATTGTGTATGTCACAATTTTCTAATCTGCCGCCCTATAAAATTAAAAATACATATTACTAACGTGTCCTGTTCTCTTTTCAGGATCGACGCTATAGAACAGGTATTTCCAAAGTTTTTTATCACGCTTCCCTTCTGAAAGGGTAGGACGTGCGATAAAAAAAACTTTGGGAGCCCCTGCTTAAGCGTTAGCGATCGTAGAAAGAGACGACACATTACTACTCCAAAAATTTTTTAGAAACTTTAGTGTTTGGCATCAATTTAAAGGCAAGTTTATGAGTTTTATATTTATGCATAATATACGTAATGCATATCTGCAGATACTATAGATTCAGAGGCTTACAACAGTTGCAATGATGGCTAGAGACGCTGGTGGGCGTTGTGCCTAAGCTTTAACACAAACCTAATGAAACAGGTGAGATGTTGACGAACCTCAATGCTACACAAACGTCCGATACATATCTACATCGTGAATATTCATTTTGATAACACGATATTTATGTATGAATTTTAAACAACCCATGTTCGATACGATAATATTATGAATATTGATGAAGGAAAAGAAAATGAATACCCAAGTATTATAATAATATATTACATTAATACCTAGTATTAAAAAATTATAGCTTCGAAATATTAAGTTGATAATTTATAAACTGTCGCTTGGATTGAGTCGATTTATGTAATCTATTACAATAATATTATGTGAGAAATGATATAAATTTTCAAATCTCGCAGCAAGGGAAATTTCTTCTAAGCACTAAAAATGTAGCTTTACTACATAATACACATACTATAAAGGTAAAATCTTAATATGAATAATGTATATAAAAGGAAAAGGTGACTGACTGACTGATCTATCAACACACAGCCCAAACAACTGAACGAATACGGCTGTTTACCATAGAGATAGATGCTATTATGACGTAACCATCCGCTAAGAAAGGATTTTTGAAAATTCCACCCCTAAGGGGATAAAATAGGGGTTTGTAAAATCGAAATTAACGTGAGAAAAGTCTTAAAACTTAAAGTGAGTAACGGGCAAAAGCTAAGTAAATAAATAAATATAATAAAATCTGCGACAAGCGACCTGTTTACTTTTAAAGTAGCAAAAATAGTCCATCAGTCACCATCCATCAATAATGGTGGTATTTAAGGCTCAAACATTCTCACCTTTGACAGCTTTATCTAAACTTGACCGACTTTATAGCTTTTTAACAACTTTTTAAACGTGTTATCAATTTTAGTGTCGCATCATCGTTAATTTATTTATTTGATTACATTTTATGTATTTTTTACGGCGGGTTTTGATGAGGTGCCAAGGAAAATTAAGTAACTTGCATGGAGATTACAAAATGTATATATGTGTTACATTTAAAAATGCGACCGGTGCGGTCTGAATTTTTTATCCAATGCCTAAAAATTTCAAAAACATATAATATAATAATATATAAGTAATACAAATCAGCCTATAATATACAATTTATTGTATGTGCCTGAGGAATTCCTGTCTAAACAGGTTCAGGTTTTCATAAAATAACCCCAGACAAACAAATACATAATATATATAATTATCTACACATCAATTATTACACACATTACACATAGACAAAAATTTGATTTATTTAAATATTTAGTTCTATTCTTCTTTAATATGCTCATAATTAACTTAAATATATAATAATGGGAAAGGTCACAGAGATACTTACAACTATTAAGAAGTGGAAATTAGAGTATTTTGGGCACGTGATGCGTAACACCGGGAAATATGAACTCCTTCAACTTGTCATGCATGGGAAAGTGGCAGGTAGAAGGAGGCCAGGCCGCAGAAGGATATCAGGAAGGATAGGAAGAGCACAAGAGCACTTTTTAGACCAGCGGTCCCAAAAATTGAAATCGCCCTAATGATTGCCAAACTTCGCAAGGAGACGGGATATTAAGATAAAGATATAATAATGGCTTTAATAGTCATCCTATTAAAGCCTTAAGCCATATGAAAATACTTTTTATAGCGTTATTCTAATACTTTTTATAGCGTAACTGGGTAAACATGGAGTTGATACAACTGGTGTTATTCTAAGTAGTGAAGACCATAAAAGTGCTGTAAAACTTGAGATCATAATATTACTCGTATTATAATAAGTAGTTAACGGGAGTCCTGTGGCGTTTTGTGGGTTAAGTAATTTCCGCCTCCGATTTAACCCCATTAAAAGTCCATTTTTGGATTAACTTTATTACATAAAAGTGCTTAAACTAACTAGATTCACTTAGACCCGTACTTAGACCTGCTTTAAGTAACTCGATTTCATTTAAATGCTATTACGATGTGACATTAACGATGTTCTAAATGATAATAAAGATAACAATTTTCAATTAAGGCGTGTCGCCCACCAACGGAGTGTAATTGCGCCGCGAACGTTTTTTTTAATAACTCAAACTCAGTTTTATTTCCTTTTTCAAAATGCTTTTAAAATATCAGAGAGTGTAGCTCAGCTTTGACGTTTTGACTAATTAACGTTACGAAAACTGTCAAATCGTCATGTTTATTCGTCTTTGAAACACTATACAGAATAAATAAATAAATTAAAAAATTAATTGAAGAAAACTTTCTGCGAATTTTTTTAATCTACTAAAAGTATACCAATTTCAATCTTATTCTAAACCAGCTGATGCCTGCGACTTCGTTCGCGTGGATTTAGTTTTTTAATTCCCTCGGGAACTCTTCGATTTTCCGGAATAAAAAGCCTATGTCACTCTCAAGGTCCTCAACTATTTCCATACAAAAAATCACGTCGATCCGTAGCTCTGTTGCAGCGTGATTGAAGGACAAACCAACACACTAAAAAACCAAAAAACAAATACACTTTCGCATTTATAATATTAATAAGGGTACTAATAAAGATTATAAAAAGTTGAACCTCACATTGTTGGTGTGAGCAAAATCACAACTCTGTAATGGTATGCAATTATTGTGAAATATCAGTAGAGAATATCTGTCCCTGTCCATTGTTCATACCAGTGAAGGTATTTACAAACATTTTCCCCAGTAGCACAGTGCTGTGCGAGGAATTCATAATAAATCACGAGATGAAAAGATATGTGTCGAAACTCAGTCCAACTCGATGCAGTTCTGCCTGTCACAACTCACAACTAAATGATAACGTGTAGGTACATAGCCCAAGACTGTGAGTGGAATAAGCTCATTTAATTGGGTATTTCGCTGTGGTCAAAATGTGGATACTGATTAATTACAATCGAAAATGTAACATGTAAGAATAGCATTTGTTAAAACAGAAAAAAAATCGGTCAAAAAACAAATTGCCCCGCTGAGAATCGAACCCGAGACCTCCCAGTTGTAAGGCTACAGCGCTGACCACTGCGCCAGGGAGGTCGTCGAGGAGTTGCAGCGTGTTTCAAAATATTGACACAATATAGAAGTGTCATGTCGCAGTCAACACGGATTAGTCAGCCCCTTTGTTTCTCCGGTGACATATAAATGATATTGCAGAGCGCAAGCCCTAACTTTACACGCGATCGTGAGACCATATTTCTCTGAATATTGTCTAATCTATATCCGGTACCGAAACTCTACTCGATAAATCAATATGTAGTTAACTGTTACCTACCACAATGTTACATAACTGAAATATTCAGAATAATCTAATAGATTTATAAATACATATCAAAAATTCCGAGCCCGGCGGGAAAAAGTCTATTAGGTTATTTCCTTTAAGTGTAAGTTAACACTTCAATAAAAAATTAAAAAATTGAAATATTCAGCAAGTTTACCTATTAAGAAAAGTTGTAAAAATACTAGTTGCTGCCCGCGGCTTTAGTTTTTAAAATCCCGCGGGAACTCTTTGATTTTCCGGGATAAAATTCTGTGTCACTCTCCCGGTCCTCAACTATACCCATGCAAAAAATCACGTCGATCCGTTGCTTTGTTGCGGCGTAATTGAAGGACAAACCAACAAACAAACACACTGTCGCATTTATATATTAATGGGGAAATGGGGATGGGGATGATGGCATAGTAACTTCCACCCCTCCACCACCAGGTGGCTCTATTATCTATTAGACGGGAAGAGAGATCCTTAAAAAAAGATTTAGCATCAAAATTCAAAATTATGTACATATTTCATGTAGACCCTTGTGGCTCTTATGACAAGTCAAGACTCTACCACTGGTTTGAAAGGTTCTGCTGTAAACAGTCTGCAAGAAACTCAGCTGTTGTTCTTCTTAAAACAAAAGTTATGTAGCTCATCAATATAGTAAAAACATAAACCTTAGCCAATCGGGAATTTTTAATCTCTAAATTATCTCTGGTCTGGTCTGGTGGGAGCGTCATTGACAGCTAGACTTATTTTTCAAAACTTAATACAATAACAACTATTATTATCCGTGTCTATTTTGATTTAATGTATGGGCATTTAGGGATTAACCTAATATATTACATTATAGTTATTAATGAATTTATCTATCGTCTATCTAATTATTATCACAAAGTCCTTAAGAGACAAGATACGAGGTAGTTGCAAATTATCTGTTGCTATTGAATGTTACTTATGTTTTGTAATGTAACTTTTCCTGATAAAAGTACTATAACATTTCCGCATTCCTTATAGTTTATTATTTATTTTATCGTTTGGGTAATTTTTTTTTTTTTTTTTTTTTTTTTTTTCATTTTGTAATTTAATCATTAATTAAATATAATCAACAAACTTAAAATAATATAAAATTAAACTCTAAATTATAATAATATTATATCTATAACTATTTCTAAAATTAAAACTATTAATAATAATAATTATTTCTAAAATTAAAACTAATATAAACCTAAAACCTCATCGATGTCACCGCAGCGCGGCATAGTACCCAAATTAATAATAATTAATTTGGGTAATTTCTTGTTTTTTTTTTTGTTTTAATTTGAAGTCTTCCTCTATATTATCTGCTAAAATATTTTTACGAATTTCCACCGAACTATTCTCAAAATGCTTTCGAAAATGAATTTGCTATTTGTAACCAATATCAGTATCCTCGTCTTAACCGATGGACGTCCACCGCTGACCATAGGTACATACATTCTGGCAAGGATTGCCACGAATACCTACGATCTTGTTCCGCTTGTATCGAGTAACTCACAAAACTTAGAGGAGCCTGGAATTCGAACCCCAGAGTCAGAAAAGGCTTTGGGTTTCTAATTCCAATCACGCGCATATTCCATCACTGTTTTGTGTTAAATATTGTCATTTCTTGTTATTTCAATTAAAATTAAGTTGAAATAGATTTAAGGTTACATAGACAAATCCATGTTGTATTATTTAATTTAAAAAATGAAGAAAATAATTGTCAAAATTACGAAAGAACGATGGAGAGTGCCAACGCTCAGCAACTCAGAATTATGTACCTACTGAATCCCTTTTTACAGTTTCCGTTAAGGTCTCCCATACAACTGTAGGTATATTATATGCCAATGTACTCAATACTTGAAAGTTGTTACAATCTTCCTCCTATGAATTAAAATGCACACGTGCCTAACAATGCATAAAGAATTCATTTCATCACTTTGCTGCCATAAGGTACACGATTTGTTTGTTTGAACACTGAGGTGACAACAAATAAAACGTGACGATCAAGTAAATTATCGGCTTGTTAGATACTCCCAACGGTATAGGTACATTTGGTTATTTGGGCACACGTACAATCAATATCATGTTACTATTCTGGTATTTCAACCGCATTTGAAATTCCAACTATGGAGTAAACTACTAACTACTGACAACTATTTATGCCTAACCAATTCGACCCCACATAGAAATTATTAATTGCTTAATATAAATATTTCAACATTTGTTAATATTTACCAGATTAACTCTTGTCTAAGTTCCAATAGTACCTACTTATGCTTTAAGGAATAAGTTAGGTTTAGTAAAAATCTCGTGGAAACTCTTTGGTATCCTAGGAATAAAAATGCCTTTCAAGCAGTATGTGATGCCTGTAAAGCATTTTCTTCCTCCTCTTCTCTCTCCTTTGGTTGATAGAAAGCCTTGAGCTGGGCAATGATGAGCGGATCCCACCGCGTGCAGCGGCACACAGCGCGATGGCCATCGATGATAATGGCGCATTAAGTATTTGTACCTAGCAAGAAAAGGTTAGAATTATTTTGCTATATAATTCGGCAACAGAAAAAATCTGTATGGTCAAACATGCAGTTACAAGCTAAGCACCGCTCACCTCCCCAACCAAGCAAGAAAGCCAAATTCCCAAGCAAGCAATGCCACCACCACTCACATGCATCCTCAGGAGGTGTCGACATTTCCTGAGGATGCTCTGGTGTCGGGGCGAAACGTGCGTCGAGAGTAGTATTAAAGTCTTGTGTGGTGAGTGGTGACATGTGAGTGGTGGTGGCATTGCTTGCTTAGGCTTAGCTTGTAACTGCATGTTTGACCATACAGTTTTTTTTTCTGTTGGCGGATTATAGCAAAATAGTTCTAACCTTTTCTTGCTAATCATGAACTTCCGCAAAGTAACGCCTGACTACATCCAGTATTTGTACATATTTATGTACCTACATTTATGGGTTGTTACGTTCCCTCAAATATGGTTGAGCGAAGCAACGGTTGGATCATGCGTCATGCTCGTGAACGGGTGCCACCAACGGGAATGGGTCTGCTTTTTCTGCACGTCTTAACATGTGTTGGATTATATGTACCTACCTACGTATGCATTTTTGAAGCTTCATTGTGGAAGCACTGTACACATAGCATAGCTTTGTTACCTATTGTAAATATTTTTTTTTTTGAAAAGGGCTACTGCTGAGTTTCTTACCGGCTTTTCTCAGCAGAATCTGCATTCCGAGCCGGTGGTAGTTTTATGACGTTTCATAAGAGCTACAAGTTGGCCTGTATGAAATAAATAAATTTTGAATTTGAATTAGGACGTTGTATTAAGGAGCTGTTACGATGCTTGCAGGTGCTGTGCGGGGCAGTGGCGGGCGCAGGCGACGTGGTGGGGAACGCGAGCCGCGTGCGCCGCGCTCCCCACGCCCACCGCGTGCTGTACGTATGTTTTTCAAATCGACCATTTAGCCAGGACTTGGCAAGCGTACGCATTCCCCTCTGCCGAAGTACATGTACAAACGTACGTGTCAGCTTGTAAGTGTGACAGCTTTTGAGTTAGTGTGCGTTCATAGAGACATTAAGTTTTTTGCAAGAGTGTGCGGAAGTGAGTACCTAAATGTGTGCTGTTCGTAGGCTGTACGTGATTACCTCACCTCCCGCAGAAAGTGGCAGAATATATTCAGTACTAAATCTACGTAAAGGCTCGTCCCGGCTAAATGGTCAAGAATATTAGTTTTTTTTTAATATACAGACTAGCCCTTGACTGCGATCACACCTGGTGGTATGTGAAAATCCAGCTAAGATGGCGCGCGCTTGCCTAGAAAATGCTTGTTTACCCTTGATTTGAAGGGACCCAAATTGTAGTTATTTGACAAAACGAAAGCCAGAAGTGCATTGGCAATGGTCAAATAGTCAAGCTGAACATAAATGATATTCCCCTTTCTCCTCCAAAATAAGCGTAAATCTTCTGTTAAGGAGTGGGTACGGCAATATTGAACCGGGAAAGGATTGAACGGTCGACTTTTCAGTTTTCAGTCAGCACCTTTACCCGTTGCGCTGTTAAGGGTCGTATCACTTCACTACACAAAATCGTTACTAACATCATAAATGCAGAAGCAGATCTTGACGATATATTTCAATATTTTACTTCTAATTTCCAAAATACCTCAGTAACTGAAGACGAAAGTCATTGAACAGTGCATGTTGTCAGTGATGAATTATAGATCGGAAACATGGTCGCTAACTATGGGTCTTAAAAGAAGGCTCAAGGTCACTCAGCAGGCGATGAAAAGAACTATGCTCAGAGTATACCTAAGATAAAGTCAGAAATAAAGACATCCTCAGGAGAACCATAGTGGTTTATAATAAGAAACTAAGAAACAATACCCACAAAATCTAAATCAGAACGGCCAGTTTAAAATTTCCATCACCAATGAAACTGGTAACCTATAGGTAATCAAACGCTCTATACAGATCCTAATATCGGTAAGCAATTAAAAACTACTTTGCGGCGGTGCCTTATAAGATTATAAGGTACTTATGTAATGAAAATGTTTTTATCTTTACTGTTTATGTCCGTCGTTCATTAAGTCTTGCCCGTTTAAGATATTATGCATTTTATACATCTCTGGTACCTGTTTTAATTAAGTGCTTACTAGATATCATTTCGATTTTTTACCAACACAAGCTCATTTGCATTCCCACGTCTCCTGCTCTTATCTGGGATCAGTAAATATGTTATGTCGCTGTTAAACTTGCTGTTTACAACATACGGTTCCATAATAATTTGTTTTTTATTATTATGCAGAAGATGATTTTTACGCGAATTAATATCGAGGATACTCATCATTTTGCCACTTTAAAAACGGATTTGACAATCGCTTAAAGTGTCATTAATTAGATTCAAAACTAAAACAATTAAAATTAAAAAGGTGAAAGAATAATAGGTACCTTGATTATTTTTAAATTATAATTAAAACATATTTAATATTAATAATTATTTATTTATTGTTATCGTAAAGGTCATTCGAGTTTTGAATATAAAAAATATGTAGCGCACCACCTTTGCAATATTTTTATTAAATCAACTCAAATTACGATCTGGGCATCACTCTGTTTGATGCCCTCATATCATATCTTAGCATCTCAATAATAACCTATGCTTCGTTGAAATCGTCGTCTCTATAAAAGTCACTTTACGTTGGCTATCTTTGTCCACTCCTGGATACGTAATCAAAGTCATGACTTACTTCTTCTATCGACGTTTCTCATGCTCTAAATTTGGACCATCATCTGAAGGATCCGACATACGATACCATTGATAATAACCAACCCGTTTAATGTTCAGTGGCAGCTAAATTTAATTTAAAAAATTGATTCCAGGACGGACGAAGAACTAGACGCTACGGCAGCGTGGAAGCGCTCGCACTGGCGCGAGATGCAGACAATCCTGAGGAAGGAGGGTTCCAACCGGGACGTGGAGTGCTGCCCCTCGATACCAGAAATGGTCGCCAAGAAAGGCGGCCGAACGCCTACCGGCCTCTACGTCGAACTGTACGAGGACGGTGAGAACAAACAACGGCTCTATGAGCTGTCTTGCGCCCCCGGGGTCGTCGACAAGCCTTGCAGATTCGTCGACGCAAGGTTGTTCAACCAATCCAGGTGCGTCCAGAAGTATTCCTACTCCTACGCTCTGGTTAGGTACTCCTCTGCAGCCGAGATGCCGCAAGGGCATCGACCTGAGGGACACTTCTCTGTGCCGGGGTCCGGGGGGTGGTCCATGGACTATGTTATAGTGCGGGCGGGGTGTGAGTGTCAAATAACGCCACCGAAAAGGAAAAGTGCCCATAGAAAGAGACTGGAGCGACACAGACAAAGGAAGAGGAATAGACGGTTAGAGGAGGACGACGATACTTGATGTGCTTAGTGTCTAACCAGTGGACTTTGAACAAATTGCGGAATTCCCGAACTTAGTTTTTAGTGGGTCGGTCGCGGCATTTGATTGTTTTAAACGTGAACTATTTAAAAATGCAAAGAATTCTTACTTTAATGCAATAAAAATTCTCAGTATAACGGTTTTGGCAATACTTTGTGGATATTTATTGAGAATTTCTGATTTATCAAAATGTGTTTTAAAATTTTCATTTACTGCTATAGATACATAATTAGCAATTATCCAAATGTATTCATCGTGATATTTTGCTTTTGATAGTAATATAAATATTATTAATTGCATTAGGTTTCTTATTTGATCGAACCTTTTGAATTCTTAAAATTTTCGGATATCATTTCGGAAATTTCGTTTGCCGTACCGTTATTAATGAGCAGTCTGACCAAATTTATAAAATCCTTTTCTGGTGCTCTACATGTAAACACCTTAGGTTTCTAAATCTAGAGGTTTTAAATATTTGTTGATATTATCTTAGTTAGTTTTTTCTTTTTGTTAATTAGCTTCTGTAGTCTACTCTAGGTCAATAAAGATGACAGAATGTTTATTTTTCTTTTATTCCAAGGTCACATCAGATGCTGCGGCCACTTAGCCTTAACGAATGTTACCGATGCGGTCAAGTGAAACACTTGACTGTCCGCACTTGTCGGTAGTATTGACTATTGCTATGTATTTATTTTGGAAAATTTCGTTTATGTAATAAGCTTCTTGTCTTGTGAATTTAACTTGGACTTGGGCTTCTGTCTCACAGCCAACGCCCTAGAGTTCTGAGTTCACAGTTACGCGATCCGCATTAATTGTAATGGCTTTACTACAGAATATTAGCCCAATGTGTTCAAAAAATGTCGGTCAGCTCTAAATGCTGGTTGTGAATTGCGCCGATAATGACCATTTCCGATCAAAACCTTAAATCAATTCAACTTTACTCATGTTTTATGTTCCCATATGTCTCAAGGAATTTATATAAAATTTAAATAGGTATAATTATATTTGTAGTTTTACACTAATGGGCTACCAAAATGTTCTAATTAAATGTTTAAACTACAATAAAAGTCGCTTTATCAAAACGACCCCCTCGTGTAATAAAATGTGTAAGAAAATCGTATTCATTTGATAGATTACACAATTTTCTCCTTTTTTTTTTACACAATCACATGGCAGGTCTTTAACAGCTTCGCCGTGGACCGCAGAACTCTAGACCGTCGGTTGTGGGCTCAGTCCCTTATGTCTTACGACAGTGCCTTCACTTTGTGCCTTATCTACGATGCCTTTTGCGAGAACGTGAATATTAGCTTAAGAATTTTGTAATCTGCCATATTTATCTTATATGTATTTCGTATACAACAACTTTAACATTTCGTAACATTCTTTATTTACATGAATTACTGCAATTATAGAATTGTCAAGCATTTTTTAATTTCCTAATGATTGTCATTGGATTTCAGGATTTTCAGAAATTCCATGGAATTTTTCGATCTTCCTTAAATCTCCACGATACCTGTCGTCAAAATCGTTTCAATAGTAATAATAATATCGGCAGCCAATATCCACAGATTAGTCATCTGCGCTGGAGATATTATGGTGCTCAAGGATGTGCACAGACACCGGTGCACTCTCTATTTTTTTACTCTTATAGTCCGATGGGACGACAAGGAATCAAAGGACAAGCACACTTGCATTTATAATATTAGTATAAATTTCACAAAATGCGTAGGTATTTCTATTTTTTTTGACGTAACCCTGCGTTTGGGAGTTTTTTTGTCTTTGTAATAACGTAATGAGCCTTTAAATCATTTTATGAGACACACGAATTCGTCCGCAAGTCGTAAAAATTCGCGTAAGTAGGTAATCACTTATCAGACAGTATTTTTATTCAATTATATATTAATACTTTTAAGCCATTTCATAGAAAACGGATTTACTAAAATAATGTTTAATGTTTAGGCACAAAGTGTACAAACAGACTATTATCAAGTGGCTGCTACGCTTAAACAAAGACTAACATCTTTAATACATAGATAGGTCAGACCGTTATTTTTATTGTCATATTAATTAATGCATTTAGCAACAAAAACCTACTTAATGTAAATTATTTTATGTATTGTAATTTATATATATATTGTATACGTATTCACATCAACAGCCTTTTGTTAATTGTAGAAAAGTAAAAAAAAAACTACTTAAGTTACATCTTAGTCAGTTGAAAATCGTTGGCATATATTTTGATTTTTTACACGGTTGGCCAGTTTAATTTTGCGTCTTGTAATTAGATATTAGATAATAATATAAAGTGATTACTGTGATCTTTGTACAGCGTAGCATCCCTATATTTACTAAAATTCGATACATATTACCTATGCTCTCTCATCAATATTATCATTCTAAAATACTAAAAATATTTATTTAAATAGTATCGTTTTTTAAATTTTGTTATTATATTATTTTAGTTTTATTTACTGTACTTCCTTCGTAGATATTAAGCGTCGAGTCAAAGATCTGTATTATTTTCTATTTTGTAATACTTTTATTGTATTTAAAAAAGCTAATTGTAAGAGTTTATATTCGTTTATTTATACTGTGTAATACGAGGTATTCCGATATTTGTATGGATATTAGTGTATGTAGAGAGTCGCTTTCATAAATACAATGTATATAATTATTACAATAGTATTATGGACTGAGATTATTATGTGCATTTAAATATTGCGAACAATTTAATATTTAATAAAATATTCTACTTGGTAGAGAACTAAAAATTATTTTATGAAAATGCCATCTAGTGTTGGATAGAAAGGAACTTGATCATTTCACGAACAAATATAGATGGCGTTGATGATAATTTGTAAATAGCAACATTTGAATCTACAGTTGCGCCATCTAGTGTCGAATAGTAATAAATTTTAACTTCTTTAGAACAAACATAGATGGTGTTGAATGTAATATGTTAAATTTTTATTACAAGCAACTCACACTTATCAGTGCCATGTGTAATTTAATGTTAATAAAATAAAATGATTAAAATATGCATTAAAATGTAAATTATCAGAATAAGAAAGAATTGTTATAAAAACCATACCAACCATGATATATAGATAAATAATTATTAATGTATTTACTCTCATATTTTACTCAAATTTAACATCAGATGAAGCTGCCTACATAAAATAAAAAGTACCTACCTGTTTTAATAATTTAACACAACTAATGCAAGAATGAGTAAAATTGAGAAATCCTTTTAACAACAGATTACCATCACAAACGATGTATCAACATCAAAATCACACAATTTTAATAAAATAAAATCAACTGAAACCGAAAATTGTTTTATTATCGAACAAAATATCCATTTAATAATATCCTTTTAAACAAAACAGGTGGTCAAATAATATGTATGTACCTAGTGGTAGAATAATTATATTGAGTAGGTATAAAAAAATTAATCTAAGACAAATTCTAAGAGAATTATTAATTTTACCTATCGTCTACCTAGCTAAATAAAATAATAAGTGCGTAGTAGTTTTACAAAACCTATTAAAATTAAAGAAATATAACACAGCGTCAACTAAATCATCTACTCGGCATCATGATCTGTAACAAAAAAAAAGTATTCAATTTGACTCTAACCTAACCTAACACGTTTTGGTAAGACGAATAACGAAACAATTTAGTAGATATAAATATAATGCGGGTAGTAGATTTTTTTTTGATTCGATGACAAGATAGTCTCTGACTGCGATCTCTCCTGATGGTAAGTGACGAAGGCTAACTTGAAAGGTTTTACACGCCATCGTACGGTAGGGTGGTAACTAGACACGGCCAAAGACTCCCACTAGGTAGGAGCTCTTGGTGGTTAAACGTGGATAAGGAATATTAGGTTGGTACTCACCCAGATACAACGTCAATAAATACATAATAGCGAATCCAATTGCCACAGCAATGAACTGCACCATGCCCGCGCCATGCTTCCGCTCGTGCCAGCGCGCTCGCTCGCGCGGCAACACTTCGCTCACGGTGACGTAGAGAAGCGTGCCCGCTGCCAGCGCCTGGAACAGCGACAAGCGAAAATGATATTATACAAGGTGTAACAAAAGTGTGAGTTAACCCTGAAGGAGGTGAATATGCTCATGAAACTGAACAACTTTCTCCAAGGAACATAGGTCGAAATGTGAAAAAAAAAAATGTGGACCTCCCATACAAAATTGACGATCAGCTGATTAATTTACTATGAGGTAAACATTTTTTTTTTCATATTTCGACCTATGTTCCTTGGGGAAAGTTGTTCAGTTTCATGAGAACATTCACCTCCTTCAGGGTTAACTCACACTTTTGTTACACGTTGTATAATATGATCCCGAAGGAATTACTCCATTGCACAAAAACAATGCGTAAAAACACATTAAGTCGAGTATACTTCGTAGCCAGATAGACGTAGTTACCTGCATGATAGGCACGGCCACGGAGTCCTTGAACGCATTGACGCCGTCGAGCGCGGCGCCGGCGGCGATGCCCAGCACGGAGCCGCCGCTGAACAGCGCCACGCTCACCAGGTGCGCGCACAGGCGGCCCGGCGCGCTGGCGCACAGCTCCGCGCCCAGGCAGAACCCCACCACGTACTTGTGGCTCGCCACCGCGCCCAGCAGCAGCAGCACCTGCACAGAGCAGACCAGTTAGTGTAACCAGGCCTGGCGCACTCCGCAGCAAACTGCGGAGTGCGGAGCTACAAGTGCATGGCGCACCTCTTCTAAGAGCCTAAATTCAGAGAAAAGTCAAGGTGAATGAGACGGTAGATAAGTAGTGCTGTGTCAACCTGAATTGCACTTTATTGTGGATAACAAGAGTCGCTATTTGTTTAAATCATTTTGCAGAATGAATTTTTTTTTTCATGACAAGATAGTCCCAGACTGCGATCTCACCTGGTGGTAAGTGGATCTCACCAAGATCGCTTGGAGACACGTCTTTGACGGTAGGGTGGTAACTAGCCACGGCCAAGCCTCTCACTATACTTATATAATATTAAATTTAGATGTGACACTTTTATATATTAAAACGCGGACGCCCGCGACTTCCAAGTACCTACCTAATTGAAACCTAAGCAACCTAAGAGAAATTTGGTTGCATTCATGAAAGGATAATTATCCATAGCAACGTTTGTACATTAGGAAGGCTTTTTGCACTTTTTCTAATAAAAGTCCGTACTTATTCTCGTACGGATGCCAGACACAGGTGCTTGTTTCCAGTTCGCTTCGAAGTAGGGCAGAATACAGTAATCGTATTACAAATGGACTATGGAACTCTCGAGAGTTTCGCAGTTCGAATCCTAATCTTCGAAATACCTATGACAGCTGCTCTGCCGTCGTAATTGAAACCACAGTAATTTCGAAAATCACGTTTCGTAAAAAACGCGATTAAAGTTTAATACTTAAATTGTTTTGTTATGAGCAAACTATGTGAGTTCGGTTGAAAATGATATTTTTTAATGATGAAAAAATGTTACAACTTTAATTCTGTGTATATTTAAATAATATATTATTATTCTGTAATTAATAAAATTTGATAATGTGTAATAAATTAAAAATATAATTCATAAATTATTGCCTTTTTAAGCTAAAATCCAGTAACTCACTAGTTACTGTGATCTAGCTTAATTTTATTGATTACTGTGTATTAACCATGTATATATACCAACACTACTGCCATCACATAACAGTAACTTTACACATACTGGGTTGAAACTTAGTAATAGTAAACGTGGATCACCTAGATCATTATGTAGTAAGTCAATATACTGTATTTAAGACTAGCTTATAACGTTGTTTACTCTAAGGTGCAATTATAGTATCTAAATATACTTTGTTTTAGGTTAACCTTTTTTCATTTGTATAAAATTATATAATATTATTAATTGAAAAAATAATTAATCTCCCCAGTTTTATTACAAAAGACATAAAATGAAACAATACAACGTTTTTATATTTTTATTTTTTGAATTAACATATAGTAGTAGTAGATACCTACTTATTATTAGTTTTTATTACTAAATATGAGATCAGTTTCTTTTAATTCTAGAAGTCTTCATGATTTATTACAATGACCTAGACATAGGTAGGAGATCAAAGTATTTTACTCATTTTGAGTATCATTATAATTTTTAATCAAAGGAAAAATAGACTACAGCAAATACAAACTTCTACTTTATATAAATGCAACAAATAGGAAACTTCACAAAAAGACAATTTAAAAATAATCCATACTAATATAATTATAAATGCGGTATATGTTTGTCAGCGGTGGGCCGTGAAAAGCTAGCAGACAGACTGCAAACTTTTCACGGCTCATCAATTTAACCGATTTTGACGACATTTGGTACAAAAATAGCTTGGATCCGGGGAAAGGACAAAGGCTACTTTTGGTTTCAGAAAGTCAAAGAGTTTCCACGGGATTTCAAAAAATCTTAATCCTCATAGAGGAAGTTGCGGGCATCGGAAGTTGCGGGCATCATCTACAGAGATCATACATCCTGAAGACATAGACTAAGTTTTATCCAGGAAAATCAAAAAGTTACCAAGAGATTCTTAAAAACCTGCGCAAACGAAGTCGTAGATATCAACTAGTTCTTAATATTACTAAATTACTAATTCTAGTCGCGGCCATCATCATTATTGGTATATAAATCGACAGCCAAATTATTTAAGTAAAATAAAAGTCGATTTGAAGGCATGAGAGGCCCCAATTTTTTTATAATGTCGGATTTTCTTTGCTCACTAATACCTCGTGCTGTAGTTATTGGAATAGGCACGGGCAAACCATTTTTTTTTCATATTTTACTTTCAAAAACTGAAGTTCAGCATAATCTTCAGCTCTAAAACATTTCTTGATGTACAAGTTAAATAAAAAAGCCTCGCCTAACTTGGACCTCTACGATTTCACGCAAGTAAACTCTGTTTGGTGCATTTTTTAGTCTGTGCGCAGACGAATAGTCCTCGAAATCGCAAAAATCTTCAACACCCATCGCCTTTACGTCTACTTTCCCAGATCGTGTAGGTCTAGTAGGATACAATTGTAAGTCGCGCTCGCAAATGCGTATAATTCTCGGGAAAGAAATACAAACAAATCACCCTCCCCGCTACCCGTTTCACGCAAAAGGTTAGCTTATAACCCAGTAAATTAATAGTTACTGTGGTCAGGCTATGTCTTTTCGAAATAATTATTGAAACTGCAGGCATCTTAAACCCAGTAATTGATACACGGTAGTTAATTTATGTATAACATGACTTAAATCTATCGAACATTTTACACAAAAACACAGTATTTGAAGAAGCCGTGTTATAGCCAAGCAAAAAATAATTCAATAAATACGTAAATATACATTATAGCACAGTAAACAGAAATTTGCTGTGTTCAAAGCTAAAAATTCTAACTTACTGTGTTTTTTATTAAAAACTAGCTGATACCCGCGACTTCGTCCGCGTGGATTAAGGTTATTTATTCCGGCGGGAACACTCTTATTTCCCGGGATAAAAAGTAGCCTATGTCCTATTCCAGACCATAATCTATCTCTGTGCCAAATTTAAGCCAAATCGGTTAAGTCGTTGCGACGTGACTGAGTTGTTACTCAAGTTGTTGTTTGTTAACATACAAATTTTCACGTTTATAATATTATTATTAACAACTTATTGGTGTGCAGCAATTATTTATGCTTTTCCCACGGAAAAAATTTGAGAGATCGAGATTAAAATTAGTAGTAGTAGTAGCTTCTGTCCGCGACTTTGTCTGCGTGCACTTCAGAATTGGGTCTAAAGCTTCGCTCGTTAACAATTTTTAATCTTACCACTATTTGAGATCGGTATAGAAAGTACATGTCCTTTTCCATAGCATAGGTGACATGCATACCAAATTTCAAAGCTGTCTGCCCGCGGCTTAGCTCTTAAACAATTTTCAATTTTCCCTCGGGAACTACTTAAAGAATCGGGACAAAAGGTAGCCTATGTCCTATTCCAGACCATAATCTATCTCTGTGCCAAATTTAAGCCAAATCGGTTCAGTCATTGCGACGTGACTGAGTAACAAACATACAAATTTTCACGTTTATAATATTAATATTATAATATTATTAACAAATTATTGGTGTGCAGCAATTATTTATGCTTTTCCCACGGAAAAAATTTAAGAGATCGGGATTAAAATTAGTAGTAGTAGTAGCAGCTTCTGTCCGCGACTTTGTCTGCGCGGACTTCAGAATTGGGTCTAAAGCTTCGTTCGTTAACAATTTTTAATCTTACCACGGGAACTATTTGAGATCGGTATAGAAAGCACATGTCCTTTTCCATAGCATAGGTGACATGCATGCCAAATTTCAAAACTGTCTGCCCGCGGCTTAGCTCTTAAACAATTTTCAATTTTCCCTCGGGAACTACTTAAGGAATCGGGATAAAAGGTAGCCTGTGTTCTTTTCCATGTCAAAGGCTACATGCATACCAAATTTCAAAGCTGTCTGCCTGCGGCTTAGCTCGTAAATAATTTTCAATTTTCCCTCGGGAACTTCTTAAGGAATTGGGATAAAACGTAGCCTATGTTCTTTTCCAAGTCAAAGGCTACATGCATACCAAATTTCAAAGCTGTCTGCCTGCGGCTTAGCTCGTATGCCTGCGGCTTAGCTCGTAAATAATTTTAAATTTTCCCTCGGGAACTTCTTAAAGAATCGGGATAAAACCTAGCCTATGTTCTTTTCCATGTCAAAGCCTACATGCATACCAAATTTCAAAGCTGTCTGCCTGCGGCTTAGCTCGTAAATAATTTTCAATTTTCCCTCGGGAACTTCTTAAGGAATCGGGATAAAACGTAGCCTATGTTCTTTTCCATGTCAAAGGCTACATGCATACCAAATTTCAAAGCAGTCTGCCTCCGGCTTAGCACGTAAACAATTTTCAATTTTCCCTCGGGAACTTCTTAAGGAATCGGGATAAAAGGTAGCCTATGTTCTTTTTCATGTCAAAGGCTACATGCATGCCAAATTTCATCCAAATCCGTTCAGCCGTTTTTGCGTGATTGAGTAACAAACATCCAAACATCCAAACATCCACACTTTCACATTTATAATATTAGTAGGAAGTAGGATTATTAACAACTTAGTGGTGTGCAGCAATTATTTATGCTTTTCCCACGGAAAAAATTTGAGAGATCGGGATTAAAATTAGTAGTAGTAGTAGCTTCTGTCCGCGACTTTGTCTGCGCGGACTTCAGAATTGGGTCTAAAGCTTCGTTCGTTAACAATTTTAAATCTTACCACGGGAACTATTTGAAATCGGTACAGAAAGCACATGTCCTTTTCCATAGCATAGGTGACATGCATACAAAATTTCAAAACTGTCTGCCCGCGGCTTAGCTCTTAAACAATTTTCAATTTTCCCTCGGGAACTACTTAAGGAATCGGGATAAAAGGTAGCCTATGTTCTTTTCCATGTCAAAGGCTACATGCATACCAAGTTTCAAAGCTGTCTGCCTGCGGCTTAGCTCGTAAATAATTTTCAATTTTCCCTCGGGAACTTCTAAAGGAATCGGGATAAAACGTAGCCTATGTTCTTTTCCATGTCAAAGGCTACATGTATACCAAATTTCAAAGCAGTCTGCCTGCGGCTTAGCACGTAAACAATTTTCAATGTTCCCTCGGGAACTACTTAAGGAATCGAGATAAAAGGTAGCCTATGTTCTTTTCCATGGCAAAGGCTACATGCATGCCAAATTTCATCCAAATCCGTTCAGCCGTTTTTGCGTGATTGAGTAACAAACATCCAAACATCCACACTTTCACATTTATAATATTAGTAGGATGTATTTTTTTAAATTGAAATACTGTGTTTTTATCTATCATATCTCAAAAACTATAAAAGCTAAAAATAAATCAAAAATTTTCCCAAAAAGTGCTCATTTTCCTGATTATAAAGAACTAAAACAAGTATAAACACAGTAACTGAAGTTGCTGTGTTTTCAATTACGAGGGCAGTGCTACTGTGTTAATATGGTCTCTGAAGACATGACTGAAGGACAAACCAACAAAGAAGACACTTACGAATTTATAATATTGGTAAGGATGTCTTATCAGGTGTGTTTTAATTCAAATTAGGTCACATTACAATTGCTGATAAAACTGGGGTTTTATCTAATAAAATAACACCGATTATAATCTTTATAAGAACAACGTCACAGATACCTAAATTAAGACCAGGATTACATAGGTATGTACCAAATATATAACTTTAGGCACCTTAGGAAAAATTTTTACTTAACACCTTCTCTTTAACCGACTTCCAAAAAAGGAGGAGGTTCTCAGTTCGGACGGTATCTTTTTTATCTTTATGGAGAACCTATCCCACATTCGTACGAATATGCGAACCCATAAAACGATATTATATATTTGTAAAAGAATTAATGCTGGCTTTCTTTACATGCGCAAGAATATTGGCGTAGTGCACGAAAGTTTGCCGCACATGTGAGGAACCGGTGTTGAACAGATTTGAATGAATGAATGAATAAATGAAATATTATTTAACTAGCTGATTTTTAGTGATTTAATTTAGCCGATTGATTTCGTTTTTAAAATCCCGGGGTAACTCTCGGAATAAATGTCACTCTCCAGGTCCTCAAATTATACCCATAATGGATTAAAAAACAAAAAAGCGAAAAGCTCGGTTTTGCCAAATCTTGTGATGAAGATGTCAAAGAACGGGTTTGGAAAAAAAGGGTAAACCCGGTTTAGCAGGTAATTTCGATTTCGATTAAACCAGTTTTGTGACCCCTAATCAGAAGTAAAACCTTGGAAGTCCTCTAATTCTAAAGTCTAGAGGCTAGACCGACGCTAGTCCCCTTACTTACATCCTGACTATTATTTTTAACCCCCGGCCCCGACGTAAAAACGACAAGTGTGTGTGTGTGTGTGTGTGTGTGTGTGGATTCCTCCCAAACGGAGGAATTGATTTCAAGTTTGTTTTTTTTTTGTTTGAAAGGTGAATTACCTAGGCCCTAGGGGATGTTCTTAGCTATGTTTGATGAAAATTGGTCTAAGATGGCCGCCGCCACAAAATGGCGGATTATATATTTTTAACTGACTTCCAAAAAAGGAGGAGGTTCACAATTCGTCGGATTTTTTTAATGTATGTTACCCGATTACTCGAAGACGCATGATGTCCCGTTGATGGCTGCGGTGGACAATCGGCCCAACGTATTTATAGTTAACGTGTTTAGAGTTTTAGACGTTCTAAAGAGATTTTTACTCGTATCACGGTTTCCTTATTCGTTTGAATTAAGAACGTTAGAGACGTATCACGTATCAATATTTCGTACATAAAACCTCGCCGCGTTGAGCGACTAGCGACTTATTTGCCTTGCCTTGGCCGAGTTCAATAACCTATCTAATCAAAAATCTAGAAATTGAAGGTCGAAATTATTCAATCCAAAAATTGATAAAACCAGATTGCCAACTTTTGTATTTCAATTTTCGAATTTCAAATTTATAGATTCTCATCAATGTCACCATCTCAACCGGTAGACGTCTTCAGCTAGACACACGTCTCTTGAAATGATCGCCACAGAACTCGATCCTGTGCCGCATGTATCCGACAATTTGAAGTTTAGATAGGTAGATTGAAACCGGCTCTAAGAATGACAAATTGTAGGTACAACATTTAGGACTACATTAAACTATACGGCTGTCCCATTTCAAAACCTAGTAAGTGTGATTGACAAAATTTTACCGGAGACCAAAAAAACATGTTTTGTGGTAGATGGCTTAGCGAAGTAATAAATATATCCAATAAAAGCTTTCAAAGTAGTTTATTTACGAAACATTACTTCATTAATACTGAAGAGTTCAGAAGGTCTACCACAAATATGTTTTTTTGGTCTCCTGTAAAATTTTATCAATCACACTTACTAGGTTTTGAAATGGGGCAGCCGCATGTCTTAAAAACCTTTGATAACGAACCTGAGATGTCGTCTCCTGCAATCCAATCGCTAGTCCTTCCAAAACGCTATGCACGAACAGAGCACATAGCAACCCAACTATACCAGAAGAACTCTTACTGCAAGGTTCAGTGTGACTGACATGACACATTCTCGGATTCGCGGTATCACCACAGCATCTCTCCCTCATCTCATCATCAGTACCTCTCCGATCCAACAGCGTCTGTTCTAAAGTACCATAGTTCCTTGATACCCTTTCATGAGGTTGATGCTCACTGGTCCCGTTGAAGATATGCACGATCTCATCCACAGCATATACAAGAAAGAATCCGATGCATAACAAAAGTTCAGTGTACTGGGGTAACTTTTCCCTCGCTTCTGGCAACATGTGTGTTAGAGAAGTGGATAGTAAAACTCCACCGCCGAAGCAAAGGAGGCACGAAATGAGTAGAGGATTTCTTTGCCTGGCACTGTGGGATATGCAAGCTGGAGCCATTCCAGCGATGAAGCTTCCTAACCCTAAAGCTACTATCGAAATCACTTTTGCCGTTGCTACATCCATTTTGTAAAATTCTTGTCACTCTTCAACACAATAATCCACTTATTTCTTGAGTCCTTCTTTATTTCGTCACTTTTCAATGAAATTCTTTCTTAGTTTTGTAGTTCTACCTCTGTATTGTTTTTAACATTGGTAGATCAACTATATATATTGTTATCATAAACTTATTAAAGTTACAGTTTCTTTTAATGTCCGAACTGCTCCGTCAACTTTAATATAATCTACTTCATATATTAGTCACTTTTTTATAGAATTCTTTACTTTATATGTTAACTTCCTGAAGAATTCGTTATCGTCACCAATTTTATTGCAATTTATTCGATATTATCTTGGTTCTCACGGCGTAATATCGCTTCTACACGACACTCAACGCAAACTACTCCGGCCGTTCACTTTATCTACATAGTATTTACTCGTGTTATCATTCAATACAGTGTACATGAATTACGAGCACTTATCATTAAATGATTCCTTTAATACTTTGAATTAAATTTATTCTAGCCAAAACACGTCCGGTACATTTTAAACACGGATTCGTTATGCATTATCTCTACCCTCTAAGGACACTGTTATGATTCATACAGATGTTAAACTAATGTATGCGTAATTGGTGCGACGTAAAGTTTAAAATCGTTTATTGATCATACGGAAACATCTGACCGATATGTCTGTGGACTAATTTATGAGCTATGTTAACTGGTTGTATGGTTTGAAATCGCCCATAGTTCATTCAGTAACAATGACCATTGTAAAAAGAACTAAACGCCGTTAAGGATATTATTATTAAGGCAATAATAGTGAACAATCTCTGATTAACGGCAACGTAACGTATCATAATTCAGACATAGGTAGGTACGACAAAGACCTCGGACACTTTATATCTAATATGTTGCACCACTGTTGCACATACTTGAGATATTACAATTGTAACGAAAAAACACGGTTAGATAGGTATGAGTAAGTAGGTATAAAATAATAAAATTAATACCTACTTAATTATTAGGTATTAATTAATAATCTATTTATACTTGAAATACTATACTGACTAGTACACGGCCAAATACATATGGTCAAACAAAACGCGAAGGTACCTACCTATCTAATCGCAACGGCACGGCATGGCAGAATGTCAATTCAGTGATCGAAGGTCAAACTGAATTCTTAGTTTCTGGTGGGAGGCTTTGGCCGTGGCTAGTTACCACCCTAACGTCAAAGACGTGCCACCAAGCGATTTAGCGTCCGGCACGATCGCGTGTGGAAATGGAAACCGACTAGGGGTTTGGGTTGAGTGTACACTGCTATACCCCTTCCAAGTTGGCCCGCTACCATCTTAAACTGCATCCTCACTTACCATCAGGTGAGATCGCAGTCGAGGGCTATCTTGTCATCGAATTAAAAAAAAACTTGGCAGCGGCTCCTAAAGCTACGAGTTACCTATGTTCTGAAGATTTTATATTATATAATAATACATAATAATAAAATAATATGTTGCAACTTGCAGCGAGTTGAAAAATACGCCAGCTTAATGAATAAATACGATTTTGTAATGAAGTACGCCTACAAAAGTAGCAAGTCATGACGGGATCGTCCCACTAGAAATGATTCATATAAGTACCTACTCCTTTTTAAGTACAAGTAAGCATATAGGACTTCGATCACTGAAAAAAATAGGGTCACTTCCATTATGGAAGTGGCCCTGTTTTTTTGCACAGTTTTTAGTCGCATCATATTATGGAAGTTCCATCTGATGCAACCAAAAACGATTTATACAACTTTTCAAAGGAGGAATGCATGAATGTTTGAAATCGATGCATAGAAGGTATCCTATTCTTAAGCTGCATCCGCACGCTTGGCAAACCTCGGCAAACCTTCACAAACGCAAACGTGCGGATAGAGCGTTTGCCATGGTTTGCCTAGGCTTGCAAGCGTTTGTGGCCGATCCATCGAGTGTCGGTCTTTTGATCGCAAACCAAAGGGAATTTGCCGCAAGCGCTTGCGTCTCCGTCCACACGTTTGCGCGCACTCAGTCTCGTTTGTGCACTGGCGGCGATTAGACGTGTTATTGTATTACGATTTACGTATCGCACCTTTAGAAATCTTCATTTTGTGAGTGGGTAAAAACGTAAAATGAATGACTGGTGGACTGAAGACTTTTGAAGACGATTTGTTTATATAATTTAATTAATTAATTAGTTTTATATATTAATAATAATAAGTGGCGACTCCGCACCGGAAAATGGTATATAATGGTATGGTAATAGGTGGACCGACACCATCAGGCAACCCTCAGGGAGCCACTGGGTACAGGTGGCGCAAGACCGAAGCCTGAGGAAGTCCATGCAATAAACAGTCCAGCAGTGGACGTCGATCGGTTGATAAAGAAAAAAAACAAAATATCTATTGAGTAGGTACATACTAGAATAGAGTAGAATATTTTTTATTCAAATAAATAAACTAGGTAGGTACCAAGTGTTTTCGAACATACTACTAGCTACTACTAATAATCTATAATATTATACTAAAACTGTAACTGGACAAATTGTGCACATGAAATATGTTTTGAAAATTTTAATTAGAGGACGCTTTACTATCAACTAGATGACGTCCGCGACTTCGTCCTCGCGGATTAAGGTTTTTTAATTCCCGCGGAAAGTCCTTAATTTTCCGGGCTAAAATGTAGGTATGAGCTATCGCTATTCCACATTTCATTCAAATCGGTTCATTAGTTGTGGCTGAAAGAGTAACAAACATCCATCTATCCATCCATCCATCCATCCATATTCCATTTTAGTAGGATTATTGATCGATACTGAGCTTAAAACATTTGTAAAAATAACTTAAGCCAAATAATAAAGCCGACACAAGTTCGACGTCCGTCATGCTTGCCTGTTCAGAACATACAAACGCACTTGCAAGCGTGCGGATGATACCCAAATTCAAGGCAAACGTTTGTAGAGGTTTGGCGTTTGCCGTTTGCCACAAGCATGCGGACGCGGTATTACGGCCGCGTATATCAAAGGTAGAAAAAAACCATTATTTGTTTTTATTATGAGGTAATTTGGTAAAGTGTGAAGGATAGGCACCCCTGGGTTGAATTTTCCACTTTCAAGCTTAGGTTTCAACTTATTTACGAAGGAATATCATTACTATCAAGTGGAATCCCATCCTGGAAAAAAAGAAGAAACTCGTTCACATTTGGTAATTTGACCTCTTTGTGGTACCTAATCTATCATTTCTCAAGGTCTTAGTTTTAGATATAATATTTAAATTCATGAATTTTGATAAAAGTTGTCAAACGTCTGACAACATTTGTGACAAAATATGGCCAAAATAGGAATATTATTTAAAACCGTAAAACCTAGTGATTATAATACTCCAAGAGAATATAATCACTTCGAATAATACTTATTATAGTGTATTATTTTTCATACTAACATACCGACTTGATTTTTCTGCAAAATGAATGAACTATTACAGACACACGGATGTGCCAATGTATTTTCAGTTCCGGAAGGTCTCAAAGAACTAATGTCTGATATATCCCGGGAAGTAAGTAACGATTATAAAAAATTCTCGTGTCGCAGTGTTTGTAACAAATCTCCGCCGAAACCGCTTGACCGAGTCTTATAAAATTTTGTATATTCAGTAGGTCTGAGAATAGGACGTAAACTATTTTTCATACCCCTAAGGTGCCCCTAAGTCATAAGGGTGGTCCAACCCAATTTTTTTTTTAAATTTATATGGCAAATCAACCTTTGCGTGGTCAACCAAAAAAAAAATAACTCCCGTCTCACAGGTTCTGCGCGCCCAACCTCGCGATCTAAACGACTTCATAGCCAACTACCTGTCAGTGCTCCTCATCACCCGCGAGCACGGGGTCATGGCGGTCAAGATCCTCGACGAGCTGTGCGACTGCCGACCCTCGCTGCTGGAGCACCTGCAGCAGCTGGGCGTGGACCACGACCAGGCTCAACTGCTGGCTGACGTCATCAAGGAGGAGATTGAAGGGTCGGAGGAAGAGGAGGGGAAAGGTAACATCTAACTCCTCACCCTAATATTGTAGGTATAACTAGTTGATGCCCGCGACTTGGTTCGCGTTGATAATGGTTTTTTATTCCCGCGGAAACTCTTATTTTTCGGGATTAAAAGAAGATATGTGTTATTCCAGGCTATAATAATATAACTCTGTGTCCAGCCAAATCGGTCCAGTCGTTGCGGCGTGATTTAGTAACAAACATCCATTCATCCATCCGTCCATCCGTACTTTCGTATTTATAATATTAATAGGATATCAATATCAAAGAGTTCACACGGAATTCAAAAACCTAAATCGACGCGGACGAAAGCGCCAGCGTTCGCGTCTGCAAATTCCTATTATATGATAAATAAGAATTATTCTTTTCTGTGGCGTTTTTATCCAGCTTCGAGAAACCCTTCCAGAAGGGTTATGATTTTATGATTTGAATGTATGTGTGCGAGTGTATGCGTGTGCGTTTGCGTGTTTGTGTGTACACGTGGGCGCTCGCACGCTGTTGCTTGTGGATGTGTATGCGTGTGTGTACGTATATGTGTAAGTATATATCAATATAACGGTCGCGATACTTCGACAGAAACCGTGAAGGAGTACCTGATAGTGAAGAAGATACTGGCGCGGCGGCCGCTGGACGAGGCGCTGACGGCGAAAGTGTGCCAGCTCGCGCGGAACGCGTACCGCGACTACTGGTACAGGAAGAACACTCTGGAAAAGGTGCTCTTATTCTATTCTGTTCTATACAACGTTTAACAAAAGTGTGAATTAACCCTGAAGGAGGTGAATGTGCTCATGAAACTGAACAACTTTCCCCAAGGAACATAGGTCGAAATGTGAAAAAAAAAATGTGGACCTCTCATACAAAATTGACGATCAGCTGAGTGATTTACTATGGGAGGTAAATTTTTTTTTTCACATTTGGACCTATGTTCCTTGGGGAAAGTTGTTCAGTTTCATGAGCACATTCACCTCCTTCAGGGTTAACTCACACTTTTGTTACACCTTGTATATTTTGAATTGACACGTAAAATTTCCCGAGTGGAGCCGAAAAAATGTCTCGGTTTCTTCTGTCAACAAATTCTCAGTACGTACTAGCCCGGAGTTAAATGGGTCCAAAGAGATTGACCTGGGACTACTAATTGTAAGTTACATTTAAACTTAGTAAAGAGCGCGTGTAAATGGTAAATCTTCAGATGCAGATTTTTACAGCAGTAGATCAAGTTTTAACTTTCTTTTCTGTCAAAAAATTCTCAGTACTAGCCCAGAGTTAGGAAGTGTGCGTTGAGTCACCCCCGTGCCTCGGAGAAATTTCCCATCGGACTATGAGAGTGGAGGAATAGAGAGTGCACCTGTGTTACGCACATACTTGTGCACTACAATATGGCCCGCACAGATGGCTAATCTCTGTGGAGATTGTGATCGGATTTGGTTATTTTATACATAGATCCAAACTTTTAAAGAATATAAAATTAAATATTTTTATTACAATGTTTCCGTACACTTGAAGGAATTTTACGTCTATTTTTACTAAACTTAACAAAAGCTATTTCCAGGGCCTAAAGCCGCCTTCTGATGAACCCTGGGAGGTTGCGGCGGAACACACTTTGGAGTTATATAAAAAGACAAAACCTTCTTTCAGCGAATTGACCCGAGCTACTGAAAAAATACAGGTAAAATACATTTAATTTTTTTTTAAACTGACAAACAGGCGGACATCGTGACGGAGCCATACGGAGTGTTTCGTGTATTTTTCTCGGAATCCTAAATATGTATACATATCGATATTTAGGTTCATCTCGCGTCGTGTACAGAAACAATTGGTGCATTAAACCTTTATTGATATGAACTTTTCTCGCGTAATATTATTCCTCGTATTATATTGTAGGTACTATGTTCTAATTACGACTGTCTCAGTAATAGATCCTTAAGGTCATGTATCTCACATGCCTTGACCTTATTGCCTGTTTAATGTCTTTCACTTACCTCAAGATAAAGTAACATAATCACACGTAATAACTGATCCCAATGTTTTATCTCATATTATGCATTACATGAAAATCGAAAAATCTTTTACTATACAAAATAGGTAATTTTATCTATGCATCGCTACTTTGGATTACTATTAGTAGATGGCGGGAGCGAAGCCACGGAAAGAGCTAGTTTTTTAACCGACTTCCAAAGAGGAGGAGGTTATCAATTCGGTTATTTCTTCACATATAAATTCTTGCAGGCAGCCTACAGAGGTTACCACGTCCGGAGGAACATCCTCCGCCACTTGAAGCCGAAGTCAAAGAAGAAAGGCCCCAAAGTGGAACTGCCCGGTCCTCCATTAGACTTGGGTGGGTCCAGAGAGATAGACCTGGGACCATTGATTGTAAGTTACATTTAAACTTAAACTTAGTTAAGAGCACGTGTAATGGTAAATCTTCAGATGCAGATTTTTACAGCAGTAGGTACATCAAGTTTTAAATAAGTCTCTTTTCTGTCAAGAAATTCTCAGTACTAGCCAAGAGTTAGGAAGTTAGCAGTGAGTCACCCCCGTGCCTCGGAGAGCATGTAAAATTGTCGGTCCTGCGCCTGATCTCTATCCAGTCGTGTCGAATTTCTATCCCATCGGACAATGAGAGTGAGGGAATAGAGAATGCACCTGTGTTTGCGCATACACTTGTGCAGTATAATATCTCCCGCGCAGACGAATAATCTCTGTGGAAATTGGCAGAAGGACATTATTATTTATTATATATCTGAAGTTAATTGTAATGTTTACAGGATATAAAGGTACGCGAAGACAACGTGAACGCAATGTTCGACCAGCACACGACCCAATCCCTGGGTCTCTCCTACGACCCCATGAGGACCATCACCCACGTGCCCGACCTCGAAGCGATGGAGTACCCGCTTGGTAGAGACAGGTATGTACCTACTTGTACAGTTATAATAAATAAATACTGAAACGTTTCTGATAAGAACCGCTAAGATGTGGAACACTCTTCCAGCATCCGTGTTTCCCGCCGCTTATAATTTGAGTACCTTCAAGGCAAGAGTGAATAGGCATCTTCTAGGCAAGTACGCTCCAATCTAGACCTCATCAGTGCTATCCAATATTGATTGTCGTCAAGAGCAAGCCTATTTCGGGTTAAAAAAAATTATTCCTGAAAAATTCTTTATTGAGGCGCATTTTGTTAGTAATACAAAAAATTTAAAAACTATATTAGAAACAGTGTGACAATTCTCTACAACTCAGTGTAGGACACACTTGAGACGTGAGTTGGACAGAGTTTTGTAGCAACATTATCTTGTTCACAACTTTATTCTCTCCAGAATATAATGCTACGTTTACATGCTTGCCGAGGCTTGGCAAGCGTCCACAAGCTCCAAGCCTTTACAAACGCCTGACATTAGCCCGGATCGGCGACAAGCTCATGCAAGCCAAGCCAAATGCGATGTTTACGCGCTTGTGTTTGTGGACGCTTGTCGAGACTTGCCAAGCGTGTAAATGTAGCATTAATGTTACTTGACTTTATTGCACTAGATCAGAACATAAGTCAACTACACAATCGCAAATGAGTCACTTGACAGCAGTACAATCTCAGAAGCTCATGGCGTCTGTCAGCCAGATGCCCACGTCCAAGATTAGCCAGATGGAGTCAAGGGTCATGAGTCGAGTACTGGACACTGCTCCTAGTATAGTTTCTGAAGGTAACAGTTAGGCTGAAATCTATAGGACGCGTCTTAAGGATATAGGATGCATAAGGGCTGTATACGGCCTCACACAGCCTTTTTATTCAGCTTTAAGCGTGATGGGAATTCGTTATTCGGCTGATGAGCAGCCTCCGTGTACTACTTGGGCGCACTCTCATTCTGCTCAGACTCAAGACAGAATTAGACATTGAACAATATGGCTCATTCTGAATCTCTAAACTAAACTGAAATTGATAGGTCTAATGCTGAGATCTATTGAGCGTGCTTCAGGTCAGACTCAAGATAGAGGTTAAAACAAGACACAAATATGCTCTGACATAAATCTGTCTCGTTTTAACTCTGTCTTGAGCCTGAGCTGAGTGAGAGTGCTGTCTATATATCTTAGCATTAGTCTCATGCTGTGCTTTTCATAATGCTTCCGGCGGAAAAGGATAGCCCTAGATCTGTCAATTTAGTTTAGAGATGGTGTTCAACAGAATTAACCACCAGCATTTCCGTTTTAGTTGCAATACCTCGCCAAAGTCGCTTGCAAAGTGTAGAAGAACCACGTGAAATTCGTCGCACCAGCCAGATGGTCGACTCGTCTCACTTGAAGATTTCCTTCTCAAATGTAACAAAACTTAATTAACTATATTATTGCTTCGTCCAAATGAAGCAAAGCTAGGTTGGCTTGTAATTACATAGGTATTTTTATTTTCAAGCAACGCTTTCCAAATAATTATATTCAGATGAGTAGTATTTGGACGGAGTTAAATGTCGTTTTTATTTTTGGAATACTGCGATACATTATGGGAAAATTGCGACACGCCTGACTCCCAGAGACATCGAGCGACAAAGCACTATAGTCGCGACATGTCGCAAGCCATGTCGTGCGAAGATAGGTGATGTCGCGTGATGTCCCTGGAGATATCGCGGTGTGATTTGTCTCCCAGTGAACACGTGGCTTTATAATATTTAACATGTATTTTCTACAACTTATTTCAATGATTATAATTTATTATCAGATCCCACCAGAGGTTATTCAGTCAGTGGCACAAGCACCCTCCGAAGCCGATGATGCTGAAGTACCAGAAGATATTGCAGGTAAAGTGGGAACAATAAACGAAATCAGAACTTCATAACATTTTAATGAGAAGATGTGACCTAAAATGCACTTGCATATCACAATTGTACAATTCAGGGATCAGTGTACAGTGTACACTGATCCTTGAAGGTATTCCGATATCTAGGAGTTGTATAATAGAGTTTTTATCATCGACAGAATGGATACGGTAGAACATCTAACGTTTGTTGTTTGCTAATAGTTTCACTTTATCACATGTTGCTAATTTTATCTGGTAACTGCCCTATTTTTAAAGATTTTCTCTACCTGCGTATCGATTCTCCAAAAATTATTGCATCTGTGTAACGATCTCAATGACCTCTGATTTTTTGATGTCTTATTTGAAGCAGATGACCGCTCGGACGCCGATGGTGCAAGTGCACCCACAGTATCAGTGCCATCATCAGCGCCCAGCTCTGCCCACACTACTGACATTGAAGACGAGACTGGTGTGAACACCAGCGGTGATGAAGCGGAGTAGTCTGCCAATTCCTTCAGTGTTCTTAACACACGAAACATAGGAAGAGCTAGTCTATGTTTCTTTTGCACCATTCGACATTCTACACTGTATTACGATATGCGAGAAATATTTTTGAAGTCCCCCAAAAAAGTTACGTATACTACGATGCAATTTTTTAACAATTTTAACCATCGATCTAAAACTTTAACATACTCTATCATTTCATTTAAATTATTTTTTCTGATTTCAAAAAACCGAAATTTTCCATATAATTATGTACCAAAACCAAACTTTAATTTATCAATTTGTTCTAATATTTTGTTCTATTACCTATTAGTATCATTGATATTTTATTTTTAGGATAGATTAATATTACAATTTATTTTGTTTGCTTTAATTATTTTCTGTTTTATTCAATTATTATAATGTATTTGTCTTACCGTTGCCATTCCAATATTATTTTATTTACTTACCTTTACCTACCTCTACCTATATCTACGTTTATATTTTTAAGATTTGTGTCCATTCCATAACCTATGCAAAAACCTCAAGTGACTCGCATTTCATAGCCACATAGATTTGTTATATCTGCTAAGATACTAAGGCAGGTAACATAAACGATATCAGAAAAATGGACGATTTATTAAAACCTCAGATTCATGAAAATTGCAAGTTAGCGTTACCCGAAGGCCTGAAAGATTTAATGAGTGATATATCTAGAGAAGTAAGTGTACCTTCATAAATTTTTTTATTCCTGATTATTTTAATTTTTTTGCTAAAATAAAAAGTAAGTAGATGGAATATAGATGGATTTGAGTTTGAATTTTGAGTCATGTTAAAAATTTCCTTTTCCCTCCAAATTGAGCTAGAATTAGGTAAGACCATAATGCAGTGGGTTGGATTTCAACCGACGACGTTTCAGGTTTCAGTGCAGCCAGTGTAGATCGATAAGCTATTTATATATTGAGGCTTGATCAAAATTTTTTAAATTTTCCGGTATATTTAGGTTCTAAGAGCTCAACCACAGGACTTATACCAATTTATCGCTAACTATCTGGGAGCTCTGTTGGAAACTCGTGAGACTTTAACCATTGCTTGTCAAGTGTGCAGCGATATATGCAAGTGTACCTGTGCCCCTATTAAACCAGAGTTGTATAACGAATTGAGAAATATTGGTCTCGATGGGGAGGAGCTTGAAAGTGCTATTGAAGTTATAATAAAGCATCTGGAAGGGGATCATGAAGAAAATGAGTCAGGTAAGTTCCTATAAGGAAAGAATGTGGTAGATTCAGTTGGTTGGGAGAAATATATGGAATAATAAGAAACAAAACTTCTTCTAAGTAACCTAACCATTGATTTCCTGGAGACGTTACTTTCCACGTTTTTTGCTCATAACTTAATTCACTTTACGCTCCTTTAGTCATCGATAAGTGATAACAGACTGCTAAATTAAATATTGGCATGTGTAAAAGACATACTCGATAATCAATAGATCAATGAAAACTTGACATTTTTCTCAGTGAAAGAACAAAGCTTGTTATTAAAGTTAATGAAGAAAATTAGAATAAATGAAACACAGCTTCCTGTAATCCAACAAGCGATTCAAAAAGCTTTCAAAAGACACTGCCTAAGTCAAAGTGCCCTAAAGGTATAAAATACATGGTTTTCTTTTATAATTAAGAAATGTGACTTTTTAAGATTTTGCAACTTTTTACGTCCTCATATTAAATTTGTCTAAATTTTGTTGAAATCGATTGAATAAAATAACTATTGAAAATAACATACAATAGTCAAGTCCACTTGCAGAACATTCTGAGTTAAAATTCGAAATTAAATTTAATTCCGTTAAATAACAACTGTTAAATAACAATTGTTATTTAGCTCTACGATTGTGTTGCGCCATTGCAAACTAGCTCAGAGTTAGAGAGGTAACTATTTAGCATTTTTTTTTTGACAATGCTATCACTGATATTTATTAGCTATTTTATTACAATATAGATTAGATACATGATGATGATAATGTCTTTAAACTACAGGACTTTAAAAATGAAAATAATAAAGAAACATCTGAAGCTGTCCACCATACCTTACAATTATACAAACAAAATAAACCAAATGTATGTAGTGAGGTAAGTATACTTTAAATTTTTTAATAGTTATACTTACATTAATTAATTATAGAACTCGATTTTAAGTACCAAATATTTGTATTTCTTTTCAGGCAGAAGATATTTTTGTCGCTCCCGATTTTAAGCCATGTAAGTCTGTTAGTTCGGTTATATTGCTTGAGGACAAACCGATTCGGCTTATAATTTGTTGGGTTGATCTATAGGTGCATATTTACTATTACATCTTGCGTTGAACAAAGAATCGTCATCATCAACAGTTCTGTCTAAACTCCGCGCTGACAAACTTGAAACTTGTACTAGTCTAACTTTTCTAGTGTTAAAATTTTTAAGGTTGCGTTTGGAGTAGGTACGACTAGTTAGCTACTAGGCCGTTGCGCTATTGAGGCATTAAAACAATATTAATTAATCTAGGAATTTGTGCTTAGTTAGTTACAATCTCCTTTTTATTCAAAAATTATAATTTCAGACGTTACCACAGTTTCTTCAATGTCTCTCGCTGGATCGTATGTGCATCTACCAACGTTTCAACCCTACTGTGCTCACGATCATGAAGTTATGTCGTTAATACCCGAGAAAGAACATACTTTATCTATTGACAATACAAAAGTCGAAAATACTGCAGAAATAAAACCAAAAAAGATCAAAATCTGTGATGAAACTGTGATCTGTGATGTTCATGAGGAAGATTATGAGACAGATGAATTTAACACATTTTTAGATTATGATAATCACGGAAATGAATATAATACTAATGCGTCTTTGGCAGTTGTTGATTATACTGAAGCAACGACAAGTGGTGAATTAAAAAATAATAAGATTGAAATCAGTGAGGAAATAACGATTGAAGAATTTGAAGAAACGCATAATGATACTGAAATTCTTGATGGTTATAGCAGTTCTAAAAATGAAGAACACAGTAATGATGAAGTGCAAGAGTTTATTGAAAATTACGAATCTGAAAACGAATCCAGTTTTTCTACTGTTGCAGATGATATTGATGATGATTAAAAAACGTAAACGTAAATCAATCATGCAATCTGTAAACATGCAGAGCAGACACAATTGCATGCACCGGCTGGTTTGCGACAGTTCAGGAACACTGTTTTAAGGGACGTGACGATATTTTCACGCGTTGTAGAGACGCGTTGCAAACGTAAAGTAGAACTAAAAAAATCCAGTCGTATGTAAGGTAGCTCTTCGTCTGTGATCGCTGGGTACCTCTATCATCCGACTTACGTACTTAATAAGTTAAAAACTCACACAACTAAAGTGTGTGCGTCACATTTCCGATTTTTTCGATTGTATTTCTTATTTAGATTTTTTTTGAAATTATCAATTTTTATTAGAATTTTTTTTTTGTGAAGACAAAAATAAATCGACAACCGATTTTTCAATTGTTCGATTAATTTTTTTTGCAACAATCGCCCATCGCAACATCAACAACAATAAAAATTCTTTTCAAAAAACCGACTTCAAACGCCACTACAAAGTATAAAAATAATTTTATTTTGTACACGTTTGTTGAAGTCGGGCGGCTTAAATAGAAACGATGAAACCGATACGCGATGCTCGCCCGATTTCAATAAGCGTGTCTCTTATAATATGTCACCATAAGATAAGCGTCGCGCATCGATTTCATCGTTTCTAGTTAAGCCCGCCCGACTTCAACAAACGTGTACAAAATAAAATTATTTTTATACTTTGTAGTGGCGTTTGAAGTCGGTTTTTTGAAAAGAATTTTTATTTTAAGCTTTTTAGTGGAGCTTGTCCCTGCTTTCTTTCTCCCCTCCCTCCAACGCTACGGTACTAATGTAGTTCTACACGTGGTACCTACAGTATTTATTAACAATACACAAGAGCTAGGACTAGGACATGGAGCTCCATGATGTAGTCCATGGTTGGTACCAACAATATCAGTTCGAAAGCGTCAGTTCGTAATTCCTCCAACTCTGCAGCATCAGGATTGAGGAGCTAGAACCTTGAGCATTATGATGTAGTATATACTTGGTACCAACAATATCAATTCGTAAACGACAGTTCCTAAATCCTCACAGTTTAGGTAGGCAGTACTCCTGCAGCATCAGTATTGAAGAGCGAGGACCTTGAATTCTACGATGTAGAATATGCTTGATACTAACAATATCAATTCGCAAGCGAAAATTCCTAAATCCTCACAGTTAAAGTGGGCAGTACCCTGCAGCATCAGGATTGAGAAGCTAGAACCTAGACCTCAATGGAGTAGTTTATGCTTATTACATACAATAACAATTCATCATTAGCAGTTCCTAAATCTCTACAATTTAGGTGGGCAGTACCCTGCAGCATCAGGATTGAGGAGCTAGAACCAAGACCTCGATGGTGTAGTATATGCTTATTACATACAATAACAATTCATGATTAGCAGTTTCTACATCCCTATAATTTTGGTGGGCAGTACCCTGCAGCATCAGGATTGAAGAGTAGGACCTGGAGCTCTATGATCTAGTATATGCTTAGGCCAAACATACTAATTCGTAAACGACGGTTCCTAAAGTCCCATAATTTAGGGGGGAAATACCCCTGCAGCATCAGGCTTGAGGAGTTGAAGGTAAAAATTTTTATGGGACCATTTCGCGAGCTTCTTCTGTCGATTAAAAAAAAAATCTTGTGAATCGGTCCAGAAACCTCGGAGTAATCGGCGGGCATACATAGAAAAAAAAAAAAAAAAAAGATACCGGCCGAATTGATAACCTCCTCCTTTTTGGAAGTCGGTTAAAAATAAGCTGCGAATTCGATTGGAATCTATTGTTTGTAAACATTTTATTATGTGTACCAAACCTATTTTATTTTTGTTTATCTGAACGGTGGTTACAATTCCATTGACACAGAAAGCGGTAAAATTTTATTTGACTTGGTAGGACTTAAAATAAAAATAAATACTTAAAATGTTTTTTAAATAAAATTTATTATGCCTTTCAGCTTAGAACTAATCGTAGGGCAATAACGAAAATTCGTCACAAGTGTGATTTTTTTGGTAAACAATATAATAATAATGTTATTTAGGTATAGTAAGCAGCTTTTGCTCTATTTATATGTATAACAGCATTTATCATGAAGGAATTAGTGTGCATTTATATATAATATTTATTCCGAAGCTCACTGTTGTAAAACTTTTTTGTTTTGAATTCGTTGGTTTTAAGTAAAAATTATTTTTAGTTTTTAGGTAATTGAGGACCCAAATCATCAAAACTCTTTGAGAAAAACTTGGATAATCTTTTTTTTTAACTTAAAACTTCAAAGAAGTTCCAAGATAAGAAACGCACATCAAAAATTTAGTAACAGTGGCCTTCTCTTATACTTTATATTATTATATCATAAATAAATGCTTTTATTTACTTTAATATAAAAAACATGTCTTTAAAATTATATTTATTCTATACAACAATAAAATATGTAACATTTTTGAACTTATATAACTAAAAAGAAATTATAATAAAAATAGTAGGTGATGCAAAAAATAACAAGTGTAATATAATAATATCCAATGAGCACGCAACAATTAAACAAAATATCAGGGAGTGGGTACTTGGAATCTCTTTTATAAAATAAATAAAATTTACTTGAACAAATCAAAAACCATACTTATTATATTTTCCAGCATTTTTTTTACATTTTACAAAAACAAAAAAAATGTACCTAGAGTACAGTACTCGATTTATCATCGTCAGCAAAAAGAAAATCGACCAGCCTCGGCTGCGTAGAGCGTCGTCTCTGTCACTCATGTGGCTTTTGTGAAACAAAGGTAATGTTCTCCGAAGCCGATAAATGTAATATAATTACTGCCGAGTACTGTACAATGTACATTGTACCCAAGACTACTTAGATTTATAACGAGCTAGACGATGCCCGCGACTTCGTCCGCGTGGATTAAGTTTTTTTGATTCCCGTGGGAACTATTTAATTTTATGGGATAAAATGTACCCTATGTGTTAAACCAGGGCGTGGCATGAAGGAGTAATAAATATACACACACACACATACAAACTTTCGCCTTTATAATATTAGTGTGATTGTACCCTATTTATTACTAGAGAAACTTGGTGTTAAGAAAAATAATATACAAACTTAGAAAATATGTTAGTAGCAATCACAGCAGATCTCGGTAAATACTAGAAATAATTTTAACTAAGTAAATACTTATATTTTAGTTTATATTTTTTTTAGTCGACATTAAAAAATGTAAGAATATCGAAAAATGCTAAAGGTAACATTGTCAGAATTGATATTTGGTAAAACAAATTGAAATCTTAAGACTAGTGGAAATAATAATTATATTATTTTCTTCCTTTTTATATTAAAAATTCACTGTTTTTGATTGTCTATCACTATTTCCTAACAGAGAATCGAATATAATCCTAAGAAGCGGGAGTTCCTTTAGGTCAGTGATGACAATATTCGAACTATATGTTTAAAATCATAATATGTATTATAATAATAAAATATATAACTAATATTGTTCGATAGCAACCTATATAACTTTATATACAACAAAAACTAAACTAATTAAAACTAAATTTAAATTTACACAAACTTACTTTACGTATAATAAAATATTTATCAAAATTCTAAGCTAGGGTTGTAATGAGAATTCTTGTTAACTTCTGAGCGACCGTAAACAGAGATCTTACAATACATACTTTGGTATATTCCAATATAATAGACCTAACACATGCATCGGATATAATTTTGGAATAAAAACAGATAAAGCTTTTCGATTCTTACAATAAAATTACTCGTAGACGTAGCAAGCTTAACGGTCTTTATTTATCTATTCAAGTAATTATTTTAAGAACCACTGAATAGATAAATTCTATTTATACTATTCGTAAACACATCTATATTATTATAATTATTATGCAAAACTATTTTTAACCAAGAAAAAACTATTGAAAAATTATTGGGTAGTATATTATATGTTTTGTAAGTAAATATTATTTAGTTATTCCAGATTATTTTTGTGAATATCTTCTGAATCAAATAGGTACGTCATCTTTATTTATTAATTACTGCATGTATTAGGCCTATTGTCATTTTATTCATGTTTTTCATATCGTGTCGACTCCTCCACCCATCAGTCTGTTGCCGTATTCACTTAAAAGCTGAAACAAAAGTAAATAACACTTGATAAAAAAGTTATTTTATTTATGCATGTAAAGTTGGAAAGCATTGTTGGGAAATAATATTGAAGTCATAATTAACCAAAGAGGGATTAAATCCGAATTTTTTGCTGACAGACATTTAATCTTTTCAATGCCATGTGCAGACAAACATTTGCATGTACATGGCATTACAAGTCTAGCCCAGACCTGTAACTATGGATTGATGTGCGTTTTGAGCAATTAAATACAGTATCATGCGTCTCCCGCGAATTAAAGTTTGGCGGTCATCACGCGAAAAGCTTTTCTATATAAAGCCGCATCTTTTAATATTGGGTTCCTCCGTGTTCGCCCCATTTTATCTCCCTTCACTCCTTATAATTAAATATCAGTTGTTTCCCTTTCAAATTGAAACCTGCTTGCCTGAGAGTCTTCATGTGATAATGATGTTGTAGCAGTTGTGTGAAGTCTGCCAATCCGTACTTGGCCAACGTTGTGGACTATTAACATATTTGAGAAGAGTTCTGCCGCGATCACGGCTGCCGACCGGCCCGCGCCCGACGTATAGCTCACCTTATAGAGGAATATGTAGTGGTGCCTGTTGGAGAGCGAGTGCGGGCGCTGGTCGCGCAGGCGGCGCACGGTGCGCGGCACGTCCGCCTGCCCGGCCGCCAGCGCGCGCGCGCACAGGTCCGCCGCGATCACCGCCGCCGACCGGCCCGCACCCGACGCGCACACCAGCACGCACGGCCGCACACCTGCAGAGGATACCCCAAGATTAAGGCGTTACTACAAGTGCGCGATAACTTGGATCTGAGCACGGCGCAATGACGTCGCAGCTGCGAACTAGTACAGTGCGAATAAAAAAATTTACATGTTTCGCTTACATGTTATTTAGAAGACAAAAGAATATTTAGCTCTCCCTCTACACTAAACCCTCTTAATAAGATTTAATACGCTGGCCTACCTTCGACTTCGGACGCCGCTTTCATCCTGCCCAAGGTGCCATTGGTGGTGTTGCCCCTCTTCATCATCTCCTCAGCCTTGGCGGGCGAGTACACGTTCAGGCCGTTGCTGGAACCGTTCTCATCGCTGCGCAGCTTGGAGAGGTTGTGGTAGGACGAGCGGCTTTGGTCTTGGTAGATAACTTCCACACCTGGCAAAAAAGTTTTTACACATCTTTACTACTTTGCCTGTCCGCGTGGAGTTAGGTTTTAAAATCTTTCAGGGGCCCTCTGTTTTTTAAAAGATAGCCTTTGTAACTCTCCAAATCCTCATAAATACCCATGCAAAAAATCACTTCGATCCGCGACTCCGTTGCTGCACAATTGAAGAACAAATGACGAGAAAACGAAAAAAGAATATTAGATACCATTTATCCTAAAAAAAATTCATAGACTAAATTTCTCGATTATTCAAATATCGCAATAAGCATACCTTCTTCATCATACTCCTTAGCCGTTTGAGAGACCTTCATGTAACTTCTCATCTCTGATAGAAAATCGATAATAGAGTCGTAATCATCAGGTACACCCTTCGCGGGCCAGAAGTACCAGAGCTGCGTCACCTCCCTCCAGGTCCTGGTGATCAGATTTATGAGCTGGATACTGGAGATCGCATACTTGTCGCGTTGCTCCCGCTTCTTGAGGATTATTTGGAACTCCCCAAACGTTCTCCTGTTGTCTGATATTTCTGATGGAGGAAGATATTCGAAACATTTCTCCTGAAATTGTATGAAAATGTTTTACGATGACATGATTAGAAGTCGATTAGATATAGTTGATGAAAACAGGCATCTAGGCTGGCAACTTTAATCGAAATTTAGCCAAGTGGCCGTTTTAGGAAATATGGTACTATTAAGGAAAAAGACATACAACTCCATTCTCCATGTACTCGGTGAGCATGACGATGACGCGGGAGTTCTGCTCCCAGATCATGCGCCAGAAATCACCGACGGTGTTGTGGAGCGGCGCCTGGCACGCGATGTAGTAGTTGCGGATATTGCCTGGACCCTGCAAACCGAATTAAGAATCACGATTAAGCAACACCATTCTGTCGTCTGCGAAAAGTGCAGAAATCCTTTGTGGAATTAAAGTTTAATTCCAAAAGGTAGGTAGGATAGGTAGATTTTTAAGGCCGAGATTATTAACAAAATTAATGAATTCCTTGGAAAGTTGCATGGAAGCAATCGGCTTTGCTTTAGCTGCAGTACAAAGTATGGATGGATGGATAAATTTGTGACGCTTTCCATTTCCGCCGAATGACCCGATTTGGTTGAAATTTGGAATGAAGAAAGTTCATATCAAGGACAACACATAGGCTAGATTTCTTATCTCTGAAAATTATAGAATTTCCGCGGGAATCCAAAACCGTTAATCCACGCGTACGAAATCGCGGGCATCAATTAAAGCTTTGAAAAAAAAACCAAAAGTAGCCTAGCTGACTCCATGTATGTATGTTAAGTATATATTATAATTATTTACCTAACTGTGCAAGTTCATGCGCAAAGAATCAGTTCAGCCAAAGGTTATCCTGAAGACAAGAAGCCATTCGCTACTGCAGCTACAGCTAGTCCCAACTACTATATACCAGCAAACTTTTTTACTTACCGTGACATAATTAGCGTTGATATACTCCGTAGTGGGGTCATTTCCGATTCTTCTCAAGGGCACCCTGGTCTCGGGTAGTGGCAGAACGTTGGAGTATCTGTTCTTGTCCTCACAACCTGGGGGAACTTCATCTGGTCGCACGGTCACTGAGGGTATTTCGGCGAACTCTGCGGTTATGGAGTCGATGTCTAACGCGAAGTTTGCCAGCGCAGGGTATTGCATTGGGTGAGACGTGACCTAGAAGACATGTGGTAATTAAAATACTGGCTTTGAAGCCTCAATAGCCCAACGGTTAAAGGCGCGGACTGAAAACTGAAAGGTTGCAGGTTCGAACCCCACCCGTTGCACTGTTGTCGTACCCACTCGTCTCCTAGCAAGCTTTTCGCTTACTTGGTGGAGAGAGGAGAATATAAGTCAAGTTCAGCTTGGCTAAATTCTTTAAAAAAAATACTGGCTACCAAATTTAAGTTCTCGAAGAAAGATAAGATAAGTAATTAATTGATAAAAAAATTGTATAGCCCGCGATGGAGCAACGCCTACCAAGCACAGCTCATCGTAGGCATGCACAGTCATGCAAAATCATACAGAAGCATGCGCACCCATGCACAATCGTGCGGAGCCATGCCGAATGCCAGGTGTAGGTTAGGTTAGCTCGCCGTTGAATATGTTAGATTAGCTCCTTGTCGTACATAGGTTTAGTTAGCTCGTCATCGCATATTAGGTTAAGTTAGCTTCTTGTACACAGGTTAGGTCAGCTCGTGATCGCATATTACTTTAGGTTGGGTTAGATTAGTTCAGCTCGTCGTCGAGCGGACACGGGCGGTACCTCGTCGTCGTAGGCCGGGTTGCCGTAGCTGCGCTTGCTGGCGCGAAGGCGCGGGTTGCCCTTCCGGTGGCCCACGCTCACGCTGTCCAGGCTGTACGCGTCCAGCGACACCGGCGTGCAGCGCTGCGCGTACACGCCGCGCCGCCCGCGCCGCCGCACCACCAGCTGGAAAGTGACAACCACACTGCTTACTCTATTCTGTATGTCCGACCATTTAGACGACCTCCCTGACGCAGTGGTGAGCACTGTGGTCTTATAACTGGAAGGTTTCATTAGTCACACTAAGGCAATTGGATCGAAATATCGACAATCCCAACTAAAATAATTACCGTGGTACGTACTCGTGATATTTAATAACAATTATGTCAGTAAACCACGAATCAAGTCTAAAATCTTTAGTCACACTATCACACTAATATTATAAAGCCGAAAGTTTGTATGTGTATGTGTGTGTGTGTGTGTGTGTATGTTTGTTACTCCTTCACGCCACAACGAATGAACCGATTTGGCTGAAATTTGAAATGGAGATAGCTCATACCCAGGATTAAAACATAGGCTACATTTTATCCCGGAAAATTACAGAGTTCCCATGGGAATTGAAAAATCTTGATCCACGCGGACGAAGTCGCGGGCATCGTCTAGTAATATTATAAAGGCGAAAGTTTGTATGTGTATGTATGTGTGTGTGTGTATGTTTGTTACTCCTTCACACCACAAGGAATGAACCGAATTGACTGAAATTTGGAATGGAGGTAGCTCACATCCAGGATTAAAACATAGGCTACATTTTATCTTGGAAAATTAAAGAGTCCTACGGGAATCAAAGAAACCTTAATCCACGCGGACAAAGTCGCGGGCATTATCTAGTACATAATAATTCAATGGAAGGTTTCGATTAGGCGAAATTTCTGAATTGTCTCTGCTCTGGTCTGCTGGTAGGCTTTGGCCGTAGCTTATTACAACCTTACCATCAAAGATGTTCCGCCAAGCGATTTAGCGTTCCGGCACGACGGCGTGTAAAAACAGATTAGGATTATGGGTTGAATGTACACTGCCATATTCCTTGCAAGTTAGCCCAGTATCATCTTAGACTGCATCGTCACTTACCATCAGGTGAGATCGCAGATTACCCAACTCCTTCGGTAAACCCGGGTTCCCGTTTTAAAAACTTAAAACGCAGACGAAGTCGCTAGCAAAAGCTAGTTACTCATAAAAAAATCTACCTACCTATATATTTTTTGCAGGTTTCAATTTGCGTGAGTTCGTCACATCCTCATATTAATCTTTTCTCAGTACCTAATGCAAAAATGCTTGAGAGCAAAGATCCATCTAGAACAATGCATAGTTTGTTTATCAGTTGTAAGCTCAGCAGAAGATATTTCGCCAAATCAACATCCTGTATTAAAGCTTTCATTCATTTTATTCACAGGGTTGTCAGCTGCTCAATTAAATTTATTTTTTCATTTTTTTATTTGATGACAAGAAGTGAAAATTAAACCCCTTATCAGTTTCATCGTACCGGAACGCTAAATTGGTTGCCGGCACGTTTTTAACGATAGGGTGGTAACTAGCCACATCTAAAGCCTACGATCAAATATTTATATTAAGTGTTTCTTCTTTCCAATTCAATTTATATTTGTTTTATAAAAAAAAAATGCATCTGTCGGTTCCACTTTAGCTTCGTGACACCATTAGGTATTAATGTATTCTAAATTATAAAATCTCCAATTCTATATAATATACATCAATTGCTGTTAGTCTGGCTAAAACTCAAAGACGGCTTAATCAATTTGAATAATTTTTTGTTTGTTTTGTTAACCTTATGAAAGGGTTATTCAAAAACCAAAAAAAAAATAGGGGAAGCCCAAGAGAAGAGCTGAAAAATCTAAAAAATGATAATTATTTATTTTATATGGGAAGTGGTGACTACCACTACGGATTACTTTTAATAAATGGCACGAGCGAAACTGTGGGTAAAAGCTTCTTCTTTAGTATAATTTATTGTGCAATTAAGTTTTTTATTTATTTGATATATTTAAAAATTCATTACTTGATATTAAATTGTCGAAAGTAAACTCTACTAATTATAATTTACTCACTTATTGTGTCACTTACCTACAAAAATTAGTCATAAATCATGCACGTAGATTTCAAGCTATAGGAAAAAAAACACTTCAATTCAATTGAATCGACACTACTTCATATACACGTAATGGTAACGTGAGAGCGGACCGTTAAAATATTTCGTTATCGCAAAGTTTAAGATTCAAATTAGCACTTAAATACTGCTTAGGTGAGAAGGCGACGATGTGCCAGGGCTGGCACCACTTCAGACCTTAATTTATGATGTATGACATGTCCACTATACCACGGCACTTAACGATTTATTACCCTCGACGGAAAGAGGGGTGTTACAAGCTTGATGTGTGTTTCTGTGTGCTGTATCTGTTCTCTCAAAGCTAATGAATGGATCGATTTTAATGCCATTTTTTCTGTTTGAAAGCTAACGTGACAGAAATAGAACTTAACTATAATTTATGAAGATCTGCTCTGGCATTTGAAAATCATCACTTCATTTTCTACTTGATTAAAGAGTCAAGCCTTCATTGTTGCGATTGATTTGAAATTTGGACTGTTACTTCGCATTATTTCCAAGACAGGCAATCTTGAACTGATGCTGCAGCATCAAGTAGTCTGTACACAACTCTTCAGCAACTTATAGAAGATAGAGCGTGTTTGGGCTCATTAGAATGGTCTCAATGAGTAGGTGTTAGATAGATGATGATCGAGGATCGAGAAAGAATTTGATGATGGAGCAGAAAACTGGGTAACAGGATTTCAGGTACATACTTCGGCCATAGATACACCAGGTTACCTAGCACCACAACGATTTCTATTTATTTATCTATGTCTATTTTTTCCTTAGTTATCTTAAAAGGTAAATAAATCGCAGAAGACGTTGCCGAGAAAAGTGTAACTGACGAACATAGCCGAGCGCTTACGATGTTCTTAAGTTTGGTTTTAAGCTATTGCATAGCTTCTATCGCGGGCCTTGAGTGTGGAGACCGAATCCAGAAATTCCGTAACGAAAATAACCTGACACGGGACTCTTCTCACCGCTAGATGGCGTTGATAAAAATGCTATGCAATAGCTTTACCGGGGCAGTCCCCGAGTGCCACACGTCTTTTTTTTACTTCTAGCATGGGTTCGTTGTCAGTGTGCGGTAAGAACTTCCTATGTGCTGTGCTTAGCGCGTCGCTTACGCATTTCTGCAAGAAAACACTTGTTTATCGTTTAAGGTAGCTAAGGACGGTGCCGTGTCGGATGAGTCAATGGAGACGCTGCCCGAAGGTCCGCAATCATCGAGCGTTGTTTATAATTCACTTTGTAAAAACATCCTCTACGTCGCGATACGGCGACATCGCTTAGTAAGAACTTAGGAACCTATGGAATGCGGGTCGATGCGAAAGTATTGCACGCTTTATTAGAACTGAAAAAATAATATCCCACAATAAAATTTAAATGATTTGGTAGTTTGTGTGCGAACACGTATGACATTTCTATCTCTATGTTGACTTTAAGTATAAGGACACATTTTCAATTTTACCGCTTCAAACTTTGATATTTTTGATTAAAATAAAAATAAAATAGTTAAAATAAAATTTTACGTCGAATAGAACCTCCATTCTTTTTAACTAACTTTAAAAAAGGTGCAGGTTCTCAATTCGTCGGATTCTTTTTAAAAAAGAAAAAAATATTCTTTTTATAAAAGGCGCCTTTGAGTAATCGAGCAATATACATAAGTGTATTGCTCGATTACTCAAAGACGCCTGTACCGATTTAGAAAATTCTTTTGTTTGAAAAGGTATACTTCCCAGCTGGTCCTATGGTCATCAGGTCAGGATCTGATGATGAGATCCTGGAGAAATCGATGGAATTCTTCAAATTTTATGGACACACTTGATACACTTTGTAGTGGCATTTGAAGTTAGTTTTTTTTTAAGAATATTTATTCAGATTATTTAAAGTCGGATTTTTTATTCGATGACAAGATAGCCCATCTCACCTGATGGTAAGTGACGATGCAGTCTAAGATGGTAGCGGGCTAACTTGGAATTGGTATGACAGTGTGCATTCAACCTAATCGGTTTCTACTCGCCATCGTGCCAGAACGCTAAATCGCTTGGCGGCACGTCTTTGATGGTACGGTAATAACTAGCCATGGCCAAAGCCTTCCACCAGACCAGACAGAGAGATAGACATTTCAGAAATTATGAATTCCCAAATTGCCCCGCCGATTACAATAATTAATGGCAAAACTTTCTGGGCGGCATCGCATCACCACCAGAGTCAAGTGCAACCCTAGCCCTACGCCCAACGCCCTTCCTTGGTTAAGCGCCACAACTCCAGCGCACGCTGGCTAGCTCACTCACGTCAACCGTAGCCTTACTTACTTACTCTAATATTATATTTTTTTATATTAAAATATTTTTATTTTATAATTTTTAGTCTGACATAACTATGATAAGTATATTTCATACAATATCTATACATAATTTAAATCTAAATAGCAACAAAAATATCTTAATCTGATATTTTAGTATCTTTCTTTTTTTTATTTATATTATTATATCAATTCTACATTCTTAATTTTGTCTATTTATCATAATTATATTGTGATAAATAATTTATTTTTATCAATTTCATAAATAATTTTTTTGAATCAACCCTAACAATTTTTAATAGTAAAATTTAATTTGTCAAACTTTTTTCCGATTTTATTTAATTTTAGTATTAATATTATATGTATTTTATTATTGTTATAATGTGTATATTATTAAAATACTGTTTCATGTAACGTTAATTTAAAGTACACTTTTATTTATGACAGAAAATACGTAATCCAAAAAAAAAAATGTAGGAGTTTATAATTTTCTTTTTAGTGCAAACAAAAGAAGCAGGAGAATCAGGTGAGTCTTTTTAAATTTCATTTTGAACTATACCTAAGGCTTATTTTGCAAAGTTTTTCAAAATCCATACTTGTAATCAGTTTCTAAGTGGATCATACTGAAAACAAACCAAAAGAAACAATTAACAATTTTCAATTCCTTAGTTGTCTCTCATCAGAAATCGAACCCGGGACCTCCCACTTAGAAGACCACAGAGTTAATTAATTTATTTATTTTTATTATTAGAAAAAATGGACACAAGTGAAGCTTATCTGTAAGAAAGAAATTTCCTCCAGCTTCCATTGACAGTGAATAAAGTGAAATTATAGAGTGGTATATGTAGGTCTAAAATGTACATCACTACATAGACTATAATACTTACTATATAAATCTGTAGTAATATAATAAAGTGGAAGAGTTTGTTTGTTTGAACGCGCTAATCTCTGGAACTATCAGCCAGATTTAAAAAATTCTTTTTGTACCTGATAGCCCAATTCTTGAGGAAGGTTTTAGGCTATTCAATATCTCGGTACGACTCTTAGAAGCCGAGCAAAAAGAAAAAATAGCGCGGGCGAACAATGCGATGCGGTAAGGCGGTGGTCGAGGGCGGTCACCCGACGAGAACCGAACCGAAGGCTATTTATTAATCCGGAAGATAAAAGCGTTCCCACGGGATTATTAAAAACTAAATCCACGCGGACGAAGTCGTGGGCAACAGCTAGTAAATAATAAACTAAAGAGTACCCTTACTAGAATTCCCCTTCTCAGAGGTGCTAAGATTGCATTCTACTAGAATTAATAGTTTCAGTAGACTATGAATTAATGAGTCATGAACAGTAGTAGGTACTAACAGTTGAGAAAGGTTAGGAAAATGTAAACTATGCCATGTGTTACGCAATGTCACAGAATAGACAATAGTTCTACTAGGTACGGTTATCTAATCTTATGAGTAACTAATGGGAATGACGTATCAAAGTAAATTACTGTTTATGTGACGTATGCTTATTATTAGTTCTACTATTCGTAATCTTCGTAATGCAAGCCTGCCTCGTTGGTATAGGGGTTAGCAAGTTCGACTACGAGACGAGGAGGTCCCGGGTTCAATTCCCGGGTCGGGTCAATTAAATGTTTTGTGTTTTTCTGTTACGAATTATTCTCATTACTAGCCCGGATAAAAAGTAGCCTATGTGTTATTCCAGACTATAATATATATTATGTCTGTGCCAAATCTCAGCCAAATCGGTTCAGTCGTTGCGACGTGATATACCCATCCATGCAAACTTTTGCATTTGGCATTAAACAAAATTAATTTAAAAGTGTAGGTAGTTGTTTTTTACTTCCATGTCTAATAGACGGCTTCGGTACTTCCCCGAATTACGATAAGGATTGTCAAGCTTAGGTACCTTTATATTATGTACCGATACTCGATAGATCGAGTATCGGTAGTGTTGGAAAAATACAAATAATAAAACCAAAAAATAAAACTAAAAATAGAGTTACCTACCTATATCGCATTAAATAATGATTTCAATCAAAAGCTCTATTTTAATTTATCTAATTACCTACTTCTTTTATTGTTAATTTTAAAAAGATGCAAGAAGTGCAAAAAATGTAATTTTACTAAAATTATTATTTTAGAAAAGAACGTATGTAGGTACCTTTTTTCTCTAAAAAGTCTTGCATACGTACATCATCGAGTGGTCATTATTATAATAATGACGACTTTGGTTCTCATTCTGAAAAAATACCTACTAAGTATATCTATCCACGGAAGACCAGCGCTATGCCTGTGCTTTCACCACAGGGATAGCTGAGTGGAGTCCATTTTGGGACCACACATATTTATTTATTTTTTGTTTTGTCTAACATTTATGTATCTTTAACAGTGCATGTGTGTGTCTCAAGTGAATGCTTTTTCTTTCTTTTTCTTTTTCCTATCCAGCCGAAAAAATGTTGGCAACCCTACTATAATGATGATATGAGTAAAGGTATTGCAGTTTTAATTACGTTAGGGCCAATTAAGCGACTGAGTGACACTTCTCGCTACATCACGATAAGCGGTGTCGGGTGGCGAGCTACGTGTCGTCGGGTTACCGGCGGAGGAATGTTTATGCCCCGCGAATGACCGTTGGTGTTCCTCCATGCTATTGCGATTTGCGAGAATCACTGTGGGATTGTCGACAGTCCTACTAATATCCTTACTAATCTTTACTGATATTATAAATGCGAAAGTGGTTGTCCTGCAATCACGCTGCAACAGAGCTACGGACCGACGTAATTTTTTGCATGGATATAACTATATCCATGCACTTTGCATTTTTTTTTAATTCTATGACAAGATAGTCCTTGACTGCGATCTCACCTGATGGTACGTGACGATGCAGTCTAAGATGGTAGCGGGCTAACTTGGTAGGGGTATGGCAGTGTACATTCAACCTATATCCCTAATCGGTTTCTACTCGCCATGGTGGCGGGTGGCTAAATTGCTTGGTGGCACGTCTTTGACTTCAGGGTGGTAACTAGCCACGGCCAAAGCCTCCCACCAGACAAACGATTTATAATTTCAGTATTTTTTTATTTATCATAAAGATTATATTATCTTTTGTACTTTTCAGGAGCAGACGCGACCTCGCAAGAAAAGGAAAAAATCGAAGGTACGTAAACTATGATTATTATCAATGTTTTTTTTTCTTTTTATTATTTTTTTCTATTATTATTGTTCTGATGATCTATTACAACACACGCCTACTTCCGGACTTGTCAACATTATTTTGGCCCAGCTTTCGGGTCAAGCTAACCGTCAGCTCCACCGACAGATTTTTTAAATTTAATTCGATGACAAGATAGTCTTTGACTGCTGTCTCGCCTGATAATAAGTGACGATGCAGTGACGATGCAGTCTAAGATGGTAGCGGGCTAACTTAGAAGGGGCGTGGCAATGTACATCAACCCATATCCCTCATCTATTTCTACACGCCATCGTGTCGGAACGCCAAATCGCTGGGTGGCACGTCTTTGACGGTAAGGTGGTAACTAGCCACAGCCAAAGCCTCCCAGACCAGACCAGAGACAATTCAGAAATAATAAATTCCCAAATTGCCCCCGCCGGGAATCGAACCCTAGACCTCCCAGTTATAAGAACCACAGCGTTCACCACTGCGCCAGGGAGGGTCCTTTTATATATTCAGAAGAGAGACTTTGGTTGTTACCTAAACCATTTTCTTGTCTACGTTTCAGACACTGTACTGCGCTGTTGTGCTGCTTTAAATCCTCAACGTTCTCCTAAGTAGTGGACATAATTTATCGTGAGCTACCAATAGATATTATGCTCATTACTTAGGATATGTTGTGGAAAACGCACCGGTGGAATGAAGATAAGAAGTTAACACGAAGAACATAGAAAAATCTGTGAGGCCAAGGAAAAAGAGGATGGGTCATAAAACAATTTAGTTTTAAGACACATCCTCTTTTTCCTACGGCTTGAAAATTCAACACTACTTTATTAGTTTTGGTAAAGTGTATTATTACTTATTTGGATAAAAAGATTATCTTTTTATTTTCATTGCAATGTAGTACATTTTGTGTTATACTGAGATCGATAAAGCGTGCTCTAACTCAGCTTAGACTTAAGATAAGGGTTCTAACGAGACACAAGTATGCTCTGACATAAATCCATCTCATTTTAACTGTCATGAGTCTGAGCTGAGTGAGAGTGCAGTCTATAGATTTCAGCCTTAGAACGTATGCGATCTTTATTCGCATGCGTCCTTATACACAGCAGTAGCTAAGCACGAATATTTTAACTTTTGAATAGTGAAGTTAACGCCAATATATGAGTGACATGAGCGCTCCTGTCATTTTCATATAAAATTTCTTGGCTTAAACTTTGCCTTTACTATTCGAAAGTTAAAATGTTCGTGCTTAGGCTATAGATCATTGAATCTCGATCGTTATAACTTATGTCTATATTGTTATGTTATATCTTATGTCAGTGGGTCTAGAGTCTAGTGTAACTTTTCAAGCTTCTTTTTAGTATAATCAGCGAGCAAAAGGGACGGAAATTTTTTCCGTTGAGAGATTTACGCACAGTTAACGTACTCGTAAGCATAAAAAGGTACACTAGCGCCTCTGGTTCGTAGTGCTTGAGTTTCTGTTTTATTTGTGCTACGATTCGTAGGTGCTACGCTTATTTCACAATTGTCGAATAGTGTCTAACCGAGGAATAATGTTACCTTTTTGACAGTTAATGTGTTGGCAATCAATTTCCTTTGATTTTTTTTTTAACTAGTTTATGGATAGCTGTGATTTCACCTGGGTTTTTGAGACGCTGAACATAGGTACACTCTATCTGGGTGGTGTCACAACTGATGAATGTTATGTCAGTATATTTGCTTGTGTGTGACACAATATTGGCTGTGATTACTGAATAAATGTGTTTTCTTTCTTTCTTTTTTCTTTCACGTCTTAAATCCCTCAGTGTTTGTTACCAGTTACTTATGAATCCAAAATATGGTCGCTAACTATGGACCTCGTAAGAAGGTTCAAAGTTACTCAGCGGGCGATGGAGAGAGCTAGAGTATTCCTGCGAGATCAAATCAGAATTGAGGAGATGTTTAGGAGAACCAGAGAAACCAACAGAGCTCAACAAATCGCGTTGAAGTGTCATTTGAAAGGGCAAATAGTTCGAAGAACCGATAGTTAGGAGGTCGTTAGGATTCCAAGATGATGAAGGCGACCTAGCACCGGGCAGATCAGTATTGGCAGAACCCCCACTAGCTGTACTGATGACAAACGTGAAACGAGACATCAGTCGAATTTGATATAGATGGCACAAGACTGAATATTAAATTAGTAGTATTAGTTTCAACAAATAAAAGATTACTGCTAAAAATAGATACGCTGCAAGGATCATAACTGAACAGGATCTTGTGCCCCCTGTATCCAGCGGTTGCCATCATCCACCCATTTAATGGTAGAGGGTATTCCAACGTTACCTTTTCTTGGGTAGGATCACTATTCGAGCAAATCGGTACCCCAACATCCTTTGTTTCAAAAAGTGTGTAACATAACTTATTGTACTCACCAATAATCCAACAAGTAGTACGAGAGCAATCACACCGATCGTACTGACAGCAATCGCGATAGCAGCACCAGTTCCAGCTTCTTGCTCCAGAATCCTCGACGATGCTTCCGTTGTCACATCCTCCGCATAGCTCGTGAGATCCTCCAAGTCATTTACAGATTTAGTCGTTGCATCCGTCGTCACTTCTGCTGTCGTGAACTCTTCTGTTGTTGTTTCGCTATCAGTATCTTTGTGAGTTGTTATTTCAGCTTCAGTGGTCGTTCGAGCCGACGTCGTAGGATACCTAACTTCTATTGTCGTAACCACTCTTTCAATTTTCGTGATACCGTCTGTTGTAGTTTGTGGAGCTCTAGTAGTTTCTTCTACTACAACCTCATTGCTGTTGCTATTTTCTTCTGATGATTTACTCGTTTCTATTTCTACCATCTCTGTGGCATCAGTTGGTGTATAAGTATTAACTGGAACTCTTTCAGAGTTTATCTCTGTAGCTACAGATACTATTACTGTAGACGTTTCTACAGGTGTAGTGGTCTCGACTTCAGTAGCAGTCTCCATGTGTATTTCTGTAGTGTTTTCCATTGATATTACTGTATAAGCTGTAGATTCTGTAGTAGTTTCAGTAGTTTCTTCAACTAACTCTGTAGTAGTAGGTGATACTTTGGTTGTAGCCTCTAGCGAAGTTGTTGTCATTGGCGTTGTTGATGTAGAAGTCGTTGTCATTATTGGAGCCTCAGTTGATTCAATTCTTTCTTTCTTAGATATGTTTTCAATCAGCTGCGAGGATACTTCTATTTCGGGTGTACTCTCAATGTTTGTGGCCGTTGTTTCTTCATACATTTCAGTTGTGGTCACATATTTTGGTCTGTATGTAGTTATTGGATTCTCTTCTTCGGTTGTGGCTCGTGTTCGTGTTGGGAAAACAGGATGCCACTCCGTGTTGTCCTCAACTTCAGTGATCACAGTTGATTCTTCAGTTGGAACATAAGTAAATCTTATTGTAGTAATTTCATAATCCGTCGTAGTTTCCTTTTTTTCTTCTGGAGTAGCTACTATATCATCGGTAGGCGTTGTTATTTCTGCAGGTAGTTTCGTTATAGATTCGAAGCCAGTTGACTTGTTTGCATCAACCGGTAGAATATCATCTGAAGATTCTTTAATTTCGTTTATAGTTACCTGATTGTGGGCATTTGTTACAGGAATCCAGGAAGGTTGAGTTTTAAGACCTTCTGTAGAACTAACTGGTGATTTATTCTTTATTGGCTCCGTACTAGGTGGCTCTTGACTACTTTGGATAGATATATTGCTTTCAGCAGGAACTCTTTCTGAATTGGTTTCACTAGTTTTTTTATTAGTTTCTGCAGAGGCTGATACAGTAGGAGAAATCGGTTTCCACGGTAATTTATTTTGATAGATTTCTGTTATATTTTTACTTAGAAAATCGCCATTTACAGTTGCAATAGAAGATGTAATTGTTGAACTTGTGGTAGTCTCTTTCTTGTCTGAAGTAAAAGAAAATTTGTTTGATTAAACCATAAAAATATAAATTTAAAATTGAGGAATATTGAACTATAATCGCTTTTATTCCAGGGTGATAGAAATAGTAAAATTAGTAGGAACTCACCTACAACCTCTCCAACCTTCTGCAACTCGTTTTCATCTATAGCTTTTTGTGTCGATCCAGTAGTGTTCACCACAGAGCTGGACGATGATGGAGGACTTCTCATGCTGGCTAACGCCCAAGCTGTTAACGTTGGTGGAATTTCCAAATCACTAATTCCACTTCCAGTATTCTTTTCAGCAGAGTTGGCAGTTGACGTACCGAACTTTACGGAACCTCTTTTCCATAACGATGGTATAGTATTGTCAGATATAGAAGGTGAATGTACAGTCTTTTGAGAACTACCTACGTCACTCTGTAATATAGGGTCTATTTGTTCTGATGATTGAGTTGTTAATACAGTTCTTGTCGGTAATTTTGGTTTATGAGTAGATGATATTTTGTCTTTAATATCAAAATGTTCAGAGTATATTGTTGTAGGAATTCTTCTAGTAGCATTTCGCTTCGGAGCCATCCATATCGGCTTTGTTTTTGGTGTAGTAAAATGAAAACGCCTTGTTTGTGGCCTGTAAGCTTGATTCGGCGAAACCTGTTCTGTTTGTAATGTAGATAAAACGCTGTTAGGAGAATCTTTGGCACCAGATAAATTAAGTCTCTTTGAATAGTTTCGGTTCCTACTATAGCTGCTCGGAAATATTTTAGCTGTGTTTGTTGAAGATATTATGTTCTGAGTAGAAAAAGACATTGGGCCTACTGAAGTAAACATAGTGAAGGGCGTGCTACTAGGGAAGAAATTCACTGATACTGTCGATCTAGAAACAGGACTTGGTTCGGAGTCTGGAACGATAGGTTTTGTAGAACTTTCCATCAATTTCGGCTTTGCAGCCATAATCGATGCCAGTTCTTCTTTGAGCGGTGTACTAAGAGTAGTTGCAGGGGGCGTATTCTCATCGCAATCATCGTCATTACTATCCTTATCAAGATTAGTGTACGTTTCAGTGGACAAAACTGTCATCTCGTAATAAATACTTGTACCGTGTACATCAGATTGCCCTTTTTTAACGGTGCCTTCCTTATCGTTATCAACATAACGTATCTCTTTGGTATTTTTAATAAATACAGTAGATTTATTACTAGGTAAACTATTATTACTTAATTTATCAAAACTCATATTTTCTGTCATCATGTCGTGGCCACTTGTTGAATTAGGTGACAGCATTTTGGTTTTAGCTGTATCTACCTTATTAACAATACTGGACGATAATTTGTGAAATTTATCATCAAAATACCGATTTTTAGGAGTAGTAAGTTCAGAATCGAAATCAACATATGATTCCGAATTATATGATTCTTCTTGATTCAAGCTATAAACATTTTTAGGAAAAAAGTCAGAGAAACTACTGAACGTCGGAGTGTTGTACTCATTATGTTTATTATGACTATTAGATCCGTGTTTATATCTTTTAGTACTAAAGTCATCGTCATCGTCAAAGCTTGGCATTGTAAAAAAACTGCTATCATCAAATTTGCTTGATGTAAATTTTTCAAATGAGTCTAAATCTTCCTCTTCATCATCGTATTCATCTTCGTGATGGTTTGCTGTCTTGATTGGTTCAGTACTGCTTACAATCGTTACTGCAGGTATCTTCGTCTTAAAATTCCGCATGCTGTCAATTATTTGCGCGGGTTTCCTTACGTCTGGAGTTGGTGTCACTATAACAACATCAGCTGGCTTAGTTACCCTTTTCAAAGGACTAGATGTCGTAGATTTAGATTGCACATTGTATTTAACCCTTCCTCTATCCTTGTATTTAGCATTTTTCTCTGTATTTTCTTCACTTGAATAATCTTTTGGATTTAGCTCGTTGAGAGCTGCGTCGGGTAACTTTGAACTGTTTTTCTCGGCCGATGACGTGCCGTTAAATTTCCCAAACCTTGAGTTTTTCTCATCCTTCAATGTTGTAGATGTCGTTTCGATCGGCAACGTGTTTGCAGTGACAGTTGTGCTGGTTATCAGTAGTAAGTTTACTACTAGAGCTGCACCTGAAACATACCAATTTCACAATTGAGTTTGGTTTTTGTAATCCAAAACCGTTACCATGGTGTATCAAGATTAGCCTAGACTTAAGGAAAATAAATTGTTATTTTCCTCAAGAATCTTTGGCTTCTGCCTAGCGTAAGTTCAACTAAATTATATATTGCGAGTGTTCGTGCTCCATCTAACTAAACCGTATAACTGCCTCGTTAGTCTAGTTCGACTGCGGATGACGAGGTCCCGGGTTCGATTCCAGGATCAGGCTATTTTTGGGGTTTTCTGTTAAGAAGTAGGCAGTGTGTCACCCCCTAGCCTCGGAGAGCACGTAAAGCCGTCGTCCCTGCACCCGATCTGTGTCGAATTTCCGGCCCATCGGACTATGAAAGTGAGGAAATAGAGAATGCAGCTCTGTTTGTGCAAACATTCGTGAATATTTCCTGCGCAGAGGGCTAATCTGTGTGGAGATTGAACAGGACACTATCTTTATTATAACGCATAACGTAACAGTTATAGTATTTATTATTACTTTAAGTAGGTATTACTTTAAGATCCAAATGCGCGAGCGGTGGAAAAGGACGACCAAGCATTCGGAAACTTGTTCTTTACATTCTTTTATTTAACTTTAACAAATATTAATAGTTCATAGAGGTGGGATTTATTGTTGTACGTACCTATACATATTCTGACTGGCGATTCCATGCTTATTTTTTCATTTTGCTCTGCAGCGCAGTTGTCAGTAACTCCACTCCATGCCGCGGCCGGCTATACTTTTCCCTGAAAAAGAAGAGAAATTATAAAAATACAGCTTAATCGACCGAGCGAAGTCAGATCTTAAGTCTACTCTGGCGAACTTAGACTTGGCTGTCTTTCTGTCTGAGTGCCTCTCAAGGGCTCCGTAGAAAAAAATAGGGCCAAAAATAATTCACTGGCAAATATAATTCGCTTTACATAGGCTTTAGGGGTATCATTCAAAAGAACGGAGCACACTATTTCGGGGGTCGGAAGTTAATTAGTTTTAGAGTTTATTATATTTTATCATCGAAGTAGGTACTCATTTACTTTTCTTGCTTAATTTTACTTCTATTTATTTATTACTAGATGATTCCCGCGACTACGTCCGCGTGGATTAAGTTTTTTTTATTCCCGCGGGAACTCTATAATTTATTTTATCAGCGAGAACAATGACTTTATGTATAGAAGGTCATTGAGCGAGAATATTAAAATTAGCCGGTCTACGACAAGTTCTATGTGAAGGTGAGTCTAAGCTAAGAAGAAGTTAAAGACACGAGCTGTATGTAATTATATGCATAAGGTTTCCTAATGCTGATAGTATCGGTAACAACTAACATCGTGTAGAAATAATTGAAGCCGTACAGATGGCTCAAATGGGAACCGAGATAGTGCTCGCTTCGTGGGAATATTGCATTATAATGTATCTTATAATAGCATCGATAACCTAGCTATAATATACATTATTGGGATAGCATATCAATATTGTCGCTAGTTATTAACATACTATTACCAAAAAGTAGTAGGTACTTAATCCAATTTTGACCCAAAACTAAAAATGGCTTTGGCTAATGGTAAGGATCATTAGACTCGAGTAACTACGAAATAACAACGAACCGAATTACAATAGTTTGGTGGCTTTGGTGCTAATAACTTCCGAACACACGACTGACTCAGAAGGGTTACTAGGACAATGAGGTCAGAATAATAACGTTATACAAAGATGCTTCGTTTTTTTGCTGTAAAGTGTACCTATACTGTACGTTTCTTCAACAAATTTTATTAATTACCACACAATAAAGTGAAATTCAGGTTGACACAGCGCTACTTACCTACCGTCTTGTTTACATGGACTTTTCTATCACGTAACTCTTACCCTTCGCACTCTCTGAACTTAGGCCCTTCGAAGAACGCCATGTACTTGTAGCTCCGAAGTTTACTGCGGAGTGGCCAGGCCTGGCGGTGCTGAGATACGATACATTCTTATTTACGCAGTCTCAAGCCTAGCCTACATAGGCGGTGTTTCACTGTAAGGAAGCTTATAAAAGCTCCGAGCTAATTTTAGGTTGTAAACCTGTTCTAGAAATCTGAGCCGAGTTAAGCACTAGACGTCAATTACTGCGCGACCTCGATCGCGCGCTGCTGCTGGCATTCCTCTCAAAGTTCAACCCATTTACTTTATTACTGAGTCTGAAACTAATCTTCTAAATTATATATCTATAAGTATTACCTTTCATTTTTTACAATACTGTATGTTTCCGTAAAATAAATAAATAAAATAAAAATAAATCTAGGAAAAGTGCCCCGCGTTCTGGTCACTTTTCCTCGTTCCAATGGTTTAGCTTTAGATGATATTTTTTATATTTAGCTTTTATTTTTGATATTTACGTTGTTTAGTTTTATATTATATTAAGTATTATTATAACATATTTTAATTGGATAAATAAAGATCTATGAAGCTATACAAAAAATCTTAAAATAATAATACAAAAAATACTTTTAAAAAAAAGACTTCAACGCCACTGCAAACTGTAATATAGTAAGTATAAAATAATTTTATTGTAGTCTATGCACTTGAGGTTGACTTCAGGGGATAGGAGGATATTAGTCAACTTCAGCTTTTTTTTTTTATGAATAGCGGGCAAATGAGCTGGCAGATCACCTGATGTAAAGTGATTACCGATGCCCGTGAACACTTGTAGTAGTACTAGAGGCACCACCAATGCGTTGCCGGCTTTTCAGGAACTTATTGGTTCGCCCCATGAATAACCCCATATTGTAATTAAGTGGGAACGCTGTCAAAGGGAGATGATTTCACAATTTCGTAGTATGTGGAAAAAAAGATCTGGAGCAACGGATGGTCGAAGTGCTCCAGGCACCCAGGTGGTGAGGGTGAAATTGCGTTCGGTGGCGTGCGGCTAATATGCTTGGCTAATATTATTTAAAAAAAAATCATTTCATTTCATTTAATTTATTTGCATTCATGTAGGTATCTATCTACTTACATGACGTCATATACATTTCATCTTACATGTTAATCGTCAGTAAGATTACATAAAGCCCCATCAGGGCGTTGCAAAGTTACATTATAAAACAATACTATACAATAAATTAAAAAAATTAGATTAATATCATAATAAGATTAAAATTTAAAAAAAAAAAATTGAGATATATACCTATTGGATAAAAATTTACTGGGTGACAACGAAATAGGCCCTTTATCTCACGATGAAGATGTGTCTTATGGTAGCTGGTAATGTAGCGCATCCTCCGAAGTAGGACAATCAGCGTGGGCTGTAATTGTGACTTCGCAGAGGTCAGGTTCATTGTGTGTTTATTTAATTGACAGCCTTGTGTTTGTACTTCTTTTCCATAGAAAATGTACTTGAGAGTAAAATCCTTACTAATATTAAAAATGGGAAATTGTGTTTGTCTGTTTGTTGTTGATTTATTGGTTTGTCATTCAATCACTTCGCAGCAAAGCAACGGATCGACGCGTTTTTTGCATGGGTATAGCTGAGGATCTGGAGAGGAAATGGGTCTGCTTTTGCCTGCCTGTCTTGGCATGTATTGGATTGTTTTGCATTTTTGAAACTTCATTGTGGAAACACTGTATACATCGCATAGTTTTGTTACGAATTGTAAAAATTTTTTTTTTTTTTAAAAGAGCAACTGCTGAGTTTCTTACCGGCTCTTCTCAACAGAATCTGCATTCCGAACCGGTGGTAAATTTATGACGTGTTATAAGAGCTACAAGTTAGCCTACATGAAATAAATAAATTTTGAATTTGAATTTTGAATTGACATAAGCTGCTTATTATTCCGAAAAATCAAAAAGTTCACGCGGGATTTAAAAAAATCCATGCGAGCGAAATCCAAATGAGCAGATAAATTAATATCTGGCTTAATTTTAACTGTAGAAGTACAAAGTAAGACCTGAAAAATAAACTTTTCACTCAACTTTGTCCAATTTGAAACCCGTTCGAATACATGCTAATAAACAATTAATTTAATACTGTATAGTCCATGGTGCAACATGAAACATTTGCACTGTTTGTCACAATATAAGTTTCAAAACTTCTTAAAATGAAAAACCATTATAAAGCTATTATACACTATTTCAAAGCGAGTGCCACTCCCCATAACATAATAATATAACACTAGTTATTTGAGCAATAGTTTTCTTGTAACAAAGACCCGGCCAAGAAACTAAATGTGTAGGTAGTTTGGTACTCACTTCTCTCCGAGTTTCTAACTATCTATTCGTAAAATTAGGGTTTCCAAAAATACATAAATAAATAAAGCCCTTTTTATCCGATTCGATCCGATTTTTATTCGAAATGGGCTGATGATCTTCAAACGCCTGACCAGATCGTCATACAGCTAAGATCCAACTAGACCATTTTAGACCATTTTAAATCGGTTCCTTCGTTAGGAAGCTACAAGGGAATAGACAGACATACAAATACACAGATACACGCGTCAAACTTATAACACCCCTCTTTTTCCGTCGGTGGTTAATAAAGAGTTAAACTTAAGTTCTTCAGTTTCATGTTGCAAGTACGTACAACCTACTATTAGGTACATTTCGTCATTATTTAATGTCCGCGCCCAATTTAGTTAGATTCATTCATTGTACGTGTCTTACAAAACCCGTAATGTATGCCGTTTATAGTTAAAGTTTCATAACTATGAGCTGCTGGTATAGCCACCCTATTGCATTTAATAAGTGATCACACATAATATTATTATTATAACGGCGAAAAGTGTGTGTGTATGTTTGTTACTCCTTCACGCCACAATGAATTAACCGCTTCAGGAATGGCGATAGATTAAATCCTGAAATTACAACTCAGGCTACATTTTATCCCAGAAAATCAAAGAGATCCCAGGATATTTTTAAAAACTTAATCCGCGTGAGCGAAGTTGCGGGCATCAACTAGTCAACTAGTAATTTATAAGAGTTACAAGAGCACCTCCCACGAAGGAAACCCTACGAAGTCGCGGGCAACGTCTAGTTATATAAATAATAATAAAACCAATTATAATAGTAGGTACGTATTGTTATGGTAAAACGTACAACCTAGTTCGGCGTTAGACAAGCATGTTACAACACTATGAATGAAACTATGGAACAAAATGGACATGCACATAATCTGCGTGCGGACGTGTAGGTACGCCATGGCATTCAAGATGCGGCGCGAATTTTAAAGAACACCGTACATTCACCGCCGGGCGTGCTGTACGAGCTTTCGGTGTACACTGTACACTTGTGCAAGAAAACATCACTATACACGTATAAACACATAATATTCTGCATGGCATGCATATAGCCTAAGTAATTATCAAATCCGGTTCAGATTTGACTGAGTTATGGAGTAAAATCGATAAAAACTTTTTTCTCCTATCCTGGAGGAATCTTATTTTTTATCGGGATAAAAACTATCCTATATGTTGACCCGAAGTATCAGCTACTATACTAAATTTCATTTAAATCCGTTCAGTAGTTTTCGCGTGATACTCGAACAAACGGACAGACAGACAGATGGACGGACAGACAGATAGACAGACAAAAATTAAATAAAAATCAGTTTTGGGCTCAGATAGGTACATAAAATATACATAGAGAGTTAATATGGTATACAATTTATGTACCACAATTCATATGGTACATGAACTAAGCAAAACAAAATAGAAATAGAAAATAGAAATAGAAATATTTTTTATTGAAATAAACTTTTACAAGTACTTTTGAATCGTCAACGAATCTACCACTGGTTCGGAATGCCGTTCCTGCCGAGAAGAGCCAGCAATAAACTCGGCGGTTGCTCTTTAAAAAAAAAAATTTTTTACAATAGGTAACAAAACTAAAAAACCTAAAGGTGACCTTATCACTAAAAGTGATCTCTGCCAGGCAACCTATACAGAAGAACTTAATGAATTGAGAGACGGGGCGAGAATGTACTAGGTTTATGAAATAGAAAACACTTGTTCATGCGACTGTACAGTGTACATACGCGGAGCACGTATCTTTAAGCCACGGAGCACGGAGCGCACGCCCTTTGAGTATGTTGCAACTTGCAGCCAAGGCCTTAGAAACCTTTACTGTTACTGGCTCCAAACCCTAGCAAAGGTTAATTTGATCTTGACTAACGATGAGAACTTCTATCAACAAAGTTTATGTGCCCAATTCTTACGAATTATAATTGGGCACATAAACTGTTTGTTTATATAATTTTAATCTAAGGTGACTGACTGACTGATTAATGTATCAAAGCACAGCTCAAACCATTGGACGGATCGGGCTGGGCATACCGATAGCTTTGATGACAAAAACATCTGCTAAGAAAGGATTTTTGAAAATTTAAATAGATTATAGAAGATTCCCTTCGTATTAAATTAACCTTTATTACTGACGATAGAGTGAAAGGAAAAGTTCGTAGATAGAGAAATAAGTAAACAAAAATAAATAACGAACAAATGAATTAGAGCATTCAAAATGGTAATTAATATTTAATTATAAATAACAGTCTAGTCTCTAGACAAGTCAACTATACATCTTATTAATACATCTAGTTGTTTTACTTAAGTAATATTCAAGGAAAATGGTCACTTTGAATAGACTAATAGACTCTAAGGTATATCTAAGAATGGCTATTTAAATTTATTAACCATTGTTCGCTAGCCAGAACTCAAATTACTTTTCAATTTATATTCCACGCCATCGAATATCGCGCCATCTCCCTCACCTTGAACCAAACTTGAGTATAGCATATTTTGAGCTATCAAAAAATTTATGAACTCAAAGATGTTGTGTTCTATGTCACCCTGGTATGGGAGAGGAAGTTTACCGTAGAAGAAGCATAGAAACATATATAAGCATATTTTACATGAATAATAAAAAAAGCGTGGATCTCTTCAGCAATACATGAGCATGTAATAGGAATATTAACTGTAAATTGTACACAACATAATATTATAGTACTTATTACATTTTTTTTAAAGACCAACCGCCGAGTTTCTGTCTGGTTCTCGGTTGGACATACCTACTTAATTCCTATCTAAAACATACCTAAGTACATATTAATAATATTAAGTCAAAAGCGTTCATTCGAACCCTAGAGGAAAAGGGAATCGCCATTCGGCGACATAATATAATGCATGCACGGAAAAATTTCAATTTTAATTTATTTACAGGCTATATTTATTTAGTTGGAAACTGTTCCAAAACTAATTAATGACAATAAATTTATAAAAAAAAGCTCATCGATGCAATCTAAAGTCTATCAGAGCTTAACAAAAGCGATTGCATCAAATGAATGAAAGCGTAGAAAAACTCATTTGTCGTCGCGAGAAACCACGGTATGGCATTTTGGATTGTCTACGCTCCAAATATTTCACCTACTTTAATGATATAATAATATTATTTTGTGACCTAATTTATTTAACAACAGAAAATATCGACTACTTAATGTATTTTATTATCTAGTTATTTATTTATTTTAAAGTAGGTATGCAATTACACCACCGATTTCGTAGCTGTTGGTTTTTTGAAAAAAGCAAAGGTGGTATAGACAGCCTCAGACTTTCAAAATCCGTCACCCATCCAGTTACTGGCTTAAGTCAACGTTGCTTTACCAGCACAATCGACTGACGGTCGCTAATCTATTGCCATACGACACTGCCATAAGAGTACTATATATTGTAGTACAGAGTTCAAATTCTTCGTCAAAAGCCACTGTGAACGAAATCTGCCGGGCTTAATAGGTTTTTTATCGAAGCAAATTAGTAAAAAGCTGTTAGTTTTAATGGTAACTGTGATGCAAACTATTGCGCTGGAGTTTCGAACCTCGCAAAGGCTGCAGAGTGCAGAGACCTACAGCGCTGGTTGCGCAAATAGACCAGTGAAATGCCTGACCTTTTTTCCATACCCAAAATCCTTACTTACTCTCGTATATCATAATTTAGCTTTCGGCCGCGATTTCTTCCGAATGGAATTAGATTTTTAGAAATCCCGCGGGAACCCGCTAAATCGCTTGGCGGCACGTCTTTGACGGTAGGGTGGTAACTAGCCACGGCCATAGCCTCCCACCAGACCAGACCAGAGACAATTCAGAAATTATAGCTCCTAAATTTCCCCCGCGGGAATCGAACCCGATACCTCCCAGTTATAAGACCACAGCGCTCACCACTACGCCAGGGAGGTGGCCAAAAGCTATTTTTTGGTAAACAGAAGAAAGTTATTACAGTCAGATCTGTTATCTTAGTACGTATACGTTATTAATTATTGTTATTTACATTACTTAACATACCGAACGTTTTCATCCACTTTCCCTGAACGTTACTCTTAAATAAGATTGAACAAAAGTGAAAAGTATCGTAATAATTTGTGGTCGCCAGCGCGTGAAGCAATTTGATGTTCCCATTACCTACCGAGTAACTATTTAGGCATAGGACACTTTGCTTTTGAATATTATTTTTTTTTTTTAAATCTAAAATATATATGGAGGGTTTGGTTGACTCTTTATTGCGTTCATTTGTTATATTATTGAAAATTCTTATACATACTCTTTCTGGTATGGCGGATTACTTATTGCAAAAGACATTTGTTTTTCCTTGAGTATCATGAAATTCCGCGGAGTCCCCTGCTTGTATCCAATATCCCTGCAACTTTGTTAGTGATTTTATAATTGATTTTGATAGTACTCGTCCAGTCATTGGAGGCGTATGGTGCTCAGGTTACAACATCTGGTTTCAGGATCAAATGCGTCAAGTGATCGACGTCATCAAATGAGATTTTATGACTGCCACACTTTTAATACATAATATATATAACGTAGTTTTTACTTTTATTTTATGAATGGAGAGATTTGATGCTTTTTTACCTTTTTTTTAAGAGAATATAGCCAAGCTGAACTTGACTGATATTCTCCTCTCCCCTCCAAATAAGTGAAAACTTGTGTTAGGAGTGTGTACGACAATAGTGCAACGGGTGGGGATCGAACCTGCAACTTTTCAGTTTTTCGGTCTACACCTTTAATCATTGGGCTATTGAGGCTTAAATAGGTTCAGATAGGTTATTTGAAATAGGTCCACCTTTGAGTATATTTCAAAGCTTTCCACTAACCGATTTGGTATGTTTTTGGTTTAAATTAAAGATTACTTAAACGCTACGAATGATGTCTATTTAATTTAGGATCCCTTATCGTATAACTTCGTAATAGCACCAAGTTTACAAACTTTACAAATTACTTAACAAATAATTCTTAAAGCGATATAACTGTTATCTTTCCTAATCATTTGGACCGCAAATATTGGAATGAAAGTGAAACCAAACTGTGCCATAGTTTGTTCAAAAGCGGAAACCTTAGAAAGGGAAAGTGTTCGATACATACAAAGCTATTATTATATCATATGATACATGTATCTAACAGTAAAAGAATTCTTTTAGTTGCATGCAATACAGAGTTAACTATGTGGTACAAATTAGCTTATTGCTGATGAAATAAAACAAATAAATTCAATTGAATAAATTCTATACCTACTATTGCTATACATAAATGGATCGAATTAAAAACTTATTTCATCATTGTTGTTTGTACATTCATGTAATACTTAATTTCTTGAAAACTTGTAACAGCTCGTTAAATGTTACGGAGCATAATAATAATCGAATGATTAAATTGAATCTAGAATTCATTATGGAGACAGGGTCTTGAGAAAATTCATTGCACAAAATAGTATCTATCAAAAATGTTATCATTTTTCAATACTCATATAATATCTATGCTACAATTTTGACTCGATAGATATCAGTAGTTATTGACAGGGAACTGTGAAAAAAATCATCAATTAACCGATTATTCACACAGCCGTGAAAAACAATCGCAAGAAGGCCGATTGCAAAACCTGACAGAATTTAATTTAACCTTTCCTTTACAGTGGCTTTATTGATAGGTGTGTCATTCAATTATGGCGATATTGCTAACCGGTCATTTCCTAGGCCCCAGTTTACTGCAGGCCGATTCTTTAAAAGCTTCATCCAACATTGCTAAAATATCAATTCAAATGCATGGGTAGGTATAGTTGGGGACTTGAAGAGTGACTGAGGCTACTTTTTATCCCGGAAAATTAAGGAGTTCTTGCGAGATTTTACAAGCTAAATTCACGCGGATGAAGTCGCGGGCATCAGCTAGTATAGAATAGAATAGAAATATTTTTTTATTCAAATAAACTTTTATTTCATTTTACTACATAAACTTTTTTTTTTTTATTTATTTTTTTTATTTTAGCTTTTGAATCGTCGATGAATCTACCACTGCACTGGTTCGGAATGCCCTTCCTGCCGAGAAGAGCCAGCAATAAACTCGGCGATTGTCATAGTACATTTAGACGACCGCATAACTGGTAACAAAAGTCATCCAGAGCCTTCGACATCGTCTACTAGAGATACTGCAACTTTAACATTAACGGCGGCTAAAAATAGAATCTCTAAAGATTTCACTAACTGACCCACTATTTAAAATTATAATGGATAATTATATAACGTTATAAACTTATGATATTCAAAGCGTAAACTGATGTAATATTTTCGGCACGTAATATTATGACCTTCATATTCGTATCTAGCAGGTTATGGGTACAGGTTATCAATTCAAACTATATTATTATTTTATCTTTTCTGAGCAAAATGCAAAAATTTATGCAAATTCAAAACATTTACTTCCTATTTAAAGAACTTTTACTAGCTAATTTGATTTCAAATTCAAAATTATTTATTTTTATGTAGGTCAACCTGTAGCTCTTATGTCCAGTCAGACTCTAGCATCAATTAGGAAAGTAGAATCTGCTGAGAAAAGTTAAGCCTAAGATTTAAACGCTCTAACGGTATATCACCAACGTCTTTTACATCTTAAATGCTCTAAGCCACCGACGTATCACAAACATGTTATACGTCTTAAACGCTCTAAGCCATCGACGTATCACCACCATCTTATACATCTACGTCCGAACTTGACACAGTTGTAGTACCGTGGCCATATCGTCCGACTATTGCGTAAGCGGTCCACAATTCAACACTTCCTTATTAGCGATGTTTGTGATTGCTATTACTTCGTCTCCGGACTTTCTCTACTTATGATTGACAAAAGCAAAGCTAGTACTTGTTAACAAAGAAATGCTTCTTTGTTCACAACTACCTACTTCGAAGTTCTCTGTCTTTTCATATCGAATTCGGTTTGGCTTGAATTCTGTGTACGTCTCATTTTGAACACACAAATTGATAATTTTCTAAAACTTCTCATAAATAGTATATTTCGTATTACTTGGTGTGATTTCGGTCTTCTCTGCTTTTAATAATTGACGAAGACAGAAATTCCTTAAGGCGTTAATACTTTTCAAAAAAATTCAAAAATTCAAAATTATTTATTTCATGTAGGTCAACTAGTAGCTCTTATGATACGTCATGACTCTACCGCCGGTTTTCTAATTAATTTATCTTCCCTGTTTGAATTTTATTGCGTGCATGCATGACTTTAAAGTTTAAACACACATATTTTATTTGATAATTCTCTAAGACTTGTAATAAATATTATATTTGCTATTACTTGATGCATTTTTGGTCTCTCTACTTGTGATTAACAAAAGCAGACATTCCTTTCTTCATCCCATTTCATTTTTTCCTTGAAAAATATTAGCCTTTTCTTTTTAAAAGAAGTTTTAATGTTTATGTTCAGTCTCACAAACCAACTTATCTACTTCTAATAGTGATATAGAAATCTTTAGCCCAATTATTCTCAATACAATTTATTTATTCATAAGTATTATGCCAATTGAATTGCCCAAACTAAACAAGGCTATTGCGACAATTCTGCCAAAACTACAAAAAACGTTTCTGAGAACAACGTAACCCGTATTTAATGTAATCACAATCTTATGCAGGCCTATTTTATTCATCTTACCAACAACACAAAGTCATTCTTAGGGTTCCGTAGTTCCGTACCCGAACCGTATAACCAACGGGACCCTATTAGCTCCGCTGACCGTCCGTTCGTCCGTCCGTCCGTCTGTCAGCGGACTATATTTCGTGATCCATATAGGTAAAGAGTTGAAATTTCCAGAGAATGTGTATTTTTGTTGCCACTTTGACAAAAAATAATAAAAATATTTCAAAAATTAAAGGGAGCTTCACTACTATAGGAACGTATTTTTTTCGTCATTTTTTGGTACGGAACCCTTTTTATGCTACTTCAACTCGCATTTGACCGGGTATTTCAGCACTTTTTACCCCATTCATTTGCAAAATGGTTGTTAGAGTTTTTGTTTGATTTGTCAATCGTCGAAAGAAGTTAGAAAACACCTTTGAAATATTATTGTTTCACAGAGTTTTAAGTAAGGTTTCTTGTTTTGGTTGTTAGAGCAGTTTTTGTAAATTCATGGAAATTATACTTACCATAAAGTATGGCTACATTTTGCGCAAAGGCTTAGTATCCATTATTTTCGAATTTGTCCTGAACAGTGGCCAAACAAAGCAAAACAAACAACGAAAACATGATCGGCGAATAAGACAAAAAGTTAATAAGCGTTTAATTTTGCAAATAAATGGATCTATGTAAAGTATCTTGCGTAAGAATTTTTTAGTTATTGAGAAATAACTTTGAACAATCGCTCTAGGTATGTGAAAGTATTTTTGTGAAAAGTTTTACATGAATTTATGAATTCCTTTCGGTATAAAACTATAAGAGTAAATCAGTTGATACTCACTTTTACGAACCCGATAGTCTTGTTTCGATACTACTTACCTATTCATATCGGTACCTACTGCTTCGTTTTGTCAGATAAATGGCAAATAACACTCACACTCTTTTTTTTTTTTGAGAAATTGGTCTCTTAAGTCAAATCATTCTCAGTCATCTTTTAAGTCAAATATTGTCATAATCGGTTTTTCAATACTTTATAAACAAGTGCGAATGATTTTACTTCAGAGCGTTATGAGAAGTGATAATATAAAGGTGGGTACTGATCGACGTTACGGAGTGTTACGTTACGTTACATGTTACAAAGCGATCATTCGTCCAGGGAGTACGGTGAAACAAACGAGCTACGAGTCAGTTGCAGGCGTCACGACAGGAGTAACGACATGCTTGCTCCGAATGTTACGTTACGCCCCGTAACGTCGGTCAGTATCCGTCTTAAGACGAAACTCAGAAAGTTCTTCTTAAATAAATAAGGCAGTTCGTATATATGAAACCATATTGTCTGGTTCTATTGTGGTTATGAATTATGATAGGAATAGGGCGATAACAATCGAGGTCGTAAGGAGCACGACCTGAATTATAGTAATTTATGCCAGCTACAAAATCATTACATATTTCGCAGTACGTTAGTTCATGAAGTTTTACAGCTTACTTTAGCATTATTTGTGCCGAAGGGCTTCGTCGTCTACAACTCCATATAAACCCTATTTATATTTTGTAAAATATTGTTATTATCGGCTTCTAGTTTTAGGCATTTGTTTTCTTATATTTTTATATGTATAATTTTTAAGGATCTACATTTTAGTGTACACCCTTCCCTGTGTTTTGTTTTATATATTTCTTTCTCTTACCATGGGTTGCCTGGAAGAGATCGCTTTTCAGCGATAAGGTCGCCTATTGTACTCTGTGTTGTTTATATGTGTTAGTAGTGTAAGTGTTTATTTGGTGTACAATAAAGAATATTTTCATTTCATTTCATTTTTCATTTTCAACCCTTCTCTGAGAGAAGACAATAGAATAGAATACAAATATTTTTTATTCAAATAAACTTTTACAAGTGCTTTTGAATCGTCGATGAATCTACCACTGCACTGGTTCGGAATGCCTATCATGTTCTCATTGCGCGCGGCTATTCTTGCGAAGATAGGGTACATGAGCCATATCAGGGCACACGAACCAAGCCCTTATTGAAAAACTAACAGAGATGCAATGCTAAGCGGCAATGAAGTTATCATGATGATGAAGGATGTAACTACTAGCCAAATTCTAGTACTGCTGAGTTTTTCATCTGCGGTGGATCTGCGGAGGAATGGCGATGGCGGGCGAAAGCGTAAAGACGCGCTGTAGCGTGGCGTGACGCGTGCTGCATGGCTCTGAGATACGACGCTATTGTTATGATATATGTACTCTACGTTTATACCTACGTAGTGTACCTTGATAATAATCTTTTTTTTATATATATTTTTAGCGAGCAAACGAGGGGGGTCACCTGATGTTAAGTGATTACCGCCGCCCATGAACATTTGTAATACCAGAGGCGCCACCAATGCGTTGCCAGCTTTTTAGGAATTTGTTGGTCCGCCCCTTGAATAATCACTGTAAACTAGGTATATGGTACTTATAATATTTTATCAATACTCAGTGCTAGCCTGCACTGGTAGCATGGGCGGGAGAAATTTTATCCCCGGGAAAAGGATAAAACGTTTATCCCCTCGCTTAGCTTAACCACCCGTCGAGCATGGGCACAGCGGTGGAAATAACACTCAGTGGATATACTTATAGAAATATACATCGCCTTCTCCTCTGTCGCCATGCTTTAGCATAGGGAAAAGATAATTTTATCCCCTGTCAGTGGATAAAATCGGGGGATAAAACTTTTATCTCCTGCCCATGCTACCAGTGCTGGTGTTTTTTTAATGTGTTCCTCCCTTTTTTCCTCCCGACAAGGTAATCGGAGACTGTTCTAGGTCGGTACTAAAATATAGCTTTCTCTGACATATTTCCTTTTAGCTCTATTTTTAACCCCCGACGCATAGACGAGGTGTTATAAATTTGACGTGTCTGTGTGTGTTTTTTTTTTGTTTGAAAGGTGAATTAGTCGGGAGTGTTTTTAGCTACGTTTGATGAAAATCGGTCCAGGATGGCCGCCGCCACAAAATGGAGGTTTAGATATTATTTTTTCATAACTCTCTCAATATGGGTATCAAATGAAAGGGCTTGACTAGTAGAATACTACGGATTCTCTGAAACAAAAATAACAATGTAGATACATATACTAGGAAACTCTATTCAACTGATTTTAATCTGGACTAGGAAGCCTTGTTATAGCAGGCATCTATCTATTAAAAACAGTGTTAACATTCAGTAGATTGATTACTTGTGCGTTTGACATGAACATCGATATAGCAATTGGAGTTAATGTGGTTGAACGCCCGTCGAAGCCTTTGACCTGCGACACGCTTATTTGTACCACTAGTAATATATTGCGAGTAGGCAGGGTTCCGTAATCTGTATACAAGATTAATTTTAAAATGCCAAAAAGATTTGCCAACCTCAGTCTGTGCTTTTATGCCCGTTTTTATCAACTTTCCCCAACTTTTACAGGGTACCTAAGCTAGTCAGGTAGCTCTTTCTTTCAATTTTGATTTCACGAATCATTAGGGAACCCTTAAAAGTGGAAATGACATTGAATAAGGGATTGTATCGGAAGGCAGCATACGTGATCGTATGCTGCCTTCCGATACAATTTTTTTTAAAAAGTTTGCCGTCAAGTTTGCATGATGCATGGGGATTCGAAAAAAGGATTGAAACCTGAGTAGTATCGATACTTTTGGTTTGATACCTAGGAAAGCTCCAAAAGCTGTACCACTCCATCGAGAGAGATGGCGCTATACATCAGAAAGAGAATAGTATAGACTATAGTCTGCTATCCGACGTGTGAGTGATGAGATAAAAATATCGAGTAATTGGGAAATTACTTACCATAAGTGCCGCAAGGAAGATTTAAAACAAATCGTAGCGCGACAGCCAGAAACATTTCTCTATTATAGTTCTCGTAATTAATATATGAAAATTTCTTATAACATAGACCTTTTTTGCACTGAACCCCAAAACAGGACATTCACCTCCAATGTTTGTCATGACAATATTCCTGGCTATTAATTTATTTACTATCTATACCTTCACGTAGTGATTACTAATCGGCTGTTTACCCGAATTACATTCAATTTTTAAATGAACCAGGCTTATCTGTTGCGATAAAGTAATTGTAGTTCACTTTATAATGGTGAATTATGGATCATATTATATTGGCTGTCATTTATTGATAGGGCCGATGTTAGAATAATGCATTGCTTCGTCTATTTTGTTTTTAAATGATTTAATAATGTTAGTCAAACATTACACAAAAATATACTTACTTAGATATTTAGAGATTGCTTACAACCATTAAGATAAGAAAAGTGCACATACCTACTCGTAGATAACCAAATAACAATAAACTTTTGTTTTTTAAACCACTCTCTAAACAATTAATTATTATTAATTCTTGAGTTGAAAAGTTTAACTTACAAGATTATTCTATGTGGAAGAATACAAATGAGAATACAATGACAATATTTCTGTGCCATTTTCAGCTAAATCGGTTCAGTTGTTGCGGCGCGATTGAATAAAAACATCTATGCATATAGGGTTGCCAGGTCGCCAAACCTAATAGCCGGACAGACCAGCCAGTTTGGCCGGACATTTGGGTAAAAAAGCCGGACACCCTATATTATTGAGGATTTTGTCTCAGTATTAATAGGTACGACAAAAAAATTGTATGTAAAATCAAGTTTTTTTGATTATTATCATAAATCTTCTTAATTTCCAGTGAAATAATAAATAAAATCGAATGCCAAATCAGTCTTAGATAGGTACTTTATTATTAATCAGTCAAATAGTCATCAGTCAAAATTAAATTCTAGATACTTAAACATTTATCAACATATTTGAATTTTTCTTAAATACTAATGAAAGGCACAAATAAGACTTTTTTAACTTAAAAAAAAAAAATCAAAAACTTCTTCTCTTTAAGTTAAATAATGAAACAAAAAAAAACTTTTTCTCTTTGAGTTATACACAAATTGTGTAACACAATAAAAATAATTATTGAAATTTTTGGTTTGCCGAAACCTGCTTTAAGAGCTCAGTTTCTTTCAAAATGTAGTTGTAAAAATCCTTACATGTCAAATGTTTTAAATTAAATTCTACAACCAACATTTTGGCAACAGTATCAACCTGTAATCTGTTGCGTTCTTTCGTCCATTGCTGACCTATCAAGGAAAAAGCTCTTTCAACGTTTGCGTTATGTCCTGGGATAGCAAAAAAAGCCTAACAAAAGCCGGACAAGACGGACACCGTTTATTTTGGCCGGACACGCAATCAAAAAGCCTACCTATGTCCGGCTTTATCCGGACGCCTGGCAACGCTATATGCATACATCCAAACTTTCGTATTTATAATATTAGTAGGATTAAAAAACGTGACTTACCTAAGTGGAATTAGTTTTATTATAAGCTTTTATTTAAGTTGCAATGTTTGTTTGTTTGTTCAAATGTTGCAAGCTGAATTAAACCACTTTCCGGTTTCCGATTGAGCTGAATTGCATGTATTGTATTATAAGGTATTGTGACTTTGCTAGTAGCAAAACCACAAAAGCTTTTAGCAAAATGTATTTAGTACCGATGTACTAGGGTGACATAAATAGCGTGGCATTGTGCAAGCGTGGCCCAGCCTTTGAATCCGGTTCGAGGCAGCTTCGTGGAAGCATTCTTTCCTTGTTTCAAAACAAGAGAAATACCTTGGGGGCTTAGGCATGTTAGGCATGTTGGTTAACATAGTCTAATCTTATTATTTCGTTACAAGCTTTTATTTAACTTGCAATGGATATATGTACCTAAGTGCGTACTTATATGTATGTTTGTTTACAAATCTTGCGAGCTGAATTAGACCCTGTGTCAAAAAAAGTGTTTTGACTCAGTTTTGTTTTTTTTTGACAGTACCTATAACAATAACACACATACATACTGTCTATTGGGTCAGCTAGTTTGTAATAAACATTCTGTATTTAGATAGCTATGTCCTAGATCAAGTTCAAATCTAGTTCTCACCATATTATTACTAGCTTTTGCCCGCGACTTACTGTTTTTTCCCCCCGGAAAAACAGTAAGTCGCGGGGTTTTTTGATGGCAAGGAAAGTGACCTTTTACCCCTAAAAGGTCACTTTCCTTGCCATCAAAAAACCCGATCAATACAAAATGTACGAGAAAATAACATTTTTTCATAATTTTTTCCGATATTTTAAAGCTGCATCCGCACGCTTGGCAAACCTCGGCAAACCTTCACAAACGCAAACGTGCGGATAGAGCGTTTGCCATGGTTTGCCTACGCTTGCGAGCGTTTGTGGCCGATCCATCGAGTGTCGGTCTTTTGATCGCAAACCAAAGGGAATTTGCCACAAGCGCTTGCGTCTCCGTCCACACGTTTGCGCGCACTCAGTCTCGTTTGTGCACTGGCGGCGATTAGACGTGTTATTGTATTACGATTTACGTATCGCACCTTTAGAAATCTTCATTTTGTGAGTGGGTAAAAACGTAAAATGAATGACTGGTCGACTGTAGACTTTTGAATACGATTTTTTTATATAATTTAATTAATTAATTAGTTTTATATATTAATAATAATAAATGGTATGGTAATAGGTGGACCGACACCATCAGGCGACCCTCAGGGAGCCACTGGGTACAGGTGGCGCAAGACCGAAGCCTGAGGAAGTCCATGCAATAAACAGTCCAGCAGTGGACGACTATCGGTTGTTAAAGAAAAAAAAAACAAAATATCTATTGAGTAGGTACATACTAGAATAGAGTAGAATATTTTTTTATTCAAATAAATAAACTAGGTAGGTACCAAGTGTTTTCGAACATACTACTAGCTACTACTATTACTAATCTATAAAATATTATACTAAAACTGTAACTGGACAAATTGTGCACATGAAATATGTTTTGAAAATTTTAATTAGAGGACGCTTTACTATCAACTAGATGACGTCCGCGACTTCGTCCTCGCAGATTAAGGTTTTTTAATTCCCGCGGAAAGTCCTTAATTTTCCGGGCTAAAATGTAGGTATGAGCTATCGCTATTCCACATTTCATTCAAATCGGTTCATTAGTTGTGGCTGAAAGAGTAACAAACATCCATCCATCCATCCATCCATCCATCCATATTCCATTTTAGTAGGATTATTGATCGATACTGAGCTTAAAACATTTGTAAAAATAACTTAAGCCAAATAATAAAGCCGACACAAGTTCGACGTCCGTCATGCTTGCCTGTTCAGAACATACAAACGCCCTCGCAAGCGTGCGGATGATTCCCAAATTCAAGGCAAACGTTTGTAGAGGTTTGGCGTTTGCCGTTTGCCACAAACATGCGGACGCGGTATAATAGTTATTCTGCTATTCGGGACGGAAACAAATACAACAAATCAAAAACCATGAAAATCGGTCCAGTCGTTCCAGAGTTATTCGAACAAACCCGACTTTACACACATTTAATAAGTAGAGGTGATTACACAGTTAATAAATTCCTTAATGACTTCAGCTGTCCTCAAGATAGATAAGCTACATATTGTAACATTTTTTATTTTGTAAAGAGCAACTGCTGAGTTTCTTGCCGGCTCTTTTCAGCAGAATCAGCATTCCGAAACGGTGGTAGATATTCTACTTGTCATAAGAGCCACAAGTTGGCCTACGTGAAATAAATAATTTTGAGTTTGAGTCTATTTATTTGCGTCTAGAGTAGCATAAAAGTCTTGTGTGGTTGTGCATGTGAGTGGTGGTGGCATTGCTTGCTTGGGAACTTGGCTTTTTTGCTTGTTTGGGAAGGTAAGCGGTGCTTAGCTTTTAACTGCATGTTTGATCATACAGATTTTTTCTGTTGGCGGATTATAGCAAAATAATTCTAACATTTTTTGTTCTATTTATAGATTTTAAACACTGAATATGATGGTCATACTGTAAACGCTGCAAGCGATGCTCAGTTTTCATGCAATGTTCGCAGAAGCACGCGCTCCGTGGCGTGCAGCGAGAGAAAACATCCAGCTATGCATATTGATGATATGGCTTTCTCCCTCTAGTATTTGAGATCAATTTTGAAATAATTACAGCAACAGTATTTGATTTAGTACTATTTTATTGATTCGATATAGCCGACAGATAGATCCATATTTCAAAAGCCTCGCAAGTTAAATAAAATTAGTATTTATTTTTTTGAAATGTTTATGTTTGGCTTGCGTTTTATTTTTTAATGGCTGAAAACCATTTATATAATTACAATGCTAGCTGATGCCCGCGACTTCGTCCACGTGGCTTTAAATTTTCTAATCCCGCGGGAACTCTTTGATTTTCCGGGAAAAAGTAGCCTATGTAACTCTCCAGGTCCTCAAATATAAGTTAAAATGTTCGTGCTGTCTCTGAAGTGGTAAAGGGTGCACAAGAGGAATTTAAAAAAGAAATAAGAATCGTTTTATCAAAAAAAAAAAAAAAAATAGGCACAAAAAAAAGGGAATAATAGTTCTTGTGAACAAAGTACCTATTGGATATTAGTTGTGAACAAGACTGCTGGATTTTGATAATTCAAATTCAAATTCAAAATTAATTTATTTCATATAGGCTAACTTGTAGCTCTTATGACACGTCATAAATCTACCACCAGTTTGGAATGCAGATTCTGCTGAGAAGAGCCGGTAAGAAACTCAGCAGTTGCTCTTTTCAAAAAAAATTTTTTTTTACAAAGCTATGCTATGTATACAGTGCTTCCACAATAAAGCTTCAAAAATGCAAAAATGCATACGTAGGTACACCAATCCAACGTATGTCAAGATGGGCAGTCAAAGCAGACCCATTCCCGTTGGAATCCCGTTTCCCGTTGGATAGCAAGTCAAAGTGTATATTTGTAAAATAATACGAGCATTCTTTGGTTCGTTGCTGCTGAATGGCATCATTTTTGGAAGTCATGATTTTTGGTTAGTACTTAACAGTATGTAGTAGAATGCTTTTGATGGTTCTAATAGTCATAATCTACCACAGATCACGTCGATCCATTACTCCTTTGCTGCGTGATTGAAGAAAAAACCAATAAATCAACAAACAAGAAAACTTTTGCATTTATAATATGATAGTAGGTACCTAGTAAGGATGGAACGGATAAGAATTGCTTTAGAGTCTAGTCCGATGCTAACAAGATGCCTTTGAGTATATAACCAACCATGATGCTAATCAGCGACTGATCAAGAGTTCTGACCGCCCTAGGCTAATTTTTACGCGCGCTTTTTAAAATTTCAATTGTTAAAATTAGGGACTCTCAAGCTCATTTAGTTTTAGTGAATTGTCTCGATCTAGTTGAAATATGTAGGGTAGATGCAATGATGCTAGATTAGTGCATGCGGAGATACGATTTCAGCGCGCCCCCCCTGATCCTCGCGCCCTAGGCTGCAGCCTAATTAGCCTAAGGGTTAATCAGGCCCTGATGCTAATGCATTTTCTGAGAAACTCCAGCGATTCTTGTTAAAATAATCAATACGTTACATCGATAACATGCTGGGGCGATTAAAGATTATCGACATGATCTACGTAATTTATAGTCGTTTTTAATTGGCATTCTTCGCAATAAGTCATTAACTATTGTTGTAATTACTTACATAAGCGAGTGCTTTGTTTGCGGAGATGTAAAATGTATGTTAGGATAATATAAGAATTTCGTTTTAAGTTCTTCCATAGACTTTCTTGTAAACAAAATTCGCCAATGAAGGAGATTAATAGCCATTTAAAGAATGGCGCAACCTTTTAAAAACGCCTGTAACAGCCCCTAGAATGGTGTACGTAATCTATACTTATAATAAAACTGTAACGGGACGAAAGGGTTACACACTAACTACTCTACCTAGTTCAAAAAATTCAATTTTTAACCGACTTCCATAAAAAGAAGAGGTTCTCCATTCTTCTAGGGTATACCTACTTCCCAGGTGGTCCCATTGCCATCATGTCAGGATCTGATGATGGGATCACAGAGAAATCGAGGGAACTCTTCCAATATTATAGGCACAATTGACATACTTTGCAGTGGCACTTGAAATTGGTTTTGTAAAAAGAATTTTTACGTTTTTTTTTTTCAGTTAACAAGTTTTCTTTACAAGAACAACAACGTCAAGGTCCTTTCAATGATATTATGATCGATGTACCTATTCAGTAGTTCTGCTCCAAATGCAAGCCCAACGATGGCGTAGCGAAGCGAAATGAAATGACAACCTTGTGACCGCGCATGTCCCGCGTACGCGCTGGCCGTGAAACCGACATCGTAATTATCCGAGATTATTTGCGCCAGGAGCTGTGTTTTCTTTAAAAATTGCTTACTATACTACCCGTTCATTTCAAGTTGGCCGTCGTCGACCGTTACAAAATGACGTCATACCTTACCTATCTACCGTTGACAAGAAAATAATAATTGTATTTTTTACTGTAACCCCGACTGTGAGGGAAGTTTTCTTCTCTGGCAATGCTTTTCTTGGATGTCGAAAGGCGTGATTTTTAATTTCTTATTTTTTCCGCTCGAAAACAGTAATTAATTAAAGTATGCTCATTTCCTTTTTTACTCATCGTAGAAAATGGCACGCGGAAAAAAGTAACGAACAAAAATAAGTATCTAATGTGTGGATAGCAACGTACCGCTCGTGATGACAATCAATGTCTTGTCACTACCAAATTCCAATTGTCTTGTCACTACCAAATTCCAGTTTTGTTAATGTTACGTTTTGAATGGTTTTGTTAACATTGATTGTCATCACGAGCGGTACGTTGCTATCCACACATACATACAAACTTTCGCCTTTATAATATTAGTAGGATTATTTGCTTGTTGTTAAGCTTGCCAATCAGGGAAAATGGGAAAATTATCAAGAGAAAGAGACGAAATCACACTTATAGTCCGTGGTAATGCGAGCCTAATGGCATTTTCCCCGCCTCAGCGCCGATCTAGCAGGCTCATTAGGTAAACTTACACTTTCTAGTGGTAACTTAGGTAGGTACTTGTTACTTATTCTTGCTTGGATCTAGTCTAGGGCCATAACCGGAAATATCTTCCGATGGTTTTTCAAGCAACTGTCAGTAACATTGATTTCTAGAATTAATCTATAATAAACACTTGATTAGCTGTCCCTATACAAATGGCATAATGGATCAATTTGAAGCGTTACCATTACATTTGACATACGAGTGTCTCGAGAACTAATACTATTGCAATTGGCGCACTGACTTCCATAATAATCTATGCTTTCATTGATGATTTCATAGATTAATTACTAGAGGTCGGTGCGCCATTTGCAATATCATTAGTTCCAGAGACACTCGTATCAGCTCACAGCGCCAACATGGCGACAATCAAGTAGGTCCAAAAATATATAGAGCAGCCTCTCCAGTGTTTTAATCATAGATTATAATAATTAATTATAGAGGTCAGTAGGTAATGGTAAGTTAAGATAGACAAAAAAACTTTCCAACCGGGAAAAATTGCCTAACTTATAAATGACAACTAATTTTATAGACTAAACATAAGGTTAAAATTAGTTGTCATACTGGTTAAGCAATTTTTGGAAATTTTGAAATATTTATGTTCAAAAAAAGAGACATAGTTGTCTCTTCGTGAGTTATAAAAGCCTAGTACTTTTTCAAAAAATTCTATTAGATAGCTGTGACAAGGTCAGATCGTTAAAACTCGTTTGGTTGTTTTTAATTTTCCAAAAATTTGGAGATCGACTGGAATAATTAAGATTAATTAATTATACGAACAGACTAATGATTTGCGCGATATTTTTTTTGTTATAAATTTTCTAAAAATCTGCGTTAATTATGATACGGTTTTTACTTTTTTATTGCAAAAACTGCATACGTGTACACAAGTATTGCAAAGCAAGTTCAGATAATATTATTTAAGATAATAGGGCACCAGTGAGTAGTTCGTGATGGGTTTCTCAAACATTTAATTCTTTCTTATTTGAATAACAATGGAAACTTCTTCCACCAAAGTCCAGACTCACCTAGTAGTTAGTAAGACAGTATGGGTCAAATAGTACCCACAGTAAATAGAGTGTAATGTAATGACTGTAGTGAGAGGTCAGGACACAATAAGCTTGTTTATTTATAGAGCAGTGACGAATAACAATTTATTGTACCTACTAGCAACAAGGCATCACATCGGCAACACAATAACCAAAGATAACCAAAGACTTGTGAATTTACTTTGTTAGACAAAGTTCACGCAAAAAAATTATTGATACGCATATTTTACTACTACAGGTACTTATATCTTTATGATGATTCGCACTTAAAAAAGTAGAGTAAGTTAAGGCAAAGAAAAATTTGTTTCCTTTTAAGCCCTAAAGGAAATTTTTTCCCGGTAACTGACTGGTAAAGAGCAAAAAAAAAAAGAATAATAAACCTTAAAAAAAGAAAAATAAACCTTAGTCCCAAAAATTCTTTACCTGGTAAAAATTCAAGAAATTAATTTATTCAGAAAAACTAAAAAATATTACTTTTGGGCTTCTTTTGGGACATGAAATTCATTGAATAAGTAAGTACCTATTTATTTCCCTCATAAAATACTCAGCCAGTAGGTGTCCTTAATATTCCGCACAATCAAATAGCCTTAAGCAATTCAACATCATCAACACCATGACGACGCAACAGTCCAATTTGAAATATAATTTTGAACTCTACGTTATACAAAATATAATCGAAATTAGAGGAGATAAATTAATCACATACTACTTTACATAGTGAGTCAGTAATGATCAAGGACAAAAACGTGTTGCGAACTGCTCTGTATAGTAATAATAATTGTCAAGATTGTTTTTGCACAGATATTTTGTTCTCCTTGTGACTTCTGAACGCCTAGTACTTTGTGTAGAGAAATGGGCAAAGCTCAAGGAGCTTTTCAATTTCCGTTTCCTGTACGGGGGAGCCGGAAGCCCCGATGTGTGATGAATTTTTTTAATGTGAATTGATAGAATCATTAGAAGAACAAAATAAGCTTAGTACATATGTGTTAATTTGAAAAACCGAAAAATTGTAGAAAATAATAGTTTTTTTAATGCAAAAATGTTTTCCCACCCGCGCGGATATTAATTATTTCTCTTAGGATTTCGAAGACCTAAATTCCCTTGGACGAAGTTGTGGGCAAAAAAATCTAATCCTTATCTTTTATCTTTCTCTTATTTATCAGCTAGTTAAGAATTAATAAAATTTAGAGTAAGTACCTACTAACAAAAAAACTTACCTTTTATTTCGTACATTAGTGTCGAGTTAGTCATTCTTTTTTGCTCTAGCTTCTACAAATTCAGTCTAAGACGCAAAAAGATTTCTTAAACTGCAACAATACAGTTTTTTTCTTGTAAAAAAAATCAATCATCTTCGAACACAAAAAAATATTGTCACGGTCGCACCAAAACCGCGGACGCCATCTTTAGCGCATGAATGAATACCTAACCTACATTTAAGTTCAGTATGATTACAATTAGAATAACTGTTCCAAACATACATTTGCATACGCCTATGTATTAGCATGACGCCTGTCTGTGCCTTGCCCATACGCCTTATTTGAAAAAATCTCATTGCATCGAGCAGAAAGATCTAAATTCTGACTACATTTTATAGGTGCTATAAGTTTTCATTTTAGGTTTTTAGGTTGTCCTTTTCGAACCAATTTTGTCTTAGCCCTGAAATACCTAGAAACTATTTAGTTTTACCTATTACTTTACTACTGAAATGAATCTTAAATGGTAGCCTTGTAGATATATCGGAGCGCGAGCTTTGTCTCTGTTCCGTTTCTTTATTCATGTGAAGATCGAAAGAACGTTTCCGTTTCTTTGGGGATTTTTTTTATAAGATTGGGTTGCCAAAAATTAGACTTGCAACAAATAGTATATTCGGCAGTATACCGAATACCGAATATTCGGCGAGGCCCCTGACCGAATAGCCGAATATTAGGCAAAAAGTATTCGGCTGGATTTTAGCGCCAAAAACTTGTGTTCATTTCGTGGATATCGTATTACTTTAAGTACAGTTTATTGTGCTCTCTTAGTTTTGATCTGTTTGTAAGTGTGATAGTGTGAAATTTAACAAAATATAAACAATTAAATAATTACGAACGTACTTTAATAATAAAAAAATCGATTTAGTATGGCCTTTAAAAAAAATCGCCTATATGGGCATACTTCGAGGATGATGTAAATGATAATATGAATATATACGTAATCAATCGATTTTAATTTTTCATTTTACCAATTATTTCTCTATGACAAAATATATTATTTAAGTATTCGGTATTCGGCCGAATAATATGCAGATATTCGGTATTCGGCCGAATATAATAAAAGCAGCCGAATAGGCCGAATACCGAATAATAACCGAATATTCGTTGCAAGTCTACCAAAAATACAACTTTGTTGCGTTAAAAACATTTATGGCTTGAATCAACCATTATGTTCATATTTTGATTTAAATATCCATGAATTCAGGCATCTTCACACCTTTTAGAGCTTCTTAAAGCTTGGTAGATTTACCATTACATAAATTTAAACAGTGTGTTAAGACACATTTAATAAGTAGAAGTTATAACACCGTCAATGAATTCCTTAATGACAAAGTTGCATGGAACCAATATGCTTTGCTTCAGCTGTCCACGAGATAGATAAGCGACATATTGTAATATTTTTTGTTTTGAAAAGAGCATCTGCTGAGTTTTTTGCCAGCTCTTCTCAGCAGAATCAGCATTCCGAACCGGTGGTAGGTTCTCGACTTGTCATAAGAGCCACAAGTTGGCATACCTACATGAAATAAATATTATTGAGTTTTGAATATTTTTAAGATCCGGGCTTTGTGCCGTGGGAGTAGACACAAATGTCAAATTATGTGTGCTGTGGTAAATAAGTGTAACAATTCTCCTTACAAGTCGACCTAACAGTTAAATGCTAATCCTGCGAGATGAATCGCTGCTATGCAGAGCAGTGGGTCAGGCGACAAGGCACCGAACCGGTCGCCTTACGCGAGTGTTTCAGTGAACGAGCCGGAACGGGTTATAGGTTTGTTTGCGTGTTACATAAAAGCGTTTCGTTGCATTATTTGAGTTATGCAGCTTTTTACTTCATTTGTTTAATTTATTTATTTTATGGCAATCTTTACTTCTTTATCAGCCGAAAGACGTCCACGGCTGAACAAAGGTCTCTTGCATGAACTTCCGCAGAACTCGGTCTTGCGCCGCCTGAATCCAGCGGCTCCCTGCGATTCGTATGATGTAATCGCTCCACTTAGTAGGGGGTCTGCCAACACTCTTCTTGTGATCTCTTATGAACACAAACCGGTGCCGTTGGGCTAGTTCCGGAGGAAATAGACCCCAAAACTACGCGCACCTCACTAGCAGATAAGCCTGCTTGTGCCATAGGAAGCTGCCCTCTTCCCAAGATCGCGTAAGAGATGGAAAAAAACGTATGCGTACCTAAGCCATAAAAAGGATTAATCTATTCAACCCCAACTTTCTACAAGTCCTAAGTCCTACACTGCCGTCCACAAGCTATACTGCCGTTAACTACCAAGACCATATTTCCTAATATAAACCCAAAAGCATTTAAATTATGGTTTATATTAGGAAATATGGTTTTGGTAGTTAACGGCATTATAGCTTGTGGACGGCAGTACAGCCTAACCTAACCACCAAGCCAACAAGGCATTTCATATTATAAGTAACAACTTAGGTAGATACCTTAAATGTTGTAACACTGGTAAAGTAGGTTATATTAAATAACAGTGGTTAAGTATAGTAATCATAAGCGAACATAAACTGCCGCGTTCAGTTCTTTTACTATTCACTACGAGATATTACCAAGTCTGAAATGCAGTAAAACTGGTCCAGTGCCAGTTTTATTCGACTATTCGAATTGTTATGTGAACTTTATGAGTCATAACAGGACCATATAAAAAAATTTAGTCATCACACATGCCTAATAGCTCAACTGAAAGAATATTTTCTACGCATATTTCAGTTTTGTTGATGTACGAGTAAGTTTTCTTTACGCAAAACTTTACCTACACGCAATACTCTGGCCCTAATGCATATTAAATGAAATTAAGAAATGAACAAACATAATTTAGTTATGCATTGCAAGAATACCCAAATGCCTATATAAGTCAAGTGATTATTCGACAGGCTATTGAGACAGTTTCCGTTTGAGAAGGTTATTATTAACAAATACATAACCGAAACTATTTAACCGTGTAATTTATAGATCAATTACATCATGATTTTCAACCGATGGAAACACTTACGTATTGGGTAAGTTCGGACGTCGCATTACATTCAGGGATTGGTAGGTACATCGGAAAACGGCAATATCTTGCCGAACAATATATCGATGATCATAAGAACTAATATGTTAAGCGAAAATAATCTGAATTTTGATATTTTCAACAAATATTTTCCATGGCTATAGCGAAACTACCCCGTTTTTTTTTTATATTCCGCAGGTGGAAATGCTTGTTACGCATTCCTTTCGAGAGTCGTGAAGCCATATAAGATGAGTTCGCGGCTCTCGAAAGGAATGTGGGACTCCTGGTTTCCCAGCCAGATTCCAGATTCTGCTGTGAATCAATCTAATTAGTAGTTATCATGACCAAAAGTCATGAGTGTCGTCAATGAGCTGACCTTTGCTACACATTGTGTCGATCTGTCTGTCGCGCCGGCAGATGGTCGCGGTGCCGGCCCGCGCGCGGCACGCCCGTGATAACACACTAAACTATTCTATTGTTGATATCGCGCTTGATACGAAGCGCATCTGTGGTGCACTTCTCTAGAAAAGCTAAAATATGACGAATGCAATTGGGTATTTGACTCAGCGAATGAATATGATTTGACTGTTGTCAAAATGTTCATTAATTACTTCGATCACAGAAAAATCTGTGATCGAAGATTAATTACAATCGAAAATGTACCTAAACCTAACCGACTGAACCAACGGGCGCCATTGACAATGACTTATATACCTATGTAAAGCGAGATTTTCGGCTATTATTAAAACTAAATAGGTACCGAAATTAATTTGACTATCAAACTCATTGCGATTATAAAAAAATAAGAAAAAAGTGCATCCCTCTCAATAAAAATAGCACTCTTTGTATTTAAATATTAGCATTTTGGATCGGAACGTTTTTTTCGTGTACGAACCGTCCTTCATTCATGTAATTATGCCCATTTTCCTTCATGAAAACAAAGATTTGAGTGCCAGATTTAGAATTTTTTGTTAAGTGTGTCAACTTTGGGAACCATTGCCGTAGCAGATAACATTAGCTGGCATGTCCGACACCGACATTACTGCTACGGCCTATACGGTCCTGGTACCGCATTAAGTATTTCATCAGGAAGCTGCGTTTCCTCTCAGATGATTTGACGTTTTTTGTTTAAAATAAAGAATAATAATAATTCAAATTAAGTTTACTTTATCTACAAGTTTTATTAAATTCCTGAGAAATACTAGTACATAAAGGCTGCTCCGAGCGACACGCCTGTAGTCAAACGTGAAAGGTCAGTGTCGCGCACAAATGATGCGGCCTTGTGAGACAATGCCTTTCCCACCGTTACATTAAAACACATAATACATCATTATATTACCACACTCGTAAGCTCTACAGATTACTTTATTATAGGACACTACTGACTGATGCAGTGGTGGTTCCACCGGCAGGCTGTGTCGGCTGGAGCCTAGGGCGGCAGATTTTAAGGGCGGCTTTGGGGCTAAAATGTTTATTTGCCTAAATGTTATTCTACAACGTGGAACAAAAGGGGGGTATCAACCCTGAAGGAGGTCAATGTACTCATGTTTCGACCTATGTTCCTTGGCGAAAGTTGTTCAGTTTCATGAACACATTGACGTCCTTCAGGGTTGATACCGCCCTTCTATTATATCTGTATAAATACATACGTACGTATTTTAATATGTTACCTATAAAAATGTACCTACCCCAAAAACTATTTCTTGTGCAATCATCGTTGGATTGTTAAAATAATCTAAGAAGTGACACAAAATTGTATAAGTCTGTAGGGGCGGTATTTGAACCACTTGCTGCCTAAAGCCTCTTACCTAAGCATTAAATTTGTCAAGTACCTACAGATTGATCGTTTACCTAATCGGTTAATCGGTTTCTCATAAAGTGTAACAAAAAGAAGGCCACAATCCGCCTACGTCACTGCACCTAACACAATCGCGTGAATTGACGAGTTTTTTTCGTCCGAATGTTGACGTTGCGATGTATATATGTACTAACGTTGACTTTATACTCCAAGGTACTAACCAATAAACAAACAATTATATATTACAATGCACACAAAACATAACATATAGAACAGGTAGATACATGCAATAACTGATTATGGTCATTAGATTGCAAGATCGGCGACGCGGCAGATCACAGCTGCTGCGGTTACGGCGGAAGCGTGGATAATGGCGACGAGATGATCGCTTTTACAATGGTGTTACCTCATTGAACATTATACGTTATATCTTCTATACATAAAAAAGACTTGTCCTGACTGACTGATTGATCGACTGGTCTATCAATGCACAGCCTAAATTACTGGAGTTAGAAGCTTGAAATTTTGACAGTAGGTAGTTTCTTTTTATGACGTAAACACCTAGTAAACACCCATTAAGAAAGGATTTTTTGAAATTCCACCCCCAAGGTTAAATAAGGGATAAATAAAGGGTTGAAGTTTGTATGAAAATCCCTCATTCTTCAGTTTACATCCATGAAAATTGGTAATTTGACTTGTAAATGAAAAAAGTGTTTCATAGTTTTTGAAAATTCCACATAGGGGATGAATGTTTGTATGAAACTTTGTCATTTTTCAAGCTATATTCTATTAAATATAGAAATATAATTCATGAAAATTGGTATTTTGCCTTTCGATTAAAAAAAATACGCGATTCACAGTTTTTGAAAATTTTATTCAAAAACTGATTCTTAAATCACCCGTTTGGGACTCTCCGAACTCGACAAAAATCATTATTTCAAGTTTCACGAATAGATTTCAGGAGGTTCTCAATTCATCGCACATATTTTTATTTAGTTCCTGCGGGAATTAAAAAAACCTCCACGCGGACGAAGTCGCGGGCATCATCTAGTAATTTATAAGTTGGCGCAACTAGTTACTTAATTTTCTCAACTAGGTACTTAATATTTATTAGATACCATTAAATGATATCTTGCACTAACTAATAAGTGGATAAATGTGGGAAAAACTCGTTGCAATCTCTCCGAAGTCCGGAAATAGACTCGCGTCCGTAACGATCTCGTTTCTAACTCGGTCACCGGTAATCGATTCGATATCGATGTTTAGACGCGATTACATGATGCATCGATATAAAGTAAGTATAAAAGGTTATTGTTCCTTCAAGATTATTAAAAAAAATCTTTTACTGTAATAAATAAAGATAAATAAAATTGTAGTGTCTGATTTTGAAAGATGGAGAAAGAGGAAAGTAGGTATATTATATTAAATCTTTTAAAAAATTTATATTCAAGCAGTGATAGCAGCCTAGTGGTTAGGCCTGCGATCTCCTATTCCGAGAGTCGCGGGTTCGATCCCGGACACGCACCTCTGACTTTTTGAACTTAAGAAATAATAAGTCAGGAAATGTAACTGCGTTAAAAAAAACCACCCAACCAAAGCCATGTGGTGTCTAGCGCGTCATCAGTCGGAAAAGTGAGCACTCAACAAATTTTCGCGTCCTTTACTAATATGCGAATCACAGCCTCTTATTTTGAATCATACGACGTTTTGGTTTGAAGTAGGGCCACTTTTTGTGTGGAATTTGTTCTGAATTAGAGTTTCTGACTTATCATTTATTCGTAGCCTATACAAGTCTATAATCCTTCTCTGAAAGGAGACCAGCCCCCCGATTCAGACCCTTCCGATAACTTATTTGTCGATCGATTCGGTGTGTTACCGTACGATAACATATATTTCGCTCGCTCTGAATCCACACGACAAAAAGAGATCGATATCTAACCGTATCGACACGGTATGTAATCGAACAGGTCTGAATCGCCCTGCTGCACTCAGTAGTGAGCCGTTCATCGGTTACTGATGAAGATGATGAATTTTCACTTGCTGACAATGCTGAAAATCGAACCCGAGACTTCGCTACCAATACCACTGGGATTTAGAACTCTTTATAATATTTAATGGAATAGCATTAGAACCCGTTTATGTTTATGTTATGGTGCATAAGTGGCGTAGGTAGGGTGATTTCGCCGGTTGGCGACCGATTAGCGGGATATTCAACTTTACGTCAATATTTAAGTATGTTGCACCCATAGCACATGTATTAAAGTTATATGACGGGGTCCTAGATATTGTCAAGTTATATTTAAAAGTAAAAAAATAAGAATTACAGTTGTGAAAACATTTTAAATTGAATTAATCTTAAAAACTATGTGAAATGCTAGTTGGCGACCACTTTTGCTAGTTGACGACTGCCCCCTTATCTAGTTGGCGACCTCTCGATTTGCTAGGGAAAACTAAATTTGATTAATTAAAAATAAAAAATATGAACGTGTTAATGTTTAAAAAATAATTATTATTCATGCTTTATTATTCATACATTTAATAAATTATTAAAACACATTTTTTCATGAGATCAAAGGTACACTTTAATATTCAAGCTTAAGCTTAAATGAATCTTAGCAAGTATAATACATTTTCCTACACAAGTACAAAATTAAAAATATCACTTTAAACAACAATTACAAAAGTTTAGAATCAAATCATCAGATCATCAGATCTCGGGATGTTATACATTTTACATTTTTTTCTAATACCGTGTCCTCCTTCTCTTATATTTTTAAAGCACATTCCAGATCTCTTTGGGAATAAGCCGGTGTTATTTTCTAATACGGTTTGTGGAGGACATCTGTAATAAAAATTTTATATATATTAAACACCTACATTATGCAAAAAACAGATAAGATTATAAGTAGTGATTGCAAATGGTCGTAAACCCACATATTAATTTGCTCATTTTTAGTTGGCGACCACTTGATACCCATACATTTTAAGATGTTTTATAATAATAATTTGGTGGTCGTAAACTAAAAGATACACGGATAAAAATAAACAAATTAAATTGAAAGTGATTAAATTCCGAATTAGATTTGTAGTCTATAAAAAATAAAAATAAATGTTTTTCTTTCTAAATGTCTATTGGCGGCCAGGTGGTCGCCAACTGAAGTTATTGGATAATTCCAATTTCAGTTAGCGACCATTCAATTTTTTTACCTGATTTTGTATATTACATGTAATAAATGTACAAATAACGTAAAACATATATATATCCACTTAATAGAACATTAAAAAATTGACTCAAATAAATACATCACGATCTACTTACCTTGAACGCTTCACTTACTCACTATTTTTTTCGTTGTTTTGGGAACGTGTACGCGCCGAAAGTATGAGCGGCGGATTGAACTAAGATTTGTTTGCTTTCGGGTAAACACAAAGCTGCCAACTATTGTAGGTAAAACTAATAGGTCTATCCCCCTCTTTACTTAAGTGAATTTCATTTGGAAAAGAAGAATAGAATTCTTATTATTTTCGTTTTAATGCCGTAGGACCTGTTAGTGGTCGGCTAACTGACCCCGGTCGCGTAACCCCCGAAACCACCCTACCTCGTGGCGCGGATTATTAGCATTTCCAAGTGCGTACCTCTACTTGCTATGTTTTTATTACATAACAGCGCATGATACCTAATAAATATTAATAAGGGTCTACTTAGTAATGTAGTGGTAAATAGGTTCATAGAAAAAGTAACTGAGTTACACAGGGTTAAATAACTAAAAAAACACACCTTGTATGGCAACGTTCATGACATGAGATATTAAAATTTAAATAACTGTACTTATTACTTAAGTATTTCGTACTTCTTTTTTGTCTGGTGGGAGACTTTCGCTGTGGCTAGTTACCCTACCGTCAAAGACGTGCCGCAAGCAAGCGATTTTGCGTTCCGGTACGATGACGTCTAGAAATCGATTAGGGGTAGGTATGGGTTGAATGTACCTTGTCATACCCCTTCCAAGTTAGCCCGCTACCATCTTAGACTGCATCGTCACTTACGATCAGGTGAGATCGTAGTCAAGGACTATCTTGTCATCGAATAAAAAAAAACTTATCAATGAGATTAGAAAAAATATCAGAGGCCAACCTATAACCAGCCAGCAGGATCCGCCCTTGATCCATATGTAAGTTTGATACAAACGGATTGTACCACAGCCAGTGCAGCCCTGAACGCAAGAGCCCATTGTGAATGGTGAATACTTTGTATGGCAATTGGTCTTCATTAGGCCGAGACGCTGAATGCAATGAGCGCGCTGAGGAAATCCTTCTCAGACCGATTCAGATGCTAATAACATTTTTAGATGCTCTTTGTTGCTTGTTGCACGTGAAAATTTCATATAGGTATAAGCTTATAACATCATACTATCACACTAATATTATAAATGCGAAAGTTTGGTTGTATGGATGGATGGATATTTATTACTCCTTCACGCCACAACGAATGAACAGATTTGGCTGAAATTTGGAATATAGATATGTAGCTCATTCCAGGATTAGCACAAGGCTACATTTGATCGCGGAAAATTAAAAAGCGGACGAAGTCGCCGTCATCTAGTAATAGTTTGTTATCACTTGACAAATTGTCAACAAATCAAATTTTTAACACCTATAATAAAATTACTAAAAATCTTATCACCTTTTATTACCCTACTTAATGGAACATTGTGAAGTATTTGTAAATTTGATCGTCAATAACAAGAAATATCAAAAAAACGCCGGTGTTATTGAGAAACGTCGACCTTGGGTTTGCTAAGAGCTGATTGATTGGATGAGACGGAAATATCGAAGTTTTGTTACCTATTTTATATTCGTTTTGTTGGCAACAAACGACCGGCAAGGGTATTACGTTGGAATTCCTGGTGCTTCCTCTACTTAGCTGCAATCCTGGTATCGAACGTTCTAAACGGAACGTGTCTGGTAGGGGGGTGCCCAAAGCAGCAATGAAAAAGCTATGCTCGGAATATCCCAGGTTCTTTCTTCCAGGTTAGCCCGCTCCCGTCTTACACTGCTTAGTCACTTAAGCAACAGCCAGGTGAAATCGCAGTCAAGGGCGAACTAGATATCGAAAGAAAAAAAAACGCAGCCTTTTTTGTTTGAAGGGAAAACCCTAATCACGTCCAATCTCCTGGTATAGAGAGCAAACCTCGGAAACAAAGGTTTTGCTTTTGGTACGATCTCAATAGATCTCTTGTAGGGACTGCAGACTGCGTTCTTGCACGCCTGTATCCAGCTCCCTGTGCTCGTTAGAAGTCATCCATCCACCTAGCGAGGAACTGTCAATGTAGCTGAGCCAAACATCACATATGGATCGATAATAGGAGAGGAGCCCAATGTCTATCTATAGCCTGTCAGGAAATTACGTGCTAATCTACCAATTCCGTGTCGCTATTAAAAGCTACCTACTAAACAACAAAATCAGAAGAAAATTTGATAAAACATGTCTCTGTTTAACATAAGAACCCGGACATTGTTCCGGCCGATAAACAGCGTATCTTAACCGTTTCAAGCTGATAGCTCACTGCAGGTGAGCTGCAAGAGCCGCACGCGCCGAGCGTAAGGTATTTTTCATGACGTCATTCATATTTAATTTCATTGTCATATTTAAGTTTCCACCTAGTGAAGCGTCTGCCAATTCTGCGCTTTTCGGGCTATTTACCCACTTGTTCATTGAGACTTTATTTGATTACGCAGAAATACTCCGAGCATAATAGCTCTCTTCAGCTACTGAGGTATTTAGGACGGGAACAAAATATGTTAAAGTTTCCCGAAAGCTGCCCAGCCAAACATAGCACACCGAGCAAACGAGCTAAAGAATTTTAATTTCAACCATTAATTTTGCTCTGTCATTCTATTTTCAATACGTAGGTCTATTCCTAGGTCTATTTCAAAATGTTCTGCGTTCTGCGTTCAGCGCGTGCGTCCGCGGGCGGCGCGGTTGTAATCAGCAATCAGCTTAACATTCTTCGAATAGATTTTCATTTCTTGCTCAAATCTGCGATCTTACAGGCAGGTGCAGCGCAGTGCAGTTTCAGCGATGTGCATCCACGCTGCACCGAAGCGCCGCGCGCCGTCCATATCGCCCGCTATACGACGCTGAGTAAAGAAGCGTTTACACCCGACAATAGCTAGCTATAATAATACTAGTGATTATAAAAGTGATAGCTAGTTTCAATGGTGACTGACTACATACATTTATTTCCACTTTTAATTGTATTTTTAATAAATATATTGGACTAGCTGATTGAATGAGGCTTGGAATTGAGGATGACTTGATGAATTGAGGTTTTTTAAATTCCCGCGGGAACTCCCTTATTTTCCGAAATAAAAAAGTAGACTATAATCTATCTCTGTGCCAAATTTCAGCCAAATCGGTTCAGGCGTTGCGGCGTGATAAAGTAACAAACATCCATCCATACATCCAAATTTTCGTATTTATAATAATAAGTAGGATAATAAATCGATTTAATTACAGGGTAAACACGTATTTTATAAATGTTTCGTGAAGAAATATATGGATAAAATTCTATCTATGCCGATATATTCTGATGCTATTAATATAATTGTATAGAACAGGTTTTAAAGCATCGCTGGTTGGTCTAGTGGCCTAGCGCTCCAGCTAGGTTAGGTCCCAAAAACGCCTTATTTTGGGTCCATGCAGGTCAAGTACAATCAACATCGGTCTTATACCATACGCCTGATACCTCTTCTGTCTTATCGGATAGCCCATCCACACCCACGCACCAAAATACTGAGACTGGCCGATGAACGCGAACTTGAAAAGTTCTTGAAAAGTTACTGAAGATTCTAAGCTCATGGGGAAATGAAAACGCGGCTTTATAAAGTAACGGTGCCGGGATCGAATCGTGGAACAGTGGCTAAGTGGCATCAATCAATTAACTTTATACAAAGAGTTAAATGTTTTATGTTTGTAGTAGATACTTTTATACAACTTCTCTAATATGAAAAAGTAGACTTTTACTCAACAATAGGAATTTAAACCGCTTCGTAACTCTGTAGACGTGCTACTAAAAGTGTATATTAGGAGTCTCATAGACAAAATTTCGCACTTTTACGTTGTGTTTTAGAGGTTTGTATGGTGTTGGGTGATGGTGCGTATTGCTTGCTCTTCTTTATACCCATACAGATTTATCTGCTACGCCAAGATAAGCTTTTAGTTCCTTGTACATAACAGCTCTACTCTTTGTACTGTCTCATTGTCTGTCAGAATTCCTACTCGGTACCATTGACAAATATTATCTTTTCACTGATGTTATTTTAATTTATTTGAAAACAGTTGCACATATATTGCATACTAGCTGTTGCGCGCGACTCGTCCGCGTCAATTTCTGTTATTATGATCGCGATTAAGAAGTTTTTAAAAGAATATATTTTAAATATGGATAATTTTCCCCGTTTTTACAACATTTTTCACTGATGCTTCGCTCCTATTGGTCGCAGCGTGATGTAATAAAGGCTTCCTCGATAAATGGGCTATCCAACACAAAAATAATTTTTCAATTCGAACCAGTAGTTCCTGAGATTAGCGCGTTCAAACAAACTCTTCAGCTTTATATTAGTATATTAGTAACTATAGATTATATTATTGGCACGCTTGCCCCGTCTCCCGTTTTCTTTTCTATCTCGTTATATTTTTGGTAGGTAGGTACCATCTTTAATCTAGGTGATTGACCTCTGTATTGTTTTCTTTTAGAAAAAAAGAAAACAAAACAGAGGTCAACCACCTAGACAGTTAGTACCTATGAAAATAGAAAGACAATAAATAACATATCTATTTAACTGTTATGTGCAGTAATTGCACTTTTATTTGCTAAATGGCTGCGATCGGCAGATTTATTCCGAGGTCGGCGTAAACGGATTAATTAATGGACAACGCTAGTTTCACTTTCATAACTCATTATCGTACCTACCTACTTACATTTACTTTCAGAATATTTGATAGTCGAGAAATAATTACTACTGTGAGATCTACTGCACGTGTTATAACGTAAACTTGACCAGTTAAGGCCCAAGAGACGGGTCTGCCCGCGAAATTCAACTTTAATTTGGTTTTTCGCAATTTGTAAACTAATACAACAAAGTGAGCTTATGGTATTCAAATTGCGCCAATGGCAGTATTATCTTCACAGGTTTATATACTAATCTTTACGTGAAAGTATCCAGTTTAAGAAATTAATCAAAATAATGAGTTTGACGTGAGCTACTCACAAATTAGTCATTATTTTGATTAATTTCTTAAACTGGATACTTTCACGTAAAGATTAGTATATAAACCTGTGAAGATGATACTGCCATTGGCGCAATTTGAATACCATAAGCCTACTTTGTCGTATTAGTTTATAAATGGCGAAAAACCAAATTAAATTTGAATTTCGCGGGCAGCTCCGTGTCTTGGACCTTAAGTATTATAAAGTTTTACCTTTCGACGCATGGATGAATTTTAAGAGCACAACAGACTTAAAATTTCAAGTTGGACAACTAAATCGAGGATTATACTAATAGGCATAGTGACTTATGGTAACCCGCACATCTTATCAAACTAAATCGTACAACTATACACGTTTCTAATTGGATATCGATCGTATTAGAATCATAATTCCCTTCCGATGCACACAATATAAGTTGGCACAACTAAATTGTGAAACTACTTTAGTTACTACATATTAATTTAGTTGTTCGATAGTCGGCCAACTTGAAATTGTACCTATATCTGCGGTAGCGTTAACACGCGAACGAAGTCGCGAACAAAAACTAGTCTCAGATAATAGTTAAGATTTTCTATATGTAATTCTATATAAAAAAGGTGACTGTCTGACTGACTGATCTATCAACGCACAGCTCAAATCACTGGACGGATAAATATTATGACGTAGCCCTCCGCTAAGAAAATATTTGTGAAAATTCAACCCCTAAGGGGGTGAAAAATCGAACTTAACGTGAGCAAAGCCTCGGGCAAAGGCTAGTTTTATATAAAACCATTGGACGGGAAAACAAATTTAAATGATTGACATCGCAATAGTTGTCGCAATCGATGCGGCGACGACTCGGCCGCTTCTTGTACTGTATCTGCTAGGTACCTACCATCACAATTGGAATTTCAATTGCGATGAACTCCACGTTGCTCAATGCCCGACCTCTTGCTTGGGTCTTCTACGAATTTTACATTTAAATTTTTCATTCAACTGTCATTCTCTATATTTATCTACCTATATAAATAGAATACTAGAAATGATGCCCGGACTTCGACGCTAGTTAAGGGTTTTAAATTCTCGCGGGTATTCTTTAATTTTCATGTAATAGGTAACTAACGTAACTATATGTGCTAATCTGATGTTACCTATAAGCTATTATATTGTAAAGTTTCATCAAAATCGTTCAGTAGTTTTTTTCGTGAACGAGTAAAAAACATACGAATGAGTAAATATTAGCAGGATAGTACGTTAAAGATGTACATGAAACTATCTAGGTATGTGACTCCGGTGTTTATGAACAAGTTATCCGCGAAGTTTAAAAAAAAATATCGTTGAAATCGTGAGCAAATAAATTTTATTTTCAAGATTCTAGTTCATAACTTTGTAGACGTGATTTAAACCGCAGATAGACGGACAAACAAACAGACTGTCGGACGGGCTTGTTGTTTTAATATGGAACCCTAAAGAGGAAAGTTGGCACCAAAACCACCCCAGCTACACTAAAGGATTCGATTGGTTGGAAATTCCAAATGGGTTTTAATCCAACAAAAAATATTACATCTAAATATGATGATAGGAGTCACGTCCACGAGAACTAGTTTCACCAGTTTTTTTTTTTCAATGTTAGGTATAAAATATCGACCAAAACATTGCTTCTAATAGCTACTAGTTTACGGTATTTGTGTTTTGTATGGTCATTGGTCCCGAATATTTTTTGAGAGCTTCAAATGCAGATCACAGATAATAACATTTACGGCATCGATGTACAAGTACAGAGATCTTACAAAAAATAGATTTAAAAAATTAAAGAACAAATCTCAGCCCGAATTAAGAAATTTTAAATACTTACTACTCTCGTTAGTATGACCTAGCCACTAACAGATATTTACAAAATAGCCGTAGCGCGCTCGTAAAATAATAAAGACATGACCAACCAAAGAAAGAACATTAAACGTAAACGTGCTCAAAATCCAAATTAAAAACGCTGTTTACCTTCTCACATCCGGCTCCGAGTCGCCATTCGCCGATATAATAAATAATTTTATTTATTAACACGTTTAGAACACAACACCGAAACACTACAGTATAAAAAGTTGATGCACCACAGTTCGTAAGTTTCGCGGTAAACGCTTGGACGCCCGTGAACGTACGTTTCTCACCACGCTCGCTGGCCGACTGGCGACTGGACTCGTCCAGTTTATACTGCTCATGATTTTCATTGAGATAATTGCACTCAAACAGAGCACTGGTTCAGAAGACTTTATAGGATACTTAGCCAGTGGAGTATGGAAGCCGAGACACACAAAATAACGTCACAGCTACGGCAAACTTATGAACCTACAGATGCAGTCTAAAAGGAAGCGTTTTTATTCTCAAACGCGCGGTTCCTATCCAAGAGATTATTATCACTCCGTTTTAGTTCCTATATTCAATCTATCTGTAAACTGTCGATACGTTGCCTAGCAACGTTGTTAGTAATCAAAAAGTCCCTAAAATTTTTGATAAATATAACAAGGTGCTAGGTAACTTATCAGCAGATTATAGATAGATCGAAGGTACACAAGCACGCACAAATATACGGCAACACAGGTACACTTTCTATTCCCTCACTCTCATAGTCCATTAGGAAAACAATCTAACACGTCCAAAGAGAGATTACACACTCGTCTCTATGTCTAGATAGACGCACTGCAAGATGTCTACATAGTTGCCGTTTGGAAGGAGTTCAATTGTAGTATGACACAAGTGTATCGCAACTGCCAACTGCAGTTGTGTCAACTGCAATAGAACTGCAGTTTTGCAGTACGGCGACAGTTCTCGACATGACGACAGTTGTCGAACATGACGCTTATATATCGATGGAGGAGACGAGATGTTTTACACGGCGGCATTCCCTAGCAAATAAAGATTTCGTATATCTACTTAGAAGAAATACCGCAACATCCTGTGTATTGCAAGATGGAAGCCATATTGTACACGCCTCAAGATTTTTGTAGCCACAAAAAAGGAGACAAAAAAACAGACATACAATAACGTAGCGAGCTGAATTTAAAATATCGTATGTGCATTGTAACATGTTTTATGTCCATCATTATTTTTAAATTGATATGCTTGGCTGATTGAAATATTTTTTTATTTATTTAACAAGACAGTCCTTCACTGCGTTATCGCCTGATGGTAAGTGATGATGCTAAGATCAAATGTAGGTCTCCCACTGGCCACTCAGCATCCCTATATTTACTATGTACTCTGTTCGTTCCGCTGCTATGATTTTTCGCGTTGGAAGTATTCTAACAGCCTCTTTCGGACATGCTTCAAGATGTGATCCTACTATGCTTGTGACGTCATACGCTGTCTGGTTAAGCCTTAACTGCTCTGAAATTTTCAACTTTCGTGACGTATTGATTTAAATAAATAAACACGCAACACGTCAATTTCATTCGTTTTATTCAATATTCGATTCAAATAAATTAATATAATAATTGATATAATCATTATTATCTAACAATAGCATTGTTGTTAAGAAATGTTAATCATGGTTTTTACTTAAAGTTTTATGTTAGAATCGGTGAAAATGGTTAAAACTGATTAACATTTTGTGATAACAAGTCGTCAATATTGTAATAAAAAAAAGGTTAGTTTGTATTAAATTTTCCGTTTTACCTCTTTGCAGTAATATTAAATACATTAAAAACTACAAAAATAAAACCACATTAAAAATGCTCACCCCCATTCTTAATGGCCGGTTTACATTATTCGAGTCGATAGTTAGTACTGTACTATACTGAAAACTGAAAGGTCGTCGGTTATTAACACAAGCTGTTGGTGTGTAGAGGGGAATAAGTGTTAGTTATAATCAGCATTTATAAAATATTCATTAAAAAAAATCGACGGTGATGGCTTTAAATTATTGCCTTAAGTATAATGAGAATTAGGAGTGTATGACGCAATTTTAATTTAAAACCTCTCTTGTTAATATTCGTGCACAAAAAGTACCAAACTTTATTTATACGTAAAAACCAGCTACGTCAAAGAACACAAGATCGTAAAACAGAAAACTTTAAACACCTTACAAGTGCTAATTAAAATTACTAGCTAACTAGTAATTTTAATTAGCACTACAGACGTGATGTTTAATTTTCATCAATAAATTATAAAATTATCCTAAAAATTCACACTACAAAAAACATAAAATCTAAAATAAGACACGGTCTTAAAGTTCAGAATCCTCACTAAGTCATTTTTTTAAATGAAACACTACGTATCCAAAAGATTCATACAACACGTATGAGATTCCAAAATGGAGGATTAGTTATAAAATTTTATAAAATGTCGAAAACACACATCTAAATTGTATATTTGGGTATATTTATAGCAAAAATAGCGAGTTTATTTACAAATTTTTAACTCACACAAGATCTTACAAAAATTTATCGGGCTAGCCAGATACGATTAATTTATAACGTGAGACAAATTGGTAAAAAATTCAATAATATATAAAATTAATATTAAAAAAATACAATAATATATAATTATAAACATGAAGTACTAAATATACTGCCATTTTATATGTATTATGGGGTTAAAAATATTCAAAAAGTTGGGCTTATGTTACCATGTTTTTAGGCACAATAAGAAGGCCAATTTTATAAAATGTTCAGTTATTTTACACACAATGCACGATTACTTATTACCCTGGAAAAATGTACACGAATAACGGCCATGACATTTTGATTGAATTAATGTATATAATTTTTACACTAACTTACACATAAAGAGATTTTTTAGTAGGAAACTTTCTTTTGATTACGCTTATTGGATTATTTTGACTTCATACTGATTACTGAAACATTAATCTTTGAAAGACACAAAAATGACAGTCCTTGAAAAGCTTCTGACTATCCAAATGTAATCCAGATGTAATCACCATGACAAATAAATAAACCGAGTATTACAAAGTAATTAGAACGTTGTCCTTTAATAACATAATATTGTGAGTATGACCGATTTTTGATTACGTCTAATTCTAAAATGTCTAAAAATAAAATGTCATAGAGTCACTCTCAAAATCAGTCACAATTCATACTCTTGTTCATACTTAATAAGCCAATATATACTTATAAATATAGAAGTATTAAACGTTCTATACACCATTTTGTTAAAAAAAGTTCTGTAACAAATAACGAAGCTTCAATGTAGCGGAGAATATAAACGTGTACAATGTTATATAACATTTTAAAACTATTAGGAAACAATATAACTAGTTATGTGTGGTTATCCTACTAAATGTTTAACGTACATATTAATTTGCACTTTCAGGTCCGCGGAATGTTATTCTAGACACGCAACATTGGATTATCGACGGAGAATTATTACACTATAGTCTGCTCATTTAGAAGTTACCAAATACAGAAATGACTAACGACTCATATCAATACAAAATTACAATTTACTTACCAAAAATATACCTACTGATTTAGGTATCCAAAGATTCTAAATCGCAGAGATCTCAATAATGTCATATATATAAAATTGATGAAATAATAATATATTTGTCAAATATTAATCACAATTGAATAGAAAAAAAAACACAGCCTATTATGTGTATTTTGTTACATACAAAAATTTTTGTCCAATTTTTTTTACTTTAGACACAAACTTAATTTTTTTGTAGTAAAATACTTAATTTCAGGCAAATTCGATTCGATTAGAATTCGATAGATAGCGAGTCATTTATCGTTTAGATCTACACATTATTTGCATTGTGGTACAGTAACATTTTATCACTGGTATAAGGCTATTAATATTACGTATGTTAAGTAGAAAAATGTAGAAAGACTACTATCAGTTGTATTAACCACATGCGTATACAGTATTCTACTGATTCTGATGGATTAATATAAAAGGAATTAGCGTATAGTCATTATGAGTAACTTTGGACCACTTTAAATAACAATTACATAAAAAAAGCACAATTTACTGTATGAATCCTGACAATTTCAAATAAAGACGAATAGTATTGGTCGAAAGTTAAATCGAATTTGATCTTTGAGATCATCATGAAGGTGAGGAGTGGGGTCCTTAATACCCAATTTTGGGTAACATTTATTTACAAATCCTATAGAATAGAATCCGTAGTCACTAGTCAGTAGGTCAGACATGCGCATTTACCATATATTTTATATTCAGATATATGCAGATTTAAGAAAGAACAATTATTCATGGTTTAGTCCAAAGTTACAACGCTAGTCCAATTTAATCCAATATAATTAATTTATAATTTAGCATGTCGATTTTCAATTTCAAAAGTTTATAAAAAACCTTGATTCAATGAACTAAAGCAGTCAACCTATTCCAAAAAGGTTTATTTACTATGTAAATAATGTGTCATACATTACAATCATAATTTAATGACTACCACCATTAATATTAATAGCGGAATCCAATACAGCACGCGTACGTGATGTTGGGTGTTTCCAAACCCACTTGATCCCATGTTGATACCACGAAATTGGTAGCAAAAGTACCAGGAGAGCATAAGGTATTAGGAGTAGAACGTCAACACGGCGGCGTGGTTGCCCCTCACGAGGAGCACCCGTTGCCCCGCCGTTGCTAGCGCGGCGAGCCACGCGGCGTACAGCGCGGGCGGCAAGCCCCTCCTCCTGGGCATCGGTTGCGTCACACACACTAGCCTCGCGCCGCTGCTGTGCTCGCCGATCAGTTCCCGTACACGCAGATATCGATTAGTGCGCTCACGAGCCGCTAGGAGATCTGCTTCCGTGATGCCCACTGGCGGTACAATAATTTATTCATTAATAACGTTAACGAACAGATGTGACCTGATAATATAGCCAAGTATTCAGTCAAATTCCGAAGAACTGAATAAAAATAAAGTAAGTATTTTATAAATTATGTAAATATTATATTAGGTATACTAGAGATAAAAATAAAGTAAAATTAATTTTCTGAAGATAATTAATAAAGAATCATATTTTTTGTGCTTACTGTTATCATTAGTGTCATCGGGTGACTTGAATGGCGCGATGAGGTCGTCAAAGTACGCCAGCGTGGTGTCTTTCGGCTTCTTCGTGATGTCCGGAATCATCTTCAACGCTGAGTAGTCGATCCGGAACTTCGATAATAGGGACGCCATACTGAGAGCAAAATTTAAAATAAAATTGTAGGAACTGAACTGTCGGCAATCGATCGGCCAACTATGGCCAGTATGGCGCTCTTAAATAATACGTCACTCAATAAGTCTTTGGTCTGACCTATAGATGGCAACACTTTTGACAAAACCATATGATTGCAGAGTAGTAGGATCCTTCAGATAACACGTGTCAAAATTTGGCGTCGTTCTGACAATTAGTTCAAAAGTTAGAGCGGATTAAGTAACCCAAGTTCTTAATTGTGGTTTTGTCAAAAGTGTTGCTATTTATAGGTCAGACCAAAGACTTATTGAGTGACGTGTTAAACTTAAATAACTCTCCAACCCCCATTCAACCATATTCTATCGTTCCTTACTTGCGTTCCTCGATTTCCATCTCGGTGTTCTTGTTAGCGAGCGTGAACACGCGCAGCGGACACGCGGCCCACGCGCGCCGCGTCGACAGGATGTACGGCAGCAGCAGCGTCAGACCTGCACACAGCAGCAACTGAGCAAACACGCACGCACAGCGTGTACAAATACGTGCGCATATACTATACGTACGCAGCAAACGCGCGCACACACAGCTTGTACAAATACACGTGCACATGCTATTTGCTGCAACTACGTACATACGTGCGGAGAGAAACGGAAAAAGGATTAATTTTAATGGTAAAATTATTAGCTCTTAATACTGACGTTTTGTTAATTATTTTATTGTACAATGGACATCTAACTGTTGGACATAGGTCTTTTGTATAGACTATTATATGCCTCCGTCTTGCACCGCCTGTTTTCTGTGTTTTCTTGCGACTCTTCTGATGTCGTCGGTCTCGGGAGTCTGTCAGCACTACTCGCAGACAGACGTGCACTCTTTGGTACGAGGTCAGGTCTCTAATTTCCATCGATCTTTCGAAATTCCTTCGGTTCCTTTGGGAATTGCCACTTCGGCATCACGATTTGATGAGCACGATTGGTAGCTCTATTTCTTAGAGCTCCGAGCACAGCTCTCTCCATCACTCGCTTATTATTATTATTAAATAAATAAAATACAATAAAAAATCCTTCATCATCGATTGATAAAGAAGAAGCACTTACCGCCGTCATCGTACAGCCACCAGACGTCCACAGTACCGGATTGCTTCTTGGTGAACTGCTCCACGGACGTGAAGGACGACACGCGCCGCGTGCGGCCCACGATGCCAATGCGGCGGACCACGTCGCTCAGAGTCTTGCTGCAATGTTCGAACAATCGATAACCACGCAATGTTTAAAGCCTCAATAGCCCAACGGTTAAAGGTGCAGACCGAAAACTGAAAAGTCGCAGGTTCGATCCCCACCCGTTGCACTATTGTCGTACCCAATCCTAATACAAGTTTTCACTTATTTGGAGGGGAGGGGAGAATATCAGTCAAGTTCAGCTTGGCTGATATTCTTAAAAAAAAACGAATCCAAAAACGAAAACGAATGTTGCTGCATAAACAACGGCTGGATCATGCTCGTGAACGGGTGCCACCAACGGGAATGGGTCGGGTCTACTTTCTGCCCGTCTTAACATGTATTAGATTGTATGTAGGTATGCATTTTTGAAAATTCATTGTATACATAGCATAGTTTTGTTATCTATTGTAAAAAAAATTTTTTTGAAAAGAGCAACCGCCGAGTTTATTGCTGGTTCTTTTTGGCAGGAAGGGCATTCCGAACCAGTGGTAGATTCAATGACCATTCAAAAGCTGTTGTAAAAGTTTATTTGAATAAAAAATATTTCTATTCTAAAAAAAAATCTATTCTATTCTAAAACTAGCGGTTTTCTAAGTTTTAATGTCCGTATAGGCCAGCATTCACTAAAATACCATCTCGATATCGAACCACTCCAGTGAAACAGCTCACTTCAAAAGCAAACTCGGTTCAACTTGTGGAACTACAAACATGGCTTTACTAAATAGCACTGCTACAGACTAGACTATCCTGTCTAATAATATGTAATATTTATTTATTTATTTTTATTTTTATTTTTTATGTACATATAAAAATTTACAAGACAACATATATTAGAAGAAAAAGACATCGGTGAATATTCCTATAGGTACACGTTACCTCTCTTTGGGCTGTTTCTGGAACTTGCCGGCGGGGTCGGGCGACACTTTGGGCAACTCTCCCGACGCTATGGACACGTCCGACAGACTGCTGCCTGGATACACATTGTAGAAAACATTGTTGACTCCGAAAAAATATACATTTTTCTTTTAATAAATACGCCTTTTGCTTAATTTAATTTAAGTAGAGATATCTGCCCATTCATTAATTGCACATTAATTTCATTGAGTAAGTTTTAAATTGATATGATTGCTACATATTAGTAAATATGTATATAAAAAAATTGTTCTACCCAAAACCGTGCTTGACAGATTTTAATTAATTGAAACAATTTTTCTTTTCTTTGAAGGAAATAATATTATGAAAAGAATAATTATTATTTTTCATATTCGTCGGTCCTTATTCCTAAGAATTCTTAAATTTATTTAATTCAACTTACCCCTAGATTGGGTGTTCAAGCTTTCAGTAGATTTCGAATCCTTGCAGCTGTCGCCCATTGAACCTGAGAGAATAAAATTCAACATTACTACAAGGATTCATATAAATAGTATACAATGTATACTATACAGTGTAAACTATACGTATGGACCCTTGCTATGCATAAGTCACGATCCAGTATAAGACGGTAGCAGGCTAACTTGGAAGGGCTGTTTTAATTAATTAAACTAATTAATTAGCCGGTTAGTGGTGTTGATTTAAACCAACACCACTAACCGGAACCTTACTTTATTTACCAGAAAATGTTCGTGTATACTAAATGGGTGAAACCAGTACAGGATAATTAGAGTGCAATATAAAATCTAAAGGCTTTTTACCATGCCGTGTTATAAATCCAATACATACATAAGACATCAGTGGAACCATGCGGAGAAGTCCCATTAAGAAGTGCCAACTGTTAAGACCCATACTCACGCAAAAACCCGGAGTTACCCATGCATGTATAATTCTTTGAGTGTTAGTGAGATTCATGTACTTATGCGAAAATCCAAAGCAAATATGCAAGCGATCTATCGGTTTTTCATCAGCCAATTTCGACAATCATGAGTTTTTCAACTTCGGCAATCATGAATGACTGGATCAGAGAATATACCAGATTGCTGTCATGTGAACATCAGTCATCTCGTAAAACGTAAGTGACATTGTGAGTTGATGTTAATAGAGAAAAATTCACTGTCCGCGAGCGGCGCATTTAGACCGACAACTTTTTAGTTCAATATTCCTTCAAGTATTGTTTACGATTTTGTTTAAACTTTAAATTAGTTTTTGCTCAGGACTTCGTCAGGGTGGAGTTACGTTTTTAAAAATCTTTTTAAAAGTCACGCGGAAGTTCTCTGTTATTATTTTTTTCGGGATAAAAAGTACCATGCAATACCCATGCAAAAGAATCACGTAGATTCGTAACTCTGTTACGGCGTGATTGAAGGACAACCAACAAACTAAACACACTTTCGCATAAAGGTATTCGACACCTGTGAAGCCAGTCTAAGCGTTAGGTCAGTGCAGTTATACGCGAAAGTCCAACGCGGCCATGCAGCAGTGTCCGGCGAGCCGGGCGGCCAGTGCGGGCGGCCAGTGCGGGCGAGCGGGCGGCCAGTGCGGGCGAGCGGGCGGCCAGTGCGGGCGAGCGGGCGGCCAGTGCGGGCGGCCAGTGCGGGCGAGCGGGCAGCCAGTGCGGGCGGCCAGTGCGGGCGAGCGGGCGGCCAGTGCGGGCGAGCGGGCGGCCAGTGCGGGCGGGGTACTCACGCGAGAGCGCGGCGAGGTCGCGCGAGTAGCCGTCGTCGAGGTAGGCCTGCAAGTCCTCGTCCAGCGCGTCGCGCGAGAACAACCCACCTTCCACGCGCAGCAGCGCCAGCGCCATGTGCAGGTCCAGGGCTTTGCTTTACACGGAAATATAGGGTTCAATTTCAATTTATTCATTTGAATCGGACAACAAAAATCCATTTAGGTTAGTAACAATGAAAGCTTATCACTATGTTAGTACTTAGGTTAGTAATAATATAACAAAAACATAATATCTATGTTAGTGCCTGCCTAACTAACATGGATTGAGTAAGTATATTAATCAGAGGGCCAGCAATCATGCGCAGGATGCCGTTGCTGCTTCCACGGATCCTGCTCAGCAGCGAGGCAGTTTTCTTACTCCATGCATGCACTTTAAATTTTTGCGGAGCACGCTATTTTGCTCCTTTACAGTTTAGATATGCGAACATAAAATAGCAATAATAATAATGTCCTCCCAACCGATCCGGTCACGGCGGCCAATCTCCACATAGATCAGCCATCTGCGCGGGAGATATTATAGTGCGCAATTGGCATTGTCGATCAACAGTCCTTCAGATAACAGACATCCTAAATGTAGTATATTGACTTTTGATTTTTTATGAATAGTGGGCAAACGAGCTGGCGGATCACCTGATGTAAAGTAATTACCGCGGCCCATGAGCACTTGTTTTACCAGAGGCACCACCAATGCTTTTCAGGAATTTATTGGTCCGCCCCTTGAATAACCCCATATCGTAATTAAGTGGGAACACTGTCGAAGGTTGATGTTTCCACAATTTGGTAGTACGTGGAAAACAGATCTGGAGCAACGGATGGTCGAAGTGCTCCAGGCACCCAGGTGGTGAGGGTGATCTTGATAAGGTTAAGAATACATTTAGCGGAAAAACGAAGGAATTATTTTATTATTTCAACAACATACTGGACTGGATTTCCGCTTCATTTTTTCCTGACAATAATATTCCTATTTCCTGGATATGAATTTCGCTTACGGAAATTCAAATTTTTCCCTGTTTGTAACCTTCTTTTCTGCGAGGCCGTGCCGTTAACGACTCATTCTATAAGTTATCGGCTTTAAATAATAACTCATGGAAAAGGTTTGCTATAAATAGTGGTTACGCACAGCATCCGATCCGAATCCGAGATTTCTCAATCCGAGGTAGCCGGAGTAATTTTTCTATGAAGGGTTACGCACTGGATCCGAATTTCGTTTTGCAAATTCGGAAAATAAAATTCGGATCTAGTGCGCAACCCTTCATACAAATAGTCCAACAGCTGCTTCGGATCGAGAATTTTTGGATTGGATGCAGTGCTAAAGAGCCTTATTCGGAGGGGAAAGGGGAGAATTAGTAAATTAAATAAATAGAAGGTGAAATTACTCACTGCATAACATCGACGTAATCCGCCAGCTCGTTGCGGTCGCACGTCCGCCAGTCCTCTTTGAAGCCCATCATCAGGATGTTGGGCTTCAGCTTGCCCACACCACTAGCCTGAGAACAGTCATCATCATCATCATCATCAGCCACAATACATCCACTGTTGGACATTATGCCTCTTTTAAGTAGCACCAACGTTGTCTTTTCCATCCAATCAATGCCTGCCACTTCGCACTGCACTGAGAACAAATCGAACTTTATGATGAAACTAGTCGATTTCGTTTTCAAAATCCCGTGGGAGATATTATAGTGCATAAGTGTTTGCGCAAACGCCGGTGTGGAGTAGAAAAATCAATAATTATTTAATAAAAAAAAACAATTATTGAATACTACAATTTATTATGAATGTGTATTTCTTTCATAAAAAGTGAAGTTAGTTTATGTACCTGTACAAGAGCACTGGCGCCATCTTTGAAAGTGACGTCATCGACGAGCGTGTAGAACGCCTTTATCTTCCTCTTGACGAACCAGTGATAGGCTCTGTTCGTTAACGCTTCTCGCGTGCGGTGATTTACTGGAGTCTGAGTATAAATCAATAAAATTTATTAGGTTAAAAAGTTTTTTCACAAGTTATTAACAAATCTTTTCACAGGTAAGTTTCACAAGTTGTACATAACTAATTATTTAAAGCGAACCAATATGCAAAGTGTTATTCGCAGGAGACCTAAGATTGTTAAGTTTTTTAAGTGGGCTACGCCAGAAGACTCGCTCCAACGCCGCTTCATTCAACATCACCTACTCGACCTTCGTTTCACTGAGATCGCCGGCTCGCTTCGCTCACCCCCTCCTCGTTCGCTATCTCGCTCTTGAGAATTTTCCGTATGAGTACGAATTAAAATAGCATGTTTTTTTAAGTTACCGAAGATAATAACTCTCTGTTATGATTAAGATATTCACCTGAAGGATATGTCCACACAGCATCAAAGACAACCCTTTGGTAAGTAGATACGTGAAGTCAGTGAGTATGGGACGCTCTCCGGGGAAGCCCGTCAGCACGAGTATTTGAGGCCTGGAATATATCGTGCATGTAAATAACTTTTTTTTATTCAATGACAAGATAGTCCATGTATGCGATCTCATATGATGGTAAGTGACGATACAGTCTAAGATGGTAGCGGGCTAACTTGGATGGGGTATGGCAGTGAGTCGGTTTCTACGCGCCATCATGCCGGAACGCTAAATCGCTTGGCGGCACGTCTTCGAAGGTAGGGAGGTAACTAACCACAGCCAAAAGCGTCCCATCAGACTAGACCAGAGACAATTCAGAAATTATAAATTCCCAAATTGCTCCCGCCAGGAATCAAACCCGAGACCTCGCAAGGAAGTTTGTCGGCAGATATAACTACATTTAAAGAATCATTTTGTACTTAGAGCTTACTAAGTCTAGCGCCCATTTTCCAGATTCAAGTTATGTGTAATCTATACACACATAACTTGAACATAATAATTACGTCTTTTGTTATTATCAAAAAAACATATATTTTTTTTACGTTGTTATTTCAAATTTCAGTCACTTGTGAGTAAATAAGATAGATAAAAAAATATCGCTTAGAGTGAGACAAAAAAAATTAGTACAAAAATGTACTTACCTGTAGTTTTTAACATGTTCCGTGACATTGTTGAGCTGATGGACGCCAGACAGCGCTGCTTTGTACGTCTGCGCTTGCGTAGTGGAACCCCAATTCACGTCTTTGAAAAAACATAAATCATACAAAATAAGTTCTAATTTTTTTTTTTTCTTTTAACTATTAGTCTTAAAGATACGCCCAAGAACATTAACCAATTTAAAAGAGAAAACCAATGATTAATCTTGGAAACCCCAGGACAAAAGAACTCTATTAACGGCGACTTTGATAGCCCCTAAATCGTGATTTTGAAATTAAATTGTTTAGTGTACTATTTCAAATTTTCTCTTTTTTGGAATAAATTTTTTTTATGGCTATTTGTGTTATTTTCGGCTTTGGGCAACAGGTTTACATGTAATTTGTGTTTTTATGTACTTGTATTAATGAAATCAGGAATTATAAGGCACTACTGGCAGGGCTCTGAAAGAAGGTAAATTCACCTAAGCAGATTCTCTCTCCCCCCCTCCCACTTCATTTTACTTAGTCAATTACCTGGTTTCCTAAAGGACACGAGGATTCCCCCTCCCCTTCACTTAGTCAATTACCTGGTTTCCTAAAGGACAAGAGGATCCCCCCTCCCCTTCACTTAGTCAATTACCTGGTTTCCTAAAGGACACGAGGATCCCCCCTCCCCTCCCCTTTACTTAGTCAATTACCTGTAGGGAATGCAAATCTCGCGAGATTGGGGCTCAAGCGAGATCTCGCGAGATTGTAAATAACAATACTGCGAGATCTCGCCAATTCGAGATCTCGCGAGATTGGCAGTTTTGTGTGTTTTTTTTTGCAAATAATCACAATATTTGAATAAATTATAAAAAAAATAATAAAAATTATAAGTATTGTAAGATAACGTTTATTTTCACGAATTTTTTCAATAGACTTTTATGCATCAAATTGTCTATAACTTTTTAATAAACTTCTAAGTAGTAGACTTTGACGTACGTATTTATCAAATCACTGTGGAAGCACTGTATACATAGCACAGTTTGGTTACCTATTGTAAAAAAAAATAATTTTTATTTTTTGAAAAGCAATTGCCGGTTCTTCTCAGCAGAATCTGCATTCCGAACCGGTGGTAGATTTATGACGTGTCATAAGAGCTACAAGTTGGCCTACATGAAATAAATAAATTTTGAATTTGAATTTGAAAAAAACAACCAGTCTTCTCTTCTAATATCAAACGAAATTCTTTTAGTAATTTAAAAATTAATTCGCGCACCGAACGAAACATCGCAACTCCGTCCGTGTCAGTCCGCGCTTCGAATAAGACTTTTTTAAGCTCGAGTGCAATCTCGTTAATCTCGCGAGATCTCGCCCTTTTTTCGTCCGAGATCAATCTCGTTAAAAAAGGCCGAGATCTCGCGAGAACGAGATCTCGCGAGATCGAGATTGCATTCCCTAATTACCTGGTTTCCTGTAGGACACGAGGAGGTAGAGCGCCAGCAGGCAGGCGATGGTGAGCAGCGCCGTGCCCCACGAGATCACGAACATGATGGCCACGCACACGATGGCGCCCACCAGCGACAGCCACATGTTGTACAGCTGGGGAAAATTGCTCGGTACACAAACATAACACACACACAAACACACTCAAAAACATACACACACACGCACACATATGCTTTCAAACACTTCTTAGTCTGTTACGTGATTGTCCAAAACATTTTGATCTAGGCAATAAGCGCTCATGGTGTTCTTAGCATAGATCGACAAAATCAATGTTTTGCAATTCCTGTTATTAGGTTTTTTCGAAATAATCGAAGCAGATACGGCAATAGACGGGGCATATAGTTCAAAAAACTTATGTCCGTTGAGGTCCCAAAGGGCTGAAGTTATCACCTTGCAACGGAAAGGGCAGTGTTGACAGATCCCGTACTAGTTACCGACTTCAGAAAAGTCGGCGCAAAAGAAGTGTGACAGTCTATACAAGAGACTTTTGTCCAGCAGTGGACGTCTATCTCTTGATAAAGAAGAAGAGGAAGAACATATTACCCTGAAAGTAGGCCTCCATCCGACCGGCTTCGCGAGGCTGGCGTGGAATGTTGCGAAGTTGATGAGTGCGTACGCCGCCAGGAAGAAGTTCGAAATCAGCGGCGCTATTTGGTTGAGTCCGCCTGCAATTAATTCCAACTAATTGTGAGTCTGAAGCTGAAATCTATAGACCGCACTCTCAGCTCGGACTGAAGACAGAGTTAAAACGAGACAGATTTATGTCGGAGCATATTTGTGTCTCGTTTTAACCTCTATCTTGAGACTGAGATGAGTCAGAGCACGCACACTCTCAGCATGAGAAGATCTCTTCTAGATCTCATCAGTGCTTTCTAGCATTGATTGTTGTCAAGCGCAAGCCTAGTAATAAAAAATCAGTACAGCATATAGAGCTGTCGAGTACAAATATGTGCAAAATTTAAAAAAAATCGAATTATAATACCTATCCTAGTATCCAAAAAACTAAAGAAAAATCTCACCCATAAGTATAAAAGAAATAGCGATGATGAAAGTCAAAGCATATCCTCGCACTGGTTCATTGTTCGCGCCATAACCTTTCGCGAAGAAGTCCAAGTACGGATACAGCTTGTCTTGACAAAGTGCCTAAAACAATAATTACATTTCACTTTATTTTTGGAAGGGATTATGTACGAATATGAACTATGAATATTGGTTTTTAAAGTTCAAAAATCAGTGTGCACAAACATTTTTACTCTAATTTGATAGAAAAGATTGCGTGGCATCGGGGTGACCAGATTTCATCCTTATCAACATGGAGTAGAACTAGTCACTGTTATGTACTCCACTTAACTTACTCTAATGCAATATTTATTAAACTTATTAGTAGTATTAAACTTATAGTTTTTACAACTATATTGTTTTTTTTTTTTTTTTTTTGTAATGTTTACTTACTAATAAGACCAAAAGGCAGGTTCCAATATGTTATCAAATATTGCTTGCATCTAATTCAATAATTTTAATGAATTTAGGTACAGTTATACAAAAGGCCATAGAGATTTAAGAGCTTTGTTTTTTGTTACCTGAAACACTTTAGGCGCAGAGACGAGCGAAGCAAGCGCCGAAGATAGAGTAGCGGCAAAACAACCGCCGTAGATCAATGGGCCGAAACCCGACACCAGGCGGATTACCTGTAGATACGAGTAAATAATTCATGTCTCGAATAGATACTGTTTTTTCGTGTTAACATGGTGCGGGTAACAGGTTAATAGAACTTAACTTATAACATATTATTGCCATCATTTACCATTTCATTTGAAGATTCGAAAGCACTTTATAAAAGTTTATTTGAATAAAAAACTATTCTATTCTAATCACGAAGTTAAAATTCACACCATTGAAATCTTTTGAGACGTATTTTTTTTTTTTTTTCAGAAAATCTGTTTTCTTCGAACCTTATGTTTGTAATAATATAGTACAAAATTACATATATAGTATGTTTTGTTGACCTATCATCCTCTCCATGATACAAGGAAAAAACTTTAAACGTACACGCAAGCATGTAGTAAATATGTACTCCCAGGCAAATCACAGTACAATTCAACCGAGTATGCATTTCCATTAAACGTGACATTGGCGAAGTTCAATATGTTGAAGTGGCACAAATAAAACCCAAAAATTAACAGAAGAAGGAAGAGGGAAAAGTAAATAAATCTCACATCGTTGCTATGATGTAGTCCATATTCGCAAGTGCCGTTGATCCTGCACTGGTCCATGGTCCAGTTGGCGACATCGGCGATGTCCCCCGAAGCGTCCCGCAGCACGGTCCAACCCGCGATCACAGCGATCAGGACATACGATATTGTAGTCAAAAGTATAGCCAGGAGAGTCCCTTTTGGGATCGATTTTTGGGGGTCCTGAAATGATCATACTTTTTAATAAATCTTTAAATCTGAATATTTAAAAGGAAAAGGTGAATAACTGACTGATCTATCAACGCACAGCTTAAATCAGTGGATGACTCGGGCTGAAATTTGGCATACAGATAGCTATTGTGACTTAGGCATCCGCTAAGGATTTTTGAAATTTCAACACGTAAGGAGGTAATACAGAGGTTTAAAACGTGGACGAAACAGCGGGCAAAAGCTAGCAGGCTTGTAACAATAAATCAATGTTGATGGAACATCAAAAGATCCCGAATCGAAGACGCGAGAAAATATGTTTGGCAGTTTACATTTTTTTTGCACTCCCAAATCAACTCCCGACATTATAAAGCTAACGTAAATTTTGCTATTTTTCCTCCGTATAAATACCTTCAAATCCCCAGATATATTCGCTCCAGCCAATATTCCAGTAGCAGCGGGGAAGAATATCGAAAACACGGAGAAGAAATTATGTTCCACCCCCTCGAACTTTCGGTAATCAGGACCCAGGTTATTTTGTATCACCGTCACTGCAATAAACATCAATCATCAAAATCAGGCCTTTAACAATAGGGTGTATGGTTCATTTTTCTATATATGATGGTGACGGTAGTGAAAAAATGAAAAGACAAAGAAACATCCAACAAGGTCGTCGCCATCGGTATAATTTATCTTTCAATGGATGTATATATTAGAAAATGAACCAAAACCTTTTTCGTAGAAGCTTTTGTTCATTAAAAGTTTTGTAATCAATATTTTCCAGGCCACCGCTTAAGGCTTCCTCGGGACAGAAAAGGTATAGATCTGGGCACTCTGTTTTTTCGATGCCTAATTTCCAAGCAACGACTTTCTTGTAGAACCTGTGTAACGTGTAAAGTGGGAATGGTGAGAGGCTTTTCTGTGAGTGAAATCGGTTATGTGGAACCTCTTTCCATTCCTCGACTATATCGGCTATCCCACATATCTCAGATATTTCGCGTACCATCACACCCATCACAATACATACATACTCACTGTTATATCCCACAAATCCCTGAGCGATTTCCACTTCCCCCTTAGGGCCTATGATGGAGCCGATGCAGAAATCCGCAATGGCGGCGAGCAGGATAATCAGTAGCACTATCTGAGCCTTGGCCTCCCACTCCAGCCCCACTATCACGATACCGGTCAGCAGGACGATGGTTATGCAACCGTAGATTGCTTGGTCCTGTGGAAACAAAATTATTTTAATCTAAGTTCTTTACTTGCATAGATAGGAGTGTGTTTGAATACAGGTTGGTTTGGTTTATATTAAGTTTTGGATGCTTTTTAAAATATACTTACCTAAAATTTTGAGAAAATTCCACTTCGACAAATACAAAATTAACGCCGAATTACAGAAACATAATTCTCTGTAATTCGGCGTTTGTCTTGTCCATTTGGAATCCTCAATTTAGCATTCCATTATTTCTCTTCCCAATTACAAATTGAATTGCATAGTTAACATTTTGGGACTATCGATTAAATGCAATCCAGAATGTGCTATGTCCTGAGAAAGGCATTAGAAGGACTGAATGTTTCTGTGACAGAATTGAAGCCAGATAAGATGACATTATTTTTTAATATACTTACCCAACTCTTGCTGACCATGTATGCAGACTCTGGTATTAGCGTGATGAGGGACTCCCCGAAGCCCACGACGTACATAGCGCAAGCTACTGCGTTCGCCATCGAGAAGATCAGGCCGATTGACCCACCGAACTCCGGGCCCAGAGACCGCGATATCATGTAGTATGTCCCACCTGGGATAAAAGCCAATCTATACGTACAACGCCAGAATCACATTAACATTGCCACACCCCACAAGTGATGACGTGAAAATGGAACTGTTAACGTTTATACACAAACCTGCAATTTTGTTTGGTCGTGGCTGGTTAGTGGTTACCATCCCACTGTCAAGGAAGTGCCATCAAACGATTTAGCGCTCCAGTACAATGGCGTACACAAACTAATTAGGGGTTTAATTCGAACTGCCATACCCCTTCCCGTTGGCCTGCTACCATCTTACACTGGATCGTCAATTACTATTCTGAAGGTTGTACTCGGATAGAGTAGATTTCATTCCCGAAAGAGCACTTCACTGCGATGATTGATAGAAGATCAAAATCCACGAACCGTTTTCAGGGTGTAAGCTATCTGTTGCTATCTGTTTGTAAATATGGATCAAACACGGAAACATTCATGTGCATATATAACTGAACCTAGTTCAGTTATATATGCACATGAAAGGCAAACCTAGGTTTGCCCCCGCGATTTCGTCCGCGTGGAATTAGGTTTAAGGGTATAATTTTCAAAAACTGTGATACAATTTTTTCTTTTTTTATCGAAAGAATTTAATTTAAAAAAAATCCTTCCTTAGTGACCGCCTGGGACATAAAAAGAATCTACTGCCAAAATATCAAACTCTACAGCAGTTTAGGCTGTGCATTGATTGGTCAGTCAATGAGTCCGGAAGTGTTTTTATAAGTATAGACAATAAGGAGTACTTACCTCCTTTGATGACGCCGTTGGTGCTGATGGCGGACATGGAGAGCGCCGTGATGGTGGTGACCACCGACGTCGTCAGTATCAGCAGCGATGCCTGCGCTGCCGACACACCACATTATGTCACCACCTCACCACCTCACCACTGACACGCAAGGGTGGTGTCGTAGTTGCGCAAAACGAATTCAACCCTCGACGTTTTACGTAACTAAGGAGATACGTCCAACTTATCTATTCAATTTCAGTTGAAAATATTTTTAACACGTTATAATTCCGAAAAGTCATAGCAATTATATTTTTATACTAGACAATGCCCGCAACTTCGTCCGCGTGGATTAAGATTTTTTGATTCTTTAATTTTCAGGGATAAAAAGTACCAAATGTGTTAATCCACGTATAATCCATCTCCATTTCAAACAGGGAAATCTATCTAGTAGTTTTTGCGTGAACTCAGGTTTCAGGTGAAATTGCAGTCAAGGACTATCTTGTCCAATAAAATAAAATAAAAATAAAAAAAACAGACAGACAGATACACAAGCACGCATGCACACACACAACTTCTGCCTTTATAATATTAGAGGGATTGTAAACACCATGAAACTTTTTAATTACTAGCTGTGCCCGCGACTTCGTTCGCGTGGAATAGTGACTTTTCGGGGCGCGGCTCTCAGCGCGCTTTATATAGCCACGGACGCTCAGGCGCGAAGCGTGTAGTACGTACTCTGTACGTTAAAAATGTTCGCCGTGATTCTTTAAATTGACGTAACTTTTTTATTTATGAACCGATTGACATGAAATAAACACTAAATGTTAAGTGAAGCTTACTACAATATATTAGTGAAAACCGTATCTAAATCGAATAAGCCGTTTCTGATATTAGCGTGCACAAACACACAGACAAACAGACAAACAGACAAACAGATAAACAGACAAACAGACAAAAAAAAAATTAATTACAATTTCGGGTTCGGCATCGATATAATAACAACCCCTGCTACTTTTTTTTATATATTTCCATTGTACAGACACCACTTTTCTACAATTTTATTATATGTATAGATAAAGCCAAGTACATACCAACGCCAGCCTGCCCCACCACCCACGACAGGCGCAGGAACAGCATGACCCCCCAGATGTTGAGCAGGCAGCGCATCAGCACGCCCTGCAGCCAGCCGAACTTCACGCTGCTGGACGCCATGGCCGGCGCGCCCTGCTCCTTCTCCAGGGTCTGACCTGGCTGGAGTACACCGTTTACAAAACAATCATCTTCTAAGCAAGCGCGCTTTAATCTAGACCTCCTCAGTGCTTTCCAAAAATTATCGTGGTACATCCACGATTTTTGCACCGTTTTAGTTACAAACGATATTTCGACCCAGTTGCATGGATCGTGGTATGGACCCATCTTATTACGTGTATAACTACAAGGGTCCATACCATGGATTATTGCATCATATGACAAAATCGACGCTTTACGAAACTGTGGCTGGGCGATTATATGAAAATCCCTCTGGAACCCTTGTTTTTCCAGAATAAAAAGACTACTTCACTCTATGTCTACGTCGACTAGGTTTTCAATTACAAGCATGTCGCTTTGCTGTGGTGTGATTGAAGAACAAATCAACACACTTTAACATTTATCACATTATACAATAGTTAACAAATAGCGCCGAGATTATTCTCGTGGGATCAAAAATTCTGAAACAGTAAGGACACAACACCAACAGATCTCCCGAGAAAAACCGGCCATGACTTTTATAAACATTCATTATCTTGGTTGAAACTATTATAGGTACATTCACATTTATGCTATGTTTCGTGATCGATAATGATTTATAATGCGATTATTTAAGCCAACATAAACGTGCAATATCGTAGAACGTGATTAATTTTATTATTTATTACGCGCGTGTCACGTGGAACTTAATGCGGGGTTCCATCATGATTGATTTACAGTAAATGTTGTACAATGTTCTCCAAAAACCAGCAGCCAGCCTCTCGTTGAGCGTCGTCTCTGTCATTATGCCTATGTGTGTTAAAATTCAAAATTATTTATTTCATGAACGCCAACCTGTGGTTCTTATAACAAATCAAGACGCTACTCCCGGTTAGTCGTGTTGCCCAACAGAAAAGACGCTCTACGAACGCTCTACGAACGCGACGCTCTACGCCAAAGCCAGCCAAGCACCTCATTCTAAAGCCCTATATTTTCAAAAAATCATACTAAAATAGCTTTTTAAACTGTTATATTATGTACTTCGCATAGGTAATTGTACCGCATTCCGGTTGATTCAAATGCAAAATTAATTATTTCATGTAGGCCAACTTGTTGTTGTTATGACAGGTCATGACTCTACCACCGGTTTGGAAAACAGATTCTGCTGAAAAGAGCCGGCAAGAAACTCAGCAGTTGCTGCTTTGATGTTATAATATCGATTTAATGACATTAGCAATGTGTAGTGTGCACTTTCTTTACTTTCTCAAATATGGTTGAGCGAAGCGCAATGGCTGGATCATGCGTCATGCTCGTGAACGGGTGCCAACAACGGAAATAGGTCTGCTTTGTGTCTACTCATGTTAACATGTGTTAGGTTGTGGTAGGTGTGCATTTTTGAAACTACTTTGTGGAAACATTGTCTGCATAGCCTAGTTTTGTTAACAATTGTAAAAAAATTTTTTTTTTTTTTAAAAGAGCAATTGCTGTGTTTCTTGCCCGCTCTTCTCAGCAGAATCTGCATTCCGAACCGGTGGTAGATTTATGACGTGTTATAAGAGCTACAAGTTGGCCTACATGAAATAAATAAATTTTGATTTTGATTTTGATTTTTAATCTCTGCTGATAGTAAGTAGCACACAATGTAAATAATAGTACCAAAAACCACCCACATAAATTCCTCATTAAGCCTCAAACAATGCACCAGATGAGTCATAACCCATAACTACTACCAATTAGTCACATAAGCACACATGCAATTGTTATAGGAAGTACATCCAAACTCCTACGACGCAACTTGGTCGTCTTGACCTACTGACGGGTTAATAGGGTCCTGAGGTCCCATTTAAAAGTTGACATTTTCATGGTATACCTACCTATTGCTTAGACGCCTTATAGATACTATAGTATGTATAGAAAGTATATACCTTAGTAGGTATATATAGTGCAACCTTAATATAACGATTTCCTCGATTTAACAAATTTTTCGTAATCCCCTTGAATTGTCCATAAGTCAATATAAAATATGCCTTTACATTGCGAACATTTTTTGTGAACATATGTTTTACTTTACAAACTCCGTTTCACCCCCTTACGGGTTGATTTTTCAAAAATCTCTTCTTAGCAGATGCCTACGTCATAATAGCTATCTATATGCTAAACAATCCGATTCGTCAAGTGACTTGAACCATGCGTTGATAGACTAATCTATCAACGCAGTCAGTCAGTCACCTTTTCCTTCTATATATTTAGATAATCTTCTAGGCAAGAGTTAATGTACTCGTATGCATGTTCTAAGCTAACTCGGTCCAACCAAGACCGCATCATAGATTTCTATCAGCGCAAGCCAGTTTTGCAAAAAAAGACTTGTTCTCTACAAGACTAGCCTGTTTACCAGTTACATTACAGGTGAATAGCTAAGCCACACCGTAATTACTTCGTCGGATCAATTAATTGCGCTCTGGGATAAGGCGCCATGCATGAATAGAGACTAAGTGCGTATTACAAACGGCGCATAATGTAATTCTTGTTTTCTTTTTTTTTTCTTTTCCCTTATGCCCTAATCAGTTTCGAGGGAATTTGGAAAGTGTGTTTTTTCGTTGGTTTGTCCTTCAGTCACGCCGCTACAAAGCTACGGGTCGACGTAGTTTTTGCATGGGTAGATTTGCGTCTAGATTTCTTACTTCCTACACTTTTGCCAAGTCAAACTTCCTCATATGCCCTAATCACTTTTGAGGAAAGTTGGAAAATGGTTTTTTTGGTTTGTCCTTCAATCACGCCGCCACAGAGCTACGGGTCGACGTGGTTTTTGCATGGGTATAATTGAGGATCTGGAGGGTGACATAGGCTACTTTTATCCCGGAAAAACTAAGAGTTCCTCTGGGATTTTTAAAAACCTAAATCCACATGGACAATGTCGCGGGCTTCGGCTAGTCGTATGGAACGACACGCCACCGCGTGAATAGATATGAACTATTTCCATTTCAAACTTCAGCCAAATCGGTTCAGTCGTTGTAGCGTGAAGGAGTAACAAAAATACACACACATATACAAACTTTCGAATTTCATGAATCACATCACACTAATTTTATAAAGATTAGTGTAATGTGATTCATAATCATAAATCACAATATATTCATGAATTGTAGTTCAAAGTGAAAGATAATGTATGCGGTCACTTCGGATAGGATATCAGAACTGGTCAAGGTTGTCAAGCCTTACATGTATTGATGTAATTTAGTTACCACGTGATAGCTTTATACATATTGAAACGTATTTATTTTATATGTCCGATGGAGATATACTATTACTCCACGCCTTGTTGAGATTCTATACTTATGATAATGACTTTATCAAAACCAGTGTATGGGGAGTTCTTGCTAATCTTACTTAGTAATTTACCATATTTTACTTATTTATTATCTACCTGTAAGTACAGAACATTGTGCAAGGTTAGAGCTAGGTACTTGTTAAGAGAACACGCGTTTAATTTATGCGAAGATATTGATTCAGGTGTGTCCGAAGCACAAATATTTACAGGCTTAGTGTAGCTTCCATTTATCCATCACGATAGGTTTGCACAGTTGACACCTTACCATGCCCGATAGTTATATAAGTAAGGACCATAGGTGAAAATTACTTATAAATAAGAACCCTATAGATAATAATAATAATAATACGAAAGAATCAAGGCGAAATAATAACTGAAGGATGCAAAGAACTAAAACTATAGGCTAATCACAATAGGCTGTATTATGATATAATAACACTGTTGTAAGAGCATGTGTTTCTAAATTCAAAATTTATTTATTTCATGTAGGCTAACTTGTAGCTCTTATGACACGTCATAAATCTACCACCGGTTCGGAATGCAGATTCTGCTGAGAAGAGCCTGTAAGAAACTCAGCAGTTGCTCTTTTCAAAAAAAATTTTTTTTTACAAAGTTATCCTATGTATACGGTGCTTCCACAATAAAGCTTCAAAAATGCAAAAATGCATACGTAGGTACACCAATCTAACGCATGTCAAGATGGGCAGTCAAAGCAGACCCATTCCCGTTGGTGGCACCCGTTCACGAGCATGACGCATGATCCAGCCATTGCTTCGCTCAACCATATTCTTGCAGGTTCTTCTCAGAAGAATCTGCTTTCTGAACGGGTAGTTCTACATTAGACTAATCTTGCCTTATTATTGTGAAAAGAATACCTAACACTACTTTTAGATACTGATTTTGATCAATCTGATTTAATGTAATTATATTTACAGGTCGTTTTCGGTCGATCTGTAAATATAATCAAATAAACGATCTGTAAAATATAATTCGGTTGAATCAGTACCAATGTGAAGCCAACCGTAGCGTAGCCCTGTTTTGCGATCTTTCAAATGATAGTAGAGAAAAACCACTTTTGCAATTCGGTAAGGCTATGACCAAATCAAAAAGATCCAAACCTTTCTAGAAAGTGATGCGTTGTGCAGCTCATCCAACGTTGGTCGCGGCGCAGCGTGCAGAGATAGAACATTTCTGTAGTTGTCGAGTCGAGGAAGAGCCTCGCGTGTGAAGTGTCTGCAAAGAGTTCACTTAAGATGAATTAAGTTGAACGAAATTACTAGCTTAACCGCAGTTTCCCTCGTGTGGCTCGAAGAAAAATTAACTGAGTATTTTTACAATACTTTTTGAAACAATGATTAATTTCACCTATGTCTATTTCTTCTAATATATGTTGTCTTGTAAATTTTTATATGTACATAAAAAATAAAAATAAAATAAAAAATTTTATTTTATCGTTTTTTTATGCATTTACGTCACGAAAATTTAATACAGAAGGAATCCCTAATTCTTACTAATATTCTATATACATAGACGCACACACGCACGCACGCACGCACGCACGCACGCACGCACGCACGCACGCAAGCATGCACGCGCACATAAAGTTTCGCCTTTATAATATAAATGTGATGAGGTGTGATGTGATATAGTGATGCGAAACTGACGTTTGTTTGTTTATTTGTCTTTTAATAACGCCGCAACGGAAAAACGGATCGACGTGAATGTTTATAGCCCTCAACTATACCTCTATAGTTGAGGAGAAGCTACCTACTTGTATAGGAAAAGGAAGCAATTCCTGCTAGATATCATTCCGCTAATCTACTTTTTATACACTAAGTTTTCGCTTATTTTACAGGAGAACATAGCAATAATAGTCATAAAAAAATATATGTAGCGCCCAAGCTGTATATACCTAATGGTTGTGCGTGAATAATTTGTGGCAGCTTTATGTGGTGTTATTGTACGGGTGTTTTTATTGAGGTGAACGGAAATTTCCTATCGGAAAAAACGCCACAACTTTTTATATTAATTAAGAGCGAACTATGGAGCATGTAATTTCAAAACACAAGGCCGTGAGATCGAGCGCATCGATAGGAATTCGATCATGTATATTTTAAAATAGTGGTATCGCCTTGTTCGTTTAAAAACGTACGCGAATTTCGCGTAACAACCGCGCAAGAACGCTGTCGGCATTATTTATTTTCAAACACATCATCGCTCTTCTGAATGTTCATAAAAGAGTTAACAAAATTGATTGAACAACTGAAACTTATACAAATAGGTACTTATAACCTAGGTCAGGAATAGGGTTGCCAGATTTTTTTTTCAGCCTATAAGGGACAAATAGTTAAATGGGCAAAAAAATACGGGATTTCAGTTTTTTACCCGGGACAAATAAAAAACAAAATTATTTAGTGTAATTTTTTTATTATTTTTTATTTTATTTTTCTGAGGATCGAGTCAGTTTTAACATTGTCATTCTGACACTAACACTGTCATTGGTCGATGCGGGCTGCGAGTGCAAGTTAGTAGCGAGACGAGTACGTTTTACGAACGTTGCGTGTGTGAATACGTAGATCGATTTCATTATGAAAAACAACGTACAGTTCAAATACGGGACAGGGTCAGTCCCGCCGGGACATTTTAAACTATGCCTAAAATACGGGATGTCCCGGGAAATACGGGACGTCTGGCAACCCTAGTCAGGAATCACCAAGTTTGATTGGAGGTCCATTTAAAAAAATATTACGAGTGTCTCGGTCGCGGTTGGTAGACGTTTTCTAGCACCCAAGATTAAAAAATATTAACATTAGTTAAGAAATAAAATGAAAAGAAACCTTAACAAGTTTTTATTAAAATACTAGACGATTCTCGCGACTTCATCCACATGGATTTAGTTTTTAAAATCCCGCGGAACTTCTCTAATTTTCCGGGATAAAAGTAGCCTTTGTCACTCTCCACGTCGCCAACTATACCCATACAAAAAATCACGTCGATCCGTAGCTCTGTTGTAGCGTGATTGAAGGACAAACCAACACACTTTCGCATTTATAATATTAGTAAGGATATACGGACCGCAGCGCACTGGCGGATTGGATTGGCTCTATGACCTATCAGATAGAGTCTAATGTTCATTGGGCGCAGATATACCATGCAGTAGGTACGACTGTAAATTGCGCTAACCCGCAGATTTACAATTTCAAGTTGGACAACTAAATCGCACTTATATGGTAGCCCGCACATCTTATCCAACAAATCGTCGATCATTTCTTTGTCAAAATAGAACTCGATAGTCGGCCAACTTGAAATTGTATGTCTGCTGTCGCTCTTTAAGCTACATTTCAAATGAAACATACTTATCGCGTATTTAAATTATACGCTTATGCAATTGCCATTATGAAACTGCCCTAAACTGCCGGTGACATAAATACATGTGAAAAATTTAAATTAGATTCAAACTTTTCACATATAGGTATACGTATCTACTTGTCATTGAGTGTAGAACACTTTCGTAATGGAAAATATTCCATGGTAGCGTAATGGATACCTGGCTACTTTTATAAGTACTGGTGAAAGTAGTTCCTCTATAATTTCAAGTGCAACTTTGCGTTAATCAAACCCTTTCACTTGAGAATTGATAGGCTTTGGTCAAGTGGGTAGGTACTTTCCGAGAATGTTGATATGATACATAAAATATGTATATAATATAATTAAACTCTATAAAATCATATAATGAACATAATAAAGTCTGATAGTTTTCCAAAATGCCAAAAGATTCACATATTATTAGGTATGTTCAATCTGCACTTGGCCAGAATGGTGAACTAAACTGTTCTCATTTTGAGAGGCCTTCATTTTTTATTTAATTTATGTAACACTCGTTGATACCTGCGATATCGTTCGCGTGGGTTAAGGTTTTTTAATTCCCGCGGGAACTTTCTCATTTTCAAATTTCAGCCAAATCGGTTCAGTCGTTGCAGCGTGATAGAGTAACAAACATCCATACATCCACCCAAACTTTCGCATTAATAATATTAATAGGAAATAGGTAGGATTAATCTAAATATATAAAAGGCAAAGGTGACTGACTGACTGATTGACTGATCTATCAACGCACAGCTCTAACCACTGGACCGATCGAGCTGAAATTTGGTATACAGGTAGCTGTTAGGACGTAGACATCCGCTAAGAAAGGATTTTGGAAAATTTCAACCCCAAGAGGGTTAAATAGGGGGTTAAAAAATCGAACCTAACGTGAACGAAGCCGCGGGTTAAAGCTAGTAGGATCATAAGATTTGTACGCTTCTGTACATTCCCTATGCTGGGTTGGTCGGGTGTAGCAGAAAAACTCCTCTGAAGATTTCTTCTTCTTTATTAGGTAGCTATGAGCCGCTACCGCTTGCCGGTGAGAACTGTGCCGGCATACGATTTTGGCTCGATATTTATACAAAAAATGCCTCGAAAATGTAGGCCCTCTGATTGGCGCATTTCGCCGGCCAATCAGAGAGCGTTGTTTAAACCAATTACAAATTCGCTATTATTATTACGTACCCGGAAGAGCGTAGCCGCGCCTTTCTCTTTCACGCAAACTTTTATTATTCTTTATTTAGAAGAGAGGGGCCGCAGCGTGCTCTTTCATACATCGTGCTTATTTACTATTACAATAAAGTATGATTTTAGCACTTATCTATTAAAAATAAGTATTTTAACTTATATTCTATTTACTATACACGCACTGCTATCTATTAAGAGTTTTCATTGTTTTTCATACACATTACACTATTTTCACGAATACACATTACACTATTTTCACGAAAGTTTTAATCGTCCCGCACATCTCTCCCGCCGTGCGACCGTGTCGCATCACTGGTCGGTGCGGGCGCGTCGTCTGTAGACAGGGGCAGGATCACCAGCTTCCTCACCGGCCGTCGCAGCACTCCTCCCTTGGTCTGGATGTCCACCGCTCGCACGACGTCGTCTGGTCCCGGGTACGTGGCGATGACTCTGCCTCGGATCCACACGTTGCGTGGCAGGTTGGCGTCGATGACTTGCACGAGGTCGCCGATCTGGATCGCTGGTCCTCGTCCGTGGGGCTCCCGCCGGTGTTGGAGTTCCGGCAGGTACTCCTTTACCCAGCGCGTCCAGAATACGTCGGCCAACCTCTGCGCGGCTCGCCAAGTGGATCTGGAGACAGCATCCTGCTCGTCGAATGTACCTGGCAGCGGTACACGTCCCGGGCCACCCAATAAGAAGTGATTGGGTGTCAGTGCTTCTGGATCTTCGGGGCTGACTGAGACGTGTGTCAGCGGTCTGCTGTTGACGGTGTACTCTGCCTCGGCTAGCAGAGTAGAGAGGACTTCTTCTGTAGGGTGACGTTCGTGAAGCGTAGCCGTGAGTGCAGTCTTCACGGAGCGAACCATTCGCTCCCAAGCTCCGCCCATGAATCGAGCTCCTGGCGGTATGAAGCGCCAAGAGATCGTCTTTTTTGCTGCCTCCGCTGCTGTTGCGCTGTCCATGGCCTGTCGAAGCTCCTTGTCTGCTGCCTTTAGGTTCGTGCCATTGTCGGACCAGATCTCGGACGGACAACCACGGCGTGCCATCATCCTTCTTAGCGCCATCACTGCTGAATCCGTGCTGAGTGAGCCTGCTATTTCCAGGTGTATGGCTCTCATGGTGAGACAGGTGAAGATGGCCACGTATCTCTTCTGTCGTGTCCGGCCGACGGTGACTGAGAGAGGTCCGAAGTAGTCGATCCCAGTGAAGGTGAAGGGTCGCTTGTGGTGAGCTAAGCGACACCCTGGCAGGTCACCAGTCCTGGGGTACGGAGGCTTCTGTGTCTTCATTCTGCAGAACAGGCATCTTTTTATTATCATTCTTGTGACCGGACGCAAGCGTAGCACCCAATACTGTTGTCTGCACTCGTTGACTGTAGCTTCGACCCCGGCGTGATGTAGCTGCTGATGTACGGCCTTCACCCAGAGCTTGACTGTTGGATGATCTCCGTCGAGTACCATGGGGCTCTTGAAGTCTTCTGTTACGTCTGTTGTCGCTTGAATGCGGCTTCTAAGTTTCACTGCATCGCTGATATATTCGACGCTCAGCTGATGTAGTCGACTCTCCTTGTTGAGTGTCTTGTTGTTTTTTAAGTCTTCTATTTCTTCTGCGAAAGAATCTTCTTGGGACGCGCGCATCAGAAGCTCTTCGGCTCTTCTGAGCTGTTCGGCGGTGACTGGGAGAAACATTCTGCTCGGCGATGTTATTTTCTTTACTATTGGCTGCTGTTTCTTCGCAGGCTTGTTTGTTTTCCTCCAGCTCGGATCCTTTTCTGCGTTCTTTCGCGTTCTTTTATAGTTGACACTTTCTTTGTTAGCTCTACAGAGTTGGATGAACTGTAGAACTCGGGCTGTGGTGTACCGAAGTCTGTCCCAGCTCGAGAAGCGTGATGGTTCAGGTAGCGCTTCTGCGAGCTTCTGTTTTGTTCTGTTTGACGTGACGTGATGAACCTTCTCTTCACCGGAAGCTTCTTCTTTTTCTGTTGAGGTGACTTCGACAGGCCATTGATCTTCTGTTTGGTAGAGGAAGTCAGGTCCCTTGTACCAGCGATGATTTTTGTCGAACGATGCTGGAACGTCTCGTGTCGCGTCGTCCGCCACGTTCAGCTTGGTTGGAACCCAGCGCCACTCGGTGACTTTGGAGGCCTCTTCTATTGCAGCCAGGCGATGCGCTACGTATGGCTTGTATGAGCGCGATCCAGTTCGTATCCAGGTGAGTGCCGTCTTGCTGTCTGTCCAGAAGACCTTGCAGTCTGGCTTCCTTTCGTGCTCTTCAATGACTGTTTCGGCGAGTCTAGTTCCCATGACTGCCGCCTGTAGCTCCAACCTCGGAATCGACGTCAACTTTAGCGGTGCAACCTTCGCTTTGGCCATGATGAGAGATAGGTTAACTTCTCCATTTGGATCCACTGTTCTCCAGAAGACGACTGCTGAGTAAGCTGCTTCGCTGGCGTCGGTGAACACGTGTAGCTGTATCGAAGTGGCGTCGCTGTATTGGAGATATCTTCTCGGGATCGTCACGTTGCTGAGATTCTTCAGGTGAGCCATCCAGTCTTGCCATTGCTCAGCCAGGTCTTTGTCCAGCTCGTCATCCCATGATGTTCCTCTTCGCCATACTTCTTGCAGCAGCTGTTTCGCCCTTATGGTGACAGGCGACGCGAAACCGAGTGGGTCGAATAGTGACATGACCACTCTCAGCGCTTCTCTCTTCGTAGGTGTCTTCCCATCGGTGAGCGTTGGTGCGATGCGAGCTAGGTTGAGGTTGAAGGTGAGCTCGTCTGTGTTGAGCTTCCAGATGACTCCCAGCACTCGTTCTGTCTTCTCTTCTGGCTTGTAGAGCTCCATGTCTTCTATCTGTTCGCTTTCACCGAGCGCTTCTAGTAGCTGTGGTGAATTCGATTTCCACTGTTTCAGCTCAAAGCTGGCTTTTAAGTGCACTTCACGCACGGACTTCGTGATGCGTACTGCGTCTTCGAGGCTTCTGAAGCTGTCCAAGTAGTCGTCGACGTAGTGCTTCTGTACGATGGCAGCTGCGGCTTCAGGGTGAGTATCTTCATGCTGTTTGGCGTTCAGGTTCTTGATGTAGATCGCTGTAGACGGAGAACTTGATGCGCCGAAGATCAACGAAGTCATTCTATATTCTTCAGGTGGCTGGGCGTCTCGTCGGTCTCCGCGCCACAGGTAGCGGAGTGCATCTCTATCTTCGGCTCGCAGCTTCACTTGCATAAACATTTCCTTGATGTCTGCTGTGACCGCTATCTCGTGTTGCCGGAACCGCATGACGACGCCAGGTAGTGACTGTAGAAGATCAGGTCCTTTGAGTAGCATGCCGTTGAGTGCTACCCCCTTTGTCTTCGCTGCTGCATCGTGCACCACTCGGAGCTTCTCGGGCTTCATCGGGTTCACCACTGCGAAGTGTGGTAGGTACCACGTCTTATCTGTAGTCTTCTGTTTCGGAGCGGATTCAGCGTATCCTTTCGTGATGAGAGCTTCCATCTGTTCTGTATACTTCTGTTTCAGCTTCGGGTCTCGATCAATCTTCTTTTCGATGTTGAAGAGTCGCTTCAGTGAGTTCTCGTAGTTATTGGGGAACTTGACATCTTCTTTGCGCCAGAGAAGTCCTGTTTCATATCTTCCATCTTCTGTTTTCGTGGTGGTCTTCTCCAGGATTCGAAGTGCTCGTTCCTCTGGATCTGTTTTCGGTTTCTTAGGCTGTATGCAGAGCGCGTCCATCTCGAAGTACTGCTTGACGAGGCTGTCCAAGTTGTCTTCTGTTTCTTCTGTGACGTGGGACACGAAGTCGATGCTGCGGCCGACGGCGCGTGTCAGGCTGCCATGTAGCACCCACCCCAGCGGTGTGAGAGAGGCCACCGGTTGATTGCTGTTGCCTCTTCTCACCTCTGTTGTCAGCAGAAGATGCCAGTTGTCCTGCCCAATCAGTACCCTTGGCTTCACGTCTGCATATGTTAGATGATGGCGGATGTCGGCTAGGTGTTTGCACGTCTCCACCATCTCTCTTGTCACCCGTTGTGATGAAACTTGCAGATTCTTCACTGTTCTTGCTTGTGCTTGCTCTTCACGATTGTTGAGACCTCTGAGCTTGATGTTCACTCTTCTTGAAGCTGACTCCGAAGTCCTCAAGTCGTTGATGGTTTCTATCTTCAGAGGGTCGACAGGTCCTGTTGCTCCGATGCATTCGGCTACGCTGTTGTCGATCAATGTCACTGTTGACCCGTCGTCCATCAAGGCGAAAGTGTTGAGCGCTCCTTTGGGCCCTTCAACTTGAACCGGAATAATCTTCAGATACGACTGCTTCTTGTTAATAGTCCACGCGGAGTTGATTACTTCTGTAGCTTCCTTGTCTTCTTTCTTCTCCGGAGCCTTGGTGTGGTGCAGCATCTTGTGGTGGTAGTACTTGCAGCTGTTAATGCCGCACACCTTAGCCCGGCAGCTGTGTGTTCTGTTTCTGTAGCGAAGACATCGGAAGCATAGGCGTTTGGACTTGGCTATGTCCCATCTTCCATTTGAATCCAGGTTCTTGAACTGTTCACACTCAGGTGAAGTATGCTCTTCCTCGCATACGGGACACTTGGGTGTGTAAGTCTTCTCTGTTACGTTGTGGATCTTCTGTGGTTTCTTCTGTTGAGTGGCTGGTACATGTGGCGCCACCTGTTCAGGAAGCGCGTATGGTCCGCACAGCTCCGCTTCTCTCTTGAGGAACTTCTCCATCTTCAGTAGGTCTGGATCCTCCTTCGGCTGTGTTGCTGCGAAGTCGTAGTATCTGTAGCGCAGCGTCGGTGTGAGCTTGTCCACTATCGCCTTTGAAACTTCAGGGTTGTACATGTAGTTCATGCAGCTTAGAGTCTTCAATGTTGCTACTATGTTGGAGACCTTCGTCGAGAAGATGCAGATGTCGCGCGGTGACTCGGTGAGGCGCGGCAGTCCACGAAGCGATTCCATTTCCATCATGGCTATTGACTCTGGTCTTCCAAATCTTGACTCCAAGGTCTTCATGACTTCTGTAGGGTGCGCGCTGGTGATGAGCAGCCCCTCTACTGCTTCCTTTGCTTTTCCCTTCAGGTTTCTTCTTAGGCGGTTAGTATTCTCCACTGTAGTGAACATCTTCTCCGTTTCGTAGTATGCGGCGCGGAACGGAAGCCACTCTTGATGTGATCCTCCAAACGTAGGTAACTCGATGAATTTCGGTCGCTGCGCTGCTTTGACGGCGCGCGTGATTGCTTCAGCTAGGTCTGCTAGGCCAGGTTGTGCTCCCGCCGGTGACTGGAGTAGTTGTTTCTGTTGTCCCGCGTTGTTGACCACCGGCTCTTCTGTAGGGTAGTGCGGCACGTCGGCGATCGCCAGCACGGGGCGTGGGGGTTGCGTCTCCAACCAGTTGTCTACTCGTTCGTTGACTTCGGCTCCGGAGGGGTCGAAGGCACCGTCGTCTTCTATATCTTCATCTGTATCTTCGGTTTCCATGGCGGCGATGCGGGCGGCGGCTAGCTCGACCTGCAGACGTAGCATTTCTTCTCTAGCTTTCGCTAGTCTGTGAACCTTCGCTCTGCTGTGCGTCGATCCACCACCCCCCTTCTTGCTGGAGGGGCGGGGAACCTGTAGTTGCGTCGGCTCTTGAGGGTTGACAGTTCTCTTCCTGACTGTAGACGTGTCTGCATCCTGACTACGCCCCTGTACTGTAGCAGGTCCCTCCCTGGCCGCGGGAGGGGTCGGCCGTGTCGCGTCGGCTGGCAGCGTCGATGCGGTGGCGGTGGCGGGCGTAGTGGAGCGTGCGGAGCTGGCGGTGACAGTAGTGGCAGCGGTAGCGGCAGCGGCGGCGGTAGCGGCGGCGGTAGCGGTAGCCTTCTGTTTCACTGTAGCAGAGGATGCCACGGCGGAGCGTGTCGATGCACCGGATGTACCCGTGGCCCCGGTACCCGAGGTCCCGGTGGTCCCGGTGGTCCCGGTGGTCCCGGTACCCGAGGTCCCGGTGGTCCCGGTGGTACCGGTACCTGTAGTCGTCTCCCCGGTCCCCCCGCTGGTATCGGTCCCCTCGGAGGTAGTCGGAGCCTCCTCCTTACGGCTCTTGAGTTCCTGCCGTGTGACTGGCATCCTCGCTGACCCGACGAATTTTCTTCGAATTTCCCGCTTTCCCGACGTATCCGGCGACTTGAAGGACCATTCAATGTACGCTTCTGTACATTCCCTATGCTGGGTTGGTCGGGTGTAGCAGAAAAACTCCTCTGAAGATTTCTTCTTCTTTATTAGGTAGCTATGAGCCGCTACCGCTTGCCGGTGAGAACTGTGCCGGCATACGGTTTTGGCTCGATATTTATACAAAAAATGCCTCGAAAATGTAGGCCCTCTGATTGGCGCATTTCGCCGGCCAATCAGAGAGCGTTGTTTAAACCAATTACAAATTCGCTATTATTATTACGTACCCGGAAGAGCGTAGCCGCGCCTTTCTCTTTCACGCAAACTTTTATTATTCTTTATTTAGAAGAGAGGGGCCGCAGCGTGCTCTTTCATACATCGTGCTTATTTACTATTACAATAAAGTATGATTTTAGCACTTATCTATTAAAAATAAGTATTTTAACTTATATTCTATTTACTATACACGCACTGCTATCTATTAAGAGTTTTCATTGTTTTTCATACACATTACACTATTTTCACGAATACACATTACACTATTTTCACGAAAGTTTTAATCGTCCCGCACAAGATTAGTAGCATTTTTGACAATTTTAAGCGTTTTTGTAAGTCAGAATCGAAGAAAAAATAAAAAATACAATACAAACCAGCAAGTATAGGTTAGGTAAATAAGCACTTACCTGAAACTTTTGCCATACTTGGTGTCTGTAGCCGTCAGCGGGTCGTCGCTCTCCGCGCCTGAACCGTCCGAGTCGGTCGCGTCGTCTTGCTTGTCTTCCATCTGAGGACCAAAACAAGACAAAAGTTTAGAACCGTCACCGTTACTGAGAATTGGATGTAACAACACCCGTCACACAAATATTGATTTTATTCATATAATCTGTTCAATAAGTCAGTTAGCTTACATGGATTACTTTTTTAACGTAAAGTTTCTTAGAGGATGGCGGATAAATTAAAAATGTATTTTTACAAGATCTTAATCAATAACTTTTTTTTATTTTTTATGTATGTTCCCCGATTACTCGAAGACGCCTGGACCGATTTGGAAAATTCTTCTTTTATTTGAAAGAGTATACTTCCCAGGCGGTCCCACTGTCATCAGGTCAGAATCTGATGATGGGATCCTGGAGAAATCGAGGGAACTCTTCAAATTTTATAGGCACAATTGATATACTATGTAGCGGCGATTGAAGTCGGTTTTGTAAAAAGAATTTTTACGTACGGAACATACATAAAAAATATTTTAAAAAAATAGATTCCGATGAATTGAGAACCCCTCCTTTTTTGGAAGTCGGTTGAAAACATTAATCGACGCGGTCGAAGTCACGGTCATCATCTAGTGTGCGAATATTTTCGCAATGAGTGATCGGGGATAGACACCCAAGTAGCACACGAAGGCTGCTTAGCAGCTGAATAACGAATTCCCGTCACGCTTAAAGCTGTATAAAAAAGCTGCATAAGGGCTGTATACGGCCGTATACAGCTCTTATACCTCTTAAATGGGCACAAATTATACAGCCTTAAGTTGAGTAAAAGATTACAAGTTACTCTTTATTCAGCAAATATGTCACGTGACGTAAAAGTGAAGTAGCAAACCATAGATAATACAAATCTAGCAAATTAATATACTTCGTGGAGTGAATTGAATTTGATTGAATACGTGTGGTTATATATTCAAAGTTAAGTGCATTGTTTTCATATTTATAAAAGAAAAATGATTGGGAATGTAATTTTACTGACATTATACATATATATTACCTAAGAAAATTTTAGTGCGCCACGAAAATATTTGGTTTTTAATTAGTTTCGTGATATAAATAAGCCGTGATGAAAACTTGAATAAACAATTTTTAGTGCTTTGAAAAGAATTATAAGATAAAAAGTTGTTATTATGATATCGAGAAGTAAAAACTAATGCAATCCATTCCTAATTCATACACAAAACATCATAAAAGTTGAAAAATGAATCAGTATATTTATATAGGTTATGAGGTTATACAACAAAATGGTGGATTCATGTTAAACAGCGACGTGAATAGTTAAAACTCTGATATTCAGCAATAAGCTTCATAATAGTTCACACGTGCCCCCTTAATAAGTCAGTGTAATAAGAGTTCACAAATACCCTCTTATACAGCATTTGGCGTAATTTTATCCACTAAACAGCCCTTATTCAGCCTAAGCTGTTTAAATATCACTGACAGCTATTATGCAGCTGTAGGATCACCAGTGTACTCTTAAAAGAGTCTTAATACGCATAGAGTTTCAAATAGGTCTAAAAGTGAGTATTTATTCAGCTATCTGTGCTACTTGGGCATTTACAAATTATTCACTTCGGATGAACATTCTAATTCCGGCACCCGAATAGATTAGATTTTGCACGCGTATGAGATTCTTAGTCATCACATCAGCTGGGTATGGGAGGCCTGACACTTCCTGTTGCGTCACGATACCTAATTAAAACCGGTCACGTGCGAATCGCACCCGAACACGATGGGTTCCGTACCATCGTACAAGATTTAACACCAGCTATTACACTGGTCAACACTAGTCATGCCACACGAACTCTGATAGCTAATATTGTTTTTACCACCTACCCTCATTAGTAAACAGGGATAGTTTTATTTCGATTGGCCTTAGATTTCTTGTGATGTGCTGATTCGTATAACTAGTACTACGGTGATAAACGCAAACAAAAGGTCGCGAATAAACAGTCGATAAATTAATTGTTTTCGTATTAATTTACATTTAATGATTTATAAGTAATTGCTGTCATTGTGTGAATATGCCCAGAAAGTGTAATAACAATCCTAGCTCTTTTTGTTATATTTGTGGAGAATTAACTTTCAAGAAAAAAAAAACGAAATTTCACTAAAGTTGTGATGAAGAGTTATCGTCAGGATTTTGGTTTCCCTGTGGCTCATCAAGACAAATCTTGGGCTCCCCATATTTGTTGCATTACCTGCGTTAAGAATTTGAGTGATTGGAAGAAAGGGTCCCGTTGTATGCCTTTTGCTGTACCCATGATTTGGACTGTACCGATTTTTGTTTTTCAGATATAAAAGGTATTAATTCTAAAAAAATACTACCCTAATTTACAGTCAACTAAGAGACCAGTACTTTATAGTGACTATTTGCCTATACCAGTTACATCTGCGTCCGTTACAATTAACGATTCACAGCCCTCCACTTCGAACGAATCGCGGGCCGTTGATGACGAAGATGAATCTGAGTTTGAAGAAATCTCAAACAAGCCACACTTGTCAATAACTCAAGAAGACCTATCCGACTTGCTTCGCGACTTGAATTTGTCAAAAAAGCAGTCAGAACTCTTAGGATCTCTTTTGAAAGAATGGAATTTGCTACATCATGAAACTAAAATAAGTCATTTTCTAAATCGTGACGAACTCTTCAGATCATACTATTCTCAAGATGAAGACTTGGTGTATTGCACACTCACTCAAGATTCATTTCTTAGACTCACGTCTGGATTTTTTTCCTGAGAATTTGGGACCTGTGTGGGATGAACACGGGGAGAGGTTCCATCAGGCCATTTCACAGATGGAAAAGCACTATCAGGGCAAATGGAACCCAAGGATGTTGGCCAATTACTGCTGGACTTTGAAAAGGGACCATCCAGGAGCTAAATTTGCCAGAAAATCCTAAATCGTAAATTCATAATAGAACTTTTTTACTTTTTTTGTTTCGAACAGTCATTATTTGTTGAAATATTTAAATTACATTAATCAGTAAAATTCTTGGCCAATAAATTTTTTTTAGTGACTTATTTTTACTAACAATCATCCATCAAAGCAAAAAATATGAGTGAAGTTTGTGTGGCACGACAAAGTTCAAATTTTGTTGCCCAGTGTTATTAGGGTCGAGCAAAACAAGTTTATTAATTGTATGGTGATTGGTGAGTTGGTGATCCGGAGAAAATAAAGTTAAAATATTAAAGAGGGCCCTCTTTAATATTTTAACTTTATTTTCTTTATTATGTGTTGTTATAGCTGCAATAGAAACACACTTTGTGAAAATTTCAAGTATCTACACAATTCAGTTCATGAGATACAGTCTGCTAACAAATGGACGTTAAGGCTGAAATCTATAGACCGCACTCTCACTCTGCTTAGACTCAAGACAGAGTTAAAACGAGATAGATCTATGTCCGAGCATATTTGTGTCTCGTTTTAACTCTATCTAAATCAGACCACGCTCTATAGATCTCAGCATTGGTAGCATGGACAGGAGATAAAAGTTTTATCCCCCGATTTTATCCACTGACAGGGGATAAAATTATCTTTTCCCTATGCTAAAGCATGGCGACAGAGGAGAAGGCGATGTATATATTTCTATAAGTATATCCACTGAGTGTTATTTCCACCGCTGTGCCCATGCTCGACGGGTGGATAAAGCTAAGCGAGGGGATAAACGTTTTATCCTTTTCCCGGGGATAAAATTTCTCCCGCCCATGCTACCAAGGCAGCATTAGTAATAGGCACCCTCTGGGTGCGGAACCCTAATAAATACCACTCAGAAAAAAAACCTTTTGCAATTCTTAATAGAGTACCGATAATACGTTTCGAAACAGTTAAACCTCCATAAATATTATAGAGAGTGGGTGTAGTTGTATTACACCGAACGACTTATCGATATTGAATGGAGCATTAACTCTTGTTAAACGTGACATGACATAGTAATAACTATTTACAATGTACTATAGATTCACACTAAAAGATTACGCCCAAACAGTTCAAAGTTAGTTATAATAGTATATCTACTATGAAAGTAATTTATTTTCCACAGTTTTTAGTACCAGAAGTCAATCAAAAACTTTACAAAGTATTATAGAGCCACACTAAGAGATTACGCCCCGTCAGTTCAAAGTTAGTTATAATTGTAGTAGGTATACTATGAAAGTCATTTATTTTCCACAGTTTTTACCAGAAGTCAACCATTTAACTATTAAGCGTCAAAAGTAGGCTTAGTACGAGCGTTCACATATCGACAACGTCGAATATCGAAGCAATTCGGCGACGAGCGAAGTTACAATAAATGGACTCAAACTTTTAATACTTGTTTTACATCTACAGCCAACGTTCCAAGCGTAAAAATTTATAAATAAAATCGGTAGTACTGAATCAAGGACTCTGGATCAACGATTTTTTTACTCTGACGTCAACACTGTGTTTCTATAGCCCGAAACTAAAAATGGGTGTGACGTTCGATACTAAAGTTCTACAGTCAATTTTAGACTTCTAAAGTTTAAGAAATCTATTACAAATGTGCTGTGTATGTAAAATGTAGCCTATATCACCCGGACCATCATTTTATGACGAATCGATTGACACATCATTCATCAAAATCGACTCAGTAGTTTATTCGCTAAGGTGGAAAATTCGTAAATAGTCACATTACATAGACTACTAAATCCATCCTTTTGGCTTGCTTTAGTCGGGTAAAAACTTTGAGTATATTAGGATAAAAAGCATAATATACGATTGAAAATTACATAAATAAATGATATATAAATGTAAATTGTAATAACTGTAAATTGTACACAATATAATATTGTTATGGTATGATTTATTTTTTTATAGAGTAACAGCCGAGTTTCTTGCTAATTCTTCTCGATTGTAACGGCATTCCGACCCAGAACCGTTAATTCAAAAGAACTTTTTAATCATAGTTTTTTTTATAAATCTATTCTTTTCTATTCTCTATTTGAAATTAAACAACGTTGTCTAGATGTGCAACATTGTACTAAGAATACACGGTACAAACAGAGTTTTGAGCTATCACGCGAACGAAATAATATTCCGATTACTTATTATTTCTTAAGAAATTACCAGGAAGATAAACACATCTCTGGAATTCAGGAATTACGCATCACAACAATTATAGCTCATAACAGTTTCTTCCTGTCTACATCATTTTCCCGAGAATAATGCGCCAGTGTACTGTACTCGCTCTTGGAGTAAGATAATACTTTAAGAGCCAGACCAGACTAGCGACATGCTTGACAAAATGTAATAACGTAGGTAGGTAATATTGGCTCATACCGTTCTATATTGGATAGAGTCAGGCGTTACTTTGCGGAAGTTCATGATTAACAAAAAAATGTTAGAATTATTTTGCTGTAATCCGCCAACAGAAAAAATCTATATGGTCAAACATGCAGTTATAAATAAGCTAAGCACCGCTTACCTCCCCAACCAAGCAATAAAGCAAAGTTCCCAAGCAAGCAATGCCACCACCACTCACATGCACCACCACACAAGACTTTTATACTACTCTCGACGCACGTTTCGCCCCGACACCGGAGCATCCTCAGGAGATATCGACTGTACAATGCTGTATTGTCTAGTCTGTCTGTTGGAGACTTGCGCTCAATAGTTAATGGATTACTGCTGATGATGATGAAGCGTCCTGATTTCACGGAATAGACAAAAAAGATCTTAGTTTTAATTTTGTAGATGCTTGTAGCCTATGTAGTTTCATTCTGGCAGAGCTGATTTTAAATCTTGATCGCTCAAACCATACAGATCGATAAATCATGATGATGATAATGGCATTGAGAGCATTGAAGACTGCCATTGCGATTGCCTCACTGATGTATCATTTTTAGACAATCCCACAGTAGGCTTGGAACACACAAACATGTACACAAACGTGATATATGACAAAAAATCGCAATGCGAGTTAACTCTTGCTCTTGAACGAAGACAGCAAGGCTCGGATTGCACCGCCGGCTATATTTAGACGGTTAAATATAGCAGCCGCCCACTTTAAAGCCGAACGGATTTATATCAAGCTATTTTCATATTAACTTAAGTGGTTCAAATCTGTTACTTGTTGAGCCGCCATATTATGTCATTAGTAAGTTAACTGCATGATAAATATAAGTAATTCCACAATCTCTCTGGCTCTTTGGCGTGCTTAGAAGCTAGTAAAATATTTAAATAATAGATTTTTAATCATCAATTTAATATGGGTAGCCTAAGTATGTCATGCTCTCTTTAAAATTTCTGTAGTGGTGTCGTGCGGTGCGGGTTGTTACGTTCCCTCAAATATGGTTGAGCGAGCAATGGCTGGATCATGCGTCATGCTCGTGAACGGGTGCCACCAACGGGAATGGGTCTGCTTTTGCCTGCCTGTCTTAACATGTATTGGATTGTTTTGCATTTTTGAAACTTGATTGTGGAAACACTGTATACATAGCATAGTTTTGTTATCCATTGTAAAAAAATTTTTTTGAAAAGAGCAACCGCCAAGTTTATTGCTGGCTTTTCTCGGCAGGAATGGCATTCCGAACCATTGGTAGATTCATTGACGATTCAAAAGTACTTGTAAAAGTTTATTTGAATAAAAAATATTTCTATTCTATTCTATTCTAAAGAAACTCTTACAAAAAGCTTAAGAGAATCACAAAGCGTAAGTAAACGTTAAATGATTTAAGGGCGTTGCAGGAAACCAGTCTGTATGGTACAGCACTGACTTCTGCTCCACTAGAAGACATCTTCAATAAAATTAGATTTTTCGATTCAGGAACGTTATTTACTACGTTTGGAGTAGGATCTTCATCTTAGACTATATCTTCACTTACCATCAAGTGTGATCGCAGTGAAGCGCATGTGGGTCGTTCTACTTTTCTACCGACAATGAAACGACGTTTTTCTGTTTTTTTGGTTTTTTGAACTATCTATAATTGTGTTTTATGTGTGGGATTAAAAAAAAACTGCATCTGTGTTTTCATTAGTACTAATTAAAGTTTCCTTCCTAGCTAATATTGATTCTTTTTTAATGTTGGTTTTTGAAAAAATAATGTGACAAAGTGGTCTTTTTCTGTCTACAGAAAAAGACCACTGTGGTCTCTAGACCACATTTCAGTTTACCACTCTGTCACGGCATTATACGGAAAACGAACGTATAAAATATGCTGGTTAGAGAACATGAAAAATGACATAATATTAATAGATAAGAAAAATATGGACGTTTATTCGAACCGAATAAAAAACCGTTTATATTAATACTCCAACGAGATGCCATAATAAGAAGAAAGACAGACTATTGTCGGTAGAAAAGTAGAACGACCCATGTAATAAAATGTTACCTACTTAAGTACATTAGTAGGTACATGTGTAGAACATACCTATCCAATAAGTTACAGTCACGTGTATGAACTAAGATATAAGTAATATTTTATTAATAGGTAATAATTTAATCGCAGTACACCCATGGAACATAAACAAGCTTATGTAATACACTGAGCAGATACAGCGACCTACCATTTTGCAATCTTATAAATAAAAGTTACGTCTTTCCTCTTGGAACGCGTTGCAAAAAATAGAGATATTCTTGCAACTGGTTACTGGAAGCAAAGATTTATAGAATCCGGATCATAATAGAGAATCTAAATCACCATCGCCATATCATCGCATAATAATAATATCTAGGTATATAGACGTAAACTAGAAGGTGGCAGCAGAAAACTTAAAAAAATGTTTGCTTATTTAATAATTGTAACAAAAGAACCTACGTAAGATTAAGCTAGGTACCTACTTCTCACGAGAAATACCTATGCCTAACAAGTACTTAACAGGAAATAAATCTTAGAGCTTCATTAGTAAATGACATAGCACAGGTTATCTCTCGAGTTCCTCAGCAGGCGGTGATCCATGTATGAAACTGGTTCAAACCGCATTTTGTCAGAGACATACGAGCATGTCCCCTGCAATTATTTTACCGGCGATCCACGATGAAACTGAGACGGTATCGCTATAGCTAGTAACTATACCTACGTATTAGCTATGCGTATTTGAACGCGTGTAAGAAGTTCTGTTTGGTTTTAACGATTTTCTTGAAAAACTGCTGGGCCGATTTCAATGCGGCATTATACTCGTATGTACGTATGCTTCTGGGAAGATTCTTAGATCCTATGTTGTATGGTTGCAGTAAAGCTACAGTAGTATTTTTTATTTCTCATATATTTAATGACTTTCACTGAACTTAATCTCATGGAACTTTGCACATGAATTTTCTTAAAATGAAATTACGATAACATATTATTAACTCCAGATTCAAAACCTCTAGCTGCTGGAGTTGTAGATAGATTTCATATAGTCGATATAGATGGTCGGTAGGTACCAAACTCTTTCCACCAAAGTTCTAGTGTCCGCAGTGTAAAGAAGAAAGATCGTGAGCTGTGAGAGAGCTGGGACGTGACCTAGGAGTGGAGAGCTCCAAAGGAATAATGTCAGGGGCTAAAGATAACTGGATCCTGATTCAGGCATAATGGATTACTTATTGAGAAAGAAGGAAAAATACGAACGCGAGGGAAGATTTTGAGACGTACTGCGGCAGTGTTGGTAGGCCAATAGGACGGGAACAATACTGTTTGAAGGTAGGAGGGGTTTTAAGAGGTAGGAGTTCAGCACCATGACAATTTCCCCTCGTACGAGAAAAAAAAAATAGGTACCAAACGAAGACGCTCGCGCGGACTCGAGCCACGCTCGCGCTCTAAGGCTATGGGAAGTGTAGAGCGTATTATCCAATTGTGCGCTATTATGATTTATCGGCACAGGCGCCTCTGACCTAGACCGCTGAAAGCAGGTCTTGGCTAATAAAGTAACGGATGAATGAGGGTGAAAAAAAAAAACAATTCTCGTACGATAGGCTAAAAGAGATAAGACATGCTTAATGACCTCAACAAAGTTTCTTAGTCGAATATTGGAAAGAAACATGCATTACTTTACAGAATTCGATGATACTTAAGAAAAAACAAAATTCTTTTGCTATAATCCGCCAAACCCGAAAGATCTGTATGGCAAAACGCGCCGCTCGCATCCGAGAGAAGGGTAATAGGCCATAGACTGAGCGCATGTATCTCATCTGAGAGAAGGGTAATAGGCCATAGAATGAGTACACATATCTCATCTGAGAGAAGGGTAATAGGCCATAGAGAGAGCGTATATATCTCATCTGAGAGAAGGGTAATAGGCCATAGACTGATCTCTTAGATGAGATATATGCGCTCATAGGCCATAAACCACCACACTGGCCCAATGCACATTGGCAGACTTCATTTAATATCAAATTTATATCACCGTTAATTTATTTGGTGAAATCAGAACCGAGTGCTTTTAGTTATTTAATTATAATTATACCTACTAGTTAAAAATAGTATAACCTACTAGTTTAACTAGTACCTTATCTCTTCACACATCTAATTCACATACACAAAGCAAATAAGTACACGCAATAGAGCAAGCTTTTTCAACACAAACATTAGAAATACATTGTGTGCTCCTACTATCATTAAACAAATTTATTAAGCTTTAATTGTGAATAGCACAAGGTTTATTATTCTTTTTCATTGTGCAAGTGATTCAGGTGTATGCAGATTACTGGCTGTGATACTTTTTGTTCCATAAACCTTATCAGTATGACATCATTATGAACTAATAAGTTCCTATGGTGTAGTAGCTAATATTTAATGCATTGAATTAACGGTTATGCAATGAAACAAGTACTGTCAAACGATTCTCAAAGATACAAAGAATAACTGGTCAAATGCAAGTCGGACTCCCATATGAAGGGTTCCATACAAAAAAATGCCAAAAATAACATATTTCTAGTAGGGAAGCCCCATTTAATTTTTTTTTTTATTATTTGTTGTTATTATGGCAACAGAAATACATATTCTCTGAAAATTTCAACTGTCTACCTATAAGAATCATGACATATAGCCTCATGACAGACAGACAGACGGACGAAAGGATAGATGGACAGCTGAGGCTTAGTAATAGAGTCCAGTTGGTTATCCTTTGAGTATGGAACCTTAAAAAGTATTATACTTAAGATTATTGTGAAGATAAAATCTTTTTATAAACATTTTTGAATGCTGGAATGGAGAATTTTTAAGCTATTGCATAGCTTCTATCGCAGGCCAGCGTGGAGACCGAATCCAGAAATTCCGTAACGAAAATAACCTGACACGGGACTCCTCTACGGTGAGCCGCTAGAAGGCGTTGATAAAAAATGCTATGCAATAGCTTTACCGCGGCAGTCCCGGAGTGCCACTCGTCTTTTTTATTTTTCTCTTTTTCTCTCCAATATCATTTAAGGCCAGTAGTACATTAATAAAAAAATATAGTTATGCCAGAGTAAAAATTATAATTATGCCCAATATCACAAAATCTAGAAAAATTCCCTCATAATTTAGACATTATGAGGGATGAATATACACACCCTGCATTTTTTTATTAAGTGTCACGTAAATGGGCTTAAGTTTTCCCTAAAACTTAGGGATTGTCAGTGGGCATTAGAATTTCAATCCTATTGAGCTATTGATTTGAGGATTATTGTAATAAATGACAATATTGTCTTGAATTACCTAACTAAGATAAGATAATTTTTCAAACTTATTTCTTATTTCTTGAGGTACCTCTCACAAATTAATTACGATTACTATAGGTCAAACCCACAAACGTAAGAAATGATAAATTGAAATTATTTTTCACCTGAAATCTGGTGGTTGATGGTTGATCTTTGAATCTCGAAGGTTTTTCAATATCACGAAAACTGCTTTTTGTCACCGGCGACTTGGAGCGAACGAGCTCTCCATTTGAAATTGTCTCCGGTAACAACTTGTCCTTTTCTGCCTCTTTCACTTTGAAGTGCAGGCCTGATTCCAAGTCTACTTCATTTTTGGTAACTTCGGAAGGATACTGTATGTTCCCGTTCGTCGCAGCCATAGATTTCGCCGAACTGATCTTCCTAAATCGTCCAATAATAACATCTTCTTCGTCATTAACCAATATATTAACTTTTTCTGTTGCGGACTTACTGTTGTTCGGTACAGTGTTCACGGGACTTAATTCAATATCCTTCTGTGACGATCCCATTTCGTAGTCCTTACTTGGTTCAAAAGGTTCAAAAAATAGAAAAAGTTAATTCATAAAACTTATTTTCTAAGCAAAAATATCGAACGAGGTTGGAACTTAGTAATCGCGATATGAACGGCCCACGGTGAATTTATTAAACATCCACATAATTGTGCTTACGACTTACGAGTATTTCAGTTCAAATACGCGACGAATATAATTTAAACATTATTTCACGAACGAAAAACGCATTTTTCAGTATAAATTATTAATGTCAATTTTTTTTAAATCACGAAATTACAAAAACACCCACCACGTGAAGTGCAATAATTTGACTGATTCAGTTTCAGTCAGACTGATTTAAAAAGCAATAGAAATCAGTCAGAAAAGCATTGCAATCGCTTGCAAGCATGCATATCACATGGATGACATGATGAACACACATGAATCTGTTGACGCACAGATTACTAATATAGGTATTACACTTGTGGTGACTATAAATACTCGACAGTAAAGGTGGGTAACAATGGAATACAGCGTGGTTTTAAGGATGCTATTTTTATTGTCTAAGCAATTAGGCGTTCCGATTGTTTAACGAACAAATACATAACAACTATTAGCTGTAAAAGTTCAGCCGTGTTGCTCTCGTGCGTAACTAACATCACAATAAAAAAATAGATGTTTTTAGGTGCATTCTCCAGTGTTCTATATAAGCTTCTTGGTGTGAACTTTTTATTCGAGTTGGTACTCGACACTAATTCTCGGCACAATATCTCTTCCGGTCTGTGGACTCTGTGGTCTCTATGGTCTGTGGTGTTAGTGTGGGTGTTTCCCAAGAGGATAAAATAATAATAAACGACTCCATTTTGGTTTGGTGTGTCTGTGTTGGTGTGTTTGTTTCGTATACCTACCGCTTAATTTTTTCCATTTCTTCTTATTCTTAATCAAAGAGGTGGTAAATTCTTTTATAATTACCTAATTCATAATGGGATTCGATGAGGGGCAAATGGTTTTGGACAGTCCAAACGGAACATATTATTCAGGTCAGACAGTTCACGGGAAACTGATGTTCCAACAAGACAAAGTTAAAAGTTTTCGGGGTATGTAACCTACCTATATATATAAATCTAAATTTTTATCAATTGCCGTTTCCCATGTAACTAGTAAATCGATCTTATTTATTTGTAAGCTCATAACGTTTATAACATTACCTCTGCATTACCTTGATTAAAACCCACAAATGTGTTTTTAAAAGTAAACAAATGTAGGTATTGTTACTTTGCATTAAGATCTATTATCACTAAGATGGATCCAAATTGTTAGTGTGATAGAATAATTAGATATTATAGATGCATTCTTAGGTACCTCTTCATAGTGCACTGACCTTAATAGAGGTCAGTGTTAAAAAGTCATTAAGCTCCCAAGAGAATATAATCACTTTCTCTTAAGTTCGATTAATAATTTTATTAATTGTATGTGATATTTTTAATTAAGATTAATACAAATATCATACTGTTGATCAGTCAGTCCTCAAAGAGAATATTATAATCACTGTTTCAAATAAGAATTTGATTTGGAGCTGTAATGGTGACCCTGCACCGGTAGGGCTAACATGCGCGCCACGAGAAAGTTTTGTCTACACGTTTACTCGTAGTCTCTATGTGAATCTCTACAGAGATTCACGAGTAAAGTGTAGACAAAATTTTCTCGTGGCGCGCATGTTAGCCACACGGGAGTGCATTGTTGGCAGACTCCACTAGATGGACTGACAACATCAAACGAGGGGCAGGGAGCAGTTGGAGCCTGTGGAGATGCTCTTGCATTATTTTCAAAATTTGACATTATCAGTTTAAGAAGTATTTGAGATAAGAAAGTTTTTTACTAATTATAAATGAGTGAAATTATTTATTTTATTATATCTATCATGTATTTGTGATCTATTCTTCTGATAAGTTCATATAATATTTAGTTATCCGTTATATTTAGGATTAACATAGTTAACAATATTTTTCAGGTTTGTTTGTGAAACTAAAAGGATTCTGCAAAGTGCACTGGACAACCAGACACACTAGAACTGTGAATGGCAAGTCACAGTCGTACACCGTACACCATAATGCACATGAGGAATATGTCAATTCTAAGATGTACTTGGTTGGTGGTGAATCAGGTATAGTTATTTATATATAGTGCGTTAATCTCTTAAATTCTTATGCAATTCCATTTTATGGAAACTAGGTTGGGAATTAAATGCTTGTCTGACAATATCTATCAAACCTCTGCTAAGTCATCAAAAAAGCTATGTATAGGTCTTCCCTTCTTGCTTCTTTTTTTCCAAGGAACTTCACAACCTTCACCGTTTTACCACAGCACTGCGGGAAGTTGTGAGTGTTGGCATTATATGGTCACCTTATTCTCATGAAATGCTTTACCAGAAATTTTGACTAAATTTCTAGATCACGTTGATTTCACAAGTTATGTTTCTAATGAAACTAATTTATTTAACCTCCGACGCAAAAATGACAGGGTGTTATAAGTTTGACGTGTTTGTGTTTGTGTCTCAGTCTGTGGCATCGTAGCAGCCGAATGGCTGAACCGATTTTGATTTTGTTTTTTTTTTTGTTTGAAGTGAATTAGTCGGGAGTGTTCTTAGCTATGTTTGATGAAAATTGGTCCAAGATGGCCGCCGCCACAAAATGGCGGTTTACATATTTTTTCACAACTCAATATGGGTATCAAATGAAAGGGCTTGACTAGTAGAATACTATACACTATGATAAACTTCAAATCCAAGATGGCAACCACAAAATCGCGGATTACATATTTTTTTTGAATTTCACATGGCAGTGTTTTAAAATTTCATTTTACACTTGTGTAACAAGCAATAAAATCCAAGACAAAAATAACTGATCTCTACTAGAGAGATTTATATTTAGTTTAATTTCAGGGGAGCACTCGATCCAACCAGGCAAGTACGAGTTCCCATTCCAGTTTCACCTGCCGGCGAACTGTCCGTCGTCATTTGAGGGGGACTATGGCCACATCCGGTATGAGGTGAAGGCAGTTGTGGACCGAGCCTTCAAGTTCGACCAGGAGAAGAAGGTCGCTGTTAGAGTTATGGCACCCTTGGATCTTAATCTCGACCCTTACTGTAGAGTGAGTATTTATTAATCACAACGTTTTTCCCTTAAGAGGTACAGAATATACAAAAAATAACGACATAGAAAGTAAACATCACTTTCAAGCACCTACCTCGTTCTCGCTTTTCTCACATTCGAAGAAATCTTGCACATCCTTTATATGAAAGGTCATACGCAATAACGATTCAACCCACAAACCTTTGTCAAATTATATACATACTTAACATAAAAAATAAAGATAGTTTTTCAATTGATAAGTTGTGTGGGTTGACTCATTATTGCGTATGACCGTCTATATGTTTTATTTCTTATTCTGGTACTAAATAAGTAAATAAAGTAAAAACGATTTATTGCTTTATAGGAGCCCATAGATCTGGAGTTGCAGGACACATACTGCTGTTGCTGCATGTCGTCGGGCGCGTCGGACGTGTCGGTGAAGCTGCCGCTGTCGGGCTACTGCCCCGGCCAGACCATCCCCATCGAGGTGGTGTGCAGCAACAAGGGCAACGTGCAGATCGACGACATCAAACTCTGCATCACTAGGGTACTTCACTTTTTTTTTTTTTTTTGACCCAACAAAACGTAGTGGTTATATACTCATTACTCGGTAAAGTCGCGAAACATTCCTTATCTTATAATGCCACTGCCACTTATAATTTGAGTACCTTCAAGAGTGAATAGGCATTTTCTAGGCAAGCGCGCTCCAACCTAGACCTCATCAGTGCTATCCAGTATTGATTGTAGTCAAGCGCAAGCCTATCGGATAAAAAAAAATCTTATTTTATTAACTAGCGGACGCTCGCGACTTTGTCCGGTTCTTCAATTCACAATCGACAGTTCCTAAATCCCCACAGTTCAGTTGGGCAGAACCCCCGCAGCATCAGGATTGAGGAGTGGGGTCCTGGAGTTCAACAATGTAGTCTTTACTTGGCACCTACAATAACTATTCATAATAATCTACAATTCCTCCTAAATCTCCGCAGTTTAGGAGGCAGTATCCCTGTAGCATCAGGATTGAGGAGTTGGAAACCGAAGTTTTTAGAAGAGTATCGCGCTAAGTTTTTGTGATTCACGCAAATCGGTTAAGAAATCACGGAGATATCGATATAAAGAGGTGGAAAAACACAACTCCTTCTCCTGTTTCGAATGTCGGTTAAAAAAGTAGCCTATATTACGCCCAATCATATCAGCTATCTATCGATTATACTATTTTAACTTTCAGCTATCTATCAATATCTATTTTATTCTTTGTCCCCAGTCGGTGTTATTTATAGCTACAAGTGAGCCCGGTCGTAAGAAAGACAAGGATACAGTGGTGGAGATCAAGAAGGGACCCATACCTGGTAACACCAATAGGAACTGGACGGTGGAAATGGAGGTGCCAGCAATGGACGTGTATAACTTGACCGGATGCCAGTACATCAAACTGGACTATAAGTTCAAAGTGAGTAATTTTTCCCTTTACTATTGTATAATTCCATGTTACGCTAACGCAAACTCATCTTACCTCAGATCAAATTCGTCTTAACTTAGCTAAAATTTGTTTTACCTGAGCATAAATTCACATTACCCTACAATAAATTCGTCTTATCCTAGATCAAATACGCTTTACCTTAGCCATAACTCTTAGCCTCAATAGCCCTACGGTTAAAGGTAAGCGGACTGAAAACTGAAAGGTCACTATTGTCGTACCCACTCTTAGCACAAGCTTTCCGCTTATTTGGAGGGGATAGGAGGATATTAGTCAACTTCAGCTTGGCTAATATTTAAAAAAAAATCTAATTCTAATTCGCCTTACTCTTACACAATCAGCTTTAAGGTCGTAGCCGATTTACACGACACCGCTCCCACCCAACCAAAGTATGAGCATTCAAATATGGACTTAATATCGTGCTCTGGAGGTGCACTTTACAGTGGTACAGTTTACGCGCGGTACCGGTACCGCGCGCTGTATTCTATTTTGTGTTGTTACTGTAAAGTGCACCTCCACAGCACGATATTAAGTCCATATTTGAATGCTCATACTTTGGTTGTGTGGGAGCGGTGTCGTGTAAGTGGGCTGCGACCTTATGACTCCTAAATGTATACTCATACATTTTAGCAATAAGCAAAGTACAACTGTGGTGTGTTGCACGGGTAAATTAAATGAACTATTATTTTTTAAAGGTTGTCGTTAACCCCGATGGATGTCGTTCTGATTCAAAGGAGTCCCGCAGACTCGTGATAGGAACCGTCCCACTGGTGGGCTTCCAGGATAACGTACAGAACCCACTGCATGACCAATTCCCTCAATCATCTGCAATCGCTCAGCAACCTATGACGTCGTACCCACCAATAGCGTACCCCGAGGGTGACATGCCCCAACCCCTCGAGAATCCCTCTTTCCTTCCCTCACAATCATATCCCGGAAATTCTCCGTACCCCCCCACTAATCCTTACCCACAAGATAATCAACCAAATGCACCGTATCCTCCTAACAGTTCGCCATATCCCCCTACAAGTTCGCCTTACCCGGCTGCAAATCCACCTTACCCGAACGTCACTCCTTACATGGATAATCCACCGCCTTACCCTGGTAATATAACTAATCCTGCAACTAATTCCCCTTACCCTGCTGCAAATTCGTCTTACCCAATCGAAAAGCGACCTTACCGTGATGCAAATCCGCCTTACCCAACTGAAAAAGAATCTTATCCTGGTGCAAATCCGCCTTACCCAACTGAAAAAGAATCTTATCCTGGTGCAAATCCGCCTTACCCAACTGAAAAGGAATCCTATCCTGGTGCAAATCCGCCTTACCCAACTGAAAAAGAATCTTATCCTGGTGCAAATCCGCCTTACCCAACTGAAAAGGAATCATACCCTGGTGCAAATCCGTCTAATTCTGGCGCAAACCCGCCTTACCCAGGTGCAAATCCGCCTTATCCGGTCACAGATTCGCCGTATCCACCTCAAAATGTGCCTTACGAAACAAATTCGAGCGGTATGCCAAGTCCTGGCAACGTGAGAGGGTTGAGGACTGGCAATCTTGGATTCAGGGCCTCAGGAGGAGGGTCTGGAATGAATTTACCACCTCCTTTTCCACACAGCAATCCCGGTTCGGTGAGTATACTTTAGTTTTGAATTTTATAAAAATTTTGTGGATGTGGACTGTAATGCATAAAGGCTGCAATAAAAAGGAATAAAACAAGACAATAGAGATGGTTGTATAATTTTTGAATATAAAGAATCACAACTACTTATAGAGATTTCCGGTTTTATACCTTCGGTTTTAAAAACAATGAAGCAACTCTTAATAAAATAGAAAAGACTAAAAACGACTGATTATGTCAGAGGAATTGCGCCTTCCTCCTTGAAATATATCTATCTATAAATATAAAAGAAAGTCGTATTAGTTACACTATTTATAACTCAAGAACGGCTGAACCGATTTGGGTAAAAATTGGCGAGGAGGTAGTTTAGAACCAGCAGTCGGACATAGGATACTTTTTATCCCGTATACTATAAAACAAAGTTCGAACACTTATAACTTTAGAACGGCTAGACCAATTTTCATGGTTTTTAGTTTGTTGTATTTGTCTCCGTCACGAATAGCAGAATAACTTCTAAAAAATCGGAAAAATTCACGAAAAAAAAAAATATGAAAAAGTTTCATTTTCTCATACATTTTGTATTGAACGGGTTTTTTGATGGCAAGGAAAGTGACCCTTTACCCCGGAAAAACACCCCTACCCTATGTCACGCGGACGAAGTCGCGGGCAAAAGCTAGTATAATGTATATTTTTTTCGTTTGTATCCGGAATGTTTCATAAAATATTAAAGCTATGCTAAACAAATCGCAGGAAAGTTTTCGGCGAAACGCATAATATAGACGAACGTAGCCGGTGCTTACGTCGTTGGTGCGTAGCGCGCCGCTTACGTCTTTCTGTTAGAAAGCACTTGTTCACCTTTACCACATAAGACAGCTAAGGAAAAATAGAATATACTTAACTTCGATGGTCTCCCTGGCGCAGTGGTGAGCGCTGTGGTCTTATAACTGGGAGGTCCTTGGTTCGATTCCCGGCGGGGGCAATTTAGGAATTTATAATTTCTAAATTGTCTCTGGTCTGGTCTGGTGGGAGGCTTTGGCCGTGGCTAGTTACCACCCTACCGTCAAAGACGTGCCGCCAAGCGATTTAGCATTCCGGCACGGTGGCGTGTAGAAACCGATTAGGGGTATGGGTTGAATTTACACTGCTTTACCCCTTCCAAGTTAGCCCGCTACCATCTTAGACTGCATCGTCACTTACCATCAGGTGAGATCGCAGTCAAGGGCTATCTTGTCATTGAATAAAAAAAATTATGTATTTTATTTACAGCAGCGGTCCGCGAGCCCCTTCGCTACGCCGAGCGCGCCCACCCTTGACTCGCCCACCACGGCCCTGCCTGAGAGTGAGTGACCCTAAGATACCCTTGTAGTGGCTGGTCCAGTACAAACAGCACAACCTAATAGCTATGTATTATATAGCTAATAGAGATGAAACGGATAGTGGTTTGGCCGGATACCGGATATTCGGCCAACTTTAAAGCCGAATAGCCGAATATCCGGCCGAACATAGTCGAGTTAAACATACCCGAGCGCTTCACTCACACTCGTGTAACGAATCGTCGCGTTACACGAGTGAAGCGATGGTGGACTCGGGTGATTTCGGGCCCTTTCGTTTATGTGTGAAATTAGCGCTTTACTGTTTGGTGTTTTTATTCATCATAATTTTTTGCACTTAGTGCAGTTTAAGTGTTAATTTTTTTGTTCTTTTATTGAAAATTCATGATTCTCTATTTCTATATTTCTATATTAAATAAAGATTAAAGTGCCTTCAATCTTTATGTCGTATGTATTTATTTGAAATCCGGTATCCGGCCGGATACTCGTTTAATATCCGGTATTCGGCCGGATTTAAAATTTGAGTCGGATATGCTGGATATCCGTTTCATCTCTAATAGCTAATATCCACTTCACTCCCGTGTGTCGCCACGCTGGCGCATCATATAAGACTGCGCGTCACACATCATGGTAGCTGTATTTATAGGAACAGTACAGTGTTCCTTACCTACCCACATCCAGTCTGGCGTTACATGTATAATATGCGCTTACCCACACATCTAGTACATTACATCCCTTATTCGAATGAGTTTATGACCTAGTAAAAATTTGTGATTTTGGAATAAATAAATAAAAAAATATATATGAGCTTGACCTTTATCAGCTGTAGGATTGTCTAAAACTGACCCTTTGACGATCGCAATGCCCTCTGCTATTGGTTAAAGTGCATTTATGCAGCAAAATAAAAAGCAAGAAGTAGCCGATTGAACCCATGCCCCGATTTTTACGATTTTTTTTTTCAATTTTTTTCTGATATTTGTCTGGTGGGAGGCTTTGGCCGCGGTTAATTACCAGTTACCACTCCACCGTCAAAGACGTGCCGCCAAGCGATTTAGCGTTCCGGCACGATGGTGTGTAGAAACCGACGAGGGGTATGGATTGAATTTTGGTTTATAGAGATAATTCAATATTTTGCACTCTCTAGTATTGTCTTTGTACACTTTCTCATAAAAAGAACACTGTTTGTTTCAGAAAAAGATTGAACATCAAACTTCCCGGCCAGAGTAGAAGACTAGGATTCTGAAAGCGTTATAAATGTTCCATGCTCGAAAAAAAATCGGATGCTCACTTCACTTCCGATGTATGGTCCTGGCCTTTCTGTCTCAAATTTTTTTCTTTTAAAAGGTAACACACACACGAACTAGCCTTAACTATACAATACTATTCGATTCTGATGTGTGAATTTTTAAAATTTACAAAAACTTAGCTTTTATAAATGAAACAAATTAACCTTTTACGAATTTACACAAACTTTTATACATATGTACTAAATTTTTGTGGTGTCGGGGAGAAACATGATGACTCCAAATAAGTCGTTATGCAGAAAATCACTTTTTAGTTTTTTTTGCCAACTTTAAATAGGGAAAGTTAAATAAAGAAACAACTCTTTTTGTTAATCACTATATATTAATTATTATCTTTAAGATCAATTTGACCACATACCCATAACTGTATTGTTTTTCAAGATAATGCCACTTAACATATAAAAACGCCAAAAATGGAGTTATCATGTTTCTCCCCGACATCACAGATTTAATTTTAAGCTTAGAACTTTTTTGGTCTTAAGTCTGAAATGTTACCACTTAGAAGAACGGCATGTTTACACCCACAGACACTATACTACTTATTTTGGACAACAAATGTCATAAACATGTTTCAAATGATTTGTTTAATTTTAACAGTGGTGTCAAGGAAAGTTTTTACAAGTTTTTCCTTGCTGCGCCTGATCTCACTCCGGTCACGTCGGATTTCCGTCTCACCGTATTATGTGAGTGAGGGAATAGATAGGTGCACCTTTGTGCACTTAAATATCTCCCGATGATGAATAATGGTTAGTCTCTGTGGACCTTAGCCGGTTCATTCGATACTATAGATCTTGGTGTAAACATGGTATCAAACGTACAAACATACTAGATTACAGAAATGCCATGTGCAATATAAACTGATATTAATCATCACAAAGTTCCTCCATGCAGTCTAGGTATATAAAGTCGTATATAATATGTACTGTAGATCATACTTACTATGTTAACGTAAGACGTTCGTCACGTGTGCCTCAAAGGGTGCCTTAAATAATTTTTTTTTTGTTTATACAAGTAACATGTAAAATGTAATGTGGACAGGATATAAAGCAATACTAGTTTTGGTATTACGTATTTTATATTATTTAGTATTATGCATTTTACCAAAACTAGCATAGTTTACCCAACTGTACAAAGTGAGCAAAATATTTTTTTATATGTACTTTTTAAAAAAAAAAAAGGTGCCGAATTGACACTCCTTTTTTGGAAATCTTTTATGAAATAAGAAATTTTGAGCTAATATCGCGGACAAATAGATTTATAACGTAATTTTTAAGAAAATATATTATCTTGATAAAGAAACGTACTTAATTATTATACGGTGCTGTTAGAGACAAAGTTTTTTAAAGTGTATACGAATAATATTTTTACATACTTAATTTTGAGACATTCATTAAATTATATTAATGAGTCTATATAATCATCATCAAATCTCTTTAATGAACTTTTAATTATGTACTAACGAAATGCACAGACGACAGTGACAACTTTAAATCTCTACTAAGGAGATTCTTAAGTAATGATTAGACTCTCGAATGTGGCAGTTAAACAATATGTACATTTTCATCTACCTCATGCAATTTAATGGTACTTACTTCCTAATATGATACAATAATAAATACTATTTTCATGGTTTATATACAGTTATACAGTTTATTATACAGTCTACTGGGCATTTATATGAGCATTTATTACGTAAAAACAGCATTATAATAATATTATGTAGATACCCTAAAATCCAAGTCATCCAAGTTCGACGTAGTTTTAATAAACTTATTATTTTTTTCATAATATATTTACTTTTTTTTTTTTTCAATTTAAAGTCATTAAAAAAATTGCGATCAGGCCCTATCGAGTCAAGGGTCAAACAGATGTATCAGTCTATCCCTTTCTATTTATATGATACATACAGGACTATCTCTTTCCACGCACACGCTTTTTAAATTTACGCACACATACTTAATATACTTTCTATCATATTTACTATCAAATTGGCTTGGCTTCCCTTCTCAATTCAAATTTCAAATAAAAAATATGGCGGTAATGTTTGGTTCACTTGGTTCTTTTGATTTTTATAAGTATTTCTAAATTAAAATATAATCAAAGAGTTACGAACTCGAAATATATAAGTTAACTACGTAGGTACTCAAGAACTCAAGAAGATAAAACGTAGTGATTATATTATAATATACTCTTGGCTCGAATCACGAAGTATTCAGAAGTACCTATACAATACTTATTTACAGGTTATTGTTTTTGTTTTCAGTTTATTACGGCGTATAAGGTTTGTTTTTGTGTTTTAATTAATTAGTGGTATTGTTAGTGTTTCGGACTCATACTTTTTATCCGATACTAGCTGATGCCTGTGAACGCGATAGATATATATAGTAGACTAGTTGATGCCCACGACTTCGCTCGCGTGGATTTAGTTTTTAAAAATCCCGCAATAACTCTTTGATTTTCCGGGATAAAAAGAAGCTTATGTCAGTCTCCCGGTCCTCAACTATCCCTATGCAAAAAATCACGTCGATCCGTTGCTTTGTGATGCGGCGTGATTGAAGGACAAACCAACAAACAAACATACTTTCACATTTATAATATTAGCAAGGATATATAGGTAGGTAGTAGATAAATACGTTTAATGTACATTTAATTCAATTAGATTTTCCTACAAGTTACTTACTGAATAGAAGAGGCGAAAATTAATAAAAAAATGATTTAAAGTGAGAAACCAAACTGAAACATAATAATACATAACTACTACATAAATTCTAAATATTATTTTTATTTGACTCTATACTTTAAATAATATATTGAACTAGATGACGCCCGCGACTTCGTCTGCATAGATTAAGATTTTTTAACTCGTATAATTTTCCAAAGTGACAAAGTGTAGCCTGTGTGTTAATCCTGGATAATATATGTAAGAGCTATCTCCATTCCAAATTTCAGCCAAATCGGTTCATTTGTTGTGGCTTGAAGGAGTAACAAACATACACACTTATACCTACTACAAACTTTCACTTTTATAGTACCTATACTATTATGTTACCTACAATTAGTAAGTAACTTTGTAATATGGACTATTTATTCTAATTAGATAAAGAAATACTTTTAAATGTAGTAATTGTTAATAATAAAATAAATACAAACATATATAGACTAGAGACTACTAAAATGATAACTCTTCCTTTCGGTTTTTCAGATAAAATGCACCTGTCATAAACCCACATAAAAGCAAGAGCTTTTATAAGTACTAGGTACCTACCTGTTATTTTTAGTTTTAGATGGTGGTGCCATCTAAAACTAATTTAGGCCGTAATTTCATCATAAATAAAATTTTTATATCATATAAAATTTGTTTTATTTCAAAATACTAATATTCCTTTTCAATATGATCAAAAATAATATTTACATTTTTGATCCTATTGAAAAGGATTTATATGTAGACCTTAAAAGACTAGATCTTTGCATTAATTAAATTTAAAAAAAAAGTGATACGTCACTGAACTACAGCTGGGTAGATACCGGATGTGTATCACTAAATTATTGCATCTTGATTTAATATTACGATATAGTCAATATAGAAACTTTAATATTATGTTAAGTTAGAAAGAGATAAACCTGTAGATTTTCATACTTGAGGCCAACAAAAGGTGAGACACACGATCATATATGTTTAATGACATTTTCCCCTCCTCCCGCACCCCCTTCTGCATACTGCTACTATGCCATAAAGCTTCTATAGACATGCGTGTCTGTATATTATTGTTACTGGTCTGTGATTGCGATTCGCTTTTGAGCATTCGCCGGCAGTATTTTATTTTGATGTTATCGTTTAAAACTTATTGGTTACGTCATTTTATTTTAAATGTTTTTAAAAATAATTATTATTAAGTTCTACTTACTCGTATAATTTTAGAAAGCTACTTAAATAAGGCATGTTTCTACTTATTAAAGACCCACGACAGGATTATACCCACTCCTAGCACAAGCTTACCGCTTATTTGGAGGGGATAGGAGGATATTAGTCAACTTCAGTTTGGCTAATGTTCTTTAAAATAAATAAAAAATATATACTTTAAGGTTATACGCCACAAGAGTGCGCAGCAAATGGTCGTGGGTTTTTAAATTTTTATTTTTTTATCTTGTATGTTATTCTATTTGATAGTAGAGATTTATATACCTACTTAGTTATTTTTCACATAATATTATGTAAGAGAAAAGCGTAGTTAAACTACAGCTTGCATTTAATTTAGGTTTTTTGTCATTCACTCACTAGTCGATAAATAATTGTACTTTATTTTTGGTAGATTTAGAATAAAACAAAATTGTCCGCTCTCTTGATGAAAATTACAAAATCTGGTATTGAAAAGTTTTTTTTGTTAACAAGTACACGATTGTCTAAAAGAAATAAATGGTAAATGGTGCTGGAAATACTTAATCTAAATTATTTTATATAAGATTGATACTTAATATTGTATAATGAAAATAGAACACGCTATGTCTTCAATTTAATTATGATAAAAATGCCTATATTAAATTGGCCATATATTATACAAGATGCTTTTTTGATCGCTTTTTGAATGTTAATGTTTACAAATATATTATAATCGCAAATAAAAATTCATTAAATGAAAAAAATTGTTTTATTTCTATCAGTAATCTGGGTATTTGATTCGACAGATTTTCTATCAATTCTACTGAATTGTCTAGGAACTGAAATACTTATCTCAATAAGTGAATTCTTGTTGAATTTAACAAAATATTATTAGGGTTCCTCTACACGTTCCTGCTGTAAATAAAACAAATTCAGTTTTGTTGCAATACATTTATTGTAGAAATAAACCTATTTTAACATTATTGTAACAATAGTATAAGTAATTACATTTTGTGATCAAGCAAGTAGGAGGTAATTTTATAAATGCACGAGATTGTCTTCATTAAAAATCTACCATAATTTAAAAAGCGGAGAATAAAAATAGATAAATTGTGATAAAAGAAACAAAAATATTCATTGACATCGGACACATAACCCGTAATAAAATCTTACAAAAATCAAAGTCAAACCTATAAAAATTACATCCATTTGTTTGATTTTGCTGGCTGTACAATATTGATAAGTTAACTTAGTGGTCGCATCCGTAGCAACTTTACACGTAAGTACTGGCTATAACTGAAGTAAAAATGACGCAATTTCATAATCGCCATTTTGGCGCTAAATAAATGTGGATGAAGGACTGAAGGTACTCGGAACGAATGTGAATTGGGTATTTTACTGTTGTCGTAATGTGGATATTCATTAATTACAATCGAAAATCTAACATGTAAGAATAACATTTGTAAAAACAGAAAATAAATCGGTCAAAAAACAAATAAGTTTTAAGCTGTTTTACTGCGACTGTATCCATCTCTTTCTAAAACGATATTTTATATGGACAGTGTATGGAGCTACTGAATTTGTGACGCCACATGTCAGTAGCGCTCTCTCTGTCTAACAGGATACTTTAAAGCTCTATATTTTCGAGACTAGTTAAGATGTTAAAAAAAAAACAAAAATGACATTATGTTTTACTATTAAAAAACTTTATTTTTAAGTATAAAAAAAAAATTAGTGAAATACCCAATCGAGATGAATTGTCATAGTAGGTATAGATATAAAATTCGAATTGCAGAAATATGCACTTATCCACGTTATGTGCAATCAGCCTTATATCATAATAATGTTAAAATCTTTTTTGTTCAAGGACACTTTCAATTATAATCTGTACCAATAAATCAACGAATCTAAAATGGCGGCACTCGTTATGCTCTACTTCCTAATTATACTTCTATGGTTATACTCTCTTGTTTATATCTCCGAAACCTGACGTTTTTAGATTTTTAACAGACTTCCAAAAAAGGAGGAAGTTCCCAATTCGTCGAAATCTTTTTGTGTATATTCCCGGTTTATTCGAAGACGCCTGGATCGATTGGGAAAATTCTTTTTTGTTTGAAAGGGTATAGGTGGGCCCATAGCCATCAGGTCAGGAACTGATGTTGGGATCCTGGAGAAATCGAGGGAACTCTTCAAATTTTAAGATTAGTCTTTATTGGCACAGATTACACAAAACTGTAAAAAATGGCACTTTCGGTAAGTACTTCTTCTATATTAAATCTATTCAATTGTTAACTGTGATAAAAATGTCAAAAAGCTACATACAAAAAAAATATACTTACATCTAAAATATTATATAATATATTCATGTATAACTAAACTATAGTAAAAGTAATCTTAATAATTATTTTTGTAAGTTTAGGGACTTCACGCACTACGCGGCCACAACATATAGAATTAAGTTTTTTTTAAACAGGTAAAGCCAAGCTGAATTTAACTAATATTCTCCTCTCCCCTCCAAATAAGCACAGAAGTGTTGAGTGGGTGTTTAATAAGTATGAATTGTGCTAACCATTAGCGAGAGAGTACCAGCCAATAAAAGGTAGTTGCCATAAATAAACTGTGCCATTTAGCATTTGTGCAATATCGTCCTGAAGGCATTTGCTGACAGGCTTGATTGTCAGTATTTGAACCACTGTAATATGGTTCATATCTAAAGTCTCCGATAACCATGTCGAAGGACTATCAGCGGAACATACATTAAAAAAAATGGTTCATATGCTGACAAATCGGCACCGTCTTAGGTTGAGTTCTAGATTTTAGTATTCTTACTAACAAATAGGCTTAAGTTTGTTTGTTCTTCATTTATCATTACTAACACACACTATGATCCTAGTTGGCCGAAATAGATTATTTTTATTTTATTTTATTTATTTATTTATAACAATGCCAGTTGGACGCTGCCACAAGTGGATGCTGGTTGTGACTGCGTAGTGCGCAACGTCCCTGATATATAGTTGCATAAAATCTTATTCTTAATATACATTTAACCATTAATAATAATAATAATATAAGTACAGCATTACAGATAAGTCGGTAGTAGTATTTACTTACTCAATTAAACAACAACATTTCTAATTAATAGCTTTTTGTATAATTATGTATTCAGGTAGGTAGTAAAAATTTCGTCACGTAAAATGAGTTTCGATGGCACAGGGAAAATCTGAGCATTGATACTGTTCTCTTCTAAAGCAAAGAGTTGACTGACGAACCAATGACGCGGCAGTTTAGCAACCCCAGCCATCCCACCTCACTTCGTAGCACCAAATAGATCCATAGATCACGAAGTTCTAGAACAGAGTTCTTTTTACATGCAGCCTTAAGTTATTTTTTGTAAAAAAAAATTTGGAAGGATGTTGGACCGATTTGTTCCGCGATAGGTAATAATAACAATAACCGTGCGTCGACCAGTGTAAATATGAGTATAGTGCCTATTCTTACTACACTATTGACTGCCTGGTCTAGTGGTTAGTAAGTTCGACTACGGACGGCAAGGTTCCAGGTTCGATTCCCGGGTCGGGCCAAAAAATGTATTTGGTTTTTCTGTCCAGAAATTCTCAGTACTAGCCCGGAGTTAAGAAGTTCGCGGTGAGTCACTCTCGTGCCTCGGAGCACGTAAAGCCGTCGATCTCTCTCCGATCGTGTCGGATTTTCCGTCCCATCGGACTGTGAGAGTGAGGGAATAGAGAGTGCACCTGTGTTTGCGCACACTTTTGTGCACTGTAGTCTCCCGCGCAGATAACTAATCCCTGTAAATCCGGCCGGGATTCGGTCGGGAGCACATTATTTTTATTATTATTACACTATCTTACGACAAAAAATGTCACAACGTAACGTCAAATATAACATAGTATTTAGCACCTCTGACAAAGGCTCAAGTTTTGTACTATACAGACAGACGCAGACGACAGATTTTTGTGCGTTAAAGTCTGCGACGTACAAGATGCCTGCAAAATTCCCCAACCGCGTGTAAAGTCATTAATTATCGTTCATTGTAGATGAATGGAAACGTGTGGTAGTCGAAGAGATGTGAACACTCGTGCTGGAATTGCCGCCGGGAACCCGAAAACCGATTTCGACCTGCCTGACCAGACTGTTGTTCGAGCCGTGAGGTGTGGTGGTTACCGTTTCATTAGCGTAGAGCAGCGGAGCGGAGGGTTGGGGCATGAACTGTACCCCCTGGTTGGTGACCACTGTCTCGTAGGCCGGGGGAACGTTGGGGGGCTCCGGTATCGGCCCGTTGGGGAGCTTGTGGGCCAGGTGGTTGTATTTAAAGTCCAGGTTCTCCCCCAGCGGGACCAACCCGACGCATATCTCCGCTTCGTCTTCCATGTCTTCGTTGCAACCGGACAGTTTTATTGTGACCTGGATTAATGAGCTCCGATTAGCGGTCCGTTATCATCACCTAAATCTATCACTGGGCACGGGTCTGCTTTCAAAACAAGTGTAAATTGAAAATTTAACACATTAATTAAAAAAATAAATGTAATTCGCCATTTTGTGGTGACGGCCATCTTGGATTTGAAAATCATAGTGTATAGTATTCTACTAGACAACCCCTTTCTTCGATACCCATATTGAGGGAGTTGTGAAAAAAAAAAATTTTTTTTCTCTATTATGTCCATCTGCCATCGGCTTCTCCAGCCATTATCAGATAGAGGATGTGAAGTCATTTTGTGGCGGCGGCCATCTTGGACTGATTTTCATCAAACAGGTTCTTACCTATGTTTGATGAAAATTCCGACTAATTCATCTTGCAAACAAAAAAAAAAAACAAAATCAAAATCGGTTCATCCGTTCGGCTGCTACGATGCCACAGACAGACACACACACACACACAACGACACATCATGACACCCCGTCGTTGCGTCGAGGGTTAAAAAAATTGCAACTATATACCTTAAAGAAGTAGCCCACGTCGATGAGACTGCACTGCTCCATGTTGGGCGGAATGAGGTCGGGGACTGTGAACTCAAACAGGTAGTCCTTGAGCGTGTTGCTGAGGATGGGGCCCTTCTTCATGGTGGCGACCACTTCTTCCGGAGGCTCGTACTCAGAGGCGGGCTGCTGGCTACGGTACCTTTGCCTCTGCAAACCAATACATATTTTTTTTTTTTTGGTTTACCAATGACAACATAGACCTTGACTGCGATCTCATCTGATGGTAAGTGACGATGCAGTCTAAGATGGTAGCGAGCTAACTTGGAAAGGGTATAGCAATGTAAATTCAACCCACACCTCTTAATCGGTTTCTACACACCATCATGCCAGAACGCTAAATCGCTTGGCGGCAAGTCGTTGACGGTAGGGTGATAAAAACAGATTAAGCGTATGGGTTGAATCTACATTACCATACCCCATCCAAGTTAACCCGCTACCATCTTAGACTGCAATGTCACTGACCATCAGGCGAGATTGCAGTCAAGGGCAGATAGTCCTGCATTGAATTAAAAAAAAATCTTAACAGATCGCCTTCTACCCAATACGCACGCCATCCGACATACGAACATAAAAAAACTTAAAATAAAATAAAATTAAAAATTGAAAAACAAAATCCCTATCTACGATAGGGGGCACCTGTATAAAAAAAAAACACGCACGCCATACATGGCATTACTCTGTTTCCCAAAACATTTTGTAACACTATATCACGTGTATTTTGGCAATAAATAAATTCTAATTCACGAGACTCACGGTAGTGAGCTGGAAGATGATCTTGTTGATCTCGACGCTGGTGGTGTTCCGCACGGCGACGGTGACCGGCACCACCTCCCCGGGCGCCAGGCCCTGCGCCGGCAGCCGCACCTGCACGCCCAGCGGCTTGTTCACCCAGAAGCACTGGCAGCTCATCGTCTCCTCAAACTCCATCACCAATGGTTTCTGTTCAATGGAATATGGGTCATGAGTTTCTTTTGGTTTGGGTTATCTTCTTGTTTCTGTTGCCATGTGGTTAGATCTCCCAGAGAAAAGTGGATTAAAGAGATCATATACTGGTACCCCAGAGATGGGAGCAGAGCAAGAGGTCTGCCACAGATGGGATAAGATGGGAGGATGACCTACGACAGGGGTGGCGCAGACTATCACACAATAGGGATAAATGGAAAATTTTAGAGGAGGCCTATGTCAAAGGACAACCTGATCCATAATGCTGGGGTTATGATTTTTACGATAATATAAGATAGGTATAAGAAAAATGAATCAATTAATATTAGCAATAGGAAATAGTAATAATGTTATTTTAATAAGTAGTATATAAGAAGGATCAGAGAATAAAGGCTATTTCTTTTTTTTTTATCTTGGTCTATAAATTTGGAATGCCCTCCTGGCTACTGTTTTTCTAAGTAACTATAGCTTTGATATCTTTGAATCAAGAATGAACAGGCATCTTCTAGGCAAGCGTACACCATCTTAGACTGCATCGTCACTTACCATCAGGCGAGATCGCAGTCAAGGACTATCTTTTCATTGAATAAAGAATACTTGTAGCTTTATTTTATTCTTAAAATGCGGCGTGCACCTGGCTTAGTATTAGTATATAAGAAGGAATAAAATTGGAATCAAATGTTACCCTAATATCAGCACTGCCAGTGTTCAAATTCAGCGGGTCGATGACATCGAACTCTGTCTTAACCTCTTCCTTGGTGACTCCATCCTGATGTGTGACCTGGAAAGTCACAGAGTATGTGACCTGGCCCTTCTCTCCCCTAAATGATGACGGACAGGCGAAGGGTAACTGATACGAGAATGGTATGGAGTGAGCCGAGGGTGTTAAAACTGATGGACCTGTAAGATATTTATTTATTTATTTGAACTTCAGTTAAATCTATCTTAACAGGTACCTAAGCCTAATATACAACGTGTATTGAAACTCCGAAATAATGCTGAAAGAGGTGAATGTGCTCATAAAACTGAACAACTTTCCCCATGGAACATAGGTCGAAATGTGAAAAAAAATTTGGACCTCCCATACAAAATTGACGATCAGCTGATTGTTTTACTATAGGAGGTAAAAATTTTTTTTTCATATTTCGACCTAGGTTCCTTGGGGAAAGTTGTTCAGTTTTATGAGCACATTCACCTCCTTCAGTATTATTTCTGTGTTTCAATACGCATTGTAGATAGAAAAGTTTAACAAGAAAAGGTTAGAATTATTTTGCTATTCAAATAAACTGACAAAACAATAACTTTCTATTCAAATAAACGTACAAAGTGCACTTGAATCGTCAAATGAATCTACCACTGTTTCGGAATGCCATTCCAACCGAGAAGAAGCAGCAAGAAACTGTGTACAGCTCTTAGCTTTTAGTTCTTAAAAGATGCTTTGCTAGTAGAAGTAAGATTACCTTGACTAAGACGCTGTAATTGGTTAAAATACTCCTCTCTGCCAAGGTACTTCAAAAACTTCTGCCTGCGAACACCATTGTACATTTCCACCTGCTCCTCTATCCATTGCACATTGGCTTCACCCAGGAAAATAACATCTATTGCTGCAAATTAAACAAAAGGTTACAGATTTATATACAAAGGTATTTGAGTTTTAATGGGCATGGTGATACATTAACGTGAAAGCTTAATTTTCCAACTGGAAGCATAATTTCCTTCACCATTAAAACAACTGATATTTGACTGCTTTAAACACATATACCTCCTCAAAATTAGAGGTAAAGTCCAACATCCACCAGATGACTAGGATATCACCACACTTATAGCTATACCTACCTAAAAACTTCTTGAATCTATGAAAACTGATAGAATTCCCTATTCACAAATACTTTTTAACTTTTTACTTTAAGTATTTGTGAGCTTGTACAGATAGAAGAACACAATAGAGGAATTATGTAAAAATTAGCAATAACAAAATTATACAGAAAAATCGGCCAAGTGCGAATCAGACTCACACATGAATGGTTAATTACCATCATAACAGATTGTTAAGCAAAAGATGCCGAAAAACCACATTATTTTATTTTTATTACTAAAGGAGTTAAAGGAGTAATAGAAATATACATTCAAGTATCTCTTGTATCTATTATGGTTCACGAGATACCCACTGACAGACAATAGTAATAGACTAGTAATAGGCACCCTATGGGTACAGAACAACATGTAAGATTTTTCTGCTTTTGTAGTAACAGCTGTACAATACATAGGGTGATGCACATGCATATGTTGTAACTGCCTTAGAGGGCCCGTACACTGTCAAACATGTTTGTCAAACAAACGGAAACGGAGGCATTTGATTGGGTGTGCTAGTGTTTGATGACCTTGATCAAACAGCGCACCCAATCAAACACCTCCGTTTCCGTTTGTTTGACAAATATGTTTGACCGTGTATGGACCCCCTTACATGTTTTGGTAAAACTATAGATATCCGGTACTCGCGTGCGGGGATGAGAGTGGGGAGGAGGGGTAACTCTCTAACCCCAAATGTCCGAAAAGTATAGTTATAGAGTACTTAATGATTTTTTTTTTTGTAAAATCATAACCTCACTTCTTTCGGCTGTTCTTTATTATTGTTAATGCGTCATACGTAATAGCAATATCTAATTGGCTTTAATTGCTTTGAAATTAGGTCATGGACGGACTACTCACCAGAAATATTTAACGGTGAACTAAGTTCAAAGTGTACTTTTCCCTCAATCATCTGACCGGAATAAAACACGGATTTCATGCCGTTGAATACAATTTCAGGTCCATGAATACACCCATCAATAAATCCACGACCTGGCTGCTCCATTTTAGTTTATCTTTCTGCAATAATTTGTAGGTACATTAAAAAAGTATATATTACCTAATATGATAAATATTGTTGAAGTAAATATAAACCGACGTGATTATATTCTCTTGGATGTAAACGATGTAAACACAAATTCAATTCGATTAAATTCCCAGCCAGACAGTGGCCTTGAAGTGGCCTTCACAGATGTTGGTGGATATTAGGTGTTCTGTTCTGTACGGTTCTGTACAAAGAGAATGTAACCACTCCGTTTTAAGAGGCGGAACTTCAAAGAAAAAAATTTCGAGACTTTGTTTTTATTTTAGCCAACTTCATAAAAGAAAAACAATACTACCAACCCATGTAATGAAGAAAGAATTGTCAAAGCTAAGGATGTAATGTATCGATAGATTTGTCTTATCGATAATTAGATTTTATCGATATCGACAAAAACAGGGATGTGCTACCAAATCTATTGTTCTAAGATCAAGTTCAAAAGTTGCGTAAATAAAACAAGGATCAATATGAGTCTAGTATTTATTCATTTTTATTCACAATATTACAACTAGTTGAAACAAAATTAGTTACTTTAAACTGAATTCTTTCTTTCTTTCTAGAAGTTTTTTCAATGCAATAGCATCTTTTTATCTGCTAAGCAAAGCAAAGTATCACTGCAGTCTTCTTTTTATCCCATTCGATAGAATAGCAGATAAAAATAATCGTAGGTAGCACAGGTACCTAGGTAGGCACTTTACCAGTTTGATACCATTGGAAAAAGCAAGAACTTCTCAGAACTTTTAACATTCACGCTGCAAACTTCACATTTTCTATAATCTTCCAAGATGGTTCACAAATTGAATTGAGGAATTAACGAATAAACAATTCCCGCTAGAATAATTATTTATAGAATTAATATTTATTTAAAACGTTTGACAAATATTTTTCTCTTATTTATTATACTGACAACTGACTGAAAAATGACAACAATTTTTTTCTTTCTTTGGATTAATGACTTTTCATAATGCGAAGCCAGTCGAACCAAGAATTAACTCTTTTTAGAAAACTCCTTTTTGACATAAATTATGTTGGCAATATGACGTCACCCGTTAGTTTCGGCATGTTGCTGAACCCAAAGAAATAAAATGTTCTTGTAAGAGAGTTTCTAGAGGCTGGTTCTGTACTTCTGTCTGTGCTTTTAGGCGTGAATGCAGTGGTCTCGAACGTCGTAGAGCGAGATCGGTAGAGTTGCCAGCTAAAATCGGTATATTTGAACCCAAAATCGGTAGGTATTTGACAAAAAAATACAATATTCAATCAAATTCGTTTATTTATTAAAAAAAACTTACAGACTAATTTATAATAATCATACTTAAGTATAATTATTTTTTATACCAATATTCTTTGGCCATCTTCGAATTAATTTCAAAATCATAACAATTCGTAGACCATAGAATCAATCACGATTCAGTAGACAACCTATTTCGCTGTTTTGTTTTCAAAAGATTAATATGTGAAAATATGCGTTCAACGTTAGCGGATGAGTGGGGATATTAAAGATGAAATTAGACAACAAAGGGAACATTTGAGTTTCGTCGCCACGCTTTAGTAAACTTACTTCATCCCAAAATAGTTCTACATCATCTGGAAATGTTTTGATTTGTTCACAATTTCTTAAAATGCGCCACTCTGTATCAATTTCCTGGAAATCATTGCTCTGAACAATATTGGGAAAGAGCCTACTCATAAGAACTATTGAAAAGTGTAAAATCGGTAGAAAAATCGGGAGAATTTCCATGTATACTCTGAAATCGTAAAAAATCGTTTTATTTCGGTATTTCGGTAGAACAGAGCTCATATCGGTAGAAATACCGAAAAATCGGTAGGTTCGAGACCACTGCGTGAATGTTCAAATCAAAGGAACGTAGAGAGAGAAGACATAGAGTCAGTGACGATTTCTTTCTCACTCACACTAAAAAGAGAGCAGAAATAAAGTTATTAATGTGATAAACAGAGACGCAGCTACCCAATTTTTTGTCCCTCATCGTGTAACCAATTTTTTTCAAGGTCGACACACTTTTGTGCCAAACAAACTGACAGTTAATAAGAAAATTTAGTATTATGTGTGTTGCCAGCTTTAGGTACCTATACAATGTCCCGATTTTCCCTATCCTACTTATATTATAAATGTGAAAGTTTGAATGTATGTATGGCCATCCATACATACATCCAAATTTCAGCCATATCGGTTTAGTGTGGCGTGATTGAGTAACAAACATATGGATGTTTGTTACTCAATACGCCACACTAAACCGATATGGCTGAAATTTGGCACGGAGATAGGTTTTTTTTAGTAATGTCCTCTGACATACCGTAACGGCGGGTTACTTTGGCTACTTTTTCAATTTTAGGGTTCCGAAAAAAACTTCGGAACCCTTATAGGATCACTTCGTTGTCCGTCTGTCTGTCAGTGTGTCACCACCGTTTTTTTTTTTAATTTTTGTTGAAACAAAATAAAGTCGTGATGGAAGAAATGAATATTATGAGAAAAGAAAAGAAAGATGATGGATACTAGAATATAATATATGTCGGCGATGATTAAAGTGTATTCAGTTAGATAGTGTCGGTTACTGTTCTGAATCATCCTGAAGTTTCGTTCGAATGTCCAACGACCAGTCGAGAACTGTTGGCGATCTTAAGAATTATTTTATTTACAAAGTTCTTAATTTTTAAAGCCATTTTTAAATAGCTCGAGGCAGATTTTTAATGTTTTTTTTAAATAATTATTAACTTAAACTATGAAGAGTTGCAGTTTTATACGACTGCCTGAAAAAAGGAATATACTGTTAATTTCATTAATGATGATTTTGATGACTAAATATACAATTTTTGTTGCTTTTAATTCAATAGCATTACTCGATCGAAGGAAAATTTTAACTGTTCATTAAAAATTATTTTGTGTAACATTCTTACTAGTAACGAAAAAAAATTTTCCTTTGTGTTACATACATCTTTTTTCAAAGTGACTCACATATGCTAAATTTCTATTCGGCATTTCAATATTTTTTTTAAGGAGCAAATAATTATCTAGTGAATTGGTCCTATGAAACTACATTAAAAAACTTTAGTAAAAAAAAAATATTTTTAAAAAACCGACTTACGTGTACAAACTAAAATTATTTTATACTTTTAAATGGTGGTTGAAGTTAATATTGTGTGCAATAAAGAATAATAAATTCTTTATTGCACACAATATTAAGATAAATGTAAAAAATAGAAGCTTACCCTAATAGGTATGTCTCTCCCAGACAACCTTATATGTGTAGGTATGTTATTTAAAAAATAAAACAGTTCAGCATCTGTTTTGTCGTTTTATTTAAAAATCCTGGGAAGAATTTTCCATCTAATTTGGGGTACTAGGGGAGTGCAGTTATTGTGGCAACATTAAACTCGAACTTGTCATGTGACGTCATCGTTACGTCATGTTATCTCTATTTCAGTCGCGGTTACACAGTACCTTGGTCTATTGCCTTCTCTGTCTACGCAAAGGAATCAAAACATGGTTAATAGCAATAAATAATAATATTAAATTCACATCACTACCTACTTAACTAAATTCTAAATTTCTAATATAAATTCGTAATTGTAAATAGGGTGACCAACCCAATAGCTAGCACTGCACCAGTTTATTCGCACTTTGGCAAAAAAGATTAAAATATAAGTTTCTGATTGTGGTTTTTAAATTTTCAGATTAAAAAATATTTAGGGGAATTCATATTTTTCACAATCGAAACCTTTCTAATCTGGAAAGTTTTAAAATGACGTCAGTATCGTAGTTGAAAGATATCGTTCTGGAGTTCCCGAAGTTTTTCGGCCATTTTGACTCATTGACGTTAAGGGTCAGTACTTACTTAATAATGATTTAACTGTGGTTTTATTTGAGTTTTAATAATATAATTGTTTTCAATTGATTTTCTAAGTATTTTTAGTTACTAATTCAAAAAGTAAATGAAACTTACCCGTTATTTCATTGCAAAACAAGGGGTGTCAGTATCTGGTTACAAAATTTGGAGATTTTCCTGTTTATTAACACTCCGAAGCGATTCGATTTCCTAGCAGACTGGGAGTCTGTAGACGATCTTAACAAGTGTGTGTAAACTGTCCATACTCTGGAGTCTAAATTCTTTAAGACCCATCACACGAAAAGGACCAAGAAGTTCTCTGACCTTACTCTCAAACTGATGGAAGACAGACAAGAGATGAGACTTCGGTCGTCAGCAGACGCTGATGCCTACTGGTAGGTTAATAGGCAGATCTCTAAGAAAAGAACTCGCGACCTGCGGGCCTTAAATACCAAGTGTATTAAAGATACCATCTAGTGGAACAGAAGTTCCATTCCAAAGTGTCCGTGAGAGATCTATCTATCGGACAGAGCCAGCTGACGCGGCTGAAAACTGACGAAGGCTGTCACGTTTCTTCTCCACCTGAGGTATGGAGAGAGGTTGAGAAGTTCTATGGGCAGTTATTTATCACGAAACAAAAATCATTCAGCGGACGGTGGAGAGTGCTATGCTCGAAGTATCCCTGCGAGATCATATCAGAAATGAGGACATCTGTAAGAGAATCAAAGTCACGGACATAGCTAAGCGAAACTGAAGTGGAAATGGGCGGGCATATAGTTCGAAGAGCTGATGGTCGATGGGATCCCATGGTGTTGGAGTAGCGATCCCGTACCGGGAAGCTAAGTGGACCGACCAAATTCAATTAGTTGCAGAGAGCCGCTGGATTCAGGTAGCGTAAGACCGAGACCTTTGGAAGTCCATATAAGAGACCTTTGTCCAGCTGTGGACATCTGTCGTTTGATAAAGACTATGTTTACGTTTTCTTATTAAATATGTAAGGGTGTTTGTTTTAAATATAATAAATATAAAAAAATTAAGTCACCTACAGTTACTATAAGAATTTCCGTATATTATTTCGTAATAAAATCTATATTCTAAAAGACTTCCGTAGGTAGCCTAGCGTTATATTTCCCTTAAACTCTATTAAAATCTGAGTGTTGATAATTGGATAATTTTGTGCCCATAACTGGTAACAAATGTGTGAATAATTGGAGACTGGGTCATTTTTCAATCTTATTTAAAATTCCAGTTGATTTAAACAAAAACATTTCAATATCTTCTTTAATTATATATTTTATTAAACAAGTAACCTTATGAACACAGTGATTTATAGAATTTGGTTAAATTTATACTTAAAAAACATATTTGAAATAAGATAAACTCTTAAAGTGCCCATAATTGGGTCTGCCACCCTAGATAAAACGGAGTGATTACATGAATAGATTCACGAGATTTAAATTAGGAGTATTAGTGTTCTGTGATTTAAATTCAACAAAAAAGATTACTGTAGGTAGATCATAGAGGAAAGAGGTAGATCCGTCAACACAACCACAGAACACAACACAGTAAACACAGTGTTGCTATAAAGTAGAGCATGGAAATCCGTAAGTACTGAACTTGCCTTTAGAAATACAAATTCCTGTTGTATCATACTGTAACCAGCTAGACAGCTACAAAATGTGGCTAGCACAAAAGCTAAAAGTGTGGCATAGTAGTAAAAAAAATCAAAAATGTAAAAAGTTAAAATAAAAATTGTATTATGATCATTTTGTATTTTGCGTCGTATTGCGTGTGCATACAATTTGAATGTATTTAAAAACTTCCATAAAAAAAATCCGTACGCATTTTTTCTCCCTACGGTATGCTGAAATTCCGTACATCTACGGAGAAATCAGTACATATGGCAGCATTGTCTGGGATTTTTAATATTATTTTAGTTTTCTGTTTTTATGACAGATAAAACGGAGTGATTACATTCTCTTGGATTACCTAGTATTAATACTGTAGTCTTTGTCTTGGATGACAGATGACAGATGAAACACCTTCGAAGGCGGGATTATTTTGTGATTTTAAGTTTCTATAGTTGTATTTCGTAATATTTATAATATCTCTACAATTAACTGATCTAATTAATATCATGGCTTCGAGAAAGAATTTAACTCTCAGTAAGCAGAGTTCGATCAACGACTTCATAAGCAAACCTAACCAAGATAAAAAAGCTCCTGGGTAGGTATTTTATATTAAGTATTATGTTTTTAAAATGAAAATAAACAAGACTCTTAAAATAGAAGTACCTATTTTTTATATTAAAGATTTAATTTATTTACAGAAAAGGCAAATGCACTAATCAAAGTACGGAAAAACGGTCAAAGTTTGTTTTTAAAACTAAATCATCAAGTTCTGGTTGTAAGTACCTACTTATCATTAACTTATACGAATAATTGAATTAATATAAAATTGCACATCTAAATGTACACCTACCTACTTATCTCCATAATTCACATATTACAACAATGTTATACTATTCTTGTGCATGCCAATGGTTAGGTAAGCCATGGGTAAACCAATCCATATGAATTCTGCTTGTATCTTAATCTTATTTGTCCTTTAGGCTGTTGGATCCACTGTTACAAATGAGGTAGAACAAGTCTCTTGTTATTTTTCTCACTTAGTAAATTTACTTCATGTCTAAGGCCTAGTCCATCTAATGGAGTATTCACCAGTAGACAGATATTTACTTACAAATGCATTTAGTAAACAGTTGTTATATTGATATTACAAAAAGACATTTCAATTTTATATATTTGTATAGATAATAATTATGCGCTATATGTTTCAGTCACTCCACCATTCAAGCAATGTTCAACAACAGATAACAATAAACCACTTGCGGTAAGTATTAGATAGATAGATAAAAACTTTATTGCACACAAGAAAGAAACAAAAATTAATATAACTTAAAACTACACATGGCCTTATTGCTACAGAGCAATCTCTACCAGACAACCATTGTGGTATTAGTCAGTTTCTTACAAATTTTTACCAAATTACTAAGATAAAAATTGAAAATGGTTAAATAGACAATTTGCTAAAAAAATACCTATGTAATGCATAAAAAAGTAAATGGTGAACAACTTTAAAAATTAAAAAACTTCTTGCAGAGCTCAACAGAAACAAACAAGGCCACAAAGCCTTCTGCTGCTTTGTCATCATATTCACCGCACAATAGACAAGTTCAAACAGTGAAAACTAACAATAAAATGGGAGGAAATGACAGCGATGATTTGTTTGATGCTATGGATGTGGTAAGTCTTACACCTTTTTCCCACATAGTAATCTACTTGTATGCACCTACTATTGGTTGTATTAAAAAAATCTATACATAAAAATTAATTGCTATTCATTAGTCTGGCTAAAATTCAGTGGCACAACCAATTTGAATAATTTTCTTTTTGTGTTGATTGCTCTAACACAGGGGTGATCGAAAAACAAGTAGGATGACCTTTCTGGCATAGCACTGAGCGCTGTGTTCCTATAACTGCGAGGTCTCAGGTTCAATTTTCCAGCAGGGGCAATTTAGGAATTTATAATTTCTGAATAATCTCTTGTCTGGTCTGATGGGAGGCTTTAGCTGTGGCTAGCGGTATTGGTAGAATCACCACTTTGGATAACTTTTAAAGATGGCAGGAGCAAAGCTGCAGGTAAAAGCTAGACTAAAATAATATTAAATTAAAATATTGTTCATTTGTGATTATCTTTCATTAAAGGATGACTTGAGTTATCAAGCCTCAGCGTTTAGAGAAAATTCTAAAACCCCACCAACACCGTCTACTGGAACAAGTATGTCTATAACAATAAACTCCACACCAAGTCCATGTAAGAGTGACTCGAACTCCCCAAAAGCCAAAAATCATAAAACACCTGAAAAGTCAAGTCCTAAGGACAAAGACCCTTTGAAGAATTTGCATTTGGACAGTTCCATATCTGGCCTCCTAACGAATATTTCACAACACCGTCTTTTGAAGAAGGAAGAAATAGTGAGTATTTCTTAGTAAATTACTAGCTTTTACCAGTTATTTTTTTAATAATAATAATAGTTTTTATTAACTGTTTTTATACTTTGTGCGGGTGGAGTTAGTTTTTTTAAATGCCTTGAGAACCTTTTCCTTTTATATAATAAAAGGTAGCCTATGCCACTCTTATGATTCTCAACTATACTCATGCAAAACATCGCGTCGATCCGTTGCGCGGTTGCTTTCGTGATTGACAAACAACAAACACACTTTCGCGTCTGTAATATTAGTAAAGACTGGTACTTCTTCAGTCTGTTCATCATGGTTGATACCCTCAGATATGATGAACTAAAATAACAATGTAATGTAGCATAGAGATGGTACAATTTTTTTTTTATTACTAGAATGGCTTGCGCTTGACAACTATTAATACTGAGAAGTGAGATGAGATGCTACGTTCTTATTAGAACTAAATTTACCACAAAATTGTTATTTTCTCTAGTATTTTTAAGTGTCTCTGGTTTTAGGATAAGAAGTTTTCAGCCGAAGAAACAGATGAATGTAGAAAAATGTACATAGAAATATTGGAAAAAATAAGCGATGCCTTCCATAGAATACCTAATTGTATAAAAGAGAAATTCCCCGGCTACGATAAACACACTTACAGCAAAATGAACTATTTAAAAGTTAAACTGAAATCACTAATACAAAGAAATTCTAGTAATAAGATTAATAAACACAAAAATGATTGTAATTCAGATGCTCACTCTGTTATTCATATAAATACCAGTCAAGATACCCAAGATTTTTCAACTTATTGTGATGATGATGATTTTTACACTAAATATGGTGAAGCAAATAAAAATCCTCTTGAAAAATCTAAAGCAAATAATCCAAATACTTCTACCCCTGATACTTTAACCTTTAACAAATCTCAACCAAATAAAACAATCTACGCCGACAATTTAGCCAAAAAATTATCAATATCCTTTAACAATACATTTTCACCTTGCAATGGTTCAACAAAAATTATAGATTCCCCAATTCAGTCTGATACAGACTTGGACATATCTGATACCAAAAAGGGTAAAGGAAAATTCGTTTTCAAGAGACCTTCAAGAATAACTATAGACGATTCTAATGATTCCCTAAAAGTGCCTTCAAGTACCTTAGACAGGGTGAAAAGCGCATCGGAAAAGTTACAGCCGTTGCAAAGTGAAGTACCGGTGAAAGTCACACCATTACCTAGCAGTTCTTTACACTTCCAAGCGCCAAACTTGAGCAAATCTTCAATGCAGCTGAATGAAGATGAAATCCAGAAAAACTGCGCAAACGATGACTCTGAAGATATATTAGGTAAGTGATAGTTTCTTGCAGGCTTCTGGAGCCTGGTTAAGTCCAATGCTAATACAATATAGTGCCACATTTTCGTAATAATAGAAGAGGTGGGTCAGCCATACTTGTACGAAATAAAGGATTGACGAAGATTAAGTGTACCAGGTGTCTTAGAATGCAGTGCAGTCGACTTAATAGAACACACGCATTTTTTAATAGTAGGTACGTATAATACTGGCAATTCAAACAAGTTAAAGAAAGTAAAGAAAGATAACACTATGTAAAAGTTTATTTGAAAAAAAAAAACTTTTCTATTCTAAGTAAAATACTTGCTAATAATAATTTGGAAAAGGAAAGGAGGTTCTCAATTTGTCGAAATCTTTTTTTATGTATTGTCCCCGATTACTCGAAGACGCCGGGACTGATTTGGAAAATTCTTATTTTGTTTGAAAGGGTATACTTCCCAGGTGGTCCCATTGTCATCAGGTCAGGATCTGATGTTATGTTGCACAGTTGATATACTTTGTAGTGGCGTTTGAAGTCAGTTTTGTAAAAAGAATTTTTAAGTTTATATTATTTACAGAAAATTACGAAGTGCCAATTAGCTTGGACGACGAAACGGACATATTTCCCGAAAAGTACAATGAGAGTGCGGTCACCATCGATGACTCCATACCAAGCACTAGCACCAATGACGTTGGCTCCAGTAATAAGGAGTTCATGCTTGATGATGAAGGTATTTATAGTTATTATACATCACATGCTGTGAAAGCTTAGTAGGTAGATAATATTTCGGGGGTCCAGGATTCACGCATGTCTGACTTCCGGAGTTATGTGCGTTTTATGCAATCAAATGTATACTTCTATACTAAAGTTTTATATTTAAAGCTGAAGAGTTTGTTCGTTTGAACGCGCTAATCTCAGGAACGAATTGAAAAATTCCTTTTGTGTTGGATAGTAAATTTATCGAGGAAGGCTTTAGGCTATATAACATCACGCTGCGACCAATAGGAGCGAAGCATCAGTGAAAAACGTTGCAAAAACGGGGAAAATTATCCATATTTGAAATATATTCTTTTAAAAACTTTTTAATCGCGATCATAATAACAGAAATTGATGCGGACGAAGTCGCGCCCAACAGCTAGTATAATATAACATGGTCTAGCTATAAAAGAAAACATTGTAAAACCTGTGTGTCAATTCTCTTAAAATGAAAAGAAGATCAATCGTATGGTTTTGTTATGACTAAAGGTTTTCCCGAGTATAACCCGGAAGATTTTGAAGATGATATAGTCTGTCAGACCAAGGAAGAGGAATTGAATTTAGGAGATCAAACCATTAATACGGATAAAAAATATGAAGGCATGGGCAACTTTCACGCGGGAACACAAAATGATGGAATAACAGGTAAGATTTTTTGATTACTCCTTTAACATACCTATAATTTTGAAGTGGTGCAGCTGTCCCACCAATAATACGATCTCAAGACGGTAGAGACTTTTTCTCCAAGTTGATCCATTTCCATTATTAGACTACCGTCATCTAACGGTAGATACCTAGTCCTTGAAATTGCAACCAAAAGCTAACTTATAGAAGAAAACAGTGTTTCATTGGGAATTAACAGTCTCCCTATCTTTTTAACATTTGGCAATTTTGATTTTTTTCAACAACAATGCAACTAAATTTTTTTCTTTCTTTCTAACTTACTCGTAAAACTAAAACATAGTCATACGTGCTAATATGTAGTACATTACAAATGTAGATCCAAAACACCCAAAACTTTTCTTTAATTCGTAGGTGAATTTGATGGTCTGAACTACCCTCACTCCATTCCCATGATGGAGACGTTCAAGGAGAAGTTTGGTCTCAAGTCGTTCCGTCCCAACCAGCTGCAAGTGATCAACGCCACGCTGCTGGGCCACGACTGCTTCGTGCTGATGCCCACTGGCGGCGGTGAGTACAGTGCACCGAATGCAAGAGGTCCAATGACGTCATTGGCACCCATTGAACGTAAATGACGTCATTCACGTTGATTCTGTCGTTTGTGCACCGAGAAACGAGATTATTAAAGTCCGAGACCAGAGCGAGATGTATAGGCGTGTGTAAAACTTTTATTTTATTCGATGACAAGAAGTCCAAGAGGTCCAATGACGTCATTGGCACCCATTGAACGTAAATGACGTCATTCACGTTGATTCTGTCGTTTGTGCACCGAGAAACAAGATTATTAAAGTCCGAGACCAGAACGAGATGTATAGGCGTGTGTAAAACTTTTATTTTATTCGATGACAAGAAGTCTTTGACTGCGATTTCACCTGATGGTAAGTGACGATGCAGTCTAAAATGGTAGCGGGCTAACTTAGACGTGGTATGAGAGTGTAGATTCAACCTTACCCCTAATCTGTGTCTATACATTGACGGTAAGGTGGTACCTAGCCACGGCCAAAGCTTCCCACCAGACCAAACCAGAGACAATTCAGAAATTGAGTATTTTACTGTTGTCAAAATGTGGATATTCATTAATTACAATCGAAAATGTAACAAGTAAGAATAATATTTCTAAAAACAGAAAATGAATCGGTCTAAAAACAAATAAGTTATAAGCTGTTTTACTGCGACTGTATCCGTCTCTTTCTAAAACGATAATTTGTATGAACAGTGTATGGAGCTACTGAATTTGTAACGCCACATGTCGGTAACGCTCTCTCTGTCTTACAGGATACTTTAAAGCTCTATATTTTCAAGACTAGTTAAGATATTAAAAAAACAAAAATGACATGTTTTAAAATTTAAAAAAAACTTTATTTAAAGTATATAAAGGTTGCCTGGTGAGCTTATCACTATTAGTGATAAGCTCACCTTTTGTGTTACACTGTTTATGTACTTATGTATTTTGTCTTGTTTTTGATGCAATAAAGTTGTATAAATAAATAAATTAAAAAAAAAATGTAGTGAAATACCTAATTATAAACTCCCAAATTGCTCCCACCGGGAATCGAACCCCAGACCTCCCCACAGCGCTCTACGCCTTGGTAAAATGAAGTGTTCCCCCAGGTAAGTCCCTGTGCTACCAGCTGCCGGCGCTGCTGACGCCCGGCGTCACGGTCGTCATCTCGCCGCTCAAGTCGCTCATCCTGGACCAGGTCAACAAACTCCTGTCCCTCGATGTAAGCATTGTAACTCGTGTTCGTACTCAATAGGGTGGAGTGAAGATTGTACATTACGAATAATCTAAATTTTTTTTTGTTCGATAACAAGATAGCCCTTGACTGCGGTCTCATCTAATGGCAAGTGGCGATGCAGTCTAAGATGGTAGCAAGCTAAGTTGGAAGGAGTATGGCAGTATACATTCAACCAATACCCCTAGTCGGTTTCTACACGCCATCGTGCCGGAACGCTAAATCGCTTGGCGGCACGTCTTTGACGGTAGGGTGGTAATTTTTTAGTTTTCAGTCCACACCTTTATCGGTCCCGCCTTAGGTCAAGTTTTAGTATTTAAGGAATGCGTAAAAAGCATTTCCACCAGCGGAATAAAAAAATAAAAATATGATCCTAGTTGGTCGAATTTTTTTTTTGTATTTAACCATTTGGGCCATTGTGGTTATTGAGGGATTGATTGGTGTTCTGCATTCTGCTTTGCAATAACACTAGATATCAGCCGCTCACCTGTCGGGCAACGTGTCGCTAGCGGAGGCGGACGAGATCTACCACAAGCTGTGCATGAAGGAGCCGCTCATCAAGCTGCTGTACGTCACCCCGGAGAAGATCAGCGGCTCGCCCAAGTTCCAGGACATGCTGGACACGCTCTACTCCCGGGACAAGATAGCCAGGTCAGTGCGGCGAACACCACTGTCACAAAGCACAATTTTTTTTATATATATATTTATAAGGGTGACAATTCAAAATTCACCAATTTTAGTGTCGAAAATTTATACTTCTTCTGAATATATAAAAGGCAAAGGTGACTGACTGACTGACTGACTGACTGACTGATCTATCAACGCACAGCTTAAACTACTGGACGGATCGAGCTGAAATTTGGCATACAGATAGCTGTTATGACGTATGCATCCGCTAAGAAAGGATTTTTGAAAATTCAACCCCTAAGGGGATAAAATAGGGGTTGGAAAAATCGAATTTAACGTGAGCGAAGCCGTGGGAAAAAGCTATTCTTCCTATAAAAACAACATAACGCACAAATAAGCACAAAAAAAAATAAGAGCGAGAAAGATTGTGACTTAATGCTCTGTCGCTTTGTTGGCCGCTGTGTTGTTTCGAGACCGCAGTATCCACAAAACATTACTCTCTAACGAGAGAATTCTCTCATCGTCGATTATGAATTATGTCACCCTTGTCGCAAATGAGCGATATGTGGGAAACGGAATGTAAGTGTGTGTGACAGAGGTGGATGTATGGGATGGAAAGGAAGAGATTGAGGAATTGCAAAGATGGCGAATAGAGGTGTTACGGGGTAAAGACGTGTTTAAGAAGTGTTTAAAATAAATAAGTTGATTATATGTACTGTGTTTAACTTTGAGCTCATTCCTACATATACCTACGTAAAATAAAGGTTTTTAATATTATAACACAGTGTCATTTTTCTTTTTTTAATACCTTAACTAGTCTCGAAAATATAGAACTTTTAAGTTTCCTGTGATGCTACTGCTCCATCTGCGTTAATGTTAGTGTTAACGGCTACGCTCAAATGGAGCGCTTAGCGTCTAACGTCATAACGTTCGTATGTAATGACATACTAATGTGTAATGTTATAACACATTTAAAGCAGTAAAATATTGGCCCCATCTGCGTAATGCCTTTATTATCGTGTCAATTTACGCGTTACGTCACAGTTGAAGCAGGAGCATTACAAAAAGAGCACTATTGAAAATGACGTCACGATTTAATAGCTCCATATTCTCTCCATACAAAATTTTGTTTTAGAAAGAGACGGATAAAACAGCTTATAACGTATTTGTTTTTTGACTGATTTATTTTCTGTGGATTTGGGGGTGGCACGGAACTCTACGGAAGGGAGTACTAGTTGGCCGGTTTTTATTAATTACTAGCGGACGCCCGCGACTTCGTCCGCGTTCTTAAATTGTTGAAATTTTTCCTGAATTTTCTTTGCTATAAACCTCACGGAGCCCGAGACCTTTCCAACGAATGCAAAACCGTGGAAATCGGTTCGTGCGTTCTGGAGTTATAGCGTCAGGAAGGAAAACCCGACTTATTTTTATAGAATAGATTATACTAGTGGTTCGCCCCGAACTGAGACCTCCCGATATCCCATAATTCCCAAAAGTTTTAATTATATATTGTAATAATTAACTTTTAACATTAGACGCAATAAAAAAAAATAGTTGACATAAAACTGTTTTACTGGCACAGCGCCATCTATTAGCATTATTGTGAAGCTATTAGCATTTAAAATTAAATAATTTCGTTTCTTTATAACATTTATCTAATTTTAGTATTTGTTGTTCAAGTACAGGATATAACTGAATTTTCAATCAAGTTTCACGTTCTAATATTCAGTAATTCAGAAGTTATAGGGCTCTGACAGACATTTGGACGTACACACTTCTCTGTCCAGTACAGACAAGCGCCCTAGTTGACTCAGAGAACTCGCTTCGCTCGTTCAATTATATCACCCGTTGTCAGGTTCGTGGTGGACGAGGCGCACTGCGTGTCGCAGTGGGGGCACGACTTCCGGCCGGACTACAAGCGCCTGCACGTGCTGCGCGACCGCTTCCCGCGCACCACCATCATGGCGCTCACCGCCACCGCCACGCCGCGCGTGCGTCTGGACATCCTCCATCAGCTCAAGGTCTTTCTTTTTAGTTTTTTCTCCTTTTAACTTACTTCATTGTGTTTACAGTGTCGAATTTTTATAGTAAAAAAAAATACGCGGTGGAACTTTGGTGGTTGTATTCCCGAAGCGAAGTGATTTGATCATGATATTACAATCGATTTTTAAACTTAAAAAATGATTAGTACCAAAAATGGCAATCGAGAAAAACAAAACTCGAAAAATCAACGAACCAATAGTAATAGACACTTCGCACTACCGCGCGAGATCGCGTAGCCCGGCCGCGTGGTCGTTGACCTTCGCGCGCGCTTCGTCTATGATCAGCTGATTAACTACATCTAAAGTACTGAAGTCTGAAACACAATTACGTACGTACGTTAGATATGTTATGTCCGTTATTATTGTTTCTCACACTTTCGAGTTGTTGATTATTTTTTAATTATTTCAAAACAAAAACATTTTTTATTTTTTATTGTAACTCTATGTTTCGATAGTACTACTGAGAGCTAATCGTTTCGCTTAGGGAATACAACCATTAAAAATACAGGGTGTATATGTCCTAACCACCACAGATTTTGAAATTCAGGAATTATTTACTAACATTTCCTGAACAGTAAATTGTTCCCATTTGAAACCGCTGAAAATGTACAAAATATAAATTGGCACAGGTGAAGAACTGCAAATGGTTTCTATGCAGCTTCAACCGACCCAACCTCGCGTACCGGATCCTGGAGAAGAAGCCCAAAGCCGTCAATCAGGATGTCGCCAACATTATCAAGCAGAAGTTCTTCAGGTACCCACATTTTTCAATTTTACCTTTCAAATGCCCTTCCGGCTTCCGTTTTTCTCTATAACTACAATTGGGGTACTTTCAAATCAAGAGTGATTAGGCCTCTAATGTCTTATTCTACAGAGATTCCGGCATAGTGTACTGTCTGTCGCGTAAAGAGTGCGAGAGCCTGGCGCTGGACCTGCGCAAGGCGGGCATCCAGGCCGCGCCCTACCACGCGGGGCTCGCCGACAAGAAGCGCGAGGAGGTGCAGACCGGCTGGCTGGCCGACCGGTACAAAGTGGTCTGTGCTGCCTTTACTTTGTCTCCTTGTGTTGCCTTTGTCCAGAGGTCATCCTCATCGGTCGATATACCACCACGCCTACCAAGTCTACCAATTCGTATTGGGCTACAATACGAATTGGTAGACTTCACACACCTTTGAGAACATTATGCAGAACTCTCATGGGTGCAGGTTTCTTCACGATATTTCCTTGTGATGGTTACTTCCTCTGATTGTAGCAAAAAAACTCAACGAAGCTGTACTAATATGCTACCTAACCTTGACCTGATGCAAAACAGACATGACAAGAGATCCCTAAAACCAAAGTTACCGACATACTCATCGAGTTGCGAGTCGACTTGGGGTGCGAAATTCGAAGAACTGGCTGACGTTAAGGTCGTAAAGTGTCGACTTCACAATAATGCTCATACTTTTTATAAATTTTATCGGATTATACGTCTCTTTGTAACGCTTGCCAGAAACATAACGGAAAGTTGACTGACATACAATTTCTGATAATAAGCCGGTCGGCCTTTATTTACACATGTATCTACCGTAGTTTCTGCACGCAGATCTGCGCGACGATCGCGTTCGGCATGGGCGTCGATAAGGCCGACGTGCGCTACGTGATCCACCACAGCATGCCCAAGTCGGTGGAGGGCTACTACCAGGAGGCGGGGCGCGCGGGCCGCGACGGCGAGCCCGCCACCTGCCTGCTCTACTACAGCTACAGCGACGTGCTGCGCTACCGGCGGCTCCTCGACAGTGAGTCGCGTGCCCGCCGACAGGTGGCGCTAGGAGTCTGTTATATCGCGGTGATGGAGAACTTTATACATTTGACAGACAACAGGCTTGCTGTTTAACTTGACTTGATATGACTTTTAACTGTATCTGACACTAATTTAGTTGCGCGCACAAAGTAGGAGCGCAGATGACGTATGATGGGACTAATCCACGCCCTTTGGGAAAATGGGTGACCTGTTGCGCCTCATACATTTCTCACACAAGGTCCATCTCGTACTTTAGTCTGATGATAAAACTGGTTAATGCGTGCAGAATGATTACCGGCACTCTTGAACGATTCAGAAAGGATTTGCCTTTACGCAGATTTAGTACTAAATATATTCTGCCACTTTCTGCGGTGAGGTGGGGTAATCACGTACACCGCACATTTACTACGTCAACTTCCGCACACTCTTGTAAATACTTAATGTCTCTATGAACACGCACTAACTCAAAAGCTGAACCGTACGTTTGTACATGTACTTCGGCAGAGGGGAATGCGTGCGCTCGCCACGTCCCGGGCTAAATGGTCGAAGCCGGCAATTTTTTGCGCAGATCGCGATCGCTTTTTCCATGCGACGCTTAGCTACATAGCTTTGTCCCTATCTATACTATTATAATAGAGAGCGCGAATTTTGTGAGTTTGTATGTATGTCCGGAGCAAACTTTGGAACCACCGCACCTATTTCAAAAATTCTTTCACCATTTCAAAGGTACATTATTCCAGATGGTTATAGGCTATATATTATGCACATAAATGTATTATGGCTAGATATTATGTGCAAATTTGTTAAAGAAGTCGGAAAAATTTTTGACTCTCAAACGTTTTGAAGGCGTGCGCTGGGTCATATACTGTTATTGGATGAAAATGATGTATGGGTGAATTGTTCCTCTTAAAAAGTTCTAAAAAAAGTCCGCGATAGCATATGTCTAGCTTCTAAGGATAACTTACAGTAACAATTTCTATCTTTCAAATTTTGATTAAAAATAATGAATTATTTTCGACCTTCTTTAACCGATGTGATGTCAATCTATATCTAAATAAATATGTTTATTATCGTAAGTGTTTAATTTAGAACATATTTGCCCTTTACACTATACAATTTAAATAAATATCTTAGGAGTTATCGGAAAATTAATATTTCCGCGCGACAAAATAATAAAATGGCGCCCGCCGGCGCGGGCGGTGCACGGTGGCGGGTTTTGGCGCGGGAAATTCCTGTGATTCCTGTGGTCACAGCCTGTGGTGATCTTATTTACAATCGTCTCCTATTAGAAGCTCTGTGCGATCAGTCCCGTAAAAACAAATATTTAAATTTTCAACCCGGACGAAGTCGGCGCGGGCTTCTAGTGTTCTTATAACGCTCAATAAGGGATCGTTCACGTGTCGGCAGTGGAGCGCAACGCGACGGCGGACGCGCGGCGCGTGCACGAGGAGAACCTGCTGCGCATGGTGGAGGTGTGCGAGAGCGTGACGGAGTGCCGCCGCGCGCAGGTGCTGGCCTACCTCGGCGAGCGCTTCCCGCGCGACCAGTGCCGCGCCAGCCGCCTCACCGCCTGCGACAGCTGCCTCAACGACCACGACTACAAGGTGTGTCCACTGTGTAGTGTGTGTGTATGCGAGGGCGTGACGGAGTGCCGCCGCGCGCAGGTGCTGGCCTACCTCGGCGAGCGCTTCCCGCGCGACCAGTGCCGCGCCAGCCGCCTCACCGCCTGCGACAGCTGCCTCAACGACCACGACTACAAGGTGTGTCCACTGTGTAGTGTGTGTGTATGCGAGGGCGTGACGGAGTGCCGCCGCGCGCAGGTGCTGGCCTACCTCGGCGAGCGCTTCCCGCGCGACCAGTGCCGCGCCAGCCGCCTCACCGCCTGCGACAGCTGCCTCAACGACCACGACTACAAGGTGTGTCCACTGTGTAGTGTGTGTGTATGCGAGGGCGTGACGGAGTGCCGCCGCGCGCAGGTGCTGGCCTACCTCGGCGAGCGCTTCCCGCGCGACCAGTGCCGCGCCAGCCGCCTCACCGCCTGCGACAGCTGCCTCAACGACCACGACTACAAGGTGTGTCCACTGTGTAGTGTGTGTGTATGCGAGGGCGTGACGGAGTGCCGCCGCGCGCAGGTGCTGGCCTACCTCGGCGAGCGCTTCCCGCGCGACCAGTGCCGCGCCAGCCGCCTCACCGCCTGCGACAGCTGCCTCAACGACCACGACTACAAGGTGTGTCCACTGTGTAGTGTGTGTGTATGCGAGGGCGTGACGGAGTGCCGCCGCGCGCAGGTGCTGGCCTACCTCGGCGAGCGCTTCCCGCGCGACCAGTGCCGCGCCAGCCGCCTCACCGCCTGCGACAGCTGCCTCAACGACCACGACTACAAGGTGTGTCCACTGTGTAGTGTGTGTGTATGCGAGGGCGTGACGGAGTGCCGCCGCGCGCAGGTGCTGGCCTACCTCGGCGAGCGCTTCCCGCGCGACCAGTGCCGCGCCAGCCGCCTCACCGCCTGCGACAGCTGCCTCAACGACCACGACTACAAGGTGTGTCCACTGTGTAGTGTGTGTGTATGCGAGGGCGTGACGGAGTGCCGCCGCGCGCAGGTGCTGGCCTACCTCGGCGAGCGCTTCCCGCGCGACCAGTGCCGCGCCAGCCGCCTCACCGCCTGCGACAGCTGCCTCAACGACCACGACTACAAGGTGTGTATGATTCTGTAAATTCGACGTTTACACAGTCTGCGACGCAATAACATAAGACTCGACACCTATCCGCGCCGGTGGCGATGTGTGGCAAGAGGCGCGCGGCAGCGAGATGCGCGAGGGTCCGCGGGAAGGAAGGCGACCGCAAGCGGCGCGCGGGCGCCTCATTCGGCGACGCACAGCCATGGTATTAAGTCAACTGTCAATGTAAAATTAACCAAATGTCAAATAAACCATGCCATTGTAATCGTAAAAATGGATCATTAAACGAATTAGGGATAAACTATAGGCCATCCTTTAACTGATCACATCAGCCTCACTCAACCCTGAACAACACTTGACAAGGCCCACGAAGTCCTTACTCGTCGTGTGGCTTAGAGTTCATCAATCACCTGGGTATGGAGCTGCCATGGCTCGAGGCCAGTAAACACAACATGGCCTCCCCCCTCCTGCTAATCTCTGACATCGGCAACTGTTTGGTTGGCAGCCAGTAGACGTGACGGAAGACTGCAAAGTGATCGTGAGGTGCATCCGCGACGCGGGGCGCTCGTCGTTCACGCTGCTGCACATCGCGGAGGCGCTGCGCGGCTCCAACGCCCAGCGCCTCAACGCGCTGCAGAAAACCCCGCTGCATGCACGGTGACTGTACCCAATTCTTACTATTCCCTTATATATAGGGAGCCGATAATATTGAAAGCTCCGTTATGCGTGTAATTAGATGAACAAAGTAAACTCGATATGCGTTAATGCATTAAAAGGGCAAAAATGTTTGCAACACGCACGCACGCACCCACACTCGCTCGCTCGCACGCACGCAAACAAATACGCATGCGCGCACACACAAACATTGCTAGTGGTAAAGACTGGCCTCCTCTTTGAAGCACATGTCTCTGAATTTTCAAAGATATCACAGGCAAGAAACATTGTGCTTATGTAATGACACAATATATCGATATCGACGGCTCACTACTGAGCGTAGATCTCCTCTCAGAGACGGGTTACAGGCTATTGTCCAGAGCTCTGAGGTTTTGTAAATGTAAATGTTGAATGATATCTGTAGCTGCAAGTCGTGGCCGCGCGGCGACGCGCAGCGGCTGCTGCGGCAGATGATCGTGCGGCACTTGCTGGCCGAGAGGCTCGTCGTCAACAACGACATCGCCAGCGCGTACGTCACGCTCGGGCCAAACGTCGACAAGTGAGTCTATTCTACTCCTAGCACAAGTTTTTTGCTTATTTGGAGGGGATAGGAGGATATTAGTTAACTTCTGCTGGGCTAATATTTTTTAAAAAAATAAGCTAATGTAGCCTACAACTGGGCATAAGCCTCTTTTCCGTTTCCCGACCATATCGCTAGGCAACGATAAGGACGCCAAAATGTTTTTTTATTATTATTTATTTGATGTGGTGTACAATAAAAGTATATTCATTCCTCATCCCTGTTTCATGCCTCTAAGTTTGTCAAATCAATATGGGGTTTAGAAATCCAAAATTTTCTGTCATAACTTATCTGGCATCAGGCAGGGATGACTTCGTCGTCGTTGTGAAGCAATAGACTTATAGGACATATGTATTGTCAGTACTTTCACACGCAGTCCTGCGATTCTCTAATATCCTCGACCCACATGTGAGAATTTTTTTTGTTCAGCCCTCAGTCATCAGAGAACTTTTTAATGCGCATTTTGGTCAAGATGCCAGTAATGGCAGACCAATGCACACGAAAGTAGTGCTGGTTAGCCTGTTTCTTTTCCTGTTCGGAGTTCCTACGCGATGTCCTCAACGACTATCGAATACTTGGAATCCTACCGGCTGCGCCAAAAATGAAAACAAAAACGCCTAGATACAAAGATAATACGTTTATTGAAACCAAACTTGCACAAAATAGTCCAAATAGTTCTTTGCTGAAGTCCAAAACGATTCAGGGTTTGGTTGATAAAAAGGAATATAATTGTTCCAGGCTAATGTCGGGCAAATTGCGAATCGTGTTCCCGATGAAGGTGGAACGTAAAGCGGCGCTGGTCAGCACGGCAACTCCGGCGCAGACCAGCGACTCTCACATCAGCGCGCTCATCAAGAGCCTCGAGGACCGCTGCTACGCTGACCTGGTGGAAGCTTGCAGGTCAGTCGTAGATGAAAGTCAAGGCTAGCCGTACTTTGGATGCGTTTTCGTACGAACTTAGCTCTTACTAACACCTATGAACACGGATGCACAATCTTGACCTTTCTTGACCTTTCCAGTGCTTTGGGATACTGGGTGCGAAATTAGTCGTACTTATACGTGCGTGTCCGAAAACAATTCCAACTTAGGATTTTTAAAACACTTTCGTGTGCTAAACGTAAAAAACTTATTTTTTTATTTATTGCACAAGAGCTGACAATTTTTAGTGACTTAATGCTACCGTCAAACTGCAGAACAGTTTGTTGATGGTATGTGCTCTCATATTCTAAACTTTAATATTAAATAGTTAATACAATTAATTATTCAAACAAAAAAGACTTAACTACTTACACTAATAATTGTAATATACAGGGTGTCCCACGGCTATGCCACATGGAGGGGAAGTACCTTAAATATTGTAGATGGAACATTTTAATGAAAGAAGACTTCATTTTAATTTAAAAAACAATTTAAACTGCATTCATAGATTTTTAAATAATTGCCTGGTTGAACCGGGACTCGAACCCGCTATACGAGAAAAAAAATTAACCTGTATCTTTATCATACCGATCGGAAGGCTTCATCATAAGGATTATTTTTTGTTAAATAACATAGCATGAGAAATAAAAGGAAGACCATGAATTTTAGCCTTTGATGTAAAATTTTGTTCAGAAAAATGAAAAGCTGACATTGGCGTATCGACATACAACTGACATGAACTATTACTAATGAGTACCCACTTGAGAAGTACGCATCATTTCCCGATCCTTACTATCCTTACTAATCCTTACTTATATTACCTATAAATGCGAAAGTGTGTTTGTTTGTTGATTTATTGGTTTGTCGACTGCGATTCGTAGCTCTGTTGCAATTCGTAGCTCTGTTGCAGCGGGATTGAAGGACAAACCAATAAATCAACAAACAAACACACTTTCGCATTTATAGGTAATATAAGTAAGGATTAGTAAGGATAGTAAGGATCGGGAAATGATGCGTACTTCTCAAGTGGGTACTCATTAGTAATAGTTTATGTCAGTTGTATGTCGATACGCCAATGTCAGTTTTTCATTTTTCTGAACAAAATTTTACATCAAAGGCTAAAATTCAGGGTCTTCCTTTTATTTCTCATGCTATGTTATTTAACAAAAAATAATCCTTATGATGAAGCCTTCCGATCGGTATGATAAAGATACAGGTTAATTTTTTTTCTCGTATAGCGGGTTCGAGTCCCGGTTCAACCAGGCAATTATTTAAAAATCTATGAATGCAGTTTAAATTGTTTTTTAAATTAAAATGAAGTCTTCTTTCAGTAAAATGTTCCATCTACAATATTTAAGGTACTTCCCCTCCATGTGGCATAGCCGTGGGACGCCCTGTATATGTTTTATAACTACATCCTTAGTAAAAGTATTTGGTTGGTTTTTGATATTTTACTCTAGGCAGGGGGAATGGTGACAAAAACTAGTTTTGTTATGTCACACCCATTTCCACAAACGACTTTTGGGCTTGTTCACAAAACTGCGATGCGACGTTACATCGCAAAACCCTGCGAGCTCGCACGTCGCGTCGCAAGAACTTGTGAATTGATTCGCATCGCGCATTCCTCACCTCTCACTCACTCAAGGAATGGTCACCTTATCGTGGAAGGGAGATGCTGTCGCACGAAATAGCATCGCAGCAACTCGTGTTGCAACTTTCTGCGTCCAAATTCGCATCGCGTCGCATCGCAGTTTTGTATATAACCCCTTTGGACTTTTTGAGACGTAGGTGAAAAATCGCGAGCTTATATTATGGTAATATTACGTAATGTCAGGGAGATGGCGTCCATGCGCGGCGCGTCGCTGGGAGCGCTGTTTCCGCAGGCGGCGCTGCGCGCCATGGCCAGCAGCCTGCCCGACAGCCCGGCCGCCATGCTGGCGCTGCCGCACGTCACGCGCGCCAACTACGACAAGTACGCCGTGCGCCTGCTGGAGATCACCTCCGCCTACGCCGTCGAGAAGATGGGTGAGCGGCATGTTGACACTAGTACAACCTTCGACCATCGAGCCGGGACGAGCCTTTACGCAGATTTAGTACTGAATATATTCTGCCACTTTCTGCGGGAGGTGAGGTAATCACGTTCAGCCTACCTACAGCACACATTTACTCACTTCCGCACACTCTTGTAAAAAACTTAATGTCTCTATGAACGTACACTAGCTCAAAAGTTGTCACACTTACAAGCTGTACATGTACTTCGGCAGAGAGGAACTAGTTTTCATGACGAATGAATGGATATAAAATGAAACATTATAGGTCGAATTAATTTGAACTAAACTAAAAAGAACAATAAAAACACTTGTTTTATAAAATTTAAATAAAAAACTGTTTTTTTTCCAACCTTGACTACTTCTCATGAACTTCTAAGTATTGTGGCTGGGATGTTCTACCCTTATGTAGCTAACGTATCAAACTTTTTCGGCAAATATCCAGAAGGTTTGTGGACACGTCAGGACACCATTTGCGTAATTATATTGGACGGTCACAGGTGGTCTGACCTGACCCAAACTGATTGCTTGCAAGGTTTTCCCATGTAGAGAAATGGTTTTTTATCACTTTTTTATCTATGCTACAAATATACGAAACGTTCAAAACGGTCCCCGCCATAGCACTACGTCATCATGTCGGTAGTTTATAGTTCATCCGCTCAAATAGTTTGGAGTATAGGGTACAATGTATACAATTTATTAAGCTCACTGTGTTAACTATTTTAATATTATGTGTGATGTACAGTAAAAGTATGTTCATTCGTGTATTTTCGCGTTCATTGTCTAGTTTAAAATGAATGAGATTTTGTTTAAATTCTTAGAAACTCAAGAAATCAGAAAAAGAAATTGTTTGAAATCTTCAATAGGATTTGGTAAAAATGTTGCAGGTCTCCTAATGCAGTACGAAGACGAGCTCGAAGAGAAAACAAAACCAACGGGAGACGACTTCCAGGAGGGGGGCAGCGACTCGGACACGGACTGGGGCCGCCTCGCCAGCCACGCCGCCAGCAACCTGTCCAGCGGCAGCGGCTCGCGGGGCCGGAAGACCTTCCGCGGAGGGGTCCGGAAACGGTATTGAACTTGAGTACCTTCAAGGCAAGATAGCCCAGTCATATTAGGGCTTTCACCTCGGAATGAAAGATAATAAGATGCAAATTGGTATGAACCTTTGTTTTGCCATTCTAAATGTTGTCTCAAAAGTCACAATCGTTATCGTGTCCGCGTCTCAAGATATTCAAGGTCAAAGGTCACAAAAATCGGTTTTTCGCGAATATCTGGCTTCCTATCGGTTAAATGAGATTTGCATTTATTATAAAAGTTGTAGGCTATAAAATTCCCTACAACTTTTGTTTAAACTTTTTTTTCATACGATCAACCGTTTTGAAGGTAGAGCGCAAAGAGTGCACATCGTACAGTCATATACGGCCTAATGCAAGGTCAAGCGTGAGTTATGGTTATCAGTACGTTATAAAGTCAATTATTTACTTGGAAATTATAATTATTAAACAATGCCTATTATTTATGTACTAACTATTAATTATTTATATTTAATTAAAGTAAGTTACTTGATTATTTATATATAATTATTCATATTTAACTATTTAAGTATAAAATATTATTAATTCTGGATTATATATTTTAGTTTTATTTTAAGTTAAAATGATAGTAAGAGTATATATTTTACACATATTTTTATTTATTATTAAATACGGCATAATATACATTTATCAAAATGTGAGTTCAAATATCAAAAGTATCTTTGTTGATTTTAATTGTAATGAAATTGGAAATGGAAGCTAATTATCTTCTTCTTGTTCGTCGTCTTCTTCTTCTTGTCGCTCAAAAATGTTCGATTCATTGTCATCATCCTCATTATCTGTCATGTTCATCTCCAAACCTTCCAGAATATCGGGATCATATGTATTTTCTTCATCGGGATTACTTGGATACAGTGAAGCGTTGAGGCAAGCTTGTCCGTTGCACTGGCCGCAAGCTAAAGAACATTGTAGCCCTGATTTTCTGCATCCACAGCGGGAACCACAACCATTTTTACTTATGAAAAGTTAAAGTTACAGTTAAGTTTAAAAACACACAGCCTCTGAGAGACAAGCAAGAAAAAGGTACAAATCACTTAGAGTTGCATATACGTGTTTGCAAGGCATATTCACTATGCCTGCTCCCCTCTCACCCGCCCGCGCGCGATCCAAAATTCCGACACAATTGTTATTCCAGATTCCGGATTGCTTGTCTATGTAATTGAAGTCATTGGTCCCGGCAATGAATAGAAAAGGGCATAGGGTAGGGACAAGTATTTCCAGGTATATAAGTATTGAGAAATTTACGCGTTTTAAAGAAAAGATATATAATGTCGTGTTAACTTAAAATAAAACTAAAATATATAATCCAGAATTAATAATATTTTATACTTAAATAGTTAAATATGAATAATTATATATAAATAATCAAGTTACTTACTTTAATTAAATATAAATAATTAATAGTTAGTACATAAATAATAGGCATTGTTTAATAATTATAATTTCCAAGTAAATAATTGACTTTATAACGTACTGATAACCATAACTCACGCTTGACCTTGCATTAGGCCGTATATGACTGTACGATGTGCACTCTTCGCGCTCTACCTTCAAAACGGTTGGTCGTATGAAAAAAAAGTTTAAACAAAAGTTGTAGGGAATTTTATAGCCTACAACTTTTATAATAAATGCAAATCTCATTTAACTGATAGGAAGCCAGATATTCGCGAAAAACCGATTTTTGTGACCTTTGACCTTGAATATCTTGAGACGCGGACACGATAACGATTGTGACTTTTGAGACAACATTTAGAATGACAAAACAAAGGTTCATACCAATTTGCAGCTTATTATCTTTCATTCCGAGGTTGACCCCTTTTTTTACCTAATATGACTGGGCTAAGAGTGAATAGGCATCTTCCAAGCGCTCCAACCTAAACCTCATCATGCTATACAGTACTGATTGTCGTCAAGAGCAAGCCTATTTCGGGTAAAAAAAAGATTTTTTTAACGCCCGACACAAACGACGGGTTCTTAAAAGTCTGACGTGTCTGTGCGTGCGTGTGTGCGTGCGTGTGTGCGTGCTTGCGTGCGTGCGTTCGCGTGCGTCTGTCTGTCTGTGGCATCGTAGCAGCCGAACGGATGAACCGATTTTGTTTTTGTTTGAAAGGTAAAATTAGTCGGGAGTGTTCTTAGCTATGTTTGATGAAAATCGGTCCAAGATGGCCGCCACAAAATGGCAGATTACATATTTTTTACATAATGGCGAACTACATATATTTTTTTATATTTTTATTTCACATGTCGGGGATGTTTTATATTTTAAATTTTCACTTGTTATTAAAGTGTAAACCTATATTTCAAGAAAATATCAGAATTAAATATCAAAAAATCCGAGCACGGCGGGATTCCCGAGAGATATGGTCTCTCGGGAATCGTGCCCTTAATATGTTGACAATTACACTACGGCCAAGTCGAACCACACGTCAGCCTTTTCAATCAGTTTTTGTTGTATAACTGAACCATTATGTTCAATTGAGATCGTTGTTTTCAGCTACAAGCGCAGAGGCGGATCGGCCGCAAAGACGAAAGCGGCGCGTGGCGCTTACGCCGCACGCGGTCGCGGCCGGGGGCAGGCGCCCGCGCGCGGCAAGCCAGGTAACTGAACTATAAGTTAAAGACTCAACAAGTGGGAATACAACTCGTTTTTTTTAGCAATAGATTTATATCCATGTTCTATACTCCATGTTCAAATTGAGATGTAAGAAAAACCGTTCTCAAAATATCTACAAGGGTCAGTAAACACCGAGACACGACCCGCCGATGCTTGTACTTTTGTCGATAGCGATATTAATATAGAACCTCTTTACTACACAATAAAGTACAAATTTCAGTGAGAGCGCAAAAGCGACCTGGAACGTATCGAAGTATGGCTCGTAGGAGTTGCACGAGAGAGTGGCATGATGGCGTGTAGAAACCGATTAGGGGTAATGGGTTGAATCTACACTGCCATACCCCTTCCAAGTTAGCCCGGTACCATCTTAGACTGCATCGTTGGGCTAGTGGTTAGCAAGTTCGACTGCAGATGACGAGGTCCCGAGTTCGATTCCTGGGTCGGGCCATAAAATGTATTGGATTTTTCTGTTAAGAAATTCCAGTACTAGCCCGGAGTTAGGAAGTTGACGGTGAGTCACCCCCGTGCCTCGGAGAGCACGTAAAGCGTTCGGTCCTGCGCCTGATCTCTCTCCAGTCGTGTCAGATTTCCGTCCCATCGGACTATGAGAGTAAGGGAATAGAGAGTGCACCTGTGTTTGCGCACACACTTGTGTACTATTATATCTCCCGCGGTTAATCTCTGTGGAGATTGGCCGCCGTGGCCGGATTAAGTCGGGAGGACTAATAATAATGAGACTGCATCGTCACTTACCATCAGGTGAGATCGCAGGCAAGAACTATCTTGTCATAAAATTAAAAAAAAATAGTAAAGACGTGTTCAGGTGATGAATGTTCCCTCAGGTCCCAGCGGCAACGCGTTGGGCAGCATGCCGCTGCCGCGCGCCAACGCCGCGTCCAACACGCGGCCCGGCGTGTTCACGTCCTCGAGACTGAACCTCTAGACTATAATACCGTTGTTACCGCACAAGTACCATTATATTTTACTTACTACGTGTTCACGCTGTGATGGCGCTCGACCGCACGTTGTGACGTCACTACACAGTTCTATATTTAAACCGCCGTGAACTTGGCCCTCCTGATGATCTGCGGGACGCGGAGCGGGTGATGCGGTCTATGCCGTATGCGACCTAATTACCGTCAAGATCAACTACATGATGATATTTTTTCTGTTATTCTATTAGAAATAAATGTTAGTATGTACATATTACAATTTAACGGAGTATAATATTCTGGTACAGTTATCTCATAATGATAAAGCTAAAATAAAATAAACAGTGGTATTTATTATTTTTTAATCGCATACATTAGTGAAAGCAGACAATGGAAAAATATATATAAAAATATGGGCGACCGCCATGATGATGTAAACGCGTAGAAGTGACATGTTATATCAATATTGTTATTGTTAATAAAGATATGTTTTTTAATACCTGTATAGACTGTAGCGCTTGACTGTGACCTCACTTGATGGTAAGTGAAGATGCTCAAAAAATCTCAAAAAATTGTGTTCAAATGGAGTTAGATAGAAAGTGCACTAAAACTCTAGACGAATAAGAGATATTCTACGCTTGGGTAGGTAGGTACTGGTCTTCCTACAGGGAAGTGAAGTTGACTGACAAACCAATCATGCGCCCGCGTAGATACCTCGACGTCGCGCCTCACTGTACCACGAAATAGATGGATAAATCAAGGTCAGAGTTCTTTTTATTTTGCGCCATAATCTTCTCCGTAGTTACAATGTCTTTGCCATATTTTTTTTAACAATTTAAAGTGTTATGAGGCAGGCCCTCTTGACGTTTCCATTGATAATAAAATAATTTCCAATGCCTAAATTACATTTTTAATATATACAGTGACTTAGTGATAGCAAACTGCGACTAGCTTTTATTGGACTGTAGAAAAATTTAACTTAAATTATTTAATTTTGAAATGTTTTTATTAAAATTCCATGTGTCCTTAATGATTTTCAATAAATAAATACTAAATGATTAAATAATAAGTTAACAGTGATTGTAAATAAATTTTTATTTTCATACTATAAACAGATGACTTTTATTTTACAAAAAAAAAAACAATTCCTGCGCAATGTCAGTTTACCAACTTAAAACAAAAACATATTCTAGGCATGATGACCATAACTTACAGGTCCGATCTACACCGGAATGGCAGCGACGCGGCGAGCACTTTCAGTGTGAAATAATTTTAAACTTGAAAAGCTCAAAAAGGTCACGCGGTGCCGCGAGCCGGCTCATGTCAAGCAATACTGGTCTTTAGCGATTATGTAGATAAAGTTTAAAATTATTTCACACGGAAGTGCTGGCCGCGATGCTGCTGGCCGCTGCCATTCCGGTGTAGATTGGCCCAATTTCTCCTTTCTGTCCAAAATAAACGAAAGCTTATGTTAGGAGTACAAGGACAATTATATAACGACTGGGATTTCAACCGTCTATTTTTCGGTTATCCTTTGCGCTGTTAATAGACGTCATCGGATAATATAATACCCAACTTGAATAGCGCTACTTGCCTAGCTTACAGTAAGATTTCCTTCATGTTACTAAATAAAAAAAAAGAATGTAACTATTCTAAATTTATTGGACAATATTGGGTGCGGGACGGTTGGAGAATTCCGCGCGTACAAATGCGCAGTGCACGCCATTTTGTCAACTTTCATGCCGCGTGTATCAGCTCTTTACATGTGTATGATGATTTTCATCGCGTCGCCAGTTTTGGCGAACTCCATGGCTTCTTTGGTCTTCTCCAGCGGGAAGTGGTGGGTGATGAAGGACTTCAGGTCTATGGCGCCGCTCGACACTGCCGCTATAGCTTGGGGATACCTGAAAAGATTTCAATTACCTTCATGCTTAACAGGTTCTCTGTCCAAACAGCAGACAATTTAGTTAAATAATTACAATGCTCATGTGATGCATGTAATAGTTGATTCTTAGTTATTTCGGGATCAAGACATTTGGGTTTTGCTGCAGTAAGTGCGGGCCGTGACTGTCGTTCACGGATTGGTCTCCTCAGTCACCGGAGACAATGCTTAAACTGTCTAGAATAAACGAAAAGTCCTAAAGGCGTAAAAGTCACTTAATCCACACTTACGAGTTAAGCAGCCGATAAGCACCCCTCACGTCCACTTCCCGCAGCAGCGCGCCCGTCAGCGGCACCTCCACGCGCTCGGCGCCGATGCCCACCACCAGCACCGTGCCGCCCGAGCGCGTCACCTGCGGACCACGCGTACTTAACTTGGGGTTGGAGTGTACGGCGAAAATGCTTAGTCTAATAAGTGCTTAGCTTCGGAATAATGTCTATGGTTTTTAATTAACGCTTTTTTTCGGATTGAGTAACTGCTGCTAGAATGACCGTTACAGCGTCGCTGAGAACGAAGCATCTCGTAGGGGTTGAGCTCTCGGGCTCGAAGAAATCGGTGTCTTGGCAAGGGAATTTCCACGGTACCTCGTCTTGGTGGTTCTTAAGGATGAGGTTCGGACCTCGACTTAGGATGATGTTGGGGCGAATGGGTGGAATAATTGGACTATATTAGTCCGTATATGGCCTGTGATCGTGGTAAGGATCCACGTCCAGGTGAAGTTAGAAAGCGGGGTTTTTGTCTTCGCTGGCGAAGACTACTTAGCTGACAACGTGTGTAGTCCTACCTGACAGGAAGTTGTTTGTCGTTATCAGGATCGTAAAGGACGTATTTAGGACTATCTGGTATTACCTAAATATATTTCGTGTATACCATCATAGCGACCCTCTGAGCGGACGCAAACCCACACGCGTCTATGGTGATGTTGGGCGAGACACCCAGCATCTCTTTGATCTTGTCGACCACCTCCTGGTCGCTGTACTCTTTCTTGATCAGCAACGTGTGGTCCGCCCCCAACTTCTTAGCAGTCTTCAGACGCGACTCCATCACATCTGGGGTACAATAATATGAATTAAAAACTTCCTCCCTACCATTTCTTCCCTCTTCGCCAGCCGATGACGTCCAGCTCTGAACATAGCTGGTTTCTTACGGGGACTTCCACATACCTTTCTGCGGTCGTGTATCGCTTATATCCAGTGGATTATTATTCCAATTGAACCGACAATAACGGATATAACTATTAGGTATATCTGAAAAGCGTGGCAGGAATTATTTCTTTATTACAAGGTAAGCTATTATTTCTTTTGGAATGTGAATTGTGATGGTGTAGTTGGAGCGCGCTTATCTTATCTGGGACGATAATATACCTACCTAATAGGTATTTTTTTTTAATCTTTTATTAGTAGGCTTTTTTACCTAACGTATGGCAGTCTTATCATACCCTAAAATCTATTTACAAAGTATTAAACTAAAATTCTATGTACACAGTAATAGACAACCAACTGCACGATTCGTCAGAATTTGGGTTTGCCAGTTCAGTCTTAAACCTTTTTTTTATTCGTTGGCAATGGCAAGATAGTTCTTGACTGCGATCTCACCTGATGAAAAGTTACGATGCAGTCTAAGATGGTAGCGGGCTAACTTGAAAGGAGTATCTTCCATCAATCGGACTCTATCTGACTGACATCGGACATATTCACCAACAAATGGTGAACATCGTCCAGGACGCCACAAACGTCACATTTAGGGGAAGACAAATTATATTTATATGGGGAGCAGGAAGCATGTAACGTGTTTCCTGTCACACTCCGTTTAGCGATGTGAACAGTTGGTAAATCTATCCAGAAAGTGATCACTTCCTGAAATCTTGCCCAGGTCGTAAATTTCATCATTCATTAATGTAATTTCATGATGGTTGTCGCTTCTGAGTGGAACTCACCTGTAATGAGGATGGTCGTGGCGCCCATGGCCCGCGCGGTGACGGCGCACAGCACGCCGATGGGCCCCGCGCCCAGCACCGCCAGCGTGCTGCCCATCTTGACGCCCGCGCGACCGCACGCGTGGATGGCGATGGCCAGCGGCTGAACGGCCGCTGCTTCTTCCATGCTCAGGTTATCTGGAATCCTGGACAAATCATTTCGGTACTAAGATGAACTAGCCAAACGAGATAGAAAAAACACCAAAGGAGCATACCTACAGTTATATTTGATTAAGCTTTAATAGACTTCACTTCCGGGCCATGTCAAGCTGAAGTGACCGTGGGTAAGAATAATAATAATTAAGTATATCTAATGGACTTTTGAAAAATCTGGAAAAATCGCGAAACACAAGCAAAACTCCATGCGCAGATTACTAGTTAGGTCGTCATTGGTTACGACCAATCACGTTTGTCGTTGGACTTGCCACGGTTGCAGGATGAGCACGGGATATATTATCCACGGGGAAAGGATAAAATGTTTATCCGCTCGGTAGAAATAATATCCACAGTGGATATTATTTATAGGAATATATTTCTCCTTTCTCCTGTCGCCATGCTTTAGCATAGGGAGAAGATAAATTTATCTCTTGTCAGTGGATAAAATTGGGAGAAAATTTTTGTCTCCAGCACGATCAGCAGATCATGCTCGGTCGATCGTCTCACTTGTGGCAGTAGTCGGCGACGTGCTTGTAGTAGCGGCACAGGTTGCCGGGCGAGCCCGCCGTGGAGCAGTAGCGCGGCCGCGGACACAGGTTGTAGCGGCCCTGGCGACACCACTCGCAGCCGCGGCAGGGCTGCGTCGGCTCGACGGCCACCCGCTCGCCGACCGCCAGCCCCGACACGTCACTTCCCACCTTGCCACAAACAAACACAAATAGGTACTGTAATACCATAGCAACGGTAGGCAATTTCTCCGCGCGGCCACCTCGTTACCCCTCGGTCACCCGTCGCCATCGCACGCACGGCGCTCGCGCCTTGCGCTCCGGCCTGCAGTGTTGCCAGATCAGGGGATTTCCCCCCAGATTTAGGTAAAAGGTAAAGGCATCTATGTGCACACGCATCACGTGTATACACGCACCACGTGTATAATATATACTTTACTTAACTAGTTCTCGATCGAACTTACCACTGTTTATGTTACTGTTGTAAAAAATGTGTGTGTTTTTTGAATTATACCTTTTAAGTTGTAAAAACGTTTCTTATAGTACCATTTTTTAAGCTTCTACAGGTTAACATCGGTCTGCATTCGGTAAGGTGACTGCAAAAATAGTCATTTTTGTAGTCACCTTACCGAAAATATATTTTTAAGGTTTATAGTTAGAGGATAGCTCTATCTATAACTTTATTTTTTCCTTTCTTTTGGGTACTGAAAATCAGAAAAGGAACCACTTAGTTACATTGCCGTAACACCTCTTTAAAATTACGAAATTCCTATTTTTCATTATTACCTACTTACCTTGATAACAACACCGGCACCTTCGTGTCCCAGTATGATCGGTTCGGAAGCAGTTTCGAGTCCGCACTTCCCCGTTGAGTACATCTTGAGATCGGAGCCGCAGATCCCACAACAGTCGATCTTTATCAATACCTCTGGAACAAGCAACGCAGAACTATTTACTGAGGATTCCACCCATCTGCTAATTTTCAACTTCCTATAGGTACTTCCTTACTTACTTTTTTTTAATGCAAGATAAAGCGCGTAATTATGAGGTCCTTACTAATTCCTAAATTAATAAAGAAGCCTCAATAGCCCAACGGATAAAGGTGCGGACTGAGAATTGAAAGGTCGCTGGGTGAACCCCCACCCGTTGCACTATTGTCGTGCCCAGACCTAGCACAAGCTTTCCGCTTATTTGGAGGGGATGATTGAGTTACAATTTGACACACAGACAGCTTACAACTTGATTTTTTACGAGGAACGGCTCAACATGACTTTGGTGGAGTAGGTATGGTTGAGGACACGGATAGTGACATAGGCTATTTTATCATAGGCTTTAAATTAAAAGACGAATGTAGGTTTAATAAGGCTATCCTGAAATACAAAAAGCTCCCCTGGGATTTTTGAAAACGTTTTATCTTTACGTGGTCCAAGTGGAAGGCAAAAAGGAGTATAATGAATTCACATACCGTTATCGTTAATCTCGGGCATTGGCCATTTTTCCTGTAACAATTAAATCATCAACTAAGTATAGGGTTTTTTAAGCCATAACTATGTAGTTCAATGCTTAAGAAGTGGACTGAGATCCGAAAGGTCGACACTTCAAAACATTATAGTTAATCCCTTGCACTATTGTCGTACTCACTTTAGTTAATGCTTAATTTGAAAATAAGAAAAATATTAAGTACTTATCTCAATTAAAACAAACAAAAATTATTTTTAAAAAACCGACTTCAAGTCTGGCGGGCTTTTAAATAGAAACGATGAAACGCCGATAGCCCGACTTCAAAATACGCATACAATCTAAAATTATTTTATACTTTGTATGACGTAAGAAGTCGGTTTTTTGAAAAGAATTTTTACATTAGATGTTTTTATTAATTTAAGTATGTAAAGAAAGTGGCCATATATTGCTTCTACTTATTATGGGTTGATTCAAAACGAATTTTATTTGAATAAAAGACTTTTCTGTCTCTATTTACTAAGCAATAGTTAAGTGTGAACTTAGATAAGTATTAAGTAAGTAAGTGAATTCTAACGATTCTCAAGTCGCAAGGTCCGTGCAGCACCGCAGCAATATTTTCAGTCATTTTGCACTAAACTTTATTCATTCACTGACACAATGTAACTGTCTTATGTTACGATGAAAATATAATTTAATTACTAGCTTTTACCCGAGACATCGTCCGCGGGCATTTTTCCTTTCTTTAATTTAATTTCCTTACTTAGGAAACACTCTTTTTTCAGCGGAGATAGGTATATGGCGTAGAATTTTTATTTATGATTTATTTATTTACTAGTTGACACCTGCTACTTCGTTCGCGTGGATTAAGGTTTTTTAATTCCCGCGAGAACTGTCTTATTTTCCGGGATATAAAGTATCCTAAGTGTTATTCCAAAATATAAATAATCTATCTCTGTGCCAAACGTCCAAATCGGTTCAGTCGTTGCGGCGTGATTGAATAACAAATGTCCATCCATCCATCCAAACTTACGCATTTATAATATTAATAGGATTATACTTGCTAAAATACACATGATATGGTGTTACAATATTTTTGGAGATACTTAGCCTAGGTAGGTCTAGATAATAGGTAGGTCTAAATAAGTATTTTTGCTAAACCTGTTTTTCCGCGAAAACATGATATCTTCACGGAATTATTAGTACCTACTAACGATAATATTAGCTGTTTATATTATTAGTAAATATTTATTCTGTGCCACACCATAGTAAAACATTTACATAAAAAGGACATGTATAAATACAGCTTATCTCTAAGGAAGTTCTTTCAGACACACACACATAATAAGGTCTATAATATGTCCTATTTCCATAACGGAAGCAAGCTTTCTCGGAGAGTTTAATCAAAATCGGTTGAGCGGTTTCTTGATGACAAGTTAACAGAAAGACAGACATACTATTGCACGACGTTATAATATTTATGTACGAATACTAGTACAAGTACTTTTTCGCACTTATCAATATATTACTATGAATTTAAGATGATAAGAGCCTAGAGCATACAAATAATAAATATCATATAGTTATCTCGGCAAGAGTTGTGGGTAGGTAGGTACCTACATTATTATAGTTATAATAACGTAATTATTAATATTATCTTTGTTTAAGAAAACAAGATCAGGGGTTAGTTACGTAATGTATTCGCAATCGCAATCAACTTCATTCATTTCGACTCTATTCAATTTTTTTTTATAACGTAGGAAAACATTGCTACGTGTAGCAATGTTTTCCTTTTATTTTAATTCATTAAAAAGTGAGGAATCAAGTAAACTTTCTTACTTAGATATTTATCGGTTTAACTAAGTATGTAGTAAAAAACTTTAATAAAACTACTAATTCAAGTTGCAAACTGTTGCAAACTTAGGATGATCCTTAGGCCCTTTAATTCGATCAGTGTACTCGTGAATAATTTTGTGGCCGGCCAACTAGATCGCACGTCGTATTATAGTTAAGTATTACTTTTCCCTTTAGACTTACCTACAATCTACATCCATTCTATGCGTTTCTCGTTCGAAACTCTCGAATTATAAATCGAAAGATCGAAGGTCTCTTCGATCGAGAGCACTGATCTCTACAGTAAATCTATGAATTACGCTGGATTTGCTAACCCTATACAAATGGCAGCTTAATTTATTATGGATCAGTTTGAAGCGCCACATTTGACATACGAGTGTCTCTGGAACTATGTATCATAGTAGGTACCTACCTAATATCGCAAATGGCGCACCGACCCCAATAATGTGGATCCAAAACCTGTGAGATCTATGCACGGGTAGTGGACCAACGAATGAATCAATGAATGGATGTCTGGGCACACAAATTCAATGTCCTTAGATCTTTATTTGCTTCGTACATAATCCTTGTTGCTCATAATATGACTTACACTTGAGGGGGAGGATAAAAGAAATGATAGACTCCGTATTTAAATAAAAATAATAGATATTTATTAAATTCACGTAAACAACCTATAAATTATATTATACTAGACATAGATTGCGTTGTTTTTCAATTTCCTATATAGCTGCATAACTCCTTTGGCTTATGATTTTCCCATTTAAGCCGCTAAGCCCCAGACAAATAAAACACTGAACTGATGCAATCAACAATAGATTTGAAACTGTTTACAAAACACAACTTATTAATTGTAAAACCTACAAAAAACCTAATTTATAATTCATATAAAACTTTTTGTACAACATTCATCGTGATAGTTGAAAAAAAAAGATACCTACATAGTTAAACCTACTAACTTCACTCATAAATTCGATTAAGCGTCCAACATTATTATATATTTCTTCCGCTTTTAAAAGTCAATTTAGGAACTTATATTTATTTATTTTTTTATGAATTATCTGTGGTCGGTCTGGTCTGGTTCGAGGGATTGACCGTAGCGATTTAGCGATGTCGTGTAGAAACAGATTAGGGGTATGGGTTGAATTTATAACTAAGATTTATACTGCCATACCCCTTTCAAGTTAGCCCGCTACCATCTTAGACATCGTTACTTACAATCAGATGAGATCGCAGTCAAGGACTATAACGAATAAAAAAAACCCACAAATAAAGTTCACGCGCACTCGTAATTTGCAAGAAGTATTACGGCAGTATACAACGTGTAACCAAAGTGTGAAATAACCCTGAAGGAGGTGAATGTGCTCATGAAACTGAACAACTTTCACCAAGGAATATTCCCCAAAAAAAATTTTTACCTCCCAATTCCCATAGTAAATCAATCAGCTGATCGTCAATTTTGTATGGGAGGTCCACATTTTCTTCACATTTCGACCTATGTTCCTTGGGGAAAGTTGTTCAGTTCCATGAGCACATCCACCTCCAGGGTTATTTCACACTTTTGTTACACGTTGTATATTGCCATTGCCCTCGGTGCATCAGCAGCGGGCGAAGGGCAGGGGGTTGTTGGCGTCGCGCGGCTGCACGTGGATCATGACCTTGATGCCGAGCCCGCGCCGCGCCACCTCGTACGCCTCCAGCGTGTCCTCCAGCGGGAAGTGGTGCGTCACCAGCGGCTTCACGTCGATCTTGCCGCTCGCCACCAGCGACAGCGCTATGGGGTACCTGGCATACAACACAACTATGAGGGTTTCAAATGACGCCCACTAGGCGGCAGCACTGAGACGTCAGGTCTAAAGTGTCGTCATTATCGTGAACCGAACGACATTTCTTAGGACTTCCACTCGCCGCGGTCGGTTCCTCTATAATTCAAACTGGAATCCCTATACAAATGACTGCTTAAATTATGGATCAATGAAGGGCCACATTTAACATGCGAGTGTCGCTGGATCTGCTAAAAAGTATCTACAATCAGTTTTCAACTAATTTTAATTCCTTGTTTTTGTTTACAGCGCCAAAATGGCGTCAATCAAGTAGCTCCAAAAATAGGATGACAGGAGCCTGTCCTGTGTTAATCATGGATTAATTATAGAGGTCAGTGGCTAGTACCCTGCGTTTCATTCTATCCTACCTTCAGACCCAAAACTCCCTCCCCGATATTATGTTTAGTGTCTTCTGCGGGGACACCTAAACATATCGGGAAGGGGTCTGAGGGTATACTCACTCGTTGACGTAGCGGAAGATGCCGCGGATGTCCACCTCCCTGGCCACCGCGCCCGCCAGCGGCACCGTCAGCTCGGGGTTGCCCATCCCGACCAGCACCGCCACACCTCCTGATTTTGTCGCCTGACAGACACGATAAGATCGGTAAGTGCTGCTCATTCTCAACCGTGTTTTAACCCAAACTCATAGAAAGAGGTGTCATAAGTTTGACGATTTTGTCTGGCAATGGCTGCGATATCGTAACGTGGTTGTTCTTAACTGTGGTTGATGAAAATCTATTTAGCTGATTTGGGGTTAGCCGATAAGGTCAGAAAAACTAGCTCTTTTTCTAGTTGGTTTATGGATCGTAATCGTGGAATTGTTGGTCATGTCTAACATTTTCACAACTCTGAACCAATGGCAATTTTGTATATTGTGTTTGGTTTGGTTTTTATTCCCCAATGTGGATAATCATCCGAAAAAATTAGGATTTTTTTTCACAATTTTACCCTTTATCGAATTTGGCGATGACTGCAGATGTCGAAATTTTTTGAAAAACATTTCTGTCATATTAATGGTGAAATGCTCACCAATAGAGCCAGTCGTACAGTGGACTGCGCCCCGCTAGCGTCGATGGAAATGTCCGGATGTCCTCCCAGGATCTCGTGGACCTTCCGAACCAGTTCAGCTTCTTGAGAGTCCCGGGTGACTAGCAGAGTGTGGTCCGCGCCCAGTTGCTTGGCTACGTCCAGACGAGCCTGCAGAATATCTGAAAATGGATAAAACCCAAATCGATCAACGATAGCCAACCGCTTCTGTAAGGTGTCTTTTAGGGATTACCACAGAACATGATCTTGTGAAGTGCGAGGTCGTCATTCTAGGCCCTTGGTTTCTTTAGCCAAATGCCTATTGTCACTTAAGCTTTGCAACTCGGTAAGCTTCAATAAGCTATGTCGGTTGCTCTGGTTCTCCTACTTCTTTTGAGTGTGGATAATGCAAACTAAATCAATCACATCACGACAGAGCTACTTAGCGTGTTGCCACGTTACGAGAGACGGTAAATTGGCGGGGAGTATAAGCGTATGAGCTATCTCCCTAACAAGTTTTAGAGAGTAATCCCCCCCCCCCCCCCCCCCCCCTCTCCTCTTCCCAATAATCTGGGTCCATGATTAACGGAGAGAACCCCACCTGTGATAAGAATGTTGCTGGCCCCCATGGCCTTGGCGGCCAGCATGGTGACCAGGCCGATGGGGCCCGCGCCCAGCACCAGCACCGTATCGCCAGCGGTGACGTGCGCGCGCCGGCACGCGTGGATACCCACCGACAGCGGCTCCAGCAGCGCCCCTTCCTCCATTGACACGTGGTCCGGCAGTCTGCCAAGTTGAGGAATGGAGAGTAATAATATTGGATAGAAGCAGGTGCTATTTTGAAAAACAAACTTATTTTGACGACCTGCCTGGTGCAATGCTGCTTGGATTTAGTTTTTAGAATCCCTCGGGAATTCTTTGATTTTCCGGGATAAAAAGTAGCTTATGTCACACTTCAGGTCCTCAAGTAGGTATACTCATGCAAAAAAATTACGTCGATCCGTAGCTCTATTGCAGCCGGATTGAAGGACAAACAACAAACAAACACACTTTCGCATTTGTTATATTAGTAAGGATAAGTAAGGATCGTGGGTCTGGTTGCGGCGTACTTATAGCAGAAGTCCGCGGCGTGCTTGTAGTAGCGCGCCAGGTTGCCGTGCACGGGCGGCGTGGCGCAGAACCGGATGTCGGGGCACAGGTGGTAGCGGCCCGTCTTGCAGAACTCGCAGTAGCGGCACGGCACGCCCGGCTCGATGGCCACGCGGTCGCCCACCGCCAGGCTCTTCACCTTGGCGCCCAGCTGCAACGAGCAAGGCGCCATCAGACGTACTCACTCTCTAGGCATAATTAATCTATGATTGACACTGGATATGCTGTTTCATACTATTTTTGGACCTAATTGATTGACGCCATTTTGGCGCTGTAAACGGTTGCGAGTGTCCAAGGAACTAAAATTAGTGAGGGCACTAGTTGACAACTTATATTTGACACTTTTTGGCACTTTGACTAATTGATCCACAATTTAAGCTGTCATTTGTATAGGGGCAGCCAGTCCAGTGTCAATCATAGATTAATTATATAGACGTCAGTGCCGTCAAGCGCAGATCTACCGCTGGTATTTGGTTGCTACATCAACGGGGAAAGTTCTTTCACTTTTCCTTTCCCCTGTCGTCAAGCTTTAGCATAGGGAGAAGGTTATTTTGTCTCTTGTCAGTGGATAAAATCGGGAATAAAATTTTTGTCTCCTACCTAGCTCATCCTACTGCTAGTTTACGCATTACATAAGGCGACAAAACTCTTGCTCTTATGCTGAGATCTATAGAGCGTGCTCTGACTCAGCTCAGACTCAAGACAGACGTTAAAACGAGATACAAATATGCTCCGGCATAAATCTGTCTCGTTTTAACTCTGTCTTGAATCCGAGCTGAGTGCGGTCTATTTTCAGCATAAGAGCAAGAGTTTTGTCACAGGGAAGGGAGCTCATTAGAAGACATCTAGGTAGGTGAGTTGAATTTACTAAGTAGGTACCTACTATACATAATGCCACTTGATTATTTTACGATCGTTTATTTACACACATCGACTATTTATGACTTGATACACCTACGCATTACATTCTAATGAATATTATTGTTTTATTATCCTTTTAGTCCATAGGTACCTACCTACAACTAAGTACATACATTACCTATGCCTGAGCCGACTAACTAAATGTTGTAAAAAGCTACCAGTTTTTTTTTTTAAATTATGTTGGAAACTCATGCAACTAAAACAAAGTTGTTCTTGAGTCTACTTTATCTTGAGTTACAAAATGTTTACTTATATTTATATAAACAAAGGTTAGATAGTTAAACGTATTTATATTATGTAGGTACCTAAATACGTCATTATTTTAATTCTGTTATCACTCTTTCAGTGCTGTAATGGTGTGATAAATAAATTAGTTTTGATTGCACGACAACCTACAAGTCGTTAAATAATATAATGTTATTATGTTCTGTTGTAACTTGCAAATATGAAGGTACGAGAAAACAACATTAGAGATAATCATTTGCAGAATAACTGCATGTTTGTCTGTATTTTTCAACATATTATTATGTAAACATTTCTTTAAACTTAGATAGGTAGAGGGACGTAAATTAACTAGGTAACTGCGTGAAGGTCCCAATCTTTTTAAAAAGAGTATCAGCCAAGCTGAACTTGACTGATGTTCTCCTCTCGCCTCCAAATAAGTGAAAACTTGTGTTAGGAGTGGGTGTGACAATAGTGCAACGGGTGGGATTCGAACCTGCGACCTTTCAGTTTTCAGTCCGCACCTTTAACCGTTGGGCTTCGTTTCCTGGGAATCTTTTCCGCAAGTAGGCGTCGATTCGCCCGTTTTGCGTGAACCGTTGGGCTATTGAGGCTTTATTTTCTTAATAATAAGTAAATAAATACTAATGTAACCCATAATAATATAGTTACCTACTTAATGTTAACAACATCGGCAATATAAGAGATAAGTGATAACCTAAGCTGCATATCTTTTTATTGAAGTACGTGGGCTCAGCCATTTCTATAGCAGGTAACTAAAGATAGTTTTGCTAAAACTAATTTAATTACCTATCTACTGGGTTTTAATTAATATTTTGTTAATAGGTTCAGTAAGTAGTGAGCGTAGTACGGAAATGGAAGGGCTTGACTAGTAGAATTACTATACACTATGATAAATTTCAAATCCAAGATGGCAGCCACCAGAAAATGGCGAATTGTATATTTTTTTTTAATTCACCTTTCGGGGGTGTTTTAAATTTTCAATTTACACTTGTTAGTTTACTACACTTCTGCTCCGTATTACTACTTATCGGTCCGATTTAAATTAATTAGCATATACGTTTGTTTTGGTGCTATTTAAATATCCGTTACTGGACTGGACTGGTCGGACACACCTCCACGCTCTAACCGGTTTGAAGGTCAATCTATAGCAACAGGTTGTTAATCAAATTCTTAACAAAGTTTCAAGACAATTTTTCAACCGAGGAAAATAAGTAGTTTCAATTTATTTTATTTTTTTAAAACATTTTTTTTTTTCTTATCCAAACCTACCACCCTAGCCATATTGCAAACTTGTCGTCTCTTTCTCCGATCGCTCACGCTTCCAAAGTTTTTTTATCACGTTTCCCTACTGAAAGGATAGGACGTGCGATAAAAAAACTTCGGGAGTCCCTGCTTTAGCGTTAGCGATCGTAGAAATAGATGACACTTTTGTAATATGGCTAGGGCGGCTGTAGTGATAGTTACCTTGGCGACGACCCCCGAGGCCTCGTGGCCCATGATCATGGGCTCGTTGAGGACAAAGTGTCCGCAGGAGCCGCTCTGCCAGTAGTGCACGTCCGAGCCGCAGATGCCCACGCAGTCCATGCGCAGCAGAACCTCTGCAATACCAACACCGAGCGCCTGTTAATGACCCTTCTAACTTATTCGTTATCTGTTATTCAAGGCCCTAGATGTGTAAATTCATGGATATTTAAATCAAATTGTGAACAGACTGGTTCATTTAAGCCGTACAGAAAAAATACAGGATTAAAGATAAAGATTCAATAATTTTTTTAAGTGCAACACAATTTTATTTTTGACAACCCCCACTAATATAAAAAAAATCCCCATAGAGTATCTATTTTTGTCATAATTATACGACTGCCTGGAAAAAGGAGTATTGTTTGCAATTGTTCTCCAACTGTGTAAGGACTCCCACAATCATGCAATAAAGGAATTGAATTGAATTGAAGGTCGGATGTGCATCATAAGTAGGTATCTCATTCACTACCGCCTTTGGTCATTGAACCAATAGGAGCGGAGCATTGACGGTCCATTCCTGGTGCACTTACACATGGACAAGGGTCTGTCCGTAGAAGAATTAATTTGATCGGATCATCGCATGGGTGACCTTTCCATCCTTGATGTTTTCCAACTTGCTTTGATCCAAGACCCTGCTAAAGGGTCAAGGTGATGAGTATGGCTGCCCTCAGCAGAGGAGAATCTCAGATTTAGAATTTACCTAGGTATATAAAAATATGAGATTATATTCTTGAACTTACCATCGTCTGCTATTTCTGGGATCGGTGTTTGTTCCTAAAAATAAAATTTATAAATGTTAGGCCGTGTATTCATTAGTTAGGGGACAGATGTTCACGACACCCATCTCCAGAGACATCGCGATGTCGCCCGTCTTGCCTCGCTACGATTCTATCATGTCGCAGAGGTAGAGTTGTTGGCTGGCGTACTTAAGTTTTTATTTATTTTTTGTTTACTGTTTTATACAAAGAAAAAGATCTTAGAGATGGCTGGGTTTTAAAGACTCGTCTCTAAACTGAAATCTTCAAGCGGCGTTGAGGCGTATTAATAAGTCTCTGGAGATGCAATAGATTATATAGGTACCTACGTAATATGTCGCGGACGATTAGTCTCCTCGTAAATGAACATAAATAAATAATATTTGTTAAAATCTCAATCAGACGAAATAAGTAGTTCCGAGGCTCAAATATAGAAAAATTAATTAAAGTAGACGAATTACAACACGTTTAGACGAATAACAATCGATATTTGAAACAATCGCAGTAAAAGCACCTATTACAAGAAAATCCTTTTTTTCCGCAATAACCGATAATTTTTATTGCATTACAAAAAGGTTTTGGCACCTACTTATACTTATATTTAAATAAATAAAGAAAAACTCAACTATAAAATGTAAAATCAAACTAATATAGACTTTACCTACTTTAATAAATCGTTATTAAAATATCTTATAATATTATGTATAGATATGTTCGCGACACGCGAAAGTTAGTTCGCGTTCCGCGAATATTTGAACTTTAAAATATTTGCCAATTTGCATTTCAATTACGAGAACAATATTATATGTCTGAATACGCTTTCCACGTTAACTTTGAAAATAAATAAAAGGTAACTAATATAAATAAAATTACAATAGTTAGTACTCATTGTTATAAGAAAATTTCGACTTACCAATCGCAAATCTTTTGTTTTATATAAAACTGCGGTGAGGTTATCTTGGGCCATGTTTCACGCGTGCGCCTTTCACGAATGTCACTAAACAACTACAACTAGTACTAGCTAGAATACACAGAGTAGCTGCAATACTAATAATACCAATTTACATCTCAGAACTTTAAATAAAATTAAGTAATTATAATATCTAATAAATAAAAATTAATAGATAATTATAATAAATTACTCTGGGCTAACCATGCTAACTGCCTCGTTGGTCTATTGGTTATAACATGTTCGACTACGGATGATGGGACTCGGGTTCGATTCCCGAGTCGGGCCAAAAAACATGTATTCAAATTTTCTGTCAAGAAACGCTCAGTACCAGCCCGGAGTTGGGAAGTTGGCGGTGTCTGCACCCACGTGCCTCGGAGAACACGTAAAGCCGTCGGTCCTGCGCCTAATCCCTCTCCATTTGTGTTGGACTTCCATATCATCGGACTATGAGAGTGAGGGAATATAGAGTGCACCTGTGTTTGCGCACAAACTTGTGCACTATAATATCTCCAGCGCAGATGCCTAATCTCTGAGGAGGTTGGCCGCCGTGAACACGATTCGGTCGGGAGGACACTCTACTGGACACGTGTACGCGCGCGGACAGTGTCGTGCTGCTGCAGACTGCAGTTGCCGCCACTGCTTGATTCTTGTTTATTTTGAGCGAGTGCATTCACCTACCCACATGTCTCCCACTTCGGTACATGAAGTTAAACAATTTGGTTTAAAATAACCAACGTCTTGAGTGCCCTTGAGACTCGTTAGGTAAACAAAACTGTACAAAGTAAACGTCAACGATCCAAGAAATCTCTTCTCTAGTTTTTCACCGTGAGGTAATTGCTTGCTTTGAATTTTAGAAATTAAGGAAAAAAAATGCTTTTCCGCGGTCTTTGGGTTTCCGCGGAAAGAAATCAAGTGAGATTTTCACGCGGAATTTTAACGCGAAAATATGATTATAGACTAGGTATAACCTTGAAACACACTTGAAACATATCTCGGAATAGCTGAAGTGATTGCTGTGAAATGCAAAAAACCACATCAAATTCAGCCAACAATGTTTTCAGGGCAAAAGAGTAACTGTCATATTTATTAAATCCATACTTCTTTGCCGATAGAGTGACATACATTCCACTATGGCTAGCCTCCCACCAAACCAGAATAAATAATTAGGAAATTATAAACCTCCTCCTGGACCTCCCATTTAGAAAACCATAGTACAATCTGATACCTCCCACTTTTTTGCCAGGTTTTGCGAATTATAATTCGTAACGTAAAATGTTTCTTTCCTTTCCTAACAAATCCTTGATGCATTTGGTTCAAAGTACAATATCGGCCTTAGTATTTGCCCCCTTAACATTGACCGCAGTTTCTACAGCAATAGAAAAAAATCTATTGACGTGAACAATAAATAGACGGGCATTCATTGATAACCCGCGCTGACCGACAGCTGGCGATGACGTCACATACACAGATGGAGTGAGTTGATGAAGTGTGGAGTTGGCACAAGATACGAGCATGCTGCGATTTGGCCGTTAAATGACTATACAATTTTTTCCGTTGTAATATTAGGTTGTGGATGACAAGTCAACATAACGCAACCTACCTATTTTGTACCATATTGTTGTAACCATAAAAATCTATTAGGACTTCTATTTCAGGAAATCTGTTTTCGTAATTTAAATTTTAAATGAAAAGTACGGTAGGTACAAAATAAGTTACATTACTGTACTACCCGAACCAGAGATAAGTAAGAAAATAAAATGGATTGCTCTTTGTATTTAAATCTAATTACGCTAAAAATTATCGTAATGTTACAATGATTGAGTTAGGTATATTTTATTGTTAAAATCGATGCCTTGCATATCTACATATTATTATTTTTAAAAGATAATAATTTTTATTCAATTAATAACATGCCAGTTGGAGATAAAAGTTCTTAAAATATTTACGAAATCTTATAGTGTTTACATTTTGTCATTTTATTTTCAGTTAAAGATTAGTTTTGTTATGATAGTAAACAGTCGAGATTCCAGCAGATATTATTATACCTGCTTCTTATTATTTTATTAAATCATTTCGGACTTTTTATCTAGATACCTAATGTTTCATATTTTATATCTAGATACTTCTAGAGAATTACGTAAAATAAGTAATTATGTCATAGCTGTTTACTTGGTTATCTATTATATATTGAGGGGCAACGTTAAAGAGTGCAATGTTTTGTTTGAATTCGAACCAATCACTGCATCTGAGGTAGTTAAAAATTTTAAGATGTTAAAAATGAAAAAAACTGGTGATCTGTGGGGTATGTCTGTGAAGATTATATCTAACATAATCAACGACATTGCTCCTTACTTAGCCGTAATTTTTAATGAATGTGTTGCCTCGGGTATCTTTCCTAATTTGATGAAACATGGTAAGCTAATACCTCTATTTAAGTCAGGCAATAAAACCGACCTTAATAATTACAGACCTGTTTCAATCTTGCCGACTCTTAGTAAGATATTTGAAAAAATTATACTCAATCAATTGATGAAACATTTTAATGAAAATAATTTACTACATCCCGAACAATACGGCTTCACAAAAGGTCGTAGCACAACTGATGCAGGTGCTAAACTTCTAAATCATATTTACGACGCTTGGAATCATTCGCAAAATGCTATTGGGATCTTTTGCGACCTATCCAAGGCATTCGATTGCGTTGAGCACCAAACTCTTTTACTGAAACTTAGCCACTATGGCATCAAAAACGTTGCACTTGATCTCATTGCCTCTTACCTTAGTGATCGTACTCAAAGTGTATGCGTAGGTGACGTGAAATCGCGGGGTTCATCTGCTCTATTGGGTGTTCCACAAGGCTCGATCTTGGGTCCTTTTTTGTTTTTGGTCTATATTAATGATTTACCATATCATGTTCGCGATGCTTGTGATATTGTGCTGTTTGCAGATGATACTTCTCTTATATTTAAAACTGACAGGAAGAAAGTAAATTTTGACGATATAAACAGTACGTTATCACAAATATCGCTCTGGTTTACTGCTAATAACTTGCTTTTAAACGCAAAAAAAAACTAAATGTTTAGAATTTGCTTTACCAAATGTAAGAAAAATTGATAAAACAATAAAAATAAACGGAGAAGGACTTAAGATTGAGAACTCCACAGTTTATCTGGGGGTGACCTTGGATGACAAGCTTCAGTGGGACGCTCACATAGAGACACTAGCAGGCAAACTAAGTTCAGCTGCCTATGCTGTTAGGAAAATTAGGCAGTTAACCGATGAGGAAACTGCTAGACTTGTGTACTTCGCCTACTTCCATAGTGTGATGTCTTATGGAATCTTGTTGTGGGGCGGAGCAGCTAATATTGAAACTATTTTTATATTGCAAAAAAGAGCCATCCGTTCAATTTACAATCTCGGATCGCGCCAATCTCTACGTGAAAAATTTAAAGAGATTGGTATACTTACGGTAGCTTCACAGTATATTTATAATAATATTGTCCTTGTGAGACAAAACATTCATCTTCATAAACAAAGAGGAGATACACACAGTCGACTTCTTAGAAACCGTCATAAACTAGAAACGCCGTGGTGTCGCCTGCGCAAAGTTCAGAAATCCTTTGTGGGGTTGAGTGTACGCTTATATAATACTAGCTGATACCCGCGACTTCGTCCGCGTGGATTAAGGTTTTTTATTCCCGCCGGAACACTCTTATTTCCCGGGTTAGAAGTATATCCTATTCCAGACCATGATCTATCTCTGTGCCAAATTTCAGCCAAATCGGTTCAGTCGTTGCGACGTGACTGAGTGACACATGTAACGACTTCGTCTGCGTGGATTTAATTTTTAAAATCCCGCAGGAACTCTTTGTTTTTCCAGGACACAAACATTTTTAAATTAAAGATATTAGTAAGGGTTAGTTAGGATAAGGAAGTAAAGATTCCTCATTAATTCCTCTCAACCAATCGCAGGCAAATTTTTTATGATTGCATTACGGCACTTAGTTGTCCATTCTTGACACCTACAATAGCAACGTAAAACCGACATTTTCGCGAGCGAAGCGAGCGCGAAATTGTTTATGATTGCATTACGGCACTTAGTTGTCCATTCTTGACACCTACAATAGCAACGTAAAAGCAACATTTTCGCGAGCGAAGCGAGCGCGAAATTTTTTATGATTGCATTACGGTACTTAGTTGTCCATTCTTAACACCTACAATAGCAACGCAAAAGGGACAGTTTCGCGAGCGAAGCGAGCGCGAAATTGTTTATGATTGCATTACGGCACTTAGTTGTCCATTCTTGACACCTACAATACCAACGTAAAACCAATATTTTCGCGAGCGAAGCGAGCGCTTAATTTTTTACGATTGCATTACGGCACTTAGTTGTCCATTCTTGACACCTACAATAGCAACGTAAAACCAATATTTTCGCGAGCGAAGCGAGCGCGAATTTTTTTATGATTGCATTACGGCACTTAGTTGTCCATTCTTGACACCTACAATAGCAACGTAAAAGCGACAGTTTCGCGAGCGAAGCGAGCGCGAAATTTTTTATGATTGCATTACAGCACTTAGTTGTCCATTCTTGACACCTACAATAGCAATGTAAAACCGACATTTTCGCGAGCGAAGCGAGCGCGTAATTTTTTATGATTGCATTACGGCACTTAGTAGTTTATACTTGACACCTACAATAGCAACGGAAAAGCGACATTTTCGCGAGCGAAGCAAGCGCAAAATTTTTTATGATTGCATTACGGCACTTAGTTGTCCATTCTTGACACCTATAATAGCAACGTAAAACCAACATTTTCGCGAGCGAAGCGAGTGCGAAATTTTTTATGATTGCATTACGGCACTTAGTTGTCCATTCTTGACACCTACAATAGCAACGTAAAAGCAACATTTTCGCGAGCGAAGCGAGCGCGAATTTTTTTATGATTGCATTACGGTACTTAGTTGTCCATTCTTGACACCTATAATAGCAACGTAAAAGCGATAGTTTCGCGAGCGAAGCGAGCGCGAAATTTTTTATGATTGCATTACGGCACTTAGTTGTCCATTCTTGACACCTACAATAGCAACGTAAAACCGACATCTTCGCGAGCGAAGCGAGCGCGAAATTTTTTATGATTGCATTACGGTACTTAGTTGTCCATTCTTGACACCTACAATAGCAACGCAAAAGGGACAGTTTCGCGAGCGAAGCGAGCGCGAAATTTTTTATGATTGCATTACGGCACTTAGTTGTCCATTCTTGACACCTACAATAGCAACGTAAAACCGACATTTTCGCGAGCGAAGCGAGCGCGAAATTGTTTATGATTGCATTACGGCACTTAGTTGTCCATTCTTGACACCTACAATAGCAACGTAAAACCGACATTTTCGCGAGCGAAGCGAGCGCGAAATTGTTTATGATTGCATTACGGCACTTAGTTGTCCATTCTTGACACCTACAATAGCAACGTAAAAGCAACATTTTCGCGAGCGAAGCGAGCGCGAAATTTTTTATGATTGCATTACGGCACTTATTTATAATTGCATATTTAGTCGTACACTTTTGGCGGGCCGTATCCTGCAGCATCAAGATTGCGCAGCTAGGACCTAGAACTTCATGTTGTAGTTTATTCTTGATACTTACAATATTAATTCGCAAGCGACAGTTCTTAAATCCTTACAATTTAGATGGGAAGTATCCTGCAGCATCAGGATTGAGGAGTAGAACCTGGAGCTCTATGATCTAGTATATTCTTAGGCCAAGCATACCAATTCGTAGTTGACAGTTCCTAAATCCTCATGATTTTAAGGGAAAGTACCTCTGCAGCATCAGGCTTGAGGAGTTGAAGGTAAAAAAATGTCCATTAAAAAAAATCAGCTGAATTGGTCCAGTAATCGGTGGATATATACATAGAAAAAAAAAGATACCGGCTGAATTGATAACCTCCTTTTTCGAAGTCGGTTAAAAATAAGGCTATCCACTATATAGTGTATTATGCCAGCCTAAGATGAGCCGTAGATTCAAAGTTTCCTGTACATAACGGGGTTCAAGTTATTTTGGACCTTATACTGAGGATTGTGATGTCTATAACTTCTGAACTACTGAACCGACGACCTTGAAATAATTACAGGACAATCTTTACAGTATCTTCTTTCTAATAAAAAAAGAATGAATGAAATCGGAGTACGCGTTAATGAATTACAACTAAATACACATTTTGACTTTCATTCCCTCTCCCAAGGGAACCGTGCTGAATTTCGGGATAAAAAGTATCCTATATGTTACCTCGTGGTATGTACTTAAATCGTGCCAAGTTTCATTTAAATCCGTCCAGTAGTTTCAGCGTGATGCGCGGCCAAGATACAGACAGACAGACAGACAGACAGACAGACAGACAAAAAAATCAAAAAAAAATTTTTTGGGTTCAGTATCGATAATAAAGCATCCCCCGATTAAAATTTTCAAAATATATTTAATGTACAGAATTCGTCCCGTTACAGTTTTATTATATTATAGATGGTCCCGAAGGAATTACTGGATTTTCCATTGCACAGATTTATTTATTTATTTATTTATTTATTAGGTATACTAACAATATACATATTATACATTCAAAAACAAACATACAAAAACATTGCAACATTGACTGATATGTATATCAATAACAAGCATACACAGCATTCATACAAAAAAAAAGAGGCACCGGATAGACTAAGTCTTAAAAACAAAATTTCTAAATAAATGAGCAAACAATATTGTAAAATTATTATAGATAAAATAGATTACATACATGCAAAAAAAAGTAGAAAAATACAGAGAATAAGTACCTGCATACATGCAACCGAACGACTGAGACATAATTTACATATAAAACTAAATGTAGGTAACAGAAAAATACCGATTAGTTTTTAGAAGATGAACTCACTGATAGATGATCAGTGAGTTTCTTTTTGAAAACACAAAATGAGTCATGAAATATGTCAATGCCAGGTAGGGTGTTACATAGTTCGTTATATTTAGCGCATATACGCGAGATCGGAGCTTGCTTTCCAAGTTGGGTTTTAGTGAAAGGTATGTGAAAGATTTTCTTAGATTTACAATAACGGGGGTATTTACGCGGAACGGATATCGATACACGGCTGAGAAGGTTACTGCATTTAACTTTATTATGAATAATTTTATGTAAAAAACATAGATCGAGTATTTCGCGCCTATTTCTTAAAGACATCATTTTGAACTCTGCAAGTCGCTGATAGTATGGTTGCCTGTGTGATATGCCACTCATATTGAATGCAAGGTAGCGAGTGAAAGCGCGCTGAATACTTTCGATCCGTTGGGAGTGAACACTGTAAGTAGGATTCCAGATGACGCTGGAAAATTCAAGGCAGCTTCTTACTAGTGCATTGTATAAAATAATTTTGGTCTTTGTAGAAAAACCCTTTGTGTTGCGTCTTAAAAATCCCAGAAGTTGCGCAGCTTTATTTACAATGTTATTCACGTGAGATCTAAAAGTTAGTTTGTTGTCAATAGTGACTCCTAAGTCTTTAATCTCAGTTAACTCTTTCAACACTACATTGTTAACTGTATAACTAGAAACAAGTGGTTTTTTCTTTCTAGTGTATTTTACATGGAAGCATTTGTTAGCATTAAGAGTCATACTATTGACGTCACACCAATTTACAATTCTATTTAGATCATCCTGTATTAATTTTATGTCGCTATCCGATTTAATAGTTTTTACAGATTTAAACAATGCGTAAAGAAACATTTGTTAAGTCGTGGTTATTACAAAGTTATGATTTTCTCAATGATAAAGTTGCATGGAATCAATCGGCTTGGCATCCAGCTACCCAATAGATAGTGTAATAAGTTATTACATTGTAATTTATATTTGTGAGAATGGGCGTGACAGTCTACAATGGAATTCCACAGTCGATCTTAGACTTGCATCTACACAAGTTTAAGAAATCTATTAAATCTGCTCTCATGGAAAAAACATATTATACAATAATTGAAGACTATATAATGATAAAAAAAAAAGCGTGAATATAATTCGCTCCATTCATGAGACAGTAATAACTATCCTGTGTAACATGATTCTATTGTATTCTGTTCTACAGTGTTTCCACTTTATTTGTGTCTCAGTTATGTCTTAAAATGAGTATCTTAATATTAATATTTAATTCGATGCCTTAACATGGGTAGCCTAAGTATGTCATGCTCACTTAAACATTTCTGTGGTGGTGTCGTGTGGTGCGGGTTGTTACGTTCCCTCAAATATGGTTGAGCGAGGCAATGGCTGGATCATGCGTCATGCTCGTGAACGGGTGCCGCCAACGGGAATGGGTCTGCTTTGTGTCTACCCATGTTAACATGTCTTTGGTTGCGGTAGGCGTACATTTTTGAAACTTCTGTGTGGAAACATTGTGTGCATAGCCTAGTTCTTTTTAACAATTGTAAAAAAATTTTTTTTGAAAAGAGCAACTGCTGAGTTTCTTGCCGGCTCTTCTCAGCAGAATCTGCATTCCGAATCGGTGGTAGATTTTTGACGTTTCATAAGAGCTACAAGTTGGCCTACATGAAATAAATAAATTTTGATTTTGATTTTATCATTAATAAACATTATTTATATTTATTAATTTTTATTAATATTTATAGTTTTTAATCTATTAATAATATGCATCATTCGCCGGCAGGTTCAGAAAAGTATAGTGTATCCCACATCGTTATATTACATTTTTGGGATGAAACGTTTGGGTTAAAAAATATGGAATTCGATTAAATTAATATTTCTAAACGAGCTTTTGCAGCTTTCTCATTAACAAAAACTATTTTTTTTATTAATTCTTAACAAAAAAAACTATAATTTGAATTTATTGGCCGAAGGAGAGCGTGCGCTAATCTTTTTAAGAATGTAAAAAAAAAAAAATGCCCGAGCGAAGCGAGCGCGAAATTATATATCAACGTTCACCAAAATCGAAATAAAAGAACAAAATACATTTTTAAAAGCATTTTATTTGTATTTCACTCGTCCCACCCCCACAGCCCGTGACTCTCCCTGATAGTCTCTCTATTGTCCCTCCTCGTGCGCGTCACGGCACTCGCTTCTCCCTTCGCGATGGCGTGTTTTCGCGCCATCTTCTTCTCCCTCACCTCTAGATTCTTCTTGACCTGCTGCTTTACCACTTCTGGCGCTATTGTACTCGCGGATGTGTAGGACCGCATCGATCTTACGTCGGATAACGCTTTCTCGATCATAGCTAGTCTGTACTTCTGGGAATTTTTGTCTAGTTCTTCTTTTCCTTCTGGATTATTGTGTGTTACTTCTATTGACGGTTCATTTCGTGTATCATCTGCGGGTACTAGTGTGGGTATTTCTTCTTGTGCGTCACTTTGTTTGTCGTCTATAGATAGTTTTGTTATATTATCGGTGATGTTTTGTGTTGTTGGTTGGGGTTCGTCGTGTTGCAATGAATCGGCAACCTACAACATAAAAAAAAGAAGTGATACCGTGACGTTCTTTACCTACTTTGATAGTTCACTATTCTTTCTCTATTCGTATTTTTAAAAAAAATTAGGAAATTTAATTACAAAATATACATTCAATACCTTCGTTATACATTTGTCTTGGCACATTCTTGAGAACAGTGTTAAAATAGACAATACAGTACTACCACTTTTATAAGTTACATCTACATATATCTATACATCTAAACATATAAATAAAATTGAAGTGTCTGGACCTTTTTTTAAATGCCTATGTAAATATATACGGTATTTATAACAAAAAAAAACAATTTTTAAAATTTAAATCTCGAGAACGGCTGGACTGATTTTGACAGGACTTTGACTGGTGGATAGCTAATGTTATTGCGAGTAACATAGGCTACTTTTTCAACCGACATTCGAAAAATCTGAACAAAAACTGACCTGTTGTCTAAGCGTGGCTATTTCATCCTCAGAGCATTTAGTTTTGTCTACATCTTTGTCTTCGTCGGCGCTCGCTTCGTCGTCGCTTCCTTCCAGGCATATACCCATTTCCTAGACAACAATATTTCAACTTTTTAAAAATCTGGTGAGAAAATTGAGGTCTAGAAACTAAGAAACAGAATGAGTAGAAAAAAGGTAGAAAAAGGGTTAAGCCCGACTAACCGATCGAAGTGTGTCTCTGCGATTGATATACATTTTTTTTTCTTGCTATTCAGCTGCCACCATATTTTTTGTAGGTTAGGTCAGGTTATGCTGGTGACAAAATATTGTCAAAATTTGACTTTCCTCCAAAACTAAGAATTTCCTAGTCTTATACAGGGTGTAAGGGACATCGTAACGAAAACTGAAACCACACAGGCAGAACACACAGAATTCTGTGAATTACTTACAGAATTCTGAGTCGCTCAGTCTTTTCCTTATTTTGTCAATTTTTTTTTAATTAATTACAAAATGGAATCGTGTATGTAAACTATCTCAACTTGATTTTAATTGAAAAAAAAAAAAAAAAAAATTTTCACACTACAAAAGAGCTACGTGACAAAGGACGTGATTTTTGTATGGATATAGTTAAGGACCTTAAGAGTGACATAAGCTACTTTTTATCCCAGAAAATTGGAGAGTAAAAATTTAAATCTACACCGACGAAGTCGCGGACATTTTTTTTTTTATTCGATGACAAGATAGCCCTTGACTGCGATCTAACCTGATGGTAAGTGACGATGCAGTCTAAGATGGTAGCGGGGTAACTTGGAAGGGGTATAGCAGTGTAAATTCAACCCATACCCCCAATCGGTTTCTACACGCCATCGTGCCGGAACGCTACGGTAGGGTGGTAACTAGCCACGGCCATAGCCTCCCACCAGACCAGACCAGAGACAATTTAGAAATTATAAATTCCTAAATTGCCCCCGCCGGGAATCGAATCTGAGACCTCCCAGTTATAAGACCACGGTGCTCACCACTGCGCCAAGGAGGTCGTCGTTTATTACAAAGCCACCGCATACCTGCATCAGCTCGTCCTCGATGCCCTTGGTCCGCTTGTACCCCGAGCAGGCCACCTCCTCGTCCAGGCGGTCGTCCCGCTGCAGGTCGCTGAACCGCGGGTACAGCGAGCTCTCGTAGCCGAACCGCCTTTTGAAGAACTCGCGCACGCACTTCACATCGCGGTCGAAGTACCTGCGGAAGGAAAACCGTTTTTAGTCGAACTAAGCTATACAATTTAGCTGGTTGAGCCTAGTTTTTTTTATTCGATGACAAGATAGCCCTTGACTGCAATCTCACCTGATGGTATCAAATCAAATCAAATCAAAATTTATTTATTTCATGTAGGCCAACTTGTAGCTCTTATGACACGTCACAAATCTACCACCGGTTCGGAATGCAGATTCTGCTGAAAAGAGCCGGCAAGAAATTCAGCAGTTGCTCTTTTCAAAAAATTTTTTTTTTCAATTGTTAACAAAACTAGGCTATGCACACAATGTTTCCACAAAGAAGTTTCAAAAATGCACACCTACCACAACCTAACACATGTTAACATGGATAGACACAAAGCAGACCCATTTTCGTTGGTGGCACCCGTTCACGAGCACGACGGTAAGTGACGCTGTAGTCTAAGATGGTAGCGTGCTAACTTGGAAGGGGTATGGGAGTGTAAATTCAACCCAGCAAAGGAACGCTAAATCGCTTGGCGGCACGTCTTTGACGGTAGGGTGGTAACTAGCCACGGCCAAAGCCTCCCACCAGACGCAAAGTGATTAAGACTTTAGCCTTCTTTTCGGTAGGTCTGGGGTTCAATCCCAGGCACGCATTTGTTATGTATTTGCTTTAACGGAAGGGGTATTGATTTGTAAATAGTTTTTGTTTTTTTTTCAACAGTGGACATCTATTGTCTGATAATGAAAAATAAAACTCACAGTTCAGCATTGGGATGCTGAGTGGAGACCATTTGCGGGAAGTCGATGATAATGGGGTGTCCGTCGGAGTCGATCATGATGTTGAACTCGTTGAAGTCCCCGTGGATGACGCCGCAGTTGCCAAGCCGCACCACCAGCCCCATCAGCTCGTCGTACAGCCCCTCCGCGTCCTCCACCGACGACACGTGCGTCCTGAACGACAGACAGCTCTTAAGCACCACGAAGGATACAGAAGACGATGGAACTAAATGCTTAGCATGGCTAGCATCGGCGGGAGAAATATTATCCCCGGAAAAAGGATAAAATGTTTATCCTCTCGCTTAGTTTTATTCACCCATCACACATGGGCACATGGGCACAGCGGTGGAAAGAATACAGTGTTACATCATAAGAAAATCATGGAAGTAGGAGGTACAAATACCACAATTATTCAAAATTAATGTCAATTCGATCTCAAAAAGTCATTATTTTTATACTCGTTATTTTAGGTGGTTTTTGTCTGTGGTTATTGTTTTCGTTTGACCCTCAATTCAATTTCATGACAATTTCCTTCAGTGTTAAAGCAAGTAAGTAACTAATAACTCAAAAAAGACACGTCCAAAAAGTCGGAGATGCGTGCTAATCCTAGGCACTATCTCTAACCCTGAACAACCCCAAAAGAATGTAGAATCTTAACTACTAGGACCTAGGTTATCACCACAGTGTACAGGCACTTTTAAACCACTACTACTCACAATGGTCCACCAGACACCAACTCCATGACGACGCAGTGCCTGTTGAAGTCGATGGGCTTGGGTACGGGGAAGTCCCGCTCGTACAGCGCCTTCATGTACGCGAACTCCTTGGTGGCGGAGATCCGCGACAGGTAGAGCCAGGAGGCGCGGTTGCGGTGCGCGTGGTAGTCGCGCTTGTCCTTCACGTTGCGGAAACACGTGCGCCCCAACCTGGAGCACAGTAGTGGATAGTACTCTTGGGTATTAATTATCGCACACAAAATAAAACAATGACCTAATACGAAAATGAATGTTAGTTTGTAGGTAAACTAAAACAGCCCTGCTATAATGCATAAGTGCAGCACCCGTCTAGGGAAACATGTCGTGCACCCGAGGAGGCTACATTCATCCCAGTCAAGATAGTGCTGCTGTTTCTGGCGGCGACGAGTATCGGCGAGGAAATTTAAACAGTGGCAAGCACAATAGATTGGCGACACTCAACGTGCTACAGGGAGTTATAACCTACATAGCGGCAGCCCAAGAAAAAAGAAAAAAACAGCACTTTTCCTGCTTAAGGAAAAATGCTGTTTTTTTTTTCTTTTTTCTAAAAATATATAATAAGGTATTAAAATATAAGGTTCGATTTTATAGCAGCTTAAAGAAATATATCATCTAATAAATAATTATAGCTTTCGTCGATTCCCAGAATTTAAGAATTTTGGATTCAGTCATTGATTTATTGAGAATGCGATATACTAAGTTAAGAACTAATTTCCGAATACAGAGGGAAGTAGTTCTCTCTGATTGGCTGAATTTATGGTACTCGTGCTGCATCAATGCATTTTAACCAGTAGTGGAAGAGCATCAACCAATTCATGTGTAATTGTGATTGTTACACTGATGCAATCAATTTTAGAGAAATGAGTGAACTATGAGCAATTTTGCTCATAGTTCACGGACTGATCGCAGATAGAACAGAATAGAAATAGAAAAAAAAAATTTTAGAGAATACCACAGCTGGTATGGCACTAAAGTTTCTGTCAATTTCAAATGCAAGAATTACCTGTGTAGTTTCAAACACAGAGGATTTCTGTCTTCATCGGCCACAGTATATATGTTTGACTCCTTGCCAACTCCTATCTGATTACCGAATGATGCAATCACTTTCCTGTTTGTTAGTGCTTTCAATGCTAGATAGTCGTAACCTGCATTTGTGAGCCGATAACCATCATCTAAAACCAAGAGTCAGCTTTAATAATTCTGTGGAAGATGTTACAATCAACAACAATTTTGACCTAATTAATTACTGCACCTAACTAATTACCCTAATAGTGATTAACGTACAGACAGCAATGCAGTAAGTCTAACAAAACTAATGTTCTGTAATTGTAATGACTAATTTTTAAAAAATTTGTTAAAAAATCATAATCAACATTTAAATGTTTGTAAAACTGCTTAATGGATAGGGTTGATCAAGCACTTAGCAATTATATTATCACTGAGCACTCTTGGCTCACACAATCAACCATTCTGTATTGTGTCAGTGTTAACTTTATTAATCAGTCTACAGAACTGTCGATTAAATAGTATACATATCTACAACTTTTAAGCTCTATGCTCCATAAACCTTGTGCTAGGATTCGTAACGACAATAGTGCAAACAGGTGGGGTTTGGACCACAAAAAACTTTTTGGTTTTAAGTTCGCACCCTGACTGCGCTATTGAGACATGATGATGCAGCATCAGTAAATAAAGAATTTAAAATATTTACATTGTTTCCCTCGTTCATATGTGAGCAGTCTATGTTTACAAAGCTCCTTCATGAGTTTATGAACACCACCGTGGCGTAGATTGGCTATGGAAGCTACCAACGACCCTGGGACCAGCTCATGATTCTTCATACCCATTTCAACCTAAAATCGCAGCAGATACACGTACCAATACCATCAAAATACAATCAAAATAAAGGTTATCAATTTGCAGTTTTAACAAATGCTTACCGCAGTTAATACACGAAAATCTTCGGGCATTAAATATCGAAGAATTGCTACGTCTAATTTACCCATACTGATGTAAGAAAGTTAAGGTTTTTTACGCAAAAATCTGATTAAAAACAATAGGCACCAGAGACCAAAGCACCTACAGCGTGGCATAGACCAGGAACAACTAGATAGACAGCCAATGTCCATAGACACGAGTGTGCCTAGTAACGACTATAGAAACCTACCGTGATATATAGAGAAAAATCAATATCTACCTATACCTTCAAAATCATTCATAAATGATCTTCTTTCTCACTCGCTCTTAGGGTGATTCATTCATAAATTCCTCGTACATTTAATTTCTCTTTCTTTCAATTCTATAGATGTTAACGATAATGAATGGACAATGACGTCACAGCCGAGCCGCAGCGTAGTAATTTTAGGGATGCGCTTCATTACCGATTGTCGGAAAACTAATCGCAATTAGTGTTGTACTTTATCCGAAAAATACCGATTTTTCATCGGAAAAATTATCGATTCTTCGTTCTTAGAAATTCGTTTTTAGGCATAAAAATTAAAACAAAAAATTGAGTTAAAATAAATTTATTTAAATTGGTTTATTTTATTTTTTTTACTATTGCCGGTTTGATAAGAGATGGTGATAATTCTTAATACGGCAACTTAAAACTTTCTACGCGCCAAAAAAATATCATGAAAAATGTGAATAAGATTTCAAAGGTATAGGGTACTGTATACCCAACCCCTTAACAAGATACAACAGATACAGCATGGTTCTGCTCATTAACATTCATTGAGATGTTAGACGAATGATGATTAAAGATCAAGGAAGATGATTTGATCATTTGTTGACAGTATTGTATATATATAGTTCGGCCATGGATTTCCCATGTCAGGGGAGTTTTAAATTTTTAATTTACACTTGTTATTATCACCATCTCTCAGTCACACTTAAAACTAGGCAGAGCAATTCACTCATAAGGTTTATTTATCACAGATAAAGTATGTTTAAAACTTTTATTTCAGAAAACGTCTTCTAAATAACATATCTCGAGAGATTATGACCTGACCTTTGAATGAATTACTAATTAATGTAGTCTTCAGACAAATTTTGCTAGCATGCAGCATCGCGGTGGATCTAAGAAGTCCATATACGCATTTTAGGCAAAACTAAATGCATACATAAATTACAATTACAGAGAATATAAATTTAGTTGATATAGAAAACGCAGTATTTAACTAAACAATTTACAATAATGATAAGTATTAAATAGTGAGAAAGGAAATGTGGAATATCAGTTTTTGTCTTAATCCATATTTATAATTAATAAAATTATTGTAAATGGAAACAATTAATATAAATTACATTTAATAACCTATTTGAGGGAGAAAGCAAATTTTTGATGACCTACTTACATAGACATTTTTAGTTTTAGTTTTATTAAGTAAAGTTTTTTTATTTGCATTCTAAAAAACATCCAACACAAAGCTTTCGTGTGAAAACTATATAGGGTGGCAGACCCAATTATGGGCACTTTAAGAGTTTATCTAATTTCAAATATGTTTTTTAAATATAAATTTAACAAAATCCTATAAATCACTCTGTTCATAAGGTTACTTGTTTAATAAAATATATAATTAAAGAACTTTTTATGGATTTTTTTCTTAAATCAACAAGAATTTGAAATAAAATTGAAAAATGACCCAGTCCCCAATTATTAGCACATACGGGATTAAGTACTGGTAAGTACTGACGGGTAAGTCGATCAGTCAAAATGGCCGAAAACTTCAGGAACTCCAGAACAATATCTTTCAACTACAATACTGACGTCATTTTAAAACTTTCCAGATTAGAAAGGTTTCGATTGTGAAAAATATGAATTCCCCTAAATATTTTTTAATCTGAAAATTTAAAAACTACAATCAGAAACTTATATTTTAATCTTTTTTGCTAAAGTGCCAATAAACTGGTGCAGTGCTAGCAATTGGGTTGGTCACCCTACCTATGTTCAATGCAATCTAAACAGATCCTCGTACAAAGATTTTAATATTGAAAAAAATATTTTTTTTTTAAAGTCTTTGAATAAACCATTTACTACTTAACATATTATTCTAAACTTTTTTTTATGTCATTAATTAATGAATTAGACGCTCGCTCGAAATATCAAGAAGAATTTAATGCCTTGAATTGATTTAATATCGCGAACGAAATAACGAAAATAAAGCTATCCTTTTTGAGCTTGTAGCATAGAATTTCATTGATTCTGACTTTTCGTAGTTTATTCAAAAATGGTATATAGCATAAAAATAATCCTTACAGTAATTAATATTTATATTTAATATTAATACTTAATTTAAAGAAAAACACCTTACTTATTAATAAATATTATAAATAATAAATAATAATTACTAATAATAATTACTCATTAATGAATATTATAAATGCGAAAGAGAGCCATTTTTCATATTTCTATGAACCATAGATGTACGATCATATAAATATGATAATGTAATAGTTTTTCAATCACACAGTAACATAGCAACTTTTTTAGTTGAGATTTTTTGCATTAAAGTGACATAGGCTACTTTCTACTTTGAAATAGGTAATCAAAAATCAAAGTGTTCACGATTTTAAAAACTAAATTCACTTTTCGCTAATGTAATTGTTGTAACTGTAAGTGATTAGAAAGATTAACTTTTAAAATGCTTAAAATCAGAAGTGTGCATGAATTTAATATTCAAATAACTAATATGTACTCAGTTGATACAGAAAACAAGTCAAATACATTTTTTCAGATTAAATTACAGTTAATGAAAGCGAAAATTTTAAGTAGGTATTTAAGATTGTAGTTACAAACGAAATTTTATTTAATATTATATTGATGCCTGCGACATCGTTCGCGTGTATTGAGGTTTTTTCCCCCGCAGGAACTCTTTATTTTCTGTGATAAAAAATAGCCTATGTGTGTATATAATCTATCTTTGTGGCAAATTTCAGTCAAATCTCTTGTCGTTGCGGCGTGATTGAGTAACAAATATCCATCCATCCATAGCTACATCCAAACTTTCGCATTCATAATATTAGTACGATATAAAATATCAGTTATTTCAACGTCCATTACTTTTTTCCTGATTGAACATTATGAATTCTTATAATGAAGTTTTACACCATTGCTTAACCTAATTCTAATCATATTCACAATAAACTGTTTAAATATTGTGTATGAAATTTTACAACAAAAGAGGCTTATTTTCTCCCGAATCTGTACCATTGAATTTCATCGACTCATACAGTAATCATGAATAGATAGAATGTCCTTAAATATTTTCATCTGCAGTGTTACGTTGATGTTCATTTCTCTGCTGAACACTTGTACACCATACTTCACCTGAAAAGTTAATGAAATTTCATCTAAATTAATCATTATACTACTCATCCCATACTATTTTGTATTTTTAACTATAAGCAGTGATAGCCTAGTGGTAAAAACGTCATATTTTTCCTGTTATAGTGGTATGAATCTTTAAACAGTCTTAGATCTTGATTTATATTAAAGTAATGGTATGATATCTTTACTTGAAATAAATTAATGAATGAAATAAATTAATGAATGAAATAAATATTATCTATTGCATACTAAAGAAGGAAAACAACATACATAACTTGAAAATTAACAAAACAGAGTACAATAGGCGCCCTCACTAGCAAGAAGCAATCTCTTCAGGACAACCTATGGTTGGAGAAAGAAAATTAAAACAAAACACAGCTTAGGGTGGTACTTGCCTTCATCTTTTCAAATTGGGGTTAAAGTGTTTATGCATGTAACCCATCTACAGCATACAGTTTTTCAATGAACTCCCATTTAGCACACCAACTTCCGAAGTCCTTTACCTGAAAGTTAATTTAAGTAGATTTCATACATCACACATAATATATCAATCACTGCTAACATGAAGCAGATCTGCATATGCATCCTATGATGCATGATTCCTACAAACACTTCAAGTAGCAGTTAAGATTTCTGAAGTTGGTGGTGTTACAACCTTAAAGAGCTTAAAAAGCATGTTGGTCCTGCTTGATTTCACTCCATTTGTGTCTGATGCCTCTTATTGGACTATGAGAATGAGGGAATATAGAGTGCACTTATATCTGTGAACACTCTTGTAAGCTATTATATCTAGAAGTTAGCTGTCATACTCGAAATTCGGTCAGGAGAAACTTGGTGCTAACTGATAATGAGGTTGTACAAAATGTCTTAACTTCAGAGCTCTAGATGTAATGTTATCATCTTCCATATTGAAAGTTTTTAGAAGCATGACATTATTTTTAAAGCTATCCATTTAATTTAGTTAAGAGATTGTGTAAAACAGAATTAGTGTTATCATGATACTCACCCAGTATCTCAGTATTCTTTTTCGTCAATATCCTTGAGAAAGATTCATGATCTCCTATTTCTTCCATGTGAAAAGGATCGCTGGTTGCTCTTTGTTGACCAGTACTGTAGTGCTGATAGCCTCAATAGCTCAACAGTTAGAAGGAGTACTGAAATTCATAAGATCCTCAAATCAATTACAACATAATATTGTTGTACCTAATCCAAGTGCAAAAATTAAAATTAGTAGAGCGGTATTGTGGATATGAGTCATGTTTAAAATATTTCTTAGAATTACTTAAGCAGATATATTGTGTATAGTACATGATTGCAAAATATATAGTAATGGTTTCTACTAGTTAGCCAACGAGGGCTACTGCATAACCTACATATCTTATTATATTATAACTTGCATAAGTTATTTATTTCTCCCATTTCGATATTAAAAATTAAGTAAATGCACTCAAGTACCTTTAGGGTATTAGCTATCCTGAAGGTACAATTTTCAATTCAATTGGTAGGCTCTACAGTACCTACCCGTTGAAGTGAAAATGTCTTGAGCAGATCAAACAGACAAACGCAAACATCAAAGCATGCACATATCTCTCTGCTTTAAGGTCAGGCACTTATAATACTTTTTCTGTAACAATTTTCTCCCACTTATTTCAAAGTCTCCAAATGATAAATAACTTCTTTATAAGGGCTGTGCACTTTTGAATGTAACTGATGAGGGTGGTTTTTTGATACTGTAGCAGTTAATAGCAAGACTATCCACAACACTTTCACCCAGTTGCACAAAGCTCTTCATTAACACTTCATTACTTAAAAGCAGCTTTAGTACTAATGAAATCTTTAATCTAATGACGTTGCACAAAACTTTTACGAGCAACATTAAGCCTTGCTAATGTTCCGTTAACTAAAGACGACATTAAAAGGACTGAAAAAAAAAGGAATGAACTTAAACGTTTTGTTATTGCATTTTTACTAATAGTTTTGCATGTTTTGCATAAACAAAACGCAAATTTGTTAAAATTGTCATTTGTCACTGTCAAGTGTCAGTTTCAAATTCAAATGATCAACAAAATAACGATTATTAAAGCGAGTGTTGTGAAATTTTACAACTAATAATAAAACGGAGTGATTACATTCTCTTTGCTTATAATTATGTCCGAAAAAACGAAAAAACGGGAACGTGGAGCAAATTACTCTCCCGAAGAAAAAGCAATGTTGGCTGACCTTATTACAAAGTAAGTAATAATAAATAACATGTGGAATAATTGCACATGTTATTTAAGAATATTTTCATATCATAAAATTAATAAAACAGGAACTAGGAAGTAGGTACGTGACAATTTAAGAACGTATACCTTATTTCAACTTTTGTACCTTTAATTTTCAGATATAAATATATAATCGAAGACAAAAGAACAGGAGGTCACTTATTAATAAAAAAAAAAGAAGCTTGGAAGGCAATAACAACAATATATAATAGTAATTGCACCACAGGTCCTAGGCAAACAGACCAGCTTAAAGCTTTATATGATAATATGAAGCAGAAAACTCGAAAGAATGTTGGAGAAAAAAATGTAAGTTTAAAGGAAAGTAACATTCATGAGTCGTACAATGTTGCATACCTATTAGATAACTAAATACAAAATCAATGGATAACATATTGTATTAAATTGATTTAATTTCATTCTCAGAAAATGGAATACATCAATAACAACAATGAATTTGTAACAAAGGATGACCTGTCTCGAGCCTTGGAACATGTAAAAGAAGACAAGGTTATTATTTTTATGTACAATATTAATATTATATTTCTAGTTTTACAATTTTTGCTGTTATATGCCTCATATTATTTAAATGACTTTAGGTGCAGATACACAAGACGGGTGGTGGTTTCTGGAAACCTAAAGTCACAGACAATGATGCCAAAGTTTTAGCTATCATACAAGACCAAATAGAACCACTCTCAAATCCATATGATAGTGGAGCTGTATACTTTAAAGGTAAGGTATGTTTTATAGTATTCCATTTGAACACAATTTATTGGGTATTTAATGATTTTATTTAATTTTTTTTCGCCAGATAGTGCCAATATTGAGATAACTGAGACAATCGAATTTGAGGCCCAGGATCTGGAATCACCAACAATAGATGTCAATATGATACAGACAAATGATGTCTCTAAAGAATTGGGTGAGCATCATGTGTAAATTGTATTTATACACAATTAATTTATTTTTTAAAATAAGTATAATGATAAATTTTCATATTTCAGAACTGGACCTGTTAAATGGACCTGTAGTTGACATGGATTATGAATCATTATCTGTTCCCACACAAAGAATTGAAATTACTTCATCAGGTAAGTTCAAGTTATTTATGTTTTTACTCTAATGTGTATATGTGAAAGTAATGCTGTTTACCTAAATGTTTCAGTTCAAGACCAACAAGCCCCTAGCCAAGTAATATTAACTTCTACGCCTTCAAGGGTACTTACTCCAGCTCGGAGGAAATTTGTGAAGAATAGAGATGGTAACTATGCATAGCAATATTAAAAATGTGTAATCGAATTTGCCAGTTTTAAATAGAAAGTGATGGTGGTTGGTAGTGGTGGATATTACCCAATTTTTTTGCCCAAGGAGGGATATGAAATATTGTTGAGGTGTGTGATGTAATTAAATCTAGCGTGGACATAGTTTTTTTATAAAAATATATAGTACTAGATTATTACTATTTACTTTTGTATTGAAAATTTTCTGTACAGTACCTAATTTAATTACATATATAAAATATCAAAACTATTAAACTATAAATGTAATTGTTAACTATTATACTATCTTCTTCTTTGTCAACCGACAGACATACATTGCTGGACAAAGGTCTTTTGCATGGACTTCTACAGAACTCGGTCTTGCGCCGCCTGAATCCTGCGGCTCCCTGCGACAAGTTTATTATACCTACTATAGTCTTTAAATATGTTCATTTATTAATATTTCAGCAGCCACATTGAGGAAAAGAATTATAAAACCAAAAACAGCAGAATCTTTAAAAAGAATTTACTTCAAAAAGAAATGCGAAAATGCCTACTTAGAAAAAAAAAAACTCATGCAAGAAATTTTGCATGAAAAACAACAGCACAATTTAAAAATGTTGATTTTAAAAAAGGAATTAAATAAAAATATAAACCAATAAATTAAGCTTTTTAATTACTATACCTACCTAACTATCTTAAGTTTTTCCTAAGGTCACTACTTTTTTGAAATTATCTTGACACTCTTATAGACAATTTGAGTTCTTACTCTCTTGTTTCTTTTTTGTCAACCGACACCAACAGAAATCCACAGCTGGACAAAGGTTTCTTGCATGTACTTTCACAGGTATCGGTCTTGCGCCGCCTGAATCCAGCGGCTCCCTGTGACTCGTTTGATGTCTGATCCACCTCTATAGCTACATTTTGACTAACATTACCATTTTGACTAATATTAAGGGGATTAGACTATAAAGTATGGTAAAAATTCATAAGTATTAATTGTAATAAGGCTTTGCTGGAATAAGAATAAAACAACAATCAACTTAAGAAAATACTGTATTTACAAGAGCAGTTCGCACAGATGTCTCAATATTTTGAGTATGTATGTTAATTAAAGAGTTCTCATTTGAGTCATCATTAAAATGAAAGTCATTTGGAGGTTCAACCTCATCCAACTCTATACATATGTTGTGCAGCACTGCACTTGCTATTATAACTTGTAAAACAGTAGATGTTTTATTTAGTGTAATTCCTTTTTCCAAACATGGGCAGCGCCGCTTCCATACTCCAAAACATCTCTCTACAGTATTTCGGGTAGCAATATGACTCTTATTATAAGCCTCTTCTGCATATGTCCGAGGTTGCAAAAAAGGAGTAAGTAAAAAATTCTTATTATAATAACCACTGTCCCCCAACAAATGGTAGCTACTATATCTGCCCATTTCAAAATCTGCACACAAGTGGGAATTATTAAAAATTGTGCAGTCATGGACAGATCCAGGCCAGCGAGCAATGATGTCTCTTATTTTCAAAGATGCATCACACACCACTTGAACATTTATTGAAAAAAATCCTTTTCTGCATCTATAAAGTTCTGAAAGTACACCTCCTCTACTTATTATTTTAACATGTGTGCAGTCCAAGGCACCTGCGACACGTGGAAATCCATCAATTTCATAAAAACCTTGTGCAGTTCTTCGAAGCTCTTCTCTGTCCGGCATTTTAATATAAATGCAACTTAATTTTGCCAATTCACGAGTAACTTTTTGAACAATTCGACAAACTGTTGATTTGTGAATGTTGACTAGATCACCAAGAACTTGCTGGAAAGATCCTGTGGCAAAGAACCTCAAACAAATGAGGAGCTGTGTGACACCATCAATGGCCTTATTTCTTTGGGTCACTGGTTCTAATTTAAGTAAGTTTAGAATTTGAAGAACTGCGTTCTTCGAAATTCTGTACCTTACACGAAACTCCTCTCCATCGTGTTTTGTAAATAAATTTTCCCTATCTGGGATTTGGCGGAGGGGAACTTCTTCTATGTCAGACAATGATGAAAGACTTGATAAAGACATTTTTATCACTAATTTTTTCACAAATTACCTATGAAAACACTAAATTATCGATTTAATGGACGTTTCTTGACCCATTATAAATTCATACCCCTAACTGTTAAACTAATGGCCCTTTAGATGCTAATTGACGTTAATGACGTTACGTGCAACGCAAAATCTGTTTAAAAGGATAGTTTGACGTTTCATTAGATAAATTTAAAGGGGCATTAAAATAACTAAAAATTTTGTTGTGTGCAATGACATAATGAAAAATTAGTGTTTAATGACGTCTTTAAAATTAAATCATCGTTTGTGCAACTGGGTGTTTGACTTGTATTTTTGTCCTTACTAAAATACGTGTTACTAAAGTACTGAACTCACTTGATCAACTTTTTGGTTTAAATCATATATAAAAACCAATGCTCTGATGATGGAGGAACTGGTAACAGACATAACATTAACAAGGGTACTTCAATTTCAAGAAAATTCAATCGAAGAGAACCCTCAGGTAAAAGAAATATACTTTTACTTTGTTAGGTTATCCATAAATGTAAGGACATATTTCAAGATATTTTTATTGGTCAAAGGCTTCGATGGTCGAAGGTCAAAGGTAAAACAGTTTCTAGCATAGATTTATTTGGCAAATTCAACGAAAGAACTATTCGAAGTACTTACCTACCAAGTTATAATATGCGCAAGTATTTCGGTTAATTGCCAGCTGCCAGGGAATAAATGAACATTATAAATCTTAACATAGGTACCTTCCAACGAGATGAGTGCATGTAAAGCAGGTCCATTTCCTCGTCGCTGATACAACTTGCACTATTGCTTGCACTACATGAAACTTAAATCAAAATAAACCGACACAACGCACGTTGAACAACTCCAAACCAAGTACAGATCATCACTTTATCTCTAAATTAAAGGATAATACAAACATAAACACAAAGAATACAAAGAAATTACAATAAAAAAAAGTATCTGGATGATTATTATGATTCAATTAGCAAATTATTGAATTTTGTGCAACGGGCAATATGGCGCATGATTTTGAAAAGTAAAAAATAATAATAATTAAATAAGGAATAGGGTGTGTTGCCAACTTTTGTTCTTTCTTACCCTCGGAAGACTTGTTCTTGTTTTGTTAAATAGCTTTTGTCATGCCAACACGAATCACTTCACCAATTTCACTTAGCTTGAAAAAAACATAAAGGAGGAGAAAACATTTTAAAATCTAACTGAAATCTCCCAAAGTGACATTGCATCACAGTGTGCGGTGAATCTAAATAAAATTATTTTTTAAACTCCAGCATCACGAAACTAATAAACTTATGAAAATGGGAACTGGGTATAATGTTAAATGAATGTGTTTCCCAAATAATAACTCTCGTCACATAATTTTCCCCAAATTAAGGGTGAAATTTCTATGCTGGCCCCACATTTTATGACGCTATTTCACATAACTATACTAGATATAGTAATAAGAACTGTAAAAGTGTGCGTAAATTGTGATTGTGTTAAAAGAGCGAGAATAAAATGTACGGGTCATTCGACTATGACCCTTGTTACAATGGAATACAGTGCCCACCTTCATTAGACAGAAGATATGTACTTGCTATGTACTTTTAGCACGAATTGATACTTTAGCTGACTAGGCCCTGCAGCGTGGTGTGACTTTGACAATTGACCAATTGACATTTGACAAATGTCAAACCACACCACAGAGTATGTTATGTTGTCAAACCCATTTAACAGCATTGGATTTTCGGCTTCATTTGGTCATGAGCACAGAGTACCTACTTTGAATAGACTGATGGTCATGAGTGATGACATTGACAAGTAGCACTTCGTTATCTGTGCTTTGATACTTGACACTTGACAATTGACGTGACAGCGACAGTTTTTACTTTTTTATGTTTTGTTTCGACTTTCGATCAACTTTCGATGGAGAATGTGAATTTGGGCAAATACTTATAGTTTTTATAAAATATTAATAAAAATGTCTCTTAGAAAAATATTATTCCTTACGCGCGCGGTTTGTTGTAAGGGTATTAAGCTTCAAACGACAAATTTCTCGAGACAAAACATTGTTCTTCTGTCGGCGAGTTCCACAAGATTCTATTCTAAAGAAAATATAGGTTAGATTACATCTTTCTTCTTATTAATAGTGTAAGACCATGTAAGACTATAAATCTCAAGAGCTCTGAGTCTGAGTGATAGGAAACAATATTTATGATTAAGCTTGTATCTGAAACTAACCTGTTGTAAATTTTGCCGTCGGCTTCTTTTTGGTCGTATTCTAATCTTCTATATTACATCTTAGTAACGTCTTACTAGATGTAATACAAGAGTAGAAACTGTACTTTACTTCGTATTCGTTTAAAACACTGCTCGGAACTGTTCCGTCAGAGATGTAAAGCACTACCATCATAATCATCATCATCTCACTTCTTAGGTGATAAGAGCAAAGATAGCAAAGAGGGGGAAAAAGTGGACATCTTGGGGCGTTTCTTCCCCCAGTCGCCACCTGACCCGAAAGACGTGCAGAAAGAACAAGAGAAGTTTGAGCAGGAACAGAAGGAGAAGTCACAGGAGAATGAGAAAAACTGGAGGCGTATGAAGATTGGGTATTAATTTTTTGTTCCTCAAAAGACTCTTCAGAGTTAGATATAAATGCAAATAAATATTCTTGTTTTAAGTGAATTGGTATATATATGTGCTGTGGTAACAAGCCAATGTACTCATGAAATTAATAAAAGTTTTTTTTTTTGATTTATCTTTAAATATTGTCTTGATAGTTTGATTTTCATATTGCACAAAAACCATTTTTGGGATGAATGATTTTAAAAAAATAGGAAAATTCATAGGATGGTTTTTGGAAACCAATCACAGGTAACAGATAAGGTGATTGTATATTGATTGTTAGTTTGTAGAAGTATATTGTTATTTGTTGTAGTACTTTTATTTTATAGGTTGGTTTGAAATAAAGGAGATGAATTGATGACAATAGTGTGAAAGAGAGTTATTTCACAATACTCCTTGGCAAGGAGGAGGAAAGCTTCTATTGCTGCATAGCTATTTGCTATACCTTTTTATTGAGTTACCATTTTTATTTTACCTATCTGCTGCGAATGTTTATATTGCTCTTGTACATTTTGCTCCTAACACACTAGTAAAGATCTTTCATTTAAAAAAATCAATTCATCGGTTTAGTTCAGTTTTATTCTTTTCTTTTTTGTACATATTTCATTTATATTATTCTCTCATATTTCTTGATTTCAGATATGAGCCTGGTCAGGGCATTGCAATTGTTATCTTAAATAATTACTTATTGACAAATAAATAATAAAGAATTAAACAGATTATTACTAAAAATAAAAATAGTATGTCACATTAATTGCAATTATTAACATTTAACGATTTCTATAACATTTTACTTCACCAAGAGTTTGTTTTGTTTTTAATTATAATTTAAGCATAGTTCTTTCAATTCACAAGGGCACAAGGGTTCATGGTTGTGTGTGTGTCGTATCTGTATAAGTGTGTGCACACTTACGCAATGTGCATGTACACAATGTAACCACAAGCAAAGCGCCAGTAACTTCATACCCACCTAATGCTATACTTGTTATGTAACAGTTTCGCAGTATTTGGCGGCGCGATTACAGTGATGGGTGGGTGCCTGGTCATCGAGATGGGTGCCCCACGGCGTGGGGACGACGGGCAGATCATTGAAGACGAGTTCTCACCCCTGCCATTACCACTACAGTATTTACGGCGGACGTGGAAAGAATTAACCTTCTATGAAAAGGTATGTAATAGCCACTTGTGTGACTTAAGTAATAGCATGTGTGTAACATGTGCTTTCCGAACCGGTGGTAGTATAGACTTGTCATAAAGAGCCACGAGCCATTCATCTCAACTATTTACTTTAATATAACTAAAATTTTCTTCAAATAAATTTTGTTGCCAATTTATTCATTCCTTCCTCTGCTAGATTCAAGTTAGTCCAATTGCTCAAGTCAGTCCAAACTTATAATTTCCTGGCTTTAGTTATAGTAGGTATATTTATAATTCGAGTTCTTTCTTCCTGTAGTATAAAGATGTTTTCCTTCATCTTTAATGGTTTGCTAAAACTCACCCCAAACCCTCAAAGAGGAGGTGAAAAATTTAAAGTTCCAGCGAGAATCAAATCCTTAATCCACACTGACAAAGTCAGTCTAGTGTAGTATTAAATAAAGAAATAAACATTTTCAGATGATAAAAGAGCCGTCCCGTGAGAAGCTATTGCCGGACCCGCTGCCGGCGCCGTACCAGCCCACCTACACACTGGTGCTGGAGTTCACAGACGTGCTGGTACACCCCGACTGGTCGTACCAGACCGGCTGGAGGTTGGTAAACCACTGTTATAAATACAAATAAGTTTGTAAAAGACTTAATATCCCAATGGTTAAAGATGCGGAATGAAAACTGAAAGGTCGTAGGTTCGATTCCCAACTGTTGCACTATTGTCGTACCTAGCACAAGCTTTCTGCTTTTTGGGGGGGAGAGGAGAATGTAACTTAAGCTCAGCTTGGCTAATAATCTTTTTATAAAAAAAAAAGTGTTATGCAGAGTACAAATTGGTCTATTGATAAGAGATCTATAGTATTAAATATGGTTGTAAGGAATTAAAAATGGTTTTATAACCTCGACTTAATAAATATGTTTTTACATATGTTACATGTAATGAAATTCTAAAAATTCTTCTGCAATTATGTTGTGGTAAAGGCAAAAAAAATTTCTTTCTCTTCTTGGTTTTTGTACATATAAAAAACACAACACAAATCTAAGAATGGCTTTTCTTAGTACCGAAGAAAATTCTTTGTGGGATTAAGGAATGCATTTTGCTTAATACCAAAAAGAATTATACTTGAAGTGTTTGGTATAATTGGGTGTAATACATTTATAACTTACAGGTTTAAAAAGCGTCCAGGTGTAGACCAGTTCCTGCAAACTGTAGCCAACTCAGACTATGAAGTGGTCATATTCACCTCCGAGAACGCGTTCATGATTTGGCCCGTCCTAGACAAGTTAGACCCAGAGAACAAATTAATATCATACAGACTGTTCAGGGATTCTACACACTTCATTGACGGTGTACATGTGAAGAATTTGGAAGGACTGAATAGGGATTTATCGAAGGTAAGGTTTATACCAACTTATTATTATTATTATTTTTTATATGTTTACATGAATGGGAACGAACTCTTTTTTATTTATTTATGCTAAGTAAGGAGATCCTTACATAACGCTTAGTGAACCTTATTTTTAAATTGTATGTTATAGTTCTTGCAATTCACAAGGGCGCGTGAGCTTTACTTCTGGTTACGTAGTGTACATGCACATTGCACAAGTGTGTTGCCTGTCTGGAGCCTAGGTGGGAGCGGTCAGGCGCGAGCAAGCTCTCGCTCACACTTATACAGATACGATACACACACAACCATGAGCCACGCGCCCTCGTTAATTGCAAGAATTATATGATTTTTTTACCATTTTCCAAAAAAGGAGGAGGTTCTCAATAGGGCTGGTATCTTTTATTTTTATAATTTATCACTTATCAGGTGATAATGGTGGACTGGAACAAGCCGGCGACGCAGTTCCAGCCGGACAACGCTCTAGTGTTAAAGAAGTGGAAAGGCGCCGACGACGACACCGCGTTACTGGACCTAGCTAATTTATTACAAAGTCAGTATACTTCTTGATTCCTCTTATTTTTTTCCCGAAATATTACGAGAAATATTTTCTGCTAAATTTTGTCGTTCGCGGTTTGGCTTTAGCTAACTAGATGGCGCTTTACGTGATTAGTTCGCGCTAGTGTGTGTTTTAAGACATAGCCTGATGATATTTTGTGTATTGGCAGTGATAGCTTAGTAGTTAGGATTGCGGATTCGCGTGATCGCGGGTTCGATCCCGATTACGCAATTCTGACTTTTCGGAGTCGTGTGCATTTCAGCAATAAAATATTATACGCTTCAACAATTAAGAAAACTCCATAATGTTCTGAAATATTTATTTACTAAATGGTTCCCGCGACTTCTTTCGCGTGGATTAAGGTTTTTATTTCCGCAGCAACTCTCTTATTTACCAGGATAAAAAGTAGCCTATGTGTTGATCCAGACTATATCTACCTCAAACGGCAAAATCGGTTCAGTCATTGCGACGTGATTGAGTAACAAACATACAAAGGAGGTGGGTTGATAAGGCCCAAAATCCGCCCCTCATACACTCGAAAAAAAAAAGTTCCAGATTCCGACAAATTGTAAATGTATTTATATACTTGAAGATATAAACTTTATTTTAATATAAAGTTTAGGTGATAAAAAAAATAGTAAGTTACAGAAAATATTACCCAAAAAGAGAGTGTTTCTTTTACTTTTCTTATATTTTCATACATTTTAGTCGTTTTTTAAGCTTTGATTTAATATTTTAGAATGAGGCGCTCCATGAACCAAAATAAATTAATACTCATATAAAAGCTTATAAAAAGGAGCATCATTATCAGTTACGTTTACCATGGTTCATGGAGCGCCTCATTCTAAAATATTAAATCAAAGCTTAAAAATCGACTAAAATGTATGAAAATGTAAGAAAAGTAAAAGAAACACTCTCTTTTTGGGTAATATTTTCTGTAACTTACTATTTTTTTTATCACCTAAACTTTATATTAAAATAAAGTTTATATCTTCAAGTATATAAATACATTTACAATTTGTCGAAATCTGGAACTTTTTTTTTCGAGTGTATGAGGGGCGGATTTTGTTGCCTTATCAACCCACCTCCTTTTCGCATTTATAATATTAATAGGATAGGAAATAGGATAGGATTTATTTATTTATAAGTCTTAGTCAGACCCTTTAATCACGCATGTCACGTCCACATCAAGAAGACTCGATTGCGGAAGATGTAAATTCATAACTTGCCTTATTAATGTAATTTAAGCAGTCAGTTCAGTGGACTAATTTAAAAAAAAATGTGAAGTCTGCCAGTTTCGGTCTGAAAGGCGACTTGCGCTCAGTGGAGGGGTCGATGATGGTATGTGGTGTGGTGTGCGCAGCGATCGCGATGTCCAACGTGAAGGACGTGCGCGACGTGCTGCGCTACTACAGCCAGTACGACGACCCCATCGCGGCGTTCCGCGACAACCAGCGCCGCCTCATGGAGCAGATGGCGGAGCGCGAGCGCGAGGGCAAGGCCGACGTGCCGCTCGCGCGCTCCTGGCTGCGCCCCTTCACCAGGCGCTAACGTGAGCATTGTCAATGTAGTTCAGTACTCATTCGAAATCATTACAGACAATTCCGAACATTTTATTTATTTATTTATTTATTAGTTTGCCAACAGGAAATCACATAACAATTACATAAAATTAGACTACATCTATAGAAACATTTCAGATGTGCACCCAATTACAGGCAACCGACATGCATATAAGCAAAAGTGCAAATGCTGGTTTGCCAGTTAACAATTACACAAGGTTAATTTAATGTCTACAATTGAACCAAAGAGTAAATATATACATAGGGCAAATTGAATTATGAGAAGCATATGAGGCTATGATGCAGTTACAATTTTGAGTATATATATCAATATAACATTGAGTATATGCTTTCGCACATTTTGTAGTTCCCATTAAACATTATTTAAAATTAAACTTTGATCAGTATTCGATCAGTGCGCCCTTTCAGTGATGACTTTAAACGGTTTAAAGATATTGGTATACTTACGGTGGCTTCACAGTATATTTATAGCGATGTTGGTGTTTGTGAAACAAAATATTCATCTCTATAAACAAAGAGGTGATAGACAGGATCTATTAACTAGACACCGTCATAGTAACACCATACTATCGTCTGCGTAAAGTACAGAAGTCCTTTGTGGGGTCGAATATACGCTTTTATAATTTGATGATTCCTAAAGAATTGGTAGATTTAGCATTACATAAATTTGAACAGTGTGTAAAGACACATTTAATAACACAGTTATTGAATTCCTTAACACCAAAGTTGCTTGGAACCAATCTTCAGCTGTCCACAAGATAGATCTTGTGCAAAGCAGATTGGTAAAATCGCACATAGCTGTCACGCTGAGCATCTTGATCTTGAGTTTATGAAGTTTGAGTTTGAAATGTGGTCACTAACTGAGGGTAGTCCATAAATTTCGAGATGCTCTGCATGATAGCTGTGCTCGATTTTACTTTGAGGCATAGAGCGTCTGTAGGGCGCCCTCTCAAGATGGAGCCGTATAGATGGAACGATTAAAGTCCTACATTTTAATCTATTTATTTTATTTATTTATTTTACTCTTTATTTGCACCAAAACAACAACAAAAAAAAATCATCAATTACATGCATCGTCATCATGATTTCTTAAAACAAGTTTTAAATGCAAGTTCCTTATCTATATTAGATAGTAATATTATTATTTTTTTTACAGATACCTGGAACAGAAAAGTGATGATAGCATCCAAATTAATCACAACACAGCTTTTGTATATACTCGATTCACTTCACTTGTGGAATAAAATGTGATTTGCATTTATATGTGCATTATAAATTAATATTGACTAGTTTTACAAATCAAAAGCGGATTAAACTGATCACACACTAGATATACGGTCCGACACTGTGTAGGTACATATATTGACTGAAAAATGCGCGGTGTACCGCGTCTCTAATGTGTGATCAGCATAAAAAGATTATTTTACTAAGTAATCGATTTACTAATCAAAATATAGTGGTTAATCCCACTTCTGATAAGTAAAAACAGTTTTTTTTAATTAGTAATTTATAAAACATTATTCTAACTTTTCATAATCATTCTAACATAGAAAATATTTACTTTATGTAATACGCGACGATCCAAAGATGCCTTCCCTTCTAACATGTGACGTCAATTAATGACGTCACAAATATCAGCCTTGCTGAAGTTCTCAAAGGCGCTAATCAGCCATAAGTGCTTTATACACCTCGAAAGCATTGATAGTACATATATAGATATCGAGTTTTAAAGCTCAACATTAAAGTAAAATGGACCTTAAAGACCTTGTTTTAAGGCTCAAGTTTGCATATACAAATTTTTTTATTAATTTGCACGACATCAACATAAAGACAAGCTTCAACGATGAAGAAAAACATCTTAAGGAAAACTGCATGCTGAAAATTCTTGATAATATTCTCAAAGGCGTGTGAAGCCTACCAATTCGCATTGTACCAGCCTGGTACCTATATGGCCTGTAACTCTTCTATAAGAGACATGCGCTCAGTAGTGAGAGAGAAAATGAAATTAAAATACATTAGGTTTATTTCAGTCTCACGTTATTACTCGTATATATCGCTTATTGAATATAAAGTTTATGAAGGGAGATTGTTGTTTTTGCAATTCATGAGCGCGCGAGGTTTACTTGTGGTTACGTCGTGTACATGCACAATGCGTGAGTGTGCTGCTTGTCGGAGCCTAGGTGGGAGCGAGAAGGCGCGAGAAAGCTCTCGCTCACACTTGTACAACACAACCATGAGCCACGCGCACTCGTGAATTACAAGAACTAAACAGATTTTCAGCTTTCAAGCACCTCCTTAACTTTTCCCGCAGTTTCTTGGGTCACATGTATTAGAAATATAACTGATTGAATAATAATTTGTAATTATTAGTTTTTATTTTAGCTTTCGTTCATACCTCCATTCGTAGCAAGTTCCTGCCAATTTATTTAGTTTCACTAGTTTTATAATTTTTGAGATGTAAGTAATTTTTGTACTTATATACGAAAATAATAACGGTAGAAACACACTCACACTATGTCACTAAATTATATATTCAATTCAATTGCTCAATATGGGAATAAATACAGGTGCTTAGCAATGAAAGGTATATTCATAGTAGTTTCACGTAATTTGTATTGACATACGAAATTACGACCTATGTAATCCATGCACAAATAATGACGATTGATCATCATTATTTACACGCTCAGTGGCGACATCTTCGCTCAGTAGGTATTGTTCATGATTGACAATTTTTTTTTTTCAGGTTTATTTTAATTAATTAATAATATGTAATATAATTTATCTCAACCATAAACGTTTTATTACTTGGTATCTTTATGATCTTAACTTGATTTTAAATTAAAAACAAATTATATTTAATTAAATATATGCACAAAGTTAAATAGGCGATTAGCTGTTTAGCAAAAGTTCAAAGCAATTAATGACTCTTAAGTACTTACATCAAAGTACCTGCGAAAAATGTGACTGAAGTCAAAAAATTATTTTATTACGTAGTTTCACCCGTAAACGCTTGTTTCTACCGTTATTTGAGCGCATGTGTGGGAGCGTGTGTTTGTAAGCGTGCTCGATGTTATCTCAGTTATTTAGATAGGAATTATAGACTGTTAATTAAACTTGCTGTTTTATTGGTGAAATAACCCCGTTCAAACGCTACTCGATTCGAAAACTAGTTTATTACGGCTAATCCAAAATCTAGCGATAGAAATTTGTAGTAGGTAAGTGTTTATAAATTAGTAAAACAGATCCAATCTCAAAATCTAGATAGAAAATTATTGATTATCTGGATTAAATCTTCGTTATATAATCTGAAGAAAAGAGATTAGGCATAAGGTGGATAGGAAAAATTAAAAACGAGAACATTATTTAATTTTTAATTCAAATATTTTAAACTTAATTTATATTTACATAATTCAGTACAAAAATAACACTGTCCAAGTGTTGTTAAATTCGAATATTTAATACTCATTATTCAGTAAAGTGTTCCGTGTACTATTCTTCATCGGAATAGTACAAATTGAGCGCCGAGGACTCGTCAGCGTTGGGCTCGTGAACACCGGACCACACCTCGCGCAAACCGCTGTCCACTTTCTCTTCCTCGAAAGTATCCACAATTTCCTTCTCATCGAACTTGCTCTTTGGCTGCTTTAAAAAGGTGAAAATTTCATAATCGTCAGGGACTTTCTTCAAATTCTTCCATACTTCTGCTATATTCTTTATCGAAGACACTTCGAAATCTTTCTTCGGCACTTCGTACGTTTCACTCCATTCGTGTAACTTCTTTGCACTGTCGTCGTCTATGAACGAGTCGAAATGTTCCGGATACAAGGTGTGACACGAGATGTCGCCTAAGGAATTCTGCATCAGTATCTCGTACTTCTCCCCTTGCTCCAGCATCAAGTTCCCTGTGATAGCCGTCACGAGTCTACCCTCTATCGGGTTGTATAGGTTATAACACAGCAACATTTGCCTCGCTTCGTTTAAGGCGTTTAAAATGCTCGGAGGACGGTAAGGCATTGTCACCCCGCCCGAATCAGTATCATTAATTAACCTGTCGTTATAATTAGGCACCACACACATATCCTCGCACCACTGGCTGCTCAGGCAAATTAAATCCTTGCTGAATTCAAAGTTACAGTGACTCATGCAAGTGGGCGGACTCTCCATCCCGTGCGTCCATCTTCGGACCACTTTAGGGCCATTTTTTACAGTATAACGCAAATCCATTAAGAAAAGGTGGTGATCCGTGCCAAAATACAGCGATTTACTGCCTGCAAAATGCTCAGCTACACTTATATCGTTACAGGTCTTATCATCTGTGATAGTCCTTAAATCTTTCCACACATGAACCATGTTATTTGACCTCTTGTCGTAAATCGATACGGTTGTCCTGCCAGCGTGAACATAAAATCCTCTTTCAGAACTTACAACTGTATTCCAGTTGTTGACTAAAGTTGCTAATTTACCTTTCAATTGAACGCTTCTCGCTTTCATTCTATCCAAATTAACGATACTTAACTTGTAATCCAAAGTCGTAATGTATAAAATGTTATTATGGAAACTATCAAACGCTACACTCGTATATGGCAGTTCAGATTTGATGCATTTCAGTTTTTCTAGTGTTATCCTGTCACCTATTTTTATTAATTTCAATATGAAAATCTTGTATTCTGTTCTTAAAACTAAAACATTTTCTGGTGAGAAAATAGTTTCGAGTATGTTGTTTCCTTTTCCGCAATCAAAACTGGCGACGTGGTCCATGTTAATAGTGAGGGTGTATTTGTTGAATTCTGATAAATCTGAAATTAAAGAAATACATTATTATGTTATTTATGTACTTTCTATTATGAAATTATTTATTAAGTAATAGTTTATTTTAACTACAAATATTGACATTTTAGAGATACCTATATACCATAGTTACTTTTATTATGATGATAGGTTGATATCATAAACTATCGATGTAACGTATTCGATCTCATAAGTTTCGATGTTGTGTACGAGTATTTAGATGTGGCGTATGGGACCCATCTAGTCGGTAGCTACTGGCTACTTATTTGGTAACCTCATTTGGCTACAGTACAGTAGGTACCCAGAGGCAGCCCGGCTCCGTAGCCGTCGCGTCACTTTGACCGGCCGGTGAAAAGGCAAAAGAACTCAGAGGTACATCAGTAGCCTAAACACGAACATATTAGCTTACTAATAGTAAGGGTAAAGTTAACGCCAGCAAGACGTTGACTTAACTTTTACTTGTGTGGTGGTGCAAGTGAGTGGTGGTGGCATTGCTTGCTTGGGAACTTGGCTTTCTTGCTTGGTTGGGGAGGTAAGCGGTGCTTAGCTTGTAACTGCATGGTTGACCATACAGATTTTTTTCTAATTTTAACCTTTTCTTGAAAGTTAAAATGTTCGTGCTTAGGCTACAGTGTGTGGTGGTGCTACTCACTAAACTCCTGCCAAAGCTGCCGTACGGGAACACATTATTGTCACATAAGAAACTTACAAACTGTAGTGAACTGGCTGTGAAGCAGGTAGTCGATCCAGTCGACGCAGGCCGGCTGCAGGTTCCCGGCGCCCGCGTACAGCCAGTTGTAGGGCGCGTCGCAGTAGGGCGCCGGGTCGCTGTCGAGGTGCGCCGCGAGGTCCACCAGCAGCCGCTGGCACTGCACCACCTCGTCGTTCAGCTCCTCGTAGCTCTCCATCAGGTGAGTATAAGCTACGATTAAAACAACCGACATCAAATTGAAGTAATACTCTTTTCAATGACAATGGCCTGCAAAAATTTTGCGTTTTAACCTGAGATCTCCCTAATCTCCATACATTTAAAATCTAATTATTCACTAAATCAACAATAAATATATATTTTTGATACTTCTTTCAAAACAAGTGTTATTGTATTTTCAATAGGTTAGGGTGCTTAAAAAGTTTTATCACATAAAGAGCACCCGACCATAAGTCAGGAATGCCGAAGCCACACTTCAAAGTGCACGGACCTACCTAGTACATATTTACATATGTCACGATGACCACAACACCCTATGCTCACTGCTCAGCTATGTGTAGTTTTTTCTTTTGACTTATGCTAGTTCAGTGAACTAAATATGACCTGAGAAGAAATTGTACTTACTAGCAGTACGTTTAAGAGTGGTACTCGTGTGATGCCACTCTTTCTTTTTCCGCAGCAGACTGGTGACCGGATCAGCTTCGTCGGTATTTCTCATTGGTGTTATCATTCTTGGTGGGTGGCTCTTGTATGAAAATGGCTCAAAATAGTCTAAATTGAGTTCCCCATCCCAATCGTCGTCAAATGCGTTTATGGGGTGACCTGTATAAAGTTAAGTTTAAATACACACATATTTTTGCTTTAAATTAGAAACTGCCTGTTGGATTAATATCTTAGGCATGCTTTGATGATTATGCCGGTCAAGTATCATTAACCAAAGTTGAAAATTATATGACCACATAGAAGTTAAAAAAAAATCCATGGAAAGTACAATATAAAGTATCAGTTCTAGTTTTATTTTCAAAATTAAGAGTTGAAATACAGAATAAATTAATTGAGTTGTCATAAGAAAACCTTCAAGTAATCACTGGAACGCTTATCAATCAAGAATAGGTATGACAAAGAGATAGATAAATAATTATTTAAAATAAAACAATTGAAATACAAGTAATTAATCAAGTTGTCATTAGAAAACTGCTAGCTTTAGGTAATCCAAAGAAAAATAGAAAGTTTCAGAACCTTCATTAATCAGGAATAAGACAGAAATAAAAAATAAAAACCTGGTATTGTGCAATGATTGTTCACATATTGCAACCTCTTTGTCCGCCGGGGCCGCAGCAAGTAGCTGTAGAACATGAACGCCTGCGGGTTCCTCTGCCGCAACTCTTCTAATATCTTGTTCACTGGAGCAGTGCAGTCTATAACATCTGCTGTGAACTTTGTGGTTACCTTTTTACGGCCCTGCAACAAAAGAAAATTATTAATCTTTAACAACTGATAGACATATTACACATAACTCGATTTTCGCAACTAATCTTACACTGGTCCACCTAATGAGGGGCCTGCCAATTCTACGCTTTCTTAAGAGGAAAAGTCAACCTGAACTATTTTGGTCTATATTCTTAAAGGTTACTTTCGAGATCCATTTTTTAGGTTAGAAAATAAAGAGTACTAAATAAATGAGTTGAAATGAATGGTTAACCAAATAATTATTGATTGAATATTTCTAAATAATGGTCGCCGAACGGTTCATGCTCAGAATCTATAGAACATTTTCGGAAATTGAAAACTTTAAGAATACAAATTAAACTAACCTTAGTTGCCATTATATGTAACTATATCTACAATTATCGTGCTTGTACCATTGTTTTTGATCACAATTCACAATAAAATATTCATTATATTCTCTTGGATATATTTGAAATTTTGAATTGATAATATTTGATTGAAAATTGGAAATCCGTGGAAATCCAAAACAATGTGATTTTGACGTATGAGTTGACATTTAATTGACCAATGACCATAGACCATAGTGATGGTCCGAGGCCGGTTCTAGAATCTAGACATTTAAATGGAAGAATCGGCGATTGAAATTTTCATTCGCTGGGTAGAATCGATAGGTATCATAATATTTTGCAACTACCACGCAACTACCTATCTACATTCCTATTTAACTGAAACTCCACATTACTTTGATACTTTTATTCAGAGTAAATAAATAATTCAAAATTATCCAAAAATTAATTTCATTAAATCTTACAATAGATTTAAAAACAACACACAAATAATTATTATGCTTGTATTGTTGTTGTAGCCATGTTGTACGAATAGCAAGAAGCCAAGAACTTGGTTTTCAAAAATAATAACCACTTACGTTCTATTGGTTTTTATACGCGATACATTATTTCGGGAAACGATAGAGCAGCAAATACGGTCAATACAAGAATGGAATAGACAGTTACTAAAATATCTCTTTTCATTTTCATCATAGGGTCAAAGTCGACAGTCGAATGATTATTTTGTTCCTTTTTTATATAATTTTCGTTTTTATTAAAGTACTGGATTTCTAATACTAGAGAAGATTTACTATCATCAACAGAATTCACAAAAGTGTTTAAAGGTATTTCTATAATTTTTTGATTTGTTATCGAAGTATCTAAACTCTCGCATTTATTAGTACTACTAGAACATATTGAACCACTTGATGGTTTGTTGATAAGTTTTAAAAGAGAATCGGTGACATTGGTACTAACGGAAACCGGGAAAAATCGAGACGGTGCCTCAGTAAACCTATGCATATTATATGGAGTTTGCAAAATCATTGCATTTACTTCTTTATCTGCATTTGATGGTCCACAAAACAAAGTAGTATTAGCTTTATCATGTTTATCGGACATTGTTTTGTTTCTATAGCAGTCTTCAGTATTAGAAGATAAGTATAAAAAATTACTAGCACGTGGTTCTAATATTTGTAAATTGTCAATCGACTGGAAAGACATTACATTGGTGACGCTGTTGTCTACAGAACTCTCTTTAACAGCTGTTTTGTTGAGTATAATCTCAAAATCTTTATTTTCTAGATCAATTTCATAGTTATTCTCTTGTTTAGGTATATGAGCTTTATATGAAGTTATGTTTTTAATTTCATTTAAAAGACCTACTAGAATATCAAGCGATGTTGAATTACTAGTTTCAGAATTAACTACATCTACACCACCAATATCTTCAATGGTTTTAGCTTCAATAGCATTATCTTGAACATTTTGTTTATTATTTTGTATTTCAATTGCACATCTTTCACTATCAATTGCTTCATTTTTATTGGTCTCTATAAACTGAGAAACATCAGGTTTATTTACTTCAATTTTTTCTTCCGCTAATTTTATATCCGCACCTTTAATGCAATGAATAGATTTGCTCAATGTTGTATTTTTCACTGTAGTTTGAAATGATTCAGATTTTATGCGAATCAACTTAGAATCTTCATTTATTATTGGGTGACCATTTGACTTAGAAGCACGTTTAATAAAATATGGTAAAGCGTAACCTACTGTTGCTATCTGCATAGGAAAAGTAAAATCAAAGTCAATTCGGTTCTTAGGTAGTGCAGGTAGAAATTTGATTTCCTTAAAAGCGTCTGTTTTAGGATCTATATGTTGTGATATTTTGGACGTAAGCACCAACGAGCTAGTATCTCCAGATTGTAAGATGACATTTTCCACGGACTGCTTTGGTGTAATATTCGATGTAAATTTTTTAATTCTCAACGGCTTTTGAAATGTACCGTTTGATATTTGACACAAAGCTTTTTCATGTATTTGTGACTCATTGGGAGGAGGACGATGGTTAGTTTCACAAACGTTTGTATTTGAATTATTAACGTTAACCACTTCGTCATTCTTTATGTCCTCTGAAATTGTTGATACAGCTGTAACTATGTTTTTATCTTCAAATATATCGACTGGGTAATCAGATCCTGATAGTAAAATTTCATCAGATTTCGATCTTCCTTCTATAGAATTATCATCAAAACAACCCACTGACTTAGATATGGACTCATTGCATTCAGTGAGAGCATCTAATACAGGCATAGTATTGTTAATCATAGTGTCAATCATGCTGTGTAACTTTTTGCCGAGAACAGTAGATTCTTCCGGGCCAGACGGAGATGATGCCATCGACGCTGTAGAAAACAAAAACTTATCATCAATATCATCTAAAATTTCTCAAGAACTACGAACGAATATACATTTTATCTTAAGCAAAAACGAAATATCTTAATTTCCAATATCTTACCTAAATCGAGATCATTTGGTATCAAAGGCACCCTCGATTTGTGCGCGTTGTGAGAATCACCGAGATCCAGTAGATGTGACTCGCGTCCATAGTGATTCTTCACATATGTTTCCACAGCTACCATCTTTCCTTTTCTATAAAGTATGAAACAAATGCTTTAAGCTTGTCTTTTAGTACTTTAATATATATTTTCCTACCACAAGAATGTTGTGTTATTAATTCTATAATGTTGTAATTTATGATATAAGAACCAGTTGAAGGTATAATATAAAATATCAATCTGGTAGTGGTACCCTGCATTTTATGAATGGATAAAATTTCATGGTTACACGGTTTCTAAACTAGATTTTTAATTATTTGTATGATCTCCACAAATTAGTTGTGAATTTCTTACAATTCTTCTGGTGTTTTATTAACGTTGCTATGATAACAGCGCGGTTTCCCCAGAGAACCCGGAGAGCGTTTCGCACTTGCTTCTCGGCTTGGACTGTTGTGGGTCGGAGGTTTAGTTCTTGTCAATCTTTCTATAATAAGATCATAATTAATATGGCTCTGTAATTGTTTCTGGAAGTGAGTTTTAACTCAAATTATTTCATTTGTCCATAGAACATTTTGATGAAAATTCACCTTTACACACCTGATGGTGGTCCAGTAGTATGTGGCTTTGTAGATGTGGGTACTCCGTCATTTATTTTTTTCTGTTTATTTCTTACACTTATAAGCCCTGTACTTTTCTCGGTATTGGATACAGGAGGCATAGTCTTAGGCAGCCTGTCTGTAACTCGTTTACCAATTCTGTTTTGGGATTCTTCCTGTTGGGCCTGAAGATACGTTTTTTTAGGCTGCGCTAAACTGTTTAATCTTGTCAGTTTTTTTGAAGGTCCACGCACCGCTTCCCCTCTCAGTTCTTTCACTTCATCAATAATGTCAGTAATTTTTTTTCTACTCATTGTATCAAACGGGTTTTCATCGGCTCTTAATTGTTGATTGGTAATTCTGAAAGGATTGTATCCAGTGCTTTGACGTCTTCTTTCTTTAAAGGCAGAGTTCTTTGACGATATTGTTGCAGAGTCCTTTAAATAATGATCTTGTTGTTTTGGCAGTCGCCTAAGAAAATTTTGTCGAGAACTGTTTTTATCTTCAGTAGCCAAAACTTCAGTTTTTTTGTTTCTTTTTGACTCTTTTCCATTCATATTAACAGTCTTTTGAACATTATCAAATTCATGTATCAATTGAGATATTGCTTTTAAAGGATTTTCTTTAATTTTGCTACAAGATAATTTAAATTCTTTATTATTAATTTTATGATTTAATTTGTTACTTGGTGATCTTGAAGGTAGTTTAGGAATAACTGAATCGGGATTATCATATTTATTCAACTCATTTGAAGGTTTCAATACTGTATTTGCCTTTTCAAAATTATAGCAACCAGGATTAGTGGAGATTGATTGATGTTTGATACTAGTTTCACTATGAATTGCTTGAGTATTCGTATCACATGTTTTAGTATGTAATTTATCAAAATCATTTACGATTTTACTTTTGCTACATGAAACTTCCAGGCTGTCTGTTTTACCAATTTGTTTTATTAAATCATATAATTTATCAATGCTTTTTTTACATTCGACAGTAGACATAGTTTTACAGTTTTCATCTGGGGTCAAACTGTTTATTATAGGCGAATTTGTCGGAACTGAAAGCTGAGTACTTCGTGTTGCCACTAAGGCATTCTTTTGCGTATTCTCTTCTTTAGTACTAACAAAGCTATCATCACATCTGTGGGGTAAAATTTTAATTAAGTATAACGGTAAATATGAATACTAACTTACTAATTGTAGGCAAAACATCTTTGTAGGTACTTACAAAACGCTCTGTTGCATACTTGAAGTATCTGTCGAACTGTCTGATAGAGCGATTAATTGCTTAAGTAAATTTAAATTAACTCCAATATGCGTCGTGGATGTAGAGAAGGCATCTTTTGTTAAGTTTTGACTTTCGTTTTGTTTTCTTTGCAGGTACATAACTTCTGTGTCTGCGTCATCTAAATAATAACTGCGGTTAATATACTTTTGACTATTATTGTCAGGTGATCCTAAAGGTGGAGGAGGCGTTTCTTTCAAGTGGGTTTCTTCATCGTCTCCTAGGTCCATCTCCGGAATATTGTCCCTTGGTTGTTCTTTGTGATAATTTCTAAAATGTTTATTATTAATATTCATCGACTGTCCATAAATAGAGTTATAAAAGGACTTATTTGTTATTGATAGTTTTGTAACAGAGCTCGATGCTTGGACCATTTTTCCATACTTATGTTTTGTTACTTTACAAGTTTCGCTCATTGCATTTTTTTTCATTTCACGTTTTTCTCTGATCTCCAAAAGCTTTTTTCTCTTTTTCTCTTCCATGACATATGACTTATTTTCATAAGGAGATTTGATTCTCACCTTCATTGGTGACTTCTTTTTTTTCATATTATCTTCACTTTCTTCTATAACAGGCGTTTGCATACTTAGTCGATGAATTATGCAGTGTAAATTGTCGGTAGCAATTCTATTAAAATCAGCTTCAGCTCTGATTGAACCGTACTCTTCTTGGCAATCACTCTGCCCTCTGAAATCATAACCGTCCTCTAAAAACTTTTCGGTTTCCTTTTCTGTATCTGCTATACTACAGTCTGCCGTATCATTTGGAGGAGTTTCGCCTATGTTTGCATTTACATCAGTCATTTCCTTTTCTTGTGCAGTATCATCTGAAAGTGTTGCTCCTATGTTTTCATCTTTATCAGTCATTTCATTTTCTTGTGCTGTATTATTTGAAGGTGCTTTTACGTTTTCATTTAAAGCAATAATTTCAGTTTCTTGTTCTTTTTTATCTAAAATGTCATCGTTTTTAAATTCTAATGCTAACAAATCGTTTGAACGAGAATCTGTAAATTTAAAAGTAATTATGTATTACAAATAAAAAAAATAAGAAGGTCCATAAAATATTACACTAAAGCCTTTGATTTACCTGTATTTTTACCAATTGGTACAGATTCTAAAACCATGATAGAATCAATATTACTAATGACATGTCCAGATTTCGAGCGTTGCAATTTTAAAACTAAATCTACTCGTGACTTTTTATTGAGTTTTTTATCTTTTTTGCATGTTATGATAAGATTGTCTTTGCAGCGCTTACTAAATAACTTGTAACTGCCACAAATGATTTTTGGAACCTCGATAATAACTTTCTTTTCCAATAATTTAGATATAGACCTTACGTCCATTTCAGAATGGATTATATCATCCCATGTATTTTTACGATCAGTAAGTTTGTCCTTTACGCGTAGTGGTATGCTAACTGAGCCTGTTAAAACAGTTTTCTTACATTCAGACGTTGAAACGTTCATGACATTATCTTCTCTCCATTTTTCTTTAGCTTTCTCAGTTAAGTAATCACCATTACTAATTCGCTTTAGCTGTTCGATAGTGTTTTGTACATATTTAATAATATTATCCATATAAAAATTATAATTTTCCTCAATACGTTTGCAACAAATGTAATCTAACAGTGATGCTGGAAGTACAGTGCTATCTGAATGCTTGGGTTTAAATATTTCATGAAAACTTTTCAGCTGCTCTTTTATAAATGGGTCATTAAACAAAAAGTGTTTATCATACTCTGTGGTTAAATCAGATGTATGCATTTGCATGTCACCAAATTTATGACAAAGTGTATCTCCGAAGTTGTTCAAAATGTCGATTCTTTCTTCATTAACTGCAAAAACATGATGAAAGTCTTCATTGCTAATATCTTCACTGAGGTCCGATCCTTCAGATTCCCGATCGTCGTTGTATATTACGGTTTCGACGTATTGATTGGGACTTTTACTTGTTTGCTGATTAGCAGTAGATACTAGTTTAGCGTCAATGTCTATATTCTTATACAGGATTACTAAATCGTGGGTTGACAACTCCTTATCCCCTACAATAATTTGTGCAATATATAATATATTATTGTAATTTTCTAAGTCTGCAAGTGAGAATTTTGCCCAGAGCATTAAAGTGGTGTAAAGTTGGTGCACAACCAAAGCTGACACTATTCAGCAAGCCGATCACAAGCTTTAAATATTGGTTCCTACCGTCATCGTACTAGAATGCTGAATCGCTTGGCGTGGTATTTGACGACAGGACGGTGTATTTGTCAGAAAACATACTGTGTGTGTGTATTAAATGTGTACGCGTGCGTGCGTGCGGGCATGCGTGTTTGTGTGGTCTTATAAGACGGAGGTCTCGGGTTCGATTCCCAGCGGTGCAATTTGGAAATTTATAATTTCTGAATTGTCTCTAGTCTGGTCTAGTCTAAGACTTTAAGTTAGTCCGCTACCATCTTAAACTGCATCGTTCTTTACCAGCAGGTGAATCGCGGTGAAGGTCTAGGTATCTTGTTATCGAATAAAAAAATGCTTGTGCCTTTTGCCGTGCATCCGAATTTTTGAACAAACTGATAGGTAGGTAGAAGTAGGTATGTGATGCTTTACTAACCATCTCCTTCGAAGGCATTGTTTTTAGCCATAATCTGGTATATATCTTCTGCTGTTTGCAACTCATTTGAATTGTCCTCCAAATGCATTTCCACATCGTCCGCTCCGCCACTTCCCTCGTCAGTAATTCGATTTATTAACATTCTGCCACTACATAAATTTTTAAGTCATAGAAACCAACCAGTATGAGGGATACGAAATAAAATATATCTACAAAAACACAAATAGACCAAATCGTTGGCAATATTGAAAAATTTAACTGATTTTTTCAAATCTGGATGGAATATCTGTCAAAATGATTGAAATAGGAATGTTTTTATTCTTGTCTTTACTTCATTAGGTCTCGCCAGCTAGGTTTTTTTTCAAGTAGTTTGTCCGTATTTTTGAAATAATTAAATACGAACTTTTAATTTTTTGTTGAACAACTGACGGTTCGATTTTAGTTAAATGTCACCACATTTAACTAAAATCGAACCGTCTGAACGTGGTCTGAACCCGCTCATAGAACGCGACTTCATTTTGAAAATACTTTTGCGAAACATTCGTTGCATTGGTATTTGAATTCCTACCTACCATGTTTGAACAGCTCTGTAATGTCAATTTCCATTTCTAGCTCCATTTCCGGTTTTCTGTGGTGGACAGCATAGACAAGATTGTTTGGATTGGATACCTACCTACTAATTCTTCCACAATGTTCTGAGAAAAAGTCTAAGGAGAAAAAACAAAGTGTTTGGAAAAAAATAGGAATTAATTGAAAGAAAAGAACACTAAGAATGTATGTAATTAGTTTTAATTTAATAAATTTTAACAAATAATTTAATTTCATTACAATACTTAATTAAATACAAAATGAATTTATCCTCATCATCTATACATTAAATAAAGCACATTTACATTGGAATGTTAAGTACAATGGTTAAAATAATTCAGTCTTAACTTAATACCTACTATACATTTATTAAATTGCTTAAATATTATATGTAATATTGCAGATCTATACAAAATACTGCTAAAAATAAAGACTTGCAGTGTCAAGACGGGAAAAGACGCGATACATTATATGTATTTTACGCTTTTCAAAATTTGGACATAAACAATAGCTGGCTTTAAACTACACATTCTTTCGCTCGCGATCTGGAATGTGCAAGATTGAACGCGAGAAAGCTTGCACGCGCAATCACGAGTGATTTGGCGTTCCGGTACGATGACGTGTAGAAACCGATTAGGGGTATGGGTTGAATCTACACTGCCATACCCCTTTCAAGTTAGCCCGTTACCATATTAGACTACATCGTCATTTACCATCAGGCTACGAATAAATAAAGTAAGGAAATCTAATTCAGAACAAAATCCACTCAAAAATGGCCCTACTCCAAACCAAAACGACGTATGATTAAAAATACGAATCATATGAATCACTTCCGAGGTTACAGGTAGACATGCTTGGTGATCGGTTCAAATTCAGAACGAAAGCAATGATTGGTTCGCGCGCGTGCTGCTGTTTGCTATGACAGCTGAGTCATTGGACGATGTTATGAAAATATGTCGTGGAAGAAAAATGACCAACTGTTGACGTGTTACTTTTGTTTTTAATCCCCGCCTCTAAGGGCATAATTTTGATCTCCACCCACTTCAGCGCAATTATTGTTGGGGTCATTTTTTTAACGCAGTTAGACTTCCTTACTTATTATTTATTCGTAGCCATCAGGTGACATGTCATCATCGAATTAAAAAAAATGTACGCGTCGTGCTCAAGGCGCCTTGAACAGCGACTCCAGCAGTTCGGGCTCCGAGAGGTCCTTCTTGAACTGCTGCGCGATGTCTTGGATGAGGTGCCGCCTGCGCACGTGCGGCGGCTGGTATCTGGATACAACAACACTCAGTTCACTGCCACTCTTAATTATTTTATTCTGATACCCGTGATTTCGTCTTCGTTGTCGTTTCGTCGTCCTTGAGTAATCGGGGAACATACTTAATTTTAATAAATAAAAAAATCCAAAACGGTCCAGGTAATCTGGGTCCTTTTGAAGTCGTTTAAAAAAAATAGTTAATGTTTTTCTGGTGGGAAGCTTGGCCGTTACCACCCTACCATCAAAGACGTGCCGCCAAGCGATTTAGCGTTCCGGCGTGTAGAAACCGATAAGGGGTATGGGTTGAATGTACACTGCCATACCCCTTCCAAGTTAGCCCGCTACCATCTTGGACTGCATCGTCACTTACCACCAGGTGAGATCGCAGTCAAGGACTATCTTGTCATGAAATCAAAAAAAAATGCTCACAAGTCAGTGTTGAGTCGCGCACGTCGGGCCAGGAAGCGCGCGGCGCGCCTCAAGCAGTCGGGCAGCAGCCGCGGCGCCAGCAGCGCGCCGTCGGCCAGCACGCCCGCGCCGCCCGCGCCCCCCACCCGCACGCGCACCAGCCCCGCGCGCACGCCGCTCACGCAGATCACACTGGTCTCGTGACGCCGCCACGGGACGCCCGTCTCGCAGTAACGGACTAAGTCATCTACAACATATTAACGTTTTAATACCCTAAAAAACCCAAAAAACACACCTTCGAGTTTACAAGGAGGGTTTAAAATGCTAACAGCAACAAATGTTTGACCAGCAATCATACCAACTTTAAGGGAGTCTTACGTCTCTTGTTGCATCGGATGTGGTCACGTCATCATTAATGATACATCGAAAATTAAAAATTAATATTGCAACTACTGGGCAACAAAACAAAACGTACCTATCGGCAAATTAAGATGGTCTTCAAAATCTTCCAGCCATATGATAAGTATTTTTGGAGTGAAGTCTCGGTTGCGCCGTCCGCTGCCTAGTCAAAAGTGCGATGATAAACATTAATAAAACGTGCAAAAAAAGGTAGCTCCCAAATGCAACCCCATACCAAAGTGCCATTTTCATATTATTATATTATATGTTCATATTATTATGTAGGTGTTGTCTAAAGTTTCGTGAAAACGAAATAGTCAATATGAGTTACCTAATTTAACTTATAGTTCCATAAGCTTAGGGAACATTACTTAATACCACGGTTCATGAATCAACACCTACCCGACAGTGGCGGTGCGGGCCGGTCCAGCTCCAGGGACAGCGCCCGAGTCTTATCTAGCGCTCGCCGCTCCCCGCGCTCGCTCTCGCTCACGCTCCGCTCGTAGCTCACCCCGCTCCCGCCGCTGGACACGTCCCACCACGACCCGCCCGCTTTCTCCGAACCCTTACTGAAAACGCCCAATAAAACCTCATCCAAATGAAAACCAACGAAGGAATTGATTTAAAAAAAAAAAGTCGAAAAAGGGTGTTTGCCTTGATTTCTTTATTGATTTTTTATATAATTTTGACAAATTTTTAACCGACTTCCAAAAAGGAGGAGGTTTTATTTTTTATTTTAATTTTATCTATTCGATAACATAAACATATTAGAAAACCAAGTAAAAAAATTGCGTGAAAAATGACTTTCGAAACTTTACTTACTTGACGGAGAGACACGAACCATCCACGTCGCACTTCATGCTGTCGCTGTGGTCGTCCCCCTCGCCGGCTTCGTGGCCCGACGGCACCACGAACGCTATCTCGTCCGTGGAGTCGGACCAGTACAACACCTGTGTATTGTGAATAGTTGAAATTTTTAGTAGTCGGTATCCACAATATAAAAAAATCAACATACTCATCATGTAAAAAAAAATCCGTCATGTTTTTTGTTTATTTATTTATTAACATAGGAAGCCCACGTGTATACAATGTGTAGCCTTATTGCAAATTTTACACACTAATTATTCATCTTATTTTACTTCATACACCCCATTTTCGGGCTAATTCAGCGTGCAATTGTTCAAAAGATTGATATATATTTTTTTTTAATTCTCATTTTTAATAAGGGACTTTTGAAGGTGACCTTCATGTCAGCCCCATCGGTACTCACAAAATATTACAATTATAATAATACAATTAATATATACAAAATGAACTACCTATATAACTATATCAATTTTAGTGCCCATTCCGCAATACCTGCTCCCGTCCGTCGTACACGCTGGGCGTGAGCGGGTGCTGCGGCGGCGGCGGCGGCGGGTCGGCGGGCAGGCGCGGCTGCGCGTCGTAGCTGCTGCGCACGTGCCCCGACCAGCCCGCGTGCCCCTGCACGCGGACCGGGGTGCCCAGCCTGGAATGAAACGATGAAACCGAAAATAAAAAAAAATTCAAAATCATTTATTTCATGCAGGCCAACTTGTGTGGGAAGAGCCGGCAAGAAACTCACCAGTTGCGCTTTTTAAAACAAATAAGTTACATTTAGTAGCTTATCTATCTTGTTGATAGCTCATCATCATTAACTGTGTAGCAGCCTCTATTTATTAAATGTTTCTTTACACACAGTTTAAATTTTGTGCAATGGTAAATCAACCAACTCTTTCGGAATCAAGTTATAAAAGCGTATACTCGACCCCCAGAGGACTTCTGCACTCTAAACTTCTGTTTAGATTCATTAAAACCGATTTTAATTTGCGCGTGTGTAAACGTATATAAATGCATACACGAAATTGAGCTCTAATTCAATGCTTTTATGGTTCATTATACTTTGACGCTAATATCATCTAATTCTTATACGATCAATCGAATTAAAAATTAGACTAACCCTACTACTGTCTCACTCACTCACACAACATCCTCGCAGCAGCGTCGCCTGGCGCATGGGCGATAATATTCGCCGAGTTGTGCTGTCCCGCTCGCACGTACATCACGTGCACAGTACGAACTGCGCGACTGACTGCTGTCTCACTCACCCGCGCAACATCCGCACGAAGGCAGGAGAGACGGCATCTCCCGTCGCGTTGGCGATAATATCCGCCGCGTTGCGCTGTCCCGCTCGGACGTACATCACGTGCACAGTGAGGGCCGCGCGACTGCCCGTAGCGTCTAGCCGCCTTAGAGCGGCTGAGAAGCCCGCGGCTGAACTGTCCAAAGCCGTCAGGCGTGGCATGGTACCCTGTGCCACAGAACAGGAATATTATGTGTGGGGTTTCAATTGAGTCCAAATCTAGGTGTATACTTTATTGGTCTTTATCAACAAGTTATCATATAAAAGCCATCCATTATTTATCTAAATCCTTTTAAATTCACTAGCTTTTAACCGCTGTTTCGCTCCCGCATTCAAAAAAAGTAAACCGAAGTGGTGATTCCAATACATAGTTGGGTCGTTCTACTTTTCTACCGACAATGAAACGACGTTTTTCTGTTTTTTTGGTTTTTTGAACTATCTATAATTGTGTTTTATGTGTGGGATTTAAAAAAAACTGCATCTATGTTTTCATTAGTACTAATTAAAGTTTCCTTCCTAGCTAATATTGATTCTTTTTTAATGTTGGTTTTTGAAAAAATAATGTGACAAAGTGGTCTTTTGCTGTAGAGACCACATTTCAGTTTACCACTCTGTCACGGCATTATACGGAAAACGAACGTATAAAATATGCTGGTTAGAGAACATGAAAAATGACATAATATTAATAGATAAGAAAAATATGGACGTTTATTCGAACCGAATAAAAAACCGTTTATATTAATACTCCAACGAGATGCCATAATAAGAAGAAAGACAGACTATTGTCGGTAGAAAAGTAGAACGACCCAGTTACCGCTTTTGATTTTTTCAATTTTCAGCTTTTTTTTGTTTTTAAGCCACCCCTGTATTAAAGCCAACAATATAAAAAAATATTCAAAGCGGTCAAGCCGTTTCTGAGTTTTAGATAGACTAACGAATAGTAATGGATTTTTATATACATACATATTTAGATAATTTAAATAACAAAAGTCAAAGATTATGAGCGGGTCTTTAATCAGCTAATCAAAGTTGTTTGTTTCTGATGAGTGACGTCATAGTACCTGTTGTGGAAAGTTACTTGTTTGGCCTGAAGGGCGAATGCATCACCACTTACCGGTGATGGCTCCAGCTGTCTTGTATGGGGTACCCCAATCTTCTTAGGTCTTCAGCTCCATAGGCCTTCGGTGATTTCGTGTTTTGGCTGGCTGTTTGAGAAAAGGCACTCGCGCCGCACCGAATTGATGAGATGAAAGAGGGGCGGATACGCGTCGGTTACGAATATATTATGTGTGTCGAACGTGGGCCGTCCGTGAAAGGGTCGGATGACGACTGACATTTGAATTGAATTGAATTTGAACTGAAGTAGGCGCTATGGGCGCGTTCGGTGAAGATGCATTCGCTTATATAAAGTTAATTAGAATTTTGAAAAGAAAATAAAAAACGTAGGTATTTGTGCTTGCACTTATAATAATAAAAATGCGTAATAATAAAAAATGAACTTTCTACGGAACATGCCGCCGACCTTAAAATAACTAGCTTATTTTAAAGGGAAAGAAACAATGCGTTATACTAAGAGAACTTAATGAATACAAATGTAAATGGTAAAAAAATAAATAGAAAATTGAAAGTGAAAAGTTGGACGTTAATCTATAGGCAAAGGTCACACCTTGACTATAGGTCTTGTGGTAAGAGTATTACCTATGCGAACAGTGACTACATGAGTCACTCCATCGACGCCGGGGTGCAGTTGATGCACGCGCGCTAGACGCCAATGCAGAGTGTTGTGGATTAACACGAATATTGAGCCCTCGCAGAGGGGTGTGTGACTTGTATCAAGAATCCATTTACCTCGAAGCTGTAAATGATGTGAATTTTCAACATTACAACATTTCCAAAAGTGTTGGATAACCTGCTGGATGATTTGCAAAACAATATACATCCAGAGAAGACGGAATCGAAGGTGACGATTCGGATTGTCATTGGAAAAATTGTATTCTGACAGAGAGGTCAATGGTTTATTGATAAGAAAGTGATCTGGTGTGAATGGTAATGAATCCGTAGGATCATTACTGAGTGTGCTTAGTGTGTAGTGTGTGGGGTTGAGAACCAACTCCGGTTTGCAAAGGAGTGTGTTATAATCGTCATGTGTTAAGGTTAGTTTACCGTTAACGCGATAACCATGAGCTGCTTTAGATATTCCTCCAAAATGAGAATCATAAGGAGGTTTCAAGTGACAGATAATGGAAAGAGACGGTAATTTGCTTTGTATCATATTTTGGTTAGATTGATTTTGAAGAAATTGTAAAAACTCTTTCAAGTATCTGTAACTCGCGATAAAGTTGCAGTCACTGTATTTTAGTAGGAAAGGACCAGCAAAATTGAAGACTCTGTGCAGTAATGCGCAAAGAGATTGAACTCCTGCTGGTGGAAGTTGGCAAATGATTGGCTCAGGAGGTCGAGTCTGAAAATAATGCATACAAGAACGAATTCGTGTACGAATATCGTCTGGATCTGATGAAATCGAGTAAGTCTGAGAAATTACAGATTTTAGTGATTGTGGTGGAACAATTAGATTAATTTTAAGAAATTGATTAATCAGCAAGTTAGAAAAGATATGAATTTTAGCCAAAGCTATTGAATGTTTAGCATTATACGAAACGTATGAGTTCCCGCCGACCCTGAGAAGTCCAGCGGTATCAAGAAAAGATTTTAGCTTTTGCAATTGATTCAAGCAGTTTTCGTTATTCTTGACGTGAAAAATATCTTCTGAAGATTGATCACTTTGTACAAGTGTTAAAATGCGTTGAAGAGCGAATTTAGTTTCGTGGACTGTAGTTTGATTAGAAGAATTAGATTTCGTTTTTGAACATTCATGGTAAAATCGCACACACAAAGAAACTACAAGAAGCATAACAGACAGTGATGAAAATCTTTCTAGAAATTGTAAATCAGGTACCTCAGGATGTTCGTTTAGATTACATATCTCGGAAAATGTAATTTGCTTGGTGATATGTGAAGGCAAATCTACATGATAAAGAGATGTGTTGGATTTAGTCCTGACCTTGGTCGTTACAGATTTCTTTAACTCTGCATGATGAGGACTATAATAAAGTTTTGCAATGGTACTTAAAGGGTTCTGAATGAGTTTTATATGACTCAAGTCTATGTACTCTTGGAGGCATTGAACAAATTCTGCTCGTAAAACAGAATTACTTGAAGGTTTAGATTCAAGTCTATGATGTTGTGAAAGTGAAAGAACACGAGAATCGCGTATCGGAGGCGTATTCCTTTTGAATGGAAGAGATAAGGTGAATTTATCAGTAGAATATCTCGAATGTGTGTTTACAACAATTGATTTGCAAAGAACTTCCTCTTTGATGAGAGGCTTTGTCTCAGGAACAGACTCAAGTTTCGGAAACTTTTGTAGTTGCATGTTTGTAGGTATGCAATTAGTAATTTTTGGCAAAACAAGCGCTTTAATGAAACGTTTGGGTTCCGATCTATTGTATGGTGTTATTTCGCTCGTCACATAACCGCGAGGCTTATTATCTTTGTAACCTATACCTGTAACAGTTGCGCTTGGAGAAGTTCGAAATCGTTTGAGACCGAGTGGTTGAGCACAAGACTCGGTAATCGAAGTTGCCTGTGATCCCTGGTCATCTAGTGCACGAATAATATTTGGATGTTGAGAATTCGAATTGATTTCATTTATATTGATTAACGATGTGGTTGGAAGAACCGTTGAATAATTTAAAGAATTTTCTGGATACTGAGGAACTTCAGTGAGTAAATTATGCGTTGAATTATTGTTGTTTTCGTGAACGGACGTGTGATGGCGCTGTGAGCAAATTCTACAGCTGTATCTAGAAAAACAAGTACCAGATTCGTGCCCTTTTAATAAGCAATTCACGCAAATTTTGTTTGCTTTAATAAACTGTAAGCGTTCTTTTAAATCTAATTTATTGAACGAATCACATTTACTCAATATATGAACTTCATCATTACAGTAGCAACAAGTGCGTTTAGTATTATCAGAAGAACTGTGAAAAGTAACGCTCTGAGTAGGACGTGCAGTATTTGCATTGTAATTATTTTTGGTATCAGGTAGTGCATGAGAGAACGCAGGACGAATAGAAGTAGTAGATTGGCGCGAGGAACTGGACGCGGTTGCAACGGGTGTAATGTCCTTAGCAGCTGACATCACTTCTAACGCGGAAAGTTCCTTGTCAGGAAAATGTAGCAAGTCACTGGCAGGCGGAATCTCGCTTGACGATTTTAACAACAATTCAAAACGTCTGCGACTACTGGGAGTTTGTTGTACGTATTTATCATTGACGGGTGGTGCATCAAAAATCTTGTTAAAGTGTTTAGTAGCAATTATGCTTTTATTTTCGTAACGATTTATTAAGATTTGTAAAGCGTTTGTATAGTTTGAATCAGTTACCGGAATTGATTTTATAAGGTTCAATGGTTCATCACGTAATGACAACAACAAATACCTAAAACGTTGAACATCCGACAACTCATCATCATGAACTAAAGATTTGAATAGGTCAAAGAATGCAATCCATTGAGTTACATCGCCGCTGAATGTAGGTAGCAAAATCGTAGGTAACTTTTTCTTCGATGGATGACTATGGCATAAAGGAGATGTTACATTGGCCATACTATTTTTTCTAATATTAACTTTTAAATTGTCCAATGCAATTTGAACGACATAGTATAAGTTATCAAATTTATCACGAATAGCTAATTGATCTTCTTGGTTAAACTCACCCTTTTTTGCTAAATGTTTTTCAATTTTACCTTGAACAGCATGAAATTGTTTTTTAATTATATTTAAGTCCCTTGAACGAACTCTAAACTCTGCTTCATTATCAATGCAATCAGCCATGCGTTGAATACTATTTAGAGAAACTTCTCTTTCAAACATTAATTGAACTAGTTCCATTTTGAGAGAAAAAAAAAAATAATAATTTATAGAAATAGGCAGAATGTAAGAAAATTGGTGTAAATATGTAGCACGCAAATGCTTAAGGTGTTATATTAGTACGAAAATACGAATATAACGTATGTAAGAATTGTATGTCTGTATGTAGCACGTAAATGCTTGAATTGTTATATTAGTACGAAAATACGAATATAACCTATGTAAGAATTGTATGTCTGTATGTAGCACGTAAATGCTTGAATTGTTATATTCGTACGAAAATACGAATATAACGTATGTAAAGGTGTATATATATAAAGCACGAAAATGCTTGAATGTTTGTCAAATTAGTACGAAAATACCAATATAACGTATGTAATAGATGTATGTGTAAATAGCACGAAAATGCTTGAATTTTTGTTATATTAGTACGAAGATACCAATACAACGTATGTAAAAGTTGTATGTATATATAGCACGAAAATGCTAGAATTTTTGTTATATTAGTACGAAAATACCAATACAACGTATGTAAAAGTTGTATGTATGTTTATGTAATTAGCACGTAGTGCCTGGATATGAAAGTAGTATGTATTTTGTTATATTAGTACGAAGATACCAATATAACGTATGAAATAGTTGTATGTATATGTTTATGTAATTAGCATGTAATGCCTGGGTATGAAAGTAGTATGTATTAATATAAATTACGCGTTACAGTACGAAGATACTGCTCGTTTCATTCGAAGAAATAAAACAAGGCGTAACTTATAGTAATTAGTATGGAAATGTTATTGCCTTATTAAAGCAAAGTATGGAAAATGGATTAAGCGTGAAAATGCTATTTGTCACGTTCGAAAAAACGATGACAAACCGTTCATATGAAGAAATGAATATCGGAATAATGAAAGTATATGTAACCGACCGGTGTGTATGCTCCCTTATAGAACTGCACTGGCGGACGCGTGGCGATACGATGTATTCGACGTAAAAAATTATAAATCTAAATAGCGAAATACGTTATAATCTTCTGAAATATTTATTGAAATAGTTAGAATAACTAAATAGAACACTGTACGCATAAGTATTTCGTAGAAATAATACGTAATTTATGAGAAATAACGAACAATATGGTTGGTATCGTAGGTAGGTACGAACGATGGACGAAGGATTACTATGATGATATTATGATTTTACGATTGAAATAAGATGAATTAATGAGTGCCAGCACAAATACACAAAAGCCGCGGTAATTTAATGATCCGGTTCGAAGGAAATATGTTGTGGAAAGTTACTTGTTTGGCCTGAAGGGCGAATGCATCACCACTTACCGGTGATGGCTCCAGCTGTCTTGTATGGGGTACCCCAATCTTCTTAGGTCTTCAGCTCCATAGGCCTTCGGTGATTTCGTGTTTTGGCTGGCTGTTTGAGAAAAGGCACTCGCGCCGCACCGAATTGATGAGATGAAAGAGGGGCGGATACGCGTCGGTTACGAATATATTATGTGTGTCGAACGTGGGCCGTCCGTGAAAGGGTCGGATGACGACTGACATTTGAATTGAATTGAATTTGAACTGAAGTAGGCGCTATGGGCGCGTTCGGTGAAGATGCATTCGCTTATATAAAGTTAATTAGAATTTTGAAAAGAAAATAAAAAACGTAGGTATTTGTGCTTGCACTTATAATAATAAAAATGCGTAATAATAAAAAATGAACTTTCTACGGAACAGTACCTACGTAATGGCGATATTTAAAATAAAGTTAAAAATACCTTTTTGTCTCCACCGATGTTCAAATATCCAAAGTGTGAGAGGAACAGCCTTGCAGTCTGGAACTCGGTCACAGGTTCGGGCGGGACGTATTCTTCGGGCATCTAATTAGAAAAGAAACAACATAACATGATTCTATTGTATTCTGTTCTGCAGTGTTTCCACTTTATTTGTGTCTCAGTTATGTCTTAAAATGAGCATCTTATTATTAGTATTTAATTCGATGCCTTAACATGGGTAGCCTAAGTATGTCATGCTCACTTAAACATTTCTGTGGTGGTGTCGTGTGGTGCGGGTTGTTACGTTCCCTCAAATATGGTTGAGCGAAGCAATGGCTGGATCATGTGTCATGCTCGTGAACGGGTGCCGCCAACGGGAATGGGTCTGCTTTGTCTACCCATGTTAACATGTGTTAGGTTGTGGTAGGTGTGCATTTTTGAAACTTCTGTGTGGAAACATTGTGTGCATAGCCTAGTTTTTTTAACAATTGTAAAAAAAAAAAATTTTTTTTGAAAAGAGCAACTGCTGAGTTTCTTGCCGGCTCTTTTCAGCAGAATCTGCATTCCGAACCGGTGGTAGATTTGTGACGTTTCATAGGCGCTACAAGTTGGCCTACATGAAATAAATAAATTTTGGTTTGATTTTTTTGAAAAATTTTTACTGGTATAAATTTTGGCAAAGTGGTTTCGAATCGTCAATTGAATCTACTCAGTGGTTCTAATGACAAGTCACAACTCTAGCACAGGTTTGGGAAGATTCTTTTTTCACCAGACAAACTAGCTACTCACGACGTTATCCTCGCTGTCCCGCACTTTTTTCTCGATGGCGGCCTGCTGTTCCAGCAGCTTGAACAGCGTGGGCGCTTCCGGGTCGTTCAGCTGCCGCAGCACTGCGTCTAGTGTGGGAAACGCTGCGTCCCTGGGAACCAAACAACGACATGTTAGAACAGCATTCATTCATTCATCTTAACCCATCATCATTAATCTATGAAATCATCAATTTAATGAGCTATTTTCGGAAAATTACATTTTTCTTCTCTCTCTCTATACGTCACTAGCTATACGTCAGTCGGTTTTTGGTATGTTTCTGTTTAAAAATTATAACCTATCGTTCTTGCTTTCGTATGCTGCTATACCCGATTGTTCTGTTGTCGGATTATAATTATGTAATAAGTGCTAAAGTTTCATTAGAGTTAAGATTTAAGTATTATATAATATCTGTATTAACTTTCATCTTTTATAACACTGTATGTTTGCTTAAAAAAAATAAAAAAAATAGAGGTAGGTCAATTATAGAAGTCGGTGCACCATTATTGGTTTCAGACACTCGTATGTCAAATGTGGCGCTTCAAATTGATCCATAAAATGAAGCTGTCATTTGTATAGGGACAGTAGTGGTCTCGTGTCACTCACACGGCGCAGGGCGGCGCGGCGGGCAGCGGCAGGCAGGCGGGCGCGGCGCGCGGCGGCGGCTCCAGCATGGGCACGGGGCGGGGGCACGCCGCGGCGCCGCGCGTCGCGCACCGCGGGGCGCCGCGGCTGCTGAGCGACCACGCGAAGCGGCCCCAGCCGCAGCGGATTATCACTGCACACCAATTTAATACGTGACTCAATTTTCCTCATGAAATAGGATTCATGGATTATAAAAAACGCATTTATTTTGAGCGAAATCGATATTTACTTTGATAAAATAAAACTATAAAATACAGCAATCCGCCATATTGGATTGAACTCCAATCAGAGCGATACATCACATCTATCTACCAACATTGACAAACACATAGAAGTGACGTCACGAACGACGCCATGACACTTTTGAGAACATTACGGAGAACTCTAACACGTGCAGGTTTCCTCACGATATTTTTCTTAAATCGGGCGGTGTCTTAACAACTAGGCTATCATTACTTTCCATAGAGTCAGGTACGTATTCATAATATTAGTATGGATGGAGTTTCCTTGGGTACTAAGAATCTTACCAACAATAGTGGGCTGCGGTTCCTGACTATTCGCGAGAGGCTCTTCCAATAGAGACAGCAGCGTGTTACCGTCGGCAACGAAATGCCGCAGCTTCCCGTGCCCCAACGCTGATAGCCAGCGCTCGTCCAGTCTGCACCACTTGCCACCGTCGCTCGTTCCTACCTGAGTCCAAGAGTTATTGAAACTACACGTTTTAAAAGTACTTCTTTATTTTTCTGCAGCTCTGGTAGCTATTACCATTTAGTCTAAGATCCCGCTATACAACGACCTTCACCGAGATGCTTATTTAATGAGACGTATTTTTTATGTTATTAAATATGCCAATAAATATATCCTATATGGGTTGCCTAACAAATTTCAGTCCAGAGTATTTTTAATTAATAATTTAAAAAAAAATTTTTTTTAAACATTGCACCGGTGTGATTATTAAATAAATTTGATACCAATCGAAAGTTTGAAGCGCATAGAATATGCAAACGTTAGGTTGCCTATTTTTTTCCGGTCACAACCACGGGTTGCCAGGTGTAAACAGGTAAATCTATACCTACTAGCATTTTGCAACGGTCTGATTATTGAATCAAACTAAGATAAAATGAAAGATTATTTCATAAGGAACACGGTGGTATAGGGTTGCCTGCGAAAAATCAGTCCCGAATTACGGTTGTCGAATTTTAAATAATAATAAAATATCGCTGCGAGTGAATGTGTGTGATAGAGAGGTCCCAGACCAACCATCCCATGCGGTAGAAAAGGACGCAGCGTAGCAGCTGTTTAAAGTCGTGTAAAAATTACACGGCAGCATTTTACAACAAAGGGAAAGTAAAACCTTTTCAGCTATTTTCAAAAAATGAAAAATATCAAACAGTTTTTGCGTCATTAACAGATGCTGCTGATATTTTCATTGATGAAAAAATGAAGACTGTGCAAGAATTTACGTCTAGTATGTATGGTATCAGGAACTGTACCAGTGTGAATGATGCGAGACATCGCATTTTTTTTGAAGAATTACTCTGCAAAAGAAGACAGCGAGCACTTTTTAAAAAAAATAAAAGGCTTCGACTCCAACTCATTTCCAAGCACAAATAGCATGCGCACTCTCCTTCTTTAAATGGGCGAACTTTAAACAGCTGCTACGCTGCGTCCTTTTCTACCGCATGGGATGGTTGGTCTGGGACCTCTCTCTCACACACATTCACTCGCAGCGATATTTTATTATTTAAAATTCGACAACCGTAATTCGGGACTGATTTTTCGCAGGCAACCCTATACCACCGTGTTCCTTATGAAATAATCTTTCATTTTATCTTAGTTTGATTCAATAATCAGACCGTTGCAAAATGCTAGTAGGTATAGATTTACCTGTTTACACCTGGCAACCCGTGGTTGTGACCGGAAAAAAATAGGCAACCTAACGTTTGCATATTCTATGCGCTTCAAACTTTCGATTGGTATCAAATTTATTTAATAATCACACCGGTGCAATGTTTAAAAAAAATTTTTTTTTAAATTATTAATTAAAAATACTCTGGACTGAAATTTGTTAGGCAACCCATATAGGATATATTTATTGGCATATTTAATAACATAAAAAATACGTCTCATTAAATAAGCATCTCGGTGAAGGTCGTTGTATAGCGGGATCCTATACTAATTCTGGTTTAGAATAAACCTCTTTGAAGCTGATCGCAGGCGAATAAATGCAACTGATGACCTGACCTCTGACCTCACACGGTAATGAGTGCAGTGGTCTTGTAAGTACGAGATTGGGAGTTTTTTCATAAAATATAAATTGCCTGTGGTCTTGAGGAAGAGCCATATTTGTATGGTTTAGTTACCTGTTCCAGTATTAACATCAACAGAGATTCAGCAGCATCTCTAACTCGCATCGAGACGGGCTTCAATTCCTTTTCATCCTTCATCTTGGGCGGTTCACCGGGCTTGCCTGCGAAATAGAAAAAAATATTCAGGATGGAATTTTTAAAGTTTTATTATGCGATTGTCTAGGCCGCCCGCACTGCACGCCGATGTAGTCGCAGATCCCACTCACCCTGGCTCTTGGAGCCCGAGATGCCCAGCTCGACGACCTCGAGCAGGGCGGCGAGGCAGTCGGGGTCGGCGAGCAGCGGCGCGCACAGCCACGACGCGAGGCACGTGTACGCGGCCACCACGCACGAGTGCAGGTCGCGCGAGTGCGCCTGCGGCGGCCGCCCGCACTGCACGCCGATGCAGATCCCACTCACCCTGGCCCTTGGAGCCCGAGATGCCCAGCTCGACGACCTCGAGCAGGGCGGCGAGGCAGTCGGGGTCGGCGAGCAGCGGCGCGCACAGCCACGACGCGAGGCACGTGTACGCGGCCACCACGCACGAGTGCAGGTCGCGCGAGTGCGCCTGCGGCGGCCGCCCGCACTGCACGCCGATGCAGATCCCACTCACCCTGGCCCTTGGAGCCCGAGATGCCCAGCTCGACGACCTCGAGCAGGGCGGCGAGGCAGTCGGGGTCGGCGAGCAGCGGCGCGCACAGCCACGACGCGAGGCACGTGTACGCGGCCACCACGCACGAGTGCAGGTCGCGCGAGTGCGCCTGCGGCGGCCGCCCGCACTGCACGCCGATGCAGATCCCACTCACCCTGGCTCTTGGAGCCCGAGATGCCCAGCTCGACGACCTCGAGCAGGGCGGCGAGGCAGTCGGGGTCGGCGAGCAGCGGCGCGCACAGCCACGACGCGAGGCACGTGTACGCGGCCACCACGCACGAGTGCAGGTCGCGCGAGTGCGCCTGCGGCGGCCGCCCGCACTGCACGCCGATGCAGATCCCACTCACCCTGGCTCTTGGAGCCCGAGATGCCCAGCTCGACGACCTCGAGCAGGGCGGCGAGGCAGTCGGGGTCGGCGAGCAGCGGCGCGCACAGCCACGACGCGAGGCACGTGTACGCGGCCACCACGCACGAGTGCAGGTCGCGCGAGTGCGCCTGCGGCGGCCGCCCGCACTGCACGCCGATGCAGATCCCACTCACCCTGGCTCTTGGAGCCCGAGATGCCCAGCTCGACGACCTCGAGCAGGGCGGCGAGGCAGTCGGGGTCGGCGAGCAGCGGCGCGCACAGCCACGACGCGAGGCACGTGTACGCGGCCACCACGCACGAGTGCAGGTCGCGCGAGTGCGCCTGCGGCGGCCGCCCGCACTGCACGCCGATGCAGATCCCACTCACCCTGGCTCTTGGAGCCCGAGATGCCCAGCTCGACGACCTCGAGCAGGGCGGCGAGGCAGTCGGGGTCGGCGAGCAGCGGCGCGCACAGCCACGACGCGAGGCACGTGTACGCGGCCACCACGCACGAGTGCAGGTCGCGCGAGTGCGCCTGCGGCGGCCGCCCGCACTGCACGCCGATGTAGTCGCAGATCCAGCGCACGGCGCGCTTGCGCTCGATCGCGTCTGTGGGCGTCAACCAACACGTATGTCATGCTAATATAACTCACCTTGCTCATTACAGGCAAGTTCTTCGGCCATATTACTGTCTTAGAACAACTACAAGATTTAAATACGATAAATAAATGGGCCATTTTTATCCCTAGTGCTATTTTGTATTATAAGGCCGCCACTTTACATACAACAAAATAAAACAAACAAACAGTATCTAACACTGTTGCACAAACAGCACTAACTTTACTTATTTCTAATATATATATATTTTTTATTTTTTTATTTTTTTATTTTTTTGCATTTATTCATATTATTATAATCAAGGCAAGCTAATAATAATTAAATATAATTAAATTTAGTTTATATTTAAAGTTAAAAAAAAAAAATCTTTTTTTTTTTTCAATTTAATTAACATTACATACAATTGGGCGGAGGATGTATTTTGGACAGCCCTAGCACAGACTACGGTCTAATTGGGCTGCCAATTACAATCACCAGCCACAAGTTTTAGTCTTTGGTCTAATGCTTTGGTCTTATGGTGTAAATTGTGTCACTTTTTTATTTTGTCTGTAAATAAATAAATAAATAAAAATAAATAAATAAAATAAAACCTAAAACCATGTCATGGCATGTCTTAAAAAAAACGATAAAAACTTCATTCAATCAGAATGTTTTAGGCTTAGATTATACCCAGATGGAATTATCTGCAATTAAATAGCATTATTTGTCAAATCAGGGCAGGCCGATAACATGGTGTACCAAAATATTTACATTCATAAAAAAAATCTCACCTATCATAAACTCTTGAAAGCGTGAAATGAAAACACAATCTAATTACATTTAATGTTCCATTTTAATTCCTATTACAGCAAAGTTTCCTTAGATACAAAATGGCTACTCACCTGGTTTGGAAGAGTGCAGTTTAGCGAGTCCTGAGAGGAGTTCCAACGCAGCTAAGGAGACTTGCAAATCCCCCTTCCACGAGGATATCAGCCGATGGCACACCAAGTACGTCGCGCGTACCACTAATGCCGCACCTATGATATTGCTTTACGATCGAATCAATAATCTAACACTTTCAGACAGTGAACAATTGCATCTACAAGACAGAAAACACAGAAGTTCACACAGGTCAAATAGGAAAGGACAGACTAGGGCATAAACAAGATAACAAATTACAGATTGAAATTAAATCTATAAAACATTGGAAAACCTTTTAAAATAACTGACCGTTTAGCCTATTCTCACACGGATAAATCAGTTTTAAACACCGATGCAACTCTTATGGCGTTGCTCATTTATTATTCTGTTGCTTTTGCGAGAACATGGTCCGTATGGAACACGAGATTGTAATTAAGTGCTAATGCAATAGGTCGCATCGGCGTTTAAAACTGGTTTTATATTAGTTGCACCGCGTGAGAATAGGCTAAATCTCTTTATCGGTCAAAATTAGTTGAGCAATTTTAATTTACAGGCAAATTGTGTCACGTCGCAGTATACATATTTAGTTGTAAGTAATTATTATTAAAGATGATATACTTATCGCGAAGGATTTCTGTAGTAAATCGCCAGAAAAGTTAAATACATACATAGAAAGAAAAGATGAGAACAAAAAAAGTTTAGCAAGCCGTAACAAGAACAGAAAATAAATTAAGAAGCTTCCACGTTGTGAGATTTTTTTTTTACATAAATTAACACAACGTGAAGGTTGATATTTGACAGAAAATATAAATCAAACCTCAATGCGAACTGCGTAATTGCGATACATGTTCATATTTCTATTGCAGCCATATTATTGTTGCAACGGGTTGAATCTTCAGGATTTAGACCCTATTCCACCATTGCCAAGAAAATTTTAACGGCCGAATAAAGACGGTTTGAAAATTGCCCATACAAAGGTAACAAAAGGACTTTAATCGTCGGATAAAGCTTACTGGACGATAGTGAAATAGGCCCTTAAAGAGTTTATCAAATTTTTTGATAAGACCACTACAATCAACTTAATCCTAAAAAAAAAATATTATACTTACTCGCGTTTCTTGTGGAAAAGAGGTGGGCTTGAGACTTAACTACATAATATTTAATTTAGGTGTATGTATAACCAAATTGGCAAATTAGTTAGATAGTCACTATTAGATTTTACTGAAAATCTAGCTGGGTTCTGTCAAATATCAACTGTAGGAATAGCAAAATAAAGTCGAAATTACCGAAAACAGGCGAAGATGGGTCTAGCTCCCTAACGTCGGCTGCGAAGTCATCTTGCGAGCCTTCCGCGCTCGCCGGCCCACTGCTGTCCGACCGCGCTAAAACACCCCCCACAATATAACGACCAGAAAGAGCTGAATGGACTCTTTAATTTCGTCGCATTATGTTTAGAATAGGCATGATGACAGTAACCAAGGATCAATGAAATTATGAATTTTCCTCATGAAATAGGATTCACGGATTAAAAAAGACCTATTTATTTTTCTATTTTAAGCGAGATATTTATTTTGATAAAATAAAACTATAAAGTACAACAGCGATCCGCCATATTGGATTGAAAACCAATCAGAGCGATACGCCACATCTACAACTACTATGAAAAAACAGAAATGACGTCATGAACGACGCCATGACACCTCGAGCGTTTTTGCGTGAATTTGAAAACTTAAAATTGAAATGGCAATTTTATCTACCAAACCTTATTTTTTGCTGAAATGAGATATTTTTTCGAAATTGTAGATACTTCCGAACATTACCTAACAGTTTTCAAAATCGGTCATCATGCCTATTTGCCGTATTATATTTAGAATTCACTAATAAGCCCCGCCTTATACATCTTTTTTTTTATATGTACATTATACGCTTGACCACTGTCACACCTGATGGAAAGTGATGATGTGGTGTAAAGTGTAACGCGTTAGCCAAGAAGAAGCCTATTCAACCTTGATCTGGTATCAGAATTGGATGTCCTGGTTGCTAACTCCAGGCTTTTGGCCTCAAATGAAGGGCGGCATTATTAAAATTGGGCTATTTTAGCCTTTATTTAAGGATTTATAGAAAAAAGACTAAATTTCAAATAATTCTTTCTAATTCTATGTTTTTGAAACGGTCCCTTGTAAAATTCATCCTTTCCAGGTTCCTAAGTTTGTCATAGATGTGCCGATATACGAGTATTATCCATAGTATGGACACAAAATTTTGACCCATTTTGAAGTGATATTTTATGGCGTAGCAAACTAAAATGTAGCTTGTGCGTGATAAAAAATTTTGATGTCTCGTGTCATGTAACTACAGTGTGTTTAGCTGTGATTTTGATGCAATGATGTTCAAATAATTCTGTTGTAGTACTTATACGTATATACTAGAAAGCTGATAAAATGGTTAAATCTAGATTCTCTTTTTAAAAAGCTTCATAAATATTGGAAGCAATAGTTCTTCTGATTTACCTTTCTTTTTAATCTTAGAGCTATTTTAGATTTGTTACAGTATTTTTATTCGCTTTTCTTATAAAGGCGGTGGCACATCTCTGCGACGAAACCCAAGCAGCGGAAAGGAAGGACAACAAAATGGTGTTAATATGCGATGTAACAATAGCGAAACCAAAGCGAAACTTCCTAATCTAACGCAGAAGTACGTTCATCTATCTTTTTCCACTGCTATGGTTTCGCTGAGCAGATACCAGCTATTGCCATCAGGAATTTTTAAGCTATTTGTCAGCACCACATAGGTGGTTAAAGTACTTACCTCTGCAATATCTTAATCTCATTGTTCTCTTCCTTAGCTTCGTACATGTCCTTGCTATTTCGCTCATTTGCGACAAGGGTGACATAATTCAAAATTCACCAATTTTAGTGTCGAAAATTTATACTTTTTGCTATAAAAACAATATTACGCTATAGTTTGATTTTTAATTGCGTGGAATTCTTACGTATCTTAATGTTACCAGAGACTTAAAAAGACCCTCAAAAAAGATATTAAATTTAAACTTAGAAAAATAAATATCAATTGCCGCACATAGATATTTATGACAAATGCCTGACAGATAGTTTGGGGTAAAATCGAACTACAGGTAATACTGTTTTTCATACAAATAACTCGCTCTATTTATAAAATAACAAGTGTCAGAATTTCACCGAATTAAAAATCAGACTGCGAGAGAGAATTCTCTCATCGTCGATTTTGAATGATGTCTCCCTTGTTGCAAATGAGCGATTTGCCGTTAGGTTAGATACCTTTGTAGTCGGAGGCGTGCGAGACGGAGGAGGCGGGCGGCGCGCTGGGCGTGCAGGCGTTGTGGCGCACGCACAGGTACAGCGCGCTCAGCAGCGGCACGGCCAGCGCCTCCGAGCCCTCCGCCTGCACGGCCGACACGCACACCAGCGACAGCCGCCCGCGCGCGAACTCGCCCAGCGACATGCCGCCGCTGCCACAACACGGATCATCACCAACTGAGCGATGTGCTGTTAGGTTAGATACCTTTGTAGTCGGAGGCGTGCGAGACGGAGGAGGCGGGCGGCGCGCTGGGCGTGCAGGCGTTGTGGCGCACGCACAGGTACAGCGCGCTCAGCAGCGGCACGGCCAGCGCCTCCGAGCCCTCCGCCTGCACGGCCGACACGCACACCAGCGACAGCCGCCCGCGCGCGAACTCGCCCAGCGACATGCCGCCGCTGCCACAACACGGATCATCACCAACTGAGCGATGTGCTGTTAGGTTAGATACCTTTGTAGTCGGAGGCGTGCGAGACGGAGGAGGCGGGCGGCGCGCTGGGCGTGCAGGCGTTGTGGCGCACGCACAGGTACAGCGCGCTCAGCAGCGGCACGGCCAGCGCCTCCGAGCCCTCCGCCTGCACGGCCGACACGCACACCAGCGACAGCCGCCCGCGCGCGAACTCGCCCAGCGACATGCCGCCGCTGCCACAACACGGATCATCACCAACTGAGCGATGTGCTGTTAGGTTAGATACCTTTGTAGTCGGAGGCGTGCGAGACGGAGGAGGCGGGCGGCGCGCTGGGCGTGCAGGCGTTGTGGCGCACGCACAGGTACAGCGCGCTCAGCAGCGGCACGGCCAGCGCCTCCGAGCCCTCCGCCTGCACGGCCGACACGCACACCAGCGACAGCCGCCCGCGCGCGAACTCGCCCAGCGACATGCCGCCGCTGCCACAACACGGATCATCACCAACTGAGCGATGTGCTGTTAGGTTAGATACCTTTGTAGTCGGAGGCGTGCGAGACGGAGGAGGCGGGCGGCGCGCTGGGCGTGCAGGCGTTGTGGCGCACGCACAGGTACAGCGCGCTCAGCAGCGGCACGGCCAGCGCCTCCGAGCCCTCCGCCTGCACGGCCGACACGCACACTAGCGACAGCCGCCCGCGCGCGAACTCGCCCAGCGACATGCCGCCGCTGCCACAACACGGATCATCACCAACTGAGCGATGTGCTGTTAGGTTAGATACCTTTGTAGTCGGAGGCGTGCGAGACGGAGGAGGCGGGCGGCGCGCTGGGCGTGCAGGCGTTGTGGCGCACGCACAGGTACAGCGCGCTCAGCAGCGGCACGGCCAGCGCCTCCGAGCCCTCCGCCTGCACGGCCGACACGCACACCAGCGACAGCCGCCCGCGCGCGAACTCGCCCAGCGACATGCCGCCGCTGCCACAACACGGATCATCACCAACTGAGCGATGTGCTGTTAGGTTAGATACCTTTGTAGTCGGAGGCGTGCGAGACGGAGGAGGCGGGCGGCGCGCTGGGCGTGCAGGCGTTGTGGCGCACGCACAGGTACAGCGCGCTCAGCAGCGGCACGGCCAGCGCCTCCGAGCCCTCCGCCTGCACGGCCGACACGCACACCAGCGACAGCCGCCCGCGCGCGAACTCGCCCAGCGACATGCCGCCGCTGCCACAACACGGATCATCACCAACTGAGCGATGTGCTGTTAGGTTAGATACCTTTGTAGTCGGAGGCGTGCGAGACGGAGGAGGCGGGCGGCGCGCTGGGCGTGCAGGCGTTGTGGCGCACGCACAGGTACAGCGCGCTCAGCAGCGGCACGGCCAGCGCCTCCGAGCCCTCCGCCTGCACGGCCGACACGCACACCAGCGACAGCCGCCCGCGCGCGAACTCGCCCAGCGACATGCCGCCGCTGCCACAACACGGATCATCACCAACTGAGCGATGTGCTGTTAGGTTAGATACCTTTGTAGTCGGAGGCGTGCGAGACGGAGGAGGCGGGCGGCGCGCTGGGCGTGCAGGCGTTGTGGCGCACGCACAGGTACAGCGCGCTCAGCAGCGGCACGGCCAGCGCCTCCGAGCCCTCCGCCTGCACGGCCGACACGCACACCAGCGACAGCCGCCCGCGCGCGAACTCGCCCAGCGACATGCCGCCGCTGCCACAACACGGATCATCACCAACTGAGCGATGTGCTGTTAGGTTAGATACCTTTGTAGTCGGAGGCGTGCGAGACGGAGGAGGCGGGCGGCGCGCTGGGCGTGCAGGCGTTGTGGCGCACGCACAGGTACAGCGCGCTCAGCAGCGGCACGGCCAGCGCCTCCGAGCCCTCCGCCTGCACGGCCGACACGCACACCAGCGACAGCCGCCCGCGCGCGAACTCGCCCAGCGACATGCCGCCGCTGCCACAACACGGATCATCACCAACTGAGCGATGTGCTGTTAGGTTAGATACCTTTGTAGTCGGAGGCGTGCGAGACGGAGGAGGCGGGCGGCGCGCTGGGCGTGCAGGCGTTGTGGCGCACGCACAGGTACAGCGCGCTCAGCAGCGGCACGGCCAGCGCCTCCGAGCCCTCCGCCTGCACGGCCGACACGCACACCAGCGACAGCCGCCCGCGCGCGAACTCGCCCAGCGACATGCCGCCGCTGCCACAACACGGATCATCACCGACAGATCTCTATTTTTTTTATAAAAAGGATATCTGCCAAACTGAAGTTGACTGATATCCTCCTCTCCTCCAAATAAGGGAAAGCTTGTCCTAGGAGTGGGTACGACAACGGTGCGGTTCGAACCGACCGGTTTGAAGCGCAGTACACCGAGTTTGTAAATGCGGACTTTACACACCCTTGGGAACATTATGGAGAATTTTCACGTAATTTGGACAGAATATTACACCAATCTTGAGAAATGAGGGAACTTACTACTCATTGCATCCAGGAAACTCCGGGACGGCCAGCCCCTTATAATGGTATGGGAAGGCGACCAAAGACAACAGAAGACTGATAGCAGCCTTGCGCAGTTCCCGCTTGTCTATGGGACCGCATTCCAACTTTGGCTCCCGCTCGGAAAGGATGCGGTCCAGGGCAGTTATGAAGTCTGGTACGAGCACCAGCACGCCGTCTAGATCCAACCTGTAAATGTGTTTTATCACACTAATATTATAAAGGCGAAGTGAGTTTGTGTGTGTATGTTTGTTACTCCTTCACGCCATAGCGAATGAACAGATTTCGCTAAAATTTGGAATGGAGATAGCTCATATCCAGAAATAACACGCATATATTTTATCCAAAAAAATCCCGCGGGACTTGAAAATGAAAAACCTTTCTATTAATAATGTACCTACAGCCGAATCCATTGATGTGATTTTTTGTATGGGAATTGTGTGAGATTCTACTATCGTCAACCTCACCCCATTAAACTTCCATTTCTTCATCCATTGTCTTTCGTCTCATCTCCCATCCGTAAACGAAAAAGAATACGTTACAGTACCTAAATATATCAGCAGCGTCTAAAACGACAGCGGCCGCGGTGGCGGGGTCGCGCAGGCCGCGCTGCAGCGCGGCGTAGGTGCGCGCGAGGTAGGGCGCCAGCACCTCCTCGCGGCACTGCTTCGAGCAGACCACCCGGCACAGCGTGCCCAGCGCCACCGCGCGCCCTGACACCCATGCACTTATTAGTTCACATCAAAATAATTAATTTTTCCTCCACGTCAAGTTGGCCGTCGGCCACCGTTACAAAATGACGTCATGCTGTACCGTTGACTAGAATAGTACATTATGGTACAAGTGTGAAATGTTGGTGATTGCCGCTGAGGCGCCATTGAGACCCGAGCCGTTAGGTGAGGGTCTTAAGATAGCCGAGGACGGTAATCATCAATACACACGTGTATCATACGACGTTTTTCAACACACTTGTGAAGAAAATAATATTAAAATAGTACATTATGGTACAAAACAGGAAAACGAGATGTGAAATTTTTTTCGCAATATGGCGGGAAAAATTAATCAGTTTTCCTATGCGCGCGCAGCTTACTTTTTTTTTTAATTTATTTACGGCCTGGATTCTAGTCCTTTGAGGCCTTCACGCATCTTACAATGGCGATGGGCCATAGACTAAAAGAATGAGGTTTATTTTTTTTTTGGCTTTTCGCGGATAGCGTTTTAGCCACGTACAAAATGGGGAATTTCAAGTATTATTTATTACAGAAAAAACAAAAGTTATATTTGAGTGAAAGTTTTATTTATTAAACACGTACAAATTGAAATTGTCTATTTAAATACGAAGTTGCATGAAATGAGCAAGCAATAGGTACATTAATTTATTTGTACTATTGAAGGCGATCTTTTTTGTGTAGAAACTTTTTAAGAACAAAGGAACTCAACCAATAAATTAAAAAAAAAAAAACTCTATAACTCACTTGTGAATAATAGTAATGAAAAAGTCATAGTTTGATTATAGGTGTCATTATGTGCCTAATTGCGGTGAATTTGGAGCCACTTTATGAGCAAGTGTGTTGAAAAAATAATAATTGTATTTTTTACTGTAATCACAACTTTGACGGAAGTTTTCTTCTCTGGCAATACTTTTCACGGCAATGACATCTTGAAAGTCTAAAGGCGTAATTTTTAATTTCTAATTTTTTAAAATTATCGAATAAAACTAAATGTTTGTCAAATACCTGCTTGATAGCTGATCATATTGAGTTTTTGTGTAGCTTCAGTTAGTGAAGGTGGAGGCGGCGTGCCCTCTGCCCTTTCTGCAAATACACACTAAATAATATAACACTAGGTACAGCTAATAAGGTATAGATAATGAGAGACTATGTATGATGGATGATTCGATTATGAATGACTACGAAGATCGCGCGCGACCGAAAAGCCATAGATAAATAAAAGCAATATGAAACTCACGCGGAATATTACTAGCCGGCGTTGTCCCCACCAGAGCCGCTTCGAACAGCCATTCACCGAACAGATGGAAGATGGAGTTTACCTTCGGCCGCAGCGGCGTCAATGGCGGCTTTTCCGTGTCGCCCACTGCAAATAAAACGTTTTTGATTATATTTATAAGATGGACATTAACTTTGATTTGTAGGTATACCCTATTTTTATCTTTCACTAGTTGATGATAATAGGATTAAATTAATTATGAACTTCGTTCGGGTACTAGTAGAAGAACAACATTGTGGTCACATTTGTATCCACAGCATTGAGCTGAGCTAGGCCCTTTCATTGGCATGACACTTAGTACGCTAGTTAAGTTGGATTTTAAGGGGGGGGTAAGGTATTAAAATTTATTTCTTTCGATTTTTTTTTTATTTTTCTAATTGAATGCATAATATCTCAAGAAGATTGTGTTAAAATTTCAAGTCGATCGGGGCAAAATTGACGAAGTTATGAGTATTTCAGCGTCCGTTGCCAGCCTGAGGTTTTACAGCCCCACCCGGCTCAAACGGGCCTGTTCAGGTAAAATCGAGTATATTCGAGGCATGATCTATGCATCAGTTAGACGCTGTATGCTGTGCTGAGCAGTAACAAGTGACGGACCTGGCACCAACGACTCTGTGTGAGTATAAAAAAATTTTCGAATTTTATCTTGAATACTTCAGTACGCAAACTTTAAAGCGTTTTTCTGAGACTTGTCATTTTTGAAGTCCGTGCCCACCATAACTAAAAATCTACTGGACCAATCGTTTTGAAATTTTGCACAGTGTTTCTTCACATAATTCTCCAGGTATTGTCGAGAGCTTTTTTTTTTTCAATAATTATCATTTTTTTTACAACAGCAAATAAGCCGTTTTTTTTACCGAAAATCTGGTTTTTGGCTTCCAAGTGCTACGAAAAATCGAAAAATCGAAATAAAAAAAAACCCTCTCGTGAATACCTCGACAAACATCTCCTTTAACGAATGCATTTTGATTTTTTTATTTCAGATGATTTGGTTGCGAGTTATGATGGGCACCGCAAAACAACTTTTTCTCGAGGCGCCTCCGGAAATTTACTGTCACTCGCTCAATTTTTGATATTTTGCAATGAAAATTTAGGAGAATATTGTTCTAATGTTACATTATCATATATGGATCGACTGAATAAACTAAAACCATCTGTATTGCCAAAAAAAAAATCTTGAAAACATGCCTTTTTTTTGCCGAATTAACCTTACCCCCCCCTTAAGTAACTCTGTATATATGTAAGTATCCAGCGACTCCTTGCGACTCGTTTGATGTCGTCCAAAATTCTTTAGCCTGAAGATTAAAGTCATCGAAAGTTGCAAGTGATGACTTAGGGATCCGAAACATGGTCGCTAACTATGGGCCTCATAAGAAGGCTCAGGATCACTCAGCGGGCGATGGAGAGAGCTATTTTCGGAGTATCCCTGCGAGATCAAATCAGAAATGAGGAGATTCCTGGGAGAATCAAAGTCACCGTTATAGCTCAACGAATCGCCAAATTGAAATGGAAATGGGTGAGGCACACAGTTCGAAGACCTGATGGTCGTTGCAATCCCAAGCTGGATTGGCGGCCCTGGCGATTGGCGAAGCACAGTGTTAGCAGACCCGCCACTGGACTAAATAAACCAGAACTATACCAAGAAGAAAACCTTACCTTGAGACGTGATAGAATTTGGTGGTGTAGTTGGTACGACGCTCGATGGTCGGCTACTTGATAGTCCTATTAGGGATGAGCGCGGCGTACCTAGAACATATTACGTACCATTAACGTCACTGACCTCTTTGTTACTAGTACAGGCAGGCTTTAGGTGAAACTACTCGTACTTGAATATCGAAATGTACGTGTAATATACGAAACTACTTGAATATGGAATATACCATTTTGGCGATGATTGCACAGCAAAATTTAAAATGGAAGTGTACGATACTAATGTGATAAATTATTTTGGTAAATCAAAATGTTAGGCGAGCGAAATAGCTACATAGACAGAACACGTATATCCACTAGATATAAAACTCTAATGGAACTTTTTTTGATATCAACTATGCGTTTTGTCTTTACAAAAGTTTATCTCCTAACGGATTAACGCACAGTTGATCTCAACTTGGAAAGTTATACAAAGCTCAGTCCCTGGCGTAATATGATTGCGTAATATGGCGTAATTTACAATAACCGGTCAAAGCGGACGAAGGGTTCCGTGCCAAAAAACGCCGAAAAAATACGTTTCTAGGGGAGCCCACTTTAATTTATTTTTATTATTTGTTGTTATAACGGCAATAAAAGTACATATTTTCTAAAAATTTCAACTGTTTACAGATCATGAGATATAAACCGCTGACAGACAGACAGACGGACGGAGCGATGAGGCTTTGAAATAGGCTCGCGTTGGCAACACTTTGAGTACGGAACTCTAAAAACGATAAGTTAGATTGAAATATTAAAAAAAAAATTTAAACATAATATGTTGCGTTAAGGAAGGAGGTATTTAATTTACAAAAGGAAACCTTCACTTATCTACCTACGAAAACCAACAGTAAACTATGCAAGATGCAGAAAAGGCATAGAGCTTTGCGCAATAAAATTAAACCAAAAAGGAATTAACTAAGTATCTACGTCATACGTCATCACGATAACTAAAATATTAGCCCAAACTAAAACCGTTAAATATTTACACACAAAAAGGAACAAAATTTTAGTCAAGCATTAACAAGTATTGTGAAATTGAATAGCGTGTGTATTTTTATCTCATAACTTGAATTTAGCGTTCCTTTCAAGTTGACCCTCTACCATCTTAAGACTTTATCGTCACTAACCATCAGGTGAGATCGCGGTCATGGGCCAGAGCTGGGAAAAGAACTGATAATTCCTGAACGGCTTAACAGGTTCCCATCAAGCATAGCTCAGAAACGTCCCGATTAAACCAGCCTTTGAATAAAAACTTATGTCTTATAACACTGCTTTTTTGGCTAAACAAGCACTGCTTCTTTCATTAACAGAGGTCCAAGGTGTTGGCTGAATACAGGCGACACAAGACCGAGACCTGTGGAAGCAGCGAATGTTTATCGGTTGATAAAGATGCGAAGAATGGCATCGGGTAAAATTATTGGTATAAAAATTTTAATGGCACTATCTCGTAAGCTTCCTCTGACGATAAATAAAAACACTCAAATCGGTCTAGAAATCCCGGAGAAAGTCTGTTAAAAATACAACGCTATTCACCCCCACATATAAATTCAACAATCCATACTTTTCTCAGGCGGCTTGTCCCGTGGCCTCGTAGTGCTGAAGGACTTGGCGAGACGGCGGTGCGCCGGGGGGGTCACCTCCCCCTCATCAGCACCCCCCGGGGTGTTGGCGCCCCCCGGCAGCGCGCCCGCGCCGGCGCTCTCCGCGAGCCAGCGCTCCGTGCTGCGCCCTGCCACTCCACACGCTCAAGCCCACACCACACCACTAATCCGCTACGGCTACGCTATCGTTTCTCGACCTCTTTATTATCACCTCCAATGGTTCAAGCCCATGGAAGTAGTATCGACTAAAGCATGGAACCCTGACTAACATAAAAACTGAGTACACCTATATTTTGTACATTTTTTGTTCATTACCATCACTCATATGTGAGTGAAACAAAACATCGCCCTATATGTTTATTCGATTATTTATCAACTAATCACTAAGTTCAAATTGTCAAATGACAACTTACACCATTCGTCTTTTAGGTATACTGTTTGTAAAATATGTACCATATTCCTGGTCAAACTATACGTGTCGTTCCAGACTTTTGAATCTTGTCACATAATATTATCTCACTCGGAATTTTAGTGACAAACTACATAGACAATCTTACCATTTAATCAATCTTCCATGCTTTCGTCCCACTTCCATGGCTAAAACCATTGTTCTAAGGTTTCGCGATCTATCAAAAGGGTGCGCTCCTCGACTCATAAACTCAATGGGTTTCGAACACTTTTGTATGGAAGGTAGGTACTGACTAATCTTTAGAATCTGAATAAACCTAATTACGCAGGCCAAATGTAGATCGCGACCTCCAGGTTGAGAAACGATGCTCTACACTAACTACTAACTACCGGTAAAACCAACAACCTAGGACATACCATGAACTCTACACGGCAAGACCTCAGGGCTCATGGCAGGGCTATAGGTTTCCAAATCTTAAAATCAGTTATTTCGCGAACTACGATTGGTTGAAAAAAGTACAAGTCAATTATAGGCTCTCAGTAGGATACTTAAGGCATGTATTGAACTTGGCTCGTGCACCCAAAGAGTTTTTTGGCGATCAAAAACTTGAAAGGTCTCATGTGTAACTGGTCAGAGTTTATAAGTAAATCAAACAGTTCTTAAGGCAAGTTCATGGTAGGTCACTTGACTAGTCTTTGAAGTACGGCAATAGTTAAAGGTAATTTACCGAAACTAATATATTTGCAACAGCAATTCAGCTGTACAAAAGTAATACAATCTTTTTCCATAGGCATCATCATGGTTGCACTATAATTTTGAAAATGTACCAATTTTGTTTAGAGATTGTGTACAAACTAATGAACACCAATTTCCTACTGAACATTTAGTACCTTAATACAAAGGAAATAAAATTTATTAGAAATACATAATAATAATTGTATATTGGTTTATAGGTTGTACGTAAACTCTTATCGAAACTGACAGGTCTAAAAGTAGAGACTACTCGTAGACCTCTCTCTCTAGTAGGTCTCTTTCACAGTGTCCCCTAAAGAAAAAGAAGGCATTACTTTTGTTCAAGATAATTGGATGACCTTTGTTAAGGCTTCAACTATAACCATACTTCAATCAGAGTATTCAGAGAAAATATTTGAGTTTATATGAATAAATCCTAAACAGATATATAAATAATAGAGATACTTAATATGTTCTTATTATTTACGTAATATTCATGATCGTTTATTAGAAAAATCAAAAATGTTTTATTTAACAAAAAAATCGAGCACTTTTTATTATTTTGTATTCATGTGCAAACTCAAATATACCTCTCAATATGGACTTAGTTAATATTGGTAACACGTTATTTTTAAAGCATTTTAAGGGACTTTTTATAAGAAAACTAGTCAAAATGATTATTCGTTTAGAGTTTACTATTAATATAGAGAAGAATGCAGTAAGAGAAATCAGATCCTTATAAGGCACAAGGCACAAGGCATGTTAAATGATTGTGCTTTTCACCAGATTCTCATGTGTTTAATACATTATTAGGCTGTAATTATGGTATAACTATAATAATCTATTTTTCCATGGCTTTCTTTAAAGATAAACAAATTGTAGAAAATGTTTTTGAAGACCTGCGATCTTGATCGGGCGCTTACGACGTTCTCAAGTTAGGTTTTTAACTTGTGGGACGGTTTCACATCCTAAAGCGTACGCGTCTTACGTAACGTTTTGGAGAAATGCGTAACCTGCGATCTTAGTCGGGCGCTTACGACCTTCTCAAGTTAGGGTTTTATATTAACTTGTGGGACGGTTTCACGTCCTAAAGCGTACGCGTCTAACGTAACGTTTTGGAGAAATGCGTAACCTGCGATCTTGGTCGGGCGCTTACGACGTTCTCCAGTTAGGTTTTTAACTTGTGGCATGGTTTCACGTCCTAAGGCGTAAAAAAAGGCGTAAGCGTCTTACGTCTTCATGTTAAGAATCAGCTTGTTTACCTTTTAAGATAGTTACGGAAAAATAAGAGCATACATTCTGTCGTAACGTTACCTAGGAAAGCGTCGACATGCGCCGCCAAGCCGAGCATCGCGCGGTGGAAAATGTGGGCCAAAGACCCCACCCAGGCTTCGCGGCCTTCTTTACCCTCCTTGCCCTCTTCTGCTGTCATCCAGTACTGTCAAAACATAACAATACAATTTGGCAGGTCGTCTTTCTTTTAAACCAACTTCCAAAAAGGAGGAGGTTCTCATTTAGTCGGAATCTTTTTTTAATATATGTTCCTCGATTACTCGAAGACGCCTGGACCGATTTGGAAAATTCTTTTTTGTTTGAAAGGTTATACTTCCCAGGTGGTCCCATTGTCATCAGGTCAGGATCTGACGAAAGGATTCTGGAGAAATCAGGGAAACTCTTCAAATTTTTTAGGCACAAATGATAAACTTTGTAGTGGCGTTTGAAGTCAGTTTTGTAAAAAGAATTTTTACGTGATAAAAATTAAATTTATGCTTAAAAAATGGTCAATCTCACCTGGAGGAATTCAGGCGTGTGACTGATAAGGTGCGGCTTGGTGAGGTCCACGGGGTTGCCGATGGTGTGCAGGATGCGGTACCAGCTCTGCATCACCGCCTCCGCGCTCATATCGGCCGGGACCAAGTTGGCGTCTTCTTCACCTGATTCCAAATCATTTCTAATTGAAATTAACCTTTTCCCTGACGCAAGAATCACATGTGAGCATGGTTATTGTTTAATTATTGTGTCTGTTGTCTGGACAGGGAACCTGTTAATTTTGTTAACATCACAGTTACATCACAGTTTCAAAGCACTTTAAAGATATCTGTGATAGAACAGATTATTTCCCACTGGACTTCAACATGGGGTTATTCAAGGAGCATGTCGAGTCGAAGAACCGTGAGGAATACGATTCCTCTTTTAGGCTGTGTCCAGCTCCTAAAGTGTAGCTAAGTCGTCAACGGACAAGATAAGGACCAATTACAGCTTTCCAGAGTCCAGGTTCCCCGAAGGCACAGTGATGATCGAGCACGGCACAACCGACTGTCCACCGGTGGATTAAGGGAACTTGTGGTTTTGAGGTTTCCTACGCACGGCATGGGGTCTCAAGTGGTGGAGACCAGACACGTAGACGCCCGTTACGAACGGTCGTCGGATTGCACCTGATCTTCTTAGGTTGGCGTCTGATTTCACTGGCCAATCGGGGTTCGGTACAGCGGGAGTGGCCCAATGTTGCCAATTGCAGATTCAAACTTGGACTTCGGTTCACTAAACAGAGCAGATGAACAAATTCCTGAAAAGCCGGCGACGCATTGGCCCATTAACATTTGGAGTGGTGCTCCAAATGTTAATGGGCGGTACTCAGTACTCACCGATGGGCATGGCGGGGTAGAGTGGGCCGTACATGTGCGCGAGCAGGCGCGCCGTGAGGCACAGCGACACGCGCGCCCACTGCTCTGTGAGCGGCGCGCGGTGCCGCCAGCGCACGCACTGCTCGCGCAGCGTGCGCCACAGCGCCGGCCCGGGGAAGCATCTGCGTCAGTAATACTACTTTAAGAAAAATGGACTGGACATGGACATGACATCTAGCTTATGGCCCTGTCCCTTTATGAGTAGGGGCCTTAGCTGTATATGGAAACAAACACTGGGGAAATTTTATTTATTTATTTAATTTCATTCAATATAATGTAGTTGAGAACTTACAAGTTATAATTTGGCCATATACTTAGGTGATCAGGTATGTCACCTAACTAGGGAATCTACATTAGATTCTCTGCGCTCCATCTGGGTAAGATGGTAACGCCTCGAAGCCTGGCTTCACAGCGACTACTTTAAAGATGACTTTAAATTAGTTTCAATGAATTGTGAGAAAGCAGTGCGGTTGCACCCGTTGCTGTAGCTAAATCGTCGTAGCTTCTTTTATGTCGATATCTTTTGTTAAGGACGCGGGCGGCGCGACCAGCCCCCCGATTCAGACCCTTCCGATAACTTATTTGTCGAACGATTCGGTTTGTTAACATATATTTCGCTCGCTCTGAATCCACACGACAAAAAGAGATCGATATCTAACCGTATCGACACGGTATGTTATCGAACAGGTCTGAATCGCCCTGCTGAGCGCCCACATCAGCAGCAGTTATCAGCACCTCGGCAATACTCTCACCTGTGACATGCCAGTATCCACACCTCGAACAGCACGCACAGCACTCGCTCGCACAGCTGCTCTGCGGCGCCGTACAGAGGCGCGGGCGGCGCGAGCAGCGCGGCGGCCGCGGCCAACAGCAGCAGCAGCAGCGACTTCCACTCGCGGGAGCCGAGGTTCGCGCTGTCGGCCAGCGAACGCGCCAAGCGCAGCACGCGGTGGCAGAGCACGGCTTGCTTGCTTATGAGGTTTCCACCTGGAGGAGAAGGTAAACACGGCTATCTGTGTGTATCACACTTGGTTACTTAAATTGTAAGTATTATCCTAATAGCAAAAAAGGATAAAAAGCCTTTGTGTTATTCCAGACTATAATCTATCTCTGTGCCAAATGTCAGCCAAATTGTTTCAGGCGTTGCGGCAAGATTGAGTAACAAACATCCATCCATATATCCAAACTTTAGCATTTATAATATTAAGGAAGAATTAAAGGAAGTAGGATAACTTACCCAATTCCGTTTGATAGATGAATGCAAGTGCTTGCAAAGGAAAGGTACATTTCATCTTAAATTTTGTAACGGATAGAGCTTGCATTTATCTTAAAAAATTTATTTAACAGGGTTTTATACTCACTTTCATTGGGCCTCGGCACAAATAGATTATGCAAGTGGTTCAATATTTTGTTCGCGTATCTATGCGGCTCCGCGGCGAGGGGCAGCGGCACGGCGGGCGGCGGCGGCTGCGCGGGCGCGGCGGGCGGCAGCAGCGCGGCGAGCCACGAGCAGCACACGCGCACGCAGTCGCGCAGGGCCTCATGCTCGCTCAGAGGCAGGGACAGGCCGTAGCGGATCACTTCCAGCACCCACTCCACCTACAATGAATTTCATACAGCTACAATTCTTATTCATTTTGACAGCTTAGAAAGTACTGCTTATTGCTTAATATTGATATATTGTTATCGTTATTTAAAGTAAGTGTGATGATATATAGAGTGTATCATTGTATGGACAACAAGGTAAACCAACCAGAGTCAATAATTCAAGGGTGTGGTTAGGTTAGACAACCCAGGTCAAAGTGGCAGAAGACCTGCAAGCCGACACCCAATTGTCGAGAAGCAGCGCAGGACAGGCATAAGTGGCAGCTTCTGGTGTCGGAAACCAAGATCCTCTTTGCCAGCAAAGTAAGTATGAAGTAAGGGAGTTTGTCGTTAAATTGAGTGGCAATAAATAGAGTTTATTATACTGTATACATATATAGATTTTTCTCACCTCTGCATCAGTAGTGAGTGGGCTGGGCTGGTGTGAAGCGAGCTGCCGCACTACAGCAAGCACTACGTCTCTGCCCCCAACCACTCCCAGCACACCTCTGCCCCCTCCTTCAAGGGGCAGGGAATTCCACTCTGAATACATTCCGTCCTCTTCTTTGACCTACACACAGACATAAGACTAAATAAGGAAACTTTACAGCCAATAAGTTTTTATGCAACATCATCTAAAAGATATTAAATGAATAGGATGTGAACATTTTATTTCAGGATCATGGGAAAATTAAAGTGTGAAAATGTAGACTTAGCAATTTAAATTTAGCTGCCTATAGGCATTTAGATAAAACTACCATGGAGTTTCTTATGTGTTCGTCAATATGACTGACCAAAGTGACCGATAAGTTTTCAATTTCTCCAGCATTTAGTATTTAGTACTCTTTAACACCTTTGTTTAAATATTTGAGAAATTTAATTTAAAAAATGGTCAACCATTCTGAAGTTGAGACTCGAGATGGCTGACCATTTTTCAATTTCCACATAAAGACTCAGTATTCTGCTTATGTTTCTGCACAATAATTTAATACCTAAATAGGTAACATATATGTGTAGGAACAAATGTTCCTACACATATATTTTTCCAGAATTTTTTTACAAAAATTAAAGATTTTATTAGTATTTAAGAAATGTTTTTTTTTTTATGTAAGGTAAATGTGCTATATAACGGCATGTATTCTAGGCCTTGCAAGAAAATATAGAAAAACTATGATCTTACTGACCACCCCCTTTTATCATTCTATTGTTCTACCATTAATGTCTAAAATAGTCGTCGTAGTCCACCGCTGGACGTCCACAGCTGGACAATATGTCTCTTGCAAGAACTTCGTCTCACAGCGGCTTTGTGCCCAAGTAGTAATCAAAATAGAAACTTACTTTGCTGTTGACTCTATTGAAGATTCCCACATTCATAAATAAAGTGTACCTAACGGTATAAATATGTCACACGGGAAACGGTACAAAACTTTTCTTTCTAATAAATCCGCACACCAATTATTTACTTTTTTCAAAGAATTATTTATCTTTTTCGTTAGATTATTAACATATTATAAGAAATTAGAAAAAGGTACATAAGTATATTTTTTAATTGACTTTTTCGTCAACTGAAATTGAATTTGACATAATGACATACAATAAAATAGTGAGTAGACTTACTTGCTCGAAAAATCGATATTTATCGATATTTTATATTTCTACTTTCTATATTAATGTCTTAGATAGGTAATTGATATTAAAAGTAAACCATTTATTGTCAAAAACGACATTTTGGTAACATAATAACGTTAAGATAATGTTATTCAGAGCAATAAAAAAGTATGGCACGGTGGCACCCATGAGTTCAGTCTACGGCTTAAGTTTCGGTTGGCTTCTACTTTTTATTAGTGCTTTACCTTAGGCTCGATTGTTAAAATAAAATGCCTGAGCTCAATAGAGTAACACTTAAAAACATATTGGAATTTTTATTCGATATGAAAACCGATAAATATAAATAACGATACTTTGTACATCTCTAAAAAAGTTGTCAATTGTATCTTGACAATGACATTTAGAAGTCAATTATCTTTTTCATGGTTTTTACGGCTCTAGATTCAAGTTTTTTAAGTCTTAATTACTGTGATTCCAAGTGGATTCCAATAGTGTTCATGGTGAGAATAATTCTATTTACCACTCCATCTGAGGAGCTTATCTTATACTTCATCATCCATTCTATGGCCATTTCACACAAGTGCAGAGAAACGAAGCAGATTAGATAGGTACCTAAATAATCTGAGATACTATTAGTGATGTACCACAACTGAACTAGAAGAACAGCAACCAGCACACCAAGGGGCGTCGCTCTTTGGGGCATCCAACGTCTTTGAGTTATTACCTCGGAGTACAATGTACATTGAAGTCGACATTCATCGAATTTGGAGTTATTTCCAAGGCTGTCATACATGTAGTGATCCTATTCTGCTCACCGCTCTGCCCATATTTTGTAAAACTAATATAACTTTGTCCTGTAACTGCTAACTGCCCAAAAACCATACCCTTGTCTTGCATAATCAGCTCCCCGAACCGGTGGTAAATTTTCGACTTGTCATAAGAACAAGTTGATCTATATGTTAAATGGACTGATTTGACAGGATTTACAGGACCCTATTGGGTTTATTTCATGTTATTAATTTATCCTAAGATTTTATAGCAAGCAGAGACTACGATGAAGGAATGATTTTCAAAAACTGTAGAATAAGTAATTTTATTTTATTAATAAAAGCACCAAACATGTTATTCCATTATTTTATAAAAATAAAAATAAAAAATTGAAAGTTGAAACCTTACAACATAATTATGACAGTACCCATTACAAATGACTGCAACATTGAGTAACAAAAAATGCAATATTATCTTTATTAGTAGTTTTTGACTTTTTATATTAATAACTATATTATAATGTTAATATTGCTTGAGATTCTAGAAGTACTCATAACTATTACTTATAAACTAAAAACAAAAGCTTGCTAGACAATACAAACATAGTTCAATAATATTATAATCTCTCATGATAACTTTGCTGCTCTGCAAAAAGTATTGTATAATTAGTTTAGCTAGATTATTTCAATTAGTAAATATACAGTAAAAAGTTTGACTATTCTCCATATCACATAACATCTCATTTCTTCAATAAGTATATGATAATCACAGTAGAAACCTATTCAATTATACACATAATTATGACGATAGACAATAGTTTAAGGCTCTAAGAATTAAGTCCATCCACTTTATTAAGCTATAGGGTTATCAGCTTAGTACCTTTGACAAGTTATTCATATAAAATAAGGTTTCCACTGTATTACAATTTTATAACAGTCCAGTCTAGAAAGCCAGAAGTCAGCCAGCCATATCTATAGCATTCAAATACAGTTCAGTTATCTCCGCCGCCTTCTGTAAGGTTTTTAACTTCTTCATATTTAAGTCTCCAAGCCGTAGCCTCTTCCTCTAGTTCTCTTACCCTAACTTTTTGTTCTTCTAATAAACTTTCTGTCAATTCCAACTTTTTCTTGATTTCTTCATACTCCAGAGTGTTATCTTGTTGACTGCTAGCCATTACCGTTGTTTTTGCAAGTTTCACTGTGTCTTCTGCTTTTTTAATAATCTGTTCTGCTTTTATCTCCAACTCATACTGGATAATAATCATTGTTATTAATCTTCTGATGACGAATGCTAAGAAAATTGCAAAACCAGTGATATAGAAGTTACGTTGAGCTCTAAACAGTTTCACGCTTCCCTTCATCTCGTTAGCTAAATGCACATGGCCAGACTCGTTCGGATGTGAATATTTCCTCATTTCTCTGATAGAATCAATTAGAAACAGGCATAAAATGCCTAACCAGCCGTAGAAATATATGGCGGTTCTCTCGTGGAATACCTCGAAAAGTCTTGACCGGTAAAATCTATACCATCTCCTAGGGCTGAATAGTGGTAATATCATCAACATTACGAGCGCAATTTCGAAATAAAGGTAGCCAGCTATAAATGTCCATTGAAACGACATGTTGCGTTATATTAAATTTCGGCAAAATGAAGTGGAAAACCAGTTATGAAGGTGGAAAACAAAACCGGCTTTACACGGCCGGCGCAATAGTAATTGGAGCAGAAGAATGGTACTCACAATTCAGTAAATCACAATCTTACAATAAAATTTAATAAATCGCGACTTTACACATTGTTATTTTTATTATCAATACAACACAGCAATTAAAGAGAAAATCTAAATTTATTTTAAAACTTTCTCAAACCAAATGTTAAATGACAGACAAAACAATATGAAAGGAATGATCTTTTGACGTTAATACTTAATACTAACCAAAATAATATACTGTACTGGAAAATTTACTTTATTGCGTTGAGTTAAAGTATATAATGATAAAAAATATTTAACAGCTGAGAAACGATGTTGCTATAATAAAATAAATGTCTATGATTGGGCCACAAGATTGGACCACGTTGAATTTAGGCTGGGCACAAACTACCTAAGCAGAAACCACAAACATAGGTAGGTACCTACCTAATTTAACCCTGTGCTGAGTACCTACCTACGCTATGAGTACTCTCCCTTACTCTATAGACCATAGTCTATGTAAGCTACAGATTAAAAATTAAAAACAAAAGAATACAGCTGATGATTTATTGTGCAATGTTCGAAAAATTAAAAGTTTTAATTAAATTTACAATAGTTTTACTGTAAACAATGGCTAGCATAGAATTAGATATATGGCGTGGAGAATGGGGACTTGCGTCAATTGATCTAGAATGCCTTAAAGTTTTGGTAAGTTGGTAAAATAACCACATAACCTTTTCAGTAGTTTTCACCGGCTTTTATTGATGTATTATCGCGTTTCCAGACCTATATGAAATTTATCGGCGTTCCTGTTAGAGTTCGTGAGGCGAGTAATCCGTTTTTTACGCCAAAAGGCACTCTGCCTGTCATGAGAGATGGAAGGACTGTATTGACGAACTTTGAAGAAGTTGTAGCGTATCTGAAGTCTTTGGTAAGAATTTAACGTTCATTAAAGGCAAGAATGAATATAATAGGCATCGTCTCGGCAAGCGTGGTCCAACCTTGACTTCATCATTGTTCTCCATTAGGCAGATTTGTCTTCAAGAGCAAGCCTATTATAATATTACAGTTAATTACTAAAAAATAGACAAAAACATGAGTATTAAGACCAATTTAATTCTAACTGTTTTCTGGCAAATAATTATGAATTAATACTACTACAGTCTACAATAGTTAAAGAGGTACCTTCCTATAATATTGGTGGGCACAAGGCATATGGTTATGTGCAGAATGGTTGAAACTAGTAGCAAGAAGGGTGGCAGTTGACATAACTTTTTAGTGTGTCAACCACCTTGCACCATCATCACATATCGCAGAAACTGCCTCAGTTAAACAAGTCTATAGTAATGCACTAATTACTTCACAGCATTACAGCACAGATGTTCACCTAAACCAAAAACAGGCAGCTGAAGCAAGTGCTTTCACGCAATATTTACGTGACAAACTTTATCCTGCGTACCAGTATGCATGGTGGGTGGATGAGAAGAACTATGGAGACCTCACAAGGCCAGCATATGCTAAAGCCTTGCAGATACCGTTTAATTTCTATTACCCTTCCAAGTATCAGAACAATGCCAAGGCGATGGTCGATGCACTGTATGGAGAACACACCGACTTGAAGGAAATCGAGAAAACTGTAAGTGAGATAAGTTTTTTACTAAAATAAACATTACTGCACATTATCTATTTTTTTGGTAGGATCAATGGGTAAGACAGTGGTCATCAAATAATAAAAATTTGCTCAGTGCTCATAACATGCAAGCAGACATGCTATACTATATATGGTATATCCTCTGTAAGTCGAATCTGAAGGGAGACACCAAAAAATTCGAGTTCTTGAGTTTTTCAATTAATAGATGTCCACTGCTTGCCATAAGTCATTCAGGTAAAAAGTTCCACAAACCTTAGTAAAAGTAGCTCAAAAATCAAGACAGAGGAATGTGTAATTCTTTTTCTTCTTCTTTATCAACCAATAGACCTCCAGGATATGCTGGACATAGGTCTCTTGCATGGACTTCCATAGGCCTCGGTCTTGCGCCGCCTGAATCTAGCGGCTCCCTGTGACTCATTTTATGTCGTCTGTCCACAATAATGTGTAATAACACTACGAAAAATCCTTTCCAGATTTACAATGAAGCAGAAAAGTGCCTTAAAACACTCTCAGATCGTCTGGGTGAGAGCGAATACTTCTTTGGCAACAGGCCCTCATCGTTCGACGCGACAGTTTTCGCATACCTGGCCCCCCTGGTCAAAGCGCCCTTCCCCAACGCCACACTGTCTAACCACGTCAAAGGGATCGCAAACCTGAGTAGATTTGTTGCCAGAATCAGTCAGAAGAATTTTAGAAATGTTACTGATGGTAAGTTTGTATGTATGTTTAACTAGCTTTTGCTCGCAACTTTGTCCACGTAGAGTGAGGTTTTTAAAAATCCAGTGGGAAACCTCTGTTTTTATAGGATTAAAGGTATGTGACACTCCATAACCTGAACTATATTATGCAAAAAAATTATGTTCTGCTGTTGTTCCGTGATTGAAGGAAGCAATCAACAAATAAACAGCACTGAAGCTGAAGCACAGGACCACCTAGCTCAGCTTCAGAAGCTACTTTATTGAATTAATTGAACATCAAATCACCTTTTGTGTTACACTGTTTATTTACTTACGTATTTTGTTCTTGTTTTCATGCAATAAAGTTGTATAAATAAATAAATAAAGGGGATACCCTTCCCTTGTGCTAGGAGTGGGTACAACAATAGTGCAACGGGTGGGGTTCAAACCTGCGACCTTTCATTATTCAGTTTGCACCTTTAACCGTTAGGCTATTGAGGCTTTTTATTTATTTAATTAGTGTTTAAGTTTATTTTGGTACATAAATTGTTCTTATTCTGAATCACAATTTGGCATTTATAACTGGGTGATACAAAGAGTAAAAACGTCAACAACAATTTATCTTCAGATTACAATAGGAATTCAAAGAAGCAGTCGCAAGGCACGCAATCGGAGCGGGAGGCGGCGCAGTTCCCGCACGAGACTAGGAACAAACTGTTGGCTGCCGTGTTCGCAGCGCTGGCTATGACGGGCTATGCGGTCGCCAATGGCATGTTCCAGGTCAGTCTCTTTACCACTTGATGACTCAAAGCAGATCTCCTTCTGGAAATCCCTGTATTTCAATTTCTTTTTCTTTATTAGTTGCAGATTGCATACACACATTCCTTAAATAAAACTTAGAACAAATACTATACAAGGTACAGTTCCATTGTAGCAATTTGATCTCCCTACTATTGTCTACTAAGAGAGTAGTAGGGAGACCAATTTTATTTATTTTTATTTGTATCGTTAAGAAAATCTAGTTTTTTAATATTTTGTCCTCTGGTATGACTTAAATGCTTTGCAAATATGTAAAGACAGCATATTCACTTGACATCTTAAAATATGTCGCTTATTTTCTGTAATAATGTTTAACTTAATCACAAAAGAAGGAAAAAAAGAAAAAAAATCGCCATTTCTCTCTATGAAAACTATATTATTCGAATAGTAAACTCACAGAATTTTTAAAACAAAAACTTCGATTTTGAAAATTTAAAAAAATCTAGACACATTTTTTGAAGAAAAACAATCGGTTTTTTTTTCAAATTTTTACCTCAAAAAAGCAGCCTCAAATCAGCTGTTTTGTTTGGCCACCATTTTGCTTTAACAGATAGTAGACTAGCTACAACAATTTGGACTCTTGACGCTACCGGCTTGCACCACTAGTAGTGTAAACAAATACACACATTTCACATTAATAATACCTATTAGCAAGCAATTTATAAATTGTATATGTATGCATGAACTGTATGTGACTTAGATAAATATTCTTGCTAGAAGATGTTTCTTATTATTATATTATTATTCTTTGCATCTTTAATGCCAGATTTTTGTACCAAATAGTTAGTCAGTATTTTGCACCTTTCCATTTTTACCTATAAAGGATAATACACACCGGAGGCACTTTAAAGCCTCCAGAAAGATTCGTTTTTCACAATCCATCATTTCAGATTTTGATTGAAATGACCAATCAAGTAGTTTTGTTAAACGAAACCTAGAAACTAAAGCAAATTGACAGTTCTAAATTCATTGCTATCCCTTTTTTTTTTTATTCTATGACAAGATAGCCCTTGACTGCGATCTCACCTGATGGTAAGTGACGATGCAGTCTAAGATGGTAGCGGGCTAACTTGGAGGGGGTATAGCAGTGTAAATCCTTTCCATAGAGAATATTGTAAAAAAGATAAAATAACTTTTGGACATATCACTTTAGTTTAGAGATTGTGTTTTACAACATTTGTGATTTGGATCAGTCGGAAACAACTGATCGTGCTGTCAAATCGTTTCGTTTACGGAGTTTTTTGGCCTGCTGGGCTAATATTTTAATATTAAAAATAATTCTAATTGGCAAATAAATTCTATTCTATTCTATTAAAAGCCCATGGCTTTTGTTGCGGGCCGCCGGCTCTGGTGTGTTTTATCCATAGCAGTTGTATTCTTATTCATTCTCACGCGTCAAAATAAATGATTGTTGTTTGTTCAGGACATGAAAGATTTCGAGCACTCGCAACATTACAACGACATGTTTGAGAATGACGAAGACGACAACTGACACTGAGCGACGCCCCTGCCTGCTGTCAACTGTCAAGTGTCAAGGCGGAACACAACACTGCCGGCCATCTTGTTTTTGCGATTGTGCGCGTTTTAGTCAGCCTAAAGTACTTTTAATCAGTTGCGGGATTGTCTTTATGCCCGGGCTCCACCTGCGCCGTAACGCGTAAATTAACACGATAATAAAGGCAGATGGGGCCAATATTTTACTGCGTTAAATCTATGTAATGACGTTAGGCGCTAATCCATTTGAGCGCAGCCGTTAACACTAACATTAATGCAGATGGAGCAGTAGCATTAAATAATTGCTACAATGTGATGATCGCAAACACCCCGGATTGCCAGAATGTTGCATCAAGAATACCATAAATTCATCCAATCGAGACTGTAGCAATGTATAATGCAATCTTTCCCGCAATTGATCAGCAGATGAAGCAAACTGACAGGACCTAATGTCACCTTGTTGCCATATTTAGAGTGACTGACGTCACTTCTGTTCTGCCAGATATTGAAAAGATTATGTTTTTCACACATAAGGCTTGTCCGGGGTAGTAAATTAGAGAACTATAGCACTTGGTGGCAAAGATCATTATCACTAGTCAGTTCATGAATTTTTTTTATAATATCAGTATCACCTATAGACTTTCATAGTACTGAGTGAGTGATTCATGTCAATCCTTTTATAATATACACAACACTCATAACGTATACACTGGCAGCTGAGGAAACGTCACTATACTTCGTCTGATTAAAAGTACGACTTTAGCTGTATTTGTAGGTTACCACTTTTACCGAAGAGCGTTAACCTATTACAGCACTTATTATATTTTGCAAAACATTGTTTATTACATTGGTAACGGTTTAGCGACCCTCAAGCTAGGCAGAGCGGAGTTTATCCAAGCGTTGTAAAAAGTCTTGAAGAGGTTTCATAATTGAAAAACGCCTGGTTGTACAAAAACCTTTCTTAGTTGGTGCCTACATCATAAAAGGAATCTATTTCAAAATTAACTCCAGTGGTTTAGACTGTAAGTTGAGTCGCTGCATGCATAGTGATTTTATCGGCTACATTTCCTCTCAGATTATTTTCGCACCATCTTTGAAGTGAAATTGAAAAATCTAGGAGACAATACCTACTTCCTACACCTACAAAATTCAGCAAAATATGTACATAGGCTTTTTTACAAAGTTTGGTTAAACTCTTGATTGTAATTGGGTTATCGTGGCAAGAGGAAAGATTAGGATTAACTTAATAGCGTATTATCACAGTAAAGAGGTCAATGCAGTCGACATTCCACGGGGTGTGAAGAGCAAGACGGGACCACTCGAAATGCCTACGCAACTTTCGTAATTCGTTGCGGCGAGTACGGTGATAGCCTGATACTATGGACTCCGGTTCTACCACTAACAACAAAGGCGTTGGACCACTTTATGGTTTCTTAAACTGTGATATTATGCTATAGGTATTAGTTTTATAGTAATTTAGCACATTGCCGCAAAAGGCACAATAAAGCGTTCCTATTATAAATACCTATTGCATTACCAAAAAAATATCTTTTAAATAATGCAAATACATAGTATTTTATCAAAGGTAATTGCACCGTTTTTTTTGCTTGCTTTTAAAATTTCTTAAGGGTACGCATGACCGATTCATACAATCGTACAACTGTCAAGCTATTTATGTTTACCTATTTTTTAAAAGCATTTCTTTGGTTTAAGCGCTCTAATATTATGTTAGAGTGTTTTATTATTATTATTAGTCAGACTGGTTCTTATGCATTTGATTAATTTGTAGTGAATATATTTTGCGTTGTTTTATCAGTTCGTCGCGCAAAATTAGGTATATCTAACGCCGATCAGCCCCCCGATTCAGACCCTCCCTATAACTTATTTGTCGATCGATTCGGTTTGTTACCGTACGATAACATATATTTCGCTCGCTCTGAATCCATACGACAAAAACAGATCGATATCTAACCGTATCGACACGGTATGTTATCGAACAGGTCTGAATCGCCCTGCTGTGCGGATTAATAATATAGTCAGTCAAGTAGAACTATTGCGTACACTTCACTTCTTAATATGTTTCTGTTATATTATATTGTAGCATAATTTAAGAAGTTGAATTTGCCGTGCGATTCTGTAAATAAATCCGTATTTATTTGACAACTTTAAATGTATGGTTTCATTTACCAATTCATATGTCAAACATAACTGTCAAATAATTACAATTTTTTTACACAATCCCATGGCTGATTCTGAACAAACCATTTCTAATCTAAACATAACGTTGTATGTGTGTACTTAATAATTATAGCATTCGATCATAACAATATAGTGATTAATGCAGCATTTATATAATTTTCGAATTTGGTACACTACAGAAAATATGTAGAACGAAATGCTTAATTGCTTTTTGATCGAATATTCTGGCTTTCAAGTCTTGTAGGGGGAAGGCTTTTATCTTTGATTATAATCTAAGGCTTTTATCTATCTCAGTGGCTATCGAAAGATGTAGTTGCTTACAACTTAAGAACTGTTAAACCATTTTGTATGATTATTTGCGGGTTTGACAGCTATTAGCAACTTTTCATTGTTTTCCATAGCCATAGGAAATGTCTATAATAGAGAATACGGCAGCTGAGTCACATGTCGCTGCTTCAGTTCAAAAGTAACGCAAATAAAAAAATTGTTGAAGATTTCTACAACTTTTATCAAACAATTTTACAAAAAAAAAAACTACTCAAAACAATTATTAATGCTGCTTAAAAATACGCGTCTAACGATGCGATGATATGCATATGTTTGATATAAATTAAGAAAGCAGTAGACAAAAAAAGTTTATTTTTATTTTACTCTTCTGTAAAAAAGTGTTACTTTTGATTTATGGTAGTTTTGAATTGAATTAGCGAATTGAAGTGTAACTTTTTAAGTCAACGTGAACTGTGCGTAAATCTGTCATTAGTATGAAGATTATGACAAATTAAGACGTTCCCAAAAGTTAATTTCCATGCTAAATGACAGGTTCGGTGACGCACTTCTAACTTTAGTTAACTTGAAGAGATACATTCAGGGCTTTAATTCTTAGGCTGAAATCTAAAAAGTTAAAACGAGACAGATTTATATCCGAGCATATTTGTGTCTCGTTTTAACCTCTATCTTGAGTCTGAGCTAAGTCAGAGCATGCTCTTTAGATCTCAGTATTAGAGCCAAAAATTAAATGAAGTAGTTGGAAGCAATGTTTTTTGATGTTATCGAATGCCTTTGTAGTATCACTATACATTTTTAGGAAGAAATACATAATATGTTTTAAAATATAAACTGTTGATCAAAAGTTAGCATTGTAAAAATTATTCACAGGCTTTGTAAAAAATACATATTGGTGCCTTTTAGGCTATACACAAATCTCCGAAAAGAACGTATGAAAAAGATAACACTTGTATTAAACATATTTCAATTTAGTTTATTTCCCACCATTAAGAAAATCAGACTCACTTGCGCCAAACTGCTTTGTTAGTAAAATTTTGCAATTCTGTCACTTTTGACGTGTTGAATCCACGGTTGAGAAGTAAAGGACAGATAAAAATGTAAATACATTTAACGGATTGATAAGTCGACCTTAGTACCTAACATTTACCACCGGAGTAATCTGAAAATGAAACTTCGGACGGTCATGTAGCATAGCATAGCGTGGATTTTGAAAATGCCAAGTAGTAATTAAGCTAGCTGATGGGGCTAATTCTGTTTGACAAAATCTCTAAACTTAATTGACTTGAATTGGTATAAATCTAGTGCTATCTTGTTCTGCAGGGAGCATCATGAAAAGGATAGAACGATAGACCTGTCGATTTAGTTTACAGATTGTACAGCAGAAGTCACGTGTTGGTGGTGTGCTAGTGCTTTAGTAGAGGTTAGGTTAGTTTTTGTTTCAATGACTGAGAGGTTTGGTTTGTTGATTGTTTTAAATAATTTAAGGCATGAATAAAATATTGCTCGTTAACTTGGTTTGTTTATTTTAAAGGGTATACCTAGGTACCTTATTGTTTGACACATGATACCTCGGAACCACCTTAAAATTCTCTTTTTGTGGAGTAGGTATTCATAAAAAGCAGTTAGAAAATAACAAACGAATTTAATTTACCTACTCCGACTTTTATGTTTCGACACTCTATACTCATCAATGTTGTTAAGATGTGCAAAATACCAAGCATAGGCAGTAGAATCGTATTACCGAGGGTATCCAAAGCCGATTCTAGTGTCTATAGTACTTACAGGCATTATGATGAAGTATTTCAACAGCGTCTCTCCGGCTGGAGCTGGCAGCGGACCCTGTTGCTGAACCGAATCCGCATCGCCAAGAAACATTTTGAGAAGGTCAACAGGCTAAAAGAGAAGGATGGATAAGAAAAATATGAACATTCTACACGTGTTTGAAGACCGTGCAAAGTACAAAGCGGTGGCCTTGGTTTTACTTTTTGGCGTATCGTCTCAAGCATTCCGGCGAATTCCCATTCATGTTTAACTTTGATAAGTATCTACGTTCTTTTTTTGCCCTTGAAGAAATGTGTCTAAGGATCTGTTACACCCTGAAGGCTCTGGGCTAAGCGGGTGATAGGGAATTTTTTATGGCTCGAGCAAATCATAATTACCTACATACCTATACTTATTATTGAGGAGACCTGTGGAAGCAGTTACCGACGTAGTCTATGGAATCGAGGTAATCTGAAGAAACCGACTACCCTGGCGCAGTGGTGAGCGCTTTTATAACTGGGAAGTCTCGGTTTCAATTCCCGGCGGGGGCAATTTGGGAATTTATAATTTCCGAATTGTCTCTGGTCGGTATGGTAGCTCTATGGTTGGATGTAGGCTCGGAAACATTCTGGTGGAATTGTTCGGTCCCAGCCAGCCTATATACAATAGTTAAATATGATATTATCTAGGTAAACAGATATTACATAAAATAAACCATAGAACTTAATTTAGTACTTAAATGAAGTAGGAAATAAAAATATTTAGATAAATATGTATTTTTAACTATTTTTATTTATTTAGTCAATGTCATTCTGCAAAGTCCCTGACCAAAAATTCACGTCGATTTATAGGTCTTACAGCGCGTTATTGAAGCACAAACCACAAAAACATATTTAACATTAAACTCAGTAATGTTCTATATTTTAAGGCAGGAGTGCGGGCAATGTTTGAAGCACGTCGGTTAAACAGTCTGGGTTTAACGCATGCGGGGACTCCCCATAACTCATACCACGACGTCCTAATTCTTCTTAACACATAATATTCCTATCCTTAATTTTTAAATAAAATTCTTTTATGGAACATGAAAGAAAACACTAAATATTGAGGACAATTTAATTTTATTTGTCTCATTTTGAACATTTCTGCGTTCCGCGTTGTCAGGTACACTCAACAACAGAAGAAAATACAATCAAGGCGTTTTTACATTTTGGTAGGTACTTAAATAATAACTGGGCTCGTGATTTAACTTTTTGAAGGTAAGCGAAATGCGATTGTGGTCTACTACAGCTTCGTTTCAACCCACAAACTTTTGTCAAATTAAATACATACATAATGTAAAGGAATAAAGTTAACTTTTCAATTTATAAGTTGTGTGGGTTGACTCTTTATTGCATATGTGCGTTCAATTTAACTTTCGCAGGCACATCTGACCGGCTGACACTTTTCATTTGACCAAATGCACATAGCTACAGGAAATACATTAAATTTGAGTGAATAACTATTGCGATCGCAAAGGGATAATCATAATAGCCAAGTTTTTATTATAGTTGAGAAATATGGATCGTGAATCTACATAGATCAATGAATTGATGTTTTGAAAACGAAGATTATAAATTAATATATTATTATTTATATTAAAATTATGTATTAACAAACTAATTTACATAGCTGCCATATTTACAACAAAAACATGTAGGTATGTGAAAGTATTTAAAATTTCTATTTATTATTTTGGCTTATTTACATAAGTTAAACCAACATATTTGTTCTTGGAAATAAAATCAAGGTATAATTTAAAATATTATAGCGGTACATGAAACGTGTTTTCATAACTAGGTATAGGTAGGTATATACTTTTGGTTTATAACTTAAAAGCGTGGTAACACATACATTCATAAGTTTTATCAAACTCATAAGAAGATAAACTAGATTTCCTAGAATGCAATCACTAAGACAAAAATACTCGCAAGTATTGTAATAGGACTAATTCGGTTGTACATAATTCTTACACTAAACTAAATTGACAGATCAACCGTAATGTTATACTTTTCTGCAAAAATTTATGAGAAAGCACCTCCGAATTAGCGCCAATTCTTATTCCAATGATAAATAATTATGTAGCAATCATCAATTTAATTTACGCAATGTACTTTGCGAAAAAGCATAGCATTTTTAGAGATGTCAATTTAGTTTAGAGAATGTGTACAAACAAAATTAGTGCCATCTTTTATTTAAATCAATTATTGATATAATAATATAATATATTGATTATATTAGCGTAAAATCATATTTTGTGCAAAACAAAATATAAATAAGTCCAAAAATACTTAGGGCCGACTTCACTGACGTAAAATAAGTCTTATCTGAGCGTAGATATTTTGACAGAATTTTAATACAAACACTGTCAAAACATCGTATTTACTCTTGGATAAGATTTATTTTGGTGAAAATGGCCCTTAGTGCCAATTCAATTAGCGCCGAGTAACATTTAACAGAGGAATTTTGGCAGATTTTGAATACTGTCAGAACGTCCAATTTATTTCTCGATTAAACGTCACTCGACGTTAGTGAAACCTGCACTTAGGTAATTAAAAAGTACCTCAAAGTACACAATCATATAACAGAACATATAATTATACTATATTTATATCGGTATTTTGTTCTAAGATCTAAGTTATAATAATATGTATATTACATTTTAATCAATTCCCTAATGCTAAACTCTTACCAGCTTCTTCCAAATATTTACATAATATAACATTGGTGCCAATTTGGTTGTCCACAATCTCAAACTTAGGTGACAAGTACATTTATTGCTATTCTTTTCCGCGCAAAACATTGTATTATATATAGCATAGGAGAAATAACACTATTTTTTTTGACCTGTCAAATTATTTAAGAGATTATGTACAAATGAATTAGCACCATGGTTTTACTCATAGACATGTATTTAGATTGAACAAAATATATTAGAAATCTATGAATTAATACTCTATTGTTGCAAAGTCTTTTTGTCATTTTTGTTTTAAATAATTAAGGCAACAGGCCTAGCACCGAACTCTGATAGCGACTTGTGATAATCACAATTGGGTATTTGACAACATTTCTTTTCTATATTTAGGTTTTTATTAAAATAATAACACAATGTTATTTTTCTTTTTATAATATCTTAACTAGTCTAGAAAATATGAAGCTTTTAAATTTCCTGTTAGACAAAGAGAGCATTACTTCAACATGACGTCACGATTCAATAGCTTCATACACTCTCCATACAAAATTTCATTTTAGAAAGAGACGGTAATATTAATTAAATTAAAAATTTAAAATTATAGTCGCAGTAAAACAGCTTATAACTTGTTTTTTGACCGATTTATACAAATGCTGTTCTTAAATGTTATATTTTATTGTAATTAATATATAAAAATGATTGTAAATAATGACAAAAAACAGTCAAATACCCAATTCTTTTCCGTTAGCTGACACTCTTCCCTAGTGACTAAAATGCTACATGTAGTAAGAGCACTTCAAAATTCAACCGACGTTAATAGTCATTGCGACAATCGCAATCACAAGTTCAGTGCCAAAGCAAGTTTAGATTTAGACAGTGATTGGTAAAAGTGACACTAGCACGGTACAATCGCGTGAACACGCGACACGAATACACTGGGCTTCAACAAGAATACACAGGTAGAGTAAGACATTCGGTTACTGTCTAAATCTAAACCTGCCTTTACTTTTTTACTACTTCTACACTATATAGTATATATTTTAATTTTTTTATATTGCTAACTTTAATTTTACCGATATTTTTCGCCAAAATTATGTATATTATTATTTTATAAAACACTTTGTAACCTCACCCTTTTTTTATCTCATTCCTTTCATTTCAATATAATTTACACCAATATAATAATTATTTAGGTTTGAACCTTTTAATACCAATTTCAATAAGCACTAAAATTATTCTTATTTTATGAACCCTTGCAAGATTGTTTGAAAAGATTTTTCGCTAGAGCTCTGTCTCTGCGTTAAATAATACAAAACTGACTTTTACTTTGTTATATCTTGCACTAAATATATCAAATATTTTCTAAACTTCTAGTATTTTTATTTTTGGCAGTTCTATAATAATAATTATCTTAATAACTGAATACAATCAATAACAACAGACTATTTTACACACAATCATCATACATAATATGCATATGTATTGCTACTATGTCAATAACTGTTTATTTGTATACCAAATTGGATAGGTATAGTTTTTTACCTTTAATCATTATTAGTTATTTATTGCTACATTATACAGGGTTAATTTTAATTTACCAACAACCTCCCACATGTAACTTCTATGCATGTTTTATAAGCAGCGACTGTACAGCTTAATTGCTGGATAAACGCTGTTTAAAGGAGTTACTTCATACTAACTCCCTAATACAGTGGCTACTTTTATTGCTTATTGCTAGTTGGGACGTGGATAGACGCTAAGTATGTAATTTGAAACTTTTTTTTAAAAATCAAATTAACTATCAAAAGACATTTTTTCTTTCTTGAATTTACTTGCTAGAGCTATAGACAACAAGTGACATGTGTACTTAATACGTTTTAGGCTGAATTTACATAGATAGATTCTTTTTTCAAGCATTAGAACACCACAAGTACTACCGCTTCCAAAATTAACCAGCTTTCGATTTTCCTTGTGGCGCGGTAAAAAAATAATCTTCTAACATGTCCGTTTAACATTTAAGTATGATGGGAACATACATTCTAAAAACCCTTTATTTTACATTGAATAATGAATAATTTCAAAACAATACCATTTTGTTAGTTTAAAATTAATCTGGCGCATTTAACAGCGACTGTGAGTCTAACAGCTGGCTTGCATCGATCAGACTCACCTGCATCGAGTCTAGACTTCTCGTGACCGTGTCGCTACTTCTGAGACTGAAGGGGTAAAAGCGGTTAACTGTTGGGGTGGGGGGCAGCTCGCTTAGCTCGGTGTCGCCGTTTGAGTGACGGTTGAGTATGGACATTGTCGACAGCTTCTCGTTGAGTTTTTGTATCTGGAAAAAAGATTGCCCATTATTGTATTGCACGCGGGCCCACCTAAAAGATACATTTCTGTAATTTTCTCAACAATATCTATGTTAACCACGTACCGAGATTATCCGGACTGTAATAACTATATTTGAATAAAATGTTTTCACGTTTTTGTTGTTTTTTTTTTTTTACTTTATTTCATGTAGAGAATGGGGTGTCATAAAATAAGACATTAATCTATGACATCATCTTTTAGAGTAAGTCCTAAGGAGTCCCCTGAATTACTTCACAGACTTAGTTCTGATGAAAGTGCGAGGTTGGAGTATTTCTGACGTTACTTCCACAGCATCAAGTCTTTTAATGATATTTATATGATTGTCCACTTCTAGGCTACAGCAAAACAACAGTGGACGCAGGTTATAAATTATATAGAAGTGCTCCCTCAAATTGCATAGTTTTCGCACCATTGTTTTAGGACATGGAATATTAAATGCCGAAAAATAAATCTAAATTCACACAGAGGCGTTATCTAGTGGAAGTACAATCGATACCTGTTCCTTGACCGCGCAGTGGTACAGGTAGTACTGCACGGGCCCGGCGCGCGGCGCGTCGAGCGGCGGCAGCCAGCGCTCGTAGCACTGCGACCACAGCTCCACGCCCGCCACCGACGCGCACGGCTCCAGCCGGCTGCAGCCCGAGGCCCGACTGCTGCCTATTGATATTTGGGCTGCGAACAAATTATTTATTTATATATGTATTCTACATATTCATAAGCTGTAACAATTTACGGCTAGGCGCAGGATGACCTACATCGTAGTTTATTTCGGCTGAACGAGGATTTATGGGCGCCGTATCTGGAATAGGCTGTTAAAAGTTTCCCACAGTTTCGATAACCCAAAAGGGCTGGAAAGTTAGTCATATAAAAACGGGTAGTAGAGGTGTACTATGTAGAAGTTACGCATTAGAGTATAGTACACCCATTTTTGTATGAAATAGCACGATCACATAATTCAGAAGAGGGTGTCATTAAAGTATGACTCACATAGCCTCTGCGCGGGCGTTGCGTGCGGGGCGTGCGGCGCGTGCGCTCGGTGCGCGAACAGCGGGTTGTAGAACAGCGCGATGTCCTGCTCCGAGAACTGCTCGCCCCAGTCCCACACCGGCCTCTGCACGAAGTTCTGCGGGAATATAATATAATATGTACATCACGTCGTATACGACCTTTACGCCATCTGCCGGACACTTAGGTCCACTTGCACCAGCCCGGATAGGTATGGCGAATCTGCCTCCAAATGGGAACCTATAGCGAAACTTCTGTTGTAATATCGACTTGATGTACCAACACGATTTATATAGGTTTCGCGGCCGGATTCCGCTTTGACCTCGAGATATGGGAAGAAATAACCGTAGGCGCAACTATCATTTAAAAAAATATATCTCAAAAACTAATTGAGCTTGAGAAGCAGTACAGGTGAAGCTAACCTCTGATTTATGTGGGAATCGCTCAAAATATAAAACACTAAATATATATTAACTTCTTTTATTTAAATTACTTTTAGCACGTCTAACCCTGTACACTATCTTTCCAATGTTTCAATCTCCATATCTTCCCACTCTTTCTGTCGCATACATTCATCCCTGTCACACACATTCCGTTTCCCACATTTATATAGAGTTGGCAAACTTTTTTTTCTTATTAATCCCTGTTTTACCTTAGACACAGCCAGTTCTCTGTCCCGCGGGCAGTTGAACAGGAAGGTGTCGAAGAGGTGGTTGTGCGCGCAGTCCCACAGCGTGGTGAGGTAGGTCTCCGTGAACTGGAAGGCGGCCGGGAACTGCCTCTGCAGCTGCCAGGCGCAGTCCAGGAACAGCAGGAACACCGGGGCTATCTGAACCGTGGGCTCCCTCTCCGTTTCCTCTTTTATGTTGCCCGGCCTTGGGAGACCAAACCTTAACGAGAGGAAAAATTTGTGTTAAAATTTGTATCAAGAAACAAGCTTTGATTGGACTACATCAACCCTTACTAATATTATAAATGCGAGATCAACGGGATTTTTTGAATGGGTATAGATGTGGATCTGGAGAGTGAGATAGGCTGCTTTTTATCCCGGAAAATAAAAGAGTTTCCTTGGGGTTTTAAAACTAAATCCAAGCGGACAAAGTCGTGCTAGTCAGTTATAAGGGTTTATTTGGTTCTTTTATCCTACTGATATTATAAATGCGAAAGTTCGTGAGGATCGACAGATGCGTAGTTGTATGTTATTCCTTCACGCTACAACAAATGTACCGATTTGGCTGAAATTTTGAATGAATTGAAATTTCAAAAAGTGGATTAACATATAGGCTACATTTTTTTCCTAATTTTCATCACATATTTCATGAGTCAATAAAACCAGGGGTAATATTATCTAACCGTAGAACCATGAGCATGACGCATCATGGGGATTATAATTTTGAGTTTGGAACAACTTAATTCTGAACAATCATGGTGGTGGTATCTATAATAACTCCTGCAAGTTACCTGTCGCAGAAGGGGTGTCCGAGAGCTATCCACTCCTTCTGGACGAGCGACTGGAAGCCCGCTATGGTACGGAAGTGTTCGTCTAACAGCAGCTGCGTGAGACACGACACCACCGCGCTGTAGTCCACACCGTCGCCTGCCAGGGAATATTATTTTTAAAAATTAATAAAATTCAAAAAAATTCAAAATTATTTATTTCATGTAGGCCAACTTGTAGCTTTTATGATAAGTCGAAAATCTACCACCGGTTCGGAATGCTGATTCTGCTGAGAAGAGTAGGCAAGAAACTCAGCAGTTGCTCTTTTCAAAACAAAAAATGTAACAATATGTAGCTTATCTCTGTTGTGGGCAGCTGAAGCAAAGCAGATTGGTTCCAAGCAACATTGTCATTAAGGAATTCATTAACTGTGTAATAACTTCTATTAGAAGTTGTTTAATTAATCAATTAAACAAAATTATTATATTCTATTCTACCTTAATGTCAAATAAGTAATGTCACAAAGTAAAATAAATTAAAGATAAAAAAAAACACGTTACGTCATCAATAAATATTAATTTGAAAAGCATTTCCTTTTCAACCCCCTTATTGACTTGTTCGGTTCGGAACTAAGGTCGTAGTCGCGTAAAAATATGAACTCTATAGTACGTTTATCTCACGTACATGCACATTGCGTAAGTCTGCGTGCCTTTCAAGAGCCTAGGTGGGAGCGGTCAGACGCCAGTAAGCTCTCGCTAACACTTATACAGATACAACACACACACACAACCATGAGCCACGAGCCCTCGTGAAATGAAAGAACTATACCTTCTTGTAACACGACGGTCTGGTTGTTGGCGAGGTGCGCGGCGGCGTCGTCCGCGAAGGCGATACAACTGGCTACGTAGCGCAGCCACCGGGACGACTCCAGTATCGAGTAGTACTGCGAGTCTTGTATCTGGGAACCAAATATAACCAAATATAGAGCCTTAATAGCCCGACGATTAAAGGTGCGGACTCAAAACTAAAAGAAAAAACTGAAAGGTTGCAGGTTCGAACCCCACCCGTTGCACAAATTCAAATTCAAAATTTATTTATTTCATGTAGGCTACCTTGTAGCTCTTATGACACGTCATAAATCTACCACCGGTTCGCACTATTGTCGTACCCACTCCTAACACAAGCTTTCCGCTTATTTGGAGGGGATAGGAGAATATTAGTCAACTTCAGCTTGGCTAATAGTCTTTAAAAAAAAAATACATATTGTATTACTAGACGATGTGTGCAGTAGTCTGCGGCGCGAAACTGAAACTTTTTTATTTTTTTTTATTCAATGATAAGACAGTCCTTGACTGCAATGACACCTGTTGGTAAGTGACGATGCAGTCTAAGATGATAGCAGGCTAACTAGGAACGGGTATGGCAATGTACTCATACCCCTAATCGGTTTCTACACGCCATCGCCAGAACGATCTAGGCTTCTTTTTATGCCGGAAAATAATACGGCTCATACAAGTTTTAAAAAGCAAAGAAAAGTTAGTAATTTTGCACACACGCTCAAAATGAACACTAATTGACACCATACATAATTAATTAGAAAACCCTGTAAATATCAGGGTTCAGATTATTTACCCAGAATCCGGACAGTGTGGTGGGTGTACACAAATCCGCGAGTTTCTTGTACGCTGAATTGAGCGTACTTAGCGGTGGCAACGTGTTTGGGTTACTGTTACTTGTGAAGCTGTTCCCACACAAGTATAGCACGTGTGGGGGTTTTAACTTGGGGTGCGAGCGCCGAACCTGGGGAAAAGATAGATAAATTCATAATATAAACGTAAAAGTCTTTTTTACAAAACTTCAAACAAAGTATATCAATCGAGATTGATATACTTTGTTTGAAGTCAATATTTTGAAGAGTTCCCTCGATTTCTCCAGGATCCCATTATCAGATCCAGACCTGATGACAATGGGACCACCTGCGAATTATAGCCTTTTAAACATAAGAAGAATTTTCCAAATCGGTCCAGGCGTCTTCGAGTAATCTGGGAACATACATAAAAAAACCGACGAATTGAGAACCCCCTCCTTTTTTGAAAGTCGGTTGAAATGGAAAACGACGGAAATGTTGAAGACGACGTACTGTGTACGTATTTTTTTTTTGTCTTTAATATTTTTTTTAAGTTGGTTGAAAATGGTTTTGTCACCTGTTCTAAGAGGACGCTCTCTGCCGTAGCGGACTGTTCAGTCGGCAACAGCTCCCCGCTTCTCAACAGGGCGGCGCCGTCTGCCCTCCCCCACACCCACACGGGCACTCTGCCCGACCGGAAGTGGCGGGCGCTCTCAATCAAGTTACAATCCAGCACCGAACTGGGGACAATCAGCGTTTCCCCGGCGGTCAACATGAACGCGTCGGACGTGCCGTTTATACACGTGATCCTCCAGTGGGGACACTCGCATCGCTCCAACTCCCGCTTCCAGTCCCCTGGCCGTTGAAACATGTTTAGGTCTGATGGGAGAGTGGGATAGTACGGCTCCCTGTACTCGAAGGCGAATAGCAGGTCGTGCCTCTTCGGGAACGCGTGGTGCAGGAGCGCTATGGCGACCTGCCTGCCGTTTCCTATGGGTGAATTTGTGAAGTTGAATGATAGCACTTTCATGTTCTGCAACAGAGAATTTTATTGGTGAGTAAGGTGAAGCAAACTATAGTGCAGAAACCTGCATACCTGAGAGTTCTTAATAATTTTTCCAAAGGTGAAATCATATCGCCTGGTAACGAGCTAACTTGGAAGGGCTATGGCAGTCTAATTGGTTTCTACATGCCATCGTGCAGGAGCGCTAAATCGGTTGGCGGCACGTCTTTGACGGTAGGGTAGTAACGAGCCACGACCAAAGCCTCCCACCAGGCCAGACCAAAGACAATTCAGAAATTATAAATTCCCAAATTGCCCCCGCCGGGAATCAAACCCCAGATCTCCCAGTTATAAGACCACAGCGTTCACCACTGCGCCAGCAGGTTAAGCATGGGCAGGAGACAAAAATTTCATCCTCGATTTATCCACTGACAAAAGATAAAATTATCTTCGCCCTATGCCAAAGCAGGGGTACAGGGGAATGGAGAAGTATATTCCTATAATCGACTGTGGATATTATTTCCACCGTTTTGCTCATGCTCGACAGGTGATAAAACTGAGCGAGGGGATAAGCATTTTATCCTTTCCCCGTGGACCATATGCCCCCTGCCCATGCAGGGAGGTCGTCAAGTAATGCGGCTACGTCAAGCTCACCTTACAAACAACCTGCAGCCCCTTCAGCTTGGCGGGCACGTCGGCGCGCGGCAGGAGCCGCCTGCGCCTGGAGAGGCCACCGTCTGTCTGCCACAGCGCGCCGACGCCCGTCAGCGGCACGTCGAAAGTGCCCACCAAGTGATTCCTTTGACCGTACTCCTGTAACAAGAATAGTGAGTGTTTTATTTATTCGATGATTAGTAAGAATAACATTAATTGTAAAAACAGAAAATAAATCGGTCAAAAAACAAATAAGTTATAAGCTTTTTTACTGTGACTATATCCATCTCTTTCTAAAATGAAATTTTCTATGGAGAGTGTATGCTATTGAATCGTGACGTCATGTTGCAAAAAAATAGTGCTCTCTTTTTCTAACAAGAGACTGGAAAGCTCTATATTGTGTGTTGTAATTTTAAAACCATAAATCATATAAAAAAAGTAGTCAAATACCCAATCGGGTATTTGATAATCGGGTATAGGAAATTCTTTATTGCTACACACAAGAATAACTGATGTTTACAATCGTAAACATCAGTTATTCTTGTGTGTAGCAATAAAGAATTTCCTGTCTATCTGGACTTACCCGCTGGATAAAGACGCGCTGCTCTGCTTTTGGCTCTCAAGACATAGCCCTGTAGAAGTAGTGGCAAGAGGCCTTTGCCCACTGGACGTCTATGTTGCCTTGGCTTTTTTCCTGCAGTGGACGTCTACCGCTTAATGAATATCCTTCCTTGTTCGGTCTACGTGTGTAACCTACCCTGTAACCTGTATGTGTAACCTGTGTGTGTGTTACGTGTGTAGTGTGTACACTAGAGCCTGTTCAGACAGAACGGTGAAGAAAGCAGTAGAGAGAAGCTTACATCGTTGATGGCGGAGTCGAGCGGTACGAAGGTGAGCTTGTAGTTGGTGACGAAGAGCGAGCCGAAGCGGCCGCGGTCGCGCTCGCTGAGCGGGGCCAGCATCACCACGCTGTGCGCCAACCCCACCACTTGCTCGCCTGGAAACACAAGCAACATCGGAGCTTGTGTATACAAATACAAAATAGTAAACTGTCACGTCATTTGTTGACAAATGGCGTGACGTCAATTGTTGACCAATGACGTCACGTTGAAAAATGTTTGACATGTTGGCGTCAAACATTTTTCTTTATTTAGGGGTCTATACCCAAAGGGTGGCAACAGGACCCTAATACTGAGACTCCACTGTCCATCGGTCCTTCTGTCTGTCTGTCGGCGAGCTGTATCCCATGAACCTTCTTCAAACTCCTGGGAATTTTCTCCGCAAGTAGGCGTTAATCGCCCGTTTTGCGTATCAACTTTATTAGGTAGATGAAATTTTCACTGAAGGTGTATTTCTATTGCCGCTAAAAAACAAATAAAAAAAAAAAGTCAAAAATTAAAGAGGGTACGAAAAACTTTTATTTTTGCTCGATCTTGTATGATGGTCCGGGGTCCCCTTCGTTTGTAGGTCAGACTCGCTCTTGACCGGTTTTATTAACATACACCTACTTTATTTACTTGCATTAGAAGGTATAATTCTCCGAATATAGGTAAAATACGAATGAGTACAACGAACAAGGATAAAAGTTTCCAAAAAATTTTTTTATGTATGTAACCCGGCTACGGAAAAAATCGGTCATAATGATTTTGTTCGTACATTTTCCGCATGTAGGTACTGTTGTTCCGCATGATTCTAATGGTTGGAGTGCTCTGACTTAGCTCGGACTCAAGATAAGAGTTAAAACAAAACACAAATATTCTCCAACATAAATCTGTCAGAGTCAGAGCACGCTCTATAGATCTCAACATGAGAGGAGGCCTGCGCTCAGTAGTGTTAATGGGTTTCTGATGTTGATGATGACATAATTTATTTTGTGCATAGGCAACATTCCAATTATTGTAAGTTTGCCGCGGTCAAGTAAAATAGCTTTTACTTAAATGTCATAATGGCGATAACGCACAAAGATAGGCGTTGTTATTTAGGTGCACTGCACCTTATCTTTTATATTACATGTACAACCTCAAATGTTTGCTTTTATCGGCAATGTGTTCGCAAAAAATGTTATGAGTCATGCATTTGCTTCTATATACTTTTATTCACCTACAAATTCAGTTTGCAGAGTGCGGGAAAAGAAAACTATTTCTATACAAGGATCTTCTTCTAGTTCTTGTCTTTGTGCAACGCTGTCTTTTTGTTCCACTCGCTTGTATCATTCGTCAACGCATTATCCACTCCTCCTACACGCATATCCTCTTCACAATTCACCCATCTTTTCTTTGGTCTTCCTCTACTCTTTTGCCCTTCTACATGCGTATTAACTTTTTTGTACAAGGGCATAAGTTTAAAAACTAATAACTCGACTAATAATAATAACATTAATCAGGTGTAAATAGTAAAGAAGATAGATCATTTTTACGGTTTTTTGGCTCTCCTATAAAATTGACTTTTTTCGATTACGCTTTAATTCGATTGGGACGTGGACGGATGTTACATCCATTTTTTTGTACTCGAGTTAAGCAAGGTTTAGCAAGTTTTCTTTTTGTTATGAAATCTAATGTTTTTTTTTTTGGGTCTTTTAAAAAATCCGGATATTTTGATAATCTGGACAGGGCCCAGACCCTGTTACCTAATCCGGGTTATCGACGTTCTACTGCAGTAAATTATTTCAAAGATGAATGAAGACAGGAGGTTTCTCTATTGACCTCAGCGATTGACATTGAGCCAGATATTGAATGTTTTTACAGTCTTGTAATTGGTGTTAACCTGCACTCTGCAGTGACCGTGAAGTAGGATTTGAGTCACCCTCGGCCGAACGACACGGGAAATATACAAACGAATGCATTACTAATTTCTTTGAAATTTTTGATAACTTTAAAATAATTTATATTGACATAATGTAAAAATAAAGTTAAATCTAAATTAAACTACTGGACGGAATTTGATGAAAATTCATAATGCAATAGCTTATACATCAGAATAGCACATGGGCTATATTTGATCCCGGAAAATTAAGGAATTCCCGCTTGAATCAAAAGCCCATAATCCACCCGCGACTTCCTCCAGACAGGCCTGACGCACTTCACAGTAAACTGCCGAGCTACAAGTACATGGCGTACTTCTTCGAAAGGCCTAAATTCAGAGAGTGCGAAGGGATAAGAGTTACGTGATAGAAAGAGAGAAAAGTCTAGGTGAATAAGACGGTAGGTGACTAGCGCTCTATCAACCTGAATTGCACTTTATTGTGTGGTAACAAAAGTCGTTATTTATTTAAATCATTTTGCGGAGTAAATCTTCTGTACCTTTAGGTACTATTAGGTATTTTGTGCTCCAGGCTAATGGTTAATATTTTGAAAAAATCTTACCTTGCCTGAGCACCCCCATCGCCACTAGAACAGTCTACCAACTACTAACTCGCACGGTATACCACTAAGTTTATTTAGCACCACCATAACTGTGAGGTGCGAATACACCGGTCATCGTCCACTTCGCATATTAATTTAGACCTAATTTTGCAAGATATAGAATCGAAAATAATAAAAAAGCATTTCCCCTTAAAGCTGATCACACATTTTATTAACAGCCACCATTACCAAATTCAAGTGGCAGCGGACTTGCAACGCTTGTCGATTAAAACTTCTAGAACACCTCTAGACTGACTGACATGACTCCCAGGGAACAGTTGGATACACGCGGCACAAGGCCGCGACGAGTGGACGCCCGTACGAGAGGCCTGCGTCCAGCAGTGAAAACTTATACTTAAGTTTCTTTTGTTTTAATTTCAGACAATTTCGACTATTTGCTGCTTATTTAGACACATTTGGTATTAGTTCTCAATTCGTCGGAATCTTTTTTTCATGTATGTTCCCCGATTACTCGAAGACGCCTGGACCGATTTGGAAATTTCTTTTTTTGTTTGAAATGGTATACTTCCCAGGTGGTCTCATTGTCATCAGGTCACGATCTGATGAAGGGGTCCTGGAGAAATCGAGGGAACTCTTCAAATTTTATAGGCACAATTGATGTACCTACTTTGTAGTGGCGTTTGAAGTCGGTTTTGTAAAAAGAATTTTTACGTTTATTTATTGTCATAATCTGTTGTACCTATTAAATAATAAAAAAGCAATGGACATTTATTGGACGACAGAGATGATGGCATCAGGTAAAGAGATAGTAAAGAAGAGTCAAGGTGCTGGTGTGGCGACTCCACATCGGGAAGCGCAGTGTTGGCAGACCCCCCCACTTGGTGGACCGATGACATCAAACGAGTCGCAGGGAGCCGCTGGATTCAGGCGGCGCAAAACCCAGCCCTGTGGAGGTCCATGCAAGAGACCCATATCCAGCAGTGGACGTCTATTAGTTGATTAATAAGAAGAAAGAAGAGTCTGCGTAAGGTTATTGTACGTTCCTATAGACTATACGCAGAGGCGATGAGCGGACGGCTAACGGTTTTTACGTTAATTGAATTTAAAAAAAAATAGGTCTTGCAAATGTGCGATTAGTTTTATGTACCTACAGTTCATAAACAGCGGAACAGTTAACCGCACGCAACGCATACGTAATTGAGTTATTATTGTCATTTACATCATCGCACTCGGTGTGATGGCTCGCGTCATGAGGGTCCGGACTTAGGTTCTTTTATTTTATTAGGCCAACTAGCGGACGCCCGCGACTTCATCCGCTTCGTCAATTCACAATCGACAGTTCCTAAATCCCCACAGTTTAGGTGGGCAGCATCAGGATTGAAGAGTTGGGTCCTAGAATCCTAAGTCCCTAATTACGTGGTTGACGCCACAACTAATAATACAATTAGTTTATAATTTTTAGTAATACAATTGTGACGTTGTTTGTGAACCCTAATAAAATAAATAACTAAATCCCCACAGTTTAGGGGGGCAGTATTCCTGTTGCATCAGGATTGAGTTGGAACTCAAAGTTTTTATGGGAACATATCGCAAAGCTTTTGTATCGATTAAAAAAAGATTCACGCAAATTCGTTAAGCAATCACGGAGATATCGATACACCTACATAGGTAGAAAAGTAGAACTCCTCCTTTTTTGAAAGTCGGTTAAATTAAAAAAGTAGCCTATGTTACTCCCGGTAACATCAGCTATCTACCAGTGAAAGTCCCAAAAGCGGCAACAAACAGACAGACAAAAAATTTTGTTATAAGTACTGTATTTACTTACATAATATGTATGTATTTAGTAATAAAGTTTAAACGGTACAGATTTATGCCCAGTGTATGGCACACATGTGTGCCGCGGAAGAATTATGTATTTTCTAATACCCATTTACTTGTGAATCAGTTTCTGAAATTAATAATCGCTTTTCGGCAGTTCGATGACGCGTCTGAACGCAAAAACTCCAATCTCCGCTGCTAACAGTACCTATCGTGTTTGCACGGGCCCTAAATAGCTCCACGCTAAGATATGACGAGAAATTAGGCAGACAATTTTCCGTGTTTTTTTTTTTAATATGAATAGCGCAAAAAACGAGCTGGCGGGTCACCTGATGATGATGATAGCGCATACCGCACGAAAAATTTGTGAGATCATGCTCTATAGATCTCTGACCTAATTATACCAACATGGTCGAATTTAGAAAAATGGCAGTGCATTTTAAAATAGAAAAAGCAAAAAGAAAAGCCAAATCTACTTAAAGTCAACTGTACCAATGTGAAATATGTCTTATCTGAGCGTAAATTTGATAATTTGGCAATTTTTGTTTTGCAAATTGACCAAAATATCAAATTTACGATTGGATATAACTTATTTCACATTGGTGAAATTGACCCTTAATTGGCTTTATTGTTTGAATCAAGTATCAAGTATCAATCATGTATGGCTTCAGTTTTTACATGGCTGCCAAGAAAGTTGAAACAGTATTAAGGTGAAATTATCTTGGAAGCATAAAAAGTTAAGTTAGTATTTAATTTAGACAAATATTCCCATCCCAAACATTGAATAGATTATATTGAATAGACAAATATTAAAATATGAAATTCAAACATATTTTGTTATGTCTTCGAATAACATTACATCAGGAACATACATTAAAAAAAGATTCAGAAAAATTAAGAACCTCCTCCTTTTTTGAAGTTGGTTAAAAAAATGTGAGCACTTAAGAATCATTGGTAAATTGATACATTGAGAAATTGGGTGTTTATTTGCTATTCATAAGTTTTTTACAGAAAGTTTACTGTATTTGACAAACAAGGTAATATATAAACAAGAATAGAACAAAACATGCAACATAATCTCTTACCATTCAAAAGTTTTGGTTTCAGTTCTTGTAAGGATCCGTTTTTGTCACCATTGTTCTGAAAATAAATAAAATAATAAGTATTCATAGTTTTCATACTGATTGAGAACTTTCTATCTCTTGGAGATTAATTGGATGTAGTTTAGCAAACAGGATCCAACCTACAAAAGTTTTCAATATAAAAGTCAACCTTCATTCTAAAATATTTTGCATTCAATTTTGCTTATATCTCCAGCTCTAGCTCCTTATATCCAATTTTGCTTATAATACACTAAACTTGTTAGGTCAGATATATGCTTTTCTACCAGACCATGGCAAAGTCAAAATGTTTATGATTTGAGCAGTCTATGTAGGGTGATTTCGCCGGTTGGCGACCGATTAGCGAGATATTCAACTTTACGTCAATATTTAAGTATGTTGCACCCATAGCACATGTATTAAAGTTATATGACGGGGTCCTAGATATTGTCAAGTTATATTTAAAAGTAAAAAAATAAGAATTACAGTTGTGAAAATATTTTAAATTGAATAAATCTTAAAAACTATGTGAAATGCTAGTTGGCGACCACTTTTGCTAGTTGACGACTGCCCCCTTATCTAGTTGGCGACCTCTCGATTTGCTAGGGAAAACTAAATTTGATTAATTAAAAATAAAAAATATGAACGTGTTAATGTTTAAAAAATAATTATTATTCATGCTTTATTATTCATACATTTAATAAATTATTAAAACACATTTTTTCATGAGATCAAAGGTACACTTTAATATTCAAGCTGAAGCTTAAATGAATCTTAGCAAGTATAATACATTTTCCTACACAAGTACAAAATTAAAAATATCACTTTAAACAACAATTACAAAAGTTTAGAATCAAATCATCAGATCATCAGATCTCGGGATGTTATACATTTTACATTTTTTTCTAATACCGTGTCCTCCTTCTCTTATATTTTTAAAGCACATTCCAGATCTCTTTGGGAATAAGCCGGTGTTATTTTCTAATACGGTTTGTGGAGGACATCTGTAATGAAAATTTTATATATTAAACACCTACATTATGCAAAAAACAGATAAGATTATAAGTAGTGATTGCAAATGGTCGTAAACCCACATATTAATTTGCTCATTTTTAGTTGGCGACCACTTGATACCCATACATTTTAAGATGTTTTATAATAATAATTTGGTGGTCGTAAACTAAAAGATACACGGATAAAAATAAACAAATTAAATTGAAAGTGATTAAATTCCGAATTAGATTTGTAGTCTATAAAAAATAAAAATAAATGTTTTTCTTTCTAAATGTCTATTGGCGGCCAGGTGGTCGCCAACTGAAGTTATTGGATAATTCCAATTTCAGTTAGCGACCATTCAATTTTTTTACCTGATTTTGTATATTACATGTAATAAATGTACAAATAACGTAAAACATATATATATCCACTTAATAGAACATTAAAAAATTGACTCAAATAAATACATCACGATCTACTTACCTCAAACGCTTCACTTACTCACTATTTTTTTCGTTGTTTTGGGAACGTGTACGCGCCGAAAGTATGAGCGGCGGATTGAACTAAGATTTGTTTGCTTTCGGGTAAACACAAAGCTGCCAACTATTGTAGGTAAAACTAATAGGTCTATCCCCCTCTTTACTTAAGTGAATTTCATTTGGAAAAGAAGAATAGAATTCTTATTATTTTCGTTTTAATGCCGTAGGACCTGTTAGTGGTCGGCTAACTGACCCCGGTCGCGTAACCCCCGAAATCACCCTACATGAATGTATCTATTTATGTTCCACCATAACACCCAAACTCCTAAGCCAATTTTGATGTATGAGATATCGTTCGATTCAGTATTATTGTCCGGAAGACATAGGCTACATTTTACAGGAAGAAAATCAATATAAACAATTTTTATCAAATTTCGAAGTTGGCAATTTCTTGTTATTCATTGATAAGTTAGTGGTATGTGACAATGCAGTCAGAGATTGAAGATTGGTGGATGGCACTCTAATAAAAATATTATAAAACATCATACCAATTACAATATTACTTAAATATATTTAGAACAACCAGCAAGCAAACTGATTTGATAATAAACTGGGGAGATACAGAGCACTAACGATCACCAAAAAAGTTAATATAACGAAGTAACTAAGAGCAGAAACAGCCCTTCGTAGGAATAACAAATAGTCTGTAGATCAGTGATTTTAGAGAAAATATCACACTTTTTCCGAGTTTCTAAGTTAAGCCAAGTCACTAGCGATAGTATTAGATTCTGTACCAGCATACATATTAATTTACAAAATTTCAGGTGATTATTTATAAACTTGTCTTCAATTTCAAAATGCAGCAATAACGATAAATCACACGGTTAATATTATTTATCTTTATCAGTTACAGATAATATAGTTACCATTGGCGGTACATTAATGTAGCTCTTAAAGTTCTGCACCACCTTTTTTTCATTCATTTTGATCAATATGGCTCAAACTATTGTTGACACACTTTACACTTTACCACTGAATATTTACACTTATTTTACATAAATATACTCAAACTGAACGCAGTGGACGTCGGTATGTTGTTATGTTAGCAATTACCCACATGATTAGCGTTTATTTCACACGGATTCGATAACATCACTGAACATCATCCCTACAAACTGTACACGCATAGATTATCAACTTGTACACTGATTACCATCTTTGCACTCTTGCCATAATTGGCGTTAAGCTATTTAAAGGCCTTTAAATATGGAAGTATCATTTCTGCGGATAGTTCTTGGGTTACGGGACAATATTTGGCGAAAAATTTAAGAATTTACATTTTTCATATCGCGACGCAACGACAACCGACAACGACAGATAGCATAAATGTTGCTAGTTAAAAGAAATTAATAAGTAAGTATAAGGGCCAAATTAGACGGTGTACCGTTCATTTTTTGCGATTAACGATGCACGATGGTTGGTACCTACCAGTGAACCTATCGTCGTGGAGGCAATACCTATCGCCTGTGAACGGTGAACGGTCAGTGTTTAGATGGTTCATTTTGGATGACTCATCGGTGAAGCCTCAAAAATGAAAACAAAAATCTCGAAAAATAAACCGTCTACTTTGGCCTTAAGTTGTCATGGGCTATAAAATATGGAAGCCACAGCCGTAAAATCAGTAGGTAAAAATTTATTCTTGTCTTTTCTTTCATGTCTTGTCACGTCTGTAAATTCCTTTTTGTTTTTGGTTTTTCTGGGTTTTTCAAGCATGTCTATTGCCTCAAAAAATGGCGAATGATTAAATTCTTGTTCATTGATTGAAAGCGTAGTCCGTGCGTCATTTAATTTATAAAATATTTGTTGTGTAGTGTGAATAAACATTAAGGATGGCCGATGCTATGGTAGAACGTAGACCACCACCGCGGTTCTTCTGCCATAGGTGTCTTGTGGAATTCCAAGATGTTGAACAGAGTGATCAGGTAAAATCAATAGTATAGTTATATATTGCCACATATTATCCCAGAAATTCCTCGTAAGCGTGACCTGTGATGCAGTTTCAAGGTCATGCCATATCAACTGCGTATCCCAGTTGTAGTTGCCGGCTGTTTTGGAATAAAAAGCAGCCTAATTTGCATTTGAATTCGCTTTTATTCAAGCCCAATTGGTAGGAAACTCCAATTTAGGTTTAGATTTATGACGTTTAGATTACAGTTTATACTGGTGTGTATTTACAAAGTTTACATGTAATTACATCACCATAATAGTAAATGTGTTGAAGTATGAATAATGTACTTTGCTCATGGATAAAGATATTGATAATGAAATGAATTGAGTAGAAAGGGAACTGAATGTATTGTAAATAATTATCAATTTGCTGTATGTTAATTTTTTTTGGTTGTTTGTAAAACTTATGAAAGTGATGTACAGGAAAATAACTTTGGTTTAAGTATATCAATAAATTTTAAACAGCTTATTAATAATTTTGATATATATGTGGATGTTAATCTTAAAATAGTAAAATATGTAAATTGATTAAAGTCACTTCTTTCGTCTTATTTGTGGTTCCCAACTTTAGGTATTATAACAATTTAGTTGCCAATAAGTCTAGCCAAGCTAGCCAGATTTTTATCTGCTTTATGATTTATATTATATCTGTGTTGTTGTCTTAGTTGTATTATACTATTTTTGATATAGTTTGATATGGGTGACAGTACACAGTCCTGATATGGACTCTACTCAGAATTGATGAGTAGGTGACTTGTTGAGAGATATAAAAAGAGTTCATTGGAATATATAATTACTCGAATGAGTTTATGTACAAGCTGTAATACCTAGTAAAAAAAATGTTGTTTTAGAATAAATAAAAATCCTGTCCATGGTAGTGCTCACAACAAATGCTACTACTACTATAATCAGCAGCTGCAATACATATTACCTATAATTTAACATAATATTACTCATCTGGTACTTTATGCAAAGTAATAAGCCACAGGTTTAACCCATGCCAATAAGGAAACAAATGTAAATTGGTGGTGCTAGCATATGACCTTTTACTAGTGACATTTCATCTCAAAAAATAAGCAGATTGTCATTGTTAAAACAATATCTGCTATGTGCACATATTATATGGGCTGATAACATAGCCCATATAATATGTTAGTTTGTTTTTTCATAGTTTTTTAGCAAACACAGTTCACTGTATAATTCTTAAGAGTTATATAGCAGTATTTTTATATGAAGATTTGGTTACTCAACTAGTCAAGTGTTGAAATTTCCAAAAAGTCCACATAGTAGATTGGTTTTACAACATCGAGATATCAAATAGAGGAGATGCCATGTTCTTTATATGTCAATGTACCTTTTCCAGGACTACGTATGCCCATACTGTGAAGGGGGCTTCATAGAGCAGCTGGAAGGGGACTCCGAGAGGCCTGGTTCACTGCCCACAGATGATTACAGTGATGCGGATATGAGCAACATTGATGACATGACTGTTGATGACATGGGATTGGATGACTCTGACGAGTTTAACTCGGTATGTTAATAAGACTATCACAATCAGCAGTGTTGAACTATCACATTGACCTCCATGGCACAGTGGTGAGCGCTGAGGTCTTATAACAGGGAGGTCTCCGTGGGCCGTGGCTAGTTACCACCCTACCGTCAGGTCTGCCACGAAGCGATTTAGCATTCCGGCACTATTGTGTGTTGAAACTGATTAGGGGGTATGGATTGAATTTACACTGCCATTCCTGTTCCAAGTTAACCTGCTACCATCCTAGACTGCATCTTCACTTACTATCAGGTGAGATCGCAATCAAGGACTCTCTTGTCATCTGTGTGCTATGGGATTGTCTAAACATAATTGCTATAGTGTGATGATCTGAATCACCTCTGTCAGAATTTATGGTGTTATGTTCGGTTCTGGCAGACGAAGTGGCAGGCATCATCTAGTAATGTTATAAATCTTTATTTATATTTTTTTAATAATTTCTTTTGTGTGTAAACCATTTAGCCATTGAGGCTTTTGTAATTGCTAAAATTAAATTATCCCTTTTCCCTAGGGAAAATTGTGAGATGAAATAAACAATATGGAGATTTGTCATTTTAATTTAGTTTAGAGATTGTGCAATTGTGCACTACACTATAGATAGGTCTTGTAAGTGTAACTTCAGCACTCAAAGACTATTTGTGACTGTTATCAATTAATTATTATCATTATCAAAGGACAATAAAATTAAGTGAATTATACTTGTGGGTTTGTTGATAGAAATCTAACCACAGGTTATATCTTTTAGAATAGAATAGGATAGAATAATTTTTATTCAAATAAACTTTTTTGCTTTTGAATTGTCAAATGAATCTACCGGGGACTCTACTATGAATCTACTGCTTTTTGAGGGGTTTAACCCAGGCATGCATCTCTGATTTCACTGGGTTATGAGCGTTCCTTCTATGATATTGAATATCACTTGATTTAATGATTCAAGAGGAAATCTGTAATCAGTAATGGATAGGTGAGATGAATAATATGACTGAATTCTTTTTTTGCAGGGTGGAGGACCAGTAATGAATGACCTCGCATTTTTAATGTCGGGCAGTGATAGAGTACGGTAAGTTGATGTTTTTTTATCAATTTTAAAGTTCATTTGCTAAAGTAAAGTAATGAGAGTGGTGTGGCCATAAATTGATTGTTGACATAAGTCGGTATAGTTCTTGCAATTCACGAGGGTGCTTGAGCTTTACTTGTGGTTACGTTGTGTACATGCACATTGTGTAAGTGTGCGATACGACACACCAACCATGAGCCATGAGCCCTTGTGAATTGAAAAAACTATAACTGGATGGGAGGTTGGTTTGACTGATTGTGTTCAGAATTTGGATTTGGATCACTGACATCTGGCAATAGGTGGAAATTGTACTTATTTTATGTCACAAGAAAATATCTGGGAATTTTCCACTTTATCATCCCAAGAAGAAATAAATTTTATAATATTTGTTGTAAATTGTAATCACCCTCAGCAGGGAAGTGAACGAAGAATAAATAACAGGTAGATGCGAGTCGGACTCGCATATAAAGGATTCCGTACCAAAAAACGCCGTAAAAACACGTTTCTAGTCGGGGAGCCCCCTTTAATATTTAATTTATTTTTATTATTTATTGTTATAGTGACAACATAAATACCCATTCTCTGAAAATTTCAACTGTCTCCCCATTACGGATCATGAGATACAGCCCGCTGACAGACTGACAGACAGACAGCAGAGGTTTAGTAATAGGTTCCGGTGGGACCCTTTGGGTATGGGGCCCTAAAAACAATGTAGCACAATTTCATTGCATGTTTATGAATTTGCTTTATATTTTTCATGAGATACTGCAGTACCATTCAAAACTTGCAAATGAACTTGGTTTACATAAAAATTTCAGGGTTTCATAACTAAAAGTCAGAATTTAGAGGTAACCGTGTTCTGTCCTAGAGGTGGCATGAAGAAATGGTTGTAAAGAAATTTTTTAAATTAAAACTCAGGATTTAAAGGTGACCTTAAGTGACCTAGAGGTGGCAAATTATGAAGGGTGGTAAAAGAAATTAAAACTCAGGATGTAGAAATAACAACCATGTTGATTTGAGTAGAGGTGGCAAAAATGGTACCCAGCCAAAGAATTTCCTGATTAAATCTCAGGATTTACGGGAGAGGTAATGAAGTGGTTTCTAAGAGGTGACAAAGTTTGATGTGTACATTTTGCCGGCCATCCTATCCTACTAATATATAAATGTGAATTTGTGTTTGTTTGTTAGTTTGTCCTTCAATATCGCTGCAACAGTGTTTTTGCATGGGTACAGTTGAGGACCTGGAGAGTGACATAGGCTACTTTTTATCCCGGAAAATCAAAGAGTTCCCGCGGGATTTTAAATAATATATCCACACGAAGTCGCGGGCATCAGCTAGTTTTTTAACTAAACCAGGTATTATTGTTGATTTTAATTTTATAATAAACTTACGTGTGGTCTTGAACTAATGATATTAGTGCAAAAATATTCAATAAACTAATTATAGTTCCTGACTTTTATTCCTGGTTCCTTAGCCATCCGAAAAATGGTGTCCGTTTAGCTATATTTTCGAACAAAATTCTCAATATTCTTCCAGCTCTTTAAATAACAGTAATGTGACACCTGTTTTTTCAATGTTTCAGCTCGGCGATCGCGAACGCTACAGCCAGCGCCATAAACGGTACGACCAACAATACAACCAATATCACGTCAACGTTCACGACAGTCCCTTCCAGCGGCAACACGACCAACGCGCCTAATTGGCAGCTGGGCACTACCCTGATGGAGGAGCTGTTGTGGATGATCAGCGGTGGCAGGCCCCCCGCGGGTGCCATGACGGCGGGCGCCCCCTTCGTGCTAGTTGGGACTCCTGGGGACTATGTTTTTGGGGGCGAAGGTAACACTCAGTTTTATTATATGGTTGGGTGGTTGGTTAGGTACCATGGTTGCGCCATATTGAATTTGTTCATATAAAATGCAGTCTATAAGTTTTGTATGGTTATATGTTGTTATAGTGGGGAATGCCCCACAGAGAAAAATCGGCCAGCCGTACATTAATGGCAATAAAAAGTAGCTATAAATAGCGGCAAAGAAAAATGGTTTACATGAGTCATCAATATTATCATAGTATAAAGTGTGACTCAAACTATGAAATTGCTATATATTATTTATATTGATGATTCCTATATATTATGTATATTGATAGTGGCTCAATAATATATGTAGTACGTTTTTTATTCGTGACTGAGATTTCGTGTTGTATGGCGTCAGCACGATCTAACTTACTGGAGTAGTAGTAATGTAATAGAATGTTTGGTTGGAGGCTTTGGGCGCCACTAGACGTCAAAGGCGTGTGTGCGTTCTGGCACGATGTCGTGCAAAACGCTATTGTTGTATTGGTTAAATTAAAACTGCCATGCCACCTTTCAAAATAGCCCGCTACCATTTTAGACTACAACGTTGCAATGATCTCTGATTGGCTGAATTTACAGTGTTCTTGCTGCATCAATGCATTTAACCAGTAGCGGAAGAGTACCAGCCAATCAATTCATTGCGATCCTTACTCTGATGCAATCTCTCATATATGAGACTACATCATTTTGTTTTCCTTTGTCTGAACAAAAGTTTTCCTGATTTCCGTGATTTTGTCTGCTATCTATCTGTATTTCTATTAATTATTGTATTATGTAAACAATAATATATGACTGCAATTGCACCTGTGCGATGCAAGTGCGATTGCAGTCTGATGCAGATGCAGGGCTCCGACACTATCCGTAGTCTCGAATGTCCATGAGGACTTCCCCTCCTACAGAAAAAAAAAGATGCAGGGCTAGGGTACAAAGGAGATAACAAGTGAATGTTTGTTTGCACGTTTGGCAGGTCTGGACGCCGTGGTGACGCAGCTGCTGGGGCAGCTGGAGCACTCGGGCCCCGCGCCGCTGCCGCGCGAGCGCCTCGCCGCGCTGCCCACCGAGCGGGTCACCGCCGACCTGGCCGCCGCCAACACCGCCTGCTCCGTGTGCTGGGAGAACTTCCAGATAGGTAAACTTACAATAGGCTGGGAAACCAGGAGTCCCACATTCCTTTCGAGAGCCGTGAACTTATCTTATATGGCTTCACGACTCTCGAAAGGAATGCGTAACAAGCAATTCCACCAGCGGAATATAAAAAAAAAAACTCAGTACCTATCAACAACGATAGGCATTTTTTTATCCATTGAAGGTTTGAAGAGAAATGTCACTTACTATTTCATAGTAAATCTTCAATGGATAGAAAATATATGTCAGTGGCTTTCCTTTTTTGATAGGCACTGAATCACAGAACCAGGGGGCAGATCATTTTGTTTGTTACAAAACAATATCTTAGTGAGTCGGCTTTAGAGCAGCACTTTTAAAACTTTTGTTTTATTTATGTCAAAATTTTGATTACAGTATTTTTTTATTATTATTATTATTTTTGTAAGCTAATTTGTATATTTGTCAATTTTTGTGGTAGGTAGCTGTAGGCACTTCGGTTCACAGATGTGATTCCATATTGTATTCGGTTTATGATAAACAAACTACACTACAAACTTACTAAAATGATAACAACTCTTGATTCAATCCTTTTAACACAATCATTAGATATTAAACATGTCATCAATCTTCCTTAAATCTTACATTCTGCTAACCATCGCGCGTTGCAGACGAGACGGTGTCGCGGCTGGAGTGCGAGCACGTGTTCCACCAGAGCTGCATCACGCCGTGGCTGGAGCTGCACGCCACGTGCCCCATCTGCCGCCGCTCGCTGTTGCCGCCCGGCGCGCCCGAGCCCGCCGCGCCCGCGCCCCCCGCGCCCGCGCTCTCCGCCGCGCCCTCCGCCCCCTCCGCCCCCTCCACCACCACCACCTCCACCACCGACACGCAACGGATACGATTAGGTGAGTACTACCTAGCTAACACTGGCCATACACGGACAGCTTGAAGCAGTCAGAATGGACTGCTTCAAGCTGCGACTGCATAGTCTACAGACTTCTACATACACTGACTGCTCGAGCTGTGGACTGCTCTCATGCAGTTACCTCCACCATGTTGCTACTGATTTGAATGAAATTGAAATTGTGCCTTGTTGAACAGTTGATACCAACTGCTGCACTTGGTATCAACTGCTCCAGCAGTTATCAATGGCAGCTTCAGATTCGTGTCGGATTTATCTCATCAGATTATGAGAGTAAGGGAATAGAGAGTATTTATTCAGTCTTGTAGTGCTTTTAAACGGTAATTTTACTAAGTACATAAATACGAAAAATACGATACACAAACCATACCATATTCAACATTTCATAAAACTGTTTTTTATTTTTAGGTACTCCACTGTCAAGTCTCTTTGTAAATGCAGGTAGGTTTCTTACACATACATACATATATGTATAATTATACCTTACAAAACTGCATGCAATATTTGTAAAAAGTATAGGACCAATATTAGTCCAAGAGGACCATATAAGTCTTAATTTTATTTTTAACTGTCTTTTTTTGTACAATAATAATATAATAAAAATAAATAACGACTATGTATTTGGAAAACTTGAAAAGCATTAATCAGAAACTAATTTTCACAGCACCTCATATCGTGATCCAACGCCGGACGGGCGCACTACCAACTCTTATCCGACGGATCCCGTCCCAGACTCACACCTGGGATTCACTGAACGACAGCAACACGTCCAGCTCAATATCCCCAGCCTCGTCGGTGACGGCCGGGGGCGTCTGGGCTGCAAACTCAACCGGCTCAACAAACTCCTCGACGTCCCTCAATTCAAACGACAGGGATCGACAATACAACACTGACATGGACTTTGACTAGAGAAAATGGACTTTGGATTAAAAATTAAAGTGAATAGTGTTACGCAATGGTTGTTCAGTGCAGTGATAGTGAAAAAGTGAAAATTTTTACGAGACGAGACTTAGCGGTGCAACCATTGTGTGAGTTGTTCCTTTTACTTCATGTTAATATAGTTCCAGTTATACTGGGTGTTGTTGAAAATGCTGGCAAGCTCTTTGTCTGAAGTTCACGAGGTGTAATGTTCAAAGCGTATTAGTTTTGCACTCCAAAGGGTAGTATTGAGTGTCAAAATTGTATTATGTTCATACTTTAAGGATTACAAAACAGCTCCAATTAGTAGCAATTTTTGTGGGTAAATTATGAACACAAGACATTTTCACAGAGGCACTTGCATTGCAGGACAAAGTTGCTTTGAGCATTGAGCCCTGTGGTTTTGACGTTAGATGACTTGAGCTAGTTACATACTGTCATACAGTCAAAGTTATGCATAGTGCCATTACAACAAAATCAAAGTTTTCAATCAAAGTACATAAAATCGTACACTACAAATATAATTTATTTAAATATATCTTACATAAAATGAAAATATTAAGTATAAATTATGCATATTATTATAATTATGAAAATATTAAAAATGTAATTAAAAAACTGTAACGATAGTTTGCAAACAGCAACTTTTTTCCTCATATCATAAAAAAGATCACTATTGTGAGCTTGCTGGCACTTTTCAAATCATCCTGTATGTATACCACATTAAAAGTTGTGTGCCTTTTATTTGTATTGCAAAACATAATTTATTAAAAAAAACGAATAGATAGTCATTGATATAATATTTTCAATGTAATAATATTATAATAGCGAAACTCTGGGCTGAGTTTTTCTGATGGTGTTTTATTTAATCAACTCAATTAATTGGTTAAACTTAAGGCATTGTCTACACCAAATTTAAGGTTACTATTTCCACATGTGCTATGTGCATTTATTTAGTCACAATTGTCTAAATAAAAGCCCATTTGTCCACAAGTCTTCATTAGCCCTCATTCACATGGACATTTTTCAAAACTTCAGAGTGAAACAAATGGGTAATGTAACAACGTTTTATCTCAAAAAAGTGATAGCTACTTTTACTAGTATTGTAAAAAAAATCGCCATTTCAAGAGAAGACTATATAAGACTATCAAACCTAAAACTACGATTTTAAAGAAATAATACATTTTGGGGGAAAAATCGAGATTTTTGAGATAAAACTGTTGCAGCGAACTGTTGGAACTCCTAAAGGTCTGATATGACCTGACAGAAGAAACTGAAGTGACACCGTCTGTTCTAATAGATAAAGCGAGTCGTCAGCAAACTATTTTAAGGTTTATTCAAAAGTTGTATCTATCAGATTGCTATATTTGTTTTACAGCGGAAGTGTGAAAGAGGCATCAATGACATCATGTAGGAAAGAGATATATCGACGGCCCAACCGAAGTTAAATTTACAGTAGAGCCAAAAAACCGTAAAAATGATCTATCTTCTTTGCTATTTACTTTTGTATTGTTGATTAATGTGGTATATATTATATACATATAACAACCATTACATATACAACATTAATCAGATGTAAATAGGAAAGAAGATAGATCATTTTTCAGTTTTTGGCTCCTGTAAAGTTGACTTTTTTCTATAACACACACTTTATTCGGTTGGGCTGTCGATATATCTTTCATGATCTGAGATATTGAGTTGTTTTGCCTCTTTCAAGTGGGAGCTTTTAGACTTTCAGACCTAAATATTGAATATTTGGTTTGTGTGTTTCTTTTATAACACTCTTTTGTTGGTGTGAGCAATGCCAAGACTTAAGATATGGTTCCAAAGCTCACTGCAGACTGAATCATTTGCATTGCTGCAGTTTGGAATTTGTTTCATTCCACATTCTGAACATATTTCAAACAAAATTATAGCAACCTGTACTGCAGTTTGCAGTCGCCTTTGGAATCATACCTGTACGCTGTTTAGTCTACAGTATAGAATTGTAGTGTGTACATACTATAGATTAATAAACTTTTAATTTTTTTTTTAATATGGTTGCATCCACACATGAGGTTGCCTTAGCATACTATTAAGGCTTGTGATGTTCCAAATTAGAATTGTAAAGAATTTGTTTTTCGAGTTTATAATTATTTATTTTGTATGCATACTTTATATGAGTAAGGCCCACACTTAAAAATACACCACAACATCACAATATTAATTCTAAAATAACCACCAATATCTCTTTCAGGCATCCTTAATGCAGAAAGAAAAAATTAAGCTGAAGGGGGTGTACTAAAGTATAGAATAAATTAAATAGACGACTTACTTATACATATTATACACAAATAAATATGGAATAGAAAATACCAATGTATAATACACAACAGATTGGCACAAAGAATATTCTTTACAACAGATTGATTTAAAAGATACTGATCTGTGGCTATTTCTATAACTCTAAATAGATCGGAATAAATCTCGTGCTATCCCTTTCATAATGTTCTCAGCACATAAGGATAGCAGTTGAATTAGACCTGTCAATTTAGTTAAAAGATAATAGATCATTGTGGAAAACGATAGCGAGTTGACAATTTAGAGAACAACCAAATAAGCGCCGCTGTTTGAGATAGCCTGTGGGTCAGTTTGGATGTTACCTTTTTAATTATCGGACTCTTACTGGCACTTTAATAAAAAATTGTAAGTTATAATGAATACTACTAATTCCAACGTTGCTTACGTTAGTTACGCAAAATGTAATCAAATTGTTTTATTTAATTATTTTCTTTTTTGTTTAATCCTATAAAAAAATGCTGAATTGTAAATGTTGTAAATATCCTAGTTATAGGAAATTGTTGCTGTTTGCTACATAAATATATAAAAAAACAAAGTTTTCCTCTTTTTTGGTCTTGCATGGACTAAACTTTGTGTTAGAAAAATATTCCTGCGTCGCGGATGATAACATGGTCAGTTGCGTCGAGTGTTGAAAATGTAGTTTTATTTTGGTCGCCCCGTGCAGTGCCTAGATAAAGAAATTTACATTGCTAACGTCATAATATATTAGAAGAAAGCTCGCGCAAATCTAGTTATAATATTATATCTTTCAGTTGTTACGCCGTCTACCAGAATTAAATAGGTACTGTAAGTATTTTGTTTTTAACCGGAATTAAATACTTACACTATTTATACTTACAATATTTAATTCCGGTACGTTACTGTTCCGGATCCGGTATTAACGTTGTACGGCACTCCCTCTATTAGAAAGAACTGACAGCCGCAAAGACCAAGAACACTTGGACAGCGAAATTGAATGGTGTGATATTTTAAAATTGAGGTCTAATGCTGAGATCTATAGACCGTGCTCTGACTTAGCTCGGACCACAAAATACCTAATAGTACCTAAAGGTACAGAAGATTCACTCTGCAAAATGTTATAAATAAATAGCGACTTTTGTTACCACACAATAACGTGCAATTCAGTTTGACACAGCGCTACTTACCTACCGTCCTATTCACCTATACTTTCTTTCTATCACGTAACTCTTATCCACTCGCACTCTGCATTTAGGCCATTCGAAGAGGTACGCCATGTAGTTTTAGCTCCGCAGTTTACTGCGGAGTGCGCCAGGCCTTCTCGGACCTAGGACAAGTTAAAACGAGATAAAAATCGCGGTGTAAGTGTCCGATGAACGTATCTACATTTTCTCAATTTTACAGGAGAGCAAAAAATAGGATGATTTGCCTCTTTAATCTTTACCAGTTATTTAAAAGAAATAATTATAATGTATGAGTAATGGATAATATTTTTTTTGGAATTTGTGATATATTGAATAGATTGTCGTTTTGGTAGTATGTGACCAGTTTTATGAAAAAAAAAAAACGATTTTTGAATTTTTTGTAGATACGTTCATCTGGTTTTTACACTGCGAAATATGCTCTGACAAATCTGTCTCGCTCTAACTCTGTCTTGATGCTGAGCAGAGAGAGAGTGTGGTCTATAGATTTCATCCTTTGATCCAATTTCGTCCACTGAACAGAAAGTTGGTGAAACTGTACCGAAAGTAATAATAATAATAAATGGCTGTTATCCTACCCGTATAGTCTTATGCTAGGATTTGAAACGGCAACAATATGTATAGTGGGATAAATTGTATAAAAATGAAATTTGTATAATTACAATATGAAAAGTGTAAATTAAATTAAATTTAAAGTTTTCAAAATAAAGAAAACGTTATACATATTTTTGTGTTTATTTGATGTTCCTAAAAATGTTTAAAGTATTGATATTTTTATGTCAAATAGGAGAGAATTTACCTGAACAGCTGGGTGAGCAGGGAAAGGATAAAATGTTTATCCCCTCGCTCAGTTTTATCCACCCGTCGAGCATGGGCAAAATGGTGGAAATAATATCCACAGTGGATACTTATAGGCATATACTTCTGCTTTCCCCTATCGCCATGCTTTAGAAGATAATTTTATCTCTTTTCAGTGGATAAAATCGGGAATATAATGTTTGTCTCCTGCCAATGTTCACCCTGCAATTAGGAAGCGGAATTTCCGGTACATATACGTAGCGGAAATAGGTACCTGTGTTTTAAATGTTTGCTTTAAATTTTACATAGGTAGGTATTTTAATAAGTTTGTTTTAAACATTAGGTAGGTACATAGATAAGCATTCGGGTAAAAATTGCTGAATGTCTAGACGTAATTAATACGAATTTGAATACCATTAAAAAAACAGTTCAAAGTCAATTAATTAACTAACGGTTTACCCGATGAGTGTTAACCGTCAGGTCACCAGGTGCACATAATATCGAAGTAGTTGGAAGTCGGTGGTACTGACCCACGACACCGCACGTGTCCACGCATCTGCCAAGTTAATTGCTTCTACCTGCGAGTCGCAACGAAGATCTCAAAGCCACTGACCGCCTGGTACTTATGAACCCATAAATTAAAAAACTGTCCGACATGGACATGGGATGTATTTTGGAGTTCGGTTAATAGATAGTAGGTAGGTAGATTTTTTTTAAAAAAGAACATTAGCCAAGCTGAAGTTGACTAATATCCTCCGATCCTCTCCAAATAAGGGGAAAGCTTGTACTAGGAGTGGGTACGACAATAGCGCAACAGGAGGGATTCGAACCTGCGACTTTTCAGTCCGGAACTTTAACCGTTGGGCTATTGAGGTAAATTAGATCTTCAAACTTTCGACACCTCCCCGCGCCCCATGAATAAAAACAACCTTTTGATTCAATGAAAAGTTCGCTTTTCACTACGATTAAAAAAAACCACACCCCATAAAGAACCTCTTGATGTCTTCTACGTGCTTACGAGTGTAAACCTTGGTCTCTTATTAGAGCTCCAAACACTGCTAAGTAGGTAGGTGCCTACTGTTAAGCAAATTGGTAGGTGCTCACACTGACGCTGAACGCATTTATCCAACATTGACAAAACCAGAGGTTCTAGTGTAACTCTTCAAGTTATCCAACGTCATAGACTTGAGCATGTTAGAGTAGACTGTCTAAGTTGACATTGCACTACGAAAATCCTCTATCCTGCATTATTATTGGTATACGGCAGTCTGTAGGGCACCAGAAATCTAACGGCAGGCGCAGTACAATGGTAGATGGATTGTTCTCTATCGTGCCCTCTTCCTGGGGTGCTTCGTGGTAGAGTTAACTATATGGCGTAAGTTGCTATCGGTTCCAGATCGCACCGCTTTCCGTGGGATACTTTTCCATTTCTGGCGGATTTTGGTCACCGTTTACAATACCTGGCAGATCAATTACACTCAGACCAAGCAAAAACGAAGTGATTATCACTCAGTGGACCAAGCCAAGAATCGAACCCAGGGTCTCCCACCTACAAGGCCACAGAGTACATCGCTAAGCTATACCAGCAAAGTAGTCAGTGTGTCGGGCAGCGGGCTTACGAAACACAAAATAATATAAAACGTGTCTGGCGCGGGCGATGGCAATTAATACAAAGGTGCGTGCGCAGCTGACTCTGCACCTGCCGCCATCTTTAGCATTTCTTTAACTTATTTTTTTTCGCCATCGAAGTTTATAGTCCAGGAGATGGTTGTAAGATGTGTGAAGTCAATCAACCAATGAAATAAATATATGATATTTTTAAGGAACTAATTCGCATTCCAATAGTAGGAATTTAGTAAGTGTTCATTTAAATGACTGGAATTTCCTAATTCATATGAAAAACTTACCAACACTCTCAGATAATACCCATTCTCGCTTCTACGTAGAAATGTCAACAAAAAAAAGATAACCTGCTGGGTCTGTATCTACTATGTTTTAAACGACTTTCTGCTATTCTCAACCTTGACTAGAGAACTTCGCAGTTGTCACAGTTCCCACGGGATTTTGAAAGATCCTAAGTCCACGCGGATGAAGTCACGAGCCTAGTCTCATGTCTCTTCATCAACATCATTAGCAAACCATTAACGACCTACTGAATGCAGGTCTCTTCTCAGAGAAAGGCCATACTACTATAGTGTACCTCACTGGTCCATGCCAAATGGCAGATTGGGAGACTTCACACCTTGAGAACACAAGAGGACTCTCAGACGAACTTTTATGTCAACTGGAGACTTGTCATGCCACTTATCAAAAAAGTAGCCTTTGCCCGCGGCTTCGCTGACGTTAAATTCGATTTTTCAACCGCCTATTTTACTCCCTTAGTTGAATTTTCAAAAACCATTTCTTAGCGGATGTCTACGTCATAATAGCTATCTGTATGCCTTTCAGTCAGCCGCCTTTTCCTTTTATATATTTAGATTTTACATAGAATTCTACAAGAAGTCTCACAACCGTCTCTCAGCCTATAACTTTTTTCGCCATCAGAGTTATTGGCCTATTTTTTATGGCGCAAGATGGTCGGGCAGCTGACGCCCGCGCCGCTCTTTGTTAAACCTTTGTTGTCCGTTGCTCCTTGGCCTTAGGGATAAGGCGTCTAGGATAATGCGGATGCGACAGCTGCTATCCACAGATTGAAAGGTTTTGACTTTTAGGCCAGGTGTGGGTGCTAGGGTGCAGCCGGGTGGATAACGGGTAAGATTTCGAACGACATCCCTTGCGAGTAGGTAAGATTTCATAAAAAATCACTCTCTTGATCATTTTACTTAGACTTTTGAGATAGTGTGTTGTTTTAATAAGGAGTCTATTGGCTTTATACTTCGATCACAGAAGAAAAAATAGCTTCATACTCCAAGTCTAATAGGCACGAGCTTGGATTAAAATTAATGTAAAAGAAATAAGTTCTCACCTACAAGAATAATGTGAAAATACATTCCCCTTCTTGGTCCTTTATTTACCTTATTCCACACTGAATACTTAGGTATAATTTAAAATAGGTACAAGGAGGTACGTCTGGTACGCAATACTTAATTGTCGAGAAATTACATATTTTCTGTATTGTAAGAGTATCTTTGTTTATCTACTGATGAATTAGATTTAATAGTAATTAATTATTATTATTTTAGGCCTCAGACTCAAACGTTCCCGCCAAGTTTAACTGCCTCAAGCGCGTTTCTAGTTGTTTCGCAACATTGTGAACTGTGAAGGGCCCTTGACTTCGAACCACCTGCTGTTTGTAATTAGTAGGTAGCTATTATCTTTTTTTTTTTTTTTTTCGGATTGTGTAAGCTGCTGGCCCTACTGGCCGTTACAGCGTCACCGGACTGGAGGGCGAGCGCGAAGCGTCGCCGGGGGGGTGAGCCCTAGGGCTCGATGACATCGGGGGCGTAACGTCTTCCTAAGGGCGCCTCCTGTGAGGCTCGGACCTCGGCTTAGGATGACGTTGGGACGTATGGGGGGAGTGGCTGGGCTAAGTTAGCCCGTACGCCCCCGTGATCGTGGTAAGGATCCACGCCCGGGAGGCGTTAGAAAACGGGGACCTCGTCTTCGCCGGCGAAGACGCTGTGCAGAGGTTGACGATGTGTGTGGCCCTACCTGATAGGGTGCGTTGTCTGTCGTAATCTGGTCGTCAGGGTCGTTAAGGACGTGCTTAGGGCGCCTTTTGTCTGGAGGGTCGTTACGATCGGTAGCTATTATCTACTTTCCTATGTCCAGCACCTACATATAATAAAACAAATCCACATGATTATATGTGTGTGTGTGTGTGTGTGAGAACAGAAGAGACACCGAAGAAAAAAAATTAATCCACATGACTAAGAATGTGGGCGTGTCAGCACTCAGCATTCTACACATGAAAGCCAGCGGCCAGACCCGGCGTGTTATCTCGGTGGCTTCATAGCATTGCAAAAAAGCCGGCGGGAAGAGTCAACATTTTTACTTATGTTAATTTTTTAGCCCGTGTAACAGTGAAACAATTCTTACTATAAATGCGAAAGTGTGTTTGTTTGTTGGTTTGTCCTTCAATCAATAAGCAACGGATCGACGTGATTTTTTGCATGGGTATTGCAGTTGAGGACCGGGAAAGTGACTTAGGCTACTTTTTATCCCAGAAAATCAAAGAGCGAGCTGCGGACATCAACTAGTTCTTTAATAATTTTCTTCGAGCTCGTAATCATGCGACGATAGTGCGTAATAGGCCTTTAAAGGCTTACTTAAAATGGCTATCACCGCGTCAAGTATTGCATTTCTTTTGTTAATAGTTCGATGGTACCCAATCCAAAAAAACCTTATTAGTCACATAAATAACAAATCTGTTATTAGCCGCACACAGGTTTTCCCTTATACAAAATAGCCCTTACACGTAGGTACATTAGCGTATGGCGTGCCGACCCCATGGATCGATGGTGGAGCCTCGAGGAGCCCCATGAAAGTAGGTCATGCTCCCCTACGGCGTACGCTCGCTACCAGGGCTCGAGAATAACCCGGCGGTGCTTTTGATTTTATCTCACTGGATACGCTTGTAACTTTTGTATTATTTAATTGACGACTACCTGCTTCTAAAGCTGAGGTATTAATTCGACACGTAGTATCATTCCTTTCTGACGATGTTAAATACTTCAAAAGTAGCCTAGGCTACTCCACTATTCCTTGCCATGCCAAATGTAGCCTACGTTACTCCACTATACCTTGCCATACCAAAAGTAGCCTACGTTACTGCACTATACCGTGCCATGCCGAAAGTAGCCTACGTTACTGCACTATACCGTGCCATGCCAAAAGTAGCCTACGTTACTGCACTATACCGTGCCATATGCCAAAAGTAGCCTACGTTACTGCACTATACCTTGCCATGCCAATAGTGTAGCATACGTTGCTGCACTTTACCATGCCATGCCAAAAGCACGCAGATCGTAAATCTATAAACCAAAAAAACAAACTCACTTTTGCATTTATTATATTAGCAAGGATATGTCATTAATATTTTATAGTCAATTAAAATAAATATTTTTCTTAAATAAAGAGCCTTTTTTGACTACGTACAAAGGTAGCCATCATTAACCAGTCATTTAATAAAACAGTTTCACGTCTAGTTGAACGGTTCACTTAAATAACGGGAGTGATTTTATTCTCTTGGTTAAATAAGTAGCAACCGGCTCGGCGAGCTGTACCGCTTCTGATGGTGTTTAATTGTATTATGCTCGTTTCATAGTGGCCTGTGCGGGTCACAAGGGTAGGAATGAGGTCGAGGTCCTTGTCATGCGACCCTTCGCGATACGTCGCTGATAGGTTATGTACCTATGTTACCTATTTATGTATAACTTTGCCAAATTACAGCTCGTTAGTAGCAATTATAGTCTCTGCGCTAGGCCGCGGACAGACGGACAGACACCCGTTGGACTATTGTCGTACCCACTTTTCGCTTATTTGGTGGGGACAGGAGGATATTAGTCAACTACAGCTTGACTAATATTCTTAAAAAAACTATGTATTTGTATGCCCTCAGCCCGGTTTTGAGTTGTGCGTTGAGAGGTCAGTCAGTCAGTCAGTCATCTCTTCCTTTTATATATTTAGATAACTTATTTGTAGTGGATGATAGAAGTGATCAGCCATTTCCAAAAAATTTTATTCCTCCATGGCCATTTCTTTTATAATAATAGTAAAGGTTAACAGTGGCTGGTATTCGAGGAGATTCTAGGCCAGAGGTTAATGTCCAGCCTAACCGCAATCATTTATTATCCATCCTCTACAGGCGTACTCTAGTCACTCACCCCATGATATTGAACCCTTGCCCTTAATTGAGATGTGAAAAGGATAGATTATACCTATCTATTATTAATATATTAAACCAAGTTTGGAATTAATCAGTCAAATAGGTCCGTGGGTGTAGTGATCTCTAAAACTTACCTATACTTATTATTGCAATCTGGGTTTAATGTAACTTTACAAGTTTATGTAAATTCTAAAATACGAGTATAACTTTTGTTCAACGACATTTTACTTAACTCTCATCGAAGAAAAACTAAGATAAAAAAAGTTAAGTTTTATGCTTCCATACAAAACAAAAAAAAATATTTAAAAAATGAATAAGAAGCAAGCAAATGAAAATATCGATTTTGTATAATAATTCAGCCCTCCATGAAAACAAATAAAACCTTGCTATGTAGGTCAACGAACCCCAACCGAAACGCAGCGCGGGTGTGTGCGTAGGCATTGTGCCCTTAGCGTGTGTGTGTTCATTACGCTGATGGCTATTGATCAATCTCTGCTTAGAAACGTCATCGTCATGTGAAATGAATACAGCAAGTTCCACAGTATTTTTTTATTTTTTTTTTTTATTTTTTTTTTAATAGAGCTGATCCAACTTATAAATATAAATAATTTTAAGCAATTTAAGCAATGGATTTAAAGAGACAATCATTTATTACAAGCTTATGCCCGCGGCTTCATCCAAGATGATTTAATCTCTTTCCGGAATGGAAAGTATTCCGGGTACTCTTTGCTAAATGTTGTCAAGATTTGTTCAATGGTTGAAGCCGTAATCTTAAACAGCCAGAGAGACTTACTTGCGTCTCTTTTATTTATTAGTAAGATAGCATCGATTTATAGGTAAACTAACTGTTTATTTTTAATTTTTTTGTTTAATTTAAGGTGTAGACTAGGTATAAAAACCTTTTTTGTTTATTTTTTAAAGTTACATTTTAGAGTAACTATGTCCTATACCTTTGTCGTTTAGATTACACCACGCCTACAAAATACATAATACGCAATCAATAGGTAGCTAACCCTTGTTTATACGGGGTCCGATAAGGGTTGTTTGATCGGTCCAATTATGCCATCCACCTGTGCGTACCCCGTGGGTACCAGGAAAACAAGTGCTGCAAGGAGTATTGATCTCCTCCAGGGAACAAAGCGCATCTGCAAGTTTACACGGCGAACCGTTTCAGCCCTTTGAACGGTTTGAACATCCCAATGAAAATAAGATTATTTTATACAGTAATCATTGCTATCAAGTATCTATTCAGGCTCGGGGATGTAATCCTGATCTGCCATGCGATTGTGTAAGAAAATCGTATTCATTTGACAGCTTAAATTAACTTCATTTTTCAATTCCTACATATACCTATCAAACATTCAAGCTCATATCAAGCTTTATAATTTTCTTACACAACCGTATGGGAGATTTTCTAAACGGACTTTCACAAGAGATTTTCGCCAATCAATAATATTCGCTGAACATTCATAAAATTCTATTTGATAGATAGATACTTCATATATATGTTCCATTATTGTTGGTTAATTTAGCGTAAATAACAATTATGTAAGACAATATGGGCCATGGATTTTTTTTCCAAACTTTGTGCCTAATTTTTTTTTAATGCCCGGAGTTTCCCTCCCTCCCGCGTCCGCTTTAACTTTACGTACTCAGTCTCTGCTGTACAAGGGCGTGACGTACGTGAGATGTAAATAGGATGTATTCTATGGGGTAGCTTCCTCGGCTCACGTGTGGGTATACTAGGAAAGCAAGTGTTGCTAGGAGTCTAGGAGTATTGCTCTCTTCAAAGCGCGTCAGCGAAGAAGTACACGAACCAACATCGATTGATTTCAACGGTGGCCTGTGACAACGTAATCTCTAGTTTAGTTTTTAGTACGATTCTTTAACAGCTCTCCTGGTGACAATAGCAGAGCCCTGAGGCTTATTTCTTGAGCTTACGTACACAATTTTCTAAATTCTTTTAAGAGATGAAATCTAAGATCTATGGATGGATCTTTGAGACTCAATAACGCCGCAAGTACTGAACCTATTTGGCTGATATTTGCCACAAAAATAGATTATAATCTGGAATAACATAGATAGTATTTTTTATTCCGAGAAATAAGAGAGTTTCCGCAGGAATCAAAAACCTCAATCCACGCGTACGAAGTCGCGGTCATCAGCTTGTAGTTTATAATAGGTACTGTACATGTTGAACATTATTGCCGGCAGTGTAGATACAGATTAGGTATCGCGACAGAGCTAATGTTGACACAATGTCTGGTTGCAGGCTGCGCTCTACCGCCGCATCGCATCACGTATGTCTAGCGTTGGGGTGAAATTGTTACTTTGGTAAAGTATCAAGATGATTCGATATGTATATTTTATTAGTTGTGTAGGCTTTGAGTCTTTAGGAGATAATAAAAAATTGAACTGAAATTCGTAAATATAATTTTGCTATTAATAAGTAATTCGTAGAAATGAATAATTTTTTATTCAAATAAACTTTTACAAAGTGCTTTCGTATCGTCAACTGAATTTGCCACTGGTTCAGAACGCTGTTCCAACCGAGAAGAAGTACTATAATATCTGCTAGTTTCTGTTACCTTAATCTAGTCCAATACTAAGGCCATCTAACTCAATCGAAGGCATAGTCTGTAACACAGCTAACTTTCAACTCCGAGAATCATCTTCTGACAGAAAACTCGAAAACCTATTTGTCATATTAACGCCCCCCTGAATTTGAACCTAACACCTTATCCACAGCGAAATAACCTAGCCATTAGACTGTGACATTATATGTGTTTTTCTGGTATGTCTAAAGGAGCACAATTTAACAAATTAATTACAGACGAAAAGCGGACTCAGAGCGTCTACAAATTGCGCGCAATTAATCTGCCTTTGTGCGAACACGCTCAATCACTACACATTATATACACGTATATGCGTGCAGGTACGCATTTACGTGTCAACGTGTATAAAATGTAATTAAATTCATAATGATTATAAACGTTAACGTCTTCGGTTTAGCCTAGCTGGCGTAGTTTATGAGAGTTTTCAATAGGGGCAGGAATAGCCTAGCGGTTAGGAATGCGGTCGTTTATTTAGGGGGTTCGATCCCTTGCACGCACTTCTTCGGACACTTGTCGGGGCTATGCGCGTTTAAGCAATTAAATATCACATGTTTCAACGTCGAAGAAAAATGTGATAAGAACATGCGAGTAGAGTGAAAAACAAAAAACCGGCCAAGTGCGAGTAGGAGTCGCACAAAGGGTTCCGTACCATCGTAACAACGATTGTTAAGGTCGAGCAAAAAACGCCGGAAAAATCACGTTTTTTGTATGGGGACGCCCCTTTATTGTTATTTTATCTTTATTATTTATTCTTACAGCGGCAATAAAATTTCACTTTCTGTGAAAGCTTCAAGTATCTACTTACGGTTCGTGACATAAAGTCCGCTGACAGACAGACGGACGGACGGAGGATAGGGTCCAGCTGGCATCCTTTGGGTACCGAAACCTAAAAATTAACCCGTCAACTACAACATCTAACTTTATTGCAACATAGGTAGAGATCTGTCTGCGTTCCAGCTATGGAACATACTTCGCTGTAGCTAGGTATCTCCACAGAGCAGTACAGACAGACGGGGAAGCGACAAATTAAATATTTAATACCACTCAGGGGGCTGCTAGACCAGACTTTTTAATACCGACCCACTCAGCCGGTCTATTTAGATTTTAGGATTGATTCTGTCTGACTGTCTATGTAAAGTAATGTAAAGTACGGATTGTGGAAACTTTCCATTATTTCTGTCTGCCCAGTGTTTGGTGAATTGCTTCCGTTTTTAGATATAATTATTTATTTAATTAGGGGTCCGTCTATCACAAAGCTTATTTTGAATATAGAAGTGTTGCAAATTTTTTGCTCAACGTTACTCAAAATCAAGGTATTTAAATACCAAATATTTTTTTATTGCCAAATCAGTAGAAATGAGGAGTTAGTTATTAAGGGGTATCATATTATGAAAAGAGCTCATTTGCACTTTTAAAAATAGGTTCATTTTCTTTTAAGCTATATCCATGTCATAACTTATCTTTAAAAATAAAATCAATACAACTTGGAAAAATATATTTTTACGAGAATCTGAAGAACCTTTGCAAAACATAGAGTTTGTATTATGCGTGCGTGACAGCAATTTCCGGGGAAAATCCGGGTATCTCATGTTTTAATTGGGTCTATCAACAATAAATAAATGGATAATATAATCTCTTTTCGGGTGTACGCTTGGTCTTATGGGTTATAGATGGGAACTCCTCCATTATTACACTGAAACAGTACCCCTCCCGCTACCACAGTAATGGGGTAACATCATAACATCGCCTAATTATACAAAAGCTTCATTACAATACGAAAAACGCCGAAACTTTATTAGAAATCACGGCGAACGTCACGATAACACGCAAACCTTAGCGGACGATCATAAATCAGGCCCGAGGCCGTTGTACCCGGCGGAAGCGGAAACAGAGTCGATGCACCCTGCACGCACACTAGCACACCACCACACGAACACGAGAAAACCTCTACCAGTGTGCGTGACACGAATACGAAACGCGGAAGTATAATATTAGCATACATTTTCCCCTCACACATTTAAACAAACTTCGTATAACAACGCGTCTGAAACTCACACTGGTGTAATAATTTTCTAGGATTTTGTACGTGTGTGCGGTCCCGCCGTGTCGATATAGAGACGGGGGTGTGGCGTTGTATGACGCTTCATAGATATGCCTGTGTGAGTAGGGTTGCGTCTGTGTGTAAGCGTGTGCGTGACTGAGCTGAGTAATGAATATACAGAATGTTATTTTTAACTCTTGTTTAGGTGTAGTGATATAGATCATTTCTTAACTTCACGTTTTATTCAAAAGTACTATGAAAAGAGGCGTCCTTATTGTTTAATAATTTTGTTTTATTTTCAGGCATTTATTTATGTTTGTGTAGCAACATCTATAGTAAAAGTATAAGCAAAATCGCAACAAGCTTAAAAAATAAACAAAATGATGAAATAGTATAATAATGTACAAAAAAGTAAAATAAAGTAAAAATAAAAAATCTAAACATTTTATTAAAACAATTTTCTAGGGTAAGTGGTAGGTGAAGTATATCAAAAGATATGATCAATATTAGGTAGATATTATCCTACCTAGCAATACAAAATGTGTAAAAACTTTCTAAGGCTTACGGAAACAAACATTATAGCATTATCTTTTATGGTAAAATTCAGATTACGAAATAAATACAAGAAAAACTTTTTCAAATCAACCATATACAATTATTGCCGTAGAATAAAATCGGAGCACCTTGTATAGAGTATTCTAGGGGTGCGGCAAATCTATGTGTGTGTAAAGCTATTCGTTATCGCACTAGTGTGAGTGGCGGGGCTCGCCCGGCGCACCCCCGTTCACGGCCAGGGGTCGCCGACCGCGCCCGGGCTACGCCGTAACCCCGCTACGGAGCTACGGCTACAGCCCGTAGCTTCCCCTTTTGTTTTAATTTCATAGCCGCATGCATATATGGCATGCGCATTGTTTTTTCTTATTAGGTCAACTTTTTTATGCGACTGTTATTTTTTTCTGTCGGTCATTAGGATATGCACACGTATATCCAACCGACCGATGTCATGAATCATCATCATCAGACGATGATCTTAACACTACACAGGGTAGAAACAATAAGTGTGCTTGGGCGATAATTATCTCAATATAAGAGCTTATATTATAATATTGGTAAATATTATGCAGATACTAAAACTATGTCGTCTTGTGAACAAGATGATAAATAAAAATTAAAGGTAAAATTTAAATGTATTTCATCTCATTTTATTCGTCAGATAAACACTAAAGTGCCTTGAAATTGATACCTTGATACCTATAAAATTATGAACCTTATAATTTACATTAATTTAAAAAACAGTTATTTTATATCTATTGAACATCATACATGCTGATGATTTAATTATTATTATTATTAAAATTAATCTCCGATTATCGCTAGTTTTATTAATATTACACCGAACAGCAATTAAAAAATATAAAGGATTGCAAAACTAAGAATATATACAAAAGTACAAAGATAAAAATCGTATATCTACTCTTTTTTAAATATTTGTGAGTTTTTATGAACAGTTTTAATTATCTGGAGTGTTCTCGAGGTCTCGCGGTTCGCCGAGATGGAATGACTTCTGCGTTTGGTTTGAACGCAGTTTTTTCTATAGGAACGTTATTAATTAGTACGTAGTGTGTAACTGTGTAGTTTAGGGGTGTTTTATCTAGTCTAGCAGTTCTACATTAATCAGGGATTTTCAAGTAACTTTACAAACTGTTTTACAGTTTGACGACAGTTAACTGTTTTATATAGTGTTTAAAAAAATACAAGGGTCTCGAAGTTAGCCCATAGCTCCAAGAATCGATTGGTTGTGAGATCTCAGAATGGTTCAATGGCGGCTTTGTACAAGGAAAAGCAGCTTCACGCTACCGTTGGACACAAGCCGCAAGTTCGTGTTCTGTGGTGATGACTCGTAAGATCAGATATTCTAGTTCATAGTGCAAGTGCATTTATGGGTTACATTTTTATGTGTAACTATGAAATGTTTTCGTATTCTAAGATATTTGGAAACGTATTTTAGAACAGATATGTATAATTTATTTTAGACACGGACAAGCCTGAGAAAATATATTATAAGGACGGGAATATATGACGACGAAAAATAGCTCTCTATTCTGCTTGCTTGTCAGCGGTTTTCTTTCGTCAATTCTGATTTATGTGGCTTGTGCCTACTTCTTCTAAATATATACGGGATATAAAAATTCGTTTTGCGGTCATAAAATATTATCTAGGGGTGCATACCAACTTTATTGATTTTCCTCAATGAGTATGAAGATTTTGACGATATTATTCTTATATATACTTTTTAACCGACTTCCAAAAAGGAGGAGGTTATCAATTCGGCCGGTATCTTTTTTTTTTTTTTTTTTTTTTTTTTCTATGTATGCCCACCGATTACTCCGAGGTTTCTGGACCGATTCACGAGATTTTTTTTTTAATCGACAGAAGAAGCTCGCGAAATGGTCCCATAAAAATTTTTACCTCCAACTCCTCAAGCCTGATGCTGCAGGGGTATTTCCACCCTAAATTATGGGACTTTAGGAACCGTCGTTTACGAATTGGTATGTTTAGCCTAAGCATATACTAGATCATAGAGCTCCAGGTCCTACTCTTCAATCCTGATGCTGCAGGGTACTGCTCACCTAAATTATAGGGATGTAGGAACTGCTAATCATGAATTGTTATTGTATGTAATAAGCATATACTACACCATCGAGGTCTAGGTTCTAGCTCCTCAATCCTGATGCTGCAGGGTACTGCCCACTTAAACTGTGAGGATTTAGGAACTTTCGCTTGCGAATTGATATTGTTAGTATCAAGCATATTCTACTTCGTGGAACTCAAGATCCTAGCTCTTCAATACTGATGCTGCAGGCGTACTGCCTACCTAAACTGTGAGAATTTAGGAACTGTCGTTTACGAATTGGTATTGTTGGTACCAAGCATATACTACATCATAATGCTCAAGGTTCTAGCTCCTGAATCCTAATGCTGAAGAGTTGGAGGAATTACGAACTGACGCTTTCGAATTGATATTGTTGGTAGGTACCAACCATGGACATCATGTACCAATCATGGAGCTCCTAGTCCTAGCTCTTGTGTATTGTTAATAAGTACTGTAGGTATCAAGTATAGAACTACATTAGTACCGTAGCGTTGGAGGGAGGGGAGAAAGAGTGCAGGAACAAGCTACACTAAAAAGCTTAAAATAAAAATTCTTTTCAAAAAACCGACTTCAAACGCCACTACAAAGTATAAAAATAATTTTATTTTGTACACGTTTGTTGAAGTCGGGCGGGCTTAACTAGAAACGATGAAATCGATGCGCGACGCTTATCTTATGGTGACATATAAGAGACAAGTTTATTGAAATCGGGCGAGCATCGCGTATCGGTTTCATCGTTTCTATTTAAGCCGCCCGACTTCAACAAACGTGTACAAAATAAAATTATTTTTATACTTTGTAGTGGCGTTTGAAGTCGGTTTTTTGAAAAGAATTTTTATAGATTCTTGAGTGATCTTACAAAAAAAAAACTTTTTTAAGGCGAGTATGGCGTTAGTTGTACACAATAAGGAACTGAACAAATTTGCGGAAAAATATAAATAATATAGGTCCTCTAAGTTAGCATATTTTAAAGCCACCATTAACCCACCGAGAGTCGTATACAATATTTTTCGTGTATTAAGATAATTTATTATTTCTTTAATTTTTATTATAATTCAGATAAAAGTGAATTGACCCATATCGTCTCACAAACATCCTTTTTTTTTTTTTTTTTTTTTTTCTGTAGGAGGGGAAATCCTCATGGACATCCGACATCCAAAGGCGACGGATAGTGTCGGACTCCTACCGACTAAAACCCCTCCTACCTCCAAGCAGTATTGTTCCTGCCCTCTAGCCAACCAACACTGCCGCGGTCTAAATCACGCTCTTCCCCCGCGTTCATCTTTCTCCTTTGTCTCCATTACGGACTCCATAAAATCCTGTACCAGGGCCCAATTTTTCTTACTTTCTAACATTATTGTTATAAGACTATCTACTCCTAAGTCACGTCCCAGTTCTCCCGTAACCCTCCTTCTTGCTTCCTCAAAATGCGGACAGTGAAAAAGGGTGTGCTCGGCATCGTCTGTGTGATCTGGGCAATACATGCAATGACTGTTGGGGCGTTTTTTGATGCGTTCAACGTATTCCATAAATGCTCCGTGCCCAGTGAAACACTGAGTCATTCTAAACGTTAGCACTCCATGTTTTCTATTTACCCAGTTCCTTAGGTTCCCAATCAACCTGTGCGTCCATCGTCCCTTCGTCGATTGGTCCCACTCCTCTTGCCATCTCACAAGGGTCCGTTCCCTAGCAGCGCTTCTTTCTTCCGGCTCTTTCAGCCCATAGCTTTCTAACCTTTCCTTTGCTAAGAGGTGAGCCGGTATTAGATTTGCTAGTACAAGAGCTGCATCAGTAGATGTTGTTTTGTATGCACAACATGTTCTTAGTGCCATCATACGCTGTGTACTCAAAACTGTCTTCCTGTGTACTTCCTTATCCATAGCCGTTACCCATATAGGTGCCGCATACATTACTGTAGACTGCATTGCCAGAGCTAAGGTCCTTCGTTTACGAGTACTAGGGCCTCGAGTATTGGGCAATATTATCGAGAGTGCCTTTATAGTTTTCTGAGCTTTATCACAGGCGTTCTTAATATGTTTGCCGAAATTCAGATTCGAGTCTAGTGCCACGCCCAAGTAGGTAACGGTTGAGGATGGTATTACTGGAGTATTCCCACATGTAAAAAAGATATCCCCACAGGGTCTCCTGTTAAATATAATAGCTACGGTTTTTTCTGGGGCAATTTCTAGTCGATTGTGCGACAGCCATAACATTATACTGTGTAAAGTTTCATCACTTTTCCTTACTAAATCTTCCGCGTCGTTAGCCGTCACAGATACTGCCAAATCGTCTGCGTAGCATATTAGTTTAACGCCTTCCGGGACTTCTACCGACATAATATCGTCATATAGAATATTCCATAGAGTTGGACCAAGGACGGAACCTTGGGGAACACCACCTCCAATTTCAACTCTAAATTCCTTCTTTAGGAGGACTGCTCTGTGCTGTAGATAGTCTACTATACTGTTTATCATATATTTGTTTACATTTTCCTCACAAACATCCTACTAATATTATAAATGTGAAAGTGTGGATGTTTGGATGTTTGTTACTCAATCACGCAAAAACGGCTGAACGGATTTGGATGAAATTTGGCATGCATGTAGCCTTTGACATGGAAAAGAACATAGGCTACCTTTTATCTCGATTGCTTAAGTAGTTCCCGAGGGAAAATTGAAAATTGTTTACGTGCTAAGCCACAGGCAGACTGCTTTGAAATTTGGTATGCATGTAGCCTTTGACATGGAAAAGAACATAGGTTACGTTTTATCCCGATTCCTTAAGAAGTTCCCGAGGGAAAATTGAAAATTATTTACGAGCTAAGCCGCAGGCAGACAGCTTTGAAATTTGGTATGCATGTAGCCTTTGACATGGAAAAGAACATAGGCTACCTTTTATCCCGATTCCTTAAGTAGTTCCCGAGGGAAAATTGAAAATTGTTTAAGAGCTAAGCCGCGGGCAGACAGTTTTGAAATTTGGTATACATGTCACCTATGCTATGGAAAAGGACATGTGCTTTCTATACCGTTCTCAAATAGTTCCCGTGGTAAGATTAAAAATTGATAACGAGCGAAACTTTAGACCCAATTCTGAAGTCCACGCAGACAAAGTCGCGGACAGAAGCTACTACTACTACTAATTTTAATCCCGATCTCGCAAATTTTTTCCGTGGGAAAAGCATAAATAATTGCTGCACACCAATAAGTTGTTAATAATCCTACTATCCTACTTCCTACTAATCCTACTTAATATTATAAATGTGAAAGTGTGGATGTTTGGATGTTTGTTACTCAATCACGCAAAAACGGCTGAACGGATTTGGATGAAATTTGGCATGCATGTAGCCTTTGACATGGAAAAGAACATAGGCTACCTTTTATCCCGATTCCTTAAGTAGTTCCCGAGGGGAAATAGAAAATTGTTTACGTGCTAAGCCGCAGGCAGACTGCTTTGAAATTTGGTATGCATGTAGCCTTTGACATGGAAAAGAACATAGGTTACGTTTTATCCTGATTCCTTAAGAAGTTCCCGAGGGAAAATTGAAAATTATTTACGAGCTAAGCCGCAGGCAGACAGCTTTGAAATTTGGTATGCATGTAGCCTTTGACATGGAAAAGAACATAGGCTACCTTTTATCCCGATTCCTTAAGTAGTTCCCGAGGGAAAATTGAAAATTGTTTAAGAGCTAAGCCGCGGGCAGACAGTTTTGAAATTTGGTATACATGTCATCTATGCTATGGAAAAGGACATGTGCTTTCTATACCGATCTCAAATATTTCCCGTGGTAAGATTAAAAATTGTTAACGAACGAAGCTTTAGACCCAATTCTGAAGTCCGCACAGACAAAGTCACGGACAGAAGCTGCTACTACTACTACTAATTTTAATCCCGGATCTCTCAAACTTTTTCCGTGGGAAAAGCATAAATAATTGCTGCACACCAATAATAATATTATGGTCTAGAATAGGACATAGGCTACTTTTTATCCCGGGAAATAAGAGTGTTCCCGCGGGAATAAAAAACCTTAATCCACGCGGACGAAGTCGCGGGTATCAGCTAGTAGATGAATATATCATAGCTCACAAAGCCTAAAATTGACAAATGTATGCCAGTAGCCAACTTAGACAATGACGACATTTGTTTACTCAAAAAGTACCATCCTCGGCACAGTCATTATAACTGGAAATGCATGTTCGCATTGCATTGGTATGTGAGGCCGGTTTTATTTTCCAGTCATTGTCACGACCCCTATTAATTATTCCCGAGGCTTGGAAAACTACCCTCAGCTAGAACTCAAACGACATATCGACCAAATTATTATCGTTCTTAAGTAAGTAACATAAAGCTTATTTTCCTGTGTGAGAGAAAATGCTTGAAGTAGTTTTTCTAGTTCACTATCAGTGGTATAATGATATCTTCTGTTACTTTTATATTATTTAACTAGTGTTTGTTGTTGACTTTGTTTTAGTGAGGTTGATATTGACTTTATTATTAAACTTTTGAACTTTTGCTATAGAGATCTCCAACAGTGGATGCGTTGTTCTGTTCTTAGTAGGGAAGCGCTTTTTACAAAGATTTTGTATGATGTTTTATACCGTCCTAGTACTACACTTCATGCTATATTATATTGATTTTTTTTGAGTTGAGAGTTTTTCATTAACTGAACTGGATACAATGCATATTTTATAGACACAAAAGGATACTAGTCGCATAACTTTAAAGCATAAACAATGGTCAAACGGCTGATTCAGTGCCGCATGAATCGTTGCTGCTATATGTCCTTTATCAACAGCATTGCGTGGGGTGTTATGTTTGCGGCATAAATTAGTGCCGTTGATAATGGATGCGGATGCAATCCGGTTGTTAGTTGTTTGTTTAGGGTGTGATTTGTATGATGTTGTTTTATACTACGTTGGTACAATATCGGTTTGTCATTCAATAAAAGTCACATAGCTCTAAAACAGCTTTGGACCCGTGTCCACCTATTTATTTATTTAGCACCAAAAACAAAAATAAAACAAACATATAAAGGACTTGCACAAGAACGGCTTATATTTCTAAGGAAGAGATTTCACAGAAAGACACGAGAAGCCCTCGAATGTGAGAATAGTTTGAACATACAGAGGAAAAGTTTAAAGTATATATTTTGTAAATCATTGAGTACCATGACTTTAGAACTTCATATTTTTACGGAAATCTGACAAATTGCAAACATTTGAGTTTCTTAAACATGTCTGGAGATATTCATTTGATTGTATTAAAATAAAAATCAAGCATAGTATCAATACAGAGGGTTCAAATTAAAATACGATTTTTTCCTAAAATTTTATCATTCAAAAAATTCAAAGATGCCATAGCCGTCATTAAAATTTTCTTAAAAAGACGCGTTTCCCCGCGTCAATCACTAAAAGTAATTAAACCCCCGCATTGAAATGAATTCTATTGTATACCGCGAAGTTAAAAACGTACTCCCTGCAACGTGGATTCACCGGTTGGAGGAGTGGAGTGACGCCACGTCACCGAGCGGCGCTCGGCTTACATAAGAGGTTACGCAAGCTGCAGCGATCGATGCGCGGCCGTTCACCCGCCGCAATGCGCCGCGCCGCAGCACACCGCCGCCGGCCTCTGCCGCTCTGGTACCACAGCTTCATTCGCACCCGTCGGGCCCGGGAAAATGGATTTTTTGTTTTCCCCGCCCTTCCCTATCTGCAAATTGACAAATTACTTGTAGTTCGTCGTGAAAAGTAAACAAAAGAAGAACTACAGCGGTTGTAATATTCTGGTTTCATGATTTTATTTTTTGACAGTAAAAAAAATTTAGTAATAGTTTAATTATCTGATTTATAATTTTGTCTATTTTAATATGCTGTTCGCATTATATTGTCAGTCTGTTTAATATTTCTTACGTTTACGTTCGTAAGGAGGAATGCTGCGTATGCTATTAAATAGTCACTAGCTATAATGCGAATCGATGCTTCTCTGTAACGTTCAATTTCTACATTGAATCAATCTGCAATTTTTAGATTTATTTCTTATCAACCATATCAAAAACGTTGTTAGTGTAATTATACTTTTTATAGGTAGATTGAATATAGCAACCAGGTTTCGATATATTATGTTTTAATAAATTGACTTATTCGTATTTTAAGAAAAAAAAATCTTTTTATTGCTATCAGCCTCTATTAATAGCTGTCAACCATGTTTTTTGAGAAATATTTGCAAACTTATTCTTTTTTAGGCTTCTAAAAAATTCTGATTAGCCGTTAACAATTTTCATATAATAATAATATTTCTATTATACCTCACATAACATTAATTTTTGGCAGCGATGATGTTTAAAAACGATTTCTCTAAAGAGACGAAATAATTCTGAAATGAAAATAGATGCTTGTGGAAATTAAACACGCTTTGTAGCTGTCTACGTGACTGTGGCTACAGCGTAGAAGCGCTACGCGACTACGAGTTTAAGCGAAGAGCTAGTGGGAAAACTTGGGGAAGTCCTTTATAATAATAGATAAAAAGTAAAATACCATGATATGACCAGTCAAATAACTTAGATTGTCTTATTTATTTCATATTATATCACTTGATTAAAATATATTTTAATATTAAACGTGCAAAATTTAGCGTATTCCGAATCATGTAATCAATCTCGAAATCTCAATATGATTTTGCAACTACAAATTAAATTTACCTTTATGTAAAATACAAAAAAATATATAAATTTTTCACACATTACAATAAATGTGGGCTAATATGGAAGGAGTAGGGTGTCTTTCAGCGTTTACGAAATACTTTCAAAAATGTACCACGATCTATATTACCATGGCTACAAAGTTATACATTTTTATGTAACGAATTGATTTTGTCGGGTTTCTTATTCTTAGCAGAATTCATGATATAATATGTGATCAAATGAACTTCTGTGAAGTTCGATCAATATTATATGAGTCGCTTTATTCGAAGATACTATTATAAACACGTAGTACTTTTAACTTACTAGGTAGCTTCGCACGTCTTAAGAGATTTTTGGAAATCGATATTGTGTCGATTTTCTACCAACCACACCGGATCGCCTAGATCTGGCCACACCACGGACTAGCTGTCATTCTTTTTAGAGATCAGTGAGACAAATGCAAAAACATTGTTTACGGGTTTGGGTTGGGAGGGTTCTTATATCTTCGAATAAAGCGACTCATATAATATTGATCGAACTTCACAGAAGTTCATTTGATCACATATTATATTTCTTTCGCTTTATTCGAAGATACTATTATAAACACGTAGATGTTTAGAGATTTTTGCATTTGTTTGCGATAAAACAATAGTTTTAGTAGGCATAATATAGGGTTTTAATCGATATGGATATTTCTTAGTAACAAAATATAGGTGATTACATATTTTTATGCTTAATTAAGTAAACTTAAGCACTTATGCCTAATTAAATTAAATAATTTGAAATTAAAAATAATTGGACTTCTGTTTTCAATTCAGCTACTTTTAAGCAGTTATCTTAAAGAATCATCTAATTATTTACGTTTTGTAAAATCGATTGGGCAAAACTATTATCGTCTACGAGTGGACGAGGGTAAATGCCAAAGACCTTCAATGTATGAGCCCATCTCGCGACCTAGTGTCAACGAGTAATGTCTGCGGACGTGAACCGCCTGGTGTGCGCGCTGAACGCCGCCACGTCCAAGCCGCTCTTCGCCATCTGCTTATTGACTGTGCTGATGCGCATAAGGGCGCTTCACAGTTATTATAAGAGATTGGATACATTTGCAGGTATTTGCGAAAGCATTTGCTTCACTTGTAACATAGAAATAATCCTTGAAAGTGGTCGCGGGACAGATTTGGGGTTTTCCACGGACATACAGTAGGAAAAAAGTTAGCTGACCGCGAACTGCCGCGGCCGCGAATAAAATATCTTTGATTGTTATGATGGTTCCGTTAAAACTTGTACTTATATTTTCAAGCTTTGTCAATGAAATCATTTACATACATAATCGTTGGGCTGTACAATATATTACGAGTAAAATTGCCAATTTCTTGGTAATTCCTTTCTACTGAGCTCTCTATTGGTACGAGTGCCAGGTAAAAAGAAGATTGAGTTTTTCCTCTTTTTTTTTTTTTTTTTTTACGATGTTACTTTATTGTACTGCTCACTTACAAAACTGAAAATCGTTGGAACAGAATAATCAAAGGTATGTATTATAATAATCGTGTACTGTGGTCAGCGGCACCTGGAATAAGCGGATTTCTGTTACAAGATTTAACGCGAGCATCGCGTTAGGATCAAACCAAATGATATCAGAAACAATTTTTATTTTATTAATTACTTTGGTTGTGGATACCAGGCTTCGATCACAGAAGAAATTGTTTTTCTGTGATCGAAGATACCATAAGATAAGGCCTAAGACTGAGAGAAGAAGAATCCCATTAGCCTTTTTATTTTTTATTTTTATATATATAATTTTTTAAGGCAAGGCAAGAATAAGTGGAAACGGGGGAAAAGCATACGAGAACTTTGTGTTCCAGTTTACTGTTGTCTATGGACAACGCATCAGGATATTTTTCTCTGACATATAATATTTGTTACAATGAACATAGGACGATCAAGAAGCGAATAGACCTATTCCGGTTCGTTCTACAAAATGTTTATCATTTCTAAAGCTAATTTTATCCAAATTACCTTCAGTGTCAGTTTTTTTTTTTTTTTTTTTTTTATGTTTATGTAAGAAACAAATGAACAGATACTTATTAATATATAATATCTCTTTTTGACTGACTGACCACTGTTAAATTTGCCTGGATAGATAATTTAGATGAGGGTGTTGTATGTCGCCCATACTATTTCATAGCTGATAGCTGTTGTGTTGTCCATGCGCAGTAAAATGGGAGTTAGATTTCTCGCATTGCAAAATATTTTAGAGCTAAGAAAACAGCTAACAACTTAATAACTCTAAATAGTTAATATGTGATTCCAGTTCACTATTTTCCCTAGTTCCATGAGCTCTTTAATTGTTGCAAACCGCTCTTCAACCAGTACGGGATGTGTCGTATTTTCTGAATCGTAATAAGCTGTTTTCAAGGAGTTACTGGTACTAGTCAACACGTTTAGTTTCTACCAGTTTAAGTCATCTAAAATTACAGGATGAAAGAACTGTGCTTCCGTATTTTTGTAAGGCAAGAAATTTTTGTCATTCAAGAATTTTAGTATACAACCAATCGCATTTGGCTGCGGGATATGCAGCAATAAGGACGCTAACTAATTTAGCGAATTTACCTTACACTTTCGCAGTGGTAAGAATTTCTACATAGGTTTAATGATTTTCTGTCATTTTTCTGGAAGCAAGAAAATTGTTTGATTTATATAATTAAACATAAAACCCAGATACTGGCATGATTGTTTTGGTATGTGATTGACATGAATCCAAGACATACAAGCAGTTTTTTATAATATTTATAGAAATTATCTTCTATGCAGAGTATATTAATTATCTAAATAAACACATTTTTAAAGCCTTAGTACCGTAAAACTTAATTAATAAATTTCGTTCATTATCTTAGTGAAGACTTTGAGAGGTAACGAAAGAATGTATGGCATAGTATTGAACTCATAAGTTATGAGATCCCGAGGCTCAACTTCAAACGGGAATCTCAAATATTATTGGTCCGATTCTGAAATCGGCACTAGAAAAGAAAGGAAATAGGCTTCTCGTAGATCAATGGTAGCCATGAACTCTTTAGCGGGTATCAGTCTAAAATCCAGCAATCTGGCTTTCCATCTTAAAATGTAATTTAGAAACATTATAATTTAAGTTATAATAAATTTAAAATAAATCGTGTTTCACTCTTCAGTTTTGCGGCCAATAATGCCTTCAAAATAAACTGATCATTGGTAGGTATATAAGGGCTGACACCTGTCTGCACTTTTTAATAGCTACGGTCATGTCTATTTTTCGGAGACCGACAAAGAAAGTTTTGGTACATATGAATTTGTGTAACGTTCAATTCAAAAGATTTAATACGGAAACCGTTACGTATCCAATTTAAAACTACAGAGCTCGATGTAATATTGAGCCAGCCACTGTAAGATTGCACCACCATGGTGTACCTGAAGCATTGACGCGTCGCAGACTTCTTCTGCTTGTTCGGGCCGGTTGCAACCGCTGTCTGATGCGGTTGAGGCGTCGGCCAGCGGCTCGTTGCAATGGCGTAAGTCCTGCCCGACCCTCTACGCCCCCCCTGTTCTACTGAAGGCGTGAGGGCCCGGACCAGTTTCCCTGGTACGTGCCTTGTTGTAACTAGGGGTCACCTGTTCCGTCATCGCCTCTGTGGTAGGCTCAAGAGTAATCCCGTATGGGGCACCTGCAGCATCGGTGTCGTATTGCCAGCTGTTCCGAGGAGCGAATCTGGCCTTTGGCCAGAGTATGTGACTCTGTGACGCATATATCGTCTGAAATGTACAAGACGAAACTTTTAGCATTTATTAAACTTTCGTGTCAACTCTCAATTAACCGCCAGATCGACCGGTTGAAAAATTTTCGTATGAAACGTAAGCACAAGATGAAACTTTAATATCTATAAAAACCTCGTGTTAACTCTCGGTTTACCGCTCGGTCGATCGGTTACAAAACATTATCATATTAAACATACTAGACAAAACTTTGAGTAGGCATGTAACATCTATTAAACCTTCGTGTTAACTCTCGGTTAACCGCCAGGTTGATAGGTTATACAATCTTATAGTATTAAACATACAAGACAAAATTTTCAGTATCTAATATCTATTTAACCTCCGTGATAACTCTCGGTTAACCGCTAGGTTATTCGATTACCCAATATTATCATATCAAACGTAGGTATAAGACGAAACTTTAAGTAGTATCTATTAAACCTTCGTGTTAACTCTCGGTTAACCGCCAGGTTGTTTGGTTAAACGCCATTAGCGTATGGAACCTAGGTACTCATATTAGACCGAACTTTTAGTAGCATCTATTAAACCATCGTGTTAACTCTCGGTTAACCGCCAGGTTGTTCGGCTACACAACTTTATCTTATGAAACGTAGGAATAATACCGAACTTCTGTTAGTATCTATTAAACCTTCGTGTTAACGCTCGGTTAACCGCCAGGTTGTTCGGTCGCATAACATTATCGTCTGAAACGAAGACATAAGACTGAATTTTTAGTGGTATCTATTAAACATTCGTGTTAACGCTCGGTTAACTACCAGGTTGTTCGGTCACATAACATTATCATATGAAGCCTTGGCATAAGACCGAACTTTTATTAGTATCTATTAAACCTTCGTGTTAACGCTCGGTTAACCGCCAGGTAAACCTTCGTATTAACGCTCGGTTAACCGCCAGGTTGTTCAGTCGCATAACATTATCGTCTGAAACGTAGACATAAGACCGAATTTTTAGTGGTATCTATTAAACCTTCGTGTTAACGCTCGGTTAACCGCCAGGTTGTTCGGTCACATAACATTATCATATGAAGCTTAGGCATAAGACCGAACTTTTATTCGTATTTATTAAACCTTCGTGTTAACTCTCGGTTAACCGCCAGGTTGTTCGGTTCACAACATCATCCTATAAAACGTAGGTTTAAGACCGAAGTTTTAGTTGTATTAATAAAACGTTCGTGTTAACGCTCGGTTAACGGCCAGGTTGTTCGGTTACACAACATTGTCGTATGAAACGTAAGTGCTCATATTAGGCTGAACTTTTAATAGTATGTATGACACAAGCATGAAACCTTCGTGTTAACTCTCGGTTAACCGCCAGGATGTTCAGTTACACAGCATTAACGTAAGAAAAGTAGGTAGGTACTCTTATTAGATCGAACTTTTAGTAATACCTATTAACTTTCATGTTAACTCTCGGCTAACCGCCAGTTTGTTTGTTTACACATCAGTATCGTATGAAACATACCGGACAAAAATAGTATCAATTAAGCGTTCATATACCCCACAATTTGTGATTTATCGAGAGAAAGTTTAATAAAATGGTACACTAAAACGTAAAGTAGGGTAGGTAGGTCGATAAAGTATATGGCCATCGCCATCGTGTTAATTCATATGAAAAGCAAGATTTCTGCTTTGAAAGCGATGTAATTTAGCTTTATTGGAATGCTTAATTAGGTACATTGAATAATTACGTTTAATTACGATACTGAAAAATGATACTTATATGAGGGTAGGTTGAATAGGTACATACCGGAGTCTGATGAGAATTGTATTATAATCCCCGAAGGATTATACGTTACGTCTCTGCTGTTCCTCGAATTTCTTTATTATCCGTCGATAATATTCCGTTCAGTTTTCGCAATTTCGTTTCGGCATTTTAATATTCACTTTTATATAAATAGTGCGCGTGCGCTTGCTACCTCGCACGAAAAAAGAATGACAGCTAGTCCGTGGTGTGGCCAGATCTAGGCGATCCGGTGTGGTTGGTAGAAAATCGACACAATATCGATTTCCAAAAATCTCTTAAGACGTGCGAAGCTACCTAGTAAGTTAAAAGTACTACGTGTTTATAATAGTATCTTCGAATAAAGCGAAAGAAATATAATAGTATTAGAAAATTCCGTGGAGAAAGTTCCGCTCAGATGCGGAAGAGTTTTTTATGTCTTTATTACGAAGGAACATAGCTTCAAGCGTTTTTAATAATAATATTATGCTAAGAATAATGTTATAGGAATCCTTCCTAATTTTATGAAATCGAAAGTATGTTCGTTTGTTTTCTCTCAACTATACCCTTGCAAAAAAGCTCTGTTGCAGCGTGATTGAATGTCAAACCAACAACGAAATACACTTGTGCATTTATTATAGTGGTAAGGATTTAAATGACGGCTTTATATGTATTATTCTATGTAGAGTTCTACTTCATATAATGACTTGTGAAGTTAAAATTTTACCAGTGAGCTAAGTGAGGCTAACCATTCTTTTACTGAACGAACACCTGCCTTATAGTTTTTAAAAATGTTAAACCATAAAACGCACAGAGCTACAGGCTAGGTGGAGTATACTAGTAGCCGTCTAGACTGCAGTAGGTATGTCGGGCGACCAACATAACTCTATCATCCGTATTGTCTGCCATCTGCAGTAGGGAAGCGTTCCGACGCCAGAACAATCTTTTTATAGTTATATATTATCAACATAAAAAAAAACGGTTTGTTTTGGTGAAAAAGCAAACGAGTATTGAAATAAACAAATAACTGGTGTAATATGTGAGAACCTCTGAGTATTAAACCAACAGAATATGCATAAAATAGAGTTCTGTAGTCTTGCTAGAAAAAATGTCACCCTGAATTAGAAGCAAGAATTATAGGAAACAATGATAATACCTTGTATTTATATTATACTGTGTTGTCTATCGTTACAGTATTTGAAGTGTAAGGGGGAAGTAAGCATTTCTGTTAATTTTAGGTAATTACGCCATCAAGTTAATTGGGTAAACGTGCAATAAAAACATAAACGAGAATAAGAGATCTCTGTCTACGGAAAATTGGTTGTAACAAGTGTAAATTGAAAATTTAAACATCCCCAACATTTGAAATTAAAAAAAAAATGAATTTAAATCTTGGATTTGAAATTTATCATAGTGTATTCTACGTCTAGTCAAGCCCTTTCATTTGTTATCCATATTGAGGGAGTTGTGAAAAAATATATAATCCGCCATTTTGTGGCGGCGGCCATCTTGGATCGATTTTCATCAAACATGGATAAGAACACTCCCGACTAGTTCACCTTTCAAACAAAATCAAAATCTTTAGACATTTTTTTTATTTTCAATCGCACTTAATTATGGCGTACAAAGGGTGTGAGATTATTTTAACATAGAAAAAGGCACTAATAATAAAAATTGTCATATTTAAAGCACGTTAAAGGTTAGTGTATATTCTCAGTAAACGTTAAATTTTTTGAAAATAAATTCCGTAAACCAATGTTCTAAAATGTAGAGGGTACTTATTATCTTTGAAAGCTATTAAAAAGTAGGCAGAAAATTATGGTAAAAATTATTTTTGATAAAGCATATTTTTAAAATTATATTATTTTGCAATGAAACACTGTGTTATTTTTTTGTATTTGTTCGAGGATAAGGGGGCTCCACTGCAAACTCATCTGATGGTAAGTGGTGAGTGGGAGGATAAGCATAAATCAAACCCCAACATTTATATACAGTCTTACTGAGTAAGGTTGCAGTATGTTTATCGTACCTATGCACTTTCTATACCCTAACTGCCTCGTTGGTCTAGTGGTTAGCAAGTTCGACTACGGATGACGAGGTCCCGGGTTCGATTCCCGGGCCGTTTCGGAGTTTCTGTTAAGAAATTTTCAGTACCAGCCCGGAGTGAGGAAGTCGGTGGTGAGTCACCCCCGTGCCTCGGAGAGCACGTAAAGCCGTCGGTCCTGCGCCTGAGCTCTCTCCGGTCGTGTCAGATTTCCGTCCCATCGTACTATGAGTGCACTTGTGCACTTTAATATCTTCCGCGCAGATGGCTAATCTCTGTGGTGATTGGCCGCCGTGGCCGGTTTTGGTCGGGAGGACATTATACCCTAATTTTTCACGACATTAATGTCAAAAAGCTGAATCTCTTGTCGACTTGGCATTAAGATAACATCGTCTTTTCTAAAAAAACAATAAAAAAACAGTGCTTAGTACAGTTTCTACAAAAGACAAAGAATAGCGCTCCATTAGTTGATTTTAACATCTAATCAGCATCAGCTAGTTTTATTAATAAAACGATCCTGTGTTATTTCTAAATGTGGTCCCCACCTAATGTGTCACCGGGAAAGAAATAAATCTATAGCTATGCTTTGTCTACAGTCTAGACGGTCTATTATAGGGAACTACGATGCTGTTTGTTTTCAAGTCTACACTCCACACCCTACATCTAAGTACCTCGCACCTAAAGGAATCGCAGTTTGCCTTTGCTACTGTACTCGAAGATGGTATAATAGACAAGGATACAAAAAAAAAATGTATTTAAAAATACATTTATTATGTCGAGCTTATTACGCAGTTGATGAATTTATTAAAGACAAAGTTGAATGAGCTACAAATGAATCAAAAGGAGCCGCTGGATGCAGACGGCGCAAGACCGAAGCCTGTGGAAGTCCATGTAAGAGACCTTTGTTCAACAGTGGGCGTTGAATGTGAACAATCGGCTTTGCATTCAGCTACCCAAAAGTAATACTTAAAAGCTGCCCACAAGTAATTTGATATTTTTTATTTGTTTGTCGGGTGGGAGGCTTCGGCCGTGGTTGGTTACCACGCTGCCATCACAGACGTGCCACCAAGCGATTTAGCCTTCCGGTACGATGGCGTGTACAAATCGATTAGGAGTATGGGTTGAATGTACACTGCCATACGCCTTCCAAATTAGCCCGCTACCATCTTAGACTGCATCGTCGCTTATCATCAGGTGAGATCGCAGTCAAGGGCTATCTTGTCGTCAAATAAAATGTTTAGCGGTGACGTAGCTCGCGACCATAAAAAAATAATATAAAATATTAATAAATAATATAAAAAAGAAACATAGTGAACATAAATAGGAGTTAATGTTCTCTAAGGACTTCTTTCAAATATTAAAAAGTACGTTTTTCTTGTATGGGATTAGTGAAATATAATATCTATTTATCTTGTCTATTTACAGAAAACGTAGACACCTAACGAGATCATTATGATAATAAGGTATTTAAACTGTTTACCTTGCTTGCTTAAAGGCAACGCCCTTATTAAGCGAAAAAGGTATTTTTCGCGACTAAAATATATTTTGTATTTACGAGTAAATTATAAGCTTTAACTATTTATTCAAGAGGAGAGAAATATTAAGCACAAAGAAATTCTCTACTGAAACTTTCCTATTTAAATGGAACGCCCATTTTTCCTATTCTTTATCACCCAATAGATTTTCATTGGCCATAAGTATCTTTTAAGTACTCCCATATGCTTCGGTCTTCTGCCGCCTATATACTACCTGCAGCAGCTTCTTGTGAGTAGTATGATGTCGACTGTCCACTTTGGAGGGGTTTGCCAGCACTGTGCTTTCCACTCTAGTACTATTTCTGAATCTCTGCTATAACGACATCGTACTAGTAGGTAACATAGCAATTGATTTGCAATGAATTTTCAAGTCCATTCGAATCTGTCAGCAATTAAGAATTTTGTGGAGATTACTCTTATTAGATGTCTGTTTCTTGGCGTATTAAGTACCGATTTCACCAGTCGTGTGACGTTTAACTGAGTAATATTCGTAAATTGGGCATTCTGACAGTTTTTGTATTGAAAATCTGGCAAAATAACTTTATTCCTCGTTTAAACGAGGAATGTGGTGAAATTGGCACTCATAAATATACTTAGTATTAAGTACCTACTAATATTATAATAATAGGGGCTAATAACTTTCTAATGAGACTGATATTATTCCCTATTTACTAAGAATATCGTACCTACCCCAACTTTTTTACTATCGGATACTCAAATCAATTCAGTGCTATTGAATTTAATGGGGTACTTTAGAGCACTTAGAACAAAGATCTCTGCGTACCCATAACAACCCTCATGATCATTACGTTGCAAATTGAAAAATATTTCAGCCAACTTTACGATTTGGCTGGTCTGTAACTTAAGCACATAAAAATAGAGTTTAAATTCATTTAAACACTTGAATGGCATTTCCGCTGTGCAGATTTTCCGGGGAGCTGTCAAAACTCCCGCCCGGGCCTCGTTCGTTTCCGCCAAACGTCGGCACACTTCGATGCGGCGGTCATAGAACCAGGCAGGCCCGATCTGCGACAGCTGGATGAAATCCCCGGTCCCGATAAATTTTACCAATGCGCTATGCAGTGGAGGAGGTCTACGTAATTCGGTCGAGTATTTGTACTTGTGTGCTTACGGGTAACGTAACAAGGTTTGTGTGTGTGCCGCACTAGTGAACTTTGATAATGAACGCCGGGGCGATTGGCCGGGCGGAGACCGCCAGGCGGCAGAACCTCGTCCCGCGCGCTGTAGCAGTAGCCTGCAACCTACAAGCTACTCCTTTGCGACGCTAACAGTATTGAGAGGCATAGACAAATCATCTACCTCCTACTTTTCCGTGATGTTCTGGTATTTGGTGCGGGTATTTGCAAGTATGCTCCAGTTGAACATTTCAAACAAGGGGAAATAAATACCCGAGAAATTCTACAAAATTTTGAAAAAATACCTTTCAAAAATGGAATAGACGTTTGCACTCCATTGATTTGTAAAACTTGATTGACGAATATTTGATTCATCGTCGATTAAGAAAAGACACTTGCTTTTTTAATTTTTTTTTAAATTCTACAGCGACCCTTTTTTTTTTCAAAAAGGTAACTTATGTCACTCTCAAGGTCTTCAACAATTCAACATAAAAAAATCGCATCTATCGGTTGCTCCGATATTGCGTGATTGAAGGACAAACCAAAAACCAAGACATAAACAAAGAACAAAGCATACAACTCCCTTTGCATCGTGTTATCCTGGTACGCGGTCCGGGTAATTGTGCTCCGGTTCTTGAACTCACGAATAGCCCTAGTACATCCGGTAGAGTTGGAAAATACTCGGAAAACCCATGTAAGAATTAAAGGCAGCAGGTACATGATTAATATCAAGATGTTGTTAGTAGTTACTCATGTGTAAACACGTCCTACGATGCCTAAAATAAAATACTACTGTGGGGTGGGGATTTCACAAGTCAATCAAATTAGAATCATTAATAAATAATATTAAGTATTATTGACATTATACCTCTTGATTCGTTCTACGGGGCGACATAAGTACCAATTCATAAAGCCCTGGCAAAGAATAAAAGTGAAAAACTATGATAAAATTCCTGTATTTATTTTATTTTGATCGATTTATTGATGTGATCTTTCTTACAAAAAAGTAGTTTTACTAAATGATGCAGAGATTATTCTTGAGAGACAGTAAAGATTGTACCAAAAAGCAATCATAAACTCGTACCAATATTACCCTCTGATTATTCTCGTATGAAACGCGATCAAAGGGCGCAGAGTAGGTACAATATAAATCCAGTTAGGTAGTTCCTAGCTATTCAATCACGGCCCTTATATTGACGAAAATACGTTTTTCATTGATTAGGGTTGTCAACTCTAAAATGTTATATAACACGTCAATCAAATTTCCGATAGGAATTTCCAATAATTTTTAATCGAATTATATAATTACAAAGGACCACGGGCAAAAATGTATGGACCCTGGTTCAATTCCTCAATTGAGTGTTCAAACCTTATGACGTATGAAAGCTTTTGGGGTAAAATTTATTTCGATAAACATGATTTTGTGGCACATTTTTAAAACTGAGAAAGTATTAATTCATAGAATCAAAAAACTGTAAACAAAAGCAATTTTTCCTGTTGTATGTTCAAACTTGGAACACTATTGAAGAATTTTAGGAAACGGACCAAAATACCCAGGATTAAAAAAATTAATTTCTAATTTGTTTTTTGTGGGAGAAAGGGTTCGGCCGTGGCTAGTTACCACACTACCGGCAAAGCATAAGCAATTTACGTTCCAGTACGATGCTGGAGATAAGCTTACTTTGTCATACTCCGTTCATGTTTCTCAGTGGTACTGTTGTGGCGTTATTGAAGGAAAAGTCAAAAAATAAATACTCTTGCATTAAAACTGAAATTTATAAGTACCTAACAAAGATTAATCTGAGAGCAATGACAACCCTTATCAGACAGCCGCCAAATACGGCAGACTCTTAAAAATTAAATAACGCACACGCGTAAAGGATAGGGTTGCGAGAGGGGTCCAGACAGAAAAATGCACTTGGCACCCCTCGTCTAGACTGCAGAGGCAGACAGTCTGCAGGGGCCGGGCCTGACCTAACCGCCAGTTAGGACGCCGGCAAGGTCATCTAGCCGAGAATCGAATACTGATTGCCTTAAGGTCGACTTCCTTGGATCGCGGCCGATGCGACAGACGTGATCCACCGATAGTACTGTTGCGACCACAGCTGCTACGACGTCGCGCATAGGACCACGGCACCGAGAAAGAACCGGTCGCACGTTGCGACTCGCCGCCGTTTTATCTATTTTTATTTAATACCTATGTAATTCCATATTATTTCATCAATAATACAAGGGATATTAAATATCACTTGCTTCAATGGTGAAGGAAAACATCGTAAAGAAACCTGCGTTGTCCATTAATATTTTCAAAAGAGTGTGAAGTCTATATATTTGTATTGGTCGAGCGAGAGACTGCTCTCTTAGAAGGATGATAGGCAATCGTCCAGGTCCCTTTGCTCATTAGGGAGCCAGGTATGGTATGCAAGGATATTCACGGAGTCTCAAAGACGGCAGTCGCGGTGCATCGATCGCGCACGTCTGACTCACGGAAGTCCACCTTTAAGATTAAGATCTTCCGAGATGCTTTGTATATACTTACTGACAACGTCAAAGTAAGTTTTTTTTTGTGTTTTTGAATAAAACTATCATTTAAATATACCTATTACCTACCCTAAAATTACAATCTTTTGTGTGTTCGACAAACATAATAACTTCCTGATTGCACTTTGACTCGTTTCGAGTTCTTTTCAAAAACAAAAATTAAATACTCAAAAAATATAAAATAAGGGTCGCGTACGTTGGTTGAATTTAAAAACCTAAAAAAGTCCTTTCGTAGTTTGCAGTCCTTTGCAAAAACGCACGCTTCAGAGGCTTTAATGTTGTGAAAGAACTAAGAAGCCATTTAACTCTACTGTTTTATGTAGGCTTTACCCGAGTTTCATTATGAATGGGAGGTCTAAGTTTTTTGAAAAAATAATAAAACGTCCCTATGAAGACGTTTGTGCCAGTATTCTACTTATTTTTCTAATCTACTTATTATTTTTAAAATATAGATGAAATAAAAACAGATATAGCTATTTTTAGATGTTGCTTCAGTGTTGTTTTTTCTTCTAAGAATTGAAAGCCGAGGGGTTTAACATTATTATATTTATCCAAACACCTATAGTCGAAGTGCGCACTGCTACTTCTGGTGCGGCGTCGCCACCAGGGCACCTGAAACCCCAGTCTATCAATTCTTCGAGCGAGTTCAAAGAACCGCTGGACACAAGCGTCACAAGATCGTGTTCCGATGCCATCCTTGCAATACTCCTATTCTAGTAGAGAACGTGTATCGAACGAAGATGAATGCACATTCCTGTAAACAGGTGCATTTTTTTATCTGTGCACAGGTACGTCAAGGGTACGGCATAGGATGGGATGTCGCATTGTTAACAATGAATTATTTCTTACCGAATAGTTGAATATAGGGTCTTCTAAAATAACTAAAATAAACGGTTTAAGTGTGATGAATATGTTTTTAAATTATTGATTAAACTACAAAAAGTGCATCAAATACTTATGACGTCACAGTTTACTATTTCATACAAGTACGCGTTTTCATACAATGTACGCGTTTTAACGTTCGATAAAGAGCCGTTGGTATGATTATTTGGCTTCATATCTATTTTATCTATTCTGGGGCATAGGTGTGAAATTATATCCGTGCGGACGCACGAAAACCTTTTTGTCCGCGATTGGTGATATTGAGGGTGGCTGCACTAGTTGCAGCCTGCAACCTAGTGGGGGCGTAATTTAGTGCTAGTCTGGCTGTGTAGTGCAGACTGTGGGGTAGGTATAGGTAGGGTATAGCGCACGGCGCGACGGCGAGGGGTAGGTCAGGTCTGCGATTCTGGACGCGATACCGCTCGCCTCTTTGTTTTTATTCATGACGCTTTTAGGGGATTGCGTTTTATTACTCAAATTTGTTATGTTTATATAGTGTACATCGCGAAAATTAAAACTGGGTTTACAGGATTTTTGCGAGCATTTTGCAAATAAATATGTTTTGAAAAAAAAAAAAAAAATTTTATCGATGACTGCGATCTCATCTGAAAGTAACGATGAAGTCTAAGATGGTAGTGGACTAAATTGTTAGGAATATGAAAAAGTATGTTAATTATTGAATATTATCTTTACTTTTGCACGCCAACATACTGGAATGCTAAATCACTTGGCGGCACGCCTTAGGAGGGTGGTAGGTACTTCGTCGCCACTGAGTACATAACACCTACGTTTTTTTCAAAGCCTCCCACTAGACTATATTGGAATACAGTTTCTAAGATTTTTCTGATATTCATCGATTTATGTAGCGGTTAGCGAGTAACTATTTTAATTATTTCACCCGCTCCATCCTCTTTCTACTAACAACTGTAAGTATAAGTCGCAATCACAAAAACTGTCAGAACATCATACTTACACCGACTCCTCGGTAAAAGTTAGCAGAATCTAATATATTTATAAATACATATCAAAAAGTGTAGGTTAACACTTCAATAAAAAATTAAAAAAAGTTAGCAGAAAGTATAAAAGTAGATATTTTTCAACTGTAGGCACTCTAGCTATCCATTCCATTTCAAAGAATAGAGATAAGTAAGCAAAAAATAGATTTTTGCTGTTTACGTACTTTTGTTTTTGGCATACTCGTTAGCCTATAGGTCCATTAGGGCTTAAATGATTAACGCGATGAGGAAGGTATAACGCCCCCAGTTTCGACAGGATGTTCGTAAAACTGAAAAGTACTGTAGGATGAAATTCGTCGTATATTTTAGTAAGCAATTTGCTAATTACAATTGGCAGCCGACAGCGAGGGGAGATGCAGACGGTTTTTGAAACTGGCCACTGATCCCCAAACACCGTTTTAGAAAATTAAAACTTATTATTATTTTTATTTTAAATTTTTATTTATAAACTTTAGAGAAATTTAAAATCAACAATGAAAAAATAACACAAAACTAAATTCTAAATTAAAACAAAAACCTAAATATCAAACGAGGAAATGTGTCCAGAACGCTGGCTGCGCTTCCCCGCTGAATGGCCAAACTTATGCTGGCCGAGGTAACTTCCAGCCCTCCAGTCACCAGCAGACTCTACGAGACGGGATGACAGATCCTTAAAAAGCGATCTAGCCTTTGAGGTTAATAAGTTGCCTTCGTATACGTAACTGAAGTAATTTAACGGCACTTATTATTTTGATAGCAAAAAAACATGCATAATCAATCTAAAAAAGATCCAAAAAGAAGAAAAATAATTTTTAATAGCAAATTTCTAGTCCAGTTTTAAAGGATTTTATTTTTGCTAAAACAAATAATATTATTGAGGAACACCTAGGCTTCTTCGTACTATAAATGTGTAAACAGAAACCTTAGCTAAAGTTTGGGAGGCTGTGGTACAGACATGCAATATATTTTTGATATGTTCGAATGTACGGCGTTCCCGAGATAGTCTGGACTCCCCTTATGTACAGAGGGCATAATGAATACTAGCCCATCATCCGCTAAAAGTAAAAATCAACTTTTTGGGTGCCCTTTTGTCTTTTTTACAGGGATGTCTGTCTAAATTTCGAAAATGTAAAAGACTCAATTGTCTGCTGAACGATAGGTATCTACTTTTAGATTTATTTTGCTGACGGTGATTACCTACCCTTGTAATTTTTCTTCCTTTAGTTGTTAGGATAGCAGCATCATTATTATAGGTGAGATATTATTGTTATACTTAGATTGTTCTTGTGACTAAATTTCGGTCTTGGCAGTGAATTTCAGTAAACAGTAACACAACAGTAGGTACTACACCACAACAATACCCGCACCACAACAGTACCACAACAGCAACAGCAGTTTCATTAAGCTAAGTCATAAACGCACTTCTGCCAAACTGTTTTTGTTTTGGTGGTGGACTATTGCCATCTCATTCTGGAAGAAAAACCATACCACAAGTGGGCAGACGATAGGTTGATGATGGATGTTAGAAAAACTAAGAGTACCCGCAGACTTACACTTTCTAGTTGGTCAACTAAATCGCAGAGTATACGATAGGTATAGTGACTTAGTTGGACAAGATGCGCGGGCTACCATAAGTCACTATACCTATTAGTATATTCTGAGATTTTTTTTATTCGATCATAAGATAGTCCTTGATTGCGATCTCACCTCATGAAAAGTGACGATGATAGCGGGCTGACTTGGATGGAGTGTGGCAGTGTACGTACAAGTACATTCAACCATACCGGCACGTCTTTGACGGTAGGGTGGTAAATAGTCACGGCCAAAGCCTCCCACCAGACTAGACTAGAGACAATTGAGAAATTATAAAATCCCAAGCTGCTCCGCCGGGAATCGAACCCGAGACGTCCCAGCGACAGCGCTCACTATTGCGTCAGGTAGGTCGTCAAAATTATTTAGTTTAGTAGTAGATTTAGTTGTCCAACTCGAAATTGTAAGTCGCGGGTATTCTAAACATTTACATAAAATGTCCTACAAAGGACGATGTAGGTAACTGTAACCACACATAGAAGCTAATTATTATTATTACATAATATTCAGGAGCCAGTTAGCGTAAGTAAACAGGAGGCACTGCAGAGATCCTGCGTCGACCTACACACGAACGACACGTAGGCAGAATTCTATGCATCCGCAGGGTGACAACCATTCCTTGATTCCTAGTACTGCTTTCAGTTTTAATTTTTACAAAAGGCGAGCAAATGAGAACGATCTGATGGTAAGTCTATAAACTACATATAAACCACCAACCAATACGTTAAAGGAATTGTGCTAGCGATTGTGATGATAGATGTATGGATGGATGTTTGTTACTACTTCATGCTACAACGAATGAACCGATTAGGTTGAAATTTGGAAAGGAGATAGCTCATATCCAGGATTAATATATAGGCTATATCTTATCCTGGAAAATTATGGAATTCCCGTGGGAATCCAAAATCCACTTTAATCGAAGTAACTTTTCAAGTTTATTTTAACATCGTCGTATAGAAATTCGTCTTTCCATTACCATACTAAATAGCCGATTTAGGGACAGTTGACGGTGACTTGAATAATTACACTAGTGATCTGTCCAATACCTGTTGTATAGATTCATAGTCCTTATCATAATAATTCTGAGGAAATTCAATGGATTCGTGATTAAATTATCCCTGTAAAGATTTTCTTTAGTGATAAATACTAATCAGGATTGAAAAGCTCTGCTTAATTAATCTTAAAATAACGTAACGAGGCCACGTACCTACTTTCTTAGTTAAGCAATTTCTAAAAGCTATTTAATAGTATGATTTCGTTAATAAATAATTTCAGAAAATGATAGCACTAAATTAATTTTGTAACTGTTACTTAATGTTACTTAATGTGAAACGGAGTTATTCCTAACTTTTGTAAAAATTTTAGTCCAAAATTAGAATTATAAAACCGGCTAAGTGCGAGTTGGACGCATACGAAGGGTTCCGTACCAAAAAACGCCGACGAAACGTTTATAAGTAAGCCCCCTTTAATTTTTAATTATTTTTATTAATTGTTGTTATGGATGTGGACGTTTCCACGATTTATGACGATGACGATGACTTGTATATGTACCTATATTGCATATAGGTATGCTGCTGTGCAATAACAATATACTGTATCTAAAAAACAAAAAATTTCAGAAATCGCAATTTTCTGTTTTTTTTTACCATTGTGTTTTACAAGACACAGTGTATTTCCATTAAAGTTTCTTAGTATTTTTAAGACTTAATTGAAATATTTAAATGTCATTATATGTGAACATGTGCATTTATCGCTGCTACAATAAACCACTGTATCTGAAGGTACAGTGTATTGTCTTAGCAGGCAATATATCCAAAAGAAAATGTTATTATTTCGAGTACATATATTTTTTTAAACGTTTATGGAATACTTTACTTGCAAACCGAGGTCACCCTATTCCCAGGGATGCAAGCTGGCGCGATGGCGGAACATCCGGCGGTCGCCATGGCTACCGCCGCGTAGCTAGTCTACTCCTACACAACCATACCTACCTGGTATTGCTCGTCTATTCTCTTATATTATTCACGAATTTCTCTTTTGATGTATGAGTTTTATTCAATTTAATTTAAAAGTAGACCGAGTATGTAGACAACTATCATTACACAATATCAAAGCGAGGCTCTCCAACCTGATCTGATATGTCAATAATAAACTCTTTTTTACAAGCTTTTATTTAACTTGAAATGTATGTATGTAACTATGTTTTGTAAAATCTTGCAACTCAATTTTGCAGCAGATATCTTCAACCGATTGGCTGAAATTTTGTAAAGACGATTAGTTTGGATGACAATGCATTGTTAGCTGCGTGACATCATTCTAAATCCAACATGGCGGAACACCCAAGATGGCAAGATCCAACAATATGGGTATCAAATGAAAGGGCTTGCTGAGAATAACTCGAAAATTAAAGTGACGTTATTCTTTTCAGCGCATTTAAATAAACTTAAATTTTTTATGTATGTTCCCCGATTAGAAGACGCCTGGACCGATTTGAATATTTTTTTTTGTTTGAAAGGATGTACTTCCCAGGTGGTCCCAGGACCAGGTCAGGATTTGATGATGGGATCTTGGAGAAATCGAGGGAACTTTTCAAATTTTATAGGCAAATGTAATATATTTCGTAGTGGCGATTGAAGTCGGGTTTTTTAAAAGAATTTTTATTTAGATTATATCATTTAAATTAACATTTAAATCGAAAATATTCTGTCTACAGATATTTTTTCAACGTTATAACGAAAAATTTTTTAAGGCCGAAATCTATAGACAGCGCTCTTACTCAGACTCAAGACAGAGTTAAAACGAAACAGATTTATGTCAAAGCAAAGTGTCTGGTTTTAATCTCTATCTTGAGTCTGACCTGAGTCAGAGTAGGTACGCTCTATAAATCTCAGCATTAGTCTACGAGTAGGTACATCCAGAATACTTAAATTAAGATATGGGAAACCCCTTCAAACATCGTTTGATGTCAAGCTATAAGAAAACCTTTAATTTTCGATACGACCCCTTTCATCAATCATCTTCAATAAGTAAAAAGCCCCCTTTGTAGTTTATCAGTCTGTCTGTATGCAGACATGGGTTAATTGGTGAAAACGTGGAGGCAGCCGGAGTGTTGTCATTGCGTCGTGCAATATTGATGGGGAACAGCGTTGGAAAAATCAACATTGACTCAGCGAAACACTATGACCACTTTTATAAGCTACGTCGTCAGTATTTATAAGTGCGCAAAGGAATAATCTAACGCCGAATAAAAGTGATTCTGCGGTTAGAAGCAAAATAAAAAGTTTATACAAAGAACCGATCAAATGCGAAAAAACGCCGAAAAGAACACATTTCTAGTAGGGGAGCCCCCTTTAGTTTTTAATTAATTTTTACTTTTATTATTTGTTGTTATAACGGCAACAGAAATACACGTTATCTCTACCTATTACGGATCATGAGATACAAGCCGCTGACAGACAGACGGACGGACGAACGACAGACAGAGGAGGCTTAGTAATAGGGTCCCGTTGGTTACCGTTCGGGTATAGAACCCTAACTAAAAACCAACTTCAAGCGCTATTACATGTTGAAGTCGGAAAGGTTGCGCGTCGGTTTCGTCGTTGGTTATATGCTCAAAGGTTTCGTCATTTCTTTTTATGCTCACCTGACTTCAATATTAGCGCCAAGTCTTTTTTGAAAGAGTTTTTATTTTTGGCTTTTCGGTGTAAGTGTGCATCAATACAATCTACTTAATTACAAAAGCTTATCTAAACAAAGTAAAATTCAAAAAGTTATTCTATGTATGCAATACGATAATCTACATGGCACTCTATGCAAAAATTTAAAATTAAAAAAAAAAAACGTGTAGTAGGAAAATACATCAGTAGTTTAATTTATATCTATTCCACCAGTAGTTAGTTTAAACATATTACTCCCAGTGCGGAGAAAGATCAAAAGCTAACCAAACAGCCAAACATTCGTTGTTAAAAGTCAAAACAAATCTAAAAACTGATGGAATAATCCATTAGCGAATCATGTCATATATATATATAGGTACAGCTACCTTTGACATTTTATGCAGCGATGCATCGGGGTGCATCGGGGGGCAATCTGCGCCGTGTTGGGGCAGGTCGAGTATGGCAATACAGCCGTCCAGACAGACCCTTACCAACCCTACATTCATACACTACCGACATGTTTGAAAATCCGTTGCTTAGCATCCATTGCTGCGTCAGACACATGTGGCTGAAAATTGGTGTTATCTTATGCAAGTAATGTAGAACGTAAAAAATTCCACGTTGTCAGCCATCGAGACTCTTAACAAGTCAATCTTAAGCACTTCTCATTGCGAACAAAGTTTTTGTTGTTCATCCATCGCTGCATATAAATGAAGTAATAGAAGTTTGATTTCAGTTGCGTGGGCAATGTATGGATAAATTGAGTAAGAGTAAGAGCATCGTATAGGTCTTCCGTAATGCAGTTTTATAACTCCCAAAAGAAAACAAATCAGGAAAAATCACTCGTCTCTACCTACGCAGTACATACTTAAATGGATTGCGTGTATTATGCAAGTTTTGTGGAGAAATGTATACAGTGCATCATAAGTAAGCAGTTATTTAAATGCAACTTGGTACTGAGAGGGTACTCAGAACTTTTTGGGTTTATTTAACAACGTATTATCTGGAGACCTCAAATTATTCATTGAGGGTTCTGGTTGTTTGTGTTCTTTTCTTTAAACAAATTTAATTATACGTTATTTGGGTCTCTTACCATTTTCCTGTACGAACTAACGTTCCGATTTTCATATTTGTTCCTTACCAGTACATATTAAGTACCTATAACCAAGAACAGGTAGAAACTTATTCCACAGTAATCCCTGGAATAAGTTTCTACAAGAAGACGCTGTAGTTGTCGTACTTATTTAACGTAGGTTTTATTAAAATGCACCTAGTAGTTTAGGAAAATGGTAACATATAAAATTACCTAACTGTCGATCGTCGGTCGTCGTCGAGCCACAGTCGATCTTAGACTTGCCTCTACACAAGTTTAAGAAATCAATTAAATCTGCTCTCATGGAAAAAGCATATTACACAATTGAAGACTATATAAATGATAAAAAAGCGTGGATATAATTCGCTCCAGTGATTCATGAGAGAGTAATAACTATCCTGTGTAACACGATTCTATTGTATTCTGTTCTACAGTGTTTCCACTTTATTTGTGTCTCAGTCATGTCTTAAAATGAGTGTTTTAATATTAGTATTCAATTCGATGCCTTAACATGCCGTATGTCATGTCGTGTGGTGCGTACGTTCCGTCAAATATGGTTGAGCGAAGCAACGGCTGGATCATGCGTCATGCTCGTGAACGGGTGCTAGAAACGGGAATGGGTCTACTTTCTGTCTGCCCGTCTTAACATATATTGGACTGTACGTAGGTATGCGTTTTTGAAACTTCATTGTGGAAACACTGTTTACATAGCATAGTTTTGTTACCTATTGTAAAAATTTTTTTTTTGAAAAGAGTAACCACCGAGTTTATTGCTGGCTCTTCTCGGCAGGAAGGGCATTCCAAACCAGTGCTAGATTCATCGACAATTCAAAAGCACATGTAAAAGTTTATTTGAATAAAAATATTTTTATTCTATTCTAATAAACAACTCTGTATCTTCGATCCGTCATGGGTGAATAAAAGCTTTTCATAAAGAAAACAAAAGATAAGAGCAACCAAAAACTTAAATAAAGTAAATGAACATACAGCAGAGCTATCTCCGAAATACGAATCTATCCACCTACCGACAATAAATAGCATAAAAAATTGGTCAAGCAGTCGTCCAATTATAAGCAAGCATAATTGGACTCGCAGACACTCTATTTCACGAATACATAAAGAGGAAAGCGTACAAAGTCTACAATGTGGGTGGTTAATATTAAAATCCTATATTTTCATCTGGGAACCACAACTCTTCAGACCCCGGAAATGCAAGAGAATTTTTAACATGCAAAAACCAATCGAACCTGCATAAAAATAAGACTCAAAAACTATCATCAAATATAACGTTTCAACTAGCACTTTTGTGATGCGAATGCACTCGTCATCTACATTTAAAATTGAAACTTAACCCTTTGAACTTACTGTTAGAAATCAAACAACAGTGGTTATTGTACATAAGCTCTTTGTTTCTGATATTTGAGTGCACGCTAGGCTGCTATTGTAATATTAACTCTAGGCGATACAACTTAAGGTAGATAATGGTATGTTATGGAGTGGTATATAGGCTTATAATTTATGGTTTAGTATGCACAATGCATAGCGCGTAGTCTGAGCCCGGGAGTTTCGATCCGTCTCCCGAGCTAGTCCCGACTTCCATACAGAAATATAACACTGCATGTTGCAGAATCAATGGGAGTACATACTCATTTTGCTTTGAGTTTCTGAGTTCTCGAACGTTCTGGAGCATTTTCCTTTGGAAAAACTGCCTTTGATTAGGTAGACTGTTGTTATAGCATGCATGTTTTAATTATTTGATGGCAAGTTAAACATTGATTACGATCATTTAAATTAGGCGGGTGAGGCGGGTCTAGGAAGGTTAAGTTAAGTTTAAGTTTTTAATTTGTGTTATTGTGTAGTAACAAAGATATAGTTACTTGGTAAGGTAGCGTTAAGTAAATACATATGTAAATAATATTAGGAGCGCTACCTTGCCAACCAGCAGTTTGGCGAATTAGATTGTAAAGATTATTTTTTGTTAATTTTGTGAATAAATAAATTTAAAAAAAAGGAGTGAGCTATGCTTGTAGTATCAGATATGAGGCTCTGTAGCCTACAGGTCTAAGTCCTACAGGCTGTAGGAGAGCCAGAACTTAAACAAAAAAGCAAAAGTAAGCAATGCAAAGCTGAAGTGGGAATGGGCGGGACACATAGTTAAAAGACAACCTCCCTAGTGCAGTGGTGAGCGCTGTGGTCTTATTACTGGGAGGTCTCTGGTTGGATTCCCGGCGGGGGCAATTTGGAAATTCATAATTTCTGAATTGTCTCTAATCTGGTCTGGTCTGGTTTTGGCCGTGGCTAGTTATCACCAAAGAAGAGAATTTTTTGAGTTATTCTAAAAACTTTTCACGAATTAATGAGCAGACAAAATAAATCGTGAAAATAATAAAACAAATATAATAAGCTCTTGCCCGACACTTCATTTGCGTGAGTTAGCCTTTCCAAAATCCCACGGGAATTGTTTGTTTTTCCGGAATAAAGCGCTTATGTCACTCTCTATATCCATGGAAAAAATCAAGCCAATCCGAAGTTTTCCGAAACCTAAACGAACGAACACAGTTTCGCATTCATTTAAGTATCTACTAGCTTTTGTTTGCGACTTCGTCCACGCTTGTGTTTTTAAAAATTCCGCGGGAACACTTTGTTTGTATGTATATCACTCTCCAGATCCACAGACCACAACTATATTCATGAAAAGAATCACGCCGCTCCGTTGCTCCATTGCTGCGTGATTGAAGAACAAACCAACAAACAATCGATATTAGTAGAAAGAAAGAAACGTTTATTTTATGAATTGTGCCAAACATCACCCAATAGGTTTACAATAATTAGTAGGGATGTGATTAGCTTTGTGGATAAAATATAGTTCCTTAATCTTACCTAAGCCTTTTTTTTAAATTTATTTACACCAACAACTTCCACACAAAAAAGTCAAACAAATTCTATTATATTATATATCAGTATAGTTGTCAGTAACAGGCGTAAAAGAAAGAAAATTATCAACTAAACACGCACTACTTTAAATAAAAAATGACAAGAAGAGAAGATAGAAAAAAGATAACGATGATAAACATCAGTACAGGCGTAAAACGACACTAAATAAACATGCATTACTTCAATAAAACAGTGACAAAAACTTAGAATATAGAAAAAAACAAGATAAAGAAGATAACGAGCCTTTGGTATAAACTCGTCGTAAACCTTCTTAGACTGTCGATTTACTGTACCTAGAGGGCCTACAAGCAGAATTGCAAAAGCGCGAGAAATCCAATAAGTATGGAAATAGGCTCCACCGACCACCGCCGCTAAGAGGACAGGATTATAGCGAGGCGTGCGGATATAATGAGGAATCGCAATCATATTTCTGCCTTTCAGTCCTTTAGCTCAGCCGGTGCTACTGTAGTTACGAGTATTACACAGACGTCTACAGCAAGCTGGATGGGTCTTTCGCAGAGACTTCTGCGAAAGACCATGCTGGAAGTGAATCTTATCTTGGGACTTTATGTTAAGTTATATAAATAGTAGCTGATGCCCACGACTTTGTCTGCGTGGATTTAGTTTTTGATTTCCGCGGGGACTCTTTGATATTTCGGGATAAAAAGTAGCCTATGTGACTCTCAAAATCCTCAACTATATGCATACAGAAAACCATGTCGATCCGTAGCTCTGTTGCAGCGTGATTGAAGGATAAACCAACAAACAAACACTCGCATTTATAATATTAGTAAGGATATATGTATAAAGGTGAAAGTTTGTGAGTGCGTGTGTGTGTTTGTTGCTATTTGTTGTGGTATTCACACCAGAATGAACAGATTTGGCTCAAAGGAATGGAGACAGTTCATACCTAGGATGAACACATTTTATCGCGGAAAATTAAAGAGTTCCAGCGGGAATTAAAAATCTTTATACACGCGGATAAAGTCGCGGTCATCATCTAGTATACTGAAATATATTCATATTAGAATTCGGGGTTCAGAAAACTTCTTTTAGTACAGACACAAAAATATTTGAAAATGGCCAAAGCTCCATACAACGCTGCTCATTCTCATTAATAAAAGTGTTAAAATCTCTTCAGTAACTGTAAAGTCGAGCATTCAACCCACATGACGTCATCGAAGAAGACATATTTCTTCAACTTCTACGTAACAATGGACGTAATTTATGATGTGATATGATACGTGTTTTGGAAGCTCGCCAGTGGTAAAACAGACAAGGTAGCAATGCTCCGGAACAAGGGGTCAACGAATTGTCTCGAATTGGGTCCATTCCAGCACCTTTTCCACTATAACTAATGCGACCATTAGCTGCGGTGAACATAATACACATTTTCTCGATTTAATTTCCGCCATTTTAAGCTAATATCAGGGGTTTTCAGTTCTGATTCACTAATCTCTTTTTGCGATGTATTACTTATTACTGAGAATGTTCAAGGTATGGCCACTTCACATAATGGTATTTTCTTCGAACCATAAAGCGTTGGTCTAGTATCTTTTCGCACACGATTCAACTTCAATTAACTGTGCAAAATTTCGACTTTTCAATGTAACGATTATTGTCAAACTAGCTTTTGCCCGCGACTTCATCCGCGTATGGGGTTAGGTTTTGAAACTATCCGCGGAACCGTGTTTTTCCAGGATAAAAGACCGCGGTAGTCCTATGTCACTTTGCAAGACCTCAACTTCACCTATTCATATAAACGGTCAAATGCGAGTCGGACTCGCATACGAAGGGTTCCGTATCAAATACGCCGAAAAACGCCACTCCCCCTTTAATTTTTAATTAATTTTTATTTTTATTATTTGTTGTTATAGCGGCAATAGAAATACATATTCTGTCATTTCAACTCTCTACTTATTACGGATCATGATATTCAGCACGCTGACAGACAGACGGACGGACGGACAGCGGCTTAGTAATAGGATCCCGTTGATTACCCTTCGGGTACGGAACCCTAAAAATCACGTCACTACGTTACTCCGTTGCCGAGTGACTGAAGAACAAACAAAATTCAACTCCAATTAACCATGCGGGATTTAGACTTTTGGGTTTAATGATAACGAGGGTGGGTATGGAGAAAACGAAAAGACCAAAGTCGGTAACCCATCCACTTACTCACTTAAGTCATCGTTGGTTAATCAATATTCGAAGGGTCACGCACCTCATAACCGTTGGCACAACGTTGCTTATAACTAGAGGCATTATTGCCCATTTTCTATGGTATTTTGTTTCCATCTAATAAATAATCTTCATCTTTGCATACGTAAAAATATTTATGGGCGCAATAAACAAAAGCTGCCCCGCTCTCCATTCTTTTGGGACAGGAATAAGGGCGGTCGCATAATGAAAACATTGAACGTTTTTAATTTTCCATACTAATTAGAAAGACTAATTAGTATGGAATTTCCTTATACTAATATTATAAATGCGAAAATGTGTTTGTTTGCTGGTTTGTCCTTTAATCACGCCGCAACAAAGCAAAGGATCGACGTGCATTATTGCATGGGTATAGACCCATGCAATAATGCACGTCGATTCTGGGTATAGACCCATGCAATAATGCACGTCGATTCTTTGAGGACCGAGAGAGTGATCTAGGCTACTTTTTGTCCCGGAAAATCAAAGAGTTCCGATCTGAGATGCGGTTCGTAGAGTATATTGAAAACCTGCCAAAATAAGTTAAACTTGCAATCATTTTGCTCAAACTGCGACTAATAGTGCCAATTTCACCATCGCAGAGTAACATTAAACCTAGGAATAAATTCAATGTTTTGAAAGATTTTTAATACAAAAACTATCGGAATATCAAAATTCCTTAGTTAACCGTTAATCGGTGACGGTGAAATTGGCATTAAAAGTTATAAAATAATACGAGTACGTACCACGGTAATTATTTTAGTGACCACGATCCATGCGATTGGATCGAAATATCGACAATCCCAACTAAAATAATTACCGTGGCATGTACTCGTATTATTTTATAAAAATTATGTCATTAAACCACGAATCAAGTCTATATATAATCTTTGGCATTAAAAGTTTCAAACCTACTTCTCAACAGTCAGATTGTACGCGAGACACTTTGTCTATAATGTGCGGCCGCCCTAACATGGAGCGTATGTTCCGAATTACTTTTACGATATGCATACTGCATGTTAAGGGGATTGGAACACAATGGTCGCAGAAATAACCTCACGAAAATATTTTGAAATAAATATAATACCTACTCTGGGACCCAATTTACGAAAAGTTTCATTTCAAAAAGTACCGATGAACTTTATACTTTTCGTTAATTGGCTCGTTGGTATAATTTAGTTAGCATGTTTGACTACGGAAAGAGGATCAGAGTCTGCGGAAAAGGATAAAGAGATCCTGGGTTTGATTTCTGTGTTGAGCCAAAACAATATTGGGCTTTTCCGTCAAGAAATCCTTACGTCAGTAGGTAAGTAGATACTCTTCCTATTCTATCCGAAGTTAGGAAGTTGTGTCACCCACTTGCCTCGAAAAGCAAACGAAGTCGTTGGTCCTGCGTCTCATCTCTCTTCATCCCATCCGACTATGAGAGTGAGGGAATATAAAGTGCACCTGTGTTTGCGAATGCACTATAATATCTCCAGCATAGATGGCTAATCTTTGTGGAGGTGGTAGCGATTCGGTTGGGTGGACATTATTGTAATTACTTGCTGAATGCTTTTTTCAGGAGGACTTTCATATATTACTAGCTTTTGCTCGCAGTTCCGGTCAGGTTAAGTTCGATTTTTCAAAGCCCTGTTTTAGCCCCTTAGGGGTTGAATTTTCAAAAATCGTTTCTTAGCGTTGCCTACGTCGGAATGCCTTTCAGCGCGATCCGTCCAGTGGTTTCACCTGTGATAGATCAGTCAGTCAGTCAGCCAGTCAGTCGGTCCGTCAATCACTTTATCCTTTTATATATTCATGTAAGTAAGGCGTATAAAAGGCTTTTAATAATTTCGACATACATTTGGCATAATGTAAAAAAAAGCTTTGGCTGACAGCGGAGGGGGATGTGTTGTCACAAATCTCGTAAACCAAAAACAGGAAAAACACAGTAGGCTGTCGAACAATTAGGCCTAAGCCCAGCTGAGTAGATCTCCCGTGGCGAAGTATTAGTTTTATAAGAGGGGTTGCTTTGGAAACAATTTTTTTTTTTTTTTTTTTTAATTTTACTATGTATGTAGTTCGCATTTATTTTTTAACGTTCTGTAGTCTAAGTACGAACATTTTCACTTTGGAATAGTAAAGGTGAAGTTAACAACAGCAAGAAATTTTGTATGATATTTTGTATGATATTTTTGATGAAAGGTAGCCCGTATCACTGTCCTAGTCCTAAACTACTCCTATGCAATAACCCAGGTTAATCTTGAAAGCTCAGAAGGGTAATTTTAAAATAATAGGTCGATAACTCGTATCAAATGAATATATTTATCTTCACAACTTTATCACACAATCACTTCACTATACAATATTTAACACAATGTCCGAACACGGCGACAGCCGACAAAAGACTGGCATCTTGCTCAATTATTAAAAACCGCCCAATCTCATTCGTCATTATACGTACGTCATGAAACAAGCACATAACGACACGGCTACCAACGTTTCAAATTAATAAAGGTTTAGCGAGGTTTAGCCTTTGTCAATAAACGTCATGAAACGTATATTGACAAAGGTATATTGACATGCTTGTATTTATCATTTCATGAGGTAGGTATACTGACCAACTATAAAAATTTACTAACAATATTTAAAATTGCTAACAGTCGGCCTTTCCTGACCGTTTTCACGTCTCGTGAAACAACAGAGTAACCTTTGCATGTACAATATAAAGTAACTTATATTCTAACTAGATTTCATTTCTCTTAATTATTGAATAGCTCTCTTGACATATCCAGTAAATCAGTTTAGTGACCCCTTCATGTTCACATCAACTAAAACGTTACTTGAGTGACCCCTTCATGTTCACAACAAGTAAAAATGAATTGAGTGACCCCTTCATGTTCACATCAACTAAGATATTACTTGAGTGACCCCTTCATGTTCACATCAACTGAAATGTTACTTGAGTGACCCCTTCATGTTCACAACAAGTAAAACAAAACTTGAGTTATTGTTAAAGCGACCCCTTCATGTTCACTTTAACCAAATACACAAACAGCATCATTTTAATTCACAGATAATCATTAAATTCTAACAAAGTCAACCTCATTGACATGATCAAATAACTTACAACCAATAATTCATTATTAGTCCTTAAATCACAAGTCACAACTATACAATCAATGTATCTTTAAACAATCATTGCCTCTATCTACGTGATTATTATACAATTTTATAATACATAGTCTATATGTACGTAATCATATTATTTTACTTCATTACACTACTAAATTCAATCACTTAAAAATTAAAATAACAATTATTATCCTAAAATCAATACAAAGTAATGCATAATCGTAAGGAGAGAAGGACATTTATAGATAAATTTTGTTTGCATAAACGATTCAATCATCAGACATACTGGAGTCATCACTAGAACCTTCACTGTTTCTATTAAAAACTAACCAATGGTGAATTTTATCTACAGGGAAAGTACCCTTAAAACTCCTGTTACCTTTTCGAGACAGAGGGGTGTCTTCTACTATGTACCTATCATTAGGAAGAACTTCAGTTATTCGATAAGGACCCCGGATTTTTGAAATTAACTTCCTACTTGCACCAGTTGATGGTATGTCCCTTTCGACTCTTACCAGATCGCCTAAATTAAAACGAGCCTTAATCCTTTTTTTATCAAAGCGTTCCTTTTGTTTAGATTGGTTTTTAGTGACATGTTCGGATATCTCGTCCCTAATAACTTTTAAACCTTCAGTCTGCACACTCTCTAAACTATCGATTCTAGCGTCATTGTTATCTACTTCATCTACGATATTAGTGCCTATCTCATCAAGAATATTTGCCAAATAGTCAGAAGTCCCTACTAGGTTTGTACCAAAAAGTGCTTGAGCTGGCGTTTTCCCTATACCTTTGTTAAGCGTATTATTTAGACCCCATTGTATTTCGGACACGCATTCATCCCACAGATGTTCAGATTTACCGTGATTACTAGCCGAGAGAGCCGCTAACACTGTCCTATTATACCGCTCAACCTGACCATTGGCACGAGGTGTCGCTATCGCATTTAAAACATGTTTCACCCCAAGCTGACTTAAGAAATCTTCGAAACGTTTAGATGTGAAAGAAGTACCTCTATCTGATATTAATCGTTTTGGAACACCAAAAGTGTGAAAATAACTTTTAATGGCTTTAATAGAATGAATCGATTTAGTACTTTTGACCGGAAATAACATAATGAATTTGGTGTATGCGTCAATTACTAGTAGTAAATAAGAATTTCTTTTTTTACTGCGTACAAATGGGCCTAAGTGGTCAATGTGAACGGTATGGAAAGGACAATCAACCTTTTGGATAGGATGTAATTCACCAGCCTTTTTACCGGATGGTATTTTATTGTGCGCGCATTCTAAACACGAATCTACGTATTTTTTTATAAACCGCCTCATTTTAGCAAACCAATACTGCTTCCGAATTTTATCATACGTTTTATCAAAGCCGAAGTGCCCTATGTTATCATGGTTAGCTTTAAGGATCTGCCAACGAACCCCTTTGGGAACTACCCAACGGTCTCCATCGCTAGTTTTCCTATATAGCAATCCACGTTTTACGATAAAGTTATTTTTTAACTCCGCAAGGTTTTTAATTTCCGGGTCATTTAAAATATTTACGATACGCTGTACTTCCGGATCACTTTGCTGCACTGTTATTATCCAATTAGAATCTACGTTCAAAATGTCCAAAACTTCTTTATCCGCTATAGGATTTCGACTAAGAGCGTCGACGTGACCCATTGTAACACCTGGTTTGTAAATGATATTAAAATCGTATTCTTGCATTGCTCCCCACCACCTAGCAACCCTAGGTAACATATCCTTTTTCTCAAAAGTAGCGCGGAGAGAATTGCAATCCGTAACGACCGTAAAGGGTATCCCTAACAAATACACTCTAAACCGTTGCATCGAAGCTACCACGGCTAACGTTTCCAAATCATAGGAAGTGAACCGACTCTCTTCCGGGGATGTCTGTCTGCTATAGTAAGCGACAGCACTGAAAGGAGAATCTTTATTTGGCCTCTGAAGTAATATTCCCGCTATCCCGTTCTTTGATGCGTCAGTATGCAATTGGGTGTCGTGTTCAGGATTATAAAATGTTAGTACGGGACGTTGGATTAATTCTCTTTTTAATATTTGAAATGCGTTTGATTCACTATCACCCCATTGCCACTTAACATCTTTTTTTAGAAGCCTAGTTAGGGGTTGAGCGATCATCGCAAAACCTCTAATAAACCTTCTGAAGAAGCTAGCAAGTCCGAGAAATTGTCTAAGTTTATGTTGATCGGTTGGTACAGGGAAATTCTCTACGGCTGCAATTTTATTTTTGCCCGGTCTAACACCGTTTTCGCAAACTTCAAAACCTAAGTAATCAATGGAGTCTTTAAAAAAATTACATTTTGACAATTTAAGTGTTAACCCGGCATTACGAAATAGTTCTAGCGTACTGACTAATCGCTGAAAACCTTCTTCTATAGTTTTTGAGGGAATAATAACGTCATCCATATAAGCAAAGGCTTCCTTAAACCTAGCGTTACCCAAAATATTATTGATTGCTCTTTGAAAGGTAGACGGCGCATTGGCTAACCCAAACGGCATTCTGTTAAATTCAAAATGTCCATCTGGTGTGATAAAAGCGGTCAAATATTTTGAAGTTTCCGACATGGGGATCTGATAGTAACCAGAAGCAAGATCCAATGTAGTATAGTACTTATAACCGGCCAAATTGTCTAATTGATCGTCTATCCGCGGTAAAGGATAATGTTCTTTAATGGTTTTCTTATTTAAATTCCTATAATCAACGCAAAGCCGATAATCTCCAGTTTTTTTTCTAACCAACAAAATAGGAGACGCATATTCTGAATTAGAGTCTCTTACGATTCCGGACTCTTTTAAATCATTAACCATATCCCGTACTACTTCTCGTTCCGAGTGAGATAGACGGTAAGGTCGGTAAACTACTGGTGTAAAGTCTTTTAGATTAATGTTCATTTCTGTTCCTGTTACACAACCTAGTTCTTTAATTTGAAAAGCGAAACAATCTCTATATTGATTCAAGAGACTAGTTAATTCTTCAGTCCTGTCAAAATTTTCACTGGTATTAACCATTTTGTCTGTAATAACGTCTGGGGTAGATTTAACGTCCAAATCAATTTTATTTATGAGCAAAGTTTTAATTTCTTTACATGGTTGAGCTCTAACCAATAAGGTGTTTTGATGTAACTCAACGCCAGATTGATTAAGGCTCTTTATAACCAATTTGCCCTTACCATTTTCCAATTTAGTAATACACTCTATTAATTGATATTTCTTTTGTTGATTAACACTCGGTTCTACAAATATGTCCCCATCATGAACAGGTACAGAGTAAACATTAATCTCTGTAAGGCCTTTGACCGTTACCAACTCGGAAACAAACAACTGAATTTTATCTTTAGATTGTGTACATTTATCTAACAATTTTAATTCATTTTTAGTTTTGTATACTACAATGTGATCTTGTTCTGTAAATGTTTGTCCAATTAATAATGGTTCGCGCAAATAACTATCAGGCACAATGAGTACTTCTACTTGAGCACTAACAGAATCTACTTTTATAGAAAGGGAACATTTACCTAAACAATTTACTAGAGAGTTACCGAAACCTCTCAAAACTGGTAAATCATTAATAGACCAAGTTGTACCTAGACTTTTAATAACAGATTCTTTAATCATAGTACACTGGCTTCCGAAGTCGATAAAACAATTTAGATCACGACCCTCAACAATTGCGTTCTTAAAATACTTTTCATCGCTGTCTTGATTTTGATATACACACGAAACAGATTTATTATTTGTGGTATCAGAGCGAGTCGAACTACCCTCGGTTTTAATAACGCATTCGTTTCCTAAGTGACCTACCCTACGACACTTTTCGCACCTCTTAATGGGTTGTTTACACCTAAAATATGGATGTCCTTCCTCCCCGCAATTATAACACTTAGAAATATTACTCTGACCTACTCGCTTAACACGTTTATTATTATCGGAGGTGCTCGCTTGCATGGTTATGTTTGATTTTTCTGACCGCTTATTAGCTTTCACATTTCTTAAATATACTAACAATTTATCAGGTTCTCTGAACTGAGCTGCTTCGGCGCTAGTTCGGACGGACCTGTCTTCAATTCCAAATAAGATACAGTCAATGGCATCTTTTCCACTTATTTTACATCTATTTAATAAAACCATTTTATCGTAATAATATTCTTCTAATGAATCATTAAAACGAGCCTTGCAAGCAAGCATTTCCGTTAATAATTGTCCGAAGTTCTCTTCACTAGGGAATGCTAAAGTTAATTTCTTTTCCCATTCTGGCCATGAAAATTTTACACTAGGTAATCCCTGATACCATCGTTGGGCTAATCCTACTAACTTTGGTAACGCGTAGTAAGCTATTTGTTTGTCTGTCCAACCATAAATGGACGCGCATTCGTTAACTTTCGAAATCCACGTGTGAATTGTTTGATTCCGTTTGGATGGATCAAATTCGGGAATCACATTCATTACAGGAAAGCGTTCACTATTATTGTCCTTTTTCAAACTTTGCATGAATTCAAGAAGCGTAGAAACAAGTGCTTTATCCGACGTACCTGCCGTACTTGAAGTATCATCGTTGGCGCGACCCGCTGACGACGATGGTGTCGGACTTGCATTTAGCACGCGCGTGCTGCCTCGAACCCTTCGGCGACAACTATGCTCTTGAGATCTTCTGCTCCGACGCGACCGCTTACGTGGCGTGGCCGAGTGATGCTTCGACCGACTGCCCGATCTGCTGCGCGAGCGTGAAGACTCTGAACTGGCCTCCGGGATGACCAGGCGTTTCCGAGGCCTTGATCTTTCCATATTTCACTAAAAAAAATTAAAATACACTGTATACATTCTTATAACCTTGATTAACTTTACCATAATAAATTTACTTTGCTTTGAACGCTGTTTTATATTATATTATTATTTTATAAAAGTAAGATAATAAAAAAATTAAATTGAACTTTTTACTTTAAGAAGACAGAGTAATAAAAATCAAACAAGAACAGTAATACTTCACCTGTTATTTGGGCGTAGTCCTTAACCGAGATGATAACAAAACTATCTTCCCGGCATCCCACTTCTGAGCTGAAAGCTCAGAAGGGTAATTTTAAAATAATAGGTCGATAACTCGTATCAAATGAATATATTTATCTTCACAACTTTATCACACAATCACTTCACTATACAATATTTAACACAATGTCCGAACACGGCGACAGCCGACAAAAGACTGGCATCTTGCTCAATTATTAAAAACCGCCCAATCTCATTCGTCATTATACGTACGTCATGAAACAAGCACATAACGACACGGCTACCAACGTTTCAAATTAATAAAGGTTTAGCGAGGTTTAGCCTTTGTCAATAAACGTCATGAAACGTATATTGACAAAGGTATATTGACATGCTTGTATTTATCATTTCATGAGGTAGGTATACTGACCAACTATAAAAATTTACTAACAATATTTAAAATTGCTAACAATCTGTTGCTCTTTGCTGTGTGATTGAAGGACAAACCAACAAAGAAACACAATTTCGCATTGATCATATGAGTAAGGATTTAGTTTAACTGACTTTTAAGTTTCCAGTGCTTAAGAATCTATCATAAGTATTTCAAAAATTACTAAAGAGCAGTTTTCATTCATCGGCTTACCTATTCCAATTTCGCAATCAGCGGGTAGTCCAACAATTATCCGAAAGCCTGACTCAGTGAGGGCTCGAGGCGAGGGATTAGTACCGGAGGGCGGTGATCCGGTAATCATTTCATGGGCTTCCCGCTTTGCGGTGGAAGCAGGGTGAAAGCGTTGAGAGGAAATCCGATTTTTCTTGTGAGCCATCGGCTTTTAACAGTCTTCCAAAAAAGAAGGAGATTCTCTACTCTGCTGTTTTTTTTTATAGACTGCTAGCTGATACCCGCACCTTTTAAAATCTAGCAGGCAACTCTTTGATTTTCCAGGATAAATAATAAGGTATATCACAATCCAGGTCCTCAACCACATATGCCCATGAAAAAATCTCGTAGATTTATAATATTAGTCAGAGTCGCGCCCAGGACAAGGCGCACCTCCGACTTATATTGCCGAGGTGGATTCGGCAGCAGCCAGGCTGCCGACGGCGATGGGATTCACCTCTAAGGGTGGCGGGTCAAGACCTTGGCGGTGGCACGGTGAATATTCCACCAAGTGTAACCTACGCTACTGCCAGGGTCCGCGGAGGGACAAAAACAGGTTTTAGTGGGTGCAAGCCCCACATAACCCCTCCGATTCCCCTGACGTAGGGGTATGCATTAGGCATTTGACGTCTATAAAAAAAAGACAGACAGACAAAAATTTTAAAAATTGTTTTTTTTGATATAAAAAACAGACACTTCAATTTTATTCATATGTATAGATACGTATGAGAAATAAAATCAAAAGATAGAAAGAACCGAAAAAGCGGATAAAAGCAGTGAGATAGAAATTTCATTGAAAAAAAGCACCCCCTTTTGACGACTGAGATACCCATACACTCTAGCTAGATACGCTGATGTTCTGTTGTGCTAGTGGCACGGTGATTTTAAACTGTTGTGGTGACTTGTACTGTGCCGTACACACATATTGGTGGCCAGAAAGTTCATTGAAAAAAAGCAACCCCGTTTACGACTGAGATACGGGATACCTATACACTCTAGCTAGATATGATGACGTTCTGTTGTCCTAGTGGCATGGTGTTTTGAAACTGTGGGGGTGACTTGTGTTGTGCCATGCACACATATTGGTCGCCAGAAAGTTCATTGAAAAAAAGCAACCCCGTTTGACGACTGAGATTTCCAACACTCTAGCTAGATACGCTGATGTTCCTGTTGTCCTAGTGGCACGGTGATTTTAAACTGTGGTGGTGACTTGTACTGTGCCGTGCTCACATATTGGTGGCCAGAAAGTTCATTGAAAAAAAGCAACCCCGTTTGACGACTGAGATACCCAACACTCTAGCTAGATACACTGATGTTCTGTTGTCCTAGTGGCACGGTGATTTTTTAACTGTGGTGGTGACTTGTGTTGTGCCGTACACACATATTGGTGGCCAGAAAGTTCATTGAACAAAAGGAACTCCGTTTGACGATTGAGATACCCATACACTCTAGCTAGATACGCTGACGTTCTGTTGCCCTAGTGGCACAGTGTTTGATCTATGGTTGTGACTGTGTTGTGTGCCGTTCAAACATATTGTGGCTGGCCGACCAAATTCCATTTCTAAATAAATAAATTATTATGTGAATTCTTTGTGCCCAGTGCCTATGGACTATTGCGCTTCAACACGAAGGGTACAAATGAAATTTCCGTCGAGGTTTTCAGCCCTTACGCGCGTCATACAGAAGGCCTCAGTACTTTACAATGATTTATATTCGTCCCGCAATCTGTGAATATTATCGTTTCATATGTAGAGCCTAAATATAATGTAACTTTCATATGGAGGGGCGGGTTAATACAAATATGATAATGTAGAACTATCTATTTATTTATCTATTTTATTTATTTCAATTAATAGACATATATACTTACAGGATAACCCAAAAAGTATACATGCTAAATCTAATTACACTCAATATAAATAAAATAATAATTATAATTATATTAATCAACACAGATTAGAGAAGTACCTAAATCAAATTCAAATTCAGCTAATGTCAACCTGTACCAACCAAAAAGTATACATGCTTGTATGCTAAATCTAATCTTAAAATCTATTACACTTAATATAAAAAAATAATAATTATAATTATACCTATTAATCAAATTCAAATGTCAACTTGTCGCTGTTTTATAACTTTATAAGACTGAGGTTCTGGGTTCGATTACCAGAGAGCATCAGTTGGAAATGTAAAGTTTTACATTTCCAACTGTCAAACTATAATGTTGTAAAATCAGCTGTTCCTTAAATAATTTTAATTTTTAAGTGTAATTATAGATAAATTTTATTTAAATCAAGTGTAAATAGTTATATTTTGTGTCGAAACTTATGAACTATTGATATATACCACCCTGCGACCATCGAAACTGAGGCAGGAAAATATAACCTGATCGCGTACCTGGGAGGCTGTGCTGACGCAACGAGATTCATAAGTCAACGACTTAAACCGGGGAAGTAGTATTTTTTAACTCATAACAAGTGTATTATAAGTTTATTCTGACACCAATTATTATTCTCACCACTACTACTTTCTCGATAATCTCGAGATACGTCCCTCCTCACATTGGCAAAATATTTCTTTCTTCACTTGACATAATAAGTGGAAGTGAAGCTGAAGAATAAAACTACTGCCTCAGACACATGTAACATTAACACTTCACATAATATAATAGCACATTAAGTCTTGAACAAAATAATTAGGTATTTGTATCACTGTTAAAGATACTTAATTAATTTTTGTCAAAGTTCAGGTAAAATACCTACCTATCTGCAGCTGATTATAGTCTAACAAGAACAAGCTGTTATTTGCATTAATTCATACCATATCTCTTGTTGGAGTGTAATACAGTGCCTACAACATATATTCTAAATTTTCTTTTCACAGTAATTTAATTGAATCTTAATTACTACTACTCACTTAGTCTTTCTTTTCCCTAACTTAAACTTTTCTGTTTCTTTTACTAACATTTACTTATTGGTGTTTCAGAAATAGTATTGCACAATGGCACCTACAATGCAAACTAGACGGGCAGCGGCGATGGAAGAGCAGCTGAAGCTTAAGAATGCACTCTTCGAACTAAAATCTCTGAAAGATCTAAATGAGCAGTTATTGAAAGAAAGAGAAGACAGTGAAGTTGAACTCACAGCAATTATCTCTAAGAACACGCAGTTGAAAGCTGACCTGGCTGAGCTGAGTAGCGCTCACACTTTGGTCCTGGAGGAACGTGACCAACTTCAGGAGGCAGTCAGCTCATTTAATACATGCATTAAGACGTACGATGAGGCTCTTTGTAAGATATCCATGTTGGAGGATGAACTGAGTACAGCGCACAAACAAATTGATGACTTGCACTCTCAATTACATAATTATGAAACGCAAACAACAAATAGTTTGTATAGTGAATTGCTCACTTCATCCTCTTCAGTACCAAAAATGATCATTGATTTGACTTGTGACAGTCCCTGTGCCAGCAAGCCACTACCTAAGCAAGATGTGATCCACTTAAATAGCCATAAAAAAATTAAAAAATACATTAGAATTAGTAAATTAATTAAAAAAACTAAAAAATCAATTAAAATACAAAAGGCCCATATAAAAAATGTATCTTTACGAAAGGAACGAGTTCATTTATTACAAAAGTTGGATACATATTGCTCTGCTTTGGCTGAAGTTAGAGAAAAATATGAATTGGACATTCTAAGTCTAAATGAAGAAATTCTAATATTAAAAAAATCCCTAGAGAATGCTACTATGCAGTATGAGCTGTCACAAAAACAGATTGATGAGCAGGTACATGCAGCTGATGAGCTGCTAGCCTTAGGTACCTATAACTTGGCTCGCTTTGAGTCATTAACTAGTAAGTGTCAATGCAACCACAAGGTACCTATGGCTATTAACGATAGCGACAGTATACTGCTCCCTGATAATTTGGGCACTTGTCCGGAGCAGTGTACTGCAAATGCGGTTGTAGATTCTTCATGCTTGAGCGATAATCTCTCAACTAACCCTAAAAAACAAACTATTATTGTTTCTGATAAGTTGGGCAGAGATTTTGGCTCATGTATTAGCCGTTACTTGCAACATTCAGTGACAAACAAATGTTCCCCGGGGGCTAATCTTGATTATTTAATCAATAGTTTAAATGAAGAGAATTTGAACTCTGCTTCAAATGTTATTATTTTGTTTGGGGACAGTTTAAGGGTAAAAAAACACCAAATATTGAAATGTATTGATAAATTACTAGACCTACATAAGAAAACAAAATGTAAATTTTATATGTGTGCCTTGCCTTACTCTCGGTCACTGAATGGAAAGCAAAACCAGCGTATACATGACTTAAATTTACTAATGTATAATGTGACATACCGTCATAGCGACGCAATATTTTACTTTGATACAAATAAGTTTATTTGTAATTTTAAACTGACCGGCGAGAGTATGTATCTCCCGAAGAGATGTAAGCTACTTATAGCTTCCCTTTTAGCACATAATATTAATGATACAGTTACAAATGTTGTAACTAAGTCTATTGACTACTTTACAAACTGTACTTCTAGTACTAATATTTCTGTTTTTGACTCAAGTACTTTAAGTACTAATATTTCTGTTGTTGAAACAAGTAATAGTAAGCCTATTACTTGTTTAAACTAGATACTAAGACAACGGAGAGGCTCTGCAAACTGAACATTGTACATCAAAATATACAGAGCCTATCCGGCAGTATGGTGAATTTGGACTCAAATAAAAATAATACTTGTAAAAAATTTAAACTAAGCAGTAAGACAACAGATAAGCAATGTAAAATTAATCTTGTACACCAAAATATACAGGGCTTATCTGGCAAAGAACATGAGATTGAGCTTTTTATTAAAAAATTTGATATTGAAATCTTATGCTTCACTGAGCACTGGCTCAATACTCATCAGTTAATTGTACACATTAATAATTATTCACTGTCAAGTGCGTTCTCAAGAAAGACTGCTATACGCGGGGGATCATTGATAGTAACGCGAAATAACATTAATTACAAAGAGCGAAAAGACATTGTTAGCCTTTCTATAGAACGCATTATTGAGCTGTCTTGTGTTGAGCTGGACCGATACATTATAGTTTGTGTGTACCGACCGCCCTCAGGCGACTTTGTTCTTTTTGAGGAGGTTATGGAGGATGCCCTAAGGCGGCTATGTAGGTCATCAAAAAAAATAGTGGTCTGTGGAGACTTTAATATTGATATTTTGCTTCACACTCTTTCTACTGGTAGGCTGCTTAACTTATTTAAAAGCTTTAATCTAGAGAATATTTTTATTGAACCTACAAGAATAACTGCAAACTCAGCTACTTGTATTGACAACATTTTTTGTGATTGTAACATTATCGAAAAATCTATTATCACTTATCTCAGATCTGATCATTGCGGTCAAATGATATCTATTCCAGGCAGTGAACAGAATTTAACAAAAGTAATAAAATACAGGCCAGTTACCACTAAAAAAGTAAAGCATTTTAAACAAAACATCTCAGCTGGATTGCCGACGCTTGACCTTGCACAGGATGATCCGGATGAAATTTATACAAAGTTTTTTGATTTGTTAAGCTCACAATATAACTCTATCTTTAAGGTGATGGAGAAAAGACTGTTTAAAGATCTTAAGTTTAGTGACTGGGCAACTGCCGGCATCTATAAAAGTAGAAATAAGCTGTTTGACTTGTATGCAGAAAAAAAATATAATTATTCCCCCGCGTTTATTGAATATGTAAGAAATTATTCTAAATTGTTTAAAAATGTGTGCATACAAGCAAAGTCACTTCACATAAAACAAAAAATTGTCAATTCTGATAATAAAATTAAAACAACATGGGACATCATCGGCGATGAAATGAGTAACCATAAGGTGAATAATAATAATAAATTGGAGCTTAAAATTGATAATCATGTAATTAACTCCGATATAGAAGTTGTAAATACATTTGAGAACTTTTTCAAAAATATTCCAATTACCACAACCAGTTCTCTAAATTCCTCGCCGGCAGAAGCCTATCGTCTTCTAAGAAGCAATGTCTCTGAGTGCAATAAGTTATTTAAGTTTGAACACGTTACCCCATATGACATAGTCAAAACATTTAAATCTTTACAAAATAAGAAAACAGCAGATCTATGGGGGATATCAGTTAAAATAATTCATAATGTAATTGATATTATTGCGCCGTATCTTGCTTTAATTTTTAATAAATCAGTAGATTCTGGATCTTTTCCAGATCTTATGAAATGTAGTAAGCTAATACCGCTTTTTAAATCGGGCAGCAAAAGTGACCCGAATAACTACAGGCCAATTTCAATTTTGCCAACTCTTAGCAAGATATTCGAAAAAATAATGCTCAACCAACTGCTTTTACACTTTAATTTAAATAAACTCCTACACACTGAGCAGTATGGTTTTACAAAGGGTCGATCAACAACCGATGCAGCCGCAAGGCTATTACAACACATATTCGATGCGTGGGAGAACTCACAGAATGCCATTGGTATTTTCTGTGATTTGTCAAAGGCATTCGACTGCGTTGATCACGAGACTCTTTTGCTTAAACTGAGCCACTATGGCATTAAAGATTTTGCACTTAGTCTCATTGCGTCTTATCTCAGCAACCGAGTCCAAAGAGTATGTGTCAATGATGTAAAATCATCCGGATCAGCCTCAGTAATGGGTGTACCCCAGGGTTCTATTCTAGGTCCATTCATGTTTTTGGTCTACATAAATGATTTACCACATTTTGTCCAAAATACTTGCGATATTGTACTATTTGCTGATGATACGTCCTTAATTTTTAAAGTCGATAGGATGAAAGACAATTTTGACGATGTAAATAATGCATTATCTCAAGTTTCTGAATGGTTTACGGCAAATAATCTCCTTTTAAATGCTAAAAAAACAAAGTGTGTTGAGTTTTTATTACCTAACACGAGAACTGTCAGTAAAAATTTAAAGATAAATAATGAACCTTTGAAAACTGAGGACTCCACAGTGTTTTTGGGGTTAACCCTGGATTCAAAGCTACAATGGGGCACCCATATAGCAACGCTTGCTGGCAAACTTAGCTCTGCTGCTTACGCTGTTAGGAGGATTCGACAGTTGACTGACATAGAAACTGCAAAAATTGTTTATTTTGCATATTTCCATAGTATTATGTCATACGGAATCTTACTATGGGGTAAGGCAGCCGATATTGGAAAAATTTTTGTTTTGCAGAAGAGGGCAATCCGCGCAATCTATAATTTGAGGCCGCGGGATTCCCTTCGAGAAAGATTTAAAGAGATAGGCATTCTTACAGTAGCTTCACAATATATTTATAACAACATAATATTTGTCAGACAAAACATTTTGAGTTACAAAAAAAAGAATGATTTGTCCGATAGACCAAGTAGAAATCCAAATAGGCTCATGTTTCCTGGGCTGCGCCTCAAGAGGGTCCAAAAGACATTTGTGAGAATGGGCGTGACGTTTTACAATAAAATTCCACAGTCAATCTTAGACTTGCCTCTACACAAGTTTAAGAAATCAATTAAATCTACTCTCATGAAAAAAGCATATTATACAATTGAAGACTATGTAAATGATAAAAAAGCGTGGATATAATTCGCTCCAGTGATTCATAAGACAGTAATAACTATTCTGTGTTCAATAACAATTGTAAATTTTTTTATTTTTTTTTTGAAAAGAGCAACCGCCGAGTTTCTTGCTGGCTCTTCTCGGCAGGAAAGGCATTCCGAACCAGTGGTAGATTCATTGACGATTCAAAAGTGCTTGTAAAAGTTTATTTGAATAAAAAATATTTCTATTTCTATTTCTATTTCTATTTCTATTTAAAACGTCTCTTGTCTGATCTTGTCGAATACTGGTTGTTGCTACTTTCCTACAGACAGGAATACAACTAAAGCGTTTAGCGTTCCGATTCGATGCCACGTAGATCTCGAGGTCTACAGTTTAGAGGTACCTATGGGTCCGCCATATATATGCCTTCCAAGTTAGCCCGCTACCATCTTAGACTTCATCACCCCTTACCATCAAGTGAAATGGCAATCAAGGGCTATCTTGACATCGAAAAATAAAAAATAAAAAAGTGTTGTAATAACTATTTAGCCGGCTAATAATGAAACCATGATTTATCCACATTCTCCTGATAATTTTATCTAAACGTCAGTTTAGTTCAACCGCTACCAACTTAGACTGCACCATCACTGACCATCAGGTGTGATCGCAGTCACAAGATTTTCGATGACAAGATATCTTGTCATCGAATAAAAAAAAAAGTTATGCCCATTGATCTCTAAATTAATCTATGAATAACACTGTACAGACTGCTGTCATCTTTCTTTTCGACCAACTCGATTGACGCCATTCGCTAACATCGCCAGAAAAAGCATTACGCCTCAAATTGACAACCTTGCTCCTTTTTTTGAAGTCGGTTCAAAACGGAGAAGCATAGAATGTCGTAGAGAGGAAAAGAATTTCCCAATAAAGCCGTGCAGGTCGCTCCGTGCGTCGTGCCGGGTGCACCGCCCGCCGCGCCCGCCGCCCGCCGCCCGTCGCCACGGCAACCAGCGTTGCAGGAAACTGCAATCGATGCCGCCAGACGTTGTGGATCAATGTGTCTCTAGTACTACGCCCGGCCCGGGAAACCTGCCTGCGCTGGTGTGCGAGGCCGCTGTACGCTGTACACGTACAGACCGCTCGCTCGAACCTGCCTAAGTGCGAAATCTATGATATTTATTTTTAGCCGACTTCAAAAACAGATGGAGGTTCTCAATTCTTTGAAAAGGACATAATATTGTCCTCCCACCGAATCCAGTCACGGCGGCCAACCTTCTCAGAGATTAGCCATCTGCGCGGGAGATATTATAGTGTAGAAGTGTGTGCGCAGACCTCGGTGCACTCTCTATTCTCTCAGGCTGAAATCTATAAACCGCACTCTCACTCAGCTCAGGCTCAAGACAGAGTTAAAACTAGACAGATTTATATCAGAGCATATTTGTGTCTCGTTTTAAACTCTATTTTAAGTCTGAGCTACAGATCTCAGCTTCACTCTCATAGTCCGATGAGACGGAAATCTGACTGATCTGACTGAGAGAATTTGTAGATTAATCCTATGAAGCTACACTAAAGAGTTTAAAACAATGATATATAAAAATTCTTTTAAAAAAGCCGACTTATCGTCGTTTTTATTTAAGTTCGCCCACGGAACCCGCAGTGCGTGAGTATGGCCGGTTATTTAACAAGACTCAATAAAAATATTTATTTTTATTTTTGGGTGAAAATATGGAAAACGATATCAGCGATATAAATCTTATAAAAAGAAGCTTTGTAAAAGTCTCAGCTGAAATTATTTTTGGTTTTGTAGAAAATTCCTTTCTTATTTTTTTAAAGCTAGTTATTAAAAGATAGAACGCTGCATGACTGCTTGCTGCCCAAAACTTCACGTATCTCAAAAGAATTTCAATAATTAATAATTATTATATCTCAGAAGAATAATTTCAATAAGTAATTATAAAATGGAAAATTCTATGACGCTATATCGGCCAGATTTAAAATTATTTTAAAATGTAAGTTCAGTATAAGTTTTTAAATCCCTGGCTTTACTCGCATGTCGAGGTTCAAGTTAACCCAATTTTATTATAGTCACAGCAGGTACCTACTTACTTTTATGTGAATATCATGCGTAGTTTTGAATAGCTCCCGAACTATGAAACTTTTCATACCGCCCTCCAGTGGTTTATACAAACTTTTGATCATGTTTAATAAAATGCTGACAAAAATCTTAAAATCTGCCATTCGTGAGATAGCTAAGTTTTAGTTAACGGCAGACAGTATAGCTCCATCTCGCTTGAAACCACTCAGCTTGAACTGCCGCATGACGTCGCGCAGATACAAACCCATATAAAAATACTCACACATGAAAACGTCGCAGCTCAATTGAAAATGGCCTGTAAGTTACGACGTTTCAGAAGTGTGTGTAAAGGTGCGAGCTGTACAGTCCCCGGCTGGTTTACTTGTGTGAGTTAGCCGCGTTCTATTTTCAAACGTCGGGAAACTTAATGGTTTGTCTGTGTGGGTGGCTGCGTGTGTGTGCGTAACACCGGCAACTATTGTTTGTTTTGTTATTATCGTTCAAAAACCGCAATGCTATGCGTATGATGGTAATGCAGGTGAATTATTTTTTGCTCTTTGTATGATTGTTTGTTATTTGTTTGATTTAATTACGTTGAGTAGATAATTACGTTTCAAAAGGGTGAAAACCATTCTTATAGCCCCGCCCGCAAGTGTTTTTTATGAAATATTAATATTCTTAAGAGTCAGAAGTGGAAAAGGATAACAATAGTCAGGAACACAGGGTTTACTTTTAATTTACTCTCAAATTCATGACTTTAAGCAATCATTCAATAGAGAGATTACATCACACAACCGTTAATGACTTCACACTTAACAAAGTGATATGAAACGATCTTACTCCAAGTAGCGATGGTCCCGACAAGGTTCTCGGTTGACGAGTGAACTAGGAATCCCTTATAAAAAAAAAAGATTGCGTGGGTTCAACAGGATCAGAAGAGAATCAGCGAAATGTCGCGCGTCGCCATCGTGTTCCTTATAGGTGTAGAGTGGGTCTGGAGTGTCACTTGTCGCGATCATGTGTCGCGTACATTAATTGCACCTTTAGGGCGGTTTCAGACTTGCATAGTTTTTTGCGCTTATAAGCTCGTATCGGCTTATGCGCTCACACGTGCCAATTTAGCGCTTCACAAAAACGAACGCGCTTATTCCGGCGTGTTCGCTCGAACTGGTGGATCAGTCAGTAGCAACATGCCCCCTGATTCTGTAACTTAGTGCCTATCTATCAACGACGATAGGCATTTTATATCCATTGAAGGTTTGAAGAGAAATGTCATTTACTATGTCATAGTAAACCTTCAATGGATAAAAAATATATGTCAGTGGCGTTCATTTTGTGACAGCTACTGAGTTACAGAATCAGCCGAATCAGCCCCATGGATTCCGAAGAACTTGGCTCGCTCTTATATACGAGCTTATGAACAAATACTGAGACAGTGTGATCCTACGATCACTTGTAGACGCCATTGGCTGAGATGACGATGACGATGATTTTTCTACCAATAATAAAGCAAGCTTTTTTTAAATATAGATCAGCGCTTAAATACGACAACCTAAAACTTGGTAGTCAAGATGCAGCCAAATGCAGTGCGCTTGCCTAGAAAATGTTTTTTCACTCTTAAATTGTTGTACCCAATGTTTAGCGAAGCGTGTCAAGAACGACGAACTTATTAGTTCTACTGAAAGACGTCAAAAAGAAAGTAGATACATTATTTTCAGATTCTACGTAGCTATAGCGACGCCCTCAGAGATTTAAGGTATCCAATAAATAGGGGGCGGAAACTTATAAATAAACCAATATAATATGGAAAGTCAATTCTTAATGCGTAGAAGATTGGGTTTATTTTTGAAAAACAGGTTACGCAAGAGGGAAAATGCTATTGACAATGTTTTGATGACTGGAGAAATATTGATGTTATTTATATTCAGATTAAATGATTATATAATGGAGGCTGTGGAATTTGTTTCCAATGAATTTTATTAAAATATAATATGACATCAAATATTACATAACTAAAATCTAAATTAAAACAAAATCCTAAATATCGAAAATTAAAATCTAATTATATGTATAAAAAATATCATCTAAACCACTGGAACGAGAGAATTTGCCCAGAAAGCTGGCAGAGTTACTTGTCTGAATGGCCAAACTTATATGTTGGCCAAAGTATGGAGGTAGGTAATTGAGGAACTTCACATTATTTTTACATTAGTGTAGTTGCGTCGTCCTAAAAGAATGTTTTCTCAAACATGCTTGGAAACGTGAGCATTATTTTGACAACTTTCTTCGAGATAAATCGAAATTGCTGTACCTACTCCGCCGGCAATTACCATTTTGGGCGTTCGGCCATCAATGCCTCTTTTGCTGGCCGCTGCAGTTACGTATGTACTATTCTTCCTATACATATATGTTCTCTGCATTGTTAAAAGCTGATCTTTATTTAAGGCTAATATTGCTTATTTTTAAAGAATTGGTAATTTGCAAAAAGAGATGATTTTTTATTCTTTTCCAAATTAACACTAGACACAAGATCGTGTACTGTGGCGATCCTTGAAAGAGACCTTCGAGTATATGTTGTTGCATATACTCTATCTATAAGTAGGTCATTTCATATTTTTAAAAAATTCTGTTATAATTAATGTGAAAGTTAGTTTGTCTGTAGGTTTCTCCATGAATTACGCCGCAACAGACCTACTGGTCGACGTAATTTTTTGCAACGGTAGGTACAAGTCTTTGCCCTAGAGACTGACATTGGTTATTTTTGATTCCAAAAAAATAAGCAAACCCCGTGAGATTTTGAATAAGCTAACACCAAAGCCAAAGTTAGTTAAAATAATTAATTTATCAACAATACCATTAGTGATGTTTATAAGCGTGGATTACACAAAGCTTATATAAAACACATAAAACAAGAACGCAGACGAATGTTGCCGTTAAAAATACTTATTCGAAGTTGTAATTTGAATAGGGTATAAAAACCCTACTCCATAAAGTCCCGCTGAACAGTTGAACACTCTACGAGGCGTCAAGTCTCAAGAGCTTATACTGGCTTATACAATCGACGCTACTCACGTCTACCTGCCGGAATACCGACACCAGCACTCTTAACACGAAAGTTATCATTTTCACATTGCTACAATCACTTTTTTTATATTTTTATTATTTTAGCGAGCAAACTTGCAGGTCACTTGATGTTAAGTGATTACTGCCGCCCATGCACATTTGTAACACCTGAAGCACCACCAATGCGTTACCGGCGTTTTAGGAATTTGTTGGTCCGCCCCTTGAATAACCCTATGTTATAATTTAGTGGGAACACCGTCGCAGGACGGTGGAAAAAAGATCTGGCACAACGGATGGACAAAGTGCTCCAGGCACCCAGGTGGTGAGGGTGAAATTGTGTTCGGTGGCGAGCGGTACGGTTGTAGAAGAGAGAGGGTGGCATAAGGTTAAATAGCTCTTTACTTTTGCTACGATGTCTGAATTCATGGCAGGTAGGCCGGGAAGCGCAGTGTTAGCAAGCCGCTGGATGCAGGCGGCGCAAGACCGAGTCTTGTGGAAGTACATAAAAGAAACGTTTATTAAACAGTGGACGTGTATCGGTTGATAAAGAAGAAGAAGAATAATGGCAGGCATCCAGCATTTAGCTGTTAGAGATACTGATAACCAATAAATAAGAAGTGATTGTAATCCTATTTTTAACCGCGACGAAAAAAAGAAGGTTCTCAATTCGTATAAGTAAATATTTTTTTTATGTATACATCAAACCAGTTTATTCGTTAAGGAGCTAGGAAAGAACAGAGAGACACACAGATTTACAAAAATATATCTTAAACTTATAACCCCCCCTCTTTTTGCGTCGGAAGTTAATAAAATACAAATGCCACGTATATTGTATTAGTAATAATTAAGAATCAATTAAAAATGGTACAATGTAATAGTACGTGTTTACAGTGGTGTGATAATTAGTAGTTTACGAAGCCTTAATTTCGAATTCCCGCTAGAGTAGAGACCCACGACCTACCCATAACAGGAACTATACTAGATGTGGCTCTAGCGAAGAAATTCAAATATAGTGAAATTATTTATTTACTGTACGTTTTAAAATCTAGATAGAATTTATTCTACACATTGTTCTACAATAGTTTAAACAATTCAAATTTAAATTAATTATTATTTATTTTGAATTTTAATTGTTTTCGTTTAGTTAGCGATATGTTCAGCATCTAGATTCTTAATAACGAATCGCTTACAGATCTTTATCTTTACAGAATAATGAAAGTAAATAACTTATTACCTTTAATAATAAATAATTAAGGAACGATCCTTCGTGAAATTCTTATTTAACTTTACAGAAACGATTCTGTAAAGTTAAATAAGAATTTCACGCTCACTTCGCTCTTGACTTATATCCTATGATTCGTGATTTCCAACACGTTCTCAAAGGTGTGTGAAGTCTGTTAATCCGTACTTGACCAGCGTGGCCCATTATGGCCCAAAACTTCTCATTCGAGGAGACTCGTGCCCAGTTTCAGGCAATTGATATTATGATTATAACGAATTAAGCGTCCTTTCTCTCGCCGTCTTCATCTCAACCGATAGAAGTCCATGTTGGACAAAGGTATTTTATAAGGAATATGTTACTTTACAACAGTAGTTTGCTACATTTTGTTTCAGTAAAATGATTTTAGCTATTAACTATGCTGCGATTACATATCGTGCGAAAAGTGTCGCGTTGTCGCGATAAAATTATCGTGTTTGGTTATACGCGACGTTGTTGTCTACATTAGCGGTCAACTTATTTACATTACCGACGTGCCGCGATTAGGATTCGTGTTCGTCCGAATACATCGCGATTCAAAAAACTACTCGACCAAACTTGTCGCGATAAAGCGAATATTCGCCGAATCCCGATAATGTAGCTGCAGTATGAGTGTAAAAGAGCCTATCCAGTTAGTTTGCTACATCTTTGCGATGAACTCTGTAGCGCATTCGGGGTGCGACCATGCGTCATCTAGTTCCGCCCACTACAGTGTTTATAGTCCACAAGTATATGGAGACCTTAAGTAATGTGTACAGGGGCGGCCTTAGCCATTGCGAGGCTCTGGGTGCTAGATCTTAGCGAGGCGCCAATTTGCGAGGTCCCACACGACTGGCGTATCTACGCGATATCGGCGCGATATGGGCCCGTTGTGGGTTTTGTACTGCGTGAGGTAAGGCGCGCCTAATGACTTTTTCTACTTGGGTTGTAGCGCGAAGGCGCGAGGCCCCTGCAAGAGTGAGGCCCGTGGGCAGTTGCCCTGCTTGCCACCCCCTAACGCCGCCACTGTATCTGTACTAATGTCCTACTTCCTACATAAAGGACTTCACACACGGCAGCTATAATGTAAAGATGTATATTATAGCACGATACATCTCGATACATCTCATTACATCTTTCCATATAAATTGACAGGAGACCACACACGACAGCTATAATGTATATTTTTACATCTTCGTATCTTAAGATACCGAGCGGTATGAAAATATACATTTATATCTCGATACATCTCGATACATCTCAATACATCTCAATACATCTTTACATATTTCCGTATATTTACTCAATAGCAAGGGTGTTCAAAAATAGAGGTGGTCGTTGCAAAACATAAATAGTTACATCGTTAGTTTTAATCAGTACGAAAATACGAAATATGCGAGTAACGAAATGCATTCGTGAATAAACGTACTCGGTACTGATGGCGCATACCTTTATGATCTAATAATCACCGGTGACACACCGGTGTTTCTCCGGTGTTTTCAATTGATTACTTTCTACGGAGAATCACCGGTGATTTTCCGGTGATCACTGCTCCGGTGCAAACCATTATACTTTCTCTTTAGGATGATAATTTTGGCAGATTACGTTCAGGAAGTTTCGTTTTTTTTTCCGGTAAAATGTAATACAGATAATGTGGTACTTCATTGATGGGAACCGCCCACTTAGTAAAGTACCATGCGTATCGAACAACCACAGACTATCGAAAATCGTTTCTGAATTGAAATAGATCGAACATGTAAAAATTAACATTTAGGTAACTATATTATTTTTTATATATATTAAATCGTATGTAGGAATAATTTTATCATTAATTTATAGTAGGTTTGTATTTTAAGGTAGATCAAATATTGCCACGCGTATTCCTCGCTGAAAATTGTTCTATTTTTGGCACATATGGCAATACCCGCATCATAATCACAATCTGAATCATCTTCTGATGAACTATCTAGTAAATCTAGTAATAAATAACTTGACAGATCCATATTAAAAATAATAACACCCTGTATAGCACTTTAGTAGCTGGGAAGTGCGTCAGTCGAGACGTATACCAATGGAATGAAGGGAAAGATATATTACATTACCTGCTCCGTGTGTGATAGGTTAAGATAATGTAAAGCTATACATCCCGGGATGTAATATACATTAATATACATTATAGCTGCCGTGTGTGAAGTCCTTTAATCCTACTAATCCTTACTAATATTATAAATGCGAAAGTGTGTTTGTTGTAGATTTATTGGTTTGTTAGTTTGTCCTTCAATCACGCCGCAACAAAGCAACGGATCGACGAGATTTTTTGCATGGGTATTGTTGAGAATCGGGAGAGTGACATAAGCTATCTTATCCAGCAAAATCAAAGAGATCCCGTGGGATTTTTAAACAGTAAATCACTTATGCGTCATCAATAATAGCTATTTAATTAATTTATTTATTAGTATCGTCAAGTAATTAATTTTTCATCAGCAACGTTACGTGGCAATTTTTATTGAACGACGTTTTATAAGTTTAACATTTTTCTAAATTAGGTAGATTTAGACGGCCCAAACTCTTTATAAATCTTATAACAATGTGAAAGATCTGCTTAATGACCAGAAACCTTGGGGATGATTTGCTCTAATAGTTCTAATACTTAGCCTAAGCCATATTGTGAGATGGTGGTAACAAAAGGAAACCCGCATGAGTTTGCTATGGGCTCTTCTTAGACTAGGACGCGTTTGAAGCTCTCGTAGATTTATTATCAATAATAATAATAGTTAATATTAACATGATTACCTTGTCAAAAAGTGTACAATATTGCTTATTTTGATTTTGAAGAAAAAAACAGTCCAATCGTGCCTGGCTTCTTTATACCCGACTACGGCAAAGCAAGGGTTATGATTTCAGCAGTCTATGTATTTATGTACGTTCTACCGTAGAGCCTAAACTACTGAGCCGATTTTGATGAATAAGGAGTCAATCGATTCGTTATTATGGTCCGGGTAACATAATAATGCTTTGTTTTATAGGAAAAAAACCAATATGATGGATTTTACATACAATTTTTCTTAAAACTTTTATCCTTGGTTAAGGAGAAACCAGATTTTTTACCACAATTATATTACTAGCACACTAATATTATTATAAACGCGAAAGTTTGTGTGTGTGTGTGTTTGTTACTCCTTTACGCCACAAGAAATGAACCGATTTGATTGAAAGGAATAGAGAAAGTACATACCGAAGATTAACACATAGGCTACATTTTATCCCGGAAAATTAAATAGTTCCTGCGGGAATAGAAAAACCTGAATCCACGCTGCCGAAGTCGCGGTCATCATCGAGGTATAAAGGAAGTCGGTTAATAAAGATAAGATTAATAAGATAACATAAAATAAATAATAAAACAACCAATAAGTTCCTGAAAAGCCCGCAACGCATTGGTGATGCCTCTGGTACTACAAGTGTTCACGGGCGGCGGTAATCACTTTGCATCAGGTGACCCGCCAGCTCGTTTGCCCGCTATTCATACCACCATAAACATTATTAGGTACCACGTATAAGGTAGGCTACAAATAAATTTATAGTTGTGTAATAAATATATGTAATTTAAAAAGCAATCATAACCTGAAACCGATAATAGCGGTCATATTTCACAGGCATTTAAATTGCGGCTGTGAATTGGTTATGTGAGGTCTGAACGTGTCACGTCGTCCGCTGAAACTGCATGAAACTATAACTCCTTGTGTAATAAAACCATATCGCCTGGCAAAGTGCCATTTATAAAGATCTTAATTTATATTATATATTCAAATTCAAATTTATTAAGCTATTGCATAGCTTCTATCGCGGGCCAGCGTGGAGACCGAATCCAGAAATTCCGTAACGAAAATAACCTGACACGGGACTCCTCTACGGTGAGCTGCTAGATGGCGCATTTTTTATCAACGCCATCTAGCGGTGAGCCGCTAGGTGGCGTTGAAAAAAAATGCTATGCAATAGCTTTACCGCGGCAGTCCCCGAGTGCCACACGTCTTTTTTTTTATTATGTAGGCCAAGTTGTGGCTCTTTTGAAAAGTCGAAAATCTATCACAGCTTCGGAATGCTGATTCTGCTGAGAAGAGCCGGCAAGAAACTCAGCAGCTACTCTTTTCAGAACAAAAAATGTTACAATATGTAGCTTATCTATCTTGTGGACAGTTGAAGCAAAGCAGTTTGGTTCCAAGCAACTTTGTCATTAAGGAATTCATTAACTGTGTAATAACTTCTATTTCTTAAATGTGTCTTTACACACAGTTTAAGCGATTTTCTCCATTTTATATCATTTTTCCGCATTATGCCTACCCTCTGTGCACGCCACTGCCATCAACGCACAGCTCTACAGCTCAACGGATCGGGCTATTTGGTATACAGATAGCTATTATCATCGTGGTTATGATATTGATTAACATTATCATAACTTAAGTTAAGATGCAACATCGTTCGTTACTTTAGGTGGGGCTGGGGGGGAACATGGAAGCAAACTGAAGCGGTGGGTAATTTTCGAATTGCGTGCTGCGATTTACGGCTGAATACAATAAAAACATGGATATAGAGTTAGACTAGAAGCATTATTGATTAATTTTTTATTTCTTATGTGGTGGTGGGACAAGGAATAAAAATATTTTTAAATTTTCGCTGTAAAGTATTATTTCCATATAATAATCATATTGTGAAAGATTTCTTTGACATGTGAGAACTTAATTATTACTACCTATTTTTTATAGGATTTTTCCTATTAAGTTCTTCCGTGATAGGATACACGAAATTGTCGCAATTTTAATTCCACACAAGTGAGTTTGAAAATATAAATAAAATAAATAAATGTCAGAAACTAGAATCTTATTCTTAGAATACCTATATTTTGTAGCGATTCAATAGCGCTTTTCATGAATGCGCGACTGTATCAGTATTTTTGGCGGTTCGTCGCATTTGCAACGCGCAACAGAAGCAATTCAGTAGCGATACAATCCCATAGTATCGATTCAGCGTCGCTTCTGCATCGCTACTAACGCGCGACTGTTTTGAACGACATCGGGTAAACGAAGAGCCGGGGCCACAGGCGTTTACAGGTAACTACCTGTGACTACTACAGCGCACGATTCTATCGATACTGTATCGCGATAATATCGATGCAGAATCCTTGTCACGTAGGCGAAGGTGTGCGAGCTACGACCTGCGACTGTATCGCGATCTTTTTGCGATTGTATCGCTACTGAATCGCTACAAAAAGTTTCCGTGGTGACCAACGCTGCAGTCTTTATGAAAAGTGCAATAGTACGGTATAGACAGCTTATCCAGTACCTAACATTGTTGTCAGAGGTTGATCCGTGTCGCGTAGCCTCGCGCTGTAGGTCAGTTCCTATGGGTTAAAAGCTTCACGTCTGCATTGTTGTGGAGAATTAGCTAAAAAGCCCCATTTACTCGCTGCTAATATAAAATACACAGCTTTTCGTCTTACAATATCCCAATTTTTCCCAAACCGGTTTAATATCCTGTTGTCCTACATTCGAAAGCTTGGGAAAATATACGAATGAAAAGTTTTTTAACTGAACTTTCAATATCCCAAATTTATCCCAAATCAAGTAGGTATGGCACAATAACACAGCTTTTTTCGGTTTTTTTTTTAATTATAATAAAACTTGTAGGTAAATTAATCTATAGAAATCATGCCCGCGTGGAATGGTTCCAAGAATACATAGCTTGATTGAGGTATCGATAACTTATAAAAAAAAATACTGAAAGTTCATCACCACTATAAGCTTCTTGAATGGTACTTTTTACCATGGTGAAGTTTTTTAACTTTCAATTTTTTGGATTAAGTAAGTATTGATTCTGTTAGGTAGGTACGTGCGACGTCTAACTCTAGTTGCATCTTTGTCAAATGGAACAATAATGTATATAAATATTACTATGAATTATAAATTCTAAAACAGTATAATTAAATAAACAAGTTACAGAAGGTTACAGATCTTAGATTACAAACATAATAATTATTTAGCGAACGTACTTCAAGGTCTTTGGGGTTGAAATAAAAATAATAAATGTGGAGCAGCAAGCATCGCCCGGGAAAACCTGTGAGTAAACCAGGCCTTTCCCGCCATTAGGTACTAGGATACCTAGAACTATGATCGATAGATTTGTTTGGAGAATTTAACGTATTATGTATGAGTTAGAACTTGAATACCTTTTGAATACGTGATTATTTGATATTGACTGATGTCAGGCTGATTGTACACGATTTGGCCTACGTGATGTAGGTAAATCAACTTATAAAGCACCATCTTTTGACTTTTCTACGAACTCTAGTTCTAATACACAGCAACTAATGTATAGCTGAGCTGAGCAGACTCTTAAAATTGAAAATTGAGGAATCTTTACGTGACCTGATTATGATGAAAGAAAGCGTAGTGAACAATAGTCTAAATTAGTGATTCCTAAAGTGGTCCAGGAGGACCCCTAAGGGTCTACGGGAGACTCGACGGGGGTCTACGTTGGCGTGAAAAAAATGGGGGTTCACAAGTTGTAAGTGGTGGTCCAGGAAAAATCTGGTTTCGATAGTAAAGAATAAAAATTTTGGTTTGGCTGGAAATGGATCAGATAGCTTGTTTATTTCGCATTAATTTCGGTTTTTTAAAACCTCCCTTAAAAAATTTGCATAATAGATTTTCCATCGTTAGATCAAATTTTCATATTTTTTAACGAGTTTTGGGAATATAGTAGATATGTTTGGAAAAAAGTTTGGAAACCTCTGGTCCATATCCGTCTCATTCGCGACGAAACCTGTGCTCAGAAGTCGGCCAGGGATGGGTTGAGCTTGAGCTAAATGTAAATCTTCTTTAAATATATAAAAGGAAAAGGTGACTGACTGACTGATTTGTCAAGCACCTAGTTCGATCCACATGATGGATCTGGTAGATAACTATTATGATGTAGGCATCCGCTAAGAAAGAATTTTTGAAAATTCAATCCCTAAGGGGTATTACCCCTTAGGGATTGAATTTTCAAAAAAAAGGCTTTGGTATGAAAATCGAATCTACCGTGAGCGATGCAGCGGCAAAAAGTTAGTGTATGATAAATGAGGAGAAACTAGACTAGACGGAGACGAGACGGGACGCGTCCCTATGTATTTAAAAAAAATATATTTGTTTTTAAGAAAATGGACAAATAGGACAAACGGATAAAGTGCAAAAACTTACCAATAGTAAAATTATTTTTAAAATTAATCAATTCGTAACAATACTCATACTTCCTGAGGTTTTCATTCGGGATTGCAATTTGTAGAAATTCAAATGTTTACGCGTCTGTTTCGCAACTTGTTCAAATTAAAAAAAAAAGTCGTGAGAAAATCGCAATCCCAAAGTGAATTGAGCACACCTTTTAAACAACCTTTTATTATATGAACCGCAGAACACAAAAACAAATCACGGTTAAACGATCGACGTACAAAAACCGTCCTGTGGGCACACTATAGGGTCATGGGAACGAAGAGGATGTATAAAAATAATAAAAAATACCGGCCAAGTGAGAGCTCGACTCGCACCTAGAGGGTTCTTAGTCGACTAAGGCAAAACAGCCAAAAAGAAGTACATAATATGTATGTGTGTCTATCATCACAGTTAACGTGTTAATATGTATGTATGAATACATAAGGAATACTTACGAAATACTTACGAAATTTCCAGCATTCGCCTGCCGCCAATTGCCTTATGAACAACTTTACCAGTACAATTACCATTAGGAAAAAGGATTTACCGGGAAGCAAGGAATAAATGAAACAACACCGTCCGAACATTTTATAAGAACACGCTTGAAATAAGAATCGGCCACAGTGGTGACGCTCCGCCACATATGTAAACGTTAGGATGTATGTTCCACCGTAGCTAAACTACAGTAAGGTACCGATTTTGATGAATGATAAGGTGTCGATCGATTCGTTAATATGATATGTACGTTAATACATTTTATATGAACAAAATCAATATTACGGATTTTATATTCAATTTTCCGTACTTTTCAGTTTTTAAACTTTTTTCTTGTTACTTACAGTTACATGTAGGTATAGATTTATTTGCTCAGATAAATTCAAATGTATATTAATGATTAACGGCAGGATCTCCGAAAACAGCCTGTTCTTGATTCAATAGTAAACAATCAAATATTCTTTGTTTTGATAGGTTAAAAATATATGTTGTAGTTTAATACACGTTCTAAATTATTTTACCGTTCAAAAGTCCATATTTTGAACTTCACTCGATCAAATAATATTCCGAAAACAGTGTAGTTTTTAATTGTTTTTCAGGTTGTATTTATAGTACATCAAAGTTAAACTAAAAACAAAAATGTCAAAAAATAGGCAAAAGCTTTTAGAAGAATATTTTACCGTTAATTTTTCTCTAAAAAGTTTTCTTTTTTTTTTATCATGACTGTTTTACTTTTTTTTATAACAAAGTGGCTCGTGCACCTCACTTCAATTGCTTGCAAGTTACTGCGGCCGAAGATCGTGCCCTTAACTTGAACTTAAATATGTACTTAAGATTTTAAAATCTAAAATACTGATATTTTAAATTTACCTATCTGGTAAAATATATATTTTATCAGTTGTTCATAATTTCACCCTCTTGAGCATGTTTCTTTGAATTGAAATGATTCTGATTTACTTAAATTTATAATTATATATTTACTTAAATTGTGTAATTATTAAAAGTAGGCATCACTTATATGGTCTTTATTTTGCCTTTTGTTTATTCAGATAAGGAACCCTAAAAAAGTAAAATGAAGGCTGTTGTAACGCGAGCGACGGAAGTGAGGGGCGGATGCGATCACCGCAGCCTGTATAACCTCAATCTTGGATGTTGGGATAACGTAAAATATTAATTACTATTTGCTTTTACGTGTACTCTGAACAGACACTGTACTAGGGGTAAATATCTTTTCTTTTTTACTTTTATTAATAGGTACTTACCTCTTATCCATTTTGAATTAATCGCTTCCTTAACTAATATTGTATATTAGATGATTCTCGCCACATCTCCGCGGATTTTATTTATTTTCCCGTGATAAAAAGAGACATTTTAAGTAAGTATTGCCAACAAAAATGAAAAAAGAAAGCAAACATAATACCTAACCTAATGTTGACTTGTTTTGTGGTAATATTCAGAATAGTTTACGTAGAAATTTAACAAAGATATTTATTAATCCAGTCAAGTGCATCCTAAATTTTTAAATTGTAGATTTTTCAGCATTGTGCACTAGGGTTGGTTTAGTTTATATTCGTGAAAACCTATTATTAGCAACTAGTCACCTAATTTTAAATGTATTTAGTATGATTAGTTGTTGATTTTCCAAAATAAATAAAATAAAATAATTCGCTTTTATTTAACGTCAAATTCGAGGTTACTCATGAAAAAGTGTTTTAGTCCAAAAATCACGAAAACTATTGATTTTTAGCAATATAGGTAGGTATATTAGTGGACAAAAATTTGTTACATTTTAGCTTCACCTATCATGTCCTGACAGGAATAGGTTGAGCTATGGCCCCGTAAAAAAAGTGCAGCACACCGGCGACCGTCCTCGGAACTGATTGAATTTTAATCGATTTCTCGTTTGTATTGATTAACTTATAAATACTGATGCGAGATTCGTGACCCGAGACAACATACTAAATTATTTAGATACCTACACCTGTTAGACGCAAAGGTTTGTAATATACAGGGTTTAAGGGACACCATAACGAAGACTGTGAATAGGTTACACATGTCCATAATGACATTACAAATGCCACTCATCTCGGAAATTATGGGTTATCAATATTGTAGTACGTTTAGAAATACTTAGGCCAGACCTCTTAAAAAATTTTAGACCCTTTAGAGAATTTAAGACAGATACCTACTTTATCACGCAATTTGAAGCATTTAACCGCTTAAACGTGGATTTAGAACATATTTTATGGTCCAGACTCCAGACATTAGTTACATCTGGTTAATATAGTTTTGATATATGTACCTATGTAAGAAAGAAAATACTGTTATTTGCATAATATGTATAGGCATTTTACGTGTATGTAGACGTCTAGTAGCCTTTAGAACACTTATGTTGTAACATTTTTTGGTGATAATACTTAAAGGCACATCGTACCCTATGAAGCGGACACCTGCGGACAACATAGTTAGTTCACTTCCGATGGATATGCGAGAAAAACGTGTGATCGTGCCTAAGTAGCGGGCGACGGGCGACAGATGGCACCCGGAGTAGCTATTGTCAAAAATAGAGTGACTGCGCTGATGGAATCCATGGACATTTTTTTTAAGCTATTGCATAGCTTCTATCGCGGGCCAGCGTGGAGACTGAATCCAGAAATTCCGTAACGAAAATAACCTGACACGGGACTCCTCTACGGTGAGCCACTAGAAGGCGCATTTTTTATCAACGCCATCTAGCGGTAAGCTGCTAGAAGGCGTTGATAAAAAATGCTATGCAATAGCTTTACCGCGGCAGTCCCCGAGTGCCAAACGTCTTTTTTTATTTAATATTTTTAGCGAGCAAACGCGCAGGCGGGTCACCTGGTGATTGAAGTGATCACCGCCGTCCATGAACATTTGTAGCACCTGAGGCACCACCAATGCGTTGCCGGCTTTTTAGGAATTTGTTGTTCCACCTCTTGAATAACCCCATGTTAACATGTACTTGTGGGCGACACATGCATATAAATAAACACACACACACATTTCTGATATGTGTTGTATTAATTAATTACTGAAGCTTGAGCTCAGATTTTGTTACTTGCTTATCAGCGTGTTAATTCTCTAAAAATGGTTGAATCAGTAATAACGATATAATAACGATCGCAATGGCCTCTGATTGGCTGGCACCCTCCCGCTATAGGTTAAAATGCATTGACGCAGCAAGAACGCCATAAATTCAGCCAATCAGAGGCCATTGCGATCGTTACATTGATGCAATTATTTTCAGAGAAACGACACGCAGGTTAGCAGTTCCGGAAGGTTGGTAAAATGTAAATATCGTGGTCACCCTAATCCGAACCAAGTTTGTACTCATTCTTAAAACAAAAACTTTTCAAATTTCAACTTTGCAGCTTTAACAATAAGAAAGTTGAGGTGAATGTCAGTTGCATCGTGAAGTAAGCCGGGTTATAGTGTCAAGTTACAGCCCACATCCTGTGAGATGACTCTAGATGAGGTCCATTATCGATTTTGTTTATTGAAAAATAGACACCTTATTTTGTAACATTAACTACTGTAGGGGTTTCACTAAAATAAGTCTCACTTAATTCATATATTTAATCTGTGCTTTGAAAGCGAACTCTCCTGTCAGTTATGTAAAACTAGCTTTTGCATGCGGCTTCGCTCACGTTAAGTTCGATTTTTCAAAACCCTATTTCTAGATCCCCTATTACTTGATCTACGAAGGAACATCACGTATCATACGTGGGCTAGCTTGTTAAAGATTTAAAAAAATCAAGGAAATTCATTTTTTCCTACCATAAATCACCATTATGTATCTAACGGTGCCTGTGGGTTAATAGATAAGTAATATTATTTTAACTTAAACTTCTACTTATTATTAATTTCTGTATCTAACTTACACGAAACTCATATCGTGGAAAAATCCAAAGTTACACTACCTATTGTAAGTAGGGAGGAGCTGAAAAGATCCAGAAAAGTTCAAGCACCTACCTACGTGCTCATATATTACAATTTTACCAATCGGGATTCGTGTTGATAACAATAGAAATCGCTGCGTCATAGAATTTGTCTAAATCACAAAATGTTACCTAAATGGAGGGAGGCTTAAACTCTTGAAGGCGTTCCCCGCAGTTACTTACGTTAGAAATTTAATAATACTGATCGCTTATCTGCGAGCTTACCACCATAGACTGACGGATCCCTAGGTGTTGTTGAAATGGCGACTTCAGACAAGTATGAGCGGTAGACCAGCCAGTACATATATACAGCAGACATCCGCGCTAGATGGAAGAGTGTTTATGAATAGGTCGGTACTCGTATCTCTCATCAACAGCACGGCTTCGCTAGACACTAGGTTATATTATGACAACCCCTGCAGCAGTAAGGTTTTGCTGTGGACATGGTTGTGGTAGGTACCTACTACGATAGTAATATTAGTATGTATAGGGGCGCATATAGCGCCATCTAGTTTGATTTTGTGGATTGCCTAAATTGTTGGTGTCTTATATCCACTTGACTTGACTTAAAAAGTCAGATGTGCGATCAGGTTTAAGTAAGTAGGTATAATATCTCGGTAGGCCCGGACTGCGGGTAGACTTGAAGACCGAAGTTCTTTAACTTCAAAGACTCCTACTTTTAACACTTAACTTTCCGACACAGTTAAATGAGGGAGAAAATTTAGGTCACACCTTAACCGTAGCATCTCACAAGCGACTAGTCGTGCGACAAAATGTTCCTTATTCTTGTAAAAAAGCGTGAAGCTTGTAAAAATGTTCCTTATTCTTCAAAAAAGCGTGAAGATGTTTTTCATTCGATGACAAATTAGTTTTTGATAGCTGCCTCACCTGACTGAGTAAGAATTGATGTAGTTTAAGTTGGAAGCATAAAAATTTTATTCCTTACTACCGCAAGGTTGGAAGCGGGCTAAATTGGAAGGGGCAGGCACCACCATATCAGTTTCTACACGCCATAGTACCGTATGCCTAGTAGCTTGGCGGTCTTTGACGGTAGAATGGTAATTTGCCACAGCCAAAATGCTAACTCCTGTAATAATAGCGCCAGTCAGCATTCAGCAGCTCTCGACAATGCGCCGATAACGCACTGACCCCAGTGAACATGAGTGTATATGTTACCGGCCAAACCCGATTTTCAGGACAAACTAGTTTTGCCTAGGCTAAACTAGTTCTTCCTATACGCGATAACTGATATAGGTCGAACATTACCTAAAAACGAAATGCAAACGCCCCGACTCCAAGCAGTCCTGTCTGCGCTGCCCCTAGGGTGTTTTTTTTAAGCGCGTAGACAGAAGCTCGCGAAGGAGGTCCTGAGCGAAGCTGAACGAAGGGGCGACGGAGCGAGTCTTCTGTCGTAGCCCATTTGGTTTGTTAATTACTATTTAAAAAATGGTTCATCCTATCGCGTATAGGAAGTTTAGCCTAGGCAAAACTAGTTTTTCCTGAAATCGGGTTTGGCCGGTAACATATATAATGTAATTCGATGTCGATACTTTGTTTCAATATCATTTCTTATATAGGTAGATATCTTGACTAGAATTTTATAGTTTACTTACACGAGAAGGCAAATGTAGTACGATATCTCGTCGATATTTCAGCAAATGAAGTTTGCCGTCGCAAATGTAGACACTGCCGTAGGTATATGTAGTGTCCAACTTCGTAGCACACAAACGTGGGTAAGTAGGTACTTACTTCTGGTATGTTTTCATGTTTTTTTATCCTTATTGGTATTGAGCTAAATATAATATAATGATTTTCTGTTCAGGACACGAGGCTCTTTTCCCAGGATTTGTGGTTCTTGTATTCGAAAAAGGTTACTGTAATATTGAGGTAGAGAGAGTATCTGTACTGTTCATACAATACTTATGTTAACGGCTGCCCCATTTCAAAACCTAGTAAGTGTGATTAACAAAATTTTACAGGAGATCAAAAAAAAATGTTTTGATGGCTTAGCGAAGTAAGATATATAAGCTTTCAAAGTAGTTTCATTTACAAGACATTAATTCTTCAGCAGATACTGAAGAGTTCAGAGGGGCTAGCACAAATATGTTTTTTTGGTCTTCTGTAAAATTTTGTCAATCACACTTACTAGGTTTTGAAATGGGGCAGCCGTTAAGTCCAAAATCACCAACCTCGATATGAGTGAAACTCTTCCGATTATCGTGAGTTTCATGGAATGAGCATTGAGTTCATTCATTTAGTAGGTAGTGGATTTCACGTAATTAATGTTAGCGGATTAATGTTTGTTTTTGTTGTTGTTTTTATATGTATGTTCCCGATTACTCGAAGACACCTGGACCGATTTGAAAAATTCTTTTTTTGTTTGACAGGTTATACTACCCGGGTGGTCCCATTGTCATCCGGTCAGGATCTGATGATGGTATCCTAGAGAAATCGAGGGAAGTCTTCAAATTTTATTGGCACAATTCATATACTTTGTAAGTCATTAGCTCACGTACCAGAAGTTGATATAAGATGTCTTGATCATAGAAATTTCTAAAATCAATCATTTGGTTAGGATAGGTTTTTATCGTAAAAACACCAGCCGACGTAATTAATTTGCTCGCGTCTGGAATTTTCCCACTAATGCTCCTTGAGAAGACTTCCATATAAATCTCTACGCCAGACTTTTACGTCTGCGTTAGTTAGTAATTAATTTGTTTTAGAACTCTCGCTATAAAAATATTATCAAAACTTAATACAGGGTACAAAGCAAATAATTAAGAACAGCTTTTATTTGTTTAAATTTTCAAACTAGTGTATTTATTCGTGACTAGCTTTGACTCGCGGCTCCCGCCATCTATCAATAGTAATCGTGGTTCGTATACAAAATGGCCAATTTTACAACTCATTCTAGATTACTTATTTATTACCCTCATTTGCAGCTGCAGGTTGATAGGGTCATAGCGATTCATCGATTGATATGCAGCAGAAAGGTTAGTACAAGATTTCATTAGATTGATCGTATTCGTATTAGATGACATTAACATCAAAGGAAATTGAACTATGACAACATTGTATTAGAGTTCAATTGACTTTTAACGATTACAGTTAAGTTTCGTTTTACTTTGACGCTAGTGTCATCGGATACGAACAAGATCAATCGAATTAAATCTTACACTAGCCCTACAGGTAGAGTGGAGGTTAAATGAAAGAAAGGGATTCGAAATTTATAGTTTATATTAGATTTATAATAAGATATGTAGTCTACAAAATTTCACAAATTTTCACAACGTTATTTGAACCTAAAGCGTCTACCCATTTTATTATGAAAATAAAATTATATCGAAATCACTGGATCTACGTACGACGGGGGCTGATTTTACGTAACCATTATTTTTTAAAATATAATCTAATAGGCAGTTTTATATTCTCGCGTATCTTTACATGAGTAAGTCAAAAACTAATAACGGTAAAAAAATAAAAAAATATCAATTCATAAAACCAGCCCCCCGTTAAACCAAATAACAACGTCGTCCGATACAAATACAATTAATATTTATTATCGTTATATTTAACTAGAGTTATACAGAATAATGATTCCTATGAAATATAATTATGCATTCTTTAAATTTATTCAATATAATAATAATAATAATACTTAATATGTATCAATAGGTAATGATTAGTCAATGTCGTGCTACAAACTACTGTAGTTTATAATAATAATAATAATGAATGAGTCGTATTATTTCTTTATCATTTATTACTTTAATTTATTACTCGATATTAACACTAACGAGCTGCAGCCTCGGCCCGCTCCGGCGTCTGCGGCGGCGCGGGCGCATAATCACAAAAACATCGTCAACACATAAAATAATAATCAATAATAATAATCGTACAGATAAAAATCATTCATAAAAACATTACAATAAAAATCTAAACATTAAAACACACTTAAAACAAACATTATATTAATATTATCATAATCATAGTGTGTACGTATGTATAATATCATTTAAGCGAATAATCGTATAGTCAAAATAATGAGCATGGCGCGCGGGGGAGCGGAGCGGTGCGCGGGAGCGGCGCGTCAGGCGCGGGCGGCGCGAACATTACACTACTCTGCGACTCTCGCTCGCACTCACAACACATTTACTATCAACAACACATTGGCTAGGCCGCCCGGCCCCGCCCCCCGCGCCGCCCGTCCCTCGCTTATAGTAATAATTATAATAATATTACGATATCTTAATACTTTACGCTACTACGTTAGGTAAGCTTTATAAATTTTCGATTTCTCATTTACGCTATCATCAATAATAATAATTATACAACTTTTTTTAAATTTTATGCTTTTTTTCGAAATTCTATCGTAACGTACCTCGACTCTCTCTGTGGCGGCGAGCGCAGCGGACGCTCGCCGACCTAATAAAAAACGTTCATAATAAGAAAATATATCGTGAGTAACTCTGCCGACTTACGATAGGTACGGCGCGGCGGACGGGCCGTGCCGGCGGGGCGCCGACTTTTGGCACCAGGATTTCGATTACGCGACTTTTTTTTAATATTTTCGTAACGATTTAAGTAAAAAAGGTCAGTCCCACCCGCGGGGGCGGGAGCGGTGCGCGGCCGGCGGCGGCGGCGGCGGCGGCGGCGCGGGGGCGGCGCGGCGCGGCTTACGACAGGATGCGGATAGCCTGGTGCGCGGGCGCGGCGCACGCGGGGCACGGCTGCGCCGCCGCCGCGAGCCGCTGCGCACACTCCAGGCAGAACAGGTTGTGTCCGCACGGCACCAGCGCCGCCGCCACGCCGCGCTCGCCGCACACGGCGCACGTGCGCGCCGGCGACGCTGCGGGCGACGGTCGCGGCGGGCCCCACGCCCACACGCCGCCGGCGCCCGGCGACTCGAACGACGGCGACTCGCCCAGCCCCTCGTCGCGCTCCGTGGAGGACCAGATGCCCAGCAGGTCGCCGAGCCGGCCCGACGAGCCTCCCGAAGAGCACGAGCCGGCCGAAGAGAAGGCGGCCTCCTGCTCGGGCCGCAGCAGCGATGCCAGCCCTGCGCGGTAAAGCTGCGCCAGCGGCTCTCCCTCGGCGCCCGCCACGGCACCCGCACCCGTGGCACCGCTGGCCGCACCCGTACGTAGCGCGATGTGCGCTTCGATCTCCTTGCGTGCCGCCTCCACGCTCTCAGGCAGCCCCGTCACCTCGAACACGGGCTCGCGCTCGCGCGACGGCGTCACGATGTAGGTGTGCGTGGTGTGCTGGATGCGCTTTATGGTGGCACCTTTGGGACCCACCACGAGCCCCACGACGCGGTACGGCACGCGCACCTGCGCCGTCACGTGGCCGGGCGCGCCGGCAGGCGGCGGCGGCGCGGCGCCACACTTGCGAGACGCGCGGATCTGCGAGAAGTGCTCGGCGGCGGAGAGGATCTCGCGCTTGGCGCGCGCGACGTCCTCCTTACGGCCCGTCACCACGAACACGGGCTCCTCTCCACGCACCGGTGTCTTGATGTATGTGTTTGTCTTCGCGCGTAGAGCCTTAATCTTGCATCCTGGAACAAGAAAAGATAAGCATTTAAAAATCTACAACCAACAAAGCAAAAAATTTTTATACTTTGAATATTGAAGTTCATATTTAAAATTCGAAGTAGAATTTTAAGTACCGTGGTAATATTGATAGTACCGAGTTGGGCGCCAGTTAATCCTTAAATGTAAATTGGCGCCCAACTTGAGACCACCTAATTATAAATGGCTATCGTGACATATCACTGCAGCGGCTAGACGTGCCATTATCAGTCCTGCGAGACGCTCGCGACCGGCGTACGGCGTCAATGTAACCTCCCGCTTCACTACGTCGGCCCGGCCGTTGCCATGCGGTTACTAGAGCGGACACGTCACTCGCCGGCTGAGAGCCGCGTGAGGCAGATGTCTCAGACTGAAAACTTTACCGAATAATTTTTTAGCCCTCATGTAGGCCAGTTTTGAAATCCCTTGTTAAACGAAGTAATAACTGGAAACCATAATCGCAAATCGCAATGATGTATTCAACAGCTATTAATTTGTAGAGTACAAGTTCAAATAGACACCACGTGGTCCCGGCCTCTACGACTGGTATCCCGTACTGGCTCGCAGTTTCACCGTACATCTATCCCGCTCTTGCGACCCCAATGCGGCAAATCATGGTAGCGTAGCGTGCAGTGTCCTGTACGAATTCACGACCCCACAATCAATATCACGCGTTTTCTTAAGACGCTTTTCCTAACATGAATCTACTACGTCTTAAAGTAAGTCTAGTACTACCATGTTGAAATAATATTACGAAGCGTTTGGTTAATTTAAATCAATAAGTGCTTAGCTATTTTAGAGCAAAACTATAATATTACTTAGTAAAATTATTACCATACATTTTTTAATTCGACAAAAATCTTTTAAGTAAATCAATAAAGCATTGAAAACTGGTGTTACAAAAAAATAAAACCCTGAAAATAATGGAAGGAAGAAGTATAAACCTGAGAGTTTTGACTCGAGACGTTCATCTGTTATTTTCCTTTTGACGCAGGATACATGAACTCGTAAGCTTAGCTAGAATTCGTCTACAATCTAGCTCAGAAATATTCGCTCATATATTATGAAAACTTTTGATCTCGGATGACAGAGTGAATTGAATTGGGAAATGAAAAGAAATGGTTGAAGAAATAATATTCCGGTGTAAAAAATGGCTTTTATGCTCCTGGGTCAAAGACATTTCGACGTACTTAACCTTAAGGAAACCTAGAGTAGCGAATGTGGTTACATTCATGTGGTCATGTGGTAGTTTTTTACTTGATTTGGTTTTTAGAGTGAAATATTGTAGATGTTCCTTTATTTAACCAACGTGTAACATATTATTCATATATATCTGGTAGATATTGAGCCAAGTATGAGGCAGCCTAGGATTCAAGAATTCCCCGTTTTTTTAGAAATTACCGAAGTAGATTTACAGCAATCTCTATTACATTTAATTCTTAGCACATTACGATAAGCTAAAGAAAGCCTAATATCAGTTGTAAGGCTATTTACTTCTTCGTTAGGCAACGATTTCTTCTGCTATAGGCCAAGAGCGATACGAATCATAGACTCATATTGCAGCTTCAATACGGTGGAATGGATCTCGTGGTCGGCGCAATTAACAAAAAATAAAGCCGCGGAAAAGCGCATTTCCACCATTCAGGGACCGAACAGTAATTCCCGAGCTTAAGTTTTATGTATGATACCAAGCGTTGGCCGGGTTCCAGCGATACGGCGCGACAAATTAACGCTATACCCGACTTCAAATAGGGGGTTTTGTAAATACGCCAGTAGTAAATGGTGCGAGCGCTATCTGCGGATATACCGATAATTATTATTAAGGATTTATTGGCGTAAATTCTATGCTTTATTAGTTTGTGGTTTGCACTCCATATAGGAGGCAGCTTCCCTTTAAAATTCAAGTTTTCTTGGATTATAAATCTTTTTTATTGAATTCGAACCAAAAAAGATGTAATTGGATTTTTAAGGGATTTTCAGTTGCAGCATGGAGTTTGGAATTTGGCGGTGCATCATTCACCATCAAGGAATAAACAGTGCCCTATGTTAGCACACAGACTTTTGGTCTATAATATAATCTGTTTAATTGGCTTGTCTCCGTTCAAATCGTCTGTCCTGTTTGATTAGGAGTAAATCATATCGATTATTAAAAAGGTGGGGGCCTGGGGAAAGTTTGTCAGATCTTAATACGGATGCATACGTAAATAGGTTGTTGCTATAGCAACCACGAGAGCTCAGTCGAGCAGAGCTGAATTATTTAGCGCAAAGTCCATTGTGGAGGCGCAATAATGATCGTCAAAGCTTTGCGTTCCGCGAGAGTTTACCTTGTAGGTTTCTTTCGATGGAAGCTGGCTGCCCTGGAGGAGATAGATATACAACGTGTAACAAAACATATTTCATATTTGGACCTATGTTCCTTGGGGAAAGTTGTTCAGTTTCATGAGCACATTGACCTCCTCCAGGGTTGACCCACACTTTTGTTATTCGATACCCCTTCTTATTGGATCCTACGCAGCATTGTAGTGGAACACACAATCACGTGACAGGAATCTTAGTCACGTGACGGAAGTGTTTGACGGTAGGCCGAGCTTTTTCAAAGACCAGACTAGAGTCAATTTAGTAACGAAAAATTTAAAAAAGGTATAAGAAAAGAAAAAATAATTAAAAGTAAAAGATATAATACTTCTACTACTTCATCCTCACTAGTAGTATTAATGTGAAAGTATGTTTGTTTGTTGGTTTGTCCTTCAACAACTTCCTTCTGCATGAGAATAGTTGAGGACCTGGACAGTTACATAGGATATCTTTTATCCCGAGTGTATAGAGTTTCCGCGGGGTTTTTAAAAATCTGAACGCGAACGAATTCGCAAGAATCAGCTAACTTATCACATCTCCTTTTCTTTGTAAAGATGCGTGTTTCGAATAAACCTAACCTTGTTATGGTTTCCAATGTCAATAAAACGGAATAGGTAGCTGCAGAAATGAAATACGTACCAACAGAAAGTCGTATATCTTATAAGGAACGCAATACTACTTCAGTACCTACTCTAGAGAAAATAGCCTTCAAGAATCACAACAGTACCATTTTGGTCTCTCTAAGCTAGGTAATAGGGTTATGTGTAGACTGAGCTTGATTCTTCAAAAACATAATAATTTAAATCGAAACTATTTGTTTCATGAAGGCCAACCAGTGTTTCAATACTATACCAGCAGTTCGGAAAGCATTTTCAAATGAAGAATTTTTATCAAATTACAAGATTTCTTATTAAGAGATTCTTAATTTCTTCTATTTTAATTCTTAATTAATTATTAGATTAAGAGATTCTTGTTTCACACACAAGAAAAAATCGAACACCGTTGTTGGTTCGTCTTTAAAACGGGTCAACCACAGGTTCAAGGGTCAAACAGCCTGTATCTGTATTAATATGAATCGTACAATACGGCCTACATGATACATGGTGATTTATTATTCAGAAAGCCGGATTACACGCGCTGCCGTCCGCGATTATTCATGCAGTGCGGTGGGGAAAAATATTTTTAAATACCAGAAGTAACGTTCTATTTTAAGAAATTTTGGTTTTGGTACTTAGGATTGTTTAATTAGTAATTAAATAATATTGTTTTTGTACAGGTAAGTATACTTACCAGATTTTAATTACATATTAACAATAATTATTTATTCTTAAATTTCGCGGCTTTATAAATAATATTACTATAACCTCATTTGAATGTAGCGACAAAAGTTTTAGAAGGTGTTCTTGTTACTTAATGGTTATTTACAGAAACACATTCTTCTGAACTATTAATACATATCTTAATTCAAAAATTCATTGCATTAAAATGTCATTAAGTATATCATTTAAATACATACTATCAATTAAAATTTAAATAAAAGAGTTCGTAGCACTAGAGTCGTAGAGCCTAGTTCTCTCTCACCTACATTCTGCTAGCGTAGCGCCACCGTAGCGGCCACTGCACTCTACGTCGTAGAATCGGGTCACCACGCTACGCTACGGCTACTTTATGATTATTATTTTTTACTCACATTTTACGGGAGTATTTTTAGTGGCACTTTATTGGAATTTTATCTCTATAATTCAGTTGAATCATCTTTTCAAATTACCAATGTAGTTTAGAAATGGAATTAAGGCAATCTTTGAAATAAAAAAGAAATCTTTTATAACCTTGGTGTCACAGAACTTTATAATGTAACTAAATATTAATAAAACCTTATTTCAGTAATACGCTAGTACCAATGGAATTTTTCCATGTAACAAAATAAAGACACTGTAATAGTCCGAGTTTGCTCGGATTACGTCAGATAATTTATTGATTAGAGAAGTTCACGAATTATTTTGTTGTATAAAAATAAGCATCAAACATAACCACATTATAACCACAGGACCAGCCAGGGCGACGGCGCGGCGACGCTCGGCGGACTGACCTGACGTCACATCCTAAACACGCGATTGCGCGACAATCATTCCGCGATAACATTTTCAAGATTTTCTATTGGTTTGGCTAATTTTTTTTCGTATATATGTATAGCTTAATACTACGTAACTTCTGCATTTATCACTTTCGTAGTATGTCAAAAGTGTTACCTATACAAGTTTTTATTTAGTTTTATTTTATACATACTCTTGGCATTTACAGGATATGATAGGAGACTTTATAAGATAGGAGAGAGCAGGATAAAAACAAATCCTATTATCCTATTAATATTTTAAATAAGAAAGTTTGGATGTATGGGTTACTCAATCACGTCTGGAATAAACACATAGGCTACTTTTTATCCCGGAAAATAAGAGGGTTCGCAACTAATAATAATAATAGTTCAGTATCAATCTGATTGATACCTAATGTAGGTAAAGTTTTCTATCCGGTACCAGGGAAGTAGCAATCGTAAGACGTTACCATAACAACGACCGGCTGGCAGGGGCAGCGAAATACGTGGACGAGCGAACCCTTCGCGCGCCTAAGGTACTAATTTTCCCGCGCACCATATAGCTGTTTCTCTATACATTGTTATAGGTCTACGATATCCACATCCCTGGGAACACGTTCTCATCTATTATGCTTAACAATATTATATTTTCCTGGTATGTTTCATTGTAAGACTATTTCGATTTGAAGATGTATTTAGGATTCCTTACCCAAAGGGTGCTCCGTTGTCTGTCCGACATTCTGTCAGCGAGCCGTATCTCATGAACCATCATAGGTATATACTTGAAATTTTGACAGAATGTGTATTTCTATGCTGCCCTCCTCAAGCTATAACGTCGTTAAAAAATAAAGGGAGGTCTCCATACAAAATAATCTTTTGTTTTTGTTCGATTTTAATGGTATTGAAAATATTAGTGTTAAATCTTGATGGTAAGGTAAGCTCTTCGTGTGCGGGTCAACTCGCACTTGGTCGGTTTTATGTATTAACTAGATCGTTCCTGCAACTTCATCCGCGTGGATTAAAAAGTTTTTGATTCCCGCGGAAACTCTTTAGTTTCCCGTGATAAAATGTAGCCTATGTGTTAAGGCTTGTTATGAGATATTTACATTCCAGATTTTAGCCAAATTGGTTCATTCTTTGTGGCGTAAAGGAGTAACAGACGTACACACACACACACACACACAAGCGAACGCGCGCATTCGAACTTTCGCCTTTATAATTTTAGTAGGATGTCGATCTTTCACGAAAAAACGAGGAGAATGTTGAACTATTTTATTGGAGATGGAAGAAACGTTTCATCATAGCGATTTGGCGCAGAGCCAGCGTGACGCATCGCCGCAGCGCGCTGTCATAAACATAGGGCGTCACGCTGAATAGACCGAGGCGATGTCGACTTCGACGATAACCAAATTAAGACTAAATAAACCCGGTCAAGTGCGAGTCGGAGTCGCACGAAGGGTTCCGTACCATCGCACAAGCTTTAACACTATGCACTATTTTTAATTTTTTTTTATTAATTGTTGTTATAGCGGCAATAGTCTACTTATTACGGTTCATGAGATACGTTGATGGACAGATGGACGAACGGACAGACAGCGGAGGCGGTCCCGTTGGCACCCTTTGGGTACGGAACCCTAATAATAAAAGAATTCGAGAAATCCTCAGTTATTAGTGAAATTACGACCATGTAAATGAATGAAAATTTGGGTACATATTGTACCCTTTTATGAATGTTTATAATAATATTAAAATTTTTATCGATCTGTTAGGCTAACTAACAAAAATACAAGAATTTAGTTAATCAAATATCACTTGCTTTATCTGTATATTTTGCAGTTCCAATAAAATTACATACGTACGTGTCGAAATAATAACGTCAATTTTTGGAAGTCTGTTAAAAACTCACTTATTTAACGTAGAGCCCGAACATTAACCGTCATGCTGTGCGAAAATAGGTTATAACGTGTTTAATGCAGTCACAATATACCTAACTTCAACTGAACCAAGTCACATTAGCAGCTAGTATTCTACTTATATCTAACTGTGATCTCTAGTCGTACCTATTCCATTTCCCGCGCAAAATAGGGTAGAGAACTTAGAAGCCGGCACCTAAAGTGGAGCGAAATGTCGCATGCGGTGTTTCAGCGTGTGTGCGGCGTAAGGGGTCAGAGGGAGGGGGTAGGGGGTGAGTTTCCAAGGGGGAGGGGGTAGCGGAGGGCGCGGCGCCGCAGGGGCGCGTTCGTCACCGATCGATACCGGTCAATGACCCCCGCCGGTGCATTGGCAACCCCTGGCGGGCGTGCGAATTTAACCCACATTCTGTATAATTGCGCGTTACGTTAGCCATCGGAAAATTATCGCTTGCACAGGTCATGTCCGCAGCTTAAAGTGATCGATGTTAGTAAGACAGATAAAATACTTGATATACCTTTTTTTTTAGAAAAAATATTAGCCGAGCTGAAGTTGTGTAATATTCTCCTCTCCCTTCCAAATAAGCGGAAAGCTTGTGTTAGGAGTGGTTACGACAATAGTGCAATGGGCGTAGGAGAACCTGCGACCTTCAGTTTTCAGTCCAACGTAACCGTTGGGCTATAGAGGGCTATATTATCCTTGTTTTAAATCAACCTTAATACAATTACAACCTAATTTGCTATTGCTGAAAACAACGTGTGTATATTGTGAATGTTGCGTGACACCAAAAACAACTTTGTATCACCAAGCCAAATCTGCTGATCGCGCCCTACGGATGGCCTATTTTTTGACTGGCTGACATTTGTACGTTGATGAAACAAGGTATACGGCAAGGTTACTAGTTTCAGACCCCAACTGTAACATTTATGTTAACGTTACAATATAAGCGTTGAGTAAAATCTATACTACCTATCTACGTTATTGAGGCAGCCAGAGTTCTATAGAACAAAAGTCATATTATCCTTAATACTGTTTTTAACGAACAAAAATTAGTTAACACAACAATAGTATAAGAGGAAAATTGTTAAAACCAGAATTAAAATTGTTTCAGGAAGTAAAACTTTGTTAAAAGAACACTTTAGCAGTGCTCTTACAAAGAAATCAACGAATTAACATTATATAATGGCAAAGAATTAAGGGTCCAAAAGAAAAATTTAGCGGAGCAGGAAAACAGCTTTTCCTGGTGTTTCCCGCGGCCATTGCACTCGGCTTACATAATACCAGGGCTACAGCGGTAACGAGTAGTCAGCTCAAACAAACGCAGGGGCGTATGTCAACGACCCTTAGCGATCTGAAAGAGGCTTTAGTATCATAACAATAGGTTTCTTAATAAAACCGTCGGTGGTTGGAACTAAAGCGTTGGAATGATTAATGGTGTGTCTTTAGGTGTGCGGTAGAAGTGCGGGGGAAGGCCGGGGTTGATCGGACTGAATTTGAGCCGTTCAATGCCCACCTGACATTTTATTTATTAATCACAGTTCGCAATAATAAATAATCTCTCACGCGTTTAAGTTAAGAGATTATAAATTGAGGACAAGTAGCGTGCTGTTTCAAAACACAAAACGAAGCGTTCGATTTAGAAACATTTTGAATTTGGAACAGGCGACGAGAAGACAAGCGTTCATAGAACGCGGGAAATATCATCTTACCAGTTTGTTTTTAAAGGCTGGATTACATTGCAGATGGTTTGGATTCCTTTACGTTTTTGTCCGTACAACGTGGTACAATCGGGATGGTGTTACTTACTTAAGTAATTAGAGACTTTGTTACAATAGTAATAAACGTTAATTTCGTTTACGGCGCAGTAACGACTTGATACTTTATGCGGTTGACTGACACGTGGCATCTAGGGATACTCGTAGTAACCGATGGGTGTAAGCGAGAGGGGTGTAGGTTATTTTCCTCTGATCGACCGAGATAGACACGTTTCCGAAGAATCAAGAAAGAGAAATGGTAAGACGAGTGGGTATTTTAGTACGGTTGTCCTTTTTACGGCTTACCTACTGCAGAGATGTAGAGAGTTTGTAGAGTATGGGAATACTCGTGAATGATGGGTAACTTTATTAGGCCATACGCGCTGGCCATAGGTATTAGAGAGGACGACTGTGAAACTGTGTACCTACCTCAATAGTACTTTGAGTTGAAGCATCACTATTGCCCAAAATATATAATCACTACGTACTATGTCATGGCAAAAGTCGTATGACTTTAGTTACTAAATGCTGCAGTTAACAAAACGGTTTTTTGATAGAGAAATTCTACTCGATTCTAATTCTATCTATAAAATTCAAAATTCAAAATTCAAAATTTATTTATTTCATGTAGGCTAACTTGTAGCTCTTATGACACGTCATAAATCTACCACCGGTTCGGAATGCAGATTCTGCTGAGAAGAGCCGGCAAGAAACTCAGCAGTTGCTCTTTTCAAAAAAAATTTTTTTTTTTACAAAGCTATACTATGTATACAGTGCTTCCACAATAAAGCTTCAAAAATACAAAAATGCATACGTAGGTACACCAAGCCAAAGCATGTCAAGATGGGCAGTCAAAGCAGACCCATTCCCGTTGGTGGCACCCGTTCACGAGCATGACGCATTATCCAGCCATTGCTTCGCTCAACCACATTTGATTGAAGAAAAAATCGAAATCAACGGCATTGTACGGCAATTTCTGCGTTAAAATAAAATGCAATTACACAATTAATAAAGATTGCGTTAGAAGCTAACATAATTTTGAAAGGTTTTTTCGAAGGTTTTACAAGAGGGTTTCAATTTTCAGTTACTCAAGGAGAGAAGGGAGGATATAGGAGCTTCTTCACTGACCCTTTGATCAAGGGCCCCGTATACAAGGGCCTCATTAATTAGGCAGTCGAACTCGAGTTACAATAACAACGTAGGCAGATTTTGTTCAGGTATACACTGTTTCTTTAGAAATTGCCAACTATTTACGCGAGTAACTGCCATTTCCGCCCATATTAACGCGGTTTCTTGATTGAGTTAAATATCTTATTTTAGGCTTGTGTACGAATGTCAGTTGTATTGTAAGCTTGTTAAAGAAATTTAAAAAAAATAAATTCAGAATCTTACTAATATTATAAATGCGAAACTTTGTAACGATGGATGTATGGATATTTGCTACTTCTATACGCCACAATGACTGAACCGATTAGGCTGAAATTTGGAATGGAATAAATAGGCTACATTTTAGCCCGGAATATTAAAGAGTCCCACCGGAATTAGAAAAACCTTAATCCACGTGGATGAGGTCGCGGGCATCATCTAGTTATAATATAAATGTCTTGACACTATATCATCATTTGCAAGTGTAATTAAAAATAAACCTTCTTCCATAAAATAAACTTCGTACAAACTCAGTAAAAACACATACTATAAGTTTTACGTTACGTTTAACTAATTCTCTTTACAGTAAGAATTTTAGCTTCTACGATGCTACAGATTTACGTTGTTGGCAATATCTAAGCAAGCAGGATATGTATTGGGAAATTTTAGCATCAATCAAGAGTAATGTTTGATGAACGTAACGGATGTAGGGAGGGATCACGAGGGGGGAGACCCGGCCCTGCGGCCCAGTGGACACATTTGTATGTAAACTAACGACTTAGGAATTGTTTTATTGACGAAAGCTTTCAAGATCTGACTTTATCCTCAAAGGGGCTTGTGACTTATTTGTGAGATCTCCACCAGTCGATTGAGCTGGGTAAGCAAACTGGTAACCGGATTGGTTACCGATTTCGGAGATCCGAATGTGTCCTTCGTGCACGTTAAACCATCGGTTACTACCACCTTCCTATCCTTTGTTAATGTTATAAACTAGAAACATAATATCATAGCATTGAACAACCAAAAAGCTAAGTACCAACTTAAGTTTTTTTTAAGTATCTGATTTTGTAATTTTTTAAATGATTAAATATAAAAATCAGAGACTTGACGTTTTTAGAATTAAAATTTCAGTACTACTATATAGTGGCGGCGGAATATATACTATAGAATATGCAGGCTCTGATAACGTGAACGAGCGAACTCTAACCTGAAAGGTCGGGGGTCAAACTCCACCCGATGCACTAACGGTGTACCCACTCCTAGCACAGTTTCGCTTAGTTAGAGGGAAACGGGAATATTAGTCATGTTAAAAATGTCTTTATGCCCGTTTTCACCAAATATAGATACCTAAATCAATCCCTAAGTGATAGTCTCTTTACTAGGTAGCCCCTAAATACAATCCCTTACACAATGTCATATTTGGCTTTAGGTGGTCCCTAAGGGTTCGTGAAAAAGAAATTCACAGAAAGCGTCATCTTATGTAAAAGTTAGGGAACGTTGGTGAAAACGGGCGTAATATCCTCTTCCCCTTACCCTTCGTATTCTGAGTGGTCCTTTGCCCTGACTTAGCTCAGACTCAAGATAGAGGTTAAAACGTGACACAAATATGCTCTGATATAAATCTGTCTTGTTTTAATTCTGTCTTAGATACTCGTACACAGGAAAAATTAAACATTTCCCGCGGGAATCAAAAAACTTAATCCACGCGGACGAAGTCGCGGGCATCATCTAGCAAATGATAAGAAGCAAAAGTACGAGCATATAGGTTGGTTACTTTACGGGTCAAAAGGTGGGTATACTCGTAAATAAAACAGTTTGTTATTTTAGTCTCATGTACCGAATGTCGCAAAGGCAAGGCAAGTGCTAATTTTTACACATGTAACGCCATAAGTGTGTCTTCGCGGCCGTTACTCCCGCGTCTGGCAAAATATACGTATGACTAATTATTATTTTTTTACCGACTTTCAAAGGGTAATGGGCGGAGCACATAGTATTGGAGTGGCGACAGAAACGACCCATGTAGAAAATCATTAAAGAGAACTAAATTCGGCAATGAAGGTCTATAAGACTTTACAAGAGGAGGGTTTGATGGTATGCGTATTTTGTTGATATTGTTCAGCCAGCATAACTAATCAGAGCCAGGATTACTTAAGATGCTGGATACAAACCGCGAGAACGCGTGAAGTGTACGAATCCCCAAAGAAGACCTATGGCCAGCAGATTATGTCAAAAATATACACGCTGATATGTCGAAAAAAAAATCAAAATTATTTTTTCAGGTAAACCAAACGGCTCTTCAACAAGTCGAGGATCTATCACCACCGGTTCAGAAATCTGATTCTGCCGAAAGAGTCGGCAAAAAACTTCTTTGCAAAACAAAAATGTTACAATGTGTAGCTGATATTTATCTTGTGGACAGCTGAAACAAAGCAGATTGCTTCCAAGCAACTTTGTCATTAAGAAATTCACTAACTGTACAAAAGCCTCTACTTATTAAATGTGTCTTTCCACACTGTTTTAAGTGTAATATTAGTTTTACCATTTCTTTCGGAATCAAATTATAAAAGCGAATATTCGACCGCACAAAGGAATTCTCCCTTTCTGCAGACGACAGGATGATGTTACTATCAGTCATAAAGTGTATGTAACTAGGCTTTGATATCACAATTTAATAAGACGCGGTTTTAAAAAATAACTATAAATTGCACGCCACGCTACCGAGGTCGCTACCATTGAGCATTATTGATGTATATCATACACTACGTAGTCGTGTTCGATGTGGATCCAGTGATAATTACCTGAAAGAAAGAAAACAACATATTAGTACTCGTAAAATGAAAAAAAAAATCAGGAACATTTATATGTTTAGATTCCTGATTTTTTTTAAAGGTAAAGGTTTCTGACTGACTGACTGATCTATCAACGCAATTAAAATCACTGGACGAATTGGGTTGAAAGGCATACAGATAGATGACGTAGACATCCGCTAAGACATTCGGAAATTCAACCCCTAAGGAGCTAAAATAGAGGTCTGAAAAATCGAACTTAACGTGAGCGCGACCAAAACCGCGAACAAAAGCTAGTTCTAAATGTTTCCAGGTTACAACGTAGCTTGAATTCCTCCCTGTACATTGTACATTAAATTTTCTACATGCCTGCGAAACTAACCAAAAATTGATTCAATTGATCCAGACAAAAATTTTGAAAACGGGTACTTAGTTTGTACTAAGTACTGTTCCAACAATAATATGGGCTTTAAGAGACCGTTATTTCAAAATCGAAGAGAGACAATTTGGTGATATTTAGATGAAGTGATAATATTATATGTGGGAGAAAAGTCATTGCAAGGTGAGGGGACAAAAACTGGTGAAGGCGTTTGTTTAGCCACTGCGGCCGGGCGTTGCAAATCTGTCGCACCCGATTAATATAAAGACGTTGGGTATTTATATTTAAACAATGATTAGATTCTCTTGAGTCAGACATCTTGATGCAGCCCGTCCACCGGTTTTTTTTTATTTACAGTAAAAAAGAGTACAGTACATTAAACAACATTAGTGGACATTGAATAAACCACAGAGATTTGGCCTCAAAGCCTCTGCACCCAGCGCCTTACATACTACTACACAACTGCCTAGCCAAAGAACTACTTCCGAGACAACCCAAGTACATACGAACCAGAATAAAATTAAGAATGATCATAATTATTATAGGTTGAATAGGAAATAGTCCTTCATTTTCTGCTTTATCGCGCTATAGTCTTATATCTAGAAGGTCTCGGGTTTAATTCAATTTGGGAATGTATAATTTCTGCATTGTCTCTCGTCGGGTCTGGTGGGAGGTCTGGTGGGAGGTCTGCCTGCTGATCTGTTGCTTATGCTGATTCAAAAAGCCGAACGATTATCTATCAAAAATCAGTCTTTAATTAACTTCCAAAACAGGAGGAGGTTCTCAATTCGTCAGAATCTTTTTTTTAAATGTATGTTCCCCGATTACTCCAAGATCCGTCATCAGGATCTGATGAGGGAATCTTTGAGAAATCGAAGGAACTCTTCAAATATAGGCACAATTGATATTTTTACTTGATTGAATTGATACTTTGTAGTGGCGTTTGAAGTCGGTTTTGTAAAAAGAATTTTTACATTTATTGATATTATTTAACTCTATATAGGTACTACAGCTAAGTAGACGTCATAGGCAAAATAGAATCGCGTGGAATTATTTTGAAATTCCGTACTAGAAGTAATTTATAATATAGTAATATTCATTAAATTTATATATAATTTACTAACTAATTATTTATTGGTTGATTAATTAAAATGATGTGTCAAGAGTCTAGGTACTTGATTTATTGGAGGATTCCAAATGAAATAATTATTACATTTGGAATCCTCAAATCAATTAGCTGTTGTTGATGGATTTAATTTTTATGAACTTTAAAACAATAACTCGTTAATTGTAAATTGTATACCTACCTACGGTACATATTTGTACGCCGCTACGATTAATGTGAACTTTTAATAAGAATTATCATCTTTTTTAACACACATTATGCAAATAAAGAATTTCTATTTCTATAACAAATAATTTGAAAAGAAGAAACATGGCCTGTTCATTTGATACCTAATGATAGGTACGATCGACTATGTAAAGTTCATTAATAATAACATAAGTAGGTATGAGCTTTTTGGCAGTCTCAAGGCCGAGTTTTCGTCTGGGGCTCGAGGCAACGTTTATTATTGTAATTAATTTGCTCGCTTTTAATACAAATATTTTATTGCCAAGTTAGTTATAATAAAAAATCTCTGGTAACCAAGTCTCTAGAAATAGGTAGCTGCTACATTCCGGACAAAAGATTGAGGCTTGATAAAATTTTTGAATAAAGCCTACAGAAATTCAATTTCCGAAATGTTGGTATCTCATCCATCGAATCTTCTTCTAGTGCCAAAAGTGTTCTTGTAAAGGTTGACGACCATTAAGGGTAGTTGGACTTTATTCACTGTGGCCCTAAATACCTGTTTGAACTGGAGTTCATGTTAAACCACCGGCGAAGTTTTTAAGCTAGGATATAATATAACTTCGACCAGCCCTTTGTCTACCATTTCTTTTTCTGTGTAAGGCCTACAATTTGCGGAAAAATAGGGTTACAGAGATGCTGTATTCATCAATAAACCATAAATCGACCTATCCTAATACAAGCACAGGTGTCACGTCACAGTCTTACATAGGTGTGCCGATCACAAGGCCACGAGATGATCTTGACCGTTAACTTTGAATATTTCGCAATCTATTCATGGCTGTTGGAACTTGAATTATGATTATGAATATTGTTTCGCTATAGACTTTGGCAATATAGAAATATATAAAAGGAAAAGTTGACTGACTGACTGATCTGTCAACACGCAGCTTTAAATCATTGGACGAGCATTGGACGGATCGAGCTGTTTGGCATACAAAAACACATAGCAATTATGACGTAGGCATCCGCTAAAATGGCTTCCACACGGAACAATTTGATTGCCAATCGAATTGGCTACAATCTGGTTGTACGTCCATACGTATAAAAGAAGATCGCCAATTTTGGTTTTAATCCATAAGGGTTTCGTTTTTTGCCATTTGGCTACGGAACCCTAAAAATTGGTCAACTAGCGTCCACAGCACCCGATTTGATTGGACAAAATCGAGTCGAGCGGTCCCGACCAACCAATGACCTTGGATTTCATGGTTCTATCCACACTACACAATTCGATTGTCAATCTAGTCAAATTGGTCGTAAAATTGTATCGTGTGGAAGCCATTTAAGAAAGGATTTTCTGAAAATCTAGATTTAAGGTCGAAAATTAAATCCTACATACGGCACTCAGCGTGATGGTTGGTACGAGGGCGTGTGGACACGATAGGGTATCGATTTCATTTACACTGTCCTACCCTTTCCAAATTAGCCCGCTTCTATTTTAGACTGCCCCATCACTTATATCAGGTGAGATCGTAGTCAAGGGTTATCTTGTTAGCGGATAAAAGTTTAAATATTAAATAAAAATCAATAATACGCAGAGTTTTGGGGAGTTAATAAATGGTGTATTATCTAGACAAAATAGCTTATAATACATAATTATGTTTTAAGTTGATTATTATTAATAATCTCAGTTCACACCACCAAGGTTAAAAGGAAGCATACGTCTACATCACATACTTGTTTGTCGAAATGTTAAAAGATTTCATTGACACCACTTGTATAATATACCTAAAGGACATAACAAGATAACGCATTATATATTATTTTAATCATTCCATAAAATATGTCTTTTATTTTCCGCGTTTCGCAATCGAAATTGACCAATCAGAACGAAATACATAATTAGTAATTTATGTATTTTGTTCTCATTAATTTAATTACATACCTATAAGCCAAACATGGAGCGCTTCATTCTAAAATATTAAATCAAAGCTTAAAAAAACGACTAAAATGTATGAAAAAGCCGAAACACTCTCTCTTTGGGTAATATTTTCTGTAACTTACTATTTTTTTATCACCTAAACTTTATATTAAAATAAAGTTTATATCTTCAAGTATATAAATACATTTACAATTTGTCGGAATCTGGAACTTTTTTTTTTCGAGTGTATGAGGGGCGGATTTTGGGCCTTATCAACCCACCTCCTTACTCGTAGTTTTAGCGTCGCCGAGGCACCTGCTTCACGTGAGGCAAAGAGTACTAGAAGTCGGCATAAGTTGAAGGTTGTCACTCGTTGGCACTGGGCGTTATTCTTGTTTTTTTTTTTTTCACTTTAATTTTTTTTTGCCCATAGCTTTAGAGTTAGAGGTATTAGTATTTGTGCTTTCTGCTCTTCTTTCTAAATATTGTATATTCCTAAAAAATTACCGGGCCGATTTTTAAAGGTATTTTCAATAGATATATTTTCAATGGATACGCATCGCTTACAGTTCTTTAGATAAATTACATGTTTTTTGGCTATAAGTGGTGACTATTTATTTTATTTTTATTTATTACATCTTCAAGCGTTGCGAAAAAATCCTAATTCTAGTCAGTTAAGGAAATAGTCTAATTTAAATTGGAACCTCTGGTATAGGTTTTGGGCTGCAGAACGTTATTTTACCCTATTAAGCGTTATTGCCAGAGTTAAAAGGACTGATTTTAAAAAATACGCGAATAAATAAGTTGAGAAAACAGGTGACAACTGACAACTTAAAAAAAAACACGTCATTTTTAGTCAGATGATATCAGAAATAATAAAGTGACGCAAAATGTACTACAAATTTTTTCCGAATCCGGTTACTTTGGGGTATTTGAGCCCATTTAAAGACGTTTGCAATACCTACATAATTCTAGGTCACCTACGTGTTCAGCCTGCTTATATAACGCTTTAAATAACTAGTTTGGTCGGCTTAGACAAATGGTTGATCGTTATCATAAGATAAACATATTTTTTGCTCATTGCGACTTGGTTCTTTGGAAATTAGCCATGAAATACCATGACATAATATTCGGTATTCCTCTTTCCCTCTAACTATATACCTACCTAAATATAATATTGTAATATTTTGCATTTTGATAAAAATAACTACAGAGTTTTTTCCGGCTTGTCTCTGCAGAATCTGCTTTCCTAACCAATGGCCGTGTCTTGAATTGCAAAAAACCACCAGCGAATGTAACCCTCCACTGAAAAAGAGGGTTGTTATAAGTTTGTCGTATGTATCTGGCTGTTCCCTCGTAGCGGCCTAACGAAAAGACCGATTTGAATGTAGTTTTTTCTACATGAAAACTTACGTAATCTAGGTGTATCTTAGCTGTAATTTATGAATGCTCAGGCGTATGAAGATCGTCAGCTCATTACTTACTTGAATAAAGGGTACGACAAACTTTCGCTGGTACGATTTATTTGAAATTTGGTGTACTATTACTTCGGATTATTTTGAGTGCATGGTAATCTAGAGCTGATGCTGCAGCATCAAGTAGTCTGCGGGATACCCAACTCTTCAGCAGCGTACAGCAGAAATAGTGTGTTTGGGCTCATTGGAACCGTCTCAATGAGTAGGTGTTAGATAGATGATGATCGAGGATCGAAAAGAGGGATCTGAAGTACCAGAAAACTGGATAAAAGGATGTCATACATAGTCCAACCATAGATTCACATGTCGGGGGTGTTTTCAATTTAAACTTGTTTTTAATTAAGAATATTAGTCATGTAGACCATTTCCCTTTTCTCTCCAGCAAAGCGTACCTAAAGCTTACGTTGGGGCTTAGGAGTGGGTACGACAATAGTGGAATGAATGAGATTTCAATCGAGAACCTTTCCGCTAAACCCACCTCAATCGTTGCACTATAGAGGCTTTAAAAGTTGGCCTGCGTTAAAATTGCAAAAAGAAATAGTAAACTCCAAAATTTACCTGTGACTCAGTGGGTTAAAATGTATCGACTTATGATTCTGTAACTCGAAGCGGCGTACGCAGCTACGGTCCCACGGGAGCGTATGTACACAGTAAATACAAAATTTCTTTTAAACCGAATCTCTTAATAACACTCTTTATGTTCTCGAAAATAAAGTTCAATTTTCAACGAACAATTTGAGAATTTATTAAGCTAACAAAATATCGCTGAAGAGTGTACGTGACTAAACCTCAATATGCAAATGTATTTTTAAAATTCACATTTTTATTTATTGCTTTATTTTATACTTTATCGAAATTGAAAGCAAATTTTTCGAAAACAGCCTAATATGGGGCGCTTTAGCTATCGTCTTGTAAATACCAAAGAGTATGCACTTAAATATTTTCAGGATATTAATTTTATTATACTTACTCTCGTATCTCAGTTATTTATTTTGTTATGTTATATGCGTTTTAAGCGGATGCCGTAGACGAGTAAAATTCGTCCAAACTTCGCGCCTGTGTGAGTGGGAGAGGCGTAAAAATCATCTCTTCGCAAGTGGATCCCAGTTTTGAATGATGCCTACAATATTGTTGAATACAATGACACATAAATTGTCTGTAGGTTTAGTACGAGTTTGCATATCTCGATAACGTTGATAGACTGCGAGTATTGGAACACTTGTAACGTCGAAGTAAAATAATTAGTGTAAATTCTACTTGCCTTGTTGGCTTAAGTTCTTTGACTATAATTCTACTACGTTTACAAAATTAAAATCGTACTCCGTATGTGTACAATTATAAAATACAATAAAGTCCATTTTACTCTCACGTTTTAGTGCTTCGAAAATCGAAATCTATCATCGTTGTCGAGAAGTTCCAACTTGTACTAAAGCTGTTGGACGCGCGAACACAATAAATTCGCGAGATTTTTTATGTGCTTGATACTTTACGAGACAGTTAACAAGCAATGAAACGAGCGTTTCCTGTGATCGCTTTATCCTAATTAATGTGCATTAAACTGTACGAATGTAACGATGAAACTCAAAGCTTAATAAATAAAACTGCCATACCTCTACCAAGTTAGCCCGCTTTAATCTTAAATTGCATCATCACCTTCAGGTGCGATTGCAGTAAAAATCTTTTTAAATGATGGGCTTATGTTTTTGCTTCACTTGAAAACTTTCGAGGCAATTCTGACCAAATCTACAAGTATTTAATTGTGTGGACTAGTTTAGTGTCATTTTTAATAATCTTGATGTCATATTTTTTTAATACATAGAGCCTCACCCTTTCACCAGATCTTTCGAATACCGAACATGACGATGCACTATTGAGGAATGAGATCATTAGATAAGCAATTCCGGGATATACGATTATGAAACCCAACTCATACTACGAGTACTCATACATTACCGTCGTAGGACTCGGGTGTAAGTTTCTACAAGAAAATCTACGCGTTCTACGAAATACCAGGGAGACATATACAAAGGGAGCTTATTAATATATACGAAAATATTAACCCCTAGGCAGACTTTCAGGCTGTGCTTGACCTAAATTCACGCGCCAACTGAATGGGCACTCAATTATTTGTGTCGACTACCCCTATTTCGTAATCTGTCCTTCTAAAGTACCTACCTAAAGTTATAAAATGTAAATATGTAGATTAATTAAATTTGAAACCGTCAAACTTTAAAAAAAAATAGGAATTTTAGAAATAAACATGGAAAGCTATTCAGTAATTAAATTCTATTTTCTTGGTAACACTTACTTCTAGGCAAAGTTTTGCTATCAAACAAATGTGTTTGTTTAAACTTCTAATTTAAAAATTACCAAATAGGTATATTGATCAAGTAACTTTATTTTAAATACATTTACGGAAAATTGCCATTCCAAAATAGACTTAATTGGACAAATCTCATCGTTCCTTAGCCTGGTTGCTTTTCGTTTCGGTACTTGGTCATTTTTTCTAGTTGCGCGGCCAATTTTTTTTTGTCTTAATATAACCAAAGTAGTTATCTAATTTTAGTTCGTTTCAGTGATCGCGCTCTTATTTATGGGTAGTTCAATGATCTCCGGGGCCATGCTTATGAATCAGGTGTGAAATTACGTATTCCTACGTACTCGGTATGCTCAAGATAACATCTACATTCCAAAGTATACCGTAAGATGAAGACAGTAAGAAATAGAATCCTCTGCTCGATTATGCTGTCAAATTCATGACGTAATTTGTGATATTGGGTCAATGGTATTGGATGCATAGTAATTAATGGTGGTGTCAAATGCAACCTAAGATATAACATTAGAACATCTTAATTATAATTGCTATACAAAGAACTAAAGTAAACTTACTTTTTAGCTTTATGTTCTTCATATTAATTTTAGCCTCCAATGACTTCACATTATTTATTTCGCATTTCGTGGTGATTAGAGCAAAATTTGAATCCGCGATCGGAAACAAAATTGCCAAGTCCAATGCCAAGGTTGAACGGCAACATCAGGTTTGTCACCGCCACACGCAAAGTCAACAAATCGGCTGTGCCATACGACGATAAGGCAGGTCGAGTAATGTAACAGTCAAAATATTTCGAGTATCGTGGTGTATACGCGTAAAAACAATCGTTAATTATCTTTTACGAGGTGTTCTTGTGGGTGAATGTACTGGCCCGCTTGGCCCGTCGCCAGCTCTCACGGTGCGCTTCTAATCGCCTCGCGCGTTACTGAGCTCCTGATAGCTCATAAACGCCTAGTACTTGTAAAACAGTTGGAGTTATGGTCGCTCCTTCTATAAATGTTCTGAATTCCTAGTTTGTGTCCATTGTTCCTTGCTCTGTGACTCTGGTTGGCTCCAATCTGCACTCTCAATTCTCTTCGATCTGTCTGTCTTTCTTGGTCGGAACTCGGATTTCAAACTTATTATTTACATTTTGCATTCGTTTAATGCCAGATATTGATCGACATTCGAGTTAAAAGTTCAATTGTACGTAGGTTCTTTACAGTGCTTCAAATTGTATTATTGAGTGTTAACTCTATTACTCGTATTATTATTTTATGTAACATCTTATGCTCTATGTTCAGCTGGAGTAGAAGTATCGGTTGAAAAGGAATAAGTAGCTTTAATTTGTAAGGCGGCGTCAACTACCCAATGAGTAGGTACTTGTCCGTATAATATTATAATGTAAAAAAATGTAAAAATCAAATTACAACAGACTTGGTTTTGGATGTTACACAATATTTGTGATATTTTCGTTAGCCCGGGACAGTTACGATAAAATTCTTATCGGTTGATCAACCCAAACTCAGATGATGACGTAGAGCTTAGATGCAACCGCAACAGACTTTATCAATCATAATATTTTAATATATATCAATTTTTTTCATTTTCTGTGAGACATTATTTATTTTTTGGGTTTTATAAGTCTCTTGGTATAATGATAGAGCATATTTTTGCGTGGTCGGCGAAATATCAAAGTTGTTTTAGGTATTCTTTTGGAATGTGTAGACTTATGAGCAACATAAGTCACGGGTATTTAAAATCATACGCAAAATTAGTCTTCAACGCAACGCATAAAGTGTTATATTTCTATGTATTGTATATTCTAAGATGACCGCTGTACTAGGCCACCATGAACTCAAATGTTGATATAGTGTCCGATAGCACAACCAAAAATTTGACTCCGCGTTTCCGCTTCAACGATCGCGAATACGTGAGGTCAAACCTAGAAGGTTACATAACTTATGCGCAAATTTTGATGTTCAAGGAAATTGATATGACGATCTAGTTCCACGACCGAATGCTTTGTACGATTTTATCAGTGGTCATAATCAGTCATAATTGGCTACTTGAACACGATTTTAAAGATATTTCATCTTGTAAAGGTCTTTAGAGAGCTTTGAACTTTTTAGCTTGCAAAACCTTTTAAGTACGAAACACCTGTTGAAAGGAATTGGCTTTGTCTATCCCTACAGGTTTTTCTCGTCTGGTTTATCGTGCTATTTGTCTGTCATGAATCGTCTTTTATATTATAGACTAGCTGACGCTCGCAACTGTATCCGCGGGGATTTAAGATTTTCAAGGTAAATTAGCCTGAGTAACTCCTTAAAAAATCCTACCGACCGTATAGGATTTTTCAAGAAGTTATTAGTAAGTCGTGAAGTCGTCCCAAAATTGGCTTAAAATCAACGTTTTGAAAATCAACTCTCTGAAGATAAACAGACAAACAGAAAGTTGAAGAGACAGATTACAGACAAAACTTTAAAAAGCGGGTGGGTTATGCGCGTTCACATACAATTGTGAGTTTAATAAGAGGCAGTTATTTTGATATCACAGACTGACAGTTGAATTTTATTTATTTTTATTAGATCGAGCGGAGGTAACCGTCCTCACCGACGAGTTGATGACTCAGTTACAAAATATGGTTCTAGAAACACGGCACTTATTGAACATTCTCAACAATAATTCACGATGGAATTTTCTACCTATTATTATAGAAATGATAAAATTAACGAACAAAGTCAATTATTGTTGATTCATATTTAAAATTCGAATATCATTATTGGAAGATAGGATTGCGCTTAACGATAATCATGCTCGATGAAATGCAATGATCTAGAAGATGGATATTCATTCTTTTTTTTATACGGTGTAATGCGTTTGCCTAGAAGATGCCTATTCACTCTTGTTTTAAAGATACCCAAGATACCCTTGCCTTGAAAGTACTCAACCACGTAAGGATGCCAAAGTTCACGACTTCTCGCGGTTTTTTCGTAATAAGGTAGTGAAGAGTTTCTTTCTGAGCGCACTCTCGAAAAGAGGTCCGATTGTAGATCAATAGACAGACGACATTGCACAACAAAGTATGTATCAGAAAAAAGCGGTCTGGCGCTTCAAAAGCGGTTTTCAATAATTTATCACCATGATTCGTTTATTTATAAAAAATTTGGGTACAGTTTTAAGATTAATAATAATAATTACAAGTTTGTTTACCACGGCTCCATGAAATGTGAAGAGTAACGGATCAAAAATGATTCTATTTAGGAGGATCACTGCGTTACAGTGCTTTGACATCTGGCCCGTGATCTCGGGTTTACGGCCTGGTCGGATTATTTCAGGTATATGAAAATCTACAGAAAAATAGAGTATGTACTTTGTACTTTATTACCTTTCGTTCTGTTATATTAGGATTTGCTTTTCCGTTATTTATTCTATCTGCTTCACTTTCAATAAAGTTTGAATTGAAATGTAGCGCTTGCCTAGAATAATAAATCAAACTTTCTTTAGTCATAATATTGGCCTTTAAATTCAGCGGAAACCTAAATTTTTTTGTTATTACTTGAAGGCAAAGTTTTATTTTAACGCTCCATAAAATATTGAAACTACAAGGCAAAAATGATTGCTCAAGATAGACACAAACAAAAATAAAAAATTAATATTCACTAGGTAAATTATACCGATACAAACTTTTCTGACGTAGCCTATTTCATTTGTAAATAACTATAGGCGCTTCAAAATCAGTTTGCGTTAAAAAAAATCTAAATCCACGCGGATAAAGCCATCGGGAATCTAATAAGATTAAGTTGTTTAATTGTTATGCGTAAATCATTGAGAAAACGTTTTAAATTACATTAAATTAAACTAACTTGTACAAATTAGGTTATTTTAAAATGATTGCGCTTTACGTTACCTTAGACGTGGAAATGTTTGGAGTAGATCTCTATCTAATCTAAGCAAAATATATACTCGTATGTATTCCGTAAAGTTGTGTCGTCTCTCTTGGCTTACGAAATTACTTAGTAAGTAGATAAAGTTCGGTCAAGCCGCCTGTAAGCCACGTGGGGCCCGTAGCACCTAGGGCTGCCAACTTTTCAAATAAAAAATTGTATTTTAAGGATTGTACAGGATAATAGCTATCAAAAAACTTAAAAAAACAATTTTTATATACTCGTATATACGAATACGGCTGGTTGTCCTAATAAAAATATTTTTGGTAATTTTAATTGGTGCAAGTTTCTGTAATAAAGTACCAGACGACAATATTAATATAATTGCGAAAGTGAGTTTATTTGTTGGTTTGTCCTTCAATAACGCGGAAACAGAGCGTTGACATTTAACTTGGCGATCCGATTTTTTGCATGGATGTAGCTAATGACCTAAGTACGTTAAGATAAAGATAAAGTGACTGGGATGCTTGGGAGTAATAAGGATAATTTTTATGCCGGGAAAATAGTTTGCGCGGGGTTTTTAAAAAACCTTCCTCCAAGTTTACGAAGTTTTGGGAAAACCTAGTTAAAGAAATATTTCTTAGTTTTGGCAACCCTATTCGAGCTGGCCTTGAGTCTGCACGACCCTGAACATGAGGCGTTAGTGTACGTTACGATTACCTACTTCAATTTGCAAGCTTATTATTATAAACACTTTGTTCAATCTTCACGTAGCGTAGGAAGTACCTCCATGGTTTCTGGACGACAGCAAAAATATGCCTTGACTAGTGAGTCTAGTAACTCCTGAGTCCTGTAGGGTTAGTATAAGATTTAATTCGATTAATCGTATTCGTATTCGATAATATTACCAATAAAGTAAAATGAACCTTAAAGTTATTGATTTAAAGTCACAAATTCAGTGCAACAGATTTTAATTCGACGGGTATCCGACGTACATGGATTAAAACCGGGTTCCTGGTCTATACCGACTTCAGCCGGGCCTGCTACAGAGAATTTTTGAAAAAAAAAAAAAAAAAGAAAACTCGGACTCTAATCCGAGACCCCATGATCAGTTGCCTGAAATAATGAATGTAGGTAGATATATTACCGAGCAGCCGTAGGTATAAAGAAATAATAAAAACGTTTCTTTAGCATAATGAAAGGTGACGCAGTGTTTGTCGTGCAAACTTGCGAGACGCAGTTCGTCGCGGGTTCACGGACCACCCTTTATTTACGACATTTGAGACCAGACTGTTAGGCACTCCACAGACTATAACTATATTTTGCAAATTACTTATTATATACTAGCTGACGCCTGCGATTTCGTCCGTTTCTTCAATTCATAATCGAAAATTCCTAAATCCCCACAGTTTAGGGGAGCAGTATTCCTGTTGCATCAGGATTGAGAAGTTGGAACTCAAAGTTTTTATGGGAACATCTCGCAAAGCTTTTGTTAACAAAAGTTGTTTGATTAACAAAAGTTTCACGCAAATCGGTTTACAAAACACTGAGATATCGATATATACATAGCCCCTTCTCCTCTTTTTTCCAAAGTCGGTTCAATTACTATTAATTTTAATTTAACCAACTATTGCCTAAGTCACTCCCGATAACATCAGCTTCCAGTGAAAGTCCTGTCAAAATTGGTCCAGCCGTTCCCGAGATTAGCCGGAACAAACAAACAGACAGACAAAAATTTTAAAAATTGTTTTATTTGTTATACCGTATTTATTTTCATATGCATTTAGTAAAAAGCTATGATATTACATACGTGTCTACGTTCAATTTTATTTATTTGTATGGAAGTACAGATATGGTAGTAATAGTTAAAATGTTAATTAATTCTTTAAATTAAACAGGCGCAAGTGGAAAATGGAAAAAATAAATTGACAAATATTAATTAAACAATGAGCAACGTCCAGCCCCTAGGCGGGTCATTCTGTTTATGCCTTTGCGAAAATTAATCAAAGTACAGCTCTCTTTGTCTCTTGTGTTTGAACTTTGGAGCGTAGGCTACAATTTGCTCAGAACGAATGTTTTTTAACAGTTTTTTTATTTTATTGTACACTAGCTGATGCCCGCGACTTCGTTCGTGTGGATTGAGGTTTTTTATTCCCGTGAGAACTCTCTTATTTTCCGGGATAAAAATAAAGAAACCCAACTTCCCAAGCAAGCAACGCCACCACCAAGTACAAAAGTCTTGTGTGGTGGTGCATGTGAATGGTGGTGGCGTTGCTTGCTCGGGAACTTGGCTTTCTTGCTTGGTTGGGGAGGTAAGCGGTGCTTAGCTTGTAACTGCATGTTTGACCATGCAGTTTTTTTTCTGTTGGCGGATTATAGCAAAATAATTATAACTTTTTCTTGCTTATTTTTTGAAGTTCAAGTTTCCTTCAAGTGAACACAGCGTGAGCGCTCCCCACAACTCTGGTAGGTAGGTGGCCCACCGGTGGCATGGACGTATGACTTTATTTCTGAGACCACGGCTTAGTTATCGTACAGTTGAGAAATTGAATTGCATATAATAAGGTTTAAGATAAATGCAGCAAAAAATCTCGCGAGAAATTCCGTTAACTGCGATCTACGTCGTCTTCATGCCTATAATTATTTCTCAGTTACCTAACCTCGACAATCTAGAGTTTAGACCAATTAGAATATTGCTTAGATTTACTGAAGGAATTTCTTGGAAGAAAATTATTATGTTTTGAAGGCTTTACGATTTCCTCCAGAGACTCGTTTTGTCTCTTGCTGTGTTGTTTGACCTAAAATTTCTATTTATGATTTTGTCTGCATTTCGCTTAAATACACAATGGTTGACAAAATTATTGTTCCTGTATCCTATTTTTCACTCATACAATTTTAAAAATTAACATTGATGTTCCGCAGACGCCTGAGACGTTCTATGGCAATTTCCGAACTGGGTGCTCGCTAAACTACGTTGAAATCTTATCCCGCTACACCTGACCTTTAATATTAACACGTATAAAACATCACACGGATTTTACTTTTGATTTTTTTTTGTTCGTATTAAATTTCATTATTGTTAAATTGCGAGGAAGTGAACGGTTCCTTTTTATTACTCCATGATTGCCTATAATGAGATAACTAGTGGTTCGCCCCGAACTGAGACCTCGCGATATCCCATAATTCCCAAAAGTTTTAATTATATATTGTAATAATTAATTTTTAACATTAGACGCAATAAAAAAAAAAATAGTTGACATAAAACTGTTTTACTGACACAGCGCCATCTATAGTGAAGCATTATAGTGAAGCTATTAGCTTCACAATAATGCTAATAGATGGCGCATTAAAATTAAATAATTTCGTTTCTTTATAACATTTATCTAATTTTAGTATTTGTTATTCAAGTACAGGATATAACTGAATTTTCAACCAAGTTTCACGTTCTAATATTCAGTAATTCTTGACATATGGCTCAAATTAAAATCTCCACTTTGAAACCCCCCCATTTGGTCAATTTTTAGGGAAAAATTAAAAAAAATATATTTTTGTACTCTGTTCAAAGTCGTCTTTAAAAAGATATATCGCAAGTCTATGTAGAGCAACAAACAAGATTTTACTTCAAATACGCTTCTATGAGAGCCCCCCTGAAATAAAGCTTTTTATATTTTTTTATACAATGTTCGGCTGAAGGCCATCAGTTTACATATTATATTTAAATTTGAAGTAATTACGTTCAGTAATTCAGAAGTTATAGGGCTCTGACAGACATTTAGACGAACACACTTCTCTGTCTAGTAGGCAAGCGCCCTAGTTGACTCAGAGAACTTCGCTTCGCTCGTTCAAATAGCTATATTATTATAGATTTATAGTCCTTAATGGTAGGTACAAAGTGTCTCTTAAGAGATAGGTCCTTATATTTATTGTGGTGATTATTATATACAAACTTGCATATTGATTTTTTATTGCCGTCATTTTTACCTGTCACCCTATAGTAACCTAGCACCGAATTCGATTCGAGGTAGATAAGTTATGAATTAATAATATAAACCTAAATTTTTTTTTACAAAACCGATTCAAACTCCACTACAAAGTAGGTATATCAATTTTGCCTATAAAATTTCAAGAGTTCCCTTGATTTCTCCAGGATCCCATCATCAGATCCTGACTTGATGACAATGGGACCCTTTCGAACAGAAAAAGAATTTTCCAAATCGGTCCGGGCGACTTCGAGTAATCGGGGAACATACATAAAAAAAACAAGATTCCGACGAATTGAGAACCTCCTTTTTTGAAAGTCGGTTAAAAATAAGCGCGACGCATTGAGGACCTCCTCCTTTTTTCTTCGGTTGAAAAGCAAAGAGTAGGATGTTTAGGATATCCCGTATTATCATTTTGACGGCCCAATCGAATGATGGCGTCATCAAGAAAGTTAATTTTATAGGAGAGCCAAAAAACCGTAAAAATTATCTATCTTCTTTACTATTTACGGTTTTTTGGCTCTCCTGTAAAATTGCTTTTTTTCCGTTGGGCCGTCGATTTACCTACTAACTAGTAACTTGTGGTGGTCAAGTGTGGTGGAGTTAAATAATTTATATCGACGACTAGATAGATAACATGAGAAGAAACTTTAAAGCTCGTAACTCCAACGAGCGTAACCTTTTAACTAATTTTGTAGTTAGCTACGTACTTTATGGTGTGGTTCTAACCCGTATCCGTCTATCCCAGTGCCCAGATAGCAATAAAAACGCAATTCGGGTGAGCCAATAAAAAGCAGCTGGTAGGAAGCCGCGTAAAGCGTACATTGCACGATGTTTACAAACACTCGATTTCATGAGTTCAGTCCACAGCATTACGGGACCTTCAACTTCGCTGCAACTGCTGGATTCAAGCATCAAGCTTGGGAGTAGACTGCGCCCTCGTAAAAATCGAGTCATTTTTTTTTTTTTTGAAAAAATTGCAATTCATCGCTTCTATGTAGGTTATGCGCATGAACGTTTTTAGCTTCGCAGTTGAAGTGCTTAATAATACATACTAATTTTATTTTTTGAACCTTTAATACCGATATTTTATTAAGCTTTTTTAATTTTTCTTAAAACTGATATTTGATTCGTCATATGACCGCGATTATTATCAATCAGGCGTAAGATTTACATGGTTAAATGGAACGATAACTCATTTACCTACATAATAAAATGTATTGACCCTGTGGTCAGATACTTTGGCAGAATGTTGTATGTAACTTATACTTAGTGTATTTCCTTGGAGGGGTCACTTTTTGCGCGATCCTTTATAAACAAGCCAACTTTCCGCGCCCGCGCTGTATTTACCGACCGACCTTTATTAAATAATCGATTGTTATTTCTGGCTGCCAAGTGTCAAAATTTTTTGCCGCTCGGTCATTATGACGGGTCGAAATTGCAGCGTTGCGGTTTCGGGTCCATTTCAAAAGATTTGAAAACACTCAATTAATTTTGGATTCGATTTGACAGCTCCAAATTACATACCGACAATCGAGAAGGATATCGGTTGAAGAACACCTATAAATAATCAGCGATAGACAACATTTGGGTTGTCAAAAACTGTGTCGGTGATCTGTATTACATAAAGACGAGAGAATCTATCGCACGTAATCCATTACTGGTTTAACAGAGATATTGACACGATTATTGTCAATAAAGAGTTCAGCTGCTGGGCTTAATTAAGGCGATGGCGAATCTGAATATAAGGTGATGAAAAATCTGGGATCGGGAAGGATATCAGTCGAAGAGTACAAAAGTGTATTGCGCGATAGAAAACATTTGGGTCGTCTATAAGTGTGTCGGTATTGCGTAGTGCCGAGAGAATTTTGATGCACCCAATCCATGTCTGCTTGATTAGTGATATTCAAACGTTTGTTGTGAAGAAAGCAGTCGATGTAAAAGGTCAGCTGGGATGTGTGCTGCTGATGACGAATGTGAGGGGTTGATGAACGGCGGATCTATTTCGGAGCGACTAAATGCGGCGGCGGCTCACCGAGTGACATTTCGTCCGGCTAGGTGCATCCGAGTCCAACCCTACTGTCAAAATACTAACAACATACCATCGCCCGATGCAGTTTTTAGATTGCAACGTAACATTTTTGACTTATTATCCAATGGTTATCTTTCTGTACCAAGGAATGGCGGGTTGTGAGCAGTTAGAGTCTGTTCAAAAAGAGAACCGTCATCACCTAACAGTGAGCTAACGCGCTATTGTATCGTCCGCTAAACAAAAAGGTAATTAAGCACAGGTGCAACCTCAAACCTCACGGCGGTTCTCTTTTTAAACAGACTCTACCTACCGTATCAAGGTCGTCTATCACATCACTTAATAATAAAATTTTAAATAAGGAAATAGTGCAATAAACTTAAAATTGCTAAGCAATCTTAATGGATTGCTGTTTGCTAAAGACAGCAAGATAGTATACCGAAGAATATCGCTATCATGGAATACTAGTTAATTTTATTAATAAAATCTAAAAACCATTTTAGCGATTTAACTGGCTAGCACGTCAAAGCGTAGACGTTCCAAGTAAAGATTTCCGTACATAAAAGCGCCTAATTCCTAATCCTCAATACGACAAAGCGTTAACAGATTAGCCTCAAGTAACTTTACGCAGACGGGAAGCCTAAAAAGTTAACGTTTTCTTAATGCTTAGTAATCCAATGCCTAATCAAAAGGATGTATAACCAACACACATTCCTGACACGTAACACCTACGTTAAATTTTTTATTACTATTCAGTTTACGCTTGACTACCATACTAATCAGTATCATGGTAAACAGCCTAACATTATTATTTTGTGTACATGAGTAGCTGTTACAGTTTGAGGGACAGAGTACACCCCTGACGAACACTATTCTAAAAAACCGGGGTGGTTTTTGATCAGATCATCAGTCCTATTTAGCACTTGATTTTTTTGAGATTATATAATATTCACGTAAAAGATTTGTAGTAATAAATGTATCTACGCGCTTAGTATCTGACATGCTAGACCCGATCAAAAGCCTAAGTTGAAAATTGAAACGGCGCGACGCGTATCAAATTAGATTAAACTGTGAAATAATAAGATCGGTCGTTAATAAATAAACGCACGAAATAATCGTTATTATACTTGTTCTCGGTTCGTTTTTTTGAAGGTATTTATTTTTATGGCTATTATAGACAAAATGGTCTAGTGGAAGTCGAAGCTCACGTCGAGAGTTCCGTAGTGGTAATTTGTGTGATTATTTTGAATTTATTTTAGTTTTAATAAACTATTTATCGTCAAAACGCATCTCTTTATTGTCGGCTGACTGATTGCATGATACACACGCAAAAAAATGTTAGTTTTAACGACGTATGTGGTCTTCTCGATAAGGAAAACGGTATGATACCTCTTACATAATATTAAGAATCTTTTTTGTCTTCATAAGTATAAATTGCAAAGAGCTTTTGAATCAAACTGTGTTAAAAGTTTTCCATTAAACCTATTAACTTTTCGAACGAATATACAAAAAATAATGATTTTCTCAAATGCAAACTGCATTACAATAAAAATAATATAGAGTGTCAGCCAATTGGAAGAGATTTTTAATTCCGACAGGAACTCTTATTTTCCGGGATAATAATAGCGTATGTGTTATTCCAGATTATAATCTATCTCTGTGCCAAATTGCAGCCAAATCGGTTCAGTTGTTGCGTATTTATAATATTATTAGGATAAGTTTTTAAGCCCCTACCTAATTGTTAATTAAAAATCCAAAATATTCAAGTAAGCAACAAAAAAGTATACTTAGATTTAGTGAATAATTAATTGTTAGTGTACCTACGGACAGTAGTGCAGTTCAGTAGAATAATGTGAGTGTTCAAAACGCTATATCTAGTACTTAGTACATACAATATAACGAAGGTGATCAAATTAAAACTAAAAAGGCAAAGTATCCTAAATGACCTACGCTGTTAGGAGCAAGTTTTTACTTTTTAGACGTCAAAACGGCTGTAGAACGCGCCATTAAACAAAATTGATCCGATCCCGATCAGCGACCGCATGGATTCGGTTTCGAACATTTTAATTAGGGTACGGGTACAACTTCAAGTGGAAAATTTAAAAAAAAAAAAAAACAAAGCTTGAAGCTTGTAGGTTACGTTTTAGATTAGAAAAAAAAATAAGTTACCTATTCTAATTCAGCTAAGCCTGCCTACTTTTGAAACTTATTCTATCGAAGTGAAAAAGTGAATCAAGCAAGAGGAGTCTCTCCTTATCAGTAGGTATCAAATCAATGAGAACGAACAAATTATCTGTTGTAAGTTTGAAGCGGTTAACTGTGCTGAAATTGATGAAAACTGAAAGATCAACGCGTGACGGACCTCTGGGGTTAAAAATACAAGTCGAAAATCTTCCTTACTTCATGAGATGAGATGTGCGTACATCTTCATCAGATTTTCTTTGCCGTATATGATTTCCAAAAAAACTGCAGGTAGGTAGTAAGTATCTATAGATTACTTAGGTACCATTGAGTCACGATAAAAGATTTATGAGTTTAGTAAACCGGTACGGGGAAATGTCAGACGAAGCAATTTATACTTTTTTTATAAAAATAAATATACCGAGACAAAGCCACTAATCGCTAATGTATATAAAAGAGCAATGTCTGTTCACTTCAAAGAAGACAAAAAGTAAAACTTTCTCATGTGATAAAAATATTTTCAACTCTATAAAAGGAATTTTTACTTTTATTTTTTATTCTTTGAGTATGATATCGTGATAATATTGCCCTTGACTGCGATCTCATCTGATGGCAAGTGACGATGCAATGATGGGAGCGGGCTAGTCTGGAAGCGTTATGGTATTGTAAATTAAACCCATACCTCTAATAATAGGTTTTAGGTAATTTAAGAGGTTCTATGTTATTGGCTACGGAACCCTATCAATAACAATAATATATACCACTATTTTGGCTACGGCTTCGCTCACGTCAAACCCCTATTTTATCCCCTAAGCTGTTAAATTTGAGGTTTTCAAAAATCCTTTACTAGCAGATGCCTACGTCATAATTGTTATCTATATGCCATCTTTCGCCCCGATCCGTCCAGTGAGGTGAGCTGTGCGTTAATAGATCAGTCAGTCAGTCGGTCACCTTTTCCTATTATATATTTAGATATTAAGATTAGATTTTCGACGATATAAACACATCACTGTATAATATTATACATTCATACGTACATATTAAATTATCATGCTATACCTATGCTTACAGGTAGGCGGATTATACATACCTACCAGCTATGCTAATTATAAAAATTAATAATCCGTAACATGTATACTAAGGTCACAGAACTACGACGTAGATAAATTATTGGCACTGTATTTTGATCAAATTAGCGGGTCAATGAACGCGGAATGACCTAACCAGTAACCACCAGGATATCTAGCTTTACGAGATCTTTCGCACGCGTAATCGAGCAAGTCATCATAATGATTCAATACCATTGAAACGTAAAAATTCTTTTTACAAAACCGACTTCAAACGCCACTACAAAGTATATCTATTGTGCCCATAAAATTTAAAGAGTGGTATAAAAAGTGCCCATGTCACTTTCCCGGTCCCCAACTCAAATCACCGAGCCGAGCCGTTGCTCTGTTGCGGCGTGATTGAAGAACAAACCAACCAACAAACAAAAAAACAGCGCCCCCGCGGGATTTTTAAAACCTAACTCCTCGTGGACGAAGTCGTGGGCAAAAGATAGTGCTGTTACATAACTTATAATAATACTGTGAGGCAAAATGAATAATATAATAACAGGTATTAGATATCACTCAGTTATCAGCCGCCCCCTCATATTTTTCTAATAGACTAGACTAGCCTAGACTTGAGAGCCAGCAGATTTAGATCACGTTAAAGAATAATAAGTTTTGACGACCTACTCATTCTAAGTATTATCATTTATCATTAACTAGGAAGGTAACTTAAGTAAGTACATAAATAGTAAATAGGTACTTACTATAAACTTTTTATTAATAATGAATAACCTTAATCCACGCGGACGAAGTCGCGGGCATAATCTAGTATCAAATATTCATTCATATTATGATAGATATAGATATGCGACTCTATGTGATTAATACAATCACATCGTTATCATAAGTATCTAAACAAAAAACAGTACCTACTTAAATAAATTAAAAAAGAGAAAAAAGTCTCTCGAACAAAACCATAGCGTTACCATTGTTGCAAATTGAAATCGAGATCTATTCGAGATGTGTCCCTTTTTCTTTCGACATATTAAATTGTTTAAATGAAAAACGAACTTGTTATTCTTGTATTAGGTTTTAGACTGAATTTTTTAATGTAAAAAAAGGAAAAAAAATTCTTAAGTTCGAATTACGAAATCGAAATTGGGTGTCGTTCATCGTAAAAAGCTCAAGTAAAAGTCCCGTCCAGCGAAACAGCGCTTTCATTTTTACTCGTCCTCGCAACTCGCGAGTCGCATCTATTCAGGTTTGGGCGTCACTTTTTCTTTCGTTGCAGCTAGATGCCGATTCGCCTTGACCTTCAGCGATCGGTCGCGGCGGCCGTTCACCCCCACTCCGCGAGCCTTCCGCAAATTGTGCCCGTTCCTTCAAATTGCTATTTTGTTGACTAGTGTTCAACGATATTGCTCGAACTACTAGCTAGTACGTAGTAGGTACCTACTTACCTATGAAGCTTAATTTTACGTGAAGGTTACGAGAACGATATTTTTGTTTAGTTTAGAAATTCGAGTTCAAGATAGGTACAATCAAATTTCAGATTTTAAAATTTATTTGCTTAGTATATTATTATATTTTTTAAACATTTTATATTCTTACCAAGTGCAGATTGAACTGTGAGACTATTTTAACATTAATATTAAGTTCTCAGAAGGGATCTATTTTTAACTTGGACAAAAAAAATTGGAATTTCATAAAAGTAAATTCTCTTTTCTTGTTACGAAAAATAAATCTAAGTATTTTATAAACAATCAGATGTTGTGCAATACGCAAAATCTATTTAAAAACGCGATAATAAAAGAGTAAAACCTGGTAAGCGGTAATTCAAAAATGACATAAAATCAGGTATTCGCAAGTACTGACGCATATTAATTTCACTGTTTGGTAATATGAGGAGTATGAATTCAGTAAACAGAAGGAAATGGTTTCAAATGAGATGGAACCGTGTGCCTGGTGTCGTCGGACACGTCTTGAAGGGGCGCCTCGCGAGCCGTGACGCCGTTCGTTTCCGTTCACCGGGACACACTGCCTAAAAGTGTGTACAACTTGCTACAGGACGCGTCTTTGTACTTTTCACGGCTTTACTCTATATTCTCTAAATCAGCGTGTAGTAAACGTGGCTTAGTTTAGCATTTCGCAGAAGTGAAAACCAAGGATTTCTGTTGTTTTGTTGATTTTTAAAATCTATCGTAACTTTTTCTTGATTTACAAATTTGATTTTTTTCCTTTATTACTATGGTTTAACACTAAAACCATCAATTTCCTATTGTACTTGAGTTTCCATGTCAATTACAGTGGTGTACTGTTCTCACGACAGATAACATTTTGTTGAAATAACACACAGTGACATTTTGACCGCATGAAATGCACGCTACTGCGATGAATGTCTATCGGGGTATCGACCTACCCCAACTCCATAAATACTTCGATTACAAAGTAAATGTTCGTCCATCATTGCGCGTCATTGTCGACGACACTGAGATGCCTTGTTAAACATACGAGCACTTGAATTATCGTGCGTTAACGGCGCACACATGAATGGTACATACAACATGCGAGCGTACGCGATTCATTCAATTTGTTTACTCGACGAGCGCCGCCGCGACGCCCCGGTCAAGGGCGTCATCCATCGCCCGCTCCAAACCCTTCCGAATTATCACTGAACTAACTTGTGTAGCTATGATATCAGTAATGTGTAATTTTGTCGCTTACAAAGTTTTTATGCATGTTTGTTACAATTTGGTTCCTAAAAATTTCTTTTGAAATTACTATGGGATGTCACTTGAAAATACTGTTTTGTAATGGGCGTAATTAATGACTTTCAATATCATTATTTTTAAACTACAAAAACTGCTAAAAATAGGCATGATAATGTTGAATGGTTATTTGCTATAAATTGTTAATCTTGGGTAAAGAGCGTGACTTCTGAAGACGTGGATCGAATTCGCTCCGGACTAACCGAGCATAGAAGATTTTATTTAAATGTTAATGGTAATTAATAAGTTTACGGCGGCGACGATAAAGGCCACATGCTGCCACCACGTGGTGCCCAAGACCTTCGCGCGGACCACCAACTCTTAGGTCATTTACTCCAATTACGTAACACTCGTGTAACAACTCGCTATATAATCGGCGGAATTTTTATTGACTAATTATTCGCCATTTTTTATAAGCGGTGAAGTCAGCGGATATCGCTAAATATTCAAGCAGTGTATCATTCGAGGCTAACAATAACGTACAAAAAATCCGAACATCGGAATTATCTCACGTCGATATCTAATGGCCTCAAATAACAAACTCTGGCACGGGCTCGGATGAACAAAGTCGGGGCGGGAGGCTGTGTGATCACGAGAAATGGCTCAGCTTGTGTATATCGGAGGCTCAGAGGCTGTGCGGGATGCATCCACATTCCACGACGATGACTCGTCCCGCCGGACCTCCATTGTGACTTTTTCTTTCGACGTCGCGTGGAAACACATAAGTAATTTAGATTTTACTACACTCATACTCGATCCGCTCAAACGAGGATAAGTGAGTTGTCGAGCGGTCGTCGCGAGTCAGTATGGAGTCAACGCCCAGACGGATTAAAGGGCCGATTAACGAGCACAGTTTAATTTATAACCGGAATAATAAAAGCTCACGGAAGGTTCGCCGCCGCGCACGCCTCTCGCTAGCTCATAAGTCATAACTGAAATGTCAACAGAACGTGTAGTCGGCTCCGAGTGCCATAGACAGCTTTTTTCACTTTTTAAGTCTCCGATTGACCAGAACCGCTTCAGTTATATCCCCAAAGAAATGTCGCTTTCCAGCTTATTTGCATGCCTTCTTCGAATCAACTTTCGGTTTCGCACAAACGCTGTTGCTGATATTAAGCAGACCGATAATATGTATATCAGAGTCCGCGCCGAAACCTGTCTGTCCAGTCGAAAACTGTAATTATGTTAACAAGGTGTAGGCCACGTGGCTATTTTTAAAATTGACCAGTAAAATGTATGTAAATCATACTATGTATTCATTGCTTACGGAAAAGCACTTTTTATTTGAATAAACTTTTGTAAACGCTTTCGAGTCGTTAAGTCTACCACATGTTCGGATGCCCATCCTACCACGAAGAACTAGTAAAATACTTGGCAACTGCTCTTTACAAAAATTACAATTGGACAGTATAATAATCGTACTAAGTCGCGAGGCTGACTTTTATACTTGTTTGCATCTGCTTGATAAGCACGATAAAGTTATCGAGACCGGAAAACTTGGTGAGATTTGCTGGTGAGGCGGTGAGGCGGGCGGCACCACGGGAGCGTGACTGATAAGGAGGTTACACAACGGGCTGTGGCAGCCAAGGTCGCGGCAGATGTGGGAAGCACAGGCGCGTCGTTCACGGCTTATCTGGAGGAATGTTTGCCGAGCTCAAATAAGCAGCTTCGAGCACGGATCGGCCGCGCGCCGCGCGCCTCCGCCTCATGTTTATTAGGTGTGAACGCACTCGGCGGCGCCGTGAGAACTACACTACTACGTATTAGGAACGATTGCGCGATAACCAGACACGTGGTTATCGTAGTTTGCAGAACAATGCGTCTATTACGTCGTATCATATCTAATAGTATGGAACCTTGTAACGGCCTGATAATTTTCAGCTGCTGAGCGAATTTATTCACTTTCATTGGATCTAGCTTCTTCACTTCGATTTTGCCCACAGACTTCCACTGTGCACAATGCACAATGTACATAGTTCTTTGTAAGGATCACCACAAAAATCTCGTTCTGCTTGTGTTCAGAGAAGAATTCGTGGGCTATGGGATCCCAATGAATTGGGTAAAGGTAGTTCAGGGTTTCTACTTCCTTCATTATCAGACTTATAATTTTTTTTAAATCTTCTTAACCTTAGAGCATTTCTCAACTCATTGCAGAAGATATCCTAGACATTCAGCATACAATAAAATGATGTCTATTGAAAGCAATTTAGTTGCAAAACTGTGTCATGTATTAAGATTTTAATGCGCTAAGTGAGATGTACTCGGGAGAGCGGCCGATTAAAAGTTCACGCGTTCTCGGCAGGAGGCCGAGAGGACGCGCCGGCTAACATTCCGAAACCGATATCATTTATTTTTAATTATGCCAATGAACGTTCGAGAGGTTTACCTTCGATCGTGGTTAAAGCCTACGTTTCCTGATCGGACCTCATTATTCATAGGCGAATATTTGTATATGTGACAGCCGATAAGTCGCGGGTGGACGCTGACAAAGCGAAAATCATTCGCAAGAGAAACGCGGTCACAGGCAGTGGGTCAGTGTACTCGCCGGGAGCGCGCCTCCGCCGGCATCCCTGCCCCGAAGGCCGCCATTCATAATTAAAATGACATCAACCGCGTGGGAACATATAAATGCCAAATTGAACAACCGGTCAGACGGGTGTAGATATTTAATTATGAGATTCTTGATTGATATTAGCGAAGCACATTCGCCTATACTGTTAATAATAATCAACGAAACTGAAAGCCGCGGGGGTAGCAGCAGCAAAAAGACGAGCGTTCAGACGATCACGATGCGTCAGCGCAATGCACTTCTCCCGTCCCTGTCGTCTGCGACGCACTGGTCTCTCTATAGTTATCCTTTTCACCTATAAGGCGAATGAGACTTTCGTTTCTGTTGTCTCGTTCTTGCCTGATCACACTTTGTTTGAGGAAGTGCGTATCGAGCTTACGGGATCGCTCTATAACTGGCCACTTTGCATCGCATACCGATTGGATTAAGAGTCGAAGGTATAGTCATTGAAGGGAATCAATCGTCCGTAGGTGCGCGTGTGGCCGCGACATTTCCCCCATAACAATGAGTGATAGTGCAGCCGTCTCTTTCGCGTCGGACCTTGCCGTGCTGTTGCTCCGGCCAAGTTCAATATCCCAGACCTTGGGCCGATCGAGAGTGGGTACCCGCAATGGGCAGTTGAAACTAGTTGCCCATACCTACCTATAACCTGCAATAATTTATAATTTTGCCTCTATATTGAGCAACGCAATGAAACAATTACTATACGATGAACTCTATCGTGTGACCGAAGGGGAAATGGATTATAATATTATTCGATCGTGTCTTTGTCGAGCCGCGCGCTGGGGCCACCGTCACGTTTGGACATAAACGACTCAACATAAAAATTGGTTGTTTACGGTTTCACTACTGAGAAAACTAATGAAGCTTCGGCGGTCGGCGCCGTGCTAGCACCCACCTCAGTCAGATATACGAGCGGCCAATTAGATGTCGGGCGCATTGCTAAAATATAAATATTAGTAGAACCGACAAAGGTTTTTAATCACCGATCTCGATGCGTTTTATTCCTTTTGCGGTCCGAAATTACAGGCTGCGAGTTCGCTCACCCCGCCAACGCCGCGCTTAGGGCAACTATGCCCTCATGGATCGTGTGAAAAATTACCTGTGATTTGCTTTTATTTTGCGTTATAAGTGGAATTCGATATGTATAATTTTTGCATCCGGTCGAATACATTTAAAGCTGCGGCACACGCACACGCATTAACGCGAATTAGATTCCGGGAATCCGAGATCGACGGCCTGATCGTTCGGTGTCTCCATTGCGCGCAAATAGGATGTTCGTAAAAAAAAAAATGAAAACGAAAGCGACGTGCGGAGCGCGGGCGAGTTGTGAGCGAGTCGGCGAGCGCATCTCACTGCGCCAAGGTTACGTAGTAGGGGCGGCGACCGGCGCGAAGCGGCGAGACTGGTGTGACGTCACGGGCGCCGGAAACGTTTGTCCGCCTCATAGTTACGGTTACATTTTGAGTTTAGAAGAAAGTGTTCCATTCCGCGTGGGCTAGGTCAGTTGCTGCACTGGATGTAATCGTTATAACTTCTTACGATTCATAATCGCCTGGTGCGAGCGATTTCGAAATCGAAAATGATGATGATCATTTATTTACGGATGGCGTTTCGAATGTTTATAGGGACAACAAAAGATACGATTTTCTGCGAACCGTGGTATTGGCCTACAAGAAAGCAGGCGGCCTCGCCAAGTCAGATATTCGCCAGATAAACATATTAATTGCCGACGACAATGTGTGTGCGAACACTAAATCACATTCATTTTTACTTTACTTCATATAATCGAACTTACTGGATTCACGGAGAGTATAGATGAGTGTGCTCGTATAGTCGCGCGAGTCGTCTACTCGGAACGAATTCTCGCAATTGTGGTGATATTTACCTGAGAACAAATAAAAACAAAACATTAATAACTACATCGCAACTATAAACCCATTCAAGTAACATTTTTAGTGCGCAGACGCAATAAAATAAATGTAAACGACAATCTCGGGACAACTTTTTTCATCAGAAAATAAACAATCGACGATTATTATCGATTTTACTTGTAGCTATAATGAGGACTCGATTATAAGGTTATAATAATAACAAAACATAAAATACAAGAGAAATTCTTTATTAACTTTAAATAAGATAAATGTTTGGAGTTGAATTAACCAATACGTACGTACGTTTGTATGTGCAATATTAACGACATTATTATTGAATGAATGAATGGATCCACTTTTATTTTACACTACATAACACAAAGTTTTAAAAAGAAGGATGAATCTATTCTAATAAAACGACTTATCCTGAACTCCTGACGAACTGACTGATCTATCAACGCACAACCGAAAACACTGGAGTTAGAAGCTTTTTTTGACAGTAGGTTATTTTTATGATGTAATAGGCACCCACTAAGGAAAGAGTTTTTGTAGGGGATAAAAGTTTGTAAAAATTAGTATTTGGTTAATAAGAAATACGTGTAAATTCGACTTCACCTATTTTCAAAAATTCCACTCGACGCAAAGCCGGGGTGGATCATCTAGTTATTCTAATAAGCCAATAGATATAGTATAGTACTCTATCTAGAGTTACACAGATAAACAATAATGTAGTCGATGTGTTGTTTGTGTTTATTTACTAAGACTGATTACAATCCCTCGTCCTAAACTAAAAAATGTCATAAATGTGGTAAACATCCGCGCAATACATCCGAACATGGAGATGTTTGTTGAATCTCGCGGTTGGGGCTGACGCGGGTACTTGACGAACAATCAAAATGGAGACGTCTGGAATTTGATTGGAACGACCAATTCCAGCAATTGGAATCATTTTGCTTATGTACAGATTTGTGATTCGATTCTTTTTGGATGGTTTCTAAAAAATCTGTTGATAATAAGCCCAGAAGTCTTACAGTAATGCTTACTAAGCAATAAGCAATAAGCATTGCTTAGTAGGTATCCTTTTTAATACGTAGGTACTATAAATGCGAATATGTTTGTTTTATGGTATGATCTTCAATTCGACGGTCCCTACGTACATAAAGACATGTCAAAAACCGAGGTTTACAGGAGAGCGTTATTTATGTTCAAACCGCTCTAGAAATAATTCTATGTACAATTATAATTATTATTTTTCTATAATGTTTTATTAGCTTTAGGAACTTTATAATGGTATTTCTACATATTTTCTTTTTTTATATTTTCTTGGAAAAACTGATAGATGACTGTTTCTACGCTGATATTAAAATAAAAGCATGTCAGACATGTCTATGATACCTTTTTATACGCAGGAAAGAAGAAAACAGTTAATAAAATGTAATTTAAATAAAATGATTTATTAAAACGTAGAATTATGTTATAGTTTTCAAACGGATATGTTAAACATTCTAAGATCGCCACCCATGGATATAAAAAATACATCAATGAAGACATATCGCTTTATACGCGGTTTCATTCATTCGGGGTAGGACTATATTTCTTGTAATGTAAATAAAGACATGTCCTTAAATAAAATAATCAGGATTGTGTTTTATTAATTAAACAAGGTTTATAATTGAAAATAATTTATTGTAAATGAAAATAAATTTAATTAAATTTCAAAATTCTGCTGACCGTCTCATTGAAATTAGTCCACATTATGCACTTTGCATCTTAAAATTCTGTCTTTTCGTCCCAAAATTTACGTATGTGCTCCGTTGCTGCTCCTTTTGGAATCACCCAGATCTTTTGACACAAGTAGATGACTTAATCAAAATTAGCTTAGAATCAATTCTTAATATGCAGCTGAACGAGCAATCTTGGTCCCAAGCATCCCTACCCATCCGTTATGGTGGTTTAGGGATTCGCAAAATTTCCAGTGTCGCTTTACCAGCCTTCCTATCTTCTGTCCATAGTTCAGCAAATCTCATTAAAATCTCAGTAAAATTTTAAGGGCATCCCCTTCAAACTTTGAGATTGCTGGCTTGGAAGAAGCTAGAAACGCTTTCTTAATTGCATGCCCAGGTCAAAATTTTCCAGTTTCTCCAAATTCACAAAGGAGCTGGGACGACATAAACTGTAAATTGACGTATAATAATCTTTTGAGCCGTAGTACAGGTTCGGCGCGTGCTAGGCTTTTGGCAGTGGGTGCACATGAGGCCGGCTACTGGCTTCACGCGTACCCTTCGTCCAATACAGGAACATTTCTTGTGCCTGACACGCTCCGAATCACAACCTGTCTACGCCTTGGGGTTCCGGTCTGCGCTCCGCATAAATGTCCCTGTGGCAGTGATGTCGACAAGCTAGGACTTCACGGACTGTCATGCCAAAAAAGTGCAGGCCGCTTCTCGAACGTGCCGCACTTAACGATATCATACGCCGGTCCCTTGCCACCGTCAACGTGCCAAGTCTACTTGAGCCGACTGGTATTGCAAGAGACGATGGCAAGAGACCGGACGGTATGAGTTTGATTCCATGGAAGATGGGTCGGGTGCTGGTATGGGATGCAACCTGTTCAGACACGCTGGCCCCTTCCCATCTACATGGAACCAACAACAGAGTTGGTGCGGCTTGTGAAGCGGCTGAAAAAACGTAAGCATGCAAATACAGGGGTCTAGGCACCGAATATGATTTTGTCCCATTCGGTGTCGAGACCCTTGGTCCGTGGGGTCCTAGCGCTATAAGACTTTTTAAAGAAATATCAAAAAGGTTAGTCAACGTCACAGGTGACCGAAGAGCTGGCAGCTACCTCGGACAACGAATTAGTCTCGCTATCCAAAAGGGGAACGCTGCCAGTATCTTCGGAACGTTGCCTAAAGGGACTCCTTTTAATAATTTATTTTTTATTATATTAATATTCTAAACAATATCGTACTTGTAGTCTCATTGAAGCAGGAACTAAACATTAAAAATCACAGTTTTCTAAGATTAGAGAGTATTGTTGCAGGTCTTATGAATACTTATAACTAAAAAACACACCACTGAATCTATTTAAACTGTATCAAAACATTAATATGTCACCACGCGAACAAGCATCGACCCGTCTTATTGGGGAACTCCCGCCGTAAATGACGTTATGTCAGACAAGGCACCGAGTGGCGCGCATTTTAAAACACCGTACAAAACGATACGTATAGATATCCGCATCTACGACACTTATTCGTTGTAAATATAATACTTGTTCTCATATACGATTTGTAAATGACGTTAAATACGTAATATTAAAAAAAGAAAAATATACAGGTATGTGCATATGGAAAATCTAAAGCCAATTGTGCAATAAAAAAAAATGCCATTTTCGACATGTCTTTATGTACGTAGGGACCGTCGAATTATGCAGCAACGTAGCAACGGATCGATGTGATTTTTTGGCATGAATGTAGTTGAGGACTTGGAGAGTGACGTAAGCTACTTTTTATCCCGAAAAAAAAAAGAAATCCCAGAAATGTTAGTTAGTAATAAAAGAATGTATATTTCTGAATTTTCAACTAGCATGAATTACATATATTAATTGCACATTTTATACGAGATATTGAAGATTTTTTGAAAGTCGGCTTTTAGCTCTCCGCTCTTCCCTACCTAATATGGTAAAATAACTGCAGTAGGTAGGCAGATAAACGTTATGAATAATAAAGAAGAGCACCACTGAGAATGATGAATATTGAACAAGGGAAAGGGATGCGTCAGCATCGCTGCATTATGAAGAGTGAAGACGTCGTAAAAAATTACGGTCTGTTCATAATAATATTGTTGAGTGACAAACTCTACTTGGTTTGGTTATTACGTCTGGTGTTCCGGAGTACGAATTCTAACAGAACTGGCGACTTGGTTATTACAATGCAAGAGCAAAATAATCTTAAAAAAAAGACGCGTGGCACTCGGGGACTGCCGCGGTAAAGCTATTGCATAGCATTCTTTATCGACGCCATCTAGCGGCTCACCGTAGAGGAGTCCCGTGTCAGGTTATTTTCATTACGGAATTTCTGGATTCGGTCTCCACGCTGGCCCACGATAGAAGCTATGCAATAGCTTAAAAAACAAGAGATTAAATAATAATAGGAAAAAAGTACTCATATATAAGTACAAACACCTGGAAGTTTCGTAGGATTTAGTTAACAAAATTGATAAACAACAAAGTGTATAATAAAACGGATGATATTATCATCAAGACAGTTGTTTTGCTATTCCTAAGCAAAATCATCTTAAAGAGAGCCTTACAAACATTTGTAAGAGAAAAATCTTATTAGAATAAGCTACTAAAATGGTATGAATGTACCTACTATGTAGAAAGGATTGTTAAAAGTCCATCTATCGCTACACAAAAGTAAAATATTTAAATACAGATTGTATTGGTGTCTAGATACAGGATCAGGCCATTACAATTGACTCTATGAAGGATCTCTTCCATCCAACTTTTGAGCTAAGAATTACATTGAGCTACCAAAACGAACGCGTTGAATTAGTACAAAGGCTCAACACAAAGGTGTTGAACATAAATAAATGGTCATATAAAAGTGGGCACGACATGTTTTAATACGCGCCTCAACCGGCCGGGTTTCCGATAGGCCTGTGACGCAGACACGCGTATGCCGAATACTAAGTGACTCACAGACATTGATACATTTTCTACGAAGCCCTACTATCCTACTAAATCTATACTCATATTATAAAGCTGAAGAGTTTGTTTGTTTGAACGCGCTAATCTCAGGAACTACTGGTTCGAATTGAAAAATTCTTTTTGTGTTGGATAGTCCATTCATCGAGAAAGGCTTTAGGCTATAGAACATCACGCTGATCATAATAACAGAAATTGATGCGGACGAAATCGCAGGCAACAGCTAGTATTATTATAAATGCGAAAGTTTGGATGTATGGATGGTTGGGAGGGTGGGTGGATGAATGGATGGATGGATGGATGGATGGATGGATGGATGGACGGATGGACGGATGTTTGTTATTTAATCAAGCCACAACGACTGAATCGAGTTGGCTGAAATTTAGCACAGAGATTATACACATAGGCTACTTTATATCCCGAAAGAGGATTCCCACGGGGTTCAAAAACCTCAATCCACGCGAACGAAGTCGCGGGCGTCAGCTAGACAACAAGCAAAGACTTGCGTTTAACAAGTCTTTGCTTGTTGGTTTGTTCTTCAATCGCGCAGAAGCTGAAGACGGATCGACGTGATTTTTTGTATTGGTTAGATGTAGTTGAACACTTGGAGCGTGACATAGCCGAAATAAAAGTTGTATGATGATGATTTTTTTTAAACTAAAGCCACTTTGACGAAGTCGTAGGCATCAAAGAAATGTGGTATTTTACTTTCCCTCAAGAAAAAATTTTGTTCGAGGTACGAATTATTCACGTGAAGGAATTCCCTCAAATTACCATCCTTGCCGCGTAAAACTGATAGTAAAAGGAACTGTGTATCTATGGTTTTTTTCGTATCAATGTTCACGATACGCTCGGATTAAACTATAGGCACTGTAGGCCTCATGCTAGAACATTCTATTAATATTTTAAACGGGCGTAGTTTCAATGCCAATCATGTAAACGTCTTTAGTATAGAATTTTAGATAGGCAGTAATTTGGTTATGTCAATAGATTTGACTACCTATTCAATGTCTGTTACTATGGGATCTTTGAGATTCGTTAAGGCATTATGATTTTTTTAAATGTTTAGCATTCAGGTCTCAAAAAGATCTCGTCTCCCATTATATTTTTCACAGTGTTGAATGTCTACAAACAATACTAAAATAATTTTAGATAGATAGATAATTTTTTTTATTTTTCCACGAAACATTAGGTAGGTATGTTTGTATAATATGCTTACAAAGTAAGTAAATCTAAAAATTCCTTACAAAAACAATAACAACAAAAAATACTATAATCAATATCATTAATTTCTGAGTTCCAAAATACAATACAATTATTGTCAAGTTTTGTTTACAAGTATATTATGTGCCAGAAAATCATTCTATCCCTTTGAGTACACTGATCCTGACTGACCGACTGCTTTTCTCTTTATTACGAGTTATTAATGGAACCCCTTTACTTTTACCAAAGCCTTAATCTGTTGTTTTAAAAAAAAAACAACAGATTAAGGCTTTAGGAACTAAAAGGACTGTAACAGTTTTTAATGTTAATAAATAAAAAGCCTAATGCCCGTCTTCTATCAAAAAAATCATACCTAAAACATCCCCTAAGTGGGAGGCTCTTTACGTAGGTAGCCCCTAAATACAATACCCTACCCAGTGACATTTTCAACTTTAATTATTCCCTAAAGGCTCGTGAAAATGAAATTGACAGAAAGCTTTACCTAACTTATCTTAGGTATCCCGCAAAATTTAGGGAACGTAGGTGAAACAGGGCATAAGACCCACGATGAGCGTTTAGACTTAAGATGTTACCGAATAAAGTTTATTAACGTGTATCACATGTAATTAGCACAAAATCACGTACGATAATTGGCCGCTTTTAAATAGTTTTTGCTCCGATAAAAGGGAGTGAGCCTCCAAAAACGAGTCGAAAAGTATAAATTAATCGAAATGATCGAGTTGCTCGGACTAGATATTTTTTATATAGCCAAATTGATATATAATTTGTACGAGCAAATATGGTTAGTACATATAAACAAATAACAATAAGTGCACTGATGTAAGAAATATTGGACAAAAAAATATTTAGGTAAATGTTTTAATAAACCTATGTAAGACATTGTTTCACCGTTTCAGAAATGGCAGCTTGTTACTTCGTTAACCCTACAGTTTCATCTCGATTGAAGAATTGGATGGTCAAACATTCATTACATCTCACTCAATGAATTCGGCGAGTGTCGGCCACTCTGAAAACGCTATACAAGAACGTTAGGCCAACATGCTATACCTTTTGAAACAGAAAAGCCCTAACTAATTATGTCGACAAGCGTGCTGCCTGGACAGACATCAGGAAACATTATTTTCACACGAACCGTTTAAACTTTTAATAATATGTGATAAAAAGTAATGAACAAATTCTGGTTAGGTGTCATTATCGTTCGCAGGGATTTAATTCAGCGTACGCGTGCAGTAAAATTAAAAACGCGTAAAGGCCTCGGTGGGCCCGAGTCCTGCCAACTTCAATTAGATTTCGCGAAAGGCGAACAATAAGAAATAAAATCTGCTCTTTTACGATCGCTCTGTCAGCCGTCGGTCAGCCGAGATGGTCGTAAAATCGGGAATGCAACGGGGCCGATGGGGCCAAAAGACCAAAAAGTGATCGATCGAATTGTGCGTTCGCGAAACTCTTAAATTTGACGGGGTAGTTTATTACTCAAGATGTGGGTCATGAGCGTTCAACGCCGCGGCTTCGGCTCGATTGTTGTCGAGACGAAGAGACGCCAGGATTTGTCTCAAACAGAGGATAGCTGATAAGTTTTCCTAATCGCGCGATTTGCGTGGGAAACCGCGCGCGGCATTTATAATAGAAGGATATTATATATGCGTACGGCTCCTCTGCCGGATCGATTCAGTGCAAATTTTGATTTGGAAACATCGAATTCACAGGCGTCCGCCGCACGAGAATACTCGCGGAATGCAAAACGGAATCTGGCTCGCTCTTTGTTGCGGATTCCCAGACGTCGGCGACGGCGAGAGGTAAAAAGCGGTCTCGGCCCGCCTTATAAATTATGAACTCCAGTTCGGTTATTAGTCGCCGAAATGACAACGTGCTGCGTCGAATGTAACGCCGCTTTACCGTTACGGGACCCTCTAAAACGTACAAAGAGTCGAAGGGCGATAGGGTCGCGTATCCAGTTTCGTGGGGCTCCGTTTTCTTGCTCTTTCGATTTAAATTCGAGGTCGTTTGGGAACTCGTTAGTTGCGACTGAAAAAAGTTCGGTTATAATAAGTTATAAGGCGATCAAACAAAGGTTTATTATAATTTATAATAAACACAAATAAACCGCTCCGGTATAAACACGTGTAGGGACTGCTTAAAATTAACGAGGGTAAATAAGTAATCGCGATTTAACCTATAAGATGATGGCAAGATTCGCAGCCTATTAATATCGAATGCAGTAACATTATTGTCATTGAGTGACATATTGAACCGCCCGGAAGGCAATAAGTCAACGACTCTCCGATGACATGAATGGAGCCCCTTGAGCCCCTGCAATTATTATATTAACCATCGACATTACGTAAACATTATTAATACATTATTTATTTTTTATTAATAATATTCTTTATATGAAACGGCGGCCATTAATTTTATGTCAATTCTTTATTTGATATCATCTGAGTTTCCAAGCTCCGCCTTGGGATTTCCAATTGTTATTCAGAAGCACTTTGGACGATTAAAATATAAAATGTCCAATATTATCAATGTTCAGAATGATATTGATCATTTATTATGAGTAAATTACACATTAAAATAAAGGATATGATTACATAACATAATTTTTTTTCAGTTTTCTCTTTCGATAAAAAAAATCTAGAAATCCCGGAGAAATCGGTTGCCATACATACTTACTACATAGAAAAAAAAGATAAAGGCCGAATTAAGTACCTCCTTCTTTTTTGGAAGTCGGTTAAAAACATTACAAAGACGAATTACCTATTTGTAGATAATAAGTATTGTTAAACGAACAGTCATGAGATAAAGTTTATTTCTAAGTGCATAAATAAGATAGGTCGCGTCCGACGCGTCATCAGGGTAGGTCCGGGACAAAAAAGTGTTTGCACCTCAAACATCCTCGGCTAATCCGTAACGTTATTGAAACATCAGAGATGATTGATGTGGTGCAATCAGGCGCCACGGCCAATTAATTCCAACATTGTTTTCGTTTATTCGACCGCCTAGAGGCCATAATCACCTAGTACCATTGTAAGCAAAATCAGCTTAAGAGTCCTTATGTATAAGCTCGAATTTGACCTCTAACGTGCGGTCAGGTTATAAATATCAGACCTTGATAATACGTTCAGTACCTACATAGTACATACACTTTATAGACTCCTGCACAATGAATTATTGAAGCACTTATCTTATTGGATATTATTACAACTCACAAGTGGAAATTAATAAATAAATGTTGGAAAATAAATAAAGTAGATTTATTTCTTGCAAGGTTTACTAACTTTTCTTAAAACTTTAAAAAAATAACTACTTGTAAATTCAAGTCGATGAAGAGCATAAAACCCCTTATTTAGGGCATTGTACCATTTACTTCCTTTTTTCTAACCTTCACTTTCTTTTCTTTACAGACGATTAAATTATTATTAAAAGCGACAGCATAAAAAAATCCAATTTGTTTTTTTTTTTGCTTTGCTCATGCCGTGCAAACGAACCATACCTACCAGGCCAACATGAGTGCAGAGGTTGTGAAATTGCGTGCGACCGCAAGACATCCGGCGGACAATGGCGCGCGCCGGACGAAAGCTCGCCGGATGCACGTAATGCGCGGATCGCGAGGTTATGTTTATTTCGCTTTAGGCTCGCCTGTGGCTTCATCTCGGGAAGTGATTGCGAAGTACAGGATGTGATTTCACTTCGCCAGAAACAATGAAAAATACTATGTAAACTAAAGCTTACCCTAATTATTTAGGTAAAACGGTTTAAGATTTGACGAACGAGAAGAATACATAGTGCAACCGAGACTTTCGTGGCATGAATATATTTTGTCTTTTTCTCCTTCTTCATCAACTGATAGACGTCTACTACAACGACGAAAACAGGCAGCTGTTAGGGAGAAGTGGAGATGCCACAACATCCAAGTGACAACCACGACCGCTCTGGCAAGAGCGAAACGACTGAGAATACTTCCAGGGCTAGCGAAAGGTCTCTTGCACGGACTTGCACAGGTCTCGGTCTTGCGTCGCCTATATCCAGCGGCTTTGTCAGATATCGTCGGTCCAGCTAGTGGGGGGTCTGCCAACACCGCTTTCCGGTGCGGGGTCGCCACTCCAGCATCTTGGGGTAATAAAGACCATCAAGCCATCAACGAACAACATGTAATGTAGTAATGGTATGTATGGATATTTGTCATGCCTGAGAAGTTTACGAGCCAAGGATTTCACACCTGCTTAACGCAACCCTAACGTCTATTGATACGAGGCCCGCATAGCCATGTAGGTGGTGTCAAATGAAGCGGTCTATCAGCCTCTACCGCAAACTAGGGAAGCCGTGGATGTGTGGGAGCCAGGATCTGGTTTGTCTATGCACTTGTCCAACTGATACGAAGTGATTTGTTTCTTGTTTTTGTGCTCCTGATAGGTACTTGTAACTTGGTCACTTATCTGGTATCCTATATCATTGGGGAGCGAATAAATAAACGAGAACGTCGTGTCGTTTAAAGGACAATAATGTGATTTATGTATATTTTGTATACGTAATATCAAAATATATAAAAGGTAAAGGTGACTGACTTATCTATTAATGACTAACGGATCGGGCTGGGCATACAGGAAGCTTACCTTATCTTACTTAGGCATCCACTAAGAAAGGGTTTTTGAAAATTCAACCCTTAAGGGGGTAGAATAGGGATTTGAAAAATCAAAATTAATGTGAGCTACGCCGCCGGCAAAAGCTAGTTAATAAAGAAGTTCTGTGACAGAAACTCAGACAAATAGACAGACAGACAAATGCAAATCCACCAAATTATCAGTAAGCAAACAGAGAGCTCACTTCGCTCGGTTAATAATATCGTCTTAGTTTCGGACATCGTTTTAAATATTTTTTAATGACTTCGTAAAGGGATCGATATATGTAATTATTTGGTTAGATATTAGCATCGGCAAGCTATTTATTAGACACGACCTCCAACACTACACGGAGCCTGATAGGTTAATTGCTGTGAACAGATTAGCTTTTGGCAGTTTTTTCGAAGTCCGAAACCTCCGTGCTCTTTATGATTCATAATTACAATGCTGAGAGGCAATCATCGACCCTGTCATTATACTGTACAAATAACTACTTATTTATTGTAATATACAATATTCATATAAAAACCGATACAATGTCTATCAGTTGGTTTACCCTATATCGTTAGAGGTTTATTGATTGGCAAATTGGTGCCGAAATTAAATAAAGGTGCGATGATTTATTACTAAATTTCGTCTGTAGGTTATACCTGACCACAGTCTAACGATCATATTACAGTCCAAAATTCAAAATTATAATGTGGGCCAATCTGTGACTCCTGTTCCGATCGAAAAGCAGATTTTTCAGAGAAGAGTTGGCAAGACACTGAGAAGGTGGTCATTTCAAAAGAGAAGCGTAACAATATAATGTAGCTTTATCCTCTCACTAATATTATAAAAGCGAAAGTTTTATGTGTGTGTGTGTTACTCCTTAACGCCACAACGAATGAAACGATTTGACTGGGAATGGAGATATCTCATACCCAGAATTAACACATAGGCTACATTTTATCCCGGAAAATTAAAGATTTCTCGAGGGAATTAAAACCTAAATCCACATGGACGAAGTCGCGGGCATCGGCTAGTCATCAATAAAGTAAATTGGTACTAACTTGGGGAAACGAACATTCCCAGTAGGTATAGATACTTGCCAGACTTTGCAGGGAAGCAGACCCTGTAGTCTAATTAATCACTTATTTAATGAGATCGAGTGCGTAATGTAAAATGACCGACCTAATAAATAATATGACATTAAAATTCTGTCATTCTCACGTCATTCCGCACCTTATTATAATTATTTGACAATTCTACATATTGACAGAAATCTTATCCAAATTTTTAAACATTACTTTTTAAGGACCGATTTCACCGTAAAATAAGTCTTATACGAGCGTAAGTTTGATATTTTGACAGATTTTCAATATAAAACTGTCAGAATACTCAAGACGTTGCTTGGTGAAACAGGCACTTAAACAATCTGTTATTCTGATGAGTGACTAACAGCCACAGTTTATTATTAAATTACATGGCGGCGACCAATCGCTTATATAATGTTTGGGCTGTCTATACTGTACATTAGCTACACAGTGTTCAGGTATAACCAAGGTATTACAACAAAAGAAGTTGGGTCAGTAATATTTGCGGTAACGTTAGATTAAGATTAATACCGATATATTTTTTGTTCGGTCCGAGTGAAGATTATGATTTGGGGTCATTACGAACCTCCATCAAACGGTTCACATGTGACCCCTGCACCGAAATGCAGTTATGACGCAACCAAGGAAAAAATGAGATTCTTAAAACTTTAACTCGGCAAAGTTAAGACCTTTTTACATCGGTGTTAGAGCAACTGTACATTATCGAAACAGCTACTTTGCAACAAATCGATTGCGACCACAGTTCGGATTGATATGCGTCCACTGTTCGACTTAGGCAATTTTTAAGTAGCGCCAACGTTGACTATCCGGGTTGAAAGGACCACAAGATAAGAGAAATATCCACCTACCTAGCGCCTATTATCAAGGTGTTTAGATATAACGATTCGTACCCACTTCTAATTGGGTACGTAGAACGCGCGTTCTACAATATTAAACGCTGAAAACAGCATTCGACACTACAGATAGACAAATCAATTATATTTATCTCTATAGTTATGTGCTTTTTCTTTTTGGTTTCATCGATGATTTTCGTGGCTTTTTGTCATGACTAGGTATTTATTTTAAAGCCTGAATAGTCCAGCGGTTAAAGGTGAGCACCGAAAACTGAAAGTTCGCAGGTTTGAACGTAGTCCGTTGCACTATTATCGTACCCACCACTAGCAAAAGCTTTCAGCATATTTGGAGGTAATGCGAGGATATAAGTCAACTTCAGCTTGGCTGAGATTCTTTTTAAAATTAAATAAAAATAATCTTTGTTTTTTAGTAAAGACAAACTTATCAAAGATAATATATAAAGCTGCCTCTAGGCAATAAAATCAAAAGGATGATCGCGGAGCTCGCGGCAAAAGTTCCTCATTATATTTTTTACCCTTCACAACAATCTAGCATACAGTCGTAGCACCTCCAGTGTTGCAAATGGCGATTGGCAACGGTGCTTAATACGGGCACATGTCGATCCCATCCATTTACTAGAAGCTGCAAAAACTCGCCTATATGTACAGTAGTTACCCGGCAGAAAATACACAAAGCCCCAGAATATCACTAATTTCCCTCTTATTATTTACTTTATTAATATTTTCTTAATTTATTTTATTTTATCTCTTTTATTTATTTTAAAAAATTGTGCAATATGTTCTCACAATAACCAGCAAACGATTTCATTTTTCTTTATTCATCTAGGATTAGATATATTATTTAACTTGGACTCCTACCCAAGTTAACTGATATAATCCTAGATCTCATCATTGATTGAGATCGAGTAGTCCTAGTCGATTGAGGACCTCATGCTCCTGCATGAAACCCTCAATCCACTAGGATTCACTGACTAGATCTATCAATGGATTGAATACTCTGTGGTTCACTGTGGTCATCCATCATTGCTCTGGGGTATGGGTTGAAACTAATCACGTTAATCCGAGAATTCGCGAACATCGATTTTAGAATTAATGTTAATTTCGTTTATAATAAATTTTCCAATTAATATTCGAACATCGCCGCATGCTCAAACAATAGATAGTGGCCATATTAAAATAATAAGATAATGATACGTCTGGGCTAATACGGCGAAACGGTCTGTTTTTGTTACCCCGCCGGTGTTGCCATGTCCGTCTGGCGTTTACTCCCGCCCAGTTTAACTAGTTCAAGGTTGGTTCGTGGATGGGAAGCTTTATTTTTTGCATAGGTCGTCTTTAGGTCGCAGGAGTTACCATGAACACTTTGGTGTAGATACCTATAGAAATTACGTTTCATTAATTTATGTTTCAAGTGCAGTTTATAAATAGGTACAAGAGCAAAGATATGGCACGTCGGGCGTAAAGCTACTACTACCACGTTTTCTGCGACTTTAAAGTAAGACGATAATTGTATCCGAGCTATATCCTATCCCTCTTTGAGTATAGGTAGGTACGCATATGTTGTAGCGAAAGTCTGAATATTCAGCCATTAACATATTATAATATCTACCCAATTTAGACAAAATGATTATTGAGAGTTGAGACAGAATTAATTAAATAATCTAGCTATAAGATATCTAAGAATCTAAGAATAGTTTGATTAAGTGATAAAACACTATTATAATATCTCTATTCACTTATGGAACGTTCTTTTTTTGTAACCCCGCCGGTGTTGCCATGTCTGGCTGATTAACTCCCGTCCGATTTAACTAGTTCAAGGTCGGTTCGTGAATGGCAAGCTTTATTTTTTGCGTTAGGTCGTCTTTAGGTCATCAAAGTCACCCATAGCCCGTAGCCGGCTCATACTCGCCATTGAATATGTTTGTTAGCGTTTGAATATGTTACGCCTGACAAAATACATATTTTTATATATATATCTTCTTTTGTTATTTACCTACTACATATATTATTAAAATAAATGTAAAAATTCTTTTTACAAAACCGACTACAAAGTATATCAATTGTGCCTGTAAAATTTGAAGATTTCCCTCAATTTCTCTAGGATCCCATCATCAGATTCTGACCTGATGACAATGGGACCGACCTGGGAAGTATACCTACCCTTTCAAAAAAAATAAAGAATTTCCTAATCTGTCCAGGTATCTTCGAATAATCGGGGAATATACATAAGAAAAGAAAAAAAAAGATTCCGACCAATTTAAGCCTCCTCCTTTTTTGGAAGTCGGTTTAAAAGTACCTACCTACCACTCCAGTTACAATGGTGTAACTGCTCAGATTTTTTATATCGTAACATATTACGACGACGAATGACATATCATTGGATAGATCGAAGAGTTAAAGCCATAGACAATTTAAATTGTGCTACCTTCACGTAGTCTGTTGCTACGATAAGGTGTATACGGAACTCTTTGGTCGTACTACCGACTCGTAGCACCAACTACGTGTTATTTTATCGTTTTCTCAAACCAATTAGGTTTAACGAAAAAAAAAAACATACCCTATTATTATTCGCTTAGACATTTTATTATAACAAATATAATAAACATGTGCGTCAATAAAAGACCCGATTTAAAATTAATTAGCTACTTATCATAATAACTTTGAGGCTGGGCCGAAAATGCACATTTAATTGTTGCAAAACACAACAAAAAGTTGTCTCGAATGACGAACACATTAAGTTATTTGGTAACAAAGTGCAATGCACTGGGAATTGACCGCTATAAGCCGGACGCACATTAGACTTGTGAACGTTTTTGCGGACTATACCCAAATCATCCCCTATGTAGGTGTCTTGAATAATGTCATTTTCAAGTTTAAGTGTTCCTTAAAATTGATGAAAGGAAGGTGTCAGTAAGGATTAGTAATGTAGATAAGCTGTAACATTTACGGAACGTTGCGTTGATGAATATAGCAGTATGAGAATGCATACACGAAATTGAGCGCTAGTCCTTTACTTTTATGTTTCATTTTACTTTGACGCTAATCTCATCGAATTCTTATACGATCAATCGAATTAAAACTTAGTCTTACCCTACTGATAGCACCACTCGCATTTTCAGTACTCGCGGCACAATTGTCAGTGCTAAAAAATTCTTTGCGGTCGGCACGATGTGATGTGCGATGCGCACAGGGCTGGCAGCACTGCAAAGGGTGACCAATATGCGTTCAATCGAACCGTAAACAATTATTCCAACGTAGCCACGTGACCGCTTGTTTGGTGCACTATAGGGTTGCCTAGCGTGTGCTTTTTTCAGGACTTTCCCAAATACGTATGGAATTACTTTTTAATTTTTTTTCAATGGTCAATTGAGCTCCCTAGTGCTTCTTTAAAAAGTTAAGAATATTACTTAAATGTGAAAAGATAAAAGTTTTTATACAAAAAATGTTACACATTCTTCATATATTCTCTGTTTCCATGTCTAAAGCAGATTGAATCAATAAAAAAAAGGGAAGACAATATAAGCAATTAAGCTATAATAGAACTTAACAGAATAACAATAGTTTTAAAATTTTAAAGTAATTAACATGAAAATTGTTAAAATAACTGTCCCATGTAAATGTAAGTATAATCACATTATAACAAAGTTTAATCATATTATAAAGACGAAAGTTTGTATGTGTGTGGGTGTCTATGTGTATATTTGTTACTCTTTCACGTCACTACGAATGAACTGATTTGACTGGGAATAGAGATACCTAGCTCATACGCAGGATTAAGACGAAGTCGCGGTCATTTTTTAGGAAGTAATTAATTAAATCGTTACAAATATTTCTGATGCTAACCCTAAACTACATGAGCTGTAAAGAATATTCGTCTGTAGTTTTAAATTAGTTTAAGGTTATTTCGATTATGGGTGGATCAGAAACGAATTACCGATTCGTTTGAAATGATAAATTATACGGATGACGCCATCTCACACATATAACGGACTAACGTCTGCACGCTTTCCTACACATAATTTGTATAAACGGCTTGACTAATAAAGCTCTGATGTTCTCTACACACGGTCAAGCTTGCCACCCAATCTGCATGACAGTTGAGCGAGAATGTTCTATCAAAGCCAAAGCTCTGATGTTTTCTTCACACACGGTCAAGCTTGCCACCCAATCTGTATGACAGATGAGCGGGAATGTTCTATCAAAGCCAAAAGCTCTGATATTCTCTACACACGGTCAAGCTTGCCACCCAATCTGCATGACAGTTGAGCGAGACTGTTCTATCAAAGTCAAAGTCATGTCAGGTCAGAAACGTGTCATTTATTTTTCACATTGAAGAACAAATAAGGTCAACACTATTTTCGAATAGATTGTGAGCCGTTTTTCAAAATTTATAGGATTTATTAAGAAACTACCTTTTGAGTACGGCTTCGCTCACGTTTCATTCGATTTTTAACCTTTTATTTTAGCCCCTTAAGGGTTGGATTTTCAAAAATTCTTTCTTCGCGGATGCCAACGTCATAATAGCTATCACTCATCAGTCAAAAATATGCCAAATTAAAGCCCGACTCGTCCAGTGGTTTGAGCTGCGATAGACCTTTTCTTTTTATATACATTTATATTTAGATTTAGATATCTACTTAATGTATTTTGACTGGTGGCGTTAACTTATCTCTAGGAAATTTGAGACGGCGAAATATCAGACTCGTAAGTGAAGTAGTCCTAAATTAAATCACGACTTTAGCAGTCCAAGTGTGTAATATTTGTTTTTTAATTGGCGGACTCAAAGAGCATAAAATCGACATTAAACTTGATCACAGGTGGACTGAGACCACCGCGACCGCGGCAATGTGACTTACAACTAACATTGCTAAAAAATAATAAAACAGGCCACCGGCGAGCTGTAAGTCATCCATGTGCATATATTAAGTTAATCTGTGTGAGGTATCAAAATATATGTCAACCGTTCGGCGACTTTGATCTTAATTAAAGTAGGTATAGGTAGGATCCGCAAACTCCCACTGGCTATTTGGCACGTAATTAAAAATCACTACAGCTCAATATATTGTGAAATAAAATGATAAGAAGAAATTATTTTTAACCCCCGACGGATAAAGAGGGGTGTTATAAGTTTGACGTATCTGTCTGTCTGTTCCCTCGTAGCTCCCTAACGAATGGACCGATCTTGATGCGGTTTTTTCTTTTTGAAATCTGGCGTGATCTAGATGTTACAAATTATGAAGATCTACTCAGGCTTTAAGATCATCAGCACATTTCTTAATTGATTAAAGGGTCTTTCAAACTTTCACTGGTGCGATTGATGTTTGGTGTTCTATTATTTCTGATAATTTCCAAGACATGGTAACCTTGAGCTCATGATGCAGTCTCAAGTAGTCTGCAGGATACCCAACTCCTCGGTAACTTACAGCAGATATAGTTTGTTTGGGCTTGGCCACATGGGAGGATGTTTTTCAATTTTTAATTTAAACACGTAGGTATATGTTTAATCTAAAGCTTCAATCAATATTACAGCTGTTTATATTATTAAAACGAAATTGTTGATAAAATAAGGTGCCCGAAAGAGGGTAATTTACAACTTTTTAATATGAGCCCAATTTAGGCACATTTATGCGTTAGGTACCTACTGTGGAACAATGAACCTTTTAAATATTTCAAGCTGACGAAATTTGTTACATTTTTTCGTTCCATATTCGTTTAGGCATGACGTTATTAGTTTTTCGTCTTAAAACGATAACATCTAAATGAATTAACGTTTTGTTCGAGTTCGAATTTTATGTGAAAATAAATGGCTTTAAGATACGCCGGCCGCGCCGAGTTCAAAAGCCGTGCTACTATGAACTTTACCGACAAATATATTCGGACCTATGATTTATGTTATGCTTCTCTCTGACTAAGGCACTAGGTTATATAAATGGGGTCATGACATATCGGGTTGTAATCGGATTTTCGAATAGCATGCAATTAATGGCACCCTGGGACATTATGTTTACCCTCATATTAACTAAAACAGCATCTGCTTTATGATTCTTTACATAAATTAATGTGTCACAATTACAATGATTAACTTAACTTTTGCATTACGTAACAGCCTAACATAAATAAGTACATACATTGCGGTTTTTAGTGGTTTTTAGCCTGAACTCTCAAGTCGAGGCTAAGTTATTTTATGTACTTATTTAAATTAAAAAAGAGATAGATTTTTAATTTATAAGCACTAATTAACTAATTGCGATCGATGACATTTGTGTTTTTATGGTCATTTAATCAAATCGAAATTAAAATATATTATTTTCGAATTTTGAAATGTAAAAAAGGAATTTCAAAAAAATAGTCTGTGCAAAACCGAAATCATGGAGCCCGTACAAAAGACGACAATTCCATGTAAAAAAATAATTTTCGCGTCGGCATTTTAAAGATCGACCGCCATACCTAAAATATCGATAGCATGTTTATTGCCATTGTGTGCTTTACGAAGTCCGTTCCCCTAAATTAAAAAGCGTGATTTATTGCGAGGTTTGTCGTCGGGCTCCTTAATTAAATGTTTTCTCAAATACCAAAAATGTAATTCATCTGCAATTTACATAAAATACGCAACTTATATTATTACAAGTTTTTGCCCGCCGCTTCGCTCTAAGTTCGATAATTTTAAAACCTTAGTGGAATTTTCAAAAATCCTTTCTTAGCGAATGCTACATCATAATAGCTGTCTGTATGCCAAACAGCCTGATCTGTTCAGTGGTGTGAGCTGTGCGTTGTTAGATCAGTCAGTCAGTATAGAATAATAGAATAGAAATATTTTTTATTCAAATAAACTTTTACAAGCACTTTTGAATCGTCAATGAATCTACCACCTTTACCTTTTATATGTACATACATATAAATTTATATATTTTTAATATATTTAGATTACCTGACTACGATCAAGCCAAGAGATTATGATATTAGCAGTCTATGTATGTTTTATGTATGAAGTATGAACACAGTAGAATCTGCTTACCGAACTGGTGGCAGACTACTGACATGTCATATTAAGCGCCACAAGCTGGAAATTAAATAATTCTGAATTTTGAAATTGTGATGGCGCTTGTGAGTGAGAATGCATACATTTTCCGTGTGAATAGTGTTCAGTGGCGTGTGACGTGGCAGCTGGCGGTTCCCTCCGGACCTCCGAGCTCCGGTGGTGCTTTAACCCCTCTTTTACCCCTAATTGCGGGGCACTCCCGCGCTGTGTCAACACTGATAAGCAGCACATAGTCATTAAAATACTGCTGTTTTAAGTTGATTAGAACAAATAATATGTAACATGATTTTTGACGCCCAAGCATAACCTTTCAGGTTTACGTTAACTGTGCGTTAATCTGTAAATTAAGTATATACGGAAAAAGGATGGACAATTTCTACGTCCCTTTCCCGTCTAAACTCTAACAACTGGTACATAAAGATTTACAAGTGTGAGTATGAGAGTGAAAAGTGCGTTTGAAAATCGACCGTATTTGTGAACCATTGAGCTGATTTCAAGTCGGTCAGAAGGTTTGCAAAGGAATTTTATTTTTGCTTTAATATCACAGAATTTTTCAAAGTAACACCTGCTTCTGACCAATTTTTGATTTCAACTTAACTTTTCACTTCATCCTTCCATTTCCGAACATCTAGATGATCACAAAAAAATGGAAATAACCTGACAGAACACCCATAAAACCATCGTTTTGATAAAAAAATACAGCTGACATACATATTTAAATACTTTAAAGATATAGATTCCTATGCAATAACTGTCAACTGGCTAATAAAACAGTGCAAAATCATCATTAAGTTTCAGGGAATATCTCGGAGACGACTAATTTGGCTCGTTACATAATTCGCAAGCTTAATTTTTGATGTTTTTACCATCAGTTCAGTTTACGATAATCTCGATTGGCTCTAAAGATTCAGTCAGACAAATCGCGTAATGATAGCGACTACATGGCGGTTTGTAGAAGAGTCAGGCTGACGCCGTCACGCGCTACAGTTGGACGTGTTACGTGCTTGATCACTGCACAAAATCATTGAACAAAAATCGAGGAGATTTTTGTTACTTCGCTGCAGTCATACATGTAACTTCCAGCCGTTCTACAGCAGTCATGCATCGCTGCATTATTGTAGGGTCTAAAGTAGAAGGTATTATTTGAATATTATTTCAAGATGTCATAAAATGATGACCTACTACTACTTACTCTAAGGTCGTGATTGTATGAAATGTCAACGCAATATTGAAATGATGATACTACTCTAAAGTTGGTTGTAAGTCCCCAGGGCTTTAGTAGGTATGCTAAAGCGCCTAACATCTCCGCCGGCGGTATTGGACGATTTTATTATAATTGGCAAAGCGGTCAGCGCTTCGGGGAAATTGTTTTTGTTTTCTTAATCCTTTATTTCAAGCATTTAGCCGATTTCGTTTTTGCTCCAGTATTGTTCGAGTGCGTCTTTGTTTGCGGCCATATTGTTTTTGATGTAAAGATTCTCCTCCTATTATAATGTACGACGTACGTGAGTGAAAGTAAATCCACTTTTAAAATGTTACTTCCGAGTCCTGTTTCCACACACTACCGTCAGTTTACATATTTTTGTGAAGTGTGTCAATCTATCCCCACAAAACTACAATTTGGAAAAAAAGGAGAAGGTTCTCAATTCATCGCTTTTATTTTTTATTATGTCGTCGTCGCCAACTCCTGGATATGGTCTCATGTAGAGACTTCCACATGCCGCGGTCTTGCACCGCTTGTATCGGCGCGATTCGTTTCATGGGGTCTGATTCTTCTCTGATTTCTTTAACCATTAGGTTATTAGGCGGTTTCCGGAACTTTGCGGAATCCTAAAAAGCTCAAATGCCCAATTTATTTGAGATCTGTAATGAAACTGCCGGCGGCGGTCGTGTGCCTTCGCATTCCGGAAAACTAATACGTCTGGAGATGAGATGATGCTTACAACGAAATGTTCCGTCGCAAGACATCGATGCAAACGACTTTCTTAGGTAGAGCGGCTAAAGTCATGCTCCCTTTCGCGTACTACTTTAAACTATTTCAAATAGTGGTATAAAAAACAGAATGGAGAATTTAATATCCAAATGAGAATGAATATGAAAGAAGTCAATTACTCGTCAAATGCTTATGACGTCACATTTCATACAAGCCGCCGAACAAAGCACACGTTTTGACGTTTGTTGTCGATTTTATTACCTGTTGACGACATTATCAGGATTGAAAATGTAGCTGATACTAATAAATAAAAGTTATAATTTGATGATGTGATGAAATGAAACGATAATAAGCAGTTAAATTAAAAAATAATAAATTAAGCGAAAATTATCCGATAAGTCACCTTTTCGGCTTATCCTATCTGTTACAAATAAACTAATCTTTGACCGTAAACGAAATATCCTGTCGCAAAAGGATCGATGTGGCTGATGCGTCGCGCCGGAGCCGATTCTTAGGACTATTACCAAGGAATGCTGCTCTACGGCTCTCGCTTTCGCCCTGCGCTTCACTTCGCCACTCGCCAGCCCTCGATACTATCGTTTTATACTTTGTTTAGGGTTGTAGGACTTAATATTGATGTAGTTTTAACGATAGAGAAGTAGATTTTCTATATTATTTCCGATTTGCTATCGCAATTATGCTGATTCTAACGGTATTGTAGTAAGACTAAACATAATATTTTGATAGCCCTCGATATTATTATATCGTTTTATCGGTAGGATCGTAGTTGTATCGCTAGAGAAGTAGATTTTATTAAATCTTTTTTATCCAAAATCTAAATCAAATCCAAGGTTTAGGACCTTGAATTTAATAGTCACGGGATTCGATCGCAATCACCTCTGATTGGCCGATACTTTCTGGCTATTGGCCTAAATGTATATCTGCAGCAATGAATAGCACAAATTCCGCCAATCACCACATTTGAGACTGTAGAAATGATTGATACAGTTTTTCTGCAATGGAACAACAGATATAATATGGTAAGGGTAGATGTAACCCAAGATGTAACATACATATTATATCAGGATTACATTTTGGACCTTTAATCTGTAGAATTGGGATAGAAGTTGAAAATGTTCAGAGCCTCTGGAAAGAGAAAGAGGTTTTTCAATTACATACAGAAGCTTCAATTAAAGACAGTATAGGCGCAGTGCGTGTTTCATATGTCGTCGTAATGTATTATTTTGAACTGGCTCCCTGCCCCAGGCGTCAATTGCAACGTAAACTGCTTTAAGAAGTACTGAGTAGGTATTGAACGTGTAGAAATAGAAATAGAAATATTTTTTATTCAAATAAACTTTTACAAGCACTTTTGAATGGTCAATGAATCTACCACTGGTTCGGAATGCCTTTCCTGCCGAGAAGAGCCAGTAAGAAACTCGGCGGTTGCTCTTTTCAAAAAAATATTAAAATTTTACAATTGTTATTGAAACTATGCTATGTATTCAGTGCTTCCACGATGAATTTTCCTGAGTACAATACAAGTAAAAATAAATACAATACAAATACAAATAAATACAATTCAATACATGTTAACACAGGCAGGCAAAAGCAGACCCATTCCCGTTGGTGGCACCCGTTCACGAGCATGACGCATGATCCAGCCATTGCTTCGCTCAACCATATTTGAGGGAACGTAACAACCCGCACCACACGACACCACCACAGAAACTTTAAAGAGAGCATGACATACTTAGGCTACCCATGTTAAGGCATCGAATTGAATACTAATATTAAACTACTCATTTTAAGACATGACTGAGACAAATAAAGTGGAAACACCGTGGAACAGAATACAATAAAATCATGTTACACAGGATAGTTATTACTGTCTTATGAATCACTGGAGCGAATTATATCCACGCTTTTTTATCATTTACATAGTCTTCAATTGTATAATATGCTTTTTTCATGAGAGCAGATTTAATTGATTTCTTAAACTTGTGTAGAGGCAAGTCTAAGATTGACTGTGGAATTTTATTGTAAAACGTCACGCTCATTCTCACAAATGTCTTTTGGACCCTCTTGAGGCGCAGCCCAGGAAACATGAGCCTATTTGGATTTCTACTTGGTCTATCGGACAAATCACTCTTTTTTTTGTAACTCAAAATGTTTTGTCTGACAAATATTATGTTGTTATAAATATATTGTGAAGCTACTGTAAGAATGCCTATCTCTTGTGTATTGAAGTTGTTTTAAATTATTATGTTATTGTGAGGACGAGACACGCATGTGATGTTCGCGTTGTACCTTTCTGAGGTATGAGTTACGTTGGAAATAATTTAAAAAGGTACCAAGGCAGCATGAGTTATAAGGCGGCGTGATCGCGTTTGTAAAAACTGGAGTTTGGACTGGAGCGGCGGCAGGTGCGAGCGGCAGATGTCTACGCATCGTGTGGCCTCAAGACGATATTTCGTAAACTCTACACATATGTAGATAATATAGTACGTATCTACGTTTGCATTTAAGTATTCCTCGTCTGCATGTACGACGACGTATCCCCATAACTCAACTTTTCAACTTATGTTAAGCTTCCGTTATAGTAAAAGGCGTACAAATGATTTTTTCCCACATTTTTCATTAACTTAAAATATTCCATATTCAAATGGACTTTCACGAGTTCTTTTGTGATGTCAGAAGTATGTTTTGTCTTGAATCTACCGTTTGTTCGACAAATTTTCAGAAAAAAGACACTAAAAAGCTAGAGGTTCACACTTTCAAAATTACTCATATGTGTAATTATTTTCTTTTTAATTAAAATATAAGAAAATTACTGAGAATACGAAAATAAATAAGAACCTTGAAAAATATACTTCCCATCAAAAAAATCGAATACCTCGCAATGCGTTTTAGTTCCAAAGTGTTTCGATATTATTGATGAGAAGAATATTAAGCTATACTATACCTAAAATTAAAAAAAAAAACCCCTTTTCAACTTCTAAAGCTTAAGAAAGCTTATCATCGGGTTGGAGCTTTGAGTTTATATACTCAAAGGGTTGATGGTTGGAGTCACATTATTTATCGATATCTGCCAATAAGAAATTATATGTGCTATTTTTAATGACACTATAAAATGACAAGTGCCTACTTATTTTAATTATCTCTCGATGAGCGACGAGAAATTCGACATCATAATGAATGGGTAATAAAATATTCTATATGAAATCGTAAATTCACAGAATAAATCAATCATGCAATGTTACGATGGATATTGCATAGTTATGCATTAACGGTAGTTAAAACAAGTAAAATTGGATATGTAACCAAATTTTTTTACATACCTACTTAAAATAAAGGTTTTTAATATTATAACACAGTGCCAATTTACTTTTTTTAATATCTTAACTAAAACAGTGCTTGTTGTTGTAGATTTGTCCGTCAATCACTCCGCAACAAAGCAACGGATCGACGTGATTTTTTGCATGATTAGGTATAGTCGAGGACCCACAGAGTGACATAGGCTACTTTTTATCCCAGATTTTCAAAAACTAAATCCACGCGAACGAAGCTGCGGGCATCAACTAGTAATAAATAAATAAATAACGAAATAATAACATTACTAAGGAATTAATCTAGAGATTACGGAAAACTTGAATATTTAAAGCACGTTAGATTTTTAATAGTGTTTCAATTATTTTTGTTTTAGGGCAACGTCTCTTTTGTAAATCTTTCGTCTGTGACGGCACGTGACACCGCAAATGTCATTTAACGTTACGCGCTTTTACTCTTTACGCATTAGCATACGTGCGTACAGCCTACCGGACGAAACGATTACTGACGAACGTACCGAACCGTTTCGAAAATCGAATACTAAACGAGCTTTTCAATAATAAACCTGCAGATGGCGCCCTCACGACAGCTGCTTGTATATAGTTCGCCAAGAAAATGGTTTACTTACCACTTTTTTTTTTGTCATAATAATTTTACTTTGAAATTTTTGAAAGCTTCTAACGCTGAGAGGCAACCCTTAGAAAGAGTTTGCGTCTCTCGCTTAGGTCGATAGATTTCGAGTGTCGAATAACGTCCGAGTAAAATAGACATAATGGTTCCGCAGACGGATGAACTTGAGCTGCTTGAGCTGATCCATTTTACACTTCACATTATAATATTCCCCTAGTAAATACTTATCAGTATAGTACATGTTAAAATGATATCGTACATTTATTAGGTGGTGGTTTATTTATTAGTATGATAAGACTAAAAGTTTAAAAGGTGTAATCCGAATACGCAAAATTGGATGTACCATCCGCTATACTTTGCTATGCCTATGTCACCCGGACCATCATAGAAAATAAATAAATAAACATTTATTCAGCTCAGCATACGTAGACATCACAGCGCATCAATTGACACCTCATTCATCAAAATTGGTTCAGTAGTTAATTCGCTAGGGTGGAATATTCGTAGTCACATAAATACATACGAACAAACATAAGACTGCTAAAATCATAACCCTGCTGTAGTCAGTTAAAAAAAATTGGAATTTTTCTTAGTTTGGCAGTTTGTGACGTTCGATTCAAGTAAATTTTTAGCTCATTACAATTTACATGGGACTTATTTTTTCCAACTAATTTCTCCTAAAGTTAATTATTCGTAATTATTTTTTGTATAGTTGAAAAACTCTCAAAGCCAGAGTTGAAATAAAGAAAATTAGATTAACTTTATTAACTGCGCCAATGAAGACAAAACTATACATTAAAAGTGAAGGTGAGCCGGTCGGACCTCTTTCCTCGAGAGCAGTTCAGACAAGCAGCAGTCTTTACCTAATTACACCGGCCTGCGGCGGCAGGTGGCGTATGAGAGCATTTCAGAGCAAAAACCACGGTCAAGAGCGAATAGGACCCCCGCTCTCATAGGATTCCGTGCCATTCTGTTGGTAGGCTTTGACCGTGGATAGTTTGTGACCGTCAAAGACGTGTCACCGAGCGATTTAGCGTTGCGGTATGATGGCATGAAGAAACCGACTAGGGGTTTAATTTACACTTCCGTACTCATTCCAAATTGTAGCCTGCTACCAGGACAGCATCATCGATTTAAAAATCATAGCTACGAGGACAGATGGAAATTAGATCAGGTGTTAAAATTACGAACCTGCATGGGAAAGCGCTGTTGTCGGTGCGTGGAGGGACAGATGGGCATTGATACGTCGCGAGAAACCGTGAAACACAAACGACGCAAGACCGAGACCTGTGGACTGTGTCTAGCAATCACGCTCATCAATTCAGACGACGTCGAGCTTTGATGATTTATTTTAGGATTCTCGAACTATACACGTATAAGTAACAAACTTTCAGATACCAATCAGAGAGATGGATATAAAGGGGTTCCATTGATAAGAAACCCTAAAGATTGAAAAACCCGTACAAAATAATTAATGACGCGAAATAATGTACCAGCATGCAACGAAAATCTAAAGGCTGACACGCACCACTCGGCAACTCGATACTCGGCCATTGAACATTTTCACGAGGGAAATATCGGTTTACACGAGAGGTCGCCACCCACTACGCGCTGTTTCGGCTACCTCCGTGTGCCGTCTGCGCCTCTGGTAACTTACATACTTCTCACTAAAAAAAATATAGTAAAAAAAACATAATACATAATATGTACCTACCTATGTTCAAGTAATGCAACGCAGCAATTTAAAAAGTATGAAAATACTAAATTGAATTCATGTACCTCAGAATAAGCATTGAAAATGAATAATTAGAATTCTCGACTTAATATTCTAAAGCTTTTGATGTAGAAAAATGCTTCCATAGCGATAGGAGCGCATTCAGACCCCCTGAGAAGAAATTAAGAAAAAAAAACTAAAGTGCACCAGCGTCAATCAAAGTAAGTAACATGAGCCGTGCACTATTCGCAGTAAACAATATTCAGTTACAGCTTACCCCTGGCATATCGAGGTTAGTAACCCTATTGCAAGGTACCCTACGTTGGAGTTAACTTTTATCATATTCGTGTCAATCCAACCCTGGTAACTCCCGAGTTAAATTACAGATAGGTATATTTAGATATATCTAAAAATTTATATTCAATGCTTTTATATAAACATTTAGAACTTGAAATCAACAAGCTTTTTAAACATATATATCTACGCTTATACGTAGTAAGTATATTATGACGAACGTCAAAGTTCATGTTTATTTAAATTCATCTCTTGCTGAATTCAGTCAGCTGAGTTATCGTTATGGCAAAATGTTAAGAGAGATGTTAAAAGCCGTACCTGTTACCATTTAATAAGGATCTTATAATAACTCTGCATGCCCGAAGTTGCAAGATAAATCTACGATCTTTATCTGATGTATCTGTGACGATTCGCTTTAATTTATCGCCAATAATACACAGTTAATGCAGGTAACAATCGATGGGAGCAGGTAGACTCTCACCGGAATTTAAAACCCCAAGACTTATTAAGAAGCGGTCGGATCGTTTGAGACGGCGTTTTTTCAGTGGTCATTTTAGAGTACCCACAGTTATGTTTCTCGAGAAAAAGGGCACCTTTTGTGCGGAGTGTTAAAGAATTTTACAATATACAGATAGAAATGCCTTTGTCCTTCGGTGGACAAACGAGTTCTTAAAGCACTTGGATTATTATTTCATTCAAAACTGGAGTTATTATCGTGTTTCTTGTAACTTTTTACACGTAAATACTTCTCGAGATGGGTAAGGAGAGAAATAAAGCGCTCACGCGAGCACTTTATGCAAATGGCATTAAAAACAATGAGATACAAGTATCGGTAACGTGGGTCAAGGGAAGTCACTCGTGGCAACAGTTGCAATCAATCTTGTAATCAAAAAACAATTTATTTAAATCGCTGCCACACTGAACCCTTCTATGTAGCACAAATATCACATATCTACGTATACCTACCCTACATTATCTTGGTTACGGAGTTTGAAATTCAAATTGCGACCCCCAACCACACGGCTTTTTTTATAAAAGGATACAAGCTAAGTTGAAGTTTACTAATATCCTCCTATCTCTTCCAAATAAACTGAAAACTTGTGCTAGGAGTGGGTACGACATTAGTGCAACGGGTGGGATTCGAACCAGCGATCTTTCAGTTTTGAGGCCGCTTTAACCGTTGGGCTATTGAGAATTTTACAACGGTATCGCACGTGTTTTCTCTATAATGTTGCGCAACGCGTCGTATTCAAATCGAGGACGTTAACAAAATAATATACAATTGTTTTTACTAAGTTCCTCAAGAATCCCAGGAACAATTAGTTACAAGTTTCCGCCAAAGCGATAAGGGATTGATAACCTTGCATCCGTGCCGTAATATATGTGCCTATTTAATGAATGGGTATTAATACTACGTTAACCACGTCACAGGCAATGAGTCATAGAAAAACTGTATTTACCTATTCAATTCGTTAATTAGGCCCGTGTTCACGATTTACGACACGTACATACATTTTTTGATTTAAAGTTCATTTAGGTATAGTTCTTTCATTTCATGAGGGCTAGTGGCTCATGGTAGTGTATGTGGGTGTGTGTGTTGTATCTGTATAAGTGTGAGCGAGAGCTTGTTCGCGCCTGACCGCTCCCACCTAGGCTCCTGACAGGAACGCACACTTACGCAATGCAATAACGTATGGGTTAGGCTCTCCGTATGCAGAAGAATCTTGTTAATCTATCAAATAATCAAGAGAACCCCATCAAGAGAATCATATCGTGATTAACCAACAGGGGTCGAGACCCTGACTAAAACTATAAAGTATAATCTGTTTCTCCTAAGTCCAAGTCGCTTCTAGTGTAACGTAACTCTTATTTTCCGGGATATATTCCGGGGTATGCCCATGTGTTATTCCAGACTATAATCTATCTATGTGCTATATTACAGCCAAATCGGTTCAGTCGTTGCGGCGTGATTGAGTAATCCATCCATCCAAACTTTCGCATTTAAAATATTAAGTAGAATTTCAATGTCTAGACTAAATAGTTTTAATAAAAAAATCGCATTCATATATACGTCAAGCTGTAATAAGCGATTAACAAAATCCGCACGTAAACCAACTAAATTACACTAAAAATACAATTTATTGTTCTTATAATTTCTTGTGTGGTACGTGATAACGAGTTAAGGCTGATCAACAGCGATGTAAGAAAAGATTATTGTGAACTGTGAATTTTCATGTTTTAATGTTGTATTTTTAGCTATACGTATATATTTACAATATTATAGGTCCTACGAGTGTCATCTAATCCACATAAACAAATAGCATTTAAAAAATGTTTCATATTAAGTAGGTATATTTTTTAATGTTCATTAATTCATTTAATTGAAAAAACTAAATATCAATTTGAAAAGCAAAAATAATAAATATGTTAAGTATATAACATATACACGCGGGCATGATTTGTATAGTAATTAGATTAGTTTAGCTATAAGTTTTATTGTAACATTTTAATTATAAAAATATATAATTAAAAAAAAGTATATAGTATATATAATATAAATATATTAAGTATAAATAATTGAAACTTTGCCTCTAAAACAAAACCTAATTTAAGTAGGAGCCATACTAATGTAAGTAGGTAAACTTATAATGATATCAAAAAATATTTTCTTCATCATACCTACACTACCTACATACATAACATAAAGGTGACGCGATGATACATCTGAGCTACTTTTTTTAATTGTAAAAGTTGTAATAGGTATTCTTTAACTGAATCCACTGGAAATTGAACCATGAAAAACTTCACGAATGTCATCCACGTTACCATAGAAAATGAAAATAGCTTTTACTATTCCTTACATTACATGACATAATACATATATGTATTTTAAATTCATATTATCTACACACTTAACATAATTATAATTATTATCTACACTCTTCAATTACGTTAAGTAACGTTACCATTACGAACGATTATTGGACTAATTTTCGTAACCTATAAAAACAAAAAACTGTTAATTAAATTTAAAACAAGAAAATCTTAGGATGCGTGTGCGACATACGTACATTTCAGTCTACATACGAATAACCACAGAAATATCCAAGTCGAACGTTTCTCACGCGCGATAGTCGCAACTCGCAAACGGAACCAGCAGCTGTCGCGTACTACGCCGTTGTTGCCCTTTTAACGACATTTTATTATTATCGAGCATCGGGTTGCTAGTTCAACTAGGCGAGGGTCTCAAAAAGCTTTAACTTGACATGTTTTATGTACAAATTAGCTTTATCCAGCGACTTCTGTTAGATTTTTAAAAATCTCGCGGGAACCCTCAGTTTTTTCGAGTTAAAAGGTAGCTAAGTCCCCATTGCAAAATTAATAATTTCATAGTAAATGACTTAGATGCCATTAATATTGCATAGAAGCAGCGTTACTTTGCGAAATATATAATAATCGAGAACAAACTACATTTGTTATACTACTGGAGACACAGCAGTATACAGCAAGTTGTACCTACCTACCTTGAGTTTTTGCTATTTATTTATAAATAGGCACACTATGACTTTGTGATGTTATTTTAAAACGTAAAAAATACATTATATTATGAAACATTATATATGTACAGTGTACAGGTATACTCTTCTAAATACACATATTATTGTGACAGCCAACTACAGAACCTTACACTGTGATACTCAATTGGCCGTTTATTAATATTATAATAATTAACCAGTAACTAAGCTGTTATGATATCCTGCAATAAAAGATGTTATTAATCATTCAAATACATTTATCAAAAAAAAACTGTTTAGTATCTTAATCTATAAAGTAATGAGAGCACGTAAAACTAATGAAAAGTCAAGCTATATAATTATATTAATACACGAATGTAGGAAGTAATTAAATTTACAATGGATAAAACATATAGGGAAATATAAAAACACCACCAGGTGTAAAAGTTTTCGTATGGCAAAATGGTGAATGTTCACTCAAATGAAATATACGGAAGCAGACCCCATGTAATAATTATTATGACACGAACTTGACACGAAATATTACCTATTTTTATTTGGCTGTCATGGTGGCAAAAGGTCGAGTTCTATGTTGCTTTGATTGGTCCAAACGAAGGGTTTCAGGAAACGATCACTTTTGTTTATTATAATCTAACTTATACACGGTGAAATTTTATTCCCCGTAAACCCTGAAGGAGGTGAATGTGCTCATGAAACTGAACATTTTTCCCCAAGGAACATATGTCAAAATATGAAATAAAAAATTGGACCCTCCATACAAAATTCACGATTAGCTGATTGATTTACTATGGGAGGTCCAAAATTTTTTTTCGCGATTTTTCGCGAGATTTTTACTTCGTAGTAGTAGTTGTAGTATCGAAATAAATTCAACTACAAAAAATACTCGTAGATGACATAGGAACCTAGTTACCGACCTAAGTTTTTCTTCATATTTCAACTATTATTATCATGACAATCATCTATCAGGTTAACTAAATGTGTAATTTTAAATATTATTATTTACATACCTAAAAAATTATTTACTTAATTATATGAAAAATTCAAATAAAAAATAATACGCAATGCATTCAAATAAAGTTTAATAGATTTTAATTCCCCTAACATTAAATAATTGTTTAATGTATCGATATTTTATTTTTATTCATTTTATTTAAATAAAATTATTATTAATAAAAATAAAATAAAATATACTACCTACTAAGAGTTTCTTATTACAAAGAAATAAATGAAGTGGGCATTGGAAAAGCTTATCTCTGATCCAGATTTCCAAGATGGTGAATATAAATAAGTAAGATCAAAATAAAATATTTTCATTATATGTTGTTCGCGCAGTTGACAATGTTTTTTTCAGTACTTTACACTTGCACTCATTATATTGCGAAAATAAAAGAATTAAGAAAACACATCATTAAAAGACATTAAATATCTCTAGTAAATATGCAATTACCTTCAATACTGAATGCATGAAGCAAAAAACGAATTACATGCTTGATTAATAAAAACGTATCCGTTTGTGAGAAAGTGAAGACATTTGCCTTCAAGTGACCATTAAAGTATTTCATTTAGGTAGGTACCGTTTTAAGTTAACATAATAAATAATGACATTTACCAATTATTGTTTTTTTACAGAAAAATAAAAAATAAATAACAAATAACGTTGTCTCAAGTTATGACATATTAATAATTAAATATTGATTTTCTCGTGGCTTTTATTGATAACTGGCTTGAGCCCGCGTCTTCGTCTGAGTGGCCCCCCTGTTTTTCCGGGATAAAAGGAATTCCTGTCACTCCAAGGGCCGATTTGCACCAACGTAAAATAAGCCTTATCCGAGCGTAAGAAAGAAGAAAATTGAAAATCTGCTAAAATATCAAATATTTTTGCACATTTTCAATACAAAAAGAATCAACATAATATATACCTTTACGCTCGGACATCGATATAAATGTACTATGTACTAGATCCAAACATTCACCTTGTTCAACTGACATGCACAGTCGACCATGCAGTAGTTAGTGTGGCATGGGCATTGGCGATATACGAACAGGGTGTTATTTACGTGATGAAATTTTTGAAGCACTTAGGTGCTTTAAAAAAGGCAATAATACTTATATTCAAGTAAATGACAAAAAATTATAGTTGTTTTAGTGAATAATTACATAACGACATCGCAACACGATGTACAAGTTTTGTGTATAGAAGTTCATGTCTATGTATCTATGTCGATGCGATCGGATAAAAAGTTGGTAAAATCGGCCCTGAGTCCCAACTTTACCTCTACATAAATCACGTTGAACCGGTTGATTAAAGGACAAACCAAGGAACCGCATTTTTAATATTAATAAGGACTTCATTGAATACCGTTACTATTTTATAAGCGTAAAATAAAGATTTCCGAGTAGAAATTAAGCATATTATTTTTAAGATCGGACGCCATATAAAAAATCATAATAATCCTCTTAAAGCTCTGTCAGTACCGATACCAAGTGATATAAATGTAATCCGCGATAACAGTCGGCTAAGCCTTTAATTTATATTAAAATGACTATCCCATTTACCATTGTATGTTACTTACCAGTTGCTATTAACGAGTCCTTGTAAGTCATAAAAACTTAAATTTCATCAAATGCGATACAAGGCGACTTTGAGCCCTTCCCAAGGTTCAACTTTGGGAACAGACATATATCTAGGCTATATATCCCTATACCAAAAATCACCAAAATTGGTTCAGCGGCTTACGCGTGAAGGCGAGTTAGGTACTTTCGCATCATCACACTAATATTATAAAGGCGAAAGTTTGTGCTTGTGTAGGTATATGTGTGTGCGCGTGCGTGTGTGTGTGCGGTGTATGTTTGTTAGGTACTCTTTCATGCAAAAACTACTGAAAGGATTTGGCTGAAATTTGGAATTTGAAATAGATTATACCCTGGACAACATATAGGCTACTTTTTATCCCGGAAATATAAAGAGTTTCCGCGGGAATCAAAAAACTTAATCCACGCGAATGAAGTCGCGCGCATCGTCTAGTTTATAATACTAGTAAGGATAATATCAGGCCAAATCATTTAAATAGTGAAAACAAAATTTGAAAAGTTTATTCAGTTAGTGTCGAGCCGCCCGAATAAATTTTACCGTTCTTAAACACTGACACCGAATTGATCCATTAGCCCGACGATTATACTGATATCAATAAATTCAAGACACACTTAATACTTAACTGTTAAGGGCAAGGCAGGTGTGTGTCGACGGTTGTAACTTGTAAGTTGTAAGAAACCGTCGCGCAGACGGTTACAAGCAGATGTTAAGTTAACTTTTACGATAATAAGAATTGTGAATAACGCATACCTCCTCACTTACGGAGATCTGTTAGCATAACACTAATGGAATCTAATTCTTACTAATTACGAAAGTGTGTTTGTTTGTTGATTTGTCTTTAAATTACACACAACTGAGCAACGGATCGACGTAATTTTTTGCATGTGTTATTTTAGTTGTTGATCTGTACTGGTAGCACGGGCAGGAGATAAAAGTTTTATCCCCCGATTTTATCCACTGACAGGGGATAAAATTATCTTTTCCCTATGCTAAAGCATGGCGACAGAGGAGAAGGCGATGTATATTTCTATAAGTATATCCACTGAGTGTTATTTCCACCGCTGTGCCCATGCTCGACGGGTGGATAAAGCTAAGCGAGGGGATAAACGTTTTATCCTTTTCCCGGGGATAAAATTTCTCCCGCCCATGCTACCAAGGCTGGAGAGTGATATAGGCTACTTTTTATCCCGGAAAGGCAAAGGGTACCCAACTCCACGGACGAAGTCGCTGGAAAAAGCATAGCAGTAGTATATAATATAAATCTAAGGTGATGAGAAATGCTAATTGATATTGGAGTAGGTAATACTGGCAAATGATTATTAAATTACCTAATTTTACATCTAATGGAATCTTGAAATATGTTTCTCGTTTTATTTAAGTTAAGATTCACAAAGCTTAACAGCAAAAGGTAGATTCTTGATGGGTAAAGTTAGGTTGAATGTACGACTAACCACTTTCAGGTTATTTTTATTTTACGAAATTGCAACATACCTACCACGGGAACAGTTAAAATAAATAGCATGAATGCAATTCGCAACTAGCAATGAATGGTAAGGAATGAGTTCCAGTTTCGTTAAATGTCAATTGTCAATGTATTGAAGCAAAAATATGAACAAGGATTAACTACAGACACATGTGTGGTGTTGGCTAGATCGGGCACATTCTTAACGACAACATTTCGCACATCTGCGTCTGAGGACTTTGACTCCCCGGCATTAACGCCGTATCCTGCCATTAGCTTTATAAGAAAAATGTATGGCTTTTTCCATACAATGATGCAGTCCGCGACAAATAAATTAATCTCGAGCAGAAATTGCTATCGCATAGTTCTCGCGGACACAATGATGGAAGCGGTTCGCGGGACGACGCTAGACGCTTATTGCCATCCGTGGATGAGGAGTAAATCGAAATGGGAGTGAGTCTAATTCGCGGCGGCGCCTGACACTCCGAGATGGATTGTTGTCAACATTAATGCGGAAAGCATATCGACTTGTCGCTCTACAACTGCAGCTCGTGCCGCACAGCCAAACGGCTCCTCGGCGCACCCTCCACACACGACAATGACATCAACAACCCACAGCATAGGACTCCTTTCCCCATCGCAGACTCCCGACGCTTAAGACTGAATAACCGCAACGTAAATAACCATTGCCGTCCACGAGTACACGAAGCGAGGCGTCCGACATTCGATTTCAAACTCAGAAGTAAAAGAGCTCAAGGTCCACAATTAAATGGAGGAGCGCGCTTCGCTCCGGATTACCTACGGGTTTATTCGTGCTGCCGCGGCAATTAGGAAGTCATTCATTAGGGTCCCTAAGTTTCGCAGACGTGGGGGTGCCAGCTCACTGTGACGTCACGATATTCTTTTGCAACTCGCTATGATCACGTCTGATAGCAGATCTCGTACGCTGCAATCGTGTCGCGGCCGCGAGATCATGTTTGTTTATTGTAACAAAATGTTTGAATGCCCCTACGACGTACAACGCAAACAGAAGCGAGGTAGTTCGACTCCATTCTCGAAGCAGTCGCTTGGCGCCACCGCTCCGGGAACCGGTGCACGACAGGGACGGGGCGATATAGTACCATTTTAAATATCTTCTAAAATCGTCTGTGTTGATACACATCCGTAGATCTCATTTAGTGAGCGCGATAAGGACGCAAGATGCGGTTAGCGGCGTTCCAGAATGCATCTGTCAAGTTACATAAAAACGCGGTCGTGGAATTTCGGGACGTATCCGTGCTGAGACACATATGCTCTTCTATTTTTTAAGTCGAAGTAGTTTCATTCAAAAACTGTCGACGGATGGAGATTTGTGTAATCTTGTTAAAGTAATAGCACGAGGACAGTTTTACAAGCGATTCAGTGACCCCTTTGATCGTTTACGAGTTTTAAATGAACTATGTTTATGCACAAAAAGTTCATGTCATTATGTAACGATGTTATGGAACAATCTAGGTTAGGTTGGTATATGTTTTTCCTACCATTTAAAACAATGTCTGTTGTTTACCAAGTTAGCTTTTTGTATCGCTACATTTCCGTTCGTTACGGAGAGAGCAAGACGGCGGCGAGCCCTGCTAGTACTCACCAGGCGCGTAGAAATAAGCAGGAGCCGAAGCCTTGACCCTGACTGTGGTGGCGTCGACCGGAACGCACGCCGACTAGGTAGGTACATTGCGAATCTCGTCGATTTCCTCTCACCGCCTAGCCAACGTTGCGATCTTAGTACCTACACGCTCATACGCGTGATTTACTAGATTGTTTTCTCTTTCGTTATAACCAAATTTAGTGACATATTTTTCCTTTCTAGCTCATCATTTTTTTGTCTCGTGAGTTCTCACTCCACCTACCCACTACACTTTACTAATTGTCTTGCAGGTTACTGTGCGACGGTGAAACTCTCTTTGCGTCAAAATCGAGAGTATTATTGTGTACAAAAACATGACCATCAAGATTTGAAGTAAACAGAGGCCTAAAGAGGGGTTGGCAGTCATTGATGTGGAACCGGTCCTAGCGACTCGTCACTTAAACCGGATCGTGACGGACGGGGATGAATTACTCACCAACACAACGTAGATCGGGAACGGTTCCCGACAACATAATTCAAATTCCGGACAAATTATGTTAATCAATTCAAAGCGTGTAAGTACTACGACTTAATAATGTCGTTATTATCATGAGGTTTTTAACACAAAGAGCGTTGTTGTCCTTGCGAAACACCGAAATCCGAATTCACAAGATGCACAACAGGGCACGGCGCGCCACTACAAATCAAAGCAACAAACGGGCCGACAGGAGGTCCGATCGACATCGAGACAATCGTACATCGACAATCGACATTATCGATAGACCTGCTGCGGGTAGTTGAAGACCGGACGTGACGTCACGGCGTGTCCGCGCGTAAACGCGAGAATTTTAAACAACCTCCTTTTGGTATATTGCGTTGTCTCAAACACATGTCATTGGTATAAACAGAAATGTTTTTGCTCCTAGTTTTATTACAGCGGGATAAGGTCGAGAATGGCGGTGAAATTATCCGAGGATGGATCGAAGGATGTTCTTATTTTACATTCATGTCATATTATATGCGTGGATAAGGTCGTAATTATGTTTTGTGAAGAATTTTAAAATAAAACTTGAGGAATTTGCGATTTTTTGTTGTCTAGCTGACTCGGTATCCGTTTCGTGAGCAGACTCTAAAGTTGTAAAAGAACCTAATCCGTTACTCTTGTTTGGTGTCAATTTGATTGTAATTTATTGGTAAATATTGGATAGATTAGGTACTAATTATTGGTAACTTGACAAATAAAAAAAAAACATGAAATAATACATTTAGTCGTGTCCGCAAAGAACCAATAATATGTGGAACCGCCCTTTCGGCATAAAAGTTTTCTGCCACGTATAACTTCATTACCTTTAAGGTAAATAGGCATATTTTAGACAAACGCGCTCCAGCATAGACCTCATCAGTGCTTTCTATCAAGTACGATTGTCGTCAAGCGCGAGTCTATCACGAAATAAAAAAAAAAATATTCAAAGCTTATCTTGCATCTAATACAAACACAAAAACTGCTCAGGTAGCTAAGTATTAAGTGACAGCAAAACCTCTTTTATGATGAACCTTCGCGCAAAAGCTCGCTCTTGTGTATTTCTAAGTGCGTATTGAATTTCTACCATTCCACCATTGTGTTCGCCCAGTGTACCAAAACAAGTTTAATTCCAAGGATATTCTTGGAACTTTGAAACTTTTTTTACGAGTTAAATTTGAAAGTTGGGATAGGTACTCATTTACTTTATTAGGTAGCTATTCTTTAGTTTAATTCTATGTCGTAATAAGTTCTTGCTGCTTATGAACGACCTAAAGCTACAATTACCTAATGTCAAAACAGTCTCTCAGAGCCTGAAACGATCGATAGGTAGGTACGTTTCGTGAGTTAGATTCAGTTTATTTATAATCAACTCTATATTCTACGTGATTAAAAACTACGCCTTGGAATAATACGACTCAAGGTACTTATTGTAGCAAAGAAAGGCGAAGCAAACTATTTGGGACCGTAGAACTAAAAACATAACAAACAAACCCAGCAGTTGGAACGAAAAGACCTAAATATAGCGATATAACCTACATTACAATACGAAACGCTCCGCAGATGGCACCTTGTCGCAATAAAGGGCTGTTGCCGTTACGAGCTTTGGTGGAACAAAGCTCGCGATAGTTGAGGTAGACAAGGTTGCAAGTGTCCCGCCTGGCCCGTTTTTTTTTTTGCTTTGCTTTTACGAGTCGGCTGGAAATGCAACCTATACATGTATAATGTAATATGTATAAGTTGACTATAATTTTGTATTATTGTTCTTGGGAAAGGTTTCCAGCTTTCTGTTACGCCGTCTGCGCGTCGGGTATTTTGTTACAACATTTCATAACACGGCGCTTATCGGCTATAAAGAATCGTAACTTTTGTATTCTTGCGTACCTACCTTGTTCAACAATTATTCAATGTTAACGTTTTCATTACACACTAATAACCTAATTAGCGTTATATTATAACATCCTGACAATTAATATTTTTTCTTTTTATCAAGTAAGTAGGTACATATTCAAAGTACAAGTTTAAAGAAAAAAATTAAATTCTTATAGAATAAATATAAATATGTACTTATTGGATATAGTATGTACTTTAAATTGACTAATATGGGAAAGTTCATTATTAACAACCTTTTAACAACTGAAGAGCTTTTATCTAAATTACCTAGCTATCTTTATCTTTACCATTACAAATATTATAAATACGAAAGTGTGTTTGTTGGTTTATCCTTCAATCACGAAGCAATGGAGCAACAGATCGGCGTAATTCTTTGCAGGGTTATAGTGGAGCCCTGGAGAGTGACATAGGCTACTTTTTATCCCGGAATAATCAACGAGTTCATCAGCTGGTCACGGACATCAACTAGTTTTGAATTGACGAGAAAAACCAAATTAGCAAATCTAATATCTTAGATCTAACAATCTATACGTCTATCTTAAAAATATTTTATATCGCTAAAGAAAGTTTACTCAGTAAGTGTGCAGGTTGTTAAGAGTACATCGAGACTAGGAGTACATACGTCAAAGGGCATTCACCGGAATGCAATTCCTCTATCGCGAGTCTCATTAAAAAGCAAGGGATATGCGCGCTAGTGACGCCAACTCGATAGCGAATTGCGGGAATCTTGACGATTGTATCGATATTTAAAAATCGGGACACAATGCCAACGATTTGAATTAAACAGATTTTATTTTATTTATTTTTAAAGTCCAAAGTATTTTAAAAGTAATATTGTATGCTAAATTAAGATTGATAGGTTTTTGTGTAACAGTTTGAGTATGAAAAATCGGTTTCTTCGGTAAAAATAGGACCTACCTAGGTCTACCTCTAAATTATTAGCCTACCAATTTAAGAATCTAGAACAATAAACTTCAAACTTATGTAAGATGATAACTTGAAGTCAACATTTTTTACTTATAAAATCTAACGAGATAATGGTATCTCGTATCGTTCATGGGCTTACGATAATACTACGAAATACTTTATTCAAGCTTTTACTCCATTATAAAATTAAGTATTGTAAGATTACAATAAAATTGAAATGTACAATAATTACGAATTTAGTTTAGAAAATATTGTAATCCGTTTGGTTTGCCTAAATAAATAAAATATAATAACTGATAGAAAGACTATCCTGAATAAGCCACACATATTATGGTCACCTTACTGAATAGCGAACTTTTCTCAATGCAGTATATTTTTTTTTTCTGTGGGCTATTTTACTCATTAGGTACAAAACTTGAATAAAATGTTGTAAAGGAAGCTAGCAGGAAGGGTGCTATGTACAATAGTTTCGACTACAGCTTTTCTACATTATGTCTAGCTACAAGAACTAACTACTGTACTGAAAATCAAAACAAATACTTACTCCTGTAGTAAGTATACAGCGCAGCGCAGTTCAGACAACGCTATATCTACTATCCTTACTAATAGTATAGATACATATATAAATATGGATTATATTTATAAAGGTGTGTTTATTGGTTTGTCCTTCAATCAAGCAACGGAGCAACGGTTCGGCGCAATTATTGCATGGGTATAGTTGACGAGCTGGACAGGGTGGATTACTTTTTATCCCGGAAAAACAGAGTTTCCGCGGGATATTTAAAAACAAACTACATACGGACGAAGTCTAGTAGACTTAGCTGAATTTGAACAGTGACCATACAAATGAATACTGAGCGATATTTTCGGGCTATACCTACCTACCTATAATACATATTATTTTAAGCTAATTTAAGCTGTAATTACATATGTAATAATAATATTATATGTAATTACATATGTAATAATATTTTTGTCTGGTGGGAGGCTTTGGCCGTGGCTAGTTACCACCCTACCGTCAAAGACGTACCGTCAAGCGATTTAGCGTTCCGGCACGATGGCGTGTAGAAACCGATTTGGGGTATGAGTGCACTGCCATACCCCTTCCAAGTTAGTCCGCTACCATCTTAGACTGCATCGTCACTTACCATCAGGTGAGATTGCAGTCAAGGACTATCTTGTCATCGAATAAAATAAAAAATAAAATAAATGTACCTAAGTTCATACTTACTTATACTAGTGGTTCGTCACGACATATGATAGCTGACAAGTACTTTTTTAAGACTTAAAATATATATATATGGCAGTTAGATGTTTGTAGCCGTGACATAGCTATATCCCTAGGGATATACCTACTCTGCACACTGCTTCGACTTGCGATTCGTAACTATTTCACTAGATTGCCTAGTAAGATAGTTACGAATCGCTTTCATATAACTATGTTACGGTATATAATTATACCCCTAGGGATATATCATATAACTATATCAAGGCTACAATCATCTTACTGCAACACATAAACCTACCTTTTCATTACTAAATTGATAATGCGACAGCTACGAATACCTACCTACTGTTTTTATCGTAAGCACACGTTACATTAGACAAGGCACAGAATCACAATAATTAATGCAAATGAGTCTACCGTTTGATAAAATTCGGTGTTTAACTAACACAATAAACCGCTCGAATAGTAGGGTGATTTCGGGGGTTACGCGACCGGGGTCAGTTAGCCGACCACTAACAGGTCCTACGGCATTAAAACGAAAATAATAAGATATCTATTCTTCTTTTCCAAATGAAATTCACTTAAGTAAAGAGGGGATAGACCTATTAGTTTTACCTACAATAGTTGGCAGCTTTGTGTTTACCCGAAAGCAAACAAATCTTAGTTCAATCCGCCGCTCATACTTTCGGCGCGTACACGTTCCCAAAACAACGAAAAAAATAGTGAGTAAGTGAAGCGTTCGAGGTAAGTAGATCGTGATGTATTTATTTGAGTCAATTTTTTAATGTTCTATTAAGTGGATATATATATGTTTTACGTTATTTGTACATTTATTACAAGTAATATACAAAATCAGGTAAAAAAATTGAATGGTCGCTAACTGAAATTGGAATTATCCAATAACTTCAGTTGGCGACCACCTGGCCGCCAATAGACATTTAGAAAGAAAAACATTTATTTTTATTTTTTATAGACTACAAATCTAATTCGGAATTTAATCACTTTCAATTTAATTTGTTTATTTTTATCCGTGTATCTTTTAGTTTACGACCACCAAATTATTATTATAAAACATCTTAAAATGTATGGGTATCAAGTGGTCGCCAACTAAAAATGAGCAAATTAATATGTGGGTTTACGACCATTTGCAATCACTACTTATAATCTTATCTGTTTTTTGCATAATGTAGGTGTTTAATATATAAAATTTTCATTACAGATGTCCCCTCCACAAACCGTATTAGAAAATAACACCGGCTTATTCCCAAAGAGATCTGGAATGTGCTTTAAAAATATAAGAGAAGGAGGACACGGTATTAGAAAAAAATTTAAAATGTATAACATCCCGAGATCTGATGATCTGATGATTTGATTCTAAACTTTTGTAATTGTTGTTTAAAGTGATATTTTTAATTTTGTACTTGTGTAGGAAAATGTATTATACTTGCTAAGATTCATTTAAGCTTAAGCTTGAATATTAAAGTGTACCTTTGATCTCATGAAAAAATGTGTTTTAATAATTTATTAAATGTATGAATAATAAAGCATGAATAATAATTATTTTTTAAACATTAACACGTTCATATTTTTTATTTTTCATTAATCAAATTTAGTTTTCCCTAGCAAATCGAGAGGTCGCCAACTAGATAAGGGGGCAGTCGTCAACTAGCAAAAGTGGTCGCCAACTAGCATTTCACATAGTTTTTAAGATTTATTCAATTTAAAATGTTTTCACAACTGTAATTCTTATTTTTTTACTTTTAAATATAACTTGACAATATCTAGGACCCCGTCATATAACTTTAATACATGTGCTACGGGTGCAACATACTTAAATATTGACGTAAAGTTGAATATCCCGCTAATCGGTCGCCAACCGGCGAAATCACCCTACCGCCAGCAAAAAACTAGTCATAGAAGGTCAATAAATGGCTAAATCTTAATTAATAATAACCTACTCAGACTTACCTTCTTGGTAAACTGTTTAACTGTAATTTTTTTTAATAACCTATAGCGGCGTCATAATTTATGTATTGTCAATGTCTACCTAGGAAGTTTTCTGCCTACTATTAGGTGAGAAAATTTTGGATTAAACCGTATGGCCTAGGAATATAGGCAGCTTCCTAGTGCTGCCTACCCAGCACGCCATAATTTATAGGTTTCCTAGGTATATGTACAATCTACAATCTACCACATAGGTAGGTATTTGCGTTTGTCTGTTTGTAGTAGACTAATCTTCTAAACGGCTGAACCGATTTTGATGGGACTTTCTTAGGTTTCAAGGCTATGTAGAAGTAGAGAATAGGCTACATTATCAAGTCCACAATGTAACAGTAGGGATTTGGGGTCAGTTGGTAAAATAGACTAATCTTTTAATATAATGTATCCTTTTCACAATATATAGAAAAGGATAGCACTACTTTTAGACTCGGTTATGTTAAGAGATATGTGCAGGTCGGTAAATAAAATAGGTGGGTATACAACCGAACTAAGGTACCTACGTCTATGTTGAGTAGATAGTTTACTTGACATACAGCTATTATTTACTTCAACGTGCCTACTTACTAAAAAAAAGAGCAGTTTAGCAAAGTATTTTACTTTAATTTAAAGGGTCTATTTAGCCATCGCCAAGTAAACTTTAACAGACAATTAAATAATAGATAGGTACGTTTTGGCAGATTGACAATACAAAAACCGTCAACACGTGAAATTTATTAGTCGGTTAAACACTATTTGAACAAGCAGCAGTGGTGAAGGAGGGGTAAATAAGTACGTTGTCGACGCTCCTTTTTCACTCCATGCACGACTAACCTTTACAAAAATAGTGATGGCAAAAATATGCGTGGAACTAATCATTCGATACGAGGGTAGATACCTACTTATAGCTGCAAATACAAAAACCACAACTACATGATACACCATTAACGCGAAGAAAATAACTTACGAAAGAATCTCACCAAACGACCATGCAATTAGTTTTTTTCGCAAATCCGGTGCACATTTCAAAAAATTAGTCCCAGATAAGGCGGCGTCGAACCTTTGTCGGAATTTTTTACACTTCTCTCGAGAAAAACTACCTCTCGACATCCCTCAGGGGTATCATTTTTTGTTCGTCCCCGCCATTTAATTAGTAGATCGTAGTTTTTTCACATTCGGCTCCGGTAGGCATCACCGCACTCGAGAAGAACCGAGAAATTACGTTTACGACCGCCTGCACCATGGGAAATCACTGCACGATAAGTTATTCATTATGCACGGTCTATTTGATTTCTACGTATCTACCTACATTCGCCTACGTTGCAAAGCTACGATCTACGACGTAAAACGTAATTGCTACGAGTGCATAGCGAGGTACCGAGACTGCGGAGGTGCGGCACTCTTGCGGGTAAACAAACAAAAACATAATCTCGTCTAGAGGAATTAGGCGAGAAAACATAACCTCCAAGCGGGCCGGTGCGCCGGGCGACACGTGCGGCGGTCGCCCTTATGTAAGGGTGGCGAACCTCCGCCACCGCTCGGAACCTCGAGGCCTACCTTGTCTGCCGACGATCTCGGCGACGTGCTCGGAGGAGGGCACGGGCACGCACTCCGTCATGTTCTGGGATTTCTTAGCGCGGTCGTCAGGCGGCGGCGCGAACCCGAGCGGGCTCGCCAGCGGGTTGGTCGTCGGCAGGGCATCGCCGAAGTTCAGCATACTGAGCTCGAGCGCCAGCTGGAAGGCGCGCTGGTCCTCCACCAGGCCGCCGCCGCCCAGCTCTCCGAACAGGCTTGACGGCATTTCCACTTGTGACGCAATCTTGGCGGTTTACGAGAGGTCTCCCTCTCGAGTCACTGGTGTTCGAATTGGTGGAACGCGTTCGATCGTTTCGCCGCGTAGGATCGTGTGACGCAACACACGTGTAGTCAGGTCGCGGCGCGGCGGTGAACTGAGTCGCCGGCCGGCGGGCGCACGCGCCTTGCGTGGTGCGGGACGTGCGGTGCGACGCGTGGGGCGCGGCGCGGGGTTGGCGGGTGGCGGGTGGCCGCAGGGGCGCGCTGCACCGGGCGCCGGCCGCCGCACGCCGCACGCCGCACGCGGGCGGGATGCGACGCAGCTTCCGCCCGCCTTGCCGCCTTGCCGCCCTGCCGCCCTGCCGCGGCCGCTCGGCGCGACGACTCACCGCCACCCTCCCGCGCCCGCCCGTTGACACCTCGCAGGTAATTATATCGCGCTCAACACTTCGTACGTACTGATTAATTGATTAACGACTTGCCCACTCTACGGCGGTTTATCGAATAGTTACTTCTTGCAGGCAAAAGTTTTGCGACACTTATAACTTTCGCGACTTCGCAATAACTGACAGCTGCGCTGCAATCATATCCATTAGACCAACAAAATGTACGATAATAATAATAATTTGAGTTTATCTTGTTTTTCATTTAAAAAAAGTTAGAATGGAGCTTGAACTTATGAATATTTAGCTTATTTATCTAAACTTCCCTACTTATATTATTATTTATTGATACGAAAATGTGTTTCTTTGTTAGTTTGTTTTTCAATCACACAACAATGGAGAGATTTGGTTTTTTTCATAATATCATCTGAGGTCTACAATAAATAGTTACCTACGAACGTGTAACTTTCTTATTCCCAATAATGTCTTGTCTTGTCTGCGAGGACATAAGCCATAAATCTATGTTTAGTGAACTTTTAAAAAAGATCATTGAGTCTACCGGGATCCAAGAGCTGGCAGTTACCTTGGCCAAAGAATTAGTTTGGCCATCCAAAGGAGCAATGCTGCCAGCATATATTTATGCTACGCTGCGGTGACATCGATGAGATTTTAGATTTAATTAAGTTTAAATTTCGGAAGCAGGTAATTTAGTATAAAATACCTCCTCGTTCTATAGCTTGAGCTTTCTAAAGCTCAATGTGCTCTGCTGCTACCTGGTAACAGCAATATGAACCCGATTTCACAAAGCAATTGAAGATGCCATTCAGACTTAGGTATTTTGCCTTTGACTGTACCAGAAGTTAGGGTTGCCTGCTATTGTTAGTATAGTTTCTTTTGGTTTTATGCATAAATTATTGTAACAACTCCGCTGTGAATCAAGAAAAAATTAGTTTAATCGTATTCAAGTACAGTTTTAGAAAGAGTAGCAAAGTAGCTTTATTAAACAATAGCGGATGCCCGCGACTTCGTTCGCTTCTTCAATTCACAATCGACATTTCCTAAATCCACAGTTTAGGTGGGTAGAACCCCTGCAGCATTGATGAGTTGGATCCTAAAATTCAACGATGTAGTCTTTACTTGGTATCTGCAATAACTATTTAGAATATTTATATACATATATAGAAGAATTTCTTTTTTTTTTTTTATTCAATTACAATTAATTAATTATACCTATACTCCTAAAAGTACTCAAATTTCCTAACGACGACAGTCTCCTTATAAATCGCATCGCATGTTGATAGCGTTCAAAAGATGTCTTCTTCTTTCAAGCTTCCCGAGGAAAACATCGAGAATATAGGGTAAGGTATAGGGTAGGGTAAGTACGTTGAAGATTCGCCAACAAGCATCCAGTAACAAACCCGCTTATAATAAAGCTCTTGTGAACGCTTTTGAGACAACTTCGTCATTGACTGACTCGTATTATACAAACTACATTCTGCTAGGGTTGACGACAGAAACAGCAGAGAGTAGGGTCGTTTTAGGGGATATAATAAGTCTTGTAACCTTCAAGAAAAGCACAATATTTTTGCTGGTCTATCTATGTGAACGAATAATACCGAATATGACAATAGATAGATCTTCCTCCGAGCTAGTATTGCGTCCGATGACGATCATCTTGAAATTGGACTGGCTACTCCAATTTTAAATAGATCGATAGAAATCGAAGTTTTTTGAAACACGTTGAGTAATGTGCGGTTTGAGTGGATGACAAACACATACCTACGGATGCCATGCAATGTTTACGGCCTTTAATTTTGCAATTGTGTCGTAGAACGGTGACAGCTTATAAATATCTTGACATATTTTTCAAAGTATAATAAAAGATCGATAAACTGGCAAGATCGCTGCTTTATATACAGAACAATTTGGTTTAGCCTTTGTTAATGTTTCTTCGCCAATGATTCTTCAGTCACGATGATATGCCAAATCCACTGTATCAAGGACTCAGGTCCGTCGTGTCGAGGTGGACCGACGACATCAAACGAGTCGCAGGATGCAGGCAAGACCGAGGCCTGTGAAGGTCCATGCAAGAGACCTATGTCCAGCAGTGGACGTCTATAAGTTGATAAAGAGAGAGAAGAGAAGATCTCAAGAAGAAGAGAGTACTCATATCTGTATAACCTAACGGCTAGCCCAACCTTCAAGCGAAGGCAGTATTTCTCATTAAAAACTTTCTCAAAGTCATTGAGCTGTCACCTATAGAGTAGGTGTATGAAAATAACTTAGATGGCAAAAACACTTGAATAACCTGCAGTTCGCGAGTGTCAGGGGTCACCGTTACGTCGCCTTGACCCCGCGCCCCGCGCCCCTCCCGGCGCGCTACGAGCTACGCGACGTATGTACTTGCACGGCGCACTGCTACGAGTTAGTACGTACTGCATGTACAACTGCAATGAATACTAATTAATATTATAAACTATTTTTACTTAGCTGTTTTAAAAGGTAAACTCGGAAAGGTAAAGGTTTCTCGCAAAAAGGTGAAGTGGCGCGCTACGAATAGCACATACGACGTTTTTACGCACTGATATAATTAATCAAATCGTGCTACAAGTGAAAAAACTCTAAAACGTCGTAAACGCCTGGCAAAGGGCCTGGGTGATGAGTTTCGCGGATACGTTTTCTGACATTTGTTTACCATTTAGGACAGCTAGGAAAAATAGGCGATACCTAGGTCTCCAACAGCGTTGACTTCGAACTGTGCTATTCCCTCAGTGCCCTAAGGCTGTGAACTGTATTTTACACTTATTATTTTATCTTTCTGCTCAGACTCAAGATAGAATTAAAACGAGACAGATTCGTGTCAGGGACTTTTAATTCTGTCTCAAGTTTGAACCCAAGTCAGAGCACGTGAGATAAAAACGTGATACGCGAACTTTAAGTTACGAGATGTCACATCAAGTCCTAAACTCGTCCCTTCTTTAATATCAGATGGAGGTATCTCAACGCTCAAGCCATGTTAACTCAACTACATAGGCTCTATCATTCCATCACCATCACCATCCCACTACTGGGTTCTTTTACTATTATTACTAATACTATATTTACTTTATTATACTATACCTACTATACTTTTTCTTTTTTTAAATAGTATCGTCGGCTTAATTATCAAACCTCGTAACTCCAAAATTTCCGTTTTTTTTATTTTGATGTCATCTAGTGTAAAATTCGATGACGAACACGATGGAATCACTCGTATCTCCCACTTGTTTTTAGTTTTTTTGCTATTTACAAAAAATAAAAATACCACGGCATAAACCGACGCCATTTTGACCTAATATTTTAAGTCCATTTATTGAATCATGATAACAAATAATAAATCATAATTACAACAAACATAAGTACATTAATATTCAAATGTAAATAAAGCTGTTTGTCTATGTTTTTATTGTTAGTTAGGTATATAGTAAAAAAGTTTTTTCGTTCTCCTGTAAAGTTTGACCAAATGGAGATACGAGGTTTGATAATTAAGCCGACGTTATGTATATTTAGAATGCGAGATGGGTTTAGGCCTTAGGGCGCAAACAAGCCAAGGATGCCTCACTGCGATACCTCGCGGTCGCGGTTTAGCTCGCTACCTCGATGCCACCTCCATGTAAAACAAATGTATGCAAACAGACGAGCGCGAACATGCCGAGAAACATCGATGTGAACCGCGATGTATCGCAGTGAGGTATCCTTCGGCATGTTCGCGCTCGTCTGTTTGCATACATTTGTTTTACATGGAGGTGGCATCGAGGTAGTGAGCTAAACCGCGACCGCGAGGTATCGCAGTGAGGCATCCTTGGCTTGTTCGCGCCCTTACTTAGTCCACGCTGCGCTAGCCAAGTGCGAATACAACCTCTATGTTCTAGTCAGGGTTTAAGTACATTCATGAGTGCGTAGAGACATGTTCCGGTTACATCAAGACGTTTCCCTAAAATAAATGTCCATACTAAGTATAAATTAACAGATTTACGTATAGTTAACTTTATCTTGAAAAATTACAGTCAAAGCTCTGATAAGTCTGGTTTAAGTAAAGAATTACCTACCAATGTGTTACAGCTACACGGTGCGTTCGTATTTGTTTGTATGGATGCGTTCCGCTACCTCCAAAATTTTGCAAGGTATTTACGAGTATACTTATTGTTTAGAAAATCCATTCACAAAATCGGTTATCTTATCGTGCTAACAGCTTACAGTGCGTTGGAACTATTGGAAGCAATAAAATGTTTACAAGTTCCAAATAAAGGAAATTAATTCGAATATTCCAAAATCATTGTAGATCGCCAAACCTTTTTTTGTTTATCTTAAGTCGTTATATGACCATTGTTTAAAACTGTTACCTGTAAACTGTTAATCTTATTAAATTTATCTTATCTTTTGGTAGATTATTTTTTTGTATATTTTTGTGTGATGTCTTAAGTTTTTCGAAAAAATGTACCTACCAAGACGTCAGTTCATTTCAGTTCTATTTTTTACTTATTTGATAGAATTTTTATGATGTTGAAATCGTTTGAAAGGTTAAAGGTAAAAACTTTGTATTTTTCATTGTATTTGGCCTACGGAGATTGGAAGAAAGAAAGAGTCCGCTAAGAAAGAATTATTGAAAATTAAACCTCTAAGGGGGTAAAATAGGGGTTTGAAAAATCGAACTTAAGGTGAGCGAAGCCGCGTGCAAAAGCTAGTAAAAAATAAAACCATTGCGATTCGCGGGTGGCTTTTTGGGTTCCAAATTTAATTCAGTGCATCGAGTCTATAAATCAAACGTAAAATATCCCCGGTCCCGAACAACAAAGCGTTTATAAAATCGTCAAGAAAATTACAAGCCGCCTTGAATGCAAGCAGGGCCGTGGCAGGCCGGGTGCACCGGGCGACAGCTGTTCGGCGGGCCCCGAGCCTGAGAAAGGTCTAACAAAGCCCTCTGCCGGGTCAACGGCTTATGAATTTGCAGCGCGAATCTTATCGGGACTACCCAATAATGGGGGGAGATTTATGCGATGGGAATCGGGTTTTGATTTTGTTTTAGTAGCCTAACGAGGTAGATTCGATCTGTGCTCCAAAATTTTAAAGGACTTAAAAAAAAGCAAGACGTCCTAAATTCGATGCTTATTTTTTTGTCGATGTTGCAAGTTGAAACCCTTTGAGATAATTTTAACTATAGATATGTACTGATATTATAAATGCCAAAGTATGTTTGCTTGTTGCTGTTCTTTATCGAAAACAAAGGACGTGATTTTATAGTTTAGTTGAGGCCCTGGAGAGTGGCATTATGCTAAATTGATTGTTGTATATTTGACGATCTCTCTCGCGCTGTGGTGAGCGCCTGGTCTTATAATTGGGAGGTCTCGGGTTCGATTCCCGGTGGAGGAAATTTGGGACTTTATAATTTCCGAATTGTTTCTGGTCTGGTTTGGTGGCCGTGGCTAGTTATCAACTTATAGTCAAAGACGAGCTGCAAAGCGTGTAGAAACTGATTAGGGATATGGGTTGAATTTACACTGCCATACCTTTCCAAGTTAGCCCGCTACCATCTTAGACTGCATCGTCACTTACCATCAGGTGAAATCATATCTTGTCGTCGTATATCGTCAAGACCATCTTGTCATCAAATGAAAAAAAAACAAACACACAAAACACTCCCCAACTTCCCAACTCTGTGCCACCATGGAATTCAATATCTCTTTTGCCCGGGATTAAAATTATTAAATAGCCCACAGTCAAAACAATAGGCATTTGAACAAAAACCTGACCGAAAAACATAGAATTTGCTAAATTTCAACGGTGTTACCCAGAAAACAACGTTCAGAATTAGCACAAAGTTCAACGAACCCTTCGGATTGCGACCCTTTCCGTTCAACCCTTGTAGTAGGTTCCACTCTGAGACAGCCACTTCAATAGCGTCGGCCCTAAATCACGTAGAAAGAAGCCTTCTATCTCGCTTTTCCTTTGGCGCCAAGTATTTGTGTCTTTGTCTTGCCTTCGGGAAATCGGACTACAGAAAGTTGGTCACAAAGACTGTCGCAAACTTCTTACAATCGGATCCGATTGTATTTTGGGTAGTTGAAAAAACTTAGGGTAAGTTTTAGTTTTTTTACCCAATTACGGCAAAGCCAGGAAGAGTTGTGATTTTAGCAGTCTACGTGTATATGTTTGTATTTACGCGTGTTCCATTTTAGCGCCTAAACTACTGATCCCATTTTGATAAGTGAGGTGACAATCGATTTGTATTATGGTCCGGGCGGGTGACACATTACATTTTTAACCCCCCCTACGAAAAAAGAGGGGCGTTAGAAGTTTAACTTGTATGTCTGTGTATCTTTTAAGAGAATTCTACGTAGCTCCCCAACAAATGGACCAATTTTGATGCAGTTTTTCCTGTTTGAAAGCTAACGTGATCGAAAAGGTTCTTAGCTATAATGTATGAAGATCTGTTCAGGTGTTCGAAGATCATCAGCTCATTTCCTACTTGATTAAAGGGTCTTACAAAAACATTTACAGGTGCAATTGCTGTACTATTACTTCGGATTATTATTTTCAAGATGACTGTCATGGTAACCTTGAGCTATAACGCTGCACCATCAAGTAGTCTGCGGGATACCCAACTCCTCTGCAACTTACAGCAGATATAGTGTGCTTGGGCTCATAAGAAAGGTCTCAAAGAGTAGGTAGGTAGTAGTAGGGAGTTAGATAGATGATGATCGAGGATCGAGGAGGAGGCCATAGATTCCACATGTCGGGGGTGTTTTAAATTAATTTTCACTTGTATACGAATAAAATCACTACCATGACGGATGTTAGGTACCTACCTACATTCAATTAGTCGTTAGGTAACAGTTTTTAGGCTTTTTTCTTGTTTGAAAATCGAGTCCGATTTAGGAAGTTTGTTGTAAGGCTAAAGATGATAAGTCATTTGATATTTTTCCGTAAGTAAATAGGAAAGTTGTTTGATGTTTTGGGCGGTTGGTAGCCATCTTGGGTCTTACAACGATTAAGATTTTGTTTCAATTTTAGACCCTTAATGATCCTTAGTTATTACTAATAAGAATTTCTAATTTTTTTCATTTCCCCTTTAAGGTTTCATGAACTATTGACATACCTACTTTGCTAGGAAGTTGGTTGCAATTTCGGTAGGTATATTTTGGTTAACTCGTTGTGATTAATGTTTTTGTTGAAATTAAATTATTTACTCACATGTATTGAGCAACTAAATTGAATTAAATCAATTTATTTATTTTCAATTGAAAACATAAATTGAAGAAGAGATCGCTTTTTAGCGATAAGACCACTTTTTTGTACTGACATAATATATTTTGTTAAGTACTTATACTTTTTTCTGGTTGTGGTGCAATAAAGAATAAATAAATAAATATATTCCCATATATTATATGCATTAAAAATTATTGCCCAGAAAAAAACTACCATTATGTGATTAATGGAAAGAGGAAAGGGAAAGAGGTCACGATTTACCATCGAGAAATACGTCTCAGAGAAATAACTTATTCTTTGATTTTCTGGGATAAAAACTATGAAAATGATAAAGATCGGGCGTAGTAGGTACCTACCGACAGTAAAACGTGCACTTTTGGTACTATCTACTGGCCTACTTTCTTGATACACATGATATGTGGCTCATCCAAATGCCTTACTCCAAGTTACTATTGAAAATTCCTTGACAGGAAAACTGGGCAGCTTTTTATGAAGAACAATCAAAGAACCAGGTGACGAATCCTCGCTAGACAAGCCGACGCATACATACCTTCTACCAAAAAGGCTTTTATAATGTTTCGTTATAACGACAATAGATCTCATACAGACAGCTCTAAAGGTAACGTAGGTACATAGAAGCTACCTACGAACAAGTAACACAATTACATATCTTTTTGTAGTGAAATACAAGACATTTAAAACTGTTTTTTTTTTGTGTTATTATGTTCTTCGTCGCTGCTGTAGGGTACCCAGGCTGCGAGGGAATTAGTTTTGGTACCTATTCGTTACAACACTTTTGTTCAAATTCTGCTAATTATGACTAATATTTACTAGCTTTTGCCCGCAGTTTCGCTCACGTTAAGCTTGATTTTTGAAACCCCTATTTTACCTATGCGTATTTCTTATTTTTTTATAAGTTAATGCAACTGCCTCTATGATCTAGCAGTCAGTAGCTTATTCGTCTGGGGATCATGTGGTCCTTGATTCAGGTCAGGCCAAAAAGTTGTTTTTTAGTAGCAGCCTGTACAAGAGAAGTTGATGGATTAACACCCCCGCGTCGAGCACGTAAAGCCGTCGATCTCTCTCCGGACGTGTCGGATTGCTGTCTCATCAGACTAGAGGACGGGAGATAAGAGAGTACACTTTGCGCACACATTTTTTCATTATGTGATATAAGTACTTTCTATGTGATGACTGGTTTTGCCAAAAAAAAAAAAATTGCAATAGGTATATCGCTCGCGTAGTTGGTTCCAGTGAGCTATTAGCTACCGTGGCCACAACAGAAATTCAATTGTTTCAATGTTTGGAACCATGAATAGATGCAATCCGTAATCCCAGGTCATTTCGGTTACGTAAATAGTTATAAATTAAAACTGTGGAAGGTGACCGACGATGTATGTTTCTGGGGCCGGAGAAAAAACAAATTCTTGGCAATTCTCTTGGTGTTGCAGTGCAGATATTAACCACTTAAGATTGATTTGACTTTCATGTATCAAATAAAAAAATATTTAAACAAAAACGCTTTTCAACTTATTTATCACATTCCCATCTTGCAGGCTACTACAAAAGAAAAGCAAGCAACAAAATCAAAAGTTTTCAAAAGAAAAGTTGTATATAATGTAGTATTCAGAAAAAATGATAGATATAGTTTATGCATAAAATGTAGAATAGATAATATACGGTAAGTAGTCGGATTTTTTTTCTATTCATGAACCGTTCCTTTCCGTTTCTCAATATCAAATAGGTAGTTACCTAATAGGTCAAAAAATATACATTTAAAATAAGATTATAATAACAACAGGAGCATTTCCTTATAATACCAACGAAGTACAATAAGCCCGTGAGAATATTCCTAACGTGTTGCCCAACATAGTCACCCTCTCGCAAGTTCACGAATAACTATAAGTACCCACCAGTCAGTACAGACGGACAACAATACGTAATACAAAAGTACGCGCAGGTACTGATTTTTTCTGGGACCCTTAAGAACATCTGCTTATAAAACGCCGGAAAGCAGATGCGAGTTTTGTGTAGGGCATTTTTTGCCACGTCTCAAAAGCATAATAGCTTGGGAGCTGGCGGAAATGTCTATAGGGAGTTCTGAAGCTTGGATGATTGAGGTCGCTTATAATATGTACATAGTAATGTCATCTATAACTACTTGTAATAAAAGTATAGATGACTATATCTGTACATCAAAATAATATACTTAGAAAATTTTAATCGGAGGAAGCTTTATTATCGATACAAAGCTCAATGCTCAAAATTCACTAATTTTCGTATACGATGTTTGTCACGCCCACACAATCACACAGTTGTAAGAGTTTTCTTGGAATTCAAATCAAACCAAAAATGCGATTCAGACTCTGGTTTAAGGATTGCAGATCACTCGCGTTCAGTGTAATAAATTATTCCGTAAGTTGTAGGATATTTACTAACAATACCTAAAGACAATAATTATTATTATAACACTTGATACTACTATCTCGCGTACTTGATCTCGCGAATCATCAAAATTATGCCTAATGCTTATGTCCTCTTCTATCGCCTCTTGATGCATGAAAAAAACTTTTTTGACTGCTGATTTTTGACAACATGTAGTAAAAATTCCATTCAAAATTCTGCTACCGTCTATCGTCCACCAGCGCCTGGGCTATAAGCGAACGAATGAGCGGATGTTCTGAGACTTCTGAGCCAGACAAGTTCTGTATGGAGAATCAATTTTGGAATATCGCAATTTCCTTAGTTTCTTTAGTTTTGGGACGGATTTATTCATCGGAAACGCGGTTCCGGTAGAAACGTGAAGAATTGAAGATATTGATTGATGTGGCGCGGTTTGAGACGCATGATTTTTTATTAAAAGTTACTTTTTTTTGTTCGATGACAAGTTAGTCCTTGACTGCGATCTCTCCTGATGGTAAGTGACGATGCAGTCTAAGTTGGTAGCGGGCTAACTTGGAAGGGGTATGGCAGTATACTCATACCCCTAATCGGTTTCTACACGCCATCGTGCCGGAACGCTAAATCGCTTGGCGGCACGTCTTTGACGGTAGGGTGGTAGGTGGTAGCCACGGCCAAAGCCTCCCACTAGACTTAATTCGATGGCAAAACTATTGACTGGATCTTCCTTGGCGGGAGGTAAGTGACGATGTACTTAGTCCAATATGGAAGTGAGCGGGCTAAGATAGAGGGGAAATTAACAGTAACTAAGTACCTAATTAAATCATCAATTAAATAACACCCCAGTCCCCAACTACCCTAAGTGGTTTCTACTACAGAATGTTTAAATATCACGTGCTTGCCGGCTAGGTGGTACCTAAGTTGGTAAGTTAACTTATCAGCAACACTTTACCGGTATAGGTACCTACCTAGATACCATAACTTCAGATACCTACAGATTTTTCTAAACTGTCTTCAGAATTCTCGATACTGATAAAACAGACGCATATTTTAACAATAAATCGTTGCATTTCATAAATTTGTGCACTAGAATTTTAACTTTGTGCATTTTAATTTCAATTACCTTAGATAGGCTACCCGTAATACTTTAGTTTCCGTTGAGATTTGGAGCTGTGACCAGGAGAACACTTGCTGAGATCTTTAGAGCGTGTTCTGACTTAGTTCGAAGTGAAGATAAGAGTTAAAAGTTAAAACGAGACACAAATATGCTCCGACATAAATCTGTCTCATCTGTCTCTGTCTTGAGTCTGAGCAGAGTGAGAATGTAGGTAGTCTTTAGATTTCAGCCTATGAGTTGCAAAAGCAAAGTAAAATTAAGCGAATTGACGTCAACAGGGGTTGGTAATGTAGGTACCTATTTGCGCAAAGTTCCAAAATATGCTCAAAAGTAGAATGTATTTCATAAGAGTTTCTCAATTTCGTAGGCATAAGTACCTACCTAAGTATCTGCCTACGTAAAGTATTGTGCAAAATCGCAAAGTACTTAAATATGATTACCTAATTGATAATTTCTCGATATAAATAAAAGACATCTGAAAAGTCGATAGGCCTTAATTCGAATTCAATACTCATTTATTCAACACGAGCTTTTGCCCGCGACTTTGTTTGCGTAGAGTGGAGATAGTTTCTAATAATTCCACAGGAAATATCTGTTTTTCTAAAATTGCATCTAAGTAATTGATATGCTGAAAATACCTACGAACATACCTACGATTTTTAACGTAGGTAAAATCTACCTGGACTCGTAAATGCATAAAAAACGGAAAACTTATCTCCTTTTACAGCGAGATCATTGTATAGCACTGCATTGTACCTCCGCTGCAAAGATAAGGAATTCTAAAGAACAAAATTGTAAACACACTGGTTGTACTTGAGGTCTGGAAAGACGCAAAGCGGACTGGTTTTTTTTTGTTTTTATAAAAGAGTAGTAGTCTTACATAATATAATTATTTACTAATATTTTCCTCCCCAAATAAGTGTAAAGATTGAGAAAATTAAAAATTAAAAAAAATGGGAATTGCATCGTCAAACTTTTGATTTTTATTCCGCGTTCAACCGTTACGCTCTTTACTCTTTTAAGGCTATTTTAATAATTTCAATTTAGTTGACCGATCCAAACTGTGTTTTTTGAGATACGAGTAAGTATATTACTTAGGTTAGGTGTGATACGTAATAACATCTCGGAAAGTCGGAGTCTTATTAGGTAGTGCCTTGCCGTCACGCGTTATGTCTGTCCAAGCCTTGTACCTACTTCTTACCTGCCATATTATTATTACCCAAACGTAGGTAATTTGGGTTTAAGAATTTCTTCAAAACATTCATTCAAGCATAGAAATACTTGAGTTTACTTCTTACACCATTGCAAAGTGGTTTTTATAAAGACTACCTAATATTGCAGCTTTCATATTGGGAATTTCATTTAGTAAGTATAGGTCCCCCAAACCATAGAAGATTCCTAGTAAGATAGATAGTAAAATACTACCTACAATACCGACTATGCTCTAACCTGCATATTCATTGGATAGTGGATACCAGATTGCCATAATGAGCCTGAAATACTTAAACTGGTACTTTTGCTATATAATTTTGCTAGGCGTATAACTTAGGCGTCAACAAAAAATATTTATTTATTTGAGCTTTATGTATTGCTTCATGCTCCATATCTTTTTATAATAAAATATTTTATAACTAACAATTAAAAGGCCTCTAAAATATAGTTAGAAAAACAAAAACGCAATTATCTCATTTTGCAAAATTATTTTGGAACGCATTCTTTATATACGTAAGTATCAAGAATTTCATGTGTCAAATTGACATTTGTCACTGTCAGTATTTGTCAAAATGGCACGTCAGCAGCAAGATGTTGATGAACTTTTCGATGTTAAAAATGCTTTTTACGTTGGAAATTACCAGCAGGCCATCAACGAGGCACAAAATGTGAATGTAAGTGATCTAATTCATCAATAAAATAACCTTTGCCTTACGATAAATTCTTATAATTCGTGATGAAACACCGGCGATGACGTGTTGACGTCTATTGATGCAAGGATGTTTATGTTTTGCTAAAAAGTAAAGTTGTAAGATTTACTAAAAACATTTATAAATTGGCGTTAATTTGCTGTATATATATGTTAATAATGTAAGATACTTAAATCTTTAAATATAAATACACTTTAATAAAAATATTTAATTAGTATCACCTCAGTTCTTAGGCATAACTTTTTGGTGTCCACCCTATTTCCTTCTTTAGTATGATCTATTGACTGTCAACAGGGACACTGGTATTGTTGTGTCGCTGTTGGATGGTGTTGGTTACATTTCCTGTCAGTCAAACCTTTAACAATTCAGTACACTAATTGTTTTAGACTGTTCTTGTCGACAATCATAGGATAAATTAAAACCTACCTTAACTGAAGAATGTCATTTATTTGTAAAAATTTTGTTAAATATTAGTCATGCTGAACTTGACCTCTCCCTACCAAATAAGGAGACATCTTGTATTAGAAGTCGGTAGGATAATGAAGTGCAATGGGTGGTGATAGAACCCTTTCAGTTTTCAGTCCACACCTTTAATCACTGGACTATTAAGGCTTTAACTTTACTAGACTTTTCTGCATACATCTCTTCCAGCCATCTTCTCCCCTGGTGGCGCTGCAGCGTGATACCTTCCTGTATCGATCATACATTGCTCAAGGCAACTTCAGGATTGTGTTGCAAGAACTGAGAACCGCGGATCCTATGCTGCAACCATTAAAGAGCTTGGTGGATTACCTGTCACCTGATGCTAATAAACCAGCTATTGTAGCTGATATTGATGCTAAGGTCAGTTTATATTTTTTGTTTTTTTAAATCCTATCAATCTATTGATATTAAGCAAAAATTAAATAATGTGATACTAATATTGAGTACTGAAGTCTTGCTTACTACAATAGAGTTTCCTTACTAATTTATTTAAAAAATATTCGTGCACTGTCAAACTTTTTATGTGTAAGATTATGGAAGTAAGGTAATGGTTAAAAGAATAATAATTATTTGAAATCATCGATGAAAATGTACTACATACTAGATGTGGCATTCTGAATACTCATGAATGAAGACTTATGTAGCTTCGTTTGTAGCAGCATGTTTATACAATTCCAAGCTTTGGCAAATTCAAAACAGTCAATTTTAATTGGATAGAGATGTAATATATCTTGATGAATGTTATGTCTTTATTTCTGAAATCAGTTATAATTTGTTTAAGTTTGTACTTTCACAATATTTAAGTTTGTACTTTCACAATATTTAAGTTTGTACTTTCACAATAGTTAAGTTTGTACTTTCACAATATTTCCAGGTGGCAAAGGGCATTGAGTTGTCAAATGAAGTATTCCTTACAGTTGCTGCCACTATTTATTACCACGAAGAAAATTATGAAGCAGCCTTAAAGTAAGTGTAAAACTACGAGTATAAAATTATTGGTATAATTATGTTAAAGATGGAGGAATTGTGTCTGAGTTGCAACAGTTAGTGTATAATAGATTTTAACCCCTGATGGAAAAAGACTGCTGTTATAAGTTTGAAATCTGTTTCAGTGTGTGTCTGTTTCCTCATAGCTTCCTAACGAATGGTCTGGTTTTTTCTGTTTGAAAGTTAACATGATTGGAATGGATCTTACCCATCCTTACTAATATTATAAATGCGTAAGTGTATTTGTTGGTTTGTCCTTCAATCACGCCGCAACAAAGCAACGGATTGACATGATTTTTTGCATAGGTATAGTTGAAGACCAGGAGAGTGACATACACTTTTAATCCCGGAAATTTAAAGAGTTCCCGCGGGATTTTTAAAAACTAAATCCACACAAGTGAAGCCGACTAGTAATTTATAAAGTTGTATGTTGTATTACTTTTTACGTAATTAATTAATTCTCTATGTAATATATTTTTTAAATAATATTGTATTCTATTAAATTATAGGATCCTCCACGGAGCAGAAGCGCTGGAGTTGCGTGCATTCACTCTACAGTGCTTGCTGGCGATGAATCGTCCAGACTTGGCGCGGAAACAACTCAAGGCGCTACAAGACGTTGAAGATGACTGCACTTTAACTCAACTAGCTCAAGCCTGGTTGAACTTAGCACAGGTAAACAATCATACATACACATTCATATGTACACAGTCATAGGTATATAGTCATAGATACACAGTCTTTTTTTTTTTCTTTTATTCGATGACAAGATAGCCCTTGAATATAGAGCTATTTATAGTATGTAGAAGTCTTCAATCATAGAAAAATAAGTGGATATCGCATGTTAGTCCGATTTGTGTAACCACTAAATATGAGTGCAGATCATTTCGCTAGCTAGTCTGTCATCGAACATTGACGTGAAGCAGTTATTTCAGTGTCAAGGAACAATGATGCATTTGAATAATAGTTGAAATATGAAGTGCTGAATCCCCTTATTTTTCTGTGATCGAAGGTAGAAGTAATTGTATCGGTTATAAGCGTATCGGTGGTGTTGTAGGGAGGCCCCGGGGTGCAAGACGCTCACTACAGTATAATGGAGCTGGCGGAGAGGCTCGGCGCGCTGGGCGCCGGCCCCGCGGCCGTGGGCGCCGCCGCCGCCGCATCGAGAGGTATGTCAAAATTGTTCTGGCATTTCACGAGGGCGCGTGAGCTTTACTTGTGGTTACGTCGTGTACTTGCACATTGCGTAAGTGTGCGTGCCTGTCAGGAGCCTATACGACACGCAAACAACCATGAGCCACGCGCCCTCGTGGGTTGAAAGAACTATACTGGTATTGATAATTACGTTTTTGATGGTTATCCTGATGAATTATGATTTATGACACCCTTTCAAAACACGTCATCTACACTTCTACACTACTATTATAAAGAGGAAAGATTTGTATTTTTGTGTGTATGTTTGCAATGAATAAACTCAAAAACTACTGAACCGATTTGGCTAAAATTTAAAATGAATATAGATTATACGTTGGATTGAAACATAGGCTACTTTTTATCTCGCAAAAATTATAGTTCCCGCGGGATTTTGAAAACTAATTCCACGCGAACGAAGTCGCGAGCATCAGCTAGTTTTTTAATAATTTTCTGCGAGCTCGTCACTTCGGATAAGTCGAAATTCTTCAGAAGTGTAAGTGTTTTGTACTATTATTTGAGGCATGTGGGAGGAGGCGGAGCAGATGCTGACGGAGGCGCAGAGCCGCGCGCCGCAGCAGCCGGAGCTGCTGCTGGGGCTGGCCGTCACCGCGGCGCACAGCGGGAAGCCGCCGGAGGTAGACTACTACTTTTTGAACCTGGTGGCCTGGTAACTCAGTGCCTATCAAGAAATGAAAGCCACTGACATATACCACGTGTAATGAAACTCCGAAATAATACTGAAGGAGCCTGAATGTGCTCATGAAACTGAACAACTTTCCCAAGGAACATAGGTCGAAATATATAAAAAAAATAATAGTAAATCAATCAGCTGATCGTCAATTTTGTATAGGAGGTCCACATTTTTTTCACATTTCGACCTATGTTCCTTGGGGAAAGTTGTTCAGTTCCATGAGCACATTCACCTCTTTCAGTATTATTTCGGAGTTTCATTACTCGTTGTATATTTTTTATCCATTGAAGGTTTATTATGAAATAGTAAATGACATTTCTCTTCAAACCTTCAATGGATAAAAAATATATGTCAGTGGCTTTCATTTTTTGATAGGCACTGAGCTACAGAATCAGGGGGCTGGTCTTTTTTTTTAATTCACAACAAGATAGCTCTAGTCTTCGACCTCATCTCATGGTAAGTGACGATGCAGCCTAAGATGGTAGCGGGCTAGCTTTAAAGAGGGTGTGGCAGTTTTAACTAAACCCATACCGCTAATCGGTTTCTACACGCCATCGTGCCGGAACGCTAAATTTCTTGGCCACAAACATTAGGTAGAGTAATTAGCCTGGAATTAGAAAAAATTGTTTGGAATGGAAAGTTGCTGAGAATTTTGTCTTACAAAATGCAGGCTTTACAGGTCTTAGGATATTTCGATAGCCACTGAGTAAGATGAATAATTTACTGGCGTCGATGACGTCATATCGGCGCTCTAATACGTATAATAATATTTGGCCAATCGTTGATTATCGATGTTATAGCTTGAGGAGGGCAGGGTACGAGTACATAATAATCTTCGACCATTTAACCGGGACAAGCCTTTACGCAGATTTAGTACTGAATATATTTTGCCACTTTCTGCGGGAGGTGAGGTAATCACGTACAGCCTACGTACAGCACACATTTACTCTCTTCCGCACACTATTGTAAAAAACTTAAAGTCTCAATGAACGCACACTAACTCAAAAGCTGTCACACTTACAAGCTGACACGTACGTTTGTACATGTACTTCTGCAGAGGGGAATGCGTGCGCTTGCCAAGTCCTGGCTAAATGGTCGAATATAATCATATTCGTACATCGCTTTATTCCCAGGTGTCATCTCGCTACCTGGCTCAGATGCTGGACACTCACCCGGACCACCCGTTCACCAAGGAGTACAACGCGAAGACCAACGAGTTCAAACGCTTGTGCGCACAGTACCAACCCTCTGTCGCGAGCTAGACCAACATTGTTGTGCCGTGTGAAGACATGCTTACAGTTAAATTATATTCATATAAATAAATGTTATTAACTAATATTTCTTTGTTTACTTGCTAAGAACATCAGAAAAATAACCGAATTCGTTAGGTTTATTACAAAGCACATGCGACGTTGATATAATTTCGAGTTTAGAGAAGCTTATACATACTGTAAAATGGACCTAAACAACCATGCCCTACGGTTTCTACATCTTCGACTGTCTGTGTATAATATCTATGTGACATTGGTCAGTGATTTTAGTCTTTCCTCTGAAAGTTTCCTAGAATCTGTTTAGACATTGTAAGATTTGAAATTCTATGAAAAATGTTGATTGTTCTTCTCGTCTATCATCTTTTATATGATATCCCGGGATTCACTTCAACGTTCATTGAAAAGTTAATGTGTATTATTCAAGGGTAAATAAAGAAATCATCTCCTCATAAATTATGTAATCCTAGTAAAAGCTATAATCGTCGTCATCATCATCATCGTCGGCTTCATCTTCTTCGTCATCAGTCCTGGTCGCGTTGACCAGAAGGCGGAACTGGTGGAGTTTGTCATCCATGTCCGCGAGATCCTGGGAATCTGTGCTGTCGTACGTGTCACCTTTGACTAGAGTCCAGTCTGTCGTCGTTTCTGTTTCACGGGTTACTGCACCACTTAGCCCTTTAAAATAAAGTGAGCACCAGTGAGATGATACAGTTACTATTACTATATAATATCTTACTTATATAGGGTGACCGACCCAATTATTAGCTCTTTAAGAGTTTATCCAATTTCAAATATGTTTTTAAATCAAAATATAACCAAATTCTTTAAATAATTGTGTTCATAAGGTTACTTGTTTAATAATTTATATAATTAAAGAACTTTTTAAGGTTTTTTTTCTTAAATCAACAAGAATTTGAAATAAAATTGAAAAATGACCCAGTCTCCAATTATTAGCACATACGGGATTAACTACTGGTTAGTACTGATAGGTAAGTCGATCAGTCAAAATGGCCGAAAACTTCAGGAACTCCAGAACAATATCTTTCAACTACAATACTGACGTCATTTTAAAACTTTCCAGATTAGAAAGATAGATAGATAGATAGATAGATAAAAACTTTATTATTTTTTATTAGAAAGGTTTCGATTGTGAAAAATATGAATTCCCCTAAATATTTTTTAATCTGAAAATTTAAAAACTACAATCAGAAACTTATATTTTAATCTTTTTTGCTAAAGTGCGAATAAACTGGTGCAGTGCTAGCAATTGGGTTGGTCACCCTACTTCAAGTATGCTGGAATTACTATATAAACTAGTTCGAAAAAGCACTGTTGAAGAACTTTTTATAGCCATTTAGGCGCTGAATATCCACAGTGTAATGTCAAATACGGATATACTTCCTATTTCCCCCGTTTCCGTGCTTTAGCATCGGGAGAAGATAATTTTATCTCTTGTCAGTGGATAAAATTTTTGTCTCCTGCCCATGTTCACCCTGCAGGAGAGAAAATCTTTTTTAAATTAAAGATCCGAAAATGCTTGAGGACGTACGTACCACGAGGAGAAATCTCAACTGGTCCTTCCCCTACGATGGGTGGAGCAGTGTAAGCCTCTAACTCTTGCTCTGTTCTGTTCTCCTTATCCAATTTTTCCTGTTTGCGTTGCCTACGCCACGCCTTTTGCAGGTTGAAACGCTCCGGCCTATTAATTACATTGATTGTTGAAAACAGGTTAAAAAACAACATTAGCAGTGAAATCCATAAGGCTTACTAAAGGATCAAATTTTCAAGTTGTGGTAGTATAGGTAATTTAATGGCTGCCTCAGGCCTTATACCTACCCAAAATTTAGTTCGAATCGTTAATGGAAAAAGTACCTACTCTAAAAGTTACGAATCGTACTCGTAAATGCGAAAGTGGATAGATGGATGGATAATGTTTGTTACTCCTTCACGTCCCACAACGAATGATTTGGTTTGGTTGTTTGGAATGGAGATAGTTCATCCCATGATTAGCACATAGACTACATTTCGTCCCAGAAAATTAAGGAGTGCCCGCGGGAATTAAAAACCTTAACAACGTGACAAAATACGCATCTCTGAAAATGACATTACCTTTCCCCTTCCTTGTAGACCCTTTCCTCTAAGTTGTGTATGTCATGTCGGATATCTGCCAACAGGAGTAGCATGAGATCGAGTGAGCCTTTGGGCCCTTTTGCACCCCTCGGCCCACGTGGTCCCATATCACCCTTTGGCCCTTCCATTCCTGCTGGGCCGGGCGGACCCTGTATATAATAATTAATTTTTTTTTTAGTATTAATTATTTTTATTTAATTTATCTCGTTCCAAACAAAAATAAAACAATAAGAAAAGATGATGGACAATTAATTTCAAAAAAAATTCAAAATTATTTATTTCATGTAGGACAACTTATGACTCTTACAAGTTAAGACTTTACCACCTCTGCGGAAATTAAGATTATACAACGGACTTAGCCTGGAAGATCAGTTGGAACCATGTAATAGAGACTAATTTTATGCAACAATTTTAAAATAGGTAAAAAACTAATTTATTCGTAGAGGTAAAATCATTTTTTTCACAATTCTGTTTAAATTCCAATGAATTTAAACAGAATTGTGAAAGAAATGATGAAGTGCAATCGCTTGACCTATGTTGGTAAGTAGTTCTGTATGTCACAAAAAATTATAGGAAATGTACGAACCCTGGGTCCTCTTTCACATCGACAATAACCACCTTCTAAAGGCGCTGTGGAGTCCAAAACTCTATAAGCGTAGTTACCTTCGGCAAAACGATCTCCATCTGGAAGGGAATAAGTATTATATTTTGGGGATCTTGAAACTTGACGCGAAAGGGTAGTGGATTAAAATCTTAAAGCTATTGCTCTCATTACCTTCCCCTTTCAACAAAGGGTTTTCCAGCAACTTCTTCATGGCAACTTGCGTGTTGTGCAGCTGGTCACTAAGCTGTTTAACCTTTCTCGACAGCCAGGACACTGTGTCGCATGTTGCGTAACACCGGGATGATGCACGTATTAGGGGTAGAGGTTCCTGTAACAAATATTCATTCAGTTTCGGTTTGTCCTTCAATCACGCAGCAACAGAGCAACGGATGGACGTGATTTTTTTGCATTGGTAGGTATACCTGAGGACATGGAGAGTGACATAGGCTACTTTTTATCCCGGAACATCAAAAAGTTCCCGTAGGATTTTTACAAGTCAATCCATGTTACCTTTATATAGGCACGACACAGTCGAAGAAAATATAAGAGAAGAAGTATGGAATCATTCAGAAAAAAAAACGTTCTGGTCAATATATTTTACATAACGTTCTGACTGGTAAAATTCTGTAAAATTAATAATAGAAATAGAAATAATATAATAACATCAATTTTAGCAGCTATGTATAGACGCATTGTGAAAATCCGCTAAAAAGTCGACATACTAGAAGAATAGTAGGTAGATAATTAGCTATTGGAGCAAGTTCAGTAAGTAAGTTCTTCCTAACCCTATTTTGTCATTCAGAAAATATTTGCTTCTTCTTCTAGTGCCATCACTTGTAGAGGTGAGCAACGTTTAAGTTTATTTACTGAGATGTTTCGAATGTTCGAAAGCTTTTCTTTTTCTACCAAGATTTATTTTCACTTGAAGAAATTTTTTACACTGTAGCCATTTTTCACAGTGAAACAGTAGTGGTGAATAGTGTAATGGTGTTGTTACCGGCAACGTGATGGCCACGGGCGGAATGCACTTCCTGCCGTCACCGGCGACGGTGAGCGGCGGGCTGCACTCGCAGTGGAAGCCGCCAGGGTCGTTCACGCAGCGCTGCTCGCACCCGCCATTGCTGTTTGCGCATTCATCTATATCTGAAAAAAAAAACAACACGTTACAAGCGGACTGGACTGCATAATTGTAATTTGGATGCAGTTTCTTCTTATTCTTTATCAACCGATAGAGACAAAGGTCTCTTGCATGTACTTCCATAGGTCTCGGTTTTACGCCGCTTGAAACCAGCGGCTCCCTGTAACTCGTTTGATGTCGTCGGTCCACCTAGTGGGAGGTCTCCAACACTGCGCTTCCCGGTGCGTAGCATCACTAATGCCAACTGGATTCCTGGTGCTCTTGGCGTGCAGTTTCGTTTTGTAGTCAGCCGACAGTCGTTGAAACTAGATGGCGCTATAGTCTGTTCAATAACTCAGTAGACTTGGGTTACATTTTTCTACAGACTGCGCGAACCACAAGGATACCCAAAGCAAAACTAGTTAGACTTCCTATAAGTCCTTGAAAAGTTGAACCGACGAGTGAACTGAAGGCCCTGAATCCTTGAAGCCTTGGTAGCAACATGTAGGGACCTATATAGTCTTTGGTAAATAACAAGAAATGTCATACCAACACAATATGGTTGTGTTTTTCTGCTGTAGCTCTCCTCGTCAAATCTGAAGCCCGGGTGGCAGTAGCACCACAGTCGCTGCTCTCGGACCTCGCACGCCTGTTCGCACAGACGTAGACTGCAGGCTTCTACCGACTTTGGTATGCAGCTGAAAACATTAAATACATAAAATCTAAGAAAAAAAAGTTTAAAAACTCTAACCCGACTATGTAACATCCGTTATTCTGACTTTGTTCGTATAAAATGTAGCCTATGTCACCCGGACCATCATAACCAATCATCATAAATATCGGCTCAGTAGTTTATTCGCTACGGCGGTGGAACATTCGTAAATAGTCACATATTTTCGTCTATGAGAAAAGTCTGTAACTCATTCCGTCTACGAAATAGAAATCCGTAACTAATAGATAGGAGAACATTAATAGAGCTCCGTTCGTCCCTTTAGGCAATGAACCTTAAAAAGAGCCCAGATTCGAATTGGCAATCACTAAGGTCGTTCGAAACTCGTCGAATCGACACAATCGTTGGACACCCGTATCTATTTACAGTGCCAAAATGGCGTCAATCAAGCAGGTCCAAAAAAGGATGACAGCAGCTTGTCCAGTGTGAACATTAGATTAATTTATAGAGTTCAGGGCTAAGAGCTAATAAGATAAATAAGGAAGCACATACCGTCCAGCGATGTAGTTGTAGTCTTCGCAGCAGTGTATCCTGATGCACTGGACGTCCGCGCCCTCCACGCGACACGTGTCTCGCGAACGCAGTAGCCTGTCCGTTGGGCACACTGTGCTTATGTCGAACCTGGAAACAGGAAAGTGTAAATTTTTTATTTTTTATTTTATTAATGATAGAAAGCACTGATGAGACCTAAGTTGGAGCAAGGGGAAGATGTCTATTCAATCTTGCCTTGAAGGACTTTATACGAAGAAATATGAATACTTTTGCTGAGATCTATAGAGCATGCTCAGACTCAAGATAGAGGATAAAACGAGACACAAATATGCTCTGACATAAATCTGTCCCGTTTTAACTGTCTTGAGTCTGAGCTGAGTGAGAAAGCTGTCTACCTACGTTGTAGATTTCAGCCTGAAAGTTCGACCACCTTAGCCACATTACAAACGTGTGGTCCCTTTCTACGATCACTCACGCTAAAGCAGGAGCTCCCAAAGTTTTTTTATCGCACGTCTTATCTTTTTAAAAGGGAAGTGATAAAAAAACTTTGAGAACCTCCGCTTTAGCGTGAGCGATCGTAGAAAGAGACGATACGTTTGTAATATAGCTAGGGCGGCGAGTGTTTCTGAACGGAACGTTTCTGAAACGAACCCATAAGGTGTTCCATACCTTATGTCGTTTCACAAACGTTGAACTAAAGAGTTTCGTTAGTATAATTTAAATCACCATCTTCCCGTTCCTTCATCACTGCTTACTTTGGTAAGCATAAGCGAATAATCAAGTCCAACTCAACGAATACAAACTGATGAGAGTTTGTATTACCCATGTAATGAATGAGTTACCCATGGTAATAGAGCTGAGTTCTTATGACTATCTCTCCCTTTTCAAACACAAGCTTTGCGCTTGAGGGGAGAGGAGAATGACTAATTGGCTACAAGTCCAGTTTGGCTAATGTATTCTTAAAAAAAAATCACGTACCTATCGCAGTAGTTCTCAGTAATTGGTAGGTACTAACAAGACGCTAGCGTGCTAACATGCGGTGTTCTAAACTCCCGGGACGCATGATGTCACGGATCGTTTAGTTACGGAGTCAGGACAGTAGAGTTGTTTATGATTTGACCTATATCTGACGAATTATTTATTCATTTGTATGTAAGGATTACAGTCACACAGTGCCAAATGTCAGTAATCAGTATCTATCCATATCAATTTCCAGTCCTTTACTAATATTATAGATGCCAAAGTTAGTTTGGTTGTTGGTTTGTCTTTCAATCACACAGCAACGTAGTAGCTAACAGATTTTGCAAGGGTATAGTTGAGAATTGAGAGAGTATACGCTACCTTTTGCCCGGAAAACCACGGTTTCCCGCGAGATTTATAAAAACCAAACTACACAAACATATTCTTATAATTTACAAGATATTGGGCAAAATATACGAGGTTCTGGTTTTTCGTATATATCTGCTTAAAAATTCTATCCCAAAAATACAACTATTTACTCGAGCCCAAACATAAAGCGCAGCCCAACGAGAACGCTCGGTAGGTTTTTTACTGACCGACCCATGCGTGCACGAATTTTTTGAATTTAATTTTTTTTTATCGAATGGTTAACTACTGATACCTACTGTAAATGATACAAGTTAGATGTATTACTGTTCCGAGTTCTAGCACAACCGTATGAACGATACGCGAAAGCATAAAGGGCAAACAGGAAAACAAAAAATTTCAATTTTGTTAATGAATATAGGAGGAACCTTTTAAGTTGTAACCCTAAAGGTTAAAAGGTTTAAAATCGGTTCAACGTCTCGTAATAGCCCTTGCCCACATGTACTTAATCGAATTACGGGACTATATGGGCCCTTGTACTCGTATCTCCTTTATTAATAGTAGTTAGTAAGTTCTTCGCAGCTTCTAAGAAACAACAGAGCTTTCATACTTACGAGTAGTTAGTAAAAAATATTTTTATGCGATCATGACTTTTATTCTTATGTCCTATAGAAGCGAAAATCGGCTACATAAATATTGACTCATAAAAGAATTCGGTCTGGATAGACACATCCCTGTAATGGGAATAGGGACAACGAATACTTAGTATCAAATGCAGTTAGTTACTTTTGATAATGATTGGATAGCGAATTTAGGTCATGTATTCCGAAACATTGAGTCGAAATTATAACGAGCTATTTATTCTGTATAATATGTATAAATTGTATTAGAAAGAAGGAAAAGAAAGAAAAAGCGTTCATTTAAAGGTTGTGCCACATTTCCACTTAGCAATGATGTGGAATAAAAATCTGTAGGACTACTCAGAACGAAAATCACGGAGACATCGATGTTCATAGGTATAAAAACACAACTACTCCTATTTTGAAAGTCTGTTAAAAAAGTAGCCTAAGGAGTAACCTTATCAGCTATCTGCCAGTGAAAGTTCCATCAAAATCGGTCGAGCTGTTGCCGAGATTAGCCGGAAAGAACACAGAGACCTACAGTCAGAAGACAAAAAAAAGAAGATATAGTAGTCACTATTATGAACTTAGTTTAATTTGGTTTATTTCCACCTAAGCGATGAACAAACGCTGAGTTTCAGTGGACTGATAGGGACTGATGGACTCATTTGCTCTGTAAATTCATCAATAAATAAATTGGAATTGTGAAATATTTATGCAGTGCATTTACACACTCGTAATTTAATAATGTAATAAATTGTGGAATGATGTCATCACGGCTATCATACAATTATTCAATTACGGCTACCAAGTGTTTGGCTTCTTTACGATAGCTTGATCATTTTAAAAACGCCACAGCGTCCTAGCGTTGGAGATACAGTGGGAAATTTTGGGAATAAGCTGAAAGTGTACTTCTTAGCTAATTTAATCTAAGAGATCTATCATGTTATATGATTAGGATCGTTCTTCAACAACTCATTTAATTCCCTCTCGATAAGTAGTACAATATGAAATAATTTTACCTGAAATTATCATAGTGCTTTTCATTTATTTACTACATTTATTTACTACTTCTAAATACATAAACATAAACTTTATTTTTTTTCAATTTCGTGTACCTTCTCCTTTACTTTTATTCTGTACTTTACCACAACCACATTATTACCACTTCTTCAAAATTGAAGGGCGTTGCACTTTAACGTCTTTCACCAACTCACGTAATTTCTACTCGATACGATAATAGATGTAGGTAATATCAAATATGAATAAGTGTTAGCTGAAATTATCATAGTGCTTTTTCGTTTTCAGTAAGTAAAAGTTTTGAAGTTTTCACTTATTTACTCTACTCACACGTATACCTTCTACTTTACTTTTATTCTGTTTTACTACATATTACCACTTCTTCAAAATTGGAGGGCGTTGCACTTATACACACTCACTCACTTTCACTGGGTGAATGAAACACTCACACGTCAATGGCGTCGTCACGGTAGCCATCTTCGACGTAATATCCTGTGTCTTCTTGACGACAAAATACCAGGGCGGCAGGGATTATGAGGAGTGTTGCGATACACACGGGACCGACCGGCGCGCGCATCTCGGCTGCTGTGCCCGCGGATATGCGTTTGGACAGCGGCACCCAAAGTGCTATATTATTTATAGGCATGTATAAAGCCCTTGCTGGATGCAAATCGGAAGGCGTGTGGGCTTATCAACAAACGGCATCGTCCCTTTGTGATAATGACTTGGGTTGTAATATGCAGCTGTGCTGTGTGTAACTTTGTTTAGATAATGTTTATTTTGTAATGTTATGTTTTTTGTATCATTGCTTGCTATGCTATTAGTAAGTACTACTACTATTTTCTTATTACTAGGCAAGTCATTTTTGTAGATATACTCTAACAACTTTACGTGAGCACTGAGCATTGTAAACACCAGTTCTATTAAATATTATGTGATCTGAGAGCTCAGTGTAACTATGAAATCTAACGTGAGTGCATTCAATGTGTACAAAACAAATGTATTTTGTTTCTTAAAATTTTTATTTTTAAGAAACAAAATTTTAGTAGCTGGCTACATCATCAGACCCTGGATATCACCTAGGACCAGAGTACTGGTCAAGATCAATCAAGCGAGCCCAAACTCGATGGGGTAACGTCATTTTATTACAGAGTCCCCAACTCCCCATAGCCAGTAACCACCTTCCAGCTCTATCATATCAGATCAGCTCCATGTCACAATAATATTGCATTATCTTACGATTTACATAATATACATACAAAAAACCAACTTATTAGCCTCGCATGAATATCATTATGTAGAGTACAGAAGATTAATATTCTCAATGGGCTCTGAGTTAGCTACGCCTAATTAACAATTTTAATCCAGTCCTCATGGTTACCGCCTGACGCATCTATAGCACATTCCTTACGATGATTGATGGTGAAATAAGTATACGAATTAGATATGTATACCTACTATTATATATAGTATACAAATATTTATAGCTAGGCTCGGAGTTTTTCTGTGATCAATTGAGAAATGACCAGATCCCTCGCAGGCATGGATCTCCGGTCCATCTCCTGCGATATGGCAGACTTTGCACACACACTTTGTTCTCACAGAACATTATGGAGAGCTCTCGGACGGCAAGTTTCCGTGACGTTGAATAGAACATAATCACACATAATCTGTGAAGTTGAAGGTGAAGTAGGATTTGAAATCCGAACTCTACGAAAAGGAGGCAGTTGTCTATTTTTTTGAAGCTTTGAGAAGCTGAAGTGGGAATGGACGGGGGGGGGGGGGGGGACATAAATGGAAAAATTCTAGATTGAACGAAGCTGCGTCCTCCGATAAAAAAAATTCAAAACATATTTTATGTAAAGAATTATTTACAGCATCTATTACTGGATAGACTGGGTAGATGTTATGAACCTACAAAATGTTTATTTGGATGTGTTACGGCTACATGATATTTTCAACCGCAAACTAATAAAATCTCATTTTAATGCGGAAACTAGTTGTAAGTTTGAAAGTTTGAGCAACATCGAGTCCGCCTAGCAATGCTCCCGAAATAAACTCGGTGCGTGTGTTGCTACCGGCCACGGACGATTTTGTTTATGTTATGTACTGCTACCATTACTACTGAAGAAAATAGGACATGTCACATGACACACAGTGGTACGAAAATCGGGTTTCATAGACTTAGAATTAGTAATGATATCATTTTTTTGTTTCTTGTTTTAGAAGACTCAACGTTATCATAATTTTTACGCACCTCGTGCTATTACAACACGAAAAAACTCTTTTTACCCAACTGCAGTACGCAAAGAAGGGTAATGTGTTTATCAGTCTATGTATGTATGTGGCGCTCTGGAAACCCAACGCGTAGGCCGATTTTGATGATACTTACGTCAATCAATTCTCGATAAGATGATACACAAACAGACGGACAAAACGGTTAAGCTTATAACACTCTTCTTTGTTCATCACAGTTTATTTAAAACTAGCTTTTGTCCGCGGTTTCGCTCACGTTGAGTTTGATTTTAATTTTCAAAAATCCTTTCTTAGCGTATGCCTATGTCATAATAGGTATCTGTATACCATATTTTAGCCCGATCCGTCCAGTACTTTGAGCTGTGCGTTGATGGATCAGTCAATCAGTCAATCTGTCAGTCAGTCAATCACGTTTTCCTTTTATGTATTTATAAGATCAGTGTGTTGTTTCTCTAAAATGATTGCATCAGTCTAACGATCGCAATGGCGGCTGGTACCCTGCCGCTGTTGGTTAAAATGCATTGATGCAGCAAAAACGCCATGAATTCAGCCAATCAGAGGCCATTGCGACCGTTGATGCAATCATTCTTAGAGAATCGACACAAAGATATCCTAAGCTAGACTAGTTTGTGGTCACCATCAGCGATTGATAGATAGTTTGTTTACTGATGTTCGCTCACGGCCGGCTCGAGCCATCTCGCCCCACTGACACACTGTGTAATTCGTTGAATCATACTCTATTCTCAGTTTGATATACCTAAGTATGGACTCTATTCTTCTTAATACCATAAGGAATCTAAACTACGTACAGTAGACTGCGAAAGCAGTCACATACTTAGACAAAATTCGTCAGCGAACATTTATAATCTAGCTGATCATGAATCGATTGCGGAAAAGCTAGATCAATCATTATTATAACAAAGTTAATTTATTATAAAGATCAGACCAGAGACAATTCAGAAAGTGTAAATTACCCCCGCGGGGAATCGAACCCGAGACCTCCCAGTAATAAGAAAACAGCGCTCACCACTGCGCCAGGGAAGTCATCAAACTATTTCTTCATCGTGTATGATGATGATAAATGATGATGATGAATAATGATGATGAATGATGACGATAATTTGAAACAAAAATTGAAAATTCTCAAGCTGTGCACTGCCATCTGGTATCATCAGCGCACACTACGTAAAGAAGAGTTTTATTGAAACGTACAATATGAATGAAAACGTCTTTCAAGTGGAATGGTTGCTGAATATGAAATACTGTAGCTACATAGTGTTTCCTATTGTTGTTAGATGGCACTGATGGTATTTTAAAATCTAAAATATTTATTGTATTCTTGACTTTGAAAATAGAAAAACTTTTCTTAAAACTAAACACCTTGTATTTTTACCAAAGATAGACTAAACAGTATAAAAAACCACCTCTTCATATAAAAGGTCATATAAAGTGTCGTTTCAGTAATAATAATTATTCAACAAATCTACTATATAAAAATAAGTCGGGTTTTCCTTCCTGACGCTATAACTCCAGAACGCACCAACCGATTTCCACGGTTTTGCATTCGTTGGAAAGGTCTCGGGCTCCGTGAAGTTTATAGCGAAGAAAATTCAGGAAAAATTGGAATCTAATTCCACGCGGACGAAGTCGCGGGGGCAAAAGCTAGTTAGCTTATAATATTTTTAAATGGAGAGGGCTTTCGTCGGAGGATCCATGCTTAACCAAATGAGAAATAAGGAGATCTGTCGGAGAACCAGAGGTACCAACGTAGGTCATCGATTTACGTAGCTGAAACGGTAATGGGCGGCGACTGATGGACCAACGTGCTGGAATCTGCACCTGTATTGGAAAGTGCAGTTGTAAGACCACCATCAGCTGGAAAGAAGAAGCATGGAGTCGCTGGATTCAAGCGGCACAAGACCGGGATGTGAAAGCTCCTAATGAGACGTAGTATTTCCTACCAACTTAACGTTACATAATATCATGCAAAAAATCACGTCGATCCGTAGCTCTGTTGCGTTATTGAAGGACAAACCAACAAACTAACAAACAAACACACTTTCGCATTTATATATATTAGTAAGGATAAGAATATAAGCAAGGATAAGGGTTCATTCAATGAAGACTGAAAAATAAGCAAGCGCGCTTCAACCTCCGAGGCTGTATTATTAACCGAATTCCAAAAAGGAGGAGGTTATCAATTCGGCCGGTATCTTTTTTTTTAATTAAAAAAAATACTAGGTAAGTAATTAATGAATTTGGCATCTTATTTCTTCTAAACACGTTTGATATAACGTAATAAGCTTTTAAGCTCTTCTATTAGGACCTTATTTGGCTTAAAGATTCACTTCACGATTAATATAGAGGCAAAATATTTTTTCATTACATTTTATTTAATTTAATTGATTTGTATTTTATGTTATTGTGTATTTATGTAGAAAAAAAAGATTTAAATACATAGAATAAAAGTTATCATTTACTAACTTAGAATACCTACGCAACTTTTATAAATACTTAATTGTTTACGAAATCTGTTCATTCACACGCTTCACTTGATCGGGTCGGACCGCGTCCGCTGGAAAAGCGCGCCTCGGGAAAACTTTTTCACCGACCTAACAATGTCTTTATGCGATCTATCAAACTAGCCAAAAATTTATTTCATCAAAATATGTTCAACTTAAATTTGAAACACAAAATGGGTTTTTCGCCAATATTTTATTTATTTCCGTTTTTCTTTTCGCTGGTGGTGTCATGGGGTCCTTGGAGTATAAAGATGGGTCAACCAGGGTATCATAACGTGCATAATGGTAGGGAGAACGCGAAGTACTTCATCAACGATTGGACGGTGGAAGTGGACGGTGGTGATGAAGTCGCCCAGCTAGTTGCGCTGGAACTGGGCTACGAGTATGGAGGGCCGGTAAGATTGTGTTAAACCTGTCAGACCTTATTATTTCTTAATGTTAGCCTGCGTTCGTTCTACTATGAATTTAAATAGACGCAAAAAAATGCTCGCCTTTCTAAGAATCTTAAAGAAAAGTTATCTTTGTATAATATGGCTGCCTCTTTCCTAAACATTTTCCTATGCATAAAAGTCCTCAGATCTTAGGAATTGGGACTAGTCTATTTTAAAACATAACTAGCCAGTAAAAGAGGAGGCGGGTCACATGAATTAAGTGACTAGCTGATCCCCGCGACTTCGTCCACGTGGATTTAATTTTTAAAATCACGTGGTACTCTGGTTTTCCGGGATAAAATTAGTCTATGTCACTCTCCAGCAGGTCCTCAACTATACCAATTACCCATGCAAAAAATTACGACAATCTGTAGCTCTGTTGTAACGTGATTAAAGGACAAACCAATAAATAAACACACTTTCGTATTTATAATATAAGTAAGGATAAGGAAAGGAAGGATGTAAGGATTACCACCACCATCCTTCCTTAGTCTAGGTCATAAAAGAAACCTACTCTCAAAAATACAAGCTACTAACTCCAGTGGTTTAGGTTGTGCGTTGATATAATGTAAGTCAATCAGTCAGTCAGTTAGGACTTTGAATTTTATACATAATATATTCAGAAGATTGCTTTTACCGGAACGTGTGAGGTCGCGTAATTGGAACCGTGTGGGCTTATTACCTACATAGTTATTACTAATTTTGACTGAAGTCAGTAACTGGATGGGTGATCGATTTATGGAATATATAAGGAATGAAGGATTTATGGAATATATAAGGATGGAATATATAAGGAATGTTAAACCACTATTTTCACATTCGCATTAAGTAAATTCATTAAAAAACGTTTCCAAATAATAATAGAAAATTCGTGTTCTTCAAACATAATTTAAATGGTAAATCCCTAAAATCTCCTTCGACCTCCATGTTTTAATTAGTGGCTCGACTCTTACTAATTTCTTTTATTCAATTTCGCACTAAAAATTTAATTAAAGAAAAAATACCGAAATAATTCATACTATTGTATGAATTATTAACATTCCTCTCAAGAATATTTGGCTGTTGTTTTTAAATACGGATTTTGAAATCCGTTTATTCCTAGACTATCTGATGCCCTCGACTTGATTCGCGTAGATTGGTTAACTCCTGCGGGAACAAAAAGTATGTGTTATTCCACATAATAATAATAATCTATCTCTGTGCCAGACTTCAGCCAAATCGGTTCAGTCGTTGATTGAGTAACAAACATCCATCCAGCCATTCATCCATACTCGTACAGCAAAATCAACAAAAACTTTCATCCCCTATCCCGGATAAACCTTATTATTTATCAGGTAATAAAAGTATTCTATACTAGATAATGCCCGCGACTTCGTTCGCGTGTATTAAGGTTTTTTAATTCCCGTAGGGACTCTTTAATTTTCCGAGATAAAATGTAGCCTATGTTTTAATTCTGGATGTAAGCTGTCTCCATTCCAAATTCAAAAAAAAAACGCACTAAGAACGTCGCTAGCGCACGGTTATACTTTCGAGTTTCGTCGAATCCTTAGATTCCGGTGTTTGTCCAAAATGTCTTTTACATTTGTTTATATACTTAAAGTTTTTAGGACAGCTATGAAAAATAGATTATTCCTTTGCCCCGTGCCTTTACGCCGATTTTTTTTATGTCCTCCTTTAGTATGCAGTACTGCTTGATTTATTTTATCTTATCTTGCTAACGGTATATCAGATGACAAGATGTAATTTTTACATGTTATATTTCTATATTGTTTGTTTTGTTTCCCGGATTTGTCTGAATCAACTCGTAAAATTCCTCATACCGAATTCCCATTTATTTTTCCCATCCCAAGCTTGATATTATAATCAATTAGCCGTGACGAAATGGAGCTTATGTGTATTTAGATTAGCTGATAAGCTCAATATAACACTCGATACCACTCCAGATACCACGGTTCGACGTCACCAATATGTTTATCTTATTTATCTGTACCTTTTATTGGCTTTATCGGACACCGTTGAACCCAGCAGTGTATTTAGGCTGTGTATCGGTTGATATAAGTTTAAAATATGTAAAAAGAAAATTGTCAATAAAGGCTTATCTTATCTTATCTTATCGGTTGATAAAGGTATTTTTGACATTAACAAATAATAATAAAGTTCTCTCAACCGAATTCGGCCATGGAGATGGCCAATCTCCACAGGGATTAGCCATCTGCGCGTGAGATATTCTAGTGCACAAGTGAGTGCACAAACTCAGGTACACTCACTTGTGCACTATAACTTCACTCTATTCCCCCATTCTCATAGTCCGACGGGACGGAAAATCCGATACAACTGGAGAGATAGAGATATCTCTCTCCGGTTGTATCGCCGTCCACAGAGATTAGCCATCTGCGCGGGAGATATTGTAGTACACAAGTGTGTGCACAAACACAGGTGCACTCTCTATTCCCTTACTCTCATAGTCCGATGGAATGGAAATCAGATACGACCGGAGGGAGATTAGATGCAGAACCGACGGTTTTACGTGCTCTCCAAGGCAAGCCAACTTCCTAACTCCGGGTTATTAGGTACTAAGAATTTCTTGATAGAAAAACCCAATACCGGGAATCGAACCCGGGATCTCTTCATCCGCAGTCGAAGTTGCTAACCACTAGATCAACGAGCATTAAAGGACGCGGTTACTTTTTGCGGCATACGCTGCGATAGACGCGCGCGGCTAGATTTGCGGCGTGTGCGTCACGAAGAGACGACATTTTTTTACAAATATTCGCTGATTCCATGGGCCGGGTAGTATTTAACTCTCTAATAAAGTTGACGTTTTGATAGTTTTTGCAGTGTTAAATTACAATAATTAATTAACAATTATTATTGTGGGTATACAATAAATATATAAAGCTTACGCGGGGAACTGCTAGATATAAGCGGCTCACCGACTTTGTGAATGTCTGTCAATAGGCGATGACGAACTGAAAGAATTATAATTATGTATATTGATATAAGAGTAATGACTATCTTTATTCTTTATCCAGTTGCCTAGACCTTCGTTCGTCTTTGAGTTGGACGGACGTGTAATAGTGACAAATGTTCGGCATTAGCTGAAACGATTTGTCTCAATTCGACGCGCCAATCAAGCCTGACCTTATTATTTGTATGTAGTTTCTACGTAGACAATAAATTACCCAGTTCAATACAATAAAAATACTAATACGATTTAATTGATACTTTTAGGTCTTTGAACGAAAAACTGCTGTAAATATTTGAAATTCCCAACCTTAGAATTACGCTGTGTGTTGATAAATTAGACAGTCAGTCAGTCACACATACTCGTACGTTATACTATGTGATTTATACTACTTTGAGCCCTAAAATAAAAAAAAAACAGAAAAACTGAAAATGCGAAACGATTTTTACGAAATTCTATAACTGTACCCCAAATGATGCAGTTTTTATTTCAGTCAATCATGAGGTTTTATAATCAAAATAGTACCCCGATTTCAGTCACTATAGAATAAGCAAATAATTCCGGATCCTACAAAGATAGCTTTGCGGAGATTGCTTGCTAGTCTAGTATCATCCCCCGGGATCTAGCCTTTTGTTTAAAAAAAACAAAGTTTTTTTCATATAGGACAACCTGTAGCTCTTATGACACGTCTACCACCAATTCGGAATGCAGATTCTGAAAATCTAAATCCTATTTTCTATTAAACTCAGTGCGAGAGTGTCTGCATTCAAAATTCAAACACGCAAAACGCAATGTAAATAAGTTCAAATAAATATGTCATAATTATATTATGATTATTGATTATATTCGTATATCCTATCTCTTTTTATGTTTTACGACTTTTATTATTACGGTGTTTAAATATAACATGCAGTGATTAACAAGTTAATAAATGAAACAGCCCTAAACCACTTTAGGGGTCGAGGGGGTGGCTAAACCGCAAACCGGATGAGTCGGACTGATTTTTTTCCTGGCTATGACAGTACCAGGACATTATGGTTATGAAAGAGGTATTAGTGATAAAATATGTGTTTATTTATTCGTTTGTCCAAAACAAAATACCTACATCCCAAATGACGATTACGAGGTGACCAGAACTTCGAATACTAAATAACCAAAGCTGAATTTCAGGATCGTCTGTTTGTTACCTATTGAACTTATTTTAATCAATATCTAAGGTTTAACGACTGCCTTAATGGTTAATGGTAAGGTTATTTGGCTGCGGATACTGAGGTCCCGGATTTATCTCTCGTTGGTTCGATAAAAGTTATAATCTAGGTTTTTATCAAGAAATTCTCAGTAGCAAGTTGGTATTGGCTGTGTTTAGATATGATTGACGCCGGCGTGTTTTGCAGAAAATGTAAACACATTGTGTCCGATCTTTGCCAGTTCTGTCGATCTTAAGAGAGTGAGTGAATGGAGACTGGAAAGTTTATCTATGTTTGCACGCAAGCTTGTGTTCTATACCTGCGTAGTCTTATTGAGAGTAGTCTCAACTTGAGACTAATCTCAACTAAAATTTCGGTAGTCTAGCTAGTCTCTGTTGAGATCTTAGGTTGAGATTTAAGACCGTGGAATCAAACAATAATAACAATTAGGTAACGTTGGGGCATTCCAGCAGTGGCGGATTGTCATTGCCATTCATAGGCTAATCAAAATATGTCGCCCCTACTGACCTCTACAATTTGGTGTCAGCTCCTAGATTATTTTACAATCCAACTATTTAGTTATTTGTTGTTACTCATTTTAATCAAATAAGTGCAACGCAATTACAGAAAGCGTTTTAAAAGCAATGTAATATGTAAGTACGTATATCTGGAAGGACTTTTAAATCTGAACAGACATACGCCCGCGCGCCTTAGCACCTAGTCTAAGAAAATGTTTTCTATTTTTCTAAGTTTTCTTAACGCTTAACTAGATTTGCGTCACAGCCACATCCACGTCACTTCTTTGCAAAGTTCAGTGGGCATACGATGAACTAAATAAGTCTTGTATTTTAATTGTATACCTCTAGTAGGTACTATTAGCTATTCTTTCTACTAATATTGTAAATGTGAAGTAGAGGAATATTATACAATTTTTTGATTTCTAGAGTATGATATCTATGTACCTACCTAATTGTGTAAGGAAATTTTAAGTTTTTTTATCCAAGCATCGTTGAGATACTCATTTTTTATTTTTTTATTTCAAAGTATGTGAATACTTCGAGTAGGTAACCAAGTAAAAAGAGCGCAGCATAATTTTTTCAATAACGTATATTGAAAGATAAAATTCAAGATTTTGTTTTATTAGGCTGTTTATAAGATCTCCTATGCTACCCTGCCCTTCGATCACAGAAGAAAAAATAAGGATTCAGTACTTCATACTTCAACAATTATTCAAATGCTTCATTGTTCTTGACGTATGTTATTGTGACACATGCTGTCCCGACTCCCGGCTCAAAACTACAGATAGCGGCTTTTTAATTTTATGATTAAATTATTAAATATTTTTTATTGCATTTCATGACTATGTAAATCTTATGCGTTCTGTCACGTATTTCACGTTTATGTTCATTTTAGAGTCTCCTAATGCCAGTAAAAATTTAACTTCAAAATTTTCAATAATTAATGTAATTCAATAATGCGCATTAAAATTTAAGCAAGTGTACTTTAAAATAAAACACATTATTTACAACTTTGTAATTCAACACCGCATTATACCCATCCAAAGTTTTTACTTATAATATTCAGTATAATAGCACTATATTATTTTTAGTAAAATAAATGAAAAAAAAAAAGAAATATTTTTTATTTTACACTAATCCAACTAAAAATAGAACATCAAATAAAAAGCATAATAAGAATAATTTGATGGTCTCTAACCCGGATCTTTCGTAAAGAGTACAGCATTAATCCACTTTCTCGCCTCTGCAGATTGAGGAAATCTAAAGGAAAAGGATAATAACTATTGAAAACTTATTATTATTTTCGTCCTCGTAACAATGCGGTTAACAGCGAAAAAAATATATAATCAAAAAATTTCAAAAAATCATTTATTAATATTTATTCTGGTATTATATTGTTGACTTTATTGTTGCATCTCAAACTGTTCACTTATCTAAAAGAAGACTTTGCAAATCGTTTTCAAGGATGAGTAAATATATAATAATTCTAAAGAAGCCGTCTCCACTTTTGTCAACCTAGCTAGCAAAATGATCTTACTAAGTAAGTGCATTCGGTGGTACACAAATCGGACTAACATGCGGTATCCTTATTTTTTTTTCCGTGATCGAAGACCCTGCCTCATTTGTTTGACATTGTGGTAAGAAAGCAGAAGCTATGTTTTTACCTTACAAAACTAGATGGCGTTAGTAGGCGTCAATGACTCGACTTGTGTTTCTAATAAGACTATGGTCGACGCGACTTCGGGCTCTGTTACGTCAGAAGTGAAATTCATTTTCATGAATTTCAGTAGCGTCCGTATTTTCAGCGTCGCTTATACTAGGCAAGCATAGCATAACTAGAATCTTTTTTCAGTTACAGCACCAGATGGGCAGGGCGGCCGCGTGGCACATGTGTTTATTTTTGGCAATCGGCTCCTAATTGGTTCGGGATATGTTACTTACGCATTATGAGTATTATAACAACGTGAACACAAACAGTATTAAAAAAGTACCAACTATAAATACGTTCACATTACTTATAAGTATTATAATAGTGTAGTTTATTTATTTTTTGTAAGAGAGAGCACTAAATTATGGATCAATTTGAAGCGCCGCATTTACAAAAACTAAAATAACATTAGTTTCTTAGACACTCGTAACTGTGAACGTTCAAAATATAGCAGCCTCTGTCTTGACCACCTCCCTCGCGCACTGGTGAGTGCTGTGGTCTTATAACTGGGAGGTCTCGGGATCGCTTCCCGCCGGGGCAATTTGGAAATTTATAATTTCTGAATAGTCCTGGTCTGGTTTGGCCTTTCGCCGTGGCTAGTCACCACCCTACCGTCAAAGACGTGTCGCCATGCGATTAAGCGTTCCGGTACGACGGCGTGTAGAAACAGATTAGGGGTATGGGTTGAACGCTGCCATACCCTTTCCAAGTTAGTCCGCTACCAGACTGCGTCGTCACTTACTATCAGGTGAAATCGTAGTCAAGGACTATATCTTGTTATTGAATAAAAAATATAAAAAAAGTAATTATAAAGGTCAGTGGAATGATTCCATTAGTAATTGCAACTATGAGGCAAGGGTGCCAAGAATAATGCAACATGCTGGCAACATTATATTTTCTGATTTTCAAAAGCAATACCTGAAAACATTTTTGACATGTTGGTAAACTAAACTAAATTGTAATCTATCTACAGGCATTGAACAAAGCTGCTGCTACCACTATCTGCTTCTGCTGCTACTGCTTCATACTATTATACTAGGGTACCAGAAATAATAAATTCTTGGTTTACATATTTCCACGAAAAATTAAACTAAGTAACAGGCAAACATGAGTGGCAGTGAAGCTTTTCTTTTGTAACAATTTACAGAACTGGAAACAATCCACTGGAAATAATAAATTGTTTACAAATTTTAACATACTTGCTTGAAAAATGCATTTAAAACGGTAGTGAAGGTTAATTTCACCGTCCTAGTGCAGTTAGTTGCAAAATTTTTACTGTAAGTCCAGTATTTCAAAGCAAGTAAGCAACATTAAATGTACAAACTTACATATGCATATCAGCAATGATTGTAAATAATTTTCATTATTCATTTTAAATTCTATTTTTTTAAATATTGAAAGTATTTTTTCCCTTTTCCCTTACATGATAGCCGAATATTACATGATAATATTCGGTTTTTGTATTAAATATTGGAAGGTCCTAGTAGCGCCACTTTCCCCCTAGCGGAATTTCCCTTAACTAAAATGCCAAGTGTTAAAGTACCGACACAAAGTTAAGTACAGTAAGTAGTAGTCTTATTATTATAGGAGTATATTAAGTATAGTAGGTAGACACAAAATTTCGTCGTAGAGTAAGGAAAACTCCGCTAGGGGGGAAAGTGGCGCTACTAGGACCTTCCGATATTTTAATACAAAAATCGAAGTATTATTATTACATAAAGGAAAAGGGTTTTTTTTTTAAAATACAATTTAAAATGAAAATTATTTACAATCATTGCTATGTTGTCACACCCGAGAATCCTTACTGTACCGTCCCATTCTTCGTGGTTATTTTTTTATAACCACTCAGAAATACTTGCACCCGGAATTTATCATATTGCCCGGCTAGAAGTAGGGAAGTTCATACTGTCCGGGCTAAGTAATAAACATCCACATTACGCACATTTTTATTGGACTTCGGCAAAGCTATAAGGAAGGGATATGATTTTAGTGGTCTACGTATGTGTGTTTACATTTCTATTTTCGTAATTAGTTCCACCGTAGCGCCTAAACTGGGCCGATTTTGATGAATGAGGTGTCAGGCAATTTGTTTTATAAGTCGATTTGTGCAATGATTGGTGACAATATCTGGTCGTTATATCCAATTTTCCGTTGTCGGATTACAGTTTATAAAAAAAAATCTAGTAATCGATATTACATCCAAGTCCTTAATCATAATGCTACTAAAGAAAGATTAGGCATTAAAAATAGTAGATTTTTTATATCGCAGTTTTATAAAATATTTCTCATCACTATGATATAAGACAGGGGCATGTAAAACGACTCCTAATATACATAGGAATGTGCGATACAAACAGCAGCTGTTCCCACCAACGAATCCAGCGGACCGCGCTTCCCTATCCCAATTTCACCCCATACACATGCGTAAGTGTGCGTGAAACCATATGTGTCGACTAACTCCTCGATGGCTTTGGTTGCCTGGTACATACGTGACTGGCGTTACTCACATGACTCCACGGACGTGACATATTCTCACTCCACACACATAAGGGAGTAGTTTCACGACAGTAAGGTTCAGCTCACACCGAGACGCGACGCGACGCGATGAGGCGCGCAGATGCTTGAAGTTGAAGAAGCACGAGAAACCGCGCTGCGTAGAGGCGCATCGCGACGCAATGCGGCGTAGGGCGGCGCGTAACACGTATCTAGGTCGCTTTCGCGCTCTCACTGAAATTTTTGCCTTATTGTGTAGTAAAGAGGTTCTATATTGATATCGCTATCGACAAAAGTACGAGCATATTCGCTTCGCGTCGCGTCTCGGTGTGCACTGACCCTAAGGGTGGAGGGCATAATGTTAAAACTGCCGTACTCAGAGACATTAATTATATTGGATTACCTTTAATGGCTCATTAATTAATTATAACTAAATACATATGTTAATAAACTGTCATCTATAGTTTATATGTACTAACGAAGTGTTTTAAAATCTAAATCTTAAAGCTTTAAAGTAACTTTATTAAGCGAGAGTAAAAATCACAAAATTGATAGGTACTTTGGTTTGGTAGTATAGGCCCAGAATTTGGATACAACTCAACACACATGTCGACATGTGGAAATGTTTATATCAGCTCTTCTTGCAGCTCATATTGTCCTGGTACGAACGTGTGTCTGGGGCATCACATGACGGCGTTCATTTTAAGTGACGTTTCAATTTCAACGTCTGTCAAGGCGCCTTGTCGCTTTGACAGTGACAAAAGATAACCGATTCGACATCACAATTAAAAACCATTATCGTTATACTAATTGTGCATTATAAATTCAAATTTAAAAAAAAAATTCAAAATTTATTTATTTCATGTAAGGCTTTTATGACACGTCATTTTACTACCGGTTCGGAATGCAGATTCTGCTGAAAAGAGCCGGTAAGAAACTCAGCAGCTGTGCTCTTTCCTAAAAAAAAAATTATTTTACAATACGGATAGATATCAATATACATACAATAAAATTCAATTACCTATTTGGGAATTGAATTGTATTGAAAAAAAACTATCATACTAGTCACTACTCTCACTGTACCGATCGACACACACGGGTGGGTCGCACGGATCGGTTGCAAAAAGTTAAGAAAGTAAATAGCTACTACAATGATTCACGAAATTCTTTTTCTGGTTTTGGAAGTCATCAATTCAACCATTAATTTGAAGACCATTATTAATATGAAACAAACAGAAAAAAAAACATTTGTTTGGGTTATGCTAACATTCGAATAATCATAGATCTTCAATTTTATTTATTTGATCTAAATTTTGTGCGATCCAAAGTTACGAGTTGCGAACCTGTTTAGTTTCATGATGATGGAGTTTTGTTTGGGACTTAAAAAATACCGCGGCTCGTCTAAACTGGGCAATTTCTTTATATCACACAGTTCGTTGACGATAGGACGAAGATAGGATAGGTGAGTTATGATAACGTTAATGATATCAGAATATCATGCTAAAATTCGGCCAGTAGATTTTTAGATTTTCTTCTCAGGTGAACAAGGGCTCGCCAGTTGATTCATTCTCTTTATCGGAGGCACGGATTCTTACTTATTTGAACTAGATTTGAACATAGGTGTAGTGTGCACCTCTGTTCAGCGGCGACAGTCTACGTCGCGCGTCGCCGCGTAGACCGCCGCGCTGAGTTATTAAAAAGACAGGGGTGAATTTTTTCTTCTGTGATCGCTGGGGTTGTACCGTAGACAGAGAAGGCAATAGACCAAGGTACTGTGTAACCGCGACTGAAATAGAGATAACATGACGTAACGATGACGTCACATGACAAGTTCGAGTTTAATGTTGCCACAATAACTGCACTCCCCTAGTACCCCAAATTAGATGGAAAATTCTTCCCAGGATTTTTAAATAAAACGACAAAACAGATGCTGAACTGTTTTATTTTTTAAATAACATACCTACACATATAAGGTTGTCTGGGAGAGACATACCTATTAGGGTAAGCTTCTATTTTTTACATATATCTTAATATTGTGTGCAATAAAGAATTTATTATTCTTTATTGCACACAATATTAACTTCAACCACCACTTAAAAGTATAAAATAATTTTAGTTTGTACACGTAAGTCGGTTTTTTAAAAATATTTTTTTTTATACTAAAGTTTTTTAATGTACTTTCATAGGACCAATTCACTAGATAATTATTTGCTCCTTAAAAAAAATATTGAAATGCCGAATAGAAATTTAGCATATGTGAGTCACTTTGAAAAAAGATGTATGTAACACAAAGGAAAATTTTTTTTCGTTACTAGTAAGAATGTTACACAAAATAATTTGTAATGAACAGTTAAAATTTTCCTTCGATCGAGTAATGCTATTGAATTAAAAGCAACAAAAATTGTATATTTAGTCATCAAAATCATCATTAATGAAATTAACAGTATATTCCTTTTTTCAGGCAGTCGTATAAAACTGCAACTCTTCATAGTTTAAGTTAATAATTATTTAAAAAAAACATTAAAAGTCTGCCTCTAGCTATTTAAAAATGGCTTTAAAAATTAAGAACTTTGTAAATAAAATAATTCTTAAGATCGCCAACAGTTCTCGACTGGTTGTTGGACATTCGAACGAAACTTCAGGATGATTCAGAACAGTAACCGACACTATCTAACTGAATACACTTTAATCATCGCCGACATATATTATATTCTAGTATCCATCATCTTTCTTTTCTTTTCTCATAATATTCATTTCTTCCATCACGACTTTATTTTGTTTCAACAAAAATTAAAAAAAAAATTGAAAAAGTAGCCAAAGTAACCCGCCGTTACGGTATGTCAGAGGACATTACTAAAAAAAACCTATCTCCGTGCCAAATTTCAGCCATATCGGTTTAGTGTGGCGTATTGAGTAACAAACATCCATATGTTTGTTACTCAATCACGCCACACTAAACCGATATGGCTGAAATTTGGATGTATGTATGGATGGCCCTACATACATTCAAACTTTCACATTTATAATATAAGTAGGATAGGGAAAATCGGGACATTGTATAGGTACCTAAAGCTGGCAACACACATAGATACTAAATTTTCTTATTAACTGTCAGTTTGTTGGGCACAAAAGTGTGTCGACCTTGAAAAAAACTGGTTACACGATGAGGGACAAAAAATTGGGTAGCTGCGTCTCTGTTTATCACATTAATAACTTTATCTCTGCTCTCTTTTTAGTGTGAGTGAGAAAGAAATCGTCACTGACTCTATGTCTTCTCTCTCTACGGGTTGTACTAAAAAGGGTCAACTTGTTTTTGTTTGTCACGGGTGCCGCCTACACGTCATTGTTTTCTGCGTTATTTACCAGGGATCTAGAACTGCATCGGTGGGTTTTCATTGAATCTAAAATTTAAATTGTTCTTCCAGCAGTGAGTGGGATTTATGATTTTTGATCACAAAAGTATTTCAAAGTTAACATATGTTTCAACGAAAAATCGCATTGTTACTGCGCGATTTGTTTGCAATTTTTTTATTTCCATAAGGAGCTGAATTACAGGTCCAAAGTAATGTAGTAAGTACTCTGAAGAATGAACTCTAAAAACGCTAACCAGCAAGGTATTTATTTACTCGTCTGAGACTCGAGCTTAGAATATTCAACTACCGGTTGAATAGTTTGGACTCAAAGAAAGTAAAAAACAGACAAATTATACAATTTCGCATTTTAATATGTAATTCATACAAAAGTGGACTAACGAAGCAATATTAATAAATCAAAATATATAATAGAAGGGAACAGACTGACTGATCTATCAACAGTCAGCTCAGACCACTAGACGGATTGAGCTGAAATTTGGCACACAGATAGCTTTTATAACGCAGGCATCCGCTAAGAAAGGATTTTTGAAAATTCAACCCCTAAGAAGGTAAAATAGGGATTTGAAAAACCGAACATAACGGGAGCAAAGCCGCGGGCAAAAGCTAATATGTAATAAATTGTTAAAAACCAAATAAAGTCAAAATAGAAACTCTTTTTTCCTAACATAACCTTTGTTTTCAGATACTTGGGTTTCCGAATATGTACGCGTTTCGAAAATATGAGCACAAGCAACGTCGCACCCCTAACCAGCACATATCCTCACTCCACCAGGACCGAAGGGTAAGTCAGGCGTATCTCTGAACCTCATATTACCCTGGTAGATGTTAGCTGCAATACACGTGGTGTGTGCGGCCTACAGCAGACCTAATTTGGCAGCCGTTCCAGTTGGCCCTTCGTTACCTTGACCTAGTCAGACGCCGGTGAGAACTCAGTATGAATGAGACACAATTTCTACAGCGTCCTTTAGTTAAATTAGTAAACGCGGTGTTAACTTTAACTTGAGTTAAAATGCATTTTACCCAATGATTTTGTATTGCGCAATTGAATATACTTATTAGTACTAAACCTTCACTAACCTTTATCAGTCTTGTGCTTCGATCACAGAAATTTTTTGTGATCGAAGGTCTCGTGTCACAAAATCATAACGTATTGATATTGATTTTTGATGATATTGATGTCAATGCACGAAGCGTCGGAGAAATTAGACAGTATGTAGTTGTTTGTGTAGTATTTTTCTGAAAAAGTACGAAGTTTATTGATGAATAAAAGATTTTTGCACTAAAAAAAAACTCATACCAAGTTTATTTTCTTCGTCTATCTAGCTTTTAACTATTAATTTGCATAAAACAAATTTCATCACATATGAAGGGGCCTGGCTCTCAATGTGCTTTGGTTTCAAAAACGCGTAGGTAAGTTGAAAGTTTGTATGACACTTTTTACCATGACTGCGATGCAACCGTAAAACCCGAGATGCAGTTGATGTTTTTTTTTTTTAATCTGGAATATTTATAGAGGGTTTGTTCTATGAACATGCCACCCTCATCGGGCTTCATCTTACGAACCTACTGCCTACGTTTTACATTTAATTTGTATATCTCGTACAGTGTTCTAGCCTCCCTCGAAAACGGGCAAGCTAGAGAACACTGTTACAAGTGCCTAACTCCCGTAAATTGTTGTTAAACTACAGATCCGGTGGGCTGAACAGCTTTTTACCAAAAGTCGAGTGAAGCGGTACCCGTATCCGGATCCTGACAAGAAGTTGCACCGGGTAAAAAGAATAGACAATGACACCAGGGAAACAGGAGATGAAACGGATTTACGGGATCTCGATAGTCAACGTGGTCTCTTTAACGATGACTTGTGGGCATATGAATGGTATTTGGTACGTATTAATTGTTGTAGGAGAATTTAACTGACCCAGTTAATTTCATTTCTGTAAAAACACCACTACATCCAATTCTTCCAAAGAATTCTCCAGAATAGAACTAAAAACTGTCCGTTGAAGCTTTCATGTTAAAAATGAGACAAGAGCAAATTAATAACGTCAAAAAACTGCGTCATAATTCGAGTATGGGTCAGGCCGTAGATTTTGCCACTTTTTTTCCTTCCCTCTTGTCTTCTTAAGTTTTTACGATTTTTATGATCGGTACATGGATTTAAATAATAAAGATCCATGAATTATTGTATAGGTACTCGAGACCGCAAAGTTCTTCCACGTTTTAATAGTAAATTAATAAGAAAAAAATATTTATATAATCCAAAAGGAGCTTTTTGCAAATAATCACTATGTCCTTTGTAGGGGTGGCATAGCATTTCTTCATGCTGTATCGTATTTATTGCGTTTACAATTTATATAATTTCTTCTTTATAATCTTAATGAAATTGGCTTACATCTAGTGACAATTTTATTTGCTTTAATTATGTTTTTATATATATTATTTAAATTTTTAATTTTGGTAAGAAATCCGATATTTATGTAACTTTTTGTATGTAACGCTTCATAGCCGTTTGTTTTTAACTAATCATTTAATTAGAAACATTTTTCTATTTCGCAACATAGCCATAGAATATTATGTGGTTGTCCAAACAACTACGGCTATTTTGTTAAATTTAGTCGAATTTTTTCGTGGATAGAGTGACACGGTCACGTCGTTACGGAGGTTGTTTTTGAAGATTTAAACGTAAGTACTCAACTATTTACCAATATTTTATCAGAAATTAGTTTTGCGGTCGTAAGTTATTAAACAGTCCTAATTTCAATTGGAAATATTGCATTTATAATGAGTTATCACCGATAAGATACCAGAAGTTCATGCTTATGTAACGTTTATGTAACGCTTATCTAACGTGTTACATTTAATTTTATGTAACGTTACATAAAATACCCTTAAAGCTTAGTGTAGGTGAGAGACGAGGACTTGCCATTTAGGTTAGCACTTTTTTCACGAAAATAATTAGTAGTTAGTAGCTATTTCTAATAGGTAGATACCAAGCTACGCTACTATTATAAAGAGGAAAGATTTGTATTTTTGTGTGTATGTTTGTAATGAATAAACTCAAAAACTGGACAGATTTGGCTGAAATTTAAAATTAAGATAGATTATACCTTAGATTAAAACATAGGCTACTTTTTATCCCGAAAAAAGTATAATTCCCGCGGGATCTTGAAAACTAAATTCAATATGTAAACAACATAAATAATTATTTGTTCACAGATGCCTCCAAAATCAGTTCAGAGCCTTACAGTTATTATAACAGAATAAAAACTATTTCTTTATTTTACTGTTGTGTTTTTGTTCACAGTTCTGTTCTTAGCTTTACAATTTTAGGTAACGTTTTTATGTAACGATTATGTTATTGTTACATAAAATCTGTATAACAGTTTATGTCACTAAGTGGCAAAATTTACGGCCTGACCCGTATACGCGTTACACCCAAGACTTACCCAAGAAGTTTATCTGCCTTTTTATGGACTATGGAGGTTTATTATTCCGCGTTTCTGCCGCCCGTTGCACCTGGCTAACAAAATTATTAAAAGAAAATAATCGTGGATTGATTTGTAATCTGAAGACCAATCCGACAGACTAGTGGAAGTTTCAGAATCGATAATGACCTTAAAGTTAATTTAGAGAAACATAATGTGTTAACAGACTAAAACACCACACGCAGAACTTTAGTATGTGATGTTCTAGGGTGCTAAAATTGCTGAGAAAAAGAAAAAAGCGAAACCTATAGTTTTGACTGGGAAAAATAGATTTTAATGGGTAGTTTACCGATAGTCGAATACTCAAGTTTGACTGGCTTAGGTTTAGACATAAGCCAGTCAAACTTGAGTATAGTAGATGCGGATCATAACTTCAAAAGGTTTCAGGTCAACGTAGTTTTTCTGTCCAGAAATTCTAATAAGTAACAGTCCGAAGTTGGGAATTTGGTGGTGTAACTCCATGTCTTAAAGAGCAAGAAGCTTTGTGTTGTATTGTTTTTTTTTCCTTACGTCGATCCTGCATCTGCTCTCTCCGGTCTTGTCGAATTGTTGTGCCAATGGACTACGTGGATGAGTGTGTCAAAAGTAAAACAGCATTATTCTGCATTCCTAGCAAGATACGCGTACGGACCCCGCCTTGCCTCGGCTGGATCTCAACGTGTTACCAGTCTACGCGCTAGGCTACAACGGCCGTGGCATTCGAGTGTCAATATTGGACGACGGAGTCGAGCACAATCACACCGACCTACGCGAGAACTACGTGAGTTTCATACTATCCTAGTACTTCGGACAAAGGGTGTGCAAGTTTTCGACAGACATATGCCCGGTTCCTATATGTAAGAAACGATTCGTTTTTCTTACGGGCAGTTAGTACGTGGCGTAAGTCAAAATCGTTCCTATAAAAAACGTTTCGTAAGCTAAATTACCGATAGCTTGCTACCTACACCTACGGATGGGAGGGTTACGAATAACGAATAGTAAGACAAATGTATGTAGAAGTCAACTTGTGGTGTTCCGGGCGGTGTTAGAGACCTTTCAACAAAACTCTTCCTAGTCCACAGGCTAGTAATAACCGCCATCTTGTTCCCAATATAAAGTTTCTACCCCAATTTTTACCACCCTTACGGGGTGGTTTGACAGAAAATTGAAGCGACGATAAAAGTATAACTAAAAGTAAAAAAATTTGAGTCAGACAAAAAAATTAATTACGTAAAATATGCCAGTGACTTCTTTAATAGTACATTGTTACCTTAGGGATGAAAATAACTTATTTAGTCCCGAGATGGGGTTTGGCGCCCGAGCGTAGCGAGGGGGCCTATAGTTCGAGGGACTAAATAAGTTACTTTCATCCCTAAGGTAACAATGTACTATTTCATTACTCATACACGGAAAGTAGGTCTGAAGTTGCCTGAGAAGGTGCATGTGATTGGTGGTGGCATTTCTTGCTAGGGAACTTGGCTTTATTGCTTGGTTAGGAATGCATTCAGATTTTTTCTGTTGGCGGATTATAGCAAAATAATTCAAACCCTTTCTTGCTAAGAGGCAAATATTTCGAAATTACAAACAGACTTCAATACTTCAATTTTATATAGCATAGATATAAATATAGTTATAGGCTAGATGAGAAGCTAATGGATAAAAATGATGGAAATAAATGCAAAATTTTACATTACTGCAGAAGTTACGTCACTGGAACTTTTGTATGAAAATATGATTTGTTGAAAAGCTGTTGAGTTGACAGAAGAGTTGAAATTTTTACAGCGTTAAAGGACCATCGACATTTCTATTCAGTATAAATTACAACTTAGTACCTCAAACCGAAAGTTATCCGTAGGGTTCCGTTTTTTTCGGAACCCTAAAAACTTTGGATTGTCTGAATACAATCTATGTTTATGAAACTGCTTTTCATTCGTGTTACCCTAGTACTCCGGTTTAACATCACGCGTTTTCTGAACCCGATTCGTTTGGAATTTCACTTAAACTCCGTTTTACTAAACGCGGATTGGCCGTGCTGGCAGCGTGCTGATGATCCGCTCGACGCGCTCTGCCCAAGATATTTTATATCGATGCAAATCATTACCAACCAACCTTGCGGTGATTTGTCGCCTTAACCAACTGAGCTTCATGGGGTGTGTCGTGAATTATTCGATATACTTACCTACTTAATTTAATGTTGTTTTACAAATTCCAAACTCATAACCGGAAACACTTTTGACTGCGAAAATTTATTTGATTCATCTAAGAATAGGGAAGGTAAGTTTTGATATTATCCTGAAATCAAATTGACTCTGTGGGATCTTTGAGGAAAGTAACGACAACATTCCTGTAGATCCTTAATTTTAAGATTTCCACACGTATTAGCTATAGAAAATCGTAAACTTCAGTCAGGCTCCGCGTGTAGATCAAAGTATCTCCATTGATTGTCTAGTACCCTGGTAACTTCGCGGCCGATACAACGATTGCGGCGCACTAACCGAGTTGCGCATATTTTTTGGTGGCCGCGGGAAGCCTCTGCCAAAATGACCAATAACGCCCATCTTCAAAGGCTTGAAGATAAGTTGACTCTGTTCGTAGCTTCGTCTTAGCAATTTTTTTACCATGCTATACACACGTCGTTTTTCCCAGGACCATGAGATAAGCTGGGATTGTAATGATGGAGATGCTGACCCTTATCCAAGATACGATGAAAAAAATCGCAATTCTCACGGGACACGGTGCGCAGGAGAGGTAAATAATGAGAAAATGCGACTGACTAAACTATGAATCCTAACGTTCAAACGAAACTGTTCTTGGTTTATTTTTCATCAGATAGCAATGACTGCTAACAACGGAAAATGTGGCGTAGGCGTGGCCTGGGGCGCCAAAGTAGGAGGAGTTCGAATGCTCGACGGCCGAATCACGGATCGAATAGAAGGTGAAGCAATTGGTGAGCTATTACTTCAATTTTATTTACTCCTAGTACATTTGATCGCCATGTTGTGCTCAAAATGTTCGAATGTACGAACTCCGAGCACACAACAAACTAATCTATCTGACAGAAATAAAATCGCAATCGGTTTCGATTGGATCCGACTGACCAAGTGACCAACTGGTTGTCAGTTGGTCTTGAAATGTTGAAATGCAAAGTTATAAAATATAATTATAAAAATTAATTACTGTTGGCTGACTATGTAAAAGCTGCATCAACATTGCTACAGTCTTTGTGGTGATTGGCTGAATGTAGCCAATAGCAAGTGAGTATCAGCAAATCAGAGGCGATTGAATTGCCACAGTGTAACAATTATTTTTAGAGAAGCTGGTTAAAACTCTAAAAAGTAAAACGGTTTGACCGATTTAACTTTTTTTTATTTTGTTCGCTCTACAGGGGTGGTTTAAATTCAAAAAGATAGGGACACTTCAAAAAATTTCAGATAGTATCTGAAAATTGAAAAAATATTTGGTAATTTTGTATCGGAATCATCCTCACCCTTTGGATAACTTTTACTTTTTCAGCGAGAGCGAAGCCGCGGCTAAAGCTAGTATTTTATATTTATGTGATGACTGGATGATAATTGATATAGTAAGTAATAATAAGATTTAGACTATCGTGGATGGATAAATACAATTCGATCAACTTATTCTTTATTCATTCCTTTTACATATTTCTTTGTTATTATATAATATCACAGAGCTAAAAAATTTGATTCCTCCATGTATAATTGAGCTATTCAGTCTTTAAGATTAGTTCGACTCGAGCCGAGGCTTGAAAGCGTGCGCATGATTTCTTGATACATGAACAATTTAAAACGATGCATCTGTCCATGTTTAACTCAACTAAAAAGAAAATATTGAACTTAAATCTGAATGAGCTCATCGCTGATCATCGATAGTACTTTCACTCATAACACAGGTCTACAGTGAAAATGTTGCAGCCAAAACTATAACTGTTTTTTAGTATATTGGGTACCCGGATTACAACTGCATACTTAGTTTTTTAATGCTACGTGTAGTTTTCGAGATACGAGGTATGTCTAAAAAAGACAAAATGAGCCAATTTTAAACATTTAATTACATTATTTTACAGCTAGGAAGCTTCTTATTCAGATTTTTTTAAATGTTAATTGCTATGATTGTCCCATGTGATACTCCAACAATAATCTGCCATCATATGCTCATCCCAACGATCTTGGTACCTATTTTCCGTCAGTTTTAGATCCTGATGGAAGCGCTCTCCTCGTTCTTTGTTGTAGGAGCCAAGATTTTCATGAAACTTGTCCAAGTGGCTGTGCAGGCAGTGCACTTTTATGCTCATGCTACAGACAACCTTTTTAAAGTTATATAGAAGGTCCTGAACTAATTCCACGTCATTTTTTGCCTTTTATTACCTAAGAAATTTTTGAAAATTTTTTCTCTGTCTTGCTCACGACAAAATGAGACTTTCGTGCCTGTAGCAATTAAATTCCTTTCTTTAAGTCTCGATGCTAGTCTCAGACCTCTCTTTGCAATGGTAAATACGTAAAGTACTGAGTAAAGAATATGGGCGCCGCTGATGATTCAAGATCACTGTCTCGTTCATTTGAAGAGACCTCCATCATATCTGTTTCCGACGAATCCGATGGTGCTGCCCTCATAGTATCGTCTGAGAGTGGTAAAGGCCGTCTAGCAGACGATAGGTCTGGATATGTCATTTTTTTTTTCAATTTACCCCATGCAATTTGATTAAACAAAAATAAAAATCATCAAAATAGTTTTTTGGTTCTGATCAAATCATAGGTACACCGAACCTCAATTGTGCTCGTTTACCACTCGACCACTGACTCGAATATTCAATACACAATTTGCACATGATATTTTGTACTCAGGGATGGTTAAAGCCCTTGATCTCGATCTTAAAAGAGTCAAAATACGCTCTTTTTATGAAGGCCGTTATAGGTTTTCTGAATTTTTTCACTACATGTTCACCAAAAATGTTACAAAATGTATTCGAATTATTTAATCAACTCCTCCTATATGACGACATATAGGAGTATTATCGGATAATCACACAAAATGGCGGAATACGAACACATTAAACATAGCAAAATGGGTATTTTTTTCCGATGAGGGTAGTTCAAAAACTACACGTAGTTTTGACCTTGAAAAACTTCTGTACGACTAATTATCAAGTCATTCATCAAATCATATAATAGGATTGCTAGCAAAAAAAGTTTTTCATTTTTTGTAGACCTGTGTAATAGATAATTTCAAAACATGGCCATCCATGGATGGGATTTTTTTTTAATGTATTATTTTGTATTATACCGTGTACGGACTACGGTAACCTCTGACTGCCTATGCAGCCCTTGTCGTTATACTAAAATGTGACGTAACATTAAAACTGTTATTAAAAAGATCGACACAACCAACCTCTTGAGCACAGAAAGCATTTTTAGGCAAAGCTAGCTGTGCGATTATCTAAATGTTGATGTGATGATTGCTACAGTGTGAGATTGCAATCGCTTCTGATTGATGGATACTCACTCGCTATTGGCTAAAATGCATTGTTGCAGAGAGAACGCGATAAGTTCAGCCAACAATTGAGACTGTAGCAATGATTGATGCAGCTTCCATATCGACCAGCCTTACTTCCATCGCGCGTCGTTTGTTCGTGCCGGTTTTCGACTTGAGTCACTTTTCGTCAATTTTCACTGGGGGAACAGCAAATAAATGGGAGTTAATCTCCTTAAACCTGACAACGTTATTGTTCTTAGTTGTAAAACCCGGCAAGTGGCAACATTATAAATCTAACGCCATCTAGTTAGAAAAGTTCGAAAATTCTAACTTGGTGACCGAAGGATGTTTTGGTTATCGCGGACTCCAGATACAGTTATCAAAATGTTGCTCTTTAGTTCACTCCACTTCAGAAAGACTCTTGCCTCAGAGCAATAAGTATGCTAACAGAACTCAGAAAACACATGAAGCTTGGCTATTAGGTATAGGTAGGTTTTTATAAGTTCCAGTAGGTCTCCCTTTTTCACGAGCTCTCTTGCGTAGTGGTAAGTTCCCACTTATTGGTCACGAGTTCAATTCTCAGCAGGGGCAATTTGGGTAATTTCTGAACCAAATCAGAATAATTTTGAATTTTGTTTTTTTTTTTTATGTGTAGCTTTAGTTTATGAAACAGGTAGTTTTCTGGTTGACTATTTCCGATAATATTTTTTTTAAGGATATGCTTGGGATAAAGTAGATATTTACAGCGCTTCGTGGGGCCCTAATGACGACGGGAAAACTGTAGAAGGGCCAGGACGACTTGCCATTGAAGCTTTTCGACGTGGCGTGGAAAAGGTGGGCATTGACACTTTTCATTTATTTGTATAGACTAGAGAAGTAGAGACTTCATCAGCTCGTTTGTTTGATTCCCCGTGATAAAAAGTAATCCATATTAATCTAAAGACAAAAGTTCTAAAAAAGTGATTTTGGGTTATGCCTTATAATTTATAAGGCAGTTATTTCGAATTCACAGGTAGATACACGATTTATCTGTATTATTTTGTGAAATTTTGATTTTCAGGGACGTGATGGTAAAGGAACAGTATTTGTGTGGGCAAATGGTAACGGTGGAAGTCACAATGACAATTGTAACTGTGATGGGTAAGTGAAATAAGTACAAACATTTTACATAAGACACACTTTGAATAAAAAATTAATAAAATCATTGATCTATGTGACTGCAGTTACTCATCGAGCATTTACACAATCTCGATTGGTAGTGCTTCTCAGCAAGGACTGTTCCCCTGGTACGGAGAAATCTGCCCATCTACTCTCGCCACTGCATACTCCTCTGGTGCATACAAAGATCAGAAAATAGTAAGTTTAATATTTTCATCGATATTTAAGAGTGTCAAACGTTGTTTTGTCAGAGGACACTATTCATTCAATCATGATGTAAAAAGTAGTTCCTAGCATATCATGTACTCCCAGTATTAGATTCGCACTCGACAAATTGCGAAAAGGATTCGTGCTTTCTGTGGAGTTTGTTGCAGCAATTTGTACAAATTGTTGTTGTTTGATCGCAGCAACGTAGCAGCACTTCATTAGATTTAAACTTATACCTGAATCAGTCATGCTATCTTTGTATATCGGGCTCGCTACTTTATAAACGAAAACGTCCTCACAGGCGCGAGCCCGGCTACAGGTCGGCCAGTGCCAAGGCCAGTGCAGACGAATTTATTGTACAAGCCAGCGTACAAGCTTTATTTTTTAACTTGCAAGCAGAGGCGTAACTATAGGGTGGCATGACGGCAAAATGCCACGGGCCATCAGCCGGCAGGGGCCCCCGGTAAGAGAGGGCCGGAAGCACAAGATGATCATAACATTTATAGCCATTCCTGTGACTACGGCTAGTGCCGAGCGATCATTTTCAAAATTAAAATTGATATAAACAAGACTCTTTGGGACAAGAAAGGTTACGCACAGTGGTAGATTTACCAAATGGCTGATTTAACTGGAGCCTAGGGCAGCAGATTTTAGGGGCGGCGAATTTGGGGCCAAAATTTTTATTTATGTCTTACAGAAATTAAAAAGATACATATTTGTAATACCTAAATGTCATTAGGTCCACAAACACATTTTAAAATAACCCCAATAACAATAACTAAATAGTTGGTAGGGCCGACTTTAAGTACGATGCCGAGTGTGCGGCGCATACAAACGCAAGGTCTCAAGCGCCAAAAGTACAGGACTAGATATGTTTATATGTTGTTATGTTGTAGGTGCGTGAAAATGTCACTTTTCTGTTGCTATTGTAGGTGCCAAGAATGGACTACTAAGTGCCGTAATGCAATCATAAAAAATTTCGCGCTCGCTTCGCTCGCGAAAATGTCACTTTTATGTTGCTATTGTAGGTGCCAAGAATGGACTACTAAATGCCGTAATGCAATCATAAAAATTTCGTGCTCGCTTCGCTCGCAAAAATGTCACTTTTCTGTTGCTATTGTAGGTGCCAAGAATGGACTACTAAGTGCCGTAATGCAATCATAAAAAATTTCGCGCTCGCTTCGCTCGCGAAAATGTCACTTTTATGTTGCTATTGTAGGTGCCAAGAATGGACTACTAAATGCCGTAATGCAATCATAAAAATTTCGCGCTCGCTTCGCTCGCAAAAATGTCGCTTTTACGTTGCTATTGTAGGTGCTAAGAATGGACTACTAAGTGCCGTAATGTAATCATAAATACAGAACGCTCCGAATTAAAGGTTATTAGAAAATCAAGTAATTGTAATGGCGTTTGTATGTACCTAATTCACGTGGTGATTTATGAAAAATTAAAAAATACTATCTCATTGGGTGAGCTTCTTTATATTGGGGGAGGGAGGGCCCCATCCGATGAATTTGCCACGGGCCTCAAACGGTATAGTTACGCCTCTGCTTGCAAGGTATTCAAACTATTCAAATCAAACTCAATATCTCATTCAGTCATGCTATACTTGTATAAATATTCGACAGTTTAGAAAACGGTACCTGTCAAATAAAGAGGAGCCCGCCATCGGGGCTCGCTACTTCATAAATGCAAACGTCAAGCAAACGTCCTTGCAGGAGCGGGTCCGTCTACGACTGGCCAGTGCAATTATTAACTGGATTTTCTTTATTAACAAGCTTTTATTTAACTTGCAATGTATGTAATTATTAGTAAGGTATATAAATAAGTACGTAATTATTGTAATAAATTTTTGTTTAGACTCAAATCTTGCAAAATGAATTGAACTACTTCCCGGTTTCTGATTGAGCTGAAATTTTTAGACGATTCAAATGATCGGCATAGTTAACGCCAGCAAGAAATTTTATATGGAGGTCCTGTCATTTTCATACAAAATTTTTTGCTGACGTTAACTTCACCTTTACTATTAGAAAGTAGAAACGTTCGAGCTTAGGCTACTGATCGTTTTGGTTATGGTTTTCGTTATGTTAAGCCTGATTTACACTTAAATTAGTTAAATAGCTAGATTGGTTTAGAAAATTGACTTGTTTAGTTCGGTAAGTAGAAAGTTGTTTCCAAACGTACTATTGGCGAGTTAAGATTAAACGTATACACATACGTTAGTCCATCAATGCCTAGTTGTGGCCAAGGCTTGTATAGTATTTTTCTCAAATAATGCGCGGAAATTAAAGCTTTCTATTTGCAACAAGATTTGCAAGCTAGTTCGAAACTTAAATAAAACCTTTGATAAGTTACCTCCTTGGTTGCCGTGGTTGCCATGCCAATTTTAAATAACACGACAGATAATATATTCATTGGAAACTCACTATTTGGCCGCTAACCTGGCCCAAAATGGTAATTGCCGGCGGAGTACAGCGTGACAGCAACTTCGATTTATCTCGAAGAATTTATCTTGACAACCGTCAAAATAATGCTCACGTTTCCAAGCACGTTTGAGAAAAATAAATTAATATCAAGACCATTGCGAATTCCTGACGACTTATGTGATCCTAATTTAAGATTCGACAGATTACGAAAGAACATTCGATTCGTTACGCGGTTTTGTGGATAAGCAAAGCCAAGTCTGTCATATTATTTTCTCGCCAAGTCTAATCGTTTATCTTTGTCACTTCAATCCATTTCACTATATGTTAGAATGAGAGGTTTTGTATTATGTTTCAGGCTACAACTGATACGAACGATTCTTGCACACTGGGGCACACCGGTACGTCGGCCGCAGCCCCATTGGCTGCCGGCATCATCGCTTTGGCTCTACATGCAAAGTAACTAGTTTCGACTTACTTTTACTAGCTGATGTCCGTGACTTGGTCCTCGTGAATTAAGGTTTATAAAAAATCCCGATTTGACTGTTGAAGAGAATATGCACTATTATACATATTAATCATATTATTATATTAATAAATTATTATCAACAAGGGCTTGCAATACTTTTAAATTTTTAGATTGTCTTTTTCAGTCCCAATTTAACATGGAGGGACGTACAACATCTAATTGTTTGGACTTCTGAGTATGCACCACTATCAGAAAATCCTGGCTGGCAAATAAACGGGTAAGATTATTTAGCGCTGATAGAATGTACACGGTACTGATTTATGAAAAAAACTGTTAAGAAACCTCATACTCGTAATGATGAGCGTTGATTTATTTCACAGTGCTGGATTACGATTTGACATTCGTTTCGGCTTTGGATTACTAAATGCAGGCGTGCTTGTCACCACTGCCTTAAATTGGACCACAGTTCCCTATAAGCAAACCTGTCGGATCAACGCTTCTTCGTAAGTATGACGCCCTGGTAAGATCGTCGCTCACTTTGTGTCCGCGGCACTTGTTGCCCCCGCAATGATATCTATCTGGCGAGCTTGATGATGGGATGGGACTTTGACAACGACAATGTTATAAATAGTCAAAATCCTTTCTGATTGGCCACCTCTCCACTTGGCAAGCAAAAGGACCAATAAAAATAACGGTTGCAATGTAATTCTCAATTTCGGTTCTGTCAGCTGTGATGGGGGCTGTTGCGCATGTTCCAACTTCCCACAGATTCAAAATATATTCTATGCATTCAGATTTTTCCTCTTAACTTATGTTATCTTAGTAAAAATGTTCCCTTGTTCCTATTGAATTGTGACTCCAAAGATGGACGCTGTATGAAGTTACAATTTACGAAGTAAGCGCACCAATTTTAGTTGAATTTTGTCAGTCTGCTCTGAACATCCTGTTATTACTTCCATCCATAGGATGAAAAAGTATGGCAATAATCCTTCGTTGTCTTAAAATACAAATGTAGAGAAAGAACGTTTAACTAAATAAATACTAGTGGTTCGCCCCGAACTGAGACCTCGCGATATCCCATAATTCCCAAAAGTTTTCATTATTTATTGTAATAATTAACTTTTAACATTAGACGCAATAAAAAAAATAATAGTTGACATAAAACTGTTTTACTGACACAGCGCCATCTATTAGCATTATTGTGAAGCATTTAAAATTAAATAATTTCGTTTCTTTATAACATTTATCTAATTTATTTGTTGTTCAAGTACAGGATATAAATGAATTTTCAACCAAAGGACATCATCCATTTTGGGCTAAATCTGAAAGTGCCGGCCAAAAAAAAATTTTGCAGTATTTCGTTAGAACTTGTCCCCCTAAACATTTTTTATTAGGACACCCAAGCTGTAGAACCATTGACCTTGGTTTTATTTAAGTTTAAAAATCTGTATTTTTTCCTACCAAATGAAATGTTTCTAATAATAATAATAATAACTATAACTGGAGTGCCCAGCAGTCTGTTCTACCTCTGTTTAGCCGAGCCCGGCTGACCTCATCGCCTTTTGGCGAAGAGTGTGGTCAAGAGAGATGGAAGATGAGAGATGGATGGATGGATGCTTGAGGAGGGCTCTTGGATTGCGGCGGTAGAGGAAGCATGTGCCTCAATGCCTCCAAAAAATAGCCGATGAACCCAGTCGCCATCTCTCCAGAGGATCTACTTGGTGCGGTGCGCCGGGCCGCGAACTGGAAAAGTCCTGGATCCGATGGACTGCATCACTTCTGGTTTTTCGTTCTGCCATGCTATCTGGCTAAACAATTCCAAGAAGCTCTCGAGCAAAGGGCACTCCCGAGCCTTTTCACCACCGGAATCCCGGCTAAGTACCGCCCCATCACATATCTTACTAGCATCTATAAGACATTGACATCCGTTTTGAGCCTTAAGGTTTCCCGTCATGTAGGCGAGAATAGTATAATGTCTGGGGCTCAGAACTGATGTCGGTACAATAGTCGTGGTACTAAGAAGCACCTCATCGACTCCGTCGCAAGCCAACTGGTCAAACTACTTAGTTACTTAGTTAGTTGCCGGAATTTCCCCACAGACTGGATTAACAATGCATGAAGGCATTCGACTCGGTGCCCCATTCATGGTTCTTGAGGGTCCTTGAGCTGTCCAAAGTCGATAGTACAGTTCGAAACTTCCTCGGAGAGTGTATGGGGCAATGGAGCACGATCCTTTGTCTTCATGATGAGCGGTTGACAGCTGCCGATGATCGGATAAGGATACGGCGGGGTATCTTCCAGGGCGATTGTCTGAGTCTACTATGGTTTTGTCTCTCTTAATGAGCCTCACGTTTATAAAGAAGCGTCCGTGCAATGGTTGCGTTTCGTTGACCTCTTTAGGGAAACCGAAGGTACAAGATCAGGTAGTTAAGACGCGGAACTACCGAAAGTACATCCTAAAAGATGGCACTACCAACATTTGTTGAGTTCGTCGCCATCCCAGTGAGTCACTCAGGCATGTGCAATCGGGACTTTTGACTCTTGCTAACACTGAGTATTTCCACGGGCACAACCAAGCAGCCAAAATTCTTCACCAAGAGCTTGAAGCTCTGAAGTACGGTTTCCTGGATGAAAGACTATAAGTACACACCGGTGCCAAAACTTAAGCGTGATGGGGTACGGCTCTATTGGGACCAGTCTATCATCACGAACAGGATGATTCTGGTTAATAAGCCTGATATCGTGCTGATGGATCGGGCACAGTCGAGGGTGTTTTTAGTGGCCATCACCATCGAACACGGCGAAAACCTCGTGAGAGTGGAGACAGAGAAAAACGAAGGTATCTAGATCTGGCTCACGAGGTTTCTGGCATGTGGCAAGTGGAGTCCACTGAAACCATCCCGATCATCATTTCTGCAAATGGGTTGATCCCAGTCAGCCTTAATCACATCCATTTTTTTCAGTTCATCCATTCCACCATCTGGGGTTCCGTGGTAGTTCCAGCCAAGATGCACAATGTGGTATTTTTAGGTATGTGGTCAGGATCGGATAGGTAGCACTTAAGAAAACTCCAAAAAAGTAAAAAAACTGCCTTAGAAACTCTTCATATACTCGAAAAAATACAGATTTTTAAACTTCAATAAAACCAAGGTCAATGGTTCTACAGCTTTGGTGTGATAATAAAAAATGTTTAGGGGGACAAGTTCTAACGAAATACAGCAAAATTTTTTTTTGGCCGGCACTTTCAGATTAAGCCCAAAAATGTATGAAGCGTGGAGGATCTCCTTTCACGTTCTAATATTCAGTAATTCTGAAGTTATAGGGCTCTGACAGACATTTGGACGTACACACTTCTCTGTCCAGTACCCTAGTTGACTCAGAGAACTCGCTTCGCTCGTTCAATTAATCGACCAGCCCTTAACTTTTCATTACGAGAACGAAATAGCTTTAGGCACAATTTTATTTTTGTTTTTATATTGTCCAACAGTTTTTCAAAATCAGTCATCATGCCTATTGTAATGCATATACTTACTTATTCGTCGATCTTCGTCGACGATCTTTACGACTAGAAAGTAATTGAATCTGATATTGTGTCCGACGAATGATTCTTTAACATGGCCCATCTTCATCAGCTATGGTATGACCTTCCAGGTTAGCGAGCTTCTGTCTTACATATTGCAGCCTACCTGGTGTGATCAGATTAAAACTTAATTCAAATTTGTGATTTTTTTTAGTGCAAAGGAAACCGAAAGTATATCATCAGCAGAAACAGTTGCTATCGCTATAAACGCATTCGATTGCTCAGTAAACTACATCGAACACGTGGAGCTTGTAACAAACGTAAAATATACTCGTCGTGGTGCCTTGGAAATTTACCTTGTCTCGCCACAAGGTAAGTGCATCCTTTTCTTGATTCTCGACTGAATATAGCACTATCCTTTTCTCGCTTATAATCATTGGTACCGTTAACTATGACATTTTATGAATCCCTTGTACTTTTAGAAAACTATGCGTCTTCCTCGTCGATCTTTTCCTCTTTCCTCTTCTATGTTGTTTGTTTTGTTGTCTGTCCTCCTCCTAAATCGTTGAACGTGGACTACTTTGTACTTGTTGATTTTTATTTATTGATTGCTTGGAGTACAATAAGATACTTACACTAAAATATTTGAATTTTATGGTTGCAGGGACTAAAGTTCAACTTCTCAGCGCTCGTCCACGGGACACATCCAAGGCAGGTCTTGTTAACTGGCCGCTGACCTCCGTAGCCACTTGGGGTGAACAGCCACAAGGGATTTGGCATGTAATCATTCAGGACATGGTAAATATGTCTCTAAATATTTAAAAAAATATGAAAAAAATTATATTTTCTACTTTCCAATCGTATTGGGTTATCTATCTACCCGCCAATATGATATAAGTATATCGTATCTCCATCGCAGGGTCTGGGTTCCGAAGCGACGTGAAGATATTCCTTCCATACACGTTCTTGGTAATTATTTTTCGTAACCAGCTACGAAATAAGAAAATTTTGTGTGTACCAAAAAATCGGATGAGGGAATGTATTTACATTATTACATGAACTTAGGACTATTAAAATTTTTATGCTCAAGACAGAATAAAAGCGAGACGTAAATGTCCCGCGATTATTCCTTTGTCCACCAAATTGTTAGCACCATGTTGTAACCAAGGAACAATGAATAGGATCACCGTCATTACATACGTACATATTGTACAAGCAGAATTTTCAATTCTCAGACATGAAATTACATACTAACTAATCGTCTTTTTAATTCTGTCTCAAGTCCAGCCAAGTCAGCAAAGAAGCATCACAGTTTCTACAAGATCTCAGCCATTTTCTCAATTTTCAGACGGATGAATCGAATATCGGGGAAATCGGGCCTATCTCCCTAATCATTCACGGCACAGTGGAAATGCCAGCTCACATGAAAAACGGGCCTAGACGGTACAACAACAAATACAACAGTTATCAACCACAGCAACGATTTGACTACCTTGTCAGTAGTGGGCTATACAATGAAAACTTTGCCCCTTTTACACCAGAGCAACATAGCACCGAGGAGGGCATATTCAAGCATATGAACACAATTTTATTGGATGAAGTAGAAGAGGAACTATCGAGGGATCATCATAACAAATTTTATGTGTAGGTGTACGTCATCTATTTGAAGGTTAATTAAGTTAATAATAATAAAATTAATTGTTAACGTTCTGCATGGGAACACGTAACGTGCTAAACACTTATGTGCGCTTAGTGATTTGATAATTTTTATATAAATTTATATATTGTTATATGTATATATATATAAATAAGTTATACTCAAAATAAAATATATATTATTGTATCTTGTAATTCACACAGCACATTGTAGTCCTGTGTTTTAAATTATAAATAGAAATCTCAAATCATACTTTTCCATAAATATAATATTTGCAACATATCAGATTCATAATAATGAATAAATAAAATACATAATTATTATAAGTAATTTAATAATGCTTGTAAAAGTTATGCGTACGCTATTATACCTGTATATTTATTTGCTGTGGGTTTTTCTATTTAACAAAGATTTAACATCTAAATTCTTATAATTACATATATTTATAATTGTAAAATTACATGAAAATATTTACCAAAAACTCGTTTAAGGAGATGTAGACAGAGAAAAATTAAGACTAAATTTCACACTCCAAGGCCGCATTGGTTAGGATTATTGGTTTTTTAACCCAGTATATATAGATAATATAGTAGGTAGATTGTGAGTTTATGGATCTAGGTTAGAGGTATTTAAATAAAACCATGAGTGAATAAATTAATATTCATCACCTGATCAGATATATTATAATTGTACCCACACATCCGTCGTAGGTTTAAAAAATTAAACAAACAAGTTTTGTACATTGAACAAAATCTTATAGATAGGTAGACAACATAATCTTACTTGTAGCTTATAAATATATTTTCTGTCGTATACACAAAATATTGAAACATCTCTTAATACTTTTAAAAGCTTCTTAATTAATTGGCTGTTTGAATGGTTAAAGAAGCCTTGATTTCTATAGGTTGCGAAATATTCTTTTTACTGATTAGTGTTATCGCCTGTGTTATGGTCTTTTAGATACAAGAAAACAACTTTATGACCACCAAATGAATTCCTCGGGTTAGTCGAGACGGTTCAATATTCCGCGTGGTTATCTCAGAGAAACTTTACTTACAGATGATCATACCACAGACAATCGTAATTATGGAGTAGTCGGTAGACACACGCTTAAAACGCGGTCCATCTTAGACTGTGTCATAGCTTAACATCTGCTGAGATCATATTAATAAGCCTGTATAAATGCTTCTATTAAATGCAGGTTAATCAACATCCTGGGATCACTAAAGTTGGATCTTGGGTTACAAGAGACAAGCCAACTGGAAGAGATGAAGAGCGTAGTAGAGCCTTAGCGTCCGCGTCAGCCAGTTGGAGTCTTAGCACCAATGTTTCACAGCCACAATGTGATGAATGATGGTTGAAATCACCTTTCGACTAGGGCCGCTAAGCCATAGCAGCGGAATCGTTTTGTAGGAAAGAGATAGATGCATAGCAAACTGTCTGCATTTAGCCGAATTAACACTGCGAAATTAGGGGCATGAAATTAGTTTCATGACATTAATTTTATCAACTATTTCACGTGTAAACTTCTAATTTCATGCATGAAATTAACGCATGCATTATGAAATTAAAAGTTTACACGTGTTTCGCCGTGTAAATTCGGCTTTAGAACAGGCATATCGACTAAGGCATCAGTTACACAAGAGTTTCTCGAATGCAAGCGGCAAGAAATTGTATGGAATGTTTCCTATGCGCAAACATTCCATATAATTTACGCCTGCGGTTATACATTACATTACATAATGGTGCCGAAAATTTCACTCGCATTCAAGAAACACTGAGCCATAAGAAACTGCCTCTTCTGCCGCTACTAATATGGCTACTATACCTACGTGCAATGTGTACAGAGCAATTATATTACAACTTCCATACTAGGACCACCACAGGAATGATTTTGATGAGGTATTACATTGAATATCGCTGGCACACTTTGTTATTTTAATAAATTAATACTATTTTAGTAAGGCCACCCAAAATATGATAAAATGCTTACAAAAATAAGTTCTTTGTTCTCAAACACAATTAAGCCTAACATTTTTGTTGAACTGTAACTATTGCGTATTCATTAGAAGATTGATAAAACTTACACCTATTTAATTATATTTAAAAATCACATTTTATGTAGGTACATACTACATAGCTAACAGCACCAAAAATTATCTAGATTATCACTGTAACCCAGTCTAAGTCTGTCTACGGACAGAGTAGGCACACTCGATTCGACTAAATACTAAAAAAAACTTAATAATATCTATCGAATTTCCTGATCCAGTCCGAATATGCTCCACAAAAGATATGACATATTGGGGAGGTCAATATGTCATATCTTTTGTGGATACATTACCCCTACCTCCATACATTGGGGTCAATATTGACCCCAACGTACGGGGGTGGGAGAATGAAATCGTAAAATTTTTGATAGTAATTAAGTACTAATATTTACCTAACACCTTGGTACAATATCTTTAACCTAATTAGTTTCTAATATCACCCTTGGATGGAACAATTATTGGAGTTAGAAATCCCAATTTTATATCCTAAATTCTAAAACGTACAAAACTTTCAGCTTCACTGCTTTGTTAAAGCAAAGACGCTTACGCCGCTGGTTAGAATAGAGGATCTCACGTAAACAGGAACTTGGGTAGCCGCAACTACGCTTTAAATAACAGCTAATGGAAATAATTGGTAGAATTCAATATAAGGCGCCATGAATGGGGGAAACTGCATGAACGCAGAGTGCATGACGACCCCTGGTGTGATTGAATCTCACTCCAAACCATGTATCCAAAAACCAATTTTAAACATGAGATATCTTACTTTACTTTACTTGAAGATTTGAAATACAACAATAGATTTATGCTGTCTTACGCCACCGTACCAAAAAAGCAACATCAATATTCCATTCACTTATAAAATACTAAAAAATATCACCAAAAACTACGTTTTGTAACTTATAAAAAGCATTCGATCAGGGCCTTTACTACCTACCAAACACAACTCTTAAAGCAGTTTTATCAATATTGTTTTGACAGGTCATACAATGTCAACCTTAAATTGAATACTTAAATTACTTTAAGGTAGTCATTATATTATGACATCTCAAAACAGCGTTGCGTTGGCAGTATCGTAAGTAGTAAACACTAGTTGGCCATTGTCTGAAGTAGCAATTAGTGTCCGACCGAAGTCAAATTCGATTTATCGGCTATCGCCACAACCTTCGGCCGAAGCCGCAGATATAATGACCCTATAAAATGAAATTCCGTTCTAGACTGGCTACTTCGGCTTCAGCCAAAACTTCTGTCCATTTTTGCCGAAGCGATGGTTTGGCTGAAGGTCGTATTTTTGACCGGAGATGGCCAAAGCCGAAGGTTCGGTCGGACACTAGCAGCAATACAGTCAGCCGTTGGGCCTACAAGATAGATCTATGTCCAGCACTGGATTTCCATCGGTTGAGACACAGTATATCCAAGCGCTCTTAGCTCAGAAACCATAAAATCGTCCTTATATCTATCAACTTTCCTGACCCACTCCTCAAACGATATCACGTGTCGACAATGGCCCCCATACTCCGGGGGGAGGTACTCCGGGTCTATGTGCTTGTGGAGGGAAGACATGTCATAGCCGTGGAAGTGCAGCCGGTTCCACGCGGCCGCTGGTATGAATTGCTTGAAGATGTAGAAGAAAGTGTTGAGAATCCAGCTGTATCTGATTATGTGCAAGCTATGGTTCAGGAGAGGGAATGATACCTGTAAGTAATAAAAAAATCAAAATTATTTAATTATTTCATATAAGCTAAATTGTAGGTCTTATGACACGTCGACTCTCTACCACCGCCCGGTTCGGAATGCAGAAAAGGATAATTGATGTAAGACCGCGAAACTTAAGAAATTTTCGCTTTGGTGATTGAATCAAGGGTAGGATACAAAAAACTTTCCCTTTGGTGACTGAATCAAACATACATCAGAAGGCGCTACGGTCATGGCAGGCATTTTAAGGAGGTTCCTCCCTCTGAAGCCCTGAAAATCAGTTGCTTGGCCTCTTGGGGCAAGTTGAATTTCACCCGCTATTACCTCCTTTTCTTTTTTACCGCTTTTTAAAACCCGTGGGAACTTTGTTTTTCCAGAATAATATTAGCTGGTGACACTCTTCAAGTCCTCAACTATAAAAGTCATATAAAAATCACATCGATCTGTAGCTCTGTTATGGCGTAAATGAAATAAAATCAACAAATTCAGTTTCGAGTTTATAATATTAATAGGGATTTTGTATTTTTAAGAATGGTTTTGTAATTTTTTTAGTTAAGATTTTAAGAATGGTTTTGCCCGTTTTTTTGTTAAAAGTTTTTATGAATTATGAAAAGTAGAATACAATAAAAATTTGAGTTAGGTTAACGACCTTCTGTGATCGCTGCCTATACCTGCCTCAGAGGTAACCGCTGTGGTTTTAAAAGTTATTGGCTTCGATTTTCGGTTGAATGAATTTGGGAATTTATAATTTCTAAATTGGTCTTGTCTTGGAACGTCCGTAAGTCTTCGACCATGACTAGTTACCACAAGCAAAGGAAAGTCCTGCGTCAAAGTGTATACGCGGTGTCGGCGCTTATTACCATACAGTTTTTTTCTGATTTGGCGGATTACAGCAAAATATTATTTTTTCTTTAGTATTTTCCTGGAATTCCTCAAGGTAACGTGTGCTTTTATATTCATTAAGGTCTTACCCCCATTAGGCTGACAATTTGGTGGGCGATAGTTGGCGTGAGTGTCCTCACGTGGCTCACGCTCAAGCCCTCCAGATCCACTATAATGGTAACGCCTAGGACTTGTAACTTGGGCTGCATGGATGCTATTTCATCCATCAGCAAAGCGCAGCGTACCACGTCTTCTACGGGAACTGCACTCGTGTCCCAACGACCTGAAATATACACGCTGAAATTATAATGATTTTGTCTAGGTAGTACATTTTTTTTTCTTGTGTTAGGAGTGAGTACGACAATAGTGCAAGGGGTGGGGATCGAACCTGCAACCTTTAAGTTTTCATACCTAGTTAATTTATTTTTATTGGTGTACCGGTAAGTGCAGCGTGGGATAATTTAATCCCAACGTACATTGTACAACTCAAAAGAGGAAGATAATTCCATTTTAGGCTAAGCAGAAGCGATGATAGTCCAGTGTTTAAGACTTCGACCTCATTTTCACTCACTCATCTCTAATTTATCGAAATTACATTCGTTTTAAACAACACTTTAAGCAGATCACAGATGCTTTAACGATGAAGGAAACCATCGTAAGGAAATCTGCTTGCCTTAGACTTGTTTTTTTTGTTCAAACCACACTTGGCTACCGTGGTGGACCATGTCCAAACCTTGGATATAACTTCGGTAAGAAATTTATTTCTGACTTACCAAACCTCATGAGCATTATTCTACCATTGACAGGACTCTCGGGAAAGGTGCCACCATACACGTTTTTGACTCTGTCTAAGCTGAACGCTTCGCAGTCGTATAAATCGGGGTTCTTCTTGCGGAAGTCTTCGTAGCGGACCATCTAGAAAATTAGAATGATCAAGATACATAGGTACATACTTTTTATCCTGATAAACAATAAGGTTTTTCCGGGATAGGGAATGAAAGTTTTGGTTGATTTTGCTCCATAACTTCGTCAAATCTAAACCGAATTTGATAATTCTTTTTTATTATAAATTGCGTACTATTATAGAAATATTTTGTTAAATTTTGGTGAAGATCTACTAAATATTATCGGAGAGAGAAGATATAACTTCTCGCGGATAGTAGCTAGTTACTCTAAACTTTTTCCACGCGGGCGAAGTCGCGGGAATCGGCTAGTTATCAATATACCCACTAGATTGTATTACTAGCTACTTGCATAATAATTTCGATAAGAAAATGACTACAAATGAAATAGAAACATGAGGAGAATCTTAATGATTCTCCTCAGGTTTGAAAGGCACGATTCCATGTCAAGGAATCTGTAATAGTGTAACGAGCGAGCGGTAGTCCGTCTTATGCAACGCCGGCTTATGTCCGGTTCCAAATAATAGGCATTTGCTATCAAGTTGATATTTTAGATACGCGAATGAGTACAGTGGTCTACTTCCAAGAGCAGTGTAAAGGCTCGTACAAGTTACGACCGCGTAAGGTCGCATTGCAAAACTTCATTCGAAGCAGACTAGGCTTTATCTATTAGCATATTATACAGTCTAACTGACCCAGTGCGTTGCAACTAGTGGGATTAGTATAAGATTTAATTCGATTGATCGTATTCGATAACATTAGCGACGAAGTAAAATGAAGCTTATCATTATTGAAGTCACAAATTCAGTACCACCGATTTTAATTTGGAGCGTGCATGCATTCAAAAGAATCATTTAATTTACCAATTATATCAAAGTAATGATTTTTTATTTATACAAGAGGATAAATACATAAAGATTAAACAATTACTTCCAAAATTAAAACTAATATAAACCTAAAACCTCATCGATATCACCGCAGCGCGGCATAGTACCCAATATGCTGCACTGCATTTTTTTTAAAGAATAGTAGCCAAGCTGAACTTGACTTATTATTCTTCTCTCCCCTCTAAATAAACGAAAAGCTTGTGCTAGAAGTGGGTACAACAATAGTGCAACGGGTGGGGTTCGAACCTGCGACCTTTCAGTTTTCAGTCCGCACCTTTAACCGTTGAGCTATTGAGGCTTGTAAAGCTTTGCCCATTTGAATAGCCAAACTTACCAATTTATGTGCCAGAGCTGGTATGAATCTCCGACATCTGAGAAATTTTAGGAGATAAGCGTCGTCCGTCCTTCGGGGATTGCATTCGCCTCGCTCTGTTAAACGAAATCGAAAAAAAAAATGAATGCTTCACATTATCACTGTGGCGCAACTACAGTTTCGGCTTTTGTTGGTTTTATTGCGCACTTTTTTCACCCAACTGCAGAACGCATTTCGAAATTTCAGATGGTTTCCGTGAATTCCGATAACATTCATCTAAAAACGCATTCACATTATCTTGGCATTCATCCCCTCTCCCACTTCAACACCTTGAACTAATCAAACTCAATGATATGTACACACGCTCTAGATTGTCAAATTTCCGTGAGAAAATTTAAATTTCCATCTTCCATTCCCTCTATATTAAATTTCCATTGCTGTTACTAGTAATTCAATGCGCGAGCTCACATTTATCTCAAAGCGCTTCACCACTGCGCTAGTAAGGTCGTCTTTGGAGGCTTGGGATTCGAACCCGAAACCCTTAGTGAAAACCCAAACGTTATCTTAAGCACTAGGACTATAATAGGATATCATAAAACCCGGAGGAGGTGCCTACTTTCTACCAACTTCTACAAATGGAAAAGTCTCGCAAACTTACGTCGGATCATATTTCTAAGCTCCTCGATGGCTTTGTGCCTGGTCTTCGGATCTTCGTCGCAGTTCCGCTGTGCCACCTCCTCGAAGTCAGGGTCTTCATACCGGCTGACTTCGGCTTCGAACGCTATGTCTAGAAACGGCATCTTTTCCTGCGAGAAGAAAAATGTTTATTTTGTTTAACCTGTGTGCATCTACGTGCTCGTAGCTCTCTGACCAATGGACCGATTTTGATGCGGTTTTTAAGAAGAAAAGAAGCCTCAAGCGTTAACAATTTAACATGGTATTAACTCACTACCGTAAGGCCTCAAGTAACACTTGTAAGTTGTATGCACTTGACCGATAGTCTATGCAAAAGTGAAAACTTGACAGTATGGTCTGCAAAGCCAATCATAATCACTAATAAAATCATTGGAGATAGCAATCACGTACGTTCCTACACGTAATTGAAAAATTAAGGTGCTATGTATAGAAAGTAACGATCCATCTTCTTTAAACCCATAGACAACCACTGCGTAAACATAACAAGAAAATTCTCGAAAAACTGCTGCGTATCATAAAATCGATATACATACGCTCGAAATGCATTACCCTCCTTCGGCAGTTGGGTAAAAATAAATAAGTAGATAAGTAAAATTTTTAAATTATTCATGGCTACGTCTCTACGGACGCGCGGACGTAGCCTCGAAGACTTCGCTTTTCTCGATCAATGTTATTGGTTGTTTGAAACGACAAATGACAATAATTTTAACTGATTTAAACATATCGAGCGTGCTGAAATTCTGCTAAAATTCGAATATTGTTTCACATTGAACTTGCCTGCACTTACTCTATCTCAGATCATTATATTATCCTCTGTAACATGTTTGCCTGGCAGAGATCGCTTCTAATCGATAAGGCCGCCCGCGCCAGGTGTATCGTAATGTTATTTATTTCATTTTTTGTTTTATATTTAATGTGGCGTGCAGTAAAGTGCACTCATTTCATTTCATAACTTTTAAGTACAACTAAAATATAGTCTAAATTTTTAAAAGGTCATTGAACCTAGCTACAGGGGATTGACCCATGCCCTACGGCACTAAAACATGTTTTACCAAACCTTGATCACTTACTACGTACTCGTATGTTATGATCATTTCATATGAAGACTAAAGTAGATACTAGCTGATCGTAGTACAGACGTACATGGGTACAGGACCTTGTCGCCACAGTACACAGATAGCTATCTATAGGTAGTCATTTTCTTTACTTTAACTTTTATATTAATATAGGTAAATCTTTGTTTTCACTTGCCTATATTAATTTTATTCAAGTTTTATTTTAACAATCGTTTATGTTATATAATAAACATAATATGTATTTTAATCTACATATAAGCTATTATACTTACCTATTTAATCTACTAACTTCTTTAATCTTCTTTTTCTAAATGTATAAAAGGAAAAGATGACTGACTGATTAACTGACTGATCTATTAATGTACTTAACATAGTTCGTGGACTTTCATTTTTTCTTTTTCACAATATAGCGTCTGGTGGCCGCCATATTGAATTTTGAATACTGTCACATCTTTAGTGACACTCCCAAGATTAATACAAATCGATTGACGTAAGAATCATCAAAATCGTCCCACGCGTTAGGTCTTCATACATACATGCATAGACTGATAAACACATTACCCTCTTTTGCGTGCCAAAGTCGGGTAAAAAGCCAATCAGTGTGAAAAACCTTTATGTACCAGTATAGTATATTTACTCACTATAAGATAAAAAAGACGTGTGGTACTCAGGGACTGCCGCGGTAAAGCTATTGCATAGGATTTTTTATCAACGCCATCTAGTGGTGAGAGGAGTCCGTGTCCGTGGGGTGTCAGGTTATTCAGGTTCTTTTCGTTACGGAATTTCTGGATTCGGTCTCCACGCTCAAGGTCCGCGATAGAAGCTATGCAATAGCTTAAAAGATTACCCCGTATCAGCAATCTAAACGAGAGAATAATGTTAGACTGTCATTAGATAGGTTATTGACATAATTTTCATGGCAAAGTAAACATGCGTTGTGAAGAAACCTATAATTACTTCCCACATTCGACTTGAGCAAGACTAATGACGCTATAAAGAACCCATTTATTCTAATTGCATTTCTTGCTGTAAGACAAGATTAAATGAATTAAGTTTCCAATTCAATTCACTATCTATCTATGTGTCGTATTCCTCATTACTGCGGGTCGTGATCTCTTTTCATTAATCACATAATGATAGTGGTGTTATTAGGATAATAATGATAATTAATTCATCATCATCTCTATACACAGTCATCCTATTGCTCTCTCGGACCTCCTCTCAGAATAAGAAGGGGTTTTCATGCGATTTTTTCCATCAGGGGTTAAATTTAACTCCCCTTTTTTCATCAGGGGTATTTGTAACAACCCTGTTTTTGCGACAATCAATGATGGAAAGAAGTAATAAGGTTAATAAAATTTATAATATTCTTTTTTCCGTCAAAGGTTGATTACAACATCCCTCATTTTCAGTCGGTGGTTAAAAATGGGCAAAAATCCATCATAAGTTATTAGAAAAATATTTTTCATTAAAAGTTGCGTAGCAGGTGTATCTAGTTCTTGCAAGGTTATTTGCCTACTAAGTTCGTTGTCACCACGAACACGCTCTTTAGCATAATATCACAAGGTATCACAATTTACAACTCGTAATGATAAATAATCTATATGTCACTGTCAGTAATCGAGGACAACATAAATAATTTTTAAGCTATTGCATAGCTTCTATCGCGGGCCAGCGTGGAGATCTAATCCAGAAATTCCGTAACGAAAATAACCTGACACGGGACTCCTCTACGGTGAGCCGCTAGATGGCGTTGATAAAAAATGCTATGCAATAGCTTTACCGCGGCAGTCCCCGAGTGCCACACGTCTTTTTTTATCTATAAGTATTATACCACATAATTACTTTTACAAAACCGACTTCAAACGCCACTATAAAGCATATCGGTTGTGCCTATAAAATTTGAAGAGTTCCCTCGATTTCTCCAGGATCCCATCATCAGATCCTGACCTGATGACAATGGAACCATATGAGAAGTATATTCGTACCCTTTTAAACAAAAAAAAAGAATTTTCCAAATCGGTCCAGGCGTCTTCCGAGTAATCGGGGGACATACTCGTACTACCTACATAAAAATATGAAGAAAAATAGATTCCGACGGTCGGAGTCGGAAGTCGGTTAAAAATGCTCATGCGTGTCTCACTAGAACGCCGATATAATACCAGCGCTCAGGTTTTTCATAAAACCTGCAGGAATACTGCTGAGCCGGTACCTTTTTGGTTATGCGACAAATGGATGCAAAATCCTATTTTAAAATTGTTTTTTTCTATTCTTTCATAATTTGTATTGTGAAATATGATTTTTTTCTAGGATTCTGCGCAGTCTAAAGACTATGGAGACTCTTACTCTTATGGAGTAGCAGACTTCATACAACGGCAGAAAAGCGACTCCAGCTAATTTTAGAAACAACTAGTTTTAGAAACAAAGAAGGAAGTTTGGACATTTTAAGAAATGTGAACTTCCAAACTTTTTATAAGTTACGCCGATGCACCTGTGCACAGCGAATGAATATAATTATACATCGATGCCTGTGCAGATGTATTACACATGTTCTTGGTGGGTATGAAAAGGTTGTTCCGTATGGGTCATAGAAGCGTCCTTTGTTATGAGCAGGATAGCATAAGTCTCTTCACTCTAATGGCCGCGATTTGACTCATCGACCTTCCGTATTTCAATCCACTTCTTCCCCATTGAGCTATTGAGGCTCTAGTTTCTAGATTCTAGGTAATAGGTGTGTCACAACTAGAGGTCGTCAAGTTCAGTTCAGACATTCTAACAGACACACTTTCACATTTGTTATTTATGCATATTGTGGATTTAATTGCAATGAAAATAACCCCTTCACTGTTTAAAATTCAACTTAGATTTAGCAATCTATATATATGTATTATGAAATTTCGTAATTACATACTAATTAGTAATTACATTTATCTGATGTAAAACATTCTTATTTACTAGTAGCTGATGCGCAAAGAAGTTTTTAAAGAATATAATTATTTTAAATATGGATAATTTTCCCCGTTTTCGCAACATTTTTCACTGATACTTCGCTCCTGTTGGTCGCAGCGTGATGTTATATAGCCTAAAGCCTTCCTCGATAAATGGACTATCCAACACAAAAAGAATTTTTCAATTCGAACCAGTAGTTCCTGAGATTAGCGCGTTCAAACAAACAAACTCTTCAGCTTTATATATTAAGTATAGATGTGCGTTGCTTTACTTAAAGTCAAGTGCCCATAAACATAGTATCAAGTAGGCACCTACACAATAGATGCATGTTTTTTGCTCCTTTGTTATGGAAATTTCAAAAGGTAAACGTTAACTCTGTATTAGTTTTATGTTGAAAACGAGCCGTTTACCTCTCGCAAAGGCGGATTATGTAAGGTCTTTTCTGTTCAAAACGTAGTCCAGAATCCTATTTTTAATATTATAAATTCGAAAGTTTGTATGTTTGTTACGCAATCACTTCGGAACGACTGAACCGATTTGGCTAAAATTTGGCACAGAGATATATAGATTATAGTCTGGAATAGGACAGGCTTTTTATCCCGGGAAATAAGAGAGTTCCCGCGGGAATGAAGAACCTTAATCCACGCGAACGAAGTCGCGGGTATCAGCTAGTATTCTTATTCTATAAGTTTTATAAAAAAGGAGGAGGTTCTCAATTCTTCGGAATCTTTTTTCTTTTATGTATGTTCCCCGATTACTCGAACACCTGGACCGATTTGGAAAATTCTTTTTTATTTGAAAGGGTATACTTTCCAGGTGGTCCCATTGTGATCAAGTCAGGATCTGATGATGGGAATTCCAGCAGTTTGGGGCCTAACGACCCAACGTTCTTCGAATTATATGCCCCACCCATTTCCACTTCAGCTTCGCGATTCGCTGAACGATGAAAATTGCATCAGATTAATTATTTTAATATTCATTTAAAATATTATCAAACGTTTAAAAACCTTGATCTCACATCTGATATTTCACGCTAAATATAGGTGTAAGAAGAAATATTAGTCATGCATAATTTTTAAATGCTATAAAAAGTAGCCTGCAGGGAGTTGGCAAACATCTTTTATGTGAATTTAATTAAAATGATAGGTATGGAAAAGAAATTGCAACGATATAACCGATTATGGTTAATAACCACAGGTAATAAACGATTTTTACGACTTTTACAAAGCTTTTATAGCCTACCTAAATGCTATCTAGACTATAATACTCGTACTTAGTATATCTATAATCTTTAATAGAACAGAACAGTCTGCGCAATGGTGGTCTTAGCTTGGGAGGTCACGAGTTCGATTCCCGTCGGGGACAATATGGAAATATATAATTTCTGAAATGTCTCTGAAATGACCTTGGTGGCTCGTTACAAGCAGTAACCACCGCACCATCAAAGGCGTAATTCCAAGTAAGCCCGCATTAGACTTCATCATCACTTACCATCAGGTGAGATAGCAGTAAAAGGCTCTCTTATTGAACGAGCGAAGCGAGTTCTCTGAGTCTACTTGAGTGAATTTGCACTTGTCCGTCCGTCCGTCCGTCCGTCCATCCGTCCGTCCGTCCGACTGTCTGTCAGAGCCTTATAACTTCTGAATTACTGAACGTAATTACTTCAAATTTAAACATAATATGTAAACTGATGGCCTTCAGCCGAACATTGCATAAAAAAATATAAAAAGCTTTATTTCAGGGGGCTTTCATTTCAGCGTGTGTGAAGAAAAATTTTTTTTATTGCGTTACATAGACTTTGGGATATATCTTTTTAAAGGCGACTTTAAACAGAGTACAAATTTTTTTTTTTAATTTTTCCCTTAAAATTGACGAAATGGGGGGCTCTCAAAGTGGAGATTTAATTTGAGCCATATGTCAAAAACTATTGCATATTATAACCTGAAAATTGGTTGTAAATTCAGTTATATCCTGTACTTGAACAGCAAATACTAAAATTAGATAAATATTATAAAAAAACGAAATTATTTAACTTTTAATGCTAATAATTCTATAGCTTCACAATAATCCTAATAGATGGCGCTGTATTTGCCATCGGTAAAAGTAAAACAGAATTATGGGATATTACCGCGAGGTCTCAGTTCGGGGCGAACCACTAGTTAGTTAGTTACCGCTAGATTTTGAAAACTGAATCTAAGTGGACAAAGTCGCGGGCGTCACTATAAAATCTTTTGCTTAGTTTGTTGGACTCCATTGTAATTAACCACAGTAACCGAATATCAATCAGGAGAAATTGATTATAGTTATTTTCGAACATTAAAGTTTTGTTTCAATCAGTGCAATCATTATTGTCTGCACAAACTGACTAGATACGGTTTTATAGTAGAGATTTTTTAACTGGGCAATAACTGTTCTCTACAACGACTTTAATCTGCTATTTCAATTAAAAATTTGCAACGGTAGAATATGAAACTGCAAAATTATGTAGATTAATTTAAAAACGCAATACAATAGAGATTTTAGTTTTTGTGAAAGTGTTCGTAAAATTAGTTTTAAATGCAAGCGCGAGTTGGTCTTGCGCATTCAGTGTTCCGTACAGAAAAACCTCCTTCTATCATTCAATATCTATTTTTTTTATATCAAAAATTATTTTCTATACAGTCTGTACCTACCACCACCACTAGACTACGGGTTATCTTGGTCGAACCTCGATAGTTTGCTGAACCTTGATGGTGACAATAAATAATTTTAAATCTAACTTAATACATTGTGCTTTATATTAAATTTTGTGTTGGGATTTTTATTCAGGTGGGCGCCTAATCCACTAGTGGATCTTTTCTGTAAATCCTTGTGAATTGAGCGTATAATAGTATAGTTTGGCAGAAGAAATAGGTAGTTAGGGAGAAGCCCTCTTCTTCCAAAGTACCTACCTCAAAGTAGTCGATAGTTTGGGGGGCTTCAAGAAAACCGGAATTTTAGGTATTTATTTAGCTTGGATATATAAGGCAAAAAATGGAACTTACCGAAAGTGTAGTTATTCCATGTGTATAAAAATAAATAATAAAGTTCCCCCAGGCTTAAGATAACGTTACCACTATTTAAGAAAGATCTTTTTATATGGTTGATAAATAAGTGTTTTTATTCAATAAATAAAATGTTTCCTTCCCTTGTACCTTTGTAAAATTTAAATAGACTAAGGTAAATTTTTTAAATATTTGTATACCAGAAATGGCTGATTACTCAACTCTGTATATAATAAATATCATAAATATCACCCATTCTACAAATAAAAGCAAATAAAGAAAATTGAACTGAATTAATTTGAATTGATATTTCAAGGTTGAAACCAGTTATAATACTACGAAATAAGTCTACAATCTTTATTCACTTTAGACCTATTTTTTGTACTTACAAAAAATACGACTATTTTCTGCATGAAAACTGTTAAGGATACCTCATTTGCATTTTATGACACCTCAACTAGGTTCCGCTAAAGAGAGTACTTAAATTTGTTTGGAAGGAACCCTGAAAAGTATTTTCCAAAATTTGAGTCGGTACTTAGAAGTTGCTATAACTGCTATTTAAATCAGTGAACGTCCGCGTCGTGATTTAAAATTTCCTCCCAAGAGAAAACATCTCTAGGATTTAACCAACAATATTGATTTAAGATTTACACCCACTTAGGTATGGATCCCTATTCCCTAAGTGGGTGAAAGTTGTGCTAATTTAACTTTTGAGTAGGTACCTAAGTCTCCACCTACTATTTGTTGATCATGTAAAACTTTTTTATTTATTTATTCCAAGACAAGATAGCCCTTGACTATGATCTCACCTGATGTTAAGTGACGATACAGTCTAAGATGGTAGCGGACTAACTTGGAAGGGGTATGGTAGTGTACATTCGTACATATCTACCCCGAATCGGTTTCTACACCTCATCGTGCCGGAATGCTAAATCGCATAGCGGCACGTCTTTGACGGTAGGGTGGTAACTAGCCACGGCCAAAACCTTCCACCAAACAGGTAACTACCTACTTTGTTGATAACTCCTCGACACGAAACTAATTATCTTATCTACTAATAGTAACTATCAGAAACACAATAGATACTTTTTATATACAATGCTAGTTGTATATACCTACTTACCTATATTTTTTTGCTCGCGATCTCTGAATAGTCACCACCATTAGAAATTTTTGCTTTGTCACCAATCACATTGTTTTTTCCACACACTTTCTACAGATACATTTTTAGTATCGATTTTGAAACCTTATTGAGTACACAATCTATTCTATTAAGACATTTTTAAGTTATCATTGGGTTACGGCCTTTATCGAAAAGCCGGGCGTTCACCTTCACTCCAAAATTTTCCATTCATAAATAGGTAATACTTACCTATTTGCAAATGGAATATTTAGGAGAGCATCTTACTATTTTACTTTCGAATAAGCCTGAACATTTTTTGAATGAATTAGTTTTTCAGATGCGAAGTAGGTACCTAATGAAGTATAAAGGTACCAATTTTATTTTAAGTTATTAGTTTCATACTTTTCTCGTGCATTTTTTTATGTATTTTTTCTACACAGAAGATTACGAGAAACGCTCATACAAAATACCAAAACATAGGTTAGCTTTTTAATTATTCCAAACCACGGCAGATTTCATTGACATATTAATAACGATTAAATAAAAAAACAAATATTACTTACTTAAAAATACGTCTACTAACACTCAGGGTGTTTTCAACTATAAACTTAATAACAAACTAGAACTAAGTTGAATTATTAATTTTGTCGTAATAAAATAATCAATTTATGCGTAAAATCAACTTTGAAACGCGTTTCATCGTCAAGTATGTTTTAAAAAAATCTAGTTTTTAAATTCGTAAGAGTTTTAAGTTAAGTTTAAGTTAACACGGAGGTAAATAAGGGGTATACACACGCACGCGGCCACACTTGTGAGAGGTCGATTGCCGTTTAAAAGTTTAAGTAGCAACTTCGACGAACGCAGTGTAAAATAAAATAGAGAGGTTTTCTCGCAATTATCTGCGTAGCTATTATGTTAACAAGATTTCTTCTTCGTTGTTTCTATTTTGCATAACATTGGGAGAACTGTAGCTTAATATATGAATGCTTACCTACTTAATGTCTTTCACATTAGTAGGTAAGTGATGAGAAAATTAAGTACATATGTATATACTAAGTTTATTAAATTAGATATATTGGGTAGGTTGTATTGATTTTAAATCAATACAATACAATAATATATAAATACAATTCTTTATATGCATTTTATATAATCTTTGTAAAAAAATCTAGTAATAAAAAAAATATAATTTCCAAACACATTGTTTGTCAAATACATTCACCAAACATTCGCATCGTTTCATGCGAATGCGAAAGTGAAAAAATATATGAATGCGAATATGCGTTACATCACTAGTGTGTACATAAAATGGTAAATATAATTTTTATAGTCCAGCACCTTACACGTTAACGTTACCGTAACACAGTATACAAAATTATCACATATTACAAATTGCAGAAACGTTGAAACGTTAGTTAAGTTAAGCACAACTGAAGGCGGTACCTACCTACTTCATGTTATTTTTACTGTTTTCTGTAAAATTAAAGGTGCACTTAATTTATACAAGCACTAAGATGTAGGGCACAGTAGAGTATGCTACTAATGCTAGATTTAGAGGAGGTAACGTAACGACTAGAGTTAGATTTATTAGAACAAGATAATAGAATTATTACACATGGATACAATGGATACAAAACTGTAATCACATCAGAAATATTATATCAATAACATTTCTATGATTGAAATGTTTTACTCGTAACAGTGGTCGATTTTCATAATATCTAGCATATTTTAAGCCAGTGTGGTAGTTCTTTAGCCCATCTTAAATAAAAAAAAGTCTGTAATGTATTACTCTGTACAATCACCCAAAACAGGTTGTGGTGTCTGCCTTGATCTTGCGCCTCCTCATGTAAATACTATGGGTTTCACTCATTCCACTTCACAATACCTGCCTACTTCAACTCTTCATCTCCATTGAAGTGGGCATTTCGCTAAACTTAATGCGATTTAAGTCTACGTTGTGATACGTCTATGGAGAAACAAACTTTTATCATCTGGCGTCAAGAAAAAGTGTCCCACTTAATAATTACCTTAACCTTTGAGCATAATAAGTACATGTAACATTTTCATGATAATTATTTATGACGTTTATATATTTTTCATGACGTTTTTATCTTAAAAATGCATATTCTTAAAAGTTTAATTTGTTTATTATATAAATGTGTAAGAAATAAGAAGATCCCTGGGATAACCAGAATTACCGATATACAACGTGTAACAAAAGTGTGAAATAACCGTGAAGGAGGTGAATATGCTAAACAACTGAATGAAACTGAACAACTTTCCTGTAAAATTTTAACCTCCCATAGTAAATCAATCAGCTGATCGTCAATTTCGTATGGGAGGTCCACATTTTTTTTTCACAATTCGACCTCTGTTCCTTGGGGAAAGTTGTTCAGTTTCATGAGCATATTCACCTCCTTCAGGGTTATTTCACACTTTTGTTCCACATTGTAGATTACCAAAGTTGAAATGACAATGAGCGATGAAGAAGCCACCGAGTCGTGACGCCATAAAGATTATTTTTTTTATTTGATGACAAGATAATGCGATCTCACCTGATGGTAAGTGACGTTGCAGTCTAAAATGGTAACGGGCTAACTTGAAAGGGTTATGGCAGTGTGCATTCATACCATAGCCCTAATCGGTTACACACACACGCCATCGTGCCTGAACGCTATATCGCTTGGCGGCACGCATGTCTTTGACGGTAGGGTGGTAACTAGCCACGGCCAAAGCCTCCCACCAGACCAGACCGAAGAGAAGAGATAATTCAGAAATTACAAATTTCCAAATTATCCCCGCCGGTAATCGAACCCGAGACTTCCCAGTTATATGACCGCAGCGCTCACCACTGCGCCAGGGAGGTCGTCAAATAAGAAGCGATCACATTATATTTAACACTATAAACATTACATCACGATCGAGCCATTACGCTGAATGCAACCGGTCGAGATCAATCGATACAGATTACTTGCATAATGCGCTTTGTCATTATGGAAACCAGTTCATGAAACGATGTTGGCCGATATATTGGCTAAGAGGACGACAAGGGAACTCAAACACTGTTTAAACTTTAAACAGTGTATTTAAAGGCACATTTAATAAGTAGAGGTTATTAATTATTATACATTTAGCGAATTTCTTAAGTTGCTTGGAATCTGTTTACTTTCAGCTGTCCACAAGATAGATCAGCAACATATCATTGTAACACTTTTGTTCTGAAAAATATCAACTGCTGAGTTTCTTGCTGGCTCTTCCCAACAGAATTTCTTTTTATTAGTAGTGTTTCTTAGATATGTTTAATGAAAATTGGACCAAGATGGCCGCCACCACAAAATGGCGAATTACATATTTTTATTTTAACGATTACTGACTAGCCATTCGGATGTTGTGTCGGGGGTATTTTAAATTTTAAATTTACACTTGTACCTATCCTATTCTTGGAGAATTTCAGTCTACAGCATAGCCTAAGCTTTTCATGTCTTCATCGAACTGCTTGTTTTTGTATTGTTTGATCTTAGTAAGCCAGTCTCTAAGGGAGACGGGTTCCCGGAACCCACCGTAACGCTTTGGAAGGCATTCTGGATCTATGAACCTGGTAAATAAAAGAAAGAAATTTTGATTGGTCGTGCAGGTTGGTTCTCTTTCGGAATTCTTTCTCTCTTACGGAATTTTCACTACTCGAAAAATTATTCTTGTACTAGGTAATCATAAATTAGAGTTCGATTCTCGCATACCTGTGCAAAGACGTGGATTTATAGCCATGGAAGTAAACCCTCTCCCACAGCTCGTCCGTTGGCGCGAACCGCTTGAACACGGAGAACAGCTTCTCGAAGAGTCGCGAGCAATTTATGATGTGCATGCCGCGCTGGTGAATCGGAAAAGCGAACTGGAACGTTAATAAGTGTAAATTGTGAACCTATCCAGGTATAATATTGCATATTGCATCACGCGGACGAAGTCACGGGCATCAGCTAGTTTTGTTTCTTATAAGTCGTTTACAAACAGATTTTTCAGCTGTCCCAAACTTTATGGGCTTTATTTTAAAACTAGCGGACGCCCGCGACTTCATCCGCTTCTTCAATTCACAATCGACTCTAAATCCCCACAGTTTAGGTGGGCAGAACCCCTGCAGCATCAGGATTGAGGAGTTGGGTCCTGGAATTCAACGATGTAGTCTTTACTTGATATACCTACAATAACTATTCATAATCGACAGTTCCTAAATCCCCACAATTTAGGGGACCAGTACCTACCCCTACAGCATCAGGATTGAGAAATTGGAATACGAAGCATTTATGGGAGCTGGTCGCAAAGTTTTTGTATCGATTAAAAAAAGTTTCACGCAAATCGGTTTAGAAATCACGGAGATATCGATACACATAAGTGTCCCCCCCGCCTAAACAAAGAAAAAAGGCTATCACCGCTTTCAATGTAAGGTTAAATTAAGATAATATACCCCCATGACGTTGATGATCTGCATGACAACAGATGGCGTTAGCTGTCGCATGTGTTTCAACGTGATGCCCTCACAATCCAGTAATGCAGTGCCTCCTAGCACCTGGAGCTTAGGCTGCATGATGCCAACTTCGAGGAAGATAAGGCAACCGCGAACTAGATCTTCCACGGGGATGTAATCTGGATCCCATAGACCTATAAGGTAAAAATTCACTGTGAGTAACCCTAGGATTTCAAATACCTGTAAAAAAGTGAAAAATTGTAATGTCATGTATTTTTATTTTACGTTATAAAGTAGACTACCCAAAGGGTGCCAACGGGACATTATTACTACGCTTCCACTATCCATCCTTCTGTCAGCGGGCAGTATCACATGAAGGGTATATGTCACGTCACTACCAAGTCAGTTTTTGGAACTGTGTATAAGTTAAAGTGTCATCAGCTACAAAAATATTATACATGTTTTTTTCGTGTAAAAAAGAAGAAAGAAGAGAGATCCTTGTGCCCGTCCTTTATTTTGTTTTTTGGTACAAAGTAAATAAATAAAAAAGCGTATAAACCAACTAGAATTTAACTTATGCATGTAGAATACACTGAGTAATATAATGAATTATAATGTGTATATAGGGATTTTTTTTAACAGTATCTAAATTATAAATTTTTTATTAAATTTTATTGGTATTTTTAATAGTTATGGTTATAATAAGCCCTACGATCGTAGGGCATCAAAAATTTTTAAGACTCATTTGAGTGTTCCCCTCCACGGAAATCTTTAGTAAAAGGCGAAAGATTTATGCGTTTTGAAGGGAAACCAGAGTACCTTACAAAGGTAAAGCTGATATTATGTACTTGCAACGCCGACTAAACGATACCTTGTGTTTTTACGCTACAGCGACATCTAGTTTACATTTGAAAAATTAAAATAGCCTGTTGGTGAAAACTCGCGCCTAATAGTGGAAACTCGATCGAACCAAGTTAAAATATAAATGAATTAAATATAACTTAATAAGTCCACTTAAAATTAAAAAAAATTGTTTTATTAAATTTTCTTATACTCAAAGGTCTATAATAAAACAAGTCTGGTTTGAAAGCATTCCAAATATTCCTTCATTGTAAATACTATTCAATAAAATACAAATATTAATGAAACTTGAACTTCTATTAATTAAATAGATTTGTCAATTTTTCCTTACCTATACGGCAAATAATGAGTCTTCCAACATCAGGTCTATCAAATAGAACACCTTCAAAAACATTGCCAAGTCTGCTCAGGCCATACCAGCACACATCGCGCCAAAGGTGAGGGTTCTCTTCTCGGAAAGTACAGTAACGTACCATCTGAAAGATTTCAAAATGAATCTGTGAATATTACAGATTCTGAATTCATTGTAAATATCCTTTGATTATTGAACGAGCGAAGCGAGTTCTGAGTCAACTAGGGCGCTTGCCTACTAGACAGAGAAGTGTGTACGTCCAAATGTCTGTCAGAGCCCTATAACTTCTGAATTACTGAATATTAGAACGTGAAACTTGGTTGAAAATTCAGTTATATCCTGTACTTGAACAACAAATACTAAAATTAGATAAATGTTATAAAGAAACGAAATTATTTAATTTTAATGCGCCATCTATTAGCATTATTGTGAAGCTAATAGCTTCACTAATGCTAATAGATGGCGCTGTGTCAGTAAAACAGTTTTATGTCAACTATTATTTTTTTTATTGCGTCTAATGTTAAAAGTTAATTATTACAATATATAATTAAAACTTTTGGGAATTATGGGATATCGCGAGGTCTCAGTTCGGGGCGAACCACTAGTATAAATATCATTGTAAAAATCATTGTATGGAAATACAAAGTACATAATATTAACGTACTAACTTAATTCTTACGGACACATTTTGTTGGCTACTAACGCCATCTAGTTCCTAAATGGTACATGATAATGGGATGACATTTTTGTGAAAAAAAAAAAACCTCAAGTGCCCTCAGCGACGCACGACTAGGGAATGCAAATCTCGCGAGATTGGGGCTTAAGCGAGATCTCGCGAGATTGTATTTACAATCTCGCGAGATCTCGCCAATTTCGAGATCTCGCGAGATTGGCAGTTTTGTGTGTTTTTTTTTGCAAATAATCACAATATTTGAATAAATTAGAAAAAAAATAATAAAAACTATAAGTATTATAAGATAACATTTATTTTCACGAATTTTTTTGCATCAAATTGTGTATAATTTTTTAATAAACTTCTAAGTAAACTTTGACGTTCTTATCTATCAAATCACTGTGGAAGCACTGTATACATAGCACAGTTTGGTAACCTATTGTAAATTTTTTATTTTTTATTTTTTGAAAAGCAACTGCTGAGTTTCTTGCCGGTTCTTCTCAGCAGAATCTGCATTCCGAACCAGTGGTAGATTTATGACGTGTCATAAGAGCTTCAAGTTGGCCTACATGAAATAAATAAATTTTGAATTTGAAATAACAAAGGAAAAAAACAACCAGTCTTCTCTTCTAATATCAAACCAAAATCTTTTAGTAATTTAAAAATTAATTCGCCCACCGAACGAAACCGATAGGTCGCAACTCCGTCCGTGTCAGTCCGCGCTTCGAATAAGACTTTTTTATGCTCCAGTGCAATCTCGTTAATCTCGCGAGATCTCGCCCTATTTTCGTCCGAGATCAATCTCGCTAAAAAAGGCCGAGATCTCGCGAGAACGAGATCTCGCGAGATCGAGATTGCATTCCCTACGCACGACGTCATCCGTAGATCTCGTGCCAGCTCACGACGTACCTACCAGCTATATTAGAACCTTCGATCACAAAAAATAAGATTAGAACCTAGGTTCGGCATATAGTGATGGCAAGAGACCTTTTTCCTAGGAGGATAGGAGGGTCGCTTGTTTGGGATGCGACTTGTGCGTAGCTGCATTCAGACGATCTCCTCTATGGTGAGTGCAGCAGCTACTAGCGCCGAACAGAGAAGCGCAAATATGAAAATCTCGATTGTAGTTTTTTATTTGTGCCTTTTGGTATGGAGACCTTGGGGTTGGGACCGAGGAGCCCGGGCCCGGAGGCTAAAATTTTGATTCATCAGACGCAGTGATGGTATTTGAATTCACATAATAATTATTATTTATTTAGAAATAGTGGCCACCACCACCAGTTTGTGTGCTCGGCACAAAACACAAGTCACAACCACAGTTCAAACATCATGCCACTAGGGCAACAGAACGTCAGCGTATCTAGCTAGAGTGTATGGGCAACTCAGTCGTCAAACGGGTTTGCTAGGCTTTGCCCGATGAATTTTCTGGCCACAAACAGGCCAACAATATGTCGCTCATTTGCGACAAGAGTGACATAATTCAAAATCGACGATGAGAGAATTCTCTCGTTAGAGAGTATGTTTTGTGGCTGCTGCGTTCTTGAAACAACACAGCGGCCAACAAAGCGACAGAGCATTAAGTCACAATCTCTCCCGCTCTTATTTTTTTGTGCTTAGCGTAATGTTGTTTTTATAGCAAAAAGTATAAATTTTCGACATAAAATTGGTGAATTTTGAGTTATGTCAACCTTGTCGCAAATGAGCGATGTGTGCACGGCACGCAACACAAGTCACAACCGCAGTTCAAACATCATGCCACTAGGGCAACAGAACGTTAGCGTATGTAGTAGGAGTGTATGGGCAACTCAGTCGTCAAACGGGGTTGCTTTTGTTCAATGAATTTTCTGGCCACCAATATGTGTGCACGGCAAAACATGCGAGTCACAACTACAGTTCAAACATCACACCACTAGGGCAATAGAACATCAGCGTATCTAGCTAAAGTGTATGGGCAACTCAGTCGTCACTCGTCAGACGGATTTGCTTTTCCTGATGAATTCTCACTGCTTTTATCCGCTTTTTCGGTTGTTTCTTTTTTTTTATTTAACATATTAAATACAAGTAGTAGTAAATATACTATTCGCTATTTAATAAAAACTAAATTGAAGAATGTATAATTTTTTCCATCTGAAACATTCTGAAAAGTAAACCTTTAGAGCTTCTAATCGGAGACAAAGAGAGATTCCTGTTATCTGTGTGACGAAGCTTCTACTAATAAGAATTAGTTAATTACTAGTTAGCGACTATCGGCGGGGCTGAAGTGTCTGTCATTCATACAAATACGAGTATCGTACTTACTCGGTACCCATTACAACTTGATTTATGTTAGTACCACTGAACTTGGATAACAATTAAGATGTCAGTGTGCGTAGGTGTTGCGTCCTTTGAGTTTATAACCAACGTTGCGTCTCTACAGTAATCGACATGACAGCTTTAGATTATTTATTTACCTATTTGACTAAATGGCTCCGTTTTAAAGTAAACTAATGATGTGATAAAATAACAGGCATTGCTATAGATTCGCAATGTTAATATTTTTAAAATCTATGCATAGCAACTTTGCGAAAATATTAAAAAACTGTCAAACGCCCTAACAGCGCCATCTAGCGGGAATGTGTCCCTGAGAAGATGCGTGTCTTGGTCCTTAATGATTAAAAATGAATTAGCCTAAGATTAACCAACTGAGTCATATATACTAGGGAACAAGAACTTACCAAGCGATGTGCTCGTGCCGGAATGAAACGCCGCGCGCGCAGGAAACGTAGCAAGAATGCGTCATCCATACGCGGCGGAACGCATTCGCCTCGCTCTAAAAAAACATTATTCATAGTCATTTAAACCTCTCAAGTACTTATCTATAACATTGAGACCGGTATTGAGATTTGATTTGAAGGTATTTTGACCGATATTTTGATTAATGTAGAATCGGTAATTAGTTGAAGTAGTTCTGAAGGTATAGGTACTATACTTAATTAATGATAAATTATGATTTAACTGATGGCATAATGCGGTCACTAAAATAAACTTCAAAGAGTTTTAAGTTCACTTTAAATCATCTTGAGATGTTACCATCGTGTAGTCGATTTTAAGCATAAAAAAAATACGCTACTGCATGTTATTGATAACTTACAACTATGCTTAAATTTGCATATATAATATATGCCCATTACCCCAATTTGGTACGTATTCTTCTTTTACCATAGATCATGTTCCTCAGTTTCTCTAGACTGCTGGCCCGAGTGTCGGAGTGCTCTTCGCACAGTATGCTAGCTTGGTACTCGCACTCGGGATCTAGATGCCGGTCCAACTCTGCCTTGAAAGCTATTTCTTGAAATGGCGACATTCTTGCCTTCCTCAAAAGGAGAGAAACCTAAATAATAGAACTGTATCAAATCCGAAGAAATAGTATCTATATTATAGTAAATTAGTAATTAATTTGCTTTTGAAGAATGCAGACAGACTAACATTAAAAAGTCTTGACTGTAACCAATAAGACTGTCTCGTACCACGTCCAGGAATCGAACCTACGGATTTCGTAAACATTCATAATAATATTGAACCATAGAGGCATAGCACATTCCAATGGCAATCAATCTGCCTGGAAAAAAATATGAAAAGTTGTTCCGTATTGGATATTTTAATTATTCTAAGTATTGGTAAGTTTCTTAATGCTTTTGAGACCATCCAAGCATTTTATTATTATTTATTTATTTTAATATAAAAACAATGTATTTGTTAAGCGCGTGTGACCTAGTAGTCTCACACAAGCAATTTAGCGGCGATAAGAAATTGCATGTTTATATGAAAACTTCTGAAAAATCTACATTAACCCCTTTAACCCATAGACTTAGTTCTAGCACAGGTTCCTAGAAAATTGCACTTCAAAAATATTGAAATTAAATTGACAGTTACATCAACTGATAGATATGCTAAATATACGTAACGTGCTAAATACTTGTTGACTGAAATGAAATTCAATTTTAAGGAGATTAGATATCTTCATAATTATCATCTTATCTTAATTAGAAATGTAGGTAAATTTAAAAAGTCAAATAGAAATTTTTTGCTTACCTCATATTATAACGATATTCCAGAGCATTTGCAAAATTCACATTTCTAGTCCACACTTAAACGCTAACTGCTTTTAAGATCTTTCTGTTTGCCATAGTTCCTGACTATTGCATAGAAATGCAACTACCTATTGGTCTGTATAACAATCCCTATCACCCTTTCGAATCGCGTTTACTGCAGGTACCTATGACACATGCTTTTACACAATAGAAAACGTTCATCTCAAAACAAAAAACTAAACTAAAACAGGACTAAAAATCATAATGTCATAGCTTTCCGCAGTCAATTGTAAAAAAACAAGCACCAAACTATTACAATAATAATTAACAAAGACTAACACAATTTTTTTTAATTGCAGTTTTTTTTAAACTAATCTTGCGGAAATATTATAAGGTGTATCATAAACTAAAAAGTAAAACAAAGATTTTCTTTAAAAAAAAAGATGCGTTCGTTCCTAAATGTGTCACACAAACAAACACTTAGCACTGATTGATGAAACATCGAACTCATTGACTCCAGCGCAGATAATACGCAGTGAACATTTACCTATTTACCTATTTATTTATTACTAGCGATTGCTCGCGTTTGCTGCCGCGTCCACTTTGTTTCCATGTTAAAAAGATTTTTTTTGTTAGATGACTTACGATGATTAGTTAGCTGGATCTCTCTTTGTGCAAAGTGATAATGCTTTCAAACTTGGAAGTAGATTAGCCTGGAAAGTGTATGGAACTTCTATTAAAGAAATTAAAGTTATTTATTTAAGGTTTTATTATTATTATTTATTTATTTATAGCCGATTAGATGTAGGCATTTATTTTTAATAATGACATTATGTTTAATATTTTATTGCACAATATTCACACACCTATCATAGTAAATGTAATAAGGCTCGATTTTCTCTATTCCATCATATTGTACCTGCATTTTGGTGAATAAATAAATTTTTATTATAAGAAGAATGGTCCTTCTAATATCAGTCGTGCGATCCTCTAAAAATGATTGCTACAGCGTGAGATCGCAATTGCCTCTGATTAGATGGTACTCACTCGCTATTGGCTAAAATGCAATAAATTGAGAATAAGGAATGCCTTTTTAGCCAATAACCACAATAGAGACTGATTGATGCAGTTTTTCCGCGATCGAGCAGCATTCCGCTGCGAATTCGTTGATACTTGATAGAAATCCAATTTAGCTTTTGTCTTCCCTTTTTGCAGTCTCGACCTCGTATTTTGTAGCAGAATAAGTTAATTAATAAAAATTTAACCATTTTATAATGAACTTAAAAACGAATACACGGACATACTCGTGTTTAAATGTTGTAGCTGTTTGCTGTTAGGTCTAGAATCTTGAAAATGTTAATTGACACCAATCAGTATTAAAGAACAACTACATAATATACAGCTACTTAATATTGAACTAGGTGCTTCATAACTACTTCACAACTAATGGAATACCTACCTAAATGCATCATCATGCACCTAGGTTTTTCTATAGATGTCTAACTGTAGGACGAGATTTTAATAACGTAAACTTTTACAAATTGCTTTTAAATTGTCATGTGCATCTACCACTGTATTTACTATTCAAATTGAGTTGTTTTTGGGTTTTCACTTAACAAATGTGTTGTATAACATAGAATAGAAAATATCGGTTAAATAAACCGAGATCCATTTGCGGCAAGTTATACATTGCATGTGAGAGAATTGGGACGTGGAAACGCATAGAAAACACGAAGCTTTTCACAAATTCAAACACCGTTGTGATTCGTTTGCATTCTGTTTTTCCACTTTCATTCTTTTTAAAGCTTGCATATTATTTCTCTTCTTCTTCTTTATCAACTTATAGACGTCCACTGCAGGTCATAAGTCTCTTGCATGACCTCCACACTCCACAGGCTTCAGTCTTGCGCCGCCTAAATCCAGCGGCTCCCTGCGACTCGTTTGATGTCATAGGTCCACCTAGTAGGGGGTCTGCCAATACTGCGCTACCATAATATTTACATTTAAGTATCTATGTGAAAAATACCTAATAATTATTTATTATAGAAAACACTGATTTTCTATCAAAAACTCCTTTCTCGAATTAAATAGCAAAGTTGAGTCTAGTCGTAAACGTGCCTTTACCAACCTACCGAATGATAAATAAAATCAATAAATTAAGCGGACTATGCCCCTGTTCTACGGCTTAGCAAAGTTCGGTCGTGACAAATTGCTACACTACCGGCAAGAGTGTACCACTAATCGTTCCAGTACGATACTTTACTCTGCATGATAAATGGAGTCTTCTCTTCTATGTTATCCTTTGCATTTGGTGTCAATGTGTCACTAAAACTAAATCAGTGTCATTGCATTTAAATATTTGTTATATGGCCGTAAGTTCTTCTTTACTATGTTATCTTCCGCATTCAGTGCCAATGTGTCAGTAAAAATAAATCACTGTCAATAAAAAAATTGCTTTTAAATATTTGTTATCAGCACGTAGGTATACGGTTGCTACTGGCCTACAAAGATAATAAATTAATAACACACTACGCAACATCGACACTATGTTTGATAAGGCCAATCGTCCGGTGTTCATTGGACCTTTTGCCACCGATCTTTTTATGCTGAACTCCTAGTGCTAAAGTTTTGGCAGCAGCACTATTGCGAAAGTATATCGGTCATACTTCGACACACATCGTCACACTAGTGGAAGATAACTTATGGAGGAGGAAGTACCTTCCAGCCTCCTGTCATCATCATCATTAATCATTAGTTTTGGTGATCTTATAAAAAATTCATGCATCTTTAGTCCTAATGTCAGTAAGTCTTTACTTAAGGATTCTTCTTTTCAGACATGCAATAGTTCTGACATAACATAACATCGATCACGTAGGTATCTAAGACTCGAGAGGTTTTTAGTGCCATATGTCACGTTTATTTATAACTAGTTTATAGCAGTAAGGTATTTGAGCAGTCGCTTACTTTATAGGGTCAATAGGTGCTCAGTGGTTACCTGGTCTGAAAGGTCTTTACAAAGTTAAATAAAACAGCTTTGAAAACGTAATTACATTTTTTATTTTTCTAGAATTTTAGTTTACTAGTATTGGCGGCAGCTTAGCTAGTTTTTTTGATGCTAATGGTAATATTAGTCGTACCTATTAGTTCATAGTTGACCTGCTCTTATCCATAACATGATAATTATTATTTTCAGAAACCATGAAATAGAAAACAGGCAGAAAACCAAACTCACCCCGCGCCAGAAAGTATAAAAAATAATTTTTGTTTGTATACTCATTTTAAAACTTGAAATTGGCCAAGCGTCGCGTCGTCGCGGATCGGTTTCGTCGTTTCTTTTTAAGTTCGCAGTACTCTGCATCAAAATTGCTGGGTTGGCTGATTCCTACAATATCATAATCACAGTTCCTATATCCCCTCAGTTCAGTTGTACCCTGTAGTTAAAATCCAGTGGGCCAACGTGACGTAGTGTGATTGGCTGAATTTATGACGATCTTGCTGTCAAAAGCCTTCCACCAGATCAGACCAGAGACAAAGCCTTCTACCAGATCAGACCAGAGACTATTCAGAAATTATAAATTCCCAAATTGCCCCCGCCGGGAATCGAACCCAAGATCTCCCAGTTATAAGACCACAGCGCTCACCACTGCGCCAGGAGGTATCAATCAATGCATTTTAACCACTAGTGAGAAAGTACCAACTACCAACTGCCAGCCAATCAGACATAATTACGATTGACACACTGATGATTTTATTTCTAGACAATCCCACAGTGAGCAGTCTATAAGGTACTAGATTCCGGCGACTTTGTCTGCGTCGATTAAGGTTTTTTAATTACCGCGGGAACTCTTTAATTTTCCGGGATAAAATTTAGCCTTTGTGTTCATCCAAGGTATAAGCTATCTTCATTCCAAATTGCAGCCAAATCAGTCCAAGAGTTTTTTGAAAGAGTAACAAACATGCACGCACACACATACAAACCTTCGCCTTTTATAATATTAGTGTGATAGGGTGATTGATGGCTCCCAGTTAAAAAGATTAATGAAATCAAACTAAATGCGCGATTGCCCACGCGTGAGATAACTAAATAAACACACTAGGTATTCTATAATAGCAGAGAAGATTTGTATCTGAATATTCACAGTTACAATGATTTATGTGAACGCGGAACCATTAGAGCAATTACCTACCTCCGCAAGGCCGGCCGGCATTTATTTATCTTCATCTTTTTAAATTTTTTTTATTACTATTGACGTATACTTACTTTATAGCAGGTGTAAAAATAACTTTAACCATCTATGGAAAAAGAGGAGTGCTATAACTCTGTCTGTCTATCTGTCAAATGGATGGTTTGGGTTAAATGGACGGACTCTGCAATATGTCAAACACAAAGACGTTTATCTGTCTTTTTAACCCTCGACGCAAAAATGACGGGGGTTATAAGTTTGACGTGTGTGTGTGTGTGTATGTCTGTCTGTGGCATCGTAGCAGCCGAACGGATGAACCGATTTTGATTTTGTTTTTCTTGTTTGAAAGGTGAATTAGTCGGGAGTGGCTATGTTTGATGAAAATCAGTCCAAGATGGCCGCCGCCACAAAATGGCGGATTAAATATTTTTATTTTAACGATAAGGATGTTGTAGCATGTCGGGAGTGTTTTAATTTTTTTCATTTTCAACACCTTATTGATTGAACCTCAGATGCATATTTGAATTCACATAATAATTTGTTTATTTCGAAATGAAATTTGGTCGGCCGACCACCATTAATGTGTGCACGGCACAAAACACAAGTCACAAGCACAGTTCAATCATCATGCCACTAGGGCAACAGAATGTCAGCGTATCTAGCTAGAGTGTATGGGCAACTCAGTCGTCAAACGGGTTTGCTTTGCCCTAGGAGGATTAAGCTCTAAAACACAAAATTTTTTTTCCTCCGAGGCTTTGCCCGATGAATTTTCTGGCCACAAATAGGCCACCAATAATGTGTGCACGGCACGCAACACAAGTCACAAGCACAGTTCAAACATCATGCCACTAGGGCTACAGAACGTCAACGTATCTAGCTAGAGTGTATGGGCAACTCAATAACTGTCAAACGGGTCTGCTTTACCAGGCTTTACCCGATGAATTTTCTGGCCACCAATATGTGTGCACAAGTCACGTCACAACCACAGTTCAAACATCATGCCACTATCCTAAACCTGCTTTAAACGTCACTACAAAGTATATTTTAGTCCGTACACGTAGGTTGAAGTCGGGCGTCGCGCATCGGTTTCATCGTTTCGTATTGACGTTTGAAGTAGATAGGTTTCTTAAGAAGAATTTTCATTTATATGCCGCGGCCGTCTAGTCTAGTTTAGTTTAACAATGGACGTATCATGCCCGGAGAGTGGTGTAACAAATAAGGTACCTGTACTAATACCTAGACTGTTTACACGCTATGGTGTCCATTATCCAACATTACGTACAACTGCACCAGGCCGACGACGTCCAGTGAAAGTCTATTGCATCACAGTTAACAGTTTAACTACAGCGCGATCTAACTAACTACCTATCTACTAGAATTCAATATTCACGGCTTAACTTATTTCGTCAAGTTTCTTGCTGGTTTTTCTCGGTTGGAACGGCATTTCGAAGCAGTGTTAAATGTATCTGAGCGTTCAAAAGCAATTTGTAAAAGTTTATTTAAATTTAAAAGTTTATCTTTACTTTATGGCGACCACTTCGAATCGTGTTTTCACCAATACGAATCGAATTCGAATAAGTGCACAAACGTCCTTAAAGCAGTGTTTCAGGCAATTAAAATAAAGTTGTGTGTAAGGATCTAGCAACCCACTACTATTATTCTAAGAAAACCCCTACCATTATATGAATAAGGGAAAGGGGTTACGACGCTCAACGTTGAGGATATGGATTCGAATGGCGAACCCCGGATCCCCCCAACCGAAATACCGAAATCCACAGATTTACCGAAATCTTAATCACTAGGCTATCACCGTGCTGCAATAACTTAGTTGACTCCTAGTTACCTAATATCTTAATTAAGTATTTATAAGTTGACCTTCACATAGTGATGCAGAGTTTGCGCACCAGCACCTGGGTTTTAGGCTTTAGAGCTCTGAGCTAACTAAAAAAATCCCGAATTGTAATTTCCTTGTTAAATCTGTCTAGTATTTGCGAACAAAAACTATTGACATCCATTTTAACAAAGCTTGTATTATTTTGAGATGGCTGTTCATGAACTTTGGATCCACAGATTCTCAAAATTCGTGTGACAATAATTTTAGAGTCAGAATAATTTTAACATCAATGTTTTTATTTGGTAAGTGACTACACTAACAAAGACTATAAATGACGAATGTTTGGTAAAGTTTTTAGCAACCTTACGTGTAATGTTTCACGTATTAGTCAGTAGGTACACCTCCATAGCTCAGAAGGCTGATCAATTAGCGCCCAAGCACAAGCAAAAGTTGTGTAACATTTTATAACATAATCTCGATACGAGGCCATCGGCACTCGCCTTGACTTGGACCTTTGCTCCGCACCTCTCATTTTATGATTGCCTGGTAATGAGTTTGATGATGCGATTTATTTGCACTACATGATGCCGCGTTTGTTCTAATGGAGGCCATACACGTTAGGGTTTGCATGATGGTTTTAGCCGTACATGCATAACCGACAAGTATAACCGAGTTTCATAGTAAACATACACATTAGGGTTTGCATGCACAGTTTTGCCATAAACTCTCAGTTGGAGCTACGTGACGATCTGTGTAGGACAGTTACTAAGTACTGTGTACGGTATACCCAACTTAACAATGGACGACAACGATGTGATAGCTATACTTGGCTTAACACTTGTTCTACAGAACAGAAAAAGAAAAAGAGATCGTACTGAATGGTGTAAACGTTGGTTATTGAAAAGAAAGCAATTCTCTCACGTAAATTTAATAAATGAATTGAGATGGCATTGCGCTTGCGACTCGCCATTTCCGAAGCGACGCTATGTTGCGCGCGCGCGTCCTTCTACCGTCACAGATAATAACAAACTGAGAACTGTGCAGGCAAGCTCGCTGGACGCCACACACGCTCGGTTATGCTCGCGCGCAAACGTAACCGAGCGGCAAAAAATATCAATTTTGATATTTGCTTGGTTGCATGTACATGCGCCGATAACTGTACAGTTTTATCACATACACGCTAGGGTTTGCCTGTCGGTTATGCATGTACGGCTAAAACCATCATGCAAACCCTAACGTGTATGGCCTCCATTAAGACAAACTTTTTAGCTCTACACTTCACGCCACCACGCGGATAAAGTCCCAGGCAAAAAGCCGAAAGAAGTCGCAGACGATTTGAATGTTATTTATTATCCGTAAAAAAATCTGAAAAAAAATGCATAGGCTAATGGAACTGTTCTGTTAACATTTTTTAAAGGTCTTTCTTATACATAACTAGCGGCCCGCTCCGGCTTCGCACGGGTATAAAATATATAGCCTATGTCATTCACTGATAAAATGATTAAAATCAATCAAAACAATTTGATTTATTCATTACTGCCCGTGGCCTGCACGCGTTTTTAGAGTAAAACAATTCTTCTTTCCCTAAACCATGAAGATTTCCTGCTATTTTTTAATATCTAAATTCATACACTACATTCTTACTTATTTACTTTTTACATTTTTACCTATTTATTCTATTTTTACAACAATTAATATATTACAGAATGTCTTTATATACAACTTTCACAGCTTTCTTGTCATCTATACAAATAAATAAAATTGAAGTGTCTGCTTGTACTATCAAAAGAACAGCTTTTTACCAACTGCATACGAAAGTAAATACGATACTTATACCAAGAAAACAATTTTTAAAATTTTTGTCTGTCTGTCTGTCCGTCTGTTTGTCTGTCTGTCTGTTTGTTACCGCTAATCTCGGGAATGGCTGGACCGATTTTGACGGGGCTTTCACTGGTAGATAGCTGATATTATCGGGCAACGTATACTTTTTTAACCGACTTTCGAAAAAAAAGGAGAAGGAGTTGTGTTTTTCTACCTCTGCATATCAATGTCTTCGTGATTTCTTAACCGATTTGCGTGAATCTTTTTTTAATCGACATAAAAACTGTGCAAGATGGTCCCATAAAAAGTTCGGGTTCCAACTCCTCAATCCTGATGCTGCAGGGGTACTGCTCCCCTAAACTGTGGGGATTTAGAAACTGTTGATTATGAATAGTTATTGTAGGGACCAAATAAAGACTACATCGTTAAATTCCAGGACCCAACTCCTCAATCCTGATGCTGAAGGGGTTCTGCCAACCTAAACTGTGGTGATGTAGGAACGCGGACGAAGTCGCGGGCGTCCGCTAGTTAGACAATATATTTTATAGGCACACTCCCGCTGCCCCGGCCAGCCGGAACCGCTAAGCCCCGCAATTTTTAAATCTGTAATATCTTCGAAAATATTCATTTAAATCATATGCTGTAAAGGGCCATATAGATCTATATTAAATCAAAAATGTATTTAAGGTATTTAATTAGATAAGGATTAATGCTGTATTGGTTAAAATCGCTTCGAAAATTAGCCATTATTTGTCGTAAAAAGTAAATGACAAAAAAACGTTATTGTGGGATATCCATAAGAGGTAGACATATACCATCGCGGAGTTTTCTATAGACTTTTTCAATGTGTACAATACTTAGTACATTATTTTGATAAATCTCGTAGGGTTCAGCCTGCGTTTGCAATGTAAGCGGAAAAAATGTAATTATTTACGACAAAACTCAAAAATAACAGTATTTCTCCACTATTTAAAGGATGTTATTATACATATAAACCTTCCTCTTAAATCACTCTATCTATTAAAAAAAACCTCATCAAAATCCGTTGCGTAGTTTTAAAGATTTAAGCGACCAAGGGGAAATAGGGACAGAAAAAGCGACTTTGTTTTATACTATGTAGTGATTTAACTTAGTGCCAAGGATTATTTCAGAGTTGACCTGACATTCAAAACAAGTTATCTCAAATTAAATTAACAATTAAATCTGGCTTTTTGGTGTTTTTCTCATACATTATTGTATTAAATAAATATGTAGTTACTTTAACATGTAAATGCGATTGTTCTTTACTCATATGTCGTCAGTTGCGGCAGTTGCATTGTCAGTAGATGTTGTAGAATATTATATTGCGGCTGTATTTGTGTGTGTTTGTTTTGTATAACTTCTAGTAGGTACACGTGACAATGAGTTTAAAAATATTTGTTAATCGTTGTCAAACGATATACGTCCATTGTTCGACATAGATCTTTTGTTTATCCATAGGCCGCGGTTATGCGCGGCTTGTATCCAGTACCCTGCCACTCGTCTGATGTTGTAGATCCAGTAAGTTGAGATTCTGCCAACACTGCGGTTCCCGGTGCCAAGTCACCATTTCGACAATTTGGGTCTTCAACGTCTGAAATGAGTATAGTATACTATACGAGTAGAATAAATAGAAATAGTTATCGTATCAATATAAATTCGTACTTCTGATTGAGCTGAATCATAGAACAGAGATAGCTTGTATCTTTGCACACATGACGCAGAGATTGCTTGTAATCCTTGCATAGATGACACAGAGGTAGCTTGTATCCTTGCATAGATGACACAGAGATAGCTTGTATCCTTTCATACATGACACAGAGATGGCTTGTATCCTGGCATACTTGACACAGAGATGGGTCCTAGCTTGACGGACATAGGCTACTTTGCATCTCGGAAAAAGAGTTCGCCCAGGAACAAAGTCTCTGGAATCAACTATTTTTAAATCAACTTTATTAACTTGAAATTAATCGCACATTACATATTTGGCTTATTTCAAAAAGTAAAATATTAATCTAGAATTCCGTGCCAGTTTTGATGAATAGATGAAACTTTTCTAGTTTATATTTTTATGATAATAATCTTTTTAATGGGGTGACTGGGTGAGGAAACCACATTTTTAATTATTAATTCAGAGATAAGTAAACTGCAGTGGATCTACCTTTCTCCAATTACGACAAGGCCGATGCAAGAGTGTGTCAATAAAATCTCATAAGTAAGATTTACTGACCTGACTTTTTTTTTTTATTAATTTATTTTAGAATGGAACCAAGTACAGACAGAAATCAGGAAAAAATAAGAGCGATAACAAAAATAACATCATATTTCCTCACGGAAGACTGTGAGGAAATATGATGTTATTTTTGTTTTTTTTTTTTTTTTTTTTTTTTTTTTTTTCGGATAGTTAAAACTTGATTTACTGCTGTAAAACTCAAATCTGCATCTGAAGATTTACTATTAAAGCGCTCTTAACATGAAAGGGCGCTGCCCCGCGCTTCTGATCTTACCGACTACGACTCCCGATGGACAGCAACGGGCGACAGCAGATCACCACGTGCAGCACCGGACGCGACCGTTGCCATGGCCCGTCGACTGCCTGGGCGCGGTCTAGCCAGTCTATACAACGCGTCGTGGGACCCCTGTTTTAGGATGATATTGTGGTGACAGGGTTTTTTGGACGTGACTTGTCTACTATTTTATTCCCGGAAACCAGAAAGTTTCTACAGGATTTTTAAAATCCACGCGGGCAAATTCTATTTAGATTTTAGATTTTGTACATATACTACATAAATACCTATATAGATCGAGTCGCAAATATAGGCCGAAATAATTTATTTAAAAACTAGCTGATGACTTCCTCTCGCTGGAATTCATAGATTTCCTAGGATAAAAAGTAGCCTATGTCAATCTCGAGGTCCTTGACAGTTAATAAATAAATATATTTTTTTATTTATCATACAAATATCTTCAGGTCTTTAACCACAAACAAATACTTTTGCATTTAAAATAAGCATTGTATACAATCGCAAAAATCCACATATAATGTGGATTTTTGCGATTTTTTTACTTTTCCAATGCGCGATGAAACTTGCAAGTCCGAGACGAACAAAAAAAAAATCAACGAAATCAGTCAATGTCGAGATCGATCGATTAGATTAAGGGTTTTTGATTTTGTAATATCAAAACTATATTTTGTTTTATAAAATCAAATCTGATGATTGGTGCCTCGCGTTCCTACATAATTATGTATTATCTCCATTCCAAACAGCCAAATCAGTTCATTCGTTGTGTCATGAAAGAGTAACAAAAGTTCATTCGTTGTGTCATGAAAGAGTAACAAACATCCGTCTATCCATCACTCACTCCATCCATCCAACCCACGTCTATCCTCACAAAGTTTCGCATGCATAAAGTAGGATAGTAAGAAGGATTGTTATAAGAATAACGTTTTCGAAATATGTACATAACGTTTTCATTACTCAGTGATACAAAAAATTCTTATAAATAACTCTGATGCACAGTTTTAATGCAGAAATCACCCCGCGTCGTCGCCCGGTGCGAGTGTCGATCGCTGTCATTCCGCAAAAATTATGCAATTTTGGCATACTTGTGTACAATAATAATACCTACACATAAAAATACAATTTATTACTATTACACAATACATAATTTAAACTGCACTAGGTCATGGGATTTTGCCCATTACCTTTTAAAATGTAGGTAGAACTAAGCTTTAGTAGTTTTAACTTAAGTTACCTTAAGTATTTATTTCTTCCCAATAATGTAATAGGAGCACATAACTTAGACTTAAGTTATGTGCTAACTAACTCTAAGTCGTAGAGTTTATAATGGTGTACATTTTCTGTTACCAAGTTATTTGCATGAATCATGATTCAAACTCATGAGCATAATACAATATATTATGTTGTACTTATAGGTAGCTGATTAGAGCATTTGAGACACAGACTTTACTCGTATTATAGCAGTGTCTTTTGCGCGACACCGACGCGGTTGTTGTATTGCAGATTTGTCAACCAGTGTTGTTGTTTTTGATTTATATCCAAATTTTTCGTCGTAAACTTAAAGAAGATGAATTTTTGATTAGTTATCGTGTTCGTGAATCTCAATATTGTTAAACTATCACTTATTCAAGTATAAATTTAAGTGTGAAGTCAAAGGTTGTTGTGTTTCGGTTTTGTAATTCTAATTTCAGCGTAAATAAATTTATATAGTGAAGTGTCTTTGTTGCTAATGTGATAATGGATTTTAAAAAGTTGTACGCAAATATTAATTTAACTAGTTAGTGTCCGTCTTTATTTGGATTTGATTTTAATGAAGGTAAGTAGGTACTAAGTAGCTTTAAGCACCAATGTTAAAGGGAAATTTGCCTATGTTAAAAATAAATTATTTCTTACTTGCTGACGCCCGCGACTTCGTCCGCGTGGATTTACTTTTTAAAATCCCGCGGAAACTCTTTGATTTTCCGGGATTAAAAGCTTGTCACTCTCCAGGTGACTACTATACCCATGCCGTGCAAAAAATCACGTCGATCCGTAGCTCTGTTGCAGCGTAATTGAAGGACAAACCAACAAACAAACACATTTTCGCATTTATATATTAAGTAAGGATAAGGATTAGTAAGGATAGTAAGGATTAATTATTTATTATTAAATAGAGAGCCTTCAAAATAAGTAAAATACACCTCAAGTTTTAAGCTTGAAAACTATTTTCCATTATCCAATAAACTACTAAAAGTGCGTCAAATGTAGGTAGGTATATGACATCGCAGTGCATTACATGGTTGTTACTTTGTTTAGTGGCTCTAGTAAGGCTTTTGTCATGCCCGCACGGTACAATTTACTTCGCCAATTTCACTTAGCTTGAAGAAAACACACAAGTTATCGCTCGGTTTTAGCTTTATTGGGCTGATCTGTGGTTCTGTATACCCAAAGGGTGCCATCAGGACCCTATTACTAGGCGTCCGTCCGTTTGTCTGTCTGTCAGCGGGCTGTATCTCATGAACCACAATATCAATACTATATACCGCAATATAAATACTAATAAAAATAAAATAAAAAATGAAGGGGGTGTCCCCATACGAGAAACGTGATTTTCGACGTTTTTGCTCGACGTTAAAAATCGCTGTTGGCACGGAACCCTTCGCATGCGAATCCAACTCGCACTTGGCCAGTTTTTAGATTTATATGTGGTAGAAAACTGGATTTCAAAGCTATCATATAATGCAGTGTTTTGACGTTTGGAATGGAGTTGCTGGTATTTGTTACTCCTTCACGCCACAACGAATTAACCGATTTGGCAGGGAATCGAGATACTTCATACCCAACATTAATACATAAGCCATATTTTATCCCGGAAAGTTAAAGTGTTCCCGCGGGCATCATAAAACCTTAATACACGCGGACGCTGCTTTATGTATATCTAGGGTTTAGTATATCAACAGGAATGATCGAAGGCTGCTTGGACAGTTCATTCACGTTTCCAAATCGAGTCGATGTGACCTTGTCCCCGTTGCCGTGTGCATTTTTATAGCATCACTAGAGTGGCTAGACAGCCGTCTCGGTGAAAGGGTCTATTTTTAAGACATCGATCTATGAACGCTCAGAACAGAAGTTTAGAATTTCTAAATCCCACTAATCCTACAAATATTATAAATGCGAAAGTTTGGATGTATGGATGGATGGATGTTTATTGTTATTGTTACTCAATTACGCTGCAATGCCTAAACTGATTTGGCTGAAAGGCACATAGATAGATTATAGTCTGGAATAACACATAGGATACTTTTTATGCAGGAAATAATAGATTTATCGCGGGAATAAAAAACCCGGTAGAAGCCGGTAGGGCATTCCAAATTTTTGTAGTGCGTACTTTTAGCAAAGCGTTTAGTGATCGTGGAAGAGATAGAGATAGCGAGATCGTGGAATTTCGACCACGTAGCCGTGCAGATTCGTACGATGTCTTGCGTTTCGATGGCAGAGTCGCGGGCATCAGTAGATGCCCGCGACTCTGCCATCGAATATTTTTAATATTTTTAATATTTTTTTAATATTTTTTACTAACGCGACATGCGTAGTCGGCCCTTAAAGGCTTACTAAAAATGACACCACCGCGTCGACTATTGCACTTCTAAGGGTCATCGTTCGATGTCTTAAAATTTTATTTTTATTTTAGCCCCCAAATTTTCTGTTTTTCTTTTGCTGTTCGTAAAAGTCGCATAAAAGCTCGAGATAGACAGATGTTAAACTTAGAGTAGGAAGTATATAGAGTGGTGAAGTGGTCGATTGAGGTATGGGCATCTAAGGGTGGCTTCCTTTCCTGGGTACATCCCAGGACGGTTAGGCTTTCCCGGAGATATTAGGATTATTCAAAGCGGGGTTCTATCGGTGCAAAATGTAATAGAAAGATGATACATGTCAATTAGTGATCGTTAGAACAAGCAGTTTCGATACGGTAGAACGCTATCAAAAGATAAGTATATCGAGAATTAGGTTGGTTAGGTTTTTGTTCATAACGAAACTGCCTGATTCAATGTAGACATAGTATGATATCTATCCCTTTTCCTCGCTGCTTCAGATTTGTGGTGGAGTTGAGCTAAATACGATATCACAATTTATGTTATGATACAACAAAGAAAATATAAAATAACAAAAATACGAGTATAAACTTTCGCCTTTATAATATTAGTATGATGTGTGATTAAAATTTGTCTCCATCTCATCCAATTGTGCTGATACTGAGTACAGAGATAGTTTGCATTCAAGAGAACAGAAAACAGAACAAAATAGAACAGAAAATTTCATCCAAGAAAAGAGTTCTGGGGATATGTGAAAAGATAATTTGTCTGTTTGTTCTTTTATCATTCGTGTATTGTTCATCCAATTGATTGATACCTGGTACAGAGATATTTTGCATTTAGGAGATAGAAAAGAAAATTTCGTCCAAGAAACGAGTTCCGGCGAAATGCGGCGGACCTTAGTAAACGGTACGAGGAACTCCAAAATCAGAGCTTAGACCTATGGTAACAGGGCTGATTCTTAAGTGTTCTTTTCAGTCATGTTTTCCACATTCCACACAGGTGAAAGAACCAGGAGAAAATAATGTATGAATGCTTCCTCGAAATAGCGTTTGAGGCTGAACTCAACACTAAAGAGGACCCAGAGCTGCTGGCGATAGCCTACGAACAATGCAACGAGAACCAAGATACCAGGGCCGCAGCCATCATGGAGTTGAGGCAAATGATCTTCGGTAAGATTTCGATATTAATATCAGAGTATACCTAAGCTTCAACATCACGATTGAGGAATTAGACCTGCAGTTCATTAACCTAACCTGTAGGTATCAGTTCACAGTCAACAGTTGCTCGATGGCAAATTCTCGCAGTTGCTCACAGCATCAGGATTGAGGAGTAGAGTGGTACTGGATTCCTTTAATATCAATTCATTCAGTTAAATCGCCGTTTCACATGTGATAAAATACATGTGATTTTTCTCTTTTTGGGGGGTTTGAAATCTGAATAGGGGGGCTAAATTCCTCTTATTTGAGAAGAGACAAATCAAAATCAAATCAAAATTTATGACACGTCATAAATCTACCACTGGTTCGGAATGCAGATTCTGCTGAGAAGAGCCGGCAAGAAACTCAGCAGTTGCCCTTTTCAAAAAATTTTTACAATGGTTAACAAAACTATGCTATGCACAGTGCACACAGTGTTACCACAAAGAAGTTTCAAAAATGCACACCTACCACAACCTAACACATGACACAAAGCAAACCCATTTCCGTTGGTGGCACCCGTTCACGAGCACGACGCATGATCCAGCCGTTGCTTCGCTCAACCATATTTGAGGGAACGTAACAACCCGCACCACACGACACCACTACAGAAATATTTAAGAGAGCATGACATACTTAGACCTTTGCCATGTATGTAGTGGATCGGCAACGAGTTGAGGTGAATGAATGAATGTGATTTTATTATTATTACTTCCAGAATGCGACGAAGTGAGACCACACCGCACAGATGATGAGTACCTGCTCAGATTCCTACGCTCAAGAGACTTCATCGTACGTCGAGCGTACAAACTCGTAAGTTTATCGCTTCAAAGTTCTAATTTTGAATTATATCTATTCCAAAGACTTGACACATCTGATAACAAGACACGCTTTCCGAGACGTATACCTACTACCGTCAACGTATCAACTCCTGCTTGCTTATATAAGCTTAATAATGTCCTAATTAAACTTATATGACATCAAAAGTAAATAATTAAGATACTGTTGCCCGAGCCATGGCACCTATACCACGTTCATTGGCATCTTTCAACGAGATCTTGGACAAGAATGCTGAATGCGATCCACTCATTGATGGGTGGACTCTGTTTTTGGAAATACTCAAGTAGTGTAAAAGATTTTAATTTGGAGCGTATCCGTATACGTAAACGTATAACAATGCATGCACGAAATTGAGCTGTAATTAAATGATTTTACGGTTTATTTTACTTTGACGCTAATGTCATCGTGTACGAATACGATCAATCGAATTAAATCTTATACTAACCTTACTGATCACGGTCTGTGAAGCAGGAAGGTAGTGGGGCGTCAGGTTTCGCATTTATACAGTCTACGTCTTGGGGTTAATAAAAAAAATTATTTGTTTTTTTGTGGGATAATAATTAACCAACAAACAAACACAGTTTCGCATTTATAATGTGTAACTATTAATAATATTATTAAGAATTTATCCTTCAATCACACAGCAACTTCACTTACCATTAGGTAAGATATAGCAGTCAAGCGCTAGTCTATATAGGTACCTATTTAAAAAAAAGTATGACTTTGTTCCAGCTAGTCCGCTACTACGCATTCCGCGAGCAGAACCCGGTGCTGTATGAGGGGGTGGACCTGTGGGGACTGGTCAAAATCCAGGGTGTGTACGAAGGTGTCATGTTGGACAGGCCTGATGTTGGACGGCTCTCTATAATTCGATGGGGTAAGCCTTTTAATACATTTAATTTATTTTTATTATTTCCTGTTTAGCAATAGAAATACATATCCTCTGAAAATTTCAACTCTACCTATTACGGATCATAAAATACAGCCCGCTGACGCACGGACGGACAAACTGACAGCGGAGGCCCCGTTGGTTACCCTTCGAATACGGAACCCTAATAACTGACAAACCATTAAAGACGTTGAGGTTTCGATTTTCCTTTAACCGTTTAAAGAGTGAAACCGTTCCTAAACAGATTTCACTCGATTTACCTTCATTCACCACACCTTTGACCGTGCCATAAATTCAGTTTGTTTTCGCGCCAGTCTGTTTTTTTTTAAATATATAGACGCGCTTGGATGCGATCACACCTGATGGTAAGTGAAGATGCGGCCTAAGATGGAACGCGCTTGCCTAGAAGATGCCTATTCACTCTTGATTTGAAGATACCCAGATTATAGTTAAAGGGAAAAACGGAAGCCGGAAGAGCATTCCTAGCGGTGCGTATCAGGAACGAAGAAGCAAAGCGCGTAGGGACTAGGGGTGCAGATCTTTTCTGTGCCTTGCGTTTCGATGATAGAATGGTGACGGTGATTGGATAGATTGTTGCAACTTGCAACTTACAATATTATGCTCAAGCGAAATAAGTCAAAGGAACTAGAGCGCATACGCAATCACGGCCATCTCGCGTAAACCGCTTAATTAAGGTTTATTAGACGTAATAATCAAGCTCCCGCCACAGAACGCTCCCTTGAATATAATTGATTAGATTTCGCTTCGTTTAATCTATTGAGCGGAACGTTAGTTAGATGTTCGAAGGGAATAATATTTCGAACATTTTCCGGGAAACCGTTTTCAAGTTCTACCATTTTTATAATACTTAGCCGGGCTTCTATGGATCTTAGGTACTAACAGAAAACATAATTCTGCATGCATAAGTGCATATTTATCCGTAAACCTGACCATAAAAATTTTAAAAAATGCAGGTCATTTGAATACAATTGCGCAAAGCACTTCCTTAAATAGCAAGCGCGACGGAAACTCCAAACAATATTATAATTGCCACAACGACTGAACCGATTTGTCTGAAATTTTGGCACAGAAATAGATTATAGTCTGGAATAACACATAGGCTATTTTTTATCCTGAAGGAGTTCCCGCGGGAATTTAAAAAAAACCTCAATCCACGCGAACGAAGCGGCGGGCATCATCCAGTAATGCAATAAATATTTCCTCTATTTAATTAATTCTATTTAACTCAGGTGTAATAATTTTTATCTAGATTGTGTCAACAATAGTGTATTAGATTTATTTTTTAAATTATGAATTACTAGACCGCGACTTTGTCCGCGTGGAGTAAGGTTTCTTAATTCCCGCGGAAACTCTTTAATTTTCCGGAATAAAATATAATCCATGTCTTAATCATGGGTATGAGCTATCTCCATTCCTTATAGCCAAATCAGTTCATTCGTTGTGGCCTGAAGGAGTAATAAACATACACATAAACACACACGCGCAAACACATACATACTTTCTTGCCGTTTACAAATTCGCTTCAAAACTTCGGCTTTTGCTAAAAAATCAAAGGCCCTTTGTTTATGATGGATTGATCCTTTGATAAATCAGTTTATTTAGGAGCCTAGGAATTTTGTATCTTGTATCTGGAAGGAACTATCCTCTGCAACACAGGTTTTCCTAGCGCAGAGGATAGGGACCAATAGAAATTGAAAAATATTATATTATGTCAATGTCAATAAATTCTTATTCTTATTTGGACGAGCGCTGAAATGGCTCAGACTTGAGACAGAGTAAAGAGAAGTCTGTCTCGTTTTAACTCTCTCTCGATAGTGTAAACAGAGTGTGAATGCGATGTATAGATCTCAGTCTTGTCTAGTGCTTCGGCACAATTTTGCAATGCAACGCGCCGTTGCTCGCCGTGACTGTAATTTGCGAGATTCCAAGTTTTTGGATATCGAAATATTAAAACGAATAGTTTTGTGCTCTGTTCAAAGAAAACTTGAAACATTTGCTTCTATTAGCTTTTGCCCGCGGCTTCGCTTCGATTTTTCAATCCTCCATTTTATCCCCTTCGTCCGCGTGGTTTAAGGTTTATTTTTATTCCCGCGGAAAGTTTAATTTCCCGGTATAAAAAGTAGCCTATGTGTTAATCCTGGGTATGAACTATCTCCATTCCTTTCAACCAAATCGGTTCGTTGTGACGTGAAGCAGTAACAAACATTCACACACACATAATATATAAACTTTCGCCTTTATAATATTAGTGTGATATATAGATATAGATAGATAGATAGATGTCGGTGAGCCCCCTCTTTTCCTTTATTTATTTATTTACGTACACGTAGTATACAATGTATTCCTTATTGTAAATTTTACACAAAAATTATTCATTTTACATCGTACACCCCATTTACGGGCTAACTCAACAAGCAATTATGTAATTAACTAACAAGTACATAATAAAAATATTTAAAAAAAAAGTAGTATGTAATCTTTAGTATCCTATCCTTTAGTATCTACCCTTCATTTGCGTTGTCATGTTTCAGGAATATGGGATCCAAGCGAGTTGCCAGTGGAGGATCTGCTGAGGGCCGGCATGGCGATATCGGAGATCGGGCTCCGGCAGCCCAAGCTGCAGGTGCTCGGGGGCACGCTGCTGGTGGACATGCAGGGCATCACGCTGCGCCACGTGGCGGCCGTCACGCCCACCATCGCGTACCAGATCGTGTCGTTACTTGGGGTAGGTAGCGTGTTCCGCTCTCCCCCCTTACCCGAAAGACATATAAGCAGCACGCTGTTTTATGCTTTTAACATTGACTTATATAAGCTGAGTATGGACCGGCCCTTATACTAACATCACATCACATTTCTCACTTCACACTAATATTACAAAGGCGAAAGTTTGTATGTGAGTGTGTGTGTATATGTAATTAATGTTGTATATGTATATATTATATACAAACAACAACAATTCCATATACAACATTAACCAAGTGTAAATAGCATAGAAGATAGATCATTTGTACGGTTTTTTGGCTTTCCTATAAAACTGACTTTTTTAATTACACCTTTATTCCGATTATGTGTCCGAGATCGAACCTGCTACCTCCCGAATCGAAGACCGCAGTCCCAACCTATCTACCTAGGCTATCGCTGCTTCTATCCTGACTTATCATCTGGGATAATTTTATTTCCACAGACAGCGATGCCCACAAAAGTGCGGACGTGCCACGTCATCAACTACTCCTGGATCCTCAACACGATCTTCTACATCTTCAAGCGCTTCATACCCCAGGGCTTCTGGAACCGCATCCACTTCCACGGCAGCGACCTGACCTCCCTCCACCAGCACGTTGCCCCCGAGTGCCTTCCGGCCAGGTATGGTGGCACCTGCAGGAACCATTTCCCCTCCGGACTCTGGCTGCAGAAGATCAAGAAGTACCGCGATGAACACTTCGATAGGGAGATGAAAGCGCTTGGCTATGTTGTCAAGGAGTGATGATGAATGATGGTGATGGCTTGAAACATCTTTTATATAGAACTAACTAATACCTACCCGCGATTTCGTTTGCGTGGATTTAGTTTGTAAAATTCCGCCGGAACGCTTTGATTTTCCGGGAGAAAAGAAATGAAAAATGAAAAAATATTTATTTGACAAAAATTACATATATCCGCATAATATTAACTGTGGATCCCACACTAGGAGGCCTGTATCGTGGGGTCCAAAAGTTTTACAGGTAGATAAGCACGGAAAATTCTTAAAAAAAAATTATCACACTCCAGGTTCTCATCAAAAAGCATGTTGATCCATTAGGTACTCCGTTGCTGCGTGGTTAAAGGACAAACCATAAAACAAATACACTTTCGCATTTACAATATTAGTAGGATTCTGTGGGCTGAACTTACTTTTAACGCTAAGAAGTCGGTTAAAAATAGTGTAATTTTCAGGAATCCGTACCCAACGAGTGTTAACGGGACCCTATTACTAAGCCTCCGCTATCCATTCGTCCATCCGTCCGTCTATCTGTCAGCGGGGTGAATCTGATTAACCGCAATAGGCAAATAGGTACTTGAAATTTTTTTCAGTAGGTTTGTGTATTTCTATTGCCGCTATAATAGCTGTATAGAAAGTTTTTCAGGCGAATTATCTAAACTGGTTATTGTGAAGTCAAACAGAGTGACGTAGTTTATCAGGATCAAACGCCTCAAATAAAGATTTAAAAAAAAAGTAAAAAAATTTAAGAGGGTCTGGTCTCCTTACAATAAACTTTTGTTTTTGCTCAATCTAAATAATAAACTGGTGTTAAGTCTTGTACCATGGTACGGTCCCTTCACACTTGGCCGGTTTTGAAGAATCTATTTCAGTACTTCGATAAAAAATGTAAAGGTGCATGAAGCTTATTGGCTGTGATATTTTAATCAAACGAGCGAAAAATTGTAATTTCATAGTTGTTAAATAAGTAGATACCGATTTATCAAGCTAGCTATTCGTAGGTAGGTTGTAACAACTACGAAATTGACTTATTATAAATAGGTAAGTACTTATTTTTTTGAACATTTTGTATAGAACGAATACACAACGGTAAATGATTTTTGATTATTTCAAGTTTTTCAACTAAGTTAGAAATAACCTTACGGAAATAATCATGTAAGTTTTCTATTTTTGTAATATTGTAAAAATAAAAATAAAGTACATACATACTTAAATGATTATAATTAATGATGTGTTTTGATTTTTACCATGTAGATAACTGATTCATTTACAAGTACATGTAGGTAAATGAACGAACTATCAACGAAGAGTTCGGATGACCTAAGAGTGAACTTTTTTACTTGTATAAGAAGATTCTTGTAACGATTAGCGACTCTGAGTACGGCAGTAAAAGACCAAATTCGTTCGATTAGTGGAAGATACATGGCAGTTGTATAATTAATTCCATTAGCTACCTCTTATTGAGTAACAAAGCCTTAACTCTTGTTAAGCGACTTTGTCGATAAAACTCCAAAGCTAAACTCTAAACTCGACATGTAGATCGGATGCTGAAAGCCAAAAAGTTCTGAAAGTATCACGTCTTTATTACTCCATTAATTCCCGCTTCGCTCATTATGACCACCAAAAACTTAACCTTTAAAAAAGCAGATTTCAACCCTTATGTAATAAGCCTAGGGGCTATTTAGCAGAAATGCATGTTTCATAATAAACTGGCGAGAATGCGATACGTCGAACGTGAGACCGCAAAGTTATGATGTATTTGGGTGTACACCCTAAAAACCTTACACAAACTGATCTTTGTTTTCAGAGGAATATGTCATTTAATGTTCAGTAGAATAAAGATCATATTTCTATAATGAAATTACGACTTTAAAAGGTCATTTTTTGCGGTTGTAAAATTATAATTAACGGGTCAGTGTTCATGCGGCCTTGTGTTGCGCCCATTTTATTATTGAAAGTATAATACGAGTATTATATTTTTGCTGAATTCGTGTGCCGCCTATTTTTAGTGTATTACGAATTAATTTTTACTGGACTATCAAAAGAAGGTAATTTTTTTGTGAGCTTAGTTATGTATTTAAAGTTTTAAATTGAAATGGTTCGATTTTTGTAGATTTAGATAATATTATGAAGTATAGTACCTAGATTCTTTTTAAATAGTAGGATGACATTAGGATTTATGATGACCTCCGGAAAGTGACATGTAATTAGGTATAGTATAGGTAGTAGTTCAGATGGTGATCTCCTTTTCGGGGGGTCGCAGATTCGATTCCGGACACGTATCTCTGACTTCGAAGTTATGTTTAAGCAATGAAATACCAAATGCTTCAATGGTGAAGGAAAACATTGTGAGGAAACCCTGAGAGTTCTACATAATGTTCTCAAAGGTGTGTAAAGTCTACCTTAATCTAACAGTGTGCTGACACTGCGGCTGGGCCCATTTAGGGTGAAAAAGTGGAGAGGAACCTAGATTCTTCTAAACATGTGCGCACGTACTGAGCGGCAGGGACCACCCTAGATAACCCCAATCTAACTGCCTCCTAAATCGGCCCTGCCCCAGTATCGTGAGTAGAATGCTTTAGGCCGGCATATTATTGACACACGACACACGAAATAAATGATTCAGCGCTGATCTCGCCGGGTCACGGACAACCGCGTTGCAGATGCTGGAGATTTTTACACGACTGCTCAAAAAACAGTGTAATGTTTCAGTATGTGTGTAAACTGTAAGTATATGAGTTTCTTTACTCCACAATAACTTCTAAATATCTGAACAGATTTGGATGTAGGGATATCGTTGGAAACTTTACATCATCTTATCTTATTTATCTAAATATAATATATAAAAGAAAAAGATGACTGACTGATGATGATCTATCAATGCACAGCTCAAATCACTAGACGGATCGGGCTGAAATTTGGCATACAGATAGATAGCTATTGTGACGTAGGCATTCGCTAAAAGAGGATGTATGAAAATTCAACCCCTAAGGAGTTAAATAAGGGTCAGAAAAATGGAACTTAACGTGAGCGAAACTGCAGGCAAAAGCTACTTTTACCTATATTTCTTTATCGTGTATGAAATAAAAATAAACAAATGCTAGTCTTTCTTTTAGCATTTCCGTTCAGTGGTTGAGCCGTTCATATGTAACAGACAAAAAAATTTATACACACACCAAACTTTCTGATGGCTTAAAAATAAAGTCTATATTATCACATTTTGACCAACAAAACATTATACTAAAGCATTTACAATAATAGGTAACCTAAGTTATTATACTAATTTAACATAATTGGAATTCCAACGTATAATACTAACATAAGAAAACAAGCTGAAAGGTTACAGGCCAGCTAGAATTAGACCTACGTTATGATGTTATCAAATCGAGTGGACGATTCATCCAAAAGTGGTGATCTCCTCTTTAGATTGTAGCCTGAGAGCTGGTGAAAAATTTAAAGGAGGTACTTGAATTCACGTCGTTCGTATAACAAACGATTGCGCTTGTTAAATAATGTCGACTCAGTCAGTATCTGGATAACTCAACCTTGAAGGTCCAAATTCAGCCTTATCGTTTCCTCCGTGCTTTCAGGGTGCGTTAAGCTGCTGGTTCCGGTTACGACCACAGTTTTCTTTAAAAGAATATTAGTCAACATCAGGTTGGCCCCTGCCTCCTGGCCCCTCCAAATAAGCGGAAAGCTTGTGTTAGGAGTAGGTACGACAATAGTGCAACGGGTAGGATTCGAACCTTCGATCTACAGTTTTCAGTTCACACCTTTAACTGTTGGGCTATTGAGGCTTACACAGTTTTAGTTGGAATGTAGAAATTGGATGTTGATTGGGGTTTATTATTTTCAATATGACGTGTAAAAATGTGCTCTAATTTTCTTATCGAATACGTCATTAGTTATGCCATAATCGAAATTTTTTCAGTATAAGTATTTGTTACTCTATACATTTTACACAGTACACACTTATACTGCATAAGTCTGCTTAAAACTGCTTTACACTCGTAAAAATACTATTACTTTAAATCTTAAATAATTCATAAAATTAAAGGTTTATTAAATTCAATAAATCTTCCCCAATTTATCCATTAGCTCTTGTTCCCTACAGAGCTACAGGTTTCGCCAGTTACCCGCCAGCTACGGCGTAGCGCGCTTGTAGCTACGAAAACAATCCGATAGCGCGCTACGAATTATTTATGAACTTTTGTTTCATTAACAAACAATCATTCAACAAACAAACCATCCTAGTATAAACAATTTACGTTAACTGCCAGTGTTCTTTTTATGACTTTGCCGCAGTAAAAAGGTTTCGCAAAGGTAAGTTTTAGCGAATTTAAATTTAAAATTAGCTGCACAGTTTTATAAATTCTCTTTTACAGACCCATTTTCAACGTTCCGTATTATGTTACTTTTTTTACTACAGGTAAGCGTCTGACTGCGATCTCACTTGACAGTATGTGACGGTGCACTTTAAGCTGAAAATGAGCTAATCAGGAAGGGGTTAAATGGTTAATTTACGCTCAGATATAGTTAGCGGTTTTGGCAGATGTAAAATTAATAAAATTGCAAACATTGCAAATATAAATGACTATCCATACAAATATTATGAATGTCAAAATGTGTTTGTTTGTATTTTTATACAAACAAACACATATGTGGCCCATTGTGGGCCTATAAACTACCAACGCTTTTAAAAAAACAGTATTATTTCAAGATTGTTTTGAGATAGGTGTAAAAGGTTGTCATTATATTATTATTTATGATACGTTAAAACAATTTTGAAATAATATTGCTTTAAGCGTTTAGTTAATACATATAGGCCCTATCAGGCTGAAAGATTCGAGATTCGATTCCTACAACCCACTCCTGGCACAAGCTTTCCGCTTATTTGGAAGGGAGAGAAGGATATTGGTAGTTGTTCCGTTCTCTACAGTTTTCTACAAAGGCAGACTGGGCGTACACATCCGGAAATCTCGGAAAGGGTTACCAACTGCTCAATAAAAATACCTACCCAAATGAAATAAAAATATTTTGACGGCGTTTTAGGTATAAAGACGTGGAAATGTAATGTCAAATGTATAATTGAGACTACTGCCGGTCTTCTACAAAGGCCGTAAATACCATTTTTAGCCCCGACGTTTGATGGGTGTGTACACACCCATCAAACGTTGAAATGAAATTAAATGAAATAAAATGAAATGAATACACTTTATTGTACACCACATAAATACAGAAACATATATACAGTAACATAAATTAACTTAAAATAAATGATGGCACAAAACAACGTTGTGTGTGTGTGTGTGTGTGTGTGTGTGTGTGTGTGTGTGTGTGTGTGTGTGTGTGTGTGTGTGTGTGTGTGTGTGTGTGTGTGTGTGTGTGTTTACGACATCGCAGCAGCCGAACGGATGAACCGATTTTGATTTTGTTTTATTTTTTCTTGTGATTAGAGTGTTCTTAGCTATGTGTGATGAAAATCTGTCCAAGATGGCCGCCGATACAAAATGGCGCATTTATTTATTTTTTCACAACTCCCAAGTGTGAACAAGTGTAAATTTTCAATTTACACTTGTTCACACTTTCGATGTGAAGGTATACTTAAAATTACGCTACGGTGAAATAGCTTTTACTACAACATTTTCTTAAAACTAAAAATAACTTTTTCGCGTATTATTTTATAATAAACTCTTTCTGCTAGTACTTAAACTTTACACTACCTATATATACTTTTAGAAGGGTTATTTTTAGGTACAATTTATACCTACATAATGTAACCCTCCCGTAGCCAGGTAATAGTACATTATGGTACAAGTGTAAAAGTTGGTGATTACCGCTGAGGCGCTATTGAGACCCGAGCCGTTAGGTGAGGGTCTTAAGGTAGCCGAGGACGGTAATCATCAATATACACGTGTATCATACGACGTTTTTCAACACACTTGTGAAGAAAATAATACTAAAATAGTACATTATGGTACAAAACAGTGAAAACGAGTTGTGAAATTTTTTTCGCAATGGCGGGAAAAATTAATGTTGTTCTTTTGTTCGCCCTCCTGAGATGCTCTTGAGGGCAGGCAAAGATCGACGACCATACAGCCTATTCAGGTGTTTATTTGATTTAATCAGTTTTCCGGAATGCGCGCGCACCTTTAATGGCCATAGACTAAAAGAATGAGGTTTCTTTTTTTTGGCTTTTCTCTTATAGCCACGTACAAAAAGGGGAATTTCCAGTTTTCTTTATTACAGAAAAAAACAAAAGTTATATTTGAGTGACAGTTTTATTTATTAAACACGTACAAGTTGAAATTACCTATTTAAATACGAAGTTGTATGAAATGAGCAAGTAATAGGTATCTTGGCAATAGGTAGGATCTTTTTTGTAATAGAAACTTTTTTAAGAACAAAGCAACTCAACCAATAAAATTAAAAAAAATTCTATAACTCACATTGTGAATAATAGTAATAAAAAGTCACAGTTTGAGTTAAAGGTGTCATTGTGTGCCTAATTGCGGTGAACCGGGAGCCATTTTATGAGCAAGTGTGTTGAAAAAATATTATGAATACAACTCATTATGATATCTTATCATATCTTAACATTTCAGTAGAATACATTATTTTGTGTAACGAGCAAACATTTATGTGTAAGCATGGTGTAATCAAAGCACCTTACATTTAAGTTGTACCTATACGGGCTAGAAATTATATATTTAACTAGCTTTTGCCCGCGGCTTCGCTGACGTTAGGTTTTAATTTTCAAAACTCCTTTTTTAGCGGATGTCTGCGTCTAGATTTTAGCAACTACACCATTTAAACATATATTTTGAAAATATATTAATAATAATACCTACAGTTACCAAATATAAGATGAAAATGGAAAATATTTAACGAGTCATCCACTCGTAATTGATATAATAATGATAATATTATTACTAGTTGATGCCAGAGGCTTCGCTCGCGTTGATTTAGTTTCATAAATCCCGCGGGATCTCTTTCATTTTCCGGGATACAAAGTAGCTTATGCCACTCTCCCAGTACTCAACTTTACCCATGCAAAAAATCACGTCGATCCGTTGCTTTGTTGCGGCGTGATTGAAGGACAAACCGACAAACCAACTATAATATTAGTAAGGATTACCTATCTAACAAAGGCTTGCCTAAATAACAACAACTACAGTCAGTTTAAATCGTATTTCAAAGTCATCACGTCTACTCCGATAGTTATATCAAAGCTTTATCCGGGTCACAGAATTTCCCTTACAGATTATCGTATTTCGTGGAACTAATATCAATTGTAGTGTAGAGCTAGCAGATACTCATGATAACGTCTCTTGTTTTATATATTCTCTTTTTACGTCCTGCTATCCTATCCCGTGGATTTTCATTTTACTCATTCAATTATTGTAATGACTGTGTAGTGACAATGTCTTCTATTTTCAAATTATCCTATGATGCGGTTGATGATTTTATACCCTAATTTTAGTTTTAGAATTAGGATTAAAATCAACTAATGAATCTGCTACCTTTTGTCTTTTCTGAGCATATAAACTGTACCAAGCTGGGAAACTCCAAAAAAAATTAGGTTAGCTAAGTGTCTTTTATTTCGTGGGCTTATTTTTAGTCAATTTATCATATAGCTCTCATTCAGTCGATTTATTAGATCAAGCTACCTGTGAAAACCAGAGGGATATTTGTCTAGTCCTGTTGGAGATTAGCGTGTTTAAATAGACAGATAAATGTAAAAAATTGCCTATAAAGTTCTGTTACACTCCCTGCCTAACCCGCAGTCAATTTTTGGTAAGTATCTTCAGTTTACGGACACAAGGGTTCTACAGTTTTACTATAATAGGGGATATGTATTTGTAGTACATTGTGGTACATTGAAGAAAATAAGCAAAACCGATTTAACTCGCTGGATTTAACATACTTAATAAAGGTTTTAAAATTGCAAATAGATAAAATATATGTAAAGTTTATATTTGAAAACTATTTTGGAAAACGGTCGGGGTCAGTGACCCCGGGTTATTTCCCTCGAGAGGGCACTGTAGTTGAATTAAGCAATAAAACAGAAAATTATTACCTCAGGGCTCAGGGGTTGCTAACTGACGAGCTCTAGTGGTGAAATATATTACTGTAATAAGAGTTATATCTCGATGCGTGGGCGAATGAAGGTTTATTTATTTATTTTTATTTATTTATCCAAAAAATATAAATTAACAAAATGATTTTCCAATTTTTCTTAAATCATTATATTATATTTAATATATAAATCCATTAAACATAGTGCATAAAATGGATTGCAGTCAATAGCTTAGCTAGAATCGTGAGATTCTGTACTTAAAGCTATCACCTCGGATCTCTTCGGGGTTGAAGGTATCATAAAAATGTATAACGATGATATTCTGATACTCCTTATTATTATCAGTACATATATATAGGTTTTTTTATTAAATGACATTTAATATGAATTGTGTGTGTGTGTGGGCGTGTGTGTGGGAGAGGGGTGTGGGTTTGTGTCGTTCCGTGGTTGTGTGTGGGCGTGTAAGATAGACCTACTATCAGTCATGTCCCAACTATAATATAAAAAATGCGAAAGTGTGTTTATTTTTTGGTTTGTCCTTCAATCACGCTAAAACAGAACTACGGGTCTGCGCGTTTTTTTTGCATGCGTATGCTTGAGGACGAGAGTAACATTCGCTAAAAAAACTAAAACCGCGCGGACGAAGTCGCGGTAGATGTTAAATCATGATGTTTCCCCTAAAGTTACTTTCAGTACTAAATGACATCTAATTTACTTGCAGTTATTAACATTTAACTTAAATAGTTACACTTAAGGCTCAGAAGCTCGTTGACAGCGTTGTTCTAATAGCTTTTAATTAACAAACCCTTAAACACTGAACTCATTTAGCTAGTTTCATTCCCTCCTTGACGCTGCCTGACGCCGCAGCCTTGTCTTATTACTTGTCTATGCCCACTTTATTACTGGCATTGACAAATAGCCCTTGGCTGGTGGAAAATATATTAAGTACCTATTTTTCAGGTAATTCATTGAATAAAAAAAAGACGTGTGGCACTCGGGGACTGCCGCGGTAAAGCTATTGCATAGCATTTTTTATCAACGCCATCTAGCGGCTCACCGTAGAGGAGTCCCATGTCAGGTTATTTTCGTTACGGAATTTCTGGATTCGGTCTCCACGCTGACCCGCGATAGAAGCTATGCAATAGCTTAAAAACAGTTTTTCTCTTATTCGCTACAGGATATCTTTGGACGATTTCACTGACACATCGAATGATTGGTATAACCTCCTCCTTTTTGGAAATCGGTTTATAAATGGGAGACTTTGGATTCGATTCCTGATAATTTAGTCTACAGAGCGCCACAAACATACATACATACATAGACTGATAAACAATTTACCCTCCTCTATGTCACGCAGTCGAGTAATAAGACAGGTCTAACCGATATAAGATTTCATACTACCAGCCTAGCGAGGAAAGTTTTAATGTAGCCTATTGGGCCTAACGGTTAAAGGTGCGGACTGAAAACTGAAAGGTCGCAGGTTCAAACCCCACCCGTTGCATTATTGTTGTACCCACTCCTAGCACAAGCTTTCGCTTATTTGGAAGGGAGAGGAGAACATAAGTCAAGTTCAGCTTGGCTAATATTCTTTAAAAAAAAAATGTAAGTATCTGGATATTTTCTTGCAAAGAAAATTTCCAGTATATATAATTAGAACATTAATCCCTTCCATATACATTTTCTAAGATTAAAATTTCATGTTTGGAGCGTTTCTCTGGAACTAACTCAACTAAATACAAACACGCCCGGCGGCGTTCAGCTCACTCCTAGCCCCAAGGGGATGGCGTATAACCGACTAAAGATGGATTGGTTGTCACGTGGTTAGGGTATTACTCGCCAATTCGCATTTAGCTAGTATGGTGGACTATTACACTTCACACTAATATTACAAAGGCGAAAGTTTGTGTGTGTGTGTGTATGTTTGTTACTCCTTCACGCCACAAAGAATAAACCGATTTGACTGGATTACGGATAGCTCATACCCAGGATTAACACGTAGGCTACATTTTATCCCGGAAAATTATAGAGTCTAAGTCTATATCTAACTATAAGTCAAGAATTAACCGATTTGGCTGCAATTTGGAATGGAGACCGCTCATATCTAGGATTAACACAAAGGCTACATTTTATCCCGGAAAATTAAAGAGTTCTCCTTAAGAATGAACGGATTTGGCTGAAAGGAATGGAGATAACTCACACCCAGGATTTAGACTACATTTCATCCCGGAAAATCAAAGAGCGAGAGGACTAAGAAAATATCCACGCGGACGGAGTCGCAGACATCACATAGTTACATAATAATTATTATTTACTTAGAAATCTTGTTGCTCGGAAAATGTAATTTAAATTAATATAATAATAAGCAGTCCCCGGAGAAATTTCTGGAAAATGCCGTATCGAAGAAAATGAGCCACATAATACAAGGTAAGTAAAGCATTGCTGTAATTAAATTTATGTTTTAGCCTCCCATCCCATCTTCTTGTACATAATCTTAAGGATGCAGGAAGTGCCAAAAAGTATCGATATCAAAAAAAAATTATATCGATTTCAATATATCGAAAAAAAAAAACACATCGATACATCAACTTATTAGTGTTTTCTGAACAACATTATGATCTTTTTGAAATTCGTTTTTACTAGTCTAGTTCAATACATTCACTTTCATAAACAATTTGTAATTTAATGCGTTGCGGTGAGTTATGGTCAGCTTAAGGGTTAGATTATTTTTTCCGAGCAAGAAAAATTACAGAAAATGAATAAAATCTTCCTTTTTTTACTTGATTAATCAAAGGAGAAAAAGATGTTGCTATTGGACACATTTTCGATACTTGATAATAGGTATTATATTATTTCGATATATCGAAATAATAGATATCGTCATAAAATATCGATGTATCGATGAGTCGATATTATTTAATTCTGCAAGCCTACCTAATCTGACTTGTTGAGTGCTTTCAGAGGAAAATAATATTATATTGACAGGCCAATTTCGCGTAATGAAGTTGATTTATCCAAGATTTTCCCTTATATTATGTTAATTTATTAAAATATTTATAGGGGAATGATTGTTTGTTATATTTTTTGTTTTTTGCATCGGTTTTTTAAGGTTTTTTGGTTTTTGTGGTAATTTTTTTAAAGTGAAACAAAAACCTTTATCCACGGCAGTATTTTGGCAAAATTGAAACGTGGAATTAGGGGTAGTAATTATGACAAATGAATATTGGAGAACCCAAAAATCTAGTAAATAATATTGTAGTTTGTACAGTGTACACGTATGTTGAAGTCGGGCTAGTGTCTCGCATCGGTTTCATCGTTTCTATTTAGGCCCGCCTACATACAAACTACAATTATTTTATACTTTGCAGTGGCGTTTGAAGTCGATTTTTTAAAAAGTATTTTTTTATATTATTATTATAAATCATATTTTATTTTACAAAAATTTGATATAGGTATAGCATTTCCAAGATTTTAAGGGGAATACAAAAATAATGTCTATTTTTAACCGACGAAAGAAAGGAGGTTTTCAATACGTCGCGTATATATTTTTTATTAGTTTTTTATAAAGCTCGTACGAGTATAGTTATGCTTTTAGAAAAGTTTGTCCCAACTCATAATAAAATTAGTTACTTACATTGGTTTAGGAGCTTAGTTATTAAAATTAAAAAGGTTTATTTTCTGTTTCCGTTTTTAGTTGCTTCTATCGTCGCACTATGGGACGAAAGCATATAAACCATCTCATAAATGGTTGGGACGAATGTTATGATTCGAAAGATTTTTCCATGGATTAATATTCTCAGATAATAGGACCTTTATGAATAATGTTGAAAAATAAAAATATTTTAGTTCTAGGTATATAAAATTATTCTCAAACTTTGGACTTCGATAAATTAGGTCCAATCAAATAGCCCATAATGAAAGTTTAACTTAGATTATTTTTAAGTTTTTACATGAAAGTAGTTGAGTGTTATATATTTTTGGATAGCTTATAATCTCTACTTTATAAATACGTTACTATTTTGTTAAAAAAAAAATTGTGTATTTTTTTTTTAATTTTTAAGTGACTTAAGAAAATTTTCCATCTTTTTATGTTTCAACTGGATGTTTCCTTGTTGCCGAAAGCTGCCGGTGTCGAGATAATAACTCTTTTGGGTTCCTAAACTATTCAGTAATACAAGGAAATAAAAAAAACCTGCGTCATTATTGCGCCATTTTGATCTAGAAGGAAAAATGTCCAACGAGGGGGAAAAAATAAATTCTCTACAAATTATGACTCTCCTTATTTCTGTCCATTAATTTTATTTTTGAACAAAATTGAGTACTTTTTTATATACTTTTTAAAATTTGTAAGGCCTAAACGCAATTTAGAATTAATATTCACTTATTTTACTTTTGAAAATATATTTTTCAAGAATAAAAGAAAGTACAAGCGAAAGTTGAAAATGAAAATGCGTTTAAATACGGATTATCTAACTTACATTGTAACATTCCTAGGTTCAGAATATCTAGTTGTGCGTTGAAGAACCCGGATTGTTAACAGAATTGCTCCTGTACACAGGGGGTTGGTGACTTGCGTCTAAATAAAAGATAACCTGATAGAAAAAATACTTAATTCTATTTATTTGCAAAGATCTATTGATAATGTTTGTACAGGTTACATGAAAAAAAATAAAGAAAAAAACAAAATGAATTAACTGTAGTTTGATTCCCAATTGAGGCTTCGGTTAAATGCCCCGACCAGCTCTCGGACCTCAGAGCATGAGTCCTTGCCAGAACAACGCACCAGTATTTAACCGAACCCACAACCCTGAATAAACATGTACAATTAATGAGATAAGCGTACCTGCGGTACCAAAAGTTTCCTAAAAAATTAAATTTTCCTATTCATATTAAATTATGCTATCAACTTGTGTATACCATCATACTACATTGAAAAGAAGGATAAATATCAAAATGATGCTAAGTTGCTATGAAAATATAGTAACAAGGAAGGAAGCCACCTGGTTATTTGGTGTGGACGCGTACCCGACGCGGACGGAACCGCATGTCTTCACTGAGGAGTCATCTCGTACCAAATATCCCCTGGTCCCAGGTGGTGGCCGCTGAACTAGGCACGCAGTCCGCTTCTACCCCACGTCGCTAGGAAGATGTCCCCTTTGTACTTAGGTTCAAGTGAGGAACCGAGTCCATATTTCCTCCCTCGTTAAATTTAAATTTCTACATTAGGTTAAGCCTGAAGGGCAATGAAATCCAAACTAAATCGTTGGTATTTAAAGGTTATGTCATGTTATTTACATGAAGGAACTAAACCCCACTAATTCATGTTCTCATGATAATAAAAAATAAAAGTAATATTCATTATAACATAATCATTATAAGAGAACAAAAACTAAAGAGAAAGAAAAAAAAAAACCCATGTGCTCCCTGAAAAGAGAAAAGGAACCCATGTTATGATGTACAAAAAGCGAAAACAAATCTCACTACATATTGTGGATATAAATACCGTATTTTCGAGATGCACACCACGACCCTCCACGTTACATTTAAGTTTCTACGGCTGGAACAAGATACGGAAACTGTTTTAACACCAATCCTACGGAATCGATCACGCACGACACTAAATAACCCTTGAGAAAATTCACCACTCACCATTTCCAAGGTCGAACGTAAACACATTTATTGCACCTCCTACGCCATTACTCCATGGCTTCCATCAGCCTTCAACACGAGCCAACGCGGTGCACAGCCCTCAAGGCAAATCCAGGAAAAAAGAACTAATCACTTTGTGACGTGGTTTATATATCGTGACACACACCCAGAATTCAGGGTTAACATCATCAGGAAAACCTAGTCGAACATTTTTGCAATAAAAATACGATATCCAGGACTATACGCAAAAAATAAATTTAGATTCAAACAGAGTAATATTTATCCTCCTAGGAGGCAACAGATCTGTCAAAATTAAGGACGAAAAATCCTAGTTTATCCTGACCATAGACAAAAAATTATTACAATGGTATCCCACAGAACACAACTTGAATGCATCTGTAACAGAATAAAAATGAATACCAATCAAGCCACAGATTAACACAGATTAAATACAGATTACAACACATTACCAAAAGGATTAAAAAAAAATATATCTAATCGACACTATTTAATTTACCTATTTTTACGATTCAACCTGAAAATATTAAAAACTTCTTGACAATCCATTTCCAACGAATAATTACTACCAAAACTAGTAAATACGTAAAGATGCCACTATGACCCCACAGATGGCGTTAGTAGTAACCTAAATATCAAAAAACCACAACGTTACAACATGCATGCATGGACAAGATGTATGGAAATGATTCTTTCACATTTATTACAATTTAAGTTTTGAAAAATGGGCTGCAACGACTCCAGAAAACAAAAGAATTAAAGAGGATAAAAAGAAATATGTCCAAACTCGTTTCCGTGAGTTGCTTGGTTTACACATTGATAAACCTCGAAAAGGTTCCGGCAATAGCAACGATGGGAATACGGCAAAGAGATTCTTTTAAAATTACAATTGTTCTGCAGAAATCACGGGTGTTGATGAAGAATTAATCAAGAGATTATACGTAATTCTGCAAACAATGTCATCGGGATTATCTTTAAATGCAGAAAAATTTGGTCAATATGCACTGGGCATTGCACAGATTTATGTGAGAAAATACAACTGATACTATATGCCGTCTTCAGTCCATAAAATACTTGGTGCCAAAATAATAGAGCACTATGCAGTTTTGCCTATGGCCTATAGGCAAAACTAATTGTCTGAAGATGATCAGGAAGCCCGAAATAAAGACTATAAGAAATATAGGCTACATCGCGCTCGGAAGCGTTTCCGTGCAGGCACAAATGAAGACGTTTTGCACATTTTGTTGTATAAATCTGATCCATATGTATCTAGCTTAAATAGACCTAGTTTTCTTTTATCAAAAGATTTACTTGACGAAGCTAAAGAGCTTTTGGTAATGACAAGTGATGAATAGGATAAATTTTTTGTATTTATTTTTTTATATTTTTTATTATGTAAATAAGATCATTCTTATTTTTTAATTAATACTTATTTTTAATGAAATAACTAAAATAACAATAGTTATCAATAATGAAATAATTTTAAGTACAGTGTATTGTAATTAAATTTTTAGTATGGAAAATTTAATAATTTGATTTTTGACATGCTCTCACGAAATAAGTATTATTTTTAAAATACTAGCGTTTCATTTTTCTGCTAGCATATACATTCAATAATATGTGTACAAATTTTCAAATCAAAATGTCAAGAAACAAAAAAGTTATCGATTTACGAGACGGTTTACATGATTTCGTCCCATAGTGCGTCGGTTCATTTTTTGTAAAAAGTTACTATCTAATCAAAGATGGTTGAGCTGAAAGACCTACTTATACCTTTTTTTGTAAAACATTTTTACAAACGTGTTATGCATCTTTACTCCAAAGAAGTATAACTTCTTCCGTATGCATGCAATCATTTTATTTTAATAAAGAACACAAATCAGTGTGATTGCAGAAAAAACTTAAACCTGTCCAGTTATTATTTAAATAAAAATATCCACTTCGTTGGAATTTGACTCAGTGACCGGTTCAAAAGTTAACGCACACATACGAAACACACAATTCCAATAAAACCACAACGGCCCTAAGGGCTACGGCTAGCAGACCCTTTAGCCAATGCTTCTTTTGTTATGTGGTCCTGGTAACATCAAACTATTGTCCCGAGTATCCCTTTGTCCCTTTGAGACCCTTTCCATGTTACTAATAAAATGGATCACGATCGTACACCGACTTTTTTCTTTTCAACTGAAAAATAAGATAGTAATAGGAGTATTTCCGCCTCTGTTAAAGTTGATTATATTGCTATTACGTATTTGTTCAACAAGATAGCAAAGTTAATGTTTGTTGCGAGTGCCTAGTTTGAACCTCGAGCGGGCGAAGGATTCTATAATAGAATCACTTGTTACGCTCGTGATTCTAAGTTAAGATTCTAGAATCCTGAGTGTAGTGAGGGATTCAAAGGCACAAGAAACAAAAACTTTGCTATCGTGTGATACACACAACTTTTCACATCACTAGTTCAAAAAGGGCGCCTTTGCTGTCTAAAATCAGCTAATCTAAAAGAGTGAGCAAAAACGACTTTTGCTCACTGGTTTTAGACGACAAAGGCGCTCTTTTTTAGCTAGTGAGGTGAAAAATATGTAGTTACTTTACCGATGCTTTACCGTAGAATTTGAAACGTTTTCGTCTTTCACCGTAACTAGGTATATACGGTTTTGCCTGGCGACAGTTTCATCTATTGCGCTAAAAATGTGTTTCCACCTGCTATTCAACGCGGAAATGCATCCAGTAATCGTGGCCTCATTCCGCGCTGGCATGACTTGTGTTGTAAAATAGATTAAGGTTCTAAAAGTTATAACATTTTAGCAACTTTTTCGTCAAATACTTAATTCAGACTAGTTAATGCCCGCGATTTCGTTCGCGTGTATTAAGGTTTATACTTCCCGCGGGAACTTTTTTATTTTCCGGAATATATGTTATTCCAGACTATGACCTATCTCTCTGCCAAATTTCAGCCAAATCGGTTCAGTTCAGTTTATAATATTAGTATAAATGCGAAAGTGTGTCTGTTTGTTGGTTTGTCACGCCGCAACAAAGCAACGGATCGACATGATTTTTTGCGTGGATATGGTTGAGGACCGGCAGAGTGACATAAGCTACTTTTTATCCCGGAGAATTAAAGAGTTCCCGCGGGATTTTGAAAACTAAATCCACGCTAGCGAAGCCGCGGGCATCAACTAGTATTAAATATCCAGACATCATAATATACTAATCAAAATTATACATACTTAGCCTTTTTACCACCGCACTGCAAGACATAGAGAGAGCTTCCATCCCGTCGTTGATATTCCACCTACGCGCACCAAACGCGCATCAAACGTCTTCATTCCTGATCCGCACGGCTAGGGTCTGGAATGCTCTTCAAAGATCTATGTTTCCTAACACGTACAATTTGGGTATCTTTAAAACAAGAGTGAATAGGCATCTTATAGGCAAACGCGTTACACCTTAGACCACATCATCACTTTCCATCAGGTGTGGTAGTGGTCAAGCGTGTGTCTATAATGTATAAAAAAATATATATATGATATGACGAAATTTATGTGAACTCGCGTGTCAAATTTCATTTAAATCATAATGTAGGTCACGGGCGTCGTATTATGATTTACGATGTTTAACGCTTAACGCTGGGCTCTCTTTTTAGGTACAAATTGTGAGGGTAAGGTGAGAAAATGAAACAGGGCATACCTATGTATACTTAAGTATATATTGTATGCACGTAACTACGGAAAAATGTACTGAGTTTTTCTGTCAAAAAATTCTTGGTAGGTACTTAGATACCTTCTGGCCCTGGACTGGCCCGGGAATAGCAAAGTTGGCGGTCACCCTCGTCCCTCGAAGAGCAGTCCCATCAGAATATGGGAGTGAGGGAATAAAGAGTGATTACCTCCCACGCAGTAATATCAACTGTAAATTATTAAGTGTTAAGTTATCAAAGTTCTAGAACAATTAGTTGGGTCGGCTGTTAAGTTGTCTTTAAGTTGAGAATATCGACTTATTGTTGCTTAACTGCTTACATGGCTTTGTGAACTTGATACCTACGAAGTTGGCGGAAGTCGGAAGCTCCACACGACTCCATGAACTAGAAACTTTAAATAAGTTTCTAATTATACTTCTACACTTCCACACCAACTTCCACTTATACATGAAACGATTTTTTTAAATCTATTTTAGAGCACATACAACAAAATAGTTATTTGTGTTATATGGGGCCAAAGAAAATTTTTATTCCCCGAAGGCGCTATTTTGAATTCAGAGCGAAGGGAAGGATTCTAAAGTAGAATCCTGAGCGTAGCGAGGAATTCAATATACGCCGCCCGAGAACAAAAAATTTGGCCCCGAGTGACACTCACTATTTTTCATCATTACCTATGAGAAAAAGCTAGGAGTATCAACCTTCTATGATCTCGTGACTTATCGAAGAGAAACAGCTGCTCAAACATTTTTGAATTTCGAGTTTTTTGAATTTCTGCAACGATCGCAGTAGTAATAAACACATACTAAAGCACGAACGCGGACCAATCAGAAGAGAGAAATGAAAACTCCCATGGGACTAAAAATTAAATTTTGCTCCCGCTATCCTCTGAAGCCAATATTCGTTATTCGACGATTCGGGTATGATGAAAATAAATCTTTAACTTTTATTTTTCAAATAAGTAAACCCATGCAAAAAGTCACAACTCACATTTATGTTTATCCAAGGATTTTAAAATTTTGTACATTATAAATTGATAGCGTGCAGTCATAGGTATACACACTGTAATATCAACTTAGTGTGCCAGGATTTATCCGGGCACCAGTATTTTTTATATTATTAATAAGCAAATTTATTTTTGCACTTACACGGGAATCATTTACGTGTATTCCCTAGCCAGGTAACGGTTATACCCTGTGGTTATAACGTCATTTCTTGGTCGTCAAAGCCTCGTTAGTAGACCAGCAGTGGGAACCGCGCCCAACAAGGTGAGCAAGACCAGGAGACAAAAATTTTATCACCGACTTTGTCTGATAAGACATAACATTATCTTCTCCATAGGAAGATGTCCAGCAGTGGATGTCTATCAGTCAAATATAAACAAAAAGCGACCAAGTGGGAGTCGGACTCGCCCATGAAGGGTTCCGTAGCAGCAATTGCGGTTTACGATTTATGACGTATTAAAAAAAAACTACTTACTAGATCTCGTTCAAACCAATTTTCGGTGGAAGTTTACATGGTAACGAACATCATATATTTTTTTTAGTTTTATCATTCTCTTATTTTAGAACTTACAGGGGGGGGGGGACACATTTTACCACTTTGGTGACAAGTGTCTCTCGCGCAAACTATTCAGTTTAGAAAAAAATGATATCCTCAATATCATTCTTGAAGACCTATCCAAAGATAGGGTACACGAATGGGTTTGATGAAAAAAAATTTTTGAGTTTCAGTTCTATGTATGGGGAACCCCAAAATTTATCGTTTTTTTTCTATTCTTGTATGGAAATCTTAATGCAGTTCACAGAATACATCTACTTACCAAGTTTCAACTGTATAATTTTTATAGTTTCGGAAAAAAGTGGCTGTGACATACGGACGGACAGACAGACAGATATGACGAATCTATAAGGGTTCCGTTTTTTGCCATTTGGCTACGGAACCCTAAAAAAACGTGTGGCACTCGGGGACTGCCGCGGTAAAGCTATTGCATAGCATTTTTTATCAACGCCATCTAGCGGCTCACCGTAGAGGAGACCCGTGTCAGGTTATTTTTGTTACGGAATTTCTGGATTCGGTCTCCACGCTGGCCCGCGATAGAAGCTATGCAATAGCTTAAAAAGATTTTAAAGAAGAAAAACTGTAGCGTACCGTCATCTGGCTTTGTATCGATGTAATATGGCGGCAGGGGGATGGGTGTCGTCTGCCGGTTAGCAACATACAAATGAGGCCTCGGCTCAACCATCCATTAATTTAATAACTGCTTACCAGCGACAAACGTGGCTATATCAACCAGATTACGTTCGCGTTAACGAGGCTCAGTGGGAAGCTTCAAAGCACGGCTTACCCATATTAAAATGCTTAGGTGTAGATTAAAAAAGTTTTAATTGACAACATCAATGTACCTACATCCTATGTCCAGCAGAGGACGTCCATCGGTCGGGAGATGTACCTAAATACAAAAAAAAAACTTTAACTTCAAGGTTACAGTCATTTAAACGATTAAAAAGATCTTAACTCCATACTTAAAGAATTTTCCTAGAAGGTAAGTAGATACCTAACAGGTGAAAAGCGATGGTAAATTTTTGATGGAAAATCCATCCACATATATGTACTAGGTACCTACTACTTGTAGATATTTCGAACACTCGCTTTGTTCCACTGAACTGCACTGTACCTAGTCCGTTAACCTTATACTGTGCCTTAGGCATTGTATGGACGGGCGCTATTTATGCGATATAACTTTTTAAGCACCTAATTATAAATTAAAAATCCAAAATATTCAAGTAAATAACAAATAAATATAGATTTAGTAAATAATTCGATTGTAAGTGTATAGACCGCAGTGCAGTTCAATCATAGAGAAAAATTGTATCTATGGTTCAGTGGAATAAAGTGAATGTTCGGACTGCCACATCTAGTACTTATAATACATATAGATATTATAATATCGATCGATGGAAAAACATAAAAAACCTACTTAGATAGGTCGAAGTCGTGGGCAAATATAAATAGATCAGCAAATAATTTATTCATATAAAAGCAAACAGTAACAGAAGCCGTGATTGCTCCGAGATCAAACATTCGAGCTCCCATTCTAATATGCATGGGCTGTTCTCGACAGACAAATATTGTGTTCGGTTCAGTTGCTTTCATAGAGGAAAGAAAACAAACGCTTATATTTTACCGAGACTAATATTAAACGAGGATAAAGATCGATTCAGATTACGCCGTGCCGGGCCGAGCCGTTCAAAGGTCCTAACTTTCCAATTCTATGTCCATACGCCACATTTACAATATTCATTCCATTTTCGATTTTAGACTCCTTTTAATTCTTTGGTTTGTGGTAATTTATGTCACGAAGGACCAAATAAACATGCGTACTTACAAAAAACCAAGCAAATTAACTATTTAGGGTTTATTTCATAAATTCATAACTTTCAACAGGGTGAAAACTCATAATTAAGGTACAAAATTAATCCAATTAAATCAAGTTACAATTCATATTTCAGACATCTGCAGTGGTCCAATTACAGAGATCGTCAAGCGTTACGTGGACGGTGGGAATTCAAAAGCGCTCATTAAATAAAATTCAGTTTTAACGAATCTTAATACCAAGGAGATAACATTCTGTTTATGTAGGAATTATACAAACAAGTGCCAACTGCGAGTCATACTCGCGCATTGAGGGTTCCCAATAAGGATTGTATTTTTATTAACTGAGGTGGAGCAAAAGCATCCCAAATATGTCCCTTGTCTACGGGAATAAAACGCGAATTGAAACACTGGGATTATTACAATGAAAACTGTATCGCATTAGGTACAACAAAGAGGATGAGGGGGGCTGGTCGCAGACGCCGTATACAATATGACGTTCTATTCTACAGCGTATGGGGTAAGGGCGATCTAGTGGCACCATCTGTCTTGACGAAAATACCTCAAAATTGGATGACGAAATTACTCTCACAAAGGGCGCTAAATAGTGCTACGAAAAAAATACGCTTTGAAAGCACTGCACTTTTCACTGAGTTTAACTAAAAACTTGAAATTTTCAGAATATACTGAGATTATTAATCTTTATATCTATAATATAAAAATGAATCGCTTAATGTGTTGGTAAGCGCATCACGCGTGAACGGCTGGACCGATTTCGCTAATTCTTTTTTTATTGTGTTTGTTATTGTCAGGAGAAGGTTCTTATGAAAGAAAAAATTAAGAAAATTGCGCGGAAAATTAGAAAATTTAAGAAATATTAACCACAATATTAAATTATTTCTAATGTAACCGCTTTTACGATTCAAACTTTTTTGATGTAACCTTATGGCGTTTGACATAACATTGACAGAATGCGTGCTGCCAATTTCGTCAAAGAGTTTCAATATTCATAGTTAAGACCAGTGGCGTGCACAGGGTTTGGGCTTAGGGTAGGCATATATTAGGACACACACGTATATGTATAGGTACGTCATTATAGGTAAAATGAAAATTTAAGTCAAGTCACATATCTACATAGGTCCAAGATGTGAGCTGGGTTCCCTGTAAAGTAGAGGGTTAGCGCAGGCGTTTTAAAAACCCCCCTCACGCAGACGAAGTCGCGGGCAGAAGCTATTCAGTATAAATTCCAACTTAGTACCTCAGGTCATTTCTGAGAAAAGGGACACACGGACAGAAAAACGGACAACCTATAACGGAACTGAGACTATAAGGGTTTCGTATTTTTTTTCGGAACCCTAAAAAAGTAACTTTGTATCGATTATCGAGTTTTCCATCGCTTCAACTGTCCACGTGAACACGTTGTTGATTTAGTTCGGAATTGAAACAAAACATTTTGAAATGAAACGTCCGCGTCCCTGTGAAAACAAATATTAATTTTGTTTATGTACGGTTTCAATTGTTTCAGTTTTCATTTGCTGAATCCCTGGTGTATCGGTTCCAATTTGCAGAACAATTTGTAAAATATTATTGTTCTTCACTAGAGTTTTCCTTCAGCTATGCTCGCGTGAAGTTCAGGTGAATTGTAAAAATATCTTGGAATGGAAGCTTCGATCAATGAAGAAAAAATAGTTTAGGTATTCCCATTAATCACATATCTTTATAAATCAATAATAGGTATCTAGCAGTTTCTTTATTTAGGTATTCCAGAGTCTTTAATTTATTAACGGACGATGAATATAAACGTTTTAATAGTATATTTTGTATTTTATTTGGCAGGGTGTTAGGGACACCATAATGTAAACTTTGTGAATAGGTTGTAACCTATTCGCAAAGTTTTCATTATGGTGTCGATTATGTACACATAATGCCTATTATGTATTAGATTATGTGTACGTAATGCCTATAATAAATTACAAATGCCCCTCCTCTCAGAAATGATGGGTTACCAATATTGTAATGAGCACGCAATGTATCGTGATTCGTGAACAACGAACACCAATACCAACACTCGCGCGTGCGGGAATTACCTACCTACAATGCTGTTTTGTTTGTTCTGTTTTTCTTTTTTCAATTAAAATCAAGTTGAGATACGTTACATCGACGATTCCATTTTGTAATTAATTTAAAAAAATGAAAAAAAAAGTTGTAAAAAACACGGAAATACCGCTGAAAAAATCCAACGCTAAGTGAATCAAAAAGTTGCAGTATTAGTTGCGCTTGCGGTGTCCCTTACACCCTGTTTACTTACCTTCAAAATCCACAACGCAGTTTACTCGCATCGTGTCTCTATACATCTTCGTTCGTCAATGTGTCACTGTCACCGTCTTGACTTGTAATAAATCTCTCGATACAAGCTCGATACTCTGATACTCTACAGTCAAGATTTACACAAGCTCGATACTCTGCAGATAAGATTTACCCACCACCACTAGAACCTCCACTTCCTATTTCATGTCATCCCAGTACGAGCCAATCAAATACAAATGCTTGACTGCATTATTTTTCTCTATCCGTCACTCTGTAGCAACCGTTTTTAGACAATTCCGCAGCAGCACCCCCGTGTCAAAGGCAAAATTACTCAATAATGAGCATCACCCTTACGGCCGAATAAATATTTTGTTAAATTAATTAATATGTGAAGCCCCACGCATGAATGTTGCAAAGTTACACTCTACGTAATATCAAAGAGAATAGCTACGTCATACGTGAATGATTAAATCACGCTGTTAAATCAATACTCTTATTAAATCTAAAATCTCGCACCGGCGTCTATAAATAATTCATCTATGATTTCATTGATGATTTCATAGTTTAATTATTATTACAGAAGTCAGAGGTTCTCGTGACATTTAAAAACCTAACTCGTAAAATGATTCGCGTTATTGTAGATGGCGTCTGAGGCCCGGTCTCGAGTCCAGCAGAATGACTTGCTGCTGCACGAAGCGGTGATCAAGAACGAACCCGAGGCGGTCCGTGAGGCGTTGAAGCGACCTACCGATGTCAACTGCAGAAACAATGTAAGCATGACGATACTTCTTATGTCCTGGTAGCTATAGTCGTATTAGGGTGCTACAGAGTCGGTGCAAGAAGATCTTTCCGATCAAAAAGAAAGGTTTCCACATCTTCATGTCATCTTGGTAAATTGTACCCCATTGTGATGCTAGAACCTTGTGGCATTTTTCTTTGCTCAGTAATCCAAACTTGATAACTTGTTGTGATTATAAAATAGCCAGATGCATTATAGTACATTATGGTACAAGTGTAAAAGTTGGTGATTACCGCTGAGGCGCTATTGAGACCCGAGCCGTTAGGTGAGGGTCTTAAGGTGCCGAGGACGGTAATCATCAATATACACGTGTATCATACGACGTTTTTCAACACACTTGTGAAGAAAATAATACTAAAATATGTAGTACATTATGGTACAAAACAGTGAAAACGAGTTGTGAAAATTTTTTCGCAATGGAGGGAAAAATTAATGTTGTTCTTTTGTTCGCCCTCTTGAGATCCTCTTGAGGGCAGGCAAAGATCGACGACCATACAGCCTATTCAGGTGTTTATTTGATTTAATCAGTTTTCCGGAATCCGCCATTAAAGGTATTATCCACCTATAATGGAGATAGACTAAAAGAATGAGGTTTCTTTTTTTTGGCTTTTCTCTTAAAGCCACGTACAAAATGGGGAATTTCCAGTTTTCTTTATTATAGAAAAAACAAAAGTTATATTTGAGTGACAGTTTTATTTATTAAACACAAGTTGAAATTATCTATTTAAATACCAAGTTGTATGAAATGAGCAAGCAATAGGTATCTTGGCAATAGGTAGGATCTTTTTTGTAATAGAAACTTTTTTAAGAACAAAGCAACTCAACCAATAAAATTAAAAAAAAATAATTTATAACTCACATTGTGAATAATAGTAATCAAAAGTCACAGTTTGAGTTAAAGGTGTCTTTGTGTGCCTAATTGCGGTGAACCGGGAGCCATTTTATGAGCAAGTGTGTTGAAAAAACTTTTATTAGCCGGAAAATTCAATTTAGAATGAACACAAGAAGCCGTTATTATAAAATTGAAGAAAAAAAATATTGAAGCTATGAAAGCTTATCAAAGGCGTAGATAAAAAGAGAAAATACTATTCTTTGTCAAAGGTACGAACTTCATCGGAATGTAATGTAATTAATGTTAATCGGAATGTGAAACCTATGAAACTTATTTCCGTTTGAGCTAATTCATGAAAATAAACTAGCTCTAGCGTTTGTTTGTTTGTAGTACTTTTTTCTTTTTTTGTACAGAAAATTCATTTCCCATCGGAGGACGGTAGGATCGTTTCATTTTCAGATTAACTTTGCGAAGCTTTGCATGTTTTTGCCACAAATTATAAATGAAATTGTTTCAGTACGGTCGCGCGCCTATCCACTGGGCGGCAAGTCGGGGCAACGTGGAGATAATCCAGTTGCTAATCGCCGCCAACTGCGATATCGAGGCTGTCGACAAGGTAACAAATCCACTTGACTCTCCTACCGACAAGAACGACTCGACGCAGTACATTGGTGAGTGCTAGAAAGGTGCTAGATCAAGCGTCTGAATCCCCGCGAAAGCAATTTAGACTCATAATTTCTAAATTGTCTCTAGTCTGGTCTGGTGGGAGGTTTCTAAGTACTATTAATCCTCTCGTTAGACACATAAAGGAAAGCGTTCCGTTTCTGCGTGAAAAATCCTTCCAAGACAACCCGCTTAACTATATCTAAAATATGCATTGTCATCTTCTACAATATGACCGGCCTAACTATTCGTCAATCAAGAAGAAGTAGGTATATCAAAGGGATCTAACAATAAAACCATTCATCCGGTTACCGACTTGCACAGAAATTCCTCAAGCTAACTTTTCTGAATATAAGAAAGGATGTTGAACTGTATTAGTTTCCCGCAGTTTGGAATGCGACCGCTACTCATGGCGGCGTGGCACGGTCACCTGGCTGCCGTGCAGACACTGGTGCAGGCAGGCGCTTGTCTCGCAGCTACTAACAAGGTATGCGCTCCTAGTACTTATTCTTACAACTTTTGACCAAATAGAACAACCAAAATTAAAAAATACTGCCGAAAAAAAAACTCTGCTTGGTTAAACGCGCTTAAGGACCATATCGACGTTCTTAATAATCCCATAAACATTTAAGTTGATCCCATAAAATTTTAGTGAATGTTATAAAGTAGAGTAGGGGTGGAGTAGGGTATAAAAAATACTCTACCTAGCACCATTTTGTATTGTATCCTGTTTTTATTATTATCAATCATTAGAAACATAACGACATCCTACAATGTGCGTGCTCACGCGGGTCCAAAGAAGTCGCATCATACGCACTATCCCTTGGTGCCAATGTGCAAGGATGTGACGCGGCGGGCGACGCGCCGCTGGCGTTGGCAGCGCGTTCCGGACACACTGCCGTGGTGGAGCTTCTGCTGGATAAGGGGGCCTATGTGGATGCTGTGAATAAGGTATGTACCTGACACGTCACTAATATACACAAGGAAGTGACCCTGCGGGCGACCGGCAGGGTTATTACGTATCTCGCGACAGGTTCGCGACAGGCGTAAATTGCGCAATCGTTGCTGTCAAACGTCAATTCTGCTGTCAAACGTCACTTCTCAAACGTCAAATTTCAGTAGTGACAGCAGTAGCAACACGACAGCAATCACTACGCGATCGGTTGCAAAATGTCACTAAAATTCGTATTACGCAAGCCAATCGCGCGCCTATCGCAAAATGTACTTTTCTTCTTTAGAGATGCTTGATGGAGAAGAAAAGAAGTCAAATACTTCGAGAGGGTTTTACCACAGACCACAACACAAAACAAATAAAAATTATAACAATTCAACCACTGACGACGATAAAAACTGTGTATTTTGTTTACATCTATTGCCGTCCTATCGCGAGTGGCGCTAGTATCGACACGTTAGTTATCTACTGCAACAGCTGCTTCTGTCCTTGTTCTATTCTCACTTCCTTACTATAGGTTGGGGAAAAAGTTTCTTCGCATTTTTTAAGAAAATTCAAAACATTTTTTAATATAGTTTATTTACATTTAACTAAAGTATGTAGGTACCATTTTGTTCGATAACTTTTTGCCATCTTGTAGGTAGGGACATGATCCCATTGCTATAGAAATTTTGGGACTTCTGATCAAAATACCGCGACAAGTGGTTTTGGCATTCTTCTCGTGATGTTAACCTGACACTGCCTAAAGAATTCTGAAGAGACCGAAACAGGTGGAAATCTGAAGGTGCAAGGTCAGGACTATACGGCGGATGTATTAACACCTTCCAGCCTAACTGTCTTAATTTTTGCTGAGTGGCTAAAGATGTGTGAGGTCTATCGTTATCATGATGAAAAACCACACCCCTTCTGTTGATTAATTCCGGCCGCTTTCTCTCAACTTCTTGCTTCAATCTCATCAATTGTTCGCAGTAGAGTTCAGAATCGATGGTTCTGCCTGGTGGTAACAGCTCATAATGAATAATGCCCTTCCAATCCCACCACCCACACAGCATCACCTTGTTGCGAGTTAACCCGGGTTTCGCCACAGTCTGTGAAGCCTGACCGGCCTTGGACCACGACCTTTTTCGCACGTTCTTGTCGTACGTGATCCACTTTTCATCACCAGTTACCAGCTTCTTCAAAAATGATTCGGTTTCATTACGTCGTAATAAAGAATCACAAATGAGTTCATTGTCATTCAAATGAGTTGAGAGGTTCTTTAGGTTTCTTTCAGTGAGCTCGCGAGGTACCCAAATATCGAGCTTTTTTGTGTACCCAGTTTTTTTCAAATGTGCTAAAACTGTTTTGTGGTCAATTCCCAGTTCTTCAGCTACGTCGTAACTACTGATATGCCGATCTTGCTCCACTTTTTCAAAAATGGCATCCATTTTATCCGTAATAGGGCGACCGGAGCGACGTGCATCTTTGACATCAAAATTTCCGGATTGAAAACGCTTAAACCAAATTTGTGCTACTCTCACAGACACCACAGACACTGCACTAGGTCCATAAACATCGCAAATTTTTTTCGCGGCTTGCGTTGCATTTTTACCTTTTTTGTAGTAAAATTTTAAAATGTATCGAATTTCTTCATTAGATTCACTCATCTTGACAGTACGAAAAACAAATGAAAATCACACATTTTCCTAATTTGAATTTGGAATTATGTTCTTTAAAATTTAAACTTTCAATGATACCAAAACCAGCCAGATACAAATAGTATAGCCAAAGAGATTTTATTACAAGTTCATAAATACTATAATGCGAAAAGACTTTTTCCCCAACCTATTATTTACGGCGATCGGCGATTTTGCGATTTTAAAAGTCGCTTTTTGGAAGCTCGATGACGAGTCCGAACTCTTAAAACGCTGATCACCGCTGCTGAAAGAATCGTGTCTGCCCTGGCCTTTAAAAATGGTTTGTCCTATCACGTTGCAACGGATCAACGGATTGAGGTAATTTTATGAATAGGTATACATATGAAGGAGCTTACTGTGAGTGACATAGGCTACCTTTTATCCAGGAAAAACAAAGGGCTCCCGCGGAATTCTTTAAAGCCTCTCCACGCGCACGAATTTGTTGACGGCGACGCGACGCTAATATTTTTTATTTTAATAAATTCGAAAGCACTTTATAAAAGTTTATTTAAAAACTCTATTGTATTATTGTATTTCAATAAAATAACCTGTATATCTATTTATTTTTCTTTCCAAGCGCAACTCGCACCGGTTCTTTTTATCATTGTGTTAAAAAATATGGCCTCGCTGCGCTCAATGTACAAGCCTAGGCAAAAGGCAGGTCTTTCATTATCGATGATTCATTTTGTTCGCAGCTCATCTCGTTTAAGGTAATAGGTATGCTATAAGACTATAGAGGTTCCGCATGACTTGGGAGCACCGAGCTCAAAGCTTTGAGTCAAACTTTCATAATATTAAATGCAGCAAGCAGTGTAATTTTAAAAATAATACGTACGTACGTAGTTTCAAAGTTACACGGCCCGCTTTAAGTAGGAATAGTACTAGAACCACATAAGAGAAGGCTGGAGGTTTATTTGAAAACCGTACACGGTTTTGATTCAATATCAACTCATAGATTCAATTTTTTATCCACCTTCAGGCTATCTTTCAATTGTACGTGTGCGCAATAAGAACCTCGATTGCTATCGAACCGCTTTAGATTTAAAGTTGCATTTGGCATAGCTGATAATATGACTGACTGACTAGGACTGTTGAAAAAAATACACGGGACGAATTGACAAGACTCTTTTTTTGTTGATTAATAAATCGGTTTAAAATAAAGTTATTAATAATTCAGAAATCTCACTGAAGACTGAACGGTCGGACGGTCCGATTTCTACCCGTTGCACCTTTGTCCTACCCAATCCTAACACAAGCTTGTCGTTTATTTGGAGGGAAAGGAGAATATTACTCAATTTTTTTTTATCGTGGATTCCGCACCTGTATTTCCGCACACACTTGTTGTATTACAATATCTGTGGCCGAATTCGAGAATATCGAGAAGAGAATATGGTTACCGAGAAGGTGCAAATTGAACTCAGGTGAAAATATCATTTTCAAATTCAGTCACGCATACCAGACGCATACCTACTCGTAGACGTAGCTCTCTGAAAACAAACCAAGCGCTAGGAAAGTCGGTCACAAAGGCAAAAATTCATTATGAAGCGAAGACCACGTTCATTATAATTCTTTATGATCTCCTAGTCTCTTTGAAGTTGAAGATTAAATGTTCAATTAGTTTCAGAAAATCTTAAACTACCCACAAAATATGGGCGACCTTATCTTCGCATAAATAGGGAATGGTAGATATTAATTGTAGGCGGCTGAATACTGGAATGTATCTCCGCCCAAAAGTGTGCGTGCCCAGCATCAACTTAGGAAGGTTAGTTAGGGTTATCAAATTATTCACTAAATCAACTATTACTTTTTTTTTTGTTTTGTTTAATTCAAAATTAGGCGCTTAAAAAGTTTTATCGCGTAAATAGCGCCCTTTTCAGACGTCGCCGCGTTTCCAATGTCCATGCCACACATGTAATAAATAGTCGACTGTGCAGTGTGCATATCAGTTGAACAAGGTGAGGTTCAAAACGCCATATCCAGTACGTAGTACATTTCTATCCATGACTCATGATAATTTCACGACTCGACCCGATAATAATAGGGATGTTGCCTATTAATCAAACCAGCAACAGTGAATTGTGACATTAAAATATTTGTCGCACTTTTTGTATGGTAATCGCTAAAATGGTTCCAGACAAGAAAAAATTATTGAAAAGTCAGCTCACAGACGAGGAATAATAATAATTTTTTTGCATACATATTATTTTTTACTAAGAAACTTTTGCATACAACATAATAAAAAGAATACTCGAAATTTTCATTAACTTCGGGACATTTTAGGGTATTCGAACTATAAAGGAACTTTTTATATAATATTTTCTTTAGTCAAGCTGCTTTAAATATATTATAGGCAGTCATATAAATAGCACAATGCAGTTACGTACACCCGGAGAAGACATTAGATCTGAAATTGAATTCCACTGGGAACGCTACCTTCTAGGCTTCTCGCTGTAAGATATACCTACTAAGTATAGGTACGTAGAGGATTTTTATTCATATAACAGCTGTTGTTCAGTGATATCAGCCCAGTAGTTTTGTTCCCACGAGTAAAAACCTAAAATACTTCTAGCAAGTTTTTTTTAGCTGATCCAGTAACATTATTATTCTTGCCATATTGTTGTTCATATATATATCCTAATAAAATTGATACAAAATTTTTATAAGAAAACCATTCTTCATTAGCTGTATCAATCTGAAATCCAAACAGTAAAACAATAGTAAAAGAATATCTGTGGAGAGGTTGGATTTCAAAAAATTTTATCAGTGTTTTCGAGTTTTCCGATAAACATGGCCAGTCATATATCCTATAAAATTGATACAAAATTTTTATAAGAAAACCATTCTTCATTAGCTGTATCAATCTGAAATCCAAACAGTAAAACAATAGTAAAAGAATATCTGTGGAGAGGTTGGATTTCAAAAAATTTTATCAGTGTTTTTGAGTTTTCCGATAAACATGGCCAGTCAATGCACTACGAACTTACGCCGATCAATACCTGCAAAGCCTACACGAGTTTATATTATTAAGAATGTAGTTTTATAATATTTCGAATTTCAATTTTACTTTCATTTTGTAATGTTTGGACAAAGAATACTAACAATTAAGTTTTGAAAATTATCTCTTTGGTTTCAGGGAAAACAAAGTAATTGAGTTTTAATTGGATTGTTTACTGTCTAAATTGGATTGTACATTTTATTACAGACAAATTAACTTGGCTCTTTTTTAATATACAGTACTTTTGTAGTATATGATGGCAAAGCCTGAAGAGCTTTGGACATACCTAATTATAAATGCACAAATAGGTAGTTTATTCAAATACATAATAACGTTGATAGGTGATAGGGCCAGATAGAACGAAACATAACGAATAAGCGTAGACATAGAATAAGAGATTCAGTTGATAATAAACTCGAAATAATCTAGTAGGTATTATTAAATAACATCATGGTTAAATGTGTTTAATATAATTTTATCCCGGGTTCAATTCCTGGATGGATATGGAAAAAACACTAAGCATCCCAAAAACGTAAGTAAAAGTCGTGTAAGTATACCAATTTAATTAGGTACAGATTTCAAACATTTTGACCAAACAGGTCCAGAGAATATGAAAAAATGACAGAGAAAATATTCGATTTACCTACCCTACTATCTAGTACCTAAACGATTTTCAGGAATCCTAAAGATGTCGTCACACAGTCAAACCTTTTTCTACCTCTAAAATCTTAATTTATATCTCAAACAGATAAGAAGAACAGCTCTACACATGGCATGTGAAGGTGGACACTCGAGCACTGCTGCGGTCCTGGTGTCAAAAGGCGCTTCGCGTGAAGCGCGAGATAACTCCGGGCGCACCCCACTGCACCAGGCGGCTGTGCACCGACATACGGAGCTAGTGAGAGTGCTCCTCGAAACGGGATGCAACGTCAATGCCACTGATAACGTGAGTTTATGATTCCCTGGTAGTATTTTTAGTAGAATCTACTTTGCATATTTTCCTCCTGGTAATGAGATGAAAACTTCCTTTAGTGAGGGGATCTCGCGATGTTGTTTGTAAAAATAATGTAATTTTTTGCAGCGGATGTAAAAGATCACGAACGTGTATGCTCCGATTCAGCTAAATGACACAGATGTAACACACATTCACTTCTAGATCGCTAAGAATGTCTGTCTCATTATGAATAGTAGATTTATATGATACGCATAAAATACATCAATCAGTATGCCTATTGGTTGAGATTTTGGCCTACTTTCCGGTCGATCCGGGGCTCGAATCCAAGGCTCGTGTAGTTAAATACGAATTATGTGCGTTTTTGAGAGGAGCAGAACCTGCTATTGTTAAAAGTGATTGCTTTTATAATTATTTTATGAACAATTTTCTGTAGAAAAATCTAAAAGCGCTTTTATCATCAGAATGGTGTGACTTCCCTACAAATGGCTTGCGCCCAAGGATGCCGGGGTATCGTCGAACATTTACTGGCCTACGGTGCTGATGTGCATTTACAAAATAATGTAAGTTAGAAACTTAATAATTAGATTTCGAATTAAATAACTTCTTGAAAATGTTGCATTGCGTTTTATATTCATTCATTTTAGCTGTTGTCTGCATAAAATTATGATAATACTACGAGTAAGTAATAGTTAAAGCTTTGGGCTAATCTAATCTATCATTGAAAGATATCTTAGGTAATCCTAGTTCGTTTCAAGCTAGATAATCAAACTGAGAAGTTATGTAGAATGTTATGAGGATGTAGGTAAATGGGTAGTTTTCCAAGCCACTTGCCCCAGAATAATAATATTAGGAGTAGGTTACGTGTCCCTTACCTTTACTACCTTTGCCAACACGTACCTATATAGCTTCCGCTGTTGGTATTATTGTTCGTAACTTTATTATGTGAGAGGCTGAATATGCTTTTAAACGGAGTAACAAGGGATATTTAATTAAAGACAGTGATTGAAGCACTGAAACAATTAAATGACACTACCACCTACACCCTGCCTTAATACTAGGAATACAGACGTAACATGAAGTTTTCCGACAGCCGGTTCATCAGCCCCATCGGCTTGGAATGATTTACCGTTTCGTCTGAGCGGCCAAAGAGCGACCCAACCGGCATCCCCTAGTATCGTGATCGCAGTATGCCTTGCAGCTTGAAACATGTTTATTTTTTGAACCAGGCAGACTTGTTATTTGTTAGTTCTTTCGCAGACGACTGTTAAGTAAATATGTGAAAATGGAACAGGACTTTTTCCACAAAAAAACCGTCTCATAAAAATCGGAGAAAGGTGAAAGTACTCTCGATCCCACAAAGGATAGAAGACAAACGAACGCTAGCAAACGATTGTTATACGGATGAATTTATAGTCGGCGTCAAATAATTATATCGATCTCAGTAAAAAAGCGGTTGGTTTTCCTTCGTTAGCTCTAAGTCAAATTTAAGTGTACCCACCCACCACCGCCTTAGACTTAGATTTGGTACCAGGAAAACAGAAGTGACGTGGAAATTTTCCAACAGGTCGGTTCATCAGCCCTGCATGCAGCGTGCGCGGCTGACGCCAATGACATCGTGGAGCTACTGTTGGCTCATGGGGCAGACCCGGCTCTTACGGATCAGGTAACCCAGAGCTTAACAGTATACGTGCTTATTTCTTTCATAAACTAGATTTTAATGACAGCTTTCTAAAATTCTTCTCTTAAAAAATCCAGAACTTTCACTATGTTAATTATAATATTATCCCGTATTTTGTACAAATAAAAAAAAAAATAAAAAAATTTATCTCCCTTAAGGGATCATTTTCAACAATATCTATTACAGATTTTCAAAGTTCAACAACAATTCTTAAGCTTTTATAGGGAGCACTTAAACTCAATTAGATGATACTTAAGATTTGGTTTTCACCAACACAGAGACACTATACATTTTGGTGACATTTTATGGTAAAGGATTCACTGGCAAGATTTATTAAATACCACTGCTGAAAATTAAATTACCTGCTTAGAACAAAAAATTAAAAAGTAAAAATAAAAAGATATCGTTAGGGGACACCCGGGTTTGAACCGGGGACCTCTCGATCTGCAGTCGAATGCTCTACCACTGAGCTATATCCCCACATGGCATCAGTGGCGAATAACAGCATTAATTATTACATTTATTATGTTACAATTCAACCGGTTTGGATGACTCACGTTTGATCCACGCTTGCCCTTTTGCGTTGTCGCTATGTTGGTCGCTATGCTGATAAGTTTTCTTCTATTTTATGCATCGATGATTTTATTATAATATACATCATTTATAAGGCGCAGTAGAATTTTAGGTTTTTTTATTCGATATCAAGACAACTTTTAACTGCAATCTCACCTGATGGTAAGTGATTATGCAGTAAACGGTTTTACCAGGCTAATTTGGAAGAGTTATGGCAGTTTTAATTGAATCTATACCCCTAATCGGTTCCTACACGCCACCGTGCCGGAACGCTAAATCGCTTGGCGGCACGTCCTAGGTGTTAGAGTGGTAACTAGCCACGGCCAAAGCCTCCCACGACACCAGACTGAGATAAATAGATAATTTAGTAATAATTATGAATTCCCAAATTGCACCAAATGTAACAGGTTATTAAAAAACCGACTTCAATATACTGAAATAAAAAATAATTGAAAACGGAAAAGTGTCTATAATATCTTGAAAACTATGAATCGATTTTGATGAAATCTTTACTGTTGCCTAAGCTGAATTAAATGTAAGCAAATAAAAAAAAGAATGATCACAATCCGATTAATACTTAACTACCTCCTTTAAATCTTTGACAAGAGAGTAGGTAGGCTCGTTGACCTCTTACCTCTTATGTATAGGATGTGACGTAATATAAGTTAATTATACACCGTATACCCTTCTTACACTGTGGTATACATACCTACAGATACATACTATAAGGGTTGCTTTGATCCTGCCAAAATAGACGCAAACATGACGTTGTGATTTCCTTTTTCACTTTTCACGCACGAATTCCTAACAAAACGAAAGTAGAAAATAAAATAGGTACCTACCTACCCAATCAAAATGTTGGATACTTACTTATAATTTGTATTTATTGACTTTTTATAGATAACATAACGACGGGTGAAAGGCTAATTGATCTAAGCGACATTTTGTAAAACTTGCAGGAAGACTGATCAGTTCTTTTTTTTGGAAAAAAAAGTCATTAAAAAACGACTATTGGATGGTCTTTTATTTATTTAATACAGTATACAAAAGTATTGTTTTCTTAAATATACATTCGTTGTAACATTATAATCAACTAGCTGATTCCCGCGACTTCGTCTGCGTGGAAATTCTTCTGTGATCGAAGGTGGAAAAAGTTTAGAATGACTTGCTACTATCCGCGAGAAGTTATGTCCTCTATCGCCGATAATATTCAGTAGATCTTCACCAAACTTACACAAAATATTTCTAATACTACACAATTTATAATAAAAAAAAGGATTATCAAATTCGGTTTAGATTTGACGAAGTTAAGGAGCAAAATCAACAAAAATTTTCATTTTGTAACTCAATTCCGCATGACTGCGGATTTGGGAATAAATTGAATCAAACGGTTTATTAATGGATGGAAAAATACACAGACAGATTTGAAGATGATGTTATTTACCAATCGTTATCACGGGATTCACGGGCGTGTAATAAAACCAAGCTAAGTGCGAATGGGACTCGCACACGAAGAGTTCCGTACAATCGTATAAGATTTAACACCAGCTGGTTTATTAAGATCGAGCAGAAACAAAAGTTTATTGAATAGAGACCGACCCTATTTAACTTTTTAAGTTACTTTTTTTATTATTTGCTATTATAACAACCTGCGGAAATACACATTCTGTTCATAAGATAAGTAACTACTGCCCGCTGACAGACGGGCGGACGAATAGCGGAGACTGAAATCTAGTTATAGACCGCACTCTCACTCTCGTCAGATTCAAGATAGAGTTAAAACGAGACAGATTTATGTCAGGAGCATATTTGTGTCTCGGTTTAACCTCTATTTTAAATGCAATCTAAGTTAGAGCACGCTCTGTAGATCTCTACATTAGTATTTGTATTCTTTTACTGTATTATTAGGGTCCGGCACCCTTTGGGCACTGAACCCTAAAAATGATAACTCAATTCACCGACGAATATTTATTGGTCTTATCCTACGTCTTATCTACAGTTATAGCAACATGATTCTAAAAATTCTTCGTAGGTAGAGATATTTCATCAATTTTTTTAATGTTTTTCTGTTCAGGCATATTATGTAGTAGGTAGGCAGATAATATGAGTTACCTGTCTTATTTTATGATATAAATCTATATGTTAGACTTAGATTTAGAACAATAATATAAAAATATTTGTTGCTATAGCGGCAGCCGGCAATAGATATACCTACTCAAGTATTTACCTGTTACGGTTCAAGAGATACAGCTCGCTGGCAGACAGACTGTCCCAATGGCAGCCTTTGGGTACGGAACCCTAAAAATAGAACAATCGGCTTTAACTACGTCTATAATGGGCAGAACCATTTTTAGCCTAGCCATATTCCAGTGAATTTTTTAACAGCTAAGTTTTGTTTCTATCTAGAGTGTTTTCAATGAACTTAGTTTTGAACGAAAGACTGGAAGAAATAGGAAGTTAAGTTTACTTTGCACTCTAATCCAAACTTTAACTTCTTATACCGGAACCGGAACAGGAACAAAACCTACTCCTAGACCTTTTTTAGCCTTGATCTTTTCTAAAATATTTATTCCCACTTACACCAGGCAAACAAAGGAAGGATAAAAAGAAGATTAGCATATAAATCCCTGGCGAGTTTGCTGTGTGGCTGCACGAGTTCCTTGCTTGAATTATTGAAACCTCTTGCGCTCGCTGCCGGCTTAGTAACTCGACATTTGCTACATAATACAAACGGCAACCTTGTATGTTAAGAATACTAACTGAAAAATAGCCAGTGTCTCTCGATGTATATGTAAATATAATAAGCGTTTGAGTTCAGCGATCGCAGTCACCGCTCAGCGTGGCGAGCAGCGGAACTATCGGTTTTTACAACCAAATATGAGTCTTTTCGCTGTCGTCATAGCTGATTTTGACTGTAATTGTTTAATATACATAATAATATTTGTGTGCAGTGGTCGCAGTCACCGCTCAACGTGGCGTGCAGCGGAACTATCGGTTTTTACGACCAAATATGAGAAGTCCCTTTGATGTCGTTATAACCGATTTTTACTGTAATTGTTTAATTTAAAAAGCGTTTGTGTTCAGTGGTCGCAGTCACCGCTCAGCGTGGCGGGCAGCGGCGCGACCGAGTCCCCGCCCGAAGGCTACAGGCGTGCGGCGCGCGGCTCCTTCTCCGCCATTTTGGATCTGCTGACAGCTACCACCAACCTCGATCACCATGTGAGTACATATTGTTACCTCATTTATGCATAACAATATTGCATTCTATGCTGTGACCTGGCTGCGACTTCATCCGCGTTGGCCCCGCTATTCAGATCCTCTTGCTCTTCAGATCCTCTACTATACCCATTAGAAAAAAAGTTAAAAGCTGTACGGAAAATTGTCACATCTGTGTCTAACCATAATCAGCAGACATTCACCAAAATCAGCTCAGTAATTTAAGCGCTTCTGTAGACAATCTGTAGCTATATTGCAGCTTAAGACGAGGTTCTGGACGAATTTTAGGTATTTGAGGGGGTGCGGCAGAGGAAAGCGCGCGGTATTAGTCCCGCCAACCGCGGGGGGCCCCCGGACGAATTTAGGGCGAGCGCGAAATATTAGCTTTGATAGCGACAAGGTGGCGGCAAGAAATGACTCAGTCCGGCTGACAAAACTATATTAGGTCTGTACTGTAACTTATTTTCGTCAATCATATTGTAACGTATATGGCTCGGTTGGTATGGCTACAGTTTATTTTCAGAGACAGAGTACAGGTTCGATTCCTAGCCAGTAATGTAACATTGTTCTTTTAATTTCCTTATTCATTTTTAGCTTTTTTTTTACCATAGTATGTATTTCAATATTACTTACATTTTCTTAAGTACATAATTTGAATAAATAGTGTTTTAAGTTAGGTGTTGTATTTTTTAATTTATTACCTAATTTTTTAATCTATATTCTATATATTGATATATTGATAAATTACTAGTTGATGCCCGTGGCTTCGTTCGCGTGGATTAGTTTTTAAAATGAATCCCTATTTCCCTTGTCGAAACATCACGCTTGAACGGCTGGACCGATTTTGATGGGACTTTCACTGGCAGATAGCTGATGGTAGGAGTAATATAGGCTACTTTTTTAACCGATTTTCAAAAAAGGTCTCGGGAAGTCTCGGGTTCGATTCCCGGCGGGGGCAATTTAGGAATTTATAATTTCTAAATTGTCTCTGGTCTGGTCTGGTGGGAGGCTTTGGCCGTGGCTAATTACCACCCTACCGTCAAAGACGTGCCTCCAAGCGATATAGCGTTCCGGCACGATGGCGTGTAGAAACCGACTAGGGTTATGGGTTGAATTTACACTGCTATACCCCTTCCAAGTTAGCCCGCTACCATCTTAGACTGCATCGTCACTTACCATCAGGTGAGATCGCAGTCAAGGGCTATCTTGTTATCGAATAAAAAATAAATAAAATGTTCTAATAAATATTTTTCTTACATGTTGTATTTTTTCGCTATTTAGGTGAAAAGTTGTAAGTATCACACGATAGCAAAGTTTTTGCTTCTTGTGCCTTTGAATCCCTCACTACTCTTATGATTCTAACTTAGAATCCTTCTCACGCTCGGGATTCAAACTAGGCACTCGCAACAAAAAAACTTTGCTATCTTGTTGAACAAATAACTATTTCGGGCAAACTATCAATTTTAGAGAAAATTTTTATTTCGTCCCATAGTGCCGCCGCCGCACTATGGGACGAAATAATATAAACCGTCTCATAAATGGTTGGGACGAATGTTATTATTCCAAAGATTTTTCCATGGATTAATATCCTCAGATAATAGGACCTTTATGAATAATGTTGAAAAATAAAAATATTTTAGTTCTAGGTATATAAAATTACTAGTAGGGCGCGTGGGTGCGCGGCTCGCTAAAGCGAACCGCGTGTTTTCTGTTCCCCAAGTAGATCTTCGGATCTTGATCATCTTTTTCCAAAACCACTATTTCATCTTGTACATTCTCTAAGATAGACATCGACGAAATTTGTATGGCCAACATCTTGAATCCGCCATTTTGGTAGTTTTTTTCAGCTTATTGCCAATTGGATAAGGTTTCGAGTGATTTTTGTTTGGGCACCCTCAACCTATCTTCAATACCCTGACCGTGCTCCTCACCCGTCTGCGAAATCCTCAATCATCAACTCCCTCCATATTTTTCATACAAATGAATTTTTATCTTCTATGCGAAACCATCAGTTTGGAAAAGAAACCTTATCTTAGACTTGCATATATTTTGTATCAAAAAAATAAATTCCGCCATTTTGAATTTTTTTCTATTCATTAAGTAGACTTTCGAGTACTGATCATCTTTTTCTAAAAAAAACACTCTTCCACTTTTTATACTCTCCAAGATAGGCACCGACGAAATTTATATGACCGCCATCTTGAATCCGCCATTTTGGATTTTTTTCAGCTCCTTGCCAATTGGATGAGGTTTCGAGTGACTTTTGTTCGAGAACCCTCCACCTATCTTCGAAACCCTGGCCGTGCTCCTCACCCGTCTCAGAAATCCTCAACCATCAGCTCTCTCCGTATTTTTTCTCCAAATGAATTTTTGTCCTCTCTACGAAACCATCAGAAATTTTGAAAAAGAGCCACATAAAGTCTTGCATATATTTTGTACGGAAAAAATAAATTCCGCCATCTTGAATTTTTTTTCTATTCATTAAGTAGACTTTCGAGTACTGATCATCTTTTTCTAAAAAACCACTCTTCCACTTTTTATACTCTCCAAGATAGGCACCGACGAAATTTATATGACCGCCATCTTGAATCCGCCATTTTGGAGATTTTTTCAGCTCCTTGCCAATTGGATGAGGTTTCGAGTGACTTTTGTTCGAGAACCCTCCACCTATCTTCGAAACCCTGGCCGTGCTCCTCACCCGTCTCAGAAATCCTCAACCATCAGCTCTCTCCGTATTTTTTCTCCAAATGAATTTTTGTCCTCTCTACGAAACCATCAGAAATTTTGAAAAAGAGCCACATAAAGTCTTGCATATATTTTGTATGGAAAAAATAAATTCCGCCATCTTGAATTTTTTTTCTATTCATCAAATAGACCTTTGGGTCTTGATCATCTTTTTCCAAGCAACCACTCTTCCACCATTTATAGTCTCCAAGATAGACACCGACGAAGTTTGTATGGTCGCCATCTTGAATCCGCCATTTTGGAGTTTTTTTTCGGCTCTTTGCCAATTGGATGAGGTTTCGAGTGACATTTGGTTGAACACCCCCCCACCTATCTTCGATACCCTGGCCGGTGCTCCTCAACCGTCTCCGAAATCCTCAATCATCAGCTCTCTCCATATTTTTCCTCCGAATGAATTTTTGTCCTCTACACGAAACCATGGGTGAAAAAAATTTTTTATTATGTAAATAAGATCATTCTTATTATTTAATCAATCAGCACGAGTCAGCACGAGTAGCTATATATATAGTAACTAGTAGGGTGCGTGGATGCGCGGCTCGCTAAAGCGAACCGCGGTTTTTCTGTCCACCAAGTAGACCTTCGGGTCTCGATCATCTTTTTCCAAGAAACCACTCTTCCATCTATTATAGTCTCCGAAATAGACACCGACGAAATTTGTACGGCCGCCATCTTGAATCCGCCATTTTGGTGTTTTTTTTTTCAGCTCACTGCTAATTGGATGAGGTTTCGAGTGACTTTTGTTTGAGCAGCCCCCACCTATCTTTATTATCCTGACCGTGCTCCTCACCCGTCTCCGAAATCTTCAATCATCAGCTCCCTCCATATTTTTCATCCAAATGAATTTTTGTCCTCTATACGAAACCATCAGCGGAAAGGAACGCATCAAAGTTTGCATACATTTTATATGAAAAAAAAATCTGCCATCTTGAATTTTTTTCTATTCATCACGTAGACCATCGGGTCTTGATCATCTTTTTCGAAGAAACCACTCTTCCATCTTTCATAGTCTCCGAGATAGACACCGACGAAATTTGTATGGCCGCCATCTTGAATCCGCAATTTTGGATTTTTTTTGGCTCTCTGCCAATTGGATGAGGTTTCGAGTGACTTTTGTTTGAATACCCTCCACTTAGCTTCGATAGCCTGGCCGTGCTCTTCACCCGTCTCCGAAATCCTCAACCATCAGCTCTCTCCATATTTTTCCTCCAAATGATTTTTTGTCCTCTATACGAAACCGTCAGAAATTTTGAAAAGGAACCGTATAAAGTCTTGCATATATTTTGTATGGAAAAAATTTAAATCCGCCATCTTGAATTTTTTTTTTATTCATCAAGTAGACCTTAGGGTCCTGATCACCTTTTTCCAAGAAATCACTCTTCCATCTTTTATAGTCTCCGAGATAGACACCGACGAAATTTGTATGGCCGCCATCTTGAATCCGCCATTTTGGAGATTTTTTTCAGCTCCCTGCCAATTGGATGAGGTTTCGAGTGACTTTTGTTTGAACACCCCACCTATCTTCGATACCCTGGCCGGTGCTCCTCAGCCGTCTCCGAAATCCTCAATCATCAGCTTCTTCCATATTTTTTCTAAGAATGAATTTTTGTCCTATTTGAAATCATCGGTAATTCTGAAAAAGAATCCTAACAGTCTTGCATATATTTTGTATATGAAAAAAATTAATTTCGCCATCTTGAATTTTTTTCTATTCATCAAGTAGACCTTCAAGTACTGATCATCTTTTTCCAAGAAACCACTCTTCCATCTTTTATAGTCTCCGAGATAGGCACCGACGAAATTTGTATGGCCGCCATCTTGAATTTGCCATTTTGGAGTTTTTGTTTGGCTCTCTGCCAATTGGATGAGGTTTCGAGTGACATTTGGTTGAACACCCCCTACCTATCTTCGATACCCTGGCCGGTGCTCCTCAACCGTCTCCGAAATCCTCAATCATCAGCTCTCTCCATATTTTTCCTCCGAATGAATTTTTGTCCTCTACACGAAACCATGGGTGAAAAAAATTTTTTATTATGTAAATAAGATCATTCTTATTATTTAACTAGTACTTATTTTTAATGAAATAACTAAAATGACAATAATTATTTATTAATAATGAAATAATTTTAAGTATTATAATTCAATTTTTAGTACTTATGGAAAATTAAATAATTTGATTTTTGACATGCTCTCACGAAATAAATATTATCTTTAAAATACTGGTGTTTCATTTTTCTAGTAGCTTATACATTCAATAATACGTGTACAAATTTTCAAATCAAAATGTCAAGAAACAAAAAAGTTATTTTCGAGACGGTTTATATGATTTCGTCCCATAGTGCGCCGTCGCCGCACCGCTGCCCGCAAGATTCGGAGCAAAGGCTTTACTCACTCTTGCAATGTTGATGGTTCCTCAGAACTGAGCTTCTAACGTTTTTTCCGACTGAAAATTAAATATAACTTATTATAATTAATTTTGAAAAAAAAAAATACTATTGTCCTAAAAAAATGCGCTTAGAAAATGCAAAACAAACACGGTAGAAGAACCGAACCCGTAACTTCTAGCTATCAACTCTCTCCTACACTGACTAAGCCCAACGTCTAATACTATAAACGACGAAAATAAGGTCTAGTATAGCTATACCTAACTACCTAACTATAGATATACCTAACAAGCTAACTACAGTTTGATAAGCCGAACTGTACGACGAACTGGGGTATTACACCATTATTATTAGATACTTACCTTCTTCTTCGTCAACCCATAGACGTCTACTGCTGAACAAAGGTCTCTTACGTGGACTTCCACAGATCTCGTTCTTGCGCCGCCTGAATCCAGCGGCTCCATGCGACTCGTTTGATGTCGTCGGTCCACCTAGTGGGGGATCTGCCAACATTGAGCTTCCCTGTGTGAGGTCGCTAGTCCAGCACCTTGGAACCCCAACGACCTTCAGCTCTTCGAACTATGTGCCCCGCCCATTTCCACTTTAGTTTCGCGACTCGCAGAGCTATGTCGGTAACTTGGTTCTCCTACGGATCTCCTCATTTCTGATTTGATCTCGCAGGTAATTTGAAAAAACGTAATAATTGTGAAGAAATTACGTAAGTTACGTAATTTCTTCACAATTATTACGTTTTTTCAAGTAATTGAAAATTGATGATGAAATTGATATTTCATGATCCCTTACATAATGCAAAACCTTTACAAAATAATAGGTAAACTCTATTTAACTTCACTAAAATATACAAAATAGTCTTCAACATAAAACAAAAACAATTTTACTTATTATAATTAATTTTGAAAAAAAAAAAACACTTGTCCTAAAAAAAAAACATAAAACCTTTTTTTAGAAAATGCAAAATGAACGTAGTTGAGATTCGAACCTGCAATTTCTAATTATCAAATCGCGACCAAACTAACTGAGCCAAATTTCTACTAGAAAGAATGACGAAAATAAGGTACATTATAGTAAAGTACCACACAACAATTTGATTAGCTGATTTACGTCACATTTACGTACTGTACGATAAAATTAAAAATAGGTAGGTAGACACTTATAACTATCACCATCTGCTTTTGTTGTTTTTAACCGACTTCTTATTTTGTTCATTTTCTTTTTCGGACTCATTTTCAAAATTTCTACTACTTAGTAACTTATTTATTTACAACTATATTATGGTTTATTTATTAACAATATATTGTATACAAACTTATAACTAGGTACACTCTATTTGACTTCACTAAAATATACAAAATACTCTTCAACATAAAACAAAAACAATTTTCAATTATTATATTTCGCGATGTTATTTGATAGCCGAGCGAGAGCAGTGCAGCGCAGGTCCGTCTAGCAGCACGCCTCAGCGATCACTGTCTAATTGAGTACGAGTGACAAAGAAGCCGCTACTGGGAAATAAAACGGCCAAGACACAAATTGTGATAAAAAAAGATTAAATTATAATAGTCGCTGTAAAAAAAATCTAAAACTGCCATTTTTTGTAGTAAAATATGACAAACAAATTGTACTTAAATTTTACAAAAATTAATGTATGGTAACTGAGAAAAATGGGAATTCATGTATTTGCAGAGGCAACTTTGCAATTTTTTTCTATTGAAAAAAGTTTACGTCATTGTGTTTTGGAAACAGGCATCAGGCCAGAAATATGATCAATTGTAACTCCCTTTTTTTTCATAGTATTATGACCAATAGATTTTGAATAAAATGATCTTCTTTCGGCTCTATTTAGCTGATCACCGAACCTTAATTGAAGGACAAACCAACAAACAAACACACTTTCGTATTTGTAATATTGGTACGGATGAAACCACCAGTGTCGCCGCAGCCGCCGAGGTAATATATTACCTACCTACATCCTGGCCCTAAGCCGTAACTAACTACGTTTGATACTGCTAATAAATTATAGTGACAAACATAATATTCGCTCTTGACACACTTTATAAATGACAGCGTGTTCTAATTAAAGTCGGCTAAGTGCTAACCCAATTTTTGTCGCCGCTGTGTCGTAACTCTTATTGAGGAAGGTAATTCAGGTTCGCTATAGGTAGCCTGCTAAGGTAGGTTCCAAAGAGAATAATAAATCAAAAATGTCACGTGTAGTACCTGTCTACACACAGTTCAGAGATGGATCAGAGTACCAAAGAGGCTGCTTACCTACCTATCTTTGTGTAATACCTGCCTACACACAGTTCAGAGTCCCTACCAAAGATACGAGGCTGCTGCCTGCTAACTATAATATTACGAGTAGGTACCTACTCGTAATATTATAGTTAGGAGGCCATAACCGGCCAAGTGCGAGTCATACTCGCGCCCTGAGGGTTCCGAACCTCTATAAGGGTTCCATTGTTTATCGGAACCCTAAAAATATACGTGAGTCGCAACGAATTGAGAACTTCCTCCTTTTTTTTTCGTCGGTTAAAAATATTAGGCTTGGAGACTTTTGACAGAAGTGTTGTACCTACATTTTGGCAGGTGCTGAAAACACTTAGGTTTTCCTGGTTCATATATCTCGACATCATCATTTTGACATACCTACCTACTTATCATTAAGAATTTTTAATTAATTTTACGTGCTTATCGAAAATGTCAGACCCTCATCTCTCGGGTTTTGGCCAATTAAGCCATGATGCTATTGATGTTTTAAAAATTAACACAAGTTCACTTTATTCCCTTACTCTCATAGCCCGATGGGAGTGCGAAAGTGTTATCATAATGGAGAATAGCAGGTTGAGATATAGAAAGAAAAGCTTGTTACTAAAAAGTCACGTACAGCTTTATCGTAAGATTGTATTGCTGCGGCCACATTCGCGGGCGAAAATTCGTGTCGCGTTGTCGCGATAAAATTATCGTGTTCGGTTATACGCGATGTTCTTGTCTTCAGTACACAGTGCCGCGATAAGGATTCGTATTCGCTCGAATACATCGCGATCCAACGAACTTCTTGGCCACGCATGTCGCGATAATGCGAATATTCACCTAATCCCGATAATGTAGCCGCAGTATAACACACAGAGTGAGAGATGGCAGCGGATCCAACGATGTTAGATGTTTGTAGAATCTTTTATACCATAGTGTAAATAAATATCTAGGTACATCCAGTGATCCAACGCCTTGAATGTTTTTGGGAAAGCCGACAACGGTCTTAGCACCTGTTAGGGATGTTACCTTGGTCTTTATACTTTCACAAGCCTGCTGTGTCACTTCAAGCCGGTTGTGTCGTTTCGTTCTACGCTGCTGGTGTGTACTCATATAAAAAAGTTGAGCTTACGCTTTGCGATCGATTCAATGTCGACGGAACTTCCGACACACGATAAATTCCGCCCACGGAACGGGTGTAAGGTAACCGCAGGATGTAGGTACATCACGTCTCTCGATACACGAAAAGCTACTTCAATCTTTAATTCACTTTCTAACTTTTCCATTACAGATAGGACCTATAACGTCCTACTCATCGTACCTACTTACCTTTTGCCTTTTAGTTCAAATTGGCCTTCAGATGACTACTCGTCGATATTGCCTTCGGCGTTTGAAAAACAAGATTCGCTTTCTTAGGATCGTCAGGAAAATATTATTTTAGTTTTATATCAATTCGATATTTCAAGATTGTAAGGAGTTGCGTGGGCAGATACTTACTCCTTAAATAATATTAGAAGAATAATTAAGTAGGTATACCTACTTATACTTACTTACGGATTCAAACTTTGGGCGCTACTAAGCGTGCAATCCGGAGGAAACATGCAGCGGTAGATGGCCTCCCTAGGTTGACAGATGCTCTTATGAGTCACTGGACACAAGCGACGCAAGATCGTGCTATGTAGCGACCCTTGCAAAGAATCTTTGTGAAACAAATCCTTCATTCTTGTACTCCAGGGACGACAATCCAACACAACCAGTATGCTTAGTTTAATCTAAGTTTTAATTTAGTATTTAAAGATTCGATGACAAAAGCGTCAAAGTAAAATGAACATTAATTAAATTGCCTTGAAGTCACAAATTGAGTAGGACTAGCTCTAATTCAATGTTGTTATGGTTCATTTTACTTTGACGCAGACATTAATCGAATTCTTATACGATCAATCAAATTAAAACTTAGACCAAGCATACGGAAAGAGATAAGACACAAGACCGATAGCTTTTACGCGCCTTTTCGCGCGATAGGTAACTAGGTATACTTATCTAACACCGCTAATTTCCCAGCTGCGCGGATGCCAACTGCAAATTTCTGGACAGAAAACCATCTAGGTAACTTTAATAGGCTCAACTCGAACCAAGGACCTCCATATTTACAGCTGAACAACCAAGCCACTGTAAACTGTCCTTACTGATACTTAGGACATCTATGGTCCTTGATTCCAAGCGCAAAGATTCGAAAGTTGTAAGGAATCCTTTGATACTTAAGTAGGTACCTACCTTACTTGACTTTGATGAGGCCCCAACTTTATCGATGGTCAATATAAACAGAGCAAACCGATATAACGTTAATATACTTAGGTAATTAATTACATATAATAACCGGTGCCAAGTTAACGTTGTTTGCAAACGTGATTGGTCGCATCTCTGCGGTCGAGATGTTTGCTGTGTAATCAGATAGGTACATCGATAGGAATACCTACTTAGACCATTGAATTGATTTGTGTTGCAAATTGGTCATTGACTTGAGTAAGAGCTGCGCGAGAGGTTTGTTACCTACCTATAACATACCTATATTTACTGATCAAATCAATTTGTTATTAGCATATTGCACTATGTACTTCATCGTACGGTACAATACGGGAATAATAATTCTAAGTGATACAATAGAACAAGAATACCTAATAGTACTATACTATAGACTCTACCTGATAGTACTAAATGTACCTACTAATATTACGTAGTTGTTAAGACAGTATTATGTTCATTTTTAACGGGATCTCACGTAGCAGAGTGGCGCAGTGGAAGCGTGCTGGGCCCATAACCCAGAGGTCCGTGGATCGAAACCACGGTGGCTCTGCTAAGCATTGTTTGATGCGATATTTTATCGTAGTTTGGCATTGCTTTCTTGTTTTACTCCATTTACCTTATTATCAAAAGGAAGTAGGTAGACTTTTTGTGAGTAACAACAGAGTTTTCATAACAGGAGCACTCAGACGGATCGCCGTCGCCGCGCGTTGAGGAAAAATCCGCCGGAGTTTCCCCGCCCGCTAATGATGGTAAGAATTTTTTTATTATCAAAACTTTTATGCTTTTAAGATTTTTGATTAATTTTTATAGCCAAATCGTTATGTAAGTCCTACATCTACCTGCTACCGGTGAAAAGTTTTATGGTCAGGGCAGACACGATATTTTTAGCAACGGCGATCGGCGTTTTTGCGATTTTTAGTCGCTTTTCGGAAGTTCAACGCCGCGTTTGAGCGCAAAAACGCCGAGACGTGTAGTGAGCGAGATCCTTTATGCCGATCCTTGTCAGTCACAGACCAACCAAACCTTGATCCGTGGAATAAGACCCTACTCGAATCTATATTCGAGTACAAACCTTGTATCGCTAAGCTTAGTGATTATCTTGATGAGATTAGGTATTTGCTTTTCCACCTAAGACCCTACACATAATTTGTGTATCTTCTAACTATTTAGAAGATACACAAATTATGTGTAGGGTCTTAGGTGGAAAAGCAAATACCTAATCTCATCAAGATAATCACTAAGCTTAGCGATACAAGGTTTGTTCATCAATTCCAGGTGAAGGCGCCAGCGAGCGGTGATGGTCAGCGACCACGCTGCTAGACAGACTCGCACAGCGCGGCTTCGCTGCCGACACGCGCCTCGCCTTGCCGCCGACCGGTAAGTTATGGTAGGGACTCTTCGATTACAAAAAAATAAGTAGGCACTAGTGGAACAAGGCCGGAACTACAAAGTTGATGCACACATATCTATATGCTCAGGGTACCTACTATGACTCGATTCTGACCTTCGACCACAAAGAGGAGGTAATCGATTTTGACACTCAAATTTAGCTCAGCCGCATGCCTACTCGTATCAGTAAGCAGTTTTGTGGTGTCATCAGCGAAATCATACTTTCTGTCGGGGGCATAGCCTCGAATGGCATTCTTTCTGATATTAAAAGCTCTCAAACGTTCATAACTCATTGAGAGATACCCTACGTTGGTAGGAACTATTTCATTCCAACCAACAATAATATAATTAGGTAAGAAAATTTTTACCTACGAGAAAACTGGGATATTTTCTTTTACCCGCACTAAGTAATTGATAAGTGGTAAAAGGCGTAGAAAATCATTAGAAAATATTGCCAGTCTGACAAACAGGAAAAAAAATAGGTAGTACATTCTTACTACAATTAACTCTACTTAGCCTCAGTTTGATTTGATTACACCGTAGGTTAGTTGTTGTATGTAGCTGTTACGTGTTGCAGGTTGTGCGCGCTACAGGGAGCTGTGCTACCGCGCATCGCAAGCTCACTTGCCCTCGCAGGGCGACAGCGCGCCGCGCGCCTGCGACTGCGCCAACTGCTGCGCGCGACGCGCTTCCGACTCCGCCTGACACGACGCTGCTCTTCCCAACAGGACACCAGTTCCCTCTGCTTCAGTTATGCGTAGACTTTAAACATGTCTTACCCATAAAAATAGTGTTACTGCCTACCATAAGGTCCTACCACTATGAGACGCCAGAGCGGATAGGAGAGTAATTTTTTCGCTATTGTTACATGTCTCTACTTTGCTTCTGGGTAAACAGTTAAAGCAAGCGGTCTCATTTTTCTTTGGGGTGAACATAGCGACGACGAGAGATGCGAGCGTTGTGCTGAATGTAGTAGGTGGTCGTATCACTTTGTGTTAGCGTGTGAAAACTTAGTACATGTAGACAGCTCAACTCTAGCCAGTTCATGTCTTCGGTGGAAACACTGCCGCTCGTCTCCTATCCGCCCCTCTCCTTCTTTCCAAAGAGTAGGTATTTAACCACTTACATGTGATTGCGTGTTTATTTTCTAAATCGTGATATTTGAAAGATTTCCAATGCAAAAACTGTAAACGTCAGCAATCATTCTAAATGTGTGTGAATATTTTCCCTCTGATAACCTTGGTATAACTAGCGTTCTCTGATGGCTCGGCTACACAACGAGAGTAGAATGCGAGCAAAATTTTCGGCACTCATTACTCATTCGAGCATTGCTTAACTGATACGAGTTTTTGTCACCTATAATGTATAATCGCGGGCGAAAATGCTACTTATAGAAAGTTTTCGCTACGATTCGATTAAACTCTTCTTGTGTAACCGACGCTTTAAGGTTCTTAAGGGGATTTTTGCCAATACTAGGGCTGCCATCTCTAAAACCTGCCCCCCAGGACCGGAAGCGTAAGTTCCCCGGATTTTGGAGCTTTTACCCCGGACATTTCAATACTTTTTTCATTCACTTACATCTTGATTAAAATATATTTTACTCCGTACTTGATAGAAGTGAACTTTAATTTTAAGCCTCTTTTGTTGCATGAAATAGTGTGTTTAATCGTTTTTGTGACGACAAGTGAGTAATTGTGCTTTATTTTTTAACCTTCTTAGGTAATAGCTTTTATTTACATAAATTATGGGAACGCGATCTGATCGAAAACCCGGACTACAATTGAAACCCCGCCCGGACGCTCTCCGGACGTCTTCCAAACTAGGACAAATCCGGGGAAACCTGGACGGATGGCAGCCCTAGCCAATACCTACGTAATATGTTACGATCCTAGATGTGCACTTGGTAGTCGATGAGTACGAGTAGGTATAAGCCGTAAGCCGCCATACCTGCCCTTGACGATATGCACAACCACAAACATATAAGAGTAAGCAGACCTAACATAAGAAAAAATTGGCGTTCCAATTACGCCTACATACAAATCTCACGCACACATTGACAGTAAACAGAGCCGGACTTCGAAAAGCGAGGTTCAGCGAGGTTGAAGGGACTGGAGAGTATTTAATATCTGTAATTTGAAATAATATGGAAACTACGGAAAGTTGCCATCAAATTGTAGGTTAAACCCTTATTTTACATTCTGTAAACTTAATTCTATAAATTAATTCTTAATTATGAAAATGGATTCTAATGTGCTAAGTTTCGCGGTTTTGTAATCAAACAAGTAATAATGTTACAAAATAATATTTAATAAAATCAAAACAAAACATGATTTACAAAATCTACCCAAAAGATATATCTATTAGATAAATAAAACAAAATCAAAAAGCAACTTTTTCTCTAATATCTTTTAGAAATACAAACATTGACAATACGATAACATCAACAGTAGTTTAATTAACTCTTACATTCTATTCAGCCTGTATCACTCATTTCAATAACCTTATTAGAATAGTATTACACATTTTAAACTTATAAAAATAACAAAATAAACCATATGTCTCAGTCTTTTCAATAACGTAATAAGGAATAGTATTACTCTATACTCTTTATTAATAGTATTACTAGGCTGTAAATTTTGCAAGTCCATCAAAACTTGATCTCCAGCAGCTTTTCTTTCTACTGGACCTTTTACTGATGATGTAGACATATGCTGAAAACAAGAGTAATAAATTATCAGTTGTCTAGTATTAACAATTTAATAGGTAATACAAATAGGTACACAGCTATATATATATATGGGTATAGCTGTCAATATTTACGTTTAAATGGCAAGATGTTTTGGGTTGGTACCTAAATATAAGAACAACTAGAAACTTACTTGTAATGATGAATCAAAAATCATTGGGATTGCATTAGAAGTAAGGACGGTACGAAAACCACTGCAATCCACTAAATGTGCTTCAAAATGTTCAGAACATAGCACACTCGATGTTTTGTGCTGCCAATTTTTTTTATTCGTCTGCATCAACCAGGCATTTTTTATATTTTCATCCTTTGGAAAGCTAAAAAATGATTTAATTTTATAATTTATCCTTACTTTTATAGAAATAGAAATAGAAATATTTTATTTCAAATAAACTTTCACAAGCACTTTTGAATCGTCAATGAATCTACCACTGGTTCGGAATGCCTTTCCCGCCGAGAAGAGCCAGCAAGAAACTCGGCGGTCGCTCTTTTCAAAAAAAAGTAAAAATTTTACAATATTTAATGAAACTATGCTATGTATACAGTGCTTCCACGATTAATTTTCCTAAGTCCAATACAATACAAATAAAAATTAATACAATCCAATACATCTTAAAACAGGCAGGCAAAAACAGACTAATTATTTAATCAAAATATACCCACTAAACAAAACTTGCGCCTGAATACGGCCCTGTCAAATTGTACAAGTATATGAAACGACAAACAAGATCCTGATATTAATTAATTGATAAATATTGCAACAGGAATATACTAGAACCAAAATTACTATAACTGTCTACGAGTTTTGCGTATATAATAATTAGGGACTGCTTCTAAAATGCCGAGTAAGCATATAACCAAATTACGAGTCTATAGCACATCAAAACTTACCGATGAAAAGTAATTGCAGGTGTTTTCCTATACGGAGAATTGCCACACAGAGGTGCACAACACTTCACCATTTTATTTCAGAATTTTTGATTCTTTAGACTCGATTTTAAAGCAAATTTAAAAGAATAAACAACTCGCAGGTTATGTTGTTGTTTTTGACAAATTGACATATTCCACCATACTTCTCTTATTTGTAGCTTACGAATTGCCTCAAGCTCAATTATGTCTATGAGTGCGTAAGTGTTGCAACAACAGAAGTAAAAGAGATAGAATCATATATTTTTTGTTGGAGAGAAGCAAGCGAAGATATTATTTATTCGTTTAGATGTAGTTGTGAAAATTATGTTAGGTCTGCTTACTCTTATATGTTTGTGTGCACAACAGATAATTCTTTAGGCAAATTCTGCTGTAGCTACAGACTAGTTTCTTGTCCCTCTGATTTCTTACATCTGTAAAGCTCTCGTCTCAACTACGGTTAAAATTCAGTCAAGCGAATTTCACCGACTTATATCTGTCTATATCCCAGTGCCTTACTTATACAAAATCCTTTTCCCTCGTAAATTTTTGTATTCATAGATAAGATAAATTCATTCACTTTAAAATATTACAAATACACTTACTTACCTACCTTTATTGTAGTTTTACCTAATTTGGAATAAGTACTTCAGGAATCGCTTGGTTGCATGTTCCTAGAGAATAAAACCTATCTACATATTTTTTATATCGAATTCAATTACGTATCTGTCCTTTGATAACGATTATTTATTTATTCATCGTACTAGATAAATATTAAATTTTAATGAAATAATGTAAATTTTCACTTTACACATTTTATTAGGATACGTCTACAAATGAATTTTCCGTAAATACTAAAATTATGTCGAGACATTATAGCTAATTAGTAATTATCCGTTAAGTTTAAGCCGAACCTAATCACAAGAAAAATATTAAAATTAATTGTTCGGTTTATCTATGTTCGAGATTAATGTTACAGTAAATATAATTAACAAAATACCCGTGCGCTATATTATATGAGTAGAACTCTTAATTTTATACTCTTATAGATTTAAGATATACTATATAGAATAATTATTAAATGCGACCTATTTTTTAGTTCCAGGAAACTCGAATGATATCAGATAATAAAATTACAATGTACATCGCTATTCTATTTTATAATACAATCGTAAGAGCTACAAATATGTATATAATTTATTACATTGATTTATCTCTTGATCTATGTTTTCATTGTACTTACCCGACGTCTTAATATTTTTAATATTTTGGTACATTTATTTAACATATTAACAATCGCGCTAACTCGACTTCGCTAGTTTTTAAAAATGCTTCAAAAATTAAATTAGTTATTAGTAATAATATATTCTTATTATAAAAACATATCTATCGTGTTCTCTATGATAAAATTTTAAAGTAGGTAATTATAGAAAAAATAAGCTAGAAATTATTTGTAAAATTTCGTCACTCCGCTCAGTTGAGGTAAATTTTAAAAATGCCAGTCTTATGCGTGAATTTAAATAAAACTTAAAATTATAAGTATTTTTATTATTTAAAATGAACAAAAATCATGTCAAATGAGTACAGAGTAAAATGGGATATACTCTCAGGCAATGAAAACCGTAACGGACATGAATGATTTAGCAATGCAAAAAAAATTACACATGGTGACTTTTGCTATTTTCTGACAGTGTACATAAAAAAATACTTACCGTATAAAATGTATACACCAAGAATAAAAAAATTCAAATGAATGCGTGACAGATACATGCAACGAATTAATTTTACACGAGAAAGAACGCTAGTGCAATTGCATAGGGACGGTCTCAAAAAGTCACTATGTCTCTTAATATAGGTTCAGATAAAAAAAATTACGTATCGCTCATACTTCACTCAAACAGTCGCAAATTAACGTTTTAAATAGCTGTGTTACTGTCTACAAAATATGATTGCTATAGTGTGGCGATTTCGTTCATATCTGATTCTTCTTCTTGTTCTTGCTGCATTAATGCATTTTAGACAATTGAGTATTTTGCTATTGTAGAAATATGGATATTCATTCATTACAATCGAAAATGTAACATGTAAGAATAACATTTGTAAAAACAGAAAATAAATCGGTCAAAAAACAAATAAGTTATACGATATTTTGTATGGACAGTGTATGGTCGAGCTACTGAATTTGTGACGCCACATGTCAGTAAAGCTCTCTCCGTCTAACAGGATACTTTAAAGCTCTATATTTTCGAGACTAGTTAAGATATTAAAAAAACAAAAATTACATTGTGTTTTAATATTAAAAAACTGTATTTTAAGTATATAAAACAATAATTAGTAAAATACCCAATTGTACCGAGCCAATCAGAGGGGATTGCGATCGTCACAATGTAGCACTCATTTTTAAACTATCCCACTGAAGGTTGGCAATCTAAACTAGAATTTGGGTTGATCTTTCAGTATGAATTATATTAGACACTTAAGTAGGTACAGGTCACAAGTAGATACATTCCAATTCTCCTGCCTTAGTTATTAGCGCCTAGTCTCTATATTCAATCTATCTGCAATCCTTAGATTCACATTCGTTCTCTATATTCAATAGGTATATTGTTATCCATCGATATATTTAACATTGCAAGGTTACACATAGGGTTACACATAGATTGAATACAGAAAATGGACATTATTCCGCAAAAATGATTATTGTCTAAAAATAGAAGTATTTTTGACAATCAGCAGTGATGCTTGATCAACATATACAGATATACAAAAAAAATATGTAGCATCCAGACTTATATTATGAAATAATTTCTTTGAAATCCTTAATAATAATTATATTATCTATAAAATAATACAAATAACAATTTTTACCGAAACTATGTGAAACTATTATCAGGTGGGGTGTATATTGTAGTTACGACATAATGACATAATATTCGCGTAGCAGGTATAAAATCGATTATTGTACCTATTAATTTATTATATGCGATACTCTTCACTTGCTGATATGTATTAGTTTGCCTAAAAATTAGTCATTAATTATTACGGCAAAGATTCACTCTAATCTACAAATTTTAAAAATAACAAATATATCGGTTTAATCGGTAGGTATAATTATAGGAAATGTTGAGCGATTATTACCTATTATAGTTTGAATGTAGAAAATGAATATTAAAATTAATGTTTTGGACATGATTATTAACGCTCTTACAGACTATTATGGCCAGCACACATTTTGGGCACTATTATACTCACCACAAGCAAAGCTACTAACTAGTTTTACTTTAAGCCGAATTTACACTGCGAAATTAGTGGCATGAAATTAGTTCCATGCCATTAATTTTAATCAACAGTTACACGTGTAAACTTCTAATTTCATGCATAATGAAATTAGGAGTTTATACTACGTGAAATTGTTGATGAAATTAATGTCATGAAACTAATTTCATGCCACTAATTTCACAGTGTAAACTCGGCTTTAGTTTGGCTCGCATTACATTCTTTTGTATAGTTTAGCATACTTTGTGGCGCATAAGATGGTATTACTCAACAATACTTTGTTCTGGTATATCTAGTATGAATTTAGTAGCTTAGCTTAGCTTCTAGTCTGGTCTGCTGGTCACGGTGCATAAAACCTTAAAATATAAACGGCCTTCGGGCATTTTCGCACTCACTCGCAATCGATTCGTTTTCGTGATTCGTGAAATCACGAATCGAAGTGGTCGCCATACAAATTGTATGTGCGTTTGTGCACTGTTTTGACGGATCCGCAAAAAATTTGTATGGCAACCACTTCGAATCGTGTTTTCACGAATACGAATAAGTGCACAAACGCCTTTCCTGTTCTAGAACGTAACCATCGAAATGGTTTGAAAAATTAGATACCTAATTTCTTTTGAAAAATACACGTCTATTTAAAAAAGCTTGTTTAAGAATATAGTGCACATGTATATTCGCAAATTATTATCAGTCATTATTATCATAGGTAGGTACTCAACATTTTAATCAATAAAAATGCTAAAATTACCAATTAGAGGTAGGCATAAATATATGCTATTATATCTCATACAAAATGCATCAATGTGTAGCATAGAACTCAGAAAGTTAGTTACAACTATAAATTTTAACGTTTCAAATTTACTGAAACAATAATCCAAAAGAAACACATCTAAAAGGAAAAACTATTCTACCAACTTAATTATACGGAAAAAAGTTTATAAGAAACAGTATCAAAAAGATGAATGACGCAGATTCTGTTTAAATTATTTTATTGACATATACCTACGGTGTATGCATGTTTTTATAGATTATGTAGGTACGTCACGTACGTACGTGCATTATTCGAATGATTTCTCGTCGCCATTTTATTATATTTGTATGATTACTTGACTCAAAACGCCAAAATAGACCCAAGTTAGATAATACTATAATACCAGTAATTAGTAGGTAGGTACTATAAATCTAGATTATAATCTGTTTCTTATAGACTCGTGACCGAAAAAAGAAATATACAAACTCAATGATTGCGTTCATATAAAAGACAATATTTTACAAGTATATTAAAAATCTTTAATCCCCTTTTCGGCTTAAAAAGTCAACAAACTTACAGTAGTAAGTAGTTAGGTAGATATTACTTAGTGATCGGCTGGTCAAACTGCTGGACGAAAATTAGCTTTTAAAACTTCTTAAAATATTGTTTCGCAGAACAGTTTTGGACAAATTTATTGTTCAACAAATTGTAGCTATACTACTAGTGTTCCTAGCCTATTACTTATAATTTTTAAAAAACCCAAAGGAACATAATTGAATTTCTTAAACAATAAATTTGTGGAGAATATTGTCAAATAAGACAAATCTGTTTATTGTCAATAATACCTAAACGACATTTATCAACATGGGCCATGCTTTTCCATAAATTATGAATAGGAGGTGGGTTGATAAGGCAACAAAATCCGCCCCTCATACACTCGAAAAAAAAAGTTCCAGATTTCGACAAATTGTAAATGTATTTATATACTTGAAGATATAAACTTTATTGTTATATAAAGTTTAGATGGTAAAAAAAATAGTAAGTTACAGAAAATATTACCCAAAAAGAGAGTGTTTTCGGCTTTTTCATACATTTTAGTCGTTTTTTAAGCTTTGATTTAATATTTAAGAATGAAGCGCTCCATGAACCATGGTAAACGTAACTGATAATGATGCTCCTTTTTATAAGCTTTCATATGAGTATTAATTTATTTTGGTTCATGGAGCGCTTCATTCTAAAATATTAAATCAAAGCTTACAAAACGACTAAAATGTATGAAAATGTAAGAAAAGTAAAAGAAACACTCTCTTTTTGGGTAATATTTTCTGTAACTTACTATTTTTTTTATCACCTAAACTTTATATTAAAATAAAGTTTATATCTTAAAGTATATAAATACATTTACAATTTGTCGGAATCTGGAACTTTTTTTTTCGAGTGTATGAGGGGCGGATTTTGGGCCTTATCAACCTACCTCCTTTGTCAGTAAAAGAATGTGACGCGCACGGCGCGTTGATAGATGTGCGTCTAGATTGAAGGGCATAACTAGTGTTGTGTAAAAATTAAAGAGGTACCAGATTAGCGGGAGCAGCAAAACGGTTAAAACACTCGCTAACGTCGATAAGGACAGAGATAGTGCTGCTGAAGATCTGCGAGGTACCAGGGCAGCAGGAGCGGTACGGATGTTCCCGCTAACGTCGATACGGATGGTACGATGACGCAGAAGCAGTGCCGCTGGAGGATCCGTGGTAGCTCCGTTTAGACGACCGCTGGTACCCGTCTCCTGAGCCCCCAGTGTATTCATAATCGTCACCTGAACACACAAGCGACATGTTAAAACATATGAAATGGAGTACATACCGAGCCCGTTAACACTGTTTTCTATTTGACGTGTGCAACAAAAATTTTGTTTTTAAAATCCTAAATCAAAAGCAACTACAAGAATCCAATAACGAAAATGTTCTTAACTACTTACTGGGCACCTAGAATTATAGCTCACTTACACAATGGGAGTTTCTCGAAAGCTTGCGATATTTTCGTCGCTTATATAATTATTTCTTGCCACTCGAATTCGTAGAAACTCCTCTTGTGTAACTGAAGCCGTAGTAGTCCACGCCACTTAGGTATATCACAGACTATCAATATTATAAGTTCGTACTTAACAGCGGTGCGTGAAGATTGCAATCTTATTGATACTCGCTCGCTATTGGCTAAAATGCATTGTTGGCGAATGAATGCGATAAATTCAGCCGATCACCACAATAGAGATTGCAGCAATGCAATTTTACAGAATCGGTCTGCTGTAGATTGAAGTTTGTGGTGTAAAATGACATTTATATATCGATATAAACACCAGAAGAGACAAGCAAAGCTGATCTCAGATGGCGTCACCATTACATCGTAGACTATAATATTATGTATTTTGTGGTTACTTCTCTCGGTGATAAAAATAAAATCATAATGGCACGTTATTAAATAAAGCTTTTAATTTTTATTAGGTACACAATTTATGGCGTTTGACACTATTTGACAGGTATACCACTGACGAGACGACACCTAGCGGACTAAATTGGTACCTTAGTAGAGTAGTGGCGCTCCCTATTCAGGCGATACTAAACTAGTCTATCAAATAGAAAACAGTATGATGGGCGTAGTATAAAAAACAACAGCAACACATAAAAAGCATGTCTACTTACTACTACATTATAAAAATTCATTGAAGATGATTTATTACAAGAGTTAAATAAAGTAAAACACTTACCGCACCACGCACCTCTCGCCACACACCCAGATTAAAACTATAAAGACAAGACTAATTTTGGCAACTTATACTTTGATTAGGTATGTACTTACTTATGTATTTTGTATTCCTACTCAATATAAATAGAATAAGATAGGTGTTTTAAGAGTTTTTGATTTTAATTTTGACATTAGGTGCTTTAGAATCGTCACGTAACGATAAAAGTATGAATTTGTTTAAGAACTTAGGTATTGTTTTAATAAATTAAGTAACTAACTAACATAAGTAAGGCTAAGTAGGTAAGTATATACTAACTTAGCCCTGTAGGGCTAGCATGCACGTCACGAGAAAAAATCTATTTAATATTTTAACTTGATCTACGTGATATCTCTTAGATTCAGAAGTAAATGGTTAGAAATAAAATCTCATGGAGTGCATGCTATTGGTCTATTTGAATTATCCGAACTAAGCAGTGAAAACGTCTACTCGTAAGTTTAGTAAGAAGCTTAAACTAAAACGTAAGAAGTATGTAGCTTCAAAGTATAATTTGCCAAAATTAGGGTGTGTAAGAACCTACCCACAAGTCTACCTATACAATAGAGCTATAATGATTTAACTATATATTTCTACGTTTACTTATCTAATGAATGGCTAATTCATTTGGCAATCTTTTTTACGTAATACTTTTACATAGTTAGGGATTTATTAAACCTGACGCAGTGTTGGACACATCGGAAACGTTACAGAACGAGGGCTGTGGCGACACCATTCCGGGACAGTAGATCATCGGGACCTGGGACACCAACTTTGTTTCAAAATAATATACTTAGTTTGAGACTGCTTCTAAATTTATCTAGGTTGGTACTTCATAAACTAATGACGTTAAAGTAGCGGGCCGTTAAGATTTCGTCAGAATTAATGGTTCACTCTTTCTAAAATACAATAAACCCTTTCAATGAAAGCAATGCTAAAATCCTGATTTTGATAAAAATCATTAGGAAGAATTTAAAAATAAAAGAGAATTCTTCTTCGACAAGAAAAATATTGAAGAACTAGGGTAGATAGTTACTAGCTACTGTTTACTATACTTACCTATGCCTCCTTAGAAAGATATTCACTATTTCTAGTAAATACCTTACTTGCAAAAAAATTTAACTACGTATATTATGAATTTTTATATGCATATTATAGTAGCAGTAGAACTTCAAAAGAAGAGGCAAATAGGTAGTAGTATATAAGTGCTCCTTAGAGGTAGTCGGTTATAGAAATCAATTTTTAGGTTGAAATCACACCTGTTAGCGCAAATTCGCATCAATTGACTATTTTGTACGACGATACGTACCTACAAGTCATGTATTACAAAATAGCCATTTTAAATAAAATGAGATTTGATGTCGAGATGCAATAAGACCCTTACCCCGTCTAAATGCAAATACGTTAATCTTGTCATACAGGTGCCGTTAACTTCAAACTTCCCTAGTTTCATTAGTAAAGTTAGCAGGTGCCGTCAAGGTCCTATTTGCATTTGGACAAGGTTTTATTATTTATTGGCTAATAGTTTATTGTGAACCTGTGGCGGCGTGCCGATCGCCTCGTTCATCTGTGACATGCTCGCAAACTTAGGGCTGTCCATCACGCTGCCTACACCATCGCCCTCTGTTGGTTGCCATGCTGGTTATTTCATTTATAGGAAGGGGGGTAGTTGACTTTTTAACGCAAACTTGGTGTAACACATCGCATATTAAAAGTCAGACAACTCAATGAGTTTCATAACTTTATGGCTCAGTACACAAGTTTAGCGAATGCGAGCGAAATTTTTGTCACTCGTATTCGAGCATCGATTCAATGATACGAGTTTTTGTCAATGTAATGTATAATCGCGGACGAAAATCAATTTTTTGTTAATTTACGCTCGCGATTATACATTGCATGACAAAAACTCGTATCATTTAATCGATGCTCGAATACGAGTGACAAAAAATTCTCAAGAAACTCTTCTTGTGTAACTGACGCCTTGATCTAGGTGTGTAGTTACTAATTTTAGTAGGTATTAAAAGGTAAGGTCATCATAATATTATTATTACGCGACTAGGCGGGAATTCGCGAAATGTGCCACCCGCGTTCCTCGCATGCATCGACTAGACTCGGTCGTAGGTCCGGATGCAATCAATGCTAGAGTAAAAAAAAAACTATTTCACATAAAGTAAATATTCGAGCAATTGAAGTCAACTACCCACAAAAAAATTAATTTCTAACTTTTCCTACAAGTACCTACTTTTTTATTTGTTAAAGGTTCACCTAATTATAAGATGGCTCCTAATTATATTATAAAGATCATGATTCGGGGGGCAAACCAATCTTGATTTTTTTTCTTTTTATTTATTTTTTGAAGTTTCGACATTGATATAGAGAAGATATCAGACGTATACATATAGAGCAAATACTGATAATAAATATAACTTTTACCAACTTTTATATTGTGTTAGTGCATGCAGATAAGAAAAGGTTAGTTTTGTGTAAATTGGTCAACTCCAGAAAAATCTACTTTTTGGAAAAATTAAGTAAATAAATATAATTATTTATAAAATAAACAAAAAATCCCATAAGTCGGTATTCAAGAATAAAATAGAGCCAAACTAGCATAATGAATGTTTTGCTTTTCTAATTTACATTTTGAAGAGCATCAAAAAATACGATTTCTACAACTCATTAAATTTTTCCAGAACCGCCGATATAGTTAGTGTAAATCAATATAGGTAATTAATGGAAACAGACCGTGTGTTCCGATTGTGACCCTTAGGATTAGTAGTGTAAGACTATTATGGGATCCGCAGCGAAAACCGATATAAAAACAAAAATTATGATAACGTGTCCTAACTTGGGGTACTACTCTGTGGGGAGGGAAGGCGAACATTAAAAATGCCAGATTTATTTTGAAATTTTTGATTTCTTTTAATTATCTACGTTTTATAATGTTCTTAAAAGTAGATATATATTTCATCATAAGATATCTCAAATATTTGCAGTGGTAATATTAATATTTTTTGTTTAATTAATCAACCAGTAGTATTACTTAAACCATTAAGATAGAAGAAGCTTAATAATAGGAAACTACGACAAACTGTGTTTATTTTTCCATTACATTACAAACTACATACTTATATTACCAGTTAAAACTAACTCTAATATATACCCAAAATACCTAATATGAATAATGCATAATTTCTACTTCGAAAAACCTTAAGTGTTATTTTAATTCTGTGATAGCACTTCGAATAATTACATCGAATACTTTTACCGCGTACAAGCCTCTCGACTTAATATTTTAGTGCTTCGGTTAAAATTATTAATTAAAACCGTAATTAACTAATTATCATTAGGTTATCGTAAAAAAAATAAGAAACAACAAGGACGCACGTGTACGCAAGTCTATCATAATTTTCCTTTTTATATAATAGTTGCGTGCGAGCGAGCACGAACGCGCCGCGCGCCGGCGTCACGCGAGCGACGCGAGACGCGAGCCGCGTCCGGCGCGCCCGCCGCTTAGGGCTAACATTTACATTACAACAAATCTAGATAATAGTCTTACAGTAACATGCTTATGTGGCTCGGTCGCGGTCGCCGCTTCCAATTAATTACATTTTATACGAAATTAATACAGTATATAAATACAGCGCCGCAGCGGGGCCGCGTAAAGTAAAACTTATATATTGCCGTAAGTAATTAATTACTTTAAATATTGTACATCAGTCGATAAGTTCACCTAATATTTTTTTGTAATCTAATCGATCAATAATTATGTACTTTATCCACTATAATGAAAAAAATATATAGTTAAAAAATAATCAACATCAAAATTTTAATTAAAACAGAAATAAATAACAACTTGCCCTAAGTTTTATAATAATTAATGTTATAATTAACTGTAAAGCCCGTGCAATTTATTTTACGATAAAATGTGTTCAATAATTACATTAATATTATATAATAATCTAGTATAAATACGAGGATTTTTATATTAATAATACCTGCATTGTTTTAAATTAACTTTAGAACCGTCTATAGTAAAGATCGACTGCTGTCCGCCGATACTTTGACTAAATGCAATTTTAAAAGAGTAGAAAATGAACTTAAAAAGATTTCTGCTAATCTAACGTTAACTCTAGGGGTCTCGTATAATATAATTAGTCAATTACGATCATAAGTTTATTTATACGAGCGCGGCGACACTACACAGACCGCGCGCGCGATATCGTAATGTTATACCAAAATACACTTTTACACAAACATGGTACTACTTGAATAAACATACACATATAAAAACCGCGTACACTATTATAAAGTAATACAAACAAGAGTCGAAAGGTTAACTACAACATTACTACAGTTAAGCCATGATTAGAATATTATTTCATAAACATTATAATATAATTAAGATACAGTATAATATATCTTATGTCGATATTACTCAGTGTAATATTGAAATGCAACGATGCACGTGGTTCGCGGCTGTTCGCGGCTGTTCGCGAGCCGAGCGGCCGAGGGACGAGTCGCCGCACCTGGCGCGGTCGCGCATTTGACAGACGAGCCTCTAACGAGTCTTACCGTATTGTATTTTGCTAACTATTTTTAATTAATAAATTCATCCAATATTTTATGCTTCTCCTATATAATAATAATTAAAAACCCATATAAATAGTCTCAATTGATTTCTCACAATAATTTGCACTAAGTTTAATGTTGAGTAAATCTAAAATTTCTAATACATATTATACCTTTATTTAAATAAATTATACTCTTTATGTTACTTAGAAGATTGCCACGATGGTTAATTACAAACTAACTTCTTACAAATTGTTCCGAAGGTTTGTGAGTCGGGACCGGGCCCGCTAGAACACCTTAGTGCTAATTTAATATCACTGAAAATAACATAATATAAATCATCTCTATATTCACTTAACTTTTTGTAAGGCATCGTTTCCTAATATTAAACTGACGTGAACATCGTAATCACTTATCGGTGGTTGAACATTAACCTACAGTAAGTAAACGAGTAAGTAAACCGAAGGATGGAAACGACAGTCGCCGATGGCGGGGCGACGGGCGGCGAGGGCCGCGGGCAGTGCCGCGGCGGACGCAGCGACAGAGCTTAGGAATGAATCGAGACAAATTAAACCTAACTTACATAGGAACGTTCGGGTTAAGAGTAAGGAGCGGTAAGAAACGGGCACAACTACACGTAACCTAGTAGTGGGCGAATAGGCACCGACGTCATTTACTCATTATTATTAGTAATAATATTTTTAATATATTGTTTTAAGGTACGAGTTTCAACTTCCTACATAATGATGTGTTTCAGTCGTGTGTAATAATAATATAGAGCTATAAGAAATGTACCAATATGCGCGTTAACTATGAACATCACAATGTAAGGCGTTTGTTTTTCTCTATGTTTTAGCATTAAATTTGGTACCCCGCACCTTTCGCCGGACCGCGGCGCTTACGTCTCACATTACTCATAGATAAATTATACTTCACTTACGGTGCGATCTTAAATAACCCTATACTATACGATCAAATTATGCATTCAATGTAATCGTCAACAATTTCTCTATTAAAACATTAATAACAAACGCGTGCGCTCGGGCGCGGTCGCGTCCTGCGCGCGACTGTCGCAGCGCGGCGTCGCGACTGTCGCAGCGCGGCTGCCGCGATCGGCGGAGCGCCGGCCGCGCGCCGCCACCTCCGCGATTACATTACTTAGCTTATCACTAAAATTTTAATCAGTCGATCGGTCAAATGATTGAGCGATATAGTACAGTAAAGGACTAACATTAAATTTAATCTAAAAATTGTTACTTTAAATAATAACTCACTCGGTGAGGGAGCGGGCGAGCGCGGGCCCCTCCGCCGTTACCTCTATACAGCTTTTAAAAATATTTGGCAATCACATAAATTAAAATCTTTAAAACTATGTGACGAGAGAATCGATTAAAATTATGCTTTACACACAAGTAAGTATATATATGTACAAGGGTCCGCGCGAACGGTGCGGGGCGGCTTTATCCTAAATGCTTGAGCTTCAATACTTAACACATACTCTATCCTTTGCTCGTTATAACAATTTGGCAGGTAAATCATTAAAGTATAAATTCCGTATTATAAACTTAAAATTGCGATAAACTAAAATCCATTATAAGAAAATAATTATAATTACGAATATTTATACAGAATTGCTCCCCTTTTTTTAACGACGGGAAATTAAAATTATTAAAATCACGTTCAGTCATACTTTGTTTTTTTAAATATTAACACAATTAATTCATTACATCCCTACCATTTTTCCTAAGTCTAGTGGATGGTAAATAACCAAAATTCTAATATTAACATACATATCGATATATACCAAATATTTATACAAGTCATTAGCTTAAGTTATGTTGTTTAGGTCACTTTCCCTAAATTGGCCGTGTTTAACATTTGTCTGTCAAATGCGACGCGACGGGCGCGGCGAGTCGCGTACACTTCGTAACATCACCACTACACCATAGAGATCCCATGATTCCCATCGATATCGTACGTGGTACGTGGTGCCATTAAAAGAAATCATTTAATCAACGCGAAACAAAAATTATATTTATCTGACACGGTCAAATTACGAAGTTAATCAATCCTTTAAAAGGAGCCCACATCCAAAATAAGAATAATAAAAAGATAAAGAAACTTTTGTGTACAGAGACGTACACGCAAACAAACCCCCGCACGCTTCAGAGAGCGTCGCGAACCGGGGACGAGCCCGGGCTTCTACGGTGCTACTTCCCACTGTCACTTCCTGAACGATCATTGCCTTTTGTATAAATTTAGATTATGTATAAATTACAATTAACTTGTTTACGACTAAAATTAACGTACGCGTGTGGGTTTGTGTTAATGTAGTTGTCGGCGATATATTAATTATAACGTCTTAGTTGCATACGTTTTACAAGTTTCTTAATGTTAATAATAAATCGTTACTTTTATATTATTAATATATTGCATTGTTATAAAATTTAACTTCTCATATTTCATTCGAGCTTTGTTACTAACAGGCAATACGATTTCCCAACTACGTTAGTATAATATAATAATGTCAAAATGTGATAAAGCAGTCATCATAGGAGGTATCCAAAGACGAATATCTCGTGTGTCATTACAAAATCTACGATCGTAGGTCGCGTCGGTCCGTAATCAGATACAGGGTCGCTAGTGTTGAATCGATGTGTAACCGCAGTTTAATCACGCACGCTTTAACCGTATACTAAAAGAAACCCGTTAAGTTTATATAACTTGAACAATTTCAAGTTAAACTTCGGTTTTTTTGTCCTCAGAGCCTTTACACACGATGTTTTTTTTTTAACCGGTCAGACGCAATTAAAAGCGATAGTCGCAGCCTTTAGCCTTTTCACTCACACTGAACCGATAGCCATGTCCAAAGGCACTGAGAGTAAAGTATAATAAGTTCGGGGGAGGGGTGGGAGAGTCGTCACTGTGCCGCGTCGCTTGTGTGGGCGATGTGAACGGTGTGGGCAGTGTGGGCGGTGAGGGCGGTGTGGGCGGTGTGCGGCGCGCTCTAGGCGGCGGGCCACTCCTTGTTAAACTCGTTGGCGGTGAAGTGTTTGGGCGCGTGGTGCGGGTGCGGGTGCACACCTGGCGGCTGCGCGGCTCCGGAGTGGTACTCTCCCCCGGCGCCGTACCGCGACCCGCCGCCGCCGTACGACGAGCCCTACACGCCATCCGCACGTTAGCCCGATGCCCCGTACCCCGTACCCCGATCCGACCAGCGCTGCCCTGTACCCCGTCTAGTATCCTACGCTTACGTGCCATCGCTACCGGTCACAGCAGTACCCCCATTACAAGTTTGCACGAGTTGCCATTTAAATGGCTTTGCACGATTCATTTATTTCAATTGAAAGGATCTGCTTGTTGGTGCATGGAAAACCCGACTTCCGGCAGAATTTCGATTCCAAAACTATAAAAACTCATATAAGAGGCACAGCTAGCGATTAAGACGATCACGGATGACAGAACCTCGAGTGTAAGTATTCAAATCGAGAAATGTGACACTGGAATGGCGAGATGTGAATCGCGCGACAAGATATTTCAGTACGAAAACTCGCTGAAGAATTCAAACATTTCCAGTGAGCACAAAAAATGCTCGTTAGTGGCGCATATAGTAATGAGCAATCAGCTGATATTAAAGCCAAAATTTCAAGTGTTCAAAATGGTCGTCCCTAAGAAAAGACGTCAAAGCCAACTCCAATGTGCCATTTGCTTGTTTGAAAACTGACACTGACTTACGTAGAATTTTTCGGTGAAAGAATATCGTGATGTACGCGTAAAATTTAAAGGCCAATTGATAGAAACAATATTTAATTACAATTCTTTTTTAAGTATTAACGGTTAGCATCCCAACTCGAATGATTTTTATCTCTATTGTTAAATGAAACCCCCAATTTTGTCAAAAAGCTTATTGTAACTTAATGTAATCGCTGCCGAGATACTAGACGAAGTATACAAGGCAGGTAGGTCTTCGAACTTATCGTCCGATTGGAGGTCGTCAGATATCATTGTAATAATTGGACCGTTAGCGCAGAGGGGCCTATTCAAAGTTTACCAGAACGCTAAGTGGCCTCGGCAAAAGTTATGGATTAATGTTCGAATAAGTAAGCATGTCAACTACGGATAATTTCAAAATAAAATTAAAACAATACGCCAGCTTAATGTCAATTACACTGAGTTGAATTAGGCCACTTGCGTTGACAATCTATGGGCTAAATGATTTATCGTCTAATCAACTGCGCTTTTTAACATTACTCGTGTATAGTAAGTAGCAGGTACCTACACACAATTTTGATTTATTTTGCATAAAAAAAACTGTATTTTGTTACTTGTCAAACTATTGTTTTGATCTATTTGCATAAGAAAAGAGATTTTTGTTATTTGTCAGTTTACTATTTTTTTGTTTCTTGTCAAATACTAACGCGTCAATATGGTTGATCAAACGACAATTCATCGCGCGACGGTGCGACAGACGCGTCGCGCCGGAGCCTGCACTGTGGTCACCAATTAGTTTACTTTAATTAAGATTAATGAATAAGTATAAAAATAGAAATTTGTCCAAACTAAACCGAGGCTTCGGCGGCGACGCGCACTATGCCTTCTCATGGAGACACTTAATGTGGCTATTTGATTATGTTTTCATGATGTAAAGATTAAGAAGATTAGATTAAATAGCTGTAGAGACCACATCGAGTGACGCCCATGGGCGTTTGCGTATAATTATGCTCTCTGGTTACATTTAACAGAATAGTTCGAATTTCATCTCTGAACACTTAAAGTACAGCTCTTAATCTTATTTATCATTAAAATTATCTATTAATGAACCTGTAACAATATGAGAAAATCCAAATTTTACTAATTTGTACTTTAAATGCCAATTTACAAGTGTTGAGATGAAACAAAGCGATATTTAATCATCTCGCACGTCTACAAAAATGCAATATGAACATTAAAATGGAACTAAAGGTAAGCTTAAAATCTAGTGCGGTGCGATGCCTTTAAGGTGAGCCCGCAATATCGTCGCAAGACCGAACCGTCCATAGTGAGAAATCCCCAGTTTCGCGACATACCCTCATCCGAACCCACCCTTAGCTCTAATTGTCTTTCTGGATGAGCCACTCCGGAGGGCCCTGATCGACCAACTGGAAAAGAAGAATTAGACATACAGTCCCTCGCCAATGCTCCACCCGAGCAGCACACGTGTTATAGCGCAGAGCGTGAAGATGGACCGGCCAAAGCGTGAACCCCACAGGGCGATGAGGGGGGTAGGGCTGGGGGCGGGGGGCGGGGGGAGGGGACGGGGAGGGACTGGTGATGAGAGACCTTCAGCGAAACTTCTATACAACGTTCATCTTCGATTTGTCACTATGGATAGAGTCGGCCCGCTGCCTGCGCCTCGGAGACTAAAGACATCGCATCCCGCGCCGACGAGCATGCGGTGCGGCGGCGCGGCGTCGGCGGCCGCGAGCACAAGCTTCTAGCGAGGAACACAGCAAACGGATGCGGGGAGGCGAACTAATATGGGCTCTAGAGTATATTCATGCTGCATCGTAATCGGTTCATGTTTGTTTGCATTCAAATACGGGCAACGTTTTCGCTGAATTTCGCTCGTTCACCGCAGTGACATGTCTCGGTCGCGCATTCATTCACGAATCGCAAACAAACTCGCGGCAAGTACAACCAAATTGAACATTGCTACGTTCAGCGCGAGAGCATTCATTCGTCAGACCATTCGTTCGTTCGGTCGAATGTGTGAAAATTGAAAACTTTAGGAGCGGAACCCAGTCATGCATTCGCCGGTACATACCGAAAAACCATGTCAAACAAATATGGAGAGGTGGATGCAGGAGAAAATCAAGAAAAAGCAGGATTTTCGGATACGGTAAAAGGAGCAAGCCCCGAGGGTTAGCAAATTATAGTGTACAAAAAAAATCCTAAACATCAACTTGGCTGTACTTTTCTATTGTATTTCACTAAGGTATTCTGAATAGTTTACAACATAACAGGCATTTTATTAATTTTATCTTCAAAAGCTATTGAATTTGTCACCTCATCAAAGTCTGTCATCTCAAAGATCAAAATAAAAATTTTTAATTCGATTTTATGTTTGCGATTTTTAATTCGATTTTATGATTAAATTAATAATGAAGTTAATTTGAATACATGACGAATTTTAAAGAAAACCAAATATGAATAAAATATTAAAGTCATTAATATTTTATTCATATTTGAAATGTTTATGATTGTAATAATTAATTTGCTGGACAAAGGAGCAAAAAAAGATTTTATGTCGCAGATATGATTGTTTACTTAAGACGTTTCAATGAAGTATTGTACTGTACTGAGTGAAATCAAAATAGAGAAAGATTTAAAAAAAACTTGTAAGCAATATCGATTTCTACTGCAAGTGGCATAAAGAGCACCTTGACCGAATTAAAACGTGCATAGCTTTTTTAATATAATGCATGATATTGGTTTTTGTAAAATAATTGCCAACTGTACAAAATCGAGTGTCGACATTATTTATATTATAAACACGTACTGTAAATAGTACTAGTGTAATAATTTGAGATATAAATGACACATTTTTTGTACAGTTGAAAATGCACTAGGAGATTCAATGAAAAGCATGAATGTACGCAAAGCCTTTTATAAATACATTTTGTAATTTTGTAATAGTGTAAATACGAACCTCTTTCACTGGGTGTGCGCAAATGTGTCAATTTATTTGACAGTTTGTAAATAAAATAAATAAAAGTGTTTAGAAATGGTCGGACAGCAGCTGTTATTAAAATTTACAACATTGGTAAGTTTCTTAACGCCAAAAGTAACATTTACATCTCAGACAATTGAAGCAATTCATAATCATGGAACTTGATTTGCTTTTATACTATTTTTGAGATACCATGATATGATATTCAAAGATAACAGACATATAGGCACTCTAATCAAATCTAGTTTATCTATTTAATATCGAGAAAGTTAGCAAACACTATGAAATCCATTTTTTGATCTAAGCTTATCACAGGATGGCTGCACCGAATCATCGACACATTGTCTATTATGTAGTGTAGATATCTAAAGCTAAACGTTCTAATGCACGGATCGAATAGCTAAAGGATATGATTTCTTTTGAATCGTATTTTTATGAACTTTACTAAACTGAGATTTTTTCGTTTTTTTTTTTTTATTTATTGTATTTTTTGCGACTATTATTTTAACAACCAATTTTTTTCGTTTGTGGAAATAGCATGGGTGAAACGGAAAATTTGGAACCGTCACCCATACCACGGTATCTAGAAAATTGTGTTGGGAGCTGATCCAGGCGTATTGGAAACAACTCAGCCTCAGTACAATAGGTACAGCACATCATAGCCGTTCAAAAAGACAAATGTAGAGGTTCAAAATGCAATTTATTTTGTTTTTCATTTAAGACTGACAAGAAAAATAAAACATCTCACCATGCTGAATACCAAAAGAAATAATTAGTGTTGCAGGCAGTAAAATCTTTAAACTTCATTAAATGTCATGTGGGACTTAATGATGCTATGAGGTCAAGCTTTAATTATTACAATATGTATTTATTAAAACGGCACGCTTCTCAAGGCAATTGCAGCGAAGCAAAAATGCAATAACCTAGCAACAATCATTACAGGGTGAAAGACACAACATCCTAACACGGGGGTACGTAATGGTTCATGGCAAGCAAAACATACGGTTATTATGCCCAGGTCCTATATTGTGAAAATTCATTGGTTTGTATATTTTTTTTGCGTTTTGATCATTTTGCGAAATATAGAAAATACTTTAGACAGTTTTTTATTTTTCATTTTCATTATTTTCTCTAAATTATCTAACTATGACTATGATCTATCTTCTCCTTACCCTTCAATAGCTATGAATGAATTAGATATCACGACTTATTTAGGAAATATAGAAACTTTTTTATTCTTTTTTACGAACTTTTACGAAGTGCTTTTGAATCGTAGAGTTTGAATCTGCCACTGGTTTGCCTTTCCGTACGAGAAGAACCAGCATAATTAATTTTGGACGACTGGTTTATTTATTGGATTATAATAATATTAAATTTTCCTTATTTGAATCAATTATGATCAAAACAGAAATTGCGCAATAAATACTTGTTTAAAAATGCTACCTTAAAATTTTTATGTAAAAAAATTTACATGGCTTCGCCAATAATGTTTTATGTAATATAGAAACCAGGCATAATAGTCATTTTTGTCAATAAAATCATTTTATTTTTAATTATTTAGAATGATCTAATAATAATTTTGTATAACAAAATGATTTTATATACAAATTGAGTAGTTATATCATGGGGTACATATTGTTTATTAAGGGCTAGTTCATTTCCAATAACAATGAAGTCAGTCGTAACTCATAAAAGAAAAAAAATAAATTCATAGTTTTGAGAACTAACCCTTAAGTTTTAACCTGAAAAAGTTTTGTTTAGCATCTACGAACAATTTAAATAATGGATATGGCAGTACTGCTTAAAAATAAATAAAACAACATTAGCAGGAGTAAATATAGATAACTAAATTAAGACTTGCGTGGTACAGGTTACTTATAGATTTTTTTGGTGATCCTTTTAATTGTAGCCGATACCATGCAATGTGAAAAAATATGCTATATTTGTGTGATAGACATGATGGTGACGTAACTTGGTTGTATTAATTTAAATGCAATTATAAATAACAGCTTATACAATAGCAATAAAGTAGCTTTCAAGTTTGTACGGTTGCATATTATGTCGTCGGATGGAATTGCGTTCTTTTTGTATTATTTGTTGTTAAAAAATCATTTATCAACATCAAAAATGCTATAGAGCCCTTTGCAGATTTTAGCAATTCATAGATATTATTCAATACGAAAATGTGTAAGTTTGTCTGTTACTTTTTCGGGGTCAACCAACGAACTGATCCTGAAGTGCAGCGCTTGAGAGGGATTTTTGTAAAAACTAATTCCAAGCAGACAAAGAATATTTACTTTTGTTCCGAATCATTATGTGAATTTTACCACTGGTTTGTTATGCAATTAATACAACTGAAAATACTGTCCCTATTCTAGTTTATGACAAAAACGCGTTTATGTAGGGGTACTTACGGGTATGGGTTGAACTTACACTGCTATATCCCTTCCAAGTTAGCCCGCTACCATCTTAGACTGCATCGTCACTTACCATAAGGTGAGATCGCAGTCAAGGGCTATCTTGTCATTGAATAAAAAAAAAATGTCCGGAGCGGATTTCCGATCACCGAGCGTTGAGTGGTGTGAGGGTTTGGCGATTTTCGACGTACCCACGGAAATGACTTCATACAACATGTAGTTACGTCACCATCCACGCGTGTGCGTATCGTGTGTGCGTGTGTGTGTGCGCGTGTGCGTGCGGGTAGGGTACCTGGTCCTGCTGGTAGGCGGGCGGGTACTGCTGGTAGCTTGAGTAGTCCGCGGAAGAGCTCTTGGAGAGCGCGGCTGACGACAGAGCGCCGGCCAGCGCGGGCTGAGCGCCGCCCGCCGCGCCGCCGCCCCCGCGCCCGTACATCTCGCCGCCCTCCGACAACGGCACGTACGACCCTGGTGACCGACAGTGCACATCATTACAATGCACATTCTTCAATGGAGAAGTGTCATAATAAGTTTATTAATTAGCCTGAGGACGTAATTCATATTTTACTGGAATGTGTCCGCAACGAGGCCGAGAGATGGGACACTTTTGTTCGTTTTCCCATGCTCCGGCAGATCGGCGGCTGTAACAGCGCTCTGGCTCATCCTCTGTCGGATGAGGCTAGAGCGCTGGTACAGCTGTATAGGAAGTGCGTGAGGCGAATTATTTAAATTTATTTTTATTGAGGTCTAATGGAGTGACCTAGTCCTTATGGACCAAACTCCGTAAATAAAGATTAAAAAAAAAAAAGTTTATTAATTCAATTACCACTAAACAAGTTAAGACAGTTTACACAGTTACTGCACACATTCTAGAATAATATTATTCAATGGAGATGTTCTAATATTCAGTTATACATGTACGACCCTGCTGACAGACAATTTACACTGTTACTGCACACATTCTTTAATTTTACCAAATGATTATATTTGCATAAAACATAACATTCAAATGTCACTGTATACTATTTTCGGTCTTATAACACAGGTCTACAAAAAATGAAAAACTTTTTTTGCTAGCAATCCTATTATATGATTTGATGAATGACTTGATAATAAGTCGTACAGAAGTTTTTCAAGGTCAAAACTACGTGTAGTTTCTGAACTACCCTCATCCGAAAAAAATACCCATTTTGCTATGTTTAATGTGTTCGTATTCCGCCAATTTGTGAGATTATCCGATAATATCATTATGTCGTCATATAGGAGGAGTTGATTAAATAATTCGAATACATTTTGTTACATTTTTGATGAACATGTAGTGACAAAACTCAGAAAACCTATAACGGCCTTCATAAAAAGGGCGTATTTTGACTCTTTTAAGATCGAGATCAAGGGCTTTTACCATCCCTGGGTACAAAATATCATGTTCAAATTGTGTATTGAATATTCGAGTCAGTGGTCGAGTGGTAAACGAGCACAATTGAGGTTCGGTGTACCTATGATTTGATCAGAACCAAAAAACTATTTTGATGATTTTTATTTTTGTTTAATCAAATTGCATGGGGTAAATTGAAAAAAATGACATATCCGGACCTACCGTCTGCTAGACGGCCTTTACCACTCTCAGACGATACTATGAGGGCAGCACCATCGGATTCGTCGGAGACAGATATGATGGAGGTCACTTCAAATGAACGAGACAATGATCTTGAATCATCAGCGGCGCCCGTATTCCTTACTCAGTACTTTACGTATTTACCATTGCTAAGAGAGGTCTGAGACTAGCATCGAGACTTAAAGAAAGGAATTTAATTGCTACAGGCACGAAAGTCTCATTTTTTTGTGAGCATGACAGAGAAAAAATTTTCAAAAATTTCTTAGGTAATGATAGACAAAAAATGACGTGGAATTAGTTCAGGACCTTCTAGATAACTTTAAAAAGGTTGGCTGTAGCATGAGCATACAAGTGCACGACCTGCACAGCCACTTGGACAAGTTTCATGAAAATCTTGGCTCCTACAACAAAGAACGAGGAGAGCGCTTCCATCAGGATATAAAACTGACGGAAAATAGGTACCAAGGTCGTTGGGATGAGCATATGATGGCAGATTATTGTTGGAGTATCACATGGGACAATCATAGCAATGAACATTTTAAAAAATCTGAATAAGAAGCTTCCTAGCTGTAAAATAATGTAATTAAATGTTTAAAATTGGCTTATTTTGTCTTTTTTAGACATACCTCGTATCTCGAAAACTACACGTAGCATTAAAAAAATAAGTATGCAGTTGTAATCAGGGTACCCAATATACTAAAAAACAGTTATAGTTTTGGCTGCAACATTTTCACTGTAGACCTGTGTAATAGTCAAAAATTATTTCTGTCTCTTTCCCTCCTGTCTAGATAGCTTAAATTATGCTAAAATTCGCGGTGTGGTTTGCTGGTTGCGCGTTACGTCCGATTGCTGTATTTTATGTAATCTATCTATAAACTGCTAAAATTATTGTCATTGGTCAGAAATGCAGAATAGGGATGTTGCCCCCAGTAGCGCGGCATACATATTTATAACACCGTCAGGTGTCCCGATGGCCCTATGACGTATCCCTGCGAACGAATTATTAATAAATGGATCTTTCAAAAAACGTTCATCCTTACAGTTATCTATTGTTAGTTTTTCATCACCATTTTTCGATTAAACTACAAAGAGCACGATATATAAGCTCCCACAAACGCGCGTTTTGACATTTGATACAGACTTCTGATTCTATTGGTTGGCAACAACCCTACTTTGCTCGCGAACGGCCTAGATAAGTCCCTAGCTGTCATCACTCTAGATGGCTACACGCTAGGGAGGGGGGGAGGGGGTGTCCGCTACGTCACTGCACTCACCGGAGCCAGTGGAGTTGGAGTTCTGCGGCATGCTCCAGTTGGTCCAGCTGCCGCCCGCTGACGCGCCCGCCGGCGCGGAGCTGTAGTTCGCTGCAGACCACACAATACATACCGTTAGTATGTACCACTACTGACGCTTTGTTCTACAGCTCTATTCCTACGTACTTTACTAACTTTAACTTGTTCTACACGTAAGCAAATTCCTTATTGAGTTTTGGATTGGAGACGACCTCCCAACGAACTGGTGAACCCTGTGGTCTTATTTACTGTAAATTGAAGGTTTTAATCCCGGCGGCAAAGTTAAGAAAATTAATAATTTCTCGTTTGCTCTGGCATAAGGCATTGGAAGTAGTTAGGTACCACCTTATGAGCAAAGACTTAATGCCCAACGATTTTGTATTCCGGTACGATGCCGTGTAGAAATCGATATGGGGTTTAATTAAACTGCAAACGCCGTTCAAGATAGCCTGCTATCATCATAGTCTGCATTGCAATTACCACCAGGCAATATCATTCACATGCGCGAATACATTTTTGTTTACGCTTGTGAAGGGAGAATGCACGCCTTGAGCAAGTAGCGAAAGTGTTCTACTGCAAAAACGTCTATCCGAAGCGAGCAAAAATGTCTATTCGAAGCGAGCAAAAATGGCTATCCGAAGCGATTTTAATTATGCATTCTGACGCCTATTTTCCTGGAACTTCAGCACTTACGCTATATTTGTTTCGCGGCCAAGATTTGTTCGCATTTGCGGTGTCTCTTAGACTTGTTGACTCACATCTTGTTTGTGACTTTATGAACCGTGGACACCGAAGATCATTTTATTATTGCGTTTGGGGACCTTCTTTGGATTGTACGAATTGTTGGACACAGCGCACGAAAATTCGCAATTGCTTCCGGAAGTGACGCAAGAATGTGTGGGAGATGACGCGAAGCTTCGAGGTTAGCGCACATCTGGGAATATCGCGAATGCCGTCGAAACTTTTCATATTTTGCGAATATAGTAGACTGATAGATAGAATGTTGCTTATTTAGTTGTTTACGTTTGAGTAAAGTTATAATTATTTATGACTTCGCTTTTAAGTGAAACCTGTATACATTTAGTTTTTTTGGACAGCTTGGTTCTAAATGGGAAACCACCCCCTCCTCCCTTAAGTTTAACATAGTATCGTAAGGCTTATTATAAAACAATGGCACTGCTTATGTTAACAGTAATCGCGTATTGTAAATTTTGAGTGCCGTAAAACTAAATAGAATAACGGCGTATGGTAGACTGCATGCATGATGTTCAGCAAAGGGAAACAACAAGTATCCGATCAACGAAGCCTGCATATCCTCCCCAGGAACCAGCCCTGAAGTCCTCAGCTCACTGGAATGTTTCGCGCGTTCTCACGTTCAACAAGCGGACAGGGGCCCACTATTCTAAGTGCGAGTTCGCACATCTCGACGTTTTTAGATTTCCAGTATCGAAAAGCAATTTTTGAGAATTAAAAATCGGTAGTAGGAAATGAATCCTACAATCATCGACGTCGCGTAGCGTGATGTACACGGAAGAAACAAAATCCTGAGGTCCCTCGCTTGAAGGCTAGAAGGCTAAAGTCAACCGAAGATCCACATGAATGGAAGATTTTTTTATAAAAGCGGTGGCTTTATGTAGATTTTACTCTAGATGTGATGGCGTCGTGTATTAACGTTGTCGAGATGTGCTAGCTCGTGCTAATGCTACAGTGAGACAGTGTACGTACCGTAGCTGCCGTAGCCCTGCGCGGGCGGCTGCGCGTGCTGCGTGTAGTTGTTGGTGGCGGGCCAGGCGGGCGCGTGCGGCGGCGCCTGCGGGGCGGGGGGCGCGCCCCAGCCCTGGTAGTTGCCGGGGCCGCCCGCGCCGCCCGCCGCGCCGTAGCCCGCGTACGACGTCTGCCCTGCCGACTGGCCCCAGCCTTGGTAGCTACGGGGAAACGTTAACACTCAAATATCAAAATCAAAATTTATTTATTTCATGTAGGCCACCTTGTAGCTCTTATGAAAGGTCACAATTCTACCACCGGTTCGGAATGCAGATTCTGCTGAGAAGAGCCGGCAAGAAACTCAGCAGTTGCTTTTCAAAAAAAAAAAAATTTTTTTTTTTACAATTGTTAAAAAAAACTAGGCTATGCACACAATGTTTCCACACAGAAGTTTCAAAAATGCACACCTACCACAACCTAACACATGTTAACATGGGTAGACAAAGCAGACCCATTCCCGTTGGCGGCACCCGTTCACGAGCATGACACATGATCCAGCCATTGCTTCGCTCAACCATATTTGAGGGAACGTAACAACCCGCACCACACGACACCACCACAGAAATGTTTAAGTGAGCATGACATACTTAGGCTACCCATGTTAAGGCATCGTACAAGAAATATGAGAAATCCTCAGTAATAGACCAGAGTTGGGAAGTTAGATTCACTCTTGAGGCTCCTTGAACTGTTGGACCCACTTGTGATTTCTTACCGTTCATGTCGGATTTTCGTCACATCGGAATATGAGTGATGGCATGACTATCTCATGTTTTCATAGTTGGCCACTATTCCTCGTAAGATGAAATAGGCCGTAGTGGCCGAAATTCGGTCGGAAGGACATTATTATTTACTAGATGATACCCGCGACCCTGTTCGCGAGGATTTAGAAATCCAGCGGGAATATTTCTGGGATAAAAGTAGCCTCTGTCACCATCCAAGTGATCAACTACCCCCATGCAAAAAATCACGTCGAGCGACAGAAAGATATTTTCAACTCACCCCTGCATGATGTTCGGGCCCGCCATGGGCATGTTGATGGGCGGGCCGCCCATCTGTCCGTTGTGGCCCTGGATGATGTTCAAGGGCGCGGCCTGCGGCGGCCCCCACTGGCCGGCCGCGGGCGCGTCGCCGGGAGCTCCGCCCATGCCTCCGCCGCCCATGCCGCCGCCGCCAGAACCCAGTTTACCAGACCCGTCACGAGGCTCGGCGCGCTTAATCTCCACCTATTGATAACATCATCATCATCATCTAGCAACCCATCAACACTACTGAGCTCACTACTGAGCGCAGGTCTCTCAGAGAAGGGTTATAGGTCAATCCCCATGTTGAGCCTATTGACCGACTTCACACCTTTGAGAACATTATAGAGAACTCTCAGGCATTTCTCAGGTTTTCACGATAGTTTCCTTTACCATAGAAGCATGTGACTATTAACAAAAAAATACATTGTAAGGTGATATATCGCAAACCTTGTAGACTAGTTTGCCCACGGGAGCAATAAGTATATGCTGGTTTGCTTTTGATGTCCCACAAACATCTGAACGTACCAACAACAGTTGGAGTTGAAGGCACTGCCTGGATGTGGATTATCTCAATGGCACTAATTCAACACAGTCTCTTTCTTTTTTTGTGATAACTTAAACAGCTGAGGGATTGTCTAAAAATTATTGCAACAGTATGAGGTTATATAAATTACAATATTAGCAAAGTAAATAAAATTACCTGTTTCCCATTGAGGTTAATGAAGTGCTCTTGAGTTACCCTCTCTACAGAAATTTCGTCCTCGAAGGATAGGAATCCAAATCCTGCAAAGATGAATCCTCTTAAATAAAAGTACAAAGAAATAAAAGTTCAGAAATTTTGAGCTTAACATAGATATTTGTTGTACATACTATAGTTGCCTAACTATCAAAATAAATCATCTTTATCAAACATACGCTTAGAGAGTTAACTTTAACTCTCATACTTGTGAAATGTGACGTCATAACGTTACTGGCATGTTTTTTAAGTTTAATCGATAATTTAAATTCAATTTATAAAACTTAATTAAGAACGTGGATTTTACGTATTCTGGAGCAATAAGAAGTGATTTATTTTACATCCCTATTTCATTTTACAGGTTAACATACATATAAACGTAGATTGCTAAAATCCTTAATCTTCCTTTTGGATTTATCGTAATTGGGTAAAATTAAAATTGGGAGATAATGTGGTATACTGTTGCAAACTTTGTAGACTAGTTTGCCCATAGGAGCAATAAGTATATGCTGGTTTGCGTTTGATGTCCCACAAACATCTGAACGTACCGACAACAGTTGGAGTTGAAGGCACTGCCTGGATGTGGATTCATATCTCATTGGTGTGAATTCAGTTGTACAACTTTTGTACTGACGCTTCCCTTCTGAGAGGTTAGGACGTGCGATAAAAAAATTTGGGAGCCCCTGCTTTAGCGTGAGCGATCGTAGAAAGAGACGACACGTTTGTAATATATGGCTAGGGCGGCTGGATTGACAGGTCTAAATGTAAAGCTATCCATTATTACATTCTTGTGTGTTCGCAGCTTTTATTTTCCAAGGAAATCGACGTCATGGTTTCTTAAATCAAACTCCTGTATTCCTGAAAGTCCAATTTTCTCCACTAACCCGCTCTCAACCTGTTGTGCAATTTCAAAGATGAAACTATAGCGACATGATAGTGGTTAACCCAGCCTGGAAGATGTTCTAATGAGTACAGAAGAGCACCTGCTATCATACGTTGATGACCCCAATGTAGTTTAGATATTATGTATACTGTAATATTGCAGTTGAATTTTGTTTGACGCTCAAGACTTCTTGCAGTTCTGTGGTAAAACGGTGAAGGAGGCATAAGATAGGTTGTGATCTGGCGTAAAATATGTATATTGTCGGGGATAGTGCAAATCCGCGTAATTTACGCTACGTTTTCATACGTTTGTGATTAAATCAAAACCGCGTAAGTGTCGTAGCGACAAAATTAATCACTTTAAAAGATATCTATTTTTTTTTATCAATACATGAGTTAATACTCTCCGTGTAAAAATTAGCCCAATAGCCGTAGAAATAAAAAAATTATAAAGTTTTAACCTTCCCCTGTAAAACTTGGTCTAGTGTAGATCCATAGTTTTACGTATGGTACATTCGCGATATGTGAATCCCCACAAACCTCTCGACTTCTTCTTCTCCTGGTCGTACATGATGACGACCTCCATGACCTTCCCGTAGCGGCCGAAGAACACGCGCAGGTCGGTCTCCGTGATGTTGGAGGGCAGCCCGCCCAGGAACACCTTGGGGTAGCCGCCGCCGCGCTTCGGCTTCTGCAGCGTCCGCGGGTTGCACGGCTTCGGATCGATTGTCCTACGACAAGAGGCGAGTGAGTCATTATATGCTAGTATTGTCCAGCCCCAGAATGGGGAGAATGACGCAGGGAAGGGAGTTTTTTGACGTAAAAATAACTTATACATTTTTTAAGTCTTGAAATTATTGAAATTACGTTTTTATTTAATTAATATAAGGTACTTTAGACTTAGAACTTTGACTAGCCTTGACTTGCCTTGTTTTGTATGGAGATTAGTTTTTTTACCGCGTAGTAAGTAACTAGATGTAGTGCGATGCTGACCTGATTAAACCAATGCAGGCGACGTCCTCTCAGCCTCTTTCCTTTAACTTAGGGCTTAACAAATAGTTTTCTTAGTTTCCAGTATCATAATGTCCAAAACAGTCCATGGTGGACATTTGATCGATTTTTTTCACTTTTATTTTTTTAACTACTTTTATTACTTTTTTATTTTATTTTAATTAATATGGCCATTCAGCGGGGTAACGCAGCCAGCGTTCTGGGCACTTTTCCTCGTTCCAGTGGTTTAGATGATATTTTCTATATTTAGCTTTTATTTTTGATATTTACGTTTTAGTTTTAATTTAGTATTTAGTTTTATATTATATTAAGTATTATTATTACATATCTTATATATTAGAAAACCAATAAAAATTTCTCATATGTGACAGTTGATATTACTCTTAAATGGTCTATAGTAGAATGAATTTTATTCATACACAATACAAGCTTTTGCCCGCGACGTCGTCCGCGAGAAGTTTTTAAAAATCCTGCAGGAACCCTGTTTTCCTGGGATAAAAGTGGCCTATGTGACTACAGTAGGGCTAACATGCGCGCCACGAGATGATTTTATCTACTCTTTACTCCTGAATTTCTATAGAAATTACGAGTAAACGTGTAGAAAAATTAATTCCTGGCGCGCATATTATCCCCACTTAAATCAACAAACACACTTGCATTTATAACTAATATAAGTGAGGAATAAATTACTTTTCAAGCAATTTAATTCCACGAGTAAGCGATACAATGTCGCGGACCATCGCTAGTTCCGCAACGTAATACAACTTTCCCATTGAGATAAAACTTTCACTGATCTAATCTCTAACTATTAATTAATATCTCGTAAAAAATCTCATAATGGTAATTGTAGCTAACATGATTTTTATTTATTTATTTATTTATCTATCTATCAGAAGCTCCATTTATTTCCGTTGGACAGCAGGTAGCATTGATACTGGGTCTATTTCACTTCCGCCAAGTAAACTTTACCATCGTCAAGTAAAACCGATGATTATAAAGAAGTGTAATATGATCATGATCGTTAGAGAGCAGAAAATAATGTAATATGTATATGGTAACGTTTCCTTTAACTAACAAGCACAGTGCAGCTATACAGCAATGCAATACAATATGGACACAGCCTAGGATGTAAATAGCATACTCTACAGATGTGAAATTTCATACACGATATAAGATTAGCTTTATTTGTACAGAATTGAGTAATATTATAGTACATTTCACAATGCCGCATTCCTTTAGGGTCAGTTCACACCGAGACGCGACGCGACGCGACGATGCACGTACTTTTGTCGATAGCGATATCAATATAGAACCTCTTTAATACACAATAAGGTACAAATTTCAGTAAGAGCACGAAAGCGACCTAGATACGTGTCGAAGTATGGCTCGTTACGCCGCCCTATGGCGCGCTGCGTCGCGATGCGCCTCTTTATGCAGCGCGGTCTCTCGTGCATCTTCAAGCTACTGCGCGTCTCGTCGCGTCGCGTTGCGTTTCGGTGTGAGCTGACCCTTACTCGTTAATTATGCTACTCCAGCATAAAAGGGAAAAATAAAAATGCAAAATTGCAACATTCACATAGGTGAGAAATTCAGACCGGAATTTTCGCTACGCGTTATTGCAATATCTGCTATACATCGCTACTGTTTATTCACCTCTGTTTATTCCTGATAACAGATGCTTATCATCGTCAGTCAATTGAATTTTTCGTTCATCTCAACCCATTTGCTTGCCCACGGCTGGGCAAGTCTTATATTCTCTAATGAGAAAAGTATAGTCTACCACGCTGGCCGTTTTTGGTAGAATAGGCATGATGACCGATTTTGAAAAACTGTTGGATAATATTCGGAAGTAACTACTATTTAGAAAAAATATCTTATTTCAGGAAAAGTGTTTGGTATATAAAATTGCCATTTTAAGTTTTAAAATATACGCTAAAACGCTCGACGGTATCATGGCGTTGTTCGTGACGCCACTTCTGTTTTTGCATAGTATTTTGTCAAAATCTCGCACAAAATAGAAAAATTCATAATTTCATTGATTCTTGGTTACTGTCATCATGCTTATTGGCACATGTTTAAGAATACTTTGGAGAACTCTCATGCTGAGATCTATACAGCGTGCCCTGACTCAGCTCAGACTTAAGATGGACTGTCGCGTTTGTCTTGAGTCTGAGCTGAGTGATACATTCAGACAACCATCACAATTGAGACAATAGCAATGACTGCGCTTACAGAATAGTTTTTACAGAATCATAATGCAGGTTTGTGGCAAACTTTGTAGACTATTTTGCTTATTGAAGCAACTAGTATATGCTGGTTTGCAATTTATATTCCACAAACATCTGAACGCACCTTTAATAATATCATTAAAAGCACTGCCTGGATGTGGATTTATTAGGATATTGTTGTGCATATCTAAAACTAACTAAGGTAAATTGAGAAATCCAAAACCTACAAATTAAAGGTACGAAAATACGCATAATATCATAGTGTTTACAAATTGGTAAAACGGCAGCACGATTGCAGAGAAACTGCATCAATCATTTCTACAATCTCATTTGTGGTGATTGGAAGAATTTGTGGTATGCTTGCTGCGTTAATGAACGACGTGCATATATGTATGTTTTTGATTAATTAAACTATTACTATTGAAATGTTTTACTATATAATAAAGATCTGGAAAACGTTTTCGACCCTCAAATTGAGATTTTGAATAATTTTTGAAGGTCATAATATTTTTATCATACTGGCCGATTGATGTGTGAAATTAGTTTAGAGATTAAGCATAATTAAAAGTTATTTTTAATACAATCACACTAATATTATATAGGAGAAAGTTTGTTTGTATGTGTGTGTATGTTTGTTACTCTTTTATGCCCCACGAATGAACAGCTTTGGCTGAAATTTAGAATGGAGATAGCTCCTGCCTCCTATATATGCTACATTTTATCCTGGAAAATCTTTATCCACACGGACGAAGTCGCCGGTATCATCTAGTAATTAATAGTATGAATAAACAAAAATAATTCAGTATTAATGCGTGTAAATCTGAATAGTGTTTACATTGCAAGCAGATGATCTAATTGGGTCACATTTTACGCAGCGTAAGTGATTATGTTTAAAATTGTGTAAGCGATATTTAAAAAGACCTCTAGTGCTCAGTGGTGCATTGAGTCGCGATTCGCATAAAGCGTGGGGTCAGGTGTTCATATTCCAGTTGCGTCAGTGCCGAATTTAAGTTTTGTGTTGAATAATTATGACACCTGTAGGGCTAACATGCGCGCCACGAGAAAATTTTCTCCACCTATTTTCTCATGAAATCTCATACAAATTCACAAGTAAATGGGTAGACAAAATTTTCTCGTGGTAGTTATGCTAGCCATTCTGATGTACGTTAATCTACCAGTTTGGAGATGCAAATTACGCCGTTGGCTCGCCCATCATCTGTAACTTATAAACTATTTTTCATTGCATTATTATTTTATTTTTTGACCCTTGACTTATGTCAATATGTAATGTTATGTATGTTAGGTACTATGTACTTATGTACATAGTACCTAATTTTGTTGACATTAAATTAATTTATTTTTACTAAGTATTTTTGTATTTTGTGTCATTTTTTTAAATTTGATTAGTGTAACATTTTTGACAGCGTTAATTTATGTAATATTTTTGTGCACTGACCTGCCATCGAGCTGATGCGGGCCGTTCTGCAGCACGACGTTGACCAGCGAGGGCTCCGCGAAGGTGACGAACCCGAAGCCCCTGGAGCGGCCGGACTCGCTGTTCTTCATCACCACGCAGTCGATCACGTCGCCGTAGCGCGAGAAGTAGCGCTGCAGGTTCTCTTGCGACGTCTCCCATGATAAACCACCGACAAACAGTTTTCTGTAAAACCATCCATTACATTATTACAGTGCCACCGACTTATCTGACAAAATATCAGACTCAAAGCTCAGGATGGTACGGACACGTAGGTAATGCGTAGGCCCGACGATTACGCGGTGAAAAAGTACCTATCCATGGCTGCAAGAAAGAGGGGTAGGGGAAGACTTCAGTAGGGGAGTACCTGGATGACAAATGTCCAAAGGAACATGAAACGCCTTGGCCGCAATGACGAAGATGCGAACACGCGATCTACATGGCGACGCATGATAAGGAAAGCCGACCCGCGTAACGGGATAAGGCGAGGACAAAGAAGAGTGCCACCAACTTATCTATTCAAGTGGACAAAATTGGAACTAAGGCAGCTATTTTAAAATATCGTTCCACTCAATTCCGCTAAGTGTTCATGGTCTTTGTTGCTGTCAGTTCTTTCTAGTGTAAGTGCGAGTACTATTTTAGGAAGATGCACTACCGATTTCCTTGTAAATTTTTTAAGTAGCGATACCCAAACTCTCCACTAGAGACTCCATAAACTACACAGATAAGTTGGTGGATCGGTATTAGCGTGAAGTTGATTTAAAAAATCTCATGGGACACCTGTGTTTTTCCGTAAAAAAGGGAGCCTATATCTCTCTCCAAGTCCTCAACTATGTCCGTGCAAAAAATCACGTTAATCCTTTGATTGAATGACACACGAACATACAAACAGTGTAGCATTTATAATACATATTAGTAAGGATACTCGTTAATGCAGTCTTCAAAAGCAATGTGATCTACCTGTTGCCAAACAAAGCAGAAGAAAGAGACAGTGGCAGCCGCTGAATACAAGTTGTACAAGATTGTTTGGTGTGGCGATCTTTGCGAGACTTTTATCTAGTAGTAGACGTCCATTGGTTGAGATTTTAAACTACACGACTAGCTCGCGCGCTTTTGATCACTTTGAAAATTAAGTTTTTAAAAAATCCTCTGGAAATACGAATTTTCCGGGAACAACGTACCTCGTGTCACAATTCGTCAAAATCTGAACGGTTAGGCCGTGATTAAACTAACGTATAATTATTATTGTCTCTTTCTTTACACAGGAACCATAAAACATAATTCTCGGAAAGTAGCCTAGATCATCATGTAGGTATAACCGTCTACCTGCATGTGAAAGTTCCGTCAAAATCGATTTAGCCGTTCGGAACCTAGACGAAAAGACCAGTTTCCAAATAACAAATAGACAATTCAATTATATTTTAGATTACAAATCAACTCTTTGATTATAATAAAAAAAATTGTGCTACTTTGTTAATTAACCGACTTCCAAAAAAGGAGGAGGTTTTCAATTCGCGGGAATCTTTTTTTTTTTGTACGTTTCCTGATTACTCGACGACGCCTGGACCGATATGGAAAATTCTTTTTTGTTTGAGAAGGTATACTGCCCAGGTGTGGTCCCATTGTCATCAGGTCAGGATCTGATGGGATCCTGGGAAATCGGGGGAACTCTTCAAATTTTATAAGCACAATTGATATACTTTGTAGTGGCGTTTGAAGTCGTTTTTTTAAAAATAATTTTTACGTTTATAATATTTTATTAAAAATATTGTCATCATAAAATGTGCACATGCCCAATTAAATTTATTACAAAAACAGGTAAAAACAAGACAAAACGATACCTAAATTGGTTAACAATTTTTATTCAAGTGACCTACATACCCATTTAGTTGGTGCCATTATCACAATATAATAGTGTCCCACAGTTAGGTATGTAAGGGCCAAGATAAGCTTGTCTTTAAGTTGCTTAGTACAAATTTAGTATTAATTTAATTTTGTAATAATCTTGAAAACCTCTATATTTGACTTATATCGATTCTGAGTCCACAATTTCTTGTTATAATTTTTAAACAATATTTCAAAAAAGAAAAGTCCATTATACAAATTTTACTGCACACGTACGTTGAAGTCGGGCCGACTTAAATAGCAACGACGAAATCGATGTGCGACGCTAGCCAGACTTCAACAACGATGAACAAATTTTTATTTTTAACCGACTTCCAAGGAGGAGGTTATCAATTCGGCCGGTATCTTTTTTTTTTCTATGTATGTCCACCGATCAGGGTGGGGTTGGGGTGCTAAGATGTTGTTCTGAAAATTTATGATGATGTATTCCAACGACCAACCTTACTCTGCTTTTTGTTTTTTTTTTGTCAAATGAATTGTTTATTTATAGAACCACTAATTTTAAAAACATGAAATTTTTTCAATAAGATGATTAATAACTTTGCCAACCGTAATTTGTTTATTATCAAAGGATAGGACACCATAAATAAGACTTAGCAAGTTGACTGATTATAATAATTGTAATAAAATATTCATAGTATTATCTCAAAACCAATATTTACTAACCGTCTTTAGTAAAACCTAATTTGTACCAAATTCTGATGGTAAAAGTTTGGAAAAATATCTCATTTTATAAAACTCCTTACATTTACCAACTCATGTTGGTAAATCTTAGGAGGACTTAGGAGTAAAACCTAGGATTTAACAATATATGGGCTTTTACAGTAACATATACTTAGTTGGTGCAGCGAAAAAAGTTTTGCCTTCATTTCTAACATTTCCAGCAGAAGAACACGAGAAAGTAATATTCCTCTATCGCCTCTAACTACTGTTTTTCAGCCCATGACTAGGCTGATAGACTATTTAAGCTTTTTTAGTTTTTATTCTTGAGACTAATACTCGCCCAATAGAGGACTGTATTAAATGCAAGTATAGTATAACATATTATATTCATTCAACCTATCAGATAACTTATGTCGAATTCAATAAGCCTGTAGTCAAATTTCATTTTCAGTATTGAATACATATCAGATTACTTATGTTGAATTCAATAAGCCTGTAGGCAAATTTCATTTTCAGTATTGAGTACAGCTATCTGAAATAGTTTCATATTCATACTATTCTATTTTATCTTCCTTGGTAATGTTATTTCAAAGTCCGTCTATACATAAATAAAAATCATTTGATGTTCATTAATTTAGCTAAAACTCAATTAAACGGCTTTACCATTTTGAATACATTTTTTTTGTTTTGTTTGTACAAAAAAAAAATAGAACAGCTGTTAAATCGAAAAATTCAAAACTGATAATTTAGTATTGATTGATAATATTGTTTTAGAAATTATAGTGTATGTATGTAGTAAGTTGTAGTCTACTAGGCAAACTATAGAATAATAATAGCATACACAATAACAAACTATTAGTTAAATTATATTATTATTAAATTTATTAAATTAAGAAATAAGACAATTTGATTTAAATAATTTTCTTTTGCTTTACATTCCTTTGAGCTAAATGCTACATTTTGATATCTTTACAAAGACCTAGAACTTGCAAAGGTGAAAGTGACATTCACTTTGTTGAAAAAACTGTGATTGGTCCTATTTATTGCATAAAAAAAAATTGGTTACTTAGGTTTAATTCCATTAAAAGTAACAATTTTGTGAAAACTTATTTTCAGGTTCAGAATTATTAATCTCAAACTAGTTAATAAAACAGAAAAGTATTAAGTTTTGGTGTCACGATTGCGGAAAATGACAAATATCGGGGGGTGCCGACGCGTCATTGATAAAGCGTGTTACAATTCAAGACAAACACCTTGAGGGAAGCATGAAAACATTGGAGTATGCGAATTTAGAGAGAAATGCGGCACGACCATCGGCAAAGTAACAGTATGTAAATGAATCAGCATGTTTTAGCACATTCGCTAACGAGATTGAGCTACGCGGCAATTCCAGCGCCGTCCCATTAACCTCATTACCGGATTCAAAAATCGTAATTACACCAAGTGACACGAAATAAGACCATGTCACCACCAATACCCTGATACATAATGCTGATAAGAAAAAGCCACATTAGTCACACAAAAAGGTTAATTTATGAATTGCGACGTTTCCGCATACCTGATTTTTAAGACCGATTATATAAACAACTGTATGCAAATATACGCGGATTTTCACTATGAATCGCTGAAATATGGCAATCGGTACAATGGGAAAGTAAAGCTGCCATGATCGGTACACGCAAGTCGCACGGCAAGGCTTGGGGTCGGTGGCCGCTCGCCGGTAAAAGGCTAATTAGGTGTACGTGAACTGTTACCATATCGATCATTGAAAACTAACAGATGATCATCCAAACACTGCAAAAACACATCACATACGGATTGTAGAACGACGCTAAACGCCGCCTCGAGGGCCTCGCTGGCTAATCGTGAAACGCGACACACCAAGCGAACATGCAGTTTGACCTATTATAGCTGGCACGCTCAGGGCAGCCCTGATGTTTACCAATATTACTTTAAAATGCGCTTACCCCTTCTCGTCATCGTCCATGTCTGGATTCATACGCATAACTTATTACTAATTAAAAATAATGGTTGGCACCGGTAAGACACCCAAACCACACAAGCACAGACCCACACGAATGATTATGGCGGACCAACCACATCCGCTTTCTCAAAAAAGTTATGGAAGAAGGAAGTAGTCAAGCTAGAATCTTTAATTATTTATGTCACAAAACCTGCATGATTTATTTCAATTATCCAATTAGAAATTTTCAAATGAATAATTATTACTTTGAAATAAACTAATTCAACTTAAAAACGTTTATTTAAATATTAAGTATGTAAACGTTACAAAGCTTATATTTTTTATCGCAAGATGGCAACTTGTCTAATGTTGCCAATTCTTAACCAGTCATATTATTTCAATTACAGAATCAAAAAGCTAGAATCCAGAGCAAAGCTAAAAATTCTAACTTGTTGAACAAACCATGGAATTAGAAAGTACCTAATTCTTAGGTATAACTGCAAAGTGCACTCTTACTATTATTATAGGTAGATACCTTAAGGGAGAGGGCAGACTGGCTAGTTTTAACAGCAGCTATTTTGTGGCTTTTAATGCTAACGTGGGCAAACAAACGTAGAAATCAGCGACCGTAAATGGCACAAACTAGCGTTCAAAAATCGTGAAAACGCCTTTAAAAGTAGCCAGTCTGCCTTCTCTCTAATACTATATTGTTTTGTGTATCGTAAGCCACAACAATTCACAAAAGAATGACCAAGTGATAATCTAAGGACCAAGTTTACTCAATGATGTGGACTTTACTTGATAGACTGGATTATGGATTATCACTTTGTTTGTAAACCCAGTGGTTCCTTTTTTTATACATATAATTAAGCTGGGTGTAAACCTAAATCTTTTGATTTTTGAAGGAAATGAAGGACATTAACACTGAGTAGTAAAAATTACTCCATTTATGTAGACTATACAATAGGACAGAAGCAGGACAGAAGACCTACTCTTACGTAACGAAGACGTAGGCTTTGCGTGGTCAATAAACTCGATTTTATTAATAAAACAATAGGTACATGAATCGGTCTGTGCATCATATAATATCCGATTCTAAATAGAACAATCAGATTCTACCTTGTTATTATACGTAAGTTGTTTTTTAGTCGAATCTCAATGATATGGTTTACAATGGACTTAGTTTAAAGTTGACAGTTATAGTGATACGGCATGGTCAAAATATTTATGTAGTCGATAGTAAAATTATTTTTGAGTGTCGAGAGAGTTAAGTAGAAAGTAGTATGCAACTAGTACCTACCTACTTATGTAATTTACTGGGTAGCTGGATAACCTAATAAAAGCGCAGCAAATAATCAGGCTTACGTTTCACTGAGTGAACAGTGTTTAAATGTTAGATTTCAACGAACACTATTTATATTAAAAGCTTGTCTGCATAATACGAACCTAATTATATTCATTTACGTTGTCCCAGACTACCTATTCTTGTGGTCACCCGAAGAAAACGACATCGGCTCGGCTCATTTTTAAATTGGTACTAGCGGACGCCCGCGACTTCGTCCGCGTTCTTAAATTGTTGAAATTTTTCCTGATTTTTTTTTGCTATAAACCTCACGGAGCCCGAGACCTTTCCAACGAATGCAAAACCGTGGATATCGGTTCGTGCGTTCTGGAGTTATAGCGTCAGGAAGGAAAACCCGACTTATTTTTATATAATAGATATTTAAAAGCTATTTTATTGAGTTCAGTTTTGGCTGTCGTTAATTTGGGAGTAGGCCATAGATAGTACCAATAAAGTAAGAATAAATAATTAAATTTATCTTATCTAATTGTTAGATAAACACTTTGCTGTATGATAACGATGAATTTATGGATTTTTCAACATAAACAGAACGGTTTGAAATACGATTTCAAACGTTGTTTTTAATCAAAAAACGTATTTATTTTTAAAAATGGTGTGGGATACGTGTAACATTGTTTTGCACGGCGGTTTTAACGGATTTTACTTAACAAATGATATTATCACAGGATCAGTGGTTTTAGAATTTAAGCAAGAGCGTAAAGTAGAACGTAAGTCTTCTAACTTATGTTCAAGCATGGGCTTTCACTAGCAATTTTTTTTTAATAATATACGAAACCCTAATTAATTAAATATTTCCAGAAATTTATTTAAGAGTTATCGGAATAAGTAAAGCAACGTGGTCCAGATCCTCACCTACATTGCCATATATAAAAATATATTCAGAAACAAAAAGGGTCCTTGATATTACTATTGATATTTTTAAAGAATTACAAGGTAAATTTAGGTGCTTAGTAAATTTTCTCTTGAAATTTCTTTTTTAAGTTCTCTTGAAAAAAATTTTCTGTGTGATGCATTTTAATTCTGAAATTTTAGGTAAAACTGCTAAACCAGGTGTTATGAGTTGCCAGTTTCATTTCATGCTACAATCTGATTTACCGCCTACCTTCAAAGATTCTATTGCAAAAGTATACTATCGAATTGTTATGCAAAGTAAAAATGCCTGTAAAATTAAGAGGAAACAATATTTTCCTTTTACTGTAATGAATTATCTTAATATAAATCATATCACAGAATTTAAGGTAAAGTAGTATTACTTTTATTGGTTTAAATGAAAATCGTGTAGATATTATGTTTATTAATGATGATTTATTATTTTGGGTATTGCCTTTCAGATACCGATGGTTTATGTGTTAGAAAAAACATTCGGAAGTGATACAGAATTTTCATTAACTTTTAAAACTTATAGAGGATTTGCATCTTCACAGCAAATACCATTTGAAGCTATAATAACTAATGAAAAAAGAGTATCCGTAAAAAAAATTAGCGTTGCCTTAATCCAAGTAAGTTGACAGAATATTGTGGTACCTAGCCTTTCATGTAAGCATGTCGTAAATGAACATAAAATATTTTTTTTGCAGAAAATAGAATATAACGTGAATTCTGGGTATTACAATACCGAAAAGATTATTTGTAAGACGCATTATAGCGAAATATTGAACGTTGCAAAACAAACTTGTAGGTTTTGTATGGACATTCCTCAAGTTATATCTTCAACGATCAATCAAAGTGAGCCCATGATTGATATTTCATATTCATTGCAGGTATGTATCTACTATCTAGTAGCTTATTATATTTTATGTTATTATAGAATTAAAATAGGTATTAGCCAAGCTGAATTGAAAGGAGGATGGGCAATTTGGGTCCCTAGTCCAATAGCAATCTATGTAGTGTCGATGAATAGGTCTTAACACAAGGAAAAATATTTATTAAGGTGACTTGTCTCAAATCGTTGTACTTTTTCCGTGAGACCGCAGGAAACTTCCCCCTATCCAAATCTATATTTTAGGTGAAATCATGTCGAAAATAAAACTACATTAAGTATTTTAAGTTTTTAACCTTCAATTACCAATTTGTTATCTTCTTATCAAAAACAACCTAATAGAAAACAGTATCAATAATATTCATCAATATTATTGCACGTGTCTCACAGGACGACGTACAGTTGGCACTTGTGCACATGTCGTATCTATCGTGTGGTACCTAGGATACGGCAGACATGAAGGGTTTACTGCCCCTGCATGGTCACTAAATGACATGATTATAGACAGTAATATATTTTAGTGTTAATAATAAAGAATACTTATAATCAAAAATAAATGACATTGAGTTAAAATATGTTTTCTTTACAATCAGCAATAGTATCCCATGCCCATATCATAATATATATTTATATACGTATTTATTATTAGGTAATTATTTTTTTTTTGATTCAAAATAATGTTTTTGGTTTATTTTCTCTGCAATAGTGATATTATATTAGGTCTACATGTTATTTTTAATGACAAAAATCAACTGACTTATAGTATATATTATAAATATTAAACACCACATAACTCGGTTGGTACAGCGATTGGAGACAAGCGACCTGGTAATAATTGCTCTTTATAAAAAGACCTTTCCAATGATACATAAATGATGTCTATTGGAGCGGGACCCAACTTCCATACATTTTTGCCCATCCTCCTTTAATGAAAATATCTTATCTAGTCTTAAGTACAATGGAGAATGTTACTAAGTAGGTAAGTATGCAAAAAACCTCGCCAGCGCTTATTTTAAAATTCCATATCTCGGAAACTACTAGACGTATCGAAATAATACTTTCACATGTATTTTTTATTAAAAAAAAAAATAATAAGAAGAGCTAAAAGTCAAAATTAGTGAAAATTCTCCATTATCTATAATTGATTAGGGTCAGACACTGTTGCCTAAGATAAGTTCAGAGCACCGATGCCTATATAGGCATCGGTGCTCTCTCCTTACATTACATATTTTTATGTGCTAATAATACAATAATATCTCTTGTTTCTACTATACTATATGAATTTGACTAGTATTCTCATCTCTCCTCCAAATAAGCAGAAAACTTTTAGATACGACAACGATTGTGCAACTGGTGTAGATGAAACCGTCGCTCTTTCAGTTTTCAGTCCGCACCTTTAACCGTTAGGATGTAAATATTAATAATTGTATTGTAAGAGTTAATATTAATACTTAGTGGTTTGTTGTTTGAATTTTCAGGTAAAGGTAAGCTTTCAATTTCATCTACCTCTTTACTCCGATATACCAGTAACAGTTGCATCGAGTCCAGTCACACATGGTATATTTTATAAATAAAACTAAGTAATGCCTGCGACTGTGTCCTCATAAAATTATGCTATTTTAAAACCCCGTGGGATCTATTTTGTATTTTAGGATATTAAAATGCTTTTCAAAATATATTATTACATTTATTTTATTATTATTATTATTTTCTATTTATTATTATTTCTAAAGCACTGACAGATATTTTAATTTTTTTATTTGTTTGTATAGGTACCAAGAACTTTTGTTTAGTATTTAAAAATATTAAAAGTAATTATCACATATGTACAAAAATAAAGCAATTCTTACATAGGTACTTAATAAGTGCTTAATAAGTTTAATTTTTTTATTTATCCCTCATTTAGTTACTTAGCGGACTCATGGTCACAGATCACTATCTCATGGTCACTTCTCTAAGCGTGGTCACCCTCTTTTTATACATATAATTAATTTGTGGTTGTCACGCGAAAATGGTCTATGGCATCTTTGAGAACTTTTTGAGAATGACAGTTGGTAGATTGTGGAAAAGCTGCATCAATCATCGTTATAATGATCGGCTGATCGGGTAAAGGCATTCTTGCTTTTCCCTATAAAAATATTTGTATAATGTTCTTGCTGCAATTTTATAGATAACTTAGACTGCAACAATTCTTTTTGATTAATAGCGATCTGATAGCGATAGTGTCGGCCAATCGGCCGTAGGTTTTCAAAATTAGCTAAAGTAAAACGATCGCAATCAACTGTGATTAGCAGATTTGATATTAGCTTAATGCATTGTTGCAGCCAGAGTAGGTACCTACTATAAATTAAGTCAATAATCACAAAAAATGTAGCCATGATTGTTGCAGCTTGAACGCAATTGACCAGCAGAAGTGATTGCGATCGTTACGCTGTAGCAATCATTTTGTGGACAATCCCGCCGCTGCTGCTAATGTCACTGTCACATATTTTGAATTCATAAAAATTTATTCGAATTTGTGGTTTTTCATTTTCTTGTAACTTTTTCCTACGATTGAAGTTGATTGGTATCGAATAAAATTTTATGTGTGTTTATATATTGTATTTATTTTTCACCCCAAGGGTCATTTCAAGTTTTTTGTTTAGTGATTTGCGGATATGTGGACCTTTATAATGCAAAGTAAAAATTGTATTTGTAAATATTAGGTTATGTTGTATCCTCTATCCTTTGGCCGTCAAGGGTAAGTACTAATTTAGTCCTTCACTTCAACGTTTTATTTGTGATGTAACTATCGAGATATCTTAATGTTATATCGGCCTTTCTTCGTTTTTAACTAGAAAACCTCAGCCGAGTTTTATAAAGCCGGTAGAAATATATCAATAGCAACGTTCCGGTTACTAGGTAGGCACCCGGTTTCTACGTTGCAGTGAAATTTAAGGTGTTTTATCCATTTATTTTCCAAAAAGATATTGAGAGCTCAGGCTTCAGATGTGATTTGGATGTGATGACAATATAATTGTAGTTAATTGTATGTAAACATTTTTTGATCTGTTATCATCAGCTGATAAATAATCAGTTACCCATTTACTACAGATTTCAAATCTATACACCATGTAATCATATGTTATAGCTTAAAAATTGGGCTAAGGTGTTTTTGTTAATAATATCATCTAATAGATTTGATACACTTTCTAAATTTATTGATTTGAGATTTGTAGCTTTGGTGTTAGTATTACACCACAGCATGGTCCACCAATGCTGTAAATTTGTGAAACTCATAATAATATTATTTGCTAGAGTTAGTAGTACTCACTATTGGTCACAATATGACATGAATAAATTATTTAGTGGATAAAAATCTTTTTACAGTAGGTAAGCCATAATGGATCCAAACATCTATGCTTTAGTGCTAGATACCCTGAATAGAGCTACTAGTCAAGATGCTGAGGTACTGAAACCAGCTGAGAAAAAGCTTCAAGAATGGGAGATTGAACCTGGATTTTATTCAGTTTTACTGGTAGGTACCAGGGAGTTTGCCCTAATGTGAATATGTGTATAAACTGAAAGAGTAAAGATTATCTATATCTATACAAATAAATAAAATTGAAGTGTCTGTTTGTAATATCTAAATAACAACTCTTTGTGAATCTTTTTTTAATCCATAAAATTTTTGCAAGACGCTCCCATAAAAACTTCGGATTCCAACTCCTCAGTTCTGATGCTGCAAGGGTCTGCCCCCTTAAACTGTGGAGATTTAGGAACTGTCGATTATGAATAGTTGTTGTAGGTACCAAATAAAACTACATTGTTGAAGTCATATATGAGCAAAATGCGAATCGATGTGTAGAGATACAATTTCAGCAGCCTAATTGGCCTTTAATAACCCTAAGAAATCCTATTAAAGATTTGCTAAAAGTGAATAAAATAATTATTTCTGAAAATTACCTTGAAACTTCTCAAAAATAATAACACTGAAAAAAATTTCTTTATTTTGGTTTGGTTACTTACTGGATATCCTTTCCCTCGCACGTCACCTCTACCATCTCTGTTTTACATTCGTAACAGTTTGTTCAATTTTGGCCCAAGCTTGAAATCTTCAGCTTCGGCCAAAAACTTTGGCCCATTTTGGCCCAAGGTGTTCAAAGGTAAAGCTGCAGCGGATGATTCAGTTGGACACTAGTTGGAAGATCGCAATTCTGACCACTAGGCTATCACAGCTTGCCTAATATTCTTAAAAAAAAAAAAACTCAAATGTGCACATCTTTATTGAGAGTTGCTTTGTAGAATGTGCTGTCGAACCACTCCATCGACGTGAACGTGCGATGGCTGGCGGTGATGTGCTTCAAGAACGGCGTGGACCGCTACTGGCGCCGCAACGCGCCCAACGCGATCACGGACGACGAGAAGCAAAAGCTGCGGCAGGGCTTGCTCACCGCGCTGGTGCTGAGCGAGCCGGTGGCGCAGATTGCGACTCAGCAGGCCGTGTTGATTGCTAAGATCGCCAGGTAATTATCCTATATACATATGTATATCCTTCATCATCATTGTAAGCATCATTATCATAAGTAGCCACTGAGCTCTATAATTAATCTGTGATTAACACTGGTATAGGAGGGAATTATTATTTGTAAGGTATTAACTTGGAGATTGGCTAGTGGAGGTCCATGCAGGAGACTTATGTCCAGAAGTAGATGTGTATAAGTTGACAAAGAAGAAGAAGAAGAAGGTATTAATTTTGTTGACAAATAAAGTTACCATAAGTAGGTAGGAAAAAATATAATGTCAAGTGTCAATTTAAAATACTTATAATTACCTATATTTTGCAGTAAATTCTTGTTATTTCTATTGTTTGTTAAATGTAAGTGTACTAATAAGTAAATAAATAAATATCTATCTCTCTATATCTAAAAAAAAAAAATCTTGCTATGTATAGAATGTGTTTCATAGTTTATCTCAGGTATTCCACCCACAGGTTCGACTGCCCCACAAGCTGGCCCAGCCTGCTTCCAGATCTCATCAGTGCTATGAAGGCGCCTCAACCTCTAATGCAGCACAGGTCTCTACTGATATTCCATCACGTTGTGAAGGCGCTGGCATCTAAACGACTGCTTGCTGATCGGAAAACATTCCAAGTAACTTCAATTCCAAATTCAAATTTAATTATTTCATGTAGGGTGTTAGGATAAAGTCAAAATTCTACCGCCAGTTCGGGAAACTGATTCTGCTTTACGACCCGGTGAGCCAACAAGAAACTCAGCAGTTGCCCATTTCAAAAGATATACTTAAAAAAAAAAACAGTAGGTATATGAATTAATGTAAATGAATAAAAAATTAATGCATGCAATTAATTTGTTTAACTACAAGTTATTATATTATTAAAGATGAATAAAAGCTTTTTATTTTTATTTTATTTTAATTTATTGTAGGTGAGAATTCTGTTTCACTAACACATTTTAATTAGATTTTGTATGTCACGTACATTCATCCATTAAAAGTAAGGTTTTACTATTGAAATGAATTGAATTTCTCCTAATTGTTATAAATTATTACGAGTGCATACCAATGTAATTATTTTAGTTAGGATTGGTCGCGAGGCCACTCCACGATGCCACCACTGCGGTGAGGATCGGGACACCGCACAACATACGCTCGAAGAGTGTCCGGCTTGGGCTCCTGAACGTTGTGCCCTGGTCAGCCATGTGGGAAACGACCTTTCCCCACCAGCTGTGATAGCGGCTATGCTGGCTAAGGACGAAACTTGGAAGACAGTGGTCTCATTCTGTGAAACTGTAATGGTGAAGAAAGAGGCCGCTGAGCGGGCTCGAGAACGAGCCGATCCTGCTCGGAGAGGTAGACGCCGGGGCGGTGATGACCACCACCCCAATGTGTCGGTCCAATAGTCCAGTCTGTAGGGACCTTGGGGTCATAAGCGGCTGGTATTGGGGCTCCAGTCGTTCATTTGTCCATCCTGCACATGACCCTGGGAAGCTGTATCCTTAGAGACGAGCCCAATGGGCGTCGCGCCTGGAAGGCTCCGGTTGTGTTCTTAGGAGATCTCGGAGCCTTCCATTATGCGCTGAGGGTGGCTGTAGAGGGGGTTTTAGTGGGTAAAATCCCCACATAACCCGGGACCCTACCCCACGTTTCGGGTATCTTTAGAGAAGATTTCCCCCTCGTTAAAAAAAAAAAAAAAGGATTGGAAGCTTGGCAAAAAACACTAACAACGTCTGGCACGTTAATTTAAAAAGTGACGTCGTTAGTGTTTTTGCCGAATTTGAAATGACGTTCCTCCGAAAAGACCAAGAAGGCTGGTAGATAGATTCTACCCATGACAGCTTCAACTTGACGTCTCGCAACACCGCAGTCCTGGTGTGACTACGGTTCATGCAGTTGGATCGAAATATCGACAATCCCAAATAAAATAATTACCGTGGTACATACTCGTAATATTTTATAACAATTATGTCATTAAACCATGAATCAAGTCTTTAGTTGAATTTCTCCTGTTTGAAGGAACTAACCAACTCAATATACTCATTTGTACTGAACTTGTGGCATGAGAACACAGAACTGTTCCTACGTCACATACAAGAGGGCGCCACCACGGAAATGATCACGGAACATTTGGAGAAAGCGTTACTGTGCTTACGGATTCTGAGGAAATTAACTGTGTTCGGGTTTAAGAAACCCTATGAATGTCAAGATGCGGTTGCCTTCCTGAATGTGGTGTTCGACAGAGCTAAGACCAGTTTGGAGTGCAGTAAGTACCTACTTTTGTAGATAAATTAATTGAAAAATATTATATTATTTTTTTTATTTTACAAAATAAATGTTAACTAGTTGATGCCCGCACTTTTACAACGCATAGAGATTGGTTTTTAAAATCCTTCGGGAACCTTTGTTTTTCCGGGGTAAAAAGTAGCCTATGTCACTCTCCAGGTCCTCAACTACACAGATACAAAAAATCACGTCTATCTGTTGCTCCGTTGTTGTGTGATAGAAGGACAAACTAACAAACAAACACACTTTCGAATTTATAATATTTGGATTTATAATAAGATAGTAAGATAAAATATAACATGTAAAAGTCCATGTAAAAGTGTATATCCATGTAAGAGTCGCTTTGACCCCCTCTAAATCTTTCCAACAAGTAATTTTTTTTTTTTCATTTTTGAAAAAGAATATTGGACAAGTTGTACCTACTTGACTTATGTTTTGTAGTCATTGTCTAGTTAAAAAAAAATTATCTTTACAGGAAAGCTTCTAAAAGGACGCGGTATATACCCGCTAGAGCTGTGCGAGAAATTCATAATACACCTCACAAAAGTGGCACTAGGCGTTCTGAGTTTCCACCCGTTCTCCTACGTGCCTCTAATACGACAGTCCCTGGAGTTTACGCTGTACTACTGCTTCACTGAGCAAGGCATGCTGCTTACATACGAGAGGTTCACCATACAGTGCCTCAATATTTTGAAGGGGATACTGCAGTGCGCTGAATTTAAGCTGCCTAAGGGAACCGATCAGGTTAAGGAACCTTGTGAGTATTTCTTTTTTTTTTTAGGGATAGAGGGTAGTTTTTGATTAAAAGATCGCTTTAGAAACCTATAATTACTGAAAAAATCATTTGGTAATAAAATCGATAAACATTGAAAAGAATCTAATTTTTTAGGGATAGAGGATAGTTTTTGATTAAAAGATGGCTTTAGAAACCTAATTGCTGAAAAAATCATTTGGTAATACAATCGATTTCTTGGTATAGTACGTTTATCTCACGAAGTTACGGGCGCTTTACTTGTGGCTACGTCGTGGACATGCACATTGCGTAAGTGTGCGTGCCTGCCACACTTATACAGATACTACATACACACAACCATAAGCCACATGCCCTCGTCAATTAAAAGAATTATAATACAAGTGTACGAAGTAGCTTATTACAAACGAGTTGACCTTTGTAAGCCCGAACCGTAAAATTAACTTGCAGAGAAAAATGCACTTTCAGTGGTAGTAAGTAAATATATCTACTTACTACCTTTGAAAGAGCATTATTCGACCAAGTACGTCAATATTTTATGTCATTCATTTAGGTACTAATTTTATGTTATAATTTTCTGACTCGTAAGTTAATTTATTCAATAATGCTGCGTACACATGTAAGGGGTTGTTACCTTGTTGTTGGTTCTTGATAAGCTGTATGTATTTATATTTTGTGCACTTTTGAGTTTCAACCTGTTTTGTGTGCCTCTTTAATAAATAAATAAATAAATATAGTATTTTGAAAAGAAATATTGTTAACAGTGACACTCCAAGCGCACCAGATGAAGTCAGAAGTGCTAGCTCAGGACACAGTGTGTCACATGTGCAGACACCTAGTGACGCATTACTTCCTGTTGAGTTCCGACGACTTGACGCTTTGGGACGCCGAACCTGAGAGTTTTGCGACCGACGAGGCTGGGGAATCCTGGAAATACAGCTTGCGGGTATGTTTTTCTCACTATCTATATCCACTAGTTCAATTGGTTATTTTACTGTAGCCTTAATAATAATCGAAAATGTAATATGTAAGAATAACATTTGTAAAAACAGAAACTATAAAAAAAAATATATATATATCCGTCAAAAAAACAGTACAACAGTCAGTCAGTAAAACAGTACATCTCTTTCTAAAACGATATTTTGTATGGACAGTGTATGGAATTACTGAATTTGTGACGCCGCATGTCAGTAAAGCTCTCTCTGTCTAACAGGATACTTTAAAGATCTATATTTTCGAGAATAGTTAAGATATTAAAAAAAACAAAAATGACATTATACGAGTATTTTAATATTAAACAAACTTTATTTTAAGTATATAAAAAGACAAAATGAGAAGCTTTTTATTGTTTTCCTAAAATTACTCCTCAATTGTAAAAACTATAACACATCTTTGTTCCCCAGCCGTGCACCGAAGCAGTGTTCATGGAGCTGTTCCACGAGTTCCGCGCGGTGCTGGCCCCGGAGCTGGTCCGCTTGCTGGCCTCGCTGCAGGAGCGGCAAGTGTCGCCGGACGACTTGCCCGCCATTTTGAAGAAGGATGCCATTTACAACGCCGTCGGACTCGCCGCCTTTGACTTGTATGACGATGTGAGTATCCCTGCACAGGCCATGGGGAACTTTGATCTAAACTTTGTCTTTCAATCACGCAGCTACGAAGCATTAAGAATTAGAGAATTAGGAGAGTGTCATAGGCTACCTTGGCTTTTATCCCGGATAGACTGGGGGTTCCCGCGGGGTTTTTAAATCGTGTCCGTGTTTGTGTCCTTCGAATTTTTTTAAATGAATTAAATTTGTGTATGTTATTTTTTGTAGGTTGACTTTGACGAATGGTTTACGAATGTCTTGAGCCAAGAGATAAAAGTAAAGGATAATAACTACAGAATTATAAGAAGAAGAGTTTGTCAACTTATTGGTGAGTATATGATGTTCATCATCATAAACAAGCAATCCGGTAATGTCTCACTACTGAGCGGAGGTCTCCTCTCAAAGAAGGGTTATAGGCCATAGTTCACCACGCTGACCCAATGCGAATTGGCAGACTTCACACACCCTTGAGAACACTATGGAGAACTCTCGGGCGTCCAGGATTCCTCACGATGTTTTCCTTCACCGTTGGAGCATTTGATATTTCATTGCTTAAACACCCATAACTCCGAAAAGTCAGAGGCGTAATGATGTTATGTGTTTCAAAGTTGGGTACACTTTAAATGTCAACTAAGTGCATAGTAATGGTGATAAATAATAATTAATTATTAGCTCTTTCAAAATTAATATTGTATGTGTTTCAAATGCGTTTGATACATTACAGGCCAGTGGAGTTGCGTAAAGGCATCACAGTCCATAAGACCGGCAATGTACTCGTGCCTATTGGAACCTCTCACGCGATCGGGCGAAGACCCCGCAGTGAAGTTGGCCGCGGCAGAAGCGTTGAGGAGCGCAATGGACGATTTTAGCTTCGACGTTGAACAGTTCGAGCCGTTTGTTCCGCACGCGCTCTCTGCATTGTATGATCTCCTGGTACGTTTGATATCTTTTTGAATAATGACGTCATATTTGGTTTGATCTGAGACACAGTGGTTACTTAGAAGATTTCTAAGTTCGGGATAGACAGTTTGGAAAAATAATACTGTGTCAGGTTCGGTCTTCAATACAACGGATAATAACTCGTTTTCCTTGGATACGAAAACGACACTTTGTGTCATTGTCCATTATTTCGCTTACACTAGACATTTTCTCTTTACGCTTGTAGCTATAGGGCTTTTAATATTTATTGAATTTAACTAAATAAGTTTTTTATATCGTATCATTTGTAATATCAGTGATAATTACAGGTGGAATGTTCTGAATGCGAGACCAAGATGCACGTACTACACGTGGTGTCGTACGTGACGGATCGCTGCAAGTGGGTAGTGGCGCGGGGCGGGGGCGAGGGGGCGAGCGCGCTGTTCGCCGCGCTCCCCGCGCTCGCGCTGCACGCCGGCCACCACCACATGCTGCGAGCGGCCGCGCTCGCCGCGTTGGTGCATCTCGTTAAGGTATGTACTCCTTCTTTGTATGAGCGCCTAGTAGTTCAATATCGTTCGTTACGATTCGCTGCAAGTGGGTAGTAGAGGCACTATCGCTGCAAGTGAGGAGGAGAGGGAGCGACCGCGTTTCCCACGCTCGTTTCACTCCAGGCACATGCCTACATAATATAATTATGCAGGATGCAAGTCTACCTAAAGAAAACACATTGTGTATGCCTTTTTATCAGGTTTTCTTTTTGGTTTATTGCGACATTTTGCGCATTGAAGCCTCCTGGTTCTTTGTATTATTTTTAATTTTATGCCTTTTAATATTATTCTAAAAATAGCTGTTAAATATCACGTGCTTCAACAGTGAAAGAAAATATGAGGTAACCAGCATGTGTGTCAGTTCTCCATACTGTTCTCAACTCAAAGGTCTGAAGTCTGCCAATTTGCAATAGTAGGCTATGGCTTTCTGTGAGAGAAGACCCGCACTCAATAGTTTTTTTTTAGAATATTGGTCAAGCTGATGTTGACTAATATCCTCCTATTCCCTCCAAATAAGCGGAAAGCTTGTGCTAGGAGTGGGTGCGACAATTGTCCGCACCTTTAACCGTCGGGCTATTGAGGTTTTATTTAACTTAATTTTAACTTAATTGAATCGTTTATGGGTTGCTGTTGCTACTGTTGTTGCTGTTGCTGTTGCTGTTGCTGTTGCTGTTGCTGCTGCTGCTGCAGCTGCTGATGATTAACATTATTTCCACAGGCGCTCGGCGAATGCGCACCGAACATTCGGCCGTGGGTCCTCAACGTCATAAACGAGTCGACGAAGCCCAGCGAGCCAGCGCACGTGTACCTGTTGGAAGACGCGTTGGAACTGTGGCTCGCCATCATCGAGACCTCGCCCACCGCCGACCCAGCGTTGTTACAGCTGGCGCATAACCTTTATCCCATTTTAGGTGAGTGATTTTTGCAAAAACATTACTTGCTCATTTTTTCACCCCCAGTAAGAGAGGAATGTTGTTGTAAGTTTGACCTGTCTTGTTTTCGTTTTGCTTGACTGTCTGTCTATGTTGCCAATAATATGGTAACTTTGATATGATGCTGCAACGAACTACCCAACACTTAAAGAACTTACTTTTAACTAAGAACTAAGAACGTAATGGACTTAGAAAACTTCATCGTGGAAGCACTATATACATAGCATAGTTTCATTAACTATTGTAAAAAAAATTTTTTAGCAACCGCCGAGTTTCTTGCTGGCTCTTCTCTGTAGGAAAGGCATTCCGAACCAGTGGTAGATTCATTCACGATTCAAAAGTGTTGTAAAAGTTTATTTGAATAAAAAATATTTCTATTTCTATTCGCACCTTCTTTTGTAGAACCATCGACTGAACACCTCCGAGTGGTAGTTTATATAATGCAAGCGTACGCGCTGCTGTGCCCGGAGGAGTTCTTCAGCGGGGCTGGCGCCAAGTGTATGACAGTACTGGACGATATGCTCAGCGATCTGCGCACCGAGGCCGTCATCACGGTGCTGAAGATGGCCGAGATATGCATAGGTGTGAGCTTCCCTGAGAGAAACACGTTTCTGGGAGTCAAGGTCATCTGGCCCACGCTAATTAGGGTAATACAGTAAGTGCTTCTGTATTTGTGTAAATTATCTTAATATACCAATAATCTTTTTTTTTACGATTAACGAAAATATTACTTGTTCTTTACACTACTATTATAAAGAGAAAAGATTTGTATTTTTGTGTGTATGTTTGTAATGAATAAACTCAAAAACTACTGTGCCAATTTCAAAAATTCTTTCACCATTGGAAAGCTACATTCACCTTGAGAAACATAGGCTATATTTATTGGTAGAAAAGATTAGGGATCCATACTAAAACTTAACTAACGTAATCCAAGGTGTAAAAAAAGTGCCCTAAAACGTATTTCGTCGCATGCACTGCGGAAACTATTGATGATAGAACAAAAGTATGTTCTACAATATTATCAAAATCTACAAAAAAACTTCGCTATACTATATGTCCAACTATTATCGTTATGTCACGATAATTAAAGGTAGAAATATATAAAAAATCTTATGTCCACCCGTGCCAAGCCGGGACGGGCCGCTAGTTAGTTATGAAAAAATCCCATATTTTTGCAGCTCTCTTCTAAAAGGTGAGGATTTACCGATGGTGTTCTCAGTGCAGCTGTGCATACTATCCCGGGTGATCCTCCTGTCGTCTGACCTCTTCTACAAAGCCGTGCAGGAAGCGTCAGTCGGTCTCGTGGAGTACGATTCGGACCCCGACAAAGTGTTGAACAGGCTATTGCACGTGTGGACGGACAAGATGAATCTAGTTACGCAAGTCGAGAGGTGGAAAGTTATTGGTGAGTGGATTTTTGAAAGGGTTTAAGTCAGTGCAAAATCTAGCCGAATTCCGCGAAAGTACTACCTCGCCCCACGCTTCCCCGCACCGCACCTCAGTCAGTACCGCTTAGTACAGATAGCAACGTACCGCTCGCGATTGTACTACCAAATTTTTTCAATTTTGTTATTGTTACGTTTTTAATGTTTTTTTTAACTTTAAATTAGTTATTTACTTTTGTTTGGTTACTATTGTTAGCGTATCGTCTTCTACGATGAGTAAAAAAGGATAAGTTTTGCATGCAAAACTCAATTGACTTTTTTCAAGCGAGAAACAATTAGGAATCAAAAATTACGCATTTAGACTTTCAAGATGTCATTGCCGTGAAAAGCATTGCCAGAGAAGAAAATTTCCGTCATAGTTCTAGTTACAGTAAAAATACAATTATTATTTTCGCGTCAACGGTACGGTATGAAGCCATTTAGTAACAGTCGACGACGGCCAACTTGACGTGGACGCGTAGTAGATTAATTTTGCGCTTTGTTCGCTCAGGTTTTGAAAATAAACAAATGGCAGCATAATTAGGTATCAATTTAAAGCGCCACATTTGACATACGAGTGTCTCTGGAACTAAAAATATTGCAAATGGCGCACCGACCTCTATGATTAGTCTGTGATTTCATTGTTGCTGGTGTATGATTTCATAGATTAATTATAGAGGTCGGTGCGCCATTTGCAATATTATTAGCTCCAGAGACACTCGTAAGTATGTCAAATGTGGTGCTTTAAATTTATTTTTTATTTTTAAAATTAAGCTGCCCTTTGTCAGCAAATTCAGTGATCAGCAGATCAGTGATGCGTACAGTTTACTGTACTACCTTAACACTTTGTTTCAGGTTTGGGTTTAGCAGCGTTGTTGACAACACAAAATGCGACGGTACTCGAGCGATTTCCAGCAATATTGCTCAATTTGACCGAAGTCCTCAACGATCTGATGAAAATGGATGAAAATAACACTGGCAATTATATTGAGTAAGTTTACTCGTTCATTTTATTTCAGCCTTTTACTTCAGGATACAGTGTCGGAATCTTGAACAGTGTAGCAAAGAGAAAGAATTACCTACTTTTATGTAAAAAACTTTATGAGAAATCTGTACAAATAAATAAAATTGTCTGTATTATGAAAATAACTGAATTTTTACTGAATGCATATGTAAGTAAATACGGTACTTATAATAAAAAACAATTTTTAAAGTTTTTGTCTGTCTGTTTGTTACCGCTAATAAAATGGAAGCAATCTGCTTTGCTTCAGCTGCCCACGAGATAGATAAGCTACTGACATATTGTAAGATTTTTTTGTTTTGAAAAGAGCAACGAGCAAACTACTACTACTAGCTAGAGAGCTACTCAGCTGTTTCTGAGCTGAGTTTGCTCGTTGCTCTTTTCTGATTCTGATTCTGCTAAATTCTGCAGAATCAGCAATCCGAACCGGTGATAGATTCTCGACTTGTCAAAAGTGGCCTACAAACAAGTTAGCCTACATGAATCAAATGAATTTGAATAAACACTGTTTTCTGTTTATAGCGCCCTGGTATCTCCACCGGGGTCTCGACCTGCCTCTCCGCTCGAGGGTCGCGGGGGTGCGGCGCGGTGGGGGGGCGGCGCCGAGGGCGGGCCGGGGGAGGAGGGCGCGGTGACGGCACACGAGCTGCGTCGACGACAGTTCGCCGCTGCACACCCGGCTAGGACCTTTGATCTACGAGCAGTGACTCATCATCAGGTAAATTAATTACGCTTAGCTATAGTGCGGTCGCGGAATAGGAAGAATTTCGTACATTAACCTGTTACTACCTGTCTCTGTCACTCCCGCATTAAAATAATGCATCACGCTCGCACAGATGCAATGACCGCCGTCCTCGGGGATTGTAAACCTTTTTACTTGCGAACCTAAGGCTTGTTTTTGTTTGCGTGTGAATTGAATTTAGGTAGTCTAGATCATAGTATAGACAAAACTGTAGATTCTTTCGTTATGACTGTGACAGGCGAGACGTCGTCGGAAAGTAGTTACTCCGATACAGAGAAATCGGATTTTGATTTTTGAATTTTAATTTTTTTATTTCTATGTAATAAGTTAATATAACTCGATTATTATAACTGTTTAAAAATAAATAATTTATTTAATAAGCTACTAATTTTTTTCTCCTTCAAATATTTTATATAAACCGCACTTAATAGAAAAAAGTTTGTGACCACTGTCAGTAGGCAAAGAGGTCATTGTACGAAATTCTTTCTGTTCGGCGACTGGACTATAGTTATGTTTCCCTGGTATCGAATGATAGTAGATTACTTTTATCCCGAAATTTCAAACAGATCCACGGGTTTTTTTTTAAACACTGTCCGCACGTCACATTTCCGATATTATGTAGTTTTTCGTGTTTACATTTTTTCGATTACTTGCTCATTTTTTTCGTATTTCGATTTTTATTCGATTCGATTATAATTTTTTATTACGAAGAATATCGACAATCGAAAGCTTAATTGGGTAATTGATTAAATTTTTTTTTTACAATGCCACTTTTCTTTGTATAACTAGTCTCAAAAATATAGTCTAAGTTTCCTTTCAGACAAAGAGAGCGCTACTAAATCTTGACGTCACGAGCGAGTAGCTCGATTCACTCCATAGAAAATTTTTAAAAAGAGAGAGAAGAGAGTTATTTGTTTTTTGACCGATTTATTTTCTGTTTTTACAAATGTTATTCTTAAATTTTACATTTTTGATTGTAATACTAAAACTACACTCCACTAGCGACTTCGACAACAGAACAACACCAACAAGTTGGTGGATCTACAGATATAGACAATAATTTTAATCTATTTTGTTTCCTTTTCAGCTAGAAACATTAAAGGGACAAGTGGGGCTCGAAACCTTCGAACGGTTACTGCAATCTACGGACAAAGATACCTTGCAACAGATAAGAGAATATATACCTCTCTAAGTAATCTATAAATAAATCTTGAAAAAAAAAGGAAAGGTACGTATTTCGTACAAGGTTTATGGAAACTATAGCTGAATAGCTGCAATCGTGTTAATTCAGTAGAGTTAGTCCAAGTTTTAATTCGATTAATCGTATAAGAATTCGATGACACTTAGAGTCGAAGTAAAATGAACCTTAATAATTATGTTAGTCACAAAATCCGTACAACCGATTTTAATATGGACGCTCCATATTAAAATCGTATATGTAAACGTATAAGAAAGCATACACGAAATTCAGCTGTAATTCAATGCGTTTATGGTTCATTTTACTTTGACGTAATGTCATCGTACTCTTATACGATCAATCGAATTAAAACTTAGACTAACCCTACAGTTGTGCACAATCTCTAGACTATTTTCGAGATACCATGACACGGGTGACAGTTCAAAGTTGACAGTTATAGTGATGCGCCTTAATCTAATCTAGTCGGTATTTTTTTTTATCGAGAAGCTTGACAAGTACTATGAAATCGATTTTTTGATCGCAAGAAGTCCGTGCGCCGCGTTTCTTCCATGGTGTGTATAGTGTGTTTTTTCTAATCTTTTTTCTAAGTAATGGATTGATATTTTTTGTTTATATTTCTAGAAGATATATACTGTATATGCTATATTTACTGTATTTTGCAACGATGATATCCCTTATTTTTATAACCATTTATTTTCGTTTGTAGAAAATAGGTGTAGTATGGATGAAATGAAAAACTTGTGATCCATTAATATGGTATCTCGAAAATAGTATAAACAAAGTTGACAAAAGTTAAAGTAGTGCTATTCTTTACTGCAGATAACAGTGTGAAAAGGACAGCACTACATGTATACTTGTCATTTTAGATTCATTTAGAAATAGAGATAGTGTAACCGTATAAATACCAATGTAAGAATGATTATTATTATTTTTTATTTCATGATTTTATCATAATTCTGTAGACATTGCAATATACAAAACTCAAAAAATATGATAGCTGTTTATTTAATGAGCTAATTTATACATTATACAATACTAGTTTCGATTTTAAAGCTATACTTATACATTATACATACTCCGAAATTACCTAGAATTGACTGTATATTGTACTCGAATAAATTTGTACTGATAAAATGTGTATTATTTTCATTAAAAAAAAAAAACGTATTTTTTAATCATTAATTGCAATGTTTTTTGATAAATTAAAAATATATTAGCTATGTAAAAAATATTTAATTACACCCTCTGTGCAAGTACTTTTATAGAACTAATTTTTCGATTTCGGTTCAAACATTAACTTGCAACAAATAATAAATATTTAAGTTTAAAATATTTACTGGGAAGAAATTATAATTTCAATAAGACAGAATATGATTAAAATACTATTTACTTCAAAACGGCTTTGAAAAAATCTTTGTAATTCAAATAAAAAAAAGGAAAACGAAACATATAAGTAAAATATAAAAATTATAATATTAATTCTTAATTCAACTTAAAAAAATTCAACTTGAATAAATCTTCTTATGATCTAAATACACATTACACATGAACATAAATCAACAAAAAAAAAATGAAAATACATAATTTTTAATTTAACTTCGGTTATAAATTTTACGTGCACTTTTATATGTAAATTATCATATATTTATATTGTTTATATATATTTGAATAAAAAAATATTAAGATTAGATGTAACTAGAGACATATAAAATCTTGTTAAAACTATCTTTCTCGAGTGAATGTAAAATTGTATGATATAATGTACTGTATGAACAATGAACATACTTATCATTTTATTATATTTGATCGCTTAAATAAGCTTTTTAATAATATAAATAAGGCCACGTCCACATTGACAGATTAGCAAACAGCGTATGTTCCTAATGACCCGAAGCACTGTTAAATCTGTCAGTGCTGACGAAGTCTTACGGTGGTTGTCCACTGGACGTCTAAGATCGCCAGTACTTTATTGCTAGATATTAATTTATTCACATATATCTGGTGAACACCTACCTTAAATGTACATAATAATAGCATTATAACGATATGATATTGTTCAACAAATAAATTGCTATTTAATATTTAATTAGCATTTGTATTTTGTTTACCAAAAATTTTACCCCTCCACGAAGAAGTTAAGATTTATAAATAATTTTAATTTTTTCAGTAACTAATACGACTTGAATTGTAAAGCTGGCTTTTCACTGCTAGCTAGCGAAACTAAAAAGCTAATTGATAGAATCTTACATAAGTTACATAAGTTTTGCTAACTTTTTATTTGGGAGCTAAAAGGGGTGTCGTAGGGCCTTGAAAAATGAAAAATATCAGATGACTATATTGTGACTAATTCTGTTGAATGCAGTTTCTAGACTAAACTAAATTGAAATTTCAATATGGAGCTTTATGAAAGGGATAACACGAATTTAGTTTAGAGATTGTGTACAACAGACTTAGCCACATATCGCATATATATTTATGATTACATAATATTTTGTAATAAAGCTTGTCTTCTATGATAGTTTATGTAAGTACCTTTAAATTGATACTTACGAATAAATTGCGGGGTTTCATCGTTGAAGTAATTCGATACGAAGCAAAGAATATAATATAATGGTGCTTATTCGATAGCGCACTGATCTCAAAATTTTGATCGATCAATTGAGATATTTTTTGCAACCGAATACGCACCATACTCAAAAATTATGAATACGTATAACTTAGGGCCGATTTCACCAAGTCTTGTCCGAGCGTTTTGATTTTTTGGCAGATTTTTAATACAAAAGCTGTCAGAACGCCTAATTTATTCCTCGGTTGAACGTCACACGACGTTGGTGAAATCAGCACTTGATCATGTAAGAATTATTTCAGAAAATTGAAATGTATCGCTTCGCAACTCTTCGCGCTTTCGGTGGAACACCGCGTTAAAATAAGGTAAAACTAGTTATCTAGGTTACCATCACTAAATAATTCACGATTCTGTTAACTACTATGAAACTTACAGAGAAAATAAATAAATCGTTTTACAATGAATCACTTTGTGTTGTTTGATTTAGATTTTTTTTTAAGAATATAATAGTGATGCGATATGATTTATAGTTTCCTCTCCTTTCCAACTAAGCATAAAGCATATCGCACCTTTAGAATTAAAGTGACCTAACTCAAAAATTGCAATTTGTGGAAAATGAGCAAAAAAGACTTCAAAAAAGTAGATTTTTTGAAGATTTATATTGATCTTTTGTGTATGGATTGGTAATATTATATTTTTAAATGTATTTACACAGAAGTTACAGGAATTTTTAGTTAGGTCACTTTATTCGAAAGGTGCTATATTCTAGGAGTCGGTAGAAGTGTGGGGTTTGAACTTTGAATCTCTGACTCTTTGGATTTCAATCCAGTCTTTGACCGTAGGTATAGTCTGATTTTTAATTCCGTGGAATTCTGACGTATCTTAATGTTACCAGAGATTTAAAAAATCCCACAAAAAAGATAATAAATTGAAACTTATACAAATAAAAATCAATGGCCGCACATAGATATATGACAAATGCCTGACAGATAGTTTGGGGTAAAATCGAACTACAGGTGGTAATACTGTTTTTCATACAAATAACTCGCTCTATTTATAAAATGACAGCTGTCAGAATTCCACCGAATTAAAAATCAGACTATAGTGCTTGTTTTGGGTATTCATGTAGAATGATCGCCATAGCGATTTATGAAAAAAAATATAGAGGAGAAGGTGGTAATGTAACCCCTGCAGGTAGGGTTGCCAGGTCTTCAAACCGAAAAGTCGGACAGGCCAGCCAGTTTAGCCGGACATTTGGGTACAAAGGCCGGATACCTTTATTTTTTAGACCTAGCACAAAATGGCAATTTTTTTCAAAGCTCGTTTGCGCAAGCGTAACGATACAAGATGAGGCGAGCGGAGCGGAAACCAACACATGACAAATATGTAAAAAAATGGTTAAACTTAAAAAGCCTAGCAAAAGTCGGATAGGCCGGACACCGTCTAATTTGGCCGGACACTCAACCAAAAAGCCTGACTGTGTCCGGCTTTATCCGGACGCCTGGCAACGCTACCCGCAGGTATATTGGCCCCCTTTGATATTTTTTTTTTTTTATATTTTATTTAATTTTAGAGTCATACTGCCTAGTATCTCTTTAGGGGAACACTCTACCTTCCGTAGTTTCTGGAAAAAATTAAAACTGCGAGAAATATAATGCTACCGAATTAAAATGGTACCTAGTTCCCAAGAGAATGTAATCACTCCGTTTTACCTAGTTCCTGGAAGGTACCGTCCCTCCGCGAAATACAATACAGAATTAAAATTATTGTACCCTATGTCGAGTAATACAATCAAAGGCAATTTTTTACAAAAAAAAAAAACTTTAATTTCGGAAGTCTTTGATTTTGTAATTCCGTTTTTTGTCACCGACTTCCGAAATGAGTAATTTTTTGTAAATAATGGCTTTGATTTTATTTTGACTTGGGTACAATTTTAATTTGGTATTGTATTTCTCCTTCTAGGGACCTACTATTTTAATTCGGTCCCATTGTAGGTATTTCTCGGGTAATTTTCTCATCCGTGGTCCCTTCCAGGGACTTCGGGTGATAAAATAACCTCTTTTTTTGGAAGTCAGTTAAAAACGTCAAAAAGTACCTAAACTCCGAAGATTAGATAGATATGTAGCGTATACTAGATCTGTAGGTAAGCGAATATATTAGACGCGTAACATCAGACTCTAGATGTGGGTAGATAGTAACAATACAACTGTATTGTTACTATAAATGCAGCCACCATGCGGTGGGTGTCTCAGTCTTATATCGGCATCGGTGTGGCGGGACAAGTGAGTGATCTCTGTAATACGTATCCATTATGTTGTGTTGTTGTACTGGGCAAGCCAGTACAAGTGGCGACCCTGCCAGGATCAAAGTAATCGAACAAAATTTTATTAATTAAGTATTGCTAGCAATGCATGTGTGTCAGTACTTTTAATTTACCTATTCGTGATAGTGTAATGAAAGTGAAGTTATGGCTTATTAAGCTAAATTCGCTATGAATAATGCCGTTGCAGTAAAATTTATTTGAACTTAATGTCGGTCTTGTAATATTGGTACCTAAAGAAGCGTTACCTTATTCCAGTAAAGCGTTATTTTGTTGTAAACATAAATGTAGAATTCAATCGATACTATGGAAATGAACGGATCCATATTCAAAGATTTTGGTAGGGTAAATTGTGATTTCTACTCCGTTTATGAATTTGGATGCGTTTTTTTGTTGTTCTAAAAGCCAACAACAAAATAAGATCGGTTCTTTATTATTCATTATGGTAAATTGTAAATAATCAGACTGTCTGGAACTGTCTGTAATCCGAATGTGATATATGTGTCTGACGGGACTAGTGTGGCATGGCAACTAATGGTTAGTTCCGGTCGGTAACACTCGTAAAATTGCTTAAGGTACGAATAGCAAATCAGTGTGTACTCTGGCGGGTCAGATCTAGAAACTTAGACGTGTTATTGTTTTAATAGTGTCCTTAAAAAAAAAGACCACAAGCGCCGTGGTTTAAGACTAAGATGAAGGGGCCGTAGGTTAAGACCCACGCAAACAAATGTAGATGTGTAAAGGTTTTGTGGATTCCGTATACGCACTAGCATAAAAGCACGAAATTTGTTGATCGGTGTACATAATGGTGACTAAATTTATTATGATTTGAATACATACTAATATCATTTTTAAAGTCTGTCCAGTTAGCCTTTAGATTCCATTTAGATGAGTAATAGTTATCATTCTTTCTGAGATGAAATAAAAATATTAATTATAATTCTTATTGTTAAATAGTTGGATATGCCTTTGGCGGAACATGTTGGACCTATTATGATTATTATGTCACCTATTATGTGCATTGATTTTGCAAATGTAACGGAGGTAGTTCGAGAAATCGAACGGTACCTAAAAAAAAAAAAAAAAAATCTGGTAAGTTCGCGATGCAAATCGGAACTGTACCAGCGTGGTAGTCAATATCGATAGTAAAAAAAAAGGAAATTTAGTAAAAAAAAAAGGAAATTTGGTAAGTTCGCGATGCAAATCGGAACTGTACCAGCGAGGTAGTCGATACCGATAATAAAAAAAAAAGGAAATTTAGTAAAAAAAAAAGGAAATTTGGTAAGTTCGCGATGCAAATCGGAACTGTACCAGCGAGGTAGTCGATACCGATAGTAAAAAAAAAAAGGAAATTTATTAAAAAAAAGGAAATTTGGTAAGTTCGCGATGCAAATCGGAACTGTACCAGCGAGGTAAAAAAAAGGAAATTTAGTAAAAAAAAAAAGGAAATTTGGTAAAAAAAAAAAGGAAATTTGGTAAGTTCGCGATGCAAATCGGAACTGTACCAGTGAGGTAAAAAAAAGGAAATTTAGTAAAAAAAAAAGGAAATTTGGTAAGTTCGCGATGAAAATCGGAACTGTACCGGCGAAGGTAGTCGATACCTAACAAAAAAAAAAAAAGAGATGCATGGATCGGGGCGATCTGAGGATGACCGATGCCATGGCAACTCAGTATGTATGCCGTGCCTCGGAGAGCACGTAAAACTGTCGGTCCTGCGCCTGATCTCTCTCCGGTCGGGTCGATTTTTCCCCGTCCCATCGGACTATGAGAGTGAGGGAATAGAGAGTGCACTTGTGTCTGCGCAAATACTTGTGCACTATAATATCTCCCGCGCAGATGGCTGATCTCGTGGCCGAATTCGGTCAGGAGGACCATCGTATGATTGGATCCCACGGGTAGTTGGCACAGTGGCCAATCTAGTTAAAAGTAAAAGTCCAAATCTAAAATTAAATAAAAGAATAATATTCTTGTCATAGACCTTGTATTGTGTCATATTGTTTTTAGAAGTGACCTGATATTACGATGATATGTTTCAAGTGATTAGTAACTTTCATGTTATATGATATGATTGAGTGGATACGATAGCAATCGCACCTCAATCGAATAAATATTACCATCTTGGTTTTAGCCGAGTATAATTGGCTCAATAAAACCAAATAGGTTTTAGAGAAAACTTCGTTCAAACTAATCCCTGGATCTGATATTAAAATATTAGTGTTCCATATTAATCAGGGACTGGAAAAAATGCTATTAAAATGTTAGGTAATCCCTGCTTCTAGGAAGCGGTTACAATCAGTGTTACAAAGGAAACTTAAATAATAACAAACTCGGAAAATGATGGTTAAAGGCACCCAGTACTATGGTAATTTAACTGGTATTTTTATTAGCACTAAAAAGCTTGTACCAATTAGCTACCTATATTAATGAATAATAAAATGTTAAAATCAGTAATCAGATGTTTTCTGGGTGTAGGTGTCAGTTTTATAAGCGTCGAGTTTGGCATTTATTTTTATTTCAAATCACAAGATCACAAAATTACATCATTTAAAATTTAAAAAAAAAAGGCATAACATATATATTTGAAGTATGTCAGTACAATTGTGTTTTCACATTATTTTAAGAATTTTTATCCTAAATTCATACAGTGTCACAATTATTTAAGGTAGGTATTGCTGGTAGGTTGTTGTAAATTTGTGATACATGCCAATGATAACTGCACATTAGCTAAAAATTAAAAAAAAAAAAATCAAAAACGAAAAGGAAATGGAACGTGTAATGAAACGCCATTGTTGTTGTTGTTTTAGCTTTCTGAATGAAACACCGTTGTCAATTTGAGATGTCAACGGTGGTGCGATGTCATTTGTCAGTGTCATACGTCTACGTATACTGCACGAATAAGTTCAGTTCGGGGAAAAAAGGAAAAGGAAGAGAGCACAGTAGATGCGACTATGTGTAATTAGGTTAGTGGCTTTCTAGCGATCAAGGTTAAGTAATAGTAGTACCCGTGCTAGGTACATAGGATTATTTATCCATATTACTATTTTGTCAAATGACCGCTGACATGACAAGCAATATGAAAAATAAAATTAAAACAAGGAAGAGATGTAGCGTATACTAGATCTGTAGGTAAGCGAATATATTAGACGCGTAACATCAGACTCTAGATGTGGGTAGATAGTAACAATACAACTGTATTGTTACTATAAATGCAGCCACCATGCGGTGGGTGTCTCAGTCTTATATCGGCATCGGTGTGGCGGGACAAGTGAGTGATCTCTGTAATACGTATCCATTATGTTGTGTTGTTGTACTGGGCAAGCCAGTACAAGATAGATGGATAAAAACTTTATTGCACACAAGAAAGAAACAAAAATTAATAAAACTTAAAACTACGCATACGGCAAAGGCGGCCTTATTGCTACAGAGTAATTTCTACCAAGCAACCATTGGTGATAGGAGTGATAATTATGATGTGTGAGGTTAGTATGGTGCAACATAAAGGTATATCATTTAAGCAATATACATATTTACAGGTAGTAACTATAGGTAGGTATTATAAAATTTTCAAGTACCTACTAAGATTTGGCCCCATTTGAATGAGATGAGATTAGGCACGATAGTATCAAGCATCAAGTAACTATGTACAAGGTTGCGGTGGATTTGAAGCTCAGTAAATTTTGGCTTCGTCCAAAGATTTCTCGAGAGTGGAGTGGCCGGCGCCTAATGGGACTGAATTTTAAAGCCCGCATAGGTACCTACACGATTTCGTTGGAAAAATGCCAGGCTGCAACAAAAATCAAGAAGATAATCTCTTTGACATGTTACTGAAGACAGATTTGCTTTATTTTGTATTGATTTAAATTTGCTTTTGCCTGCGATTTCATTCGCAAAAGGAGTTTATATAGAATCTCTTGGGAACTCTGTTTTCTCAGTATATGTAGGTAAGTAGGTACATGACCGTCTCCACAGTCAAAGAGTTAAAGAAGTAGGTATATATTTGCTAACTTCATTGAAACAAAGCTCGTGTAAATCTAATTAGTGTAGTAATTAGCATCTTTCAGATGTTATGCCCCAAGAGAATATAAACCATTCTGTTTTGGAGGCGGAACTTCATACATTGGTCGGCGGCCATCAGCTAGTAGGTAGGTACATAATTAGACTAAAGATTGATTTAATGATTGAGTTAATAGTTTTAGTTGGAATTGTCGATATTTTGATCCAGTTGCATGGACCGTGGTCACGACGGGACTGCGGTGTTGCGACTTGCGAGACGTCAAGTTACAGTAAACAATTACCGTGGTACGTACACGATTAATTTTATCACAAATATGGTAGGTTCATACTTAGTCTTAAACATTGATTACGACCGCGCCTAAGATAATACCTATCTACCCTATATTTAATTACCTATAGACCTATATAGTCTTCACGAACGAACCACGTACCAAACTAGGTACCGTAAAACTACACAACAATAGTCCAGGGCCTCAACTATAGTCCCGCTCATCTTCAAACAAAATCCCAGTGGCATCAGCTTCTAGCGACACCTAGGCTTGTAATTCCGCACTATTTTCTTAATTTACCGTATAAGGCTACTAGTTTCAAGTTTTATTGTTAGATGGCGCTTTAAACACACTTTATTCGACTTATTGAAAGAGTAACTAGTTTAAACGTGTTAAGCGAACTCTGCATACTTTTAGTTGGGAAAATTGACTGAAGTGAGAAAAACTGTCTTGAGTTACATTTTTATGGAAGGTAATGTTGCTGTCAAGTATTTAACGTATAGTTTACTGTGTGATTGTAGCAATAAAAAAAAATGTGGATTTGTTTTTATAATTTGGTACTTAGTTTTCAACTATAGTCCTAACGTTTTTTTGGACCATAATTAAAAACCGACTGGTTTTCTTCTAGAAAATGATGACGCAAGATAAGTATATGAAAAGGAAAGTTGGAGGGTGGGCATATAAGAGCTGTAGTGATCGCCAAATGGAACTTTGAAACTTTGTTTCATTGACATAAGTAACAAAATATTAACTCAGCGTCCAAAAGGCGTCAAGCTTCTGAAAAATATAAAATTCCAAGACGTTCACTAATTTTGAAATTAAAAGCGTTTCGGAAGAACAAAGTTAGGCAGCCAAGTCGTCAATGCGTCTTTTCAGAAGCCAAAGAGGATGCTTTTATCCAGCATGCAATAGAAATATCTAACTTTTTCCTATAACAATTTTCGATCTAAGATGCATGGCGACAATGTATCTTGATAAAAAACGGATGTAAAATTGAGCAATTTGATCAATAAAACCTGGTTTAATCTCATGTTTTTCTGTTTTTTCGTTAGAATAGGTAAATTATGTTTTTTTATTAATTTGATTTTTTTTTAGTTTCGATCCAGTTTCGATCTTATTTTTTAGTGTTTTCATTAAAAAATATAACCAACCCAAGGAAGATATAACCACTTCGTTCAACAGACAATCACGTATAGCATCCAACTAGAGTCTAATGTGTCATAATATGCGTAACGAGTATAATTTGTAATCTGGATTATAGTTGGCAACATGTCATACAACAATGGTCCAAATTTAACTTAAAAAAATAATAATCAATTAATGCTCATACTATATTTTGACTTTGAAATCCTAAACTACTATATTCTACTATTTCTAAAAACATTAATAGGTATTCAATACGAAAATCTATTCTTTAATGGAACAAGCAAAAATGTGAAACCTGTCAAATCTGGACTATAGTTGTGTAGTTTTACGGTACTTAATAATAATAATTCGCCTTTTTGCTTAATTCGCGATAGTCTGGTAATCGCGAATCTGTCAAGTTTAAATAAATAATATCATCATATTAATCAGCGGCCAGTATTAATCATGGAATGATATTTATTTAAGGCGTTCGTTAACGCGGCTAATTGCGGCGTCCCCGTCCGAGCTTCCAACCATAAATTATTTTGCGTCACAAGTTAGAAGCTGATGGAGATTACAAATACAGCAGAAGCGTTGTAGCATACAATAAATTATACAGAATACATATTGTTATAATGAAATATAAAATTATTTATTATTTACAAGTACGACTCTGTCACCATTGATTCTAGTATGACATGGGCCAAACATGGCCGCACACACAACTAGATACGTATATCTATGTAATGCTATCCTTATGCTTGAGCAACCATAGCAGTTGAATCTTCCTCTGGACAGAGGTGTTACACTATACATATTTTATTTCAAAAATGTAGATCACAGATTAAGGAGGAGGATTATAGAAGGCTTCGCCCGGCGTACCGATTCTTAATCTATGATGTAGATATTAACATAGGAAGCAAATGAACGGTTAAGTACTCTATTTTTACAAACGAAAATGTTAAGAATATTAGATATTCTGGGCACTAGATACTCCGTAGAGAAAATTCTGATAGCGTGATTGAGGATTGCATGGCGACATCTAAATTGTAAGTTGCTTTGTAATCGATTCTTCAGAAGTGAGAGGAGCACGCCAAAACTGAAAAAGATGGACTCCTGGTAAAAGCCGCTAACGCTCAAGAAATACACCGCAGCCCCTTAAAAGTTCTCGGGTTGCCGACGCCATTAGTTTTGTTTCTTCTAGCCAACTCCAGTTAACTGGGTGTCTCAGAATTAGTTAATGAACTTAAGCTACCCTATCCAGTACTACCCGCGCTTGCAGCACTGATAACATTAATTTTACGTCGTCGTCGTCAACGGAGACAGGTTCCTTGTAGGGACTTTCATAATATGTTGCATACTTGGGCTATTTATAGTGTACCAACTGCCAATAGGTACCTAAGTATAATGCGCTTTCCGGTGTGAACTAGCCATTCCAGAACTTCATGCTTCATGATCACATGTGTCATGAAAACTTTGCCTGCCATATTTCCTGGGATTTTGATGAAGCCAACAGGATCTTTTTGTCCGACAAGCTTTTACCCCCGCGACTTTGTCTGCGTGGAATTAGATTTTGGGATGGAATTTTCAAAACATTCACGAACGAACGAACTTCTTTATTTTTAATCGAAAGGCAAAATACAAAGTTTCATATGGATATAACTCAAAAAAATAACGGACTTTCATACAAATGTTAATCCCCTACTTTCCCACCTTGGGAGTGAAATTTGACTGTGAAACACGTATTTCTTCATTTTTAATTGAAACTGTCAAAATTTCAACTTCTTTGGTTCAGGTTGTGCGTTGATAGATCAGTCAGTCAGGACAAGTTTTTTTGTAAGTATAGATTGGGTCAGCGCTGCACTCAGTAGGTAATTAAGTAACTCCACGTTGCTCTCCCCAATGCTGGAAAATCGTCTTTTGTGATGTGATCCGTGCTGAGTATCGTGACTCTCAGTAATGAGAATGACGATGGACAGACATTAATACTTAACTATTATAAGTAGCTAGGTAAAATATTCAAATCTTACCAGTTTTGCGCCTCACGCTATTTTCACTTTTAATTTCAATCACTATACCTATAGGTACTTAAAAGTTGATATTAATTTGAAAAGTTACACTGAACCCTAAAGGTAAATTCAGTACAAGATATTTCTAGCTTAGAAGTTGGATTTAATCGGTTTTAACGAGTTTTACTGTGCCCAAGTTACTCAACTCGGCAACTTTGCCGAGATCAAGATTGGCCTTACACAAAAATGTTTACTTCACGTCTAATCAAATACAACTTTCGAAGGAAACCGAACGCCTGTATTTACGTTTTCTAACTCGGAAAGTTTCAGCGGAATGAACGAAAATTCGTCGCCAAATTAAAGCTTAATTAAATTAATGTTTTTAAGAGAAAATTACTTACATATTTGTCAATTTTCTTTACTAGTTTAGCGCTTTGACAAATTATTTATTATTATTAGGTAGGTAGGTATTGTCTAATAAGGAAAATTTTGAACAAATTTCCTTTAAAATTTCGGTTCAATATCTAGGTAGAGGTTTGCATTTGAAGTGAAAAAAAACAGAAAAATGGCAGTGGGGGTGGAGTTTTACTTATTGCAGTTGTCACTCAGTTGAGGAGTCGGCGTGCAGTTAAATTAGTAAGTTTTATTTTAAGAAGGCTTTGAGTATTAAAGCAGCTTTACTCAAATTAAGAAGGAGATTACCTATTAGACAAATAGGTACTTACTCACAAATAAATAATTTGTGAGTGCGACGCCTTGAGAGGTGGGTACATGATAAGTTAGGTAGAGGTGACAACGCAACAACAACTCCGGGCTAGTACCTACTGATAATTTATAATTTATTGATGGAAAAACCTAATAAGTAGGTACGCTTTTTTCATCATTTGCAATCGAACTATAGCTACCTAACTTTCAGCATTTTAAAATACGACGTGTAGGTTCCTATCTAATCCCAATATACATACAGTCATACATATTACCTAATCGAAAAGCTTTGCTTACATTCGAAAGCCTGCTATTTACGTTTTCGTGAGGAAGTTGCGAGTTTGGGCGAAATGAACGAACCGCAAACGATCAAGCTGCAGCGAGCGAGTTTGGCTGAGTGGGGTAATTGACACACGCGATTGACTTGGCTGTTTGTTCGGATTAATTGCTTATGTATGAGTTATGTGCATGTTTGATGTTGTTTGATGTGGCTGCAGCAATCTACATCAAGTTTGTTCGAGGAACAGACTATGATTAGTGCACTGTGTACTTAAATACATCTATTCTATGAATATTTTATAGGCGTTCTATTTTGAAGAGTAGTCATAGAAATCACCTTTCAGAGCTCTCTGAATGAATGAAGACATCATCGTCTCAACCCATTATAAACACAGATCTCCTCTACAAATAAGTAGGGTTTAGACTATAATAATCTATCAAGCGGGCCCATTGCGAATTAGCAGCGATTTGTTACACATCTTCAGAATAATATTATGGACAACTTTCAGGTAAGTATGCAAGTTGCTTGGAACTTCAAATTTTACATACACTACCTACAAATCTAGAAAATATACATACTCGTACCTAGGCATTGACTTATATATTTAAATCAATGCACCTAGGTACCTATATAATCATCGCCATCGTTTTTCGTTCTCGCCATCTACTAAAAGTAATCCGAAGTGGTTAGTCTTATAGGTACAATATTACCAATTTTTATTTCTTGATTTTTCAGTTGTTCTCTTTGGTTTTCCATATTATGTTCTTAGATTTTTAAGCCACCCGTGTATTAGAGCGAACTAAACAAAAATCTCTTAGGTTTTCCATATGTTTTTAGATTTTTAAGCCACCCATATATTAGAGCGAACAAAACAAAAAAAAAATAATCAGGCAGGCGTTTTTGAGTTTTAGCTTGAGTAACGAACAGCAATTGATTTTTATAGGTAGGGTGGCAGACCCAATTATGGGCACTTTAAGAGTTTATCTAACTTCAAATATGTTTTTTAAATAAAAATTTAACCAAATCCTATAAATCACTGTAGTCATAAGGTTACTTGTTTAATAAAATATATAATTAAAGAAGATATTGAAATATTTTTGTTTAAATCAACTAGAATTTTAAATAAGATTGAAAAATGACCCAGTCTCCAATGATTCGCACATTTGTTACCAGTTATGGGCACAAAATTATCCAATTATCAACACTCAGATTTTAATAGGGTTTAAGGGAAATAAAAGGCTAGGCTACCTACCTAAGTCTTTTAGAATATATATTTTATTACGAAATAATATAGGGAAAGTATTATAGTAACTGTAGGTGACTTAATTTTTTTATATTTATTATATTTAAAACAAACACACTTACATATTTAATAAGAAAAAAAAACATAGTCTTTATCAAACGATAGAAGTCTACTGCTGGACAAAGGTCTCTTGCATGGACTTCCACAGGCCTCGCTCTTACGCAACCTGAATCCAGCGGCTCCCTGCGACTCGTTTGATATCGTCGGTCCACCTAGCTTCCCGGTACGGGATCGCTACTCCAACACCATGGGATCCCATCGACCATCAGCTCTTCGAACTATATGCCCGCCCATTTCCACTTCAGTTTCGCTGAGCTATGTCCGTGACTTTGGTTCTCTTACGGATACCCTCATTTCTGATATGATCTCGCAGGGATACTCCGAGCATAGCTCTCTCCATCGTCCGCTGAATGATTTTTGTTTCGTGATATATAACTGCCCATAGAACTTCTCAATCTCTCTCCATACCTCAGGTGGAGAAGAAACGTGACAGCATTCGTCAGTTTTCAGCCGCGTCAGCTGGCTCTGTCCGATAGATAGATCTCTCACGGTCACTTCGGAATGGAACTTCTGTTCCACTAGATGGTATCTTTAATACACTTGGTATTCAAGGCCCGCAGGTCGCGAGTTCTTGCCTTAGAGATCTGCCTATTAACCTACCAGTAGGCATCCGCGTCTGCTGACGACTGAAGTCTCGTCTCTTGTCTGTCTTTCATCAGTTTGAGAGTATGGTCAGAGAACTTCTTGGTCCTTTTCGTGTGATGAGTCTTAAAGAATTTAGACTCCACAATATGGACAGTTTACACACACTTGTTAAGATCGTCTACAGACTTCCAGCCTGCTAGGGAATCGAATCGGTTCGGAGTGTTGATAAACAGGAGAATCTCCAAATTTTGTAACCAGATACTGACACCCCTTGTTTTGCAATGAAATAACGGGAAAGTTTCATTTACTTTTTGAATTAGTAACTAATAATACTTAGAAAATCAATTGAAAACTATTATATTATTAAAACTCAGATAAAACTACAGTTAAATCATAATTAAGTAAGTACTGACCCTTAACGTCGATCAGTCAAAATGGCCGAAAATCTTCGGGAACTCCAGAACGATATCTTTCAACTACGATACTGACGTCATTTTAAAACATTCCAGATTAGAAAGGTTGCGATTGTGAAAAATATGAATTCCCCTAAATATTTTTAATCTGAAAATTTAAAAACCACAATCAGAAACTTATATTTTAATGTTTTTTGCCAAGGTGCGAATAAACTGGTGCAGTGCTAGCAATTGGGTTGGTCACCCTATATAGAGATAGTAGCTTATAGCTACCAATACTGCAGGATGCCGCAGAAGCTCTCGCTTTTCTCTCTAAGGGGAACAATAAAAAGGATAAAGTATTTCCATTCTAGTGGGACACAAACGATCGGAATGTTATCACGACCGCCAACTGGGAATTGTGGAGGCGAATAGAATTCGGTTAGCTACCTTCCAGAGACGTAGGTAGCAGTGCCACTCAAGCATAATGTTCCAGGAATAATTACAATAGAAACCTAAATATCACAGCAGAACTATTTCCTATCTTAGTAGCTAAGTATGTTATTTACTTCTGTCTTCCCGAGCGAATCCCGTCACGGTGTTCAGAGATTAGGCATCTGCGCGGGAGATATTATAGTGCACAAGTGTGTGCACTTTCTATTCCCTCACTCTCACAGTCCGATGGGACTGAAAATCCGACACGATCGGAGAGAGATCAGGCGCTTTACGAGCTCTCCCAGATGTCGGGGGTGACTAACTGCCAAAATCCTAACTCTTCATGCTGAGATTTTTTGACTGAAAAACCCAATACATTTTTTGGCTCGACCGTCCCGGGTTGGATACCCGGGTTATTTATTGGAACATCTCATGTTTAACTATCTAGCTCCTGATGCCCACGACTTCGTCCACGTCGATTTGGTTTCTAATAATTCCGTGAAATCTCTTTGATTTTTCGGAATAAAAAGGAGCCTTCGGTTCTTCAGCTTTATTATATTAGTATAGATTATCTAAGTAAAATTCATCAACTAGAACTGTCGACTCGGAACGGGGTCGCTCTAACGATCCAACTCACTTGTAGGTGGGGGATTCCAAACATTTCGTAATTCCATAATAGGCCTTACAGGGTGCTAAGGGATGGCCAACGACCGAAATAGTTTTGTTTGTTTGGCTGGGGTAGGCACGACGGGCAGTGGCTTTTTAACCGACTTCCAAAAAAGGAGGAGGTTCTCAATTCGTCGGAATCATTTTTTTATGTATGCTCCCCGATTACTCGAAGACGCTTGGACAGATTTGGAAAATTCTTTTTTCGTTTGAAACGGATCAAGATCAACTTGACTTATATTCTCCTCTCCCATCCAAATAAGCGGAAAGCTTGTTTCAGTAGCACGGGGATATAATCAATAGGAACACCAGTAATCCAGTAATAAATAATATAATAAATCAGATATTGAAAAATAATGGTCGGTTCACATTATTCCAGTAGCATTCCAGTCCAGCATTCCAGTCCAGTGCTGGAATGCTACTGGAACAATGTGAACCTGCACTGGAATGTACCCATTCCAGTGATCAATCCAGTCCAGTGACTGGAATGACGGTCTATTTTTCATTCCAGCTCGCCCATTCCAGCGCCACTGGAATAGTGTGAACGGCCAATCCAGTGCTTGATTACACGTTTTAACAGTGAACACGCATTGTTGTTTTTTGTGGAGTTCTATAGCTAATTCCTAACAATGAAATTAACTGAAAACCAAACTCTTCTGTTTGTTTCTTTGTATAGAGAACATGTGTGTCTGTGGGATATCACTTCAGAATTTTATAAACACAAAGGCATGCGCCAATCCGCCCTGCAAAAAATTTGTGAGGGTATGCAAATAGAAGGTTTTACTGTAGAAGATGTAAAAAATAAAATAAAAAGTATGCGATCTACATACTACCTTGAACTGGACAAGATTAAAAAATCCTCCACTTCTGGTGCTAGTGGTGATGTTTACCAGCCGAAGATAAAATGGTTCGCCGAGTTCAATTCATTTATAAGAAATGCAATGGTGAAAAGAAAAGTACAGGTTTGTTTGTTAAGAAATTAAATTATTCAGAATTTATTAATGAAATTATATAATTCTAAGATTATTTAGAATGAATGATAAATTGAAATGAATTTTCGTCTACAACCAGTGACTATAAAATTTACAGTTACCTACTTTTTAAAAAATCATATTATTTTGCCACGGTACTTTCCCTTCGTTCACAAAATAATTAGTATACTGTGTTCTTTTCTCTCTTGCACTTAACGATGAATGGTTACTGCCTTGCTGTGTGATACTGTTTAAACCGCGTACGTCAGTTCTCCACATACCTTCAATCAAACTGTGGGTATCAATATCATCGCGGTCAACAGAACAAGTAGTTAGATAAGCGCTCGACTTTTTTCGTAACCAGTTGTGTAGAGAACAAGCTGCAAATACAATGTGATCCACAGTATCTATCTTTGTCGAAATAGCCTTTTCGAAAACTCGAAATCGGTTTGCTAATATTCCAAAAGCATTTTCGACAATGCGTCTGGCACGTGATAATCTGTAATTAAATATTTTTTCTTCAAAACTTAAATTGGGCCCAGGATATGGTTTCATCATGTATGTTTTTAATGGAAAGGCAGCATCAGCTACAATTACCCCTCCTTCTGGTATAAAGCCGCTAGTTTCCAATTGATTATAGATAGAACAGTTTTTGAAAATACCACCATCAGATGCACTTCCATTTGCTCCTACGTTGATATAGGTAAAACAATAATCGTGGTCTACAAGTGCCATTAAAACAATGCTATTATCTTTTTTATAATTAAAATTCACACTTCCATACTCCTTGGAGCCCGTAATTTTAATATGTTTTCCATCAATCGCTCCATAGCAAAGGGGAAAGTTCCACTTATTCCGAAATCCTTTCTCGATTTGTCCCCATTCGAGTGGCGTACTTGGTACCTGTAATAAAATAATAATTTTATTTTCAGGAAAATACAGAATCTCAATCTAGAGTGCGGGCTGATGACGATCCCTCCGCTTTTGCACCAGAAACTCCTACACCGGAAACTCCTACACCGGAAACTTCTGCACCGGAACCACGAAAGAAGAAGTCTAGATTAACAGAGTTATCTGCAATTGTCAAAAACATGAAGGAGATCAAAAATGACTTCTCCAACTCAGAAAGAGAGGAAGATGAATTTGATATCTTTGGAAAATACATTGCAACGCAATTAAGAAAACTTTCCACAGAACAGGCTATCCTAGGCCAAGAAGAAATACAAAAAGTGGTAACAAAATGTAGACTGAACGATTTGAGATTTAGTAATACGAGTTATTCTCACATACTACAAGCGCCTGGTCCAAGTTCTAATACATTTTCAATGAGTCCAGCATCTACTACAGACACCCAAGCCACTGATGATTCACTTAATTTATTGTGTGAAGATACAGAATACGCCAATATTATTATGAATGCTTTCAATCAAGCTTAAATGTGAAATAGTGTTAAGTATGAGGAAATTATAATAAAGAAAATTAGTTACCTTGATGTGATCTTTTAATGCCCTTTTTATTTCTTGACAAACTTCTGATATGATTTGCGATATAGATGATTTTGGCAACCGAAACAGATGACTGAGGCTTCTGTAACTATTTCCAGTAGATAAAAAGGATAGAGTGACTTCTAGTTTTAATTTTGCAGGTATGGCATCTCTTAATAATGTATCGTTACGTTGAATATTGTTTGAAATTAATGATAACAACTCCTCAAAATTTTCTGCTGTCATTCTCATTGCCAATCTATATTCATAGGCATCTTCTGATTTCAGCTGTTGCAAAAGCATTGTTGAGCCTCCTTTTACATTTCTTTCGCTTATCCAGTTTCTCACCCAAATCCGCTTTTTTCTTTTTAGTTCTTCTTCAACTACATCAGTTACTTCTTCTAACAGTAATAATTGAACAGTTTTAAAACAATTTCTAAACTCCTTTCTTGAAAGCATTGTCACTATAGTGTTACCGATCTAACAGCTTTTGAATGACTGGAATAATGTGGACGATATAATCCAGTCCAGCACTGGACTGGATTAACTCGCTGGATTACTGGACTGGAATAATGTGAACTGACCATAAGAGACATCTCACAGAAATGTTGATTTCCAGTATACACGTACGACGCCGTCGCACTAATAAAATAACCTCGTACCTACCTATATCAAGTGTCCTAATAAAGGAAAATAAGTTGTATTGTGAGAAAATAACAAAGGCGGGGTAACAAACGTCGATCCGATATTTTTGTATAAAGTGGTAAAGACAGGGATAGGCTTTGTTGCGGATGATACGCTTCGTAACGTTTCTGATCACGCACTGTAGCGATGGTCGTACTACAGACAATAGACCGGGGTACGACCAAGAGCTAAGAAATAAAACCACATACATCGGCGCAAGGTTGCCTGTCCATCGGTGTTCTATCGGATATATTTCGGAGCGTGTGCCCAAGAATTATTCGATTTAGTTCCTCCATCACCATTCTACCACCGAACCGCAAGACATCGTACGAATCTGCACCGCCACGTGGTGCAACTAATTATAATGTGGGTGTCTTTAAATCAAGAGTGAATAGGCATCTTCTAGGCAAGTGCGTACCATCGTAGGCTGCATCTTCACTTACCATCAGGTGAGATCGCAGTCAAGCGCTAGTCTATATATTTAAAAAAAAAACATGTTTTTTTTTAAAAGAGCAACGGCATTCCGGACCTGTGGCAGATTCACTTGATGATTCAAAAACACTTTGTAAAAGTTTATTTGAATAAAAAATTATTCTATTCTACTCTAGCTAATTACCATTTAATCTGTATGGAGCGTGAATTAAAGTTTTGAAAAAGTTCCTCGGGGACTCTCTGATTTTTGGAATTAATATTTCCTATGTCCTTCATGATGCAAACTATATTAATATTTCTATCTTATAAAAATAATAAAAAGGTATAGAAGTAAGTAAATAAATATGAAAAACCAAAATAATGAAATATGATATTTCGTCAAATTTCAATCCTACTAATGGCATGTAGAAATATTTTTAGCGTAATTTGATTTATAAAAAGAGCTAGAAAAAAAATGTATGTCTTTAATTATCCTGGATAAAAATATATAACTGAAATATTATCAGGATTATTGGGACAGTAGGAAGTAGGATAAGACTAGTACGATAGTAGGATAGGATGATGCGTGGGGTACAATAGCTTTCGGATGTTTCGTACCTAGACTCGTATTATATTAACGTATAGCTTACGATCCGATGTCGGCCTTATGTGTGGATTATTATCAATGTGTCGTGTTCACACAGATGAAATTATACTTTCTTCGTATCCTCCCTGGAGACGAGCGTAAGCCTCACTACTTTTGCTCCATTTACGAAAGGTCACAACTCTGTCTCTTCAAGTCTATAAACCTCAATTTGATGCTTAAGGTGACCTTTATATACTGAAAGACAGCTGATGATTTATGCTGGACTAATATTCTTTCTCTATTGTATTAAAATTTTCCCCTCTCCTTAAAATAAACGGAAATCTTGTGTTTGGAGTGGGCACGACACTAGTGCAACTGCTGGGGATCGAATCATCGACCTTTTAATTTTCAATCTTTAACCGTTGGGATATTGAGGTTTCAAAGCTTAGTTTTTCTAAAGAATAACACATTTACCATGTTTTACGATCAATATGATCAATATTGGCCTTTTCCCTCCACGTCAGTTTAAAAGCCTCAATAGCTCGACGGTTAAAGGTGCGGACTGAAAACTGAAAGGTCGCAGGTTCAAGCCCCACATGTCGAACTCACTACTAGCGCAAGCTTTTCGGTTACTTGGAGGGAAGAGGAGAATATAAGTTAAGTTCAGCTTGGCTAATATTCTTTTTTTAAAATAAAAAGCTTGTGTTAGGAGCATGAGGGATGATACGCACCCATCGGATGGAGTAAACTCCAACTTAACTTTCAGGTTATATCAGTCCGCGTCATCTCAATTGATTCATGATAACTTAAGTCGTATCGATATCCAACTTATGCTATCAATATCATATCTATCTTAAACGATGTCGATGTAAAAGTTTAAGAAATTCTCAGTAGTACCCAGGTAAAAACCTTCGAGCTTCGGAGAACACGTAAAGCCAATGCAACTATGTCCGTTCTTCACTAGTTCTTCCTCTAGACTTGCTACGCTAATCTTTTTTAATCTTATTAAGCTGAAAGTAGTCCTGTATATCTGTATCTATTAACTTTTGAACCAATTTAGGTGGATAATTTAGGAAACTCCCATGGGATTTTCATCCGAACAAGGTACATAGTAAGCATCTTGGACTATAAAAGTGGGAGAGTAAAAAGTGCAGGAGTTTTTGCGTACATATTTGAGCAATTTCAATATCTCCTGTCAAATCTATAGATACTCGTATCTATAGAAATGGGCTGCCTTGGCCAAAAGTTGATCCAAGGAAACATTTATTCACTTGTTTTATTCACGAAATATTGTTAATGGAAAGCCATTCATTGTTTCAGAGTGTAATCCCTTGAAAGCGCAAAAGGACAAATTATTTCGTCCATACTGCATATGAATTGGACCGATTTAATTCCAATACCAGTAATGCATTTCAATTGCATGTTATTGGATATTACGAAGAGCTGAAACTTTAAAAGGTATGAATTCAGATGATTGTATACCACAAGACTACCTGCAAGAGCCGCTAAGGCCGCTAGAGGCGCAAACAACTCGCATGGTTTATACGTATAATGTTATATACGATAATAATATAGTTAATCCACATATGTCAAAAAGATAAATGGATTTTTTTTAAACCTAAGGTACTTACCTACTTTAAAAAAAATCTTGTAACCGAAATTCGAGAAGCCGACTGCGCAGGAGAAGTATGTGCCCCAAAACTAGCGTATTCTCAATTTCCTAATTCTCATGGTCCGATGGAATAGCAATTCATCGTGATCAGAGAGAGTCCAGAAATGCTGCACTGGTAGCATGGGCAGGAGATAAACATTTTATCCCCCGATTTTATCCACTGACAGGGGATACAATTGCTTTCTCCCTATGCTAGAGCATGGTGACAGGGGAAAGGAGAAGTATATCCCTATTTGACATTACAAGTGGAGCAACTTCCCCCGGCTAGTTCATGGGAACAAATGAAAGAGATAAACTTATCCTTTTTTGACTTTTGAAAGGGTCAAACGAAAACAAAAACCACAGACAAAAATCACCTATTAACTGTCAAAATCACGAGTATAGATAAAAATAATGACTTTTTGAGATCGAATTGACATAAATTTTGAAGTATAGTGATATTTGTACCTCCTACTTCCATGATTTTCTTATAAGTAATGGAATTAATTGTGGGGAAAAATTTTCTCCCATTTTTCCACTGTCAATATTCTTCCACCGCTGTGCCCAAGCTCGACGGGTGGATAAAACTAAGCGAGGGGATAAACTTTTTATCCTTTTCCCGGGGATAAAATTTCTCCCGCCCATGCTACCAGTGCTGGTGGCGCAGCAGTTAGTTAACGTGATCTATGCACGCATTTTTAACTGTCATGCATTTTCAATATTGCAAGGTTTGCGGCTTTGATGAGTCTTGCGGATCTTACGGCTGTGTGCGATCTCCTTAAAAGGTAGATATTATGCTTTAACGAAATTGGATTAAGAAATAGTTTAAGAGCTATCTTGCAATCGGAAAGTTTTAATATTCAATTTTTTTGTTTGCCAATTCTTGTCTCGATTTTAATATTCGAAGTGTTTATTAAAATAAACATTATAATATTGAAATAGAAAAATACAAATTGAAAATACAAATTCGAGTAGCTTTATAATTTATTGGAGAATGTAACGATTTTATTTTATTAAGAATGTTACAGTCATTTTATTAGGTACAGTTTACTTATGAGCTTTGATGCCGAATCATCATCTTATAGATGCATTGTTATTGTTTGTACAATTGGTAAAAAATTGGGGATTTGTTTAGGTTTCTTAGAGAATAAACTTTTTTCTTTATCTACTAGCCAAGATTAGAAACAATACAAAATACTTGAAAACATTTATATTGGAACTTACATTTGTTGTACTATAATTTAAATTTTTTTTTTTTATTTATTTATTCAAAACTCACTTAAATCTATCTTTATAGGTACTTATCCTAATACGACAGAAAAAAGGTTAACATTGAACAACTTACAAACTATTATCTTCCTAAATTAACATTACTAATAAAACCTTATCAACTACCCACAAAAAAAAATTAAACACAATGAATTTTTTTTTGTGGGTAGGTAATTGTTTTCAGGCACGTACCTATTAATTTTCCATGACTAAAGTTTGTTATTTAAATAGGCACGTAGGTATCGTATGTAGATGGTGAATGCGTTTTTATACGACCCTACCGCAATCAAGTAAAGCGTTTTTGTGGAGTTTAAATGAGTTCTTTGGTATCTCCGCGCTGATCCGACATCCTAAACTTTAACAGCAAGTCACCGAGCTAAATCATTGTCGCGGGAACTTCTCGGCGCCATTTTGGACGCCTAATTACTAAACTGTCATGGCGGCGACGCGTGTCCGCATTCCACGCCCCGAGATTTACTACGTGAAAATGCTTTTCTGGTAATTTTCATACCACTAAGGAAATTATAAATAAACAATAGTAAATAGAGATGCTTTCTAACGTGGCATCTTAATGGTTAAACTCATGGTCACTCAGCGGGCGATCAAGAGCTCGGATTCTGCGAGATTAAATGTTAAAAGAGATCCGTGGGAGAGCCTTAGAAGGAATAGAATAGCTTTTACAACGATTTATACGAATTGCTTTTGAATCTACCCGGGATGCCGTTCAAACCGAAAAAAACCCATCAAGAAACTTGGCGGTTACTCTTTAAAAAATATTATGCTGTCTACAGTTTACAATTATTGCTGTCTCAGGAATTGCTGGAGCTTTGCACAATATAATAATACAAGCTGATGCCCGCGACTTTGTCCGCGTGGATTTGGTTTTAAAAATCTCGCGGGAACTTTATTTTTAGGATAAAAGTAGCTTATGTCACTCTCCAGATCCTCAAGTATACCCACGCAAAAAATCACGTCAATCGGTTGCCCATTGCTGCGTGATTGAAGGACAAACCAACAAACCAACAAATAATATACAACAAACAAACAAACACATATATATTATACTAATTTTATAAATGAGAAACAAACAAACAAACACATATATAATATATATATAATATTGTTTCTCATTTATAAAATTAGTAAGGATTATTCAATATACATTTTGTTATTTTATTTTTTAAACGGCAATTTTCTTGCTAATTCAGTGGTAGATTCGCTTGAAAATTCGAAAGCACTTTATAAAGCTTATTTGAATAAAACATTTTCCACTTGGTTAATTTTTATATGCAGCGTACTTAATCCTCTAATCAATTACTGTTATCATTTATCTTTTTGCAGTAGGTAATGTTATGTATAAAATTAAGGCTATTGTTCAATTATGTGTCTAATTAAGCGTAGAGTTTTAGTAGCGATAATTGTTTACGCTAAAACAATATTATTTTACTTACATCCTAGATGCTTAGATCCAAAACAACATAATAGAAGGGTCAAAATCAATTAAAAGGTCCCCTGAGGGTTAGTTCACAGTTTTCGGTTGGAAACAACACCCTTAAGTTGTTAATACGCCAAGTTTAAGCACATTAGAGTAACTAGCAGCGAATGAGTGGCCAAGATTGATGAGGAGTTTCCCAAGCACAAATTAGGGCAACCCTTGGTTTGCGTTGCAAAATGTTCAACAACTCTATCTAAAGGAATGCCCTTCAGGCTTCCTTTTTCCAACTAACTAAAACTTACCTTTAAACCTTTAGTACTTATCTTTAAATCGAGAATGAATAGGCATCTTCTAGGCAAGTGCGCTCCATCTTAGAGTGCATCTTCACTTACCATCAGGTGAGACTACAGTCAAGTGATAGTCTAGATATATTATTATGTATTTAACAAACTGTGTGACACATACTTTTAGTTTTGCAACCCAGACTAATAAAATAAAGCCTTGGATGGCCCATATTCTTTGCGCCTCTTTTAAGTTAGATACCTACACCTACTACTTGACACTGGCCGAAGTAAATTTTGTTAGCTTGGCACTAAGAAAATAAACCGTTAATCAAAAGAAAAACCAGAAGTTTTGGATAGTGAGTGGGGTAGTATTGTTATATTATTAGGCGCTAAAGACGCTGGGAGCTTGAATACGTCAAATTCTAAATCGCGCCAAGTATTTCATCATTATATTATATCCTATGTTCTAACAAGCGAACTTGGAGGTACCTAGTTCGTGGCTTCAACAATCGGATACCGCATTTGATTTTTAATTGTGTGTGTGGCGGATTACATATTTTTCCACAACTCCCTAAATATGGGTATCAAATGAAAGGGTTTGACTAGTAAAATACTATACACTATGATAAATTTTAAATCCAAGATGGCCGCTACCACAAAATGACGAATAACATATATTTTTTAATTTCACATGTCGGGGATGTTTTAAAATTTTATTTGTATGAACAAAGAGTGCCGTATCATTTTGTGAGCCTAATTTCGTAGGTTCGGTATCAAGAAGCTCAGATTTTCTCCGACGCAATAGTTTGGGAGTTATCGCGCACTACACTTTGACAGTAGTTTCAGTTTACCCAGCCTCATTATGCAGGCAACTATTAAATTCGCAATTAAGGTTCTATAGATATGAATAAGCAGTGATAGTCTAGTGGTTAGGCTGTGGTCTCCTATTTAGGTGGTCGCAGGTTCGAGCCCAGGCATGTACGTCTAACTGTTCGGAGTTATGTGCGTTAATTAAGGTTCTATAGATATGAATAAGCAGTGATAGTCTAGTGGTTAGGCTGTGGTCTCCTATTTAGGTGGTCGCAGGTTCGAGCCCAGGCATGTACGTCTAACTGTTCGGAGTTATGTGCGTTTAAGCAATTAAAGCTCGTGAACGGGTGCCACCAACGGGAATGGGTCAACTTTATGTCTGCCCGTCTTCACATGTATTGAATTGTATGTATGCATTTTTGAAACTTCATTGTGGTAACACTGTATACATAGCATAGTTTTGTTACCTATTGTAAAAAAATTTTTTTTCAAAAAGAGCAACCGCCGAGTTTATTGATATTAATAAAAAATATTCCTATTCTATTCTATTCTAAAATATCACATGCTTCAACGGTGAAGGAAAACCTACACACCTGAGAGTTCACTATAATGTTGTCAAAGGTGTGTGAAGGCTAGCAATTCGCATTGCGTCCTTTGCATCGTGGTGGACTATGAAACTTAACTCTAATTCTATGCTGTATGGTTCATTTTACTTTGCCGTTAACGTAATCGAATACGAATACGATTAATCGAATTAAATCCTTTTACTAGCCCTACAGCTGTGCACACAGCAAGCGAAACAGGTGAAAATTGAACCTAAGCGGTGGAAATAGTAGCACAGGGCAATCACCATACCCTTTGTAAGCAGTTTTTGAGGTGAACCGTCGTTCTGTTACCTAACGAAAAACACTTACTCGTACGTATTACTTCTTAGTCCTAGGAAAAACTATGTAGCTCCTGTTGTTTTGCTTCGTTCACGACCTGTGACGACGTCTAGCACACGTATTATGAATATGGTTTTATAAGTGGGAAATCTTGGGCTAAATTCCTGACGGGGGCAATTTGGGAATTTATAATTTCTAATTAATCTTTTCTAATTTCTAGTTATCTTCTTTTTAAATTGTTAGTCTCTGGTCTGGTCTGATTTTGGCTATAAAGTCCCAAGGTGACAACTCCGCACCGGGAAGCAGTGTTGGCAGACCCCCCATTAGGTGGACCGACGGCATCAAACGGCTTCATCAAGACTGATGCCTGTGGAAGTCCATGCAAGAGACCTTTGTCAAGCAGTGGAAGTATACCGGTTGATAAAGAAGAGAAGAAGAAGTTTCAACGCACCACGAAGCAGAGTTACAACTGAAGATGGTCCACATTACAGTTGATCGGCGGCTTATTGAAAGTTACACGCAGGTTTCCTGTGTCGCGGGTCTACAAACGTTAATGTATGCAGAGTCACGCGCTGACAAACAATTGTTACTGGCTTACATTTACAACGAATCGTAACATCATCCTATCCTACTAACATTGTAAATGCGAAAGTTTGGATGGATGGATGTTTTTTGGCAATTTGGCACAGAATTAGACTATTGTCGGAAAATTAAAGAGTTCCCGCGGAAATCAAAAAACTTTATATTTTGGTATCATCTGGTTAAAAATATACAAACAATCATTAATCGATCTTCGTCATTGTGCATGAAGCAGAAAATTTAATCAGAAAAAAAAATCTAAAAAATTTAGATTGTCGATTGGTAATAATATAATAGGTAAGTCTATGGTTTAAGTAGCTTAATTTTGTAGTGCTTTCACTTTTTGACTTTATTTCAATTCTAAACAGAAAACAACAGAAGGCAAAAAACATAGTTAAATTATAATTGTGTTACAGTTATATACTTCTCTATTGCAATTTTGGAATTGTGTGTTCTCCTGATTTTTGAAACTCTCGAAGCGATGCTTTCTGAAATAATTGCAGTTCGGTGCAATGTACGGCCGCTTCTTATGAGGCAATGCAAAGCCTTAAAGTCACGACTTTGGAGTTTAGTAGAGTAGGTATTATACTGATCACATCTGCGAAAGTTAAATGCATGTATGAAGATTGTAGGTAGAAGTTTTTGATCCAATGTTTTGGGAGCTTTTACATAAAACATTGTTCATTGCTGTTGTTTGTACCTACTGTAAATAATCGCGTTTATGATTGTCATTATTTTCTGACTGATGATACTTTGCTGGGTACTGTTAGTCATTTCCTGCTTCGTTGCTTCCTGACTTGTAGATAATTATTACTTTTAAGTACCTACCTACTAACACATTGATAGATGTAAAACCATCGATTGTAAAAGTCTTCTCATTCCTGTGTCCAGAATTGGGTCAGCAATTGGATTGGTCTAAACTCTAAATGAATGAATGAATGACCGTAAACAGGAATATACTCAGCCTCTTTATCTAGGATAAGAAGGAGGTTATAACAATATCTAAACAATAAAGATGGCGGCCCCGGCGTGACGTCACGAACGCTGCGGGTCACGTAGCTTTGCAATTTGCCGCCGAAATGGAAAAAGGTTCCGCACGTGCTCTTGTGCCTTACGTTTACGCCGTATTATCTAGTTAACTCTTGAGTTATTCGGCGGCAACTAGGGGCTCGTTATAGCCGACTATCAGTATTTAATCAACGCCTACAACACATCTACTAAGTATCTACTATCTATAAAAATCAATTGCTTGATGTTCATTAGTCCACTAAAAGTAAATAACCGGCCAAATGCGAGTCGGACTCGCATAGGAAAGGTTCCGTACTACAAAAAAAAAAAAACGAAAAAAAACACGTTTCTAGTAAGAGAGTCGTCCCCTTTAAATTTTTTTATTATTTGTAGTTAGGTATAGCGGCAATAAATACACGTTCTGTGAAAATTTTAACTGCCTACCTATTACGGATCATGAGATACAGCCCGCTGACAGACGGACGGACGGACGGACAGGCTTAAGGGTCTCGTTGGTTACCCCTCGGGTACGGAACTCTAAGAAAGCTAACCAATATTGTACACATGTATTGCAGTAATAAAGAATAATAATATTATGATTATGATTATAATCAATAATAATAATTTCTCTGGTGGGAGGCTTTGGCCGTGGCTAGTTACCACCCTACCGTCAAAGACGTGTCCGCTAAGCTATTTAGCGTTCCGGCACGATGGCGTGTAGAAACCGACTAGGGGTATGGGTTGAATGTAGGTACACTGCCATATCCTTTCTAGCTTTAGCGGTTAGCCCACTACTATCTTAGACTGCATCGTCACTTACCATCAGGTGAGATCACAGTCAAGGGCTATCTTGTCATCGAATAAAAAAAAATCAAACTACAGTCCTATCCTATAAATTATCCTTTATTGCAACAAATCAGCCCTCGGGCCACACAATCCCCTCGATCCAATCTACGAAACTCGAGACCCTGGTGTAGACGCCCGGCAAGTTGGGAAGAGCGCATCCATATCCAAACGAGGTGATGCCTATCAGGTAGTGCATTAACCCCTGTAGAATATATGGCAGGGGGATTTCAACTTGCAAGGGCCCTCCTGAATCTCCCTGCACCAAAAATAATCGTGAATTACGACCGTCATATAACAGACTACTCCACCTGGACAGAGGTAAACTCAGGAAGGTGGTGGGAGTTATAACTGGGCACATCCCACTAAACAAACACCTCTTTATTATAGGTGTCACCGACAGTCCTCTATGCAGGGCTTGCATGGAGGCGGATGAAACACTGGCGCACGTGCTCCTGGGATGCACGGGCGTGGCAGAACAACGCAACAACCATCTAGGATCCCCACCTTCACTTCGCGAAGTCCTTGGCAACCTGGGCGGCCTGCTAGACTTCTGTGAGCTGGGATGGTTGGAGTGAAGAACATTAGAAGGATTAGTGCATCACACACAACAAACCATGACTGGTTTAATTGTGGAAACCAGCCCAGTATGAAGGTGAAGATGAACGACCGTCATAATGATGATTTTGTCGATCAACCCGGCGCAGCGCTGAGTGCTGTGGTCTTAAAATGAATTGAACTCTCGGAGATGCCGATATGTAAAAAAAAACTCTGTCGAAATGTGCTCATGAAACTGAATGACTTTCCCCAAGAAACATAGGTCGAAATATGAAAGAAAAAAAATATGTGGACCTCCCATAGTAAATCAATTAGCGGATCGTCAATTTTGTATGGGAGGTCCACATTTTTTTTCATATTTCGACCTATGTTTCTTGGGGAAAGTTGTTCAGATTCATGAGCACATTTCGTAGCTCACAGGAACGACAGGGTTTTTGTTACATTTGTATAACAAAGAACGGAAAATAAATACTTTCATAATTTCAATTTCAGCCAAATCGGTTCAGTTGAGTAACAAACCATCCATCCATCCATACATCCAAACTTTCGTATTTATTGATAGGATTAAGAAGGAAGTGAGGCTTAATAAGGATACTTCCTCACCTTACACGCATCAACCCCTCCAGTCAACTTCCCAGCGCATATCTGGTGATCCTTAACTCCCTCCCACATCCGATTGTGCTTGTGCTGCAGCAGTTTGTCGCACCGCTTTGAATCTATGATATCCACCACCGCCGCTTGGAGTATTGGGGACGTTAATCTACTTGCTGTTTTAACAGACAAAATTAATAATTAGAATAATTCATTAACCATCACATCACACTAATATAAAGGCGAAAGGCGATGTGTGTATATCACGCAAATTTTTTTTCAAAAATCTGGTCACGGAATAATAACAATAGATTACAGCAAGGTACCTAACGAGTATGCGAGTCTGTACCGTACGGGTAGCACGAAGGACTGAAAAAAAAAAACACTCTGTAAACTACGTTTATATCATACTTGCTCAGTAACTAGGGATAACTATGGTGGAAAGTCTCGTTGTAAGTTGGTGTTTGCAATTCAAGGCAACATTACGTCGCACTTTGCTTGAATTGTAATGTTCACATTACAGTTCAAGCTATGCAAAACTCCTTGGTAAACAATCTCTTTTCTTATAAAATGGTAAGAAAACTTTTTACTGAAAAAAAAAAACACTGAACATGGCGGCATTTAATTTCCATACATTTCAAACTATGCAAAACTCCTTGGAACTCAGAGCCGTAAAAAAAAATGGAAAACTATTTACGAAAAAAAAATGGAAATGGCGGCATTTCATTTGATCTGAAAGTTTGTGAAGTTTGTTCGTAAAGGGATTTAAGTTATTTACAACAATGTCAAGCACTTCATCAGATGATGAAAAAGGAGGAGAGCCTGATTTTTGTTTGCTTGAAGCAGAACAAATGATGCAAAACCTTTTGCCGGATAAGTCCAAAGAGCGCTACGTGAAAACTTACGAAGAATTCAACAAATGGCGTGCAAAGAAAGGAATTACATCTTTGGCAGAATGTGTTTTGCTTTCTTATTTCAATATGCTGTCAAAAAGCTACAAACCACCGTCATTATGGTGTTTTTACTCTATGCTAAAATTTCATTTTGCATTACCAATGTTTTATTTACCTCGCAAGAATGATATAAAGTAGAATGCTTACCTCGGTTGCAAGTAGCTATTACACCCTCGAACTATATTCACCCTCGCTCACTGCGCTCGCTCGTGTGACTAAATATCTCGGGTGCACGCGATGCATTAGCGCCCTATGCGAGCTGCGCTCGCACTGGCGCCAAATTGGATCTTGTTCTGTAATAGCTTACTTACGTCCCTTGTGTAACAATCTACTATTACGCTTATCGCTGACCAATCACAGACTAGACTATAATATTTTTCCTAACTTGTTTCCGTGAATAGAGTATCATACATTTTTGTGATTATAAACATTTTGAATGTATGATGTAGATTGTAGATAACTATAACGTCCACGTCAAGTTGGCCGCTACCTCTGCCCGCGCTTCCCCGAACCGCACTTCAAGTTAGACCCGCTTACTACATACAGCGACGTAGTATTGCTAGCGATTGTCGCTATAAAATTTTTTCAAAGTTTTCTTATGAACATATTATTATTATTTTATTACTTTATGAATATATGATTATTTTGAATGTTTTTGTTAAGTTTATAATTTTTATTAAAATTTGCTATATTTTATTTTTGTTTGGTTACTATTGTAAGCGTAACGTTTTCTATGATGAGTAAAAAAGGAAAAGTTTTGCATCGACCCAGACTATTACTTACTTTAATTAATGACTGTTTTCAAACGGAAAAAATAAGAAACTGTTAGCGACATCTAGTAGCGACGCATTACAGTTGTCGATCTACTTTTTTGCCAGAGAAGAAAACTTCCGTCAATAGTTGTGGTTACAGGAAAAAATACATCATTTCACTCCTATCACCAATGGTTGCCTGGTAAAGGTTGCTCTGTAGCAATCCTGGCCGCCTTTGCATGCGTAGTTTTAAATTGTATTTTTTGTTTCTTTATTGTGTGCAATAAAGTTTTTATCTATCTATCTATCAACAATTTTTTTGTCAACGGTACATTTTTTAACGGTCAACGACGGCCAACTTGACGTCAACGGGTACTAACCTGTCTCGGTAACTCCCCAACCGGTCACTGTAGTAAAATATATTTCGTTATTATCAAAATTGTTCCACAGGCAAGCAGGCTGCACTACGCTTGAAAATGTTCTTTCTTCCACTAATTCTATTACTGCTATATCGAAGTATCGCTGGGGCGAACTGTACTTAGGGTGCACGATGATTCTCAAAATCTCTGCATCTATTGGCTTTATGTCAACATCGGTCACCTGCGATTAGAAAACAAAAAGAAATTATAAAGCGACACGATAAGATAAGTGGCAATGGTATGGTTATCATAATATCTTAGGGTGGGAACACGCCAGAGATGCCTCATTGCGATACCTCGTGGTCGCGGTTTAGCTCGCTACCTCGATGCCACTTCCATTTAAAACAAATGTATGCAAACAGACGAGCGCGAACATGCCGAAGGATACCTCACTGCGATACATCGCGGTACAGCGAGGTATCTTCGACATGTAAGCGCTCGTCTGTTTGTATACATTTGTTTTACATTGAGGTGGCATCGAGGTAGCGAGCTAAACCGCGACCGCGAGGTATCGCAGTGAGGCATCCTTGGCTTGTTCTCACCCTTAGGAGGGTCTCTTTAACTGCCACAGTTGTTTTTAAAAATGATAGATTAACGTGGTACCAATCACTCCATAACAGACAAAATTTTTAAACTTTAAATTCGATTTTCTCAACTCGTACATTTCAACATTTTTTTTATTTTTTTTATTCTCATTTTTTAATAAGGGACTTTTGAAGGTGACCTTCATGTCAGCCCCATCGGTATCACAAAATATTACAATTATAATAATACAATTAATTAATAATTGTCGATATCACAATTCCACATGATGATAATCTGGTGAAGGCGGAAAAAGAAATATTATCTAAATACTAGCTGATGCCCGCGACTTCGTCCGCGTGGATTTAGTTTTTAAAATCCCGCGGGAACTCTTTGATTTTCCGGGATAAAAAGTAGCCTATATTTTAATCCAAGGTATAATCTATCTCCATTTTAAATTTCAGCCAAATCGGTCCAGTAGTTGTTGCGTGAAAGAGTAACAAACATACACACACACACACACACACATACACATACAAACTTTCGGCTTTATAATATTATATTAGTGTGATAGTGTGATGTGATGTGATTTAGACCTTGCCCACGAGATTACCGTCATGTGGAATGTTGATTCAACGATTGTAGTGCCGATGGTTGTTTCGGTCAATGGTCTCATAGCGAAAAGTTTCGATCAACATCTTAAGAAAGTTTTCGCTTAATACTTGGATCAAGGGCAGGATACAGAAGGCGGTACTCCTTGAGACGGCACGCATTGTGAGGAGGTTCCTCACTCTGGAGCCCTGACCACTGGCTGCTTGGGTCCCTATCCCGCAGCAAGTGGGACCCATTTGTTTTATTGTTTTTAATGATGTTTTCATATTTATATTTGTAAAATGTATATTTGTAAGCATTTTTAAAAACACTGGGATAAATGTGTATATAAATAAATGATAGAACAATTAATATATACAAAATGAACTATTTCGACATTTGGATTTAGTTATTTATTTATTTGTAGTGTCAAATCTGCCGTATTTATACTAATAAGTGCAAACCTTTTTCAGGTAAAAAAAGAACTAACATTGTGTATCCTGTCTCCGAATCGAACTATTTCTGGCTCGAGGCTAACGATGTTAGTATCCGACCGAGTGTCTTTGGAGCAATGCGCCGCCGTCAGCATGAACTTGGAGCTGATCAGGCTGGCTCCGCATTTGAATACCCAAGTGCCTACCACTGCTCTCCATCCGACACTGCCCTTCAGAAAAAATCAGATCATAGTATTAGAATTAATTACAATATGGGGTTATTCAAGGGGCGAACCAATAAGTTACTGAAAAGCCGGCAACGCATCTGGTACCTACTACAAGTGTTCATGGGCGGCGGTAATCACTTTTTATCAGGCATTTGTCAGGCAAAACATTTTGAGTTACCAAAAAAAGGGCGATTTATCCGATAGGCAACTGAGAAATCCAAATATCCTGGTGATTACTCGACTACGCCTCAAGAAAATCTGGAAGTTGTTTGTGGGAATGGGCGTGACGTTCTATAATAAAATTCCACAGTCGAGACTTGCCTTTACACAAGTTTAATTTATTGAGGGTATTCTAATAAAGAAGGCATATTTTACAATAATTGCAGACTACATAAATGATAAAAAAATGTGGACATAACTTGCTCCAGCCATACATGAGCACGATTAACCCGTAAATTGTACACAACATAATATTATATTGTTATACACTTGTTACATATTATTTTATTTTTAAAAGCCTCAATAGCCCACTGGCTAAAGGTGCGGACTGAAAGCCGAAAGGTCACAGGTTCAAACCCCACCCGTTGCATTATTGTCGTACCCACTCCTAGCACAAGCTTTCCGCTTATTTTGAGGAGATAGGAGAATATTAGTCAAGTTCAACCGCCGAGTTTCTTGCTAGTTCTTCTCGGTTGGAACGGCATTCCGAACCAGTGGTAGATTCATTTGACGATTTGAATGCACTTTGTAAAAGTTTATTTGAATATAAAATATATGCAAAATTTTTAAGCTATTGCATAGCTTCTATCGCGGGCCAGCGTGGAGACCGAATCCAGAAATTCCGTAACGAAAATAACCTGACACGGGACTCCTCTACGGTGAGCCGCTAGATGGCGCATTTTTTATCAACACACTCACCGCCATCTAGCGGCTCACCGCTAGATGGCGTTGTACTATTATCAGATGCCATATTCAAATTACCATGTGCGGGTATTTTCTCGCAATATCCTTCCACTCTCCTAAGCCTTTTAGGCTCGTCTTGTATACATAACCTGTAACAATTCGACCTAAATTATTATTATACCTATTAGTTCTATGAAGGTCCGCATCCGCATCCTCAATCGCGGAACTTCTTCATTGATTTGGATATCTGCATCCGCATCCACATCCGCATCCGTGTCCGCAATAATCAATGCGGATGTTCTAACGGATGCGGATGTAGCGAAGTAAGAAAGAAGTTGGGTGGACCCGATGCTGATTGACTAATAGGTACGAAGATTTGATGCGTTTCTATTATTCTATCATTTGTTTTTCGTAAAACAATCATTATGCTTAGTTGCGCTTAAATATGTTATACATAACATTACACAACGTAACATAATAAAATTTCATTACGATAATTTCATTTTATTATGAGTATAAAATATAAGTGTTTAGCGAGTTTTTTGCTAGTTTATTGGAGTTTATTGAATAAGTGAATTTAGAATGTTAATAGCAATCAACAAAAGCATCTAGTTTTTACGCTAGCAACCAGTGTTCTTAGTGAACACTGAACACTTGATCAACAGCACATTTTTAATTTATGAAACTCTGCGTAACCAACTTGAACCTGAAAAGTCGTTGATATCACTTTTTATTATATTATACTAGCTGTCCCCTCGCGACTTCGTCCGCGTGGAATTAGGTTCTTTGAAAATCCCGTGCGGACTCCTGATTTTGTCCGAATAAAAGTAACCTATAACACACTGTCTGCAACCATACCCATCAAAGAATCACGTAGATCCGTTGCTCGATATTAACTTGAAAAATTATGGATTTTCATACAAACATTCAACCCCCATTCAACCCCTTTGGGAGTAGAATTTTTGAAAACCGTGAAACACGTCCTTTTTTATTTTTAACTGAAAGCCCAAATACCGAATTTTATGGGTTAGCTTGAAAAATGACGGAGTTTCATACAAACTTTAACCCCCCTTTTTACCCCCTTGGGGGGAGAAATTAAAAAAAATGTAAAATACGTAATTCTTTATTTTTAATCAAGAGCCCAAATATCAAGTTTCATAAACGTAACTTGAAAAATAACTTGAAGAACGAAGGACTATTATACAAACATTCAACCCCTATTTAACCCCTTAGAGGGTAGAATTTTTAAAAACTGTGAAACACGTACTTTTTTGTTTTCAATTTAAAGCCTAAATACCGAATTTCATGAGTATAACTCGAAAAATGACGGAGTTTCATACAAACTTTAACCCCCCTTTTTACCCCCTTGGGGGGCGAATTTCGAAAAATCCTTTCTTAGTGCTCGCCTACGTCATAAAAGGAACCTACTGTCAAAATTTCAAGTTTCTAACTTCAGTGGTTTAGGCTGTGCGTTGATCGTCAGTCAGTCAGTCAGTCAGTCAGTCAGTCAGTCAGTCAGGACAAGCCTTTTTATATAATTATAGATTATGTACCAATTTTTAACTTTACTTAAGACTGCGCAGAATGCCAGAAAAAAAATAACCGGTCAAGTGCGAGTCATACTCGCGCACTGAGGGTTCCGAAACTATTGACCAATGTATTAATTAGGTACCTACTAATGACCTTCTAACCGTCAAAAAGAATCAAACGAGTCGAAACTCGATGGGGTTACGTCGTTTCATTACAGAGTTCCCATAAACGCCTTTCGGCTTCATCATCAGAACCTGCATATCATTTAGGACTAGAGAACTTGTCAAGACGAATTAAAAAGCCCAAACTCGATGGGGTTGTGTAGTTTTCTCACAGAGTCCCCAATCCATCTTTCATCACATTATTTGTCTCGTTGGTCTAGTGGATGTTCTACTGCAGATGACAAGGTTCCATTATATCTGTACCTTAGAGAGCATATAAAGACGTTGGCTTTACACCTAATCTCTCTCTCTGATTTCCGTATCATTGAACTATGAATTGCCTATTACTACTATATTATTTTGGGGTTGACACAGTATTTTGATAATACAAAATTATAAAAACAATTTAATTTATTCATTAAGTTTATCTTACCTATAAAAAATGTGAGTAGGAGATACAAACTTTGGAATTAAAGTGACCTAACTCAAAAATTGCAATTTGTGGGAAATGAGCAAGACTTCAAAAAAGTAGTGTTGAGTAAAATTGAATGTATCTCTGCCAATAAAACTATTAAAAAAGTTAATTATCTTAATACTTAATCATCTTATACGTATGCATTGGTAATACATATTATATTAAATGTTAAATACATTTTACAACAACAGAAGTTACAGGAATTTTGAGTTAAATCACATTAATTCTAAAGGTGATATATAAACATAGCAAAGGTTGACATTGAGCTTACCACACAGTGATTTGAAAATAATGCCTTAGCATATCAGTTTAATAACATTTCTTTGACTGCAATTGGCACCAATAGGCATTCAACATTTTATCCTAAAAATATATAATGTCTCAAGGTAAACACAGAATGTATATGAGCTTGTGACACAATCCTAAAAGTTGTAGGTTCTCTGGGTTGTGTGGAGGTACAGATATATGTATGGATTCTTCATAATCAATATTATCCATACTCAAGGAACCAAATATCAACAACAAAAAATTGACATTGTGCTGCATTTCCTTCTGAATATATTATCTCTTCTAGCAGCAATCCAACATGCAGTGCAAATTCTAGTAATAGTCTGGTATTCTGGTAACCTGAAATAAAAATAATTATTGTTAAAATAATATAAGTAACTGGTAAATTGGCAAGCTAAGATTAAACTCTTAACAAATCCTACATCAAACTTTTCAACGAGACAAGTCAGGACATGTTAACTTGTCATCGTACTAAAGTCTCCTATAAGTGTGGGGAGTGCACTTGCAATTAGCTGGCAGCAAAAGTAGAATGTGCTTCTATTTTTTCTATTGTCAAATGATTATTTAACTGGCCTGTCCAAAAAATTATAATGCACGCCAGTTTTGCAAGTTACTTAACAAATGCCTTTGCATAAATTAGGCTTATCTCTGATTATATTATGATATATTGTTGTACAACACATAAATTATCTATACTTCTATATAATATTGACATGAAGAATACCTATTTAAATAAACTTGTTGAAAGAATTATTAAAATGGTATGGGACAAAATTTAGGTAGCATTATTACTAATTAAAACAGTAACAATAACAAGCTAGTTTTAACTCGGTCTTAAGTCTGAGACTGTCTTCTATAGATAGGCATTTCTATAGTTAGATGACTGCATGAATTTGGGAGTTGTAGTTTGAGTTTCCCTTTCTAATGCTTCTTTGTTTGCGAGAGATTAAAATAAGAAGTAGGTACTCACCGACATTGGTGATGACGTATTATCCATTGGCGATGGAGTATTGTCCATTTTGATAATGGGTTTAATTCACAAAGTTAGGTATATGCATTAAGTCTCTGTCTCGAATACGAAGTTCACCTCCATACAAAGTTAAAAGAAAACACTGATTCAGTACTAATATTGTAAAATGTAATATAACTATCCCACATATAAAACAAGAGATCAAATGTTATTTGTCTCCAAGAGAATATAAACCATTTAGTATGCTTATTTGTGCAAACTACTATTGAACTTTTGTTTGTTTGAATTTGGCTTTGAAAGTTTGAATTTTGAACCAACTTTGAACACCGTAGACAGCTGTCTACGCCTCTATGAAATCTATGCTATGATTAATACCTACTGGACTGGCTGTCTCTGCAGGTACCTACCTACCTAGACCTACCTACCAATGATTAGATACCTTAATAGTTATGAATCAATTTGAAGCACCACATTTGACATACGAGTGTCTCTGGAACTAATAATATTGCAAATGGTGCACCGACCGCCATAATTTTATTAACTAATATAAATAGTGAATAAGTAATAGTGGAGAAATAAATTAAAAGTAATTGCATTTATCAATGCAGTGTCGCTAACTTTGTTATACCTATACAAAAGTTAGCAACAAATCAATACTTTCAACTTGAAATTTTATAATTTTTGAGTAGGATTTTATTTTGATTTTAGTAGTAGTGATAGATTTAGTATAGTAGATTTTAGTAATATTTTATTTATTAGAATGACATACTTAACACGTTAGCTGTCCAAGTTGATTTGGTCAAGTGACAGTCTACGTCCAACTTTTTTTTTAAATTATTTCAATAAAGATTATACATAGAGCTTCAAGAGATGACGGGACTATCTCCTACTATATTTACGCAATTCCTAATCCACACGTCCACCTCAAATTCAATAGTCTTTTTCGTACGTCCAGCTCAAGAAATAAAATTAATTTCGAACGGGGTGGTGCCCTAAATATAGTGCACGGACGCTATGGGTAACTCCACAGTGTCTATATGTCTATATGTAGGGCATGGACAGTTAACGTGTTAAATCTGTAACATAAAAAGTAAAATGGGTAGGGAATGCGTGTATGTACTACTGTACTAATAGTACTAGAATTTACTAAATGACATACAGCACAGCACAGACAGCAGCCTGTCCACTGTTAATCATAGATTAATTCTAGAGGTCAGTGTAAAAAAGTTGTAATAATAATCTGTAGTAGAAAAAAATTCTATTAGTGTTCTGTGAATCTGTAGTTGTGACAAGTGACATGTGGACGTGACGCGTTAAAAAGTTAAGCTTTGAACAAACTAACGGACACGTAAGCCGCGGCTGGATAGTAAATTCCATTGAACTTTAGACACTATATCGGGCGTAGTCGCGAACGTAACCTTTGGCGATCCTTGAGCGTTCGGATGTCCGATAGAAATATGGGCCTGCTGATCTCAAACGACTGTGCACACTTATCAGTCGCAGCTATAGTCGCGGCATCCGATAGTTTGTTTTAGCCTTAGCGTTGCAATTAATTTAAAAGCCATAGTAAGTTATCGTTTTTTTTTTGTTTTTTTTACTGTTTTAGGTACTATTAATGGTTTATGCGTTGTCCAAGCCTTTATTTTCTTTTTGGCAGATCACGCCTATAAATTACCGTTTTTTTGTTTTCGGAATAATGTACTAAAATAATGTCGTACTTTATTGACGTTTAGTGAAGTGCCCTGTGCATAACAAACAACCACAGACTAAAACACAATTCTTGAAAGACGATAAATCATTCACAATTATGATAAAAATAATTTGACTTCGTGTAAGTATTGTTTCTGTAAATTTAATAAAAAAAAGGAAATAAAAATAGTAACTATGACTCCAATATTCAATATTTGCAAGGAATTAAGTTGAAATCTTGGAATTTAAGTTCAAACCAAGAGTAAAGAAATTTTTCTTTTCATTTATTTATTTTTTGATGGTTACCTTAAAATGTAACTATGCACGCGTTAGTGAAGTGAGTTAACTTCAAAACGCGTGGTTAATAACGTCTCAACCAAGTTTAAATCAAGAGTTATGAGCAAATATACTTGGAAAATCACATACCTACCTACTTATATATTTAACAAACTAGCTACGTAGTTGGGTATACAAATGAAACAAGTAAAATTATTAAATACTAGCGGCTCGTCCTGGCTTCGCACGGCTGGACATTTATTTTTTAAACATTTTGGCATAAACGTACAGTAAATGCAGGACAAATGACATCAACGCGTAATTTTTAAAAACATTTCACTGAGCAATTTTATTAAACTCGTAATATGTTTCGAATGGAATGTCCGATTTTAATAAACTAAAAAGTAATTTACAGGTATTTAAACAGCTTTGCTTGAGAAATCATTTATTTAGGTAAGGATTAAGGCAAAGGTATAAATAACTTGATCTGATTTATATACCCTATACAATTTAAATTAATATCGGAGTTATCAGAAAATGAATATTTCCGCGTGATAAAATAATAAAATGGTGCCAGCCGGTGCGGCGGGGCAAGGTGGCAGGTATCGGCGCGGAAAATTCCTGTGGTGATCTTATTAACAATCGTTTCCTATAAGAAGCTCTGTGCGATCAGCCCCGTAAAAACAAATATTTAATATTTCAACCCAGACGAAGTCGGGGCAGGTCGCTAGTTAAACATATTTTGAAAGAAAACCTTAATTATTATTATTATCGATAAAGAACCCAAATCAACTTATTATTTTTTTCTGTTTGTCTGTTACCGCAAACATATGTCAAATTAATTTATCTAAGTGATTAAAAATATATAATAAAATATAAGTACGTTATATCAAAATTAAAAAATATTTCTTAATTAAATCGATTGAAAGTTCTTCTTAAATAAAATCGATTATTACTTCAAATCGAATCGGTAACGTGTTAAGGCGTCACTAAAGTCAAAATTTCTTGATCTGCCAAAAAGAAAATAAAGAATTGGACAATCTATAGAGGTATCAAAATCTCCGTAATTTGCAAGATTTTAATACTGGTGTTTGTAAAATATAACGGGACTTACTATGAAACTAAGAATTAGGTGTGGAAAGAAACGATTTTTGGAAGATGTTCCTTAATTTGTTTTAATAGTGAGAAAGCCGTGGTTTTAAAGCTGTAACTTTTCACTGAGTTAAGCTATAAGCTTGATATTCTTAAAACACTACGAGACCATTGAACTTTATATTCAGTATAAATTTCGACTTAGTATCATAAGCCGTTTTCGAGAAAAACGGTGGTGACACACTGACAGACAGACGGACAACGGAGTGATCCTATAAGGGTTCCGAAGTTTTTTTTCGGAACCCTAAAAACAGATTTCACCCACGCGATCATGACTAAGCGATGAATTAATGAAACATGCCCGAAACCTCGTGTGAAGCGCGACAGATGCTAGCGTATTGCGCCGAATAGGAGTGTAGTCAGCGCCAAATAGATGACTACTTTATGCAACGATATTATATTATGTAGTTCTGCCTGATGCCCCCTACCTAATACATAGCTGAGTTCTTAAAAATCACGTGGGAACTCTTTGATTTTCCGGTATAAAGAGTAGCCTATGTCACTCTACAGGTCCTCAACTATAGTCCTAAAGAACACGTCGATCCATAGCTCTAGCGGTGAGATCGATAAGGAGAAACTAAAAAACAAACACACTTTCGCATTTACTTAATTTATAGACATTTTTGTAACACTTACAGTCACGGTCCCTCAGGCGTCGATTTTCTCTGTTTTCTCTTTCCCAGATGTATTCTAAGCATTCTGTAAACGCAAGTGCCACTGTATCAGTTTGTTACATCATTTTGTGACTAGTTGTATACATTTTGTTGCATGAAGTTGTATAACGTCACTAACAATTTAGAGCTTTTGTTACAATTTGTTAAAAAAACTTAGACAACAAAGTATGTTGCAACATTTTCTAACGTTAGGTATATAACTGCTGTGCTCCTTTATTAGTAACTAGCGGCCCGTTCCGGCTTAGCACGGGCATAAAATATATAGCCTATGTCATTCACTGTTAATGGATGTTATTATAAATATAAACCTTCCTCTTCAATCAATCTATCGATTAAAAAAAACCGCATCAAAATCCGTTGCGTAGTTTTAAAGATTTAAGCGTACACAGGGACAGAGAAAGCGACTTTGTTTATAGTGAAGTAAAAAAGCCATGATTGGCGAGGAGTTCAACTATCCACTGTACTGGATGTGTGGAATCAAAATATTGATTCCAATTCAACGATGTATAAGTACTTATATAAATTGGATCGGTGATAGCCTAGTGGCTATAAGACTTCAGCCTCTATTTGGGTTGGTCCAGGTTTCAATCCCAGGCACGTATCTCTAACTTTTCGAACTTATGTGCGTTTTAAGCAATTCATATTGCTTTAACGATGGTAGAAATGAAATTTTCTCGAAGGTGTTTGAAGTCTGCCAATCGTAGCTGGTTACGAAAAATAGTTACCAAACGTGGATGGAAGGTCTGTTTGGTTCAAGAACCTTATCCAAAACGAATAAAAAAACTGAGAGAAATCATGTGCCCAGTGGTGGGCAGACGATGTATCTCAATGAGATGAATGAATCAATGATATAAGTACATAATAATAAATATGAAGTGGTAGGAAAACGATGCTTTCATACTTACTTGCTTCATTTATTCTACGGCCTCGTGCCCTAAAATCCGGCTTCGATGGGTTGTAAGGCTCGCACGGATTGTAGCTGCTCTCTGGCGTTGGTTCCACTGTCGATGTCGTTAGCTTGGACCACAAACCACTTTTAATCTGTGAAATAGATAAAATATGATTAGTTCGTGACCGATTCGTAAAAGAAAGAAGAACCGCCAAAGGGGCATGCAACTCACTTTTCAACCCCTACCTACTGAATGTGAGAGAGCTCATTAGTGCCTACCTTCAAAGGAATTCACACCGTGAACGCTGTTTTGTCTTAAAACGCTTACCTGCGAACTAGCACCTACATACCCATACTTAACCCCATTGGAATCAGAATTTTCAAAAACTGTGTAACACGTAATTCTTTTCTTTCAATCGAAAGCCAAAATACCAAGTTTCATGAAAAAAAAAACTTTTATTTGAAAAATAACTTCAAAACTGAAAATTTTTTGTAAAACTTTTCATCCTCTATTTCATGCCTTTGGGGGTGGAACTTTTAAAATCTGGAGAAAACATACTTCTTTATTTTTAATTGAAAGCCCAATTACAAAGTTTCATGGATACAACTTATAACTTATAATAAAATATAATGGACTTTTAAATCCTTTCTGAGCGGGAGCCTACGTCATAATAGCTATTTTTAGCCCGATCTTTTCTTTTTATAGAAGTACCTACTTAAAATAAAAATACCTATTATTTATTGCATACCCGTTTTAATCGTGATGTCATATTGAACTGCAAGGTCGCTTCTGTGTGAATGTCTGTTACTGCAAGTAAAAACATACTTATTCTTACAATGTCTTTGACGTTATTAAAATTGATATATAACATTACTAGTAGATGCCCGCGATTTCTTTTTTTCTTAAAAAACACCCCTCCCTATAATTCAAAAACTAGAACTGATTCAAAAAAAACTAATAACACTCTTAAAATCAGGGTCAAAAATGAACTCAGAATCGGGAATGTTGTTGGGCTGTGTTATCTAATAATATATATATATGTAGGTCTCAACGCGAAAGTATGATTTTAGTGTGGATTATTTATTTTTACCTTAGATGATAAGACATTACCTAAAATAAAACACGATACACAATACAATATTCTTATAAGCCACATCCTCAGTAATTTTTGCCCTCCTTGTGTTGAACAATTTCACGACAAGTCGGTTATTTGGCGAGCTATGAGACACTATGAACAATTTGCATTTTCTGGCTGCATTTATTCAACTATTATTAATATTACCTGCTTAACAGAAGCTTAACTTGAATGTCAACAAAACCAGATTGATCATTTTTAGGGTTCCGCACCTGAAGGGTAACCACCAATGGGACTCCATTACTAAGCCTCCGTTTTCCGTCCGTCTGTCCGGCTGTATCTCTATTGTATAATGTTCCAGTTGATTCCCGCGACTTCATTCGCGTGGATTGAGGTTTCTTAATTACCTCTCTTATTTTAAGGGATAAAAACTAGTCTTAGGATATTCCAGACTATAATCTATTTCTCTGCCAAATTTTAGCCAAATCGTTTCAGTCGTTGCGGCGTGATTGAGTAAAAAACATCCATCCATCCATCCATACATCCAAACTTTATAATATATGTTATAAATAAAAATGAAAAAAAAAAAACTAAATTAAAAGTACTTGTGTTAAATCTTTACGAAACCCTTTTTGTGCGAGTCCGACTCACACTTGGCCTCATACTAGAGCTCAATTTAATTTAAATGTTTGTTGTTAACTTATTTTTATTTGTACATATTCTTGGTCTTTTATTCCTACTTGGTTTTTTACCCAACTGCGTCGAAACCAAAGAGTTAAAAGAAAGGGAAGGGGAAGTCATGATTTTAGCAGTCTATGTATGTATGTATGTGATTGTTTGCGAACACTCCACTGTACTGTAGAATGAAGTGAGAATGTCCCGCTTAAGAGGAAATGCAGTTGGAGAGACTTTTAAAAATTAGGTGTTTGAAGAAACTATCGCTGTAGCTCTGTAGTTGTTCTTAACAATGCGCAAAATGTCAGAAAAAATCCCCGCGATAGATGAAATAAAACGTAACCAAAATCTCGTTTGAAACGCGACAGATGCTAGCGTGTAGGCGTGCCAAATTCACAAGCAAATACATCAGGTATTCTAATAACTCGTAAGATATTATTTTTTTTTAATGGCACTATCATCTCTTAGTAATATGTATAGGAACTTTATATCAAAATTTCGGCCCTGTAATATGCAACCTGTATGCAACACATTGAAAATAAATGCAAATTGTTTAAAAATTAAACCTAACTTCGGGTTTTTTTTGTCGAACCATTATTTTATGTTTCCACTGAATATCGTCTCTTGGAAATATGACGTAATTTTTGGCTGTTTTTTTTCGGATAGTTAAAACTTGATCTACTGCTGTAAAAATCAAATCTGCATCTGAAGATTAGCGCTCTTAAAGCACATTCGTGCAATAAGAACAACTGTAGATCTGAATGAATAGCCTTAAAAAGTCATAATTCGAGGTTTGGCTCTCTAGGTACTATTTCCTCCATCAATATTGGACAAATTTAAAAGATATTTCATAAACTAAATAAGAAGGATATAATGTATACTGTGTCTTTCTGATTTCTTTTTTTCATAAATTATGCACAAGTTCTGATATTGACAGCTGTCTATATAAAATATTTTGAGCATTTTGTGAGGGTTCTAGTTCAAAAACATTGATTTCTACTAGGAATGAGTTATATACTCACAAAACGCAAAGACCTAAAGCGCAAAATAGAATATTAGGTAGTAACACACTTCTGGTAGGGAAGCCCCTTTAAATTAAATTAATTTTTATTTTTATTATTTGTTGTTATACTTAGTGGTTACAGAATAAGAAAGACATATTCTCTGAAAATTTTAACTATCTTCTTATTACGGATCATGAGATACGGCCCGCTGACAGACATACAGACAGACGGATGGACGGTATCGTCCCGTTGGCGTTTATGAGACGGATCTTATGGTTTACACCCATAATGCGGCGCCATCGCCAGGGAATCCACCCCAAGAGATACGAATATGAAACTACCATCAAGGTTTTTATACTTGCGTCTCTCGGCCTGTGTGGCGCTAGTACCCATTGCGCCCATAAAGGACGTCGCCTCAAGTTCTTTGTACATATTCTAAACTAGCATTTGCCGCACGAAGTTTTTTATTAACCCCGCGAAAGCCCTTTGTTTTTTCGAAATAAAAAGAAGCTTACATGACACTGTCCAGTGTCCACGTCCTGTAATATCCGTTGCAATTTTTCTGGACTAACCAAAAAACAAAAATACCTACCTACTTTTGCATTTATAATGTATTTTTATTTAGGTTTTATGTATTTATGTATTTTTGAAGCTCTTTTTTTCATTAAGGAAATATTGAGAAACTTTATGAAGCCACCTGGGTTATTTAAAGGTATTGATCATCAAAAAAACCAATTGCTTGTAGATAAAAGTCTATTGTGACTTCTGCGTATGATAGCCTCCATTGACCTCTATGATGATATTATTATAATATACTAGCGGACCCGACAGACGTTGTCCTGTCTTAACTATGAATATTGAAACTCTTTGACGAAATTGGCAGCACGCATTCTGTCAATGTTATGTCAAACGCCATAAGGTTAAATCAAAAAGTTTGAATTGTAAAAGCGGTTACATTAGAAATAATTTAATATGGTGGTTAAGTTTTCTTAAATTTTCTAATTTTTCGCGCAATTTTCTTAATTTTTTCTTTTATAAGAACCTTCTCCTGACAATAACAAACACAACAAAAAAAGAATTAGCGAAATCGGTCCAGCCGTTCACGCGTGATGCGATTACCAAGGAAATAGGGATTCATTTTTATATATATAGACTAGTAGGGCGCGTGGGTGCGCGGCTCGCTAAAGCGAACCGCGTGTTTTCTGTTTTATAAGTATATCATTGGGTCTTGATCATCTTTTTAGAAATTTGTATGGCCGCCATCTTGAATCCGCCATTTTGATTTTTTTTCAGCTCCCTGCCAATTGGATGAGGTTTCGAGTGATTTTTGTTTGGGCACTCTCAACCTATCTTCAATACCCTGACCATGCTCCTCACCTGTCTCCGAAATCCTCAATTATCAGCTCCCTCCATAATTTTCATCCAAATGAATTTTTGTCCTCTATACGAAACTATCAGCGGAAAGGAACGTATCAAAGTCTTGCATACATTTTATATGAAAAAAAATCCGCCTTGAATTTTTTTCTATTCATCACGTAGACCTTTGGGTTCTGATCATCTTTTTCCAAGAAACCACTCTTCCATCTTTTATAGTCTCCGAGATAGACATCGTCGAAATTTGTATGGCCGCCATCTTGAATCCGCCATTTTGGAGTTTTTTTTCGGCTCTTTGCCAATTGGATGAGGTTTCGAGTGACTTTTGTTTGAATACTCTTCATCTATCTTCAAAACCCTGGCCGTGCTCCTCACCCGTCTTCGAAATCCTCAACCATCAGCTCTCTCCATATTTTTCCTCCAAATAAATTTTTGTCCCCTCTACGAAACCATCAGAAATTTTGAAAAGGGACCGTATAAAGTCTTGCATATATTTTGTATGGAAAAAAATAAATTCCGCCATCTTGAATTTTTTTTCTGTTCATCAAGTGGACCTTCGGCTCCTGATCATCTTTTGCCAAGAAACTATTCTTCCATGTCTTATACTCTCCGAGATAGACACAAACAAAATTTGTATGGCCGCCATCTTGAATCCGCCATTTTGGAGTTTTTTTTCGGCTCTTTGCCAATTGGATGAGGTTTCGAGTGACATTTGGTCGAACACCCCCCCCCTATCTTCGATACCCTGGCCGGTGCTCCTCACCCGTCTCCGAAATCCTCAATCATCAGCTCTCTCCATATTTTTGTTCCGAATGAATTTTTGTCCTCTATACGAAACTGTGAGTGAAAAAAAATTTTTCCATACAAAATTTTACAGGAGAGGTGATCAATCAGTCAGTGAATCAGCACGAGTAGCTATATATATATTAATGTATTAAAATGGTTAACAAAGCTTTGGAACTTCAGGGATCTTCTTACGTTATGTCTCTAAAAAAAATTAGTTTGGCAAACATATTTACGCAAGCACGAACTTGTCAGACATTTCGCGTGAAGTTAGAATCTCAAAAATTCAGCGTAAATTCTCTGCTGCTCTGGGATAAATTCAAGTATTGTATATCTATACTTATAATAAACCTGCAACGGGACGAATTCTGTACATTAAATATATGTTGAAAATTTTAATTGGACGCACATACGCAATAACGATTCAACCCACAAACCTTTGTCAAATTAACAAACATACATATAATGTAAAGGAATAAAGTTAACTTTTCAATTGATGAGGTGTTGCTCTTTATTGCCCATGTGCGTAAAATTAGAGGATGCTTTACGATTCTCAGCCCAAAACAATTTTTTATTTTATTTTTTGTCTCTCTGTCTGTCTGTGCGCGCATCACGTGAAAACTACTGAACGGATTTGAATGAAATTTGGTATAGAGGTAGCTGGTGTTTCGGGTCAATATATAGGATACTTTTTATCCTGATAAACAATAAGGTTTATCCGGGATAGGGGATGAAAGTTTTTGTTGATTTTGCTGCATAACTTCGTCAAATCGAAACCGAATGTGAATTTTTTTTTATTTCTAGTGTTTACAATCAAATATATTTTGCCCAGTTTCTGTGGAGGTTTGATAAGCAGTATCGGAGATAGAGGGCGGAACTCCTTACGGATAGCAGCTATTATTTCGCATAAGAGTTAATGAATTTAATATATATGCGTAACATATATGAGGGTCTCGGCCATAACCAATAATTACAAATAGACCATTGAACTCCAATTTCTCAATCCTGATGCTGTTGGATACTGCCCACCTAAATTGATGGGATTTAAAGACTGTCGATTATGTATTGATATTGCCAAATATATCATGAACTCCAGGCTCCAGCTGACTGATCTATGAACGCACAGAATAAACCACTGGAGTGAGAAACTTGAAATTTCGATAGTAGGTTCCTTTTATGACGTAGTTACTTACTAAGAAAGGATGTTTTGAAATTCCAATTTCGTGCTGCAATAGGTTCCCAAATCTTAAGTTTCCAGAACCACCACCAAATTGTGTTAAAAGATGTAAGTTTTGTATATATAAGAAAATTATTATAATGCCCATTTATTCTAAAAGTCTCCAAATTATCTCAATATGTTCACCCCAGTCTGATATCATATAAATTGATATATTTAAAATAGCCAATCTCAGTAAGCAAAATAACTTCGAAGCGATACCACATAATTAATGTTTTAGTATATCAAAATAAATAAACAAAAAATCTAAAAATTTGATTCAAATAATTTATTGCAAACATACTAATATTTTTTATTGATTGGGTTCAATCATGTTTGTGTCCAAACTTCTATTCTGTGTGTCCGTGCTCTCCAGCAGTCAAATTATTTTCGCTCGCACAGGTAAGATACCTACATCTAACTTAGCCGTCACAAAACCCTAAAAATGAAGACGTAGACTTACTAGGTAGCATATCTTGCAAGAGAATAGAAGAAAGTATTATTATTTTGAAAGAATTAAATGTTATTATTTTATAAATAATACGGAATCTAATAACTTTTGTCTATAAGTCAAATTTTTTTTGAAATACTGTAATTACTGTTGTAATTGAGCAATAGATTATGGTTTAATTATTATTAGAATAATCGCGAAAATGTAAAAGTGACATTTTCGCGAGCGAAGCGAGCGCGAAATTTTTTATAATTACATTACGGCACTTAGTAGTCCATTCTTGGCATCTACAATAGCAACGTAAAAGCGACATTTTCGCGAGCGAAGTGAGCGTGAAATTTTTTGTGATTGCATTACGGCACTTAGTAGTCCATACTTGGCACCTACAATAGAAAAGTAAAAGTGACATTTTCGCGAGCAAAGCAAGCGCGAAATTTTTTATGATTGCATTACGGCACTTAGTAGTCTATACTTGGCACCTATAATAGAAATGTAAAAGTAATATTTTCGCGAGCGAAGCGAGCGCGAAATTTTTTATAATTGCATAACGGCACTTAGTAGTCTATTCTTAGCATCTACAATAGCAACGTAAAAGCGACATTTTCCCGAGCGAAGCGAGCGCGAAATTTTTTATGATTGCATTACGGCACTTAGTAGTCCATACTTAGTACCTACAATAGAAATGTAAAAGTGACATTTTTGCGAGCGAAGCGAGCTGGAAATTTTTTATGATTGCATTACGGTACTTAGTAGTCCATACTTGGCACTTACAATAGAAATGTAAAAGTGACATTTTCGCGAGCGAAGCGAGCGCGAAATTCTTTATAATTACATTACGGCACTTAATAGTCCATTCTTGGCATCTACAATAGCAACGTAAAAGCGACATTTTCGCGAGCGAAGTGAGCGTGAAATTTTTTATAATTGCATTACGGCACTTAGTAGTCCATACTTGGCACCTACAATAGAAAAGTAAAAGTGACATTTTCGCGAGCAAAGTAAGCGCGAAATTTTTTATGATTGCTTTACGGCATTTAGTAGTCCATACTTGGCACCTACAATAGAAAAGTAAAAGTGACATTTTCGCGAGCGAAGGGAGCGCAAAATTTTTTATAATTGCATTACGGTACTTAGTAGTCCATTATTGGCATCTACAATAGCAACGTAAAAGCGACATTTTCGCGAGCGAAGCGACCTCTAAAATTTTTATGATTACGGCACTTAGTAGTCCATACTTGGCACCTACAATAGCAACGTTTTTTTTATTTTGCACTACGCCATATCTACTACATAGTCCTGTACTTTTGGCGCTTGAGACCCTGCGCTTGTATGCGCCGCACACCCGGCATCGTAGGTAAAGTCGGCCCTTCAAACTATTTAGCTATTGTTATTGGGGTACCTATATTCGGTTTATGGACCTAATGACATTTAGGTACCTATACAAATATGTATCTTTTTAATTTCTGTAAGACATAAATAAAAATTTTGGCCCCAAATCTACCGCCCCTAAAATCTGCTGCCCAAGGCTCCAGTCAACTTAGCCTTTTGCTAAATCAATTTACTGTGCGTAACCTTTCTTGTCCCAAAGAATTTAGTTTATAATATCAATTTTAATTTTGAAAATTATCGCTCGGCACTAGTGCCGACTATGGCTAGCCGTAGCCACAGGAATGGCTATAAATGTTAGGATCATCTCTCCCCGCTGGCTCTCTCTAACCGGGGCCCCTTCCGGCTGGGGCCCGTGGCATTTTGCCGAAATGCCACCCTATAGTTACGCCTCTGATACAAGTGCTTATCAACTTATTACCAAAGTGTTTATTTTTAATCGTAAAATCGTGAGTTATAAAACTTAAATAAATAACTTAAGTAAATAAATTAAAACTAAGTACTAATAATTAAATTTACAAAAAATACACGCCGAAATATTACCTATCGAGAAATTATTGTTTGAACTGGATTTATTTCATTCGATCGATCATCACGAAAACTCTTCCGTACTAGTAGTAAGAAGAATTCTGAAAATTCGTGTTAGGTTACGGTTTGATCATTTTGCCGGTCTTGATGAAAGTGATTTTATTGCTAGATTTCGCCTATCTAAAAATGCAGTTAACTGTGTGCATAATTTTACTAAACATAAAATTATAGCTAAAACGCAAAAGTGATATAGTTTTACTTTTACTTAGTACCTAATTAAATTCATTGTAAATTCATTGTAAACTAATGAACCTGCTTACTTTCTATTCTATTTTGAAGTAACAGATCCCCCAGTGGATCCCATAATAGATCCCATCGAAAATCATCGGAACATAGGATTGCTGCCATCCTCCTGCGGGGACTCAAGCATAATCAACAGCGAGGTTGCGATGCTATACGAGTTCCCTTGGATGACTCTCATTTCTTACAACACAAGTAAGTATAAGAGGCCGTCCTCTTATCTTCTTCTTCTTCTTTATCAACCGATAGACGTCCACTGATAAACAAAGGTCTCTAGCATGGACTTCCACAGGCTTCGGCTTTGCGCCGCCTTCATCTAACGGCTCCCTGCGGCTTGTTTGATGTTGTCGGTCCACCTAGTGGAGAGTCTGCCAACACTGCGCTTCCCGGTGCGGGGTCGTCACTCTAGCACCTTGGAAGCAGCGATTAGCTCTTGGAAATATGTGCCCACCCATTTCCACTTCATCTTCATGCTACTATTGGCGCTGGCTAAGCTATGCCCATGACTATGGTTCTCCTACGGTTCTCTTCATATTTTCTGACTAGCCCGTAACTTCACCCACTTCTTCAATTCACAAGTGACAGTTCCTAAATCCCCATAGTTTAGGTGAGCAGAACCCCTGCAGCATCAGGATTGAAGAGTTAGGTCCTGGAAACTAAAGCCATAGTCCATAATGCTGGCTAAGTGTTGAATAACTTCATTCCCCTTGGAGAACATTATGGAAAATTTGAAGACGTGTGGGTTTCATCACGATGCAGACGTTTCCTCCACTCTTCCTAGCCTGTCACTACTCTCTGCTGGGTTGTGTCCGGCAATGGCCATTTTTTTTTTTTTGGCAATGACTACTACGATGACGAAGACGAAAACTAACTAAATGAATAGTTTGATGCTCGTATTTTAGGTTTTGGACTGGAGTTCAATTGCGCAGGGAGTATTATCAACTCGCGATACATCCTAGCGCCTGCCCACTGCGTCATCAGACATGGTAAACTCAAGAACATAGCTGGAGTACGCGTTGGAGAGCACGATTATAATACAAAAACTGATTGCCAAGGAGATTTCAAAAATATGATATGCGAGTCTAAAATTCAGGTAAAATTTGTAAAAGTAATTGAGAGCTTATACGAGTAAATCAGCAAGTCAGCGTCATCTCTAAAATCGTTAATATAATTTTATAAATACAAAAATGTGTTTGTTAGTTTTTACTTTAATCATGAAGCAACGCATCAACGGAGTAGATATATATTAATAGTATATATAAGTTTTAAAAGATTTTAATTTTTTATTTTTTTAGCGCATATAAATAAAAGGTTGTTTGCTTTTTAGTCATATATCGTCGTTTTATCTTAATCGAGGACTAAAAACCCCAGTCCAGGCAATCCGTTATGCATTCGTATACCTATAAGCTCTACTTTGACTTTTCAAGCTATTTTGCGTACCTAATAACATTCTCCATTGCATCGTAACTGCCACCTAACCTGGCCATATCGGCGTGCAGATCAGTCATCAGACTACTCCTGCTACGGTGTTGAAACACCGTGACATGTTTATATGATGGTGTTTCAACACGGTACCAGACATGATTCAGGACGATGATATGTCGCTTATTTTAATTACTTCTTAGACTGGATTCCATACATTTCTGCCTATTCTCCTTTAGTTGATGGATGTTTCATTTCACTTCTGCGTTCTGTTCTAGGATTTAGAGGTAGAGGAAATTATACCGCATCCTCATTTTATGGAAGAGCAACCAGTAGAGGCCGATATCGCGCTGCTTCGCGTCAATAAAGCTATTACTATGAGAAGTAAGTTTTTAACAGTGCCACAAAGGAGGATGGGTAAGAGTTTAGTCAGACACAAAATTAAATGAATTATTATGTTAGGGTGTTTGTGTGGAGCTACGTGTTAGCGTTGTGTTATTCCGGTGTTTCTTCTTTTCTGGAGAAACGATGGTGTACAGCGCGGGTGGCGCGTGTTGCCATTCAGTTTTTTTTCTGTTTGGCGGATTACTAACTTAAATACTACTTTTTCTTATTCAGTATTTTCATGGAATTCCGTAATACGATCTCCAAGATCCGCGATCAAAAGTAGCGTATGTGTTGTTCCAGACTATGATCTATCTCTGTTCCTTTCAGCCAAATCGGTCAGTCGTTGCGGAGTTAATGAGTAATAAACATCCTTCCATCCATCCATTCATGCATCCAAACTTTTACATCTATACTTATAATAAAACTGTAACGGGATGAATTCTGTACATTAAATATATTTTGAAAATTTCTTTTGAAAAATTTTTTTTTTTAATTTTTTGTCTGTCTGTCTGTCTGTCTATCTATAAGCGCATCACGTCACGAGGAAACTACTGAACAGATTTGAATAAAATTTGGTATAGTGGTAGCTGATACTCCGGCTGATATATGATACTGTTTATCCTGCTGATTTTGCTCCATAACTTCGTCAAGTCTAAACCGAATTTGATATTTTTTTTTTATTATAAAGTGTACGTATATTAAATATATTTTCTCTAATTTTGGTGAAGATTTACTAAATATTGTCGGAGATAGAGGACATAACTTCTCAGAGATAGTAGCTAGTCACTAAACTTTTTCCACGCGGACGAAGTTGCGGGAATCAGCTAGTACCTACTTATAATAAAACTATAATGGGACGAATTCTGTACATTAAATATAGTCCGGTCAATATACCTAGACATTTAAAATAACAAAAATCCCCCCAGAGCCAAATATTGGTGGAGAGCTGGGGTTTATCATTAGAAATAAAGTTTTAAAAATTCCCATCGATCCTATGCGTGCTACAAAAGTTATTCGGGGTCAAAGGTCAAAATTTGAGCTATAAAGAAAACTAGACAACTAACTAGATAACTAGCTACAACTACGTGGTATGTGCAAATTAATATCACTTACTATAAAATAGTGATTAAATTATTTTTGTTTTCAGATAATGCCGGGCCGGTTTGTTTGCCAGTGTACAGCAACCTCCGCAACTTGGAACTCGCAGGCAAGAATGGGACGATCGCGGGATGGGGTATTACGGGGAATCAGACTTCTTCTAGTATACTGATGAAGGTTACGGTTCCAATCCTGACCGCCGACGTTTGCAATCATTATTACAATAGGTGTGTTCTTTGTTTCTTTCTACACCTTTAGGTATCTGCACGTGTCGTTCATTGGTACGGCAAACGATGTACTTGACAATATAGCTGTCCAGCGGCTATATTATCCTCGTACTTGCGCAAGGTCCACACTAAGTTAAAATAGGAATTTTAAATAATAACACTTCTTATTAAAACTCTACTGTCAGATTGTCGCTCGTATTTTGAAATTGCTAATTTTGATCGAGTGAATATTAGAGCATAAACTCCAGAAGACTCGATTCCCTGCCTATTTTTGCTGTTTCAAATACTACACATTCATAAATTATGCTACGGAGGTTGACGGCTTGCTTTGCTCGCGACTTCCATACGTGTAAAAAGCGTCATACCGTCATCATGATATTATGCGATAATACGACCGATACATGAGCGGTAGCGAGAGATATTCGGGTGACATCGTTGAGAGAACTTCCTATAACTTCTATACAATTTATTTTTGTTTTATAATTTTATTTATTTACTTTACTTATTGAACTTGAGTGATTTTCTTCTGTCCTAGAGCCCCATCCTTCATCTCTAAGGATCTTCACCAATTTTTTTAAAGGAAAAATATTATATATTTATTAAAAGAGGTAAATAAAGGTAGTGAATACGAGTAGTACCAACCAGTGTAGTAAAAACATACTTACCCGCATCAAATTGAAAATTCTTTTTTGAAGAAGAAATTACACATTTCTATTTAATAATTTTAGATACCAAAAACAACGATCATCAATCATGGAAACATCGATCTGTGCTGGTGAAAACATGACCTCTTGCGGGGCTGCCACTGGAGGACCTCTGATGTTGGAATCCGACTACAATGATTCAATACGTGTGGTTCAATTCGGCATCGCTTCCTATGGAGCCAAGCAATGCCGCTCTGCATTACCAATGGTGTACACTGATGTGACAAAATATATGGGATGGATATTAGAAAATTTGAGGGAATAAGCAATTTTGTATTTCATTGTATCTGACGTCAACTGATAGTCCACAGCTATGGACATAAGTTTTATAGACTTTCAAACTTCTAATCTAGTGTTGCTTTTCCCTCCTGCAATTTGGTATAATCTGTCCATTCAGTGGCTAGACCGCCGACAATACGTTTCCGATACGACGTCACTTCCAATACCTTGGGACCCCAAGTGAAAGAAGTGCACGGTGCATACTTAAGCAAGATAGTAATAAAATTATAAACTGATATAATTAGCTGTAAGTACAACTCGGCTAGGTTTGCCTTTAGGAGACTATTATGTACCTATTTCATTTATGGACTGGCCAAATTTAATGATATTTTTGCATATTTTCGTCTATATCACGTCATTGTATTCTCCGTAATCGAAGCGATGATGATGATGATCAATAATATGATCAACATTGCGTTGAGTCAAATATTCGGGTCATTTTACCAAGTTTGGCCGGTCCATTGAAAATCAAATCTTAAGGAGGTATCGTTCATGTACCTAGGTGTAATTGTACCACGAAATAAGTTTAAAATCATTAATAAAATGTTAAGAATTTCAAACAAAATCTTTTCTTTTCCGCTAGCCTTAAGTTGTTACGAATTTATTTAACAAATTAAATAAAAAAACCAATGCTATGAAAATCAATTAATTCTCCGGACGTTATCACCTGCTTATTAGAGATAACCTCAAACCACGTGTGTGGAACGTTCATTCCCTCTTTGTCAAATATTAATTGTGCCTTCATATTAGAAAGAGATGGTTATCATGTTTTTTTTTTTTTTTTTGTTTCTTTATTTATTTAGGGGCTTTTATACCTTAGTACATGTCAGCCCCATTATATTCTTATTACACTTATATACACAAAAAATACAAAATTATTATTAATAATAATACAAAATAAAATAACTAATAAATCAATCACAGGAAAAAAAAAACAATATTGTGGTTATAATCAAATCAGCCTTATGGATTTGAACAGAATTATAGCATTTTTGGATGCTGGACGAGCGAGTATATTTAAAAACATACCCGTGTCCAGTCTATTCAAATCCATAAGGCTTACAATTTCCTCTCGCCCCGACTGAAATCGGACACATTCCATCAACAGGTGATGAACATCCTCTATTAACTCACCTCTCTGTGGCATACATGACTCACAGAAAGGTGAGTCCGAAACTTTCATCAAAAATTTAAATTTGTTCAAAGGCATGTGTCCAGATCTCAGTCGGTGAGCAATAACAATCAAACTTCTACCAATCTTAACATTCAAGAACCATGGTATATGAGGAGGCTGAGACTGTATGGTTCTGTACCAAATTCCTTTTTCCACAGATTTACATTCAAAGTGTTGTACCCATAATTCCTGACACTTCCTTTTATACTTTGATAAGACTTCAGTGTAATCCGGTTTAATATTAATTTCTTTTCCATTCATTATTGCTTCCTTAGCCAACCTATCAGCCTCCTCATTGCCTCTTAAACCAATATGTGATGGAACCCATTGCAATTTTAGTTCCTTTTTAATTCGTTTGAAATGCAAAATCTGTGAGAGTATAACATAAGCAATCGAGACGCCTCTGCGACCAGAGGCGCATCGAGCTATATGTTGTAATGCACTCTTACTATCAGTGCAAATTAGGAGCTTTTCACAAGACAAATTTTGTGCGTAATTTAATGCTTCAGAGATTGCAATGAGTTCCAATGACATGATTGATACACTACTATTTACTTTAAAACAATTGTTACAGTAATTTCCTCCATTAGAATCATAAAACGCTGCACCATTTCCATCATTAACTTTCTTGGATCCATCGGTAAATAAAGTGTACCATCCATGATACTTGTCCGAAATTTCTTTGATTACATTAAATTTTAGGTATGTAGGATCATAAGACTTCTTAGACTCCTTCAGACTACTTAAATTAACACGCATAATATTAGACAAATCTATACCAGTGACCCAAGTATCCAATTTAAACATCTCTAACGGAAATGACGAAGCAATATCATCCGTACTTATCTCAGTCCTGGTTGTAACTAATAGTGGTATTTTTTTATTGCTCCAATATCGGTCTACACACAACTCTTTTAATTCATCCACTAAATGATTAGTGACATTATCCGCCATTGATGCTGACTTTAAATTATACTTATAAGCCAAATATTTCCTTCTTAAATGTAAAGGCGGTAAGCTAAGCTCACTTTCCATAACATGTATTGGAGTGCTTTTAATAAAGCCTCCAATAATCCGCATCGATTGATTTTGTATCTTGTCTAATTTGTAAGCATGAGTTTTAGCGCTACTATCAAACAAAATACTTCCATAATCTAACCTACTTCTAATCATCGCTATATATATCCTACGTAGATGCGTTGGGTGCAGACCCCAAGATGAACCAGCCAAGTTTCTAAACAAAGTTTGTAATCTTTGAACTTTTTCCACAGTCTCTTTAATATGTTTATGCCAACGAAGAGATTTATCTAACCATATACCAAGGTACTTATATGACTCTACATAATTTATCTGATTTTCATTGATCTTTAAGTCAATTCTTTGATTGCGATGACCCCTACTATAAATACAGTACTTAGACTTCGTCCCTGAAAGTTTAAGACCAAGATCATTGAGAAGAATAACAAAAATATTCAAAGCTTGTTGAATTTTATCTGCACTTTCTAATATATTTTTATGAGTGGAATATAAAACGAAGTCGTCAGCGTACTGACAAATTGAAATATTACTGACACTCTGACATAATTCGTAAGTTGCAATATTAAATAGCAAAGGTGATAAAGGATCGCCCTGTGCCAAACCTTTACGCGCAAATCTAATCAAAGTAGGACTATCACCAAAATCACTTTTTATCTGTAAATGCCTTTCTGTCAAAAAATTCCATAAATATAAACAGATACTTTTACCTACTTTCAAATGAATTAGAGTGCCAACTAATTTATCTACTAATATATTATTGTATGCATTTTCAATATCTAAGTAACATGCCAAAGTAGGTGTGTTCTTAGAAAAGCCAATTTGTATACTTGTAACTAAACGTGCTAAACAATCAATAGTTGACTGTCCTCGTCTAAAGCCCGAAGTAACTGTAGATAAAATTTTTTCCCTTTCAACAAACCATTCTAACCGTTTTGCGATCATAACATGAAATATTTTACAGAGGCAAGACATTAATGAAATCGGACGTAACTTAGACGGTAAGCCTGGCTGAGTGGATTTTGGAATAACTACAACTTTTATGTCGCGCCATTGCTTTGGTAATTTCCCAGTGGCATAAATGGTATTGTAAATTTTTAAAAGAAATATTTTCGCACACTTTGGCAAATTCCATAACATTGAATAAGTGACTCCATCACTGCCCGGGGCAGTATCTTTCTCTTTTAAGCTACTATTCATCTCGGCTAAATCAAACAAATTATCTAATTTGGTGTTTGAAAATTCACAAACCGGTATAGATGGAACGACAAAGTCAGGAGCAAGTTCAGAAAGCAACTGCTGCTTTCGTTCTTCCGATACAGATAATCTTACTGTTTTAAATCCCTTCATCCATCTCATTCGGCCCCACATACTCGAAGAAGTAGTTGCTTCATCAATACTGTCACAAAATCCCCGCCAGTCTTTTGTACTTGCCTTGAGTATTGCTGACCTTGCATTTAAATGTTTTTCCTCCAAAACGTTTAAATTATTAGGTATAGGGTTCTTCCTAAATTCACGAAGTGCTAATCTACGCTGAGCTATCTTTTGAGATAGTGAAGGGCTCCAATAAGATTTCGGTGTAAATTTTTTTGTCGGATGCTGTGGTATTTTAATCATTGGAATACTCGCATCAGCTGCCCTGTAAATCAAGCTTATTAACCAATCATATAAGATCTGGGTATCTTCCTCATTCTCTAAATTCTGAAAGTGATCTTCAATATATTTCCTATAGATTTGCCAGTTTGCACATTTAATATTACGCCTATTAGAAAATGTTAATTCATCGCGATAGCTAAACCTCATTTTAATACACAAATGGTCGCTTCCTAAATTTTCATTCATTACGTTCCAATCGAATTTTATTGCAATGTTAGATGAGACGAATGTTATATCAGGTGAGCTTTTCTGTAAATAATTGTTGACCAATTTTATTCTAGTATGTTCACCGTTGTTAAGTGGCATAAAACCAGTATCTATAGTGACCTCATATATTTGTGTACCACGACTATCAGTCTTATTGGACCAACTCGAGTGATGTGCATTAAAGTCACCGGCTATTATAGAACTACTCGTGAATTTTGAAAAAATATTTTCCCAGTCACTAATTACTGTGCGAACCGATGAAGGACAATAAACAGATACTACATTTTTGATATCATTACAATTTAACAGTTTTACACTAACTATTTCTATACCATTATTGTGTGTGCCAACATGACACTCTTGTACAACTATCGACTTATGAATTATTATAGCTACACCTCCATAAGAGTCAATTCTATCCTTTCGAAATATATTGTAACTATTTACATGTAATACAGATTCAGCTTCAAGCCATGTTTCCGAAATGAATGCTATGTGAATTTTTTCTTGTATCAATAATGATTCAAATTCTCTCAATTTAGGTCTCAAACTTTGTGCATTCCACTGTAATAAGTTCAAACAATGGACATTACTTTTTTGTCTATCCATTACTGAAATTCGAAAGAAGCCAAGTACAAATGTCGTTATCCCTAAACAAAATCGATATATAGTTCATAATCTCCTTAATAATAAAGCTAACAAATAATTGAATCTTATCATTAAAAGTACAATCTGACAAGTATATTTCTTTCAACTTTAACAAAAATTTCATAAAAGTTATACTACTACCTATCTTTTTCTCAGATTTCTTCTGCTCGTTACCTTTATTTTCATTATCACTTTCACCCATATACGAACATATATCACTATCTTCTGTAACAATGTCTTCATTTTCTAATCCTCGATTATTTTTATTCCGTTTAGATCTCTTTTTGTTTCGTTTTATTCGCTGTGTCTTGTCTATGACTTCGCTCTCTTGTTGGCACTCTTCTTCCATGGGTTCTTGCATATCTGTATGGATGTTGGGCTGACTTTGTAACACATCTCTGTACGATCTTCCGGTTTTTCCATTTTCATCTGTGAACCTAGTCCCAGTACAGTTTTCTTTCGTTTGTTCATTACCAGGCTTCTTTGACTCATTCTCGCTAAGATAAATTGACAGAGCTTTTTTGTAAGTGTAATTAAGGTCCCGCATTATGATCCTTATGTTTTTTTCCTTCAAAAAAACTGGACAAGATTTATCTAGAGCCATATGATTTCCTTTGCAATTGACGCACGTATATCTTGAACTTTCGCAATTAGCATGGTATTCTGCACATTTTGGGCAAACTATTTTCCTATTTGGACAAAATCGGACACTATGTCCGAATCTCCAACATCCAGAGCATTGAGTAACAGGATACATATATGGTTCCACTTTGAACCTACATCCATAACCACGTACGTACGGGGGTAAGACTGACCCTTTAAAGCCTATTCGTACTGTCTCACTTTCAACCCATTTTCCTGTGCTTGTTGTGCGTTTTAATCTCCGTAAAGAAATTATTTCTAGATCACTTTCTAAATTACCTTTAATCTCTTCAACTTCTATATCTAGATCCACATTTCTTATTATACCATACGATAAACTCATTTCATTCAACATCTGACATCGAAATCCCATATCTACAAATTTTTTGCATTCTACTAATTTTTGTGCGCTTTCCTTACTGTTAAATTCAATTATTATCTTAAACGGACTCTTATACTGAATGTTAGTTATATTCAAGATACATTCCAATCGCAGTAATTTAGCCATTTTAAATTGTTTAGGCAAAACCTCGTTACTTGTGACGGTAACAATTATTTTTTCCTCGCTAGTAGGTAAGTTTTCCTCTTCATTTCTAACAGAACTCGAGGCATTCATTGATTTCTTAGAAATCTTCATCATTCGCTTACTGCGTACTGTAGTAAAACTACCCTCATCTAAAATCTCATCCGAACTTGAAAGCGAACGTTTTTCCCCTACAACTACCTCTCGATTCAACACAACTGCTAACTGTTCGTCCATCCTGCAGTCTTCTTCCATTATATCACTCCCACTTGAGTCAAAAAACGTCTTCTTACTATCCTTATTTACACTCATTTTAACTTCACATTACTTAAAAGCGGGTAGGCGTAGAAAAATACCGCGCGGTGCGATGGCAATTAGCCCGTATATACACGAAGCGTGCGCGTAACTTGCCGTCCGGCGCGAAACTGGTTATCATGTTACATTTGCTTCTTTAAAAAAAACACGACAAACACGGCGCGCGGGCGGCAGTAACGGGCGCTGCTACGCACGCGGGGTGCGGCGCGCGGGTATCGAGTCCGGTCCTCGTGGTTTCGCGAAGTTGGAGCTGCCGAAGAGTGATGAGATGAAGGCGGAGTCGGTGACTGAGAAGAATTCGCAGACTCTGGCGATTCTCGCGGCATGATGTCGGCGACACGCGGCACGGGGCTCGGGTTAGCGGCAGTTGCTTGACTGCTTACACGCCAAAATGGCGTCAATCAAGTAGGTCCAACTCCAGAACCAGGCAGGACAGCAGCCTCCCCAGTGTTAATCATAGTTTACTTATAGAGCTCAGTGGCACCCGGCCTGAAGCTTTTCCTATTCGCCGCGCGTAACGTGGCCACGTAAGACGTGTCCAGCTTTACAGTAATCTTCCATTTGAGAGAGTGATTTGTCTAGCCGACGTATATAGTTTACTCTCTTGAGCCGGCCTGATCCTCCTATTCTGAGACGCAGTCACATTAAAATTACAGAGTATTTTTTATTCGATGACATGGTCATTGACTGCGATCTCACCTTATGGTGCGTGACGAGGCAATCAAAGATGGTAGCGGGCTAACTTGGACGGGGTATGGCAATGTACATATATTTAACCCATACCTACCCCTAATCTGTGCCAAGACCCAACTCCTCAATCCTGATGCTGAAGAGGTTCTGCCAACCTAAAAGGTGGTGATTTAGAAACGCGGACGAAGTCGCGGGTGTCCGCTAGTATCTATATATAATTGTATTCGTAAATTATCTTATTAAATAGTGATTAATTTTATGTCACTCGTAGAAATAAACAATGAATTGTTCATTCAAGTGCAGTTATTTTCTGCTTCGGGAGTTCCCTTCTCAAGGAGAGGTGAGCAGGTCATCACTCGTCATAATGTATGCGGAACCGGTTTTCTTGTATTGCTTCTAGCAGACTGAGCGTTTCGACGCTCTTTTACTCGTTCATTAAAAATCATTAACGTACGTTAAAATGGTTGCAAATTAAAAGCACCGATGAATTGCTGAATGAGGCAAACGGTCAAAATACTTCTCGTGAAAATACTTCTCGTCTGTCTCTTCTCGATGTCTTTCTCGATGCCGATGGTCCAGTCTGAAGGCTCAGTTGAGTGAGACACAGGATTGACAAAATAGGCATAGCTCAGCGAAATTTTCGTCATGCAGGTAGGTATCTAGATATTATTACGAAACTGAAAACGAATAAACGAAAGACACGTTTAAAAAAACGCTCGATCTGAACCAAACTTGATATACTAAATACTACATACAGTCAGAGAATGCAAATTAATAATAGTGTCTCATAGTTCGTCAGATAACTGACATGTCATGAAGGAGGTATTTGTTGAATACCTCCAATATTCAACAAGTCTTATTAAAACCGGCTTTCGCTACAAAAATAACCTGTTCTCATAATGTTTTCGTGTTGAGGTGAACAGGAAGTGCAAAAAGTTCTAAGCATGTGGCTTAAAAGGATATTATGTATCTTGTGTTTTAATTTAGGTAATATAGTGTAAAAATAAACAATTTATGCATATCGAATATTATAAATGCGAAAATGTGTTTTTATTTGTTGGTTTGTCTTTCAATCATACCGCAGCAGAGGTACGAGTTGACGTGATTTTTGTATGGGTAGGACCATACTAAACAAAACTTTTTAGAAAGTTGTCTATTTGTATTGCGGATGGTCTCCTGGCAAGTAGGTAAACTTTCGCAACTTCTTGCAGAATTGAATTCGGATGGAATAACTGTAACTGTTCGAAGTTGATATTAAATCTCTTACCAATTTGATTTGCTGATTTGTGCAAGTTTTATCGAATGTGGGTGTCAACTTGGTTTAAAATGATTTTTTGTTCAAACATTTTCACACAGTTTAGCTGTCATTTTCTAAAATACAAACTGTAGTGGGTATAAAGTCTGCTGAAACTATTTTGAAAAATATCGCTCATTAAATACTAAACGGCCACAATTCAAAAAATCTAAAAAATCGGATTACCTACTCATAACATAATTATCATGAATCATAAATGATTCGTCGGATTATCATTTTATTATCGAAAAAAATATAGAAAAAAAATTAAAATCCATGTCTTCAGTTTCCTTTTAATAGTCGATTAAAAAAAGGATTGTATTATTTGTGGCCCTTTTGTATTTAATGAGCAATACATTTTTTAACAAACTCATTACTTTTAATAAAGTTTAAGAGGAGGTAATTTTATTTGCAGCATCAGAATATAGTCCCATAGAAGCGACTTTGCAGCTCAATATATCACAACGGTTAAAACGGGTATGCAATCCTATTATCCTATTAATATTACAAATGCGAAAGTTTGTATGTTTGTTACTCAATCACGTCGAAACGGCTGAACCGATTTGGCTGAAATTCGCTTGCAGTATTATTTCAATTTTGTTTTGGGATAACATACCTACTATAATAACAATCTTACAATAAAAACTTAAAGGTTGTCATTTTATGACATCTCAAAACAATATTGAAATAATAGTGCTTTAAACGTGGGTGGTCTGGTCGCCACCGCCTGGTCCCTCCCTGTTTATCCAGGATTCCAAGGGTGCCTGTCCATTGAAGCGGATGTGTGCTCCGCAGACCAATAACATCGGTCATCATTGATAGATGACATCATATTTTTATCACGTGATCAATAATGTGATTGGTTCACTGAACACTCCGCTCCACTCCGTTTCTGTGAAAAGGCGTCCTTAACCATAAGGTAGATAGGCAGGGCGCATTTCAATATGAAATATTGAAACGAATTCTTGTAATTTAACAATTTATTTCATCGTACAACTAACTAGTTGAACGTTAACTTCATATAATTTAACTGTTAAAGGATCGACAGGAACATACGACTATTTTTTTACTTAAGATAGTGACTATAAAACCATTTTTGTAATCTTTTCAGCAAGATCAACCATGGGTTTGGGGAGGAGAATCGCCCAAAGTAAGTGTATGCCTTCTCTACTTAAAATCTATAAGTATCCTTTTATTCGATGATAAGATAGCCCTTGACTGCAATCTCATCTGATGGCAAGTGCTGATGGTAGCGGGCTAACTTGGAAGGGGTATGACAGTGTAATTCAACACATACCCCTAATCGGTTTCTACATCGTGCCGGAACGCTAAATCGCTTCTCGGCACGTCTTTGGCGGTAGGGTGGTAACTAGCCACGGCCAAAGCCTCCTACCAGACCAGACCAGAAATAATTTAGAAATTATAAATTCCCAACTTGTCCCGTCGGGAATCGAACTCGAGACCTCCCAAGTTATAAGACCACAGCGCTCACCACTGAGCCACGGAGGTCGTCTTTTACGAGTCAGTCATTGATTACTCATATTTTATCTTTGGCACAGATTAAAGGTGGGCTCGGATCCAAGCTTACAACAGTGAGACCGTCGCCGAAGAGCAATTACAATCCGTGCGACCCTTACGACCCACCAAAGCCTGATTTTAGGGCACGAGGCCGTAGAATAAGTGAAGCGAGTCAGTATGAAATTATCCTACCACTTTGTACAGATTTTAAAGAAGCAATGGTTTCAATTTGAGTAGTATTTATTTATATTTATTTGGACAACCAAAACATTCCTAAAATGACTTAAAAACTACACAACCAAACATAATTAAATGTAGAAATGTAGAACTTATTAGAGGTGTCACAACATGCAGAATCCTAATTATACTACTACTACTGCCATATTCTACCACACAAGGCAAAAACGGAATATAGACTCCACATACCTTTAAGAAAATTATGGAGAATTCTAAGGCATGCAGATTTCCTAACAATGTTTTTCTTCACGGTTATAACAATTATTAATTTAATAGCTTAAAACGCGCATACCTACATAACTGCGAAAAGTCAGAGTGGGATCAAACCCTGGACTCTCCAAAATAGAGGCTGTGAAGAGCTGAAAAATTTTATATACATCTTTGAATTGCTATAAAAACGGGAACATTGATTCCACACAGTTCGGTGGATAGTCGAACTTCTTATATATATCACGACTTTTTTCCTTGAACTCAAGTTGTAGAATTTGACTTATTCACTGCTAATTCAACACTTGTCTTTTCAGAATGCTTAGAATACATTTGGGAACGAAAAAATAGAGACGAACAAAACGACAGAAATAATGAATGTAAGTGTTACAAAAATATTAGGTACATACTACATACTCTAGATTGAGAAGAGAGGATAAAAGTTTAAAATTATTTATATTTATATAGATAAGATATAAGACAAGATACAATAGATAGATGATTCGTTATCACGTTTTATATTATAGCCAGTCCAGTGTATTTGTGTTTAATATAGATCAGTGATATGGACTTTCATAGAGAATAAATTGTTACAGGCTTGGAATACAAGAGAAAAAATCAAGGTCCCAATAGACCCCATTTTGCCATAGGAGGGCGGGACGCTTTGCCGGGAGAATATCCGCATATGGTAACTTTTCGAATTCTAGTTCCCCTCGCCCCCCCATCACACAAAGGTTGAATCCCATCAAAACCAATCCATCCTGGGGTGGTCCTGATGCGATAGTATATGGATCATTTTTCTGATATTCGCTTTGGTAAAGCAACATTGAACATTCAAAACGCTAGTTCGATGGGTGACCTTTAAGGCCTTTGTCTTTATTAGCAATTCAATTAATTTATTGCATAATTGTGAGTTAGAATTAAGCACCTGATGAAATTAGTGGCTGATTTACCAACAGAGCTGGCGACAAGGGTCACGCGTAAACGTGTGTTATATTACACGAACCATTTAGAGTCACTTTTCCCCCCTTAATAACTTACAATCTATTTAACATGAAATAAGTACTTCTTTATTGCTCGGTGTGTGTGAAAATTTTCTATTTCATAGTAACCTAAGTAGTATACTTAAGACTTTAATTTATTCTCTTTATGAATAATGTGTGCACCCTCAGTTTCATTCCTTTCATAATATCCACCATGCATCATGGTTGTCTGGAAGAGATCGCTTATTAGCGATAAGGCCGCCATTTGTGCTCACATTCCTTTAATTTACTTTAAGTTAATTTTATCTTTTGTTCCTATTATGTAATGTGGTGTACAATAAAGTGTATTCATTTCATTTCATATACTAATAGAAAAGTTATTTTTTCCTGAAGGGCGGCATCGGATGGAGAGCAGTAGATGGCACTTGGGTATTCAAATGCGGAGCCAGCCTGATCAGCTCCAAGTTCATGCTGACGGCGGCGCATTGCTCCAAATCATCTCGATTGGATACTAACATCGTTAGCATCGACCCAGAAATAGTTCGGCTCGGAGACAAAAATATCATAGATAGTGTAAGTTCTTTTTTTACTGGACTACGGCATAGTCATCAGGTTTTTGATTTTAGAAGTCTATGTATGTTTGTAGGTATGGATATTTCTATTTAGTATGTTGCACCGTAGCTTCTTGACTAATGAGCTGATTTGATGAATAAAGTATCAAAGTAAAATTATTATGGTCCGGGTGTCATAGGCTACATTTTTAACCGACTTCCAAAAAGGAGGAGGTTATATACAAACAAAATTCTTTTGCATTATGTATTATGTAGTCTTATTGTACCCTTAAATTAATTATGTAAAGCATCTTACATTCAATTTTCCGTAGTTGGATTACAGTTTTAAACGTTTTTCTTGTAAAATAATCATACTCACTATCACAAACTTCAAAAAAGGAGAGGAGTCATAATGTGGATAATATAACTTATAATATTGAGTGAAAAACTTATAAACAACTAAAAATAGATTATAACTAATAAATCAGTGCAATTCTTGAAATCCGTTAAGAAATTAAAGATAAAAATTCAAAATTATTTATTTCATGTAGTTATTTATTCGTAAATGTAGGCCAACCTGTGGATCTTATGACACGTCGAGACTCTACCACCGTTTCGGAATGCAGATTCTGCTAGTAAGAGCCGGCAAGAATTCAGCAGATATAAAGATCATCAAACGTGACGGGACGTGAACCCCAGAACTCAGATTCCTTAGCTTCTAGGTAGACCAACGTGGGAGTCAAAGAGACTACCTCTAAGACATTATGATAGTATCAACCATTGTCAACCCCAGTGGACCGACGACACAGGGAACCGCAGGATTCAGGCGGCGCAAGACTGAGGCCTGTGGAAGTCCATGCGAGAGACCTATGTCCAGCAGTGGACGTCTATCAGTTGATAAAGAAGAAGAAGAAGAAGAATCACTGTCACTTGACAGTGACTAACCTCTTAATTTCTTATTGTTTTCAAATCCCAGTGGTCCCATGGGTTAAGGCCCATAGATGCTAAGATCCTGAGAATCATCGTGCACCCTCAGTACAGATCGCCCAAGAAATACTTCGACATAGCAATAATAGAATTAGAGGAAGAAAGACAATTTTCAAGCAACGTGCAGCCTGCTTGCCTTTGGAACAATTTTGATACCAGCAAGCTAGGAACTTCGGCTACATTGACCGGTTGGGGAGTTATCGAAACAGGTTAGTACTCTTGGATAAAATCATTGTTTATGAACAACCCACCTGACGCTTCATACATGCGAACTGTTTTTAATGACACAAATGATATTAGGTAGTTACTACTTACTCCGCTAGCTCAGTCAATAAAAGAGAAACTTGATACTAAAAGCTCTCACTTATGCCTGTCCTGTGCCGCTTCTCGCTAATCAGGTCTTCTGGGGGCTTGCAGGTATTTGTTCGCGTGGTCCAAGCAGCGATATCTGAGAAGTCCGACTAGGCGTTTTCCTGTTGGATGACCCAAGTGTGCTCTTTTCACAATACGATCCTCCTCATTCTCTCTAGGTGCCCGAGCAAGCCACCCATCTCCGGCCACCTAAAGGGCGCAGTTCTCTTTCGAATGAGGAGAATTAAGGCCATAATCCATTATGCTGGTTTAGTGCATATTGGCAGGTTTTATACATCTTCAAAAACATCATGGAGAATTAAAGGCATGCAGGTTTTGTCAAGATGTTTTCCTATCTCATTAAAATAAGTGATATTTAATCGCTCAAAACACACTTCGAAGAATCAGAGGTGCGAGCCTAGGATCGAACAGCGAAAAAGAGACAGAAGTCTACTAGGCTATCTCCGCTACTAGATACTTTTAGCTGTTAATTGATTCTACTTAATTTTACTTATTATTTTGTTCTATTAAATCAGCAAGAAGACTAACGTCCCCAACACTACAAGCTGCGGTGGTGGATATCATAGATTCAGAGCTGTGCAATAACTTGCTGCAGCAATCTTGCAATCGGCAGTGGTGCGGAATACAGGATCACCAGATCTGCGCTGGGAAGTTGGCTGGAGGTGTTGATGCTTGTCAGGTGAAGTATTTATGTATAAAAATAATGTCTTTCCGACTGAATACGGTCAAAACGGCCAATCTTCATAGAGAATAGCCATCTGCGCTGGAGATATCATAGTGCACGAGTGTGTGCAAAATCTCGGGTGCACTCTTTATTAGTTAACTCTCACAGTCCGACGGGAACGGAAATCTAACACAATCGGAGAAAGATTAAGCACAGGGCTAATAGCTTTACGTACTCTCCGAGGCACGGGGTGACACGCCCACAGACAAGTTGCTGGTCCAACTTCCTAACCTAAATTTTGCAGAAAATATTTTTCATGCATCCCATCAACGTTTTCGATCCCAGGCACGTACCTTTGACTTTTAAGTCAGCAGGGCGATTCAGACCTGTTCGATAAGATAGATATCTATCTCTTTTTGTCATGTGGATTCAGAGCGAGCGAAATATATGTTAACAAACCGAATCGATCGACAAATAAGTTATCAGATAGGTCTGAATCGGGGGGCACGTTTGCTTGTAAGCAATTAGAGAACACATGCCTCGACGGTGAAGAAAAACATAGCGAGGAAATCTGCATATCTGAGAGTTCTCTATAATGTTCTCGAAGGTTTGTGAAGTCTCTCAATTCGCATTGGACCAGCGTGGTTGACTATAGTCGACAGGCATTCTCTGAGGGTAGCCCTGTGCTCAGAAGTCAGTCGTTGATAATACTTGTGATAAAGGTGGTAACTTTACCAGATCTGAGACATTTCACAAATATTAGATTTCCAAATGGTTCTCGCTTGGAATCGGATCACAATAATTAAGACCGCAACACTCACTGCGTCAGGGATGTCATCCAAATCAGCATTATAATGGTAATTATTTATCATTATTTTTTGTGCAGGGAGACTCAGGAGGGCCCTTGCAAATTCTAATCCCCTTGCCATATACTCGAGAGGGGTCAATGCACTTCTTGATTGGCGTCACTTCGTTCGGGATTGGATGCGCTCGTCCCAACTTGCCGGGCGTCTACACCAGAGTCTCGAGCTTTGTTGATTGGATCGAGGGCATTGTGTGGCCTGAGGGCTGATTTTTTGAAATAAAAGATATAAAAACATGTGTGACTGTTGTTTGATTTTTTATTATAACCGTAATCATATTCATGATTACTGCAATAAATGTGTACAACATTGGTTACTTCTTTTTTTTTTAATTTTTCAACAGACTTTCAAGTTGTCCTCTCCGAAACTTTTTTGAACGTTTTCAATGAAATTTTCTTGCTTTTTATAATCTTTTTTAAAAACCACCTGCAGCTTACTTTCTGAAGAATTTATAGGGATAGGCCGCACGGGAAAGCTTCTCAATCTCACGGGAAATCAGCAATTCAACGCAGATGAAGTCGTGGGCAACAGCTAGTATTAATTATGTATATTTTATTTGTACTCAACTTGATTTTATAATAATAAAGTTATGAGGAATTAAAATATTTTCCCGATGTTTAAAATTAAAATGATGACGTAATGGGAAAAATGACGGAAAAATAAATGAGTACTGTATTATTATTGGTCATAGTTTACGTAAATAGTAAATTGGTAGGCGAATAAAATAATTTTTAGATTACTGTTCCCTGAACTTAGTTGTTCTCATAAGTATTGTGTTATTATCAATTTGAATACCTACTAGATGCACATAAACAATTGTGTTTTGTGATTTGCTGGACGTGGTTTTGTTTATAACGCGACATGAGGTCAATTATAACAGTTTGTTAATCTATAATATGTAATAATTTATGTATGTATCTGAACGTAGTATATAATATTTATAATATATATAATTATGTAAATGTCGTGTTCTTAATAAATAACTGTTGTGTTTATAGTATATACCTATATCGATGGGTGACTTCTCTGCGACATGCTCTGTCTAGTAGTAAATGTTTCAATTAATTCTATATTGCAATTACGCTTGTGAACGTTTCAATAGAACAAACTTACAGACATGTTCAAAATACCTACTATGTGGTGTATGTGAGAATGTAGAATGTTATATAAGTGAAATGTATAATAAAAAGTAGTGATTGATAACTATAATGTGCATAAAATAAGACAAATTGTAGAGCAATCCAGTTAAATTGGTGTTTTTACAATTATGGCGTTATTTTTTTTCGTTATATATTATGCCAGTAAGTACCTATTCTTTTGCAGTGAAAAATTGAACCAGCTTATTGGTATATAGGATGTTTATAATACTGGATAATATATTTGCAGGTATAATTTCTAGCGTCTGTTTAGCGAAATACGATAAAGGGGTATGTATTAATTCTAAGTCTTTGAGTATATAATCTAAGTTCATATATTATGTACCTGATGTGTGAATGAAGACTGACAATTTTGATTTGACTACTACGTGTGTAAAAATGTAATTATTATGATTTGACATAGAATAATATCTTTAATACACGAAAGATTTACGGACACTTATTATATTTGTGTGCATAAGTTCCATTATTCATCATTATCATTCATCATCATATCATCAAGGTCGTCAAACCTTCCTGGAGCAGTGGTGAGGGCTGTGGTCTTGTAACTCGATCTCGGGTTCGATTCCCGACTGGACAATTTTGGAATTTATAATTTCTAATTATGAATTCCGAAAGCTGGATCCGCTGGATTCAGGCGGCGCAAGACCGAGTCCTGTGGAGGTCCATGTAAGAGACCTACGTCCAGCAGTGGACATATATAAGTTGATAAGAAGAAGTAAACATGACTATTGTTTTGGTTTATAGGACATTTATAATAATGTCTACGTCACATTCCCTGACGACCCATGCAATGATACAAAAATAGAAATGCCCGATTTCTATGCAAGAAGACGTTCGATAAGCGAAATCAGTAAGTACACAGTCATCATGATGCCTTTTTTTACTTTACTTTTTTAATATGCTTGATGTTTTTTTTTATAATTCCTACCCTCCACATGTGCTACCCTTTAACAGTCTAACAGATTATTAGAGACTATGCTAAAAATATGCTTGATGTTAGGGTACACTTGGGTACATGAGATCTTTATGGAAGATATGTGCATAGCAGCTTCGTGCAGGGGAAGCGCAGTGTTGACAGACTCCCCACGAGGTGGACCGACGACATCAAACGGGTCGCATGGAGCTGCTGACAGACCGAGGCCTGTGAAAGTCCATGCAAGAGACCTTTGTTCAACAGTGGATGTCTGTCCGTTGATAAAGAAGAAAAAGAAATACAGGATATGAAGGATACAATGACGAAAAGTTTGTGAATGAGTTACACTTAATGCCCATAATAAAATTACAAAACACATCTCGGAAATGATGGGTTACGAATATTATAAATATAAACACACAATGTATCGCGTACAACGATCGCCGTTGCCTACACGGGGTTTGATGATGGACCTCGAATTCAGCAGTGGGTATTCAGTGATAGAATAGAATAGAGTAATTTTTTATTCAAATAAACTTTTAGAAAGTGCTTACGTATCGTCAAATGAATCAACCAGTTCGATAAAACGACGCAATCCTTAAGGCTCATATTTAAAAAAATAATAATTTACACTTGTTATAGAAAAAAAAGAAAAAGAACATAATCTGGTAAGGTTAGTCACGGCTAAAGCCTCCCAACAGTATTAAAAACATTCAAACTTAAAGGTGGTTTGGTGATTGGATAATGTAATTTGATTGAATTTTCAGAGTGCCTTGAATACGTTTGGCGTGTAAGATATGAACAAGGAAAAGATGTAAGGAGAATACAATGTACGTACGTCATCCTACAATGTATTGCTAAAAACGTTTAACCATAAACAATTATTCTTCTAAATGCCTTATCCGTTCTTTTTTGCGGCTCAGCTACTGCTCCAATCTTGACGGCAATGGGCACACCGGCTGTGGTATTCTCTAAAATTGATTGCGTCAGTTGACGATTCTGATTGGCTGAATTTATGATGTTCTTGCTGCATCAGTGCATTTTAACCAAAAGCGGATGTGGTAAACTCAAAATTGATTGCATCAATTTTAGAGAATACCACATACCACATCAGACCTATCTGTGAGTGGAAAAATATTTTAGCCCCATTGGAAATTGTTTTATATAACTAAATAAATAACTAGTTGAAGCCCGCGACTTCGTCGGCGTGGATTAAGGTTTTTCGATTCCCGCGGGAACTCTTCAATTTTCCGGGATAAAATGTAGGCAATGTGTAAATCCTAGGTGTAATCCAAGGTATTCCAAATTTCAGCCTATTCGTTATGGCGTGAGGGAGTAACAAACAGACACATACACATTATAATATTTAGTGTGATGTGATTTAATTTTAATTTCATATTCTTATGTAGGTATAAATTTTAGGTAAAAAAGAAGAACCTGATAGAACTCCGATTTTAGGAGGAAGCGACGTGTCTTATGGAGAGTACCCACATATGGTAAGTTTCCTGCCACGTAACACCTTTCAAACAAGAGTGAATAGGCATCTTTTCAGTTCTCAGTCCGTGCCTTTAACCGTTAGGCTATTGAGACTTGTTTGATGCTTTTTACGGATACGTCAACGTTGCTTAAACAGCGTGATCCTAGTTTGTATAAGGTTTGATAAAAAAAGCAAGCATCTTAGGCTATACCTTTTTCAACTTATAGACGTCCACAGCTGGATATAGGTCTCTTGCATGGACCAAGCTCAAGCTCGATCGTGCATGGAGTACTGCAGCCATTTGTGGGATGGCTCTGCCAAGTACCAGCTTGCTGCATTGGATTCAGTGGATCGTCGTGCCAGAAGACTCATTGGTGACGAAACGCTGGTCAACTCCAGACTTCAAAGCTTGGAGCATCGGCGAAAAGTTGCCTGCCTGTCGGTATTCTACAGAATATATTTCGGAGAGTGTGCTCAGGAACTTTTCAACTTGGTTCCGCCGTCACCATTTTACCATCGTAACGCAAGGCACAGAAAAGATCTGCACCCCTACGTTGTTGAAATCCCAAGAACGCGCACTAAGCGATTTGCTTCTTCGTTCCTGTTACGCACCGCTAGGATTTGGAATGCCCTTCCGGCTTCCGTTTTTCCCTCTAACTATAATTTGGTTACCTTCAAATCAAGAGTGAATAGGCATCTTCTAGGCAAGCGCGTTCCATCTTAGGCCGTATCCTCACTTACCATCAGGTGTGATTGCGGCCAAGCGTTAGTCTATATATTTAAAAAAAAAAAAAAAAAAACCTCCACAGGCCGCGGTCTTGCGCCGCCTGAATCCAGCGGCTCCCTGCGACTCGTTTGATGTCGTTGGTCCAGCTAGTGGGGGGTCTGCCAACACTGCGCTTCCCGGTGCGGGGTCGCCACTGCAGCTTGGGACCCCATCGACCATCAGCTCTTCGAACTATGGGTCCGCCCATTTGTCCCAGTCGGTTTGCCAGTCCCAGTTGCCCATGTCGGTGACTTTGGTTCTCCTACGGATCTCCTCATATAAATTAGGCTGTATCTTCACTTACCATCAGGTGTGATCGCAGTCAAGCACTAGTCCATCGAGTTATTTAAAAAAAATCCGTAGGGCGCACTCGGTTGGAAGGCCAAGGTTGGGACGTGGATCTTCAAGTGCGGCAGTTCTTTGATAAGCGAGAGGTTCGCGCTGACCGCAGCGCACTGTTCCTGTGTACCCAGCACCGATAGCACCGTCAGCGAGCTGGAGCCGAAGATCGTGAGACTTGGCTGCAAGAATATTATGGACATTGTAAGTATTAACATAGACCATAGATTAGTGGCTTCAGCTTCGTAACACGCTGAGCTATGTCGTAACTTTGGATCTCATAGAGATCTCCGCATTTCTGATTTGACCTCGCATTCATTATTACTTCAAGAGGTTCAAAACTATATTCCCTCATAATTATTATCGACAAGTTAATCATAAAATATACCGAAATTGCTTAAAACATAGCTAACCATTAACTTCCTAGCTAATTAGGAAATAAATACAACTAAATATTGACTGGAATCCACCAACTTCCTAGAGAAAAATCTTAATCCTAGTTATATAGGGAGTATCAATATTTAGTTGTATGAATATAGCTATACAACCTAATAATCTATTTTCCCTTTAAGGATAAAGGAGAACCAGCGTACGACGTGAACATCCGAAGATTCATAAGCCACCACCGGTACAAGCCTCCGCGCCAATACTACGACATAGCGTTAGTGGAACTGGACCAAGAAGTGGCGTTCCGTTGGCAAGTGCATCCGGCCTGTATTTGGAACCAGTTTGCCAACCCTGAGGAAGGAACCGTCACTGGTTGGGGAGTCATTGAAACTGGTAAGCTAGGACTAGTAAAACTGTTACCCCAGTCATAAGACCTCCCTGGCGCAGTGGTGAGCGCTGTGGTCTTATAACTGGGAGGTTTCGGGTTCGATTCCCGGCGGTGGCAATTTAGGAATTTATAATTTCTAAATTGTATCCGGTCTGGTCTGGTGGGAGGCTTTGGCCGTGACTAGTTACCACCCTACCGTCAAAGACGTGCCGCCAAGCGATTTAGCGTTCCGGCACGATGGCGTGTAGAAACCGATTAGGGGTATGGGTTGAATTTACACTGCTATACCCCTTCCAAGTTAGCCCGCTACCATCTTAGACTGCATCGTCACTTACCATCAGGTGAGATCGCAGTCAAGGGCTATCTTGTCATCGAATAAAAAAAAAAAAAAAAAAATAAGAGTTTTCCAAAAATTAGAACTAAAATAAATCTAATACCTCATCGATGTCACCACCGCGCGGCATAGCACTCAAGATACTGGCAGCTTTCCCCTTTGGATGGTCAAACTAATTATTTGTCCAAGGTACCTGCCAGTTTTTGGACCCCTGGTAGACTCAAAGAGCTTTTTTTAAAAAGCTCTTCAAAACGAGCTCAAGGCCCCAGGGTCTCCACCCCAAAAGGCACAAATATGAAACTATGATATATATTGATATTGATGGTATCATCAAGGTTTTCATACTTGTGCTTCTTGGCCTGTTCGGTGCTAGTAGCTACTGCGCCCGCCTTAGAGTCTTGTTGATATTTTTCTTCTTTTTCAAGCCAATACGTCCACTGCTGGACATGGGGAAAAACTCTCTGAATATTTTTCAGCCAGCCTCACAAGTTCTCCAGAGTTACAAAAAGCTGACATAAGGATAATAGAGTCGGATGACTGCGACGAAATGCTGCAGATGAAGCGGAACGAGCGCAAGTGGTGGGGCATCGTGTGGCACCAACTGTGCGCGGGCGACTCCGCTGGTCGCATCGACACGTGCAGGGTAAGCCTTATTTCCCAGAAATCGAAATAGACTCGTAATTCCTCAATTGCACCTTAAGACAGTCCGAAGATCCTTTTGTGGAATGGGCGTGATGGTCTTTAATAAAATTCCACGGCTAATTTTAGATTTGCCTTTACTTACTTTAAGAAAACTTTTAAAAGTGTGCTCATGGAAAAAGAATATTTAACAGTTGAACATATTATTAAATGTAAAATGTGAAATGTTGATAAACAATGATTCAAAAGCCTTCTTTTTCTTATTCTTCTTTATCAACCGATGGACGTCCTCTGTAAAAGTTTCTTGCATGGACCTCCACAATCCTCGGTCCAACGTCGTCTGTATCCAGCGGCTCCCTGCGACTCATCTGACGTCGTTGGTCCAACTGGTCGGGGACAACACTGCGCTCACCACCGCGAGACCATTTTTTGTATGGGTATAGTTGAAAACCCGAAGAGTGGGATTTTATTCCGGAAAACTATACAATATTCTGTACCAATAGACATTTAAAACTGCTGAATAGATGGCTTATATAGACATCCACATGCTTCAATCTTGCATAAATGGTATCCTAGCAGCTTCCTGCAACGTGTATCATTTCGTCTATCCACCTAGGGAGAGTTTGTCAACTATGCACTTTTCGGTGCAAGTTCGCTACACCAGCACCTTGAGACCGCAACAACCATCAGCTCTTCAAACTATGCGCCCCGCCCATTTCCACTTTGCAACTCGCTGAGCTGTGTCGGTAACTTTGGTTCTCCTACAGATCTCCTCATTTATTTTTCACTAGATTATGACCGCGGCTTAGTCCGCGTGGATTAGGCTCTTTAATTTTCCTGGATAACATGTAGCCTATATGTTAATCCTGGGTGTGAGCCATCTCCATTCCGAACGGCCAAATTAGTTCATTCGTTGTGGCGTGAAGAAGTAACGAAAAACACACAAGCACACACGCCCACACATACAAAATTTCGCCTTTATAATGATAGTGTGATGTGATGTGATTTAATCTCGCTGGAACCTACTTATCTTTTGCACACTTTCAGGGTGATTCGGGCGGCCCCCTGCAGACTTTGCTCCCGCTGCGGCACTCAAGCCCCTTCATCCGATGGAACTTACACCAAATAGTGGGCATAACGTCGTTTGGGTTCGGTTGCGCCCGCCCCAACACGCCCAGTGTCTACACCAGAGTGGCCAGCTTCGTGAGCTGGATCGAGAACATAGTTTGGCCTTCGAACAGGACTATGCATAATAGGATATTGTTCAGTACTTAGCTAACATATTATTTGACCCAACTACGGTAGAGCAAAAGGAAGGGCTACGAGTATTTAGCGATCTATGTATGTCTGTACGATTATGTTCCACCGTAGCGTTTTAAACTAAGTCAATTTTGATGAAACGGACTATAATAACAAATGATTGATTTGTTATTATAGTCCGGATGACGAAAAACAATGAAATTTTACAGGACAGACAGATTTTATTATAAATTTTATTATTACTATCATTTACTTTCTCACACATTTACATCATATTTGTATTTAAAAAATGTTTACAAAAATACAATATAAGATTCTCAAAAATAATACAATAAAATGTGTCCCACTTGCTGCGGGGTAGCACCCAAGCAGCCAATGGTCAGGGCTCCAGAGTGAGGAATGCGTGCCGTCTCAAGGAGTACCGCCTTCTGTATCCTGCCCTTGATCCAAGTACTAAGCAAAAGTTAGGTGTTGATCGAAACTTTTCGATAAGACCGTTGACCGAAACGACAATCAGAACTACAATCGTTGAATCAACATTCCATATGGCGGTAATCTCGTGGGCAAGATTTTTTTATAATTATTTTGAATTAAGTATTAATTATAATATAATATGCAAATAAACTAAATAATCAGCACTACGTACAGCTATGTTTTCAATTTATAAATATCATTCTCTTTTTGGTTGCGACGATCTCAGTAGCGTGCAACCTCTCACATAAATGCGTTTGTACCGGTCGATAATATTGCGATACCTGTACATACTTCTAGTGCGGAGTTATTATATTAAATGTACATGCATGCGTCCTAATATAAAATGAATTAAAACCAAATATCGCAATTTCGCAGGACGCAAAGACGCACCAATACCTATGGGGGAGGTTTTAGTTAATTTTGTATCGGCTAAACTTAGGTCCGTTTCTAGTCATTTCGTGTACACCCTAGTGCCTAATGTGGTATCATTGTGCTTCCAGACAGTGTCTTCAATCCAATCTATGAAACTGGAAACACGCGTGTACACACCAGGGCGGTTTTTTTGTCCACACTTAATACCAAAAGAGGTAACACCAAGGATTTGATACATGTTGCCTTCAGTCTTTAATGGAACCTTCACTTGTAGAGGGCCGCCGGAATCACCCTGAAAATTGAATTAATTTTTTTTAATAAATATTAGCCCTCCCGACCGAATCCAGTCACGGCGGCCAGTCTACACAGAGATTACAGTGCATAAATGTGTGCGTGGATACATGTACACTCTATTCCTTCCCTGTCATTGTACGACGAGACGGAAATCTGAGATGGCCGGACATAGATCAGAAAAACTGAAGCTGGTTGGACATTCCAAATTTTGGCAGTGCGTATAATACCTGGATTGAATTTTCGTCCTTCATTTCGTAGATTTTGGATCAGCTGGTTTGAATATCCTATCTAAGGTTATTGAAACTAGCTTATAAATAGCCAATATCTTCGTAAGAATTTAATTTTAACATTACCTGGCAAGTGTCGACTCCTCCATCTAGTTTCCCAGCACACATCTGCGTCTCCTGGAATCCACCCCAATTACGATTTCGGAACATTTTGAGAATCGAATCGCACTTTGGTGTTTCAATGAAGTCTACGATTGCTGCTTGAAGTTGTGTAGGCTGTTTACCTAAAACGTCACAGCAATTTGGTATAGCTACATTTGTTTGTAAAATATATTCGTTAATCTTCATACTCCAAGTTCTTGGTTTTAAACAGAGCCTTTCAGCGTTAGTATAGAGTCGCACATGAAAGTTCTTCTGACACATGTTCCATGCGTTGATGATATGATGGATGCGTTCATTCACGACTTCCCGCAGTTCTGTGGTAAAACAGTGAGGTCGTCAAAGATTATCTGACGTAGTAGGCGTAAGTATCCTTACTCAATATTATAAATCTTAAAGTGTGTTGCTTGTTGGTTTGTTTTGCAATCACGCAGCAACAGCCATGGATAACATGATAATTTGATTCAGTATAGTAGAGGGCTTAAAGAGTGACATAGCTTACCTCTTAACCCGGAAAAGACAGAGAATTCGGGCGGGATTTCAAAAAACCGAACTCCATGCGGAGTCCGCAATGTGGACGAAGTCGAAAGCAAAAGCTAGTAAACAAATAATCAGTGAGCTTAGATATTCCTTTACCTCCTTCCGTGTATCCCCAACCAGTCAATATGCCTTCTGATCCGAGATTGCTGATGTCAGAATAAGGCCACAAACACGCTGGATGCAGGCTATTCTTAAACTGAACGACTGAGTCCAACTCTATGAGAGCAATGTCGTAATACTTCTTTGGTGGCATGTAACTCGGGTGGCAGATGAACCGTTTGATTGAGACGTCTGTTGGTTGACCATTTATGTTGAACTGCGAAGATTTTTAGGAGGAAATAAACTAAAAATTCTGCATATTTTCAAAACTAATCAGTTGTATTGTTTTTTATACAACGTGTATTGAAACTCCGAAATAATACTGAAGGAGGAGAATGTGCTCATAAAACTGAACAACTTTCCCCAAGAAACATAGGTCGAAATATGAAAAAAAAAATTTGGACCTCCCATACAAAATTGACGATCAGCTTTTTTTCGTATTTCGACCTAGGTTCCTTGGGGAAAGTTGTTCAGTTTTATGAGCACATTCACCTTCTTCAGTATTATTTCGGAGTTTCAATACACGTTGTATAAATAATTAGTAATTAGTATTACCTCATCATCAGCGATGTTCTCAACACCAAAACGTACAATTTCCGCTATAGGGTTCAAGATATCAGAAGACGCCCTTATGGTTAGTTTGGAGCAGTGAGCTGCTGTCAAAGCGAACTTGTTACTTATTAGTGTGCTCCCACATTTGAATAACCATTTTGGTGAACCATTTTTAGATCTCCATCCAATGGCTCCCTGAAATCATCATCATCATTATTATCATCATCATCCCTTTTTCATCCCACTTTTTTTTTATTATGAGATAGGCTTGCGCTTGACGACTTATGGGCACAATACATCTCCATGGATTCTTTCTGGTCCCGCAGGCTCTAAATTCAAAAATTTCCTATTTATTTTTCAACACTAATAAGTTTATAAGTTTTTTCAAACAATCAGAAATGGTTAAATAGAAAAGAATTGGGTAAATGTGAGTTAGCTTTGTGAATGTAGTTAAAATTGATTTTATTAAAAAAATCAAAAATACGTAAGAATATTCAAAGGAAAAATATAAATTCAAAGGAATAATTCAAAGGAAATATTTCCTATGTTTAATCCTTAAAAACCAAACAAGAAAAATCTGTACGGCATAACGTTCCGCTTGCGCTATATACTGGCGCTTTTCCAGTAGTAGAACAAATACAACGCAACACTAAACAAACTCACTAAAATACATTCAAAGAACTTTTCGATGCGACACCGAAACATCTGAATTTTTGGTAATAAAATGTTTAAATTCCAACTAAGTTGAATATTAGTGAGAAATGATTTCACTGACCATATGGGGAAATTCTTTTTGGGTGGCCGCTCGACCGCCGAATATAACCGGAGAATTTATTAAAAAATAAAATTCAGGCATAGTACCCTTCTTTATTTGAGAAATGAGATAAAGCCGACCTGAAATTGAAAATTTAACGATATTAGATAAAGTATAAGTTTTTTATTTTTTAAGGTTTGGGAACCTAAATATTTCAAATTATATTTTAAAAATTTGATTAAAATTAATCAATTAATGCTTGTTAAATATTGTAAAGTATAATTGATAAATAAATATTGTGAAGTGCAAAATTTCAGTTTCTCTTTAAACGACTTCAAAAAAGGAGGAGACACTCAATTCGACGCGTATTTTTTTTCTTTTATTCAGTAATTTTTTCGGGATAAAAATAAAATTCTTAAAAAAATAATCAAGAACCACTTACACCTTTGACCCCATTGCGCTTCTTTATCCCGATTTTCTAATTCCCAAACGTATTCCAAACATTCTGAAATCAAAACATGCGTAAATATCTGTTTTGATTTTTTTAATTTAAACTGTTATTTGTACTTAATAATAAATAAATAAATATTATATATTTGCTGTGATCTATTATACCTACTCATCGACCTATAGTTATTATAGTAGTAATTTTGTAATTAGGTACGTAGTTACGTATTTTATTCAGGTTTCTCACTAACAAAGAATTAGGTACGTAATTAATAAGTACATACTTGTCTCGCTAATCCTGCGTCCTGGCCATTTATAATCCGGCATTTTATTCACAAATGGTTCGCAAGGCTTTTCTTTTGAATCTTCAAAATCAATCTCATTATATGTTTCATTGCTCTGTAAAATATATAATAGTTCACTATGCTGGCCAAGGCAGTTCATTTTACTTTGACACTAATGTCATCGAATACGAATACGATCAATCGAATAGAAATAGAAATAGAAATATTTTTTATTCAAATAAACTTTTACAAGCACTTTTGAATCGTCAATGAATCTACCACTGGTTCGGAATGCCTTTCCTGCCGAGAAGAGCCAGTAAGAAACTCGGCGGTTGCTCTTTTCAAAAAAAATAAAAAATTTACAATTGTTATTGAACACAGGATAGTTATTACTGTCTTATGAATCACTGGAGCGAATTATATCCACGCTTTTTTATCATTTACATAGTCTTCAATTGTATAATATGCTTTTTTCATGAGAGCAGATTTAATTGATTTCTTAAACTTGTGTAGAGGCAAGTCTAAGATTGACTGTGGAATTTTATTGTAAAACGTCACGCCCATTCTCACAAATGTCTTTTGGACCCTCTTGAGGCGCAGCCCAGGAAACATGAGCCTATTTGGATTTCTACTTGGTCTATCGGACAAATCACTCTTTTTTTTGTAACTCAAAATGTTTTGTCTGACAAATATTATGTTGTTATAAATATATTGTGAAGCTACTGTAAGAATGCCTATCTCTTTAAATCTTTCTCGAAGGGAATCCCGCGGCCTCAAATTATAGATTGCGCGGATTGCCCTCTTCTGCAAAACAAAAATTTTTCCAATATCGGCTGCCTTACCCCATACTAAGATTCCGTATGACATAATACTATGGAAATATGCAAAATAAACAATTTTTGCAGTTTCTATGTCAGTCAACTGTCGAATCTTCCTAACAGCGTAAGCAGCAGAGCTCAGTTTGCCAGCAAGCGTTGCTATATGGGTGCCCCATTGTAGCTTTGAATCCAGGGTTAACCCCAAAAACACTGTGGACTCCTCAGTTTTCAAAGGTTCATTATTTATCTTTAAATTTTTACCGACAGTTCTCGTGTTAGGTAATAAAAACTCAACACACTTTGTTTTTTTAGCATTTAAAAGGAGATTATTTGCCGTAAACCATTCAGAAACTTGAGATAATGCATTATTTACATCGTCAAAATTGTCTTTCATCCTATCGACTTTAAAAATTAAAGACGTATCATCAGCAAATAGTACAATATCGCAAGTATTTTGGACAAAATGTGGTAAATCATTTATGTAGACCAAAAACATGAATGGACCTAGAATAGAACCCTGGGGTACACCCATTACTGAGGCTGATCCGGATGATTTTACATCATTGACACATACTCTTTGGACTCGGTTGCTGAGATAAGACGCAATGAGACTAAGTGCAAAATCTTTAATGCCATAGTGGCTCAGTTTAAGCAAAAGAGTCTCGTGATCAACGCAGTCGAATGCCTTTGACAAATCACAGAAAATACCAATGGCATTCTGTGAGTTCTCCCACGCATCGAATATGTGTTGTAATAGCCTTGCGGCTGCATCGGTTGTTGATCGACCCTTTGTAAAACCATACTGCTCAGTGTGTAGGAGTTTATTTAAATTAAAGTGTAAAAGCAGTTGGTTGAGCATTATTTTTTCGAATATCTTGCTGAGAGTTGGCAAAATTGAAATTGGCCTGTAGTTATTCGGGTCACTTTTGCTGCCCGATTTAAAAAGCGGTATTAGTTTACTACATTTCATAAGATCTGGAAAGGATACAGAATTAAATCTTATACTAAGCCTAAAATACGCTCTTATACTTGCTCTCTCTACGGATGCATAGCATAGTACTTTTACTTACTAATGAATGAAAACTGTTTTCTTAACACGTTCGCCCTGTGTTCAATCCTGTTTTTTTTTTAATATATAGACTAGCGCTTGACTGCGATCACACCTGAAGGTAAGTGAAGATGCAGCCTAAGTTGGTACGCGCTTGCCTAGAAGATGCCTATTCATTCTTGATTTAAAGACACCCAGGTTATAGTTAGTTGGAAAAACGGATGCCGGAAGGGCATTCCAAATTTTCCCTGTGTCCCCTTTGAGCATTTAGTGTGACCGATGTATAGCATCATTTGTCTTCTCTTTAGGGTTCCGTACCCAAAGGGTAACCAATGGGACCCTATTAATAAGCCTCCGCTGTCCGTCCGTCCGTCTGTCTGTCAGCGGGCTGTATCTCATGATCCGTAATAGGTAGAGAGTTTAAATTTTCAGACAATGTGTATCTCTATTACCGGTATAACAAGTAATAAAATTTGTTTTTTAGTTTAGTTTTTAGTTTTTTAAAAAAGAATATGCTAATATTCTTTTTTAAAAAACTAGCTGAAATTAACTAATATCCTCCTATCCGCTCCAAATAAGCGGAAAGCTTGTGCTAAGAGTGGGTTCGACAATAGTGCAACGGGTGGGGGCTTAACCTACGACCTTTCAGTTTTCAGTCAGCACCTTTAACCGTTGGGCTATTGACGCTTAAAAAAACTAAAGGGGGCTCCCCTAGAAACGTACTATTTTCGGCGTTTTTTGGTATTCGACCAGTTATTTTTGTGTTTTTTTAGTAGAGTTATTGTGAGCGGGGATGGGCTGTACTTAAAAACCTTATATATCCCAGAATGAGGTCATTTACCTATTAACTTTTTTGGACTTGCGAGGTGGCGAAACTATTATTTTTATATGGGAACTGTGAACGTGTTAACATGTATGATTGTTGCTGAAGCTGAAGAAAAGATTCAGGGCCGGTTGATATTGTTTGTATTCCAATAACCAGGCTTGATATTTGAGCTATGCTATGTGGTTTAGTTAAGGGGTTAATTAATTTAAATTGGTAGCGTAATTAGCCACAATAATAGCAATTATTCACTGAATAAATACCTATCAAATAGGGCGTGTACGCACTAAGCTCATTTTTTGAAGTACATTAGCCATGCATGAAGTAGCTACATTTATTCAGTTTTGTGTGAGTTTTGAATTATTATTATTTTTCTCTACATGAATAATGTATGCACCCTCAAATTCAATCCTATCATCATATCCACCATGCATCATGGTTGCCTGGAAGAGATCGCTTCTTAGCGATAAGGCCGCCATTAGTGCTCTCATTTATATAATTTATTTTAAGTTAATTTTATCTTTTATATTTCTATCTAATGTGGTGAACAATAAAGTTTATAATAAACGTAAAGCTTTTGTTAGGAATGGATACGACAATGGATGCAATTAAGCCTCAAAATCCCAACGGTTAGAGGTGTAGACTGAAAACTGAAAAGTTGCAGGTTCGATCTCCATCCGATGCACTATTTTCGTAATCACTCCTATAGTTCTTTCAACTCACACACTTATGCAATGTACACGTACACGACGTAACCACAAGTAAAGCTCACGCGCCTTCGTGAATTGCAAGCACTATAACACAAGCTTTCTGCTTATTTGGAGGGGAAGGGGGAATATTGGTCAAGTTCAACTTGGCTAATATTCTTTACAAAAAAAATTGTACCGTCGTTTTTAAGCTATTGCATAGCTTCTATCGCGGGCCAGCGTGGAGACTGAATCGAGAAATTCCGTAACGAAAATAACCTGACACCAGACTCCTCTACGGTGAGCCGCTAGATGGCGTTGATAAAAATACTATGCAATAGCTTTACCGCGGCAGTCCCCGAGTGCCGCACGTCTTTTTTATTTCTACATCTTCTACAGTAATTTAGTGAATCAAACAGGCCGAAGTCCTTTGGTGTAGTATCCGGTTGTAAGTGTCATGTGAACGCGCTCTTAGTTATAATATGCGATCGCTATTTATATTTATATTTCCTTAGTAACATTTGTATGACAAAGCTTGTGATGGTCATACTCGTTATCATTTTTACTGCTCCTGGTATAGTGGTTCGCTTATTTGGGTCCTAGGTTCGAGTCCCGGTTAGAACAAAACATTTATTAGATTTTTCTTATATGACTTTCTTCATTAGTAGCTGTCCAAAACCACCAGAGTTGGCTATGTTATACTTACATGCTCTGGAGAGTACGTAAGAGCAGGAGTTGTATAGAATTATACAATAGAATAGAAGTTGCGTGTTGAAGAATAGTAGAAGTTTATTAGTATATATGTTGTACACAAGTTGTACACCTATGTACTCTAACAATATCTATAGTAGCGCTAAGCCCAGTCAAAAATAAGATCTTAACTTACTTGGATGGCTTCTAAGAGGAATTTTTCTAATTCGTCGGTGCTGCTATATGACTGTGTTTGTACCACTGTGAAAATGATTTTACATTTATAAAAACTTTTTTATTATAAATTGTGCACTATTAGATATATTTCCGTTAAATTTTTATGAAGATCTACTAAATATTATCGGAGATAGAAGAGATAACTTCTCACGGATAGTAGTCTATAAACTTTTTCCACGCGGACAAAGTCCCGGGAATCAGCAAGTATGTATTATAAAAATTCAACATACCTGCAAATAAACTCGTAACAATAACTCCTGCGGCGATACACAGCATGATTATTTGTAAATATACAAAAATCGCTGGACTGGAATCGCGCAGTTAAGCCACGTACAGCACAAGGAATATACAAAGTGGACTACCAACTTTCGCTAGTAAGAGAGGCACTCAAAGAAGAGACAAAAATATTTTTTAACTCTTTTAAATTATATTTAGATATATATTATACGAGTTAAGTACTAATAAGGAAGAGCTACAAAGTCTCGCACGCGATGCAGACAAAGCTCTGAGGAAAAAGGTTCAAGATTATTAAATAAACCTGTTTCGTTCGTAAGACGTAAGTATAATATTAATAACACATAATCTACAGTCCGTGCTAACGAATAGAATGAGGATGTATAATTTATTTTCCCTTGGCTACATCTTTATCTCTAGGGAGCTTTATGTAGAAAATCGTCATACGTGATGTTCTATTTCTGTGCATTTAAAGACTGTCGTTCTTTGGAAGGTAAAAATTAATCTGAGATAGAATTTGTGGAAAACCAATCTTTAGAACAGTAAAAAATTATTTTTGAAATAATTTTTTTGATGAAAATGTAAATCTCAGGGGACTAGTATAGCACTTTACTTGTAAAAAGTCTTATTTCTAAAAAGTTTTGGATTTTTTAGGATAAACATTGGATCAAGGATAACACTCATCTTTTAAAAGGTACTTTAAAGGTAAAATTTTTGATGTGAGGAGAAATGGGGATTTTTGACATAACCATATCGATGGTGTTTTGATGGCACTGACCTCTATATTTAATTTATGATTAACACTGGACTTGCTGCTGTGATTTCTTTTTTGGACCTACTTGATTGACGTCATCTTCGCGCTGTAAGATATGAGTGTCTCTGGAACTAATAATATTGCAAATGACGCACCGAGCTCTATAATATAATCTATGATTTCATAACTAACCTCTTTATTTAATACTAGATGGCGCTAGCTTTAGGTTGGCACGCGATGTTTATTTAGTTAATACCTTTCTTAGGACGCTGCTAAAGTAAGTGCTTTTCAATTTTATTTATTTGTATAGATATATTTATATTATTAGCTGCAGAGACACTCGTAATTCGTACGTCAAGTGTGGCGCTTCAAATTGATCCATAATTATGCTGTCGTTTGTTTAGGGACAGCGAATCCAGTGTTAATCATCCTAATATCCTATTAATATTATAATTGCGAAAGTTTGGATGTTTGTTACTCAATCACGCCGCAACGACTGAACCGATTTGGTTAAAATTTAGCACAGAGATAGATTATAGTCTGGAATAACACAAAGGCTTTTTATCTCGCAAAATAAGAGAGTTTGCGCGGGTATGAAAAGACCTTAATCCACACGAACGAAGTTGCGGGCATCAGCTAGTAGATTAAAAATATAGAGGTCAGTGGGTGATGGACTTTTTGAGGTTATAATTCCGAAGTCAAATGTTTATTTTGACCGGAATGCTTAAAATCAATTAGGCACGGATGTAAAGAAAAACAATTTTTCTTGATTTACCATCGCGATATTAGAAGGGGCACAAAGTTCGAGACTTTTTTATTGCAAATTAATGAAACTCGCAGAATTATTAGAACATCACCTGACAGGGCTGTCCAATCAGGCGCCCGTTTTGAAAAATGGAAGCCAACTTTAATACACGTCAAAGCATCACTTCTGTTTGAAAAATGATATCTAATTTTTGACTGGGTGCTTAGTTGTACGCTGAGGTTTATATGTGGAAGACCTTTGGATCGACTTGCTTGGATTACCGGCTGGGTCAATTTTGAGGAATTGATTATGAACTAGTTGAAGACTTTAAGTATCTCATTTTATTTGCAAAACTGTGATAAAATATAATAATAGTTAAAACTATTAACATAAATCTTTGGTACATTTTGTTCCATTAAACATTGCGTATTCGTACGGCCATACGTTTCGTTCGATCCAATCTATAAAATAATAGATCTCCGTGTACACCCCCGGCGCGTTCTGCGTGGCGCAATAAGTCAGACCGAATGTTGTGACAGCCAATATTCTGTGAATTGTGCCTTCTGAAGTGGTGTTAACCAGTGCGTATTGCAAGGGTCCCCCGGAGTCACCCTGGAACCAAAGGGGTATAAACTATTAATGTATAAAATCAAAATATAAATAAAGAATAGAGAAGATAAAGAACTAACGTCAAAGACGTGTCACCAAGCGATTTAGCTTTCCAGCACGATGGCGTGTAGAAACCGACGATTAGGGGTATGGGTTGAATTTACACTGCTATACCCCTTCCAAGTAAGCCCGCTACCATCTTAGACTGCATCGTCACTTACCATCAGGTGAGATCGCAGTCAAGGGCTATCTTGTTATCAAATAAAAAAAAAACGTTTTTTCCGGCGTTATTTGCTCGACCTTAACAATCGTTGTTATGATGATACGGAACCCTTCGTGTGGGCGTCCAACTCGCACTTGGCCGGTTTTTCACTAACAGTTGCTTGAACTGATTGTTAAAGCATCTGTTACCCCAGAGACATGGTAAATGTTGAACTTAGTTATGCTATTATAATGTTATTTTTGAGAAAATAATTTAATTTTTGTTATGTTAAAAAGTTTTTTCAACTGTTTCACAAGTTATCAAAAAAACTAATGTAAACACGAAGTATCATTTCCGGGGGACTCAGGGTAGGTAAAGGTTAAGTTTTTTAAGTGGGCTACGCCAGAAGACTCGTTCCGTCGCCCCTTCCTTCAGCATCACCTACTCGACCTCCTTCGTTTATTTATTCAGAAGATTACAAAGATCCTCACCTGACAAGTATCCGAGTTCCCATCCAACTCACCGGCGCATATTTGGTGCTCTTTTAAGCCCACCCAAAATCGATTACGAAAATGATTCAAAAGACTATCGCAAGTTTCTTTTTTTAAAATGTGTATCTCTGTAGATCTAAGTTCAACTGAAGGAGCGCTGTTCTTAATTTCCGCTATGAAAACAAAGAATTGTTTAATTAGATAAGTAAGTATGTACCTATATAGGTATATTTAAATAACAAGCTTTTTTTCTTGTAGGAGGGGAAATCCTCATGGACATCCGAGACGACATGTCGAACTCCTACCAACTAAAACTCCTCCTGCAAATAACTAGCTTTTGCGTTTTTAAATATCCAGCGGGAAATTTCTGTTTCCAGATTAAAAGATAGGCTACGTCACTCGCCATGAAGCTCGCTATCCATTGAAGGTTTGAGGAGAAATGTCATTTACTATTTCATAGTAAACCTTCAATGGATAAAAAATATATGTCAGTGGCTTTTATTTTTTGATAGGGACTGAGTTACAGAATCAGCCCCCTGATTCCCAATTTAGGCACTCTCTGACTGGCTCATCAACTACAACAAAAGGGTTTTGGCTGAGATCTATACCGCGTGTTCAGTCTTAACTCGGACTAAAGATAAAGTTAAAACGAGACACTAATAAGTTCTAACATAAATCTGTCGTCGGCAAATCGAAGGTGAGTGATGTACTCGCCGTTTATGTTGATGCCAAGTCCGTTCCAATCCAGAAGCTTAAAGACGTCCTCCAACGCAGCGGTAAAGAGCTTCGGGGAGATAACGTCTCATACAACATAGTCATTATGGCAGAGACTCTCGGAGACCTCAATACAATGCCTCAGCAGGGTTTCTCAACAGGTGGGCCTTAAAATGAACATGAGCAAGACGAAGATCATGTCTAATGCTCATGCTTCGCTCCACCCAGTAATTGTTGAGAACACTGCACTCGAAATTGTAGACGAGTATATATACCTGGGACACACAGTCCAGCTAGGTAGGTCCAATTTCGAGAAAGAGATCAACCGCCGAATCCAACTCGGCTGGGCAGCATTCGGGAAGCTCAGAGATGTCTTCTCGTCCAAAATTCCTCAGTGCCTGAAGACTAAAGTCTTCGAACAGTGCGTGTTGCCAGTGATGACGTATGGATCCGAAACATGGTCGCTAACTATGGGCCTCATAAGAAGGCTCAGGATCACTCAGCGGGCGATGGAGAGAGCTATGCTCGGAGTATCCCTGCGAGATCAAATCAGAAATGAGGAGATCCGTAGGAGAACCAAAGTCACCGACATAGCTCAGCGAGTCGCGAAACTGAAGTGGAAATGGGCGGGGCACATAGTTCGAAGAGCTGATGGTCGTTGGGGTCCCAAGGTGCTGGAGTGGCGACCCCGCACCGGGAAGCGCAGTGTTGGTAGACCCCCCACCCGGTGGACCGACGACATCAAACGAGTCGCAGGGAGTCGCTGGATTCAGGCGGCACAAGACCGAGGTCTGTGGAGGTCCATGCAAGAGACTTATGTCCAGCAGTGGACGTCCATAAGTTGATGATGATAAATCTGTCTCGTTTTAACTGTATCTCGAGTCTGAGCAGAGTGAGAGTCCGGTCTATAGATTTCAGCCTTAGACTTAGCTGAAATTTTGTATTTATGTATATTATCGCTTTAAAGTTATATTACTTGTCATCTAAGTACAAATAGCATATCATTATGTATTTAGTATAGTAATATTAATAACAAAATCACTAATACCTGTTTTCAAATTTTTTCGAAATTCCCTCGGGATAGGATAAACATAATACCGCAAATTGTAAATCCACGCAAACGAAACTAGAGGCTAACGATAGTCGAATATTATTTAAGCTAGGACCAACGTGTAAATAGAACTGTTCTCAAAAAAAGTCGTTGAACAATTGTTGTAATAAGGTATTTGTATAATACAGAAGTTGGCCGTTGAAGGTTTTCTTGGCATTTTAAAATTAACCTTTTATTGATTGAAATAAAAATATACCTCTGACAGCTCCCCATCCAGTTGCTATAATCTTTTTCCTGTCTGTAAAGAGCGAGTAGGTACGCCTAATCGGTAGGCAGGCAGGTTGAATTAATTTTGAAAATTTGACTCTTTCATTCAACTTTATTAACGCTATATCGAAGTAAGGGCGCGGTGAAAAATAATATGGAAAACGTATGATTTTTTGAATAACAACATCTTTTGGCACTTCACGGGGAGAATTCTGAAAGAAAATATTTATAATCTTTGAATCTTTTTAAACATATAATAGGAATAGATGACTGAGTGACTGATCTATCAACGCACAGCTCAAACCACTGGACGGATCGGGCTGCTTGATATTCAGATTAATTATAACGTAGGCATCGGCTAAGAAAGAATTTTTGAAAATTCAACTCCTAAAGGAGTAAAATAGCGGTTTAAAAAAAATTTAACTTAGCGTGACCGTAGCCGCGGGCAAAAGTACAAAGCACAAAAAAACTAATCATCGCATTAAGAATCCTTTTTTTTAAATACACTAGACTAGCGCTTGACTGCGATTTCACCTGATGGTAGGGTAAGATGCAGCCTAAGATGATGCGCGCTTGCCTAGAAGATGCCAAATCACTCTTGAATTAAAGATAGCCAAGTAATAGTTAGTTGGAAAAACGGCAGCCAGAAGGGCATTCCAAATTTTTGCGGTGCGTGTTAGGAACGAGGAAGCCAAGCGCTCTAACTTACTTCGAGATATCTGGATCCAAGTCTGACTATTTGCGGTGTAAACTGTACTAAATTGTGGCGAGCGAGATACGTGCAATGCGCTGCGGTGAGCATAAAACGATCACTTATCAAACTTGCGCCGCAGAGGAAGACCAGCTTCATTTTTCCATAGGTTCCAACATAGGTCCACCAGCCCAGGGCACCCTAAAATAACATAATAATATCCTCCCGAACAAATCTGGCCATGGCGGCTAATCACTACAGAGATTAAAATTAACACTTAACATTAATTTGTGATTAGTGTTAACATCCCCATTGTGCACTATAATTGCCTAGACATACGACTACTAGCGCCGCCTCTATGGGACTTCTTTCGTGGCGCGGGCGGACCGATGACGTCATGTCAGACAAGTGACAGTTGTAGAGTGTTTTAGCGGGAAAATTCAAAATTACTCTATTTTTGTATATTTTCTCATCGAAAATACTAATATTTTTAAATAATATATATTTTTTTATGGTAAACAAGAGTCAATCTTCAAAATAAAAGTAATTCCGAAAAATTGTTAACATCCCTATTGTGTGCACTAAAACAGTTGCACTTTCTATTCTCTCACTCTCATTCTCCGGTGTGATGGAAATCCGACACGATCGGAGAGAGATCAGACGCGTAACCGACGGCTATAAGTGCTCTCCGTACACTGCATACTTACTTCCCCACTCTGAGATAGTACTGAGAATTTCTCAACAGAAAATACCATTTCATTTTTTGGTCTGTCCCGGGAAATGAATCCGAGACTTCGTCATCGGTATTTACCGACATGCTTACCACTAGACCAACGTGGCAGAAAGTAAAAAAATATATAAGGAATACCACTGTAAACCTACTCGAAGGAAGGCCACGATATATTTTAGTAACTTTAACGTAACACAAGTATAACTAAATATTCCGACGAATTGTGAACCTCCTCCTTTTTGGAAGTCGATTAAAAAGGAAACCAACCATGTGTGGATACTCTGCCTCTTTGACAACTTTTCCGTTTATTATGTTTACATCGGAATCTGAAATTATTACTTAATTTAAATATTGGTTAAAATTTTATCGGTCACAGAAAGTGTCATCCTTACTGATATTGTAAAAAGGTAATATGGATTTGTAATTTTTAATTTTTATTTTATTTTATTGAAGTGTTAACCTACACTTAAAGGAAATAACCTAATAGGTTTATAAATACATATCAAAAATTCCGAGGCCGGCGGGATTCGAACCCACATCTCTCTGGGAATCGCGCCCGAGTGTGTTAACCGTTACACCACGGCCGAACCACACGTCAGCCACGAAATTAGTGATATGTGTAGATGTCGCTACCAGTTGCTATAAAACTGATTGAAAAAGTAGATACATATCACTAATTTCGTGGCTGACGTGTGGTTCGGCCGTGGTGTAGCGGTTTACACACTCGGGCGCGATTCCCAGAGAGATGTGGGTTCGAATCCCGCCGGCCTCGGAATTTTTGATATGTATTTATAAACCGATTATACGAGTATGTTTGTAAGTTTGGATGTATGAGTAAGGGCGTGAAAGTTCGTTTTAAAAAATGTTACATTATTATGGTAAAAATTATTATGGTTAAAACCGGATAGTATTATTATATACTTACGACCCAAGTTGCTTCTTTCCTGCCTCTTCAGCATATCGTAAATATATTCCATGCATTCTGAGTTAGAAAGAGAGAAATGTTAGCACGATAATATTAAAATTATCTATGTTGTAAGATATGTCTTACTACAAATATATTTCCTAATTAATATATTAAATATATGTCCTTAATAATATGTTATTAAAGACATATCTGTATAACAAAATAATTGTATAAAAAACAAACGGATTTAAATTATAATACGTATAAATATCTTACATATCCATCAACTTATTTGTAAAGCTGATGGGGTCGCTAGTGGAGATTAGTCGCTACTTATGAAAACGAGGAAATCGGTCCTGTATTTTCATAACATTATACGGCGCTCGTACTGATAACGGACTTAGTTCTAATTTTGTCCACTTGTACAGATAAGTTGGTAGCACTGTATGCACTGTTATACCTACACATTTTCCGATATCTTTATCCGCGTAGAGTTCGATTTTTAAAAATCTTTATTTTCTCAGGACAAAAAGTAAGTACCTATTCTAAATCACACTTTAGATCCTTAACTATATCCATGCAATGCAATAAATAATTAAAAATTAAAATCATCCCCATAGGCCATATGGAACCTATTATCCACGAACTTTCTGCTTAATCATCAAACATTAAAAAGATATGGTTATTCATTATTCATTGCTAAGGGACCAGGACCAACCCAACGAATATAAACTTGATGTGTTTGCGTTTAATTCAGTTGAGTTCCTGTGACTACCTGCTTGCTGCATCATAATGGTTACTGTCTATAGGCCTATTGATTTTATTAATAATAATTAATAATTTATTACGATGATTCAATGAGCCCGATAGGCAAGTCTTTCCACTTACTCTTTTCGCTGATTCTCGTCGTACATTGGGAAAATTCAGGCATTTCTAACTGACGATTTAATGATGAAGGTAATTCAGTAGTTTCTACAGAATTTACAGGTGCCCATTTCTCGTTTGCGTTGTACATAGATTGATCTGAAAAACCGATTAAACTTCGCTTTACAATTTGATATATACTCAAAGAGATAGATAGATAGATACTACTTAGTATATACAGGATGATTTTTTAGGTAGTGCACAAATTTTTTTTGGTGGTTCTATATCGTTAATAGAACATATTTCCATTAATAGTTGTGTACCTTTTTTGAAATATTTTTTTCACCATATCTGACCATAAATTAAGCAAATCATGGTCATACTATTCGACGAAATTAAAATACGCGCTCAGAGGTCAACGGCCGCCGCGCGCGCCTAATGTATCAACAGCTGATAGATTACGTTTGTAGGGTGACCCTAACCACCTGTTTAAAAATGGAGCTCTTTGGTAAACAATAACTTTAGTATACTTAAGTAAAAAAACGGTTAAAGGAGCGGACTGAAAACTTCAGGTTTCAAACCCCACCCGTTGCACTATTGTCGTACCCACTCCTAGCACAGGCTTTCCGCTTATTTGGAGGGGAGAGGAGAATGTAAGTCAAGTTCAGCTTGGCTAAACTTCTTTGTAAAAAAAAAATTTTTTTTAGAGTTAAAGGTTATGTCTTCATGTCCTCAACTATAACCATGCAAAAAATCACGTTGATCCGTTGCTCCGTTGCTGCGTGATTGAAGGACAAACCAACAAACCAACACACTTTCGCATTTATAATATTAGTAAAGATTTATTAATTAATTCTTTACCAAAACTTAAACTAAAACATGAACACGTATGGAACGTGCACACGTACAGGTATATTTTACTAACTCACCCAAGAATGAAGTAAGAGAGGAGACCAATAAATGCAATTCGTACCACATTTTGAAGTCACATAAGCTAAAAGAACATTATCTGAATATATAATATTACAGAATATTTTTAATGGCTACCTAATTTTGTCACTCTTTGACGTGAATACATAAACGTTGCTAATACTGGAATAACCTTTTACACCGTTAATAGATTTGAGGAAATTTTGTACCACACATGACGCTATGTTTTGCGGGCAGGAAATTAGATACATAAGTATGTAATGTTTACGAGTATATGCGTAAAAACCTTAATAGCTCAAAGATTAAAAGTCTGGACCTGAACAGAAAGGTCACAGGTTCGAGCCTCATTCGTTGCACCATTGTCGTACCCATTCCTAGCACAAGCTTTTCATTTATTTGGAGGGAAGAGGAAAAATAAGTCGAGTTCAGCTTGGCCAATTTTCTTAAAAGAAATATTAAAACTCCGTGCAATGGTGAGTGCTATTGTCTCATAAGTGGCAGGTTCATATAACGTTTAGCATGCGCTGTAAATCGCCTGCCCTCCCACCACTACAAACGTAGGAAAAGCAAGCAATCAAGCAACAAACACGCTACACCATATAAACTCACTAAAATACAAACCAAGCACGTTTCACCGGACCACACCCATATCGGAGCATCTTTGGCAGATTTTGTCTCTAATAAGAACTATAGATAATCCCTAGACTATAGTCTGCTGTCTGACGTGTGAAATCTAGTGATGCGATAAAAGTGTCGAGTAATTGGGAAAGTATCGTAAGTAAGCAGATTCCCCTCCGACACAATAACTAGATCATCAAAATTCTAAAAGTACGCAAATTAGTTGTTCGATAGTCGGCCAACTTGAAATTTTATATCTGCGGTCGCTCTAGGTTAGAGATTTGTTGTCATAAAACATCACAATGTACGAAGCAACTACCCGCACATAATTTACTTAGAAATTCGCGGCATCCTGCGAATTTAGCGAGCGTTCACATCAAAGCGGTCTGTGAACGGGCCTTTGAAGTATCGCTCAACATGGTCGCCCCTGGAGGACGCTTTTGGTTTACGATATTTCATGTAGGTTTTTTTTACCTTAATACGGCAAAGTCAAAAAGGAAGAGTTAGGTGAACTAAGGTAAAGACAATTAAGTACATAGGTATCTGTCTATTTACGTACTCATATGTTCCACCACAGCGCTAATGCAGTTTTGGTGATTGCGGTCAATCGATTTGTTAATAATTATTATCTGGGTGACATAGGCTACATTTTATACGAGGAAATGTACCTATATAGCGAACGAGGTCCCGGGTTCGACTCCCAGGCCGGGCCAAGAAATGTTCTTTCCAGAATTTCTCAGTACCTAGTAGCAAGTGTGTATTCACAATATTATACTCCTTGGAATTTATTCCTGACGTATCATTTGTACTGTTGCTACAATAAACGTTAGAATGTGCTAGTTAAGCAAACAAGTATCACTTATTTATTCTTTATTGCACCACAAACAGAAAAAAGTAAACTTAACAAAATATATTATGTCACTATTAAAAGGCGGCCTTATCGTTGAAAAGCGATCTCTTCAAGACAACCTTATGCTTAAGAAAAACAAAAAATAAGAAGACATACAGGATTTGTTGCAGTGATAAAAAGATAAACTTACTAATATTTAAATAAACTAAACCAATATATTATGTTTCATATATTTATACCAAAATAATACAGTAATATATATTATACATATGTATTTAATGACATTATACATATACTTAAATATATATGAAACCCAGTTCAATATGACCCAGTTAATTATAAACTTCAAAGGAGAAGGAAAATACTGCACTGTGAGGAAATATGCATGGTTAGGAGTCTCCATGATGTTCTAAAAAGTCACACACACCTGTTGATAAGTTCCATTTTATATGTCAAGATAATTTATCGACAAATTACAGATTTCCCCGTTCCTATATTCAATCTATCTGTAATTGATGTAACATAGTGAGGTAGCGTGTTGGGATACCATGGATATCAAGTTACACGAATAAATTCGGAAGATTCAAATTCCCAGTTCTAATAAAAATTCTTATCATCCGATTCGATCAACGGCAAAATCTTGCCAATGGGAATCTTGTATTATCATAATAATAATATGACGTGATATGACATAAAAGATCACGATTTAGAGCTTTGTTTACTCAGTATTATAGAACTTTTTCTCGTAATCACCCGAGCATAATTGATTTTGTTACACGTGCTTGAGTATTTAGTATATTTATTTTTAGTATCCTTACTAGTATTGTAAATGAAAAGGTCTGTTTGTTTGTTAGTTTGTCCTTCAATCACGCAACAACGGAGCAACGCATCGACGCTCGGAGGAAAAAAAATTTTGATCGACGTGATTGCATGAGTGCAATTGTTTTGGAGTGACATAGTCTTTTATCCCGGACATAGGGAAACTTCAAGCGGAATTTCTGACAACCATCAGGGGTTTTCAGAAATTCCGCTTGAAGTCTCGGTAAGTCCCTTAAACGGAGATTAATTATAGAAGAAAGTTAGTAGTTAGTGTAGTTCGTTTTTCTTTAATCAGTCAGAATCAAACAAATTCAAAATATCAGTTATTTTTCATCGAATTTAGGGAAAAACTCTAAATTGGTCTTAAGAGGACGTCAAGAATCTTTGAATAACCTCAAAAGGAGTCACGTCTTTAAATAAGATTTGTGGTTGGAAGTTTGTCTAAGTCTTCTTAATTTATGCGAACCGTCTTTAATTTCGCCAAGGCTTTGAATGAGATGAATTCGATTAAAAATGCGAAGACAATGCGACGTCTTGGGCAGAAGAGGTCTCAGGAACAATGCTTCTATCTTGAAGACAGTGCACTTGTACATAACTTATTCAGTTTGTGCTAATTGCATTAATCGAGCCATATAATAAGTACGACTCGATTCGGGAAAATTATTTCCTTAAATACTTGCCTAAAATATCCTTATTATTAATAAGAATCAGGGGGCTGAAGATGTTGTAAGTAGGTATAAATGTACGCATAGGAATTTTATAATCCAGATTATTATTATTCTTGGTCAATAGTAAGGTATTCTTTTGAATGTTGATTGTTGATGCTTTAAGGAAATACCCCTACTCGGATACGAAGTCTACCATGTAAGTACCATAAACGGGAAATTAATATAAAACTTAATTAAAACCATACTAATATTCTTACTATATTATATGTATTATTATAAATGCGAAAGGTTGTGAGGATGGATGGATGGATGTTTGTTACTCCTTCATGCTACAATGAATGAACCGATTTTTCTGGAACATTAATCCACATGGACGAAGTCGCGGGTATCACCTTGTTGACCATTAAAACGCCATTTGACGTAGGTCTTTTAAGAGGACAGGTAATTAACACATTTCTAGCCCGAGCAATTCTTTGTTATTTATGATATTATGTGTATATATTTACGCTTTAAAAAAAGTATAAAAATTACATTAATTGCATTTGAAAAATGCCATCTTTATTTTAGTTAGGTACATGAAAAATCTGGTTTGTCCACCGCACGACTGATACTTTAATAAAAGTATAAAAATTACATTAATTGCATTTAAAAAACGCCAACTTTATTTTAGTTAAGTACATGAAAAATCTGGCTTGTCTACCGCACGACTAGTTTGACATTATGTTAATTGTAAATTATTCTGCGACGATTCTACACTAACATTGTATATAACCGTTAACAGATTTCAAAAAGTATATTAAAATGCGTGTAAGTTTCTATTTTTTTTTATTATACGCTCAAATCGAAGCGTCAACAACGCTTTCTCTATCTTGGCTTAGCAGATCTGTAGGTATATAAGGTGAAAGAATTTTTATCTCAAATGTATTCAATCGATTTAGATGCAGTGATGGTTTTAAATTTCTAGAATTTTCCAGTTTAAACAGCGGCGAGGGCTCCATTAGTAATATCTTCGCGGTACGTGGTCTGAATAGTAAGATGCGGATCTGCCTGCCTTTCTCTTAAACGTGCATCTTTAAAATTCCACTGCTTTTACTGAATTAGCCACTCTCAATCCAATTTGGGATGTAACAATTCTATAAGCACTTGTAAAAATCCCGCGAAACCCCTTGTCAGGGTTCCGTACCAGAAGGGTGACTAGCTTGATCCCATTACTAAGCCTCGCTGTTCGTCCGTCCGTCCGTCTGTCTGATCCGTAATAGGTAAACAATTGAAATTTTTAGAGAATGTGTATTTCTGTTGCCGCTATAACAACAAATAAAAATAAATTGAAAATTAAAGGGGGTTCCCCTTCGATCACAGAAAAATAAGGGGCTCCCCTATTAGAAACGTGTTTTTTCGGCGTTTTTTTGGTACGGAACACTTCATATGCGAGTCCGACTGGCACCTGACCGGTTATTAATTTTCAAAACGCACATAACTCTGAAAAGTTAGAGATACGTGTCGGTGATCGAATTCTGGAGCCCCGTAACGGAGACCGGAGTTTAAAAAAAATTAAATCCAAATTAGCATCAAAACTATTGGTATGAAAAATGCCCCCAGAACTCTGAGTGAGATTCCCTGCTGAATGGACTAGCGTTATATTCGTTTGTTTATAATTTTTACGTAAAAACCTACATAGTCAAAATACTTTCCCGACACTCGATCATGTGTCAGCGACATTTCGACTACTAAAAAGCCAGCACGCTACTGTGTACAAGCAATTGGCAATATTCCAAATCGTTTGGACACTTACTGACTGGGCATAATCCTATGTTTCCCTTCGATGTTGTTTAAAAATTTCACTGTTGTAATCTGTCTTCTTTTTTCTTTATCAACTGTTAGACGTCCACAGTTGAGTCAAGGTCTTTTGCATTGACTTTCACGGGCCTCTGTCTTGCGCCGCCTGCATCTAGTGGCTCCCTGCGATTCGTTTGAAGTCGTTGGTATATCTAGTGGGAGGTTTGCCACCACTGCGATTTTTGGGGAGGGAAGGAGGGCGGGTCCGCTTCTCTAGAAACTTGGGATCCCAACTACCATGAGCTCCTCGAACTATGTACCCTGCCAATTTCCACTTCAGTTTCGCGTCTCGCTATATCGGTGGCTTTGGTTCTCCCACGGATCTCCTCATTTTTGAGTTATCCTGAGACTTATGAGGCCCTTAGATAGCGACCATTTTGGATCCATTTGGCATTTCAGAGGTATCAGGTATCGTTACATATTGTAATATATACTGTATATTATAAACGCGAATGTATATCTACCTAAAGATAAGAAGTCATCAAACAGTGCATCATGTTGCCAGTGATGGATTCGAAACACGGTCGCTAGCTATAAATCTCATACGCCCACTTACAGATGCAGAGAGCTATACTTCGAGTATCACTGCCAGATCATCAATGAGGAAATCCTTAGGAAAACCAGAGTTCATTTCGCGAGGCACATAAGGTTTAAAAGTTTTCTTAGTTAGTGTTAGTAAAAAATAACCTGGTTAGATTTCAAAGTAGTTATTTTTGCTGACACTCAATCATGTACGGCAAAAAGCATACTTTCTACTGTGTACATGCAACTGGCGTTATTCCAAATCGCTTTCACACACAAATGGGGTTATCCAATGTTTGGTTTGGACGTTATTTGGACGTAAGCTACTACTAAAAAAAGTTTTGCTGCTTTCGAATGCCCTTTAATTAAGTGCTCACTCTAGATTCACAGTGTTTGTGTAATTTTCTCACCTTTCTACCATCTCTTAATACTATCAAACAACCACTAGTAATTATTATCTATATTAGATTCCATTGTAACGTATGAAGTTTCTTTCTTCGCTTTCGTTTCCTAATCAAGTGTAAAAATATCTTCTATTCTAGGCAAGAACATTGCATCTAGAATCTGCGCATATGAAGCAAATAATAATATGTCTCTAATACCACACGATGGTCTGATAGTAATAGTACTATCAGATCATCGTATTGGAGACTATGTAGTAGTAATTGATAGAGTATTATTCAGACAGACCCTGCATTTACCGTCATTGTATAGTCTTTTCACAGTAGTTGTAAATTGATAGGCGATAGACGAGCATATAGATCTCTTATAGGGATTTCTCAAACTTATATCCGGCGGCTCCTTGTGACTCGGATGATGTCGATGGTCTAACCTGTGTTTCTCTCCCTCTCTGCATCGTATTCCTCATTGCTGAGGGTCGTGACCTCTTTTCCACTATTGATAATCATAAAATAATGAGGTATAAGTTTCCTTAGGATAATAATGCGCTGGGTTTTCAGATCTTTTCAAAGTTTCACATACAACTTGACTTAGGGCCGATTTTACCAACGTAAAATAAGTCTTATCCAAGCTTTTTGATATTTTGGCAGATTTTCAAGACAAAAACAGTCAGAACACCCAATTTATTCCTCAATTAAACGTCACTCGACATTGTGAAAGTGAACTAAGGGAAAGAAATTTTGTCGCTATACCGTATTGACCTCAGCCTACAATATAAAGAGGAAACGGTGCTATGGAATCTATTGGGGTCATCAGTGTATAATATCCCGTAAAAACGCACATGATAGTGCTAGAGAGCGTTGATTTATTACTTCTGTATTTATACAGATTTTATGGATGAATTTCATACGTATGGTGAGCAATATATCTCGCACGTTGACAAGTTAAATGGATCGGTCATACGTTAACTGTTTCGATTCCAGTTTTATGGCGGACATTCGTCACCGGTATGCCGTTGTGTTTGGTCTTTTTTATTCTACAATGCGGAAAGGCGTTTTCGTTATTGTTCGGCCAATCGTTTAGTGTGTTAGAGCTGTTAATTTTATCGCCTTAAAATGGAGTAAATCCTGACTGTGGTTGGTTGGTTAGGTCTTAGGCGGTCGTTAGACGATAGATTTGCTACAGTCTCTGCCGTCTAATGAACCCCTTAATCTTAATGCCGCACTCAGAGTTTCTTAACTCTATAGGTAAATGAAAGTAAAGTTAATTCTTAGAGTCAGTTAATGCTTCTTTAGAATACACGTACAAATGAGAGCCCGTTAAATACGTCAGCGTTAATTTTGGTTTTATATAAAAACTATTTTCAAAAACTGATCTCAATCATCACGCACGTAATGATATCGTTAAATTTTTTGAGAGTGACTTGTTGCTGTCTGGGAGGAGATCTGTCATTTTCAATATTCTCTTGATAATATACCTTTCCAATAAAAGAAGAGTTACTTTCGCATTTATAATACTAGTATAGATGATATTTAGATAGTTAATATATAATTAAATGAATGTCTTTGAGTGCGGCAGTACAGGAGAACCTTATTCAGCAACTATGCGACAGTAGGTAAGCAATATAAACTAGGCAAGTTCGCAATAAGGGTTAAGCTTCAGATTTTAAATAAAAACAGTATATTTTCTTTGATAATACTTTTTATTTAGAGTCACCACGAAACCACGGCAGATATTGAGAATAATTGTTAATTAAAACTTAAGGTAGTTTTTAACAAGTCTTTTTTTAAGATTATTGCATCGTCTTCATCAATAGATAGACATCCACTGTTGGACATAGACCTATTTTCAAAAAACATAAGACCGTTGTTGCGTTGCTTGTATCCAGCAGCTCAGCAATTAGGTTGTTATCCTCTATCTACCTAGTGGTAGTAGGTTGTATTTTTGCACACAGTCTTCACAATTATGAAGATAAAATGACATTATTATCGGTCAACAAGAAAATTTTTACAATCTGATGAATTTGGATGCGATGCTGGGTGGACTTTTATTAAAACTACAAAACGTCATAATACTTTGACACTAACACAGCCATGATTATTCGACTAACTTAACTAGCGTTCTAAAGTTTATAAAATTAGCGTCAGGGCTTATCTACAGAGTGAAATGGTACCAAGGTGCAGCGTTTTTTTAACAGACTTCCAGGAAAAAGAGGAGGTTTTTATGATAACAACTATTAGCAAAGTGCGGCGCGCTGGAATTTCCTCAGGAATCATTATAATACAAATAACAAAGTTTGAAGTCGAATCTATAGAGCGTGCTCTGACTCAGCTCAGACTCAAGATAGAGATTAAAACGAGACACAAATGTGCTCAGACATAAATCTGTCTCGTTTTAAATCTTCCTTGAGTCTGAGCTGAGTGAAAGTGTGGTCTACAGATTTCAGCCTGAAATTGAGTTGTCATCAAAAAAGACGCTGCTCCTCAACCCTTCTCGCAGGCGTATTAATGAACTTTAGACTTACAAGTAGAACATTTAAACTAGTAGGTATATAAAAAGATTCTCTAAAATCTAAAATGTGATATCAAAAAATTAATAAAATTCTTTACTTTGGCTACAGTTTTAGCCACTTGTGCAAACTAACTTGTAACTAATACAGTTGATAGGGTTAAAAATCACAGCCTTTTTTGGCTTTAATATAATCGATTTTTAGTTAACTCCTCAATTTTACACCTGTGTGCAAATTTGATTCTTTTGGTTGGATATCTTGCTATTATTATTACAATACGTGATAATTTATAAAATGAAAATTTGAATGAATAACGCGTAGTTTCCAAAACACTGTTTATTCGTCAAAGTTGTGAATCTGTGAATAATCGCCCGAATAAGCATTACTTATTTTCAATACAGATTGCAACAAGGACGATTAACTCAAGCGTGGTAAAACAAGCTCAACACCAAGAATGGCGTATAGGTATTTATACTCGTATGAAGGCTAATAAAAGGAAAACAAGCAAAACAATGAGAAAGAGAGGTTAGGTAGTTGACTTAATAATAAAATCTTTTGAACTAATTTTACAATAAAAAACATTTTTTTTAAATGGTTTAGTCCAATCTGTCAATAGGTCACGACTGTTTCTTAAACGAAGCTGCAAAGTTAAGGATAGATATAGTTTGGTTACGAGCATACCTAGGCAAAATATTGAAAAAGGCGTGGGTATTTCCTACCAGAGGAATAGTTGACTATTTCTATAGGTATTATTAATTATTGAACTTTGAACAGCGTTTTGGAAACTATGCGAAGGTAATACGCACAGGGCAAACACTCATCCACAATTAAACGCTTTAAAGAATCTAACGTATCATTCAAATCACTTAATTTAAGATTCTCCACTGTCAACGGGCAAGAACTGCTGTTGCGCCACAGAAGACAGCACCATGTCAATGGGCTTGGTGTCGTCATAGAGAGATGGTGCCTCGCAGAGTATGGCAAAAGTTCCGACGATTGAAGCGATGGTGAAGATCCAGAGGAACAAACGATCGAGCACCATTGCCACGAAGCCCCAGTCCTGGTCTTCCTGTTGGTGAAAAGTGATTTTTTTTATTCGATGACAAGATAGCTCTTGACTGCGATCTCACCTACGTAAGTGATGATTCAGTCTAAGATGGTAGCGGGTATAACTTGGAAAGGTTATAGCAGTGTAAATTCAACCCATAATCGGTTTCTACACGCCATCGTGCCGGAATGCCAAATCACTTGACGGCACGCCTTTGTCGGTAGGGTGGTAACTATAGCCACGACCAAAGCCTCCCACCAGACAGATTATTATTAAGATTGGTGAAAGCCGTCTTTTGCTAAGGTTACAGACTGCACCAAGCTGCTGCACCAACATTAAAGTCTTCAATCAATAAAATGATTGCACCTCCGAGTCAAATGGTTAAATATTTTTAAATAGGCGCTTGGCTGCAATGAAACCCAATAGTAAAAATGCACCCTAAGATGAAACTTGCATAACTAGTTTAATTTGAATGTAGCTTAACCCAATTTATAGTCAGTGGCAAAAACGGAAGCCGGAAGGGCATTAGCAGTTTGTACATTTTGTTTACGAAGTACATATACGGCGTCAAATAAACCTTTGCAGTACGTTAAGAAAACCTCACAAAAAATCTAATTTCGACGCATAATATAACCCCAGTTGCTAAAGCTAACACTTCATAAACCTGACCTCAAGTTGAATAACATCCTACGCGAGTTTTCTTCAAAAGTGCATGCAGCTACGTCATTAAAGGTCCATTTAGGTGACAGGTCAAGTGCTTGCAAACTAGATGAATTTGTTATACTAAGTACATGTTTAGGCATAGAACTTAAAATGTGAATGCTCATGTGGTTTGAAATTTGGTAGATTGAATACTGACTTGTATTTTCGATTTTCCTATATGTACGAGTATTTTGATCACTCGATATTTTCCTAATGTTATCTACTCATTACCTACTCGCTCGTAAAGCATAGGGATAATTTGCATACCTAATATGGAAGTAGCTGCGTAACTATGTCATATTCGGAATTTTGCTGAAACTACACGTACCTACATAACTAAAACAGTTTAGTTCGGTACTAAATGTTAGAGACGTACCGCATTAAACTCGTCCTGTCGTTGCATATGGTGCTGTATGAACATGACATTGTGGATGGCCTTCTCCAGCTCAAAGGGGTACTTCTTGCGAGGCGTGATGTCGCTGAGGGAGTCGTCGAGGCCCGACATGACGGATGGCAGGCCGTTGTACCCTGCGCCGAGACTGCCCAGAGCCCCGACTAGACCGCTGAACCTAAGTGCCAAGCCAAAACATGCATTCAAGTCCTAACATGCGTGAAGAGTTTAGGTTTTTCCCCTGACTACTGGAAAGCCAAAAAAAGTTAGGGTGTAAGTCGCCCATGTATATTGTATAGCTATATGTACCTATCTTTCTATTTACGTATGTGCCGATTTTCATGAATGAGGTGTCAATCGATTCTGTATTATGGTCCCGGTGACATAGGCTATAAACGAACAAAATCAATTTGACCGATGAACATTAAAATTTTCCGTAGTCGGGTTATAAAATTTTTGAACTTATTTCTTTTTATGATTTAAAGCATTAACCGTACGGTACAAATTACAACAAAACAAAATTCTGACTTCAAGATTCGGCGGTTGACATTTTTCTCAACATTTAACGGATGTACCGTTGGTCCAAATCTTTTTTTTTCACGTGCTATCAAATTGTGGAATCATCTCCCTTCGACGGTGTTCCCATTTAGTTACAATCAATTCCTGAAAATCGGGCAACGCATTGGTGGTGCCTGTGATACTACAAGTGTTCATGGGCGACGGTAATCACTTAAAATCAGGTGACCCACCCGAAAAAAAAATACTACATATAGCTTATAGTATTAGTAAAGTACGCAAGCACCTGTTTCGACCTGGTAATGGTTGTGATAGAGAATAAGAAGGACCTACTAGTATGACTCCCTTACCTATTTGTAGCCGTTGTTGAATGCAGCCCATTGCATCCTCCAGGCAAGTGATGGCGCAAGGAATCCGGACTTGAAGCGTTAGAGTTGGTCTGATCAGCAGCCAATGCGTCCTTGAACTTATTCTTCTTCATACTTCTGCCAGCTATCTTCTGCGCTGCCAAATCTCTTAGCAAATCTTTTGGGACTCTCATTAGAAGTAACTTGGGCAGTTTGGTTATAAAAAACTTTCTCACCCATGGAGCCATTTGGTGGGTGCTTGGTTTACGGTAGTGTACATTTAATATCACTATGGTAATAACCACAGATAGACCAACTAATAACATGGTGAATAAGAGGTATTTCCCCAGTAACGGTAAAGCAAGGGATGTCGATGGAATGATCTCCGATATGAGCAGGAAGAACATAGTCTGGGAGAGCAGTATAGATATACTCAGGGCGATCTTTTCACCGGAGTCTGCTGGCAAGTAGAAGACAAGGACAGATAGATATGAGATACCGACGCAAGGAACTATGAGATTCACTGTGTAGAACAGTGTTTTCCTGCGTAATGTAATGTTGAAGAATATATCTGAAACAAATAATGTTATACAGTGCCACTAAGCTGTGTTCAGGTGAACGAAACTGGAACTATGACCACTATTTTAAAATCTCATGTGGTGTGCTGGTGTATCTGCTGCTGTCAATTTTTTCTAACGTGAGTGCCATACAATGGTATGACAATGCAGTACCGATTAATTTAAGAGGCAATCCTAACGATTCCGTCAACTAAGCAGATAAGTTGGTGGCTCTACAAATAAATAATTACTTTCATTCCATAGGTTCCTAACAAAATCGCCACAAAACATGATCTTATCCCATATTAAGAAAATCCCATATAGAAAAATATCGTTGGATAAAAATGAGTTCTTCCATGTCACCTCGCAATTTCAGGATATTAAACATGATAAAATTACATCGTAAAAGGATGTACAATGTTTACATACTGGTAAGTATAAGACGTGACCTATCTTGATTTGATGCTATCGACTTAATAACTTCGCTTATGAATTGGCACCGGGTTAGCACGTTATTAGCTTTAACTAGCTGATGTAGTACACGAATTTGTCCCCGTGGTTTAAACAAAATAATGTTTTCTTTTTACAAACTTTAGAACCCCGTTGTAACAGGGATGGAATTTCAAAAGTGCAACTCTGGGGTAAAGGAATATTTCCTCCTTTAAAATCTCGAGTTAGTCAGTCAGTCAGTCAGATATTACGAGTGCGAGTTTGTTTTACGAGCATATGCTGCTGTATAGGTAACTAATTGCTGGCCGAGGCCTTATCTGCGTGCATTTAGGCTTATTAAAATCCTTTAGGTACTTTTTATCCCGGAGAACCGAAGACCTGTAGGAGGTATTCGGTTCTCCGGGATAAAAAGTAGGTATCCGTTTCGCTTTTCGCATTTATAATATCTTAGCTCCTTAAAACACACTGTGTTTTGTGAAGGAGTTTGTGTGGTGCTACGTATTGGCGTTGTTATTCTGGTATTTCTTCAATTCTGGAGAAACGACGGTATAAAATCAAAAAAATCAAAATCAAAATTTATTTATTTCATGTAGGCCAACTTGTAGCTCTTATGAAACGTCAAAAATCTACCACCGGTTCGGAATGCAGATTCTGCTGAGAAGAGCCGGCAAGAAACTCAGCAGTTGCTCTTTTCAAAAAAAATTTTTTTTTTTTTTTACAATTGTTAAAAAGAACTAGGCTATGCACACAATGTTTCCACACAGAAGTTTCAAAAATGTACGCCTACCGCAACCAAAGACATGTTAACATGGGCAGACACAAAGCAGACCCATTCCCGTTGGCGGCACCCGTTCACGAGCATGACGCATGATCCAGCCATTGCCTCGCTCAACCATATTTGAGGGAACGTAACAACCCGCACCACACGACACCACCACAGAAATGTTTAAGTGAGCATGACATACTTAGGCTACCCATGTTAAGGCATCGAATTAAATATTAATATTAAGATACTCATTTTAAGACATAACTGAGACACAAATAAAGTGGAAACACTGTAGAACAGAATACAATAGAATCATGTTACACAGGATAGTTATTACTGTCTCATGAATGGAGCGAATTATATTCACGCTTTTTTTTTATCATTATATAGTCTTCAATTATTGCATAATATGTTTTTTCCATGAGAGCAGATTTAATAGATTTCTTAAACTTGTGTAGATGCAAGTCTAAGATCGACTGTGGAATTCCATTGTAGACTGTCACGCCCATTCTCACAAATATAAATTACAATGTAATAACTTATTACACTATCTATTGGGTAGCTGGATGCCAAGCCGATTGATTCCATGCAACTTTATCATTGAGAAAATCACTAACTTTGTAATAACCACGACTTAACAAATGTTTCTTTACGCATTGTTTAAATCTGTGCAATGGAAAATCCAGTAATTCCTTCGGGACCATATTATATAAGCGTACACTCAACCCCACAAAGGATTTCTGAACTTTGCGCAGGCGACACCACGGCGTTTCTAGTTTATGACGGTTTCTAAGAAGTCGACTGTGTGTATCTCCTCTTTGTTTATGAAGATGAATGTTTTGTCTCACAAGGACAATATTATTATAAATATACTGTGAAGCTACCGTAAGTATACCAATCTCTTTAAATTTTTCACGTAGAGATTGGCGCGATCCGAGATTGTAAATTGAACGGATGGCTCTTTTTTGCAATATAAAAATAGTTTCAATATTAGCTGCTCCGCCCCACAACAAGATTCCATAAGACATCACACTATGGAAGTAGGCGAAGTACACAAGTCTAGCAGTTTCCTCATCGGTAAACTGCCTAATTTTCCTAACAGCATAGGCAGCTGAACTTAGTTTGCCTGCTAGTGTCTCTATGTGAGCGTCCCACTGAAGCTTGTCATCCAAGGTCACCCCCAGAAAAACTGTGGAGTTCTCAATCTTAAGTCCTTCTCCGTTTATTTTTATTGTTTTATCAATTTTTCTTACATTTGGTAAAGCAAATTCTAAACATTTAGTTTTTTTTGCGTTTAAAAGCAAGTTATTAGCAGTAAACCAGAGCGATATTTGTGATAACGTACTGTTTATATCGTCAAAATTTACTTTCTTCCTGTCAGTTTTAAATATAAGAGAAGTATCATCTGCAAACAGCACAATATCACAAGCATCGCGAACATGATATGGTAAATCATTAATATAGACCAAAAACAAAAAAGGACCCAAGATCGAGCCTTGTGGAACACCCAATAGAGCAGATGAACCCCGCGATTTCACGTCACCTACGCATACACTTTGAGTACGATCACTAAGGTAAGAGGCAATGAGATCAAGTGCAACGTTTTTGATGCCATAGTGGCTAAGTTTCAGTAAAAGAGTTTGGTGCTCAACGCAATCGAATGCCTTGGATAGGTCGCAAAAGATCCCAATAGCATTTTGCGAATGATTCCAAGCGTCGTAAATATGATTTAGAAGTTTAGCACCTGCATCAGTTGTGCTACGACCTTTTGTGAAGCCGTATTGTTCGGGATGTAGTAAATTATTTTCATTAAAATGTTTCATCAATTGATTGAGTATAATTTTTTCAAATATCTTACTAAGAGTCGGCAAGATTGAAACAGGTCTGTAATTATTAAGGTCGGTTTTATTGCCTGACTTAAATAGAGGTATTAGCTTACCATGTTTCATCAAATTAGGAAAGATACCCGAGGCAACACATTCATTAAAAATTACGGCTAAGTAAGGAGCAATGTCGTTGATTATGTTAGATATAATCTTCACAGACATACCCCACAGATCACCAGTTTTTTTCATTTTTAACATCTTAAAATTTTTAACTACCTCAGATGCAGTGATTGGTTCGAATTCAAACAAAACATTGCACTCTTTAACGTTGCCCCTCAATAAATCCTGAGCTACAGTAGGTGAAGAGTTTAAGGAATTAGTTAGCAGAATAGGAATGTTCTGGAAATAGTTTTCGAAAGTACTTGCAACTTCCTCATCAGACGTTATTTTATCATTATTGACAATAATTTCAAAGTTAGTATCACGTGATTTAGTTTTGCCAGTTTCTTCGTTTACTATATTCCACGTGGTTTTTATTTTATTATCAGATTTCATGATTCTTTCTTTAATGTGTAGTGCCTTTGCATGAATGCATACCTTTTTAAATATTTTAGAGTATGTTTTCACGCTTTCAGCAAAACTTGGGGACCGATTATATTTTTTCTCTTCATACAACTCATACATCCTATCTCTGCTTTTGTAAATACCTACAGTAGCCCACTCACTGAATTTTAATTTCGCATTTACATGTATTTGCTTCACATTAAAAATTTTATTAAATTCAGTGTCTATTGTTTTGAAAAGACCAGTATAAAGATTGTCTGGGTTACCAACTTCATATTTAAGAGTAGGAAGTCTGGAAGATATTTGACATTTAAATCGGGTCAATTTATTTTCCGTTACTGGCCTACATTTTATAATTCTTTTGTCTTTGTTTATATTGCTTGAGATTGTTATTCGTTGCCCGCAGTGGTCCGACCTTAATTTATTAATTATAGATTTATCAATGACAATAATATCTCTGCTGCAAAAAATATTATCCAAGCAAGTGGCTGAAATAAATATAAATATATATAAAGCGTGGGCGGCGCGTGTTGCCATACAGATTTTTTCTGTTTGGCGGATTACAGCAAAATATTACTTTTCTCTTTCAGTATTACCATGGAATTGTGCAAAGTAACGCCTGCTCCTGTACAATACTTTTCTATTCTATTCTAGGCCACACGTCGCAAACTTCTGTAATAAACTCCCAGATATATAGATGCGATCTCCCAACAAGCCCTACTAAAAACGTGACCCTGCTAAGTCAGTGTAATCTAACAGCGTCGTAAGCAACGCGGCGCGTCGACAACGCTTATCTATGCTAAGTTACTGTTCCCGCCTAACAGGTTAAACGGTTGTTTTGTTAATGGCCGCAAGGAGCGCCCGGCGCGTTGCGTGAATACTGATACCGAGTGGCACTGATTAATGGAAAGACCCTTTCTTTTTGGAGCGGATTCCGTGAAAGAGTATAACGGGGAATGAGGAAAATTGTTGCAGGAAAATCCCTAAAAAGTCAACTTCTTTATTGGTTCCTTTTATTATTGTGATGGATTGTTTAGCTTTATTACATGTTATAGAAGTGAAGTTGAACAGACATCTGAATATATAAAAGGAAAAGGTGACAGACTGACTGACTAACTGAGTCTATCAACCCTCAGCTCATATCACTGGGAGGATGGGTCGTATCTATATAAGTATGAGCGACAGCTTCCTCGCGCCTGACCGCTCCCATCTAGGCTCCAGACAGGTACGCATACATACGCAATGTGAATGTACACGACGTAACCGCAAGTAAAGCTCACGCGCCCTTGTGAGTTGAAAGAACTATATCAGATAGTCAAAATGAGTATTTGACAAAAATTCTTTTATAATTAAAATAAAGGTTTTTAACATTATAACACAATGTCATTTTTCTTTTTTAAATATCTTAGCTAGTCTCGAAAATATAGAGCTTTTAAGTTTCCAATAGCCAATCGTTTTAGCAGTTTCGCAATGCGGAAGTTGTTTGAATACGAACAATTAATTTCAACTATTTCTGTTCATCGGACTTTCAAATACAGTTTGTGTTGAATATAATACGGGTATAACGGAGGCGGCAGCATTTGACCTTTGGTGCAAATTAGTTTTAGGTGTCACCAGTTTTCACCCGGGAATTTCAAGCTGTATCGGGAGATAAAGAAAAATATACAATGACAATGTACCTACCTATCTTTCTTTCATACATTATTTTAGGCACATGCTCAAGCGTGAAAATAATTTCCACCAAGTATGATGGTGTTGACAATCAATATCACACCTGATGGAAAGTGACGATGTGCATCATAATGCTGCGTGTTTTTTAATACATTACTAGTTGATACCCGCGACTTCGGACTCCATACCTGGATAGGGCTCCTGGCAACAGGGATAGTATCTCTCATGTCGTTCTGCCGGCACTCCCAGAATGTCCCATTCCACTGAGGGATAGTACTCCCGAAGGTCGATGCCTACTTCTACCATGTCACCTTTCTTCTGATTTATGTGCTTCAAGTCAATCTACGAAAAATAATTTTTATATAATATAAAAATTACGCATGAAATAAAAAATAATAACAACAGAGATGATGCTCGCGTCCCGAGGGAATTTTTTAATTTTCTGGGATAAAATGTAGCGTATCTGTTAAATCCTGGGTATGAGCGCTATCTGCGTTCTAAAAAGCCAACTCGGTTTATTCGTTGTGGCGTGAAGGAGTAACAAACATCCATACATCCATCAATCCATCCATTCATACATCCAAACTTTCGCATTTATAATATTAGTAGGACAGGATACTCGAGCAAAATTGAATTTAAATCTAAATTTTATCCCTGAAAAATAAAAAATCCACGTCTACGAAGTCGCAGGCATCAGCTAGTGGATAATAAATCGGTAAAAAAAAATACAATAGGCTTTAACCGTTGGTCTCTCTCTCTCTTCTTCTCCTGGGAATCTTTTCCGCAATAAGGCGTCGCTTCGCCCGTTTTGCGTGGTTCCGCTGGTACGGGTTCCCGCTGGATCACTCCAGCCAGCCGTTGGGCTATTGAGGCTGTGTATTTTATAATACCTGATCTCCATCGTAGCTCCAAGAACCAAACTTGAGGAAGCAAGTCTGCTGATCGAACGGAAAGTATCGCACGTCGATCTCGCACGAAGACTTGAAGATGGCGGGCGGAGTCCATAGAACTTTGCCGGTGTGGTGGAGAACTGCTTTCGTCATTGTCGTCACTACGTATTCTCCATCAGCGCTGGCAACAAACACTATAAGTCACACAGGGTGTAAGGGACACAATAATGAAAACTTTGTGAATAGGTTACACTTAATGCCTATAGTGAAATTACAAATGCCTCTCATCTCGGAAATGATGGGTTATCAATATTGTAATTTTTTCTCCCGCCCATGCTAGCTATCCGCATTACATTGCTGTTGCTGTTTTTTGTTAATTATTGCCATTACTTGTTTTTTCAACTAAAATCAAGTTGAGATAGGTTACATTTTGTAATAACGTCCCTGAGCGACTTAGAATCATGAACTGAATCTCTGGTTTCAGTTTTCATTACGGTATCCCTTACACCCTGTATAAAATGCAATATTGCAGAAAAATCGCGATAAATTCAGCCAAAAGCCTGTAGCAATGATTGATGCAGCTTTTACAAAATCGGCCTACAGAGTTACCAATGTATTCTTAGCTTATCAAGACTCTAAACTGAAGCGGCAACGGGCAGGCTAGCTCGAAAAACACAGACGTTGGGGTCCTAGGTGTTGAAATGTCAAATCCTCATTTGGAAACGCAGCCTTGGAAGATTAGGTGAAAGAAAAAGCGGAGAGATGGATTCAAGCAACATGAATTCATGTTCTATGACGATCTTGAAAAAGATTCACTATTTAGGTTGTTTACGTCTATCGGTTTAGATATGAAGGTATAATATTTGAAGATATAAGGATAATAGGTATACCTACTATGATTTTGTTTTTCATTTGTTGGTAAGTACTATATTTATCCTGCTATGGGTACCTATATTGCGTGCAATTCCGAATTCGTGATTAAGGATATGTATGTGTCATCCTGTGTAAAATTATACTTATAATATAATAATATGTACGCGTTTTCTTTACTTCTTAAATGCTCAGTAATAGGAATCCGACGGGATTCACAATAAAAGGATTTTAAAGTACATTTTCGAAAATAAAGCGCTAAAGCGCAAGACAAAGAAAGCGTCGTTTAAGCGTCTAATAGCCTATCCATCGTGGAAATCCCACCATTTGAAAATAAGCGCGTGTGTTAGGGAAATCCATACCATCATATATCTTCTCGATCTGCCGCCGTTACAGTTGCTCTATAGCCGTCAGAAGGCAACTCACACGTAAATGGGAGGACATACGCTTCGTAAACTATACGGTATTTTAAAGGACAAGATGAAGCGTTTAAGGCTGAAATCTGTAGACCGCACTATCACTCAGCTCAGATCCAAGACAGAATTAAAACGAGACAGATTTATGTCAGAGCATATTTGTGTCTCATTTTAACCTCTATCTTGAGTCTGAGCTGAGCATAAAAGCCAGTTTACGTATATTATTCCCTCTCTCTTGCAAAATATTATTTTCAATTATTATAAAAATCTCATACTTATACTGTAATCTTATACTTTTGACCTAAGTGGTTCACTACTATACTTAACAGTAAAAACGGATATTTTAGACTTATTTTTTTATCATATACCCAGGTTTTGATAGAGAAAATGCCGACAAAATTTGATAGTTGCTTGTGACTTCAATCGCGTGGGTTAAGGTTTTAGTCCCGCGGGAATTCTCTTATTTCGTGTTAAAAAGTAGCCTATATGTTGGTCCAGACTATAATCTATCTCTGTACCAAATTTCAGCTAAATCGGTTCAGTCGTTGCGGTGTGATTGACTAACAAACATCCATACACATTCGCATTTATAATATTAAGTAGAAACTAGGATAGTAGGATACATAGGAAATAGGATACGTGGTAGCTTTTGTATTTTTGTAGTATTTTGTGTGATTCCTTTTATTTTTGACATTCGTAAGCGCTTTTGTAAGTCAGAATCGAAGAAAAATAAACAATACAATACAAAATTGTGTCATAAAACCACGTTTCTTGTGAATTGGAGCCTCGACATACCCGGTACAGCGTAAGATTGGGCCGCACGTGCGTCTCTCGCTCTGGCCCGTGATTAATAGTTCACCGGCCTGTTCTGACACACTATGATGTATCATTCGACGGCGCTTTCCTGTCGATGCTGGCTATCAATTAACTTTAATGCTACAACTTTTATATTTGCCGTGTTACGACACTTTTTTTGACAACAATCACGCATTAACTTAACGAGTTTTCCACAAGGAACAATAGAATAGAATAGAAATAGAATAGAAATATTTTTTATTCAAATAAAGTTTTACAAGTACATACTTTTGAATCGTAGATGAATCTACCACTGGTTCGGAATGCCCTTCTTGCCGAGAAGAGCCAGCAATAAACTCGGCGGTTGCTCTTTAAAAAAAAAAATGTTTTACAATAGGTAACAAAACTATGCTCTGTATACAGTGTTTCCACGATGAAGTTTCAAAAATGCACCTCTACATACAATCCAATACATGTTAAGATGGGCAGACAGAAAGTAGACCCATTCCCGTTCCCAATCTTATCCTTACTATCCTTAATCCTTCGTAATATTATAATAGCGTGTGTTTGTTTGGTTTATCCTTCAATCACGCCGCAAGAAAGCAACGAATCGGCGTGATTTTTTGCATGGCTGTAATTGAAGACCGGGACAGTGACATAGGCTATTTATCCCGGAAAACCAGAGTTCCGGGGATTATAAAAAACTTAATCCACGCGGAAGAGGTTGCGGGTATCAGCTAGTAAACTAATAGGATTACGATCTAGAGGCCACAGGTATAGTTGCTGCTTCCGTAGTAAGGAAATATGAAGACATCAGCTTGGCAGTCCCTTAGATAAAGACTTGCTCTCTCAGCAAGTCAATTTCTGCAAGTTTTACAGCTATTTCAATATTGAATTCTGCAAGATATTGCGGAAGCTACTCGCCAGTGGACTCTTCTTATGATCCTACTAGCTTTAACCCGCGGCTTCGCTCACGTTATTTTCGATTTTTTAACCCCCTATTTAACCCTCTTGGGGTTGAAATTTTCCAAAATCCTTTCTTAGCGGATGTCTACGTCCTAACAGCTACCTGTATGCCAAATTTCAGCTCGATCGGTCCAGTGGTTAGAGCTGTGCGTTGATAGATCAGTCAGTCAGTCAGTCAGTCAGTCAGTTACCTTTGCCTTTTATATATTTAGATAAGCAATTTATCCCACAAACAATAATGGTCTCGATGGTCAACATCCGAGTCGGATCGTATGGGAGAGTGTAATTGTCGCCTATAACAACCTTCCAACGAACTTAGTTGGCAAACATTCATTAGGACATTAGCTCACACCAAATTGCATTGTAGCAACTAACTTGTCCCAAACTGTTATAATGTCATAATTGTCAACGGGCTGCGTTAAAATTGATGGAATGACAAACTACTAGTATTCCCAGATTAGTGGGTGTACCTATTTCTAATATTATAAATACAAGAGTGTGTTTGTTTGTTTGGTTTTTCTTAAATCACGCTTGCAACGAATTGACTTGATTTTTCCATGCTTACAAAATGGCATAGACCTTTTATCCCGGGAAAAAAGGGAGTTCCCGCGAGATGTTTTAAAAACCTATCTCAACCCGACGAAGTCGCGGACATCTAATCTATATATATAAAATTCAAAGTCCTGACTGACTGACTGACTGACTGACTGAGATATCAACGCACAGCCTAAACTACTGAAGCTAGAAACTTGAAATTTTTACAGTTGGTTCCTTTTGTGACGTAGGCGCACACTAAGAAAGGATTATTGGAAATTCCACCCCAATACCTAATTCCACGCGGACGAAGTCGCGGGGGCAAAAGCTAGTAATATTATAACTTTAACGGTTGGACGCGTTCGATATGAATCCTACTTTATTAATTTTAATTACCAATTTAAAAAATGATAATAATGTTCTCCTATCTAAGTTATGACTCCAACAACCAATCTCAATAACCAATCGAAACTAGCAAGTACGCAGGAGATATTACAGTGCATATTATATTATTATATACTCGTAGTTGTACATTATAGGAATAGACTTCTTATATTTACACTGTCTTACCTAATACGGATAAAAAGACATTTAAGGACAAATAAATAAAAACCGAAAAAAAAGAGTAGGTACGAGAAGAAGAAAGCGATTTATAATCCGCGTATAACGTGCGAATCCCCAAAGAAACGCCTCAAGACTATAAATAAAGTAAAATGCTGAAGGCTTTTTGTAACCACTTACTTGTTATACAGAACGATATCTGGAAGCCAAATGTGCTCGGAAGGCACATAAAGTTCCTTCACACCGCCGTATTCCAGGGGGTCCCATTTAAATTTGTGGTCTTCCCATTCCTATAACATTTCCAACATTATTATAACATCACCGAGTGTATTATAACCACTAAATACCTTAGTATATAAGAAACGGTGTGTGGAGCCACCTTTTGTTTTTCATTGATTCATATATGGACACGAAACATGATCGCTAGCTATGGGCATCGTAGGGTTACTCAGCGGGCAATGGAGATCTAGCTACGGTCGGAGTTTCCCTTCCAGATTACATCAGAAATGAGGAGATCCGTGAGAATACCAAGACAGTATAAACGAGACACAATTATGTCCTGACTAGGTCCTGACATAAACCCGTCTCGTCTTCATTCTGTGTTAAGAAGAGAATTTGTATAGAAGTTGCCTGCTGAAAAGCTACGTGTTCAAGGCAAATCAAAATTCTTTTGCTAATCCTTTCCAGAAAAAATCCATCGTAGTACGATGTAGATTTTTCTGTTATGGCGGATAATAGCAAAATAATTTTGTTTTACCTTGAGTATAATGGAATTCCACAAAATAACGCCTGCTAATATCCAAATACTCACGTGTTCAAGCCAAACGTTTGTAGTCAGGATCTGGTCTTTGAGATTCTGTAACAAATAAAAAAAACCATCTCAATTTGAATTCTGAAGTTCATTTTGCGTTATTATTAGCAATCAAATTAAATTTAGTGAAGGCGAACCCTCTTGTCTCCTTTATTGCTTCGAAGTGAAGCTTTTATAGCTCAATGATAGGCTTTTTGGTTCTGGCACAAGCTTAGTTAAAGGGAAAGGGGAATATAAATCACTTGTATTATATTTATTCACTACAGTTCTTAAGTCCTCACAGTTTAGGTGGGCAGAACCCCTGCAGCATCAGGATTGAGGAGTTGGGTCCTGGAATTCAACGAAGTAGTCTTTGCTTGGTACCTACAATAACTATTCACCATCAACAGTTCCTCAATCCGCACAGTTTAGGGGTGCAATACCCCTGCAGTATCAGAATTTAGGAGTTCGAATCCGAAGTTTTTGTGGGAGCATCCCGCAAAGTTTTTGTGTCGATTAAAAAAAGATTCATGCAAATCGGTTTAGAAATCACGGAGATATCGATATACATAGGTAGAAAAACACAAGAGACTTATTTAAGAAACAGCTTTATTTTACTTCAATATGTTACAGAGTTCATCAAAACAGAGCTGAATGTAGCTTTCTTTATCAGCTTATGTACCTACTGTTACGGTCCAATCGATTGACCGTTGCTGGCCCCTGGCCAAGGGATACTCGAGCTGCGTCAAACGTAACAATATTGAATGGCATATGAAAAAAAGCAACATTCCGTTTTTGCGATACAGTGTGTGTATTCTTCGATGTGACGTGTATTTTTGTTGACCGTACAACGACCGAGAGGGGATGAATTTTTCCTACTATAATATTATAAAGGCGAAAGTTTGTATGTGTGTGTGTGTGTATGTTTCTTACTCCTTCACGCAAAAACAACTGGACCGATTAGGCTGAAATTTAAAATGGAGCTAGATTATACCTTGGGTTATAACATAGGTTACTTTTTATCCCAAAAAAATATATACGCGGGACTCCAAAAAACCTCAATCCACGCGTACGAAGTCGTAGGTATCAGTTAGTAGTCAATAGTTTTTTTTTTGATCCGTGTGAGTTATCTCTTGGAGTACCCTCAGATATATAATTTCAAGTTGGACAACTAAATTGCTGAGTATACTAATAGGCATAGTGACTTATGCTAGCTTGCACATCTTATCCAACTATGTAAGTCATTTTTTATTTTTATTTAACCTTCAAGCGGTCGCGCGGCGTCGAATCGACCGCACTTGTTACATTTTTGTTTATAATTTCAAACATATTCGTGTCAAATATTTCTCGTCTCAAGTACCCTCTTCTAAGTTCATTACAAACAAAAACAACTACATACCTTCATTCCCCGCTCGTCCCATATTTAACAAATAGCTTTTGTTTTAATCGTGGCGTAGGCGTCGAAAAGACTACACGCGCCCGTCGTCGTAAAGGTTACGCGCGACTCGATTTGCGAAAATATTTTATCTTATGTATTAAACTAAATTTGTGTTTTATTGATAGTTTTTGTAAAAAATAACTCGTAGATTCATCAGTGAATCCGAAATAATTGCACAACTAATTGAAGAAGACACAGAGAGTGAAAAAGAGACTGATGAGGAAGAAAACTAAACGTTAATATATATTTTATATTTTTGATCTCTAATTATAGGGATTTATCTTGCAAATTGTTTTATAATCCAAAAATTATTTGCAGAATGTTCATGGGCAACGATAATCACTTAACATCAGGTGACCCGCCTGCTCTTTTGCTCGCTAAAAATATATAAAAAAAAATTTTTAAGTTTTTATTATATTGTTTGTTTTCTAATGATAATACATACGATGTTAATTTGTTTTGTAAGTGTTCAAAGATATTTATTTGATTTTATTTTAATAAATGAGTAAGATTTATGTCCTAAAATTGAGACCCAACTTAAAGAAATACATATTTCTTTTAAATATCATTTTAAAGGCAATTACTTGGATTGAAATATTTTTCTGCATCTAAATACTTTCCTGACTAAAAGATAAATGTTTTGATTATAAAACATAAATGATAATTTAATGATTTGTCATTTTAAATCCCTAAAATCTCCAATAGGTCTTTTAGGTTACGCGCGACCGCTGCCGTTATAAATGGCCACGCGCCTGCTTGAAGGTTAAAAAACAATATCAGCCAGAGCCAAGTTGAACTTGACTAATATCCTCCTATCCTTGTGCTAGGAGTAGGTACGACAATAGTGCAATGGGTGGGGTTCGAACCTGCAACCTTTCAGTTTTCAGTCCGCACCTTTAACCGTTGGGCTATTGAGGCTTTGCCTCTAGGATAGTCTGCGATTTAGTTGTCCAACCTGAAATTGTAAGTCTGCAAGCACTCTCAAGGCAATGCCTTTGGCGAATCTTTCCCAAATTGTGAAGTATGTGGCCCAAGTAGATAATGTGCTACGCTTGCTATTGATAAAGCATATTTGTCAGCGTGGTGTTAGAAACCTTTTGTTTTTCGGAACAAAATTATACATATGTAAGTTGACATAGATATGCCACTTTATAGGTCTTTAACTATATACCAAGTAAAAATTGAAGTCTATTCGACAAGCCTCGATGCTTTATGATGGAATCTTCAATCAATTTAAATGGAAAGGATACCTTTTAGTCAATAATTTGTATCATCATGTTATAAACTCAGTAGCAACTAGGCGTCAGTTTGTACCTACAGCTACCCTCTTAAAAGGGTTACATCAACATATAAATTTCGTTATAAACTTAAGAGGCGAATGCCGCACGTAACTTCTCGACTGTAAGGTTACTTGGAGAATGCTAACTATGGGCCCAAAGACAAAGTGGAATACAAAATATTTACCGTATATATGTACTAAACTTTGCCTTATCTTATCCATATTATAAGTACAATATCCCACTTTATCCATTTATACGAAATATTATACAAACTATCTTCTTCTATCTATCATACTTTTGTAGTCATGCATGGGTAGAGGTTATAAATAAAACGTTTTGTAAAAAGTCCTTTTTACAAAACCGACTTCGAATGCCACTACAAAGTATATCAATTGTGCCTATAAAATTTGAAGAGTTCCCTCGATTTCTCCAGGATTCCATCATCAGATCCTGATCTGACGGCTATGGGACCACCTGGGAAGTATAACCCAAACAAAAAAAGAATTTTCCAAATCGGTCCAGGCGTCTTCGAGTAATCGGGAAACATACATAAAAAAAAAAGATTCCGACGAATTGAGAACCTCCTCCTTTTTTGGCAGTTGGTTAAAAAGTATCGCAAACTTGAAATCCGTAACGAAGCCTTTCTGAAAAAAATAAAGACGTATGGCACTCGGGGACTGCCGCGGTAAAGCTATTGAATAGCATTTTTTATCAACGCCATCTAGCGGCTCACCGTAGAGGAGTCCCGTGTCAGGTTACTTTCGTTACGGAATTTCTGGATTCGATCTCCCCGCTGGCCCGCGATAGAAGCTATGCAATAGCTTAAAAAAAAAATACTTTGTTTTAAGTCTTGTGAACTAGTGATAATAAGAGAACTTCTGACTCAGTTTGTTGTGGGTTTTACTCAAAACAGGAAACTTTCGAACGTTCGTAGTAGGTATTTGATACGCACTATTTTAATACATAATTAGGTATAATTAGGTATTGCCGTGGATTGATTTTTACGTCGTTGCGTCGGAATGCGTTTACTGAACAATAAAAAATAATTTATCTTCATGTATTCGTATGAAGTATCCTTGTTTATTGCGCGAGTGGATTTTAATACGTTTTGTTTGTTTTGTTTGTTACGCAGCGTAGCATCTGCATTAACTATGTACCTACCTACTCTTCTAAGTCCTTAGCTATACGCATCCAAAACAATCGGTCGGTCGTTGTTCTGTTTCGCAGCAACGTGATTGAAGGACAAACCAACAAACATAAACACAGATAAGTCAAGCCACAGATTGGCGTATAAGTAATAAATAATTTTGAATTAGAATTTCGTTTTTTTTTTAATTCAGATCAGATTCATGATCCAACGTTGAATGCACAAATTACTTGCAAATCAGGACATGTGCCAGCCAATCGAAACCATTCACTAACGAACCGTTTTCTATTCGTGGAAACTAATTTGGAATTAGGAGGAGCTATGTCGACGGATTTACTGTCGTAAACTTTACTCAGCCATTTAGGTACACATGACTGAGTGTCATGTAGGTACATCGAACAAATCTCGTTTCGATTTAAAAAAAAAGGAGCTTATCAATAAGAAACGTATGTATATAACAATACTGAAACTGTAAAATATTCACATAATGATCCATAATGATAATAAACCATTAGGGCTTCCAAGCAAATACACAAAATTTTATAGATGTATTGTACCTATATGTATATGTATGTATGTATGTTATGTGTATGTTTTTATGTATGTTTGTCCACCAATTGCTCGGAAATTTAATCGGATTGTGATCATTCTTTTTTTATTTGCTTACATCATTTACTTCGATTATGTATACTTCAACTTAGAGAACAGTAAATATTTCATCTAAATTGGTTCAGTAATTTTCAGAGTAATTAAGGACACTTTTTCCTTTTCAGTTATTCTTTATTTCGGTATATTGATGTCGGTTTAATTTTTCTTAAATTAATTGTAGAGAGTTGTAGCTTGTTAAGTTTGTCTGATTAAATCTATGATAATAAACTAGGTAGGTATACGATGGTAGGAAAATCATAAAAATCATAAAAATTGTATTGTAATGTTATTAAAATGTGGAACACCTTACGAGTATAACTTATTAAATAAACAAAAACAGCAAGAATAAACTTGTTTTACAAGCTACGAATATAATCCTTACCAGGTCAATTAGCTGTGAAAGCCGGAGTCCCAGCTTTACAAGCACAGTGTTGTTATTCTTATCAACAGGCCGAATGAGTCTATTGTAATTACTTAGCAAGTCGTCGTACAGCCTCTTTGCGTCGGGATTCGCGAAAACAACACCACTCGTAACCAAAAAGAAAAACGGCACTAACCTAGACATTTTTAAACTCAAAGAATTTTCCCGAAATACGAAATTATTTTGTACTACTATTCTGATACTTATGTTTGCCGCGACATTCTCAAAGTTTACATTGAATAGTTCGTGATAAACACTGAAATGTTTTTTCGAAAATTTGACAGATCTACGCCCGTCCAGCGCGAAAGTGGCGCCTCTACTGGTGTAAAAGAGCACTAACTGGGGTCGCACTGCGCCGAATCCGCGCTTTTTATTTGCGCGAATAAAAGTGCTCTAATAGGCTTTTAGTGAGTTGCTTTTATTATTTAAGAGTTCGAACTGTAAGCGATACAGCTCGTTACTCCCTTCGAACTATTTAAAAAGGAATAAAGTCCGTAAGTTCTAAACAAATTAGTCAGTTGCGAGCAAAATAGCCAATTTTACTTATCTTACTGATTTTCTTTTAAATTAAATAAAGGTACCTACTTCCTTTAAATACAACAAATAACACTTTATGTAAAATTATATTATATTAGTTTTTATAATTGTTCCGTAGGTACTTAGGTTATTATTACATTCGAATTTAGAACACTAATTAGTCTTAACTATCCAATTAATTGCCAGTTTATTTAACCGCAGCATAGTAGTTATTAGCATCAATAGCATTAATTTTGCGTTAAATTTCTGTTATTAGCCATATTTTTGACGTCAAATACATTATTTACATGCCGGTTTTGGATCGATCCAAGTACGCACGCGCGTTGGTCCCTTTGGTCCATTTATTACACGCGCTAGTGCGTTACGCATAATAATAGATGACGCTAGTAGTCTCTATAAGCAGTTTTCTGAAATATTATTTTGTTTTCAACCTCGGCTATACTTACTGTACTTTTCGAAGAAATGCCTCGCCAATCTTGTGTGTCAAGTTAAACTTGTAGGTAGTTAAATTTGATTTAATTACAATTTATTTTACAAATACACATTTATTTTTGAAATCCTTTTATTTTTTCAAGTTTTCATATTAATTCGATCAGTATTATTGTTGAATACTGCTGTGGTAGTTTCGGATTATAGGTAAAGCCTCAATAGCCCAACAGAAAAAGATGCGAAAGGTCACGGTTCGATCCCCACGCGATGCCAGTTGTCACTTTTGTCGTACCCACTCCTAACACAAGTTTTCAACTTTTTTTTATATACGTATAGACTAGCGCTTAAGAGCGATCACACCTGATAGTAAGTTAAAATTCAAATTCAAAATTATTTATTTCATGTAGGCTAAGTTGTGGCTCTTGTGCATCCTAAGATGCAACGCGTTTGCCTAGAAAACGCCTAAGCACTTTTATTTGAAGGGGAGAAGAAAGTACTAGTCAAGTTCAGCTTGGCTAATACAATCGATCTAAAAAATAAAAAAATCATAGGTCCATCTCAGGGTGACCTTCCTTGCCTTCTGGTGTCCTGTGAGAAGGTATAGGTGAATTGTTGATATTGATGTGTAGAATAAATGCTGCTTTTAAAGTCCGCTCGAGACCAAGTTAGATACAAACTAAGTTAAGTACATATAAAAATACAGTCCATTAACTAGCACTCGACAAGTACATAACGAAAGTCAGGAGAAACGAACCTAATGACAATTATTCAAGATTTGAAAAAAAAAAGGTCGAAACTTTTTCGTTTAAGTTTGGAAACCCCCGCATTTTATGTTCGCATTACCGTCAAACCTTTTGGTACTGGAATCGGAGGAAGGGACTTAAGTTTCTCATTCGCTCCGTATTTTTATAGGGAACTATAAAATTCCCAATTTTGAGGGAGGCTGGTTTCTTTAATATTGGCTTGTTAGTATCTACTGATGATGCAAAGTCTTGCCTCAGCATGAATTGTCAGAGTTGGCCCAAACTTTAGCCTAAACCAACCCCTCTACTAAGTGAACGGATCCAGCCGCGGATACAAGTGGCATAAGATCGTGTTCTATGGAAATCTTTACAAGAGACCGATATCAGTGTAAATCTTCCTGGTTCAAATACGATACAAATAGAAATCTACTTCAGTAAATATCCTCAGTTGTTTGGTTACAAATGTACGGAAATAACTCACCGCAGAGACTTGATAGAGACCGGCACGATTTATCTTAATTTGATTGCTGTACCGCAATTAATATAACGTCCCTCAGGAAGGTAAGCGAATTAAAGGAACGCTCACAAGGTGCGCTTAGTGACCAACTGCATTGCAGTGTTGGTATGTGTTTTGAATTATGTATTGCTGGGCCATTGCTAGTGTAGGAGATAGTTGCTATATTTCACAATCCCTAATATTATAAATGCGAAAGTGTATTTGTTTGTTAGTTTGTCCTTGTATTCGAAGTGATTTTATTAGTTGAGGACTTGATGAGTGAGATCGGTAATCTTTTGTCCCTGAAAAACAAAGGGTTCCTGCGGGATTTTAAAAACCTAATCCATTGAGGAAGTCCGGGAAAAGCTAGTACTTATCTTCTTCTTCTTCGTAACACTCTTGGCAGAGCGGTCGTGGTCATCACGAAGTGACGTTCTTAACGGCAGATGTGTATCACCTCACGAGCATTCACCACTTTTTCCTGCTGGCCGACAGCCTGGTAGTGTAGATTTAAATTCATTTTACCATGTTTTTGTTCTTCGCCATTAATTAGTTGATGTTACGTTATTATAAGGTAGATTTAGGATTGTATTAGAGGAATTTGCAGCACCTAGACAAGTTGAAAATTCGTAAGTTTGCGAATCTGGACCCATGTAAATAATATAAATTACCTCTATGTATATTTTAATTTGAATAATAGAATGAAAATGATATGAATTAATGTCAAAGATGTACACTGCCATCATAAGGAAAAAAGACGTATTTGACATTTTTTCGAAATTGAGTTAGACAGATATTCGGCATTAAAACAAAAAGACGCATCTATCAGTATTTAAAAGTATAATGTGATAACTGTGATAAGTTTAAACAAAATTAAAAAAAAATAGGTACTAGTAGACGCGTCTCTTTGTTCTGATGCCGAATATGTGTCTAGTTCAATCCCGAAAAAAATGTCAATACGTCTTTTTTCCTTATGACGGCAATACAAGTAACTGTCTCTTGTACTACACGTACACAAAAGTTTATTCTGTAAATGTAGAGAAATGAGTGTTGTTGCGTCGAATTTAGTTCTCTGCGCCCGGCCCGTCCCCAGAGCGACGCTCTTTGTTTGCTTAACGAACGTTTGCTGAATAACTCCTTTTTCCAACTTTTTTATGTTCAATGACAAGATAAGCCTCGACAGCTAACTCACTTGATGGTGAGTGACGATGCAGAGTAAGGTCAGGGAGGCATAGGCCGTAGCCAATTACTACCCTCCCGCAAAGACGTGCCACCAAGCGATTTAGCGTTCCGATTCCCCTTCCAAATAAGCCCACTCTCATTTAAGATTGCATTTTCACTTATCATCTGGTGAGATCGCAGACAAGGGCTTATCAACGAATAGAAAAAACTCTGAAAGTTTTCTGTAAGTCAGAATCAACCCGATTGCAACAAGTGTACTGAACAAATAATTGAAAATAAACTTTTAGTTTTACAGTCGCTGAAAAATAAATCAAACCAAGTCGAGAAGAACTGAGTTAGAAGATTCTCCGTATCGGACTATCAAGTGTGCTATTGAAAAATTTACAACGGGAGTGTTCATACTGCCAATCCGATACCTCGAGCAAGGGACATTTCAGCATTTTGATTTACGTTGTATTCGGGCACTTTCAGAACCGAGTGGAATTGAATTATGCAAGGTTTAATATGCGTTATTTGAAAATGGATGTTCACGGACTTGTATGGAATACTAAACTATTTGCGTACGTATAAAGGACAATTTAGAATTTAATATTATCGCATTTTTTATTATATTATTATGTTGGATAATAATCCTCACTTACTTTATCTTTTATCTAATCTAAATTTACGTCTTATTTTTACGGTAATAGGTGATAATTAGCTACGGCTAAAGCCTCCCACCAAACCAGAGACTATTTAGAGATTATAAATTCCCAAATTGTCCCGCCGGGATTCAAACTCGAGACTCTCCAGTTATAAGACCACAGCGCTCACCACTGCGCCGGGGAGGATCGTGGGCTACCTCTGATAGGATACAAAAAATCGGCCAAGAGCGGGTCAGATCCGCATACGAAGGAGTTCGTATCATAGTGCTATTATTAAGAAAGTTTATTGTGTGGAGACTACTTATTATTTTCTTTATTATTTAATTTTTTTTTTGTTGTTTTAGAATATTAGCCACTATGAACATGACTTATATTCTCCTCTCCCGTCCAAATAAGCGAAATGCTTGTGCTAGGAGTGGGTGTGACAATAGTGCAACGGGTGGGGCTCGAACCTGCGACCTTTCAGTTTTCAGTCCGCACTTTTAACCGTTGGACTATTGAGACTTAAATTATAATCTTATAGCGGTAATATAGAAATACATACCGTGTGAAAATTTCAAGTTTCTATCTTTTAGGGTTCATGAGATTCAGCTGTCAGACAGACAAACTGATAGACAGACGCACAGCGGAGGGTTAGTAATAGGGTCCCGTTGGTATTCTTCGAGTACGGAACCTTAAAAATAATCTCTTATAGTCTCCAAGTCTTCCCCACGCCCCACACTGACAAGGGTAGGCCGTTTATCATAAATACCGCTCGCTGCTGTCGTGGTACCGGCTAACTCTTATTAGTTTTCGGCCCTGCTTCATACATGAACGGGTACAATAATGAACGATTGTATGGATGTGTTTCGATAATCTTACAACGGCCAAGGGTTATTGGCTTTTTAGGAATACGTAAGAGAAATATTTCCTCTTTAATATAATCCTAATAGATTGAGCTCGCGGAAGGTTCGCGGATTTTCGCAGGATTCGAATTATTCCAAGAAAGCTCCCACCATTATATAACCTACTTTCCTACTGATCCTACTTCCTTACTAATATTATAAATGCGAAAGTGTGATTGTTTGTTCGCTTATTGGTTTGTTGGTTTGTCCATCAATCACGCCGCAAAAAACAACGGATCGACATGATTTTTCCATGGGTATAGTTGGATCGGAAGAGTGACATAGGCTACTTTTTATCCCGGAAAATTAAAGAGTTCCCGCGGGATTTTAAAAACTAAATCCACCCGAGCAAAGCCGCGGGCACTAACTAGTAATATTATAAATGCGAAAGTTTGTGAGGATGGATGGATGTTCGTTACTACTTCACTACAATAAACTGAATTGACTGTTGGAATGGAGATAGCTCATACCTAACAAATTTTATCGCGGAAAATTAATGAGTTCCCGCGGAAATTAAAAAAAAAACTGAATATGTCTGTTATGAATAATGAAAAGGGGGTAACAATGAAAAGGGGTTAAAGACTAAAAGGAGGTAAAGACCTTCAGCAATGAGGAATACTACGATTCAGAGGCAGGCCGGGGACGAAGCTAAAATGACTGAATCCGGTAAGCACTCTCAATTCGAGAGAATTTTTTAGAGAATATAAGAAGAAAAATGAGACATTTAATTAGGCGACATGTAAGTTTGCATAATTATATATTATTTATCATTCGGTTTAAAATGAAATACCATCGTGTTTCAGGATAATATCGTAAAGTGATGAAAGTTTCTAAAAACCCATAATTCTACAGGATTTACCCATGAAAATTGACATTTGGGCTTTTGGTTAAAAATTAGTGACGAGGTGGTAAAGTTTTTACAGGAAATAAACTCAACAGTCGTGGGCATCAGCTGGTATTTTTTCTTAAAATTTATGAAAAAAAAAGAACTATTTTTAAAAGAAAAAAGAAATGGTAAGTCCATTACTTTTTTAGTTTAAAAATAGTTTTTTTTGTCTACTTTTGAAAATGGCAAAAACTTGACTGTATTTTGAACGGTTTGCATTCTTCAAATTTGAACTTTTCGAGTACCCAGCGTAAAATTTTGCTACGCTAATAAATATTTGATTGGCCCAAATCTTGTCGACCTATTTCAATTCCCACAGCGAAATAGGATTCACGTATTTTGATTCTGCATACAAAAACAATGGGACCATTGTAATGGAGTTTGTACAAGTGCTCTTTGTCCAACAAGGCTGTGCAATTGCATTCTCTGATGATAATATATGCGGTGGTAGGATAAGCCACAGATTGATATGAGCTGTAGCGGAATCTCAACCTTATTTCGATGAGAAGAAGGATCATAAAGTCACGGTTTTATACTCAACGTCCACCATATTACGGAATTAAACGGGCCCGCAATGCAGACGACGTATTTAAAACTCGCCTGCTACTAGCCTGAAACTGATTTATGCTAAGGTCCCCGAAATTTATTGGGTTCGGACTTGGATTGTGGGTGGCGATGGGGTCGGTGGTCTCAAGTGATGGGATGATTGACCCTTTTTATTTGGAGAAAGGGTGGAGAAAAACTGCCGCTGTGAACAACAGGCTAGCCTAAAATCAGCTTTTTAAAATTTTCTTTAGGGTTTTTGACCGAAGTTAGAGACTGTGGCATAAATCATATTGGGATTATATTGTTTATTTTATTGGAATGACAGTAAATATGTAGGAGCTCTGAGGTCACTGTAACCGGTTATTTTTCCATACAAATGTTCAGGGTATAAGTAATCTTCAACATGGGGCGGATCAACAAATGCTTGAAAAGCCAGCAATGCATTGACGGTAGCTCTAACGCTTCAAAAAATGCGGTAATCACTTAACAGCCGGTGACTTGCCTGCTTTTTTCTTGTTATAATGTAAAAAAAAAAGAATTACCAAATTTGGTTTAGATTTTACGAAGTTATGGAGCAAAATGAACAAAAAATTTCATCCCCTATTCCGGACAAACCTATCCTAGACAAAACGTCAAAAAAAAAATTGTTTTGGGCTCAGTATCAATAATAAAGCATCCTCCAATCAAAATTTTCAAAATATATTTAATGTACAGAATTCGTCCCGTTACAGTTTTATTATAAGTAGAGACCGGATTATATGCATTTGCATATTCGCATATGCATTTGCATATTTTAGCCATTCTCAGCGGTAATAGCATATTTTACCTAAGATCTAGTTATGATGCATATTATCGGTACATTTACAATATTTTTCACTCACTCTGCGTTCCGCCGCCGCCGCATTACCCCATAAACTTAAAGAAAAGTTTGAAAACATATTGAGCAATAACCCAGGTTTTCAAAGCTTGTGTCAAATTGATAGTTTCATTAATGGGACGGCAGAAATTTTGCCGGAAACTATAAGTGCCATAGCACCCAAGTTCAAATTCTGCCCAGTTATCTCAATGGATATGGAGCGAACCTTTTCTACTTACAAAAATATTCTAAATGACCGTAGATACAATCTTACCACTGAAAATTTAGAAAAATATTTTATTGTTTACGTTTACACAAATTCTAAATCATTTTAATATCATATAATGTTACTTACTGTACCTATTATCGCCTATCAAAAAATAATTTAATAATTGTATGCTGATTTTGAAATATAAAAAATGAATAATTATTTTTCTATTTTTTAGGGATTCCTAAAATTTATCATTTAATTTTGCATATTCTGCCAGTTTTCGTGCATATTTCAAGCATTTTTCATGCATATTTGCATGCATATAACAAGCTTTTTATGTTGCATATAATCCGGTCTCTAATTATAAGTATAGATTAATGAAATAATGTTTCCACCTCCAAGATCTTTGCAAAATGAAATGAAACCTACACATGAACGTTAAATAACTGGAAACCTGCATCGCTTCCTGCAATCGGTATTAATTTGTAACATGGAGCTTAAGGCTGAGTGCACACGAACTACTCGCAAACTTGTTAGACGTTAGTTCTTGATGAGTTATCAACATGTGACGTAGTTAAGTCGTTATCAAGTTATACATAGAACTGGTATTCTGGTGGGATGACTTTAATCAAGATTTTAGCAATAGTTATGTATCTTCAATTTAGTAGTAGATAGGTAGTAATTTTCCACACAGAAGTGGTAAAATAAGAAGTTATTAGAAGCGCTCGAATTTAGGTCAAAGTGAAAAAAAATACATTGTATACTTAATTTAACAACAGTGAAAGTAACATTGAATTATTTCAACAAATAAAAAAATATGGACCTGGATGGATTATATAGTTTCATAGAAAATTCAATACTATTACGAAACTACTACGGATGGGGATCGAACCTGCAATCTTTTAAGTTTTCAGTCCGCACCTGTAACTGTTGGGCTATTGAGGCGTAATGCCAAGAGATGACGGAGAATGAGATGAGAATATGAGAAGTCTATCGAATTCGCATTGGGCCAGCGTGGTATCCATTGTATCCTTAGTATCCTAAATTTCTCCTGCGCTCAGTAGTGAAATATTAATGGATTGCTCATGAATGAAAATGAAGAAGAAATGCAATGAAGAAGAATACAGAGAATGGGGTATTATGTCTGTCTAGAGTACGCAGTGTGCCTTAACCGTTCCCAGTTAAGTAATTGCCTCAATTCCATATCTCGCTGCTACCCGCTCTGGTTTATAAAAAAACTAACTCCACATTGTACGTTTCATAGAGTTTTTAATTTTTTAACAGATAACTCCATTCACGGGCTCTTTAAGCTAAACAGACCTCTGTGAATGTGGAATATGCACCTTTGCCTCACATTTTTTGCCGGTTTACAGTTTTTGATTGTGAAACATAATGCTCGCATGTATTTTCTATGAAAGTCTCACATTCATTTTTCTTTAACCTACTTTTCCGCTGTTTAACTAGTGTTTGTTACTCATAACATGATGTTCGTATTTTATAGGATATCTAATTAACGTTTTATAACGATTAAAGTTATTTAATTCCCGCGGGGACTTTTTTAGGGATAAAATGTAGCCTATGTTTTAATCCTGGATGTGAGCTACCTCCATTCCAAATTTCAGTCAAATTGGTTAATTAAGTGTAGGAGTAACAAACATACACACATACACACACACACACACACACATACATATACAAACTTTCGCCTTTATAATATTAGTGTGATTAGGATTAGGATTAACGTTATATTGATTCATTCAGATAGTATTGATGAAGTAGGAACTAATAGTAATAATGTATTCCCGAACGAATCATGTCCCGGCGGCGGCCAACCTCCTCAGAGAATAGCCATCTGCACGGGATATATTATAGTGCACAAGTGTGTGTGCAAACACGGGTGCATTCTCTATTTCCTCACTTTCATAGTCCGGCGGGTCTTAAACCAACATTAAATCCCAAGATTGTACACCTCGAATGATAAAATCGCAGAACCTTCACCGCAGTCGAGCATTAAACATAAAATAATTAAACCCTTTTTTCGAAACTCCGTTTCCACAAGGATCAGAAACCACTTTTTGTTTTTCCATTATTGTTCCGGACGCTTCCATTAAATGCGTACATTAAAACGAAAAGAGATAAAAAGAGATGGAATTTCTCAAGATTACAGATTACGTCGCGGCCAGAATGGAGGTTCCAGTCAAAAGATTAATTATCTGGGACTATTCACGGGACTTTACTGCTTATATCTTATTTTTTTCATCAAGTATTACACAAGCAAAAGCTTCTATTATAACGAAAATCATTTGCAGGAGGAACTATGCTATCTCGTTCGTTGAACTTTATATCAAGGAAATCATAGTTTTTGTTACGAGATTGGATGCTTCAGTCAAAAGAGTTTGTGACAACCTCCCTGCTAACTTTCTAGAGTTGACTTCCCGCAGTGGTGAGCGCTGTGGTTTTATAACTGGGAGGTCTCGGGTTCGATTCCCGGCAAGGTAAATTTGGGAATTTATAATTCCTGAATTGTCTCTTGTCTGGTAGTATTGGCCGTTCCTAGTTACCCCCTTACCTTCAAAGACGTGCCGCCAAGCGATTTAGCGTTACGACACGATGGCGTGTACAAACAGATTAGAGGTATGGGTTGAATGTAAATACCCCTTTCAAGTTAGCCCGCTACCATCTTGCATCGTCACTTACCATCAGGTGAGATCGTAGTCAAGGATTATCTTGTCATCGAATAAAAAAAAAACATTTTCAACATTTGAATTGTTCAATTAAACAGAATACGTTTTAGTACCTACTGTATTTTAAAAAGATATAATATTTATTACCAAGTATACTTAATATAGATAATGATACCAAGTTTACTTAACTCCAAAAGTATTTAATGAAAAAAAAAAACTCAAATAAAACTACAAAATCTCAGTTTAATCAGGCCCGCCAATAAAAAAAGGAAGAACTATGAGAGAAAAGGAGAAGCATAACAATAACGAGTTATTAGGGTCCGGGCGAAGGACAAAAGGATGTTTTTAATGAGAGGGACTGGAAAACTCATAATGTGGGCTTAGCACAAATTCTTTAGACCAGCTCTAGCCTCGGGCGACGCCTATGTGATTGCAATTTTTTAATGTAGCCTAGACGAACAAACGATAGATTGCTGATGATGTGAAATAGTAAATAAAATAACTTTTTTATTTATTTACTACTAAATTTTGCTCGCAGCTTCGCTCACGTTAAATTCGATTGTACAACCCCCTACTTTACCCCCTTAGAAGTTGAATTTTTAAAAATCTTTTCTTAACAGATGCCTTCGTCAAAATAGCTATTTGTATGCCAAACAGCCCAATACGGACATTTCCGGTTCATTTTTATGCCGTCCCATGGAAACGGGATAAAAAGTATCCTATGTCCGTCTCCTGGTTCTAAGCTACCTTCCCACTAATTTTCAGCCAAATCGGTTCAGCCGTTCTTGAGTTATAAAATATAGTGTAACTAACACGACTTTCTGTTATATGTATATCGACGGTCCCTACGTACATAAAGACATGTCAAAAACCGAGGTTTACAGGAGAGCGTTATTTAGGTTCAAACCGCTCTAGAAATAATTCTATGTACAATTATAATTATTATTTTTCTATAATGTTTTATTAGCTTTAGGACCTTTATAATGGTATTTCTACATATTTTCTTTTTTTATATTTTCTTGGAAAAACTGATAGATGACTGTTTCTACGCTGATATTAAAATAAAAGCATGTCAGACATGTCTATGATACCTTTTTATACGCAGGAAAGAAGAAAACAGTTAATAAAATGTAATTTAAATAAAATGATTTATTAAAACGTAGAATTATGTTATAGTTTTCAAACGGATATGTTAAACATCCTAAGATCGCCACCCATGGATATAAAAAATACATCAATGAAGACATATCGCTTTATACGCGGTTTCATTCATTCGGGGTAGGACTATATTTCTTGTAATGTAAATAAAGACATGTCCTTAAATAAAATAATCAGGATTGTGTTTTATTAATTAAACAAGGTTTATAATTGAAAATAATTTATTGTAAATGAAAGTAAATTTAATTAAATTTCAAAATTCTGCTGACCGTCTCATTGAAATTAGTCCACATTATGCACTTTGCATATTAAAATTCTGTCTTTTCGTCCCAAAATTTACGTATGTGCTCCGTTGCTGCTCCTTTTGGAATCACCCAGATCTTTTGACACAAGTAGATGACTTAATCAAAATTAGCTTAGAATCGATTCTAAATATGCAGCTGAACGAGCAATCTTGGTCCCAAGCATCCCTACCCATCCGTTATGGTGGTTTAGGGATTCGCAAAATTTCCAGTGTCGCTTTACCAGCCTTCCTATCTTCTGTCCATAGTTCAGCAAATGAGCATGAGTAAAATTTTAAGGGCACCCCCTTCAAACTTTGAGATTGCTGGCTTGGAAGAAGCTAGAAACGCTTTCTTAATTGCATGCTCAGGTCAAAATTTTCCAGTTTCTCCAAATTCACAAAGGAGCTGGGACGACATAAACTGTAAATTGACGTATAATAATCTTTTGAGCCGTAGTACAGGTTCGGCGCGTGCTAGGCTTTTGGCCGTGGGTGCACATGAGGCCGGCTACTGGCTTCACGCGTACCCTTCGTCCAATACAGGAACATTTCTTGTGCCTGACACGCTCCGAATCGCAACCTGTCTACGCCTTGGGGTTCCGGTCTGCGCTCCGCATAAATGTCCCTGTAGCAGTGATGTCGACAAGCTAGGACATCACGGACTGTCATGCCAAAAAAGTGCAGGCCGCTTCTCGAGACATGCCGCACTTAACCACCAATTCCCTTGCCACCGTCAACGTGCCAAGTCTACTTGAGCCGACTGGTATTGCAAGAGACGATGGCAAGAGACCGGACGGTATGAGTTTGATTCCATGGAAGATGGGTCGGGTGCTGGTATAGGATGCAACCTGTTCAGACACGCTGGCCTCTTCCCATCTACATGGAACCAACAACAGAGTTGGTGCGGCTTGTGAAGCGGCTGAAAAAACGAAAGCATGCAAATACAGGGGTCTAAGCACCGAATATGATTTTGTCCCATTCGATGTCGAGACCCTTGGTCCGTGGGGTCCTAGCGCTATAAGACTTTTTAAAGAAATATCAAAAAGGTTAGTCGACGTCACAGGTGACCGAAGAGCTGGCAGCTACCTCGGACAACGAATTAGTCTCGCTATCCAAAGGGGGAACGCTGCCAGTATCATCGGAACGTTGCCTAAAGGGACTCCTTTTAATAATTTATTTTAATTTATTATATTATATATTTTTTAAGGTTTTTAGTTTTAGGTTAATATTTTGTCCTAGTATATATTAAATTAGTTAGTTTTAATTTAAGAAGTAATTTAATATTAATTTAATTTATAGATATAATTATTTTATTAGAGAGTATTGTTGCAGGTCTTATGAATATTTATAACTAAAAAACACACCACTGAATCTATCTAAACTGTATCAAAACATTAATATGTCACCACGCGAACAAGCATCTTATTGGGGAACTCCCGCCGTGTATGACGTTATGTCAGACAAGGCCGCGTCCGCACCGAGTGGCGCGCATTTTAAAACACCGTACAAAACGATACGTATAGATATCCGCATCTACGACACTTATTCCTTGTAAATATAATACTTGTTCTCATATACGATTTGTAAATGACGTTAAATACGTAATATTAAAAAAAGAAAAATATACAGGTATGTGCATATGGAAAATCTAAAGCCAATTGTGCAATAAAAAAAAAATGCCATTTTCGACATGTCTTTATGTACGTAGGGACCGTCGATATATAGATTTTACATCATCTGCAATCCATCAATAGGTTACTACCAATACAATATCATTGGGTACTACTGAGCGCAGGTCTCCTTTCAGAGAAGGGTTACCTACTACTCATGGTATGGTGAATACTCCGCCAAGTTTAACCCACGCTACTGCCAGAATCCGGGGAGGGACAAGACAGGTTTTAGTGGGTGCAAGCCCCACGTAACCCCTCCGTTTCCCCTGACATTTTCTGTTTATAAAAAAAATAAAAATAGGCCACCACGTCAGCCCAATGCGAATTGGCAGACTTCACCTACCTTCGAGAACATTTTAGAAAAGTCTCAGGTATGGAGGTTTCTTTTAAAAAAAAAAAGAATATTAGCCAAGCTGAATTTGACTTACATTCTCCTCTCCCCTACAAATAAGCTAGGAGTGGGTACGGCAACAATGCAATATTATTAGGAATTGGAGGCCGCTGCTGTGCTTAATTTCCTTTTTTGTTTAGCGCGCAATACAATAGCCAATATTAATGTCTTCCCGACCGAATCCGGCAACGGCGGCCAACCTCCACAGACATTAGCCATCTGCGCGGGAGATATTATAGTGTACAAGTGTGTATGCAAACATAGGTGCACTCTCTATTCCCTCTCTCATAGTCCGATGGGACGGAGAATTCCGACACGACCGAAAAGAGATCAGGGCACGGGGGTGACTCACCGCCGACTTCCTAACTCCGGGCTAGTACTGAAACAGAAAACCCAACTTTTGGGCCGACCCGGGAATCGAACCCGGGACCTCGTCATCCGTAGTCGAACTTGCTAACCACTAGACCAACTAGGCTGTTACAATAGCCAATAATAGCGCAATAGCATTAGTTTACTTTTTGGCCTCGACGGTTCTCTTCTTGAATAGGCTCTAAACGATATTTTCAGCATTAGATATGTTACTCCCATAGTAATTGTATTATATCTGTGGAGAAAGCCGCTGTTCCCGAATTACGTACTGTAGCGTAATTGGTATGATAGTGACTAAATAAATAAATGCCACGTAAAATAATAGCAAGAAGTAACAACTTGGCTGACAACAACAAGAGAAGGACATCTTGACTTCAGAAATTGATCCAAAATTTAATTGTGGCCAATGTGAAGAAGAAAAAGACAACAGGTAAACTTTCCGAACCAGCGGCATTCCGAACCAGTGGTAGATTCATTTGACGATTCGAAAGCACTATGTAAAAGTTTATTTGAATAAAAAAACTATTCTATTCTATTCTTTGAACCCTTGAGGCTTTCGGATATCAGTACTCCATGACCGAAAAAGATATTTGATCCTAAGAGCGGTTTAGAATTCGACTCACACTTTTCACCAACAAATTGTAAAGATAAACAAAAGATACACATTTCTCTCAATTTAACACAATTCCACACGCATAACAAAACCATAACATGTAGGTACTTATGGACTATTTCTTAAATCCTACAAAGATTTCTGGTTTTCAAATATGAATAAGTAATTTTTGCTACGCGAATGGAATCGTTATCGCGCTTATTTTAAGCGTCTTATTCGCGTGAGGGTTGTTTTTTTACCAATTTGCGAAACGGTCCCGAGGAAACCAGTTCACGTTGTCACATTAAATATAACGCTCATGAAACAAAAGTGGCATACGCCTAAAGATAGCAAATTGGCAGCGAAGGAAATGAAATAAGATTCCACTCAATCAAAATGTGGGACAATTCTAAATAAGCACGAGTAGAGATAGCATAAACAAGTAATTTTTCTGTCGTTTCAAAAATTTTTCCTGTGGAAAAATAGCCACACTTGTGAAAATTCTTATCTACAATATTGATTTAGAAATTGGACTAAGTTACCTTTCAGTAAAAAAATAAGGAGTTAATATTTTTTATTTATTTTGCTTTTATGATTTTCTAGTTTCTTTCACGAAAACTGACCTATTTTTCAAATATTTATTTGTAAAGAGTGTCTTCAAAATATGGGAGTATTTCTCTGATTTATCTAAATATATAAAAGGAAAAGGTGACTGATTGGCTGATCTGTCAACGCACAGCTCAAACCACTTGATGGGTCAGGCTGAAATTTGGCATACAGATAGCTATACGTATTATGATGTAAGCTAAGACCAGGGGTTTCGAAAATTGAACTTAACGTCAGCGAAGCCGTAGGCAAAAGCTAGTTGAATACATTTTGACGTGACTCTAATAAACTAGCCTTTTTCGCATTAGTAAAACAAGTGTAGTACTACCACAATTATAAGTTATATCACACAATATTTGTGAGCGCAGATAAGAGTAATAAAACGTCAGCTGAATTCAATTATAAGCACAATTTGTGTTGCACTACGACACATACGCACAACTGGACCTATATTGTTTTTGCATCTTATAAAAGTGGTAGTAGCCTAACGTTAAATCATAAAACGTTCAGTTAGACCATTTTGTCTCTAGCCTGTGTATGTGTGTTGCCATTTCGAAATACCCCCAGAAGCGAGTTCTGGGCGTTCATACATAACTCATGAGGGGTTGCGTACCTATTAACATCATGTATTGTTTGACAGAAATGGTATTTTGAAAAAGTTTATGATAATGTGCTTATTCAAAGTCCAGAACTACCGGAACTCTGTCTGTATTACCGGTCAAGCATTTTTCTTCTTTTTCTTTGTCCATTGTTGGACATAGGCCTTCTGATGCACGCCATTCCTTTCAATGTTGTGCCAGTCTCATCCAAGTTTTCCCCACAATCTGAATGATGTCGTCAGATCAGTGGGATGGTTGCATTCCCACATTTCTCTTTCCGGTAGGCGGCCTCCATTCAAGAACTAAACGAACCTTGGAAAGAGTCTTAGTCTAACTTTTCTTCTGGAAAAACCGAAAAATCTCACGGGATACTAGGTACGGGTCATCTCTCAAAAGAGAAGGTTTAGGCCATAGTCCACTACACTGGCCAAGTGTGGATTGGCAGATTTCATACACAGATTTTATTTTATTTTATTTATTTATTCTGTAGGTACATTTTAATCTTAAAGACTAAACTTAAGTATAGAAAGGACGTGTACAAGAACATCTTATCGCTACAAAATGTGGATTTCTTCCAGATGTCCTAGGTTTGAGAACAATTATTGATGACAAGAGATGCTTTTCGTAGGTACAGAAATAATAAAAAACAGTAAATAAAGTAAAATAGGAGAAACACATAAAAAACCAACGGGACTCTAAAACTAAGCCTTCGCTGTCCGTCCACCCGTCTGTCTGTCAGTGGGCTGTACCTATCTCATGATTTGTAATAGGTAGGTAGACAGTTGAAATTTTCAGAGAATGTCTATTCTTGTTGCAGCCATAACAACAAATAATAAAAATAAAAATAAATTAAAAATTAAAGGGGTCTCCCCTACTAGAGGCGAGTTTCTATCGGCGTTTTTTGGTACGGAACCCGTCGAATGCGAGTCCAACTCGGAATTGAGCGGTTATTTCTTTCAGACCACCTTTGGTATCTTTATGGAGAACTATTAGGCATGCAGGTTTCCTCGCACGGCGTTTTTCCTTCACTGTTGAAGCAACTAAGTGACTTAAGTACAACCACTTAGGCTTACCCTTTTCAATTATGAAAAGGCACGGAGTCGGAGGTAAATATAATGACCCTAAATTATCACGTGAAGGGTCCAACGAGCGAACACTCACTTATTGGTCCTTTTTGTAAGTTTAGGTTACATTAACACAAATAAATTAATGTAAATTGTTTTGGGTTCACACTACCTTTTGTGTATGATTAAAAAAATCAATTATACATTGTTTTGGTAAAAATAAATTATTAGATGTAAATCTATCGCAACCGTATAATTAAAACATAAAAGGATCTAATGATACTAAATCGCGCGATACGATGCCGTAGATAAGTTAATATAGGTAAAGCTGATGCCCGCGACTTCGTCTGCGTGGATGGATTTAATTTTTAAAAATCCCTTGGGAACTCTTCGATTTTCTGGGATAAAAGTTATAGCCTATAGGTCTCCAACCACTGACATACAAAAATCACGTCAATCCGTTACTCGATTGTTGCGTGATTAAAGGGCAAACCAAAAAATCAAGGAACTAACAACCAAAAACCAACAAATATTCCTTACTACCCGATATTAAAAATGCCAAAGTTTGCAGGATTTTTAAAAAACCATGCCGATGAAGTTGTGGGTAAAAGATAATTGTAATTTTTTTTTTTTTTTAATTATTTGGAAGTCTATTTCATGTAGAACATCATTTAAATAAATAAATATTTATGGCAACAAACTTTACATGCTATTAATATATATATAGCTACTCGTGCTGATTCACTGATTCACTCACTCACTCACTCACTGACTCATTGATCACCTCTCCTGTAAAATTTTGTATGGAAAAAAATTTTTTCACGCATGGTTTCGTATAGAGGACAAAAATTCATTCGGAGGAAAAATATGGAGAGAGCTGATGATTGAGGATTTTGGAGACGGGTGAGGAGCACCGGCCAGGGTATCGAAGATAGGTGGGGGGTGTTCAACCAAATGTCACTCGAAACCTTATCCAATTGGCAGAGATCCGAAAAAAAACTTCAAAATGGCGGATTCAAGATGGCGGCCATACAAATTTCGTCGGTGTCTATCTCGGAAACTATAAAAGATGGAAGAGTGGTTTCTTGGAAAAGGGTGATCAGAACTCGAAGGTCTACTTGATGAATAGAAAAAAAATTCAAGATGGCGGAATTTATTTTTTTCCATACAAAATCTATGCAAGACTTTAATAGGTTCCTGTTCAAAATTTCTAATGGTTTCGTAGAGAGGACAAAAATTCATTCAGAAGAAAAATATGGAGAGAGCTGATGATTGAGGATTTCGGAGACAGGTGAGGAGCACCGGCCAGGGTATCGAAGATAGGTGGGGGGTGTTCAACCAAATGTCACTCGAAACCTCACCCAATTGGCAGAAAGCTGAAAAAAAACTCCAAAATGGCGGATTCAAGATGGCGGCCATACAAATTTTGTTTGTGTCTATCTCGGAGAGTATTAGAGATGGAAGATTGGTTTTTTAGAATAAGATGATCAGTACTTGCAAGTCTACTTGATGAATAGAAAAATATTCAAGATGGCGGAATTTATTTTTTTCATACAAAATATATGCAAGACTTTGATACGGTTCCTTTTCAAAATTTCTGATGGTTTCTTAGAGAGGACAAAAATTTATTTGGAGAAAAAATATGGAGAGAGCTGATGATTGAGGATTTCAGAGACGGGTGAGGAGCACGGCTAGGATAACCAAGATAGGTGGGGGGTGTTCAAACAAAAGTCACTCAAAACCTCATCCAATTGGCAGAGAGCCGAAAAAAAATTCAAAATGGCGGATTCAAGATGGCGCCGATACAAATTTCGTCGATGTCTATCTCGGAGACTATGAAAGATGGAAGAGTGGTTTCTTGGGAAAAGATAATCAGGACCCGATGGTCCACGTGATGAATAGAAAAAAATTCAAGATGGCGGATTTTTTTTTCATATAAAATCAAGACTTTGATGCGTTCTTTTTCGCTGATGGTTTTGTATAGAGGACAAAAATTCATTTGGATGAAAAATATAGAGGGAGCTGATGATTGAGGATTTCGGAGACGTATGAGGAGCACGGTCAGGGTATTGAAGATAGGTTGAGGGTGCCCAAACAAAAATCACTCGAAACCTCATCCAATTGGCAATGCTGAAAAAAAAAACACCAAAATGGCGGATTCAAGGAGGCGGTCATACAAATTTCGTCGGTGTATATCTCAGAGACTATGAAAGATGGAAGAGTAATTTTTTGGACAAAGATGATCGAGACCCGAAGGTCTACTTGGTGGACAGAAAAACCGCGGTTCGCTTTAGCGAGCCGCGCACCCACGCGCCCTACTAGTTACTATATATATAGCTACTCGTGCTGATTCACTGACTGACGGACTGACTGACTGACTCATTGATCACCTCTCCTGTAAAATTTTGTATGGAAAAATTTTTTTTCACCCACCGTTTCGTATAGAAGACAAAAATTCATTCGGAACAAAAATATGGAGAGAGCTGATGATTGAGGATTTCGGAGATGGGTGAGGAGCACCGGCCAGGGTATCGAAGATAGGGAGGGGGTGTTCAACCAAATGTCACTCGAAACCTCATCCAATTGGCAGAGAGCCGAAAAAAAACTCCAAAATGGCGGATTCAAGATGGCGGCCATACAAATTTCGTCGGTGTCTATCTCGGAAACTATAAAGGATGGAAGAGTGGTTTATCGGAAAAGGATGATCAGGACTCGAAGGTCTACTTGATGAATAGAAAAAAAAAATTCAAGATGGCGGAATTTTTTTTTCCATACAAAATATATATTATGCAAGACTTTGATACGTTCTTTTCCAAAATTTCTGATGGTTTCGTATAGAGGGCAAAAATTCATTTTGATGAAAAATATGGAGGGAGCTGATGATTGAGGATTTCGGAGACGGGTGAGTAGCACGGGCAGGATATCAAAGATAAGTTTAGGGTGTTCAAACAAAAGTCACTCAAAACCTCATCCAATTGGCAGGGAGCCGAAAAAAACCTCCAAAATGGCGGATTCAAGATGGCGGCCATACAAATATGGTCGGTGCCTATCCCGGAGACTATAAAAGATGGAAGAGTGGTTTCTTCGAAAAAGATGATCGGGACTCGAAGATCTACTTGATGAATAAAAAAAAATTCAAGATGGCGGAATTTATTTTTCTCCATACAAAATACATGCAAGACATTGATACGGTTCCTTTTCAAAATTTCTGATGGTTTCGTATAGAGGACAAAAATTCATTCGGAGGAAAAATATGGAGAGAGCTGATGGTTGAGGATTTCGGAGACGGGTGAGGGCTACGGTCAGCGTATCGACGATAGGTGAGGAGTGTTCAAACAAAAGTCACTCGAAACCTCATCCAATTGGCAGGGAGCTGAAAAAAAATCCAAAATAGCAGATTCAAGATGGCGGCCATACAAATTTCGTCGGTGTCTATCTTAGAGAGTGTACAAGATGGAATAGTGGTTTTTGGAAAAAGACAATCAAGACCCGAAGGTCTACTTGATGAATAAAAAAAAATTCAAGATGGCGGAATTTATTTTTCTCCATACAAAATAAATGCAAGACATTGATACGGTTCCTTTTCAAAATTTCTGATGGTTTCGTATAGAGGACAAAAATTCATTCGGAGGAAAAATATGGAGAGAGCTGATGGTTGAGGATTTCGGAGACGGGTGAGGGCCACGGCCAGGGTATCGAAGATAGGTGAGGAGTGTTCAAACAAAATTCACTCGAAACCTCATCCAATTGGCAGGGAGCTGAAAAAAAAATCCAAAATGGTGGATTCAAGATGGCGGCCATACAAATTTCGTCGGTGTCTATCTTAGAGAGTGTACAAGATGAAATAGTGGTTTTTGGAAAAAGACGATCAAGACCCGAAGATGTACTTGGTAAACAGAAAACACGCGGTTCGCTTTAGCGAGCCGCGCACCCACGCGCCCTACTAGTTGCTTTATATTCTTTAAAAAAATCTCAATATAGCATGTAAAGTTTGTAGACATAAATAATTAAATTAAACTACCTAAATCTAAATAACAACTATTTCTAAACGAACATTATATCTAAAACTTTTTTAAATTTCTAGACTAATATTAACCACTGAAGTACTTTAACATGGGCCTTTTAAAAGTTAATTTAAATGTTTTAAAAGTATAAAAAGGACCCGAAACGATCCGCGCTGGTGTGGAAACCACTCTCATTCTGACCGCACACTCAGCGAGCCCATCCGTTATATTGTTAAATTCTACTAATATTATAAATGCGAAATAATACATAGGCTACTTTTTATCCTGAAAAATAAATCAGTTCCCGCGGGAATTACAAAATCCTTATCCACGCGTAGGAAGTCGCCGGCATCAACTAGTAGTTTAAAAAAAACCTTCTAAAAATCCACCTAAGACCATAAAACAGTTGTTTGTTTTGACTTTATCCGCGTGGAATTATTTTTGGGGTGGAATTTTCAAAAACTGTGAAACACGTATTTTTCATTGTTTAATTGAAAGCCCAAATACCAAGTTTTATGGATATAACTTTAAAAATGACGGACTTTTATACAAATTTTCCCCCCCTATTTGACCCCCTTAGGAGTGGAATTTCAAAAAATCTTTCTTAATGGGTGCCTACGTCATAAAAGGAACCTACCAAGGTACTATCATTTCAAGTTTCTAACACCAGTAGTTTAGGCGTTGGTACATCAGTCAGTCAATCAGTCAGGACAAACGTAAAATGCTCAATAATACTATCGAAATCTGATTAACGTGATAAATATTAAGCGTCTAGCACGCCCCTTACAGTATAGACCGCGTTGTTAACAAAGTTGTGCGGTGTATTCATACCAATTTACTGGCAACTTTTAACTGGCCAGATGCGGCTCGGTCCGTCGGGGCAAGAATGTGATTTGCTTTTAAATTAATATAAAACGAAACTTTCTAAGGACCTCTTGAAAATTATTTAAATTACCTTTTAAAATTAATATTATAATATGTTATTTTTACTCAAAAGTATTAATTTAGTGAAAAATAGGCTTTTAGAGGGTGTAATTTTGAGGTTGTCGCTTTTATTCAGAAGAAATCGGTTCAGTTGACGTGAAGGTTCTTAGGGAGAGTTTAGACTGCCTTTTTTTCGCGGCTGCGATCGGCGTTTACGCGTGTAAAAGACGCAAAAATGCTGAACTTCGCATCTGTCAGCTGCGTATCGAATGCTTTTGAGCGAAAACGCGATGCAAACACAAAAACGCCGATCCTGTCGCTAAAAGATGCTAGTCTGTCTTCTTCCTCAGGTGCAACATGCAATATATTAAACCTATCAACTAAAATTAATATTTCTCTCGATTATGTGAGTGCCGTAAGTGAATAGCTTATTTATGGCTTCTCGAAAAATCAGCGGTGTGTGACATAATTTATTATATTTGCGGATCATCCTACCTACCTAGTTTTTATTGTACACAAAGTTTTTATATATTTATCTTCGCAAAGAACACAAAAAAACACAAAAAAAAGACTTGTGGCACTCGGGGACTGCCGCGGTAAAGCTATTGCATAGCATTTTTTATCAACGCCATCTAGTGGCTCACCGTAGAGGAGTCCCGTGTCAGGTTATTTTCGTTACGGAATTTCTGGATTCGGTCTCCACGCTGGCCCGCGATAGAAGCTATGCAATAGCTTAAAAATTACTAAGTGCTATTTGTACAAGTTAACTTCTGCAATCTCTAACTTGTCGAAATTGACTTGCCGGGAGTATTTACGCAGTCCAGGTGACTTGTAAATGCTGTTTCACTGCTAGTGGATACGTCGCTTTAGGTGAATCCTTGGATGAGATTAACAAATGGATCGCTCGAAAAAGTTCCTCCGCAATAAATTCTAGCCAAGTCACAATACTGCACGAACGGCACGTTAAATCTTATTATAGCCCCGGGCCTTAGAAGCGTTACATAGCCATTAAACTTCGGATATTATTAAAATGATCTCAGACAAAGGTTGTAACTTCCCGAGAATGTATGGAGGGTAAAGTTTAAATGTCTGATCAGACGGCTTGGTTAGGGGGACTTCACATTAAGTGCCACTGCACATTGTTAGGTACTGTATGAACGACCCTATGGGCTACGCCTACCCTGTAGTTCCTAAATTGTCCTTTTTACATTTAAATTGTTTATTTTATACTAGTTTTTGCCCGAGACTTTGTCTGAATGCTACTCGTAGCTCACGAGTAGGTTTCTGTTTTTCCGGGGTAAAAGAGGTTATATATACATATATATCATCATATTTGTAGTCTAATCTAAGAGCTTTATCATAAATCATTATAGTTTTGTAATGTTATTTTAAAGTACATTTTATGATGAAAATTAAGTACATAATAATATATACTCCCTTTTAAGTATGCATATAATTTAGTGTCGGGCGACCACGGAACCCTACACTGCGCGTGGCCTGACAAGCATTTGGCCGTTTATTATATTTTGGCTGTTACTACAGATTTATTGCAATTTTGGTAGATAATGTTTTAGAGTTACGACGAAAACGACCGAATATTGAAGAGTTAATTATTTTCAAGTGAAATCTTCGTAGATTAGTGATGTAACGATGTGATGTTGCATTCGCATTCGTGAATATTCGCGTATTATTTGACATTCGCACTCGCGAATGTAGGAGTTAAGTATTCACATTCGCAAATATTCGCGTATTATTTGACATTCACATTCGCGAATGTAGGAGTTAAGTATTCGCATTTGCAAATATTCGCGTATTATTTGACATTCACATTCGCGAATGTAGGATTTAAGTATTCACATTCGCAAATATTCACGTATTATTTGATATTCGCATTCGCGAATGTAGGAGATCAGTATTCTCATTCGCAAATATTCGCGTATTATTTGATATTCGCACTCGCGAATGTAGGAGTTAAGTATTCGCATTCGCAAATATTCGCGTATTATTTGACATTCGCGTTCGCGAATGTAGGAGATCAGTATTCGCATTCGCAAATATTCGCGTATTGTTTGATATTCGCATTTGTATTCGCATTTGCAAATGTACGTTTAACACGTATTCGCATTCGTGAATGGGTAAAATCCAACATTCGTTACATCACTAGTATAGTACGTTAACTTTCTTGCCATTAATGTTCAGTGAACAATACTCTTAACGAAGGCGCTGAAACAACTCAATATGTTCCGTACGTGTAAATTTCCATCTATTATTACCTTTCACTCGGCCTTCACTGCTTGAATAACAGATAGCGGAGTTCGTTTCGAATTTAATTTAATTTTTGGAGCGAAATATTTACATTGCTCTGATGAAAGGGATATTCTAATTAGTTTAGTGAATTCGAGAGCTTCCTTTGCTTCTATTTAAAGTCAAATTATATTATTTGTCGTAATAATATAATTAATGTTATTTATTATACTCAAACTGGACAAAAGCGAGTCGGATTAGTCCAAGGGTTCCGTAGGTAACACCAAACAATGTGAATTCTTGTAAGTAACAACAACATAGCTACATGCCATAGAAACTTCAATAGCCCAATGGCTAAAGGTGCAGACCGAAAACTGAAAAGTCGCAGGTTCAATCCCCACCCCTTGCACTATTGTCGTATCCACTCCTAACACAAGTTTTCACTTATTTGGAGGGGAGAGGAGAATATCACTCAAGTTCGGCTTGGCTGATATTTTTTCTACAGAGTTTCTTAACAGGTGGGTCTAAAAATAAATATGAATCCGATTTTTTGTTTGATCACACAGAAAAACGCTAGACATAGAGCTCTGTCCATCATTATACTATAAACTATAGAGAACAGTATCTATACTACACTAAAAAACAGAGACTAGATATACATAATTATAATGTACTAATCTATTTTTCCTAAGTAATTACCTCCTGAATAATAAAATTACTGGCCGTAGAATAAAACAATACAAAATAATGGGACACGGTAAATAAATAACGATCAAAAATGAACGTAATGAGAATATCAGCAGCTGGAAAATTTCGATTTCCCTCTTAATTGGGCAGTCGGTATGCGCTGTTTAACCGACTTTCAAAAAAGAAAATGTATGAATGAGAAAATAGTATATTTTCATAAATGCTGTGAGTATACATTTTTACTCTTTTGAGTTGTACAAGGTGAAGGATTTACAAGGGATTTTCGAGTGGAATATCCACTTCACCTCGAAATCCCTTGTAAAACTCGAAAATTCAATTTAAAATCACTCCGCTCAGCGTAAGTATACTGGCCGAACGAATAATTGACATTTGCCTGCAGCTCTGGCCGAAATACAGCAACCGAAAGATAGATCATAAAAGACGTTTGTTTCAGTGAAATTGAAAGATTAAACCTATGAAACCCTCGATATTTTGTGTTGTTGTGTTTTTTAATTTAACTCACATGTAATTTTGCGAAAATCCATGAGATGAAGCAAAAAAACGGGAGCAAAGAGATTTGTTCCGCTTTAAATTTAGACGGATGTGGAAAACCGTTAAAAATAACTTATTAATCAGTGCACTTCTACAACCTCTACAAGCGGTACAAACCTATTTGTCCTGGGTTCTATCTAAATAATGGCTTAATATTTGAAATTATTCCAAATATCAAGTCAACGGCATTAATAGTTGCTGAAATAAGAAACTGTGAACGATGGACATAAAGAGCTTATTTCCTTTTCCGAAGTTCTCTTTCCTGAAAAAATTTGCCAAACGTTTACTTCGTCCCTACATTACGGTTTTATATAGTTGAGCGAACCAACGCAATGGCTGGATCATGCGTCATGCTCGTGAACGGGTGCCACCAACGGGAATGGGTCTACTTTGTCTGCCCGTCTTAACATGCGTTGGATTGTATATACCTACGTATGCATTTTCGAAACTTCAGTGCGGAAACACTGCATACATAGCATAGTTTTGTTACCTATTGTAAAAAAAATTTTTTTTGAAAAGAGCAACTGCTGAGTTTCTTGCCGGCTCTTTTCAGCAGACTCTACATTCCAAACCGGTGGTAGATTTATGAAGTGTCATAAGAGCTACAAGTTGGTCTACGTGAAATAAATTTTTGTTTTTTTTTGAAACCTTTTCTCTTCACTCATAGTACAATTCAAGAGCAAACGTATCTGGATTTGTTTCAGCGGAAAAGTTCTGAATTACGTCGCCGGCGTCGAAAATGCTTTTTGAATTTGGTTTGACGATGCACAGCTGCACTCGCTGCGACTTTATCTTCGTAAATTAACTGATATTTTCGGTACAAGCTGTCAAAGTGGTAGCGATTAAAAGCGCACAAGTGGTGTGAAACTATGAAAATTACTAGTCCCTCTTTTGGCCGCGAATTCGTCCGCGTTGACTTTGGTTTTCAACATTAGACGGAAAAAGAGAAACACCCCTTAAATACCCCTTGTGTGGGTGTACTTATGTATATATCTGTTTTCTCATAGCTCCATAATGAATGAACCGATTTTGATGCGGTTTGTTTTATGAAAGCTAATGTAATGGAGGTGAATCGTAGCTATAGCATAGCAGTGAATTGTTTCTGGTCTGGTGTGGTGGGAGGCTTTGGCCGTCGCTAGCTACCACCCAACCATCAAAGACATGCCGCCATGTGAATTAGCGTTTTGGCATGATGGCGTGTAGAAACAGTTTAGGGGTAAGTATAGGTTAAATGGGCATTGCCATACCCCTTCCAAGTTAGCTCGCTACCATCTTAGATTGCATCGTCAGTTACCATCGGGCGAGATCACAATCAAGGACTATCTTGTCATCGAACTGCCCCGTTGGTCCAGCGGTTAGCAAGCTCGACTGCGGATGACGAGGTCCCGGGTTCGATCCCCGGGTTGGCCTCAAAAAATGTAGGTATTGTGTTTTTCTGTCAAGATATTCTCAGTAGGTACTAGCCCGGAGTTAGGAAGTTGACAGTGAATCACTCCCGTGCCTCGGAGAGCACGTAAAGCCGTGGGTCCTGCGCCTGATCTTTCTCCGGTCGTATCGGATTTTCCGCTCCATCGAACTATGAGAGTGAGGGAATAGAGAGTGCCCCTGTGATTGCGCACACACTTGTGCACTATAATATCTCCCGCGCAGATGGCTCATCAGTGTGGAGATTGGCCGCCGTGGCCGGATTCGGTCCGGAGTTTAAATTATTAGAATATCGTTTATTCATTGACATAAATAAAAAAAAACCGATGAAATAGGTACCTAGACTTACATTTATTATACGGAATTTCTTAAAATATAACCCAATTAGTATTTACTATGTATCATGCCAATGAAAGGGTCCTAACAAGCTCAATGCTGTGGATACAAATAAATATGTAACCACAACACTGTTATTCTGCTAGTGCAAGTTCATGATTAATTAAAAATATATACGCGCACATAGAAAAATGAAAGTGTATTATTAATCTAAAATATTATTAAAATGTTCTTTTTATGTTCTAATAATTATTATGTCATCGAATAAAAAAAAAATTGTACGTAACGAATAACTTTACGGAGACAATAATCCACAGCCTTTTCGGTCCTTGTTTCGCCATCCACGGCTATTGATTGCATATCCCCTCTCTTTGTAGGTGTGACGTGGCATTCTGAAGTGCCCTCCAGCCACTTTGCCACAAAAGTCGGCAGTTAGCTCAAAATGTCTCTTGTATCGAGAGCTGATGGGAACAAAGCTCTCGTTTGCGATAAAGGTATTTGGTTTTGTTTAAGCTGTATAAGCCGTTAGCGGAGCCTATCTGCAGCCTGTTTGTGATATATTGACGGCAGTTTGGATAAACGATTGGTTTTATTATTTCGTAAGCAATAAGCTTTTAGCTTAGTAAAAGCCGATAGGTCTATCGTCTCTTGCAGAGATGTTTATTAGGTACTCCTTCACGCCACAACGAATGAACTGATTTAGCTGAAATTCGGAATTGAGGTAGCTCATCAGGATTAACACATAGGCTACATTTTATCCAGGAAAATTGCCACCTAGGTTGCCTGGAGCAATTCGATCATCCGTTGGGCCAGATCTTTTTTCCACGTACTTTGAAACTGTGGAACCAACTTCCTGCGACTCCCGGACTCTTGCGACTGCGGTGTAATACCACAGTTTGTGACCTACGATAACACTTACAGTGGACGTCTATAACTTGACGACGGTAAGAAGAGATTAGCCCGGCCGTGTATAACGACGTAATTTACAAACTTTTGAACATAAGTTGGCCCGTGTAAAAAATTCGGTAGCAAGTGAGTCTCAATAGGTTTTAGAGGAGAAGTTACAAATTGCGTCGTTGGCGACGAAAATGCTTTTAAAATGTGGTTTGACGATGCACAGCTGTGACTTGGCTGGGAATTTATCTTTGGAAATTAACCGGTGTTTAAGGGCCGAGCTGTGCTGTCTGGCATGGCATGATATACTAGCTGATGTCTGCGACTTCAACCACGTGGATGTAAGTTTTTAAGGTTCCGAAAAAAAAAACGGGTGGTGGTATCAACTGACCCCCGTCAAGCTAAAGGTAGTTGTAGGTACAATTACAGGACAAAATCCGCTTAACAAACATCTTTATGTTTTAGGTGTTAACGACAGCCGTCTGAGCAGAGCGTGCATGGAGGGCGTCGAGACACCGGAACACGTACTGCTTAAATGCAGGGGTGTATCCGACCAACGTCACAGATACATTGGCTCTTCAGCTACACTTCCTGAAGTCCTCGCCGACCTGTTCGCCTGGTGGCCTGCTCGGATTTTGGAAGGAGCTCAGCTGGCTGGAGTGATCCAGCGGGAAGCCGTACCAGCGGCACCACGCAAAACGGGTGATAGGAGCCTACTTGCGCAGAAGAATCCAAGGAGTTTGAAGATGAAGAAGATGAAGTGTGTGTGTGTGTATGTATGTTTGCTACGCATTCACGCAAGAATCACTGGACGAATTTGGCTGAAATTTGGAATGGAGATAGATTGTACTTTGGATTAACACATAGGCTACTTTTTATCCCGGAAAATTAAAGAGTTCCTGCGGATCAACCTAACAAAGGGTCAAAGAAAACCTGAAACTTTAACTAAACTTAAAGCGGCTTAGAAGTTTTTGATTTGATCAGGAGGACATTATTTTTTATTACTAACATGCTACTAACATAGTATTAATATGACCTGACACAAAGTATTTATCAATTTACGAGTAAGTATCTGTTAGTGCAACAGTATTTGATGTCGTTATTAAAGTGCCTCCATGTAACATCAAGTTCGATAAGTTTTATGTTCTAAATGTGCTAGCTGAGATGTGGCGAGCGAAGTAAAAATTTTTATTTTATTTTATGCTTTGTGATTTTTTTAATCATATTGAAGTTAAATGGCCTTGAAGAATAAATTGATGTCAGTTATGTTTATTTTAGTACCGTTAAATAATCAAGCGCTTTATTTAAATATTAGCATGTAAGTTTATTTTTTATCATTAGCAGGAGATGTTCCTGCTGCCTTCTTATTTTTTGTCTTTCTTAGCTACGAGTATAAGGTTTTCTGGAAGAGATCGCTTTTTAGCGATAAGACCGCCTTTTTGTACTGACATAATGTATTCTGTTAAGTTTGCTTTTTTCTGTTTGTGGTGCAATAAAGAATAAATAAATAAGTTTTAACTGACGCATAAAAACGACGTTTCGATAGTTTTTGTAACGGCAATCTGATAAAACGTCTTTATTTGTCGTTAAACTTTTCTTATTATATTGGTGGAATTATTGTATCCAAAACCGTAAAAAAGGGCCATAGAGAAGCAATATGTATAAATATAATGTAACATTTTTGTTTCAAAAAGAGTAACTGCTGAGTTTCTTGCCAGCTTTTCTCAACAGAATCAGCTTTTCGAACCGGCGGCGTTGGTGGTAGATTATCGACTTGTCATAAGTGCCACAAGTTGGTCTGCATGCAATAAATGAATTTGAATTTGAAGTTAGATTGGAGATTCATAGAATGTTAGTATGATATCTTGTGTTCGCTACAAAAATAAGAGTACAAGCAATCGATAGTTCACGAAGCATCTTGGTTAACACCCAAGTTCGATTTATAGTTTGCGGTACAGGTTGAAATGCATTGGGAGAGTGCTTCTACTAATTTTATTACCTTTCGGTCGTCGCGTTTGATGTACAGTTTACAATTTTTTATCAATAAAAGTTATTTATTGTTACTGGAAAAGCCAAAACTTCATTCAAAGAACCATCGGTAGTGCAACGGTAAAGCGCAATGGCGACTGAATGGTCGCCTGTTTAAATCCTACTGTCGAGCCTACTTCTATGACAAGATTAACACGTTAGATAGAAAATTTTGCAATAAGCACACAAGAGAGATTAAGAATGTACATAAAAAGGTACATAACTTAGAACTACGCATGCAAAGGCGGCTTCATTATAATAGAGAAGTGTCTTCCAATCAATAGATAAACAATCTTCGGTGAGAGGAGTAAATAAGGTATGAAGGTAGTATCTTACGTTAGAAGAGCTATGAAAAATAAATAAAATAAAAATGGACTCGTAACAACCTTAAGGCTAGTAGTGGGAAAGAAAAGATTTTGTTTGAAATTATTAAGATTTTATTTTCATTTAAATGATTCAAATAACCCGAATATATTTTGATTCAATGCATATTTGCAAGATATTCATCAAAAAATTTGGCCAGGCCATTATAAAAATACATAATAGGTATTCTTTCAAAGGATAGCCCAGCCTAGTTCTAATAGCTAAGTATGTATGTCAGTTTAAAGTTAGGTTAGGTTACCTACTCTCTTGCTTGAGCCGCACTTATTCCACTTGGGGTCTCAAGGTGTTTTTTTTTAATGTTTATTGCTATTAATTTCTTGTGTTATTTTATAATACAACATCTTTTTTACTATTTGGTTTACATCTATTTGCTGCTTTTTATATTCTTATGTTATACTGTTTCTTGCGTATGGTCTTTTTTTTTGTTTTTTTTTTCTTCTGTTTTTTTTTGTATGGTCTTTTCTTTTAAAAGGGGTTTTTTTTAATAAATACATAACTATAAATATATATAATAAACATAAAAGATAGGAGTATGAAAGTTCAAAAAAGTTGTGTCCATCAGTGGAATATCAGTTGACATCTGATACAAGGAAGTAAAAAATTGCTCATTCCCTCATATTGTCTAATATCCATTCCATGTACTTTGTCACATCAGTATACACCCCTGGGAATGCAGAGCTGCATTGCATGGGCCCATAGGAACCAATGCCGAATTGAACCAGACGCATTGAATCATTGTATTCGGATTCCACCATCAGAGGTCCTCCAGAGTCACCATTGCAAGAGTCCTTCATCGTCGTACCAGCACAGAACGATGTTTCCATGATTGATGTTCGTTGATTTGCGTATCTAAAATTATTAAATGAAAATGTGTCATTTCTTCTAAAAAAAAAAGGGTTAAATTCGATGTAGGTAAGTATGTTTTTACCACATAATACAGCTCAAACACTTTGAAAAAAAACACAGGTACTATTCACTAACTTTACTATTATAATATTTTTCCTTTAAAAAAAAAGTGAAGATCCTTAGAGATAGAGGATGGGGCTCATGTAATGTAGGTATATTTTTTTGACGTAGCTCATACAACTTAAACACTCAAAACAACAATAATGATTCTATTTACTAAACCTAACCTATTTTAATCATATAATGTATTTAAAAATTGGCGAAGACCTTGTCTACCTACTGACGGCACAATCGGTAGGGCCTGTCGGTACCAGTTTGTATTTTGACCTAGTGTGGGCCTTTAAAGTATGAGTAAATAGCAGCTGGGTAGCAGAAGTACATCGTATCATTTAATTCTAATCTTTATTATTGCTATATAACTTACGTGTTCTACTTTATAACATATTATTTTATTTTATTTATTGAATTTATCTGCAATTTACTAAATTGATTAAAATGATTTGTTTCGACTAAATGATTTATATACCTAACTAGCGGACCCGACAGACGTTGTCCTGTCTTAACTATGAATATTGAAACTCCCCTTTTTACCCCCTTGGGGAGAGAATTTTCAAAAAATGTAAAATACGTAATTCTTTATTTTTGATCAAGAGCCAAAATATCAAGTTTCATAAACATAACTTGAAAAATAACTTGAAGAACGAAGGACTATCATACAAACATTCAACCCCTATTTAATCCCTTAGGGGGTAGAATTTTTAAAAACTGTGAAACACCTACTTTTTTGTTTTCAATTTAAAGCCTAAGTACCGAATTTTATGGGTATAGCTTGAAAAATAACGGAGTTTCATACAAACTTTAACCCCCCTTTTTACCCCCTTGGGGGGAGAATTTTCGAAATATGTAAAATACGTAATTCTTTATTTTTGATCAAGAGCCAAAATATCAAGTTTCATAAACATAACTTGAAAAATAACTTGAAGAACGAAGGACTATCATACAAACATTCAACCCCTATTTAACCCCTTAGGGGGTAGAATTTTTTAAAAGTGTGAAACACTTACTTTTTTGTTTTCAATTTAAAGCCTAAATACCGAATTTTATGGGTATAGCTTGAAAAATGACGGAGTTTCATACAAACTTTAACCCCCCTTTTTACCCCCTTGGGGGGAGAATTTAAAAAAAATGTAAAATACGTAATTCTTTATTTTTAATCAAGAGCCAAAATATCAAGTTTCATAAACGTAACTTGAAAAATAACTTGAAGAACGAAGGACTATTATACAAATATTCAACCCCTATTTAACCCCTTAGGGGGTAGAATTTTTAAAAACTGTGAAACACGTACTTTTTTGTTTTCAATTTAAAGCCTAAATACCGAATTTCATGAGTATAACTCGAAAAATGACGGAGTTTCATACAAACTTTAACCCCCCTTTTTACCCCCTTGGGGGGCGAATTTCGAAAAATCCTTTCTTAATGCTCGCCTACGTCATAAAAGGAACCTACTGTCAAAATTTCAAGTTTCTAACTTCAGTGGTTTAGGCTGTGCGTTGATCGTCAGTCAGTCAGTCAGTCAGTCAGTCAGTCAGTCAGTCAGGACAAGCCTTTTTATATAATTATAGATTATTGAATTGTTAATGCATGTTCTCGTAATTATTAAGAACAGCATGTATTTAGCTTTTGTATACTTACCTACCTCAATATTTTTACGCCGCTACGGCTAATGTGTTGAACTTTTAATTGGAATTGTCATCTTTTGTTACACACACATTATGCAAATAAAGAATTCTATTCTATTCTATTCTATTCTATCGGTAGGCAGTTGTACATACCAATGGACTTACACATAATATACGGATAACGTTTATGTGCGGATAAAGGTGTAGAAAGAAAGAATGAACACACCTATTGTAGTAATGATTGCAGGCGTCACCCGTTAGGATTGGAATGTAATCCTTTCTCAGTAAACTGGAATAAACCTGATTGTCCGTAAGACCCCATCCCGCGACCGTCCCATTCTTGCCTGCGAGTTCCGAGTTGCGGAGGTTGCTGTACACTGGCAAACAAACCGGTGCAACATTATCTAAAAATAGACATGGGTGATTTTTTAATAACTTTAAAGTATATATTTGAACCACCTACCACGTAGTTATAGCTATGATCTACTAACGGAAGACCGCTTGGACCATTTCGTCTACCTGAGCAGATAATTTGGTGGTACCGTAAAAACTTACTTGTCATAGTAATGGCTTTCTTGACGCGAAGCAGCGCGATGTCGGCCTCCACTGGTTGCCTTCCCGTGAAACGAGGATGAGGTATAATTTCCTCTACCTCTAAATCCTAGAATAGAATGCAGAAGTGATAAAAAGACGTGTGACACTCGGGGACTGCCGCGGTAAAGCTATTGCATAGCATTTTTTATCAACGGCATCTAGCTGTGAGAGGAGTCCAGGAGGTGTTATTTTCGTTACGGAATTTCTGAATTCGGTCTCCACGCTCAAGGCCCGCGATAGAAGCTATGCAATAGCTTAAAAACATTCATTAAAGGAGGATGGGCAGAAATGTGTGGAACCCAACCTGAGAAGCAATAATAAAAATAAGTTATACGTCAGCGTGGTAAATAATGTCTGCTACTGTATTAAAACATCATCTCATAAGCATATGATGGTGTTTCAATACGGTTGCAGGAGTAATCTGACGCAGGGTCAATGTATACTAAATAATAATAACAAGATTATAAAACAGCTGGAATAGATTTACACTAGAATAATATGCTCTATGAATCACTATCTTTTGCCCGTGACTTCGTTCATGTAGAGTTGGAGTTTTAAAACTCATGAGACCCTATCATTTCAAAGATCTAAACTAGCCTGTGTCACTCTCCTGGTCCTCGACTATACCTACTCATCCAAAAATGACATCGATCCGTTACTCCGTTGCACCATTGCTTCGTGATTTATTCTTTCGTTCATTATCACTACTTCAACTGATTAGTTCAACCTTTGTGACCTCAGTAGTACAACCGCGTCTAAATCCTTTTAACATATGAACTTCTGAGACAAAATAGTTGAACTCAGGTTCTACTTGGTAGTGAGTGGAATTTAAGGATTTACTTACTTTAAGATTGTAGCCTTTTTCAACCAACAAAAGAGCAATCTCACTGCCATGTCAGTTTGGGAGCTTAGTTACGAGTTTTAAGACAAAAAAGTTTTTTTTTCACTTTTTAGTTTTCATTGTCGGAATTTATTTGTTAAAAGTTATTATTTTTGTATGCTGATGTAGCCAAGTATTACCTGAGTTCAACTAAATATATTTTTGTGTTTGTTGTATTGTTTGGTTATTGTTTTGTATATGTGTTTGTTATATTATACGAGTAGTTTGTAGTACAAATTATACACACATTTTCGTATTTATCTATATATATAAAATTCAAAGTCCTGACTGACTGACTGACTGTCTGAGATATCAACGCACAGCCTAAACTACTGAAGTGAGAAACTTGAAATTTTTACAGTTGGTCCTTTTTATGACGTAGGCGCACACTAAGGAAGGATTTTTGAAAATTCAACCACTAAGGGGGTAAAATAGGGGTTTGAAAAATCGAACTTAACGTGAGCAAAGCCGCGAGCAAAAGCTAGTCTATATATATAAAATTCAAAGTCCTGACTGACTGATTGACTGACTGAGTTATCAACGCACAGCATAAACTACTGAAGTTAGAAACTTGAAATTTTTACAGTTGGTTCCTTTTATGACGTAGGTGCACACTAAGAAAGGATTATTGGAAATTCCACCCCTAAGGGGTTTAAATAGCGGATGGAAGTTTATGAAACTCTGTCATTTTTCAAGCTGTTTCCGTCAAAGTTGGTATTAGAGCTTTCAGTTAAAAATAAAGAAGTACGTGTGTCACAGTTTTTGAAAATTCCACCCCAATACCTAATTCCACGCGGACGAAGTCGCGGGGGCAAAAGCTAGTAAAGCTATATTAAGGATTTAACAGTTGATGCTGAGTTGCTGCTTTTTAGACTATTCGTAATTATAAGCTTTCTCTATTGCTTTTATAAATTTTATTACCTGAATCTTAGACTCGCACATCATTTCTTCGTAATCTCCTTGGCAATCAACTTCTGTATAATAATCGTAATCTCCGACGCGTACTTCAGCTATGTTCTTAAGTTTATCGCCCTGAATGACGCAGTTGGCAGCCGTTAGGATGTATCGCGAGTTAATAATACTCCCTGCGCAATGGAACCTGAGTCCGTCATCTAAAATATTAAACTATTCATTTAGCTTCGTCTTCGTCATTGTACATAACCAAACAAGTGGCCACTGCCGGCCATAACCTTTGTGACAGCCTAATAGGAAGGATTACGGTATCATATTCAGAGGATCGAGAGTTCGATTCCCGGTACCCACTTCTGACTTCACTTAATTCACTTCTTTTAATGGTGGAGGAAATCATGCTGAGGAAACTTAAAAGGCTAAGAGTTTTCCATGGTGGTTTAAAAGGGGACTGAAGTCTGCCATTCAACACTTGACCAGCATGGTGAACTATGGCCTAATCTCTTGTCATTCAACAGGAGACCCTGGACCTGTAGTAGTGGACCGACTATGGATTGGATGTATGTGATAGAAAACCTTTATATAGGGACATAATATGCGTGTTGCCAATGATGACTTATCACTCATGGATTCGAAATATGGTCGATAACTGCAGGTCGCATAAGAAAGTCACTCAGCTTGCGATGGGGAGAGCTATGCTTAAAGTATCCTTGTGAGATCAAATTAAAAAATATAAGGAGATCCGTAGGAAAATTAAAGTCACCGACGACGTAGCTCAACCAGTTCTGAAAATGAAGTGTATATGGGCGAGGCATATAGTTCGAAGAACTGATGATCGTTGGGGTCCCAAGATGCTGGAGTGGCGACCCCTCACCGGGAAGCGGAGTATTGGCAGAACCCCACTAGGTGGACCGACGCCGTCAAACAAGTCGCAGAGAGCCACCGTGGTGAAAGAGACCTCTGAGACGTGGTGAAGGGGAGGGCCTCTTATAGGTACTTACTTGTGTTGTAAGCAATGAGTGTCATCCAAGGAAACTCATACAGCCTTGCAACCTCGCCGTTGTCTAAGCGTGAATATTCGAGGTCCCCACAGGAAGCTGGCAGCAATCCTATGTTCCGATGATTTTCGATGGGATCTGTTGTGCCCATATCAATTTCTTGTGGACGCGGCGATGTAAAGTCTGAGCAGCACACCTGTGTAAGTATTCATTTCTTGTCAATTTATGTATCAAAGTATCTTAATACATAAATAGAGCTATTCATATTCAACGGAGTATTCTTGAAGAACTAAAGATTTTAGACTTGATTTGTGGTTTAATGACATAATTTTGATAAAACAATACGAGTACCTACCACGGTAATTGTTATAGTTGGAATTGTCGATATTTCGATTTAACATTTACACAAAATTGGATGTAACAACAATTATTTATATTTTATTCATATAAAATGTAACGTAGGTCACTCGGACTACAATAACGAGTTGATTAACACCTCATTCATTAAAATCGGCTCAGTAGTTTAGGCGTTTCAGGTGAAAATTCGTAAGTAGTCACATACCTACATACATAGAATCCTAAAATCATTTGGCTTTGCCGTAGTTAGGAAAAAAAATTTTCATTGCGTACCTTTGGTATGCGCTTATCAGTACCACAAGTGGCATCAATCAACGTCTGACTGATTTCAGGTGTTACAGTATCACTGCGTAGCTTACGAAGGAAGTGGAGGCCTGATTCACATGAAGTGAGTGAAACGCAGTCGGAGCAGCTACGTCCTTCAATAGAAAGTTATTATATTATTATAGAATAGAATAGAATAGAATAGAAATATTTTTTACTAGCTGATGCCCGCGACTTCGTTCGCGTAGATTGAGGGTTTTTATTCCCGCGGGAACTCTTTAATTTAATATTAGTAGGATTCAAATAAACTTTTACAAGTGCTTCTGAATCGTCGATGAATCTACCACTGGTTCGGAATGCCCTTCCTGCCGAGAAGAGCCAGCAATAACTCGGCGGTTGCCCTTTTCAAAAAAAATTTTTTACAATAGGTAACAAAACTATGCTATGTCTACAGTGTTTCCACAATGAAGTTTCAAAAATGCATACCTACAATGACCTACATATAATCCAATACGTTTGACAAAAAGTAGACCTATGGGTCTACGGGTATGCCCATTGGTGGCACCATAGACTAAGTTAGTTGTACCTTACCTCTGAGAGCGAAAATAATTTGACTGCTGGAGAGAACGGACACACAGAATAGAAGCTTGGACACAAACATGATTGAACCCAATCAATAAAATATATTAGTATGTTTGAAATAAATTATTTTGAGTTTTTATTAAAATCCTGTATTAAACTTTACTTAAGTGGTATCACATCGAAGTTATTTTGCTTACTGAAGTTGGCCATTTTACATTCAATTTATATTGATATCAAGACTAGGGTTAGTATAAATTGAGATAATTTGTAGACTTTTTGGGATTAATTAGGGCATTATGGCAGGCACTTAATTTTCCTACAACATTATACATAATTTACATTTGTATCTACCACAATTTGGCGATAATTGTGTTACCTGTGTATTGTGTGTGTGTGGCTTTAGGTTGCAGTACGGAATGATTTACTAATAAAAACTTTCAGCCCCAAACTAACCCACTTGTGGATGTAATTTCAAAATATCTTGGTGGGTATCTCCCTCTCTCGTGTTCCCCATTCCTGAGGGTCGTGACCCCTTCCACCAAGGACTCTTTTGTAGATGATGTCGCGGGCGGGTGCCTGGTGGGTATACCACTTAGGTATATGGGTATACCTGTAACATAGTGGGTACCTTCTACGTTTTTGTCTTGTGGGAGGCTTTGGCCATGGCTAGTTACCACCCCACCGTCCAAGACGTGCCGCCAAGCGATTTAGTGTTCCGGCATATACACTGCCGTACTCCTTCCAAGTTAGTCCGCTACCATCTTAGACTACATCGTCACTTACCATAAGGTCAGAGCGCAGTCAAGGACTATCTTGTCATCGAATAAAAAAAAAGGAACCTACTGTTATTTAAAGTATGTAACTCCAGAGGTTTGTGCTGTGCGTTGACATGCATTTTTGCAACTTCATTGTGGAAACACTGTATACATAGCATATTTTATTTATTTATTTATACAGCTTTATTGCATGAAAAAATGAACAAAATATGTACTTAAATAAACAGTGTAACACAAAAGGTGACCTTATCACTAATAGTGATCTCTTCCAGGCAACCTGTACGAGAGAACTTAATGTAAGTGAGAGACGGGGATCGCAATAAATACATAGGATAATATTATATTATTATATAATTATAAATATACTATAATAAATACAAAATGTACTAAAAACATAATATACATATATAAATATATAATATAAATAAGTATGATCCATAAGCATATTATAGATGGATTACAGTAGCAAGTGAATGTTTAGAGTGAGAGAGGCTTTTAAAAGCTGCCATGGATTTGGCATGCCTTATTTCGGCTGGGAGTTCATTCCACAGCACAGCTGCTTTTATTGTGAACGACTCTGAAAAACAATGCGTGTTATGTCTGAACATTTTCAGTCGGTTATCGAAAGAGGAGCGCAGGGTGAAGTCATAACGAAAGGAGTTAAGGAATTTAAAGCATAGTTTTGTTAGCTATTGTAAACATTTTTTTAAGATAAGTAGCAATAATTTTTTGAGAATCGCACAACAGTACAGTCTTTTTATATTTATTTCATGTAGGACAACTTATGTACTTATGTTATGTGATGACTATATGTACAGATGACTTGAATTTATCCCGGAATAGCAGAGGATTTCCGCAGATTTTTTGAAAGTCTAACTTGAAGCAAAATATCTGTTAGTTCTTGATAGCAAAGTTTCGTGTCTGCCAAACTGAATTCTTTTTGTTTAAAGAAACATAAAGAGATCCGTAAAGTTGCAAAATTTTGGTCAACTATTTTATTTGACGTATAAAAATATTATCATTCTATATAAGTAGAGGTCAATGGAGGCTATCATACTGGGGTTTTTTGAGAAAAAACCTATGAGACTTCATAAGGTTTCGCAATATTTACCTGATGAAACAACAACTTGAGAAATTTTTGCATAAATCCTTAACGAAGTCATTCTAACTGCACAATATAAACAAATAAAATTCATCCTGCCAAACTGTATATGCAGGTCTACCGTACCGTTGACAAGAAAATAATAATTGTATTTTTTACTGTAACCACAACTAAGATGGAAGTTTTCTTCTCTGGCAATGCTTTTCATAGCAATGACATCTTGAAAGTCTAAGGCGTTTTTAATTTCTGATTTTTTCCGCTTGAAAAAAGTCATTAATTAAAGTAATTAATAATACGCACTATGCAAAACTTTTCCTTTTTAACCGACTTCCAAAAAGGAGGTTATCAATTCGGCCGGTATCTTTTTTTTCTATGTATGTCCACCGATTACTCCGGGGTTTCTGGACCGATTCACGTGTTTTTATTTTAATCAACAGAGGAAGCTCGCGAAATGGTCCCATAAAATTTTTTACCTTCAACTCTTCAAGCCTGATGCTGCAGGGGTACTTTCCCTCTAAATTATGGGGTTTTAGGAACTGTCGTTTACGAATTGGTATGCTTGCCTCAAGTATATACTAGATCACAGAGCTCCAGGTCCTACTCCTCAATCCTGATGCTGCAGGGTACTGCCCACCTAAACTATGAGGATTTAGGAACTTTCGCTTAACTTTCGGGCCTAAGCATATACAAGAATAGTCAACAAAAGAAAGCTGTTGATAACAAAAAAATGCCATCAACTTTGTAATGGAGTCGTGTTTTGAATGTTTTGGCATCTAGAGCAAGCAGGCTTTGTAATTCCGATAAGGTACTGACCTGTTAATCTTTCACTTGCCTTTGAGAATATTATGGAGAATTCTCAAGCATGCAGTATTCCTTAAGATGTTTTCCTTCACCATTGAAATAAGTGAAAGTGATATTTAATAGCCTAAACCTACCAATTTTGGCGGGTCGTCCCGATTTTTAAATCAAAATTAAACGACCCGCGAGGGGCAGGCTCAGTCCCACTTTTCGGCGCGTCAAACAATAGTCTGTGGAGTCCACAAACTATTGTTTAAAACGCCATATTTTTCTAATGAATGAAACTATTTTGATTTTGATTTCATTTTTTTTTATTCTGAAGATGAATAAGATTGAACTATTTAATGATAGGGTAAATCTGATTTAAAATATTATATTTTTATTAAAATACATTTTCTATGGCTATTTTTGCGATTTATATAAAATTCAAAGTCCTGACTGACTGACTGACTGACTGAGATATCAACGCACAGCCTAAACTACTGAAGTTAGAAACTTGAAATTTTTACAGTTGGTTCCTTTTATGACGTAGGCGCACACTAAGGAAGGATTTTCGAAAATTCAACCCCTAAGGGGGTAAAATAGGGGTTTGAAAAATCGAACTTAACATGAGCAAAACCGCAAGCAAAAGCTAGTTGTTACGTAAACGTAATTCTAATTCAAATAAGAAGATAAAAATTTGAAAACTTCTGATTATAGTAGGTATGTATACGTTTTTTTACTGTCCCTCTTTCTACGAAAGAATCCCGCTGTTTTCACTCAAAGAGTTAAAATCCCGACTTGGCAAAAAAAAAACTGGCAACGCTGCTTAAAACGCACTTAGTTCCGAACAGTCAGAGAAGCATTCCTGGGATCGAATCCTGGACCCCGCGAAAGGTGGTGGAATGACTAGCTTTTGCCAGTGGCTTCACTCACCTTAAGTTCGTTTTTTTAAACCCCTAAGTGATCCCCTTAGCTTTCAAAAATCCTTTCTAAGCGGATGCCTTCTTCACAATAACCATTATCAGTATGCCAAACAGCGCGATCCGTCCAGTGGTTTGAGCTGTGCGTCTTTAGATAAGTCAGTTAGTCACCTTTTCCTTTTATAAATTTAGAAGATATAATATTGTGGCGAAATTATAATACCACAAGCCTGCTTTTGTCCTCTATAATATCTAAAATTATGATGCGCGGTGGCGCAGACTCAGCTCGATCGACAATTATTTATCTAAGCATAAATTTCCCGCTGCTAAAACTTTAAAGAAAATGAATTTATAGTGCGCTCAAGCTGCTCTATCGCTTTCACCTGACCCGTATTTGGAATAATGTTGTAAGCATAAATTTTCGATAAATTGACTTTGTGACACCAAAAGTATGTTCCTGTGTCTACGAATAAATAAAGTAAGGAAGTCTAATTCACAACAAAATCCACTCAAAAAATGGCCCTACTTCAAACCAAAAGGACGTATGATTCAAAATACGAATCATACGAATCACTTCCGAGGTTACAGATAGACATGCTTGGTGATCGGTCCAAATACATAACGAAAGCAATGATTGGTTCGCGCGCGTGCTGCTATGTTTGCTATGACAGCTGAGTCATTGGACGATGTTATGAAAATTTGACGTGCAAGAAAAATTACCAACTGTTGACGTGCTATTTTTGTTTTTAATCCCCGCCTTTAAGGGCTTAATTTTAATCTCCATCCACATCGGCGCAATTACGTTGGGGGTTTTTTTAACGCAGTTAGACTTCCTTACTTATTATTTATTCGTAGTCCTGTGTATATATAATCATACATTATTTGGAGTTCGGAAGATATTTATATGAGAGCATGATTAGCCGTTCGATTGTGTAAGAAACTCATCTTCATCTGTCAGCTTCAGTGCCGATTTCACTAACGTAGTGACGTTTAATAAGCATAAATATTGTACATTTGAAAGTATATGATAAAAGTACGATGGGGCAGTCATGTTACTTATTAATAAATGAAGATAAAAACAAAGCTGTACGAATACGATTTTTCTACTTAAACGCACGTTTATCTCGTAGAAATGTGTAAGCGACACACTAAGCACATCGCAAAGGACGTTCCTACCGCACACTGAGAATGAAACCTGTGCTACGCGTATAAGTGAAACACCAAACTTAAGAGGAAATGGTCTTTGCTCCGTACAAACGCTCTCGCCTGTTTTCTTTATGGTTTATGACCTTAAAGGTCTGATTTTTACAGATAAATAAATATCAACGTCTTCTATGTCCCTACGTTTTCCTTTTTGTTGAAACATTACCTTTATAAGCACTATAAACCACAGCAGTATAAAGCACAGTATATATTCTTATTATTCAGTTTATGAAATGTCTTTTAATTTGGTCCAATATTGGAGGAGGAAATAGTTGAAAGCCAAACCTCGAATTACCTATGACTTACTCAGGCTATATTTTAGTCGGATCTTCAGTTGTTCTTATCGCACGGATGTGCTTTTTTTTATGAGCAACTGCAGAGCGATAGCGATAGTTCATCTTCATCTTCCTAATTTTCAAAAGTACCTCCTAACGCATTTCCTCTTAAGAACGTCGTAAGCACCCGGCTTGACTCGAACTTTTCGATTTGTTTACTTTTTAAGATAACTAAGGAAAATTAGACTTAAGATACAATCGTCCAACAACGCGTTATGCGAAAGCCGCGATAAAGCGTTGTTTCTAGGTAGGTAAATGTTCTAGTGTTGAAATTGAACACAGGTCAGATTAGCAAAGCTGGAGGTGTTACACACCTTTGCTTGAGAATACTTGTTCTCTCTTTCTTATATTGAATGTTAGGTTTTGCTGGCGACTTCGTCCGCGTGGAGTTAGATTTTAAAAATGTCGCGGGAACCCTGTTTGTTTGTCTTTTACTCAAGTCGCCATACCACGGGAATTTGTATGGGAAAATCAAGGGAAAATGTTTTTCTTTTCTTTTATTTTTTTCGTCAATTTTCCAATGTTTTTAATAGTTATTCTGCTATTCGGAACGGAGATAAATACAACAAATCAAAAACCATGAAAATCTAGAGCTATAAGTGTTCGAACAAACCCGACTTTGTTTTATATGTATACTAGCGGACCCGACAGACGTTGTCCTGTCTTAAGTTTTTTTACATCCTCTTTGACGAAATTGGCAGCACGCATTCTGTCAATGTTATGTCAAACGCCATAAGGTTACATCAAAAAAGTTTGAATTGTAAAAGCGGTTACATTAGAAATAATTTAATATGGTGGTTAATATTTCTTAAATTTTCTAATTTTCCGCGCAATTTTCTTAATTTTTTCTTTCATAAGAACCTTCTCCTAACAATAACAAACACAATAAAAAAAGAATTAGCGAAATCGGTCCAGCCGTTCACGCGTGATGCGCTTACCAACACATTAAGCGATTCATTTTTATATATTAGATTAAGATCACGTCCCACGCCAACGGGATAAAAATTATCCTATGTCCGTCTCCTGGTTCTAAGCTACCTCCCCACTAATTTTCAGCAAAATAGGTTCAGCAGCTCTTGAGTTATAAATAGTGTAACTAACACGACTTTCTTTTATATATATAGACCAGGGTAGATCCCTGTAAAAATAATAAAAAGTGAAAAAAAATAGTAGTAGGATGAAACCCATTAGAAAAGGAGGGGAATATTATAAAAATGAAAGGAAAAATAATTTACGGGCGATCTGAGGTCGGGAAGGGGTGGGGGTGAGTTTTTAAGGGGAAAAAACGGTTTTTCTCGATTTCCGGCAAAACTAAAAGTCCTATCGAAAAAAGTCAAATGGCAAAGTTGTAGGTAATAAAAAGATCTAAAACTTTTGTATTTACACTTTTTTCACATAACCTCAAAATTTATGTGAAAAATTCAAAAAACCAAGTTTTTGGTTTTTTATTTTTATCTTTTACAAAAATTATTTTTTTTTTAACGAAATTTGGTAAAAACTTACCTTTTTATGTCCCAAATACGCTGTAATTTATTTGATTAAAAATATTTATTTTTTCACCTTATTTTGAATTAATATCGAAAAAAACACCCTAATTTTCAATCGAAAAGTCACCCGTCAAAATATCAGCTTTTTTCAAAAAGTTAGTATGTTTTCTGTTCGTTGAAATCTCTACTTTCCGATGGTGAAAAAAAAATATATGTTACTACAGTAAATCTTCTCAGAAAATAATTTCAATCTTTAGGTTATGTTACGTTAACGTAACGTAACGTATGCTTAAGCATACTATTTTTTAAAGAAAATATTAGATTTTAATGTTTGAGTTGATTGATACAGATAAAAATTTTTGTTTTATTTTTTTAAGTAAACTTGTCACAATTATCTTCAAGAAAATCAACTCAAACATTAAAATCTAATATTTTCTTTAAAAAATAGTATGCTTAACGTAACATAACCTAAAGATTGAAATTATTTTCTGAGAAGATTTACTGTAGTAACATATATTTTTTTTTTCACCATCGGAAAGTAGAGATTTCAACGAACAGAAAACATACTAACTTTTTGAAAAAAGCTGATATTTTGACGGGTGACTTTTCGATAGAAAATTAGGGTGTTTTTTTCGATATAAATTCAAAATAAGGTGAAAAAATAAATATTTTTAGTCAAATAAATTACAGCGTATTTGGGACATAAAAAGGTAAGTTTTCACCAAATTTCGTTAAAAAAAAATAATTTTTGTAAAAGATAAAAATAAAAAACCAAAAACTAGGTTTTTTGAATTTTTCACATAAATTTTGAGGTTATGTGAAAAAAGTGTAAATACAAAAGTTTTAGATCTTTTTATTACCTACAACTTTGCCATTTGACTTTTTTCGATAGGACTTTTAGTTTTGCCGGAAATCGAGAAAAACCGTTTTTCCCCCTTAAAAACTCACCCCCACCCCTTCCCGACCTCAGATCGCCCGTAAATTATTTTTCCTTTCATCTTTATAATATTCCCCTCCTTTTCTAATGGGTTTCATCCTACTACTATTTTGTTTCGTTTTAAAAATTATCTACACTGGTCTAATATAGATATCCATTGATAACATTCCATAATCATTGAATGTCACTGTAATTATTGTTTTTCTATATTATTTTTATGATTGGGGATTTATCTTATAAATGTTATTATATTTTTATATACGCAAATGATTATTAAAAATGAGTTCCTCCCATAAGCAAAATACAACTAAGTATAATATTTAATACATTCATAATAAACGCTAATGATAATCCTCTATAGAGTAGTTATTCCGTATTAAAGATACATCGGGCATTGGCAAAGATACTCAATAGTCGGCATTCTTTATCAGATGATGAAATAAGTTGTAGTAAAGTCTACTGTGTTCGCTAATAGGTAAAGCTTATTTTACAATATAGGCAAGTCGAAGATAAGCCTCCACACAAAGTAGAAAAAGGTTTTGGCAACAGGCCAGTTGAGGTACGATACTTCCTATACTAGAAAACCATTTTGTCGTGTTTTTTTTAAAAGAAGCAAGTGTAACATGATAACCATCTCTTTCTAATATGAAGGCACAAATTAATGTTTGACAAAGAGGGAATGAACGTTCCACACACGTGGTTTGAGGTCATCTCTGATAAGCAGGTGATAACATCCGGAGGATTAATTTATTTTCATAGCATTGGTTTCTTTGTTTTAATTTGTTAAATAAACTCGTAACAACTTAAGACTAGTGGAAAAGAAAAGATTTGCTTGGAATTCTTAAGATTTTATTAAAGATTTTAAACTTTCGTGGTATAATGACATTATACATGATAAGTTTTTTTATTAGATGACAAGATAGCCCTTAACTGCGATCTCACCTGATGGTAAGTGACGATGCAATCTAAGATGGTAGCGGGCTAAATAAATAAAATAAATAAATAGTCTTTTAATCAAGAATAAAAAACAGCCACATAAGAAAAAATACAAAGAAAAAAAAAACAAAAAATAACAAATATTAAATACGGTTCACTAATGATTAACAAAAAACGTTAAACAAATGATCATTTCCCAAAAAACGTTTTAAAAGCTAATCAAATCACAAACGTTAAGCATACTATTTTTTAAAGAAAATATTAGATTTTAATGTTTGAGTTGATTTTCTTGAAGATAATTGTGACAAGTTTACTTAAAAAAATAAAACAAAAATTTTTATCTGTATCAATCAACTCAAACATTAAAATCTAATATTTTCTTTAAAAAATAGTATGCTTAAGCATACGTTACGTTACGTTAACGTAACATAACCTAAAGATTGAAATTATTTTCTGAGAAGATTTACTGTAGTAACATATATTTTTTTTTCACCATCGGAAAGTAGAGATTTCAACGAACAGAAAACATACTAACTTTTTGAAAAAAGCTGATATTTTGACGGGTGACTTTTCGATTGAAAATTAGGGTGTTTTTTTCGATATTAATTCAAAATAAGGTGAAAAAATAAATATTTTTAATCAAATAAATTACAGCGTATTTGGGACATAAAAAGGTAAGTTTTTACCAAATTTCGTTAAAAAAAAAATAATTTTTGTAAAAGATAAAAATAAAAAACCAAAAACTTGGTTTTTTGAATTTTTCACATAAATTTTGAGGTTATGTGAAAAAAGTGTAAATACAAAAGTTTTAGATCTTTTTATTACCTATAACTTTGCCATTTGACTTTTTTCGATAGGACTTTTAGTTTTGCCGGAAATCGAGAAAAACCGTTTTTCCCCTTAAAAACTCACCCCCACCCCTTCCCGACCTCAGATCGCCCGTAAATTATTTTTCCTTTCATTTTTATAATATTCCCCTCCTTTTCTAATGGGTTTCATCCTACTACTATTTTTTTTCACTTTTTATTATTTTTACAGGGATCTACCCTGGTCTATATATATAAAAGAAAGTCGTGTTAGTTACACTATTTATAACTCAAGAGCTGCTGAACCTATTTTGCTGAAAATTAGTGGGGAGGTAGCTTAGAACCAAGAGACGGACATAGGATAATTTTTATCCCGTTGGCGTGGGACGTGATCTTAATAATATATAAAAATGAATCGCTTAATGTGTTGGTAAGCGCATCACGCGTGAACGGCTGGACCGATTTCGCTAATTCTTTTTTTATTGTGTTTGTTATTGTTAGGAGAAGGTTCTTATGAAAGAAAAAATTAAGAAAATTGCGCGGAAAATTAGAAAATTTAAGAAATATTAACCACCATATTAAATTATTTCTAATGTAACCGCTTTTACAATTCAAACTTTTTTGATGTAACCTTATGGCGTTTGACATAACATTGACAGAATGCGTGCTGCCAATTTCGTCAAAGAGGATGTAAAAAAACTTAAGACAGGACAACGTCTGTCGGGTCCGCTAGTATACATATAAAACAAAGTCGGGTTTGTTCGAACACTTATAGCTCTAGATTTTCATGGTTTTTGATTTGTTGTATTTATCTCCGTTCCGAATAGCAGAATAACTATTAAAAACATTGGAAAATTGACGAAAAAAATAAAAGAAAAGAAAAACATTTTCCCTTGATTTTCCCATACAAATTCCCGTGGTATGGCGACTTGAGTAAAAGACAAACAAACAGGGTTCCCGCGACATTTTTAAAATCTAACTCCACGCGGACGAAGTCGCCAGCAAAACCTAACATTCAATATAAGAAAGAGAGAACAAGTATTCTCAAGCAAAGGTGTGTAACACCTCCAGCTTTGCTAATCTGACCTGTGTTCAATTTCAACACTAGAACATTTACCTACCTAGAAACAACGCTTTATCGCGGCTTTCGCATAACGCGTTGTTGGACGATTGTATCTTAAGTCTAATTTTCCTTAGTTATCTTAAAAAGTAAACAAATCGAAAAGTTCGAGTCAAGCCGGGTGCTTACGACGTTCTTAAGAGGAAATGCGTTAGGAGGTACTTTTGAAAATTAGGAAGATGAAGATGAACTATCGCTATCGCTCTGCAGTTGCTCATAAAAAAAAGCACATCCGTGCGATAAGAACAACTGAAGATCCGACTAAAATATAGCCTGAGTAAGTCATAGGTAATTCGAGGTTTGGCTTTCAACTATTTCCTCCTCCAATATTGGACCAAATTAAAAGACATTTCATAAACTGAATAATAAGAATATATACTGTGCTTTATACTGCTGTGGTTTATAGTGCTTATAAAGGTAATGTTTCAACAAAAAGGAAAACGTAGGGACATAGAAGACGTTGATATTTATTTATCTGTAAAAATCAGACCTTTAAGGTCATAAACCATAAAGAAAACAGGCGAGAGCGTTTGTACGGAGCAAAGACCATTTCCTCTTAAGTTTGGTGTTTCACTTATACGCGTAGCACAGGTTTCATTCTCAGTGTGCGGTAGGAACGTCCTTTGCGATGTGCTTAGTGTGTCGCTTACACATTTCTACGAGATAAACGTGCGTTTAAGTAGAAAAATCGTATTCGTACAGCTTTGTTTTTATCTTCATTTATTAATAAGTAACATGACTGCCCCATCGTACTTTTATCATATACTTTCAAATGTACAAAAATTATTCAGTAGAAGCTAGCCTAAACAGCTCACACAAGGCAATTTTTTGAAAAGGGTTTCTTTCCTTTTCTTGTTTTATTTTCAACCGGTTTTATTAGTTTGTTGTTATTGTTCTCTTCTCAATTACCTTAATATTATACTTGTTTACATGAAAACAATGAAGCAGGATCTGTCCTGTGTCTAAGGCCATAGAATATATAGATATGTACCTAGGATAGTTGATAAAGAATAATAAACATTTTGTAGGATTATTACTCAATCAACCGGTCAGACCGGACCGGCCCGAGACGTCTAATGCTACTAGGGGGTCACCTGAAAATCAGCGCTGGAGGAGTGTGTCTACACTGCTGCAGCATTATGCTGAGGTGATACCCTTGTCAAGCACATCTTGCGCCACATTTATATGATTTGCGGTCGGTTAAGTTTATTTTCATTTTCCTATTCGTTTCAGACAGGAAGAGCTTGAAATAGATAACCTGTAACAGAGTTGGTCAATACGCAGTGTGCTCTTCTTGGCTGAAACGCATAGAAATAGAAATAAAATAGTAGTATTTCCCGGCGGCTTGAAAATAATTCAATGGATAGAACGTTATGTACCTACAATTTAAGCCGTCGGGATCTATCTTTAGTTTTATATATTATATTGTATTTAATGGTGACCGATTAATTCACAAAAAACAAATAACAAAGTGTCATTCCACAAACAACGTTTGGCAAAATTATGAATCATTTATTGATCATTATAAAACTTCTGGTTCCACAAATAATTCGCTTGACAAAACAAATTACTAGACAAATTGTGATTTCATAAAATAATATTTGACAAACAATTGATTTCTTAATTGTGTTAATTAGTAAAACAACATGTAGCATATTTTTTTTTTGATAAAATGAACTGTTCAAGGCTGTGGCGGGAGCTGCGCTTCGCTGTAAATTAAATGGGCTACGCCAGAACCGAAGTGGCCAACCCCGACTCCACGTAGTCTTGTCTGCCCTACCCCTAGAGTGTTTTTATGAAGCGCGAAGCCAGAAGCTCGCGAAGGAGGTCCTGAATGAAGCGAGCCTATGATACGATCATTTCCCAAAAAACGTTTTAAAAGCTAATCAAATCACAAACGTCGTATTCCACAAACTAATCATTTCACAAAAGATCATTTTACAAATATTCTATTCGCAAATGTTTTATTTTGCAAATGTGCTGGATGTTAAAATATCATTTTAAAATTTATTATTTCACCAAATAATTCTTTTTCCAAATTCGCAATTTTACAAAATAGTAGATGGTAAATTATTTGTTATTTGATAAACAAAACTAATAACAAAGCAATACGGAAAGCGATAGGAAAAAGTTTATTATTATTTATCTGTCGCAGTCGGATTGTATAATCCGCCGTATTACATTACGACTGGCTGTTATCAAAAACAGGGCCGTTTAGAAATGCAATGGGCTACGCCAGAAGACTCGCTCCGTCGCCCCTTCATTCAGCTTCGCCTACTCGACCTTCGTTTCGCTACGGAGGTCGCCGGCTCGCTTCGCTCGCCACCTCCCCCCTTCGCTCCACTCGGCCTCATAGGCTCGCTTCATTCAGGACCTCCTTCGCGAGCTTCTGGCTTCGCGCTTCATAAAAACACTCTAGGGGTAGGGCAGACAAGACTACGTGGAGTCGGGGTTGGCCACTTCGGTTCTGGCGTAGCCCATTTAATTTACAGCGAAGCGCAGCTCCCGCCACAGCCTTGAACAGTTCATTTTATCAAAAAAAAAATATGCTACATGTTGTTTTACTAATTAACACAATTAAGAAATCAATTGTTTGTCAAATATTATTTTATGAAATCACAATTTGTCTAGTAATTTGTTTTGTCAAGCGAATTATTTGTGGAACCAGAAGTTTTATAATGATCAATAAATGATTCATAATTTTGCCAAACGTTGTTTGTGGAATGACACTTTGTTATTTGTTTTTTGTGAATTAATCGGTCACCATTAAATACAATATAATATATAAAACTAAAGATAGATCCCGACGGCTTAAATTGTAGGTACATAACGTTCTATCCATTGAATTATTTTCAAGCCGCCGGGAAATACTACTATTTTATTTCTATTTCTATGCGTTTCAGCCAAGAAGAGCACACTGCGTATTGACCAACTCTGTTACAGGTTATCTATTTCAAGCTCTTCCTGTCTGAAACGAATAGGAAAATGAAAATAAACTTAACCGACCGCAAATCATATAAATGTGGCGCAAGATGTGCTTGACAAGGGTATCACCTCAGCATAATGCTGCAGCAGTGTAGACACACTCCTCCAGCGCTGATTTTCAGGTGACCCCCTAGTAGCATTAGACGTCTCGGGCCGGTCCGGTCTGACCGGTTGATTGAGTAATAATCCTACAAAATGTTTATTATTCTTTATCAACTATCCTAGGTACATATCTATATATTCTATGGCCTTAGACACAGGACAGATCCTGCTTCATTGTTTTCATGTAAACAAGTATAATATTAAGGTAATTGAGAAGAGAACAATAACAACAAACTAATAAAACCGGTTGAAAATAAAACAAGAAAAGGAAAGAAACCCTTTTCAAAAAATTGCCTTGTGTGAGCTGTTTAGGCTAGCTTTCAGGATACTTATTCAGTAGAAGCAATGAGCGAACAAAACTTATATGGTTGCTCAACATTTTAGGTCTCTTTTTGTCTCTCTAACAGTAACTTTTTAAGTTAGAGTTTAAAACTAATTATTGATTTTGTATTCTGCACTGGCAGAGGTATATAATATTCCAAATCCTTGAGAAAGCTAGCCTAAAGCTCCCGCGGAATGCAACAGTCTTATGTCTTGGTGTAGCCATTTGACACGCCCCGCCCCTCGGTGCATGCTTACTTGGTATTTAAGATTTAATCTTCAGTGGACCGGCCAAACTTGGTGAAATGGCCCGAATATTTGACGCAACGCAATATTGATCATATTATTATCATTGCTTCGATTATGGTGGATACAATGTAATACAATGTCATACATATAGGCGAAAATATACAAAAATATCATCAAAATTTGGCCAGTCCTTAAATGTAATACATAATAGTCTCCTAAAGGCAAGCCTAGCCGAGTATGTACTTACAACTAATTATATCAGTTTTAAATTTTATTACTATCTTGCTTGAGTGTGCACCGTGCACTTCTTTCACTTGAGGTCCCAAGGTATTGGAAGTGACGTCGTATCGGAAACGTATTGTCGGCGGTCTAGCCACTGAATGGTTAGATTAATGAATTGCAGGAGAGAAGATCAACACTAGATTAGAAGTTTGAAAGCCTATAAAAAACTTATATCCAGCTGTGGACTATCAGTTGACATGAGATACAATGAAGTACAAAATTGCTCATTCCCTCAAATTGTCTAATATCCACTTCATATATTTGGTCACATCAGTATACACCCCTGGGAATGCAGAGCCGCATTGCATGGGCCCAAAGGAAACTACGCCGAATTGAACCATACGTATTGATTCATTGTATTCGGATTCTACTATCAGAGGTCCTCCAGAGTCACCTCTGCATGAGTCCTTCATCTTCGCACCAGCACAGAACGATGTTTCCGTGATTGATGTTCTTTGATTTGGATATCTAAAATTATTAAATAGAAATATGTCATTTCTTCTTAAAAAAAAAGAAAAGAATTTTTAATTCGGTGTAGGTAAGAATGTTTTTTATGACTATTCACTAACATAACTAAACTTTACCTATTTTAATAAATATTGTAATATTTTTCCTTTAAAAAAATTGGTGAAGATCCTGAGAGATGTAAGATGGGGCTCTAGGACAGTAGAAAATCACTCAAGTTCAATAAGTAAAGTTAATAAATTCAATTATAAAACTCTCTCTAAAAGAAGTTCTCTCAATGATGTCACCCGATAATCTCTCGCTACCGTTCATGTACCGGTCGTATTTATCGTGAGGACGGTATGACGCTCTTTCCACGTAGTCCTGCCTGCTCTATCTCTGGAAGTCGCGAGCGAAGCAAGCCCTCGACCTCCGTACCATAATTTATGAAAATGTAGTATTTGAAACAGCATAAATAGGCAGCGAAGCGAGTCTTCTGGAGTAATGTTCTAATATTCACTCAATCAAAATTAGCAATTTCAAAATACTCTAACAGTAGAGTTTTAATATGAAGTGTTATTTTTTTAACTTGCAATATATGTATGTAACTATGTTTGTTCGGGTGGAATCTTGCAACTCAATTTTGAAGCAGATAGCTTAAACCGATTGAGCGAAATTTTTAAATTCCAAGTTTTTTTATTTTTATTTATTTATTCATAATAAAAGTACAGATATTATTTCTTCATACTATCTCGCCAAACTGGTGGACCAGTTTGTTGGCGAGGTGGCCCCAGATCCTATTTTAACTTAGTGTGGGCCTTGCGCAGTATGTGGATAATATAGCCGCTGGATATAATATGTCGAGTACATCGTTAGGTAGCCGTACCAAAGAACTTAGGTACGTATAATAGATGAACGACACGTGTAGATAAAGGTGTACCAAGAAACAAAGAATTACCTAACAGACAGAACACACCTGTTATAATAATGGCCGCAGGCGTCGCCCGTCAGGATTGGAATCGAAACCTTCATCAGTACACTGGAATAAGTATTATTCTCCGTAAGACCCCATCCCGCGACCGTCCCATTCTTGCCTGCGAGTTCCGAGTTGCGGAGGTTGCTGTACACTGGCAAACAGACCGGTCCAACATTATCTGAAAATATAAATAATTTAATAGTTAGTGATATTAATTTGCACCTACCACGTAGTAGTAGCTATCTCTTTTTCTTTAGCTATCTTAAACGGTAAACAAGTGTTTTTTTTATTCGATGACAAATAGTCGTTGACTGCGATCTCACCTGATGGTAAGTGACGATACGATTAAGAAAACGAGGACATTGGTACTGACTGCATTTAAAACTAGCAGCCTTAGTTCAAATTTAGTCCACCTACTATATAGATAAATAAAAGATAAGGGATAATTTGGTATGGGCCCCGTACTTAAGACTGTAGCAATATGAAATATGTCGGCTTTTGTTGCCCTAACGAAGTACTTTAACTAAACTAATCCTAAGACAGCATGTCTCAATTTACTTGGAGAAATCTTATTATGATAAGTTCGATCTATATTTCCTAACAACTAATTCATTAATTTTTAGTGTAAAGTATTAATCTAGGGTCGAATTTCTTTTTTCTCCACGTGGATTCAGACATGCTGTCTTAAACTACTCTATAAGAGCAACAAATACCGACATAATTCAATAATAATAATCCAATTCATTTTGTGTCTGGGTCCACACTCACCAGCGAATTGAATATTTTCAATCGCTGACACTTACCCATTCTCCTTTGTGGCACTATAAAAAACTTACTTGTCATAGTAATGGCTTTCTTGACGCGAAGCAGCGCGATGTCGGCCTCCACTGGTGGCCTTCCCGTAAAACTTGGATGCGGTATTATTTCCTCTACCAGTATATCCTAGAACAGAACGCAGAAGTGAAATGAAACATCCACTAATTAAAGGAGAATAGGCAGAAATGTATGGAACAGTCTAAGAAGTAATTAAAATAAGTGACTTGTCATCGTGCTGAATCATGTCTGGTACCGTGTTGAAACACCATCATATAAACATGTCACGGTGTTTCAACACCGTAGCAGGAGTAGTCTGATGACTGATGCACGCCGATGTGGTGCCGTTAGGTGGCAGTTACGATGCAAGGGAGAATGTTACTAGGTATGCAAAATAGCTTGAAAATTCAAAGTAGAACTTATATGTATACAAATACCCTTTTTTTTAGTTGTGGTTTTTGTTTTTGTTTAGTTATGACTTATGATTTTACAAAATCTCTAAATGTCGAGTCCCGCTAACAGCCCCGTGAACACGGTATGACGTCATTTGACAATGCTCCGCTCACTCGCATAGAAAACTAGGCAGCGTTCATTTTAAAATTCCACATCTCGGAATCTACTAGACGTATCGAAATAATTCTTTCACGTGTATTTATTATTTTTAACAGAAAATACGACGAGCTAAAAAAATTAGCAGTCAGTGCACACTTAAATAACGAGATTAGGTTTGCGTTTGCATAATACGAGTATTATATGACTCCCTAGCTTTTGCCTATGTTTATCCACGTAGACTTGGTGTTTAAGAACTCACGGGACCCTATCATTTCCAGATCAAAAGTACCCTATGTCTACTCCGTTGGTGCGTTGCTTCATGATTGGAGTAAAAACTAACAAACACATTTTTGTATTTATAAAATTATATTAAGGATTTAAGAGTTGACGTTGACTTTCTGATTTTCAAAACTTTTCATAATTATAAGCTCTCAATTACTTTTACAAATTTTACCTGAATCTTAGACTCGCATTCCATGTTTTCGAAATCTCCTTGGCAATCAACTTTTGTATTATAATCGTGCTCTCCAACGCGTACTCCAGCTATGTTCTTGAGTTTACCATCTGTGATGACGCAGTGGGCAGCCGTTAGGATGTATCGCGAGTTGATAACACTCCCTGCGCAATTGAACGCCAGTCCTTCTCCTAAAATACAAAACTATTCACTTAGCCTAACTAGCTAGCTTTCGCTTACGTCATCGTAGTAGTCATTGCCAAGTACCAAAAAAACGGCCGTTGCCGGACACAATCCAGCAAAGAGTAATGACAGGCTAGGAAGAGTGGAGCAAAACATCGGCATCGTGACGAAACCCTTCTTCAAGTTTTCCATAATGTTCTCCAAGGAGAGCGAAGTCTGCTATTTACTACTTGGTCAGCATGGTGGTTTATGACCTAAGTTCTTCGCATTTGAAAGGAGACCACCTAGTAGTGGACTGACTATGGCTTGAGATGTATATGTGTGTGATTGACAACCTTTATATGGGGACGGCGTGTTGCCAATGATGAGTTATGGATCCGAAACATGGTCGATAACTATATAGGCCTCATAAACTGGCTCAGGGTTACTCAGCGGGTGATGGATAGAGCTATGCTCGGAGTATCCCTGCAAGTTGTTTTGTTTCTTCCGGCTAATTTTGGGAACAGCTAGACCGATTTTGACGGGGATTTAAGTAGTAATAGTAGTAGTACTAAGCTAATTTTTTAACCAAATTTCGCAAAATAGGAGAAGGAGCTGTGTTTTCCTAACTATGTATCTTAGTGATTTCGTAACCCATTTGCGTGAATATTTTTTTTATTGATACAAAAACCATGGGATGGTTCCATAAAAAGTTCGGGTTGTAAGTACTCATTCCTGATGGATTGAGTACTTACAACCCGAACCCTAGAGTTTGATGATGCTGTAGGGATACTGCCCCCTAAACGCCTGCCGTTTAGGGAGGCAGTATTTGGGCACTGTCGATTATGAATAGTTATTGTAGGTACAAAGTAAAGACTACATCGTTGAATTCCAGGACCTAACTCTTCAATCCTCATGCTGCAGGGGTTCTGAACACCTAAACTGTGGGGATTTAGGAACAGTCGATTGTGAACTGAAAAAGTGGACGAAGTTACGGGCGTCCGCGAGTCAGAAAATATGAAGATATCCGTAGGAGAACCATAGACACCGACATAGTGTAGCCAGCGTCCATAGTAGCGTGAAGATGGAAATGGTAATGGTGAAGTGGAAATGAGCGGGCACATAAATCGAAAAGCTGATCGTTGCTCCCAAGGTGCTAGAGTGACAACCCCGCACCGGGAAGCGCAGCGTTGGCAGGCCCTCCACTAGGTAGACCGACAACATCAAACAAGCCACAGGGGGCCGTTAGATGCAGGCGGCGCGGCGTGAAGCTGAAACCTGTGGAAGTCCATGCAAGAGACCTGTGTTTAGCAGTGGACAGTGGATAAAGAAGAAGAAGAAGGTAAGGGGGCAGCCTCTTATACTTACGTGTGTTGTAAGAAATGAGAGTCATCCAAGGGAACTCGTATAATAACGCAACCTCGCCGTTGATTATTCGTGACCCTTCGATGTCTCCACAGGAGGAGGGCAACAATCCTATGTTCCGATGATTTTCGATGGGATCTACCATGGGCTGCACTGTGGGATCTGCCATGGGCTGCACTGTGGGATTTGTTGCACCAAAACGACTTCCGTACACATTGTCAAAGTCTGAGCAGCACACCTGTTCAGGTATTCATGTCTTGTCAATTTAGTTACCATAATTTAAACTTAAAAATTATTTTTACAATCCCGATTTCAAACGCCACTACGTAGTATATCAGTTGTGCCAATAAAAGAAGTGTACCCTCGATTTCTCTAGGATTTCATTATCAGATCCTAATCTAACGACAGTGCAGGGCTCAACTGGGAAGTAAACACTTAAAAAAAAAAACAAATCCGTAACTCGACTACGGAAATGAATGTAACATTCTTTATATTGAATTTCTTCATAATATAAAATGTAGTGTATGTCACTCGGACCACAATAATGAATCGATCGCCACAACCTCATTCATCAAAATCGGGTCAGTAGTTTAGGCTTCGTGAAACATTCGGCAATAGTCAAAACCAAGCATTATACATCTATGAGGTATGCTTATTTGTAAGAAAAAATATGCAGCTATTTCCACAAAAAAATGTAAGGCGAGACCGAAGAAATAAGATGATACAGTTCGAAATACCACCCCAAAAATTAAAGGTCTGTAAAAGAAATATGTATTGCATGGCTATCGAAATTTATAATTATTTGCCAGACCATGTTAAGGTTTTTACCACTAATAAATTCAAAAATTATTTAAGAAATAAATTGTTAAACGAAAGTATTTATGAAGTTAGAGACTATTTTAAAATGAAATTTGATTAATTTGACATTTTACAACTTGACCATATTATATTAAAACTAACCTTAATTATATTGATTTTAACGTTTTGACATTTACTACATATTATTAATTACAAATAACCTTAATTATATTGATTTTAATTGTTTTGACATTTACTAATATTAATTTAATACAATAGAATAAAATAGACCAGAATAGAATAGATAATATTTGCACGCCAATATGGCAAAACATGTTTGGATCAACTAAAATTTGACATTGACATCTACATTGTAACCCATGTTTACAGCGAATAAATGCATTATTATTATTATTATAGACTACTAAAATCATTACCGTTCCTTTTGGATTTGCAGTAGTTGGGTAAAATAAAATTGCATTACGTACCTTTGGTATTCTATCATTGCTCTCATCAAAACCACATATGGCATTTAAAAACGTCTGTCTGCTTTCAGGTGGCAGTGCACCACTGCGTAGCTTACGAGCGAAGTCGAGGCCTGAGCCACACGAAGCGATAGAAACGCAGTCGAAGCAGCGACGTCCTTCAATAGAAAGTTATCATTAGCACATCTTCTTGTAGAAAAGTGTTGTCTGTACAATGGAAATATATAAAAAAAAAAGTAGCAGGGGTTGGTAACCCGAAATTGTAATTAATTTTTTTTTGTCTGTTTCTCTGTTTGTCTGTTTGTCTGTGTGTTTGTGCACGCTAATATCAGAAACGGCTTATTCGATTTAGATACGGTTTTCACTAATATATTGTAGTAAGCTTCACTTAAAATTTAGTGTTTATTTCATGTCAATCGGTTCATAAATAAAAAAGTTATGTCAATTTAAAGAATCACGGCGAACATTTTTAACGTACAGAGTACGTACTACACGCCTCGCGCCTGAGCGTCGACGGTATATGTAATTCAAAATATGCTTTCCGAAAAGTCACTATTCCACGTGAACGAAGTCGCGGGCACAGCTAGTTGTTAAATAAAATAGAATAAAAAATCCGATTGCTTCGAACCAACTGGAAAATGGCCAATGTCACTCGGGATGAAGCAAGGATTTTAATGACACCCCATATATCCAAATCTATTATTTTTTATAATTTCTGAATGGTCAATGGCCAAAGCATCCCACTACACCAGACCAAAGTCTGGTGTAGTGGGATGCTTTGGCCGTCGTTAGTTACCACCCTACCGTCAGAGACGTGCTGCATAGAGATTTAGTTTTCCAGCACGAAAGCGTGTAGAAACAGATTAGGGGTACGGGTTGAATGTACACTGCCATACCCCTTCCAAGTTTGCCCTTACTATCTTAGACTTCATCGTCACTTACCATCGAATGAGATCGCAGTCAGGGACTGCCCAAGTAGCACACGAAGGCTGCTTAGCAGCTGAATAACGAATTCCCGTCACGCTTAAAGCTGTATAAAAAAGCTGCATAAGGGCTGTATACGGCCGTATACAGCTCTTATACCTCTTAAATGGGCACAAATTATACAGCCTTAAGTTGAGTAAAAGATTACAAGTTACTCTTTATTCAGCAAATATGTCACGTGACGTAAAAGTGAAGTAGCAAACTTAATCTAGCAAATTAATATACTTCGTGGATTGAATTGAATACGTGTGGTTATATATTCAAAATTAAGTGCATTGTTTTCATATTTATAAAAGAAAAATGATTGGGAATGTAATTTTACTGACATTATACATATATATTACCTAAGAAAGTTTTAGTGCGCCACGAAAATATTCGGTTTTTAATTAGTTTCGTGATATAAATAAGCCGTGATGAAAACTTGAATAAACAATTTTTAGTGCTTTGAAAAGAATTATAAGATAAAAAGTTATAATTATGATATTGAGAAGTAAAAACTAATGCAATCCATTCCTAATTCATACACAAAACATCATAAAAGTTGAAAAATGAATCAGTATATTTATATAGGTTATGAGGTTATACAATAAAATGGTGGATTCATGTTAAACAGCGACGTGAATAGTTAAAACTCTGATATTCAGCAATAGGCTGTAATGTGGGCCACATATCATCCATTATATAGCTATTAACTTCATAATAGTTCACACGTGCCCCCTTAATAAGTCAGTGTAATAGGAGTTCACAAATACCTTCTTATACAGCATTTGGCGTAATTTTATCCACTAAACAGCCCTTATTCAGCCTAAGCTGTTTAAATATCACTGACAGCTATTATGCAGCTGTAGGATCACCAGTGTACTCTTAAAAGAGTCTTAATACGCATAGAGTTTCAAATAGGTCTAAAAGTGAGTATTTATACAGCTATCTGTGCTACTTGGGTGTCTTTTCATCGAAAAAAAATCTGTTAAGGTATCTGTTTAGAAGTGATGGTGGAATAAAAAAACTGACACAGTTCGTTCATGAACCCTGACAACATTACACTCTTTTTTTGGGCAGTCGTGCAGTAGTACATCAATAGGCGTAAGTGTAGGTACATGAGTAGTAGAATACTTATAATATAAGTATATTGAAGTCAGTTTTACCAACATGGCTCACCAAGTCCAGAAACTGAAGTGAAAATAGGCGGGGCACATAGTCCAAAGAACTGTTAGTTGAGGTCCCGAGGTGTTGGAGAGGCAACCCCTCATCAGAAACATGTTGGTCAGACCCCCTACTTTCAGTAGAAACCTAGTTTTTTTTTTTTTTTAAATATATAGACCAGCGCTTGACTGCGATCTCACCTGATGGTAAGTGAAGATGCAGCCTAAGATGATACGAAATTGATTGATGATACGGAATTGATGATGATGATAAGAAGTTTGGATTTTAACGAAAATTTTAAAACTAAAATTACCCAAATCGGTCTAGCGTTCCGTTCGTTCGGTCGGTCGTTCGGTTCGGTCCGTTCTCATGGTGATGCGCTTATCAACATGGCGATATTTTGTGACGGCTGTTAGATGTATCTCACCTGCGAGAGCGAAAATAATTTGACTGCTGGAGAGCACGGACACACAGAATAGAAGTTTGAACACAAACATGATTGAACCCAAGCAATAAAAAATATGTTTGCAATAAATTATTTGTACCTGATATTTAGATTTTTTGTTTTTATTATTTTGGCATACTATAAAATTAATAATGTGTTATCACCTCGAAGTTATTTGGTTTACTGAAGTTGGCTATTTTATTTATATCAATTTATATAAAATCAGACTGGGGTGAACATATTGAGATAATTTGGAGACTTTTGGAATAAATGGGCATTATGATAATTTTCTTATATATAACATTTACATCTTTTAACACAATTTGGTGGTGATTGTGGAAACTTAAGCTTCGGGTACCTACTGCAGCACGAAATGATTTCTCAATAACAAGCTTTCACCCCCTATCCTTTATTAGTAGGTAAGTACGTCATACAAGGAACCTATTATCAAAATTTCAAGTTTCTCACTCCGGTGGTGTAGGCTGTGCATTCATAGATTAATTAAGGACAAGTTTTTTTATACGTATAAATGACTTGAATTTATCCCAGAGTAGCAGAGGATTTCTGCAGAATTTTTGAAATTCTAACTTCACGCGAAATGTCTGACTAGTTCTTGCTTGCGTAACTATGTTTGCCAAATCGTTTTTTTTTTAAACATAACGTACAGAGATCCGTGAAGTTCCAAAGCTTTGGTTAACCATTTTAATAGATATTTTATAATAATATCATCATAGAGGTCAATGGAGGTTATTATACGCAGAAGTCACATACCTACAGACTTATCATATTTGCATGCAATTGGGGATTTATCATACCTTCTAAATAACCCAGGAGACTTTATAATGTTTCGCAATATTTGTCTATTGAAAAAGAGCTTCAGAAATAAATAAATTTTACGTAAAACCTAAATAAAAATAAGTTATAAATGTGAAAGCGTGTTTGTGTTTTGGTTAGTCCTTTAATCACACAGAAAAATTGCAACGGATATTACAATACCTGGACAGTGTCATAAGCCACTTTTAATCCCGAAAAAACAAAGGCCTTTTGCTGAGGTTTTTAAAAACACAAGTATGAAAACCTTGATGGTAGTTTCATATTTGTATCTCTTGGGGTGGAAATACTTGCGCCGTGGGGCCTGGGGGCTCAAGCTCTTTTTAGAGAATTTTCAAAAAGGGTCATGGAGTCTACCGGGAATCAGAGAACTGGCAGCTACCTCGTCCAAAGAATTAGTTTGGCCATCCCAAGCAGTAATGCTGCTGGCATTTTGGGCACTATGCCACGCTGTGGGGACAACGATGAGGTATTAGATTTATTTTAATTTTAATTTTAGAAGTAGGATTTAATAGTGTTATTTAAGTGTACAAATCCGCATTGGGTCAGCGTGGTGGACTATAATTTGTAACTCTTCTTTGAGAGGAGACCTGCGCTCACTAGTGAGACTTTAACGGGTTGCTCATGATGTTATAACTATTAATTATTGTGAAATAGATGTTTTTATTAAAAATATGTTACGTACAATAAAACTACAGAAACTATGCCCGCGTTGAATAGGGCTTAGAATACTGGCTGCATTTCCGCGCTAGACAGCCAGGCTGATCCATGGCGCAAAAATGTGTCAGCCCTTTTGTCACCAGACGATGTCTTTATTGATTAACTTTATTTGATTTAGTTTTTAAAATCCCGCGGGAACTCTTTGATTTTCCGGGATAAAAAATAGCCTATGTTATTCTCCAAATCCGCAAGTGTCGTCAATAAAAATTACGTCAATCCGAAGCTCTGTTGCAGCGTGATACAACGACAAACCGACAAACCGTTAAACAAACAAATACACTTTCGCATTTATAATATTATTAGCAACGAAGTAAGGATAGCAAGGTATTAAGGATTATTAAGGATAGTAAGGATGTTAATTTTCAGGATTCTCCATCGAATAGCGATAAAGTCTTCGAGTAACCTATGAGATTACGTTACATTAAATTAATACGTACTAACGTATCTTTCTCGCGCAGCTACATAGCTTAGTATTGGTGGAAACGGTCACATATTTTCGTAGCGTAGATTTCACATCTTCGCAGCATAGCTGCAGAGCACATCTCTGGTTATATTTTATTTTTTTATATATGAACACGCATAATTTTTCGCCGAGTCGTCCGATTTTGATGATTCTTTTTTAAATGCATAGGGTCTACCTGGAAGTTGGTGCCATTTAAATTTGAAAAAGCCATTTTACCTCTAAGGTTAGTCGCACACGGTTTTCCCGTTTTACCTCAAAGTCTAAGTCTAGGTCTAGGACTTAGATTTAGACTATATAAGTCTATATTAGTCAAGAGTCTTGTAACACAATACTTTAAGTCAACAACAGAAAGCTGTTGATACCATATTTAAAATGGCATCATCTTTGTAATGGAGTCGTGTTTTGAATGTTTTATTGGCATCTAGAGCAAGCAGGCTTTGTAATTTTGATAAGGTACCTGTTAATCTAAGGAGATTGATAAAGGAAAATCAAACTTATGTCGTGCAATAAAGACTTGTTTTAGCATACGCACTTTTGGGCGAGGACGGCAGCTCTTGTGCATTGAAATCTAAGCAGAAACCTGAACTTTATTTTCTTGGCTTTATTAATACATACTCGTCTTATGCTCCCTCGACTGAATTCGGTTTCAGCTTCAATCAGAGAAACACCGTCTTTACAGAGATTAGATATTATAGTGCACAAATGTTTGAGCAAACATAGGTGCACTCTCATAGTCCGATGGAACAAAAATTCGACTTACCGAGGAGAGATCAAGCGCAGAAAGACGGCTTTGGATACGTGCTCTCCGAAACACGGGGATAACACAGCGCACACTTCGTAACTTCGGACAAGCACTGATAATTTCTTCATAGAAAAACCTAATGCATTTTTTGGCCTGACCTGGGAACCAAACTAGGGACTTCGTCATCCGCAGTCGAACATGCTAACAACTAGACCAACGAGGAGAACTTTAAGAAATTCAGTAAATAAAATTGGTTCATTTTTATTGAACCCTGAAATAAATTTAAAATTAGTCTAGCTAGGTCTTCTATAGAATTAGAAGGGTTTCGGCCATTTCGACCACGCTAGCCAGTTCTTATTAGACTTCACACGCCTTTGAGATTATTGTGGAGAATTCTCAAGCATGCAGTATTCCTTAAAATGTTTTCCTTCACCATTAAAATAACTAATATTTAATTGCCTTAAAACGCACTTACTTCCGAATAGTCAGAGAAACGTTCCTGGGATCGAGTCCTGGAGCCCGCGAAAGGCGGGCCCAATGTTTTAGCACTAGGCCATCATCGCTCATATAGTATGACTAGCTTTTGCCTGCGGCTTCACTCATGTTAAGTTCGATTTTTTAATTGATCCCCTTAGCGTTCAAAAATCCTTTCTTAGCGGATGTCACAATATCAGTATGCCAAACAGCGCGATCCGTCCAGTGGTTTGAGCTGTGCGTTGATAGATCAGTCAGTCAGTCAGTCAACTTTTCTTTTTATAAATTTAGAAGATATTATATTATGGTGAAATTATAATACCACAAGCCTGCTTTTGTCCTCTATAATATCTAAAATTATGATGCGCGGTGGCGCAGACTCGGCTCGATCGACAATTTATCTAAGCATAAATTTCCCGCTGGTAAAACTTTAAAGAAAATGAATTTATAGTGCGCTCAAGCTGCTCTATCGTATTCACCTGACCCGTATCTGGAATAATGTTGTAAGCATAAATCGATAAATTGACTTGGTGACACCAACAGTATGTTCCTGTGTACATATTATATCTATATATTGTGACGTGGGGGTTATGGTGAAGAACAAAATCCCACCAGTCAACATAAGAATTTATTTAGCAGTAAGTATAGAGGGTCGTGAGCCGAGAGGCCCGTCATTAATTCGCTTCACTGACCGTAGGGGCGAGTACTCCCCTGGATTTGCCACAGTGTCAATCCAGCTGGTAGCGGCGCGATGGTAGGCCAGGAGCTCGATGAGTGTGCTGCAGGCTGCTCGGTGATCACGGCGTCGACGACGTGCCAGGAGAGGGCACGGCGCCCGGAGAACACGGTGGCACGCAGAAGTGGCGTGACCCGTTACGCACGTGATGCACCCAAGGCCCGAAACAAGGGACCCAGGACCAAGGTCGAGTTCAGGACCCAATCAAAAAAACGCACATTCCAGCTTGTGAGCGAAGCGTTTCCCTTCTATCCATCTGGTTGTGACACAGCAGCAAGCAACGAAGGAGTACTGCACAAGATGGCGGTGCGTAGGTATGTCACAATCAGACGGAATTTACAAAGAAGGAAAGAGTGAAGTTATTACATTTTTAATATACTTAACAACAAAGAAAAAATGATATTAAGGTGCAGAAGGCAATGACAAATACTATTTTTATTAAAACAAAAGTTAAGCAAACACTAGTGCAATGCAATGAATGTAATTAGGTACCTACTATGTAATAAACAAAATTAAGTTTAATTTAAAGCGATAGGATAGTACACAAAAGATCTACTACGAAAATTGTTCAGAGCTTACCCGTTTTACCGGGTTTTTTTCGAGTTGAATTATCCCAAATGAGGAATTGAAGTTACTCCAACAGCCACGAATTAATGTTGAGAAAGACGTGAAGCGTGTGTCTACTCTTAAGTCGATTCACTGACTCAGGGGGGTGACACTTCCATAGAATAGAATGATTTACAAAGATATAGCTGCCATCTGTATTTTGGAGTTAATAAACTTTTCGGCAAACAGTATGCAAGAGCCTCAATAGATGGCACTATACTTCAGATTCAAATTCGTATTCCCATACCAATAATTACCTACCATTTAGGAACAAATTCATAGTCATAAAGTTTAAAAAAAAATATTTATTTTGCGTAAAACTATTTTTTTTTCAGTAACATATTAGATATTAAAAAAAAAAAAAACATTTTTTTATTGAGTCTAAAGTTAAAATAATAATGACCAAATCTACAAGTCTTGCATATTTTGTCCTCTAATTTGTAAGTAGTATTTATGAATTCAAAAATGGCAACCCAAACTGGACTTGGCAAATTAGGTAGTTTTTAAATTTAAACTTTTTTAAACGAGTCCTCCGTTTGAAAGTTTTGTTTGGTTTTCTTTTGCCGTGGTATTTTATTATCCACTTAATTTTCGTTTGTAATTTCTCCTCCGTATGGCCGAAAGTTATTGTGATTAGTGTTTAATTTTCCTTCTACGTCGAGTTCTTTTTGCCTCCTCCGTAGTTAATGAAACTTGAAAATTTTGTGCTTCGTTTTGAGATAGGACTCTAAAATTGCGAAAAAGACGCTTGTTTTATTGTGATTTGCAAGTTAGCGAAGAGACGCTGTTTGGTGTTAGATACAAGTGTGCCTGCTATTGCAAGAATGCCGACCCCTGCGTATTTGTGTGCAAATCTACAGCCGGTAAGCTTTCATAGTAAATTAAATAACTGAATAAGGTACTGAATTAATAAAAAATACTATTTGATTATTCTAACATCTTTTCTTAAACCATTAGCTTACTCAAAACATAAGTAAAGTTTTGTAAACTTAAGTACCTCAAAGCTTATTTTCATTCGCTGCCTCAAAGTAACTTAAGTAGTATCAAAGTTTATTTTAGTCCGAGAGAAGTACAAATGGATAAGCATTTGACACCATTAACCAGTGGCTAGACACAGGGAATTGGGATGGGACTGGGTTTTTCTTGCCGGTTTGGTATTTTTCCTAATATAGGAACGATCAGCTGCCTGGTGACTCCTTAAATACAAGATAACCGATAAATGTCATATATGCTTAAAATTCAGTAGCACACAATTTTTTTTTCCAGGTGTTGCAATGCACAGACTCCCCAGTCAAAAAAAGTTTCCCGAACGCTTTAAGACCTGGGTTACAATTTGCAGAGGAAATCTGGAAACATCTGCTGACTTTCAAGTTTATAACAAGAAGAGTTTGTGATAGGCATTTTGTGGACAATCGCAATTGTAATAAAAGGCTCAATCTATTAGCGGTTCCTTCACTTTATTTGGCAGGTATGAATTATTAACTGTTTTAATTCTCTTATCTATATATTTTACCTGACACACCCTGCAAACCTCACAAACCTTGGAAACCATTATATATTAAAACTCTCAGGGGTGCAGGTTTCCCTTCACCATTGAGCATATGATATTAATTGCTTAAAGGCTCATAGCTCTGAAAAATGAAAAATCAGAGGTGGCTGCCCATGTTTGATCCTATATCCCTTTTTTTTTATTCAATTACAAAATAGTGATTGACTGCAATCTCACCTGATGGTAAGCGACGATGCAGTCTAAGATCGTAGCAAGCTAACTTGGAACGGGTATGGCAGTGTATATTCAACCTATACCCCTAATTGGTTTCTACATGCTATTGTGCTGTAACACTAAATCGCTTGGCGGCACGTCTTTGAGAATAGGGTGGTAACTAGCCATAGCCAAGTAGAAGCATTCCTGTGAATAGAGGACTGCCATTCTAAACACTAGTTAGTCTATCACTGTCATGCTTTCTATGCATTGTAATATGTTTGTATTCTCCTCCTATTCTACTCAAAGACCACCATTAATACACCATATAATATAACTATTATACATTTTCAGGTGTATCACAGGGTACAGACAGAGGCAGCTTCAGTCAAACTTCTTTTCTAAGAAAAACGCTGCTATTTATTACAATAAACATAAACATTATAAAAATAAAAATAATTTGAAAATAAAATTTCTTTTCTTTTAGCTATAAATTCCTACCCATCCAGTTTGTTCTAGTATGCTATATGTGGTGAGCACATAGGTTTTTAGACATACATAATTATTTATTTATTATCAATAAATAGGAAAAAAGTTCTGTTGCCACAATATAAACTAGTTAATAGCAGACTGGAACATTATTGTAGTATAAATTTTGTTTATATCTCATGTATCTGAAAGCTTTATTCTGCCATACTTGCCACTTTGTTTTCTGGTTTTCAGGAAATCAATATTTTGACGTCAACAGTGCGGGTTCTCTTTGTTGAGGAATATTATGGATATCCTGACTTTCTGTGAATATTATACTTATTGTATGAGAATAAGTATACAATAAACGTAGAAAGTCGGAATTACAATGATATCCAATTAATATTCATAAACAAAGAATTCGTAGTTTGGCGCCAAAATATTGAATTCCAGTGAATAGTATGGTAGAATACTATAGATATGTAGGTACGTATTGATTATACGTAGGTATATATATATAATACATCGATTAGTGTCGGCACCAAAAACCAGATGGCGCTTCAAATTGAATTGGCATAAAACGCCGCGAGAAGGCCCTCTTTTTCCCTATGTTATTATACTCTTTGCACTGACTGCCGGCCGCGGCGCGGCGCGCGCGCAGGCGATGCGCCACCCGAGAATTCCCGAAGACCGCCGAATCGAAGGGACCGTCAGCGGCGAAATGCCGTTGGTTTCGAGCGTAGATTTATGATTTGTTTTTTATAATTTTAGCTAAAACCATGTAAATTGCTACACAATGTTACAATATTATTTGGAATTTGGAAGATATTTATATGAGAGTCAAATATGGAGCTTCAATTTATCCTAAGTAATTTGCTTTTTAAAAATAATTCTACTGTTCAAGAACATACTTTTGGTGTCACAAAGTCAATTTATATTTTAAGAATGTTGTATGTTCTTATAAACAAACTTCAGGATTATCTACAGGACTTGGCACCCATTTAGGTAGATCGCAATTCTTTTGTGGTCGAAGTCGACAACCACCCATATTCTTCATATTGAACTTGGCTCTCATTTTCACATTTATGTTTTTGATGGGATTTAATGTACAGAATTCGTCCCGTTACAATTTTATTATAAGTATAAATATATCCATTGATAAAATTCTATAATCATTGAATGTAACTGTAATTATGGTATTAATCTCCGACCATTTAGCCGGGACGTGGTAAGCGCACGCATTCCTCTCTGCCGAAGTACATGTACAAACGTTCGTGTTAGTTTGTTAGTGTGACACAGTGACAGCTTTTGAGTTAGTGTGCTTTCATAGAGACATTAAGTATTTACAAGAGTGTGCGGAAGTGAGTAAATGTGTGCTGTACCTGATTACCCCACCTCGAGCTGAAAGTGGCAGAATATGTTCAGTAATAAATCTGCGTAAAGGCACGTCCCGGCTGAATTGTCGAAGGTTTTTAACCGACTTCCAAAAAGGAGGAGGTTATCAATTCGGCCGGTATCTTTTTTTTTTTTTCTATGTATGTCCACCGATTAATCCGAGGTTTCTGAACCGATTCGTACGATTTTTTTTAATCGACAGAGGAAGCTCGCGAAATGGCCCCATAAAATTTTTTACCTTCAACTCTTCAAGCCTGATGCTGCAGAGGTACTTTCCCCCTAAATTATAGGGCTTTAGGAACTGTCATTTACGAATTGGTATGCTTGCCTATACTAGATCATAGAGCTCCAGGTCCTACTCGTCAATCCTGATGCTGTAGGGTACTGCCCACCTAAATTGTAGGGATTTAGGAACTGTTGATCATGAATTGTTATTGTATGTAATAAGCATAGACTACATCATGGAGTTCTAGGTTCTAGCTCCTCAATCCTGATGCTGCAGGGTACTGTCCACCTAAACTGTGAGGATTTAGGAACTTTCGCTTGCGAATTGATATTGTTAGTATTGAACATAGTCTACATCCTGGAGCTCAAGGTCCTAGCTCTTCAATACTGATGCTGCAGGGGTACTGCCCACCTAAACTGTGAGGATTTAGGAACTTTCGCTTGCGAATTGATATTGTTGGTACCAACCATATAATAATAATGATAATAATAATGAAGCTTTATTTAATTCCATACAATAAGATCTTATAAACTATTATTAACAAAAAATAAAATACTTAAAATAAATTATAATACAAATAAATACATGCAATACTATAATGTTAAGATAATGTTTGTATGGACCCCCTTTGGGTAAAAGCCTCCTCCAAGGAATTCCACTTAATTCTGTCTTTAGCTGTGGTTAGCCAATAGCCATCCACGACCTGCTACCGCCGTTATTTCATCTGCCCATCTGGCACACGGCCTGCCCCTTGCTCTATTTCCCCTTGGTCCCGGCCATTTCACTGACCTTATTGTCCATCTATCGTCAAGGTATCTAGTTCAGTGTTCGATCTCTGTCGAAACCAAACGCGTACCGTGCTAAAGCATAAAATCGCTGAGTCGGGCCGCGTGACCGAGGCGGTCGTCCCGCGTGCGTCATAATGACCCAGTTACCGCGATTCGGATTGTAATTGTCAAACTCATCATTTTAAAATAAAAATATTGAATAGCAGCAATACTATTAATATTCTCCAGCTATGGCTGAGCAACAAAATATTAAACTCAAAACAGAAAATGAGCGATTTCTTTATGATAAATTTTGCCAAGCGCAGTTGGAAAATGAGAAGCTCTTCAAAACTCTTGCCAAAAAGGAGGCAGAAAATGAAAAGCTTCAGCTTACCATAAAAGCTATGAACGACAAAATATTGGAGTTAGAAAATCAGGTAAAATATTTATCTAATGAGAAACCAATGGATACATCTACTGGAAAGAAAGAGAGTTCTGGTCCATCTGTCGATTATCACACAGACGAGGAAGAATTAGCAAGAGAAACAGAATGGATACGAGCAAAAAGTAGGAAGAAGAGAAAAATGAGCACCTCGCCCATTCAGAGCAGAGAATCTGAAACGTCGCATAATGAAGCGAGAAATTATTCTAAGACTAAAAAGGTATTTTCACCACCCCCTATAATAGTTGGCGGAGTAACAGATTATCAGACATTTTATGATATGCTGTCTCAAAACCAAACAGAAGATTCCTTCAGGATTAAAATGATGAATGGGGAAAATGTTAAAATTAACGCAAAGTGTGAAGAATCATACAGAGCAATAATAAAGCTATTAACAGCAAATAACTTACTCTGGCACTCTTACGAAAATAAACAAGATCGGCCTATTAGAGTCATGGCCAAAAAGTTACATTATACGTACAAGCCTGAGAGAATCGTGGAAGACCTAAAAAACAAGGGTCTAAAAATACTAGATGCGGCAAATAAACTACGGTGGAAGAGTAAAGAACCACTAAATATGTTTATGCTCACCTTCGAAAATGGTGAGGACATAAATAAAATATATGATATAAGTTCTGTATTGGGATGTAAGGTGGAAATTCATCCACTTAAGACACCGAAGCTTATCCCCCAATGCAAGAGATGCCAAACATATGGGCATACTCAAAAATACTGTTCAAGAGAACCCAGGTGCGTTAAGTGTACTGGCAAACATCTAACCAGAGACTGTACTAAACCAGCTGATCAGAAACCGAAATGTGTGCATTGTGGTGAGCCCCATCCAGCGAACTACAGAGGATGCATTGTAGCTAAAGAAATACAAAACATCAAGAACAAAACGCAAAAAAAAATATCAACAGCTCAAGATCCACCTATTAAAAAGCATGAGCAACAGGCAGAAAAAAAAGAAAAAAAAGGAGCTGCTCTTAAGAATGCTACTTATGCACAAATAGCATCCCAAAGAATGTCAGCTAAAAACAACGATCAAGATGGCATCCTTGAATCAAAATTGGATAGAATTCTACAACTCATGTCTTCGTTTGATGAAAGACTGCATAAACTAGAAAATGGCAATAGTAAAGCCATTCCTAAAAAGAAACAATGACTAATCAACTTAAGATCATGGCGTGGAATGCAAACGGACTGCTTAAACATCAGCAAGAGCTTCAAGTAGTCCTAGATATAGAAAATATTGACGTGTGTTTGATATCTGAGACTCACTTTACAAATGAATCACACATTAAATTTAAAGGATACAAGGTATATCAAGCACTACATCCTAACAATTCTGCAAGAGGTGGCAGCGCTATTTTAATAAAAGAGCATGTTAGCCACTTCGAAGAAAGTAGGTATGAGACACAGGAAATTCAAGCAGTAGCTGTCAACATTACAACTCATAGGTATTCTGTATCAGTAGTTGCATTATACTGTCCACCTAGACATAACTTGAAGAAATACCAATATCTTAGCTTTTTAAGACAATATATGGAAATAGGTTTATTATTGGAGGTGATTTTAACGCCAAAAATACCTTCTGGGGCTCAAGGCTAACAAATACAAAAGGAAAGGAGCTCTTGGGTGCTATTCAAGAAATGAATTGTGACGTGGTAAGTACTGGTTTGCCGACCTACTGGCCCACTGATCCATCAAAAATCCCAGACTTGATTGATTTCTTTATATGTAAAAATATCTCGCTGAAATATTTAAGTATAGACCAAAAATATGACATGAGCTCTGATCATTCACCTATACTGTTAACATTAAATGAAAAAATTAAATTCAAAGAAAATAATTTGTCTCTAGTGAACAAAAATACAGACTGGAATAGTTTTAAACTAGATTTAGAAGACGTCATAAACTTAAAAGTTCCACTAAAAACACCAGAACAGTTAAATAAGGAACTAGAGAAATTTATAGTAAATATACAACAATCTGCTTGGAAAAATACTCCTACCTTCAGAAAACAGTGCCAGGGAACTATTTACCCAAAACATATAATTTCCCTTATTGATAAAAAAAGAAAACAGAGGAAAAAATGGCATCAAACTAGATCCCCATTGGACAAAAGGTTACTGAATAATTTAACTAAACAAATCAAGAGAGCAATCAGGTCCCACAATGATAACTTGGTGAATGATTATCTCCAAAAATTAACGGGTGATCGAAAATCCAATTGTTCTCTTTGGAAAGCCACCAGAAACTTAAAAAGACCCATAACGCAAATTCCACCAATAAAGGAAGATAACGGAAAGTGGGCAATAAACAATATTCAGAAAGCAAAAAGATTTGCTCAGCATTTAGAAAATATATTTCAGCCTAACGAAGGGCATACAGACACTATACATACAACTGAAGATTTAGAAAAGGATTTTGAAATAAAGCTTACTACTCCAAAAGAAGTGCTGCGAACAATAAAGCTAGAACTAAGTAAAAAGAAATCACCAGGATTTGATCTCATTACAGCAGAAATTTTAATGAACTTACCACGCAAAGCGCTAGTAAAACTTACCACACTTATTAATGCCGCATTTAGGTTAAAATATGTACCCGACTTGTGGAAAGTGGCAGAAGTCATCATGATAGCAAAACCTGGGAAGCCACCCAATGAAACAACGTCATACAGGCCTATTTCCTTATTACCCATAATGTCCAAATTATTTGAAAAGCTTCTACTTAAGAGGCTAAAACCCATTATAGAAGATAAAAAGCTAATTCCAGATCATCAGTTTGGTTTTAGAGAAAAACACTCGACCATTGATCAAGTCCACAGAATTGTCAATGTGATTGAGAAAACGCTTGAGGAGAAAAAAGTTTGTTCCACTGTTTTTCTAGATGTGGCGCAAGCTTTTGATAAAGTTTGGCATATTGGTCTAATTCACAAACTTAGGCTGATATTGCCTAAAGCACTAGTAGATATTCTTGAATCGTATATAACAGACAGAATGTTCAGAGTCAGACAAGAAGAAGCTTATTCTGATCTGAAAGAAATCAAAGCTGGTGTACCTCAAGGAAGTGTTCTAGGTCCGGTCTTATACCTACTATACACATCCGATATACCAGAGCTAGACAACAGTACTATTTCCACCTTTGCTGATGACACTGCTATTATGGCTGTGGGTGATTCTCATAAGATAGCAGTAGAGAGACTGCAAAATGGAATAAATAAAGTTTACAGTTGGACTAAAAAGTGGAAAATAAAACTCAATGAAACAAAATCAACGCATGTAGATTTCACCAACAAAAAATTACAGTACTGTCCTGTTTTATTGAATAATCAAAAAATACCATATGCTGACACTGCAAAGTATCTAGGAATGACGCTGGATGCAAAATTACGCTGGAAGGCGCACGTTAAAAAGAAAAGAGATGAGCTAGAACTTCGCTATAGAAATCTGCATTGGTTGCTAGGAAGAAATTCCTTGCTATCAATACAAAATAAAGTTCTGCTTTATAAGCAAGTTTTAATGCCTATTTGGGCTTATGGATGCCAGCTCTGGGGCTGCACCAAAAAGAGCAACACAAAAATTATCCAAAGGTTCCAAAATAAAGTATTAAGGAACATTATTAACGCACCCTGGTACATAAGAAATGAATGTATTCACCGGGACCTCAAAGTTGAATACGTGGACAGAGTAATTGCCAAATTTGCTGAAGCCCACGAACATCGGCTTCATCATCACGTTAACGTTGAGGCAATCCAGCTGCTCGACGTAACGCAGTTAGTGAGGAGACTCAAAAGGACAAAACCGCATGAACTAGTTTTGAATTAGTGACTAGTGCATAGTGATTAGTGAATAGTGATAGTGTAGTGTAAAAGCTGCCTCAAAGAACACAAGAACAAAGTGTCTTAAACTGATAAAGAAAGACTAAGATACGTCAGTGGACTACTTCTTAGTATATAAGATATTTTATAAGTTTAGGTTAAAATAAAATTACTCATTAGCCAGTTTAATAGGCTAGATTGTAATTTTAGTGAGTATATATTAGTTAATAGTGTGTACTCATATTATTGGAAAAAAAAAAAAAAAAAGGTATCTAGCTACGTGACCTGACCACTTCCATTTCCTTTGTAGCGAGAAAGTTAAAGCATCCGTCACTTTTGTTTTCTTGCGTATGTCCACATTCCTCACCTTGTCTTTTAATTTTATGCCTAGGTAACTTCTTTCCATACTTCTCTGGGTAGTTTGGATTTTGTTTCTAGTTTTGAGGTCGAATGTCCAAGTTTGGCAACCGTAGGTGAGACATGGTAGTATTTCTGAGTCCATAACTATTTTCTTAGCCGGCAGCGGGAGTTGTGATTTAAATATTTCTTTATGAGCCCAGTATTTGTTCCAGGTGATTGTTATTCTGCGATCTACTTCTTCTATATTTCTATCTTTATTAAAAGAGATCTGTTTGCCCAGATATATATACTTTTCTACAAACTCGAGAGGGATGTTATTTACTAAAATAGGCGATTTATGGTAATTAGTCATTACTTTCGTTTTATCGAAGTTCATTTCCAATCCAACCTTGATACTAGCCTGGTGTAGGTTATTTATCATGCTATTTAACTGATGTGCAGTTTCCGAGAACAGGATTAGGTCGTCGGCGAACCTGAGGTGATTTAGAAAATTCCCATTTATATTTATACCATGCTTCGACCATGGCAAAGTTTTCATTATATGTTGTAAGACGGCTATAAACAGTTTTGGAGAGATCGGTTCTCCTTGTCTCACGCCTCTATTTATGTTAATTTTTGTGCCTTTTCTATCTAACTTGACTCTACTCACACTGTTGCCATAGATGTTTCTCAAGATATTTATGTATTTTTCATTTATATTTTGCGTTTTTAATGCTTCCCAGATGCTGTCATGTGATATTGAATCAAAGGCTTTTTTATAATCAATGAAAGCTAGGTATAATGGTCTGCGGAATTCTAAATATTTTTCTATTATCTGGTCAACTACTTGGATATGATCCACTGTGCTGAAGCCGCTTCTGAATCCAGCTTGCTCTACCGGTTGATATGCATCAATTTCCGACGATATTCTTTCAAGCAGACAGGAAGCAAATAATTTGTAGAGACTAGGCATGAGGCTTATTGGGCGGTAGTTCCCTATGTCCGTTGGGTTGCCTTTTTTATAGAGCAAGATAATTTCAGATTCCATCCATTGGTGTGGCACAGCCTCCTCATGTAATATTTTGTTCCATAGAAGTGTGATAGGTGTCAGTAGTAGAGTCCTCGCAAAGGAGATCCTCCACGATTCATACATTTTTGGGCTAAATCTGAAAGTGCCGGCCAAAAAAAAATTTTGCTGTATTTCGTTAGAACTTGTCCACCTAAACATTTTTTATTATGACACCGAAGCTGTAGAACCATTAACCTTGGTTTTATTTAAGTTTAAAAATCTGTATTTTCTCAAGTATATGAAGTGTTTCTAAGCCAATTTTTTTTACAGTTTTTGGAGTTTTATTAAGTGCTACCTATCCGATCCTAACCACACACCCAAAAAATACCACACAAGCAATATCTATTGCATAATAATTGTGAAATAGACTGCATCTTGGCTGGAACTACCATGGAACCCCAGCCGTCTCAGATGGTGATCGAGGCTGACTGGAATTTGCACGATCGGGATGGTTTCAGTGGAACATGCCACATGCCAGAAACCTCGTGAGCCAGATCTAGATACTTCCGTTTTTCTCTGTCTCCACTCTAACGAGGTTTTCGTCATGTTCAAAATCAAAAAAAAAATCAAAATTTATTTATTTCATGTAGGCCAACTTGTAGCTCTTATGAAACGTCAAAAATCTACCACCGGTTCGGAATGCAGATTCTGCTGAGAAGAGCCGGCAAGAAACTCAGCAGTTGCTCTTTTCAAAAAAATTTTTTTTTTTTTTTACAATTGTTAAAAAGAACTAGGCTATGCACACAATGTTTCCACACAGAAGTTTCAAAAATGTACGCCTACCGCAACCAAAGACATGTTAACATGGGTAGACACAAAGCAGACCCATTCCCGTTGGCGGCACCCGTTCACGAGCATGACGCATGATCCAGCCATTGCCTCGCTCAACCATATTTGAGGGAACGTAACAACCCGCACCACCGTTCGATGGTGATATCCACTAAAAATGCCCTCGACAGTGCTCGATCCATCAGCACGATATCAGGCTTATTTGCCAGAATCGTACTATGGCATTCTTTCATTCAGGAGACCATACTTCAGAGCAGGCTCTCGGTGAAGGATTTTGGCTGCTTGGTTGTGCCTGTGGAGATACTCAGTGTTAGCAAAAAACGTCCGTGCAACTTCTCCTTCCGTATGGAGAGCGCATGCTCTCCCAGTCAGAGGTGCTTAGTACCACTGATTTCTGCCATTCGGTTTCAGCCAAAGATAAGGGAGTAAGTCCTTTACCACATTCTATGACGCATTGGGCTCTCTCTCTCTTCATCTCAAAGTAGGTTCTGAGGTTGGACATCTCCCAATTATGCATAGTTTTGGCGCTTAATACGACTCGACCTTTTCAGGGGATATACATAACAGACGATTTCTTTGCAGCCTGGATTGACAGCCCGTCTCATGATAGATGATTTCGGATAGTGCATGCGTATATATCATATAGAGAGTCATAGTCATGCGGATTTCTCTATCCAGGGCACCTAATTCGGTCTGAGTCCATCCGAGTATGCCAAAGGTGTACATGAGAACAGGCATGACCCAATAATTATAAGCCCGGACCTTATTGACACCTGACAAATAGCTTTTACAGACTTTTACTAGGCGCCCAAAAAACACCTCGCAAACTGATTGTTTCATGTCCGTCTCCTTTACCCCTACGGACTGTGACATACCCAGATACCGGTATGACTCAGCTTCAGAGAGGGTTCTGATGCTTGTCAGCTCAAGATTGATCTCGGCGCAATAAGTAACCTGTCTCCTCTCCATATGTAGAACCGCACATTTATCTAGTCCAAGTTCCATCTTGATGGAATTATTGAACTCGGTGGTGATGTTCAGCAACTCCCTCAGGCGGGTGGAATTGAGTGCTAGCAGCTTGAGGTCATCCATGTGAGGCACTTTTGTCCCTGCTCTCCGAAATTGTAAGCCCGTCCCTAATCTCTTCAGCAATGAGCTGAACGGGTTCAGAGACAGACAAAATCATAGTGGACTCAGACAATCGCCCTGGAAGATACCCCAGGATGGAGACAAAGGATTGTGCTCCATTGCCCCATATATTCTCCGAGAAAGTCTCGAACTGTCCTATCGACTTTGTACAGCTAAAGGACCCTCAAGAGCCATGAATGGGGCACCAAGTCGAATACCTTCTCATTGTCAATCTAGACTGTGGAGAAAGTCCGACGACTTAGTTTGACCAATTGGCCCAGGCTCAACGGATGTCAATGTCTTATAGATGTTAGTAAGATATGTGATGGGGCGGTACTTAGTCGGATCAACGGCATCGGTGGACTTTGGAGTTAAATGAGTGATTCTGGTGGTGAAAAGATTCGGGAGAGCTCTTTACTTGAGAGCTTCTTGGAATTGTTGGGCCAGATAGCATAGCAGAACGAAAAACCCTTCAGCCAGTAATGATGCAATCCATCGGATTCCGGAATTTTCCACCCACACAGGGGTACACCCTCCGGAGAGATGGCGACTGGTTTCATTAGCTGTAGAGAAAGCATTGAGACACATGCTTTCTCTACCGCCGCAATACAAGAGTCCTCCTCAAGCATCCATCCATCCATCTCTCATCATCCATCTCTCTTGACCACATACTTCGCCAAAAGTCGATGAGGTCAGCCGGGCTCGGCTGCTGAGAGGTAAAACAGACTGCTGGGCACTCCAGTTTATTATTATTATTATTAGAAACACTTCATATACTCGAGAAAATACAGATTTTTAAACTTAAATAAAACCAAGGTTAATGGTTCTACAGCTTCGGTGTCATAATAAAAAATGTTTAGGTGGACAAGTTCTAACGAAATACAGCAAAATTTTTTTTTGGCCGGCACTTTCAGATTTAGCCCAAAATGGATGATGTCCAAGATGCATTCGTTTGTGAAACCATCTGGCCCTGGGCTTTTTTCTAATTTAAGCTTCAAAATTTGTTTCAGGATCTCGGGCTCCGTGAATTCTTGAATTGGGAAGGTATCTTTGTCTTATGTAACAGTACTGGTTTTATTTAATGAGTTTGTTTGGCTATATAGTTTTGTATAAAAATCTGTAGCTATATTTATGATTTCCATTCGGGATTTACATTTAATAGAGCCGCGATGAAGTGATAGGATCCAATTTTTTTGTCTATTCAGCTCTTTATTTGCTTTTTTGGCTGATCTAGACTTTTCTAGGTGTCTTTGTATGGTGTTTATTCTGTAGGTATCGTAGCATCTTTTTATTTCTTTATTTGTAATTTTGTAGAGTTCTTTCAACTTTTCTCTATCGGTCTCGTTTAGTTTTGACTTATTTTGTAGGCTACTTCTTTCCTTCATAAGCTCTAGAGCCCTTACTAGAAACGATGAAATCGATGCGCGACGCTTATCTTATGGTGACATATAAAAGACACGCTTATTGAAATCGGGCGAGCATTGCGTATCAGATTCATCGTTTCTATTTAAGCCCGCCCGACTTCAACAAACGTGTACAAAATAAAATTATTTTTATACTTTGTAGTGGCGTTTGAAGTCGGTTTTTTGAAAAGAATTTTTATAATCAGTAAATTAATGTCACTGTCTATGGTCACTGTATATTATTTTTATGATTGGGGATTTATCTTATGAACGTTTATCGTTTTTATATGTATATTTACGTAAATGAATTATTAAAAATAAGTTCCTCCCATAAGCAAAATGTAATTAAAATATTTAATGCATTCATAATAATAAACGCTAATAGTAATCCTCTGTCCTGTATAGAGTAGTAGTTATTCCGCGTTAACGATACATCGGGCATTGGCAAAGATACTCAATAGTCGGCATTCTTTATCAGATGATGAATTAATAAGTTGTAGTAAAGTCTTCTGTATTCGCTAATAGGTAAAGCTTATTTTACAATATAGGCAAGTCGAAGATGAGCCTCTACACAAAGTAGAAAAAGATTTTGGCAACAGGCCAGTTGAGGTACGATACTTCCTATACTAGAAAACCATTTTGTTGTGTTTACTTCTTTAAAGAAGCAAGTGTAACATGATAACCATCTCTTTCTAATATGAAGGCACAAATTACTGTTTGACAAAGAGGGAATGAACGTTCCACACACGTGGTTTGAGGTCATCTCTGATAAGCAGGTGATAACATCCGGAGGATTAATTGATTTTCATAGCATTGGTTTCTTTGTTTTAATTTGTTAAATAAACTCGTAACAACTTAAGACTAGTGGAAAAGAAAAGATTTGCTTGGAATTCTTAAGATTTTATTAAAGATTTTAAACTTAGGTATTTCGTGATATAATGACATTATACATGATGGGTATTTAAGATTTAATCTTCAGTGGACCGGGCAAACTTGGTGAAATATTTGACGCAATGCAATATTGATCATATTATTATCATTGCTTCGATTATAGTGGATACAATTAATAATGAAAGTATACAAAATTATCATCAAAAGGCCAGTCCTTAAATGTAATACATAAATCCTAAAAATGCTCCTAAAGGCCAGCCTAGCCGAGTAGGTACTTACAGCTAATTATATCAGATTAAAATTTTATTAGGTACTGTCTTGCTTGAGTGTGCACCGTGCACTTCTTTCACTTGGGGTCCCGAGGTATTGGAAGTGACGTCGTATCGGAAACGTATTGTCGGCGGTCTAGCCACTGAATGGTCAGATTATACCAAATTGCAGGAGGGAAAAGCAACACTAGATTAAAAGTTTGAAAGTATATAAAAAGCTTGTGTCCAGCTGTGGACTATCAGTTGACGTCAGATTCAATGAAGTACAAAATTGCTTATTCCCTCAAATTGTCTAATATCCATTCCACATATTTTGTCACATCAGTATACACCCCTGGGTATCCAGCGAAGCAATCTGAATTCCCAAAGGAAACGATGCCGAATTGAACCAGACGTATTGATTCTTTGTATTCGGATTCCACCATCAGAGGTCCTCCAGAGTCACCATTGCAAGAATCTTTCGTCGTCGTACCAGCACAGAACGCCATTTCCGTGATTGATGTTAGTTGATTTGTGTTTCTAAAATTATTAAATAGAAATGTATAATTTTTCATTCAAAAAAGAATTTTCAATTCGATGTAGGTAAGTATGTTTTTTATAACATATTACAGCTCAAACATTTAAAAAAACACAGGTACACACTTGTTATAATAATGGCCACAGGCGTCGCCCGTCAGGATTGGAATCGAAACCTTCCTCAGTATGGTAGATGGCCTGCCATACTCCGTAGTACCCCATCCCGCGACCGTCCCATTCTTGCCTGCGAGTTCCAAGTTGCGGAGGTTGCTGTACACTGGCAAACAAACCGGTGCAACATTATCTGAAAATATAAATAATTTAATAATAATTTTATAGTGATATGAATTTGCACCTACCACGTAGCTGTAGCTATCAAGACACGTGGTAGCGTGTCAAGCCAAGTTCGAGCTAAAAGAAAGGAACTGGCGTGTGTATATTACAGGCACCATTTAGAGCCACTTTTGCTCCCTCAATAACTCAAAATCTATTTAACATAAACACATGGAATAGAATAGAATAGAAATATTTTTTATTCAAATAAACTTTTTACAAGCACTTTTGAATCGTCAATGAATCTACCACTGGTTCGGAATGCCTTTCCTGCCGAGAAGAACCAGCAAGAAACTCGGCGGTTGCTCTTTTCAAAAAAATAAAAATTTTACAATTGTTATTGAAACTATGCTATGTATTCAGTGCTTCCACGATAAATTTTCCTGAGTACAATACAAGTAAAAATAAATACAATACAAATACAAATAAATACAATTCAATACATGTCAACACAGGCAGGCAAAAGCAGACCCATTCCCGTTGGTGGCACCCGTTCACGAGCATGACGCATGATCCAGCCATTGCTTCGCTCAACCATATTTGAGGGAACGTAACAACCCGCACCACACGACACCACCACAGAAACTTTAAAGAGAGCATGACATACTTAGGCTACACATGTTAAGGCATCGAATTGAATACTAACATTAAACTACTCACTTTAAGACATGACTGAGACAAATAAAGTGGAAACACCGTGGAACAGAATACAATAAAATCATGTTACACAGGATAGTTATTACTGTCTTATGAATCACTGGAGCGAATTATATCCACGCTTTTTTATCATTTACATAGTCTTCAATTGTATAATATGCTTTTTTCATGAGAGCAGATTTAATTGATTTCTTAAACTTGTGTAGAGGCAAGTCTTAGATTGACTGTGGAATTTTATTGTAAAACGTCACGCCCATTCTCACAAATGTCTTTTGGACCCTCTTGAGGCGCAGCCCAGGAAACATGAGCCTATTTGGATTTCTACTTGGTCTATCGGACAAATCACTCTTTTTTTTGTAACTCAAAATGTTTTGTCTGACAAATATTATGTTGTTATAAATATATTGTGAAGCTACTGTAAGAATGCCTATCTAGTCATGAAGTTTGGTATATATTTTATTAGAACCCCTTAGATTAACTAGAACCCCATACATCTCAAATACTTATTAAGATATTTAAAAGATATAGTAGTATAGTTATTAAGATATTTAACAGTTATTAAGATTAAGATATAACACAGCTAAAAAAATCCTACTAATTGAACGAGCGAAGCGAGTTCTCTGAGTCAACTAGGGCACTTGTCTGTACTGGCCAGAGAAGTGTGTACGTCCAAATGTCTGTCAGAGCCCTATAACTTCTGAATTAATGAACGTAATTACTTCAAATTTAAATATACTAGTGGTTCGCCCCGAACTGAGACCTCGCGATATCCCATAATTCCCAAAAGTTTTAATTATATATTGTAATAATTAACTTTTAACATTAGCCGCAATAAAAAAAATAATAGTTGACATAAAACTGTTTTACTGACACAGCGCCATCTGGCCATGATGGCGCATTAAAATTAAATAATTTCGTTTCTTTATAACATTTATCTAATTTTAGTATTTGTTGTTCAAGTACAGGATATAACTGAATTTTCAACCAAGTTTCACGTTCTAATATTCAGTAATTCAGAAGTTATAGGGCTCTGACAGACATTTATACGGACACACTTCTCTGTCTAGTAGGCAAGCGCCCTAGTTGACTCAGAGAACTCGCTTCGCTCGTTCAAATATGTAAACTGATGGCCTTCAGCCGAACATTGTATAAAAAAATATAAAAAGCTTTATTTCAGGGGGACTCTCATAGAAGCGTGTTTGAAGTAAAATTTTTTGTTTGTTGCGTGACATAGACTTGCAATATATTTTTTTAAAGACGACTTTGATCAGAGTACAAAATATATTTTTTTTAATTTTTCCCTTAAAATTGACGAAATGGGGGGCTTTCAAAGTGGAGATTTTAATTTGAGCCATATGTCAAGAATTACTGAATATTAGAACGTGAAACTTGGTTGAAAATTCAGTTATATCCTGTACTTGAACAACAAATACTAAAATTAGATAAATGTTATAAAGAAACGAAATTATTTAATTTTAAATGGTAATAGCTTCATAATAATGCTAATAGATGGCGCTGTCTCAGTAAAACAGTTTTGTGTCAACTAATTTTTTTTTTATTGCGTCTAATGTTAAAAGTTAATTATTACAATATATAATTAAAACTTTTGGGAATTATGGGATATCGCGAGGTCTCAGTTCGGGGCGAACCACTAGTATTATAAATGCGAAAGTTTGGATGCATGAATGGATAGAAGGATGTTTGTTACTCAATCATGCCGGAACCACTGATCGATTTGGCTGAAAGGCACAGATATAGATCATAGTCTGGAACAGAAGTGTTATTAAATAGCTACTAATTGTATCATATATTAGCAACAAAGCAATATTTATTATTAATATTTGATTTTCATTTAAAGATATAAAATAAAATAAAGAAAATATCTCGTGTGATGTTCCGTTCCCAAGAAATATATTCTGTAAAATTATGCATAGTGCTAGCGTTTGAGCAAGCACAACTATTCACGGCGGGAAATAAACGCCAATGATCAAAATGGCGAGCGCTGCCGCTGAGCAGAGCGCTCGACCCTCTAAAGGTCAAGCTCGACCCTCTCAAGGGGTTAGAAAGAGACGGCAATATGACAGAGAGAGAGAGAGAGAGAGAGAGAGAGAGACAGTAGTATGAAGGCGGGAAACGTAGTGCCTATCTCAATTAACTGAGCTTCGAATAACAGTACAGTCAAATTAATTCAGTAATAATAAATAATTCAAATAATTTTGTGTCTGGGTCCAATCTTACCCATCCTCTTTTGTAACACTGTAATAAACTTACTTGTCATAGTAATAGGCTTCTTGACACGAAGCAGCGCGATGTCAGCCCCCTCTTGTGTATTTCCCGCGAAACGAGGATGAGGTATAATTTCCTCTACCCTTAAATCCTAGAATAGAACGCAGAAGTGAAATGAAACATCTATTAATTAAAGGAGTAAGGCAGAAATTTATGGAACCCAGTCTAAGAAGTAACTTAAATAAGTGACTTGTCATCGTGCTGAATCATGTCTGGTACCGTGTTGAAACACCATCATATAAACATGTCACGGTGTTTCAACACCGTAGCTGGAGTAGTCTGATGACTGATCTGCACGCCGTTAGGTGGCAGTTACGATGCAATGGAGAATGTTACTAGGTATGCAAAACAAAATAAATAAATAGAAAACTAGGCAGCGGTCATTTTAAAATTCCTTATCTTGGAAACTACAAGACGTATAGAAATAATGCTTTCACATTTATTTTTTATTTTTAAGAAAAAATACGACGAGCTAAAATTAAAAAAAAGAGTAGTGAAAATATTTTTTTTTACTTGATAATTGACTTGGTGTTTAAGAACTCGCGGGACCTTAGTAGATATAGGCTACTTTTGATCTGGAAATGATATTAGTCATTCGTGATTAGAGTAAAAATTAACAAACATATCTTTAAAATCATAATAAGGATTTTAGAGTTAATGCTGACCTGCTGATTTTTAAACTTTTCGTAATTATAAGCTCTCAATTACTTTTACAAATTTTACCTGAATCTTAGACTCGCATATCATAGTTTCAAAATCGCCTTGGCAATCAATTTTTGTTTCATAATCGTGATCTCCGACGCGTACTCCAGCTATGTCCTCGAATGTACCGTTCTTAATGACGCAGTGGGCAGCCGTTAGGATGTATCGCGAGTTGATAATACTCCCTGCGCAATTGAACTGCCGTCCATTACCTAAAATGTCAAACTATTCATTTAGCTTAGCTAGCTAGCTTTCGTCTTCGTCATCGTAGCAGTCATTGCTAATAACCAAAAAAACCGTCATTGCCGGACACAACCCAGCAGAGAGTAATGACAGGCTAGGAAGAGTGGAGGAAAACATCTGCATCGAGACGAAGCCTACATGTCTTCAGGTTTTCCATTATATTCTACAAGGGGAGTGAAGTCTGCTGTTCAACACTTGGTCAGCATGGTGGACTATGAACTAAGTTCTTTTCATTTGAAAGGAGACCGCCTAGTAGGGGTGCCGACGACGGCTTGAGATGTGTATGTGTGTGATTGACAACCTTTATGTGGGGACGGCGTGTTGCCAACTTATTGCCAATGATGAGTTATGGATCCGAAACATGGTCGATAACTATAGGTGAGCTATGCTCGGAAAATCCCTGCGAGATTAAATCAGATTTACTAAATGCATATGAAAGTAAATACGGTACTTATAACAAAGATCAATTTTTATAATCTTTGTCTGTCTGTCTGTCTGTCTGTTTGTTTGTTCCGGCTAATCTTGAGGACGGCTAGACAGATTTTGACGGGACTTTCACCAGTAGTAGTAGTAGTAGTAGTAGTAAGCAACTTTTTTAACCAACTTTCGTAAAAAAAGGAGAAGGAGCTGTCTTTTTCTAACTATGTATATCGATATCTCAGTGATTTCTAAACCTAATTGCGCGAATATTTTTTTAATCGATACAGAAACTTTACGAGATGGTTCCATAAAAACTTCGGGTTCTAACTCTTCAATCCTCATGCTGCAAGGATTCTGCTCAGCTATACTGTGGGGATTTAGGAACTGTCGATTGTGAATTGAAAAAGTGGACGAAGTTACAGGAGTCCGCTAGTAAGAAAATATGAAGAATTCGTAGGAGAATCCGCTAGTCAGAAAATATGAAGAATCCGTAGAATGAAGATATCCGTAGGAGAACCATAGTCACCGACATAGCTTAGCCAGCGTCAATAGTAGCGTGAAAATGAAGTGGAAATGGGCGAGCACATAGTTGGAAGAGCCGTTGCTTCCAAGGTGCTAGAGTGACGAGTGACGACCCCGCAACGGGAAGCGCAGTGTTGGCAGACCCTCCACTAGGTGGACCGACAACATCAAACAAGCCGCAGGGAGCCGTTAGATGCAGGCGGCGCAAAGCCAGGATTTGTTTAGCAGTGGACGTCTATCGGTTGAGAAAGAACAAGAAGAAGGTAAGGGGGCGGCCTCTTATACTTACGTGTGTTGTAAGAAATGAGAGTCATCCAAGGGAACTCGTATAATAACGCAACCTCGCCGTTGATTATTCGTGACCCTTCGATGTCTCCACAGGAGGAGGGCAACAATCCTATGTTCCGATGATTTTCGATGGGATCTACCATGGGCTGCACAGTGGGATCTGCCACGGGCGGCACTGTAGGATTTGTTGCGCCAAAACGACTTTCGTGCACTAAGTCAAAGTCTGAGCAGCACACCTGTGTAGGTATTCATGTCTTGTCAATTTAATTACCATAATTTAAAAGTACTTTTTACAATCCTGACTTGAAACGCCACTACAGAGTATATCAATTGTGATCACAAAAAAAAGTTTTTTGTGAATCACTGGATATTAAACTATAGTGTTAGGTATATATATTTTTGGAATCTACTCATCATTTTATAGATGATGATTATATACTTATTTTTTTTTTTCGATTTTTTTTCAACTTTAATCTTTAATGCGGGACCATGGTCACCTCATCAATTTTTTTTTAATTTTACTAGCCTCTGTTATCCGGAATAAGCTAAGGATTCTAACGATAGCTCATTCATCAAAATCGGTTCCGGCGTATAGAAGTTATGGTGTAATATAGAAACTCACATACATACATGAACCCTGAAAACAATATTATACTCCTTTTTTCAGGCAGTCGTATAACAAGAAATCCATCTATCATTTTTATTTAAAACTGCCGCGCGCCAACATACCTATCTGCGAACTTCTAAATAGAGTTTGCAAATTGCGATCCATATTTAACTAAGGATTCTTGAAGAACAGTTAAAGTTTCAAAACTGTAACTCGACTACGGAATTGGATGTAACATCCGTTTTATTGAATTTCTTCATAATATAAAATGTAGTCTATCGGGTAAAATCGGGTCAGTTGTTTGGGCGCTATGGTAAAACATTCGGAAATAGTCAAAACCAAACATAGACTGCTAAAATCATTACTCTTCCTTTTGGATTTGCAGTAGTTGGGTAAAATAAAATTGCATTGCGTACCTTTGGTATTCTGTTATTGCTCTCATCAAAACCACACATGGCATTTAAAACCTTCTGTCTGCTTTCAGGTGGCAGTGCACCACTGCGTAGCTTACGAGCGAAGTCGAGGCCTGAGCCACACGAAGCGATAGAAACGCAGTCGAAGCAGCTACGTCCTTCAATAGAAAGTTATTATAAGCACATTATTAAAAAATAATAAAAAATCCGATTGCTGTAAAATAGCCAATGTGACTTGGGATGAAGCAAGGATTTTAATGATACCCCTATATCCAAATCTGCTATTTTTTATAACTTCTGAATTGTCTCTGGTCTAGTCTGGTGGGACGCTTTGACCGTGGCTAGTTACCACCCTACCGTCAGAGACGTGCCGAATAGAGATTTAGTGTTCCAGGCAGCACGATGGCGTGTAGAAACAGATTAGGGGTATGGATTTTATGCATACCTACACTGTCATATCCCTTCCAAGTTAGCCCCCTACCATCTTAGACTGCATCGTCACTTACCATCAGGTGAGATTGCAGTCAAGAACTATCTTGTCATCGAATAAAAAAATCTGTTAAGGCATCTGTTTAGAAGTAATGGTGGAATAAAGAAACTGACACAGTTCATATATAAACCCTGAAAACATTACACTACTTTTATCGGCACTCGTGTAATAGTACCTACATCAATAGGCGTGTGTGTATGTACATGAGTAGAAGAATACCTATAATATAATCAGTATATTGAAGTCAGTTTTACCAACATAGCTCATCAAGTCCAGAGGCTGAAGTGAAAATAGGCGGGGCACATAGTCTAAAGAACTGTTAGTTGGGGTCCCGAGGAGCTGGAGAGGCAACCCCTCACCGGAAACACGTTGGTCAGACCCCCTACTTTCAGCAGAAACCTAATTTGGACTTTAACGAGCATTTTAAAACTAAAATTACCCAAAACGGTCTAGCCGTTCTCATGGTGATGCGCTTATCAACATGGCGATATTTTGTGACGGCTAAGTTAGATGTATCTTACCTGCGAGAGCGAAAATAATTTGACTGCTGGAGAGCACGGACACACAGAATAGAAGTTTGGACACAAACATGATTGAACACAAGCAATAAAAAATATTAGTATGTTTGCAATAAATTATTTGAATCTAATTTTTAGATTTTTTGTTTATATTATTTTGGTGTACTAAAACATTAATTATGTGGTATCGCTTCGAAGTTATTTGGCTTACTGAAGTTGGCTATTTTATTTATATCAATTTATATAATATCAGACTGGGGTGAACATATTGAGATAATTTGGAGACTTTTGGAATTAATGGGCATTATGATAATTTTCTAATATAGCATTTACATCTTTTAACACAATTTGGTGGTGATTGTGGAAACTTAAGCTTCGGGTACCTGCTGCAGCATGAAATTACTTCTCAATGCTTCTCCCTCTATCCAACCTATTGGGGGTGGAATTTCAAAACATCCTTTCTTAATGAGTAACTACGTCATAAAAGTTAAAAGTCACCTATTAGTATCGAAAATTTCAAGTTTCTCACTCCGGTGGTTTAGGCTGTGCGTTCTTAGATAAGTCAGTCAGTCAGGACAAGTCTTTTTATATGTATAAATGACTTGAATTTATCCCAGAGTAGCAGAGGATTTCCGCAGAATTTTTGAAATTCTAACTTCACGCGAATGTCTGACTAGTTCTTGCTGGCATAACTAGTTACGTTTGCCAAATTGATTCTTTTTTTGAAACATAACGTACAGAGATCCGTGAAGTTCCGAAGCTTTGGTTAACCATTTTAATAGATATCTATACTATTATAATAAAGAGAGAGCGCGAATTTTGTGAGTTTGTATGTATGTCCGGAGCAAACTTTGGAACCACCACACCAATTTCAAAAATTCTTTCAACATTTTAAAGGTACATTATTCCAGATGGTTATAGGCTATATATTATGCACAAAAATGTATTATGGTTAGATATTATGTGCAAATTTGTTAAAGAAGTCGGAAAATTTTTTGACTCTTAAACGTTTTCAAGGCGTGCGCTGGGTCATGTACTGTTATTGGATAAAAATGATGTATGGGTGAATTGTTCCTCTTAAAGAGTTCTAAAAAAAAGTCCGCGATAGCATATATCTATCTTCTAAGCATAACTTACAGTAACAAATTATATCTTTCAAATTTTGATTAAAAATAATGAATTATTTTCGAAGCTTCTTTAACCGATGTGATGTCAATCTATTTCTAAATAAATATGTTTATTATCGTAAGTATTTAATTTAGAACATATTTGCCCTGTACACTATACAATTTAAATTAATATCTTAGGAGTTATCGGAAAATTAATGTATACGCGCGACAAAATAATAAAATGGTGCCGGCCGGCGCGGCGGGGCACGGTGGCGGGACATCGGCGCGGGAGATTTGTGTGATTCCTGTGGTGATCTTATTGACAATCGTCTCCTATAAGAAGCTCTGTGCGGTCATTCCCGTAAAAACAAATATTTAATTTTTCAACCCGGACGAAGTCGGCGCGGGCTTCTAGTATTATAATAATATCATCACAGAGGTCAATGATAACCTCTATCATACGGAGAAGTCACATAAATATAGACTTATCATATCTGCATGCAATTGGGGATTTCATACCTTGAATTAAGCCAGGAGACTTTATAATGTTTCGCAATATTTCCCTAATGAACAAAGAGTTTCAGAAATAAATAAATTTTACATAAAACCTAAATAAAAATTAAATTTTAAATGTGAAACTGTGTTTGTTTTTTGGTTAGTCCTTCAATCACACAGAAAAATTGCAACGGATATTACAGGATCTGGACAGTGTCATAAGCCACTTTTTGTCCCGAAAAAGCAAAGGCCTTTTGCGGAGTTTTTAAAAAACGCAAGTATGAAAACCTTGATGGTAGTTTCATATTTGTATCTCTTGGGGTGGAAATACTGGCGCCGTGGGGCCCGGGGGCTCAAGCTCTTTTTAGACAATTTTCAAAAAGGGTCATGGAGTCTACCGGGAATCAGAGAACTGGCAGCTACCTTGTCCAAAGTATTAGTTTGGCCATCCAAATCGGTAATGCTTGACGATGCAGACGATGTCTTTATTGAATCACTAGTTGATGCCCGCGACTTCGACCGCTTGGATTTCGTTTTTAGAATCCCGCGGGAATTCTTTGATTTTCCGGGATAAAAATAGCCTATGTCACTCTATCTACTAAATGTACGCGGACGAAGTCGCGGGTATCAGCTAGTTTCCAATAATCCTTTCTTAGTGTGCGCCTACGTCATAAAAGGAACCAACTGTAAAAATTTCAAGTTTCTAAGTTCAGTAGTTTAGGCTGTGCGTTGATATCTCAGTCAGTCAGTCAGTCAGTCAGTCAGGACTTTGAATTTTATATATATATATATAGAAGATTATTAGCAACGAAGTAAGGATAGCAAGGAATTATGGATTATTAAGGATAGTCCTTACTATCCTTAATAATCCATCCTTAACATCCTTATGTTACTTTTCAGAATTCTTAGTAGAATAGCGATAAAGTCTCTGAGTAACCTATGAGATTACGTTACATTAAATTAATACGTAACGTAGTACAAGCGCAAGAGTTATAGTTCGCTACTAAGGAATTTGGCCGCCTAGTTCCTGGCCCTCATACATGTTTAAGAATTTTCATATTATAAGACGTTCAAGTTTCCCTAGTGTTCCTGTATGAACAACGGACCTTGTAAATCATTAATTTTCCAACTTGTTAACACCTCTGTGGAGCTAGTAAGTTTTGAACTAAGATTTTCTTTGGCTGAAAGACAGGTTGATCCAATTTTTAGGCGAGGATCCACCAAATTCCTGAAAAGCCGGCAACGCATTGGTGGTGCCTCTGCAGCTCTGGTGCTACAAGTGTTCTTGGGCGGCGGCAATCACTTAACATCAGGTGACCCGCCTGATCGACTGTTCGCCATTCATACAAACCAGTCCTAACCACTAGGCTACACAGGCGACGATCAGTACTTGTAAACCCTCTTAGCTAAGACAAGATGTTGACTTGACTTCGATCTCACCTGATGGTAAGTGACGATGCAGTCTAAGATGGTAGCGGGCTAACTTGGACGGGGTATAGCAGTGTAAATTCAACCCATACCCCCAATCGGTTTCTACACGCCATCGTGTCGGAACGCTAAATCGCTTGGCGGCACGTTTTTGACGGTAATAACATACATTTTAAAATAATAATATGTAAGTGGCCATAATCGGTCAAGTTGTTCTCGAGTGATTCGCTTACCAACAAGTAGCTGTTCATTATTATTTAGATAGCATAGCTCATAGACTAGGTATAAGCCAACTACTGAGCCAAGTCATCATAAAATCAACGATATCAAATCGTTCGAGCAACACCAATAAAATACAGACCTAATAAAATCGACTCTCTCCCCCGTTCGTCCTATTGGCCGTCTAAAACAATTTCAGAATCGCATCACGTTATTTCTAATTTTCCAATAAAGTTGCCTGAAGGCCACTTATCTAAAAAGCAATAAATATAATGGATATACTCGAAATGAAAACCCATCGGCCTTGCCGCGTATAGATACTTATCTATGATAGATACTGTCGATTTTTTAGTTCATTGTAACTAGGTAAGTTCTAGTTATAGTCCAAAGTGGGTATGTTAAAGCTAAATGCAAGAACTTTCCTTCTACTTTATCAACCGATAGACGTCCACTGCTGAACCAAGGTCTCTTGCATGGACATTCACAGGTCTTGTGCCACCTGTATCCAGCGGCTTTCTGCCGTCTAATGTAGTCGGTCAACCTAGTGGGGAGTCTGCCCCATTTCACTTCCCGGTGCCGAGTCGCCACTTCAGAACCTTGGGATCCCATTAAGCTCTTCGAACTATGACACTAAACTAATATGTATTCGTTCGTGTTCGTTTGTTGGTCAGAACTTCTAATAGAGTAACGAATCGACGTGATTTTTTGTATGGGTGTAATCATAAAGACTTTGAGAGTAATGTAGGCTGCTTTTAATTCCTGAAGACAAAGAGTTCCTGCGTTCCTGGATTCTTAAAAATCTGGGTAACTAAAATCTAGTAGACAATTATTTTTGAGTAATCCTGAGTTAGAACAATAATTTGATTGCACCTGAGGTGTCGAGTGTCGACCCGTACTTTTTTAAGGCTTGGTCATACACATCTCGTTAAGGAAGCGACGCGAAAGCGACTGCGCCTGCAACGTTAAACACTCAGAGGAATAAAAAATACTTCAAGGTTAAACACGTTGCCTCCTGGAAGTTCAACTGAAATTCGAAAAGATATCCACACCATCGACTTACTGGAAAGCGATTATATGATTATTACCCGACATGTTCATGCCAGTTTTTGTTAAGCGTGTGACATTGCTCATCCTTCAGCAGTGCTAGTGCTTCATGACTAAAATAAATTCACTTTAAAATCAAACTTCACCTTGGTTTGTCAATTGTGTCAAATAATGGATAATTTAACATAATTGGTAGGCACAGAAGATTTATATAATACGATGATAGAATAAGAAGATAAAAATTTTATAGAATAAGATGATAGAAAATGGATAGGGATTCGCTCCTGTTTTAAGGACGAGTGTAATCACCGTTTCAATCTTCTTTACTTATACCGTGATTCGTAAGCCAAGGTGAAGTGAATTCGCTTTCGAAGTGAGTTTGTATTTAACTGAATAACACTTCAGTCAACGTCACGGCCGTCTCGCTTCGTGTTCGTCCGAGTCATAACACCTTCTCAATGGTCGCTGTTTGATAAAAGGCACAGAAAGACTAACACCTAGTGCCGTGTTATTTTATAAGACGCAGCAGGTAACGAGTCACTGGCTCTTAAACTAAGTTATGAAACATAATAACTTGGAGCGCATAACAGTTGCTTATGGGCGAGCGTAGACTTACGTACACCAAAAAGATTAAGGTGGTTTGATCCGGTCAGCGGTCACATCAGCGCCAATAGATGGCGTAGATTTTGTAATTAGACTTATTTTTTTTTTTATGAATGAAAATGTGAATATTTTTTTATAATAATATGGTTCCCGGTTGTAGCGGTATATTTGTAATATATCCAACTATGTTTCAGATGTATTTTAATTTTCAAAATACTTTCATTTGTCCTGATATAAATAAAGTATATTGAGCAGCAGTGCTGCTACCACCGCGTGATTATCAGTTTTGGTTGGCATTTTGGAGAGCTTCGAGTCTACATCTCGTTTGGAATTACTCCCATTTGTTTGAGTGGTAGGCCACAGTTCATTTATCCATCGATCGATTTGTCAGTCCAATTAAGTGACGAGTAGTAATTCAATTCATTGCACTTATCGATCTATTTTTTTTATATAAAAAACTTTATCACAGGAAAATATTAATAAATGTCCTTCTAGGAGGGAATATATGTATAAACACTTAATTTAAATTATAAAATGGTTATGGTTTTCAAGCAATATTAATTGATGTTTTCTGCAATATCGAAAGAACTAGATTTCTGCGACACGCTCAAAATAAAACAATTTTGTATGCTAAAATAGCTATTTAATTCGACCGTGGGATCGGTCTTTCATCAGATCAGGACCTACCAACGCTTAGAGCAGTAGGTATTATTTCAATTTTGTTACAACTTTACAATAATTACTTTCCTTTAAGCGTTACTAGTATAGGCCCAGATGAGACACAGGGGATAAAAACGGAGTTAAAATGTTATATGCAAGACAATCTGTCGCGCGTCTACTTTGCTCACAACTGTGAAAGTTCGGCGCGACGTTTCTTTGCATGCACTTCGGGGATGTTATGAGAATACGATATTCGGTTGTCTGCCCGCGTCTTGATGGCGCGATAAAGTTAAAGCATTTACACGACTTTTTACTGTTTTGTATTAACCCAGTTTTAAAGGCAAAAGACCGACAGAATTTATTTTATTTGCATTTACATCAGTTGATGTTCTGAAACGATCTTTGGTATTCTTATAAGTGGTGCTTCATTTTATCATCATCATGAGCATCTTACTCCTTTCAAAGGTACTTTTTTGATATCGCCAAGAACTCAACATGAGGATAAGTTACACACTTGGTAAGGATAACTCTGTTTTCCAAGCAGAGTGTGTCGGCATCACAACTGCAGCGATAGCTATAATCAACAGAAAGGTAACAAACTTTAAAATAAACATTAACTCAGACAGCCAAGCCGTCCTCAAAGCTTTGGCCAGTCCCTCGACAACTTCCAAACTCATACTAGACTGTCACAAGGCGCTGGAGACACTCTCTACCTTCAATGATATCACCTTAAGGTGGATCAGGGGGCATGAGGGTGACCCAGGAAACGAGGCAGCGGATGAACTAGCACGTAAGGCTACAACACTGAAAGTAGCAGGGCCGGAACCTATTGTTCCAATCCCCTTCAGTGAGTATAAAACCTGGGTGCATGAACTAACATTCAAAGAACAGTCCCTATTATGGTCGACTGCGACAGACTGCAGACAGACCAGGGAGGCCTTTCCTAATCTAGACAAACACCTAACTAACAAACTACTCCGCCTGGATAGAGGTAAACTCAGGAAGGTGGTGGGAATTATAACAGGGCACAGCCCACTAAACAAACACCTCTTCATTATAGGTGTCACTGACAGTCCTCTATGCAGGGCCTGCATGGAGGCAGATGAAACACCGGCGCACGTGCTCCTAGGATGCACGGGCGTAGCAGAGCAACGCAAAAACCATCTCGGATCCCCAGCATCACTTCGAGAAGTCCTTGGCAACCTGGGCGGCCTGCTAGACTTCTGGAGAGAGCTGGGATGGTTGGAGTAAAAACATCGGAAGGATTGGTGCATCACACACAACAAACCAATGACTGGTCTAAGTGTGGAAACCAGCCCAGTACGAAGAAAGAAAGAAAGAAAGGTACTTTTTTTCCACGTACTTTGAAACTGTGGAACCAACTTCCTGCGACGGTGTTCCCACTGAATTACAACATGGGGTTATTCAAGGGGCGGACCAACAAATTCCTAAGAACCCGGCAACGCATTGGTGGTGCCTCAGGTGCTAGAAATGTTCATGGGCGGCGGTAATTACTTAACATCAGGTGACCCACCTGCTCGTTTCTTCTTCGAGGTTTCCCTCAGGTCTCCCTCCTCTCAGAGAAGGTTTATAGTGCACCACGCTGACCCAATGAGAATTGGCAGATTTCACACACCTTTGAAAACATTACGGAGGACTCTCAGGCATGAGGTTTCCTCACGATGCACCACCTACCTCTTAGATTCTGTAGCTATGTCCTTTAACACCATTGGTTGCCTGGAAGAGATCGCTATGTAGCGATAAGGCCGCCAAATTATATGCTATTTATTAAGCTCTTTGGGTCTGTCTTATAATATGTGTGGTGTACAATAAAAGTATATTCATTCATTCATTCATTCATTCAAATCCGAAAAGTCAGAGGTGCGTGCCCGCGGATCGAACCTGCGACTCCCCGAATAGGACCGCAGTCTTAACCACTAGGCTATCATTGCTCAGCATACATCATCCCATAATATATCCATTTAAATGGATATATGAAATGATATTTCAATATTGAACTGTATGAGTTTAATTTTTCAATTTCCGAGAGAACTCTTTAATTTTCCGGGATGACATGCAGTGTTAATCCTGGGTATGAACTATCTCTATATCAATTTTCAGCCAAAACTGTTCATTCGTTGCTGCGTGAAGGAGTAACAAACCTCCATCCATACATCCATCTTGACAAAATTTCGCATTTATAATTATACAACGTGTAATGAAACTCCGAAATAATACTGAAGGAGGTGAATGTGCTATTGAAACTGAACAACTTTCAGGAAACATAGGTCGAAATGTGAAAAAAATAATGTGGACCCATACAAAATTGACAATCAGCTGATTGATTTACTATGGGAGGTAAAATTTTTTTATTCATATTTCGACCTAGGTTCCCTGGGGAAAGTTGTTCAGTTTCATGAGCACATTCACCTCCTTCAGTATTATTTCGGAGTTTCGTTACACGTTGAAGGTATAATGAATATGAATATATGAAATATGAATATGAATGAATAATATAATTACTTACATACAGCGCAGTGACAGCTTCAAGGTTAGGACCGCCGTCTCGTATTCGGAATTTCGCGGGTTCGATCCCGGGCACGCACTCTATCTGTGAGTTATATTCCTTACGTTAGCAGTAATTAAAAATCAAAATAGTGTAATAATCAAAGTAGTGATGGTACTCGTATATTATAAACTAATCTGATATTAAAAATACAGTATTTCAACATTTTGCACCAAATTCAGTAGCGATATCAAAAAGGTATTTTCCAATATAACGCCACTGGATAGCCAAACGTAGTTAACCTTCCTGACACTGTCAAACATTGACTGCTGTGTTGTAGGGCGACCATACAAATAATAGAAGTCCTAGGCGTAATATTTTCAGTCAGTCCTTTTATATACTTAGATATAAACTTAGGGCAATAAGTTAATTAATATGTAGTAATAATTACTATAGTAACGTTAGGGTTCCATAGTAAACAAGCCTCATAGTTTCGCCAAGGCCTTCCGTCTGTCCGTGGTGGTTTTAACTACGAGACAGACGGTGAGAGAGCTGAAATTGTGTGTGGTTATATTTTGATGACCTTCCCGGGGCAGTGGTAAGCGCTGTGGTCTTATAACTGGGAGGTCTCGGGTTCGATTCTCGGCGAGGGCAATTTCGAAATTTATAATTTCTGAATTGTCTCTGGTCTGGTCTGGTGGGAGGCTTTGGCCGTGGCTGGTTACCACCCTACCGTCACAGACGTGCCGCCAAGCGATTCCGAGATTCCGGCACGATGGCGTGTAGAAACTGATTAGGGGTATGGGTTGAAACTACACTACCATATGACTTTTAAAAACTGAACACCACGCGGATGAAATGAGTATTTTTAAAAATAATATTAGCTAAGTTGAACTTGACTTAATATATTCTCCTCTCCCCTCCAAATAAGCGGCAAGCTTATATTAGGAGTGGTACGACAATAATACAACGGGTGGGGATCGAACTTGCGACCTTTCAGTTTTAAGTCCGCACCTTTAACCGTTGGGCTATTGAGGCTTCAATATATTAATATTCAGTATATATACTTATATGTAATGTATATGTAATTCAATAGGTATGTATATTAATTTTCATACTCAGTATTATATACTTAACTAAATATTTAAATGTATATCTGGGATACAAAAGCGAATAACGCGCAAATTATTATCGCTTGTAGCTATAATTTATTACGTCTATTGTAATGCACCGGATTTAGCGATTTGCGCTTAATCGCGCGATCGTAACGATGATTAGCTGTTGCATTACACTAATAGCCACTTCTGACAGTTGCTATATTGATTTGGGGTCTGATTTTATATCTAATTAACTGGCAATAGGGTTATTAGAATAGTTAAGATTAAAGTTCTAGGCTCGGTTTTTTCAAACCATTAAATAGGTACATTCGATAAAATGGTTTTCTTTGACATTTTGTTCTGTTACGCAATGTTTAACGGTTACGTGAGATTATATTATTATTTAAAAAAAAAAGTTATTTAAGAAATCAAACTTATTGAAGAATCTTAAATTTTAAGACAAAAACCATGGTTATAGATTGTTCGACTACTAGTGTAGGTATAATTATGATAAAAAGAAAAAAAACCCGGTTGATATAGTTCTCGGCTTCTTTCATACCGTGACGCATTAGAAATCCTCATAGCTTAATTGTTAAGTTATCACTATTGCCTCATTTTCATAAAAATTTTGATTGTCATTCTAAAAGAACCAATTTCCAAATGAAGATTTATCAGAATTCAGAAAAAAAATCGTTGTTGGAAGTTATAAAGTAAAGTAGTTTTACTTGTGAGATTTGTATTTTTACCTGTAAAGTTTAACTTGTTCTGGAAAAACCTCTTTTTATTTTACGCGATTAAAATTTAAAAAGCATAAATCAATACTTGAATTAATTTTGACACAAAAGCATAAAAATTCCATAAATTGAAAAGAAAAATTCTAAACTGCGTAACTTTGTTAATACTGCTAGTTTGTTTGTTAAAAATTTAGTTGAATAAAAACAAAATAATATGGAATTAAAGCGATCGGAACTCTTGATAAATTATTTTGACGTAAAATTTGAATGCGTAGCCGTATATTTAATTATTTATTTTTTATTCTCCTTGTGTTGTAGCCGGTACCCTAAAATACCGATGAATTTTAAGAAGCACATATGCCCAATTCGGTGACAATTTGTTTTCCAACGGAATACCTAGATTATAATGTCTAGATCTTATTGACATCTAAGATATGCCTAGAGACAATTGGGTATTTGAATGTTGTCAAAATGTATATATTCATTAATTACAATCGAAAATGTAACATGTAAGAATAACATTTTGTAAAAACAGAAAATAAATTGGTCAAAAAACAAATAAGCTAAAAGCTGTTTTACTGCGACTGTATCCCTTTCTTTCTAAAACGAAATTTTGTATAGAGAGTATGGAGTTACTGAATCGTAACGTCTTGTTGCAATAGCGCTCTCTTTTTCTAACAGGAAGCTTAAAAGCTCTATATTTCGAGACTAGTTATTAAAAAAGGAAAATGACATTGTAAAACCTTATTTTAAGTACATAAAAAAATTTAGTGAAATACCCAATTTTTTTTTTAAAGAATATTAGCCAAGCTGAACTTGACTTTATATTCTCTTCCAAATAAGCGTAAAGCTTGTGCTAAGAGTGGGTACGACAATAGTGCAACGGGTGGGGCTCGAACCTGCGACCTTTCAGTGCGCAGTCCGCACCTTTAACCGTTGGGCTATTGAGGCTTAAGTGTATAGGTATTAGGTGTCGAAATCGAGTTTTAGTCCTATAACACTTATACGAACATTGTCACAACAATTCGATTGACACACTCGCAGATTGGATTCTGTCATCCACCAGGCTTTTAGCCTTCCTTGTACGAAACAAACTAAAACTATTTAACCACTTGTGACAGGTGATGAGCTATATCGAAATGTTATTACGTCATACATCGCTTAGTGTCGATGTGACAGACTTGAAACCGTAATTTTGGTACTGGAATATAATAAACTAGATGCGAACCGCGACTTCGTTCGCGTGTATTGAGGTTTTTTATTCCCGCGGGAATTCTCTTATTTTTCGGGATAAAAAGTAGCCTATGTGCTATTCCAGACTATAATCTAGTGCCAAATTTCAACCAAATTGGTACAGTCGCTGCGCCGTGATTGAGTAACAAACATACAAACTTTCCCATTTACAATATTATAAAAAATATGATACGATCCTATTTTGCTATTGGAAAATAGGATAATAGGATTATTTTATTGTGTTATATTATATAACAAACTAGCCTATTCTCGTTACTTCTGCCGCGAGGATTCGGGTGATGTGGGGTTTTATTACAATATCCTTGGGAATTTTTTTTTTGGGCAAAAAATATGCTACAAGCCTCTCCAGCTCTCCAGGTTGTAAGCTATTGTAAGCTATGGCCATAGATTTAAATCATAAAATCAGTCAAGGACTAACTTGTCATCATACAAAAGAAAATATCATTTCCGAGCCTTTTCTTTGACACTCGCCATCAGATACATGTACTTTGTCGCCAGAGTCTCGAATCCACACTTATTAGATTGGTAAAATCAATTCGCCGTCGCCGCGGTAACTCAATATTTCCATTACCGATCTGTTGCAGTATTTTTTTATTCTTTGCCGTTCCGTCTCAACGACAAATGATTCAGGACGGTAATTCCAATTATTGTGATCTTGTTGTGCTTTTCAGGATACAGTAATATCTAAGCTCAGGTGAAACCTCTACAGCCTAGAACACACAAATCAACTCGGAAAGGGATCGTCACCGTACCAACTGTAGTCGTCCAGAAGAAGGTGGAAGAAGAAGGTGGAATTTCCAAATATCCTTTCTTAGCTGACATATTCTAATTATAAACTACTTACTTGCTAAATTGTAACTTTGTACGTACAATAGTTTTTGAGATCTCGTGTTTAATCAGTAAGTAAGTACGTTAGTCGGTCAGTGACCACTCGCTTTTATATATATATAGATTGAAACTGTCATGTTTATGAGGATTCCTATATCTGTCAATGATAACCGCTCTGGGATATCCCCAGTATTGACCTGGGTGGTTGACCTGACCGCAGTCAAGGCTTGATGCAGAATAATCTCAACACTGAATTTATTAGGCACAACAATAATTATCTCAACACTGCTTTTGTTACAAATCGCTTACATTATCTCCCGCGACTTCGTCCGCGTGGATGAGGGTTTTTTTAAATTATAATTAATTTTCCGGGATGAAATGTAGCCTATGTGTCAATCCTAGGTATAAGCTTTCTCCATTCCCAGCCAAATCGGTACAGTCGTTGCGGCCTGACTGAGTAACAATTATCCATCCATCCATACAGCCAAACTTTCTTATTTATACTACTAGCTTGTTCCCGCGGCTTCGCTCACGTTAAGTTCAATTTTTCAAACCTCTACTAATTTAGGGGTTGAATTTTGAAAAATCCTTTCTTAGCAAAAACCTACGTTATAATAGCTATCTACATGCCAAACTTCAGCCTGATCCGTCCAGTGGTTTGAGCTGTGCGTTGATAGATCAGTCAGTCAGTCAGTCGCGCTTGCCTTTTATATATTTAGATTAATAGGATATGAATTGGTTGCTTGGTAGAGATCACTTCTAAGCGATAAGGTCGCCAAATTGTACGTAGATTATACTCTATGTTGATTATAATACCTTTATTTATTTCAATAAGAGGGTATTATAATCAACGTATTCTGGACACATGTGAAAATATATTCATTGTTTAATCATTTAGTACCCCTTTTATTTCATTTTCACAGACGGCAAACGTCCGGATGGCTCGACACTCGTCCCATGGCAAAATGGCAAATGCCTGCTATGGGATGCGACGTGCACCAATACCTTCGCTCCAAGCCATCTCAGCCGGACGACGCAGGTGGCTGGCGCTGCTGCAGGGTCTGCTACCGCAAAAAAAGGAAGACATACGATTCTCTTCTAAGCAGCTACCTTTTTATTCCTTTGCCCTTTTGCTAATGATGTAGTAGTTTATTTGTGTCTCAGTCATGTCTTAAAATGAGTATTTAAATATTAGTATTTAATTCGATGCCTTAACATGGGTAGCCTAAGTGTGTCATGCTCTCTTAAACATTTCTGTGGTGTCGTGTGGTGCGGGTTGTTACGTTCCCTCAAATATGGTTGAGCGAAGCAATGGCTGGATCATGCGTCGTGCTCGTGAACGGGTGCCACCAACGGGAATGGGTCTGCTTTCCAACCCATCTTAACATGTGTTAGGTTGTGATAGGTGTGCATTTTTGAAACTTCTTTGTGGAAACACTGTGTGCGTAGTTTGTTACCCATTGTAAAAAAAATTTTTGAAAAGAGCAACTGCTTGAGTTTCTTGCCGGCTCTTCTCAGCAGAATCTGCATTCCGAACCGGTGGTAGATTTATGACGTGTCATAAGAGCTACAAGTTGGCCTATATGAAATAAATAAATTTTGATTTTGATTTTTTTGATTTTGGCAGTGGAAACGATGGGCTGCTGGAGTGCTGAGGCCGTGGAATTTTTGCGCAAAATCGGCTGTCGTTTAAGGAAAAGGGGCTGCGATCCACGCTCTGGGGCTTACCTGGTCCAAAGATTGTCAATTGCCGTACAACGTGGCTGTGCGGCGAGTTTGATGGGAACATTTGGGCCCGGGGCAATCAGGGGTTGTTTATTTGACTGAAGCTTTATTTTTAAGACTTGTTTTTTTTTGGTATATGACATTGTACGGTATGAATGACATTTGTTACTTTTATGATATATATTTACACATTGTATGAATCGTTTGACTAAATCATTTGACAAATAAAAATATATTTATTAAAAAAAAATATCACCACAATACAACACACAAACGTTTAATGCGAAGCACTAAAGTACACATCGTATCACAGAAGCCGCGCCGACTTTCGGCATGAACCGGCAGACGCTTCGTGTCAGTTTTACAAAGTGCGCCAACCATTTGAGCGAACGAAATTACTATAATATATGACGTCATAGTAAATTCGACGTATATATTATATACGTCAAATTTACTAAGACGTCATCACATGGCGTCTAGCGTTTACGCGCGAAAATTTAAAGTACATTTACATGCATTTTATTGGTACTTATCGGTTGAATAAAATTTTAGTAAATTTTCTAGTAGTATATTTTTACCTTAAGATCAAGTTTAGACACTTTTAAAAAAAATATTTACCCTTACAAGTGAACGAGCTGTGGAATACCACAGCTGGTTCACTTGTAAAATCACATCCAAACTGGCTGCATGCTAAAAACTTTGTAAACATGCATGCAACAACATTAGAGCCTCTAACACACTGTGAATACAGAATAACATAATAAAAATATAAAAACTCGTGCGAACATACGGTAGCATAATCGTAAACATACACGAGTCACATAGGTATTCCTTGCATTTACAGCTTTAATTAGTAACAAGCAAAAATTTAAAACATCCCCGACCTGACGATTAAAATGTAGATACGATGTGCCTGACATCCTGTTACCCAGTTTTCTACTCCATCATCAGAGCCTTCTCTCATCTCATCTTTTTTTAAATATTTTTAGCGAGGAAACAAGCAGTTGACCACCTGATGTTAAGTGATTACCGCCGCCCATGCACACTTGTAGCACCTGAGGCACCACCAATTCGTTGCTGGCTTTTTAGGAATTTGTTGGTCCGCCCCTTGAATTAGATAGGTAAGCTATCTATTCGTATTTTAGTTAGCTATAAGCTATATAATTATCTATATACTGACGCCGGTAAGCGATTTTTACATAGCAAAATTGCTTTCCAGCGTCGATACGAGTACATATTCGTAAAAGCGAGTTATTACTCACTGACTAATCAAGAAATCTAAGAAATTATAAAGCTTATTTTGAAAGGAAGTTCCCTCTAGAATATAGATGTCAGCTAAGAAACGATTTTGATAGAATCCATCCCTGAGGGGTGAAATTTGGGATGGAACGTTATACGAAAATCATAAAGCATTTAGGTTATTAGTTTTAAATCCTAAAAATCTTTATAAGCTGTTATAGAAAATTATCCCTTGAGGGTGGTGAGATAGGGTATGGAAATTTTAATTACTAAAATAGGGCACAAAATTGACAAATAAAAAAAAATCATCGAAATTGACTTTTGCCAATAGGCTTCTTGCAGCGGGAACATTTATCTTATTGTAATCTCAGATAATAATCAGAAATTCTACGCGGGCGAAGTCGCGGGCGACCGCTAGTATTGCATATGTATGTGTCCACGCAAGTCTCCAAAACCGAATTATGATCATTCTCTTTAATTTGCTTACTTACATTTTTTCAACTTAGGAAACAGTAAAGGTTTCATCAAAATCGGTTCAATAGTTTTGATGATAATGTTTTTTTCCTTTTCAGTTATTCTTTATTTCGGTATATTGAAGACGATTTAATTTTTCTTAAATTACAGCATGTTATAATAATACTCCGGGCTTACAAAATATAATCGTATAAAATATGAGAAAATTTTGGGTTTTCATGTAAATATATAAATTTTTATAATCAACCCTTATCAACTACATTGAATACTGTCGCATCTATACCTATTAGATAATGCGGCAATTTTCCTTTTCAGCTAAATTCACTTGACGCGACCCTAGCTGTTGAATGTAGCGTACGATTACGAGTTATTTCAGCACGTGTTCTTTACACGGCTCTACTCGTCGAAACTCTATGAAAATGTATTAAACTCACTAAATGCTTCAAAGGGGACATTCGGTATTGCTTTATTTATGTAATTAATGAACGAAATAGTTCAGTTTTCCACTATTAAATGTAATTATTATAGGTTAGTGTCTTTGTTCAGCCAGTGGAGACGGCCTTATCGACTGGGCGGCGCCGGTCGTGCGCGCTCGGCTGCGCTCGGCTCCGCGGCTCGCGCCACCTCTCGGCAACTTTCGGCTACGCTCGGAACTCACCACTGTAAATTTAAGGGCTGCGTTACCGCTTTTCCGACGCGCACCCTGGCTTTTTCATGCGCGTATTACATAACCGATAGACAAATTTTATGAAAATATTAAATTGTTACTCTTCTAAACCGTAAAATGATGTTGCTTTTACTAAACTAACATTATTACATAAAATTCAAAGTTACAGCCCGATAAGTACAGAGCGTAGCTGGCCAAAGAGCTCGCTTGACGCTTCAAAGGAAAGCGCGGTCAATTTTCGTCACGCAAAAAGACGATAGCAGCAATTTCCCTCAGCCGACAACCCTTTGCTCGCTCTTGTTCGGACACATGGCGGCAGGGCGGCGAGGGCGGCGGCGCGGGGCGGCGGGGGCGCGCGCCCGGGCCACCCCTCCTCAGTGGCGGCCTGCAGTGCCGAACGCGCGTGTCGCCTCCGACGCTCGCGCCCCGCGCACCTGGTGTGCTCATTGAGCCAGCGACGCCGCACTCGGCGGTGGCAGCCCGCGGCCCGGCCGACGCTGCAGCCGGGCCGGCCCGAGCTCCTTCGACCGCGACCCTCATGTGACACCTCGCCAAAATGATTGTGCCCATTGTTTACGTTAACGCTAGTTGATAACCGGGAGGCGGACGCTGGCATGCTAATGTGAGTATCCGAATCGATAGCACGAGTACGCCACGAGATCCCCAATATGAAACGTCGAGGCCCGCGACGAGACGTGGCGTTGGCACGAACGCAGCGTTCGGAGCGTTCGTAACGTTACTTCTCCTGCAATGCGACAATGTGAGAACGCGGACCGACCGAGTTCTCGTACATAATTAAGGTCCGGCGCTCGTTCCTGCGAGCGGGTTCACGCGTCCCGGCGCTCTTGCATTGTCGGTGATTGTGTGCATTGTCGGCAGTCGGACTGTTGGTGGCGATACGTGGACTGCACGGTGCGGCGACGCGGCGCGGGAGCCTGCGGGGAGTTCGCGCGCGGCGGGCGCGCGGGGATCGCTCGCGCGAGGAGCTCGCGCGCGAGGAGTGGACGCGTGGGGAGTTCGCGCGCGCGACCTGGCGGCTCGGCGCCATGCGGTAGCGCGGCGGCGCGGCCGAGCGGCGGGCGAGCACTCGTGCGCTCTCGGCTATGTGCCCCCCTTGCGCTACATTGTGAGTACTATTTTATATTTATTGATTGAACATGAAAACAAGTATACCACCCTCATCGAGAGATTATTTCGTTTATTACAAACACTTAAGATCACATTTTCACCATCGCCAAGTAAGCGACGAACAAATTTGACGTTTTGACACTTTTTGTAGTGATCATCTGTCAGAACGTCATATTTACTCGTTGGCTATAATTTACTTGGGGTTGATGAAGTTAGCCTTAAGTGCAATAAAATTTTTACGAGATATTTCACCTAGCGACAGAAGGGCTGGCTCGTTTTTTGCGAAAAGAATCAGCCTGGCTGTTCAGCGCGGAAATGCAGCCAGCACTCCTGGCACCATTCTACGCGGACATTTGTACAGTAATTCGATTAGATTAACTATGTTTGATTGAATTGCTTTTATTTGAAACTAATAATCCAAATCTAGGCTCAATTTCGAAAAAAAAAATTAGAGTTATTTTTTTTATTCTATCAATACTAACTTATAAATACCTAGGTATATATATGCAATTATAGGCATAGGGATACCCTAAAAATTCATGATAATTGCCTGAATAAAGATATAATCAGCCAGTAACTCATATAATAAAAATATTTTATATAAGCATAGGTACAATTTCTATCAGTCGTTAAAGGTGTACCAATTCATCGTAATATTTTTAAGGTATATGCCTAATTAATAACTAACTTGTTAACTAATATTTATTAATTAACAAGTTAGTTATAATACATTTAAGTTATGATACATTTGTATCATTAACCCATATATGCCCAGAACTTTTTTTGACGCCGATTTTTATAATTTTCACATATGTTGTTTATTAATGACCATAAATAAGGGCTACAATAGCAATTAGTAGTTTTCAGATCTGAAAGTGGGTTTTTTTCAGGGGGTCGAAAACGACCCCATGGGCAGATAAGGTCTTACACTAGTATGGGGGAGGAATCATGAATATAAAAACTTTATTCGCTTATTAGTCTTGATTATTGGGGTAGACATTGAGACAGGAACCATTACGTAGTAGAATTAGGTGGGTAGGGTAATCTTTAAAGCATCTGTAATACATATTGACATTAACTTGCGACACATTTTGACTATTATGTTTTTAGACAGCACACGTCTTCTGATCCAACTATTGAGTAAATGTAAAGTTTTAAAACAGAAATAGGGTACCGCCTTGTTTTCAGTTGCTGGTATGGCTCAGGTTGAGTTTTCGAAATAAGATAGGTTGAAGAATTAGATTTCGAAGAGAAAATAGAAAAGAAAAAGACTTGGCTATTGATAAAATTCCAGTATATCTACGTTTGCTTCCAATAATCTGGGAAGCATTGAAGATTCAACACTCTTCCACATATTTTTTTTGCTGTCAACACATCGAAGTGAACTAACCACATCAAAATATACCACTTCTTACCCCTAATGTCAATTTGATAAACTCCAAAATGAGCATCAAGTCTATCTACTCCTCCCACATTGATTGTATTGATGTGCAACGTTTGACTATCAATATGTTTGCCAGTATCAGAATATCGACGAGCCTTTTGGACGGGATATACGCCAATTGCACTGGGCAACAGTGTAACTAAGCTGCTTCATTCCAGTGAATGGCGCAAATCTTATCTTTGCAAGCTCTTTGCAAGCTCGTTTTATGCATTTGCGTAGCCTCATGTTGCCATGTTTCCCAGTTCTTGTAGAAAAGAGGACCTAAATCACTGTTGGCCCTAGCAGAGTGCTCCCTCGAGGAAGAATAGTCCTCAGAATTAGCAATGAAAATATAAGATTCTTCAACAATTCAATAGGAATAGAACATTGTGTTGTGTAGAACGGGGTTCAGGGATTTGAGAATTACGAGAATAATGGACTGGAAAACTACGAGAATAATTGACTAAAGCCTTATTGGTGGCTTTATTGTCATCATTACCTTCTCGTTGTATGACTAACGTTTCGGCTGAAGTAAATAATTATTGAGATAGGCGAAATCGATTTATATTTTCACACTTTCATCCTTTTCATCCTAATCACAGTCTGATATCGTACCTCTGCAAGGGGGATCAATGTTTACATCGATGCCCTGGACCTGTTCCTCATTATCCAATTTCTCCAGGGCTTCAACTATTTCAAAAATGGAGAGAACATGCCGGGACCGTTAGAGTAAAAATAAGAATTTAAAGCAGCTTATATGCCCACGGGGTCGTTATCGACCCCGTGAAAAGTTTCCATTAATTTGAGTACGAAAAATGTAGCCCCTCAGTGAAAATTATACCTATATCTTTAAAACACATATTCAATTTACTATAACAATAATTTTGATGATAAAAAAACATAAAACACACAGAATATATACATTTATATGCACGTAGTCACCAAATTTTTTCAGAAAAAAACTTACACGATTTTGTACTACTATTTTTCACTTGAAATAATTTAAGAATAGTAATTTTATTGTACTGTGCTTCAAAGTAGTTCTTTACTGTATCAAAAAATAATGCTTTAATTAGAATTAATATAATAAGTTGCAATCAGGATGCATTTGAAGTCATCAAGTACCTTCAGGCCATTAACGACCCCCTGGGCATATATGGGTTAACTTCGCATAAAACCTTCAGCTGTATTACCCTTAAAGCTTATATTAAAAACAAGCACTATCGCTATTTAACTTTGTTAATATTTAGTTAATTGCAAAACTTCGAAATTGCAATTTTACGGTTCAGAAAATACTTTGATAAGTAGTAATTTTTGGTAGCGTTTCAAGAGTTGAGGATTGAAATGAAACTACAAAACTTCTTAACTTCCACTTTTAAGAGCATTCCCCAAATACGTTTATATGCTACTTAGGTTAAATTAAATTTTCTCTATTATGCATCGTTTTTCCACGTGACCCTATTTTGTTAATGAAATTCACGTCATCCTGGTAAAGGTTTTTTTTTTTCGAGAAAATAACCCCCACAGGCTTCCGAATCCTTCTTCGAATGTTGGTTGAAAATTTAGAGAAGAATAATTATTATGAAATCATTTCCCATACGAGTCGTTTTATTTAATTTTGTTTTCTGTGACCCAATGATGCCCACCAACTTCGTCTGCGTGGACTAGGGTTTTTAATTCCCGCGGGAACTGTGATTTTCTGGGAAAAATTTAACCTATATGTAAATCCTGAATAAGAGATAATATCTCTTTTCCCTTCAGCCAAATCGGTTCATTCGTTGTGGCGTGAAGGAGTGACAAACATCCATCCATACATCCATCCTTACAAACGTTCGCATTTATACTATTAGTTTGTTGGTTTGTCCTTTAATCACACTGCAACGCGCTACGGATCGACGTGATTTTTTGTGTGGAAACAGTTGAGGACCTTGAGAGTGACTTAGGCTACTTTTTATCCCGGAAAATCAAAGAGTTCCTGCGGGAATTAAAAACTAAATCCACGCGGACGAAGTCGGAGGCATCAGCTAATAATAACTTTAGGAACATGCTAATTCAGGGAATATCTTTACTGGCAATCTTAGGCATCTATAAACTCTACATTGAATAATTTAAAAAAAAAAAATTGTTCAATCCCTATAATAGTTTTATAATTCTTGTTGTTATATTTATATTAACAGAACAGTTATATTTATATTTTTTCTGTTTGTCTTGTTAAAGCATTGATTCTATATTATTTTAAATGTACTGCTAATTGTGATATCACTGTGCCCCAACGGGGTTTATCATTGATGCATTACCTACCTAATACTGTAATTAATTTATAATGTCGATCAGGAAAATATAATGTGGAAAACAATTTTCATTTTATTATTATTTTACGCAAATGAAGTCGAGGGTAACTACTAGAATGTCATAATAGTAAGAGTGTCAATGAAAATTTATTAAAATCCAATCCAAGTGGAAAGAACTACTTAAATACAATAAAAGACCTTGCAAAATAAACGCTAAAATAACTTCTTAATATAAATGTATGAATGACTAATTCAGCTTTATTCAGCATAAAAACCTTCTATGAACTTCTTTCTCATAAAACCTTTACGTCATACTAAAAACTTAATGTTTGATCGTTAAATATTTGCCTTATGCAGACGGCAGACCCCTTTTTTTTGAGTTTAAATGAGGAATTTCGTCGCTGCGTCTTAATCAAACCGCAATGTGTGTTTTGTTATGTTTCAAATAAATCTTATTATATAAATACTAATAATATATAGGTTCCTTTGCTTGCTTGTTCCTTATGGAACAAGCAAGCAAAGCAACCTATATATTATTAGTATTTCCATAAGGAACAAGCAAGCAATGTACTGCTTGCTTGTTCCAATGCTGTAATGTATTGCTTGCTAGTTCCATAAGGAAAAAGCAAGCAATGTACCAGTACCTGTGCGTATGCCGTGGGTTTTATATCCTCGCAAATTATGTACAACTCTGAATACAAAAGAGAAACAGGGAAAGCATCTTCGGTAACACTTTCTCCTTTGATTATTGGTTTTGTTGTTTCCAAATACTTGGTATAATTTATACCTACAGACTTACAGTGATACCATATTTTCTTTATTTATCCACACATTAACATCATATAATATAATATATTACATATGATTTAGAAAAAAATGTATAGGTTAGGTATCTACTGACTAACGAGCGATTTCGTCCGCGTGGAGTTAAGTTTTAAAAATCACGCGGAAAATCTCTGTATTTCCGGGATAAAGGGTACAAAAGCCGGGACGAAAGCTTATAATACCACTCTCCAAGTCCTTAATTACATCCATGCCAAAAATTACTTTGTTCTGTTGCTCCGTTTCTACGTAATTGAAGGACAAACCAAACAAATAAACGCATTTATAATACCAGTAAGGATAGTAAGGATACTTCAGCTATCCCTGCGTATTCAGTTTTTGATAGAAGCTTTATACATAAACGTGTAGTACGTTTATCTCACGAAGATCCGGGCGCCTTACTTGTGGTTACGTCGTGTACATGTACATTGCGTAAGTATGCGTGCCTGTCAGGAGTTTAAGCTTATACGGATACGACACACACACAACTATGAGCCGCGTACCCTCGTGAATTGAAAGAACTATAGCTATTCAAAGCCGTATCTCAACCTAAAGCGTTGATTTAAAAAATGTCATGCTCATACGAGCTATAAACTAGTTAGCAGACAAACCGCGTCGTTTGGTGGTAATCTCGACGTGCCATACAAATTCTGAGGCTTTCCACTAAAATTCCTTTTCTCGCGTTTCCCTCTTTAATCTCTATTCAGAGTACAGCTCCTAGTCAAACTAACATACAGTTCAGATACGTTGCTGGCAATTGGTGCTTTTTGTTTATAACTTTAAGTATCTGACTGTCAGTCTATCTGTGTTCGGCATTGTGGAAATCAGTGCGGTTAGTAAAAGATTTAAATCGATTGATCGTTTTCGTACCCTAGAGAAGTATAGACCGATTTGAAATCGATTGAGTTTGACTGGGATGGTTTATCACTATGTTTGATAAAATTGATAAACTAAGTAAACCCGATGACGTTGTAGTTTATTAGTATGATCTGATTTTTATGTTTTTAACTGTATGATTGCCAAACTGCGGTGCAGACACGAACGAAAGATACATGGGCACATTTGTCTGAAAGGAGGACACAGTGCTTTGCAGCAATTATGGTATACAGCCTAGAAAATTCTAAAGACCCATGCCGTTTACATTAAAATACGTTTTTAGGCTTTAGCCGTACCTATTTTTTGCTAGCAATGCTGTTCCAATTTGAAATCATGTTCATGTTTTAAAAGTCTTAAGTATTTCAAATTATTGATATAAATATAAAATTTTAATTTATTAAAAAAAAATTAAACCTTAAAAAACACTAGAACGGTACAAACAAAATCTGATAAAATCTGATTGGATTAAAAGGTCAAGGCAACAAACAAACTGGGAGGGAGGCTTTGGCCGTGATTAGTTACTACCCTACCGTCAAAGACCTGCCGCCAAGCGATATAGCGTTCCGGCACGGTGGCGTGTAGAAACAGATTAGAGGTTCGGGTTGAATCTACACTGCCTCCCTTCCAAGTTAGATTGTCATCTTAGACTGCATCGTTACGTAACATCAGGGGAGATCTCAGTCAAGGACTATCTTATCATCAAATAATAATCACACTTTCGCATTTTTTAATATTGCTAAGGATGGTGGATTATGTGGTCACTAAGTTTTGACTTGTTTGAAACGTCTAGGCTCGAACTACAAAGCATCCGGAATCTCATGGATCCCCTAGAACCGTACAAGCCTAGCTGTGGAATTGTCTAAAAACTTTTCTAAAAGTGATTGCATCAATGCGATCGTCACTTTACGATTGTGCATTGTAGAGTCAAGATCTCCTGATGATGCTCCAGTGTCGGAGCGAAACGTACGTCGAGTGTGTTTTGAAGGAGTTTGTGTGGCGCTGCGTGTTGGTGTTGTGTTGTTCCTGTGTTTCTTATATTCTGGAGAAACGACGGTGTATAAGGTGCGGGAGGCGAGTGTTGCCACACAGATTTATCCTGGTTTGGCGGATTACAGCAAAATATTACTTTTTTTTAGTATTATCATCGAATTCCGCTCTCACGACCATCAGAAATGGGGAACACGACGCAGAGAGAGAGAGAGAGATAATATTAGTAAGGTTACACACGGATCTGTTAGTTTCATTATTATAGGTTATACAAACGTTTGGATCCAATGTTAGCTCACAGAATATAAACTAACAGAGGCCCGGAGTCACATACGTAGCGTATGTCCACTGGTCCTCTACATCGTTGAATATTTATTGTAACACCCCTTACTCCCCAAGTCTAAGGGTGCTGTGACGAGGGACTTTGCACCCCCTTATTTTCGGTTCGGTTTAGTTATGCTAGCGATACCTTATATTGCTTATAAATAAATACAACTTCAACTCTACTTTCTATTCTACTAATATTATAAATTAATGTGAAAGTGTGGATGAATGGATGGGTGGATGGATGGATTGATGGATGTTTGTTACTCAATCACGCCACAACGACTGAACCGATTTGGCTCCAAGCGGTTCCGCTAAAAATATAAAAAAATCGATGTTGGTGAAACCGGCAGTTAATATTCTACTTCAAGCACAATCTGATAAACTCGTCTTTACCTTCATCGTATTATTCTATAATTGATTTTCCAGAGATACTTGTATCGATAGCGGCCTCAATCTGATCGGTTCACAAATTAAAACCGGGCAAGTCATTACCGGCACTGGGGTTGCAGGGAAATCGTAGATCCGATTCTAACCGAGTAGGAAATCGTCAGTCCACAAGCGGAAAGTACCGCATTTGGGACTAGATGGATAGGTATATGTATTGATTAGTGTCCGATAATCGATTATAGTCCGGTATTTACGATACACAATTTAGTACTTATATAGTGTAACGCCTTCTATACTACACAGAAGGAGACTACTAAAACTAATTTAATTTGGTATATCGAATTTTACGTTCACAAAATCAACCAACTTAATATGTTTACCTACTAATATTATAAACCCACCTAAATAAAATAAGATGCCCACTTCGTCCGCGTGGATATAGTTTTCAAAATCCCACAGAAACTCTTTAATTTTCTGGGATAAAAAGTAGCCTATGTCACTCTCTTCAGGTCCTCAGGTCTTCAACTATAATCATGCAAAAAAACACGTCGATCTGTAACTCTGTTGCAGAGTAATTTAAGGACAAACTAACTGTCACTTGTCAATACACACAAACAAACACACTTTCGCATTTATAATATTCGTAAGATGAGAAAGTGCGCTAATGTGTTGGTTTGTCCTTCAGTCACGCAGCAGCGGAGTATCCGATCGACATAATATTTTGCATGAGCATATAATTAAGTACCTCGATATCTTGCGGGATTTTTGTCCGCAGCTTCGCTCACGTTAAGTTCTATTTTTTAAACCCCTATTTTTTTTCCCTTATTGGTTGAATTTTCAAAAATTCATCTGTGTACCAGACAGCCCGATCCATCCAGTGAACTGAGCTGTGCGTTCATAAATCAGTCAGTCAGTCAGTCACCTTTTCCTTTTATATATTCACATACTTAACTCGTTTAGAATTCAGACTAAGCCTAAACCTTGGAACATCAATGCTTTAGGCCTAAAGACATATTTCTATTTGACTGCGCAAAAGTCGTCATGGTAACTGTGGGCCAGCAAAATTGATTTGTAGATATTCCCTTTTACACATGAGTTCATTCTTGTCATTTATTTCGAACTGGGTGTTTCCCTCGGGATTTGTTCGGTAATGGACTCATTTTAAAGCTTGTTATCAGTTTTCTACTTTTTTTCAGTGGTAGATATTAACGCAATATAAATAATCGTCGCCACTTTTTTGAATGTTCTCAACATAGCTAAGTTTCGTTGCGCAAAACGTGCACTTTACAGTACCACCAAAAAAATTGGAACTAGGCTGCCATTTTAAAATATCATTCCGTTCAATTACGCTGTCCAAGTGTTCATGGTCTTTGCTGCTGTCAGTTCCTTCTAGTATTACCTACCGTACCGAGTATTATGAAAATGCAGTACCGATTTTCTCATATACTTAAATCATACTAATCTCTCCTCTAGCGACTGTCACAACAAATAAGTTGCTGGACCTATATTATGTAAGTAAGAGCCCATTTATCGGTATGGTCAGTGGATCTCGATACGTGATTTCAGAAGCATATTCTGAAAAAAAAAAATCTGACTGCGTAAGTATAGTGAAATGTCTCTGTCGTTCAAAGGATCTTTATTATTATTAAATCATCACCTACTCTGTGGATCTGAACTTGTATTAACGTTGTTTATCTAGCCGCTCCAATCGTTTGTTATTGTTATGATTTCGAAATCAGGTCACATTATCACTATTGTATTACAAACAAATAATAATAGGTAATATGTACATATCATGTTTTAGTTAGTTGGTACATAATTTGTTAGTTCAGGCGGTGTTTCAGGAGATTAGGAGATTAGAGTAAAAGATATGGCGCTTTAAGGCGATTGTTGCCGTGAATCGCTTAATTCTTGAATGCGTGTTCAGGAAATTGTTACTTCCTAATCGCGGCTAACATTGTGTGAAATTTAATCCGCATCCGGACTGACAGGTTGCTTCCTTAGCAATTAGAGCCGTAAATATTAACCCAAAGTATCCAAGTAACTCAACTAACGACAATTTTATGGTGTACAGATTAGATGATTAGGCGGCCTTGGATGGAATTGGATTTTATTTTCTACAAAGTGCCGATTTTACCAACGTAAAATAAGTCTTATACGAGCTTTTTGATATTTTCACAGTTTTTGTATTGAAAATCTGTCAAAATATGTTTATATTCGTTTTTAAATGTAAAACACATTTTATGATGAAAATTATATAATATACTATTTTCAGTGCATATATTGTGACGGGCAACTACGAAACCTTAAACTGACACGCAATTGGTCATTTATTAGACAATCCTCAATAGCCGGACTGAAAACTGAAAGGTCACAGGTTCGAGTCCCACCCGTTGCACTTTTGTCGTAGAGCTTGCTTGTCTAAGCTGAAATGACGCGCCCCACGACGTAATTAGTTGTGACAATACATAGTGTCTTGTGTGCGTAAATATGGTAGTGGGCCGCGTCATTTCAGTTTAGACAAGCTCTACTAGCTCCTAGAACAAGCTTTCCGCTTATTTGGAGCGGATAGAAAGATACCATTCAACTGCGTTACCATGGTTGAGCGAAGCAACGTCTGGATCATGCGTCAAGCTCGTGAACGGGTGCCACCAACGGGAATGGGTCTGCTTTTTGTCTACTCGTCTTAACATGCATTGGATTGTATGTAGGACTTACGAAACTTCATTGTGGAAGCACTGCATACATAGTTTTGTTACCTATTATAAAAACATTTTTTTGAAAAGAGCAACCGCCGAGTTTATAGCTGGCTCTTCTCGGCAGGAAGGGCATTCCGAACTAGTGGTAGATTCATCGACGATTCAAAAGCACTTGTAAAAGTTTATTTGAATAAAAAATATTTCTATTCTATTATATTCTTCGGCCTGGTTGATATTGTTTTAAAAAAAATCCCTGACCTGGTGTTGAGGGCGCAATTAGTTACAGTGGCATGCGGGCGGTGATGATGAGAAAGGTGGTATCAAAGCAAACAACCCAGTACATTATGCGAGCGGTTCTCCCAACATCACGGTTGCGCCGCAAAGCCGCTGTCGCAAAGTTCGGGTGTGCTCATAAGTTTGGGAGCTTTATCAAACTTCCGCATATTATTGTTTGCACAGAAACCTGTGTAAGTCAACTATGTCATGAGTTTCGTCCTGTAGTGTATTTGCCTGCTGAATATTAAACTACGTCATTGTCATTTTCATTAAATATGAGAAATATACCTAATCTATATATAAAAATTCAAAGTCCTGACTGACTGACTGAGATATCAACGCACAGCCTAAACTACTGAAGTTAGAAACTTGAAATACTTACAGTTGGTTCCTTTTATGACGTAGGCGCACACTAAAAAAGGATTATTGGAAATTCTACCCCTAAGGGGTTTAAATAGGGGATGGAAGTTTATATGAAAGTCCGTCATTTTTCAAGCTGTTTCCATCAAAGTTGGTATTTGAGCTTTCAGTTAAAAATAAAAAAGTACGTGTGTCACAGTTTTTGAAAATTCCACCCCAAAATCTAATTCCACGCGGACGAAGTCGCGGGGGCAAAAGCTAGTTTTATATGCGTAGGACATGGAATTGGCAAAACATTTTTTACTAGCTGTTGCCTGCGACTTCATCCGCGTCAATTTCTGTTATTATGATCTGCGTGATGTTATATAACCCAAAGCCTTCCTCGATGAATGGACTATCCAACACAAAAAGAATTTTTCAATTCGAACCAGTAGTTCCTGAGATTAGCGCGTTCAAACAAACAAACTCTTCAGCTTTATAGTATTAGTACTATAGATATACTTAAAAAAAGATTTTTAATACTAAAATATAAAGCCATTTTTATTTTTTTTAATATCTGAATTAGTTTCGAAAATATATAGCTTTTAAGCTTCGTGTTGGACAAAGAGACCTCTATTAAATCATGACATCACGTTTAAGTAGCTCCATATACTCTCCATAGAAAATTTTGTTCTAGAAAGAGACGCTTATGACTTTTTAATTTTTTGAGTGATTTATTTTCCGTTTTTACAAATGTTATTCTTCCATGTTACACTTTCGTTATTTACTTCATATAGGCAACTTGTGGCTCTTATAATTATTTAATCTCAGCAGTTGCTCTATTCAAAAATAAAGTGTTACAAAGCAAAATATAATGCAAAATATGCTTAAACTGTACTTCCTCTTACTATGACACAGAACACCGCAAAACCTACTCTAAGTTTCTTACTTGTATGGTAGTTTGTTAGCTTTAATAAAGTTTCTTATATTATTATCATTGTTAGCACAGGAAGAGCACCCTTAGTGTAGGTTTCGCAATCTCGCTAACGTTGATAGATTTCGAATTTTTGAAACACTCCGACGCCATAATAAGTTAGTCTCTCCTATAAACCTTATTTGTCTTCCATCAAATATATTTAGTATTTAAAGGCATTAGTATAAATTCAAAAGTTGAATTCACAAAATCTAAAGTTCTATGTCAAAGAAATGTGCCCAGAATGCTGGCTGCATCATATCGCTGAATGACCAAACTTATAATGTTATGTTGGACCAGGTACGTAAGTTATCAGCCTTCTGGTAACTAATTTGTTTATTTTATTAGAAGTTTCCAGTTCAGATTCCACGATGTCTATAGATGTATTAAAGACCAAATCCTAAGATAACAATTGCATTTAGGTCCATTTTACTAGGACGCCAGAGTCAAAGTAAAATGTAAGTAAAAAGGAACTCACACTAAGCGCACAGTGGAAGAGGGTAGAACATTATGACTTGTGAATTCTCCTCATATACATAATGCCCGAGATAGTTTCATGCACCGGAAACATTTAGCCGGGGCAAGGAATTTACTCCTAATACTCTGAAATCTTCAACTTCCTAACATTTGATGGACAAAACTATTCTATATTCTGAGCTGAAGAACTTTATCCATAGCTTGTTACGCCTATTTATCTGTCATCAACAACATTTATTATCGATCTGTTTGCGCCATCCGCAGACAAAAATAGGCGTTCTATAAATCTCGCTCCGCACATGCTTCTTAGAAAGAAAGAAAGGAAGAAAAAGCATTTATTTGAGACACACAGCACAGTTAATGACAGAGAGAAATACAAAACAAAAAATAAATATATGTGTGGTCCCAAAATGGACTCCACTCAGCAATATATCAATAATAGTAACTATCTCACTCTTCTTCTTCTTTCTCTTTCTCATTCACTCTGACTAGTGGATAGGAAGTCATCACAAGGGGTTTGTTTTCTTTTAACCGCCGACGCAGAACAAGTGGTGTCATAAGATTGCTTTGTTTTTCTGTGTGTCTGTCCGTTTAGATAGATAGATAGAAAATTTTTATTGCTACACAAGTTTATAATCTAAGAGTTAATTAATGAATACATATTTCATAATAATGCTCAATGGATGCTCGCATTGTCCGAGCTGAAGGCTTTTTTATCAAGAACCATTTTTGATGATTTTTCTCCCGCGGGATTTTCAGAAAACTCTACTCCACGAACGAAGTCGCGGACCAAGCTTATAAAGTTGAAATAGCTTTTGCCCGCGGCTTCGCTCACGGTAATTTCAATTCTTCAAACCCCCATTTTACCCCTATTTCAGCCCGATCCGTCCAGTGGTTTGAGCTGTACGTTGATAGATCAGTCAAAAGCCAAAAGTACCATAACGAAAAACAAAATCAACGATATTATTCACTAAAGTACTAAATCAACCATTGTTATAATATGGTTCCCTACCAATTTTACGATGCTGTAACACTGTAATCTTTTCGAAGACTACGCTGCGGAAGAACGGCGGCCATTTCTATTATTTTGTTTGTCTACCTTTACGCCGGTTTCCGCAACCCGTAAAAACACGGAGCGGACTTTTATGTTTTTTTCACAGAAATATTGCTTACAGCCCGGAAACTTACCATTTCTCCCCGACATTAGGAAGCTGTGTAATCAGATAAAAGGGTTTGTTTTCACAGAAAAAAATGTTCTTTACGAGAGCCACGTGGCTGTATATTCTTGTTTAACACTACAACAAAACAAAATCTAATTCATAGTTATACGGGTACGGGTTTAATTTACACTGCAATACCCCTTCCAAGTTAACCCACTACCATTTTAGACTGCATCGTCACTTACTATAAGAGGAGATCGCTGTCAAGTACTATCTTGTCATCCTTCCTTGCGTCCTTGTCCCGAAAAATCAAAGAGTTTGTTTACGTAGATTTTTAAAACCAAATCTACGTGAACAAAGTCGCTGACATCAGCTAGTTCTTAAATAAAATGTTTAAGTAGGCTATACATTATACAACCCTCTTATATTCCCAGTTGTTATAGGCGCCACAGTAACAAATTTCTGTTTTATTTTCAACTGGTGCAATTTAAAAATGTAATCCAAGCCTACGAATAGCCATCGCCGAGCGTATTATACCCCTAGGATGTAATATACGATACAATAACCGCCTACAATTATGTAAACATACCGTACCGTTTGCATTTACCGGAAAACAGGTCACGGACTGTCACTACACGGCTTTTCCATCACTGGCTGTGTTTTCGCCATATTTTTTATAAGCCCCGACTATTTTCCACATCTTTAATTATTATCCGTCAAAATTCAATTACGAGGGTTATTCAATAGGTAAGTAAAGAGACAAATGGCTAAAGATCAAAAACTGTTTATTTTAATCTTTCAAAATTAAGGCTATTTTTCAACATAATCACCCCCCACAGCTATGCACTTGTCCCATCGTAAATACTTACTAAGACCTCCAAAAAAATAAAAAATAATTTTGTGTTTGCAAATAGTATGTAAATGCATTCTTATACGTTTATGTATACGATACGCTCCAAATTAAAGTCGGTTGTTCTGAATTTGTGACTTTAAATCAATACTCGTAGGGTTCATTTAACTTTGACGCTAATGTCATCGAATTCTTATGCGATCAAACGAATTAAAACTTATACTAACCCTACTGGTAAGGTGAGGCCTATGCCTATAAAAGAACTATGCCCAGTATTGGGCTGGGCGTCTATCGATTGTACAGAAGATAATTATTCATTATTTCAGTTCACAAGTTTGTGCGCAAATACAATTGCACTCTTTATTCCTTCTCTCTCATAGTCCTATGAGACGGAAAATCTAACACACCAGAGGGAGATCAGGCGCAGGACTTTACGTGCTCTCCGAGGCACGGGGGTGATTCACCGCCAACTTCCTAACTCCGGGTTAGTACTGAGAATTTCTTGACAGAAAAACCCAATACATTTTTTGGCCCAATCCGGGAATCGAACCCGGGACCTCATCATCCGCAGTCAAACTTGGTAACCACTAGACTAACGAGGCAGGCAAAATAAATTGTATCAATTTATTATTGGTAAAGATCCCACTAGAACAAATTACTTTCTCAAAACCCGCCTACAATTATAATGTAAATACGGTATACGGTTTTCATTTACCGCAAAATAGGTCATGGACCATCACAACACGGGTTTTCCATCACCGATGCCTCTATAACCCTTACGCTTCGTTTTTGCCACAATTTTTTATAAGCCCTGTTTATTTTGACGTAGTCTCGAGAGGGAACACGATACAGGGCGGGCGTTTTTGCTTTTATGCAGGCTTAGCGAAATTTGCTTAAAAAAGAAAAAAAAATAAGCTTTCGATGGAAGGATTTTATCGGGAAAATAAACCATGAATTATTTGGGAATTGAGAGAAGACAGTTCTAGTGCTGAGTTCACATAATACCTTATTAATATTTAAATAAAATTATGTTTAATACTTATTGTTTCTGTGTGTAGGAATAATATTATGTTAATAGAGACCTAATTTAAAAACGAAAAAATAAAATAAGAATCATTTTAATGTAGGTCAGGGGCTCATAAGATGTTAATTTACAGATTTCAATACTAAAAAGACAAAACTTTTAACTGTTTTCAAAATATTTGGGCATTAGAAAAAGAAGAATATATTTTGATGTTTGAAATATTTGCCAGAAAGGCTGTTTTAGACAAATTAAATATTTTAAGGTTGCTACAATATAATAATATAGAAAAAAACTAAAGCTGTTTATGCGATTTATGAAAGAAAAAATCTCTAAAAATTGCAATCTCTAAAAATGCTCAGTTTTAGACAAGTGCTTACGACTTTTATCAAAAATTTAGTAAAAATGAGGCAAAAAAAAGAATCCACATACAAAAAAATGAATATTAGACGTAGTTTATAAAACTTTAGTCTACCAGATGCCATATTTTTATAAATATTCTCAGCGAAAAAAGGCGTTTCCATTTTCTGTCCTGCAATATTTTCGTCAAAGTTATGTGTATTAAATAGTTAGCCAAATTTTCATTCTTGTAACGAAGCGACAAAAATGCTCAAACTATTCAGATTTTATGACACAAAAAATGTCTTTATATCTGAGGTAAAGAATTTTAAAAATACAGAGGCACATAGAAAAGAGAAAATTTTATAAGTTAAGGCGCTCGTTCTACTGAAACTAGTGATTCAACTTTAAACACCTGAAAACGGATAGAACATTGATATTATAAACATACCAAAGAACTTTCCAAGAAATGTGACTCGAAATAATGGTTTGCCCATAAATATGCATGGTAAATTATTATTTTAATAAGATGAACCTTTTTTGAATATTCTTGGGAAAATTATACACGAGTGCGCGTAAGTTTTACTTGTGCTTACGTCGTGTAGTTAGTTTTCTTCATTTTCTATCTTGTTATTTGCGTACTAAATGATTTACGCTCAGTTAATATTAACTTAAAGTTACATGCTAGGAGTTGAGTTTTAGCTTACAATGATTAATCGAAGCTTTATAATACAACGACTGCCAAATGATTCAATAAAACGATTGTATTTTTTACCCAGAAGAAAACGAAAAGCCAGACGGCAACAAAATAACAAAAATATTTCTTGTAAATCTCAAAAGTTGAATGACCTCACGGTAAAATCTAGTAGGAAATATAGGTAGGTTCTTGCAAGCTTCCAAACCACCCTTCCGTTGCTCGCAAACACAAATAAACGTTAATATTTAAGGTTATATCAGATGTATCTGGAATCTGGATTCAGGCCTCGGACTCCGTGACTTGGCGCAAGTTATAAGATAAAACGAATCGAACGAAATAAAGGTTACTCGAAAATACTCGAAATAAGAAAGATCCGTAAGGTGATGTGGGTCACCCTTCTTACACAAACATGTTTAGACATGTTTGTATTGTATTGTTATTTGTAAGAAATTTCGAGAAACTACATATAAGAGCTTTTGTATGAAGAAAAGCTTATTTAAAAAACTTAAAATTCGTGTTGTGGCAGTTATATAAAAAAAATCACGCCCAATTCAGTGGGCAAAGATCAGAGAAAAAGCGAAATTGTTACCTAATGCTCATTGCCTGTTGAATTGTATCTTACTCATAGCACACTTTGCCCTGGCAATGAAATACGTTTCATTATTTACGCTTACGAATTATTTCCGCATTCTATACTAGGAAAATTAACAAAATATTATTATTATTATAAATGAGCAGAAAAATAATAAAAGTAAACATAATATAATCAAATTATGTCACCTATAATTGTGGCTATTCCTAACGAACAGTCTACCTATAAGTAAAATTAGTAGTGATGCATTTTGCAAGTCAAATGTTAAAAATGTATGAAAAATAAATTTTTATTCGTGCTATGTCAAATCTAATCAGAATCATAACGAGATAAGATTTACATGAAATTGTATAACTAACGTTTAGTTCTGTTCTCATTTATTTCTTTTAACTTGGACCATGCACGGTCGCGAGCTAAGCGTCCCAACCAACAAAGCCTCCCAGAAAATGGCTACAATAAAATGAAGGGGGGAGAGTATATTCAGTGTCTCTTTTGTGTATTTTTAAAAACGAGGAGTGTAATGAACTGTTGGTTTTGTTGAGATTAAATCGAGTTCTTTAGTTCTTTGGCGCTGCGATATGAATATTAAATAATAATTGCTTATTCCATTTTTTTATTTCCAATTGGGTGTTTGACAATTTTTTTTATATACTTAAAAAAAGGTTTTTAATATTATAACACAATGCCAGTTTACTTTTTTTTATATCTTTACTAGTCTCGAAAATAAAGAGCTTTTAAGTTTTCTGTCAGAAAAAGAGAGCGCTATTGCAACATGATGTCGTGATTCAATCTCTATACATTCGCCATACAAACTAATTTCATTGAATTTACTACTTAAACCCAATATTATGCAGCCATATAACATTAATGTTCTTCCTTTTATGTATTTGACAATCGAATTTGGTAAAATATATTTCAGTAATATTTTATTTTTGCACACTTTTTTTTTGCACACCTAAACGTGTGGTCATTTCATTTTGTTTTTGTGATTCTCTTTCTAGTTGTTGCCAGAGAGATATATTATATCTGTCTATCTAATATTTTACTATGGTCCTCATGAGAAATCTTAGAGTCACTCCGTGACCGCTGGAGAATGCTTAGCGTTTCTCTACGTGATCTAATCAAAAAACTTTGTCCTTTTAAATTCTTGAGAGTTCATTCGAAAGTGGGTAGGTATATTATCTAACAGGTTATGTATTTACTAGACACCGTTCTTAACTAGCAACACCTACCTGTATACCTACTATCGTTTGCGTAAAGTGCAAAAGTCCTATGTATGGGGTCGAGTCGAGTCGCTTTTCTAACTTGATTCCGAAATAATTTGGTAGATTTACTATTACAAAAATTTAAACAGTCTGTAACGACACATTAAACAAGTAGAAGTTATTACACAGTTAATTACAAACAACTTTATCTTTAAGGATAGATAAGCTACATATTGTAACATTTTTTGTTTTGAAAAGAGCAACTTGCCAGCTCTTCTCAGCAGAATCAGCATTCCGAATCGGTGGTAGATTTTCGACTTGTCATAAGAGCCACAAGTTGACCTACATGAAATAAAAATTTTGAATTTGAATTTGATTCTGGATTGATAAAAATGACTAGTGAGCATTTTAAATCTGAAATACCTATCTCTCTAATTTATATAATGCAAATAAGCCAGCTGTGCTCAATTATAAAATCTTTCCTACTCTGCTTTAAATGGGTTACGAGTCGCGACTTCGCTTTCACTTTCGCGTATGAAAAAAAGTTAAACGCAGTAAGCAAATCTAACCTAGTTTCAGCAGCTAGCAGTCGTGAAACAACCTCGTCCCAGCCCCAGCCTGAATATAAAAGGAAAAAACTAGCTAAGTAAGAGCCTGGTTTGTTTAGGTTCCGTAGGTAGATGTTTCATATCTGCGAATCTCTCTTGAATCTGCCTGGAAGTTCCTGTTAAATACCGAGTATTATTGTGCTTGTTACTCTTATGGCTGATGGCTCATCAGGCGGTGATCTTATCTGTGAACGTACAGCTCGAAATGCTGGAAGGATTAAGCTGAAATCTGGCATACAGATAGCTATTATGCTGCAGGCATCCGCTAAGAAAGAATTTTTGAAAATTAGATCCCTAAGGCTGTAAAATAGGGGTTTGAAATATCGAACTTAACATGAGCGAAGCTGTGGACAAAAGCTAGCACATAATATAAATCGCTGCCTTCCTGGAAGTATCGATTTTTCTAACCAAGTATAACTTACCCTTTTAATCAAGAGCGAATAGGCATCTACATGCAAAATGAGCTCCAACATAGAATAGGCCGCATCTTCAATTACAGTCAGATGTGATCGCAGTCGAGCAGTAGACTTTAGGTAAAAAAAACAACCACCATGACTACCAAAAAAGCCACTCTGAATTGCAGTGAGGTTTCTTTAACGTTTCACTTTAAACATGTGATATTTATTTGCTTTAAGGACACGGAACTCTAAAAATAGAAAAAGAAAACACATTCGCTTATTTATTTACGCGAACCGCCTCTAAGACTGCTGCCAGAGAGGCCATTAGCAGGACGCTCTATATCTATCTCCTTTTTGTCCATCTCCTTTTGTCTCGAGACCCTCCCATAGCGTTATCTCTAACGTATTCGCTGCCTTACTCAGAGATCGCGATTTATATCAACTCTCCTAGTCTTCAGCTTGGCACTTGAATCGTTGTACTATTATTTATTACCACTCGGGAGAGTTATGTCTTTAACAGTTGCGTATTATTTATTTGTTTATTGGTTCACGTGTACGTAGAGTATGTAAAAACATCTGCCTTTTGACTGATCTGTCTTTAGTCCTATCGGATTGCTGTCCGATTGAACTCTGAGAGTTAGGGAATAGCATCTTGAGTAAAGAGTTTGAGCACATACTCTTGCGCACTACAATATCTTCCTTGTTCCACGGTCGTCTCCAGTAATACATTAGGAGAGAGAACATTATAATAATTTTTTTTTTTTTGGTGAATTGTTGCCTAAACATAAATAGGTCCAAGAATTATTAAGCAATAACTCTTCTGTTCGAAAGTCAATAACACGGGAGCATCCATAACCCAAAGTATTGGTTAATAAAAGGCCCTGACAATAAAAGTAATAAAAGTATTATTTGAAATCGATGGAAATAGCAGTTTTCGATTGAATGATCGGGCGAAAGTCCGGTAGTTGTATCAAAGGACCGCGAGGAAGAGATCCGGTAGAGTTTTATCAAGATAAAGCCTTTTTACTGGCTTCGTAGATCAGTTGGATGGGAGTACATTTTCTAAGCTTTTCTAGTGTTCTAGTTAAGTTGTTATGCTACCAACATTTATTTATTCTTCTACTAGCTTTTGTACGCAATTTCGTCCGTGTGGAGTTAGGTTTTTCTAAATCCCGTGGGAACCCCCGTTTTTCTAGGATAAAAGGTAGACTATGTCACTCTCCGAGTCCTCAATTAGAACAATAAAGGCGAAAGTAGGTTTGTTTATTGCTTTCTCCTTCAATCACTGTAGTGTATTTGTCTTTGTTACTATTTATCTGTGGCAGGATTTGACTATGAGACTGGGTGTCTGTCTTTGGCTCTCTCTCTGAAAATATTGTGTCGTGTGTTGGAAAAGCCGTGTTTTTTTCCCTGTTATTTCAATCACACACTAAAGGAGCGATAGATCCTCCCGATTTTTCTGCATAAGCAATAGTTGGACACCTGAAGAGTTACGTACTAATTTTTATCCCGGCAAACAATGGATTCCTGCAGGATTTTTTAAAAAACTTACTCTACGCACAACAACTCTACGCGGGTGAAGTTGTGCACAAAAGTGCACAACTTCACCCGCGTTATTATAAGATGTTATTTTTAACATCTTACCGACTTAGCGACTACCAATGCTTAATCTATGATCTTAAGTTTTTAAGATTGTGCCTACGCTTAAGATATTTTAAAGTTTAATTACAATTAATTTTGCTATCGTTCCTTATTAATATCTCAACTGTAAAAATAAGCTTTGATGAATATTTTTACCCAACGAACTTTGTACTTGTAGGCACTTATTCTTTTCGAAAGTAAGCTTCGTTCGAAAAAATAGGAGCAATATTTTTATGGGCAATCGATTTGATTCATACGTGTCGATAATAAAGGGGATGAAATCGGAAGCCGCGGTCGCCGAGATCTACAAAACTTGGATGCTGACTGTCCCCTACTTAGCGGTCGAGACAAAAGACCACTGAGAGGATTTGGTGGATAAAATAAATCTTAAAGCAAATACTGCCCGATAGTTCTTTCTGACATAATTACGGTTAGAGTACTTTTTATCCGCGCTCCGGGGATTTAGATGGTCATTATTTGAAAGTTTTCTTTGTTTCGCGGTAAGCTTTTCAAGATGAGCGAATAAAGTGAATGAGTAAGAATAAAAAAGAAAGTTTAAGTTCAAAGCGACGCGACGGAGCGATGTGATTAATTTGTTGTTAGAGGGAGCTAATAAATCTTTTTTTTTTTTCATTATAAGCTATCAAAAAGCTAAATAATGAGATTTGCTTAGAAAAATCTAATTTAACAAAAAATATGGATAGACAAGAGTTTAATTTACATTTTCATAACCCTTCCAAGCTAGCTACCATCTTCGCCCATTAACAGCATGGCACGGAAAAATATTTCCATGCGACGAACAGAAATACACCTTAATTGTACAAGAATAAAATTGAAATTTCAATGATGTTCATCGATTAGGGGTATGGATTGAATGTACACTGCCACTGCCATACCCCTTCCAAGTAAGCCCGCTACCATCTTAGATTGCATCGTCACTTACCATCAAGTAAGTCGCAAAGCTAATCGTGACCATCAAGTGACAAGGACTATATTGTTAACGAATAAAAAAAATTACATTATCTAAGATTATTACATAGAAATATGAACGCAAGAAAACTTTGTCGGTGTGTGGGAAAACACCAGTTTATTCAACATTATTTCATAATTTAACGCCGCAACAAGGGATCGAAACATTAAGTAGCCAGATGTTGTCAAACTCAGCGGCAACGGAGGATTTTCCGACGTAAAACAGAATGCATATTTCATTTATAATTACCAAAGCCCACGTCACGTAAAGAATCCCAAAATGCGTACAACGCGGTGACCCGGAGAACTCCTATGGGACACGCACGCTGCGTGAGGTTGATATATAAAATAAGAAAAACCGGCCAAGTGCGAGTCGGACCCACGCAAGAAGGGTTCCGTACCATCGTACAATCGTACAAGGTTTAACACCAGCTGTTTTTAATATCGCGAGCAAAAACAAAAGTTTATTGTATGGAGACCCTCTTTCATTTTTAACTTTTTTTTATTATTATATGTCATTATAGCGGCATTAGAAATACACATTCTGTGAGATACAGCGTAGTGAGAGACGGACGAACGGACGCACGGACAATGGAGAGTCAGTAATAAGGTCTCTTTGGCACCGTTTGGCTACGGAACCCTAACAAAGCCTGGACGCAATGGCCCGGCGATATTTTCGTAGGGTACAATTTTCTACTTTGTTAAACTGATTTCGTACCAGGCATGAATCATGGAATTGAAGTGCTCAAGGGTTGTTTGGCCTAGATCAACAATATTTATAAAAAAACCCGCTTAATAGCTGACTGTAAATAAGGGTTTTTGTGTAAGTGTTAATATTTACAACGAGTGTGTTACATTGTAATATGAGGAGATTTTTAGGAGATCCAGAGTCAAGAAACTGAAGTGGTAGTGGACGGAGAATATACGGAGAGGACTGATAGGTCATGGGGTTAAAAGGTGTTCAAATGCCAACCCCGCATCGGAAAGAGTAGCGTTGGAAGACTTTCCACTGTGTGGATAGATCGTTAATGCCCACGTTAATCTATACTAATATAATTTGTTTGTTTGAACGCGCTAATATCTGGAACTATCAGTCGGATTTGAAAAATTCTTTTTGTTTCTAAAAGCCCAATTCTCGAGGAAGGTTTTAAAGTATTCAACATCTCGGTACGACTCTTAGAAGTTGAGCAAAAAGAAAGAATAGCGCGGGCAAACAACGCTATGCGGTGAGTCGGTGGTCGAGGGCGGTCACCCGAACAAGAGCCAAACCGTAGGCTATTCATTAATCCGAAAGATCAAAGCGGTTCCATGGGATTATAAAAACCAAAACTAAGTCCACGCGGACGAAGTCGCGGGCAATAGCTAGTCCTACTATATAAAGTCTAATGAAGTTCGGTCGTAGTGGTATTTTTGTGTACAGCTACATAGTTACTGATAGCTGTTGAGGACCTATACAGTGACATAGGCTACTTTTTATCCCGAAAGAAAGATTGCCGTGGGATTTTTAGAAAACTTAGTATAGACGGACGTAGTCGCGGGAAACAAGCGGGAAACAGTTAGTATTTTATAATTTTGACTGTTATCATACTTTATTAATATAGACTTATGTCTTTTATTTTGCACGTACCTGTACATTTGAGATAACAAAGTGACACGCTGTCGAAACAAAAATCTGACGAAACGAAAATCTGTCGAAAGGATAACAACCATAATAATACAGCTAATTACAAAAAATCCCGCGTTACTACTTCGAATCGCAAATAAAATCCGAAGCGAGTCCTGTGGCGGCTTGCTTGCATAAAACTAAACTATAAACGAAAACCTAAAGAAAAAAAATATTTTTAGAATAATTTCATTAATTCATTCATCTCCCGCCGCTAGGATAATCGCATCCTGTCGATAAGTTTCAAATTCATCATTTGCTTTGTCTAGGATACCATTTTTTTCTGACCAACTTCACCGTAACACGCAGTTTCTATTGTAAGAAATACATAACGCATATAATCATAATTACATCCTTACTAATATTATAAATACGAAAGTGTGTTTGTGTGTGTTGACAAATCAACAAACCAATTGTTGGTTTGTCCGTCAATCACGTTGCGACAGAGCTTTTTGCATGGGTATAGTTGAAGAACTGGAGAATGACATAGGCTACTTTTTATCCCGGAAATACAAAAAGTTCCCGCGGGATTTCGAAAAGTAAATCCACGCGGAAGAAATCACGGGCATCAGCTAGTCAAATATCAAATAATAAAACAAACTTTCCACAATCTCTTTTGTTTTTAATAAGCCATAATATTATTTATCTAGCCCACTGTACCTGATAGCTTGACTGGCGCCAACAGTTCCAAGTGCTTGCCAAACCATCGTCTACTGCACGCATAAATTTACTATGCTTTGTTCCTACTTTGACTGCTTTTGCCAAGTATAAAATATTAATTTTGCATTTCTACTATAGCAGAAAAACTTTCGAGTATCAATATTTTTTACGCGAAGATTTTTTGGGGTACAATTCTTTAGAAACAATAAAACTTTTCACAAAAAAGTTACAACTTCACCAAAAGGTTAAAAAAAACTATCTAATAGTTACATGATGGATTTTATAAAATCTGTTCTAACTCAATTTTCCTTTGAAATGATGCTGAAAGCTTAAAAGATTAGAATTTTAAGCAATTACACTAATTATATTTTGTAGGTTCTAATTTTTTTAATTCTTGGCATTTTGATGCCAATATAATCTCACTTTACTCACTCTCAAGGGAAGCTGGAAGAAATTGCTTTTTTTAGAGATAAGCTTCACCTATGTCTACTTCTTCTAATATATGTATTTTCCTGTCTTGTAAATCTTTATATGTACGTAAAAAATAAAAATAAAATAATATGATATACAAGTGTGTTCCATTTTGAAAGAATATATGCAGTTGTCTGATATTATCTATGGGTACAGTATTCTGATATATCTTTCCCATTATATCTGAATAAATATTGATCTAATTAATCAGCCCCACAAGCGTCCTACTATGCGCAAATATATCCTATTTTCCTCCTTTCCCCCGTTCGCTCACACATTCCAATTTGACATTTTTCTTTTCCCTCTGTAGCGGCATTTTATTTTTATGGCCTTGTCTTTTCGAATATTTCCCACTGCCTCACGCCCCGTTGTAATTCCAAAGAATTTCCAAATACTTGGCAGAATTTTCTACGTGCAATATTATAGTGCCGATGGTTTCGCAATACGAAAACGAAAAAGGGATGGTATCAACTTTATTCGAAGAAACTATCTATGTGGAGCACAAAATATTGCTTACTTTGTTATTATTATCAGTGATATTTGAAATAGTGCTGGCATCGTTTCGGTTGGACGATTTCTTAAATACTGCCCTGAGTTGATCGCGGATCTCGTTAGCAAACAGAATATTTTCATACGATACCGAACGCTTCACTTTCAACAAATTCGGTAGAATATTTATCCGGGAGACTCCTGTCTGGTTCTTGATTTGGTCTTGAATTGGATGACGTCCGATAACGGCGAGGGAATGTCTCGCTGTCATTGTTAGGTGTAGAAGTGTTGCTGCATACGTAATCAAAGCTTTGAGGCCATATTGCACAACGAACATAAAAAGGGAAAAGCCAGCGATAAAATAGTTCTTCTCGATCCTATGGAGAGCTGTCAGTTTCTCATAATTTGTGAGGACATTATTTGTTATCAGATCGTGTATTTTTTGCAGAGGCAAATACATCCCGAAATATATGATCACAATAAAATATGCAATAATGCCTAGGTAATAGTAACTTCTGTTGTATTTCGCTATTCTATTAATGAATTTGGTCGTCTTCCGGACGTCGTTTATTGGGTTCAGGAGCATAAGTAGGGTGGTCATCTGAAACAGAAGCAGGCAACCCAGAATAAAGCAACCGGCGTCCATTTTTCTGATATTGAGGCAATCTAACAATTTATTTCATTGTGGCATGGCGCAAGTTTGCGAATTAAAGTGAAATGGAAATTTCCATGTAATATTTTTGTGTTGTCAAACCAATGACAATTTGGTGACACAATAAAAGACACTTTTTCGTTTTGAGTTTTTTTGGATGCATTGGAGGTTGGAAGCTTGGAGGTTTTTTATTATTACCTTTTGTTCATATAACAGGCGGTCGGTGTTCGAACAAGGTAATTTTAATTGATCAATGTTTTATAACAATTGACTCTGATACATCTATCATACATGAAGACCTTTACCTTCAGTTCCGCTTGAAATAAAACTGAAGTGTCTGCTTGTAATATCAAAACAACAGCGTTTTACTAATTGCATACGTAAGTCGTGAGTACGGCCCTTATAACAAAAAAATTTTTTTTTTAATTTTTGTCTATCTGTCGATTTTGACGGGACTTTCTCTGGTAGATTTTACCGGGAGTAACATAGGCTACATTTTTAACCGACTTTTGAAATAGGAGGAGAAGTAGTTGTGTTTTTCTACCTATGTATATCAATTTATTATATATTTAATCAAGAGAATATTGTCACTTCGTTTTAATCGATATCTCCGTGATTTCTAAACCGATTTGCGTGAGTCGATTATAGTTGATCAACAAAAAAATTGATCGATTGAATCAGTTGGGAGAGAACATGCCGTATTAAAGTAAAGGTAAAATTCATAGAATACACGTCAATATGAATCTCAGAATAAGATTCTAGGGTCCCTCCGCCGCCCACATGCATAATTAATTAATATGATATAATCAGCGAATGAATATGATATAATATAAACGTAAAAATTCTTCTTAACCAGTTACCAACAAACCAACCAACTTCTGAAAAAGATTAATTTAAAGACATTGTTTTAAGCAGTTAATTTTTTATTCTTAAGCTAGAGGAAAGAATTAAAAGAGTTTTTTTTTTAAAGATTATATAATTGTTTATTTATAATGCTTCACAAATTAATTTGATGATCTGCGAGTATATAGTGTCTCTTTATTAGTTTTTTTATGAAGTGCTAGCAACAACGTTGAGTTTGATTTCGTGGATGTATTATTTATATCTTTAGTCAATATAGCATCCCGACACATCAACTCATAATCTAACAGCCGCGCAATCATAATGAGAAACTGTGACACTCTCTCAATCAATATAAGCAGATATATAGCTATAAAGAAACATGTGTAGCAAATAGTTATTTTGCTTAAATAAAAGTCCCAAATCAGATCAGAATTTTTGATGCTATCTAATAGAATGTTATAATAAGATTTCTCCCACGTCATTTCCAACAAAGCATTAATAAGAAAAATCAACGTTATAATCATTAGAAAATTAAATGACAAGTTAACATTTTCCTGCACTTTGCACCAATAGTCTCTGATAAAGTATGGTTCTTTAAAGGGTTTCAACAAGGCAACTAGAAAAACTAATTCCAGAAAAATCAAAATTCCTATGAAACCACTGAAAATGTTAATCATTTTCAGAAATTTTAGGCACAGAAGTCTTAATTTAATTATCGTTATCCTTAGACGATGTCTGCTCTTTTTTACTAGTTAAACTTTCCTTTTCATTTATTGATTCTATTTCTCGAATAGATATTTGTTCTTCTTCAGGAATGGTATTACTATCATCCGCATTAATTTTCTCTTTCTTTGGTGTACTTTTAAAGAAATCTTTAATCTTAATATGTTCTTTCTTACTAAAACCTATTATAGAAGGCCAATGAACTGTTCCGTTTTCATCAAGAAATGCATCTAGACTGTAAGTTAATTCCTCCTGTTCTGTTGGTTCTGTTTCGGCTTCGTTATAAGTTACATCCACCAAATCATAGTTAGCCATTAAATTGGAAAATTCAGTGAGTTTCGCTGTAAACGTGACATAGTCAAACAATCTCAATAAAACAAGTAAGAAAAATAAAGAAAATACACCGAGGATGTAGTTTCTAGATGCATCTGTTGCAGCTACTATTCTTACTAATTTGTCTTCTGCGGTCTCAAATGACTTCGATAACTTTAAAGTTTTTAACTCATGAAGAGTTTTTATCGGATTTATAATTCCGTAGTTAAGGACCGTGAATACAGAAACTATCATTGAACATAAAACAATGTTATTGTTTTTTACAATATCTTTTAGATTTCTTATATTTTTTGACAATATTACGAGATCAACAAGAGGTAGTAACATAAATAGAATTGATACCATTTCAATGAAATTCACTGATATCAGGACAATAGTAGGGAAGTCAAATCATTATTATTATTAAAATACGTAAATAACATAATTTTGAATAAAATGCTGTCCTTATCTTAAACTGATATTTTTTTATTTGCGCTAAAACTGGCTAAAACTGACACAAAGTCACTTTTTTATTCTTGACTTTATTATTTAATGTAGTTCTCACTACAAAATCCAATGAAAAAGGTTTTGCTCGATCTTAACAATCGCTGTTACGATGTTACTTGGCTGGTTTTTAAATTCATGATTGTGATACAAAAATGTCTCAAATTAAGTCTGTTCCGTTAGTAAATAAGACCGTCCGTTTATGCTTAAGATGCTCTATTGGTAGGGGCATCGCAATAAATGTCTCAAGCTCAGACATTGCTGTTAAAACGCACCGATACTTGGTATATTGATACAAATACAAAGTGTCGTAGCCTATTTTGATCTTAAGGCTTTTATAACCGAATTTTATAACACAGTTGGACAATGTAAAATAATTTCATCAAGAACTTTTGTGATCAAGATCTCACTATGGGCCTGCTAATGCAAATGTTTAAAGCAGTATTATTTCAATATTGTTTTGAAATGTCATATAATGTCAACCTTAAAGTAATTAGGTACTTTAAAGTTGTCATGATTTGACATCGTAAAACAATATTGAAATAATATTGCTTTAAGCGTTGGTGGTATAGGTCCTGATGGTAAAAGACTATTTAGTCTAAGACGGTAAAGGGTTAGCTTGAAAGGGCGTATGGCTGTATGAATTAAATCCATACCTACCCCTAAATAATTCTTCATGCTATCGTGCTGGAACGCTAAATCGCTTGGCGACATGTCTTTAATGATACGGTGGTAACTAGACGCGGCTAAAGCCTCCAATACAAGGTCTCCTTATTTTTTGCCACTAAACAAGGAGAACTTGGAAATACTTATAAATACTGCAACATTAATCATTTTAAATGTTGAGAAAACGTTTTTGAGTATAAAATATCTTCCAGTTTCCGCCTGTCAAACATTTTCATTCATCATACACATTCGAGCGTACACGTTTACATTTCTTGATTGAAATTCCTTATCAAGCATCCTCGATGTATCGAAGGGGAGGCCCAGTAGCAAGAAGTCTATGTACCTTGTATCAGGTAAAACAAAATAACGAAGGAAGTGCCACATTGCAAAGCGTATATTCCGTCACGGAGCATGTGTTGTTTCAGCCTCCCATTTACCTGAAAGCACGATTCCATGGGAGTGAATGAGAGGGATTTATATTCTAGTCTCTTCTCTCACACGTGCTACTGCAAAGCTCCCTTTCCTTCCTTTATCGCAGTCATTACCTATGTCGATTCAATTATGTTGAACTGTTGACTGTAGGGACAGTATTTTCAAGGTTTGTTGTTGATGTAAGCTTTGAAGCTTAATGAATGGTCTGAAATTCAATTAGGTATTTCAAAGTACTTATATCGTTTCAATAAATATGCCTAATCTATAGGTTAAGCTGCAGAACCGTCATGTCTGTACATATAAACATTTGTCAATTCTGATTGCTCCGGGGAATGTATGAAGTGTAACACAAATCGATACAATAAGGCTATTTTTATAAACTTTGTCCGTCTGTTTGACCAGGCTGACCTACGAAACTACTAGGTAGAAGAAAAATTCATGAACTTCTCACAGGTATCTTGAACCTAGCTTGGATAACTATTCAGGGTTAAGAAGATATTAATTTGAAGTTTTACGAGTCTGCTCAGCTTATTACAGTTCGTGTCAAAAGATGGCGCTTAATGAGTTTATAATTTTTTTTTTTAACTTGAACTTGCACGATGATGTGCTTGATTTTTAAAAAACCTTTTTGGGTGCCTTTCCTTTCGAGTTGGTAGAATTATCTAACTTTGATAGAACAATTTATTTAAATCATGTCCGCCCGACCCAATCCGGCCCCAACAGCCAACCTCCTCAGAGATTAGCCATCTGGGTGGGAGATCTTATAAGGCACAAGTGTTTGCACAAACACAGGTGCACTCTCTAACCCCTCACTCTCATAGTCCGATGGAACGGAAATCCAACACAACCGAAGAGAGACTAAGACCGACGGCTTTACGTGATCTCCGAGACATGTGGATGGCTCACCGCCAACTTCCAAGCTCTAGGCTAAGAGAATTTCTTGACAAAAACCCAATACATTTTTTGGCCCGACCCGGGATCGAACTCGGGACCTCGTCATCAAAGTTCCACTACGGGAACATACTAATCACTAGAAAATGCTCAAGCCAACCAGGCAGTAAATAACCAATTTATTAATATGCAAGCGGTAAGTCCAATATAATGCAAATGCTAAGCATGCACACTACATCACAATACATCATTTGGTAAATGGAGTGTAAGAGATTACTTGGTTGGTTCGTCAGCCTTTGGCAATCAATTTCCCGGCGAGATTAACTGGGTTCATATTTTATGTGGAAAGTAGGAGCATAAATAAATTGAGGGGCGAGTGGCCTGGTAACGAGAGTGCATATCAGTGGATTGCGCTGCTTTTAAAGAACATTGAACCAAGTATGTAACTGGTTGGTTAATTTTCATTTCCCCCATGCCTTGGAGAGTAAGTTAAGCCATCGATTCCGTTTATTTAAACTAGCATCTGATGATTAGATCATCAAACCCAAGAATCGAAATTCCAAATCGAAATGAAACTTTATCAACATAGAGTCCGGAAACAGATTTATGTCAGAGCATATTTGTGCCTAGTTTTAGACCTCTTGAGTCTGAGCTGAGTCAGAGTACGCTTTATAGATCTCACCATAAGACGTCCAAGGTTCGTATCCCAGGAGTAAACCAGCATGTCTCAGGGTTTCTATGTTGTTCTGAAATGTTTGTGAAACTTACCAAGCAATACTTTGTCAGCGTTGTGGCCCATGGCCTAAAAATCCTTCTCATTCTGAGCGGAGACCATGCCCAGTAATATAATAGACGAGACCCGCGACTTCGTCCGCGTGGATCAAGGTTTTTCAATTCCCATGGGAACTCTGTAATTTTCCGGGAAAAATGTAGCCTATGTTTTAATCCTAGGTATGAGCTATCTCCATTTCAAATTTCAGCCAAATCGGTTCATTCGTTGTGGCGTGAAGGAGTAACAAACATACACACACACACACATACACATACAAACTTTCGGCTTTATAATATTAGTGTGATAGTGTGATAGTGTGAAGTGTGATAGTGTGAAGTGTGATGTGATATTAGTGTGATGTGATAGTAATAGATAGTAAGGTGCTGCTACACACCTTGTATTTAATATCGAGTCATTTCGCTAAACTAAACCTCCTAATAATATATGCCTTCCCTAATATATGCCTTTTATTCCCCTTAAAGATTTTACTACATACTGAAAAAGTAAGCCGCCATGTATTCGAGAATAAATGAGCGGTTGGAGCGTGATACGATTATCTTAGCGACGCGACGCGAAGCAGTCCCAAATTTACCAGCCCATAAAAAGCACCACTTTTGTATTATTCTAATTTTTCCAACTCCTAGAGCCTTTACATATGATTCCCCTTTTTTCCTTAATGCTCCGCGGGTTCGGGCTTAAATCGATATACGTAACTTACAGCAATACGTGACGCGAATGCTCGAGTGAGGTGTGTTTAAAAATTCTGTTAGTTGTTTTTTTTTTTCTCGAAATAGGTATGTTACGTAAACACAACTTGGCGAGAGAACTCAGTTCAGAAACAAATGTACCGCACAAAATACCTTTAAAACAACGGCGTGGTTGCTATACAAGTGGAAACATTTGCAAGTGCTTCTTCTTCGTCCTAACGTTTTAACCGACTGACGCCAGGGTACGCTGTTATGTGTATGTTTGTTTAATGGTGATTATTTTCTAGATTACCTATATCTATAGGTAATCTATCTAGATTCAATATGCATTCTATAGTCATTAATTTGTGATCGGTATCTAACTTACCCAAATAGGGGAAAGTTTTTAACACGTTGAACGCCATGTCGGACACCATATGTCTGACAGCATACTTTCGCCTGGGGCCACACCAATAAATCGAGAATCGTCAAAAAATTGTTGAGATGTTTTTTTGCAAATATTGTCAGCGAAAGCCTCAAAAATAATGGGCGACTGACGGAAACAGCGATTTACCCATTATTTTCCAAGATCTCAAGTGGCAGACACCAGTGTCCGTCGCGGCCTGCGAGAACGTCCAACCGTCATTTCTTACGAGGGCGCCGCGCGGGTCACGCTGTCGGCTCCCCCCGCGCTACACTGCCCGCACACGCGAGCTACACCGAGACGCTTCACTCGTTCATTTGCCTTTGCGCCCGCGCAGGCGAATAACGTGTTATATTTATAAAAAATAGGGTTCTGTGGAGTTAACTCATAGCGCACCATGGAAGAATTTGATAATTATGAAGTGACTCAAGAAGACTTAGAACAAATTCAAAATATTGAAATAGAGTTGTTAAATTCAAGTTTTAATGTGTCTTCTGAAGACGAAAACCAAATTTCGCAGCCGAATAAACGTAATCGTCGCCGTATCATCCACTCGGAAAGTGAGGCCAGTGGATCAGAAATTACTGCACCTGATTTGCCTGAACACACTCTGACTGATAGCGGTGAATGGGGACCGCCAAAAGGTAAACAACGTCGTTTGATTGCATTTTCTGACATTCCGGGGCCGTCGCATGCTGTTCGTTCCACAATGGTAAATAAGGCACCAGCTGATTTCTATTCGCTTTATGTCTGTGATGATATGTTGAATTTTATAGTTTCTGCAACTAACAAATACGCTATTGACCAATTAACCCAGAAACCGGTTGCTTCTGTTGGTGCACGGATCAACCAGTGGTTTCCAACAAACCTTGTAGAGATAAAGAAATTGTTTGGCTTGCTTCTCTTCATGGGTGTGGTTAAGCTTCCAAAATTATCGGACTATTGGTCGAAGGACGAAGTAATAGGACATCCTTTTCCTAGAACTACTATGTCACGAAACCGTTTCGAAATTTTACTTCGCATGTTGCATTTTTCTGAAAATGATGACGAAAATAAGTCCGACCGTCTTCATCGTATAAGGCATTTGATGAACGATTTAAATATGTCTTTTCGGCAACATTTTACTGCGAATGAAGATATTTGCATCGACGAGAGTATGGTGCCATTTCGTGGTAGAATATTATTCAGGCAGTACAACAAAAATAAGCGCCATAAGTATGGTGTCAAACTATTTAAATTGTGCTCTGTTCCTGGATTTACACACAAAATAAATGTCTACGCAGGGAAAAACGATAGTACAAACGCAACGCCTACTAATGTTGTCATGGATTTGTGTGAAGAGTATCTTGACAGGGGACATACGTTGCATACCGATAACTGGTATACTAGTATTGATTTAGCGCGAAGACTTTTGGACAAACAAACCCACCTTGTCGGGACGGTCAGGAAAAACAGGCGAGGGCTTCCTAAAAAAGTCATCAGCAGCAAACTTAAGAGGGGCCATTATTATGCTGAAGAGAGTCGAGATGGAATAACGGTGTTAAAATGGAAAGACAAGCGCGACGTTCTTGTGTTATCCACAAAACACTCTGTACGCTTCGTCGAGATCACAAAACGCGGAAAACTTGTGAGGAAGCCGAAAATCGTCTTGGAATACAACAAAGCTAAAGGAGGTGTGGACTTAGCAGACCAGATGGCTTCTTATTCAACCCCATTGCGTAAATCAATCCGATGGTATAAAAAGATTGCATTAGATATGCTTCTGAATATAGCTCTGATCAATGCTCATGTTTTGTACCAGTCTGTAAACGAAAAAAAAATTAAAGTTACTGATTTTAGAATTGCTATTTTGAAATCTTTCTGTGCTAACCAACAAGCAGATGAACCAGCGATAACAAGGCCGAAAAGAAAGAAACATGTTTTGGAGAAATTCGAAGGTCCGTCCAGAAAAACTAGACGAAACTGTGGGGAATGCTACAAGACAAATGTCAAACACATGGGTCGTAACAAGCACGCAACAAGACCAAAAAAGTTAACACTTTCTGTAGCGTTTGTCCTGAAAAGCCAATTTTGTGCCATAACTGCTTTTTTAAAGTACATTCTTAGTATTTTTTTGTAATTTTTATAGATTTTCATATTTCTAATGATAGGTTGTGTTATTATTTTAGATTTTTTGATTTTATGTTAGTTACTTTTTGTTAAAGTTCATAGTTTTTAATTAGATGTAGGTTTTAAAGACTGATTATATATAAAAAACTTGAGGGTGTGCGATGCGCGGGCCGGCAAGAAATATTTTTGATCTCTTTAATTTTTTGTTTAGATATCTGGTTTGTGCAAGGCACCAATGAATAGCCAATCCTGTTCTCTTAACTTCGAAATTCGTTATTATTTTTATCATGTATGCTAGTTACCTATTTTCTATAAAAAAATATGACTAAAAGATTGATCTCTTTCTTTAATAAATATAATGACAAAATATTATGACTTTTATTCATTTCTTAAATTTTTTTCAATAACGTAGGTATTAGGTATTCAAATTAAAATAATATGTAGCGTTTTATATTCACTTGTATTGGATATGTAAGTAAAACTAGAAGGTAAATCTTAATTTTTCTGTGAAACGCTGGCTTCTTACGTAAATAATGTACTGAACCCATTATTTATTTGAGACGTACTTACTTAACTGAAAATGGTTATAATTCTACAGTTTTTACAAACGACTTTACAGTTCTTTAATTAGGCTAAAAAATAATGTTTACTTATAAAAAAATAACGTCAATTGAACGTTTGAAAATACTTACATTAAGGACGGGATTTCGCAAAGAGTAGGTATAAAAACGCACTTCTACACATGCACCGTTCACACGCACACACAGGCGCGGGCAAGCTGCGTTAAAAATGAGTGAATTAACTTGTTTTGATACTTGGATATAAATTGTTTATGTTTTATTTTTTTTATTTTTTATTTTCGTCCGGACTTGCTGTACACTAAGTTAGACTTAGATTTAGTCTTAGTCTTAGACTTCGATTTAGACTTTTTTAAGCCACTGGGAAATGCATTAGACTAAGACTAAGTCTCTTTAAGTCTAAGCCTAAGTCTAACACTAAGACTAAGACTTAGACTTAGTCTTAGTCTAAGACTTAGTCTTAGTGTTAGACTTAGGCTTAGATTTGAACTCAGACTTAGTCTAAGTCTAAGTTTAATTCTAAATCTAAGTCTAAGTTGAGCAAACCAAATTGATAATATATTTTGAAAAGAAGAAACTAAGTACTAGGTACCTATGGTACCTTCAATATAATAGTATTATTTTATTATTTGATAGAATTTCGAAATTTCTTGCAAAGTTACATTCCCCGAATGTAGTACTGACCTGCATGTATACCTCGAAAACTTCTATTGGAACTCCTAGATCTTTAGAGTAAGTTGTATTGAGTTTGGGCTCGTTTTGTAAGTTATGATGAGATCTTACCACTGGCCTTATTGGAGTGACCTGATGGTATACTTCGAAGACTACTACTGGATCTTCTAGACAGCTACAGCTAGTTATATCGAGTTTGGGCTCGTTTTGTAAGTAATGATGAGATCTTACCACTGGACTTGTTGGAGTGACTTGGTGGTATACCTCGAAGACTTCTATTGGAACTCCTAGATCTTTACAGCTAGTTATATCGAGTTTGGGCTTGTTTTGTAAGTTATGATGAGATCTTACCACTGGACTTGTTGGAGTGACCTGATGGTATACTTCGAAGACTACTACTGGATCTTCTAGACGGCTACAGCTAGTTATATCGAGTTTGGGCTCGTTTTGTAAGTAATGATGAGATCTTACCACTGGACTTGTTGGAGTGACCTGATGGTATACTTCGAAGACTACTACTGGATCTTCTAGACAGCTACAGCTAGTTATATCGAGTTTGGGCTCGTTTTGTAAGTAATGATGAGATCTTACCACTGGACTTGTTGGAGTGACCTGATGGTATACTTCGAAGACTATACTACTGGATCTTCTAGACAGCTACAGCTAGTTATATCGAGTTTGGGCTCGTTTTGTAAGTAATGATGAGATCTTACCACTGGACTTGTTGGAGTGACTTGGTGGTATACCTCGAAGACTTCTATTGGAACTCCTAGATCTTTACAGCTAGTTATATCGAGTTTGGGCTCGTTTTGTAAGTTATGATGAGATCTTACCACTGGACTTGTTGGAGTGACCTGATGGTATACTTCAAAGACTACTACTGGATCTTCTAGACGGCTACAGCTAGTTATATCGAGTTTGGGCTCGTTTTGTAAGTAATGATAAGATCTTACCACTGGACTTGTTGGAGTGACCTGATGGTATACTTCGAAGATTACTACTGGATCTTCTAGACAGCTACAGCTAGTTATATCGAGTTTGGGCTCGTTTTGTAAGTAATGATGAGATCTTACCACTGGACTTGTTGGAGTGACCTGATGGTATACTTCGAAGATTACTACTGGATCTTCTAGACAGCTACAGCTAGTTATATCGAGTTTGGGCTCGTTTTGTAAGTAATGATGAGATCTTACCACTGGACTTGTTGGAGTGACCTGATGGTATACCTCGAAGACTTCTATTGGAACTCCTAGATCTAATCATCATAACTTACAAAACGAGCCCAAACTCAATACAACTAACTCTAAAGATCTAGGAGTTCCAATAGAACTCTTCGAGGTATACCATCAGGTCACTCCAACAAGTCCAGTGGTAAGATCTCATCATAACTTACAAAACGAGCCCAAACTCGATATAACTAGCTGTAGCCGTCTAGAAGATCCAGTAGTAGTCTTTGAAGTATACCATCAGGTCACTCCAACAAGTCCAGTGGTAAGATCTCATCATAACTTACAAAACGAGCCCAAACTCGATATAACTAGCTGTAAAGATCTAGGAGTTCCAATAGAAGTCTTCGAGGTATACCACCAAGTCACTCCAACAAGTCCAGTGGTAAGATCTCATCATTACTTACAAAACGAGCCCAAACTCGATATAACTAGCTGTAGCTGTCTAGAAGATCCAGTAGTATAGTCTTCGAAGTATACCATCAGGTCACTCCAACAAGTCCAGTGGTGAGATCTCATCATTACTTACAAAACGAGCCCAAACTCGCTATAACTAGCTGTAGCCGTCTAGAAGATCCAGTAGTAGTCTTCGAAGTATACCATCAGGTCACTCCAACAAGTCCAGTAGTAAGATCTCATCATTACTTACAAAACGAGCCCAAACTCGATATAACTAGCTGTAGCCGTCTAGAAGATCCAGTAGTAGTCTTCGAAGTATACCATCAGGTCACTCCAACAAGTCCAGTGGTAAGATCTCATCATTACTTACAAAACGAGCCCAAACTCGATATAACTAGCTGTAGCCGTCTAGAAGATCCAGTAGTAGTCTTCGAAGTATACCATCAAGTCACTCCAACAAGTCCAGTGGTAAGATCTCATCATTACTTACAAAACGAGCCCAAACTCGATATAACTAGCTGTAGCCGTCTGGAAGATCCAGTAGTAGTCTTCAAAGTATACCATCAGGTCACTCCAACAAGTCCAGTGGTAAGATCTCATCATAACTTACAAAACGAGCCCAAACTCGATATAACTAGCTGTAGCCGTCTAGAAGATCCAGTAGTAGTCTTCGAAGTATACCATCAGGTCACTCCAACAAGTCCAGTGGTAAGATCTCATCATTACTTACAAAACGAGCCCAAACTCGATATAACTAGCTGTAGCCGTCTAGAAGATCCAGTAGTAGTCTTCGAAGTATACCATCAGGTCACTCCAACAAGTCCAGTGGTAAGATCTCATCATAACTTACAAAACGAGCCCAAATTCGATATAACTAGCTGTAGCCGTCTAGAAGATCCAGTAGTAGTCTTCGAAGTATACCATCAGGTCACTCCAACAAGTCCAGTGGTAAGATCTCATCATTACTTACAAAACGAGCCCAAACTCGATATAACTAGCTGTAGCCGTCTAGAAGATCCAGTAGTAGTCTTTGAAGTATACCATCAGGTCACTCCAACAAGTCCAGTGGTAAGATCTCATCATAACTTACAAAACGAGCCCAAACTCGATATAACTAACTCTAAAGATCTAGGAGTTCCAATAGAAGTCTTCGAGGTATACCACCAAGTCACTCCAACAAGTCCAGTGGTAAGATCTCATCATAACTTACAAAACGAGCCCAAACTCGATATAACTAGCTGTAGCCGTCTAGAAGATCCAGTAGTAGTCTTCGAAGTATACCATCAGGTCACTCCAACTAGTCCAGTTGTAAGATCTCATCATTACTTACAAAACGAGCCCAAACTCGATATAACTAGCTGGAGCCGTCTAGAAGATCCAGTAGTAGTCTTCGAAGTATACCATCAGGTCACTCCAACAAGTCCAGTGGTAAGATCTCATCATAACTTACAAAACGAGCCCAAATTCGATATAACTAGCTGTAGCCGTCTAGAAGATCCAGTAGTAGTCTTCGAAGTATACCATCAGGTCACTCCAACAAGTCCAGTGGTAAGATCTCATCATTACTTACAAAACGAGCCCAAACTCGATATAACTAGCTGTAGCCGTCTAGAAGATCCAGTAGTAGTCTTTGAAGTATACCATCAGGTCACTCCAACAAGTCCAGTGGTAAGATCTCATCATAACTTACAAAACGAGCCCAAACTCGATATAACTAACTCTAAAGATCTAGGAGTTCCAATAGAAGTCTTCGAGGTATACCACCAAGTCACTCCAACAAGTCCAGTGGTAAGATCTCATCATAACTTACAAAACGAGCCCAAACTCGATATAACTAGCTGTAGCCGTCTAGAAGATCCAGTAGTAGTCTTCGAAGTATACCATCAGGTCACTCCAACTAGTCCAGTTGTAAGATCTCATCATTACTTACAAAACGAGCCCAAACTCGATATAACTAGCTGGAGCCGTCTAGAAGATCCAGTAGTAGTCTTCGAAGTATACCATCAGGTCACTCCAACAAGTCCAGTGGTAAGATCTCATCATAACTTACAAAACGAGCCCAAACTCGATATAACTAGCTGTAGCCGTCTAGAAGATCCAGTAGTAGTCTTCGAAGTATACCATCAGGTCACTCCAACAAGTCCAGTGGTAAGATCTCATCATAACTTACAAAACGACCCCAAATTCGATATAACTAGCTGTAAAGATCTAGGAGTTCCAATAGAAGTCTTCGAGGTATACCACCAAGTCACTCCAACAAGTCCAGTGGTAAGATCTCATCATTACTTACAAAACGAGCCCAAACTCGATATAACTAGCTGTAGCCGTCTAGAAGATCCAGTAGTAGTCTTCGAAGTATACCATCAGGTCACTCTAACAAGTCCAGTGGTAAGATCTCATCATAACTTACAAAACGAGCCCAAACTCGATACAACTAACTCTAAAGATCTAGGAGTTCCAATAGAAGTTTTCGAGGTATACATGCAGGTCAGTACTACATTCGGGGAATATAACTTTACAAGAAATTTCGAAATTCTATCAAATAATAAAATAATGCTATTATATTGAAGGTACCATAGGTACCTAGTACTTAGTTTCTTACCTTTCTTTTCAGAATATATAAAGTATCAATTTGGTTTGCTATGAACTATTTCGTGTTCGTACAGCGATGTTTTTCGATACCAGCATCTGCTTGCAACCAGCGCAGCTTCCACTCAGAAAGGCGGTCAAACGCCGACTGATTGATATTTGAATTTTGAATTTTGAAATGAAATCGAACCAGTGACCGAGTAAAATCAAAATAAGCCTTATTGCACATTATTTTAAGATTCGGTTTAAACCAAAATATGTGAAAAAATTACACGCGATGCTATATTTTTTTTTTTATACTATTTGTACTATTTTTGATATTTTTCTCTCCAAGATTTTGAGTTGAACATATCTGCTAACAGATAGTATTTTTTAATTACATAAAACCGGTATATTATATACAAGAAATGTACCTAAAGTCGCCCCAAAATCGTGAATTTTGTGTGAAGAGGTGACGGGAAATAATTTTTATAGTACTAAAAATTGAGATTTTGAACAAAATCAACTCCCAAGATTTGGAGATTAAGGACCAATCTATGTGTAGCAATTTTTATTTCCATCTTACTTGGTTTAACTTAGTCACAATATGTACCGAAAGTCACCCGATATGCGGAAACCCACTCTTAAGTATAGCTATAACATTTTTTGAAACAACTTGTTGAAAAGCCTATAAATTTAAAGTCATTTCGATTTTCTTTGTGCCAAGTGGCCTTATTGCATTGTGAGGCCGCGCGGGTCACTTGCCTTAGTAAAAACAATCGAAACACTGTCCGTTGGCTCCCTAGAGGCTTCTGAAGTGATCGAGAGCATGCGGGCACATGGTGTCTGACGCGGCCTCTTGGACCCAATATAATGGCAGTCACATGGTGTCCGTCGCAGCCCACTGAACTAAACATGGTTTTTGGTCTGGCGTTCAACGTGTTAAAGACAGTGCATGATCATTGTTACAGCGTGTCGGTCCGATCAGTCGTAATAAGTGTTATAATAATCGTTTTGCGTCGATTATTTTTTTATTTATTTATTATATATACAGTGGATATTTTAGTCCAATTATAATAACTTTATTTTACTACTATCTGTGTGGACTAAAACTACTTCGTCTTTGGAATCTTATTGTAAAGTGTTACAACACTACTCACTAATCACATCACTGTGTCACTACTTGTCATTGGGCAATGGCTACCTACTAATGGACGTTTGATTTTAACAAATTAATACTAATATCCTTTACCAATGCGAACTATCAACAACGAAAATAGTTCTCCTATGTTCATTCGTGAACAATCATTATAACTTAGGTATTCTTTCTTTCTTGTCTGTGGTGAATGGCTTTTTTTTAGTGCCAAGCCAACACAATGCACTTCGCCAATGTCAAGTAGTTTGAAACTCTTGGTGGTTGCGATCACCTCTGATTTGCTGGTAGCAATCATTTTGGGCTCCCACTAGTACAACTGATCAGTTCAACCGTTGAACTAGTGAGACTTTTATCCCAGTAGTTCAACCCTACAGCAGGTTTGCAGTTTTGCAGAATTAATGAAAAACAAGAAGACCTGGACTGGTGGGAGGCTTTGGCTGTGGCTAGTTACCACCCTTACCGTCAAAGACGTGCCGCCAAGCGATTTTCCACGCCATCGTTCCGGCACAATGGCGTGTAGAAGCCGAGTAGGGGTATGGGTTGAATGTACACTGCCGTTACCCTTCCAAGTTAGCCTGCTACCATCTTAGACTGCATCGTCACTTACATCAGGTGAGATTGCAGTCAAGGGCTATCTTGTCATCGAATAAAAAAAAGCTCTCATGAAATCGAAAGTTTTACTATCCAAAAGCTGAGAAATCAAGCACATAAATCGCACGTGTCGCTTGGTCACTGGTAGTCGCTTTAATCTTTACCCGCTTTGAATTTTCATTTAGCGACGTATTACAGATGAAAGGCTCCCAAACAGACGGCCACAAAGGAAAAGGTTAATCGTATTACAGACCCTCTGATGGAAAGATAAAGTCCGATATTAAAGAAATATGCCTTACTGGGCTATCTATTCACCGACCGGCGATATTTGAATGTACGTACTACCCGACCACGTCAAGATGGCCGCTACCTCGCCCCGCGTTTCCCCGCACCGCACCTCAAGTCAGACCCGCGTAGTACAGATAGCAACGTACCGTGTAAATGTATTTAAGAACTATTTCCTTTATATAAAATAGGTATGCAAAGTTTTAAAAGCAAATCCTCCCCTCGCGCAAAAGAAAATTAATACGAACACAATTTTGAAAACTCCTTAATACTTAAAAGCATTATACCCTCGAGCGTTTGATATTAATTTTATTTCGCAAAACTTTGTTGTCAAAAATTTATCTGATTGCCGAGCTCTTTCGATGTACGGTCGGGGACAGAAAATGTTTACCACTTTTCAAATTAGATTCTTCGTAACCCTGCTTTCAGTAAGGTCTATAATGCTATATCAAGGCATTTGTTACGTTATAAAAATTTCATGCGTCGTTTTATCAAAAAAAGTATTAATGACTTTTCTATACAAATATTAGTAATAAAACTCATTTCCTAAATTCAAGTTTGACACATTAGCATCATTGCACTTGTAAAAGTGACAATCCAAGAGAATGTAATCACTCCGTTTTAGTGACAATTAATTATCAAAAATATTAGATTTGTTATTTGAAATTTAGATATATAAAATAAATGGCAAGCTTAATCATCATTCTAATGGTGAAGTTCATATTGTGCATTGAATCATAATGATGCTGCTAGCATCCACAGTCAAAAACAGTCCAAAGGAGGTGGATGAGCTACGGTGATGCGTGGTGTTTCTGCAGCATTTTACATCGATGTTGCAGCAAAATTCCGACAACCTAAGTTCAAGATAATGCGCCGAGCTAATATTCCATGGTTCAATCTGTAATAGCCCACTCGATCTGCTGATTTGAAACTGAAAATTTATGGGGCTTAATGATTCAAAGCTAGGACTGTCAGAATCACAGATTAGGTATTAGTTACTACGTAAGTCAGAATCAAAAAAATCCTCAAACAAACAAACGCCTTGTCGCGTTTCGGGTTGTCATAGCAGCGAATGGAAGCTAATTAAGCTAATTATTTATTTATACTAATATTGTTTAGTTTCTCAATAATAAAATTAAGAAATAAAGATTCTTTGAAATTTCATTAGATTATTACTTCCGTTTTCATATTTTGGTAACTCGTGTCCTGTGCTCGTGTCTATATGAGATAATATCTATTTATTAAAATTACTAGCTTTTGCCCGTGATTTCGTCCGCGTGAAGTTAGGATTCTAAAATTTCCATAGGAACCTATTTTTTCGGGATAAATGTCGCAATCCAAATCCTCAACTATATCCATGCAAAAAATCATGTGGATCTATTGCTCCGTAGCTGTGTGATGGAAGGACAAACCAACAACGAACAAACAAACACTCACATTATTTTATAACAGTAGTAAGGATTTTTTGTTCCAAAAAAGGTTTTCTACATCTAACCTATTTAGCAGTCACCTACTAAAGAGACCGCTAAAGGACTGTCTAAGCACCGCTACATGTTAAAAAGTCTATGATCTATGGCTAATCAAATCACATATCGACCTTCTGACACAGATGTGTGCATGCAATTATGAATCTTAAGGTGGTAAACATTTTTTGTCCGCGACTGTACAAGAGTTTTTAAAGATCTAGTAACCTTCCCCGAAAAACGAACTGCTGAACGGACAAGCTTCTTTTGAGTTTAATGAAACAATTTTATATACAATTTTGTGCTTCAAGACGTCGTAATAAAGATTCTTGAGTTAAAATTTCGAAACGGAAAAGTTGTTGTGATGTAATTTTATTCGAAAAGTTTACAACACTCTGATTATTACGAAGATTTGAAACCCTCCTTTTTTCGGGTTTGATCATCATGGCGTGTTTTAGAACAAAAGGGCTTAAGTTAACTTATTTCAATTTTAATGGAAATTTTTAGTTTTTCGGAATAAAAGACTGAAAATTTTTTGTTATTATTATTTTCTAGTGACTGAATTTTGGAGGATTTCAAATCTTTACGTACCTAAGAATCAGTACAGAAGAAAAACGTAGTTTTTGAAAATAAAAACAAATCTTATAGCCAAAAAAAAAGAAACAATACAGTCTGTTTTGCCTCTGTTCTTCACACGAGGAAAACTAGTTTTACACTTCAAATATTCTAAGTACTTACTGGGAGTTTACTTCAAGTTGGCCGTCGTCAACCGTTACAAAATGACGTAATATCGTACCGTTGACAGGAAAATAGTAGTTGTATTTTTTACTGTTACTACTACTGCGATGGAAGAAGAAGAAGAAGAAGAAAAGAACAAGAATTTTCTAGTCTTACGCTATTTACTTAGAAAACTAAGAAAACCCTAACCGAGTTGGAATATGCATTTTGAAAATAAAATGTAAGAACCGGCGGTAGTGTCTTGACTTGCCTTAAGAGGGACAGGTTGGCCTACAGAAAATAAATTTTGTAATTGAATTTATAGTGCTGACTCTTTGGGCGACTCGACCAGGTCCTGCGTGGTATACTTTCTATATATTTTCCCCCTTTTTGGCATTTCTAGATGATGCAAGCTGAGATTTTCACGCATCCACTGGATCAATGAACTTTGCGGAGCCCTCGCATATACTGTCGTATGCAAAAGAAGACTTTCGACTTAAACTACTTACTTTAAAGTGTAATTTTAGTCGGCAAACGGAATAAAGATAATTAAAATCGTCTGAAAACATAATAACTTATTACAAACCACTTGGGAGACCAAGATCAGGGGCCCTTCTTGTGATTGACGAGGGACGCGAAAGGTGTAAAAGGACCGAGCCCAAGAGAATACGTTAACTACTGTCAAATAAATTCCTCTGCCTACAGACAAACTCTACAGCCAGCACAGTGCAATAAATATGAAGACGCATCTATTATTACTTAGTTTGGGATTCTATTGGGATATTTGCAGGCATTTTGCAGGTTGTAAAGTAAAATTTTTCTTGTATCCTACTATACAAAGTGATACTCGTATACATGCCAAATGATCAAATCAAATCTGACTGACTAAACGATCAGTCTGTCTCCCTATTAGAGACAGAAAATTTATCTAGATAGAAAATTCTTTATTGCTACACACAAGAATTGATATTTACAACTAGCTTTTGCCCCCGCGACTTCGTCCACGTGGAATTTTTCCTGAATTTTCTTTGCTATAAACCTCACGGAGCCCGAGACCTATCCAACGAATGCAAAACCGTGGAAATCGGTTCGTGCGTTCTGGAGTTATAGCGTCAGGAAGGAAAACCCGACTTATTTTTATATAGTAGATTGAAACAGATAAGTGTGGATACATAAGGTGTGTTTATTTTTTCCATCTCTTACGCGATCTTGAGAAGAGGGCAGCTTGCTTTGGCACCAGCAGCCTTAGCAGCTGCTAGAGAGGTGCGTGTAGTTTTTGGAGTCTATTTCCTCAGGGACGAACCCAATGGGGGTCGCGCGAGGGAAGCACCCAGAATTGGGTATCTTAGGATAACCCCCCCCCCCCCCCCCCCTGGATTGAAAAATAAAGCATAGCTACATGGAAGTTTAAAACAGACCGAGTCGCAGGGAAAAATTACAGCATTGATAAAGTTAAAGACCTATATAGAATGACATAGAATACTTTTTATGCTCGAAAAACAAAGTGGGACAGTTCCACACGGGATTATGAAATTTTTTGAAATCTAATTTCAAGCTGATAAAGTCGCTGGCAAATGCTAGTGAGAAAAAGAAAATTCTTTTAATTTTCGTCCACAATAATTATTACTTGCGCTCCATTTCAAAGAAACAATGCTGCAAGGAAAGTAATTATTTTCAGGAATACTGGAACCTAGTAGTAGCAATTAACATATTATGTGATTTTCTTCTTGCATCAAGAAACACTGCTCTCTGTTTGTGTACAAGTAAACAATAGCAAGTAACATTAAAAGTTTATGAGCACTGAAATGGGCTATTGAAGTTCCTTAGTATATTTGTATATCGGAGCAATGGCGCGAATGGTGCTACTGCATTTCCTCCTCTATGTTATAAAACATTCGATGTTTTCTCATAGAGAGAGATAGAAATATATAATTTAATTAAAAATGCAGTAAATTGATTAGGTAAATATATAATATGGTCAACCGACGAAAAAAAAGTGGAGGTTCTCAATTCGTCGCGAATATATATTTTTTTATATATTTTCGCGATGAATTGAGAACCTTCTCCTTTTTTTTATTTCTTATATCATGTCCAGGACTTCGTCCGCGTGGATTAAAGTTTTTCGATCCCCGCGGGAACTCTTTATTTCTATTTCCGGGATACAATGTAGCATGATAGGTTTGTGTTAAATCTGGGTATAAGCTACAGCTATCTTCTCTCTACAGCTTCCAGCAAAATTGCTTCAGTCGTTGTGGTATGTTCAAAAAAAATTGTTTTGGACTCAGTATCGATATTTTCAAAATATACTTAATGTCCACAATTCGTCCCGTTACAGTTTTATTATAAGTACTAGCTTTTGCTCGCGGCTTTGCTCACCTTAAGTTCGATTTTTCAAACCCCTATTTTACCCCCTTAGGGGTTGAATTTTCAAAAATCCGTCCTTAGTGTGCGCCTACGTCATAAAAGGAATCAACTGTAAAAATTTCAAGTTTCTAACTTCAGTAGTTTAGGCTGTGCGTTGATATCTCAGTCAGTCAGTCAGTCAGTCAGTCAGTCAGTCAGTCAGGACTTTGAATTTTATATATATAGATGGATGTGAATAAATAAAAAAATTAAAGCAGAGCGCCTCTTTCAACTCAGTAAAGTCACAGTGTACGAATGATCAGTAAGTCTAGACACGTGTTCTGTTTGTAATTATTTCGCTCGGTCAGCAAGGATGAGGGATGAAATGCGAGGATGTTGGCCGATGACGTGTATCCGGCATATTGTTGAGCAAATTGGGCCGCATTTGAGCGTCCCTACGCGACGTGAATAGGTTACAAAGGGAATAATGGTGTGAAGACTAATGCCTTCTCAAGGTACAAGGCTATTTATGTTTATTTTGTGACTAGCTTTCATCAAATCTATCTTGGGTTTTAGCCTCTGAATATTTTTTTTAATCAATGGCCCTTGACTGCAATCTCGCCTTATGATTATAAATTTGTATTCAGTATAAATTTCACCTTAGTACCTCAAGCCGTTTCTGAGAAAAAAGGGTCTTTACACACAGGCAGACGGAAAACAAAGTGACAAATCCTATATGGGTGCCATCTTGGGAATCTTTAATTTTCCAGGATAAAATGTAGCCTATGTGTTAATCCTGGGTATGCACTTCAAATTTCAGCCAAATTGGGTCATCCGTTGTAGTGTAAAGGAGTAACAAATAGTAATAAATACACACACATACACACAAACACACACACACACACTCACACACACACACACACACACACACACACACACACACACACACACACACACACACACACACACACACACACCAAACTTACGCCTTTATAATATTAGTGTGATATATATACTCTTTTAATTATATTCACATAATTAGATAGCCCACTTGCAAATTGCACTTTTAATTCAGTTGCTGCGCCAAACAGACGACCAAATCAAACTTTTAAACAACCTGGCAACCCTAGTGCAGGTCTAATTCACTTTGTGTTTCACTTCGCGCACCTCAATTAAGCTTGTTCGGAGATAAAATGTCTCTATTTAGCCAGCTGCAGCCGATGTCTTAGTAAAAGTAGTTATTTTCGTTTCACGAAAATGCGTCTTCATTTTTTAGCATCCTTATTCATTATACAATAACTTATTGCTTATAATAGAGTTCATACTACTTACAGTTTTTATGCGTATTCTAAACTAGATGACGCCCGCGACTTTGTCTGCGCGAATTGTTTTTCCATTCTTGCGGGATTTCTTAAATGTAGCCTATGTGTTAATACTAAGTATATGAGCTTTTTCCATCTTCACGAAGTTGCAGGCGTCATATTGTTATAAAATATAATATAACTAGACGATGCCCGCGACTTCGTCCGCGTAGATTAAGGTTTTTTAATTCCCGCGAGAAGTTCTTTAATTTTTCGGGATAAAAGTAGCATATGTGTTAATTTAAGGTTTAATCCATCTCCATTTCAAATTTCAGCTAAATTCGTCTAGTAGTTTTTGCGTGAAAGACACACACACACACACACACACACACACACACACACACACACACACACACACACACACACACACACACGCCTCTATAATATTAGTGTGATAGTGTATTATGTTTTTATAGAATTTTAACTAAAAGATCACATTTTTAAGTCCCTTCACCCTCATTGCGGTAAAAGATGATAATATATAATCGCTATCTTTACACGTAAATTAACCGTTATCCCCGGTTAAGGTTTATTTGACACTTTTAGATGCCCGCCGGGAATTGAAAATAACTAGGATGAAACTGTTTACATACGAGTATAGGAGTATAGCACGCAGCAAATATAAAGTGATCTAATACTTTTTTGTTGGCAATACCTATACTACTTGCGTGAAGATATCATTTAATCGTTTTTTTTTAATTAAAAAAAATCTAAATTATTTATTTCATCTAGGCCAACTTGTAGCTCTTACGACACGCCATGACTCGACCACTGAACTAGGAACTCAAATTATTTTATTAAAAATATCTGCTTCAAAATTGAGTTGCAAGATTACACCCTAACGGCAAACTAACATAGTTACATACATACATACCAAGTTACATAAAAGCTTTTAAAAAGTGGGTAGGGATTTTCGTAAAGCTCAGACCATTTTGTGCCCACGCTCGCTATCGATATAACTCACGCCGCAAAACAATACAGAAATTCCCCAAAACATAAATCGGGCATATACAAATACAAAAAGCGTATAACAAAAAACACGCAACCGTCCAGACCGTGTCCCATGCCGCCCCACTAGTTATACTGATAAATGAATGCATGTGGTCAACTGTGCTCTTGTTTTGCTTCAGTAGGGTTAGTATAAGATTTAATTCGATTGATCGTATTCGTATTTGATGTTGTTATCGTCACAGTAGAATGAACCTTAACATCATTGCATTAAGCTCAATTTTGCATATGCATTCCTATACGTTCACATATACGGATACGCTCCAAAGTAAAATCGGTTGTACTGAATTTGTGATTTTAAATCTATAATGTTAAGGTTTATTTTACTTTGATGTTAATGTATTCGAATATGAATGCGGTCAATTGAATTAAATCTTATACTAACCCTGCTGATTTCTTTACAAAGGGCATTTTATAGACGTTTTTATAGTTTTTTTGGATTCCCGCGGGAACTCTCTTCTTTTCCGGGATAAAATATCATATTTTTCATTTAAAATGTAAAAAAATACATTTTATTCATTTATTTATTTATTTATTTATTTATTTATTAACATAAGGTGTACAAATAATACTTAAAGCTAGCATCAAGAAAACCACCCGGGTTTGTAAAAAAATGCTAACAAGACTTAAATCTAGGTAGGTAGGTATGTTGACAACAGAACATTACTGCTATTTTAACATAGTGAATTATCATAGTTGACTTAAAAAGTAAGATTTTAGTTTTTTCTTGATATTGCGAGGATTAATGTGGTCCCGTACATCAATAGGTAATTCATTAACCAGGCGAGGAACTAGGTAAGCATTCGTACGCTCGCCATACCTATTGAGCGCGCTCGGAGTGTATAACCGGCCCCGAGTGACGGCCCGCGTGCATACAGGGTGTTGTACTTTATTCCAATACATATTGTTAAAAAAATTTTCTTTTAAAATTGAGTATTTCAGTAGGACCTGCACCGGTAAAATTTTACATTGTTTAAAAAGTTCAGCTTCGGAATAGTTACTATGGTTTTTGTTAAGGATAAGTTTTAATATTCTTTTTTGCAGTTTGAATATTTCTTTCAAATAAGAGCTATACGTACGTCCATAACTACTCAAACCATACTGGATATATGATTGTGCAAGAGAATTAAACAACATTAATTTTACTTTAAAGGGAATACGATTTCTTAAAATCGTCATATTAGCTAAAAATTGCCTAAGCTTATTACAAACGTGTTCAATATGGTTACTCCAATTAAATTTACTATCTATGTGTAAGCCTAAATATGTAACAGTATCAACTACTTCGATGACGGGGCATTTACAACTGATGTTATTCGAGTGCAGGCAGCTGTGGTCGTGGGCAACAATGTCGTTCATTGGAAGTTTTGCAAGGTGTGGTGATTTTATGAGTATTAATTTAGTTTTACCGGGGTTGATTACCAAACCAGCATCGTGACACCACTTATTTAACGTATTAAAATCAGACTGCAGGAGATCACGAGCATTTTCTGGATCTTTATCAGCAATTAGCAAGCATGTATCATCCGCAAATTGGTAACACATGGAGTACTTTATGCAGTTATGCATATCATTAATATATGAAAGAAAGTGAAGAGGTCCCAGCACTGAGCCCTGCGCTGTACCTTCTGTAGATGCCACATGCTTGCTATATGCAGTATCAATCCTAACTGTAAAAGTTCTACTATGGAGGTAATTTTCGCACCATTTTAATAACGGTCCACGAATACCACATCCACCAAGCTTTTCTATTAGTTGTTTATGTTCCAAAGTATCAAAAGCACGCGAAAAGTCAATAAATAAAGCCAGCACGTGGTTTTTTTTATTTAAATGATCGTTCCGAAAAGTCAAAGGGTTCCAGTGTGTTAAAAAAAAAGATAAAAATCTTTATCCACGCGGACAAAGTCACGGGTATCATCTAGTCATAGTGTAATCAAATGTTTCGTGAATCGCTTTTATTTCGCTTTTATTGTTAGTTACCAAAATTATAATAACAGCATGGTCTAGGTACAGTTTTTTTAAAAACTTTGTTCATTTTTTATCAACATTTCGATAGCCGTGATGTAAATTTTTTCCAATTGATAAGTTTAAAAAGTGAACGCATTTCAAATAAAAATATACTGTTGCCAATTGTTTTGTAAAGCGAAGATTTTTTCGATGATGTTAATACTACGAAAGTGAATTAGCTTTTATTTTTATTATAATCTGTACTGTTATATAATATATTCTGTACTGTGCTTTTAGTCGTAGAATTCATTGTTCTTCTCTCAATTTGTTTGACTTAGGGCCAATTTCATCAAGGTGATATAAGTCTTACCCGAGCATAAAGATATAGATATTTTGATAGTTTTTGTATTGAAAATCTGTCAACCGCCGTTTCCAAGTTTCCCGTACCTACCCCCAATGCACCCGCCGCGCCGGGTTCTCTAAGACTACGTTAAGTCTAAAAATCACACAGACAAACACACAGACACAGACATTAGTAACTTGAGTTTCGACAACAATAATTAGAATACCTCAAACGATTAACGCCCCCTATTTCAAGTAATCAGCAAATCAAAATGAGTGAATTGCTCAATAAACTCGATCATAAAACCTTTATGTCTTACTTTGTCTACAATGTCTAGGTGTTACGGACGAAGTTCGCAATGTGTGCAAAATTAACACTTCCTGGTCATGCTCTTTCCTCAGAGGCCTTTGGGTAGAGTTCCCAAATGTTGAATATCCCTTTTTGCATCAAGTACCAATGTTATCCTCACAGAACTCTTAGGGCGCTTTTGTAGAACTTCAGTTTGTGACAACTCAACCTTCTCTCTTCTACTCATTTTTTGCACTACAACAGTCAACCAAACCAAGATGTGCATGACGAAATTATTGAATTCCGATTATCCGATTAAAAGAAGATTGCGTTGAGTAATATCATTAATTTTGGACGTTCGTTTGTCCATTCAAAAAATATAGTAAGTTTGGTTAAGCTTCTTCATAAGAGAAAAAGTAGTGTATTAATAAATAAATGCCTTTTCATTCAGGAACTTTTCTGTGCTACTTTTTCCCTATATTCTTTTTTTTCCGGTCGAGTATTTTTCTCTTAAATAATCTCTTAAATAAATTCTACCTGAGAAAACTTGTAGCTTTCTTGTTTTTATCGATTTACTTTAATGTTCTTACTTTTTCTAATTAGCTGTAAGTTTTCGTTCTGTAAAATAAAATAAAATTCTGCCCACAGCTTCGATTACAGAAAAAAAATCTTCTGTGATCGAAGGCCCACAGGCTCTATTTAAAATAGTATGGAGATGTCTATTTTGTGCAGAATAAAATAACAGCAGATTATGGTTACTTTATTGGATAAGTTAGTTAATTACAGCTGTAAAGTAACGTTATTTAGGACACCTAACGAAATTAAAGCTGTCTCTTTCACTTGTAATAATATGAGCAATAATAAGTACTGCCCAGCCAATAATTATATTTTTTTTGTACTCTGTCTTGCTCACTTATCCTATTAATATTATAAATAAAATAAAATAAAATAAAACTTAAACTAAATGCGAAAGTTTGGATGGATGAATGGATGTTTATTACTCAATCACTTTGCAACAACTAAACCGATTTGGCTGTTTGACACAGAGTTAGATTATAGACTTGAATAGCACATAGGCTACTTTTTATCCCTAGTATAATATATAACACCGCGTTCTGCCCAGCCCGCCAGCATCCCGTACATCCTTCGCTAAAAAAATCCATTCAATCATCATTCGAGATGCCCAAAGTTTCTGACCCAAGTAAGTTTACTTTGCCCGGAAAGTGTCCACTTTTCTCATTCACCATACCGTACCGTAACACAAGGATGTTTTCTTCATTACACGTATTTGGAGTTACAATTACGGGGCGTGAGCACTCCCCGGAGGGTGCTGTGGGGAGATGGTACCACTAAAAGTTTAATACGTTTTTATAAGGACGTCGTAAGGTAAAGCTTGCCGTTTGCATTAGTTAGTGAATTCGGCGCCCGAGCTACACTGATTCAACCATTCTTTTACAAACTGTTTATGTTTTGAAATATTAGATATACAATACGTTGCAGAGGTTTTACTTATAGATAATATTATGTACTTCGGGTACCTCCCAGTTATAAGACCACAGCGCTAATCACTGCGCCAGGGAGGGAGGGAGGTTGTCGAAAAAAATTAAAAATTGTAATTGTGATCGAAGGTTTTAAGCAATTCTGCCCTAGTAATTGAAAACACAGTAAGTTAAATAGAAGTTACCTTTAAGTTACTGTGTTTTCAATTACGAGGGCAGAATTATACAGACTAACGTGGGTTTTATTTTCATTTTATACAATCTAGGAATAGTGTAGAGAATTGGTCGGTAGGCTTAGCATTTACCTAATTGAAAACTTGAATAATTTTCTGTAATGCACTAACATTTTAATTTTATTTATTAGTTCTGTGATTATAGTCGTACAATAAAATTGTATTCTGTTAATTTTATTTGATACATTATTTCTTCCATGTTTTTTAATGTTTTGTTACTGTAACTACATATTTTTGTATATTTAGGTGCGTGTAACTGTATTTTAGACCAAAATGGCGTCAGTAGCCAAGAGTTAGAGCATAAAGCACAACGCAAGCCAGTGTTTACATTAATCAAAGCATTTGCGCCCATGAGCTTGCGGTGTTCCGAACGGCTCACTTCTAAATCATTACAAATAGGATGCGAGCATTGCCAGCACAGTAGGCTTAGTATAAGATTCAATTCGATTAATCGTATTCGTGTTCGATGACATTAGCGTCAAAGTAAAATAAAACTTAACTGTATTGATTTAAAGTCACAAATTCAGTACAACCGATTTTAATTTGGAGCGTATCCGTATACTTAAACGTATGCACGAAATTCACCTCTAATCCAATGTCGTTATGGTTCATTTTGGATGGATCAATCGAATTAAATCTCATACTAACCCTACTGCACGGAATCGAAACCTAGAGCCTAAGTAGTTTAAGTCAAGTATCTAATACCTGCGACTTCATTCCACAAGATTTAGATTTAGGATAAAACCACGTGGAGAATCTTTAGTAAAACTCCGGGATGAAAAGCATCCTGGTATGTGCGATTCATCATATTTTATACTTACAGCCTTGTTGGTCTTTATCTAGTAAAACTAGCAATACCACATTATATTATAAATTGTTATATTATATATTACTCCCACCATTTATTAAAAGCAATCCGAAGTGGTGATTCCCTTACAAAATTGCCAATTTAGATTTGTTCGATTTTCAGATGTTTTTTTGGTGTTTTACTATTTTTTTATATTTTTAAACAATTCCTGTATTAGAGCGAACAAAATAAAAAGAAATATTCAAATCGGTCAAAACGTTTTGGAGTCGTCTGGCTAGAGCCAGACTAACGAACAGCAATAGATTTTTATAATAATTACGTATAGAAAAAGCTTAAAATAAAAATTCTTTTCTAAAAACCTACTTCTCGCCACTATAAAATATAAAAATAATAATTTTAGTTTATACACGTTTGTTGTGATACTCCTACTGATGATAACCTCAAGTAGATAGAAAGTTATGCTGAGATCTATAGAGCGTGCTCTGACTAAGCTCGGACTTAAGATAGAGCTAAAACGGGACACAAAGATGTTTTGACATAAATCTGACTTTAGTCTGTCGTTTACGTGTAGCTTCATAAGACCAATTCACTAGATCATTTCGCTCATTTGCGACAAGAGTGACATAATTCAAAATCGACGATGAGAGAATTTTCTCGTCAGAGGGTAATGTTTTGTGGATGCTGCGGTCTCAAAACAACACAGCGGCCAACAAAGCGACAGAGCATTAAGTCACAATCTCTCTCGCTTTTATTTTTTTGTGCTTAGCGTAATGTTGTTTTTATAGCACAAATTTTCGACACTAAAATTGGTGAATTTTGAGTTATGTCACCCTTATCGCAAATGAGCGATTCGTTTTGCTCCTTAAAAATATTGAAATACCGAATAGTAGCATACGTATGTATGCTCTGAAGTATGCGTGGTTAAAGTCCTGATCACGAGCGATTTTCTCTTATTCATTGAGGAGTTCCGTCCTCCATCTCCGAAGATATTCATCAAATCTTCACCAAATATAAATGGGACCAACCTGATGATACATCCATTCAAATTTAAAAAAAAATATTGAAATCGGTTCAGATTTGACGGAGTTACGGAGTAACATCGCTAAAAAAAATACGCGTCGAATTGAGACTTTCCTCTTTTTTTGAAGTCGGCTAAAAAGAAGCATACAATTTCTTATTAGCATTTACTGGTTCTCAGTTAGCGTGGCCGAGATGTCAGCACGTAGCGCCAATCGGTTCCCGATTATATAGCCTGTTTCGTGCAGTTAAATGGTTACGATATTGCTTTTGTGTTGCGCCTGAAACTTTAATAGAATTCCAGCTATTATTCGCCTTAATTGTAACTTTCTTGTTGGAAATTTCGCTTTGTTTGTCTCTCACAATGACATTTACATACTATCTAATGTCCGCTACTTCATCTACGTGGATTTACCACGGTTTTTGAAAGTCTCGTGGAAATTCTCTCGTCGTATTAACGCCACGATACTGCGTAGTGCGTAGTCGGCGTTTAAAAGGCTTACTAAAAAAATGGCTTATCAATCACCGTGTCAACTATTGCGCTTCTAAGCGTTATAGTTCGATGATGTAAGTACTATTCTCTTCTGCAAAATCCACACCGTTTCAAGCGTGGTGTACCAAACCACTTGGTTCTCTCTTATGACACGTCATAAGTCTACCTCCGGTCCAGATTCTGCTGAGAAGAGCCGGCAAGAAACACAGCAGTTGTTCTTTAAAAAAAAAAATTTACAATAGGTAACAAAATCATGCTATGTATACAGTGTTTCCGCAATTAAGTGTCAAAAATGCATACGTAGGTACATTTGCATCCAATGCAGAAAAAGTAGTCCCATTCCCGTTGGTGGCACCCGTTCACAAGCATGACGCATGATCCAGCCGTTGCTTCGCTCAACTATATTTGAGGGAACGTAACAACCCGCACCACACGACACCACCACAGAAATGTTTAAAGAGAGCATGACATACTTAGGCTACTTAGGTTCTAAATCATTACTAATGAGATCGAAGCGTTGCCCATTGTAGCTGCCCGCCAATACATCACGGGCTATATTGCGTATCCGGTACAATTCAATGGCCGCATTATTGCTGTTGTAATGTTTAATTCTGTAATTAAATTCGGTATGGTACCTATTTTGTGCTTTTTAGTCCATTGTTCGCGTGAATTCTCTTTTAATTGACTGCGTGTTAATTTATGGTTTGCACCATTTACTTACCTTTTTGTTCCATCTATTCTATTCAAGGATCACGATACCACCTTAGGCTAGAGACCACCAGGTCAAAATACTTAAATTATTCAACCCCAACGCTTATAGAAATTATATTTAAGCTTTTTTAACATTTCATACAATTTTTTTTTTAAAGAACATTAGCCAAGCTGAATTTGACTAATATCCTCCTCTCCCCTCCAAATAAGCGGAAAGCTTGTGCTAGGAGTGGGTACGACAATTGTGCAACGGGTGGGGTTCGAACCTGCGACCTTTCAGTTTTCAGTCCGCACCTATAACCGTTGGGCTATTGAGGCTTTATTTACAATGATCTTAAAGTAAGCAACATAAGGACGTCATTGTATGATATATCAAAACAATATTGAAATAATATTACTTTAACCATTGGTGGTAGGGCCCCAGTACTTTTTCTCAGAAGTGTTTTCTTTTTATTTTTAGTATTTTTTGTAATTTGTTTGAGAAATCATGTGCGTTAGCTTTTTTCATAATATAAATAAACCCTTTTTTTTTCTTACATTCTCTAGATCATAATATATAATAAAATCCAAGCATCACAACAATCAGAAGCTACAGTACAATAAGATTGAAAAAATACCAACAAAAAAACACAACACTAGTACTACCTACTACTAGTATTATACTACATTTAGGAAGAGAAGAATTAAGGGTGTAGTAGTTCACCATGCAAACCAATCGCGGATTAATAGACTTGGTACCTCCAGATGATTTAGTTCAACGTTTATACAAGTGTTACATAGACACAAATTACATATAAGTTTCAAACGATATTTAATTGCATGTTAGTATTACGCGCCTGCCATAATTAATTTACTGTTATTTATTAATCTGTTTAAGAAATTGCTCGCTGTATATTTTGTAATATGTTTCCATTTAGTGAAAATATTTCAAATCAAATCAAAATTCTTTATTTGCATATATTGAGTGTAGGTGTATTGATGTTACATAATTAAAATGTACTTCAATCTGCCGGGTATTGGCATGCATTGGTATTTATTAGTATTTAGTCTTTCGGGTAAGTTCTTTAGTCGTTATGGTAAAATCTACTTAGCAGTTCAAACTTCCATTTTCAATGGAATTCAGAATTTTTAAAAATATGTAACGTTACATTAAGACTTTTTTTAAACAGACAGAGTTTTTAACGAAAAGGTAAATAAATTTTCACGTAACTTCACTGATTATAATCACTTAAGATTTCTCGTGCACCTAACTTTAGGTTGAAATAAATAAATCTACTATAAAATGAACTCCACTCAGCATATGCTATCCCTGTGGAGAAAGCACACGCATAGCGCCTTTTAAAGTACTACTTACTTCAGGCGGATGAAGTGGCGAGCAAAAGCTAGTATTGAATACATAAACTTAACGCAATGCTTAAATTTTTTCCATGGGTAAGTACAGTGTTACCAATTTTGGCGGTAAAATCTTTATAGTCCTTAACAACTGAATGTAACAGCGTAACTATTTCAAAAGGCAATTTCCCTGCATTCATGAAAAATAACGACATTACGCCATAAACTTTCAATGTGCTACCTAAATATCTCCGTATACCTTTTTACCTTCATGACTGTTGTTTATTTTATGTACGTGGAATGTTTTGGTTCATCTTATGATATTTTTATTGTGAGGTGAACCGGAACGATTTGAGTCCTTCATTTTTATTGTGTTTGAACTCTACTTAAAACATAAGTTTCTATTTGATATTCTGAAGATACAATATTTGAGGATCTAGTGTACTGTCAGATATTCTTAAGATATCTGTGGGTCTGTTTTTATATTAGCCTCTGTGCATAAAATCAGTTTGTATGAAGATATTAAATCTAGGCGTTTTCAATATTAATTTTCATAATTTAATGCTAACTTATCTAAATATCTCTTATAAACTTTTACTCTTATTAACTTACAAAAAAGGTTACTATTTCGACCCGTATTTATTTTTCAGTTATTTTTTTTTGGCATATTGAAGTCGGTTAAAAGAAATAAGTTGTACTTTATGCCGGTGAATTGTATAATAATTATGTTTAATTTTTTTGTATATAAATAAAAAATATCGGATCAGTTTAAATAGAGGAATGAAAATGACTAGACTGTGACTGATGTTTTATATTTTCCAAGTTTCTAAAACTTTTTCGTTGAGTTTTATGACGCTATTCAGTATGTTTATAGATAAGGAGGAACTCTGTCCTGGTTGATTCAACGTACCTACTTCTTCTTGTCCGCGTTTACCTTTTTGTATTCATGGCTGTTGTTTATTTTTATCGACTTGGAGTCTTTAAGTTCGTGTTGTGATATTTTTATTGTTATATAAACTCGATAAATACAATAAATAGTATTTATCGAGCTTTGGCTTGGTTTAGCGATAACTTTTTTAATCACATATGTTGTACATAATATACACACATACATTGGCTTATAAACCTCCTGCATTCAAGTAAAGAATGTGGTAATTTACTACCAAACATATTCGAATAGTTCTAATGCTATCATCTCCTTTAATGTTTCCTACCTATTGTTACTTTGTTTTGAAGGAATCTTAAGCCTACTTCAACTAACAAAGGCAAATAAAGATTCGCGTTATGTAAACATAAAATTTGCAACGGGCGACGTCTTTTCATAGAGACGAAGGTAACCCTTTGTTTCAGTCTGGGTGAGAAAATTCTCGGTCATACTGTACATTATTCTTAACCTACATTTGACTTTTTGATGTTTTTACCAAGTTATAATAAGGCTTTAATTATAATGTAGTAGAGTAAGACAGCTCTCTCCATCGCCCGCTGGGTGACCTTGAGTAAAGATTTCTAAGGAGAAACAGATTGCTGAATCTTTGTATAAATAATAATAATAAGATGTAGGGAGAGCTTCCATGCCTACGTCCTTGATATTCCGTCTTCATTCCTGATCTACACGGCTAGGGTCTGGAACGCTCTTCCAAGATCTGTGTAACCTAACACGTACAATTTGGGGATCTTTAAAACAAGAGTGAATAGGCATCTTCTAGGCAAACGCGTTACACCTTAGACCACATCGTCACTTTCCATCAAGTGTGATCAGGGTGTGATGTGGACCAGGTGTGTCACGCGTATGCCTATAAGGTATATAAAAAAAATTGCGCCAAAAGTTATCCTAGATGACGTTACTAGGAGTAACAAAGCTATTTATATTTCCCATCCATCCATCTATACATCTAAACTATTACTAGTGGTTCGCCCCGAACTGAGACCTCGCGATATCCCATAATTCCCAAAAGTTTTAATTATATATTGTAATAATTAACTTTTAACATTAGACGCAATAAAAAAAATAATAGTTGACATAAAACTGTTTTACTGACACAGCGCCATCTATTAGCATTATAGTGAAGCTATTAGCTTCACAATAATGCTAATAGATGGCGCATTAAAATTAAATAATTTCGTTTCTTTATAACATTTATCTAATTTTAGTATTTGTTGTTCAAGTACAGGATATAACTGAATTTTCAACCAAGTTTCACGTTCTAATATTCAGTAATTCAGAAGTTATAGGGCTCTGACAGACATTTAGACGGATACACTTCTCTGTCTAGTAGGCAAGCGCCCTAGTTGACTCAGAGAACTCGCTTCGCTCGTTCAAAAATATTAGTAGGATAAAGTAGCGAAAGTAAACTGAGCTGCTGTAAACGACGACCGGTTATACGTTTTTGTATAACTAGATCCTGTACTAATTCTGTAAGGCGACCACTAGAGCACGTTCCTACGCCGCCAAAGCCCGGGGATGATTGTGGCAGATCTTTTAGCAGCGGCCGGCCCACTCGTTTAGATTCACGAGATTAGGCCCCCCAACAATGGGGTGCCATCTTGTCGTTTATTTTGTTATGGCAAAACGAGTGTTTATTTTTTGAAAATGTGCAATCAGATTTTCATCGTTCTTTTTGTTTTGTTGAAATTTGCGCATCTAGCGAAATAATATTTTTTTTGTATATCCTATCGCACTCTGTATAAAAGAAGTTTGATTATTTTTAATATTACGAGTATATAGACTAACGCTTGACTGCAATCTCAGATCTTAAGTGAAGATGCGGCCTAAGATTGCCTGGAAGATACATTTTTTATTAAGGTCTGAATGGAGTTTATGATTACACCACAGTACTATTAAATCTCCACTGTGTGTTTAGTAATACAGTTCCTTGGCCTCCTCCAGTTAGGATTGAAAAGTTAAGTCCTGATGCTGAAGTTGAACGATACGTCATTACTTAGTAGGTATCTACAATATCTGTTCATAATCAGCATTCAGCAGTCCCTAAATCCATACAGTTTAGGTATAGGGAGCACCAGAAAGTTTCTCAATCGCTTAAAAAAAAATGTACGCAAATCGATTCAGAAACCTCGGAGATATCGATTTTCATAGGTAGAAAAACACAACTACTTCTTTGAAAGTTTGAAAGAAGAAATTAAAAAATAGCTTAAGTTAATCTTTGTAACATCAGCTATGTAGTAAAGAAAGTTCTGTCAAAATCAACCGAGCTGCACCCAATATTATTGAATTTGACGACCTCCCTGGCGCAGTGGTGAGCGCTGTGATCTTATAACTGGGAGGTCTCGGGTTCGATTCCCGGCGGGGGCAATTAAGAAATTTATAATTTCTAAATTGTCTCTGGTCTGGTCTGGTGGGAGGCTTTGGCCGTGGCTAGTTACCACCCTACCGTCAAAGACGTGCCGCCAAGCAATTTAGCGTTCCGGCACGATGGCGTGTAGAAACCGATTAGGGGTATAGGTTGAATTTACACTGCTATACCCCTTCCAAGTTAGCCCGCTACCATCTTAGACTGCATCGTCACTTACCATCAGGTGAGATCGCAGTCAAGGGCTATCTTGTCATCGAATAAAAAAAAAAAAAAATTATAAAAGCTTTTAGTTATAAGCATCTACCCCGTATTTACTTTCTTAAGAATTAAGTAAAAAGCTGTTATTTTGAAATTATAAACACACATTTTATTTATTTGTATAGATAAAAAAGTTACTTGTAACCTATCAAATCTATCAAAGATAAAAAGATATTGTAGGTAGTGATTTAGGCATTCATTGTGAATGAAAAGGGGTTTAGGTATCCAAAGCGTTCACAGTATTTCATTTCTCGAATCCAATTCGAACGCAAAGTGAGACAGAATAAATTAAAATCGATGTTCATCTAATCGTTTTTAATTTATGCAAACGATTCGAATCGATTTTCGTAACTCGTAACGGTCTATCGAGCGTACTCCGGACTGCTACAAGCACTCTCCATTCTCAAGCAAACGAGTGCCGTTTTAGACTTCAATAACACACCATCTAGGCCAAGGTTGGGGTATTTCCGTACGTTTCACGCTTTTTAATATATTCGAGTTAATTTGATGCATTGCGAACGGCAAATCCTTTTTGCGGCGGAGTCAAAAAGAGGATTATGCAAGAAGGCCATCATGGTATCCGTTTTTTCCGCTACTTATACTCGTATTATATTGGTATCTTTAAATTGCTATGAAAAAGCATTTCTGGAACGGCATCAACGGGCGATGGTAAGAGCTATGCTCAGAATATCCCTGCGACGATATAGCTCAGCGAGTCGCAAAGCTGAAGTGGATTTCCACTTCATGCACATATTTCGAAGAACTGCTCTTCGTTGAGGTCCTAGGGTGCTGAAGGGCGACTCTGCACCGAAAAGTGCAGTGTTGGCAGTCCACTCACTAGATGGACCGACGACATAAGACGAGTTGCAGGCTGAATACAAACGGTGAAAAACCGAGACCTGTGGGAGACCCTGCCAGAGTTCTTTATCTATATATTATACCTACTACAATAGCAAAATAAGATTTATGCGTCCTTTCGAGTAAAACCTTTCGGATTCCAATCTAAGCTTACAACACTAAAAGCTCTTAGAAACGATCCAAGTATTAAGAAACTTTAATTAAATAGGGAAACTTCCGAGCACTGTTAACACTTCGTGGGTATCTATGCCTATGTCAGTGGAAAAACAAATCCATCCCAAAGGCCTCATCGCGTCGCAGGTCACAGCCTACCAATATTGACAAGTTACTGAGAGAACTTCTGAAACTTTGACTCTCGAAAAGGGACGAATCTTAACCAACGAGCGTTGAGCAATACATCTAGGAGACGACACAGAGATCTTAATTTCCACAAAAGCCCGACTTATACAACCAATACTTCAAATATAATAAATGTGAAAGTTACTGTCTTTCTGTTACCTTTCCACGCCTAAAACGCTGAACAAATTTTGAGTAAGAGATAACAAAGGGGTATAATAGGGGTATAATATAAAAAGGGATAAATAGGCTTCGTGAACTAACTTGAAACATCTCACTAGTGTGATTCTGACAAAAAACGTACATAAGATAAAAATGATCCAACATGCTTACATAATATTTTCTACTGAAGTTTAATGTTTTGGTAAATAAGTCATTAGTGTTGTTATTCATGTGATATTGTGCACAAAATATCCGAATGTTATGATTTTTTGACTCAATAATAATCTATAATAATTGTAATGTTTTTTTCTCATCTCAATGGTGAATTTTTTTAGTTGAAAACTTAGACTAGGATTTATAGAGCTTTGACTTGGCTCTGACTAACTAAAACACAAATATTTTCGGACATAATCTGATTCAAATTTGAATTCAATATTATTTATTTCATGTTGGTCAACTTGTAGCTCTTATGACACGTCATGACTCTACCACCGGTTCGGAATGCAGATTCTGCTGAGAATTCTGTCTTGTTTTAACTCTATCATGAGTAAGAGTGCGATCTATAATAGAATAAGAGCGTAATCTATAAATATCAACCTTAGACTTATTCTTGGAGCTCAAGTGAGCGGGTACTTTGGCAGTCGAAACATAGTGTATATATAGCAGCTCGCTCTAGAGGAAGACGTCTTACTTTTTGAACCAAGGTTTTAGGGATAAATAGACTCGTTTGTTAAGAAACAATAACTTGGCAAATAAGGCTCTGGAGGCTCCCAGCTGAGGGAATATAATATAATATCACCGTTTTTGGATACCATACTTCAAAGTGACCCGATCAAAGGATAGAGAAACTAAACGTAATACAAAATATTTCTTTTGGTCCGTAGATGATATTGCGTTTCGGTACATATTGGGACAAATACGATATGAAAATATTGAAGGGTTATATGAGTAGAAGGAAAAAGGTCTAAAGATTTGTATTTATCATATTTGTTATTTGTATGTGCTATAAACTAGTGGCATGTCAAAGATAAAATAATAATCTATAATCTATATAAATATATAAAAGGAAAAGGCGACTGACTGATCGACTGACTGACAGATCTATTAACGCACAGCTCAAACCATTGGACGGATTGCGCTGGCTATACAGATAGTTATTACGACGTATGTATGACAGTTGTGACGTATGAGGTAGAAAGGATTTTTGAAAATACAGTCCCTAAGGGGGTAAAATAGGGGTTTGAAATATCGAACTTAACGTGAGCATAGTAAATTATGTGATCCTAATTAATCTGAGAAAAATGTAAAAATAAAATGAAAATACATATAATAACATTTACCAAAAATTACAAAAGAAAGACTTTACATATTAAAAGTAAGAGTGCACGCAGATTCTTGTAAAAATTTTAAGGACACACACACACAACAACTGAATAAATAACAATGCACACAAAAATAAATGGTGGTACCAAACCGGTGGTAGAGTCATAAGAGCTACAAGTTGGCCTACATGATATAAATAATTTTGAATTTGAATTTTTATAAATATGTTATTAAATTAAACCTTATTTCATTATTTTTCAGGTAAGTCTCGATCAGTCGATGACACCGCCAAGGAGGACCCATGTCTTACTGGTAAGCCTCAATTATTATTTCCTCTATAATAAATATCTAATAATAAATGCTTCTATTATTATTTTTAGGCTAACACCTTTATGTCATTATATTTTATCTGCACAGTTTTTATTAATTTAGTTTAATATTATATATCTTTCAGGTTAAAGAATTTTGTTTTCTCAAAGAATTACAAAATTCACTTACAGAGGTATTGCATTTATACATTTCATCAGTCAAATGTGGTTACAATAGATAATAAATAATTATACGTTTAATTCTAAGTTTACCCTCACAAGTTTATCAAACTCCGTTCCGATTGAAGAATGCGAGTAAGTTTATATCATGAAGTACATGTTTTTTTAGTTTGTGTTTGAAGGTGTTGAACGAAGTGGCATTCTTCACCTCCTTGGGTAGTTTATTACACACTTGCACACCTACAAACTTAATATTTAAAAAATTAACATTCACTTATTAATTGTAAGCTGACGATTGACATTTTCAAGATTCAAGATGGTTATGTTATGATAACTAACACATAAAGGGACACACAGTCGCATATATATTGCGATAACTAAAAACAAATTAGCGTAATAAAATCCACAAAACTTAGGAGTAGGTATATTGTGGAAAAAAAATTAAAACTTTTTTTTGTATTATTATCTCAAGTTTTAGGGGACTTTCGTCCGACAAGGACGCGCCAGCCTCATCGTAACCTAACTTATAAATTAATCTAGTGGAATGAAACAGAAACAACTGAAACAAAATTCACCGCTTGTGATTTTAAAACTTAAAAATCGGCTAAATATTATGTTTACCAAAAAATCCTTACGCTCTTTGATAGAGTACTTACCTGATTTTAATATGAATCAAGTCTCTAACAACGGTCTTTTAATAAAATAGCAATACGGGTTCTCATGAAATTTATATTAACGCTAGGCACTGTCGCAAAAATTGCCAAATTTATTCAGTAACACTTTTCTCTGCGGTATATTCTTAGGGTTTTTGCGTAAATGTTTTTTGCGGTTTCATTTGTGGAATGCTGTTGGAGAGCGACGGTTGATTTTGGGAGAATTAAAACGAGGACAATATCCCTTGGAAACCCGTTGTTCTAATTGTTTATGATAATATAAATGATGAATACGCTTTGACCGTTTACTTTTTCGTGCTGATGTATCTGTTTATTTGAAAATATTTATTATCTAAACGTCAAATTAAAATAATATTGGATAGTGTTTGAGTATTTGTATTGGTACTTATAATAATATTTTCAGGAATAGCAAATCTGATAAGGCGCAAGGCAAACAATTTTTCATTGCATTTTTAAACACTTTTATTTTTTTTATACATTATAGGCACACGCTTGACCACTATCACACCTGATGGAAAGTAATTATGTAGTCTAAGGTGTAACGCGTTTGCCTAGAAGATGCGTATTCACTCTTGTTTTAAAGATACCCAAATTGTACGTGTTAGGAAACACAGATCATTATCGAATTTGTAAATGTTGGAATATTATCGAAAATCAATTGACACAATTCCACTGCGAGAGCGTCGAAACCGATGTTTAGCTTCTTTAATAATATCATTTAATATTTGTTGTTAAAAATAAATTCAACTTTATGGCATGAAAACAGAAATAAAAAAATAAAAATCGGTGACTCAATTTTGATGGATCACTCAATTTTATATTCACAATCACGGCCAAAAAACAGCCTTGGTGTTTTACTAGAGTAGAAAATGTACAAATACTCATGAAATATATATTAACACACGGCACTGTCTTCTCCAACAAACATCGCCAAATATATTCCGTGACAGTTTCCTTCGGGTTGTGCGTAAAATGTTTTTACCCGTTTTATTTGTAGAGCTGTTCCAGAGACGCTTGTTTTGAAACGTTGAAAATAAAAACAATAAATTAGGCGAGATTGTCTCGTAACTGACAGGGGATTATGTGGAGCATATGGATTGTCTACAATAAGATTTATATGGTGTACTTATCGAGATTTGTAATGTGGTCTACGCCTACAATTTTCATTAATTGTTTTTAGGGTGTATTATGTACCAGCCCGCCTACATCGTCGATTTATATAGAGAGAGATGTTTGACAAAACATGCAATAGAATCTAAGGCCACCCTTGCATTCAACACTTGTTGGTGAAATTGACACTTAATAAATTTATTTTCAGTAATAAAACACGTTTAAAAACGTTAAAATACCACAGTTTGGAGGAAGTGTCACATAAATTCTGGAACTGTGATCAGTTCATAGCTTTTCATAACTTTTATTACAACAATAAAAAAAATTAAACAGACCTGTTTCCATCCTTTTGTTTTTTAATTTGTTTCTATATTACGTATACTATATATATATGTATACTGATTTGTCAAAAATTATAAAAATGCTAAACGAGTCTTTGTATATTAGAGATTATAATAATTATTCTATTATGTCCCAAATAGTACCAAAATTTCAAGTGCAGTGTTGCGAATTAAAAAGGAATAAAACATTTATCTACTTCGAAATAAGTCGAATCTTTACCAAAGAATAGTACCTAAAGGTACAGAAGAATTACTCCGCAAAATGATTTACATAAATAGCGAGTCTTGTCCACACAATGATCTCTACGTCTTATTCACCTAGACTTTTCTCTCTTTCTATCACGTAACTCTTATCTCTTCGCACTTGTAGCTCCGCAGTTTACTACGGAGTGTGCCAGACCTGTCTTTACCAAAAAAACGTTGATAAACACCGAGCCCGGGGAAACGTGTCACGTGAACATTTTGGAATTCATTTTCAGTTTTGAAACTTTTAACTTTTTTTTTTGGTGTAGCGCGACGTTCAAATACACTCATACCGTCGCATCGTAGTTCAATTGAAAATTTCAGAAAAATATGTTGTTGTTTGTACGAGTAAGTATTTCTAGGATCAAAATACAAAATTATCATAAAGTTACAATATAAATGTAATTTTTTAGTGTGCTTCACTAGCTAAATTTACGCGACCTGTAGGGTTAGTATAAGATTGTATTCGTTTGATCGTATTCTTATTCGATGACATTAGCGCCAAAGTAAAACGATCCTTATCAGTATTGTTTTAAAGTCACAAATTCAGAACAACTGATTTTAATTTGTAGCGTATCCGTTTACGTAAACGTATAAGAATGCATACATGAAATTGAGTTTTAAATCAATATTGTTGTGGTTCAATTTACTTTGACGGTAATATCATCGAATACGAATACAATCAATCGAATTGAATCTTATACTAACCCTTCTCATATATTTATGATGATAGCAATATAATTCATTTTCCTAATCTCTGACGAAACCTCTCAAATAGATAAACGGTTAAAAATACGTTTATCGATACCAGATTTTATAAATTTAATATAAACATAACTACAGAAATTCATAGAAGCTTACTAATTGCTGCGTTTCCATTTTCTTCGTCATTTTAAAACGTGTCAGTGAATAAAATAAACGAAACCACTCCAAAAGGTGTACTGCTAACAACGCGAATAAATAATCGATACAATCGAGAGGGTTGTAACAAAAAACTTGAATAAAACATCGATCGTCTCGATATCAAGCGAACTTCTTTACGGCACTTGGCGAAGTTTTCGCTAACTAAGTTCGCTCCGAAACTTATATTTTCCCGTAGTTCGTGCCATCGTTAGGATGGTTCGTGACTGTCCTGATTAATTCATTTCGCTGGATGGAAGTCTATTGTTTTTTTTTTCCTTTTTTAGCGATGTTTGGCTTTGTATTAATTCTACGCCATTGTTCGCGAATGTTTCGGAGTTCGCAATTACGAAGGGCATTAAGAGATGAATAATTAATTATAGGGACCAGTAAGTATATTGTTCGCGATTGTACGGGAATAACGTAATCTTATTGCTGTCATAATAGATAATTTTATTAGACGTGTTATTTTAAGTTTTATTCAAATACAAGTTGATTGCCGCGGCTTTGCTTGCGTGGATTTAGGTTTTAAAATCAAGCGGGCACTCTTTGATTATCCGTGATAAAAAGTAGCCTATGTCACTCTCCCGGTGTTGAACTATACCCATACAAACAATCACGTTGATCTGTTGCATTGTTGGCGTGATTGAAGGATAAACCAACAAACCAACAAACAAACACACTTTTGCATTTATAATATTAGTAAGGAATACTAACTGCGACTTCCAAATCCATTCAGCGTGGATTTAGTTTTTAAAAATCGCGCGGGAATTATTTTTTCTTTCTGAGATCAAAAGTAGCCTATGCCACTCTCCGGGTCATATACCTATACAAAAAATCACGTCAATCTGAAGCTTCGTTGCTGTATGATTAGAGGACAAAACAACAAACAAACACACTTTCCATATATGTAAACGCATGCACACAATTGAGCTCTAATTCAAACCGATTATCGTTCATTTTACTTTGACACTAATTTGATCGAATACGAATACGATCAATCGAATGAAATCTTACACTAACCTTTCTGGTGTAGCTAATGCGTTTGTGTATTTATATCTACTTGCAATTGTGTTTTTCAAATAAAATATACGTAGAATACAATCGTACGGACCTTGTCATCTGCAGTCGAGCATGTTTACCACTAAACCACCTAGCATAGATGTAAAGCCATTAGTGTATTAACAGTGATAAAGTTAATTACTAACACCTATCGTATCCGTATCGTATCACGTCAGTTTCCCTGTGTCACTATGACACCACCTTTGTCAATACAATTATGTTATGTTTCGACGTGATGTTTACGTTGAGCACAGATTTCAGCTACTGTACATTTTTCTTTACTGAGATGTATTATTATATCAGAAATTATTATTTATCTTAATTATTCCGGCATTTGTATTCGCAAGTTGGCGATTATTATTATTTATTTATTTAAGGGAAATATACATTTTATATTTACAATATGTAAATTAGATACTGGTGAATCAAAAACCTAATTATTAACCTAGTTATTGGTTGTTAATTATTGGTCACACTAATATTATAAAGGCGAAAGTTTGTACGTGTGTGGGTGTGTGTATGTATGTGTGTTAACACATAGTCTTCATTTTATCCCGGAAAATTAGAGTTTCCGCGGGAATTAAAAAACCACTTGAATCCACCTGGACCTTAATATGTATTAACCATACATGAATGTCACACAGTTAGAAGAAGTGATACAGGTTGAGGTTACAGAATGCTAAAGAAATGAAAGACATCAAATTAATTTCAGTTAAATAGAGGCGGCTCAAAACTATAGCGTGTGGAACCTCCACCTATGTGTCTCTATCGAGTGTAGGCGACGATGCCATTTTTCAAAGTCACGATTATACGTTATGACGTCACTCGCGATCTCAAAAAGATCCCCACTCAGCATCTTCTACATCATTAAAACATTTATGTTAAACTGTACATTGAAATGCTAATCGCCCGAAGAGGAGAGATGACATGGATTTAACTTCGGTATTCTAAGAACTACGATTAACATAAATAATATATAACAAGAAGAACAAAATGTTCGAAATTGAACGCATTACCCCGCAATTCGTGTGGAGTTCGATTTTTAAAAATCTCGGAATTATTTCGTTTTATGTTATTCAAATGTAGCCTTTGCCACTCTCCAAGTCTTTAACTATATCCATGGAAAAAACCACGTCGATCCGTTGTTTTGTTACACCGTTATTGAAGGAAAAACCAATAAATAAACACACTTTTGTATATATTATAATAAACAATGAATAGTAAGGATTATGTTACAATATCAATTGTCGTAAAAACAGAACAGTGTCATGGAGGAAATATTTTTTTATACTGAAAAACACAGAAAATTAAAGTAAAAGACAAAATTGTCAGCCGCATTTATTTTTTATATTAAGCTGCACAAAAGCGTATAACGCATTCATTTTTCACAAATTGAAAATCGTCGAACCGTTTCGCATTTTCTGTATCTAAATCACTGAACGCCGCCAAAAACAGTTCCACATTTGCACTTTTAGTGGTTGTATTTCTTTCTACGCCATTTGTGCAGATATTCTCCATTCTTACAATACAAGTTGGTAAAATATCAAATGGAATTGGAATAGCTCTCGAACTGCGCTGTTGTATAAAGCGATCCCTCTTGAGATCTTTCGCCTAAGCATGCATTTGTATTCAAATATGCGGGCCCTTGAGGGAGATTCTTGGATTGCTATTAGTAAGTATCGATGGCTAAGGGCTAGAATTGGGTATGTTTTAATCGTTGCATTATATTACTTCAAATATTTATTCTTATCGATTTTTAAAAAACTTAGTAAAATATCAAATAATATTATGAAAGCTTACAATTCTCACAATTTTTTCTATAAAGCGATCTCTCTTGAGATCTTTCGCCTAAGCATGCATTTGTATTCAAATATGCGGACCCTAAGGGAGATTCTTGGATTACTATTAGTATCGATGACTAGGGGCGAGTATTGGGTATATTTTAAGTTGTATTATTACTCTTAACATTCATTCTTATGCTTCTTTAAAAAGCAATTTTCTAAAATATCAAATGGTATTAGAGTTACTCTCATGCCGCGCTATCGTATGAACTCTCTTGAGATATTTTTCTTTAGCATGCATTTGTATTCGAATATAACCTTATGAAGGTTATATTAAGGCTTAAGATTTTTGGGTTGCTATTAGTATATCGATAGCTAGGAATGAATGGAAACCCCGCACCAGAATGCACAGTGTTGGCAAACCCCTCAGTAGGTTCGAGAGCGTATTTATTACCTTTTAAAAAAGATTGACAATTATAAAACTTATAAAAATGAATATTAAATTAAATTAAAACTAATGTTTAACTTCTAATGAGCCGAGTTTGGGACTGACTTTCCCTTTGTTCAACGACCCCGCGGCTCGGCGACGCAACGCGGGAGGTCTCTTTGCGGAACGTTGTGTCAGTTCTTGCGCAATGCCACTTACCGCATGAACACCGCTTGTTGTGTGGAGCCCTTAGGATCGTTACACATTGGTCTACCTAGTTGGTCATTGGTATTGGTCATTGGTTGGTAATGTAATTACATTAGACGAGCCGCAGGGAACGAATCTGGATACAGGCGGCACAAGAAGTCACTTCCACAGAAGAGACCTTTGTCTAGGAGTGGATGTCTATTGATTCCTAAGAAGTAGAAGTGTCCATTGCCGGCTAAGTAATATTTTATTTTTATTTTTATTTATTTATCCTTGCAAGAGACCTACGTCCAGCAGTGAACATGTATCAGTTATTGAGTCGACGAACATTATAAATCACTGAGAAATTTGGATATTCAGTGCATAAAAGCGAAAACGGTCAAGGCGTTTTGAAGCAAAACCCTTTTAGGTAAGACGCTGCAGGCGATGTCCCATAAAGGCCGTGCCCTTATTTTCGATTTAATATTACCTACCTACTTGTACTAGCTGATGACCCTGGATTTGTCAATGGTATATAGGATTTTAAAAACACCGAGAGAACTTCCAAATTTCCGAACTAAACAATGACTAGGTATATTATTTGGAGGGGAGAGGAGAATATAAGTAAAGTTCAGCTTGAAAGCTTGGCTCATATTCTTTTTGAAAAAAAAAAACAAGCTGTCTCTGTACTATGTTACCATGTCGGCGTTTGGTCTGTCCTTCAATCAGTAAATAACAGGGCTACGGATGGACTTGATTTTTAGCATATAATTGGGGACTTCGTGAGTGACATAGGCTACTTTGCAGAGAGTTCCCATCTTCCCAAGGGTTTTTCAAAACTAAATCCATAAACAAAGTCGAACAGTCACGGGCGTCAGCTTGTTTATAATATTTAGGGATAAGGCTTTTTTTTAATTTTATCGCTAATCCCAGGCAAAACCACCATAGATAGCTCTCTAAGTTACCTATTTATTTACTGAGATTATTACAAGAAATCCTTACATTAACTAATAACTTTGTATAGCTACACTAGCTTTTGCTCACGGCTTTGCTCACGTTAAGGTCGATATTTCAATCCCCTATTTAGGGGTTTAATTTTCAAAAATCCTTTCTTAGCGGATGCCTACGTCATAATAGCTATTTGTATGCCAAATTTGAGTCTGATCTATCCACTGATTTGAGCAGTGTTGTGATAAATCAGTCAGTCAGTCAATCAGTCAGTCAATCAGCTTTTCCTTTTATATATTTAGATTTATAATTACATCTTATATTATACTTTCATGGTATGGAGAATATTACAATATAGAGCTCAAAGGTTACAAAGCATAATACGCAAAAACTTTTCCACCGATACTCATACATAAAATTACAATATTCACGGATCTTGACTATCTACTCTAACTTTTTCTTATCCAGCGGAAGGAATTTCCTTTTTCCCATAGACGCATGAAAATACTAACTCAAAATGTCCTTTATTTTTCCTAACTTATAATCAGATTATGTAGTTGTAGAGTTGAGGGAGAATTAAGGTATTCTGCAGTTTTCTATTTTATTTATTTATTATCTGACGCCATACTGCGAAGTCGCGCTTGGCTAGCGTGATGTAATATGACCGAAACCCTTCTAATTCTGAGAGGAGACCCTGTGCTTAGTAGTGGGTAAAGAAATGTGTTGGGATCTTGATAGTGATGCTGATGATTAAAATCAAAAAGAAAAACAAAATTTGGGATTTTTATGGTCAATAATGATCCCCTTTTGGTTCTCGCGATAGTTTTCCGCCGTTTAATTTATTACCCAGCCATTTATTATCCCGTTTTATTCAAGCGGCTGCGACAACTCGACCCAATGTGCTTCACCTTTTCAAAACGTGGGCGTAACCGCTGAGTATGACGTCACGGCAACTTCATGCGCCGAAAAATCCCAAGTAGCAATGATCTGCTCACTCGAAATGAACCGTATGTAACGCGAATACAGGCTGTTTTCGTATCCAACAGTTTCAGTTAAGCCTACTTTCGTTCGTATGGTTAAGTCAACTAATGTAGGCGGTTTGAATCGTTTGTGCACAGTTGTCCGCTTAAGTTCAGAGGTCGGATGTCCATTATTTTTAATCGAATTGCCTTAATTAAATACCGCCATAAAACAACAAACGCAACATTATTTAAACGGCAGCTCGTGAACAATCTTCATAATATTTCATAATATTATAATATTATATCAGCAATATAAATATAAACACTGACTTTAAATATCACAAAGATTATCAAAAAGGATGCCATAAAGCAATATTCGTTTTTTCTCAGTTCTATAACCGACATCGCAGAAAGCCACGATAGGTACATAATTAAGAGCCTCAAGAGCCAGCCAATACCTACACTGAATTCGCAGCATTGAGCGTGCCATAAAGCTCCATGAGCAAAGATCACGTCAGCGCTGAATTCTACTCACGTCATTGGCTTTTTTTCCAACTGAATGACGTAACACGTGTTTTCAGTATAATACAAAGTCACAGAAACCCTTTTTTCTGGAAAATGGTATTGTTGAAAAACCCTTTCGTTGTAGTGCATTCACATTAAGGCCGCTACCTCTCCATCTGGTTTCAAGATGCAACGTTTCAGTGGCGTCAGTCGAAGCTGGCTAGAGTTCTTCATGTGAAGGCACCGCTATCATAGGAAACCAGACTTTAAGCCGCAAGCGTTAACAAGAGTTGATCATATACCGCTGAAACTTTAACCCGCATTACTGCAACTATATCCCATATACCACAATCTAACAAACCGCACAAAACCTTAGTTCTTGAAACTGTGCCAACTTCCTGAACTGGTTAAATTCCGTTCAAAGCGATTGCATCCATTGTTACCTTAAGTTTGCGGTTAGGAAATGTAAGCTTTGTTCAATTCGTACGCTCCGAGATTACATTATTTTATCCTTTTTACTGTTTAGTTGTTGAGTTCGACAAACAATGCCGCCGCGCCGGTTCCTTTCACTTGATCAAATATTTATTTATAATACTTATACCCGTTGCCTGCAGCTCCCTTGTGCTCCCTTGTGGAATGCAGAAGTTCAACTCGTTGCCTGCCACGTAATCAAGTGAAATAAATATTATACGATATAGAATCTAATTTATGAGCTTTCGTCATTGACTTCTATATATTTAATCTGTGATTACCACTGGACTTGCTGTCCCTATACAAATGACAGCCTAAATTATGGAAGCTTATTTATATAAATACTCTTTGGCATCTTAGGGTTATCCCTTCTCTAAGAAGAGACCTGCGCTCAGTAGGAGCCATGTTTAGGTTGCTGATGATACTGACGATGATAATGAAATACACTTGATGATTAAAAAGCACTTGGTAAAAGTTAATTTGAATAAAAACGACTATTCCATTCAATTTCAAAAGAACTTATGACAAAAGTTCAACTTAATAATAAAGCAGCAGGTAGAAGGTAATTTTTAAATTTAATTAAGATTCTAAATTAAAAGGTCCAGTGAAAAAATTTAGGTAATTATAATTCTCACAAATTAAGTTCGGTTTGTTGTTCGAGCCAAGAAGAATCTAATAAACTGGTTAGTTACCTATCCGCTCTTGTTATAAGAGGTTTTCTTTTACTCATTTGTACGGCAGAATTTATGTCGCCTTTCAGACGATTTTTGCCAGGCTTTCCTTTCCGGGGCACTTAAATAAAGTAATCAAAACTGCCCCATAACTAGGGGAATGTCCGGCAGTAAAATCTAAAGGCCTAATAACATGCGACATTGGACAAAAACAAAGGCAAAAAACATTCTTGACACGTCTCAGAAATAAAATCCTTCGGTTCCTGAGGATAAAATCCGCCATTCGACGGACTTCACGCAACACTGGGTTTTACTTAGCCCGGACTTTGGAGTGCGTTTACATGGAATCGTTTCTGAGGCATTAGTTGAACATGTGCGTTGGCGGATTAAACAACGGTGTGTCGATTTTTTAAAAATGATTGCATCAGTATAACGATCGCAATGACCTCTGTTTGGCTGGTAACCTCCCGCTATTGGTTAAGACGCATTGATGCAGCAAGCATGCCATAAATTCAGCCAATCAGAGGCCATTGAGATTGACTGATGCATTACATGCATACATTTTTAGTGGACCGACACACTATTTGACTTTTCTGGATGAAAAGCCTATGTCACTTTCCGGTTTTTAATTATATCCATGCAGGAGAAACGTATATTACAAAGTAAGTTCGTATAAGGAGTGCTGTATGGAACAAAAAAAAAGACGTACGGCACTAGGGGACGCGCGGTAAAGCTATTGCATAGCATTTTTTATCAACGCCATCTAGCGGCTCACCGTAGAGGAGCCCCGTGTCAGGTTATTTTCGTTACGGAATTTCTGGATTCGGTCTCCACGCTGGCCCGCGATAGAAGCTATGCAATAGCTTAAAATGGCCTACATCATACCTGAAGAACGTCCTGTAAACGAACGTTCGTATCCTTCGCTTCGGCTGACGGGCAAATCAACGGAATTGATCTGTATCTGACATGCCCCACAAATAATACCTGCGTCTGCTACCAAAACCTTACAGACTTACAGGTTATATTATAATAAGGTACCGCATAATTGAATAAGCATTTTAGGCATATTATGGTAATTTTTACTGTACGAAAATTAGATTTATTTATTCTACTCGTAGGTCTTTAATTAAGGATATTTATATGATAATAATAGCTGATTCCCGCGACTTTGACTACGTGGATTTAAAATACAAGTACCAATATATTAAGTACGTGCAACTGTCCTACTTGAGGAGGTACGTAATTTTTTTATTTTTCACTTTTCATGATCTGCCGTGCCTTTATTGGTAGTGGTGAGGTGTATAACAAATACATGAACTATAAGTCTTTGAAAGTGACTCAAACACCGTTAAAATAAATAATTCAGATCTACATCAGACATATTCTTATGTCTGATTTTTATTACACAAATTCGTCATATTTCGTCGAACGAGTAAGTGTTACGAGTGTTTCCGCCATTTTCTCCGACATTCCGCCGTTGCCCCGACCTGTCAAGGAAATTTATTGATACGGATAGGCACAGCTGACAATTTCCCCTTTTTTCTTTATGTTTCTGAAATTTTCCTCTCGTAATATTATGAATCAAGTAGTTATAGGTTTTTGTGCTAACTTTTTGCTTTTTGCTTTGTCGCGCGGACTTCGTGTTGATCCGTATTATATTTCCGCGTTTGGCAAACCATCAACAGCAAAATAAATAAATAAACTTTATAAGTTTTTAGTCAAAAACAACTCGGCGTTAGGAGTATAGAAGTGCCTTAGTGAAATTAACTTCATTATTAAGATAATTGGCTTTTGCTGAAATACGATGGCAGTCATTTTTCTAGAAATAAATAATTTACATTTAAATATAATAGTTGTATTGAAACCCTATTCCCTACTAATATCATAAATGCAAAAGCGTGTTTTTTTTGTTGGTTTTTCTTTTAATCATGATAAAAAAGAGCAACATATTGACATAATTAAAAGGCTACTTCTTATCCCGGAAAAACTTTTCAGAAACTCCACGCGACCGTATTTGTGGGCAAAATTTAGTACATATTATATAAGAAACATAACTACAAATACATAAAAGTTAACATACTGATGTACTGAATACTACTTACATTCCTATTTACATCGAGGGTTGTCAGATTTATTTACGATCTTTTCCATCCAATTTCCCATGAGATATAAACTCTACACATCTCGACGTCAGTCCTCCTTACTCCGCCTCCAACCTCCGATGGTTTTCTGAACTCACTCGCAATACTAATAACTTGCCTATTTTTCTTATACATAAATTCAACATGTTGTTAAAGTTAACAAACAAACATACTTTTGCATCATAATATTAGTAAGGATTTTTATATTTAGGAAATACTTTTTTATTAACTCTTATTATTCTATAAATAATAATGATTCACACCGATTATAATAATTGGTTTAGCTGATAATAAATTTAATATTATTTTAATTTTCAAAAAGTTTACTATTGTTACCTACTTTGAATATTTGATATTTTGATTTTGACGAATAAAATCTTTGATTTGTAGTTAGCAGTACGTTGGTATAACCAAACCACAGTAATAAAAACCACAAAAAAATATATTAATATACTGTTTTTTTTCGAGAACTATTACCTCATTTTTAACCCCCGACCAAAAACGACGGGGTTTTATAAGTTTGACGTGTTTGTATATTATGGCCTCGTAGCAGCCGAACGGATGAACCGATATTGATAATTATTGTTTTTTTGTTTGAAAGGTGTATTCGGGAGTATTCATAGGTACGGTCGGGGACTAAATATGTTTACCACTTTTCAAATTAGATTCTTCGTAACCCTGCGTTCAGTAAGGTCTATAATGCTATATCAAGGCATTTGTTACGTTATAAAAATTTCATGCATCGTTTTCTCAAAAAAAGTATTAATGACTTTTCTATACAAATATTAGTAATAAAACTCATTTCCTGAATTCACGTTTGACACATTAGATCATTGCACTTGTAAAAGTGACAATTAATTATCAAAAATATTAGATTTGTTATTTCAAATTTAAATATACAAAATAAATACAAAATGGAAGCTTAATAATTCTAATGGTGAAGTTCATATTGTGCATTGAATCATAATGATGCTGCTAGCATCCACAGTCAAAAACAGTCAAAAGGAGGTGGATGAGCTATGGTGATGCGTGGTGTTTCTGCAGCATTTTACATTGATGTTCTGCAGCAAAATTCCGACAACCTAAGTTCAAGATAATGCGCTGAGCTACTATTCCATGGTTTAATCTGCACCGTGGCAGTCATCTCGTTCAATAGCCCGCTCGATCTGCTGATTTGAAACTGAAAATTTATGGGGCTTAGTGATTCAAAGGTGGGACTGTCATTATCAAAGAAATCCTCAAAGTCTTAGATCACATTGCACGTGGTATGGGATGATATGAACTGACTTATCGCCTTGTCGCGTCTATGCGAGAGAGTCTACGTGTTGTCATAGCAGCGAATGGAAGCTAATTAAGCTAATTATTATTTATACTAATATTGTTTAGTTTTTCAATAATAAAATTAAGAAATAAAGATTCTTTGAAATTTCATTAGATTATTACTTCCGTTTTCTCATTTTGGTAACTCGTGTCCTGTGCTCGTGTCTATGAGATGATATCTATTTATTAAAATTACTAGCTTTTGCCCGTGACTTCGTCCGCGTGAAGTTAGGATTCTAAGATTTCCATGGGAACCCTATATTTTTCCGGGATAAATGTCGCTATCCAAAACCTCAACTATATCCATGCAAAAAATCATGTGGATCTATTGCTCTGTAGCTGTGTGATGGAAGGCCAAACCAACAACGAACAAACAAACACTCACATTATTTTATAACATTAGTAAGGATTTTTTGTTCCAAAAAAGGTTTTCTACATCTAAACTATTTAGCAGTCACCTACTAAAGAGACCGCTAAAGGACTGTCTAAGCACCGCTACATGTTAAAAAGTCTATGATCTATGGTTAATCAAATCACATATCGACCTTCTGACACAGATGTGTGCATGCAATTATGAATCTTAAGGTGGTAAACATTTTCTGTCCGCGACTGTATGTTTGATGAAAATTGGTCCAAGATGGCCGCCGCCACAAAATGGCGGATTACATATTTTTTCACAACTCCCTCAATATAGGCATCAAATGAAAGGGCTTAACTCTAATAAATTTCAAATCCAAGATGGCCGCTACCACAAAATGGCGCGTTACATGATTTTTTAATTTCACATGTCGGGGGTGTTTTAAATTTTAACAATTTACACTTGTTTTATTTTGTAGTTAGCAGTTATGTAGGAGAGAATGGTTCTCAAAAAAAAAAACCCATAAATATTGTATTATGTCATAAAAACCATGAGAAGCTTATTTATCATGAATGTACTTAGTCCTCGCGACGGAATACATTTATGGTATAATTTTATGGGAAATTGAATGGAATTTATCGCCCAATAATTTTGGATGCCCCTCATAATGGCGTACAAATTGCTGTGACGTCTGAACGTTATGTACAGACAGCGGTGGTTATGATGGACTGCTTTGATGTAGGGATGTTATATTTTAAGGGTGAGAACAAGCCAGAGATGCCTCACTGCGATACCTCGCGGTCGCGGTTTAGCTCGTTACCTCGATGCCACCTCCATTAACTGTGTGTGGTAATAACTTATTACCAAACCACAACCAATTCAGTTCATTCGTTGAGGCGTGAAGGAGTCACACACACACATGCACACACACACACACACACGCTGTCGTTTTGGAGTCGGGGGTTAAAAAAAGAAAACCAAGATAGAGATAAATAATTAATCTTACCAATGATGTGTAATAATAACTTAAGCTCGGAATTACCCCTCTCGCCTAACATAACCTCAAAACGTGCATTGTTACACAGTATAAATATATGTATATACCCGCGCGATTCCGCCGCCGCCGCATTCACTGGCAACGAGGTCATCCTAGCTAAAGTATACCGTAAATATCAGCTCATTTTTACTGACTAGGGATATAGGTCTTTAAAACACTACCCCCTTTTTCACTCGAACGGTATAAGGGTTATAATTTTAGCAATCTCATGTGCGTTTGTATATTTATCTGCGCGTTATTAACATCTGAAATTCTCATTATTATTTTTCGACACTTGAAGTTTCATTTGACTTTTTATGCTTATTATTAGACTTGATTAAATTATACGAGTGCGTACCACGGTAATTGTTTTGCGGTGTTGCGAGACGTCAAGTTGAAGCTGTCATGGGTAGAATCTATCTACCTAATAAACCAAATAGACACCGCAGTCCCGTCGTGACCACGGTCCATGCAACTGGATCGAAATGTCGACAATTCCAACTGAAACAATTACCGTGGTACGTACTCGTATAATTTTATCACAATTATAATATCAATAATTTTATTTTGTAATATAAGGGCAAACAAACAAGCACACTTCCACATTTATAAAAATAACTATTATAATGACGATTATTTGGAGTGAAAATTTTACATTTTTAGTGTTTAGTTCTTAATGCGTCACTATTGACGTCTGGAATTAAAAATCCACAGTATTTTGAATCAAAATTAAACAGGTAACCAATCGCGATAATAAATTAATAACACAATCTAAATATACAATATAAAAGGCAAAGGTGACTGACTGACTGACTGACTGATCTATCAACGCACAGCTCTAACCACTGGACCGATCGAGCTGAAATTTGGTTTACAGGTAGCTGTTAGGACGTAGACATCCGCTAAGAAAGTATTTTGGAAAATTTCAACCCCAAGAGGGTTAAATAGGGGGTTAAAAAATCGAACCTAACGTGAGCGAAGCCGCGGGTTAAAGCTAGTTTTCTATAAACTTGATTGAGTTTAAAATCTATTAGCGTGTTCTTTGCATAGCTGTACTACAAATTTTCACTTTAAGTTGATTTTAAGTGAGTTTTATAGCTCGTCTCAACTCTCGACACCCATATCTGCGAACTGAGTTTTATGAACAAAAGATGGCTGTACGTTTTTACACGGCCGCGAGGTCATTGCTCTCAGAATAATACTGCGCTGTCTGGTTACTCATTGCTGCAGTGATCGCTGAACTTGAAACCAAGGTTATGTCACCATTTTCATAAAAATATAATAGACTAGCGGACGCCCGCGACTTCGTGCGCTTCTTCAATTCACAATTGACAATTTCTAAATCCCCACAGTTTACGAAGGCAGAACCCTTGCAGCATCAGGATTGAGGAGTTGGGTCCTGGAATTCAACAATTTAGTCTTTGCTTGGTACCTACAATAACTATTCATAATAATACACAGTTCCTAAATCTCCACAGTTTAGGGAGGCAGTACCTCTGCAGCATCAGGATTGAGGAGTTGGAAACCGAAGTTTTTATGAAAACATCTCGCAAAGTTTTCGTATCGATTAAAAAGAGATTCGGTTAAGAAATCACGGAGATATCGATATACAGAGGTAGCAAACATATCTCCTTCAGCTCCTTTTTTGAAAGTCGGTTAAAAAAATAGCCTGTATTACGCCCGATCAGCGCTCTTAGTCCCTGTTAAAGCTGCGAGTATCATTGGGCAAGTAATTAGTATTATACTTCACTTACTATCTAAGGAATTTTAAAGTATGTGCGGGTGAATTAATTTACGTCAAGTTAAACGTTTTAGCATAAATAGCGACCGTAATCTAGTTTCGTCTTCAGACCCAGATTAATATGACAGAAAAAATTACTGCGAGTGGAAAGACCCGCGCTCTGATTTATCGTTGGTCTACTTTTTAGACCGTATGTCCCTAAACCGTGAATACGAGGGTACCTCACATGAAAATATGATGCAGAGTACCTGAGTGGGGCAACGACCGTTCGTGCTCTATGAGACGTAAGTAATAGAGATTATTTTCATACAAATTATTCTCGAGTTAGACTGAGTGCGTGGCTTTTGTGGTCTCTATAATGGAGCAAAAGCTTAAAATACACCAATTTATTCTTATTTGTTCACTGAAATCGCTGTTTGCTTTCATGTATTCACTGAATTCAGAATTGCAATTATCATAACATGCTTCCAACTACTGTGTAATTTAATTGTGAAACTTTAATAAAAAACCTTCGCATGATGTATTTTGTCATTTACACAAAAATATTAATTTTATGATGCAGTGATAGCTATGCGCAGTGATAGTATTAGGATTGTGGTTTCATATTTGTGGGGTTGCAGATTCGATTCCGGGCACGCACCTCTGACTTTTCGGAGCTATGTACGTATCTCATGCAAGGAAGTCATCGAGGAAACTTGCATTTCATTTTGTTCTCTTGTTGCTGCGTGATTGAGGGACAAACCAACATACAAACATACTTTCGCATTCATAATATTAGTAAAGATATTCACTCATGGGGTATTTTGTCATATACATCGAAGTATTAATTTTATTAAAGTGTTTTCATAGTTTTATTAATAACTAGTTTTTTTTTCGACTTTGTCCGTATAAAGTTAAGTCCTAATTATGTTTCTGATCCAAAATAAAAAATTGCCTATATCACACTCGAATAAATCTATGCAAAAACTCACATCGATCCGTTTCTTCTACAAAAAAACAAACTTTAGCATTAATATCGTAAGTAGGAATTTTATAATTTTTCTGCCATATATTGCAGTTGTATTAGGAGAATAGGTATATTAGGGTACATAATCCTAAAAAGCCTAAAAAGCTAGTATACTTATATTAGAAAAGACACATAAAGTGTGCACTATTACATTCAGACCGGGATTATATATAGTTAGTGCTGAGGCGAAATGTGCTGTATTAATACAATAAATCTTGCCTCACAAAGGAGTTCGGCGAAATAAAATGTTCCCAGAACTGGTCTGGCTCGGAAGTTTTGTGAATTATGATGTATGGTATGACTCGGCTTTTCATATCCTGGTTTGCGTTTTATATGATCTGCTCAATTAATTTTGTAGTGTTTGCCTAGTTTCATAAGTTTAATGAGCAACTCTACAAAACAGACATTTTGTCTAATTTTTTGTCCCTATTCAAAACTTATTTCTGCATTCCTTCTTTTTTTTTTGCTTTCCGTTTCAGCTCTTCTTGTTTGTTGTTTTTGTTTGTGTTTCGTTTCTGTTTTTTTTTTTTTGGTTTTTTCATTTGTTATCGAAAGCGGAAAAACTATCTAAATTATTTAAAAAGATAAATATCAATGTATATCCCGCTGTGAAATCTTTTGAATAAATAAACATAATATTATGCAAATAATAAATTTATTATTATGTAGCAAGTGTTAAAACCACAAGGTTTTAATAGTTACAAAACTATTTTCATTATTTTACTGGGAATAAAATTTAAAAATATTTTTTTTTTATCTAAGATCATTACTTGAAGCAAATGTTAATAAGCAAAACAAAGATTATGAAATACGTGCTAAATTACTATGGATCTAACTAGATATTATGTATCCATCGTGTGTAGTGCATGCTTATTTACCTACGAGATCTATAGTCGATAAGTCTAAACACAAGGTTAATCAGCAACATAAAATAGGGGGAATTGAAAAATAACAGGTAAAATATCGCCGATAAATATATCCCCAGCTATCATTATATGGCGAGACTCGGGAGTCAGAGAATATAATCGTTAAAATTTAAAATAATAATCAATGCTGCACTTTATGACTATCGCATTCGGAATTGGGCCGGTCGTAGATTTAATAATTATTATGATGTCGGTATGTGATTGAAACTACGTTATTGATTTTATATTTTCGAAACGGAAATTGAACGCATATGTTTTGCCATTGTTGCTATATAAATTCTTATAAAATATAAGTTATTTTCAGCGGGAGATAGAGAGAGCTATGCTCGGAGTACTAAGTAAGTAGAAACTAACTAGTTCACAATAAGATAACTATTTGACCATCAGACAATAATGTTGTCTATTTATGTCTGGAAATTTCCAGCCGATTTATACCCATCCCTTAAAGGATTCTGAATTTGAATGTGGGCTGTATTAACCCTTGGAGGCACCATTACAGTAACCCCTGACAAACTGTCCCCATTTTGTCTGTAAAAGAGAAATATGGCAGCGACCTACAGCTACGGGAAACGGGCGTTTTGGAAGTGACGTTTACTGATAATGGAGGCTATTATCTACTATACAGGATGATGTTAGAGTCATGAAATGCCTTAGCAAATATAGCGCGTGGATTTTTATTAAAAGTACATAGCTTCGGACCTATGTTCTATCAATACTATAACAAGAAAAAAGGTAAGAAACTATAACCAGACTACGGAAAATTGGCTGTAATATCCATTAGCTTTGTTAGTATATCATAGCCTATGTCATGCGGACCGTAATAACACATAGGTTGACACGTTATTCGTCAAAATCGGCTTAGTAGTTAAGGTGGAACGTACGTGGACCGCCAGCATCATTAATTTTTCTTTTGGATTTGCTGGAGACGGGAAAATTTTTTAGGAATTTAAAATGATTAATGAATGAATGAATATACTTTTATTGTACACCACACATAATATTAGATTAGACACGGTGATCTTAATAAATAGTATACAATTTGGCGGCCTTATCGCTACATAGCGATCTCTTCCAGGCAACCAATTAAATTAAAGGGCATAGCTACAGATACTAGAGGTAGGTGGTGCAAATAATATAATATACAAATTATAAGTTAGTCATTAAGTTTGTGGTCGCGGCCTGCAAATCTTAAGTAACGCGTGAATCGCAATATACTGCTACGAATCTCTACGAGGCTTCTACGAAGTCTACTGCTACGAGTATCTACGACGTGTATAGCTTCGAGGTCGCTCATCTCAAATGCTCTCCATACATTTCTATACAAATCTAAGACAATGTTTGCCCGTGACACGACCAAGAAAGAGTAATGGAAAAATCCGAACTATCAATAGTTATAGTTATAATTGTAAGTATTATTAATCACTGGATAGAATCGCCACAAGACCGAGGCGAGTGGAAGTCCGTACAAAAGAGCTATGTGCAACTGTGGACTTATATCTGTTGTGGACTAATAAGAAGAGTCATAAATATCATCATAAATATGATATTTCCTACATATATTTTGTTTTAAACTATTCTACTAACTTTGACAAAACCTATATAACAATAATATAATCTTTAATTTAGGTTAATTAAGTAAACTCTGCACATTCCCGATTTAGCAAGCTTTGATTTAGTCCGGATCTGAAATGAATTCTTTGCTGAGTATTTCCGGAGTCGACCCACTCCAGCGGTCGAATGCGGTGACAGTGCGGCCGGCGATTGTATCGCAGAGCTAATTTAAATTTGATGTTGAAGAAAGAATAAAAAAAAATAAACAAAGTTTCTAAATTTATTTTTTATCCGCCGCTTTTGATAACTTAACGGATAGGACTGAGCTGGGCCGGGATAATTCATTTGCATTCGGACGAAACATTGATGCGGTAAGATTTAGAATATTATAAATGGGAAAGTGTGTTTATTTGTAGGTTTGTTTGTTCGTCCTTCAATGCAACAACTGTGCAACGGATTGACGTGATTTTTTGCAGATGTATAGTTGAGGGCTTGTAGTTTCATGTTATTTTTTAAAAATATATCCACGCGGATGAAGACGCTGGCATCAGCAACTAAATAATAAATAAAAAGTACACAGACACGCACAATTTTTGCTGTACCTACCCTTAAAGCTGAGCACCTCAATAAAGTAAGTAGTAACGAAAAGTTCAAATGAACTTCAGGCCATATTAATTAAACAATATAAACGTGCTCATATATCTCTTTTATAGGCAAGAATTACTGTAATGGCGCCCAGAGGGCCTTAATCTTGCCGCTCATTAAATTGAAATCTTCGACCCTTCCTTTGTAAGAGGGTAGATTCTTATCTTCTGACTTAGGAGTTCAGTTATGGCCGCAATACCCTCAAGGGTGGTAAAGTCAACAGAGTAGCAAAAGGTGCAAGAGGCAAAGTATCAAGCTTACCAGTAGAGGTCAATCAGTGTTGATTTGATTTCTGTAGCTGTGGTTGAGTATTGACTTTATAAGAGCCACAAAGTGAACTATATGCAATAAATTAGGATCTGAATAATTGTCTTCTAGAATTTAGGCCTTTGATCACAAAAAAAAAATCTAGACTAATTTTGACCTACCTGCTCTTGTTGGTAACCTTTTTGAATCGTATTTAATATCGATAAAAATGAGGATTTTGTTTTACTATAAGTGGTCAAAGTTCACACTTCGTGCACATGTCATCACATGAAATATTAAAGCTCCACTAAAAGCCATATAACATTAATGACACACTCATTTCAACTATTTTAAAATCAATGAACCGACGGACCGGCGCAAAGTCTAAAATGCGCTAAGAGACCTGTCACAGTTGTGCACTGACACATTTCCTAGATTTTATCTAAAAATGTCGTCCCCTCACTACGCTTTTAATGGAAGTAGCACGTGGTCCTTTTAAAAGATAATGTCAATGACTGTACTGATAACTTATGTTGAAATTTTATAATAAAGTCATGACTTTATTATAAAGTTTCAACATAAGTTATCATTACATTCATATACCACATGGAGCCTATTCCACTTTCGAAAAGTAAACTTTAGCCAACGAATAACTTTCACGTCTTGATAATTTTTGTATTGACATTCTGTCAGACCAACTTTATTCATCGGTATACTGTATCTGTATAAAAAAATAACAAAAAAAAAATAATTTTTCTATTTCATTTTACTCGTACTACTAGAATTCATACAGAATAGTGTTTTTCGGAACGCCATAATCTAATTTCTGAGACCAATGTCACAGTCTAGCGGCGCGTTATCTCATTTATCCTCACGTCCCATCAATGTAATGAACTGTGTTGTGGCTTGCTATATCTTCTTATTTGTGAAGGATATAGTATTGGATTAAAGAAATACCTATTTGTCCGCGGACTTTATACATTCGAATTATGTTTGATACTGTCTAATTGAACAATGCCTTATAGAAATATGCCTACTTCTCTTTTACATCTTTTTAGCCAATAGCGAGAGAGCGGTCGAATAGAGAAAGATAGATAGATAAAAAATTCTTTATTGCTACACACAAGAGATGATTATTTACAATTTTATTGAATCTTATATAGCTTATTAATGTACGATGTGCAAGGGCGGTCTTAGAGGTGAATGCAATTGTCGTACAGTAGCTGTGATTTTAATACAACCTTATATTTTGCGGAAGATAACAGCATTGGATTAAAGAAATACCTATTTATCTGCGGACTTTCTAGATTAGAACTTTTTTTGATACTTTCTTTTACCTCATTTTATCTTCACTAAATTTAATTGGGACCAACCCAACGATACGTAATGGGACAAACTAAAAAAATATTGAAATCAGTTCAGATTTGACGGAGTTATGGAGTAAAATCGCCAAAAAAGAAATTTAAAAAAAAATACACGTTGAATTGAGAACTTCCTCTTTTTTTGAAGTCGGTTAAATATACATTATACATTATAATTGCTTATGATTAAGATAGTTTTCCGAATTGTCCGCTGTGAGCTTTAAGTTGGACAACCATTTTAAATTAGCTATCGATTAAACTATAAAAAGTTTATGATGTCACAATTCACTATTTCATTTGGAAGTTGCCACACGTTGTGCGTGTTTTGACATTTCATAAAAGATTGTTGGTTTGATTAGTGAAGTCCAAAACACCAGTAACGTATTTTGTCCAACGCAAAGCTAAATTCGCTAACCTTAATTTATTTACTATGCGATGTAAAGCTGTACGTTACACTCGATAAAGACCGTCGATTTCTTGTTGCAACAACTTAATGTGGTAAGAAAGCTAGAGCTTACACTACATCGGGAACGGTCAATAAAGGCAATAAATTTCCTCTACAACTCGTGACCGGGGTATGTGCTAGCACCCACTTGAACTGACGCCCTTGTGCCCGACGACATAAGGTTTATTTTCAAGGTTTATATTGTATCCTTGAGTTTTTACGATAGGAACACATGGCGTTCACGATTCGCCTGCGATTGGAAGGAATTATTGGTTTGTGTCCAAGATCCAATGTAATTGGGAGACGTACCTATATGTTTTGTATCTAATAATATTTCGGTAGTTTGTTTCAAGGGGGTTTGGAGATCCTGCCATTAATGAACGAGAGAGATATTAATATAACGAGTCTGTTTAGAATTCAATTTGGAATATTGTACTGACAATAGCTGTTGTTAAAATGATTCCTGTCATCTCAAACAATCTCTCGCGATTGGCTAAAATGGCTTTGATTGACAATTGTATTTTTGTAACAACAAGCTGATATCCGCGACTTCGTTCGCGTGGATTAAGTTTTTTTTATTCCCGCGGAAACTTTCTTATTTCCCAGGATAAAAAGGTAGCCTGTGTCCTATTCCAGACTATAATCTATCTCTGTGCTAAATTTCAGCCGAATCGATTCATTTGTTGCGACGTGATTGAGTAACAAACATGCAAACTTTCGCATTTATAATATTATAATAGGAATAGGATAGGATAATAGGATGTAGCTTGTATTATGAATGGGTACGACCTTTCAGTTTTCAGTCCACACCTTTAATTCTTTGAACTATTGAGAGTTTATAACTGCGCATACGTTTGGTGGAAAACTCAATAGCCCAACGGTTAAAGGGGCGGACTCAAAACTGAAAAGTCGCAGGTTCGAATTCCACCCGTTGCACTATTGTCCTAGCCACTCCTAGCACAAGCTTTCCGCTTATTTCGAGGGGATAGGAGAATATTAGTCAACTTCAGCTTGGCTAATGTTCTTTATAAAAAAAGTCATGTGATATCTTCATACTGAATGTTAAATTCACGCCAATTAAAACTTTAAATTGAAAGTTACACTCAGCGTGGGTGTCAAATGTCTGCGCAAAATAACAAGCAATTTTAGCCTGCCTACAGTGAAATTGTATAGTTTGTTGTTGCTATAAGCTGCTTGCTAAAGGCTTTCGAACAGAAAAAAACCTGCATTCAGATCAGTCAATTTCTTTGTGCGTTGCAATGTTTACGAGTACACAGACAGCCCAAACTGTAAAACTTGGAACACTCTTCTTTTCCCATTTCATTATAATTTTATTATGCCTTCTGCATCATTTTTGCATCCTTAATCGCTACGGGCGTATGTGCATATGTACGGTAGCGGACAGAAAATGTTTACCACCTTAAGATTCATAATTACATGCACATGTTTATGCCTGACAGTCGATATGCTTTCGATATTCTATGGCGTTATAGACCTTACTGCATACAATGTGATATAGAATTTACTTTAAAAACTGATAAACATTTTCTGTCCGCGACCATACATTCTCAAGAACGTACTAGGTACATATGTGCTCTCAAAGAGTAGTATATTTTATGACTCTTGAATTTAGTGTCATTTATTAAAATTAATAAAGGGAAAATTACTCCGAAAAGCTTTCAAAGACCTTTTCTTCTTACGCGGTATTATATTATAATTATTATTAGTACATGGCTTCAAAGAAATCACGCGTCGTGGGCTGGGAGAATAATATTATATTATATAAAATTATTTATCAAAAAGATCAGTGAAATGTAGGGTTGGCCCAAATTGAGTTAACCATTTGAACCCTATATGATTGTATATTATATAAAAAGAGGTGGATATTTTACAAGCGTGTGGTAAATGAAGCACGTGGCAGATATTTGTCGCATTTTGTCATATCATTTTACAATGAAGTACTCTATTATACTCTTCGTCGTTCGGCACAATTTTTTCGCTTGTTTTGTGAGTATATAACTCATCCCTAGTAAATATCATAGCGGTCATATCAATAATTATCGAAGAAAAACAAAACGTACCTAAATATGTCAGGTATTATTGATACTTGTATGAAATAGATCTTTAGGTATATTATTTATTTGTTTGAATTGAGTACTAAATCATTGCTTGAACCAATAAAATACGAGATGCGTAACTCGGCGTTTTCTCCTTTACTTCTATTGCCATTTAGTACGATGCTGTATAGCGCATTGCGACGCAGCATCGTTATTTGATTATTATTTCTAGTGCAACATCGCAAGTAATACACTTCTGTATTGCTAATAATATAAACGTAAAAAATATTTTTACAACACCGACTTCAAACATGCCTATAAAATTTGAAGAGTTGCCTCGATTTCTCCAGGATCCCATCAGCAGATCCTGACCTGATAACAATGGAACCACCTAAGAAGTATAATACCCTTTCAAACAAAAAAAGAATTTTCCAAATCGGTCCAGGCGTCTTCGAGTGATCATACCTACATAACAAATTAAAAAAAAATCTAGCGGCCAATGGCGTTGATAAAAAATGCGCCATCTAGCGGCTCACCGTAGAGGAGTCCCATGTCAGGTTATTTTCGTTACGGAATTTCTGGATTTGGTCTCCACGCTGGCCCGCGATAGAAGCTATGCAATAGCTTAAAAAAAATGAAATATAATCAGGATATAACATTAGACCACACGTGTTGCCACAAACATTTCTAGAAAGATAAAAAATTATTTCGGCAACCCTATTCAAATAAAACGCAAAATATCCTCCCAAAGGGATCGTTCCACGTTCCCTTTTTATCTCTGTATTATAATTAAAATTTTTGCTACACGATATTTCTGCGCCCTCAAATTTTTAATATCGGTTATATTTGGAAAAAAACGCGCAAAGGTCTCTTGAACTTGATACCTACGTGTGATTGATTTATGATATTGCTTTTGGGGTACAACGCGCTATGCCTTGTTTCAAATAAACGTTAATGCGTTAAAGAGCTCTATTTGTTGTCAAAAAACCTTACTATTTTTTAAGTTTATTCATAGATAAGCAACGGGAAAGCATAAATGGCTAAGAAATGTTGCTGCCACGTCATTAGACAAACATTAGAAGAGGATAGGATAGATTTTTTTTTTCAAATAAACTTACAAAATGCTCTTGAATCATCAAGTGGATTCAATTGGTAGATTTACCAAACTGTTGTGGAATATCAAGAAGAACCAGCAAGAAACTCATCAGTTGCTCTTTTTATTAAAATTTTAAAAATAGTATGATGTGTAAAAATCATACATTAAAACAATCTCATGAAAAACCACGTTTTTTAATCTTTTATATTATTATAATTTTCAATTGTAGGTAGGGCTTTTTACATGGTCATACTTTTCTTAAAGTTCTTATATTTCACGAGGGCGCTTGTCTTTACTTGTGGTTACGTCGTGTACATGCACATTGCGTAAGTGTGCGTGCCTATCAGGAGCCTAGATGGGAGCGGCCAGGTGCGAGCAAGCTCTCGCTCCCACTTATATAGATACGACACACACACAACCATGAGCCACGTGCCTTACTGACAATTCACGAACTTCTTGCAATCAAGAACTATACGTCAATGAGAGCACGATGTGTTTTGGAATGAAAGTTGTACCTAATTGTATAAAGTTTTTAAGAAACAATGCAACAAATGGATTGATTGAGTAAATTACTCGGTACTATTCGGTTTCAGTATATAAGTGGAGTTCATTTAACACGTATAGGATAGGGACCAAACTCAAAAAAGTGAAATGTGACAAACGCAATGAATCGTACCATGTTGCTCGAGCAGGGTGGAGAAAACTCAATAGGTAACGAATTTTATTCACAAAGCTTCGATTCTGTCGGGTGTCCAACGAAAGCTCACAAGTTTTTTATATGCATTTTCTTCTGTGTTCTGGTTACATACAGTGAACGGAAAAAAAGCGAAAGCAACCTAAATTAAAAAGTGTAACTTCAAGTTAGTAATTGGGTATTTAGCTTAATTTTTTTTTCATTTACTCAAAATAAAGTTTTTCAGTATTACAACGCAATGTCATTTTTCTTTTTTTAATATCTTACCTAGTTTCAAAAATATAGAGAAAAAAAGCAGAAGGGAACGGGCACGATGACTTGCTACGAGTGGGATTTGAACCATCGACTTTTCGGTTTTTCAAACTTCTGTTATCTTAAAATAAATAATTTGAATAATTAATGTATCCAGCGGCTCTCTGCAACTCATTTGATATCGTCTAATGGGGGATTTTCCAACATTGCAAACAGTTCGTTGAAAAAGAAACCATATTTAAAATGTGCCTGATGTTTATTTTATTCGAAGAATCGTTGTCAGTACTTATTAAATATGTTCAATATTAAAAAAATGTTCACTGAGGCAAAGGCCTCTTAAGACTCCAGTTCTATTGTTTCTAATGGCTGGTGGGTTTACTCCGCATTTATTCATTAACCCCACGGTAAAAAAAAATAATTCGTATCTAAGTTTATTTTAGTAATGTAATTTAATTTAACCATTAGCGAATTCACAAGAAAATTTCTTCCAACATGAAATTTGATACATATTTTAAAAGAAAGCCGAGCAAAACTTCGACGCAGTGAAATTTACATTACATTTTTTTAAAAATGGCGAGTATAAAGTAACATTTTCGGGATACAGGTACCTCGCTAATTTGCTTTGCAAAGTACTTAGGAAACTCCCTCGGGATTTACTAAAAGCGTACAAAAACCGAGCATTGCACCTGCGTGCCTGGTTTTAGTTGCGAGGCGAAAATCTGGCTGACTTATCATGATTCGGGAAGCTTTTTTAGTACTTTACATAAATAACTCACAGAGCAACGGATTTCGCAACTATTTCTCTCTCTACATTGTATTCTTTAATGCTGAGTGTCTTGAATGCTCTGAGCTGTAATTGATGATTATAATAAACTACCCTTTGCACGCGGCTTTGATCACATTATGATGGATTTTTCAAATATTTTACTCTTTAAGGAATTAAATTTTCCAAAGCCCTTCCTTGGCGGGTCCCTTCATCGTAATAGCTATCTGTATGTCCGGTCCGATCCGTGATTTGAGCTGTACTTTAATAGATTAAAAAGAACAGTATAATGAAAGGTTTTAATAAGAGCTCCATGATTGCACACGACTTGACCAATACCACAATTTCGATTTTTAAGTTTAAGAACTATAATTAATCAATTAATCATATAATATATCTATCTCACTTTCCTACGCCCACTTTTTACTTAGGTATCCGTGACCGTTTAGTTACAAGCGCTGGCGAATGTTGTTACTGGATCTGCTTTACTATTAATAATTATATTGATCCAGCGTTTGTAGGCAACGTTGTTCGGAAGGAGTTTTCATAGGGCTGTTGTCAGTTATTAGATCAATACAAACCTGCCTTAAAATCCACGGAAATGTTGCCATAATATCTATTACACTTTATTTAAGTTTCACATCGTTTTACAGTAGTCGCTTTAATGATAACATTAAAGGACATGACCAGTGGAGCAAAGGGCTCTCGCCTAGGTGTCAAAAATCAACGTGCAGCAAAGATTGTTTTATTTTTGGAATTCTTATATTCTATAGTTTTCAGATAAAAAACTTTCAGGGGTCTAAAGGCTCGGAAAAATGAGAAAAAAGATAGAAAAGTTTTACGGAATAACTCTGCCTTTCGATACTAGAAGGCGCTAGTTATTGTGGTTATCAAGTCTAAAATGTTAAAATCAACGTGCAATAATAATAGTTTTATTTTTGTAATTGTTATATTCTATAGTTTTCAGAGATGAAAGTTTTAGGAGTCTGAAGCCTTGAAAACCCGAGAAAAAATAAGAAAACTTTTCAAAAAATACCTCTCCCTTTCGATACAAGATGGCGTTAAGAAATGTTTATCGAGTCGTAAGAATAATTTTCTGCTATTAAACATGCGATCTATGCGCAAAGTTGCTTAGAAAAAAATTGCTTAATATTTTTGTACAGATCCTAGGACACGGAATAATACAACTTTATTTGCACGAATAATTTAATTTTTCAATAGACAAGCGCTATCTAGTGTCGCGAAGCGGAATTTCTCTTTACTATTTAAGTGCGTGATACACATGCTTGTTACTCGCACAAAAGCATGCCAGTTACAAGCAATAATGAGCTACTCGCATGTGTATCGAGATTTTGCCAGTAACTCACGTGCCAGAGCAAAGCATACGAATGGCTCGCAAGCCGTTTGATTTTTTCCCCTTGAAGGGAAGTGGGACGGGAGATTGCCAGCTACAAATACGCGAAACAAGGGGCTGATTCTGTAACTCAGTGCCTATCAACGACGATAGGCATTTTTTATCCATTGAAGGTTTGAAGAGAAATATTATTTACTTTTTCATAGTAAACCTTCAATGGATAAAAAATATATGTCAGTGGCTTTCATTTTTTGATAGGCACTGAGTTACAGAATCGAAGGCAGGTCGTAACGTACTTGCTTGTAAATCGCAACTCTCAACTATCTGCCAAGATCTTATTAATTTTTGTGCTTGTTTTTTGCCTAATATAATTGCGAGTTGTATTGTAACACTATTTATTTCTTCATTTTGTGAACTTCAACTCGCATGTCACTGGCAAGGTCATTCGCAAGCATGTATGTCACGCGCTGAAATTCTGTCAGTACCTGGCATGCCAGCTTACCAGCATCTAGCATATCATCCACTAGCATGTGTATCACGGGCATTAATACAAGTGGGCGGAATAGAGCATTAAAGAGAAAGCGGAAGCAATAAACATTCTGTTTTTTTTTTGATATTTTAAATCATGCCTTTATCGGAATAATAAATCCATAGTAAATTAGGCCTCAATTTTTTAATCTTTCTGTAAAAGCTGTAATCTTGCACATTTTCCCCATCCCGAGGGCAATCACTGGTCATGTCCTTTAGTCTCGTTCTGTTGCAGGTAAGTTTTATGACTCCATTATGGCCATTACGAGAGGTAAAAGGTAACAGGTGTCTGTAACGGCTTCAGTTATCGACATTGATATATCGAAACGTTCAGCTTTGCTACATACTCTTTGATTTTGTATCCTTTGAAGGTTAAAAACGGTAGAGTACCAGGCAAGTTCATTAAATTAGAGGTTTATAAATTAAAGTCATTTATAATTATTCAGTCAGTGATTTATGTAAATATTAATTATGTTACTAAGTTCCCATTTCATCATTCAAGATAACAAAAAGCTTAACCGACAAGTACGTATAAATTTGACGTTCTGACAGGTTTTATATTGCGAATCTGTCAAAACACAAAAGTTCATCGGTCAAACGGTGAAAGTGAAATTCGTACCTTCTAAAAAAGATCTACATAATGTAAAATTCATACAAGACGATGCCCGTGACTTCATCCGCGTGAATTAAGGTTTTTTTGGTTCCCACGGGAACTCTTTCATTTTCCGAAATAAAATGAAGCCTGTGTGTGTTATCTTAATACTATGTGCTTAAAACAAACTGAAAAATAATGAAAATATAGCTTTTATTATTTGACGCTGCTATTGTCAAAAATGATAGGATACCATGCAGAATAAATGACTGTGTTACAAAAGAGAAAACAAAAGAAACAAGGAAATAAATAGTGATAAAAGATAAATCCACTGCTGATCGAAAAAGAAACATTACATCTCAAAAAAAAGCCACTTCAACTCATACAAAAAAATTGAAAAATTGTTCTTGTTACTTTCTTGTTGAACAGTGACCAAGCCATCGCCAATTTATATTGACCCACCCTTTAGTAAACGACTTCGAACTTTTGTCATGGCGTAGGCCAAATTTTGGGGGTCTTCGTAACTGGTTATGTTCATAAAGCGAGTTGGGGGGGTAAATAGGTCAAATGTATTTTCCGTTATAAGTCATTGTAGCATTTCGTAGAATCGGCCCACTAAGCCGAAGCTGAAATTTATCGTGGACCCAATATCCTAATGTGGATTTATATTTTTCGACAATTTACCCGAGAAAAATATGAGATGAGATACCCGAGAAAAACATGAAACCATAAGCGATAAATAATTGAGGCTATTGTCATTAATGACCAAAACATTTATTTTTCACTAGTTGATTAAGGTTTTTTTATTCCAGCGGGAATTATCTTATTTTCCGAGATAAAAATAACCTATGTGTTATTCCAGAATATAATCTATCTCTGTGCAAAATTTTAGCAAAATCGGTTTAGTCGTTGCAGCGTGATTCAGTAAATAAATAAACATTAAAATTTATTCAGGTCAGCGCACATAAATAAAAAGATTAAAAAAATTATAAAATTTGACTAACCCTTATAAGTTATTCTTCTAACATATTGAACTTAGGTATTTATATGATTACAAAAAAGCATGCATTTAGCTGAGGCAGTAGCCTTTTCAGCTATAACAGCTGAAAAGCTACTTTTCGGGCATAACCTTTAGTAACCATCCATCCATCCAAACAGCCATCCATACATCCAAACTTTCGCATTTTTAATAGGATAGGCATTATTCAAAGGCTCATTTAACAAATCAAAGCTCTACCTTCGGCGTAGAAAAAATTTCATTATGTACTCAATTCAAACAAATAAATAATATACCTAAAGATCTATTTCATACAAGTATCAATAATACCTGACATACTTACGTATTGTTTTTCTTCGATAATAATTATTGATATGACCGCTATGACATTTACTAGGGATGAGTTATATACTCACAAAACAAGCAAAAAAATTGTTCCGAACGACGAAGAGTATAATAGAGTACTTCATTGTTAAATGACAGGACAAATTACGACAAATATCTGCCATTACGCGCTTCATTTACCGCACGCTTGTAACATATCCATCTCTTTTTATACATGTACTATATCATAGTATGACCGTGTCTAATTATTATTTTAAGATCAACCTAAACTGATACATTCCTTTTGATTACTTATGAGTTTATTAAAGTTAAGGCATAATTTTATTCTGTCATTAAACGAGTATTATAAGTTAGGTATACTACACATCAAACTCACAAAACACAACTAAATCCGCGCTCCGCCTAAGCTTAAAAAGTTATAACATTCAAACAGAACAAGCGCGAAATAATTCATAAGGCATTATTTTCTTAATAGGGTTGCGACATTCGTCTGGATCGGAAACGTTAGTTTCAGTTTCTCTCTCTCTCTCTCTCTCTCTGTGTGTGTGTGTGTGTTTCAATAATAATTATATTGATAGATTTAAGTGAGTTTAAATAAATAAACTTATATTTAAACAATTACCTATTCACCGATTCAAGCTGACAAAAAATAACACCTAGTTAAATATTTAAGCTTTATTTTAATGCTTTTAACGCGTTTATTCTTTAGCGTATGTACTTTCTACTTTCTACTATACAATAGATAATAACATATTTGGAAACATGGAGAACTCTTAGGCAAACAGGTTGCCATTCGATGTTTTCCTTCACTTTAAAAGTAGAGGAAAAGACTAGGCTAACACTGTAAAGACTAATTAAAGTCTAAGTCGTCAAAGTATAAATTTATTGCAGGTTATAATTCCACTTTATTGTCATTCACAAAAATCTTGTGTTTTCTAATTGAAAACTCCATTTGAAATGTAAATATTAAATTACTTCTAAAATTAAAATAAAACCACAGCGTGGCAGAGTAAGATGCTGACAGCATTGCTCCTTGGGATGGTTAAACCAATTCTTTGGCCAAGGTAGCTGCCAAAGTCTTGGAAAGTTGTTGTAATTAAAGTTGTTGTATTAATTAAACCCAAATCCCTAATTGGTTTCGCGGCATCGTATTAATTGGTTTCTCTTCGGAAACAAAAAATATTAAGCTCCAGTTCATGAGCGATAGCCCTGCTTCCTACGGCGTTGTTTACACGGCCGGATTTCCTCGGGCTTATTTCTTTGAAGTTATTTATGTGTGTCGTAATATTCGGTGCACACGGAAAATGTTGATAGAAATCCTAATGAAGATTTACTTGCCTCCGTTCGGTTCCCAAATATGTCACGAGGGTTTAGATTGGTCAACGATTGAGATATCCATATACAATCTATGAACTTACTTATTTTTATTGGCGCTAAGATTGTTGTTTGACCAAAACAAAACACGCACGCCCGGAGCGTTATTTGTCTTTTATTTCATCACTAGGTTTCGGCCACGGAATCATTCTTATTTCTGTCTCAGGTAGGTATACAGATTTCCACACGATGTTTTTCATGACCTTTAAAAAAGGTATCCGACCATCAAAGACGTGCCGCCAAGCGATTTAGCGTTCCAGCACGATGGCATGTAGAAACCGATTAGGGGTATGGGTTGAATCTACACTGTCGTATCCCTTCCAAGTTAGCCCGCTACCATCTTAGAGTGCATCGTCACTTACCTTCAGGTGAGATCACAGTCAAGGACTGTCTTGTCATCGAATAAAAAAAGGTATTCAATTGCTTAAAATGCATGTCTGAAAAGTTAGAGGTGCGTTCTCGGGATTTAACACCTGAACCCCAGAAAAGGATTCCAAAGTTTTAACCAACTAGTCTATAACCACATAAATGTATGTTTAAGTATTTAAGGCATAAAGCAAACGTTTTAAATCCAATATGCTAGCACAAAATGAATTCGGCATTTTTTATCTGCCTTATATTTGCATACGCTAACCGCTCTTTAACCGCTTATCAGCTGCGATGACATACGAAACCGATACAGCAATCGAAACCGAACTATTTCATTTGGTTTCAACCGCAATGCGAACGATATTGAATCTACGTGTTTTATAGTTTTCTACTAAAGCAATTTTTATGCAGAGCAATGCTAAATTTTTGTATAAAAATTTATGTTCTTCTTCTTTATCTACCAATAGACGTCCACTGCAGACGTCGCTTGCATAGACTTGGTCTTGCGCCGCCTGTATCTAGCAGCCTATTTTAAAGCAAATGATACTTTATTACTTGAAACGCGTGTAACTCATGATTCAGTCGAAATTACATTATTATTTATTTAGATAATATTTTATTAATTCATTGATTGAAATCTCAAGGACTCAAACTAAGTTCCTGCAACGTATTTAGAATTGCTTATCTTGATTTGCTAGTAAATTAGTATTGAAAAAAATACACATTGAATCCTTCTTGATTCACTATTTGATTCTCTCTCATACATACTGATTCTTGGTAATACCCTCTCCTCACATCATTTAAAAAGATGAGGCGATAAGTATTCCGAATACCACCCAAATCCTAAGTCACGGAATCTTAGCGACAAATTAAGTAATTCCCGACAGTCAACACTTTCTAAAGCAGTTAACGTTAATAGCAAACATACCAGAATCTCGTGTTGCCAAAGTCCCTCGAGAGTTCTTCAAAGGACTTCGAATCAAGCACTTTGTTCGACTAATCGGAAATTCTTACGTCTACTGAAAGAAGGATCATTTGATTTGTCTTCAACATGTTGTATGTAACTTTTACGTACGTTAGCCTGGCTAGAGTAAGCCGTAGAACTTCCTATTATGAGCTGAACGTAAGAATGATGAGAAATGCTATGAAGCTGTGAATATGCTGTGTCACCTTTCGTACTATTTTATCGAACCATTCATAGCATGATTGAATTGACCAATTTAGTTCGACACTTTTATAATTATTTTAGTTTTTATTCTACGACATTCCGAACCAGTGGTATAAACTTTTCTATTTTATTACAAACGCAACCGCTACTTACTAGTGTAGATTAGAATAATAGTTAAAAAATAATTATCCAATAAAAACCAACTTTAGATTAAAGAGAAAATAATTTTGTGGCACACAATTTCCTCTGACATTAACAATTGATAATGGACCTGCTTTTGAAAATTCATGATGATTTTAAAATACCTGTTCAACGATGAGCCACTTTCAATCAAAGAAGAAATAAGTTTATAACACTCAATTTACTCCAACGATTCCGGGCACTCTTATTCCAAGTCATTAGTGTTGGAATTAAAGCGTCAAATTAAGCAATCTCCAGCAGTCAACACTTTCTAAGGTTGTTATCGTTAACGGCGAACATTTCAGATCCTCGTGTCCCAGAGTCCCTTGAGAGGCCTCAGAATTGGAGCCGACGTCGGCTTTAGTATAAATTCCTTCAACTAATTGGAAAATTTATTGAGTGGTGCTCACGATTACTGGAAAAAGAGCTTTATTTTTAGAGGCACTGAACACTTCTCTTTTCCGTAGGAGAACCAAATTCGCCGACATAGCTGAGCGAGTTGCGAAGCTGAAGTGGAAATGGGTGGGGCACATAGTTCGAAGAGCTAATGGTCGATGGGGTCCCAAGGTGCTGGAGTGGCGACCCCGCACTGGGAAGCGCAGTGTTGGCAGATCTCACGAGGTGGACTGACGACATCAAACGAGTCGCATTGAGCCGCTGGATTCAGGCGGCGCAAGACCAGAGCCTGTAGAGGTCCATGCAAGAGACCTATTTCCAGCAGTGGACGTCTATAAGTTGATAAAGAAGAAGAAGAACAACACTTCTCTTTAGAGAAAGATTATTAGGAAGAGCCCTGTATATCGTATTTCAATGCTCAGGGTAGTGACCCCTTTCTATAAATCACAAAGTTAAATTATCCCTAGGATTCGAAATTCCTACCGCACACGGCTTTCAAAACCGAGTAGGTATAGGTACTTTTGGTTTTGAAGATTGGTGCTCTGTTGGAGTTACATTTTACTTTATTTAAAAGTCAATTAAAAGCAACCTTCGATCATCTGTGATAGAAGAAAGCGACACATTCTTAAAACAAATTTTATAAGGAAGTTTCAAAGGATGTGTCATTTTACCAAGATACCCGTTAAATAAAAATAATAAATTCTTATTTGACTTATGGGACTTTGCATTGGAAATAACTCATACTGAAAGATTCATGTGCTTTCCGAGGCCAGGGGAAATCTAAAAAGCCCAATTCAAACCTCAAAAATTTCCACCCATCCTGTTTCTGACATGGGTCGACAATGCTTAACCAGCGTTTAACACGTCTCTTAATAATATGCACTGAAAACTTAAAGATCGATTTACTAGCCCGTACTACTACTAGTTACTAGTACTAGGCAAGCATAAGATACCACAACTGAGATAGAATATGAAAATGTTCTCGATGTTTCCTGGTCAATAAATAAAAAAGTACATTCCCGACTTCCTCCTAACCGTCTTTTCTATATTATATGAATATATGTGTTTATGCTTGATTCTTCATGGATTTACCACTCAGAAATGTTCACGGTCGACCGCCTGTAAAAAAGCCCCAATACATTTCAACATCCTCCGTATATCTATATAAGTTTAGGTAGGCATACACATTTTGCCCACGATCATCGGATCCAGTGTAAATAATATATGCGATTTAATATCAGCCAGCCGTAAATATGCATGTAAAACGCGTTGAAAGAGGGGAAAAAGATAGAATCGATTTTCATGTGATTTGACGTGGAACACAAGAGGGACGCGACGGCGGCGCGGCGACAAAGTTGATAGAAATACATTTTTAGCCGACTACGGCTAAGCTAAACAGATGGATTACTATATTATTATAATACCTATGTTCTTTAGCGTGTCCAAGTGTTTAAATTGACATGAGCGGAGAGAGATCAAGTGTTTTGCGTGTTTTCCGATCACCGTCAATTTACAATCTTAGCTTCGGACTTATTAATGCTTCTGAGAATTATTATTGAAGAAAACCCCTATAATTTCAAATTAAAAAAAAATCTAATTAAAAAAAAAATACGCGTCGAATTGAGAACCTCCTCCTATTTTGAAGTCAGTTAAAAATAGAAAATAATATAACTTTTTTTATAACAAATAGCACTAGACCAATGAGGTTATAACATTAATTACGCAGTATAAAAGGAATAAATATTATAACTTTTTGTGTCGAAATTTCATACGCACATTGGAATATATTAACGCGTGTGAAAAGTTCTTCTCGCGTAATAAATTCTTTTCCAAACTCGTAAGCTCGTACACTAACGAAATTTATTATGTAACTTGAACTGTTTGTGCTACAGTTTATGTACGCCCTACGTCAGAAACGGTGATTTTTCACAATTTGTGACGTCATGTGCAAATGGGGAGAGAGTTATGCGCTTCACGCGGGCACAATGTTACATAATTATTTGACATTTATATCGATTCTAATCATATTAACTATCCTATTAATATTATAAATGCGAAAGTTTGGATGTATGGATGTTTGTTACTCGATCACACTGCAACGATTGAACCGATTTGACTGATACCTACGTCATTACAGCTATCTGTATGTCAAACAGCCTGATTCATCCAATGGTTTGAGCTATGCGTTGATAGATCAGTCAGTCAGTCAGTCCGTCAATCAGTCAGTCACCTTTTCCTTTATATTTAGATAAATGTGGAATTTTCAAAAATCCTTTCTTAGCGTATGCCTACCTCATTACAGCTATCTGTATGTACCTACAATGGTTTGGGCTGTGCGTTGATAGATTAGTCAGTCCTTCAGTCCTTTTATATATTTAGATATTGGTAAGGATACGCAGGTCTTACAAAAAACGGTTAACAGGCGTCAACTTAGTAATACAAGCCTAAGCTATGTATGATTTACATATTTACTTTTTAAAGAAACGCGCGCTTCTTTACACGAAGTATCAACACGCAACACCAAGTTTTAATGAGATTTTAGTCAAACTCGACTTTATGAGAGACTTCGAGACAATATTATGAATGTTAAGTATTAAGTTTCATGTTTGTGAAAACCTAAAAAATGCTAATTTAAGATGATATTCATCGCAAACTTATGCATTTTTTTTAATATCAGTATGTTTGTTGTTTCTTTGTTTTTTTTAACCGATTTCCTCGTTATCTAAATATATAGAAGGCAAAGATGATTGACTGACTGACTGACTGTTCTATCAACTTAGAGCTGTTGAATGAATTGGGCTGTGGTATACAGATAGCTATTATGACGTAAGCAACCGCTAAGAAAGAATTTTTGAAAATTAAACCACTAAGGGGATAAAATATGGCTTTGAAAAATCTAACTTAAGTGAGCGGTGCCGCGGGTAAAAGCTAGTTTGGTATAAAGCTTATACCTTGAAAATGAGAAATTCCAAATTCTATTTGTTCCTAAAACAAAAGTTTCGTATAGGATAAAAGCAATAACTCCACACGAACGATAATTTGGACAAAAGCTATTTTTTATTTTATTATTTATTTACTGCATATCAAAATGTGAATAGAAGTTCTGAGCTAAAGTCCACAAAAACATTTCCAGTGGAACGTGATCGGTTTGCTACTAGTAGAAGTGAAGTTATGAAGATCTACGTCCTCATAAATCTTGCATACGCCGTAGCCCACAGTTCGTCCTTATCCATACAAAATTGCCAACGACTGCGACTGCCGCAATTCTATGCTCTATGCTCAAAAAGCAATGACCCTCTCCTTACAGAGAAGACGTTATACGCATAGTTTCACCCTGAATAAAATATGTAACCAATGGGTCAAATAGAGTGGACTCTGCAAATTATTTTGCAGAGTCATTGGATATTGTTAATGGCTTACTTATTTTTGATATACCAAAGATGTATAGAGATAATAAAAGATAAATTTACATTAACGCCAATGTCACATTGATTAGCTTACATCTCCTCCTGATATTTGGTACTAATGCAGAAAAAGCAAGAAATGCGCACTACTACCAAGCAATACTATACAAAATCCTCTAAAACATACGTTTTGTTCCTCGCGTATCGTTGACTTCCACCTTTGCTTCTATCCAATATGATTATAGTCTTACATATATCTATCTATTATATTTACAGCTTGGTGCAGTCTACTGCAGGATTACGGATGCTATGTAAAAAGCTAAGATGTAATATATAATTAGATGAAAATATAAAGCCGTCTTCTTTTGTCAAGTAGGTATACTTTATATATCTCAGCCTAAGATCTCCTTATTAGCACGCTTATTGTAAGAGTGTGTGTTATTGTACAATAATTTTCAATTTCATGTTGCACAAAAAATAGTAGAATACAGAGCGGTGTCTTCACCTTTGCGTGTTGCTCGTTACGCTGTGCTAACCTACTTCCCAGGCTAAGATACTTGCCAAAAATTATATTACCAGCGGTACGTAGAGTAATATACTTACGGAAAGAAATGCCTTCATGTAAGATAAGGGGGTATTTAGCATAAATGAATACTTTGTCTTCTGCATTTTGCCTGTTGTGATAACATTGTCGGAACTGGGTAATATATTCAACATTGTATACTTTATATTCCTTAGAGCGAAAGGGAAATAAATTTTCCTGTATTTTACATTTAAGTATTTTTTAACAAGAATGTTTGTTATAATAGCTATGCACATTACTAATTATTCTGTATCAATGTCATAAATAACACACGTTTGCTTTCGAATAAAAGAGACTGTTGTGCGATTCTCTAAAAATTGTTATTGCTACATTGTGACGATTGCAATCGCCATTGATTGGTCGACACTCAGCCGCTGTTGGCTAAAATGCATTGTTATAAAAAGAAGAGAAGAAGAAGAGAAGAGAATGAAGCAATAATATTAGTTATTACTACAGTTTAAAAAACCGGTCAGTTGATTCTGTTGAGGAGAGCCGGCAAGAAACTCAGCAGTTGCTCTTTTCAAAACAAAAATGTTACAATAAGGAGTTAAGATAGAGTTATTATTGAGAATAATAATTATGAGTATGTTGAGAAAGATTTTATGAGCTTATCTTTTATGAACACCTTTTCGCGAAAACTTTATAGCGCTGAGCTTAATTTTCTATAATTCGTTAAACTATAGAATAAATGTTGAAGTGTCTGTGTTATGTTATCTAGTTACTACTTAATAATTATGCAATTGATAAGTAAACAATCAAATCTAATGTTATCTGTCTGGTGTTGTGTGGTGGTGGTGCATATTGTTTGGTTGCTATTCCTGCATATAAAGTAGAGGGAGGGCAGGCGGTGTATAACACATTTTGTACGTTGCACCTTACAGATTTGTTTGATTTAGAGAATTTTGCAAAATAAGCTGGCTGTTTCACGTGAAGCACATACGAGTACAACATCTCAACCTCAAATGCTCTAATATTATTTTTGTCGAAATATTTAGGCTCTTACAGCCCGTATACGATAATAATACATAGATTTTATAGAGCCGAAGGAAAATATAATAAGCTTAATATGTATATACAATAGCCAACGCGTACATAAAAATAAATACATAATGAATACCTATAGAGACAAAGCAAAATATAATAAAAATAAATAAACTTACGCATACAATAAATTACAGAAATTAATGCTGTCTTATTTTAAATTTATTTATGTTATTTATTTGGTTCTCCAACGTTGACTTACACTAATATATGTAATTATTCGTAAAAATTCCCATCTTTTTATCCTCAGATCCATGCTTGCCAGAAAAGTTGCCAGATAATATTTTGTGTTATGACCACTTACACAGATTTACACCCCGTCAAAAAATATAATTACACTGAAAATTTTATTTACCTTCTCGAAATAAATTCCGTAAGAATAAAGCTGCCATCATGGAACATTATTTCCGCGTTCCAAAAACAAGCACAATGCGCAAATATAGTACGGGACGCGGCCACGAAGTTTCCTCATAAATTTCTACCTAACGGGCCAGCGCGGGGACATCAACAGTCCTCAAATTCAGTGGAACTGCCAACAAAGGCGTAGGAAATGTTCCTTTTTTCGTCCATTCTTCGGTAATAGGAGCAAATTAAAGACATAAAAGCTAAATGAGGTCGCGATTTCTGTCAATTGTCACAGTCCCTGCTTTGTAGGGCGCGGTTTGAGTTTCAGTTTGAATGTGGATGAAGTTGGTTAAACATCAAGGGCCTATTAATTCGCCACCTCCGATTAAGCTTTAAACAACGAATAATTTTGGTGTTTGCCAATACAGAAACTGACAAAACATTTTTGTTTACTTACTCTTAATACCACTCAGTATTTTTATCTCATCGTCAGCTTGTATCCGCAACTTCATCCGCGATAAGTTAGGTTTCTTAAAAACTTACCTAAACCAAAACTAGGATAAGGATCCTATGCTCTCTAGGTCTTTAACTATATAATAGGAAAATACCTCCATCCGTTGCCTCATTGCTGCGTGGTTGAAGGACATTTTATTTCAAGAAACCAATGTGCTTTATTATTACTTGAGCATTAATTTTGACGCCTCAATAGCCCAACGGTTAAAGGTGCGGACTGAAAATGAAAGGTCGCAGCTTCGAACCCCATCCGTTGCACTATTGTCGTACCCATTCCTAGCACAAGCTTTCCGCTTATTTGAAGGACATCAGAGAGTATTAAATATTAGTTAACTTCAGCTTAGCTAATATTCTTTTTTTTTTAAATCGATCTTAACATTTGGAACTCGTACATAGGATTTGAAACCATTATCTGTATCTATGATTCGTTTTCGCATGATGACGCTAAACTTCAACATGGTAAGCAAGGCACTTGATGATCACGATGATTCGTAAGATTTCTGTAAGCACACACAGATCACCTTTATCTAAAGCAGAAGATAGTTTCAAACAATAAATATTTTGTTACTGTTTTCCAAAAAAAAAAAAAAAAAGATAAAATGTATTGTCTCAAAAATATCTGCAACGTTCGATTCTCAATTCCACTCAGGCTATATGTGTCAATAATGCCAACTGCAATAAACTACAGTGTCGCTGGCTTGGCACTAAGCCGGTGCATCGAAAGGTTTTTACCGAAAACTCGTCACAAGCTGTAAGGTTTGCGATATTGCGTCGAATTTATGTTGCTATTTGCTACGTAACTGCTGCTTTTTAAATAATTTTTAACTTTATTTTTGTACGAATGTATTGCAACTTGTGTGAACGACATTTAAAATGGCTTATTTTAACTTTCGATTGGGTTTTTTTAAATTTCTAAATAGAAGCCATTGGGCGCAGTGCAAATTTTGCAAAATCTAATGGCAATGAAAGGGGGCAACCTGAAAACCAGCGCTGAGCATTGTTGTCAATGCTCAGAAATGCTGAGGTTACCGCCTATTGTTTATTGTTAGTGTTAGTTTAGCCATAGATTTAAGTTTTTGTATTGATATCTAACAATTAGGAAACAATAAAGCTCATTTAATATTAATATTATTATTATTAAGAATTTATAAGGATTTAAACACCTAGATAAAAGTTAATCTAGCTCTACTTTATAAAAAAATCTATGTCGGTTGGTAATATTCCTAAACGTTTAGGTAAAAATTATAAGCTTTCATAGTTAGAAATATGAAAACTAAACTAATGCATTATATGCTAGTACTGATGCAGAAAACCGCAGTGCGCTTAGAATCCTAATAATGTAAGCAAACACGTGCTGACATCCCATAATAGGATTGTTGCAATGCGGAACGTGACGTGAAAGTGTAAAAATTTTCAAAAATGTAAAATTTTTACAATTTGAACATTTTTTAAAACAAGATCGCCGCTCGTAAACGTGTGTACGCGAATATTGTAAAAAGAATTTCGAACGACGTCGCATGTTGTCTTTTTGTAAAATAAAAGGAAAGAAGACTGTACTGTACTGTCCTTCTAACGAGGAACTGCAATTTCACAATTAATAAATGTAGGTCTTTTTATTTTTAGAACTTCTTTTACACGTTATGTTCGTGTGTGCCACTTATTTTTATAGAACTGTGAGTCTAGGCTATTAGTCACTATTGCCTCGTTCACATGGCTTTCGTGATGTCTCAATGAAGTTAAAGTACGCTCTATAGATCCCAGCCTGCGCATTAGCTTCTAACCCCTGAGCAATTGCATCTTAAGGGTAATTGAAGCGGCTTATTTTAAGCGGCTTACGTTGGAATACTGAAACGTATTTCAGCAACTAACGCGTGCCAAATTCTAAAAGCCGAGACAATTACAAGCGATGCCATTGCGTTTTGTCCTGCCACTGATAGTGCCATTGTGAAATTTATTGCATGATGAAATGGAATTAATAGAATCGGTTATTTGCAGCGATTGTTAAAATAATCGAGAGATACTTGTGTTGTAAGGCTATAATTTAAACTGTACCCAAAATAATTTTTAGATCCCAGTATAAATATTTGGTACTTAGCATAGACTAGGACCTAATCTGTATTCAAAATAACTTTTAAACCCTGGTATAAATATTTTTTACTTAGCACAGACTAAGGCCTATAGTAAATATTTCTTTTGGAAATACATCAGTCTAAATTGCACCGCCAAATTCGGAGACGTCCGTTGCAACGTAGCTTGCAACACAGATAACTGTGACGTATACCGCACCGCGCATTGCCGGAATATGACGTCATTTTGCGAAAGAAAATGCGTCTCAATATGGTCTCAATTCTATGCGGTGCGACGGACGGTGCGGCGATACAAAAAATCTGATTTTAACAACTCAACTAAATAATAGTAATAGAATAGCTTAGAAAAATGTGATCTCATCTTACTGATCCACGATGCTATCAAAATTGCGGCTAAAAACTAATTAGTACCTGCGGCTTCGCTCACGATAAGTTAGATTTTCCCCCTTGGGGTTGAATTTTCAAAAATCCTTTCTTAGAGGATGCCTATGTCCTACCTACTAGGTATCTGTATGCCAAACAGCCTGATACGTTTAGTGGTTGGAGCTGTGCGTTGATAGATCAGTCACCTTTTCCTTTTATATATTTAGAAAAAGATGAAGATAAATAATTTTAATAATTACACAACTTAATTACCGATCGTATCAGTTCAATTGATCATGCACCGAACAAACTCACAGCGGGCCCCGTGGCGGGACTTTCAGATTAACATCTTAATTACAACAGCACGCCATTAACCAAATTATTAACTTCCTAACAATGTTATAAATTGGACTGGATTATACTATTATGATAAAGTTAATTGCTTTATAGCACAAAAGTCACTGTTAATCGTTTTTGAACAAGAGTCAAGAGTTTTAAGGGGATATATTGAGAATTCAAGCGATTTTTGTTAAGTTAGAGTAACATTAAAAGACTTTTTTATATAACAAACAGAACTAATTACTAGTTCCTTGAAATTAAAAAACAACTTTTAGTTTTACTGTTATGGATCATTTTTCTATTTCATAGCCGAAATATTTTGTAATACTTTTTCTGTCTATTGGGCCTATAAAAAATATCTAAACGAGATATAATATTTTAAAAAATATCTAGAAAAATAATCGGAACGAGTTAACCAAAATGTGCTATTTTTGTAATTTATTTTTATTTATGTGAATAAGTGATTACAATTTAAAAAATTGACATGGTTTTGTATTTATTAACTAGCTTTTACCCGCGGCTTCGCTCACGTTAGGTTCGATTTCTTAAACTCCTATTTTACCTCCTTCGGGGTTGAATTTTGAAAAATCCTTTCGTAGCGGATGACTACGTCATCATAGCTATATGTATGCAAAGTGGTTTAAGCTGTGCGGTGATAGATCAATCAGTCAGTCAGACAGTAACCTTTGCCTTTTATATATTTAGATTAAGCCTGGAAATACACGTCAGGTTTTTTCATCCGATAGTCTGATCCGGTAGCCTGATCAGGCTACCGGAAGGCATTGAAGCCATTACTTTGTATGAACAGTCAATACACGTCCGATCCGGTGGCCGGATCGGACGTCCGAGTCGGAAACGGGCGCGAGGCGTTTCCGATTTTACTGTCGGTCCGATTGTCTGAAGGCGCGGTCTACATACTTCCAGTATGAGACAAAATAGACATCCGGTTACTCCTTCCGATTTTGCCAGTCAGGGTTCCCAACTTAGGGCTTTTAGCCCTAGGGCGGAATTTTGCTTATTGGGATTTTTTAGGGCCCAAAAAATCTAGCGCTGACACTGTGTGGACGCATCGTTGTGGTTCGAATAATGGGCGAAAATTATGAAAAAAAATAAAAAAAAATTATAAAATAATTCATAATAATAAAATTATTATTATTATGAATTATTTTGGATGTTTTAAATAGAAATGACTCTCAGTAAGTCTTGTCAAATTGATTGGATGAATCCAAAATAGCGACGTTTTTTCTTCTTTCTCTTTCCTCTCTTTAAAATTTCTGTGGTGGTGTCGTGTGGTGCGGGTTGTTACGTTCCCTCAAATATGGTTGAGCGAAGCAATGGCTGGATCCTGCGTCATGCTCGTGAACAGGTGCCACCAACGGGAATGGGTCTTTTTTTGCCTGCCTGTCTTAACATGCATTGGATTGTTTTGCATTTTTGAAACTTTATTGTGGAAACACTGTATACATAGCATGGTTTTGTAACCTATTGTAAAAAAAAAATTTTTTGAAAAGAGTGACCGCCGAGTTTATTGCTGGCTCTTCTTGGCAGGAACGGCATTCCGAACCAGTGGTAGATTCATTGACGATTCAAAAGTACTTGTAAAAGTTTATTTGAATAAAAAATATTTCTATTTCTATTAACTCGTCATCCATCTTCTTTTCTTCTCCTTTGCTCCAAACGCAAGCACTCGGGATGATAGCTCGGGAACGACTGAGTTCAGAAAAAGCCTGACGGAAAAATCGGATGTGTATCGAGTAAATACGATCCGGTTGCCTGATCAGACAATCGGAAACAAAATCGGACGTCTATTGCCAGGCTTAGATGTGGTAGATTTTTCAAAACCTGTGACACATGTATTTTATTTATTTTTAATCGAAAGCCCAAATACAAAGTTTATACAACTTTGAAAATGAAAAACTTTCATACTAACATTCATCCCCTATTTGATCCCTTGGGGGTGGATTTTTCAAAATCTGTGAAACACGTATTTCTTTATTTTTATTCTAAAGCCTAAATACAAAGTTTCATGGATATAACTTGAAAAATGACGGATTTTCATACAAACTTTAACCCCCTATTTAACCCTCTTGGGGTTGAAATTTTCCAAAATCCTTTCTTAGCGGATGCCTACGTCCTAACAGCTACCTGTATGCCAAATTTCAACTCAATCGGTCCAGTGGTTAGAGCTGTGCGTTGATAGATCAGTCAGTCAGTCAGTCAGTCAGTCAGTCAGTCAGTCAATCAGTCAGTCAGTCACCTTTGCCTTTTATATATTTAGATGAAACATGTATTTCTTTATTTTTAATCGAAAGCCCAAATACAAAGTTTATACAAATTTAAAAATGAAAAACTTTCATACTATCATTCATCCCCTATTTGATCCCTTGGGGGGTGGATTTTTCAAAATCTGTGAAACACGTATTTCTTTATTTTTATTCTAAAGCCTAAATACAAAGTTTCATGGATATAACTTGAAAAATGACGGACTTTCATACAAACTTTAACCCCCTGTTTAACCCTCTTGGGGTTGAAATTTTCCAAAATCCTTTCTTAGCGGATGCCTACGTCCTAACAGCTACCTGTATGCCAAATTTCAACTCAATCGGTCCAGTGGTTAGAGCTGTGCGTTGATAGATCAGTCAGTCAGTCAGTCAGTCAGTCAGTCAATCAGTCAGTCAGTCACCTTTGCCTTTTATATATTTAGATGAAACATGTATTTCTTTATTTTTAATCGAAAGCCCAAATACAAAGTTTATACAAATTTAAAAATGAAAAACTTTCATACTATCATTCATCCCCTATTTGATCCCTTGGGGGGTGGATTTTTCAAAATCTGTGAAACACGTATTTCTTTATTTTTATTCTAAAGCCTAAATACAAAGTTTCATGGATATAACTTGAAAAATGACGGACTTTCATACAAACTTTAACCCCCTGTTTAACCTTCTTGGGGTTGAAATTTTCCAAAATCCTTTCTTAGCGGATGCCTACGTCTTAACACCTACCTGTATGCCAAATTTCAACTCAATCGGTCCAGTGGTTAGAGCTGTGCGTTGATAGATCAGTCAGTCAGTCAGTCAGTCAATCAGTCAGTCAGTCACCTTTGCCTTTTATATATTTAGATTAATCATAGTTTATTCTAGGGATGTTACCTGATACTTCGCTAGATGAAACTAGCGAAAAGGACAGAACCTAATGGAAAATCGTAGAGGAGGCCACAATCCGCTGTAGCTTCGATGGAATTACTTAAGTAGCTAACTTTGCCTACGCAAAGTCTAATAACATTAACGGTCACAACAATTCACATCACAGACTAAGTACGTGTTGGGTTATTATTAATATTATCAACATACAAGATATTTGTACAAATTTCCAATACACGAACTTTGTACCAAAACTATTTACAAGTTATGGCTATTAAATTTCCTCTCAGCAAGGCATAAAAGGGGTCATATTTCCCTAATACATCGCTTCGAACGTAACGGTCGATCATAAGGACGTTAACACACTTATTTGCGAGCGTTTTTTTCAACGAGACGAATTTTAGTTTCTATACCGATGGATTTAAACTTCAAATCAGTAAAATTTGCGAGCGTTTTTTCAACTAGACGAATCTTAGGCCATCTTGCACCAATCTGCTTAGTCATCTTTACTTAAATTTTGTAATGCTGTCACTTTTTTCCAAGTTTATTTATCACGCTTCCCTTCTGAAAGGATACCCAAGTAGCACAGATAGCTGTATAAATACTCACTTTTAGACCTATTTGAAACTCTATGCGTATTAAGACTCTTTTAAGAGTACACTGGTGATCCTACAGCTGCATAATAGCTGTCAGTGATATTTAAACAGATTAGGCTGAATAAGGGCTGTTTAGTGGATAAAATTACGCCAAATGCTGTATAAGAAGGTATTTGTGAACTCTTATTACACTGACTTATTAAGGGGGCACGTGTGAACCATTATGAAGCTTATTGCTGAATATCAGAGTTTTAACTATTCACGTCGCTGTTTAACATGAATCCACCATTTTGTTGTATAACCTCATAACCTATAAAAATATACTGATTCATTTTTCAACTTTTATGATGTTTTGTGTATGAATTAGGAATGGATTGCATTAGTTTTTACTTCTCGATATCATAATAACAACTTTTATCTTATAATTCTTTTCAAAGCACTAAAAATTGTTTATTCAAGTTTTCATCACGGCTTATTTATATCACGAAACTAATTAAAAACCGAATATTTTCGTGGCGCACTAAAATTTTCTTAGGTAATATATATGTATAATGTCAGTAAAATTACATTCCCAATCATTTTTCTTTTATAAATATGAAAACAATGCACTTAACTTTGAATATATAACCACACGTATTCAATCAAATTCAATTCACTCCACGAAGTATATTAATTTGCTAGATTTGTATTATCTATGGTTTGCTACTTCACTTTTACGTCACGTGACATATTTGCTGAATAAAGAGTAACTTGTAATCTTTTACTCAACTTAAAGCTGTATAATTTGTGCCCATTTAAGAGGTATAAGAGCTGTATACGGCCGTATACAGCCCTTATGCAGCTTTTTTATACAGCTTTAAGCGTGACGGGAATTCGTTATTCAGCTGCTAAGCAGCCTTCGTGTGCTACTTGGGTAGGATGTGCGATAAAAAAATATTGGAAGCCCCTGCTTTAGCGTTAGCGATCCTAGAAAGAGACAACGCGTTTGTAATATGGCTAGAGACGCAGCATAGAAATCAACTGTTCAACTTTTTTAGTCATGGTACGGTGCATACGTGCATTAACGCAGAAATGTATCTGTCCATGGTAAGTACTTGCATTAATTATTTTTTAACATTTATTTTATTATTGTAGAGGCTAGAGCCTCATTCGCACTTCTAGCATGAATTGCGAACTTACGGCAAGTTCACTCCACACGCGTTGCACGTTTGCAGCGAGCTCATAAACTGCCTCGCTGGAAAGGGGCCAGTATGAAAGGGGTCTAATACATCCATCCGAACGTAACGGCCGATGATAATGTCAGAGGAGCGCGTATTTACGATCGCCTCTAATACTACGAGTATGTAAACATTTAGTAACAATAATAATTTTTATGATACACTGGGGAGGTTTAGAAGCTATGAATTATTGGGTACCTGAAACGCAAAGTTGGGGTCGTTGGTTTGGTAGATAAGTGTTTTGATACAGATAAGAACTATATGTTTTTTTATTAATGACCTAAAGGTGCACCAAATAGGCAACATCCTCTTTTGTTAAAAGTGTTTAAAAACCACTTTTTTTTTTCTAACAAAACCAAAATTTTAAACTCTGTTTTTTTGTTTTATTTCTATTTTATATTGCAGCTGTTTTTTCACACTCCCCTGAATCACTGTCGGGGGATAGTACCTACGTTTATATTGGCAAAAAAAAAAAAAAAACTCAAAACGCCAGAGCTAACGTTCCCGTAACATTTCACTTTTTATTTAGAACAAAAATTCAGTAGGAAATCTAAAAAAAACTGGCCGCTAAATAAAAATGTAAATCCGCCTTTGTCCTTTGCACTGGCGTGGTAATTACAAAAAACTGGTTAAGTGCGAGTTGGACCCGCACACGAAGGGTTCCGTACCAGCATACAAGATTTAACACGAACTGTAGTTAAGATCGAGTAAGAAACAAAGTTTATATTGTATAGAGACTCTCTTTAATTTTTAACTTTTTTTTTGTTATTTGTTGTTAAACTGCCATTAGAAATACATATTCTGCGAAAAGTTTTGCTTACTTGCTTCGCTGGCTCAGTGACTTAAAGAGGATCTTGGCTTCCAACACTAGAAGCTGCCACTCATGCCTGTCCTGCGCCGCTTCACGCCAATCGGGTGTATACAGGGCTTGTAGGTCTTCTGTCACTTCGTCCACCCAGCGATATCTAGGTCGTCCAGCCGGACATTTTCCTATTGGGCGACCCAAGTATGCTCTCCTTATAACACGATCCTCTCTCATTCTGTTGCCCAAGCCAACGGAGTCTTGCCGATTTATATGCCGATAACATTATTGGAGAATATATAAATCGGCGAAAAATTTTAGTATCTACCTATTACAGAGATATCTACAGCCCGCTGAAAAAGGGCAGCGGAGGTTTAGTATATAGGGTCTCGTTGGCACCCTTTACGTACGGAACCCTAAAAACCATCAATAACCCCCAGGTATTCTCGTAGTACACAGGTATGTGTAACGTGTATCTCGTTTGAACCCAATTTTGCATCACAAACGCTTGATATTCACCGTTTTAACTTGGGGCAAAAAGTAGTGAAAACTCGACCCAGGTTTTCCCCGATTTGCATATTTTCACGTTAACGGCAAAGCTGGGAGTACCCGAAGCACCCGCATTAATATTAATGATTATATTACATTGCCCCCATGGGGCACAAAGCGTGTATTAACATATAAAATGCCAATTAAATATTTTTATAAGATACGAAATTAGATTTCGTTGCGATGACAAAAAATTCCGAGATCCGTAAATAATAAAGAAGGTCCTATCCGTAGGAGGGTCAAAGTTACCGACATAGATCAGAGAGTCGCGAAACTGACGAGAAAATGAGCGAGGCACATAGTTCGAAGAAGATGCTCGTTAGGGTCATAAGGTGTTAGAATGGCGTGGTGTGGAGTCCAAAGCAATTAAGCGTTCCGATATAAAATCTTGAAAGTGTTTAGAAGTATGGGTTAATTTACACTGCTATACCTCTTCCAAGTTTCTCTATCATCGACTGTATCGTCACTTATCATCAGTCAAGATCGCAGTCAAGGACTATCTTGTCATCGAATAAAAGAAAAATCCGTCTCGCGTCTCATCTTGCCGAGTTTCAGTATGATTTAACTCGATTTTTCCATACAAATAGTTTTCTGTCTGTTTTAATTTAGAAACTTCATGAAAATAAAACAAAAAAAAATTGTTTGTACACCCTGTCTGTCTGTGTATTGTATATGAATGTTGAAATCTAAATCAAAAATTTAGCGTTCCGGTATGATGGCGTGTAAAAATAGATTGGGGGTATGGGTTGAATGTACACTGCCATTCTCATTCCGTCCGCTACCATCTTAGACTGCATCATCACTTACCATCAGGTGAGATCGCAGTCATGGACTATCTTGTTATCCAATAAAAAAAATCTAAAGACTGCACTCTCATTCAGCTCAGACTCAAGACAGAGTTAAAATGAGACTGATTTATGTCAGAGCATATTTGTATCTCGTTATAACCTCTATCTTGAGTCTGAGCTGAGTCAGAGCACATTCTATAGATCTCAGCATAAGTGACAGAGACAACGCTCTATGAAGTTAGAAGCAGAATCTATATCGCTTTGATTGATTGTCTTTTTCTGTGTCTCGAAGTGATATTAACTGCCGGTGTGCAGGAAAGTTGTATTAAAATGAAATGGGTATGTAGACGTTTAAATCTCTCATCAAGGGTCTCTTAGATGGTTATCGACAACTTTTTTCGGCGTTTTCTTTCTATGTGACGACCTCTTTGAAAGGGGTTGTGGGGCGATAACATTCAATGTCCGTACAAAGAGTTTTCGGGTTTTATAAAGTGTCGGAAATAGGCAGTACGATATAATATCTTTTATCGTTATTAAAGACACGGATATTTCTTTATTCGTTAACAAGTTAGACCTCACATAGTATACCAGCAACACTTAAAGCGGTATTATTTCAATATTATTTTGACATGTCATATAATGACAACCTTAAAGTAATCACTTTAAGCTTGTCATACAAGTCAAGTCAATCAAATCTTATTATAGTAATCACTTTAAGTCAATAATGTTATTATTGTTATTGTGTTTGTTATTATTTTTAATAACTGGACTGCGATTTTACTTGTGGATCAGTGACGTTGCAGTCTTTAAAAAAAAATTACGTGACGAAATTGAGAACCTCCTCCTTTTTTTTAAAGTCTTTATTAATTTTATTGGTTTTCTAATATATAAGATATGTAATAATAATACTTAATATAATATAAAACTAAATACTAAATTAAAACTAAAACGTAAATAACAAAAATAAAAGCTATATATTAAAAATATCATCTAAACCACTGGAACGAGGAAAAGTGCCCAGAACGCTGGCTGCGTTACCCCGCTGAATGGCCAAACTTATATGCTGGCCGAGGTAACTTCCAGCCTTCCGGTCACCAGTGGACTCTATGAGACGGGATGACAGATCCTTAAAAAAGGATCTAGCATCCTCGCCCCATGACCCCAGGGTTTCAACACCAAATGGCACAAATATGAAATTTCCTATCTATATTTCTCCTTTTTTTCGTCGGTTGAAAATAGAAGCAGAGTTACTTCGTTTTTTAAAGAATTCCAGCCATACTGGATTTGACTTGTATTCCTCTCTCCGCTTCAAATAAGTGAGTTATTCAGATATACGATAATTTATTCGTACCGCTCCTAACACAAGCTAGTCACTAGCTGCTAACGGGTGAAAATTGAACCGTCTTTATTTTTCAGTCCGCAACTTTAATCATTGTTTGCGCTTAGAAGTCACTTTTTGACAATTCTATTCCAGGGTCGACAAGAAAAAGCACGAAATAGACCATTTAACATAAACTAATTTAACCAGTTTGGTGCAAGTAACCTAATTATCTAAGTCTACGCTTGCTAGCCCCATGTTCCTTATATAAATTGATAGTGCAACCAAAAAACCTCCCTCAATTCCGATAGAAATAATTTAATCAACGGTGAGCGGGAATATATCAATTTTCCATCTATCTCACGATGTCATCTGGCCCGCAGAACTCCCATCTGCCGATTAACTTAGGTACATCTCTTTTCTTTTATTCTTTAATATTCTTAAGTGGACGTAGGCAATTCAACAAAGAGCCCAAGAGCGAAAAGAGAAAATCCCCCGTAATTTGTGGCAGCCATTTGGATACAAATGAAATGAAATTTTAGAACAATAAGTCCACGAAAATTACTCCGTAGCTTTTAGGTTAGATTGGTCAAATTAGCCTCGCTCTATAATGAATGGACTTTTAGTCAAAAAGGTTTTTATCGATGACAGTTTAGCGCTGGACTTCTTTTTCTCTTGCGCGTCGAATGTAATTTTTTGTGATTATATGATTGGCTTTTATGAGTAGATTTTGCTTGCGACTTCATCCACATGGAGTTACCTAGTTTTTTAAAAGGATAATGGATAACTTTGTATAGGCTTTGTACCCAAGACTGTAGCATTATGATCTATGTCTGCATTTGTTGCCCTCAACCTACTTGAATAATCCTACGACAATATGTCTAAATTCACTTGGAGATAAGAGATATGTTCTTCAGAAGAACTGATTTTTCCGAACAGTTAATTCATTAATTAGTGTATCTAAGGGTCGAATATCTTTTTCACCAAGTGAATTCAGACAGGCTGTTTGAGGATTTCTAAGAGCAAGAAATACTGATATAGTTCAATAATAATAAAATTAACTTTGAGTCTGGGTCCACTCTTACCCATCCTCCTTTGCAGTAAATTTTTGTTTTTCAGGGATAGGAATATGTCAATCTACCGTCGGTCGGTTGCTCTATTCTCTAAGGACAAACAAAAAAATAAACACACTTTCGCATTTATAGCATCAGTTAGGTTAAATACACGTCAAAGCCTTTCCATATTCATCAGCTCTGAACCAATTGATGTTATCAGAGGTATGGAGTCCATACCTTGAACAGTCAGTCTTCAAATCATATAAACATATCTTAAACCCGGAATCATCGTTGATTGACCATACTCACTCATATAAAGAGATACTTCTATCGTTGGCACGAATCACCTTCTCCCATATGATGTTTTTCCAATTCGTTCTATTTTCCGCATTATGTAGAGCGGCGTGGAAAGATGTTCCGAGTTCAGTGCTGATCTGATTGGACCACCGCATAGGGCTATTTTATTTTGGCCTTTTACCTTCTACCTTGCCTTTTCTAGGTTTCCAGGACTACGGCGGGCAATGTGTCCGAAGTACCTACTCCAAACATATACATACACACATACATACACACATGGTCGACAGCCTGGTAATTTTTGGCCCTTTCAGAATAGATGCGTTGGTCTGTCCATACTATGTACGGTCAAATATCGTGATTTGAAGACTCTTGTATGGCAAATTAGGGGACATTAACGACACTCTGGCGCCACGTTTTTAACCCTCAGGCTAAGTAGCTTGGCTAAGGAGTTACCTGAATAGATAGAATGAGCACATTTTATTATAAGCTCATGAATTATAAAGTTTCGGGAGAGTAGATATCTGAGACGAGCTAATGCGTGGAGCAAAATGGGAGCAAAGTGGTTTTTAAAGACTGCTGTTTGGATACAGACTGGGGAGACTTCAGCGAAGTTTTGTTTTATCATTCTTTCCTTTTAGGTATACGGAGTGTGACATTTTTCGTGTTTGAACGATTTTTAATGAGTTGCAAAGAAAAATAAGGTACCTACACTTTTACATATTTGCGAGCAATCTTAACAGTTTTCATTCTAAGTTATTGATACTATTATTCTATCTTCATTAAAAATTTCAGCCAAATCAGTCTAATGGTTTTTGCTTGAAAGAGTAACAAACAAACACACCCACACACACACATACACATAAAAACTTTCGCTTTTATAATATTAGTAAAGATTTATTATTTGTGTTCATGGAATATTTATATATTATTTTAGTAACTCGCAATAAGTTTTAATTTCAAACACACAAAAAAAATTAGTCTACTTATTGTAAATAACGAAGAAACGTAGGACTTACAAATTAATATATGCGTGGGTGGCCGATCTGTCGCCTAACTAGGACTTTCTACTTAGGAGCACTTTGGTAACACTGAAAAATGGTGTGACGTTACATTTTACGACCCTCACATCTTTAATCTGTATCCACCATTAAGCGTTTGCTTGTGTAGGTAGTGAGTATAACGTAAACCTATCTGTACCTATCCAACTACATAATTATACACACATTACAAGCGGTTAGGTTAGTCACGATGTTTTGGCGTAAAACAAGTGTAAAAAAACACCCCGACATTAAAATTGTAATTCGCCATTTTGTGGCGGTGGCCATCTTGGATTGATTTTCATCAAACATAGCTAAAAAACTCCCGACTAATTCACCTCTCAACATACACACACACGCACACACACACAGACACGTCAAACTTATAACACCCCATCATTTTTGCGTCGAGGGATAATAAAAATCCTAGTATCCTACTAATATTATAAATGCATCACAATGACTGAATCGATTTCCCTGAAAAGGATGGAAAGAATAATAGAGACGGCTTATTTCCAGAATTAACACGTGGGATACATTTTATCCCGGAAAATTAAGGAGTTCCCGCGGGAATCAAAAACCCTTAAATCATTCGTGAGCATCATCTACTACTGGGCACAAGTCTCCTTTCGAATGAGGAGAGTTCAGGGCATTTTCCCCCGCCGGTTAAGTGCGGATAACCAGACTGCTTGCTGGTAATAAATGTTTTCTTCTATATCATTCTACAATGTAAGTTTCCATTCCTTTGTATTATTTACTCTTACATGATAGATGCAGAGAAATTTCCTGAGACTAAGTTCTTCTGGAGACTTTTTCCAACATTTTGACAAATGATGTGTCAAACTATTTTATAAATTTCCCCAGGGCGGCCCCGCTGGGCGATGTGAAGTGGTGACAAACGAGGTACAAAGTACCGTGAAACGGATATTGGTTTACTGACTAAAATACAGCAGAATAAAACTACTCGTATCTATTACTAGACGATGCCCGCAACTTTGTCTGAGTGGGTTAAGGTCGCGGGAACTCTTTAGTTTTCCGAGATAAAATGTAGCCTATGTATTAATCCTGCGTATGAGCTATCTTCATTCCAAATTTCAAGTAGTAACAAACATAGACAAACACACACACACACACACACACACACACACACACACACACACACGCACACGCACACACACACACACACGCACACCCACAGAGAGACTTTCTCTTTTATAATATAAGTGCTATTATTACGACAGGGTATATTGATTTGTGTGAAATTGTATACTTCTATAGCATTTGTTGTTGAAAAGTATAATATTGTTGTTGAAAAGTATAATTTATAGAGTGCATGTAATTAAAAACTTTGTGTAGAGACTGATTAATTGATATAAATAAGAACCTAAGAAGTAAGAATGGAGTTAAATGATACGTAGGAATTAGGTAGGTAGGTAGGTATTTTCTAATTCCATCGAAGTAAGATTACTATTATTGTATTTGATTCCTAATTCAAGAATCTCACCATATTGTAAGTTGTCATTTTTTCCAATTTATACGATTATGCTTTATCTAATAAATTTAAGTACGTAATACGTAGGTATAAGTAAAGTAATAGTTAGCTAAGCCGAGCCACACACGCTTGTATTTTTTTTTATTTTAACAAACAGCAGCTACAGCTGATGTCGTATTTCAAAGCCAGTTTGAAACTCATTAAAATCCGTTCAACGTGCCACGGGATAAGTGACACACTTTGAAGATAAAGGGGGAAAATGATAACACAAAAGTTCGATAAAGTCCTCCCGGCTTGTATCCTACATCAGCAGTTTAAATATCACTTTAGCTACCGCATTAGCTCGTCTCGGATACACTTTAGCAAGTTTACAATTCATGAATACTTTTAACATGTAGGTATTTTTATCCTAAGTAAATATATCAACAGTTTGTGAACGAAGTAGGACGGTGGAACCTCTATCGATTATATTTTCTACAAGTAGCCCCGAGTTGGCTTCATTCGGGTGGAATTTCCAAAAATTTATGATTTTTTCTAAAGAGTAAGGCAAGCTGCATTGTACTTATATTTTTCTCTCTTCTCTAAATAAGCGAAAAACTTGTGTTAGGAATGGGTATGACAGTAGTGCAACGGGTGGGGATTGGACCTGTGACCTTTCAGTTTTCAGTTGGGCTGTTGAAGCTACTGAAACGAACTTACCTGTAAATGAAGTTCGACAAAATTATTCAAGAAACTTCCTTCGTCATGATTTGGAATAGTCTTTTTAGATACAAATAAATATATTGATAACCTTATTTATTATGAGCATCAATAGTGTTCCCGTTTTTTTTTTAAATAATAGTGAAAGACACGTTGAAAACTTAGATGCAGCAGTTTTTTCTGTTAGTAGGTATAAATTATTATTCGTAAAGTCGTTATTCGATTGAAAGTATCAAAACAACTGGACTTATTGAGCCAAAATTATCATCGAAAAACAAACTCTGCAGAGGATATTATAGGTACTTTTATATAACAATAATCTCCTATCAAAACCCATTCAACGTGTTGTTACTGTACGTGTTTATAAAAAGGAGGAATAATAAAACAAAACTTCGATAACTCCTCCTCTCTTATACCCAACATCAGCAGTCTTTAGACACCCCTTCTCACGCCGCTCGCCGCTTTATTGTGTAAATACAACACCTACTTACGTCAGTATTTTATGTTGAATATTTGTACCAAGACAATTTTTATTTAAGTGTAAAACTCTTTGAGTATTAAACCAACGTAAAACTGGATGGCGCGAGGATAAAGAGGTTTGAATTACATTATTAATATTATTATATTTTCACTAGTTTCAGCTAAGTATCATGCGTGATATGAAGATATATATCACGCATTTCATTGTATTGGAATTTTTAGAATCTATTCATGTTAAAATGTTATTTTTTTGCACAAATATAGTTTGCGTACTGTAGATGAAAATATGTGTATACCTAGGGGGTTTTCGATACACCTTTTATTTTTATATTGATAAAGTCAAGGGATAAAGCAAGGAATAAAGCAGACTTTGGTACATACTAGAACGGAGGGAAATATTCAAATATTCATGACCTTTAGTTACTACCCAGGATATAGGACATAAGTGTATGAAAACCACTCTTGTACCTAGAAGACTAACGTCTTTAGGGACACCGTCAACTTATGCTACATACTTAAGGATAGGTGTTTATATCCACTTTTAAGTTAGACGTATTAGTTGTAGTGCTAGCATATTAGACTGCATCGTCACTTACCATAAAGTGAAATCACAGCCAAAGGTTATATTGTCATGAATAAAAAAAATCATCCCAAGTCCGGGTTGCTACTAATAAAAAATCGAATAACTTTTTTGACCCAACACGTGACTCAAATCCAGGGTCCTTTGAGCCGCAGCTAAATAAACTAGCAACTACACTAACATGTCAGCTAAGAATATTAACAGTGCCACGTGCAGCAGTGATTAGTGGGATAATTCCGTCCGTCCATGCGAGTTCCGTGTAGAGAGGATAAAATTTCAATTTCGAACTAAATCCGTCAGTGGGAGGCAAGTCACAAATTACACTGGAATTGTAACGCGTTTGCGGAAGTAACTAGTTTCAGCTTAAATTTAATTAATTTTTGTTTTATTATTTTAACGTTTTATGAAAGGAGGTAGGTTGATAAGGCCCAAAATCCGCCCCTCATACACTCGAAAAAAAAAGTTCCAGATTCCGACAAATTGTAAATGTATTTATATACTTGAAGATATAAACTTTATTTTAATATAAAGTTTAGGTGATAAAAAAAATAGTAAGTTACAGAAAATATTACCCAAAAAGAGAGTGTTTCTTTTACTTTTCTTACATTTTCATACATTTTAGTCGTTTTTTAAGCTTTGATTTAATATTTTAGAATGAAGCGCTCCATGAACCAAAATAAATTAATACTCATATGAAAGCTTATAAAAAGGAGCATCATTATCAGTTACGTTTACCATGGTTCATGGAGCGCTTCATTCTAAAATATTAAATCAAAGCTTAAAAAACGACTAAAATGTATGAAAAAGCCGAAAACACTCTCTTTTTGGGTAATATTTTCTGTAACTTACTATTTTTTTTATCACCTAAACTTTATATAACAATAAAGTTTATATCTTCAAGTATATAAATACATTTACAATTTGTCGAAATCTGGAACTTTTTTTTTCGAGTGTATGAGGGGCGGATTTTGTTGCCTTATCAACCCACCTCCTTTGGAATGGAGACAGCTCATACCCAAGATTAACACAACGGCTACATTATATCCCGGAAAATTAAAAAGTTCCCGCGGGAATTAAAGAGCCTTAATCCAAGCGGACAACACGGAGAAAGTCGCGGGCTACGTCTAGTGGTACATAAACTTAGGATTTCCAAATGGTTCTGAATCAGAATAGGTAGTGAAATTTCCAGAGCGTATTTATTACTTTTTAAAAAAGATTGAAAATTATAAAACTTATTAAAATATTAAATTAAATTAAAACTTATGTTTAACTTCTAATGAGCCGAGTTTGGCACTGACTTTCCCTTTGTTCAACGATTCCGCCGCTCGGCAACGCAACGCGGGAGGTCTCTTTGCGGAACGCTGTGTCAGCTCTTGCGCAATGCAACCTACCGCGTGAACACCGCTTGTTGTGTGGAGCCCTTAGGATCGTTATACATAATTAGGTATTTATTTATTATTGATCTAGTGGTGTGCTATGAAACTTGGAAACCTGGATTAGAATTCCTGGAAAAATCTAGGTTGGATTGGGATATTGGCAATGTAAAATAGTCACCCCTACACGAGAGAGCACGAAGAATAGTTGTATGGTATTGGATTGCATTTTATCGGACTAGAGTGAGGGAATCGAGAGTGCACCTGTAATGGAAGAGAACTTTATAATTACCTATCATACAACAAAGTCATAGTTCACAGGCTACGTCGGCCCGCAATAAACTAATAACATCGTATATTGATAGGCTGTCATCTAATACATTGCCATCAGAAACTCCATTTAGGTCCGTACTTCAAACTCTCTGACAACATAGAGGCAAACACCAGCCCCGAGCAACGGTTAATGGATTTTGAAAACCTCTATGGAGTTTGCAAAATGTAACAAAGACACCTTGTCTTTGTCTCGTTAGTTGTTATAGTTACTCAACTACAGGCAAAGCAACTAATGCTGAGATCTGTAGAGTCTGCTCTGAGTTAGCTCAGGCTTAATATACATGTTGAAATTTTATTCGTTGTATACCCTGAAGGAGGTGAATGTGCTCATAAAACTGAACAACTTTCCCCAGGGAACATAGTTCAAAATATGAAAAAAAAAAAAATTGGACCCTCCATACAAAATTGACGATTAGCTGATTGATTTACTATGGGAGGTCCAAATTTTTTTTTTTCATATTTCGACCTATGTTCCTTGGGGAAAGTTGTTCAGTTTCATGTGCACATTCACCTCTTTCAGGGAGTACAACCAATGAAATTTGAATACCAGAAATAAAAAAGGCTCTAAGTACCAAAACAAAAAAGAGCAGAATTTGTGTTTCAAATAATTAATAAATCATTTAAACATATTTCTTTTATTTTAAACTTCACATGGTTATTATTACAATAAAATTCTTTACAACGCTAGTCATTTAGTTCTTATTTTAGGTTATTGGCGAAGGAACATACTAAATAATAAAGTAATAAAAACCGAAACGAAATTAGTATTCATTTCACTGTGTATACTAATATAATAAAGTTTGTTTGTTTGAACGCGCTAATCTGTGGAACTATCAGTCGGATTTGAAAAATTCTTTATTTGTCTGATAGCCCAATTCATGAGGAAGGTATAGACTATCAACATCTCGGTAAGGCTCCTAGAAGTCGAGCAAAAAGAAATAATAGCGCAGGCGAACAATGCGATTCGCTGAGTCGGTGGTCGAGGGCGGTCACCCGACGAGAACCGAACAAGAACCGAACCGAAGGCTATTTATTATTAATCCGGAAGATCAAACAGTTCCCACGGGTTTATTAAAAACTAAATCCACGGGCAACAGCTAGTATTGAGTTAAAATGAGACGCAAATATACTCTCACATAAATCTGTCTCGTTTTAACTCTATCTTGAGTTTGAGCGGAGTGCGAGTGCGGTCTATAGATTTTAACTTTAGTATGGTGGCCTGTAGAAACTGAGGGCTAGGTTTTGAGAAAGACTGTCATTTCCTTTCCATTCCGACATTACAACAGAATACAGCAACAGTGATAGCTTGCGGTCTCCTATTCAGGAGGTCACAGGTTCGATCCCGGGCACGACCACAGACTTTTTTTTAGTTTTTTTTTAAGAATATTAGTCAATCCCCTCCAAATAAGCGGAAAGCTTGTGTTAGGAGTGGGTACGACAATAGTGCAACGGGTGGGGTTCGAACCTGCGACCTTTCAGTTTTCAGTCCGCACTTTTAACCGTTGGGATATTGAGGCTTAAGACTTAATAAAATGCTTTAACGATGAAGGAAAACATTGTGAAGAAACTTGCATGCCTGAAAGTTCTTCGTAATGTTCTCAAAGTTTTGTGAAGTCTACCAATCGGCAATGCGCCAGCACCTGGGTGTCTGGAGCACTTTGACCATCCGTTGCTCCAGATCTTTTTTTTCACGTACTACCAAATTGTGGAATCATCTCCCTTTGACAGTGTTCCCACTTAATGACAATATGGGGTTATTCAAGGGGCGGACCAATAAATTTCTGAAAAACCGGCAACGCATTGGTGGTGCCTCTGGTACTGCAAGTGTTCATGGACGGCGGTAACCACTTAACATCAAGTGACCCGCTTGCTCGTTTTCCCGCTATTTATATATAAAAAACGCAGGACCATGGCCTATAAGTCTTCACTAGATAAGACCAACACTTTGTATTGAGACGCTAATGGTTTGCTCATGCAAAAGAGTAGGTAATTAAGGCTAACGCATCGACTAAGACCATGCACTAATACTAAACATAACATCTCCATTTTTAAATTTTTTAAAGGCGGTTTTATTTTTGTTAACTTTAAACCATCATCGTCAGATTTCGTTCCACTCCTTTCCCGATGAGCTGTAGCTTATTAAACCGAAGCTACGAGTACACTCCCGATATCAATGCTACAAATTGATTAGAATCGTCCAAAATCAACACACCAGGAGATTGTGCCAGATGTTTCAAAGCAAACACGTTATTCTACGAGTAACGGGATAACGCTCCATATAGGTACGGCTCCGAATTGCCAATGAAAGTTTACATTCACCCTCATCTGATTGCAAATTGCTCTCAGCAATATCCTCTATCCTAGCATGCAAACTCGTATTAAATAAGATTAGAGACAATTTTTCATAGAATAGAAAAAATGCGTCGACGTTCCATAGTAATCCATACTTTCCTTTTAGTCTTTTACATTCACATGGCTAAACCTCTGATACTTTTGATTATGGCATAGAGATCTCACATTTTGAAGATAGAAAGAAGCTAGTTTTTATTCCGGAATATATCTTAGTCTCACTGAAAAAACCAAATTGATCAATCAATTAAAATAATAAGATTAAAATATAGCTTAAAATTTTAAGGAGTGAAAGTTCGCGTATTAGTAGGAAAAAGTGTCCTTTTTCCTACTAGTACGCGAACTAGTAGCTGTGGTGTCCCACAGCAGCGCAAACGCAGCCTGATAAAAGCAGAAAAATAAAGAGTAAACTAAAAGAGCGATTATTGTAATCACTCTTAATGATCTGGAGCAAAGTTCGGTATAAAGTATGTAATTAGATTCGCTACCAATGGCTTATTTATTACTGGATAACTAGGTAAGCGTCGCGATTGGCAAGAGTTGTCTAATTTCGTCTTAAACCCTAAAAGGCCTAAAAGAAAGATTACTTATGGCTTTAACATTAACATAAGCCTTCAAGTGTTACTTGGGCAGTAACGTAAAAAATATTCAAATTAGTATTCTCAAAAGCCAATGCAAATAAGTATAATAAATAAGTACAAGAAGTACTATAAGAAATCAATTACCATTTTATTATCATTACCCACCAAAAAGGAATAAAATCATTACCATTCAAGTGAAGTTACAAGACAGTATCGGCTGAAATAAATAGATCATTTCGTGCTTATTTAATTACATCACTCGATCTCAAAGCTCTAATTGATTGGAATCGTCGAAAATCAACACACCCAGAGGTAGTAGCAGATGTTTCAAAGCAAATACGTAATTCTAACAGGATAACACACCAGATACAAATCCGAATGGCAAATGAACGTTAAGTTCACCCTAATGAGGCAGTTGAAAATCAGCCTTGGCTAATTAAATACAAGCTAATCATTCGTGATTCTTAAAGTTATTTAATTAACATGGTACAGAACGTCATGTTAAACATAAAAATGTGAAACGATTGAGTAGATGAAGCACTTTTAAACTGTGGCGCAACCATTAACGCTCACACTTAACACATAGGTAAAGGCACTGAAAAAGTAAAATAAACAATACTTTTTAAAAAATTACACGTACTGACAAAAAGAATAGAGAATCATACCAAAATAAATGAAAAGAAAGAAAATTTCTTAGATTAGGTAAGGTCAACTTACATGATGAATATTAATCTACTCGTATAAACGGACATCTACTTTTTATTTATTTATTTATTAAGCCTATTTGTCAGACAGCAATATAAGTTTTTAGGTAACAGTTTTTCATAGTTGTTATTGTTTTCCTAGTTTATAATGCTAGCCTGTGTGCCCTTTGGCAAAGGCCTCCTCCAATCCTTTCCAATCCTTTCTTATGGCTGCTCGTCTCGTCCATGTTTTCCCGGCTATCGCTTCTATTTCATCTTGCCATCTCTTAATTTGACGCCCTTGTCTTCTCTTTCCTTCCCTAGGATACCAAACGCTGATTGCTTTGCTCCATTTATCCCCACCCCGAATGGTGTGGCCAGCCCATCGCCATTTAAGCAGCTTAACCTTAAGCGTCACATCTTGGGTTCGTGTAACTTTCCTTATTTTTACATGAGGTGTTTTGTCTAATTTGCGCTTCCCCAACATGCTCCTTTCCATGCTTCGCTGGCAGGTTCGGAGTTTAGATATATGAGCCTTGGTGAGCGCCCAGGTTTGGCAGCCGTATGTGAGTATGGGAAGAATGCAGGCATTAAACAATTTTCCCTTTATTATTGCACTCATTTTGGGATCTTTCATTATTTCCCTGAATGACCAATATTGTTTCCAGGCATTCCCTATTCTTATATCTATTTCTTTGGTTGATATTTTCTTAGTTGTAATCAATTGGCCAAGATATACATATTCATTCACATATTCTATTTCGTTATTATTTACTGTAATTGTTTCTTCCTCTCTATTGGTCATGGCTTTAGTTTTTAGTATGTTCATTTTTAAACCAACTTTCTTACTTTGGGTGTCTAGATCTGTGAGCATTTCTTGTAATTCCTGTGAGGATTTAGCAAAGAGAATAATGTCATCAGCGAATCTTAAATTTGTTAAATATTCTCCGTTGATTTTTAGACCATGCTGCTCCCACTTGATTTGTCTGAATACTTCTTCTAATACTGCCGTAAAAAGCTTAGGCGACAAGGGGTCTCCCTGGCGTACACCTCTTTCTATATGTATCCTTTCTCCTTCTCTTTCTAATTTTACCGTTGCTGTGCTGCCGGTGTAAATATTCTTTATTATTCTGATGTATTTACCTTCTACTCCTTGCTTTTTTAATGCGTTCCATATTTTGTCGTGTTCCAAGGAGTCAAAGGCTTTGTAATAGTCTACAAAGCAACAGTAAAATGGCAGACCATATTCTTCATATTTTTCCAGCACCTGTTTGACAACGTGAACGTGATCAACAACCGAATATTTGCTTCTAAATCCTGCTTGTTCCCTAGGCTGGTTTTCGTCCAAAACTTTCTCTATACGATTTAGAAGTACTTTAGCAAATATCTTATACAAATTGGACATCAGGCTTATCGGTCGGTAGTTTCCCACATCGGTTCTGTCTCCTTTTTTATGTATTAGTACTATAGTGGACACTGTCCATTGAGTGGGGACTATTTCAGATGTCAACACGATGTCAAAACGGACATCTACTTAATAAACAAAAAATGTTAGAATTATTTTGCTGTAATCCGCCAACAGAAAAAATCTGTATGGTCAAACATGCAATTATAAGCTAAGCACCGCTTACCTCCCCGACCAAGCAATAAAGCAAAGTTCCCAAGCAAGCAATGCCACCACCACTCACATGCACCACCACACAAGACTTTTATACTACTCTCGACGCACGTTTCGCCCCGACACCGGAGCATCCTCAGGAGATATCTACTTTACAATGCTGTATTGTCTAGCACGAAATGTTTTCATTCAAAGATTCTGATAAGAACCGCTAACGTGTGGAACGTCCTCCAAGCGCCTTTTTCTACCACAATATGTTATAATTTAAGTACTTCCAAGGCAAGACTGAATATGCGTTGTCTTAGGCAAGCTCCAACCTAGATTAAATCATTCTTTTCATTAGATATGCTTGCTGAGTTTCTTGCTGGCTCTACTCAACGAATCAGCTGCAATAGCAGAATTCGGATTTATAATATCAGTAAGGATTGACAAACAAACAGTTTCTTTTAACCGAACTAAAATAACAGTTTATTATTATATATCAGCATATCGAGTGACAATAGTAGATTGTCTCTACTCAAATGACAAAAGTAAACAATATCGAGAGATTCTATATTGTTTATAGATATTTTGTTGATTGTTTGTAATACACACAGATTGAGTATCGGGCTAGTTAAATTAAGGTGGTATAATTAACAATAATTTGTTGTTGTTTCTTAATTTCAAAGGCTTTATTGAAATCCAATATACCAAGAGACTAATTTAAAAAGCCTTGGGCAGAAATATTTTAAAAACACATAAAATCGATTGCTTTTGTAATAAGAAAATCCCATAGAGAGAAGCTGCTTTTGTGCACGTTTTTCACATAGTTATGGTATAGTTTATATTGTGGTATACAATTAATTAATAAATAACATCAAGAAGTTGTCTATTGAAACAGTTGGTAGAGTATAAGCATGATTTTGCGAATCCGCTAAGCCCCGTAACGCCGTTGTATAAGAGTTGTATTTCCACCATACTCGTACTCTAATAGTACATGTCCACTAAAGCGAAGAGGAAATTTTAGGTACTTCTCTCTCCCTAATGGTATACCGTTATAAGACTAAATGAAGGTACTCCAATTTTATAGAATAGCTTTGAGAGTTTGGACATAGAATCTAATACAGAAAGATTAATTATATATGCCAAAAGATGGTTAACTCCAAAGCAAACATTTCTTCAATTGAATAGATCGTTTCAAACTAACATATCATGAGAACGTACTAGACGTGCCATCGCAAACATGTAATTCTGACGACATAAAGCTCCGCATACAGTTCCCGGCAAATGAACGTTTGCATTCGCATTCGTGTGATTGCGAATTGGGCTCAGCGATATCGTATGGCAGTTTCAAAGTTCGCATTAATTGGGATTTGCATAATGCAAACGTTTTGGTGCGTTTATAATATAGTGTGGTGATACCTTTAACAACTAGTTGACAAAATTTTGAACGTTCGTATATGTAGAGTGCTGTTGCCTAGTTGAAACAATTGTGTTAATGATCTGTCTTCGAATAAATCCTTACTAATATTAGATAGATAGATAGATAAAAACTTGCACACAAAAAAGAAACAAAATTGACATCTTAAAACTACGCATGCAAAGGCAGCCTTATTGCTAACAGAGTAATCTCTACCGGGCAACCATTGGAAACAGGAGTGAAATTAGGTGTGAGGGTAGTTTATTATAAATGCGAAAGTGTTTGTTTGTTGGTGTGCCCTTCAATAACACTGCAACAGAGCTACGGATCGACGTGATTTTTTGCATGGGTATAGTTGAGGATCTGGAGAGTGACATAGGCAAGAGTGACTTTTTATCCCGGCATATCAGTTCCCGCGGGATTTTAAAAACTAAATCTACGCGGACAAAGTCGCAGGTATCGTCTAGTTATGATATAAATGTGGAACTTCTCCACTTTTACACAAAAGCGTAACCATACCGGAGGCATTTTAGTATAATTTTACGACACCTAGTTCTGTACAGCGCGAACGTTACTTTAAATTTTAAGCATCTAGTTACGACATGACGTCACAACTCATAATCAGGTGCTCGACCGCCCGTGGCAGAACATTACTTGAATAAAATATCATTGTTTTAATGTCTGTCTTTATTGTACTTAGAATTTTGAAGAAAACTTACGAATATCACTCACAAAAGTATAGCGTTTTTTATGAATATTACATACCTGCTTTACTCCCTGCTTCTCTTATCTCTTCTGTTATTGTTCGTTTAAAATATTTTTTCGATAAATTAGTATACCTAATAATCATAATCATAAAAAAAAACCTGGAACCGTGGTTGCGTTGCAGCGTACTTGAAGGCCAAAGTATAAATAAGCAAACTAATAAACCAAAAAATAAAAACTTTGTCGCAGTAACAATATTATTATTACTGAAGAGAGGAGAGAGAGGGATTAGTGAACATTGAAGTAGGGTATATTATTAGCAAAATCAACATTTTTTCTCCATTCGTCGAAATCTTTTTTATGCATATTCCCCGATTCCTCGAAGACGCCTGGACCGATTTGGAAAATTCTTTTTTGTTTGAAATGGTATACTTCCCAAGTAGTCCCATTATCATCAGGTCAGGATCTGATGATGGGATCCTGGAGAAATATCTTGTAGAGGCGATTGAAGTCGGTTTTGTAAAAAGAATTTTTACGTTTATTGTTATTTTGTCGAGTTTTGGAAAATGTACCTAATCCTGTATAATATTATTCCGTTGTCACTAACTGTACAAATTGGCACGTATGCATGCTTTCGGTGGTTGAGCTAATGTAATCAGTAGTTAGTTAGACGTGGAATACGATATCTGGCGTTTGAGGATGACGTTGGCTTTAACGGTGTTTCGAATTTATTATAATAATAACACGCTTCTCTAGGACACAATATTATATTATGCATATTGGGTTGAAAGCATTTCAAATCAGAGAAACTGTAGGCGCAAACTGTAGGCAAAAGTGGGCACATAAAGATAAATATTAAAACTTAGGTATAAACAGACAAAAGTGATAATAAGTAATTGTTATTAGTATCATTAATGCGAAAATAACTTTGTCTGAAACATTTTCACGTCTAGATCATATTTAAACAAAATTCGGCGCGGAGATAGTTTGCATCTTAAAAAAAAAATTAATTTTTCATTTACATTTTCATTTCAAGAACAACAAAAAATTCATTTGGGGTTTCTTTATGTTGTGTTTATTAAATTGCTACATTATATACCTATTGTTGTTTTTGGCTAAATGAATATATATGTACAATACAACCAATAGTTAGATATTGTCCGCAAATACTTGGTGATGACACGATCAGCAAACTGTAGTGTCAAACAACAGCAGTAGAGGTCCAAGATAACATTTTTTGAGACTGCATCATTGCTTACTTAGGCGTACATTTCTTGCAATTCACGAGGGCGTGTGGCTCATGGTTGTGTGTGTGTCGTATCTGTATAAGTGTGAGCGAGAGCTCGCTCGCGCCTGGCCGCTTCCATCTAGGCTCCTCACAGGCACGCACACTTACGCAATGTGCATGTACACGACGTAACCAAAAGTAAAACTTTTGCGCCCTCGTGAATTGCAAGAACTATAAGCAGCCAAGCGCAAAACTGTCAAAGATAAAAAATATTCCCGACCTAACATTTCACGGAGTAACGAATCGAACTTGTAAATAAATAGCACGAATAATTTACGGAATGGAAAAAAGAACATCCATTTACTCGCGCAATCAAAAGTTCCAAATCAAAGCGAAACGGAATCACGAAACTCAAAGGCAATGTTTTAAAATTTCATTAACGAGGAACAACTTGGTTCTTACAAAGATGTCTGGAACTGCAGACGCCATGTTTTTTTAATGAAATTATATTGCTTTTATAAGTAACTATTTCTTCGCATAAGGCAGGTTAAGTCGCTGAAGGCTAGGAAAAGATTTATGTTTTAAATTTATTCATTCATTCATTAATTCTTCTTAGAATGAGAAAAGTTTATAATAAACTAAGATGGCCAAGAGCGGATTGAATTGGCAGACTACGCATACCTATGAGAACATAGACCGCAATCTCACTCTGATCAAACTCAAGACAGAGTTAAAACGAGACAGACTCATGTCAGAGCATACTTGTGTCTCGTTTTAACTCTATCTTAAGTCCGAACTAAGTCATACGCTCTAAAGATCTCAGTTTTGTTCAGTTGATGTTTTCTCACACCGTTAGACCTGGTGGTGTTTAATTGCTTTAAAAACACATAACTCTGAAAAGCCGGAGATACTTGGGATTGAACCTCGAAACCTTCGAAGAGAAGTCTTAATCTAGTGGTTAATATAATAGTATAGACTAGTGTCTATCACCACTTAAGTTTATGCGACTGTTAATTTTACTCTAACACAAAAGCTATGATAATCGCATTCCTATAACAACAATTTCTGGTCCAAAAATTGTAAGGTTTTTAATAAGTCTAACATCTATTTCATTTCACTTAACATCATTCAGACGTGAACGTGATACCTACGTGGTAAGTAATATAACCACCACTATATTATAAAAAGTATAGTAGCATATTATGAATAGCAGTGATTAATGAGTGAATAACTCTCCCGTGTTATCCGAGATAACCTGATTAGAAGGGTTTCCCTTTGAGAACCCGGATAAAAATGTTAACTTGACACTTGACCGGTGGAAATTAATGGTCGTACTTTTTGCGTCGGGCTCTTATATTATTTTTCCGTCATCTTTTATGTTGTAAGTAAATATTGTGTCGACTTTGTTTCATGTGTTCATTAGGTTTATTTTACGCGGTATTTTTCAAATTCAAAATTAGGTATTTATTTCATGTTGGCCAACTTGTAGCTCTTATGGCACCTCATGATTCTAACACTGCAAGATCTGGGCAAATTCTAAGGAATCAGCTATTTGTACTAGTTCACATTTTTCATTCGTGAAACTATATAGTTTCAAAATTCAAAATGTCAACTCGTGGAAATAGCTAAGTCTAAAAAAACGAATTGTAAAACAAGTCAACTTAAGACTTGGCTCCAAAAGTGTATTAGACTTCTACTTAAGCGAGTATTTTATATTTTTCACGAAACTTCAGAAGCTATATTTATTATGAATGGCGTTGATTAATGACAACGGCGCCGATCTTTTCTCTCAGATGAAGTGATTAAAACGGATTGCCTCGGCGATCTGCGATAAAAATGTTAACTCGACACTCGGCCGGTCAAAATTAATGTACGAACTTTTACGTTGTGCTTTTGGGGATTTTTTATATTAAAACTTAGTGATACTGTTTATTTGGTAGCTTTTGGTAGGTTTTCTTAGTAGTCAGGTATTTATAGTTATGTTACTGATAAGCTTATATTTATCCACCAAAAAACAAGAAAAGTGTGTACCCTGTAATGTACGAATATAGATTCGTATATTATAGGGTGAGTGATGGTCTTTTGGTAATATGCTAATAGACTAAGTGACTAAGTTTAACCCAAAATAGAATTCATTTTGAGGTGTACCTTCCTCTAACCGCCCGACTTATTGCCATCAAAAAATCAAGCTTTCATCTAACACGAAAAAATATAGTAAAGGGCTAGATTTACAGAACGGCACCACTTTATTATCTGAAACAAAAGTTCTTGGAAGAAGTAAGTGTAATTATATTAGTTCGGAGTCGATTACAAATCGGATGATCTCGTATTAATTGTACCCTTATTAAGGGATTGCCAGTAAATCGATTTGGCCAGTTACGGCGAAACGTACACTAATTTCATTAGAGGGTTTATAGATACTTATTAATTCTGGGTATGCTCAAACGATTCTGAAGCGAGAACTCAGATAATTTTTCTCCGAGAAGCTTGGGAAAATCTACACCTTAGCTAATTTAGGTCATGTAAAATTTCGCCTGTGAAAAATGATAGAGATAACGTAGAACTTTACTTTTCCTTTTATGTGCTTTCTGCAAAAAGGAAAATACTTTATTAACCTTAGATATATTCACCTAAAATAAATTAATTTTCGTGGTGCCCTGTTTACTTGTTATTTTTTAATAATATACCTAATATAACCGAGCCAGAGATAATTGAATCTTCTGAACATATAAAATGAAAAGGTGACTGACTGATCTATCAAGGAACAGCTCAAATCATTGGACGGATCGGGCTGAAATTTGGCATAGTACAGATGAAGACGTAATAAGCATCCGCTAACAAAGGATTTTTAAAAATTCAACCCAACGACGTAAAATAGGGTTTGAAAAATCGAACTTAACGTGAGCGAAGCCGCAGGCAAAAGCTATTCTGTCGTTTTCTGCAGAGAACATTTTAATGAATAATGCACTACTTCTTAAACTGTCAATTCAGTTTAGAGATTTTTTTTTATTCAATGACAAGATAGCCCTTGACTGCGATCTCACCTGATGGTAAGTGACGATGCAGTCTAAGATGGTAGCAGGTTACTAAATTGGGATATAGCAGTGTAAATTCAACCCATACCCCTAATTGGTTTCTACTCGCTATCGTGCCGGAATGCTAAATCGCTTGGCGGCACGTCTTTGACGGCAGGGTGGTAACTAGCTACGGTCAAAGCCTCCCACCAGACCAGACCAGAGACAATTTAGAAATTTTAAATTCCTAAATTGTCCCCGCCGGGAATCGAACCCGAGACCTCCCAGTTATATGACCACAGCACTCACCACTGCGCCAGGGAGGTCGTCAAAATTTTGTACAATTGAATCTAATGCACAAGGAAAACAAAATTATTTTGCTTTAATCCGCCAAACCTGACAGTGATACGGGTACAACGAAGGGCTAAAACCCATCACTTGCGTGTTGGCGTATCGTTGTTCCTGTATTTGTTCTACTACTAGAAGAATGGCAATGTACATTACACACCTTCAACGCGCCTTTCGCACTGTTAAGTATACGTATACACTGTACAGTGTACAATGTACACGAACAGCGTGAAAAACGCGTTGCGCGTTGTACCGTTTCATTTTTTTTTTATTGGATGAAAAGATAGTCCTTTACTGCGATCTCACCTGATGGTAAGTGACGATGCAGTCTAAGACGGTAGCGGGCTAACTTAGAAGGAGTATGGCAGTGTACCTTCAACCCATATCCCTAATTTTTCTGCATTTAATAATAATAATTTTTAATAATAATATTTTATTTATTTCTCAAAAGCATATTAACAAAATACAATGCCAATTTTATCACTATTTTCTTAAAGTATAATTATATTATATTATTTTACTTCATTTAACTTATAGTGCATAAAAATGGATTCGAGTCAATAGCTTAGCTAGAATCGTGAGATTCTGTATTAAAGCCATCACCTCGGATCTCTTTGTGGTTGAAGGTATCAATAATATACATAACAGTGACATTCTTAAACTGCTAAATATTAGTACTTTTAAATATAAATTACATTTTATACATGAATTTATTTATATATTATACGTATAATTAATTTTAATTAAATAGATATATATATATTTATTTTGTTTAATTAAATAGATTTAATACAAGCTGTTTGTGGGCGTGTGTATGTGTATGTGTGAGGGTGTGTGTGTGTGTGTGTGTGTGTGTGTGTGTGTGTGTGTGTGTGTGTGTGTGTGTGTGTGTGTGTGTGTGTGTAAGTGTGTGCATGTGCACGTGTGTGTGGTGTGGGTGTGTGTGCGTGCGTGATTGTTACAGAATGATCGCTAGTGAGTATTAACGAATGGTTCAGAGGAAGAATGTAATTTTGATGCGGTTCAAACAAAGGATTGTTATTATAATATTTTGAGTAACTTTTCGGTTTTTTCGTAATCCAGTGTCAGAAGCCAAGTCTTGATCTTTTGTTTACAGCTATATCGTGATAGTGAATGAATCGTTATTTCTTTGCTAGCTGAATTATATAAATACTGTCCTAGAAAACACTGATGTTTCTGTGCAAAACGAGTTCTACAGCGTTTAACTCCACAAATTTTATCTTGCCTTCGTCTTTCCCTAAAATTGTCTTTGAAATTATTTTTGGCATGTTGTAGCATAATGGTATTAAGGATAAACAACTGCCTGACCGTCAAAACCTGACATTGTTCATATAAGTCACGAGTTGGATGGTAAAAAGGTCTACAGGTAGCAACTTTTAGCACCAGTCTTTGAGCTCTCTCCAGTGGAAGCATTGGCGGATTATAGCAAAATAATTTAGTTTTTCCTAGTGTTTCATGGAAATCCGCAATAAAAAGCCTGCTTTTATTAATGTAATATTTCAATCGTATTCAAGCAAAAAAAATTTAACACGTTTTTTTTATTTCAGGTAAGTGTCCAGTTAATGAATGGATGTTCCACGGATTTCATGTAAGACTCAAACGTTTTTGAACATAGACGATAGTCATCTTTTAAATAATAATAATATACAGTCGTCAGTCGGCCGAAACCTCGATAGCCAAACGGTTAAAGGTGCGGACTGAAAACTGAAAGGTCTCAGGTTCGAGCCCCACCCGTTGCACTATTGTCGTACCCACTCCTAGCACAAGCTTTTCGCTTATTTGGAGGGGAGAGGAGAATAAAAGTCAAGTTCAGCTTGGCTAATATTCTTTTTAAAAAAAAACGAAAACGAAAGAAAGTCAGACTCCAATAGCAATACTCTCTGGCTTGGACGCAATAAGAAAATACGCCGATATCTAGAAATGTCCTCGGTTAGTGAAGAAATAAATAATTACAAACAGGCACTGGAAATGTTTGCTCCTACACCCCAACCCACTGGCAAACAGCCTTTAGCCTAGCTTAAGCCACTAGTTTACCTACTAGAAAGTCTAAAGCGATTAAAGAGGGCGAACTTGAGGACACTGGATCTTAAGTCGGACCACATACTATTATGTTCTTATTAGTCCTACTATAATATTATAAATGCAAAAGTAAGAGCTAAATGTAAGAGCTATATGTCATCTGAAGCCTACTGACTCCTGTAGACCATATTTTGATAAATTGAAAATACTTACCTGTCCGTGCTTGTATATTTATGAAGTGCTAGTATTTATTAAAAAAAATGATCATTTATTTAGATACGCAGAAAGTGAACGAAGAAAGAATAAAATATGTTTCATGCAGCATACCACGGCATTTTTTGGTACTAGCATATTTAATATGGCTCCTCAGTTATATAACAGACTACCAGCATCATTAGCTGACCGAAACCTTAATATTGCAACTTTTAAAAATAAAATTAAAGAATTTTTGATGTTAAAAAGGTACTATTCAATTAAAGAATACTTAACAGACACAAATCTATAATTACTAGGTACATACAGTTTATAATTGTTAGAATTTAATTAGAATAAGGTTGACATTATAATATAAAAATTTTACATTTGACATTTTTAATTTAATTTAATAAAATAAATATAATGTATAGCGTTTCGAATATTAATTAATTAATTATATTATGATGTACTATTTGATGAATTCTTTATAAATTATGGTTTTCGAAGCTTTATAAGATTTGTGTCAATCAATTTAGAATAAGAATTATTTAGAATAAGATTTATTATAATATTAATTTTGCATGCCAATACCCGGCAGATTGCAGTGCCGTTTAAATATTATGTAACACCTTTGTATACTCAATCTATGCAAATAAAGATTTTGATTTGATTGATTTGAAAAAGTTTGGATGTATGGATGGATGGATGGATGGATGGCTTAGAGACACAGAGATAGATTATAGTCTGAAATAACACATAGGCTACTTTTTATCTCGGAAAATATGAGAGTTCCCGCGAGCATCAGGACTTCTTAAAGTCTAAGTGTTATTTGATTGCAGCTACTAATAGAAACTAGCAAAGTTTAAAAACTGAAACCCGACTTTGGATAATTGGATATCACATCCGTTATATCGATTTTATTTGTGTAAAATATAGCCTATATGCATTAATGTCATCCGGACCATAATAAGGAATCGATTGACACCTCATACATCAAAATCGGCACAAAGTTTATAAACACTTCTGTGAAACAATCGTAAATAGTTACGTATTAATTAGACCATTACCTATTATTGTTGCATGCATACCCATCATTTTGGCTTCATCTTCTAGCTAGCTAAAAGATGGCCGATACTTTGTTTGCGCGGCTTAACAATTTTGATTCTCGTTAAAATTTTTACCCCATGTGCTATTCTGATGTAATTGTAAAGTTTCAATAAAATCCGTATAGTAGTTTTTGCCTGAAAGAGTAAGAAACATTCTCACAAACTTTCGCATTAATAATAGGAATATTATTAATGCGAAATTTATATTTTATAGTAGGAAGTAGGATATGATTTTTCAGATTAACTACAAAGAGATTTTATCTACGTAATTGGCTTGCAGCGATGTAATTCTTATAATTATCTATTATTATACTCCAGCCTGCGGTACATACCCATTATGGTTCGTGATGTTGGCCGTTTCATTTATAATGGAATATTAGATTCTGCTTTAAACCTGCCCAGGGCATGACTGCAAGACCATTAAAGATTGAACTCGAAAATCATTTAATTTCTTCCAAGAAACAGCTTAAGAAGGATCCCTGATGGGTCTTGAAGGATTGGTGCCGTTGGCAGGCGTGTTCGCCTTTGTAAACATTGCTTTTGGAGGGGAAATTGCCCAAGGATATTTCCGATCAGGGTTGCCACTCGTACTATGGTGTATTTCTATAAATCGCTGATATATCTATGATATTATTCGCATATTTTTTTCAGATATCTCCTAAGTTCGTATAGATTTTAATGTGTCCGTGATCCATAAGCTCGATCCGTAAAGTGGTTTGAGCTGTGCGTCGGTATCAACGAAAAAGAAAAAGCTGACTGACTGACTGACTGATTGATCTATATCAATTAGTCAGTCAGTCAGTCACCTTTTTCTTTTATATATTTAGATTAGTGAGAAACTATGTCATCGACGCCGAGTTTAATATTATTATTACTACACTCTTACGTATTTATTGATATTAATATAATATTATCATCAGAATAGGTAACTCTCATATATATCAGAAAAAAATATTTTGAGAATTCCTGATGATAACAAAACAATGCAATGTGATGACAAGGTTTTTATAAAAAAAAATTAAACTGGGCTAAAGTTTACAGAATTTTTTTAATTGATTTTATAAAACATTTACAGGAAATAATTGTATATTTCTTGGTGGTATCCCTATTTTTTAATGGGATTGTTGTTAATGTTCAAGAACCAAAAGAAATTGAAAAATTCAATTAAAAATGTAATGCTTGCGTTTCTTCTAAGTTTTTGCGGTTAACTTTGGCGGAAACTCGAAGGAACGTTTAAAACAAAATAGATACGGTTAAAGTTTTAATTGTTTTCTTACCAGAAAAAAGATTATTAACGTACCTACTAACTTTTTTTCTCTTTTTTCTTTGTATAAGTTTTTTATACAAATTCTTAATGACAAACTAGGATAGTACAAAAATTAAATATTCTTGGGACTTCACATTTCTTTGTAATTAATGTATTTTCTTGGAAAGAAGAGTTTGGAATTTAATTATTTTTATGCAACACTATCTATTTACATAATACTAATGTCTTCACGACCGAATAAGGTCATGGCGGACCATCTCGGAGATTACTTTTTAATTTCTGCACTCTTTAATCCCTCACTCTCATAATCCGATGGGAATGAATTCCTATATGACTGGAGAGAGATTAAGTGTACGATCTCTCTCCAGAGGCTGTACGTGCTCTCCGATGCACGGGGGTTATATACTGCCCTAACTCCGGGCTAGTACTCAGAATTTTTTGATACAAAAACCCAATAAAATTGGCCCGACCCAGGAATCGAACCCGAGACTTTGTCATCCACATTCGAACATGCTGATCACTAGACCAACGAGGCAATTAATCTACATAATAATATGAAACCGGCTTCAGATTTTGGCGCCCCGTTTGTCGTCTATTTTTCCTTTAGTTAAAGTATTATCTTTCCCTATCTGAGCTGATAGAGGGTGGAAATAAATGGGGTGAATCTTTTGAAGGAAATGCAGGCATTAAAGAAGATATATGGAAGTTTGGAACAAGCAAAGGGCTAACATGGACGAATTCCTCCCCATCCATCTAAGTAGTTTTCAGATAAAAGCATTTTCAGTTTCATTCTTTTGGTACGCCTTTTATAATTTATTTTTACGTCATGTTCTTTTGAGTGTGGCGATGGTGGTAAACACCCTGGCGATATGGTGAACGAACGCCTATTTCAATGTGAATTAGACTTTCCATAAAACCAAAATCTAAATCGCAAAATTCGCGCCATCCTTTTTATTCAGATATGTTACGTTTGGTTAGAAAGAGAGAAAGCTAATTTCTACGTATCGATACGAATCGATTTCTATTTGTAATCGAATTTTAGATAAGTTTTGATATATCGATCTCTCTCGAGGCCATAGACCTATAAACCTCTGAGACCAGAAACGTGCGCTTAGTAGTGACCTTTTGATGAGTTGTTGATGATTAACAGATACTGCCAGAGCTACCTAAACAAAGTAATATAACAATAAAAATAACTGAAAGAGGTTTTAACAGCTAGCTAGCCACTAGGTTTATAAATATAAACTCAAAATAGTACTTTAATTACTATTGAATCTAATATTCCATTACTACTGAAACAGTTGACAGGGTTGCATTCTAGCGCTAAGATAATTTATAGCCCGACCATGTTGCGACTAGAAATAGCATTAGATCTAGTATTTAGGTAGTTAGGAAGCTGGATGCTATAATGTTATACTAAGACAGATGCCTACTAGTAATGATAGTTAGTCGTTTCGTTCGTAAAATTCGTTCTTTCTCGTTGTTTTTTCGTTGTTAAAGGTTTTTTTTTTTTCAAAATATTACTCTCTACACTCCCAAAATCTACCATTATACAGATGAACAATTTCAAACGAGTGTCTGGGACCTTTTGGACACAAACAGCACAAAATTATCCGCTGTGGACGTACATTAGCACATTCTTATCGTATAGGAATATGCTAATTCTCTTTTCCCATGTCGCCATGCTTTAGCATAGGGAGAAAATCATTTTACCTTTTATCAGTGGATAAAATCGGGGATCAAAATTTTGTCTCCAGGCTCACCTTACTGGCGTCTGTGTAAGAGATCTATGTCCAGCAGTTGATATTTATCGTTTGAGACACTGACGATACAGATAAATTTGAACTAGGTAACTGGATGCTAGTTATATTATGCAACTGTTCAATTAAACCCTCTTCTTCGGAGCTTAACATAGCCAACTCCTTCACAGCTGGGTACCGACTGCGGACTAGCACTCAGACGGTTTAGAGCGCTTTATCACTGTTAGCAATTAACTGTGAAACTGAACTGCATCTCAAGCAACGAAATTCACCATTGCAGCATCATTAGCGTCTACTAACTTTAGTTAAATAAGTAAGAGCAGCAAATCCTATTAATATTATAAATGTGGAAGTTTGGATGTTTGGGTGTATGGATGGATGGATGGATGTTTGTAACTCAACGCCGCAACGACTGAACTGATTTGGCTGAGAGACACGGAGATAGATTATAGTCTGGAATAACACATAGGTTTTTTATCCCAGAAAATAAGAGAGTTCCCGCGGGAATTAAAAAACGTTAATCCACGCGGACGAAGTCTTGAGCAACAGCTACTATCTAAGTATATAATATAAATTCGATTCTTTTTTATTAATAATAAGTACTTTCCTATAACTTATACGCTTGTTCGCAAACTATTTATTTATATATATATATATATATTATAATTATTTATTCGCGAATCGTTCATTTTAAACGGTCAGTACCGGTGTCTTTTACACAAACATGACGTGGATACACAGTTCAGTTCGATGTTTGGTCCAGATATAGACCAGCTCTTTCAGTATTTTGTTCTATTCTTGATTTGCGGCTATGCAGGTCTCGAGTCCACGAAGCACGTCGACCTTTGCCGATCCATTGTGCTCGCCACTATTTTAAACCTCACCGATACTTGTTTTACTAGCACTTTCTGTAGGTAGAAGATCAATAACGGTATATTGAAAGTTTATAAAACCCGACGAAATAAGTAACAAGGGAAACGAACGCTTCAAAAATCGCTGTGATTTGTCAGTGCTCTGTTTAGGGAAGAATTAACGACGTTCACAACCGAGTTATTTGTCACTCGGGATCTCGCCACATTTGGCTTTGCCTTTCCTTATTTTTAAGCCGCGGAAGGTTCGGAAAAATACTGTTTATTGCGCCGCGATATGTGAAACAAATTCGTCTATGTCCGTTGAGATTTATATCAGCGAGGTTTATATGTCACTTACTTTTTTGGGCAAATAAATTGATAAAGCTGTGTACAAATTATGGTATAAAATAGGTTTGGTTTGTTTGTTTTTCCTTCACGCCACAATGAATGAACTAATTTAACCATACCTCTACTGAATAGGCTACAATAATTTATCCCGGAAAATTAAAAAGCTCCTGCGGGAACCAAAAACCTTAATAGATTGGTATATTCATATTTTACTAAGCATTATCCATGATACTGAAATGAAAGTATGATAAATTGGTGCGTTAAATCGTCATGAGAATCCGCTGTTATTTACTATGATAAAGCCAATGCAACGTTATAGTTTTATAGAATATAATAGATGGATAGTCAAAGAATAGAACTATGTACTCTCAAAAGGTCAAAAATTATTTTTACATCTCGTATCTATATATCAATGAATATGCTAACTCCTCTCGTGGATAGAATTGATCATTGAAATTCACTAGTAAAATTATATTATAATCCGCAAAGAGATAAAAGTGTACTCGAGCAAACGAAATTATTACAATTTGCATCCGGGAGACTTGGATCAGCGTGAAACCGAAGAATTCAAGAATTGGAATGCAATTTATTCGGAACACGGTCGCGACAAGTTCCGGTCGATAGCGGGGGCTTTAGCCTGTCACGACTCCGCACGTTCGTTGACCGTGCTTTGGAATATTTTGTTGGTTACCAGATTATGCATTTACGCTGTCGATTGATATTTATTAAAATCCCCACTATAAAGCATACTTGTTAGAAGGTACATTCTGAGTTTCAGGAAAGGTGATTTACAAGGTAGGTTAATGACAAGTCGCAATAGGCTCTTGGTTCCTTAATTACGCCTCAAGAAAGATCGAAAGTTATTTGTAAGAATGGGCGATATTTTTAAAATTAAAACTTTAAATTATGGAAACGTCACAAAATTTTAAAATCTTAAATGAAATTCCACAATTTGGGTCGTGCCGACGACCTAGATAGTGGTCGACTAAACTAAGCTAATTGAATAGAAAAGTAGGAAAAACAAGTATTTAAATACTTTTTTGTGTTGTTTCAAGAAGTTCCCATGAGATTTTTAAAAGTCAGTATCCACGTAGATTATATCGCTACCATCAGCTTATAAGTAATTTTTAATAGTTAATAATAGACTGTTTCCAAGTTAAGGATAATTAGGAAGCTAAATTTGTTAAAAAATTCTTCTTCATTTCACACGACTTCACTGTGTCAGCCTGCTAAAGCTCGCCCAGTGTAAAAAAAATTACTTAGCAGTATCTAAAATGTAGTTGTGGATAGGTGCAAGATAAATGCGAACGTTAAACTTCTACACAATTTGGAGAGGCGGCAACGTTTCATTTGACAGAGTGTTGCTTGAGTAAATTCTGGTTATACACAAATTGCTCAAGATTTTGTAAGGATTTCTATTGTTAGCTTCGAAATGTGATTTGCAAGTCAAGAGACCAAATTCAACTGTTCACTTAATGAATACTTTGTACATGCTCGTGAAATGCTGAATGCTTAGGTTATAGAATGGTTATAAAATGCTTATAAAAGCGATTTAGCCTTTCGGCACGATGGCATGTAGAAACCGATTAGGGGGTATGGGTTGAATCTACACTGCCATACCCGTTCCAAGTTAGACTAGTACCATCTTAGACTGTATCGTCACTTAACTTCAGGTGAGATCGCAGTCAAAGACTATCTTGCCAACGAATAAAATAATGCTGAATGTGTATGTTCTTAAAGAAAACATACCTACATCTTAACTATACAATTTTATTGAGGAAAATGATAAAAATGCATGTATTGTGACTAGCTCCCACAATTCATGAGACGATAATAAGTTAATTTAAATACATATCCTACTTGAGTATGTATTAAAAAATAGGCTTTGAATTTGTAATTTTATAAAACTAAAATCCATCATAACAGGTAAGTTCATCAGAGGTTAAGGAAACCTATTATTCTCCTTAAAATACCAGACGATAAAATAACGTCAGAGACCAAAAATAAATTCTCTAAACATTTCCCCGGCTCATGAAATTCTTAAATAAAGGTGGTAAAAAAGTTTAACAGTCTATTAAAGCAGTATCGATTTAGTAACGTTTTGCATAAAATTGTTTTCATTAGCCGTTGACGCAATTTTCTTTGTAACGTTTCCTCTCTTTAAAATATTCTTTTGACTACAAAGCTTATCTGAGTTAATTGAATACTTTCAAAGATTTATGCCTTCCGTTTAAAGTTTAGTTTCGGAATTAATGTTGTTAATTAACGTTGAATACGTGCAGCTACCTCCACCATATTTATATACATTCACTTTAAATCCTATGACTGTACATCGTACAAGCTTAAAGTTTTGAACTTTTGTTTTCTATGTGTTTATATGGCTTCGGAATTAATGTTGTAAATTATTAAGATAACAGTAGTGCAGCAGCTTACTCCACATTTACATAATATATGCTAAAATATTCAATAACTGCACTAACTGATGCCCGCAACATATCTACTTATCTTTAGGTAACCAATTAGGGGTATGGGTGGAATCTACTCTGCCATACCCCTTCCAAGTTAACCCGCTGCCATCTTAGACTGCATCGCGAGATCGCAGTGAAGGACTATCTTGTCATTGAATAAAAAAATATCAAACAACTAACAAAGAAACACTTTTGCTCAGAAGAATGTCCTAATTTTCCCAACGGGTTCCAATTCGTACAATGCCACATTTCAAGTTCCAAACAATGACTGAAAATATGACCAAAAAATAAACAGAATACGCCGTTTGAAATACAAATAAGTGGAATTAACTGCAAGCCGCCGTCAGTCGGCTGGCAATTATTCTCTGTCGACGAACGCGCTATTTTTCGACGCTTGCTTGTAATTTGGCCGGTTAATATCTACTCTACATATTGCCAAGTAATAATTTATTGGGCTATCTTTATTTATTGATGAATGACAATCACCTCGTTTTATATTGCGTTCGTCCAATGTACCTATATCAGCGATAGCAATTATTGTAATATTTAAATTCTTCATGTGTGTGTGCTTAAGTGGTTTTGTGCATTTTATCTAAAGTATTTAGCCTGTTTGTTTAAAAGTAGCCATATTTTCACAATCAACTTCAAGCCAACTTGTGACTCACAATAAGTCAAGACTCTACCAGCGTTCAGAAATAGTAATTATTTATGTACCTACTCTAATAATAATCTAATATATAAAAATGAATCGCTTAATGTGTTGGTAAGCGCATCACGCGTGAACGGCTGGACCGATTTCGCTAATTCTTTTTTTATTGTGTTTGTTATTGTTAGGAGAAGGTTCTTATGGAAGAAAAAATTAAGAAAATTGCGCGGAAAATTAGAAAATTTAAGAAATATTAACCACCATATTAAATTATTTCTAATGTAACCGCTTTTACAATTCAAACTTTTTTGATGTAACCTTATGGCGTTTGACATAACATTGACAGAATGCGTGCTGCCAATTTCGTCAAAGAGGATGTAAAAAAACTTAAGACAGGACAACGTCTGTCGGGTCCGCTAGTAATAAATAATTATTGACAAGTAAATTCATCGAGATTTTGTTTTAAGTACTTTTTTTAAACAAAATAGTATTACAATAAAGCTTATAGCTTGCTTGCTATATAAATCATGCCCACTTGGCTGCATTGCTGCAGTGAACAGCCAAGCTGATTCTTTCCGAAAAAATTAAGCCAAGCATTCTAAATAATATTTTTATTTAATATACATATGAGTGATTTTTTATTAGGGCCTTCTTTTATTTTTAAACCAACACTCATAATTTAATTAACAAATAAAGTAGAACGATATGTGAATTTCATATAGAACTATCATAGACTAAATTTTAATATATTATTTGGTTATTAACTGAATTTAATGTATGACACGCATAATTGTAACAACTAAATGTTCGCAAAACCTCAATAACTCACTTAATATTATATACGATCACATTACAATAATATTATACTGTCAGTAATCTTTATACGCTATTTCACATTTGGGATTATTATTTGATTACATTCATTAATAGTAACTTACCAACAAATTACAAGTAATACAAAACAGGAAACGCATTAGTTCATTTCAAAACCTCAAAGCGTGCTGGTCAGGAGCCTAGGTGGGAGCGGTCTGGCGCAAGCAAGCTCTCGCCCGCACTTATACAGATACGACACACACAACCACGAGCCACGAGCCCTCGTGAAATGAAAGAACTATATGACATGTCAACACAATATTGAAATAATACTGCTTTAAACGTTGGTGGTAGGCCCCGTGTCGAATGTTTTAAAAGCAATTCGACTTGAATATTTGACTCTGAAAATTCGGCAGTACTCCCATTACGCTGAGCACACGATGCGATGAAAAAATTTAGGGCCGGAGAGCTCGGAGAGCTTTCAATTTGGTTTGAAAACTGCATTGATTGAATGTTCTATTGAAAGAAGGAAGTGGGAATTTTTAATTCATTGAAGTGTAAATGGTGTAAGAATTATTTTAGGTTACGAAATAATATGTTAACGGACAATGTTCGTATGTGAACCATTCGTTTTTATAAAAATTTTACAGAGTTTCATCGGGACTTTTTTTGGGTTGTATCTTTTTATATGTATTTTTTATTTAAGTTTCAGAGGGTGCTTAGATTAGTTTCTGCGTTGTCTTAAATGAACACATCGCCGGTCCACCACTCATTGTGCATAAGTCTCGTTTCCCCTTGAATGAGGAGTTTGCGTCCTAGGTGTTCATAGGAGACTAGCTGATACCCGACTTCGTCCGCGTGGATTAAAGATTTTTTAATTTCCGCGAACTCTATAATTTTCCGGGATAAAATGAAGCATATGTGTTAATCTAGGTATGACCTCCTTTCAGAATTTCAACCAAATCTGTTCATTAGTTATTGCGTACATCCATCCATACATTCATTTTCACTTTCACACAACTTTCTTATTTATAGCATTAGTAGTATATTCAGTATGTATGAGTCAGATAGAAAACATTTATTTTTGAACTAGGTTTGGAGGTAGAGATGTCTCACAAAACAGACAAAACTTGAGAACAATAAAAACAAAACTTGAGAACAATAAAGACATTTTAAATTAAAATCACGAAATAATGGCAGCGTTTCGAAATGGAATTCAATATCCGTGCTTATTACGGGCGAATCTCCGTCGTATGAAATAAATTCCTCGTATGAATAGCATGTCAATCCAATTACCCGCTTTTTGGATGCCGGTGTATTTTACAAATAAACGTGTACACTCTGGTGGTTGGTAATGATTTCGATTTAAAATAATCGGTCAAATGTGAGTCGGACTTGCATGCGATGGGTTTCATACCAAAAAACGCCGAAAAAAACACGTCTCTAATAGGGGACCTCTAAATTTTAATTTATTTTTATCTTTTTCTTATTTTAGCGGCAACAAAAATACATTCTCTGATTTCAACTGCTCACCTATTACGGATCATGAGAACAACCCGCTGATAGACAGATGAACGGACGGCTGGACAAAGGAGGCTAAGTGATAGGGTGCCATTGGCTACCCTTCGAGTAAGGAACCCTAAAAAGAATCTAAATGAAAATTGTTACTTTGATGAAGTAATAAAATTATTGGGTTAATGGCTTTTGGCCGCGAGATCGTCCGCGTGGAGTTAGATTTTTTAAAATCCCCGCGAGACCGCTTTGCTGTCCAGAGATAAAAAGTTCCTGTGTTACTACTTGTCACTTTTCCATTTGCATAAAAAATAAAAAAATAGTATTCCACAAAATATACTTAGAAAGTAATAATAAATTATTATACAATTTCAAAGCAAACATTCATTGCGTTTTTAGTTGACGGAATTTAGTCAGTCAACATTCAGCCTCTTACTTCTGACAAATTAGAGGCAATTGATTATGAAATGCCTAAAGAATCAATTCGCCACTTTGCACCTGTGTCGTCCCCCTATCTTTACTATTAATTAAATCTATTAATTAAAAAAACCCTAATAAACGTGCTCCAAATTTGAATTCAGAAAAAATATATACCTATCAGAAGTTTTTAAGTTGTAACAAAAATGGCCAGACTAAGTATAATCATTACTGATAAATACTACTAATAAATGGGCTTTCTAATACATAAATGTGAAAGTTTGTTGGCTTGTTGATTTGTTGGTTTATCCTTCAATCACGCGATTTTTTGCATGGGTTTAGTTGAGGACCGGGAGAGTGACATAGGCTACTATTTATCCCGGAAAATAGAAAAGTTTCCACGGGATTTTAAAAATTTAATCCACGCGAGCGAAGCCGTGGGCATCAACTAGTGTTATATATTTTCATACTTATAATCTGTCTTCAGATTTCGTAACTACCTGCTAGATGTCATACAAACATAGTACCTAAAGTTTGAATAATTTATGCTGAATGGCGTCTAATTGCTGAATCGGGCTAAATTGCCGGCTGATTGCTCTTAAGGCGCTTGGGGTCCTTTGTACCGAGCAGGCGGCATGCTGGTGTTATTGACCCTAAGAAATGCACAATGTATTACGCTTCCATCTCAAGTTGGCCGTCGTCGACCGTTACAAAATTACGTCATACCGTACCGTTGACAAGAAAATAATAACTGTATTTTTTACTATAACCACAACTACGAGGGAAGCTTTCTTCTCTGGCAATGCTTTTCATGGCAATGACATCTTGAAAGTCTGAAGGCTTAAATTTTATTTCCTTATCATTTTACGCTTGAAAAAAAAACATTGATTAAAGCAATTAATAGTCTGCGCTATGCAAAACCTTTCCTTTTTTACTCATCCTAGAAGACGATATGTTACGCTAGTACAACCTTAGCCTAAAGTCATGCTGGTGCAGCCCTAAGGTAGCGCTGAAGGCAGGAAAATGCACGCGCAGCAGCGACCTACATGCATTGACGTCAATGTGACGTCAATCGGAGGCTGCCTTCGAGGTTTTGGGACGGGCCACAGGGATTTTTCGTATCTAACATCGATCGAAATCACTAGTTAATTATTAGTTATAATTTTTTTTATTGTAATTTCTTTTTTTTTTAATAAATTAAGTCAAGAATCGCATTTCTTTGCATCCCCCGGCTGCCCTCATCATAACTGGCGCAATCGGTGGAATAGCCAAGTAAAGTCAGGGATTTAATTACCGACAACGGCTATTTCGAAACCTACGGGAGTCGCGGCTAGGTGGAGTATCCGAAAATCGATACAGCAGAGAAATGCAGATGATTTGGTAAGTACCTAGATCTTACTAGAGTTGCTCGCCTTTCCTACCTATAATTTTCCTATACTTAATTTCCCCATTTTCCCCTGTTTTTGTGCAATTTTACATTATTAATTTCCTCTGTGTTTCTTCATAAATTCATCAAAATTTTTCACCCACGCAAATCGCGGACCTCTGGGTCACTTAATAGTAATAGAATCTCGCAAATTGATGCAAATAGGAATTTAGAGAATATTTTAGAATATAGTAATTGTGTAGAATTTTGTGATTCATTAAATTTAAATAGAAATACAAGTATCGAAATGAGTGCAGACTTAGTAGACAAAGTGTATAAGGCCTTACGCCTGTTACCCGAGTTCGACGGGAACCCGAATGTACTTACTCGGTTCGTGCATTTATGTGATCAGTTAGTGGCGCAATTTATTAGAGCGGAGCCGGGATTCGAACTCAGTAACCTAGCGTTATTAAACGGTATTCTTAATAAAGTTACCGGACCTGCCGCCCGCACAATAAACTCAAATGGCATCCCTGAAACCTGGCAGGGTATAAGAAATGCTTTGATTAATAATTTTGCTGACCAGAGAGATGAGACATCTTTGTATAATGATCTAGCTCTTTTAACTCAAAAACATTTAACTCCTCAGGAGTTTTACGAAAAGTGCCAAGGTCTCTTCAGCACTATAATGACGTATGTAACATTGCACGAGACGATAGCTACTACCATTGAAGCAAAACGTATATTATATAAAAAATTAACACTACAAGCGTTTGTTCGTGGTCTTAAGGAGCCGTTAGGTTCGCGTATACGCTGTATGCGACCAGATACTATAGAGAAAGCATTAGAATATGTTCACGAGGAAATCAATACCTTATATTTACTGCAGCGTAACGAGCAATTGCCCGAGCGAAAAACGCAATTAACACCTTCATTTGACCCTACATTTAATGCTGTTAAACCTTTTAATCAACCATTCTCGCGACCGTTTAAAAATATGCCCGGTTCCTCGAACCATTCTTTCTATTCGCCGAGGCCAATGCAAGTTTGGAGACCCCAAATGCCTCTCAATCGTGGCCTTACACGAACACAACAAATGTTCAGTGCACCCCCACCAAACTATAAGCCTCAAAGTAACGTGTTCCGAGTGCCTCAACAGAGAATGGGGTACACGCCTCCTAACAACGGCCCTAAACCTATGAGTGGTGTAAGCCACTTCGTCTCCAAACCAATGTCTAAACCCATAACAGGACACGACTGGACTAGACACGGAAATCCACCCCCATCTAATTACTTCAAGTCTCACGAAATGAACGTTAATGAAGTAGACTCCTATGACTGGTACGGGTATCCTGACTATTACTATGACAATTATGAGCAGATTTACTCAGAGCCTACGTATGAGCCCGTGTGTGAACAAGCCTATGATGATTTTGTTCCCACTTGTATAGAAGCGACGCAACAGGATGAAGCTTCTTCTGAAAGCCAGGATTTTCAGATAGCACAGGCAAAAATAGAAATTAATTTACAGACGCAAAGGCATCTCCCATACATCCAGATAGCAGATCCACCCTTAAAACTATTGGTCGACACAGGCGCGAATCAGTCTTTTATTAGTCCCGATGCTGTAGAAAGATTTTACTCAAACATTATGTGTAATTATGAACCTTTCGAAGTTACTAACATCCATGCGACAACTCGGAGCAATTACTCCATTACCTTACCATGTTTTCCAGAATTCAATGAAAGTTGTGATATTACTCTTTTCATATATAAATTTCATAACTATTTTGATGGTCTAATTGGCTCAGATCTGTTAGAAAAGTTAGAGTCTAGCATAGATTTAAAAAACAAAGTCTTAGTTACGCGCGCATCGACCAATCCTTTGCTCATGTATGATTCGCGGAATTGTAATCTTTATGAAGATATAATACCGGCCAACACATCTAAATTGATCCGAGTCCCTATTAATTTCCATGATGGTGACGTACTGGTGACAGAACAAACAATATCTAACTGTACTATTCGTGATTGCGTCACCACAGTTAAGAATAACCGCGGTATTTTAGAAATCAGCAATCCAACTAAGCATGATGTTGTCTTCTCAATGGACAGACCAGTTAGTGCGGAACTTTTTAACTCGCAGTGCACCCGCGTTCAACAACCTAGCAATCGCGCGTCCGAAGTCCTTTCGCGATTACGTATTAACCATCTGAATCCGGAAGAACAAGCGAACTTAAAGGCTCTCTGTGCGAAATATGCCGATGTGTTCTATCTTGATGGTGAGCCTCTAACCTTCACCAATAAAATAAAGCATAGCATTCGCACCACAGACGAATTACCTGTCTATACCAAGACCTACAGATACCCTTTCGTTCACAGACAAGAAGTTCAGGAACAAATCTCGAAAATGCTTGATCAAGGAATAATTCGTCCTTCACAATCAGCATGGAGCTCCCCCATATGGGTAGTTCCGAAGAAAGCTGATGCGTCCGGTAAAGTAAAATGGCGTATTGTCATTGATTTTCGAAAAGTTAATGAAAAAACCATCGATGACAAATACCCCATCCCGAATATTAATGATGTTCTAGATAAGCTTGGTAACTGTCATTATTTCACCACTTTAGACCTTGCCAGTGGGTTTTACCAAGTTGAAATGGACCCAGCCGATATTCACAAGACAGCCTTCAACGTAGAGCATGGGCATTTCGAATTTTTACGAATGCCTATGGGTCTTAAGAATTCGCCATCTACATTCCAACGTGTGATGGATAACGTCCTTAGAGACCTCCAAAATGTTATATGCCTAGTTTACCTAGATGATATAATCGTGTTCAGCGTCTCTCTACAGGAACACATCGTAAATTTAGAAAAGGTGTTTAAAAGACTCAGGGAATCGAACTTTAAGATTCAGATGGATAAGTCGGAATTCCTTAAGCTAGAGACCGCATACTTAGGTCATGTAATAAGTAAAGACGGTATCAAACCCAATCCCGACAAAATCACTGCCATCCAGAGATTCCCCATTCCTAAGACAGCTACCGAGATCAAGCGTTTCCTCGGCTTGGTCGGATACTACAGAAAGTTTATTCCAGACTTTGCGCGTATAACAAAGCCTATGACGCAATGTCTAAAAAAAAGGTTCAAAAATCACCTATGACGACCCTAAATACATTGACTGTTTCGAGAAATGTAAAGTATTACTGACGAATGACCCTATCTTACAATATCCCGACTTCACTAAAGACTTTGTATTAACTACTGATGCTTCAAATATTGCCATAGGTGCTGTCCTTTCCCAAGGAATAATAGGTAGTGATAAACCAATAGCTTACGCATCGAGGACATTAAACTCGAGCGAGATTAATTATAGTACGATCGAGAAAGAACTGTTAGCCATCGTTTGGGCTACCAAATACTTCCGTCCATACTTGTTTGGTAGAAAATTTAAAATAGTGACGGATCACAGACCCCTGCAATGGGTCATGAGTCTCAAAGAACCCGGTTCTAGACTGACCCGTTGGAGGCTTAAGTTGAGCGAATATAACTTTACCACCGTTTATAAGCAAGGCAAATGGAACACCAATGCGGATGCTTTGTCCCGTGTTGAACTCAATAACGAAGACACTAGCTCTATAATAGTTAATTTATCGACTGCAGGTTCTGACACTTTAACAGCCCCTACAAACAGCTGTGGGATACCGCCAACTCAGGATCACTCAGATACTGCCACCGTTCACACTAGTAATGAAAATCCAATCTTAGAGGTGCCAATTTCTGATGACCCCCTAAATAAATTCAGTAGACAAATATGTTTTGTATTAGTAAGTGACATTAAGAAGCGACCGACAGTGACTAAACCCTTTGAAACTCACACCCGAACGACTGTACAGCTTTCTGAATCTAATTTGGTTAATGACGTCGTTAACGCAGTTAAGGAATATGTTAATCCTAAGGTCAAAACGGGTATTATTATTCATCCTCCTCTTGCTATGTATAAAATCATACCTATTATACAGGATAACTTCAGAGGTTCTTCCATGAATCTGGTTTTAACTAAAGTTGAGTTAGAAAATGTTAAAGAATATTTGCGGCAACAGGAGATCATTAAGAAATATCACGAAGGTAAAACCAATCATCGCGGTATAACTGAATGCTATTTGGCTTTATCTTCCAAATACTATTGGCCCAAGATGAAGGAGTGTATTACTAAGTACATAAACGAATGTAGCATTTGCGGTCAAGCTAAATATGACCGAAATCCGATCAAACAGAGGTTCTCAATAGTTCCGCCACCATCAAAGCCATTTCAAATAGTTCATATTGATCTTTTTACCGTCCAAAATGAAAAGTATCTTACAATAGTGGATGACTTTTCAAAGTACGCACAGGCCTACCATCTAAAAGACAGTACTGCTTTAAGTGTCATACAAGCCCTTCTTATATTCTGTACGCATCATGGCGTCCCATTAACCATCGTTACGGATGGAGGCCCCGAATTCACAAACCAGTTATTTGCAGAATTCACCCGAATTCATAAGATTCAACATCACAAGATACTAGCATATTCCCCGAACGACAATGGTATAGTAGAAAGATTTCATTCGACCATCCTTGAACATCTCAGGATACTAAAGCTTGAGAAACGTAATGATTTAGCGGTTTATCTCATGCCTTATGCCATCTTAGCGTACAATAGTTCCATCCACAGCTTCACGAAGTGTAGACCTATGGACCTGATAACTGGACATTTTGACCCACGTGACCCAATAGACATTGACATATCCGAACATCTGCTTCAGCAATATTCTCAAGACCATAGGAAACGAATGATTCAAGTATACGACCTTATCAACGAGACATCTTTACATGATCGGATGCAATTGACTGACAATCGAAATAAGAACAGGGAACCCGAGGAAAACTATACCCCCGATCAGCAAATCTTTATACGAAATCCTTTGGCATCCCGACAAAAGTTAGCCCCGCGTTATACACAGGATACCATACTCGCAGATCTTCCTATCCACATCTACACAAAGAAAAAACGCGGTCCAGTAGCAAAATCTCGCCTCAAGCGAAGTCCTAAAAACCCTAACTTGTTACACGGTGCTACTATGGCTGACGTTACTTCACGGGATCGAAAGACAACAAGTGACGATTGACTCGCTGGATAACGGACCCGGACTTCTTCCCTTCAAATTAAGAGCAGCAAGGATCATCTCCCATTACCATTCTTTTCTAAGTCATATAGACTTAGAAAATATTAATCTCCAAGTTAAATTAGTGAAATCCCAGATGGATGAATTAGGACCCCTACTAAATAATAAAACCTTATCTCTATTTAATCCTCACATAGAACATCTCAATGGTAAAATTGCATCAATTGCAAGTAAACTTAATATATTTGAATCAGTACGCAGTAAAAGAGGTCTCATCGACGGTCTAGGTTCTGTTATTAAAAGCATTTCCGGTAATCTAGATTACACAGACGCATTGAAATATGAAAGCGCTATTAAAACCTTGCGCAATAATGAACAGAAACTGGAATTAGAATTTAATAACCATATCAGTCTGAACAAAAAGTTTATGTCACAAAGTTCTCAAATAATAAGTAGTATAGCTATAAATCAAGATAAAATGAATAAAGCATTAAATTTAATATTAGAGAGTGATGCCACTAGAGATACAGATTTGATAAAATATGCCCATCTGGCACAACACTTACTTATCTTAGGAGATAATATAGAAGATTTGTATGAGGAGTTACAGAACTTGGAAAATACATTAACGTTCATCCGTGCATCGAGCACTCCCTATTCTATATTTAATATTAATGAAGTTAAGGATATGATAAGTAGGCTATGGACTCTATTCTGGTGATGAAGTCCTTAACTTAGAATTTAGGAATTTTTATGAAGTAGTTAAATTAGGTTATTTCTATCTAGATAAGCAGATAGTAGTAGTTATAAAGGTTCCAATTGTTGTCCCAGTAACCTACGACTTCTATAAGTTATGCCTCGTTCCTAATAAAAACCATGAACTCCTGATTCCACCCCTACCTTTCATAGCACTCTCTAGCAAAGATTCTCGGTACATAGAGACAGAATGTCCGAAGATAAACTCACTATTTATCTGCGAGTCGAAACCTAGCCCACAGATCCAGGGCAAGCCCGACTGTGTCCAGCAGCTCATTACTCGTCAGGAACTACAGCCATCATGCAAGCTAACGCCAGTTACCCTGACCAATGAAGCCCTAGAAGTGCTAGATGACAAGCACTACACGCTGAGCTTTCCCACACCAACTAAAGTGAAGATATTCTGTGGACAAGAACAATATCTGATTTTACGAGGCAGCTACCTAGCAATCATCCCACTAAACTGCAACCTGAAAACACCTACATTTACCGTCTCCAACTCAAATGACCACATCAAAGGACATGTCATAAAAATAATGGAGATACCCCTGTATGAGGAGTCAAGACCAAAGGGTAACCCGAAACTTATACTTAATTCGCCGAGTTTACAAAAGCTCCATGACTTAAACAATGAAATAGCGACACCATCATCCGTCCATCTAGATGACGCAATAGATCCAGTCATATACCACACGACGATACCCATGTACCTCATACTATCGGGTATATGTGCACTCTTTGCTACCCTATTATACCGCCGACTGCGCATGAAAAACGCAAATAAAGGAAGCAGTATAACCGAAATGACGCATGCAGTTCCAGCACTCCACACTATCAGCCCGAGCCAAGTAAGGGTCGATCACAGATGCCTACCAGCGACCATCTCGGACAAGTCCTGCGATAGTCACTGTTCTACGGGGGGAGATGTTACGCTAGTACAACCTTAGCCTAAAGTCATGCTGGTGCAGCCCTAAGGTAGCGCTGAAGGCAGGAAAATGCACGCGCAGCAGCGACCTACATGCATTGACGTCAATGTGACGTCAATCGGAGGCTGCCTTCGAGGTTTTGGGACGGGCCACAGGGATTTTTCGTATCTAACATCGATCGAAATCACTAGTTAATTATTAGTTATAATTTTTTTTATTGTAATTTCTTTTTTTTTAATAAATTAAGTCAAGAATCGCATTTCTTTGCATCCCCCGGCTGCCCTCATCATAACTGATACGTCAACAATAGTAACCAAACAAAAATAAATACGTTCAAAATGTAACAATAACAAAACTTTGAAAAAATTTTGAGCGGTACGCTGCTATTTGTACTAAGCGGGTTTGATTGGAAGCGCGGTGCGGGGAAGTGTGAGGCAAGGTAGCGGCTAACTTGAGATGAAAGGTTAGCAGGTACCTTGCAACAAGAATAAATCTTACTTTTTTGTGTCTTTTCTCACGACTTTTTGTGCAGCGGCAACTATTTACAGAGACGTGAAAAATAATTGCGTTGCAAAATAGTTAAGTTTATTGACTGTCCTAAAAATCCATGTCTGTAGCTAGCAATTCTCTATGATTTTAAATATACCTACTGCCCGTTTTCATTGAACCTAGGAGTCGCCTAAATCGGGTGCCTAAATATTTAGAACGTGGGCATGATATGTATAGTAATGAGATTAATTTAGCTATAAGTTTTATTGCAACATTTTAACAAAAATAAAGTCAAAATACAAACAATTCAGTTTTTGTTTACGTCTGTGCGTCATTAAATTAAAATATTTCGCGAGGTACACAGACGTCTGCAATCGTACTCATTATAATTAAACGTATAAATGATATTGAAACGAAATAATCTCAATTTATTGAAGTGCAAGCAAATTGGAACATTATTTCATAATAATAAATGCTCGAAAACGAGCGATGGTTTGATTTTTACAAATTGGTTTTCGTCGTTCTTTATTGTGAAACAAAATTATAATATTTTATCTTACTAAGTGAAACTGCTGAATAATCCACATGTGAAGCCCGTAGCACACCTCAGCCGCAAAACAAATATAGAAAACTTAACGTGGAGATGAAAGTTTTCGGATTAGAACAGGTTAAATAGTTTGCTTCTGTTCCATGCGTCACAGTCGGATATGGTACAGCGGTGTTACGCTACATTTTGGTGGCTGAAATGTGCTAAAGACCTAAAAACGATGTCACACATTGGCATTGCTGCGGCCTATGGGTGGTGTCATTGCAGCATTATACATTTTTTTTCATTTTCTTAATCTTACTTTCTTACTAATATCTTACTATTTTAGTAACAACCTTATGTATATTATAAATTCAAAAATGTGTTTGTTTGTTGGTTTGACCTTCAATCACGCCACAGTAGATCTACGGAATGCCGTGATATTTTGCATGGGTATAGTTGAGGAGCTGGAGAGTGATATACACTACTATTATCTATTTATTTGTCTGGTGGTAGGCTTTAGCCGTGGCTAGTTATCACCCGTGTACCGTCAAAGACGTGCCGCTGAGCAATTTAGCGTTCCGGCACGATAACGTATAGAAACCGATTAGGGGGTATGAGTTGAATCTACACTGCCATACCTATTCCAAGTTAGCCCGCTTCCATCTTAGACTGCATTGTCACTTACCATCAAGTGAGATTGCAGTCAAGGACTATCTTGTCAACGAATAAAAAATAAATAAAAAAAATATATACAATTTTTCCGTCAAACTGAAAAATACACTCTGCTGCACTGCAGCGCTAATTTTTTGGGTAATTTTTGGACATCAGCCATATCGCGTGAAATGCGACACTATACGCTACAACTCCGCAACGCTATTATGATGCATTGCTCTATAGCGTTGAGCCTTCTAGACTATTTAACTCATAATATTCTTCTTCTTCTTTTTTATCAACCGATAGAAGTCTACTGTCTAATAAAAGTCTCATGCATGGACTTTCACATGGTCTCGATCTTGCGCCACTTATGTACATCCAGCGGCTACTTGTGTTGTGACACACTTAATACAGTGTTCCCACTTAATTACAATACGGGGTTATTCAAGGGGCGAACCAATAAGTTCCTAAAAAGCCGGCAACGCATCGGTGGTGCCTCTGGTACTACAAGTGTTCATGGGCGGCGGTAATCGTTTTACATCAGGTGACCCGCTAGCTCGTTTACCCGCTATTCATATAAAAAAAAAAACGTCGAACAACCTAGTGGGGGTACTAAATCTGCGCTTCCCGGAATGCTACTCCCCGAGTGACCAACAGCTTTTAGAACTATGTGCCCCACCAGTATCCACTTTAGTTACTTTGCTTCCCCTAATTTCCTCATTTCTCATTTGATCTCGCAGGGATACTCCAAGCATAGCTCACACGGGAGGGATACGAGTTATAATCTGTAAAACTTTCATTTTCCATTATTTTTTGTTTGTTATTTTCTATATATTAGTCGCGTTTTCATTGTTTATCATTTTTATTAACACTATTACTTAAATATCATTAACATTATTGTTTGCATGACAATCCGCGAATGTTATGTACACTTGTAATTGATATACATAATCAGTGAGTATTAAAATTTTTGTAAATCTTTTTGTGAATGTCATATATGTATACTGTAAGTGTATTTAAGTGAATAAATATATATATAAATCTAGTAAAAGCTGTCTTGTCCCATTTTCTGCAGAATAGTTGAAACTCAATCTAACAATCCAATATTTGATTTGAAACAGGTCCAATCGAAATTATCTTTAATCAAACTATTAATTCGGGGGTCCCTACAAGCAACCAATCTGGATGTTAATCAAATAACAAACCCGTATTAGACCCGGAATATGAATTGACAGTTGGATGTCACGGTACACCGCATTTGTACCGCATCGGACCAACCCGATATAGCCCGAGAGCGGACAGGCGATTTAATGCAAGCTCTTGATAAAATGAAAATAATATAACATTATTATACAGTTATATCTGAATTAGTGTTTATCTGACTTGAAAGCTTAACATTTGTTGAATTAAGGATCAATTCGGAAGTGAGGAGTTCACAGGACAACCAGTGTTTCTGACATATCTCATCGAGTCACGAAGCTGAAGTGGCAATGGGCATATTTCGTTCAAAGAACTTTTTGTCATTGAGGTCATAAGGTGCTGGAGTGAAGACCTTGCATAACAAAGCAAAATATTAGTAGACCTTACAATAAATGACTTATGAGACATGTCATAGGGAGCCTCTGGATATAAGCGGCACAAGACTGAGTCATGTCAGGAAGTCCATACAAGAGCCTATTGACGTTTATAATTTGATAATAAAAACAAGAATTACAATAACTGTAGAAGCGCAAAACTAAGTTTTAAGCTTAATATTTCTTGAAAATTCTTCCACTTTAAATGTCTAATGGGAACGAAAACCTGTCATCTGGGGCGGAATGGATTTCCAATTTGAGCGTTTCAACTTGAGATCTCAGCTAACTATTTTGAAATTTGTCAGGCATAAAAGGGAACCCCAAGAATTCTAAGTTTATAACGGATGCTGTGAAGCTTTAAACTTAGTTTTAATCACGTTGGAAATAATTCTGATGCGACTCGGAATAGCATCAGAATTATTTTCAAATTGAAATGGTTGCAAATATTATAAATATGAAAATAGCCTGTCTATTTGTCTATTAACTTTATAAGCTGATTGATTAATGAGTTGACCTTGATGAAAGGCAGACAATTTGCATACTGGAAAACCTACACGAGGACGAAATCGTGGACATTCGGCTTGTGATTTATTATTTAACTTACAATTATTTTCTGAAACGAAGATAATTATACAGTTAAAAGTTTATTTGAATAAAAAATATTTCTATTCTATTCTATTCTAAATGTTATCCGCAAAACTATGGTACTCGGACGGCTAAGAACCAAACTCATGTTAGGTTTTTAATGTTGGTATTTATTTTATTTATTTTGGAAAACCAACATCTAGTCATACTAAATACACTTAAAATTAGGAGACTAATACATAATAATAGGTTTTCACAGCTATTGAACCATCTCTATCAGTTGAAGTAAAATATTTCAATCTTTCCGCTTCGGTTAAGGACGTCGTCAAATTTTACTATGAACTCTTGGACCAATACAATGCGAGCTCTCCGTAAGCGTGCTCAAAGGCCTAGTCTCTAAAGCATACTCTGGTTGCGGTCGGGTCGAAGAACATTGGGCTTATCCTATCCCATTTGCGATCTAAGTGTTAGGAGAAATGGTCCGTTATATCACCGGTTTGATGAACACGTATACCATTCCGGCTTAAAATGGAAGCGTCCATTATGGACTAGCAATCATGGCTTTGCAAGGCTAGCATAAAGTATTCTTTTTAATACAGTAGTATAAGTACTAATGTCAGTCTTTACGTCGGTACAGAGGCTGTCATTTTATCCTTCTCTATTAATATTATAAATGCGAAAGTTAGGATGTCTGTTACTCAATCATGCCGCAACGACTGAACCGATTTAGCGGATAACGATAGGGAAATTTTACCCTAGAAAAATAGCAACCTAACTCACGAGGATAAAGTCGCCAACAAAAGCTAGTTCTACAATAAAACATGATCGACATAAAACTCCACGGTTTCGACGTATTGCGTATGCCAGGAAAACTCGCAGGAATATTTTAACCGACAGAAAGTTGTAACAGTTTAGTAAAACTCAAAACTTTCGTTTACTTCTCCGAACCGTTTACCGTATGCCGAAGTAAACTAAAGTCAGCTCTATTAATGTAAGACGTAGATGTAAGGAAAAAATTCCAGTATTTTCTGATATTAGTATGTATAGACAAACACTCATTTGTTTGTTTTATTATAATACTAGCTTTTGGCTGCGGCTTCGCTCACGTTATGTTCGATTTTTCAAACCCCTTTTTTTACCCCTTTAGGGGTTGAATTATCAAAAATTCTTTCTTAGCGGTTACCTATACGTCATAATAGCTATCTGTATGCCTTTCTTCCCGATACTTCTGGTGGTTTGAGCTGTGCGTTGATAAATCAGTCAATTAGTGAGTTAGTAAGTTAACATTTTCTTTTATACAATGTGCTCCCAATCTCCACAGAGATTTGCCATCTTTGCGGGAGATAGCGCACAAGTGTGTGCGCAAGCACAGGTGCACTCTCTATTCCCTCACTCTCATAGTCCTATGGGACGGAAATCCGACACGACTGGAGGAAGATCAGGCACACCACCGACAGCTTTATGTGCTCTCCGAGGCACGGGGGTGACTCACCGCCAACCTCTTAACTTCGTGCTAGTACTGAAACTTTCTTGATAGAAAAACCCAATACATTTTTGGCCCGACCCGAGAATCGAACCCGGTACCTCACCATCAACGGTCGAACTTGCTAACCACTAGACCAACGAGGCAGTTCCTTTTATGTATTTAGATTATGAAGTGATGATAGCCATTGATAAAGGAGACAGCAGCAGCTATCTCTCTCCTTTTACAAATGGTAATAGTTTTAATCGAGTTGCAGAGTTTTGTGATTGCGAATAGTTTGATCCGAGACATTGAGCGATGTTGAACGAACTCCAACTTGTTGTTTTGCTTCGAAACCGCGGGAGACTTTAATTAGATGAGATTTACTATTTTGTTTAATCCATTTCAAAATTTTCAGTTTGTTTTTTGTTTAACGTTTTTGTTTTCTATTGACAAGATAGTCTATAACTGCGTTCACACCTAATGGTAAGTGACGATGCAGTCTAAAATAATAGCGGGCTAATTTGGAAGGGGTATGAATAGCAGGTAAACGAGCTGGTAGATCACCTGATGTAAAGTGATTACCGCCGCCGCCGGATTTTATACGAGTAAGTAGGTAGGTACTCTAACTTTGCGTAACAAAGTAAATCATAAGCAATTGTGTAAGTTAATAAACATTTTCCCTGATATGAAACAAATGTATCGCTTAAATCAAAACGGTTTTAATTAAAATGGGAAAGTGTTATTTATTCGTTCGCTTTATTACCGCCTCGTTTTCTATTTGTGCTGTGGCTTACTAAAAAGTGCAATAATAGCACAGATGTTTTTCTCTGTAGAAAGGCATCATTTTCAAAATAAGACGGAGAACAGAGAATTATCCAAATATATTTTTTTAATAAAGAATATTAGCTGAGCTGAACTTGGCTTATATCCTTCTCTCCCCTCCAAATAAGCGAAAAACAATAGGGCAATAGGGCAACGGGTGGGTCTCGAACCTGCGACCTTTCAGTTTTCAGTCCGCACATTTAACCGTTGGGCTATTGAGGCTACGAGTATAATATGTTTCATGCTTGTAGTATCGAATTTATGATAAATGCAGTCATCGCATTAGATGGTAGATTATAGAATAGAACCAATGTATATTTCGTTAAAAGGTATCAAAAACGGAAAAGTGGGCAATATTAATAGTACAATAGTTTTCAAATTTAAATATTAAGAAAACCTGAAAAAAATGAAACATATTAATTAAAGAAACATAATCTTATATATCAATAAATAAGCTATTTCCTTTCTTAAGGAAGTGTTTATACCTACTCAATAAAATTTAATATCTTTAAACAATACAGTCTGCTTGATTTCGTCCAGAATTAAGGGTGAATGTATCCTCAGAAAAGGCAGCGTGGAGTAGATACTCGTTTGTACTGTACACATCCTAGTACCATGTAAGTAAAACTGTAAGCAAAAGCTAGAAAATATAACTGCATACATTTCCTAAGCATTCTTTACGATTTCTACGTATCATACATAGATTTGTACCTATACTTACTACCAGACGGAGCGTCTATTTCCTGGCGGAAAAATTATCCAAAAATCGTCCGACAACCCACGTAGCGCGGAGAGCTGTGTAAATAACGCTTTAATGGAATTTCTGGTTCGACGCGAGTATCCGATATGTATACCAATACAAGATATACGTGTTCCACAGGGTGATTTCTGGCAACACTCAGACATATTAATTGTTGGAAATCACTCACTTCTCTTGATACGCGATGGTTTAATAACAACAATAATTTTATAATCCTCGTAAAAAGTAATTATAAACTTTTTTATCTGAGCATGTCCATTAGGTATTTGTTTAATGGGCTAAGTTAAGTAAGTAGTAGGTAAGCCATGTACAAGGTTAAAAGTCTCACTGGCCTCTGAAACATCAGCCTGTATATTCGTACTCCGTTTTCGTATTGAACGTATGCGTATAAATATCCGTAGCTCTACGTGACACGGTCCCTGCTTCGGTCTTTTTGAATCGGAATTCGGAATTGAGAATTGGTATTTCAATTGGTTTGTGGCGCCGACGTAGTCGACAGGAGAATGTGACTACGAGCTACGATCCGTAGAGCTACGTGTGCTACGCGATGTTACGCAGATTGTTGATTGGTCATCCATGTTACCAAGATACTACGAGCCAACTATCATACTGAGAGTTTAATTTAAGAGATTTACAACTTTATAACTAAAAAAATACTGTAATGTTAACATTAGAAGTTTCCCCGACGATCTTTTACCTTTTTAAATCCAAACGAGATGTTATTAACCGTGTTGCGTTCCGGAAATCCTTTTTCTATATTTTTATCATCTCCACGATCGAAGGCCTTAACTGTATTTATTTTTCTAGCTTTGTTTTTTATTTATCCGGCATAAATGTTCCGTCTGAATACAAAAACAAGTTTCTGACATGATGAAAATATAATATTGTTATTTAAACTCCTTCGTTTCAACTTGACAAAAGCTCGGCCAATTTTGCTGTTTTTTTATTGTGTTCGTAAAATGTTAGGAAAAGGTTTATATGGAAGAAAATTTTTGGAAAATCCACCGTTTGAAAATTTGGGAATTTGGATGGCATATTTTTATGAAAATCGCAATAAAAAAAGTGTAAATTGACTCATGCCAAGCCCATAGTAGTTTCGTATATATAAATAAGAAAGCAACTGTAACGTATTGCATGGGGTTGACATGCCAGCTGGTAAAAACCCAAAAAGAAAAAAAAGAAAAAAAATCTCCGTCTGTCAATTTTAATTTTTTGCATTAATAGCGATATCAATAATACACAGCGCCTCGGTTAATAAAAAAATTCTTCAATTTAAGGAGAGCAAGGCCGTGGGCTAATATTGATTCCAGAGAATTTAATAAGATACTTCTTATTTATTTGTCTGTTTCAATTGTAATCAATTCGACCGTTCCATACAACAAAGTCTCATCTGCTAAATTCACAACTTGAAATTTGAGCCTTAAAAGTCACATCTGCAAGGCTCAAATTTGAAGTTATGAATTTAGCAGATGGGACTTTGTTCTACGGAACGGTCGAATTGTAATCAATAAGTTATTAGTATAGCAATAAGGAATTTTCTACCAATTTTTTGAATAGCGGGCAAACGAGCAGGCGGGTCACCTGATGGTAAATGATTACCGACGCCCATAAACATTTGTAGCACCAGAGGCACCACCAATGCGTTACCGGCTTTTTAGGAATTTATTGGTCCGCCCCTTAAATAGCCCCATGTTGTAATTAAGTGGGAACACCGTCGAAGGGAAATGATTCCACAATTTGGTAATACGTGGAAAAAAAGATCTGGAGCAACGGATGGTCGAAGTGCTCCAGGCACCTAGGTGGTGAGGGTGAAATTACGTTTGGTGGGGTGCGGTGCGGTTGTATAAGTTAGAGGTAGAGAGAGTTATTTAAGATTTGATTTTTCTTAATATACTTAAAGCCGATTTCAACAACGTAAAATATTTGATATTTTGATATTTTGATGATTTTTGTATTGAAGATCTGCCAAAATATCAAATTTACGATCGGATAATACCTATTATACGATGCTGAATTCGGATTTTAGTACAGCAACTAACAATAATACTTGATCAAAAAAAAAACAATATCACAATCCAATATTGCGTCAAATTCAAGAGTGCCGTCAAGTTTTATATTTTCCCAGATATACTATACGACAAAAGCAATTCCAGTGTATAAAACTCCAATAAACCTATAGATTTCCTTTGTATTACTGAACTCCTAAAGCCACAGGAAACCCAGCTTTATTAAAACGTAACAGTTATTGTGAAACACAATAGTTTTTAACAATTCCTTTTGGTTTATGAACTCCTGGTTTTCGATCTAATTTCTATCAGCTGCTGCAATATTAAGCAGCATCTATCTAGAGTATTTATTTACAAAGAGGATTTGGCTGGGTTACAAGGTACATTTTTCATGACTTTGTCTACGTTATGATGACAATAATTTTTTTTTTTCGGTCTATTGTTTTGAAGCATTATGGCTACAATGAATACAAACCTGGTATGAATGATAAGTAATTTTTGAAAAATTCCAGCGAAAATCACAATAAAAAAATGTAAACTCCACTCGTGCGTAGCGTGTCAATTTTACTTTTTCGATATTAATAAAAGAGACTTCACCTAAACTAATCAGAATTTTGTTCAATTTAAGGAAGGCAAGCCGTAGGCAAATGAAATTTCTAGAAAATATTAGACTCTTTCTATTTATTCTCTTTCTATTTGTTTCAATTGTAAACTTTATGTTATTTATTTGTGTAGTAATTTTCTATCTATCTAATTCTATTCTATCTATAGAGACAACCTTCTGACAGATCTGTCTGTAAAGTTGTACCTAATCATCTGGATGGACGGACAGATGGACGGACAGCAAAGGCTTAGTAATAGGGTCCCGTTAGTATCCTATGACTAGTAAAATAATATAGTTTTGTACATTTTTTAAAACTGTCCACTCTTCAATATTGACAATAAAATAGATAAGCTGTTATTTGCACACAGATTAATTTAATTATATGCATAAAAATCATTGTATTTGCATGATAAAACCTTTTATCCTTTTTATCGCGGCCTCGTGAATTATTAATTAACCCTCTCAATATGACAGTTCAATTACCGGAGGTAATTTATTTTTAAGCATCAGTATAGATGTTCCAGTTTAAACCACTATAATTTAATTCATTCATCACAACCTACGAATAAATTATAAGTAAGAAAGTCTAATTCAGAACAAAATCCACTCAAAAAATGGCCTGGCCCTACTTCAAACCAAAACGACTTATGATTCAAAATACGAATCATACGAATCACTTCTGAGGTTACTGGTAGACATGCTTGGTGATCGGTTCAAATTCAGAACGAAAGCAATGATCGGTTCGCGCGCGTGCTGCTATGTTTGCTATGACAGCTGAGTCATTGGACGATGTTATGAAAATTTGACGTGCAAGAAAAATGACCAACTGTTGACGTTGTTGTATTTTTGTTTTTAATCCCCGCCTCTAAGGGCCGATTGCCTGAGTGGCCGTTTAAAGTTAAGTTAAAGTTGTAACCGCGGCTACATTTAACTTTAACTTTTTCCGTAACCGAGCTCTGAACTCCATTATAGGCGTTGCACAACGCCAATTTTGACCCCCGTCAAAATTAACTTCAGCTAATGGAGCTGCCAGTAAATAATGATTCCCTTTTCGGTTTTTTAGTCTTATTATGTTGAATTATTTTATCAACATGCAACATTATGCTGAAATAACAGTCAGTGTTCTAGTCTGTGATTATGTGATCGTTGTCTTTTCATCTGTGTTTGTTGATTGTCAACACGGAGTGATTACAGTCTCTTGGATTGTCAACTAAAAGATTTTTGTCGAAATAGTCATTTTATTTAGTTTTATTACAAAGAAAAATAATATGCCTGTTAATGCAAAGCACTGATCACGGAAAAAGGGATTTCTCACAGTATTATTAAAAAGCGTTCACACACACTGGCCCCAACTATACTTATTAACATGTGCCCCATAGAGCATGTGAAGGATCATTTTATAAATATATCAATAAATGATGATTTTAAACCACAAACTGTGAGTACCTGTTTATATTTTAACTAGACTATCTCGGAACTTCGTCCGTGTCGATTAAAGGTTTTTAATTTTCGCAGGAGCTCTCATTTTCCGGGATAAAAATGTGTTAACTACTGAGCCGATTTTAATGAATGAGGTATCAATCGATTCAGTCCAGGTCGGTCCAGGTGACACAGGTTACATTATACACAAACAAAATCAATATGCCTACCAAATATTTTATGGTAATTAATGGTAATTATGAATAAAATACCATACCAAAATCAAGACTGTAAATCATTGACTATATCACAACTCAAAACACTGGACGGATCATACTGATTGGCATACAGATATGTATAGCTATTATGAAGTAGGCATCTGCTAAAAAAAGGGGTTTTGATAATTCAACCCTTAAAGAGGGAAAATAGAGTTTTAAAAATTTAACTTGATGTGAGCGAAGGTGCAGGCAAAAGCTGGTTTGTAATTATTTATTTTTACAGGTGACTGAGGAGTCAATTGGAACTGAATATTCAGACTTAAAAGAAAGTCAGGAAGTCACATTTATTAACAATAATACAGAAATAGTAAGGAAATAAACCATTTTTTGGTACTTTGTTGTACATACATACATTGTAAGCTAAATAAAAGATTTTAAATAGAGGTTTTTCTTTTATTAAAAAAACATATTCTAACTATTTACAATACTGATACAATGTTATAATTTAATTAGATATTCAATAGCTTTAAGTACATAACTTATTGACAATATCTAAAGAGCTGTTGTTAATTAAAATATGTAATAACTAGCTAATTCCCGCGACTTCGTCCACGTGGAAAAAGTTTATAGTGACTTGCAACTCCACGAGAAGTTATGTTCTCTATCTCCGATAATACTTATTAGACCTTCACCAAAATTGAAAAAAATACTTCTAATAGTACACATACACATTATATTAAAAAAAGAAATATCAAATTCAGTTTACAGTGCACAAAGTTATGGAGCAAAATCAACAAAAACTTTTATCCCCTATCCCGGATAAACCCTTTCGTTTATCAGGATAAAAAGTATGCTATATGTTGATCCGGAGTATCAGCTATCACTATACCAAATTTCATTTAAATCTGTTCAGTAGTTTTCGCGTGATGCACGCACAGATAGACAGACAAAAAATTCAAAAAAAATTGTTTTGGGCTCAGTATCGATACTATAATTAAAGCATCCTCCGAATAAAATTTTCAAAATATATTTAATGTATGGAATTCGTCCCGTTACACAACACACATTAACAGTTTTATCACTAACACTACAGCCGACGAGCAGCTAGCTCGGACGTGGTTTGCGATCCGCTTCCACAAGAGCCTTCAATTCTTCATTATCAACTTTGGTCTCCGGCTGTCCACGGAGCTTGTTCTGCAGGTCGAAATTTTCAAAACGAAAACGTTGGAACCAAAAACGCACTGTGTTTTCTTTTGCGACACCGCCACCATACACATCATTAATCCCTCGAGCCGTTTCTGCACCACATTGAAATCGACGATTTCTGGTGAAGAGTCGACAAGAAACTCTGCATTTGCTCCTGCTGCTCTGTTTTACTTGATCTGCTACGGACATTGATTTATTTGTGTAATGATTTTTTTCCTTGGAAAAGATATTCTACCCATTATATTTTCTTCATCACTGGAACTCTCATCTTCAATTTATTTTGCGAATAAACACTTCGGAAAATACTATTTATTTTATTGGTACTTTTAACAAAATAACAAACTGTCACAATCCATCAAAAATATTGAAAAATGTCTATTGAAGTTTTATTTTGAGGTTAACTTGACCGTAAACCCTCGCATTCGGTCGGTAAGGTTTAAGGCTAAAGTTAAAGTCAAAAGTTAACTAAAAAAGGACTCGTGCAACGCGATTTGCTTGTTTCGGCTGTCACATTTAGCTTTAAACCTAACTTAGCCGTAACGTAACCGTGCCGGCCACTCAGGCAACGGGCCCTTACGGCTTAATTTTAATCTCCACCCACTGCGGTGCAATTTTTGTTGGGGTGATTTTTTTAACGCAGTTAGACTTACTTACTTATTATTTATTCGAAGATCACAATCCATTCTTGAACCATAACTGGGCTCAGGTGTCCTCTAAATGTCAAGGGTTTAGGCCATAGTCCACAACACTGGCCAAGTACAGATTGGTAGACTACTTATATATTATTATTACTTTAATGACGACCTCCCTGGCACAGTGGAGAGCGCTGTGGTCTTATAGATGGGAGGTCTCGGGTTCGATTGCCGGCGGGGGCAATTTAGTAATTTATAATTTCTAAATTATCTCTGGTCTGGTTTGGTGGGAGGCTTTGGCCGTGACTAGTTACCACCCTTTCGTCAAAAACGTGCCGCCAAGCGATTTAGCGTTCCGGCACGATGGCGTGTAGAAACAGATTAGGGAGTATGGGTTGAATCTACACTGCCATACCCGTTCCAAATAAGCCCGCTACCATCTTAGACTGCATCGTCACTTACCATCAAGTGAGATCGCAGTCAAGGACTACCTTGTAAACGAATAAAAAAAACTTATACATATATATATTCCCATCTAAAGAGTATGAGCAAAAATAATACTTTAGATATTACTAGTCTAAACAAATAATTAATCAATTATACTATCACTGAACAAAACCATTCCATTAAATTTTCTTTTGCATATTTTTATTTCAATTTCAAATAGAAATCTTTGAGAAAAGTTTTCTTTCAGCTCGGCCACAATGAATAAGTCATTCAATTAGAGCCTCTCTTTTTATCGACTCACGTTGAGAAGAGCGTGCAACTTACACTTTTACCCTTTTTAGCTTTATGTTTTGGGATTAATATTACAATGGATTTTACAATCAGCAGGAAAACCCAGAACATTCCTTACAACATTACTAATAGTAATATTAATAGAATAGGATAATTTTTCCTAGTCCAATAGTAATTCTGGGAATAAGCCGCCTCCCTACCCTATAAGTATTTGATGTTATTTGACAAATCGAAACCCTTACACTACTCGTTCCTGATTAGTTATTGACATTATACAACATTTTATTAATAAATAAATCTTATCGGAAATAGAATAAAGTCTATTTTGCATTGAAGCACCCTTGTAATAAACAATAATAGTGAGCCACAAATGTAATTACGAATATAACATGGGTTCATTTGATTTATTATTGTAGTGCCTCGGCCTAAACATACAAGATGGATTGATTCTGTTGTAATATTTGGATATTAAATGTATTCGAGTGTCTGTATGGTCCCTAGTATTCTTGTGGTCCTTTTGATCGTGATTGGATGAGATGGCTGATATTACTTACCTATTATTAACTAATATAATGCAACCTATATGGTAGATTAACGAATTTTATTAGTTTGCGTGTTGTTTAGTTGAAATGTGAATATTTTCTTTTCGCAAAGAATAAATTTTTCGTAATTAAAAATAATATACATCCTTGTCGTATTACACGACAAGGATGTATATTATTTTTATTTTTAATTACGGGTATATTATTTTTATTTTTAATTACGTATTACACGACAAGGATGTATATTATATATTTTTTTTTACGGGTATTTAAAAATACATTTTTATTTTGAACTCATTTATTACGTTTTTTTCTATCAAATACTAGGCCTCTATTATTTTTTTACAGCGATTACTTAGACTAAAAATCTACTATTTATTAGGTATACAAGCTGATGCCCACGACTTCATCCGGGTGGATTTGGTTTTTGAAAATTCCGGGCAACATTTTGATTTTCTGGGATAAAAAGTAGCCTACATCTTTTTCCAGATCCTCAGGTATAGGTACCAAGCAAAAAAGTTATGTCGATCCGTTACTCCATTCCAGCGTGATTGAAGGACAAACCAACAAACAAACGCATTTTCGCATCTATAATATTAGTAAGGTTTACAATTACAGTACTGTACCTACGATCCTGAAAGTATCATAATTAAAAAAAAATATTTTCTAAATCACTCCACACTCGATGTAAATGAAAAGGGAACGAAAACAAAATAAATGGCTTTCAAATTTTCGTAGGGGAAAATTGTATTCATACTCTCCCATAGCAGCGAGTCACGCTGACGGTCAATAGCTTGTAGTCAACAGGCGTACGGAATTTTTTCACGAAAATGCCGGCTCGAATATTCACGTACGATTATTTTTGCCTAAGCCGAATATTAAAACCTCATTTTCATTGTTCTATACGTAAAGCATTCGGGGTGCGGGTGATTTCTCAAACGCGGCATGCGTTCTAGAAATACCCGATAAAGGCCTGCTTATACAATGTTGCATATTAATTGTAACATTCAAAGTACGGGAGAATTCTTTATTGCATTCCTTTGCCAGTCCCCGCACGCTGTGTCGAACGTTTAATCATTTACTAATATTATAAATGCAAAAGTGTGTTTATTTGTCGGTTTTCCTCCAATGACATTTGCAGCATTTTATTTCAACGCAACGGATCGACCAAATTTTTTACATGCGTATAGTTGAGGCCTGGGAGAGTGACGTAGGCTTCTTTTTATCCCGGAAACTCAAGGAGTTCCCGTGGGATTTTAAAAACTATCCATATCCAATAGAAATGAGCATTCCATCGCTCATTTCTATTGGATTTCATAAAAAGAATTAAGCAAAATAAAAACATTTCTAAGTTTTCTAAGGTATATATAAAAGGGGACGTAACTAAAATAACAAGGTTTCTAAAAGTCAAAAATGCCACTTTAATATTCGCGTATGATTATTTTTGCGAAAAAACTAATACTAAGTTTATGTATCATTATTGTTGAATAAGAAAGGAAAGGTTTCCAGGTGCGGACGATTTCTAAATTGCATGCCGTAAGGCATTGATTATTAAAAATATTTTCGATGTGCGAAAGATTTCTTAAATGCATATAATTTTGTTTGGTCTAAACTCATAAACTCCGGTAATAAAACGTCAAATTCTCCGGTATAAATAAAAAAGGAACCTAACCAAAATAAATGGCTTTCTATGTTTGGCAGGGAATTTTTTTTATTCTTGCTTCTGCTTGTTTTTCTTTCTGATTCTTTGGATAAAGTATTATAGAGTATAGTTGTACCAGTTGAACACGAGATTGACATAGGCAGTTTTTAGTCCCGGAAAAACGTTTTCATTATTTAAGATGTCAAGATTCATTCGTATTCCTTAACAAAAAGCTACATTTTATCCTTTAATTTTTATTTACAAGAACAATTTCTTATCTTCACTTTTTCAATCCCGAGGAAAGATTTATTAGGAACCGATAATGAAATCTCGAGTTGGAACTGTGAAGCTCCACGAAAAGTATGCATTCCTGTTAAATTGCTGAAATTTACTTAATAAAAAAGAGTATAATAAATCAAATTGTCACCTTTCTTCTGCAATGAAAATGCTTTTAAATATAAAAGTTCTACACGAAGTTTTAGGCAATTCGAAAGTTTAAAATACTGCGAGCATCGATATAATCCATACTGGGTATCTATATTAGTTATCCTATTAATATTATAAATGCTAGTTTGGATGTATGGATGGATGGATGGATGGACGTTTGTTACTCAATCACGACGCAACGACTGAACCGATTTGGCTGAAATTTGGCATATAGATAGATTAGCCTGGAATATAACATATAAATTTCTTTTCCCGGAAAATATGAGAGTTCCCGCGGGAATTACAAAACCTCAATCCACGCGTACGAAGTCGCGGGCATCAACTAGTATAAAACAATTATATCAAAGTCTGTTCAAAAAGAGAACCGTTGCGGGATTGGAGGGCGCAGCTGTGCTTAATTACGTTTTTTGTTCAGGGGGAAATACAGTAGCTAAATAAATAGCGTTAGTTCACTGTTTGGCCTTGAGGAGGTCTCTTTTAGAATAGACTCTACTATTACAGTCAAGCAGTTGAGTTGGAAGAAGGTAACCGCAGACATAGATGCTGAAGCATTCTAGTAATGTAGGTAGGCAAGGGTAGGACGCAACGCCAATGCACGTGTTCTTGTGCTGAGATCTACATAGCGTGCTCTAACTTAAGTCAGACTTAAGATAGAGTTAAAACGAGACACAAATATGCTCTGACATAAATCTGTCTCGTTTTAACTCTTGAGTCTGAGCAGAGTGAGAGTGCGGTCTAGATAGAGATTTCACAGCCTCGGAGTGCACTGGAATCTTCTCAGCAGAATCTGCATTCCGAACCGGTGGTAGATTTATGACGTGTCATAAGAGCTACAAGTTGGCCTACATGAAATAAATGGATTTTGAATTTGGAGTGAAGGACCAACGCAGGAATCATTTGAGATTCCTAACCTCACTTCAGGAAACCTCTACAATCTCGTTGCCTGCGAGGCTTCTTAAGTGAGCTTGGATTTTTCCCTTCATCGCTTTACCAAAACAGGATACTTGTCCCAATGCTGGCCCAATACAAATTTTGTGCCCGGAACCGAACCCGTGACCCACTATAGGAGTCAGCAGCCTCAACTACTAGGCTATCACTGCTTCATAGGTAGATCTTAGAGAAAAAATATAATCTTAGAATGGATAACAAAGCATCATCCTACATACACACATAATTAGCAACGCAAAAGTAGGTTATACTCTACTCGCTTAACAAACTGTAAATTTTCACTTAATATTAAGTTACTTAAATAACAGCAGCTTGCTCCATTGCGTAAACAAGTACGTTAATAACTAACACGGTAATATTTACGCGAGCAACATTTTAGCCCCGAGCTCTAAATACAATGAATTTTAAATTAACCCCTAAATAATCGTGCTAAAGTTGATCGCATACAATGAGACGGCCCGCTAGAACCGTAAGCCGCAAGGGACGTACGCAATGCATTTCCCAACACTGAAAGAGCGATTCATTTGCCTATCAATATCTCATAAGTCTAGTGCAGTGATTCCCAAAGTTGACTGGACCGCGACTCACCTAACAAAAAGTTCCAATTCGGGACTCACCTCCTGGTTTTCAATTCATGAAGGAAAAGGGGGCATTACTATATGAATAAAGGACTGACCTAATGAATAAAAAACATTCAGTTCCGATCCAAGTATCTGTCTCTTTCTAAAACGAAATTTTCTGGTGAGAATGTACGGAGCTCGCTCGTGACGTCATAAGCGAGTAGCCCTCTCTTTGTCTAACAGTAGGTCAGCTTTGCTTTGAAGATGGCAGCTTGATGTGGCACAGGCAGCTTAAAATTTCATACGTGCAAGTGGTTTGGGGCTATTCCCCCTGAGATGAGCCCAATGGCGTCGCGCAAGGAAGGCCCCGTGTACGTGTTCTCAGGAGATCCCGGAGCCCTCCAATATGCGCTTAGGGTGGCCACCGAGCGGGTTTTAGTAGGTAAAAATCCTTCATAACCCGACTTCGCCTCCCGGAGGTCGGGTATCTTAAGAAGATTTCCCCCCCGTTACCAAAAAAAAAGGTCACTTTTGTCAGTGTGTGTTTGGGTCAGTTCGGCAGCATTGTATGTTCTCTTTAAAAATAATACAATTTTGAAGGAATTTAATTTAAAGATTACACAACGTGGCTCGGTATACGGTAATTGGTAAATTTTTAGGAAGGCATTTTTCATTCTTCCGGCCAACAGGATATTGACTCTTGGGGCAAGCAAAAGCCGAAATTGATTTCAATTCTAGATTTCCATATTAAAATCACTCGGGTTTTAATTAAAAGCACTTTAATTTCCATGGCCGGTATACTTCCGCTTATTTGAGTTAGTCATGAGTTATACATATTTATTGTAAGATAAGAAAACTTGAGAAATCTACTCAAGACTCAATAAGTACGTCATGTTAGCTGGTTTTTATAAATCCTGCGTATAAATATTAAGAAAAGAAAGAAGGAAAATAAGTTTCTTAATGTATTAACTATTATATTATTTGGTAAAAAATAAAAATGTAAGTAACATTTTTTGACATTCGGTAGATTTTATAAATTGGAATTCAATATAGTGTACTGTGTAGTCTTTCAAAACAATAATAAATTAATTATTTATTTTATCTACTAGACCATTCTAAGGCCTTCTTGTCAAAACAAGAAGGCCTTAGAATGGTCTAGTCCATCTGAAATTATAATTTACTAGTTGATGCCCGCGACTTTGTTCATGGGAATTGAGGTTATTTGTTCCCTGGGAATTCTTTAATTTTCCGGGATAAAAAGTAGCTTATGTGTTATTCCAAACCATAATCTATCTCTGTGCCAAACAGTCAAATCGGTTCAGTTGTTGCGGCGTGATTGAAAAACAAACATCTATTCATTTATCCATTCGTTTATCCATCCGTACATCCTTTCAAACTTTCGCATTTATTAAATTCGTTTTTTCACCCGTAATATTATGTCGCAGAGCAAAAATATTACAACTCTACCGACCCCGAAACCCGACATAGTTGCTGCATTAAAAAAAAAGTAAATTTTAACCGATAAATTTTGACGTTTTGACAATCTGTCATTGCCAATTAAAAAAATCATCAAAACGTAAATTTTATAGGTTGGTTCAAATAAGGTTCAAATCGATTCGACGATTGTGAAATAGAAAAAACTTTTCATCTGTGATATCTGCATTGTTTTTATTTACTACACTATCAGTCATTGATTTTATCGAAAAGTAAAAGCATATCTGAAACGCAAAACCCGTTTAAAATATTACTATGTATTTCAACATTTTATTTTTAAATAGACTTATACAAAATCTGTGCCATTTATTCAAACAAAATAAATTGCTTCATTTTATCAGAATAGTATGAAACTTATATTTTCAATCTCGTTCACTCGCTGTCGAGAACGAATGAATCAGCTTAGTTTCAATTTGCTCGGCGGTTTCACATGTCATAGTTTTTGTTAAAAGGATTGTTATAGATCAGTTTATTGATTTCAATCATCATCATTATATGCCTTCCTCGAATTTAAGTTTGGAAGTCATCTCTCTCTATTCAAAGCGGCATCTTTTAATTTTGGCTAACTCAGCCCTGTCCAGTGTTCACCCCCTTATATTTTATCATCTCACCACTTGCGTGTCTGAGCCTTGAACAACCTTGAGCTCTCTTATCTGCAATCCTTTCTTCCAGCACTAGTTTTAGGACGAAATATAGACGTCTAGGGAAAGCTTTTTTGGTTATCTTTGGGGTTTCCTTCACGTGATGGTGGATATGATTTCGTTTTTGTGGACTAGTTTCAGTACCTTCGCGTTCGGTGTAAAGTTGTTCCAAGTGATCTTAAGCATTGATTTAATGACTATTGTATTAAGAAGAATCTACACATTTTTCCAAAGGGATCCGGGCCTCGTTGTCCGTCGTCGAACATTACCGCTAGAATAACGAAAACAACGAGACAATTCAACCTACTCGTACGAAACGCTTCATTTCAACGTTTCTGAAACGAACGGCTAAGGTATGAAACGCACTTCCAGCTTCTGTGTTTCCGGCCACGTATAATCTGAGTACATTTAAGACAAAAGTGAATAGGCATTTTCTAGGCAAGCGCGCTCCAACCTAGACCTCATCAATGCTTTCCATCATTGATTGCTGTCAAGCGCAAGTCTATCTCATAATAAAAAAAAACAATAAGGCAGTCGTCCTAGTAGGGCAAATAGTGCCCGTCCATTTCTCATGTACCCACGAATGTGACACGACTTGCCTTTTACCCTAAACACGAGTGACTAATGGGGTAATTGCGTGACGCGAGTTCCTTTGTAGGTAGCCGCCTTTGTTATTGTTACAAATCTTATTACGGCTTTATTAACACTGAGCTTAATATCTCTGTCTGGTGAAAGAGCTTTAAAACTCTTATAAATGGTAGTTCATTCTGAAAGTTCGTAGATTTGCCCCGTCTTACAAAGTTTTTTTTTAATTTTGTATTATGTTTTACGGTTTTGGGGCAAATAAAATATTTAGTCACATAATTATTGTTTGAGAATTATGTTGATTAATTAAAGAAATACTTAGGCAAAAAATTACAAATTCATCAAAGAAGGACTGCAAGATGATTCGACCATGAAAGAAATAATGAATCCGTCCGTGGTGAAACAAATGGAGAATAATTATTAAAAGTTAACGACTGAACATGACGTAGGTTGTTTTAGGTGGCCAAATTATTTATCTTTCTTGATATTATGTTTATATTATTATTTGCTTTTATAATTGGACAAAAATACTTTCTGTCTATCTGTGTTTCTGTCACCTAGAGGTGATACTACCTAAATTTTAGAACTAACAAAATTTTACTGTGTTTTTTGAACTCATAAAAAATTGCAGCTACATTTTTCTAAGAGCAATAAATAATCCAAATAGCCAATTTGGATCCCTGCCCTAGGCACTTGCAGCCGCTTAAAATACTGCATCTGTCCTGCTTATCCATCTATGTCGGTCCAGAGAGCTTTACAATGGACAAAGAAATTTCAATTTAAAAACGTTGGAGCTTACGGACAAAATAACACTGTAATGGAATGTAAAACTCGGTGAGTTGTTAAAAGGTATTTTAAAACTTCACAATATTTATTTACTTCAACACTTTTTACGATCAAAAGTAAGAAAGTAAATATTTTATATAAGGTTTACTAACAACAAAAAATCATTGCATTTGTCGAGTTTTTGGATTGCTAAGCATCGTCTTCCACATTCCTTCATTCTTCGCCGCCTGTTCATCCAGCGTCTCCTTGCGGCTCATTTGATGTTGTCGGTTCACCTGGTGGGGAGTCTACCAACACTGCACTTTATGGTTCTAGATCGCCTCTCCACACTAGCGACCAATGGTTTTTCAAACTATGTGTCCCACCCATTTCCACTTCTCGACTCAACCTTCGCCTTCCGCCTTAGTAATCAATCAGCCAATATTAAGGTTCAAGGTTTAAGATTCCTTAAAAAGTGATACTTCCAATAAAAAATGGCGTCAAGCATTAATCTGTTATTGATAAAAAATAAAAAAGAACCGTAACACCATGCAGATACACAAATAATGCAAGATATTCTTATGCAAATTTACTGTCTGCTTATTTGGCAACAGGATTCGGTTTTTGGGCCAACTGAGGCAAAAATCGACGTTGTTCTATTTTTGTACAGCTCATGCAATGTAAGAGACAGGATGATTTTATGCCTTATGATATAATAGAAATTAAGCCATTTAAATTAGTTTAGAATGGTTAAGTGTAGATTGCTGATAGCGATGAAAAGATTTCATTCTATTGCCGAAGGATCATATTTGGACTACTTATATTATGTATTTATGTATATATTACACAGTTTGATCAATTTTAACGTATATGTTATCAGACTTGTCTTAATTGTAGGAATGATGTGTGGAATCAAATTCAAATATTATACCACCCACGAGAAGCCTATCGAATCTAATTTAGAATTTGCAGTTGATATTTTTGGGGTGTTGTGTTTTTCTAATTTTATTAATGTTGCTTATTTTCTGTCTGAATTATTGAATTAATTCTAGTCTTTCAGTTCACCATAAAGATTTCCTTCTCTACATTGAAAGTATACAAATTCTTTGTTCTAGTCTTTGGCTTCACGCCTCAGAAGATGAGTTTATCTGCTACAAATTGCATCCTTTTAAATTTTAATAAGCTCTTAGTGCCTAGCTTTTGAGGACTAGGTATTGCGTACATATTACATCATTTTCTGAAAATTGTAACGGAGATGACAAATTCGTGCCGCAATAAAAACAAGTGTTCAGCACTAACGTGTGCAACATTAGAAATTACATCCCTCTTTTGCGAAATTGTCTTTGGAAATTTAAAGGAAATTAAATTTCACAGCAAAAAGGGGTTGTGCGAAATGTCTTTCGGAGAATTCCACGATATAATCATACGTACTAAACGCCGCTAAAACATCAGGCTAGTATTAGCTTTTAGTACCTACGTTACTTCCGTATACCGTCAGACAAAAATAAGTAAAAGTAATAAACTTTTGCTAAGTGCTTTTTTTTTTTTGTTAATAATATCAAGTGAATTTACCACTGGTTCGGAATGTCCCTCCAACCGAAAAAAAAACAGCAAGAAAAGAAAAGAGGAAGAAAAGCAGTTGCTCTTTTTTTAAATAATAATTTTGTACATGATTAATTGCCTTCAATTAACAATAATAATTGTAAAATCCAACCTTTAAGACTGCGAGTAGGATTAATTTAATTTAGTGAAATAACATTCTTAGGAGCTCAAACTAAACTTTTTGTAAGTTAAACTCTTGAAAGCAAATTCAATGCTATGCTAAGACCATATACCAAAGGAAGCGATTCAAGATGTGTTCCTATTCACATCAAATTTAGCTCGAAACTAGAACTAGGCTTTTCAACTAGATTAAAAACTGCATCCTTTGCAGTCGTTAGTATTAAGTACTTGTACTCGGAATCACTCATTAAGATTTTCTTTGGATTTGTTTTTAATTTATGATGCGTACTTTTACTCAAGATATCGAAGAATAACACGCTATAATTTAAGGAAAATTAAACCAACTTCAATATACTGAAATAAAGAATGACTGAATAGGGAAAAGTATTCGTTAAGATAAAGTAAATATAAGCAACTAATAAAGAATAATAACAATCCAATCAATATTTTCCGAGAAATACGTAGACAAACGTACATACGTGCATACATACGTGCATGCATACATACATACACCTATAAAATTTTGTATATTTGTTTGGAAACCCTAATATTATGTGAATATTTTGCAGTTCCAATAATATTACATACATGCGTGTTGAATTCATCATCATTCATCTTCCTTTTTTTGAAGTAGGTTAAAGAAGGGCTCATTAGATTGAATGGTCTGCTTAAAATTCAGTTTTTTCAGGTGAAAACATTATAATACTAGTAAGGATTCTAAAGATTCATAATAATATGATATTATAATCTATGTACTTAGCTACCTATTCGCAGGTGCGGAAAGGACCATAATTCATTTAAACCTTTCCGAGGGTTAAGGCATTAGGTATTAGGGTGGAGACATTTATCTTTTGTCTACAGTCCACAGGATTTGCGTACAAAGCCGGCAGGCTACAGATGGTTGAAAAAAACCTTAATCCGCCGTTTTTATGACGCTTCCATGAGAGCGATTTGATTAGCGTTAACAATTTCGTAAAGTTACTTCGCAATTCGTTGATACTACGTACATTATTTACCTTTTCATTAAACCTCATTAATTCATAATATTAGGGGGCTAGTTACGTCAGCGGATTATAGCTAATTGGGCTGGATAAGCAACGTTAACCAAGTCGGGAATTGGATGGTGTGCCTACGTTGGAACTTTCTTCGTAGTTCGTAGAACACACTAAGCCTGTCCTGGTTTTGGTGTGTAACTGTTATCATGACGTTTTTCAAAAAGTTTATTTACTTGTAAGTGACAAATCTTTTCACTTTGAATAGTTAACCTTTAGGGATAGTTAACGAACCCTACACCCTTTATAAACACACCGAAAACATGGTTGAATAAATTTGCCATTATATAAGCTTAGAAACAATTAGGCCACACGTGCAAAGCCAGGGCAGTGGACTAGTTATCTATAAGCAAATAATTCCCTAAATTCGCTGTACCGTGAGGTCCCGCCCGTAGTAAATTAAACAGAAACTATTCAGTTATTTCCCGTGAGAGGTGTAACAAGGCCAGCTATAGAGTATATTATTCCGGTGTAATCTTTTGTGGAACTGATCTTTTTACGTATTATGCCTTTTTATTCTATAATCGAGAGGAATACGTCTTGGTTGTTATCGTCAACCAAGGGAAGAAGAAGCTGACGATAGGTAGGTCTCTTGTTTGGTGTTCTTGGTGGACCGATAACATCAAACGAGTCGCAGGCGGCGCAAGACCTGTAGAAGTCCATGCATTTGGATAAGTGACATACGGCAACTACACTATGTCAATTTTCACGTATTTTCCCATGTAGGGCACCTCCGTTAAAGACGCCGCAGAAACAACGCAATGATACCGCAACGCGCCTTGTGGTATCGCTGCAATTCACGCAACGTAATAATTCGGTAATTATTATTTTTGTATCTTTCAAAAATATCTCCATAAGTTCTGTTAAATTAACTACCGTCCGGTCGGCTACCGGACGGGAATTTACGTAGGGGTAAATTCACGAAATAATTTGCTTATAGATAAGGAATGTGCAGGGAACTGTGAACTGACGGGGCCGTGACAGGTTTTGTGTTTAGAAATTTGACCTCTGCGAAGATGGAATTACTTTATTATTGAACTGGAAAAAACAAATATTTTTTACAATAGATTGATGTCTGATGGTGGGGGGTTTACTGTGGTTTGTTGCCACCTGTTTTTGACGACCTCCCTGGCGGAGTGGTGAGCACTGTGGTCTTATAACTTTGAGGTCTCGGGTTCGATTCCCGGCGGGGGCAATTTGGGAATTTATAATTTCTAAATTGTCTCGTCTGGTCTGTTAGAAGACATAATTCGTAATTACGTCTCATTTGAAAGCTTTTACTGCAATATTATAAAACACACACTACATAAAAGGAAGGCCGAGATAATCAAGCGTTAAATTAAATTGCACACATAAACATTAGCTGACGACTGACGAGTCACAAGTGTGCGCAATATAAACACGACATGGCATGGAGTTAAAGACTATTGGAGCTACAAACTTTATAAATAGGTGTTAAAAAGTCCCCTTCCTTGTCATTAAAAAGACGCAATTTTAAAACAAACAAAATTTAGTATATCCCTATTTTCCACTCATATAACAACTAAGTATACCTACCTAGTATTTTTTGAGGGAAAAGGGAAGAAACACATAACAAATTGAAATGTTCGCCTGACCGAATTTCAGACAATATCGTATCTCATCAGAGGATAGATGATACAGAATATTTTATAGCGCATAAGTGTGCGAGTAAACATATTACGTGTGGAACCTCACTCGAGTATGTTAGTCTAGACTAGACCAACGAGGTATTTCACATTACCGTAAGAGTTTCATCATATGCTTAAAATAACGATATTATTAACACACAGTTAGCGTAGATTTAATTCAAGTACCGATGTAATAACGAGTTCAAAACTTATCATCTGTCACTGATGCCTAAATCAGTGACAAAAGTTATTCAATTATTATACACGTTCCTGATAAGAAATTATTCAGTTATATTTAATTAAGTTATAATGTTATTGTTATTATTAATTTAATTTAGGAAGTTTTTAATGTTAAACTTTTTTCTATCGAATTAGGCTAAGTCCCTGTAAAGATAGATTTAAGCGAGTCGAAATAAATAAATTTTAGTAATTCTTACTAATATCCTTCCTCACTAATATAATCACTTGTTTGTTTGTTGGTTTATTCTCCAAACGGATTGACGTGATCTTTTGAATGAGTATAATTGATGACTGTAAGAGGTTAGCTTTTATTCCAGATAAACAAGTGGATGAAGTCGCGAGCAAACGTTATACTATCTAATTTACTGAATATGTAAGTCCTTTGGTTGATTACATCCTCTAGTATATAACACATCTCAACGGAAGCGCCTGTTATTGTCAACGGACTATACATTTTTGCCATTATCATTTTCGGACACGCATACTCGCCGTTGGCCAAACTCATTTCGGCATTTGTTTGCAAATAGTTACACCCCTTACACCCCCGTAAGCTATAACATTGGAATTCGAACACACGTCCGCCGTTTTGCACGCTCGGTACAGAATTTCAATTCGACATGTTTCGCCTTCGCCCGCTTTGGCCGCGCACTGGCAGGAGTTACGGATGAATTTAAAATTTGAATTCCTTTTTGGAGGCGAGCGCTTAGTTCAGAGGAGATTAGTTTTGCTCTCTTTTTTTTCCTTCTCCTCGTGGAGTTCTTTTTTCAAATGTATTTTTGTTTTTAATTTAATGTAACGAGATGCGCGGCGCTATTTACCGACGTTAGGCCATTTGTTGGCCGTGTAACAAAATGCTTAAAGGGAAAGGTTGAATGTGCGCTCAGCTTAAAAAGGTTCTTTTCATGTAAAATGGGCTGAGTTTTATACGTTTAAATATTACACTTGGGTTTTATTTAATTAAAAAAGACCTAGAACAGATAATATTATAACAGGGGGCTATTTCACGGACCATCGCTGGCGGCGCGGGGACGGCTAGAAACTAGATTGTTTGGTTTCGATGTGGACTGTATAATTTTCGCGGGGTTTGCTCAAATCCGACTGGGTTGGGTTTGGGCCGCGGAGTTAGGGGAGTGTCTATAGGAAAAGGGTAAAGGCACTGACCTGAATCCTTAGGAGCGGCGCCGCGATACTTCAGCGAGCCGCGCGTACATTCATGGATACTTTTCGATGCTTCACTCTTCCTTTCTCACTTCTTCGACTGACGAAAACCAAGAAGGCAAGTTTGTTGGCAAGTCCAGATCAACACTGAATCACTAGGAGCGGCGCGGCGATGCACCAGCTTTAGCGGCGCGTTTACGTTAATTGACGGTCATCGATGCACTGACACTTCTTCAGGCCAGGGGGGGTCGGTATTAGGTAGGAAATTTTGACAGGATGGTCGGATTCGAGCGGTTAAACGAAAACTATTCGCGCTTCGGCGCGACCATGTCCCCGGGCTTGAAGGGCTACCTTCAAAGAAACTACGACGCGGAGAGTTTAAACGAAATTATTTATTGACTTAAGTATAATAAGCTAACCTAACTAAATAAGAATCCTAACCTAAGCAGATGAGTTGAAGTTAAACTAATTACTGTTTAGGTAAGGGACAAAGACGCACTACAGGACGTAGATAGGTACCTGTAGCAGTACGAACGCGGACAACACGCGTGACACCATTCGATCCAGGAAAAACTTCCTCGACTAGCCCTAACGGCCAGTGAAGAGGCGGTGCATTATCGACGGTAATTATTACCACATCTCCCTTAGCGATCGGATTGGTTGGCGTGTTCCATTTGTTTCGAGTCTGTAGCGTATGTAAATAATCAGCCTTCCATCGTTTCCAGAATGACTGAACAAGTTTATCAATAAGTTCTTGACGCGAGAGCAAATGTAACGGACCATCTTCTATCTCCCTAGCCGGAAGATATTTTAAAGGGGTGAGAGTGAGAAAATGAGCCGGTGTCAACGCGAGAGGTTCCGATGGATCATTAGATAGCGTGCGGCACAATGGACGGGAGTTCATTACTGCCTCGATCTGAGCAAGCACAGTATTGAACTCTTCCAAGGAAAGAATTTGGTCGCCTATCACGCGATATAGATGAGTTTTGAGGCTCTTAATGTTGGCCTCCCAATTACCGCCAAAATGGCAAGCAGTTGGAACATTAAGTGACCACTCGATGCGATTTTCGGCTAGTATGTGACCAAATTCAGACCTGAAGTGTTTGGACGCTAAAAATTCGTGCAATTCCGAAAGCGTGCGCTTGGCGCAAACATAATTTGACGCATTGTCGGAATGAACGCGAGCGACAAAACCGCGGCGGGATAAAAAACGCTTAAACGCCCCGAGGAAACTATCTGTACTTAAGTCGCTGGCAACTTCTATGTGTACAGCGCGAGTGGTTAAGCACACGAAAAGACAAACGTATGCCTTCATTGATCGAATTCCACGACCGCGAGAAACAGTCACCTTAAAAGGCCCTGCGTAATCAGTGCCAGTGTGTATAAACGGTTTCACGGCCGGCGTAACTCGACAGGAGCGGTGATCTGCCATTTCTGGAAAGTTTGGTTTAGCGCGGAGTCTAAAGCAGGGTAGACATTTGTGCACCCGGCTTCGGATTAAATTACGAGCGGAAAGAATCCAATACCTCTGACGTAGTATGGACATCAGTAAATCTGGACCTGCATGACAATTGACTTTATGATGATAGTCAACTAAAAGATTTAATATATGATCCTTTCGAGGAAGTATAATCGGATGTTTTGTATCGAAACTTATATCGGCGTTTCTCAGACGACCTCCGACTCTAATGATGCCGTCCTGAAGGAAAGGTTTGAGGCGTTGAAACATTGGACTACAACGTTTACCGGCTTGTAAATTAACAATCTCGTTCGCGAAGTGAAAGCGCTGAAGTTCACGCAATATTAAACTTTCAGCGTAATCCAGATCCGATGCAATCACCGTATCACGACGCGGTAGTAGCTTAGCGAAACGGCAAACGAAAACCACACAACGTATGAATTTCGGCCATGACGAAAAGCGATCAGCTAGCGAAATTATTAAATTTCTTTCACTGCTTTCTGCAGTGAGCAAAACGTGTTTCTTTTCCTCTGGAGGCTGTGACACGGTGGAAGGATTGAAAGCGGTAACAGGCCAAAGATTTGAATCTAACTCAAGCCATTTAGGACCAGAGAACCAAAGCGGGTGATCAGTTATTTGTGCGGGGGTAAGACCTCGCGACAAACAATCAGCGGGATTTTCCGTGCCTTGCACATGGAAAAAAGTTTGAGCGGGAAATTCATTTTGAATTTTGGTGACCCGATTGGCCACAAAAGTGTCCCAACGATGAGGTGAGGAGTATACCCAACACAACGCCACCGTTGAGTCTGAAAAGGCGAGAACTCGGTCAATAACAAGGCGGTTATGGCAGGCTTCAATGACCTTGGTCATTAAGCTGCTCAGCAACAGAATGGCACAAAGCTCCAACCTCGCAAGCGTTATAGTCTTGCGAGGCGAGACTTTGGATTTAGCTGTTATTAAAAAGACTGCGTTTTTGCGAATACCTCTGCTGTCTTTCACGTGGAAGTAAATTACTCCTCCGTAAGCCTTTTCGCTCGCATCTGCAAACCCCACGATCGTGATGATATCGCCGGTCGAGATGCCTACGTGCCGTGGAATTTTCAATTCGCTGAGCAAAGATAGTTCTCTTTTGAAACAAGACCACTGATCAGCAATGTGACCAGGGGGCACATCGTCCCAATCACATTCACACAACCAGAGTTGTTTAATGAGAAGCTTTGCATATAAGACGACGGGAGCAACGAAACCCATGACGTCCCATATCCTAGCGACACATGACAAAATGGTACGTTTTGTACAAGATTCAGCGGGAACACTAATTTTGAGACCGAAATAGTCTGTTGCGGGAGACCAACATAGGCCGAGCACCTTATGTGGCTCAGAGTCCTCAAACTCTTTAATCGCGGAAAGTCGATGCGACAGCGGAATCGAATTTAACACCTTTTGTGAGTTGCTTGTCCATTTCACCAGGTCGAACTGACCAGCTTTCATCAGAGCAATCACTTCGGCAGCGGTGGAGATAGCATCGTCTTCATTGTCAATGCTATAGACAAAGTCATCCATGTATAGCCCTATATCTAAAGTTTCTTTAGCGCGCGGGTAAGAAGCACCTTCGTCTGAAAGAAGCTGCTTCACTGTACGAAGAGCATGAAATGGACTTGACTTAAGCCCGAAACAAACGCGGTTAAATTCATAGACCCTTAAGGGTTCTTGCGGAGAAAAGCGGTATAAAATGCGTTGGAATCTGCGATCACATGGACGAACTCCAATACAAAGAAACATCTGACGAATGTCAGCTGAAAGAGCGGTACGATATAAGCGAAAATTAACAATAATATTGAATAGATTCCCTTGTAGATTCTGACCGCCATACAGAAGGTCATTGAGGGAAACTTGAGTGGTTGTCTTGGAACTGGCGTCCAGGACAACGCGCAACTTAGAAGTCAACTTGTCATCTCGTATGACCCCATGGTGCGAAATCGTATACGAGGGCAAGCTCTGCGTTGCCTCCGTGTCCGGGGGTGCGGGAGAGATATAACCTTTGTCTAGGTATTCGGTAATGACGTTGTCGTAGGCCTCCTTAAGCTTAGGTGACGCTAACATTTTACGCTCTAAGCAAAGGAAGCGAGTTTTAGCCTTTTTAAAAGAATCGCCTAACGACAATACATCACCCTTAAATGGAAGTGCGACTACATATCGTCCGTCTGCCTCACGGGTAGTCGTGCTGCTATAAATTTCTTCACACGCCGTGTCATCTGGACTTAATTGTTTCGGTGCGTTCACCTCTTCTATTTGCCAGAATTTTCGCACAGCATCATCTAGCGGATCTGTAGCACAACAATATGATACCGTGGCGAAGCTGTTAACACGTACAGGAGCAGAACCAACGATAACATAGCCCAACACCGTTTCTAGGGCTAGCGGTGAGGTACAATTCGATTGACCTTGAACCTTGCGAGATAATAGGAGATGCGGAAAGATTGAAGCTCCAATCAGCAGATCAATGTCTCCTGGAGTGGAGTAAGTGTCGTCAGCCAAAGGTAAGTTATTGAAATTTATCAAACTCGAAATATCTATCGGGACTGTGGGCAAGAGTTCCGTTACCTTGTCTACCACGAGCGAGTCCATGTTAAAACAAACGCTGAGATCAAACCTAGAGAAAAATCTAATAGAAACTGCGCCTTGGATCGGTTTGGTTGTACCTCCAATCCCTTTAACTACAGAACAGTTTGGATTCTGGTTTGTCTTTAAACCTAAGCGTTGACATAAATCCCGACTGACGAAGTTACTCTGTGAAGCACTGTCCAATAATGCGCGCGCAGAGTACTCCTTGCCTTTGGCGTCGAAAACTATAACGCGTGCGGTAGCGAGCAGCACCGTAGTCGGTGCACGAGAAACATTACAACTCGATAAGGAACAAAGCGATACTTCCTTGGAGTGCGCGGGTGAACCTGAAGGTTTCGAGTTACTAGTGCCGGTAGTGCTGATAGAAGCAGGAGGCTGCTCAACAACACCGGGCATCTTCTGCGAAGAAGCATCACTAGAAGCCGCACTCGAAGTTGCGGAATTTGCGGTTGCGGAATGCCTGTGGAGCATACTATGATGAGGTAACGAGCACCAGCGGCACCTTGACTTGCTAGAACAAGTGGCCAACCGGTGGTTTCCAGTGCAATTTATACAAAGATTATTCGCCTTAACAAACTTGAAACGATCTTCAACGGACATCTTATGAAAGGCGGAACAATTATATAAATGTTCGTGTTGTGAGTTACAAAGAGAACACAAAGACTGTGCAGACGTAGTCGCGGTACTAGTATAGGTATGCGTCGGCTTGGGTGGTTTGTGAGGCTTAGATGCCGTATCCACCTTCCGCTCAGCACTTTTCGGAACTTCTTGTTTCCCGGAAGTGCGTTGCAGTACCTTAATATGTTCGCGAATGAAAGCAACGAAATCGTCATACAAGGGTATCTCACAACTATGTTTATTCAACTCGAACAGGCGAACAGTCTCCGGATCTAACTTCTTTTGAGCGAGGTATAAAAATATGAAGTCAGCCAGATTACTCAAATTTAAATTTTTAAGCGCGGCGATCGACGATGCAAAAGTGTCCAAAAAATTTTCAAGGTTGGTCGGAGTCGCGTTTGACATCGCCTTAATGTTATAAATTTGATCCATATACGACGTAGCCAAATAGCGTTTATCTTCAAATTTATCTACTAACGTTTTAAAAATTAATTCGTAGTTTTCTGCGCACGGTGTAATACCGGCACAAGCTAATTTCGCCTTTCCCGACAGCTTACCTAAGAGATAATAAAGTTTTTCGGCGTCCGTAAGGGACTTATTTTCGTGTATAACAGTTTTAAAGTTAGCGTAGAAGAGACTCCACGATTTTAAATCGTATCCATCGAAAGACACTAATTGAATCGGGGGCAGATAAGGTTTAAGTCGTCGCGGCTCATTCTCATTCTCAACCTTATTATCATCGGTGTACTGCGAGACTAAGCGCTTGATACGACCGTATAGGCGTTCGAACGATAACAAACATTTGAACTCCGGCTTCGCTTTCGGGTTCAGTGCTAATAAACGATTATTATAATCCTCCACTATTTTACTGAATTCAGAGCGTAACGTATCGACATTACTACTTGCGTCGAGAAATTCTTCCCGGACCGACGGGTTAACGCCTATGTTTTTCGATAAATCGAATGTTTCTTGTAGATACTCAAATATCGAATTGCGTCTCTGTTCTAATAGAATTAATTGTACATCTGCGGTATCTTCAGTCTTCGTCATTTTGAATACAAACTAGATTCAAAAATGTCGAGACTAAGTTCCTAATACACGACTTCGATTCGGCGTATAAGTATTTAAAGTTATGAATTTCAGCAAAGTGAAAGGGAGCGAGCGGGCGGTCACGGCCGCGATGAAGGTCACGCACACCGCTGTAATCTAAGATAAGTACTTGCAACTATGCACCGATGGCCAAGCGAATACGTTTATGACGCGTAGGTAATTACACAAAATAATTACTTAAAATAACTACTAATAAACTAATATTTCGATTAATATCTATACTGGGATAGATCGGGATGCGATATACGATTAGGATTACGATAAATAAGTAACGTATGACCTATCTATCACCTATATGAGCTATATGTAGGTACCTAGTTAATACCTAAATGAACCCTATTTCCTAAGCAATGCGGGACGAACGATAATAATTCGCTTAGGGAACAAGATTTTAGGACGCGGGAAAACAATTACCTACTTGGAAATTGTAAAACTATCGAGAAAATTAGCGGTAAAATCCGGCTCGAAGGACCAAAAAAATATGGCGGCGCGGGGACGGCTAGAAACTAGATTGTTTGGTTTCGATGTGGACTGTATAATTTTCGCGGGGTTTGCTCAAATCCGACTGGGTTGGGTTTGGGCCGCGGAGTTAGGGGAGTGTCTATAGGAAAAGGGTAAAGGCACTGACCTGAATCCTTAGGAGCGGCGCCGCGATACTTCAGCGAGCCGCGCGTACATTCATGGATACTTTTCGATGCTTCACTCTTCCTTTCTCACTTCTTCGACTGACGAAAACCAAGAAGGCAAGTTTGTTGGCAAGTCCAGATCAACACTGAATCACTAGGAGCGGCGCGGCGATGCACCAGCTTTAGCGGCGCGTTTACGTTAATTGACGGTCATCGATGCACTGACACTTCTTCAGGCCAGGGGGGGTCGGTATTAGGTAGGAAATTTTGACAGGATGGTCGGATTCGAGCGGTTAAACGAAAACTATTCGCGCTTCGGCGCGACCAATCGCCAAGTAAACTTTAGACGGCGAATAACGTTTAACTGATTAAAAAATTGGACATTTTGGCAGTTTTTATATTGAAAAATCTGTCAAAACATTTTTATTCCTCAGTCAATCAGAAAGTTTTGGCCAACAAGTATCCAATTATATTTCCAAGTATTTAAAAATACTTATAGAAATAAAGGATCAAAATAATTTTTTCAACGAAAAATCTTATTTCCCAGCTCGCACCCTCACGAGTTAGTCAGTTTCTCAAAGTTTCAAATAGGTTTATCTCAAACATCCTCAATCAAGCTTTGATTAGACTGGCGGCTTAATTAGTTTTACTTTAAACACCTTGAAGTAAATTGAGCGGGTAGTCAAAGACGCCTAGTCTCGTATTCCACGGTTTATACTAATAGTTAGCTCAGTTGGAAGCCTCGAAGCACGTTTGATTGGAATGCTTGAATTGATAGCTCTAGTTCGTGCATGTACCTACACTCTGTGGTTTTCCGAATTTCGCTATCAATTGAGTTTAGCAGAATCGTGTGGAAATAAAAAAAATAACTTTGTTGATCGTGAGCGACATTGACTATTGTTATTTAGATATCTACGAGTGTAATAATAGATAGATAGATAGATAAAAACTTTATTGCACACAAGAAAGAAACAAAAATTAATAAAACTTAAAACTACGCATGCAAAGGCGGCCTTATTGCTACAGAGCAATCTCTACCAGGAACCATTGGTGATAGGAGTGAAATGATGTGTGAGCGTAGTATGGTGCAACATAAAGGTATATTATTTAAGCAATATACATATTTACACTACATAATAAATATTATAATATCTATTTAAACAATAAAATAATATTAATATCTTTGAGAACCCATCCCCACGATGTTTTTCTTCAACCTTAAAGCAAGTGAGATTAAATTGCTTAAAACGCTCATCCTTTTCACACATAGGTACCTTTATTTCATGTAGCCAACTTGTGGGTCTTATGACAAGTCGAGAATCTACCACCGCACCGGTTCGGAATGCTGATTCTGCTGAGAAGAGCCGGCAAGAAACTCAGCAGTTGCTCTTTTCGAAACAAAAAAAAATGTTACAATATGTAGCTTATCTATCTTTAAGCGTTGGTAGTATAGGCTCAGGGCTTCTCGACATAATATATACTATACAATATGGAAAAGAGAGAGTAATTATTTTATTTCACGCCGACCTTAGCGCGTGCCAGAGAACTCTTAACACATATTCTTCGAACTGAAAGTTTACGCTCGGAATGATGTTACAGAATGTTGCACGAGGCAAAATTCTATTTTCAATTCTGGCGTAGAGTTTTGCAACAGGTGCTCTTTGTTCATTTTACAAGGCGAAGTATGTAAATGTAAATAATTTAATAAGGTATTGTTCGTGCCGCCTTATCGCCTCTTCAATTGGAGGACTCTTGGCACGCTTCTTGAATTTTCAAATGAATTTTAATATTAGGTAAATATAATTATTTTTTGTTTAAATTTTAGATAGAGCCCCACGTTTAGGCTTGACAAAGTGTCTTAATATTATTATAACATAAATGTTATTTTTAAGATTTTAAGACTACCGCTTTGAATTCTTCTTTATCAGTCGATAGACATCCACAGCTGGAAATAAGGTCTCTTGCGTAGATTTCCACATGCCTCAGTCTTGCGCCGCCTGTATCTAGTGACTCGTCTGATATCATTGATCTTCGCTTTTGAGGTCGCGACTTCAGCGCATATACGCTCGAAAATATTTATTTTACGTTGGTGAAATCGGCTCTTAATCCCGATTTGATTCTCCGATCATAGTATGCCGTACCTACCTTCTTACTCAAGGTTTTTTAGAAAGACACAATATTAAATTGTTTACTTAAACTTCATTTGATATATTTTTAAGATTTATAAATGACAAATTCTGTGAAAAACTTGTGTTGAAGTGTGACTGCAAAATTTTGGCTGAAGTCACGATTCTTCGCTTTATGCATGCTGTATATTACAAGAAATGTTCGATGCAGAGCCAAAATAGGCGTTTTCTTCCCTAACAATATTAATGCAAGCGAAAGCAGAATAAACAGAAGGGGATGTTATCGCTGACAATTGCGTTAACATTGATCAAGTCTCAAATAACATACAATCCTAGAACGCCTGCTTGGTAGTGCAAGTGTTCGATCATAAGCGGGGTAACCTAACTAATAATTGAAAAGAGCAACTGCTGAGTTTCTTGCCGGCTCTTCTCAGCAGAATCTGCATTCCGAACCGGTGGTAGATTTATGACTTGTCATAAGAGCTACAAGTTGGCCTACATAAAATAAATAAATTTTGATTTTGATTAAATAATTATTATAAGCGTGAAAATGTGTTTATTTGTTCGTTTGTTGGTTTGTCCTTCAATCACAAAACAACGGAATAATGGGTTAAGGTGATTTTTATGGTTTGAACCGAGAGAATTACAAAGGCTACCTCTTATCAAGGAAAAACAAAGAGGGTTTTTTTTTAAAATATACAGACTAGTGCTTGACTGCGATCTCACCTGATGATAAGTGAAGATACAGCCTAAATGGTGCGCGCTTGCCTAGAAGATGCCTATTCACTCTTGATTTAAAGACACCCACATTATAGTTAGTTGGAAAAACGAAATCCGGAAGGGCATTCAAAATTTTTGCGGTGCGTATTAGGAACGAAGAAGCAAAGCGCTTAGTGCGAGATCGAGGAATTTCGAACACGTAGCGATGCAGATTCGTAAGATGCCTTGCAGTTGCGGATTTTAAAAATCTAACTTCACGCGGACGAAGTCACGGGCATCAGCTAGTTATCAATAAATACCGGACATTACCCGCTCGTCGCTTCTATTTGGGGCAAAATGTTTACGGAAATACCGATTTCCCGGTCGGATTATCATCGATGGCGTACCGACCGCGCCATCTCTCGGTCACTGATGGAATCACCGGCTTTCAATTTATATGACTTTCAAATGAACGGCAGATACCGTTTAAGCTATGCGGTATTGATAAACTATGGAGGGAATTTAGTTTGAGTGGCGGTTTCATCCATTTGTATCTGTATCTGTGAAAGTGAAAACCGTTAAAGAAAACCGTCGCAGCTTTATAGAATAGAGGCTAGCTTTCATAGTAGTAGGTAGTAAATATCGCCGTTTCCGGAGAATAAAATGGTAATCGATATTACACGATTTTAGTTTTGTTTCAGTTTTTGAGGTCTGCAGACCACAATACATCTACCTATCTTTTTCGTGATGTTTCTATCTTGAATCCACCATTTCGAAGCTTTTTTCAACTTGCTGCCAATTAGATGAGGTTTCAAGTGATTTTTGTTTGAATACCCCCTTCCTACCTTCAATACCCTGGTCATGCTCCGAAATCCTAAATCATCAGTTCTCTCTATAATATTTTTCCATCGAATTCCTTCCTCCTATCGAATTTTTCCTCTATCCGAAAGGATTAGTGAAAAAATTGTTTTCATACAAATTTTTACAGGAGTAGGATTAATGAGTCAGTCAGTAAGTCAGTTAATCAGCACGAGGAGCTTATCATAATATACTTATATACTTATGTTAAAGTTTAGTTACGGAGTTTGATTGTAGCTGGGTGGAAGCGATATGGGTGGAGCTACATTGCAGTGTTATTCATCATTATCATTCTCTCAGCACACAGCTGGACATAGGGAATTCTTTGGCAGGATTTCCATAACTTCAGTTTGTCCGTAAGTCTCTTTGTATCCAACGGCTCCCTGCAACTCATTTGATAGTGCCGGTAAATCTAATAGGTGTTTTTAGATAATACACATACACATGGCGTACTTCTTCGAAGGGCCTAAATGCAGAGAATGTGAAGGGATAAGAGTTAGGTGATAGAAAGAGAGAAAAGTCTACGTGAATAAGATGGTAGGTAAGTAGCGCTGTGTCAACCTGAATTGCACTTTATTGTGTGGTAACAAGAGTCGCTATTTATTTAAATCATTTTGCGGAGTGAATTTTCTGTACCTTTGTGTAGGTACTACTACATATTCTGTGATAGTAACTAGTTATAATACCCCATAATTATACTATTTTGTTTACTGATATCATAATTAAAGAAAAAATTAATACAAAGAACCCTTTAAAAATTCAAATAGACTCAAGGAAAAATTAATAAGCCTTACAAATACGGAACGATTTTCCGCGAGCGCCCCTCGACGAATTACGTATTTCCCTTCCTCTGAGTTATTTCTACTTGTGAAACTTGAAGGATTAAAATTATGACTTTAATCGGAGTCTCGCTTTGTAATCTTTGTAATTTACCTCCTGATGCCGGAATTGAGGTGGAGCGGAGATATTTTGACTGGCATAAACTTACGATTCCGTCATGCCAAATTGAAGTAGGAATAATAAAAGGTTTTTTAAGTGTCGCATTCGAAAAAAAGTGTCTGGTTTTATTGATATTTTTTTCTAAAATCCTTACTAATATTATAAATACGAAAGTGTGTATGTTTGTTGGTTTCTGGATTTGTTGGTTTGTCCTTCAATAACGCTGCAACAGAGCTACGGATCGACGTGATTTTTGCATTGGTATACCTAGTTGAGGACCTGGAGAGTGACATAGGCTACTTTTTATCCCGGACAATCAAAAAGTTTTTTTAAAAACTAAATCCACGCGGACGATGTCGCGGGCATCAGCTATTCTGTTATTAAATAGCTACACTAAATTACTATACCTACAAGAAATTAGTATAACTTCAATTCCGCGCCAAACATTCAGGCTGATTCTTTTAAAAAAATTGTATGTATAACTTTATTGAAATGAATAATATTATGTCACGCATTTACATAATATTCATATCCGTAAAGTGAGACGCACGTCTCGCTATCGCCATCGTACGAGTTCAAGAAGGCTAACTTTTTTTTTATAGACAGGAAATGCCTAACGCATAGGTACGTCAGGGGAAACGGCTGGGCATGTGGGGCTTGCACTCACTAAAACCTGTATTTGTTCTTCCACGGACCCTGGCATTAGCGTGGGTTACAATTGCAAATAACAATTTAAAGAGAATATAACTAACAATTAAAAAATATTTTGTTTAAATTTTGTGCTTGCATTCATAAATTTAAACTTTTTCCGTGATTAAAACGGCCTAGTTTCGTTAAGAGCTGTATTGAATTCATTATGATGTTGGTATTTTAGCAGGCATGAAAATTTTAATAGCCCCCAATGGCCCCAATGGCTGACAGGCAAGTGGTTTTAGACCCTTCACAGAGAAGTAGGGCGAAGTCGTGATAGACTCGACGAGAAAATTTACTCGTTGCTTAAATATTTCACGTAGGCTGGAAAAATAAATGATAAGGCCTGACTCAGGCGTGTCTCGTCTGAAACCGATTCTGTTTTCATGCGTTTTTTATAATAGTCTTTAGAGACACTACACTATCACTATAATACACTATACACCAACTCAAATGGTTTTGTCCGTTTTAATCTCCTCACTAGCTCAGTTACGTCAAGCAGCTTTTTGGATTGCCTCAATGTTAACGACTATTATAAAGAAAGACTAAGATGCGTCATTGGACCATCTCTTAGTATATAAGATAGTAATTTAGAAGTTTAGCTTAAATTAAAATTACTAATTAGTCAATTGAGTTAGGCTAGATTGTAATTGTACTGAGCACTTTGGTGCTCATAATCATCAAAAAAAATGCGTTTTTTGCTCAACCATTATTCCTGAATTGTCTCTGGTCTGGTCTGGTGGAAGGCTTTGACCGTGGCTCGTTACCTCGCTACCGTAGCTCTGTTATGGCCTGATTTAAGGACAAACCAACAAATAAACACAATTTCGCGGTAATAATATTAGTAAGGATGATCAGTGACTTACAATGAACATCCGACGTGCAATTCAACCGTTTATTGACTAAACGCGTTGGTCGGTTGTATGTACTAAGTATGTTTCCACCATTACGTTTACTTGGATATTTCACATCTCACAGCTTACCCACTTACATTAAAATTTCTCCTACGCATTTTCAGTATAAAGTTATATTAAGACGGAATTAGGGCAAGAAATTAGGGCGAAACGTTTTACTAGATGTTTCACAGTAATACGAGTAAAAGTTGTAGATAGTAATGCAAAAGCATTTCAGTAATGTTTCATTACTTAAATCCAAAATTAAGTTTAGTTTGCCTATGACAGCAAAAAGAATTCTTTATTCCGCTCTACAGCAATACACTTTATTTTTACACGGCTTCACTCACGTTGAGTTCGATAATTCAAACCCCCTATTTTATCTCCTCAGGGGTTGAATTTTCAAAAATATTTCTTAGCGGATGTCTACGTCATAATATACCACCTTATAGCACGATCCGTGCAGTCATTTGAGCTGTGCGTTGATAGATCAGTCAGTCATCTTTTCCTGTTATAAGATTATTTAAGATTTAAGATAAAATTGACATCTATAAAAAAGGCTTGTTATTGAAGTTTTCTTATGTAATCAACTTTTACAAAGCAATTTACATGAATCAACCACATGGTTAAGATTCGGAGAGTTTGAATTTGAATATAATAATTATAACATAATTTTACCTACATCTACATATTTGCATGCATAAGATGTCATGGCATCTAATCTAACTTAGTAATTGATTTACCAAAATGTTTGACACCCCTGACACGTGACGTCATATCTCATAAGATGGTTGCGTAAAGTTTGAAATGAATTTACGAATTATTAATAAAAATTCACATCAAAACGCATGACAGCCCTGCCGAGCGTATCTCATTCAAGACATACCTAAGGATCTGTTCACAGTAAAGCGACTATTTTTTTTAATTTAATAACTAGATATCCTTACATTCACATCACCTGATGATAGGTTAGTGCTAATGTTGATGCATTGGCTGTGTGGAAAATGTCGCTAGGTAATAAGGCCGCGAAATTGTATAGATTGTTAAATATTTTAATATTACTAGCTGATGATGACTTTATACTCATGCAAAAAATCACGCCTATCCGTAGCTCTATTGCTGCGTTATTGAAGGACAAACCAACAAACAAACAATCTTTCGCATTTATAATATTAGTAAGGATGGCGTTGTCTAAGTATTTTATTGTACCACCACTACCACATAGATCTAATATATAAAAATGAATCGCTTAATGTGTTGGTAAGCGCATCACGCGTGAACGGCTGGACCGATTTCGCTAATTCTTTTTTTGTTGTGTTTGTTATTGTCAGGAGAAGGTTCTTAAAAAAGAAAAAATTAAGAAAATTGCGCGAAAAATTAGAAAATTTAAGAAAACTTAACCACCATATTAAATTATTTCTAATGTAACCGCTTTTACAATTCAAACTTTTTTGATGTAACCTTATGGCGTTTGACATAACATTGACAGAATGCGTGCTGCCAATTTCGTCAAAGAGGATGTAAAAAAACTGAATATTGTTTAAATCAGATGCTTCGATCGGAATTATTATTATTTATTATATTGATAAAATACATTTGAAATAATTAATTTATTTATACCATTTAGAAATCAATATTCATAGTTAAGACAGGACAACGTCTGTCGGGTCCGCTAGTGTTCAATAAAAATATATTCATTCATTCATTCATTCATTCATTCATGTCGTTCTTCACAGCAGTATCTTCGGTAGCAGAGTCTCTACTTGTCATATACCTACTCTTTACAAGCTGATTATGTCAAAAATGTAATTATAAGGGTAATAGTTATGGCTTGAAAGTTAATTTTACGTAACTTGTAAAAAACGCACTAGTGTTTTTGTTTACAGAAAATTAAAAGTACTCCCCGCTGACAACCTGCACTGATTGCGCCATTTACACTGAAATACACTCAGTACTGAAATAAAATGGCAGTTTATATGCAAGTCTGGTGGATTGCTTATGTTGTAATGTGACGCTACCAGTGTGACATGCTCCTAATACTCACGAGAAGTCACCGAAAATTATTCCGGAATTTTATTTGGGACGGGATTCTTAATTGAAAAACTTTTCACCGGGTTTATGTATTGAATTAATAAAGTATGCTGTCGAACATTTCGATCGTACTCCCTTAAAGGTGATGAGCGCATGGTTTGTAAACTTTCAGCATAATTTGAATTGGTACAAATGTTTTTTTTTTTATATGAATAGCGGGCAAACGAGCTGGCGGGTCACCTGATGTAAAGTGATTACCGCCGCCCATGAACACTTGTAGTACCAGAGGCACCACCGATGCGTTGCCGGCATTTCAGGAACTTATTGGTGCGCCCCTTGAATAACCCCATATTGTAATTTAATGGGAACACTCGAAATCCCGAATCACATCCGAAATCGGAGCGGACCTGCAACGGATGGTCGAAGTGCTCCAGGCACCCAGGTGGTGAGGGTGAAATTGCGTTCGGTGACGTGAAGTACGATTGTAGAAGTTAGAAATGTTAATGTAAAAGCTCGTGTATTGTTAAACAGCCTCTGCAGAAATCTATTTATTTACACGTGTTTTTTGCTGTTTCTACCAACATCAAGATCAGATAAGGGCATGGCCTGACAATTGCACTTGCCCGTTTTTGTATAATATTTAACTGGCATTCAGCAGTTGGCAGTGTTTCAAGTTTAGAACGCTGAACGCGACATTGTTTCTAAGCATTGTTCCTGGATATGTCATTTGGCAACATTATAAATGGTTTTAAAAATGGCTGACACAAAAATGAAATCACGAGAATGGAACGCTATCCTTACTTTTTGATTTTAAGCGACCCTTGAGTCAACACGATAGAAAGATGTAAGGCTGAAATCTATAGACCGCACTCTCCCTCTGCTCAGACTCAAGACAGAGATAAAACGAGACAGATGTTATGTCTAAGCATATTTGTCTCGTTGTAACTCTTATCTCGAGTCCGAGCTAAGTCAGAGCACGCTCTATAGATCTTAGAATAAGAGAGGTTTCAAACTAGCGTATTTTTTGTAAGCTCGTAAGCCGATGCGAGCTTATATACGCGCGCCACATTTGGCGCCTCAAAAAATCGATCGCGCGTACATGCGCTTATTCCGGCGTGTTCGTTCGAACCGGTGGGTTAGTCACGTTAGTCAATAGCAATATGAATTTTAAATTCTTCTCAATCGGTCATTCTTCACAGAGTGGTCGTGGCCGCTAAGATGATACGACATTAGTCGTCGTCGGTCTCCTTAGTTTTGTGTCGCACCGCCTCCCGCGCAATGCTCCTCTAGTTTTGGCGGTTTGTGGCATTGCGGGAGCACTCCACCACAGTTGTCTGGGTCACCGTTTTGATTAAATCTGTCCATCGCTCTTTTCCCCTCCACCTGTCCCTGGATTTTAAATACGAGCTTACAATAAGCACGTCAACGCTCCAGTAGCAAGAGTAGCGTGTGACAAAGGGCGTGCCTATACGTGCCTAGTTGCCTACACGAGCTTCCAAAAACAAGTTTATACGCGCTACTAAAAACGCTAATCTGAAATCACCCTACGGCGGTCTTCTCACAAAGCTGTTACAGGGATAATCCAAGTTAGCTCGCTATCATCTTAGACTAACTCGTCACTTATAGTACGTTTATCTCATGAAGTTACGGGCGCTTTATTTGTGGTTCCGTCGTGTACATGCACATTGCGTAAGTGTGCGTGCCTATCAGGAGCGGTCAGGCGCGAGCAAGGTCTCGCTCACACTTATACAGATACGACACACACAACCATGAGCCATGAGCCCTCGTGAAATGAAAGAACTATACTTACTATTATGGTGTGATCGCAGTCAAGATAGGTACATCTTCTCATGTATAAAAAAAGGCTATATATTATTGTCTGGATAACGTTAAGATTAACGCAGAAGGTACGTATTTAGTATGAAAATCTAACCGCAATAATGCGGTTTGCATGCGGTTTTAGTGGAATTGACATAACTGCATTGCAACTGACGACTATATTATCTAACTAATCATTTGTTTGTTTATTTTAATAGGGTCTGTGCAAAAAGAGGACTGTCTAGGCCAACTTCCTACGAGGGTGTTCCCACTAAATTACAATATGGGGTTATTCAAGGGGCGGACCAAAAAATTCCTGAAAATGCATTGGTGGTGCCTCAGGTGCTACAGATGTTCATGGGCGGCGGTAATCACTTAACATCAGGTGACCCGCTTGGTCGTTTGCTCGCTAAAAACATATTGAAAATAAAAGTGACCTAATTATTGAAACTGCGATCTTTCAATTTTCCGTCCATCCCTCCGTCCGTCCGTCCGTCTAATACTTGGAATTTTCACAGAATGTGTATATCTATTACAGTTATAACATTTTTCAACGTTTTTTGCTCAACCTTAACAATCGCTGTTACGATGGCAGGGAACCCTGTGTATACCTACGTGTCCAACTCGCACTTGGCCGATTTTTTTTTAAATCTATATAAGCACTATGGATATCGCTTGTGAATTTCGTTTACAAAATTTATATTTCGAACATTGCCTGTCATTAAACAATCCAATTTCACGTAACCTACCTACATAACTCATTATTCACACGCGCTTTGTACTCGCTGTTTTCTGAGCCACTAGTGTGGAAGTGACGTCACAAAGGGACCCGCACTTGCGTCGATTTCATCGCTGAATGGCGCATCCGGAGCGAATTCTCCCGTTTGATTGGCTAATGAGCCGTGACGGGCGGCTACTGGTCCAAGGAAAAGAAAATAAACATTTCTTTTTACAATAGAATAGCATTGGCATCATTAACACAAAATGTACAACATATTATATGATTTTTTTTTACCCTGGATAGCACCTAGACCTCGCAGGCGGAGTCGCGGGCGAAAGCTCATTATTTCATAACTATGAAGATAATGTAATCCCAAATTGTAGCTGCACAAGGAAGCCGCGTAGTCTTACATAACTGTTTTATAACTTGCCAAATAGTATGAGAATCAGCTGGCCGTAAAGCAAGCTCCCTAGAGGGCTGTGCTACCCAATTTAGTAAGGAATATTCCCGGTCCCAGAGGAGTCATAGCTGCATAGATTAGAGCTTTTGGCCTCCGCAGAGCCGTTTTTACTATGAAAGCTTTGACCTTTATGAAGTCTTTAAATAGGTTTCGTAACTCAGACTGTGTGAAAGTTTTTCTACGCTGTTATTCAAATTCCTACGCTTTATTTACTTTGTTTCAGTTGTTTTTATTTTATTGTAGCCCTTTTGTTACTAAAAAGATATACGTGTAATCGTGAAGTTATGAGACATTGTTCTTTTATAATGTACGCCTACAAGTTTTGCAATGTAAGAAGAGCCTTATTCTATGCAGTTAAACATTCATTATACGAATGGCGGATTACAACGCTATCTTCAACATTTAGATTGCTTACTTCTGAAAGAATCGCCAATGCATTGCATGTTAATTGTATTTATTCTGAATCGCGCCTGAACGTGTTGACAAGTTTTCACAATATCCATTCAATTTCGACCATCCGTTGCTCCAGATCTTTTTTCCACGTACTACCAAATCGTGGAATCTCCCTTCAACGGTGTTCCCACATTACAATATGGGGTTATTCATGTGGTGGACCAATAAATTCCTGAAAAGCCGGCAACGCATTGGTAGTGCATCTGGTACTACAAGTGTTCATGGGCGGCGGTAATCACTTAACATCAGGTGAGACGCCTGGTCGTTTGCCCGCTATTCATATAAAACAAAAATATCCACAGTCAAACTAGTTTAGGACCCATTACCTTTAAGTTTCGGGTCCTGAACTGACATCCAACTAACTGAAAGTCACAGTAAAGGAGCGACACAATTTTTATTTTTATTTTAGAGCACTCACAAAGCCGTTCGACCGTGGCGGCGTCCGTGAACGCATCAATCAAGTGTTTTTGCGTCCGACACGTCATTTATAGACGTAACGGACGCTGTTCGTCAGTGCAGGGTCTCTTTGTGAAGTCATTTCTCCTCGAGTGAGTTTGGCACGGCAAGTTTAAAGGGAGGAAAAATGCCGACGAACATTTTCGCTTTGTAACTTTGTGCCGAATTTTTGTGTCGTTATTTTTTTTTTTTTTTTTTGACAGTGACAAGATAGCCTTTAACCGTGACCTCATCTGATGGTTACTGACGATACAGTCTAAGATCGTAGCGGACTAACTTGGAAGAGGTATAGCAGTGTAAATTCAACTCATACCCCTAATCGGTTTCTACACGAATTCGTGCCGGAACGCTAAATCACTTGACGGTAGGGTGGTAACTAGCCACGGCCAAAGCCTCCCACCAGACAAAGATTTGTTACAATCTATCTAAATAAATAAAAGGAAAAGGAACTGACTGACTGACTGATCTATCAAGGCACAGCTCAAACCACTGAACGGATCGGAACGGATATTTGGCATATAGGTCAAAAAAAATCAAAAATTATTTATTTCACACACTTATACATAAAGATAATATTACATAGTCATCGGGACCAGCCCAGTAAGTGACTGGTGTAACCAGTACTTGTAGCGGGCGGCCCCGCTCTTCCACAACATACAATATACTTATGAAATAAATAGGATTCACTTATTGTTAATTTAAAGTTAAGGTTAATTTAATAATTTTAAAGTTAGGGTTAATTTTAGTTTATTATTTTAAAGTTAGAGTTAAATTATTAATTTTAAGTTTACAAACATTTAAGACTAAGATTACAAAACAAAATGAATGCATGTGGTGAGTAGGTATGTGTGTGTGTGTACCTGTGGGAGTGGGTGGGTGTGAGTGTGTGTGTGTATGTGTGTGTGTGTAAATGTGTGTTTATGTATGTCACAGTGTGGTCATGTGTGAGTGACAATGTTTGGGTTCTTAAGGCACAGTACATTTAAGTTTGCCAGTTTAAAAGGATTAGAAGGGTACTATTAAATGTATACTTGTTGCATCAATTCTTCAGTTTCATCATAATTTAATTTTTGCAGCCATTTAGTAAGAACTTTTTTACAATTGTGTAGCGATAAAGAATAAATGTTCAATTTTTTATTAATTATGTTGTATAAATGAGTCGATTTTCTAGGAAACTGTCGGGAAGCAAATCTAGTTTTACTAGGGATGGTATGTAAAACCGTATTTCTTCTCCTCTTTTTACTTTTGGCAGTATCAAGAGGTACATTTTTATGCACTTTTAATAATGAGTATAGTAAATATAATTTTCTAACAGTTAGTAACTCACAATGTCTATAGAGATCAACAGTTGGAAATCTATATGGTTTGAAAAACATGACTTTTAGTAAAGACCTTTGTCCTCGTTCCAGTTCCAAAAACTTTATTTTTGAAGCAGCACCCCATACCGGGATGCAATATCCTAAAATAGATTGGCCCAATGTTACATAGATTTGGGTTAGCATTTTTTTTGTGGTTACATGTCTCAGAGATTTAAAGATCCAAATAAGTTTCCTTATTCTGCCATTAACAAATTCAATATGGGAGTGCCAAGAGAGTCGCCAATCTAACATAATGCCAAGATATTTACATGTATTTACTTTATTAAGGACAGGGCAGTTACAGTTTATAGAGTCATGATTATAGCATTTATGAATTTTAATTTGGAGATCACTATTAGGCTGCGTTATTGAATTGATTGTAAAGCATATATAATTAGATTTATCAGTATTTAACGTTAATAGATTAGACATTAGCCATGAGGAGATTTTTGAGAGGCCTGTTTCGACCATCTTTTTAATAGAGTTCCATGATGTACTTGAGAATACAATAGCAGTGTCATCAGCGTAAGATATCACGTGGCCACCGTCAAGTTTCATATTACACAAATCATTTATGTATATTAGAGATAAAGTTGGTCCTAGTACACTTCCTTGAGGGACTCCAAATGTCAATTTAGAGTCTTCACTAACATAATTCCCGATTTTGACACACTGAGACCTGTCATGCAGATAATCTTTAAGTAATAAGAGTGCTGTGCCTCTAATGCCAATTTTTTCTAGTTTCTGTATAAGCAGAGAGACAGAGACGGTATCAAATGCCTTCTTTAGGTCTAAAAAGACTGTTATACATTTTTTACCTTTATCTAACTGATCTGTGATAAGTGATGTTAATGCTGAAACTGCGTCCTCAGTGGATTTTCCTTGCCTAAACCCATATTGTGAGTCAGATAGAATATTGAATTTATTTAGGTAGCCGACTAATCTTGAATTTATTAGTTTTTCTAAGACTTTCGCAATAGATGGTAAAACAGAAATCGGTCTATAATTATTGATATCTTCACTGTTTCCACTTTTGAAAACTGGTGTGACAATGGATCGTTTCAGAATTGAAGGGAACACACCTAATTTAAAACAGAGATTAGTTAAATGACAGATTATTGGTGCAATTATATGTATGGCTAATTTGAAAAATTTAGGCGGGATATTATCCCACCCAGGCGCACTATCAGATTTGAGATTCATAACAGTGCTTACAATTTCATGCAGATCAGTATCAAGTAACACCATCGAGGACAATTGATTATTATCAATATATTGTAAGGGGTCTACAGATTGAGGGGCATTTAACATGATGTCTTTTGCAAGTTCCTTTCCAACGTTGGCAAAGTATCTACTCACATGATTAACTGAGTTAACCGGAGAATGTTTTAGATTTAATAGATTCAAGCTATGGGTTTTTGTTTTATTTAAGTTAGCTATAGATTTGATTTTACTCCAGAGTGCCTTGCTATTCCTAACAGAAAGCTCTAATTGTTGTCTATCATATTTCCGTTTTATCTTTTTGATTAGATTATTGCAGTAGCAACGATATCTTTTAAAGGTGATTTTTAAGATTTCATTATTAGGATTGAGTCTGACCTTTTTTTGCATATTATTCCTGTTACGTATGCATCGTAAGATTCCAGATGTCATCCAAGGTTTGATGGTACGTGTGTCACTAGGGAGGTGCATCATGGTTGAACTCTCATTTAATGATTCAGACAATTTACCTATTAGTTCTTCAGCAATCAGTTTAGGATCTTCTGAGCAAAGCAATAAATCTAATTTTTTTTCCATAAGGATACTCACAGCTTTGTCATAGTCTACAAAGAGCTTTGTTTTGGGACAGTTATGTATAATTTAGTTTTAGATAAAGTTAAAAATATCATAGAGTGATCCGTAATCGAAGTGTTGAGAACTGCTATGAAAGGCGAGACATTCTTATTCTCTAATTTTAATATAAAATGATCTAGACAGTTACTACCTCGTGTTGGAAGAGAATGTCCTTGGAGTAGACCATAATTATAGAAAGCATATTTAAGTAGTTAAACCTATTATTGCAGTCAATATTTGATTCGTTTTGTTTAGGAATAAGATTAATATTTATATCTCCCGTAATTATAATATTTTTACATGACTTGATAGTATCTAAGTAAGTACTAAGTGAGTTAATGAAGTTAGTAGCATTAGTGTTTGATGGTGAGCGCTAAATTCCTAGTATAATATAATCGTTTAGCTCTAATTGCAAACATGATGCGTGTTCCACTTTTACCTCTTTAGCTCTAGCCAAAAGAGTATTCCTAACAAAGATGACTACACCATCATTTTGATTAAGTTGATAGGAAGTAGAGAATGAGCTATAGTTGATAAGGGATGGAATATTTTTTAATCGATTTAGACGGCATTCTGTTAGTACTAAGATATCTATGTGAAACCTAAATTCCGCTAATGAAATTTGAAGATCATTCAGATTCGAATAAATACTGCGTATATTTTGTGAAACTATTTTTAGGTCATTCTTCATAGGTATTATGACGTAAGCATGCGCTAAGAAAGGATTTTTAATAAATAAGAGCAATTCGCTCGCGATCAGAGAAAGTGCTGATTGATTCTATGAAGCTACACAAAAAAGCATAAAATAAAAATGAATAAAAATCATTTTTAAAAAAAGCCACTTCAAACTATAAAATAATTTTTTTGAAGGCGGGCTAGCGTTGCGAATCAGTTTCATGCTTTCTATTTAGGCCCAGCCAATTCCAACATACGTGTACAAACTAAAATTATTTTATACTTTATAGTGGCGTTTAAAGTCGGTTTTTTAAAAAGAACTTTTATATATTTTTATACTTACATAATTTAATATGGTAAAATGTGAACGTTTTATCTGATTCAATCAACATTACCGAAAAAAAAATTTTTAATAAACCTAACTGCTATCGACACCATATCGAATATTGTTCCTTTCACTAACATAGGGTCGACCCAGGGCGATCCGTTGACTGGAAAGGCTTTTTCAAACAAGAAAAATATTGTACGTGGACAATACAAGGGAACAACAGGGCACAAAGCAAATGACTGACACGTTACCAAGCAAAAATATTGGCCGTGCTCTCCCAGCTCTATTCATAATAACTGGAGTAGGCAGACTTTGCACATAAGTCACAAAAACTCGTATTTTTTTTATTTAACCAATAATATTCATTTATAACATAGGTTTAAATGCAAGAAATGTTTATAAGTGATTGAAAAAAAATCAAGATTATTTATGGCAGAGATTCAAATAATAACACTGTGACACTCAGATGGCCAGACCATCTGAAAAAAACTTTTTCCTGTTTTGTTTTACAACAGAACCCTTAAATGAATATGAAAATTTGTTATTATTACCAATGTCGTATTAGTTTTATTGCGCATACATAGGTAGATTGGTTTCCTAAACGGCTTTTTGTGTCAAAGCCAATGATCAATACAGATAGAATATAGAAAACTCGTAAAAAAATAGATATAAAATTCGTGAAAAGCTCTAAAACAATAAAGCCTTGAACAATTTCGATCAACGAACAAAATTTATCAATATAAAACAAAATCGACTTTTCCTAAAAAGAGTTAAAAACGTTGAATAGAAAACCCATATATGATAGATGGCTATTTTAAAATCCACTCGATGTCAATTTTACGATTGAGCAATCCATCGTAAAATTACCTTTTTAAAACGTCTAGTCACGTTTTATGTAGAGAAAATATTGCTGTTTTATTTAGAGAAAATATCGCTGTATAGCTTCTAACCACGCCGTTAAACTGTATAGGGTTATTTCGTTTCGCTATTCATAATTTTAACGACATAGTTTATCTTACGTAAACTATTTGACGTAAGTATTCCACATGCTCTCTACAATTTTTAACCGACTTCCAAAAAAGGAGGAGGTTCTCAATTTGTTGGAATGATTTGGGAAATTATTTTTTTGTTTGAAACGGTATACTTCCCGGGTGGTCCCATTGTCATTAAGTCAGGATCTGATGATGGGATCCTGGAGAAATCGAGGGAACTCTTCAAATTTTATATACTTTGTAGTGGCGTTTGAAGTCAGTTTTGTAAACATAATTTTTACGTTTATAATATCAACATACAAATTAGAGCTGCTGTAATATTATTAAAAATATCGATAGCCGAACCAATTATAAATTTTAATAACGTCGATTGTCCCGTTTATAATTATTAATTAGTCGTATAACTCTACTTATGGTAATTAATTTGGTTATCACCGAAAATCTGTTTCAATGAAAATCCGTTAAAATTCACAACATCGAGATTCTAATTATACCCATATTGTTATATATAACTTAATTGCTTAAAATATCAATTACTCTGACAAGTCATGAGATGGAAGAGATGCTTGCATGGGATCGAAGATTGGATCTTCCGTAAAGGTCTTAACCACTAAGTTACCACCACTTTAATGTTAAGGGTATTTCAAGCAATTAAATACCACTTGCTTTAACTAAACTGAGAAGGAAAACATCGTGAGGAATTTCTGAGAGTTCTCAATAATGTTCTCAAAGTTGGCCAGTATGGTGAACTAAGACCTTAAACCTTTCTTATTCGAGACTTGCTCAGAAGTGGGCAGGCGATAAGTTGAGAATGAAATGAATGAAAATGAATCCTTAAATCAAATCAAAATCAAAATTTATTTATTTCATGTAGGCCAACTTGTAGCTCTTATGAAACGTTACAAATCTACCACCGGTTCGGAATGCAGATTCTGCTGAGAAGAACCGGCAAGAAACTCAGCAGTTGCTCTTTTCAAAAAAAAAAAAAAATTTTTTTTTTTTACAATTGTTAAAAAAACTAGGCTATGCACACAATGTTTCCACACAGAAGTTTCAAAAATGCACACCTACCACAACCTAACACATGTTAACATGGGTAGACACAAAGCAGACCCATTCCCGTTGGCGGCACCCGTTCACGAGCATGACGCATGATCCAGCCGTTGCTTCGCTCAACCATATTTACTAATATTATAAATGCGAAAGTGTGTTTGTTTCTTGGTTGGTTTGTCCTTCAATCACGCAGCAACGAAGCAACGGATAAGCCTGATTTATTTTCATGTAGAGTCAGTGCGAGCTGAAAGAAATAGTTTGCGATTTTTTTTTAAAGAATATTAGTTAACTAATATCCTCCTATCCCCTCCAAATAAGCGGAAAGCTTGTGTTAGGAGTGGGTACAGCAATAGTGCAACGGGTGGGATTCGAATCTGCGACCTTACAGTTTTCAGTCTGCACCTTTAACCGTTAGGCTATTGAATCTTTAAATTATCCTATGCGAATGCTTTTCATACGATTCTCGCCCGCGATTATACATAATATTACATTATTATACATTATAACCAAAACTCGTATCAGTTTAGCAATGCTCGAATATGAGTGCCGACGCTCGCATTCGAGAAACTCTCCTTGTGTAAATGAGAGTGACGTATAAGACTACCATTTATCCCTTAAATACAAAGGACGCCCGCGGAATTTTTAAAACCTAACTACACGCTACGTAGTTGCGGGAAAAAGCTAATATTACTGTACGTAAACTAATTAATTATGAATATAAATTAATTGGTCATTACAATAAATAGTTAACTCTGGCACACTAGAAATAAACGACGTGCCAAAATGAAGTTTAATTAAAATCAGAAAGCGAGGCTGATAAATAACCCTCGATGTCGCGTTCACGCTTAAACGGGTTGTGTGAAAAGGGTCCGAACTGAATATTTCATATATTTCGAAAGTTTGGTATATTTGTTTGGTAGTCGACTGAGGCCGGATACTGCGAAGGGATGCCCGGGATTCTTGAATTCATTTGTTCTAATTGAGAAAGTGTTATATTATTCAATGAATTTTATCCACTGCATGGCCCTTGCGGTAATAACTTTGTACGCATTGTCCGCGTTTGAATATTATTATTTCGATAACTTTTTTGGGTATCCATATTTTTAAGCATAACTATGTATGTTTTTGTTATTCTTGAGAGAGGTGTGATCTGCCAGAGCGCTGAACGAGTCACAAAACTAAAGTGGAAATGGGCGGGGCATATTCGGCTGGCCCATTTCAAAACCTAGTAAGTGTGATTGACAAAATTTTACAGGGGCCAAAAAAACATGTTTTGTAGATGGCTTAGCGAAGTAATAAATATATCCAATAAAAGCTTTCAAAGTAGTTTATTTACGACACATTAATTTACCAACAGATACTGAAGAGTTCAGAGTTCTTCTGAACTCTAAACTCATCAGTTACCACAAATATGTTTTTTGGTCTCCTTTAAAATTTTGTTTGTTTTGTTTTGTTGCGACCTCGCACCGAGAAGCGCATTGTTGGCAGACCCCTCACTATGTAGGCTGACGACATCAAAGAGTCTCAGGGAGACGCTGGATGCAGGCGGCGCAAGACCGAGACAAGAAACCATTGTCCAGCTGTGGACGTCTATCGGTTTATAAAGAAAAGAACTGACAGCGCACGTCATACTATCTCGCTGATTAAGCAACATTGACCCCGGTCGGTAGCTGGATCGGTGGCCGACCCTTTGTCTCACTCTCTCGGAGAGCACATTTAGAAATCAGTTCCAGTTGTTATCACTAGGTAACATCTGATAATAACCGTTAAGCCTAAAATCGAGTTGAAGTATCTAGGAACCTAGGAACTCACCGCTCACTCACTCACATTATAATAGTAAAAAATAAGAAATTAAAAATTACCGCCCATTTCAACATTCAAGACTTCATTGGCATGGCATTGCCAGAAAAGAAAACTTCCGTCACAGTCGTGGTAATAGTGAAAAATACAATTATTATTTTACTGTCATCTGTAGCAGTATGACGTTATTACTTCTTTTTTAATGGTCGATGACGGCCATCTTGGAGTGAACGGGTACGTTTGGAACGTTCGTGCCACTGAAAACTGTCAACGGATTAAAAATGCAAATTTGCACCCTAGCAGACGGTTTGCGGCGTCACATTTTAAATACCTCCACGAATACGTGAGTTCGCCTTCACCTTTTGCTTCCAGTGTTCGAAATGTTAAAGGTTCTCTTTACGTTTAGGTGCAGTTGGGATTTGTGTCTAATAAAATACACTACTGCATTCATTTTAAATGCATACTTGAAACGTTTATTTCAAACTAGCTGATGCTCGCTAATTCAGTCGCTTGCATCTTTGGAAATTCTGATTCAAAAATTATCTATTTATTGAAGTAGGCTGGTTGATTCCTGCGACATCGTTCGCGTGGATTAAGGTTTTTTATTCTCGCGGTAACTCTCTCATTTCCCGGGTTAAAAAGTAGCCTATGTGTTATTCCAGACTAAATCTATCTCTGTGCCAAACTTTTTTTTTCAAATCTGACGGGTAGTTCCAGAGATTAGTCCGTTCAAACAAACAAATTCTTTCGCTTTATTGTATAAGTATAGATTAATAATAATATTATGTACATTTTACGCTAGTAAAAAAATATGTTGTTATCACGACGAAGGAATACATAATATGATCAATTTTATGCACACTTCAATCTGACTTGATTGTTGTTCCAGGCTACGCGCCAGAATCAAACGCTTTTCTAAGACCAATCGTCTAGTAGCTTATAAAATCAACGTTCTAAAACACTTAGTTTACTTGTACGACCACTTCCTAGATGCTACTATTATAATACTTAAAGTACTGTTCACAATCAAGATTTGGTCCACTTCAACTCTCGAAGTACGAACTTTAAGCTCGCTTCTTAACTATCTAGTTTTAGACCGATTTCAACTGTCAAAACAGGGAAACTTACGATTTACGTGTAGAAAGTTCGTCAATCTATCTTCGGTCTATGCTTATCAAAGTGCTATTTACCTACTAGGGTTTTAAAATAATGGTTCTTTATCAAAATACATTCTTGCCACTGTATTCAGCAGTCACTAATTTACTAATGTTCACTTGTCTTGTCCTTTTCTTGTTCACTCTGAACTAAACTTGCTAAAAAGTGACAGCATCACAAAATACAAAACATGATTAAGCAGATTGATGCAAGACGGCCTTAGTATGTACATATGTAACTTATCATTTTTGAGCGACGAAAAAAAGGAGGTTCTCAATTCGTCGCGCATATATATTTTTTTTAATTGATTAATTTTAAAAGCTGTTCCAAAAAGTTCAAGTTCAAATTCAAATTCAAAATTTATTTATTTCATATAGGCTAACTTGTAGCTCTTATGACAAGTCATAAATCTACCACCGGTTCAGAATGAAGATTCTGCTGAGAAGAGCCGGCAAGAAACTCAGCAGTTGCTCTTTTCAAAAAAAATTTTTTTTTTTACAAAGCTATGCTATGTATACAGTACTTCCAAAATAAAGCTTCAAAAATGCAAAAATGCATACGTAGGCACACCAATCCAAGAATACACCAATAAGAAAAATAATTATAGTTTGCGACTCATCGAATAAGGAACTTCTGAGTGAGGCGGTTAGCGTTCACTACTAAAATAATAACTGGTCATTAATTTGTTTACAAACTAAACTTCCATCGTTTTATCGGGTCTCTATTATGTTTATCGTAATCGATAAAATTGGATCGCAAGCGAAATACACAGAAGCATTATTCCGCCTTATATTCAAGGCCTTCGACCCCGGAAGTTGGAAATGACGTCATCTGCAGACTTCCCGCGAGGACGAAGATACCCGTCACTTGATTTCCGGCGGAGTATCGCAGGCACTTTGATTTTATGCCGTGCAACTTTAACAAAACATTTTATTTTTATATCTAAACTAGCTTTTGCTCGCGGCTTTGCTCACGTTAAGTTCGATTTTTCAAACCCCTATTTTACCCCCTTTGGGGTTGAATTTTTAAAAATCCTTCCTTAGTGTGCGCCTACGTCATTAAAGGAACCAACTGTAAAAATTTCAAGTTTCTAACTTCAGTAGTTTAGGCTGTGCGTTGATATCTCATTCAGTCAGTCAGTTAGGACTTTGAATTTTATATATATAGATATCTAAAAGGAAAAGGTGACTGACTGACTGATTTATCAATCCACAGCTCGGATCACACTCAACGGATCTGGCTGAAATTTGGCATACAGATAGTTATTATGACATAGGCATCCGCTAAGGAAGTATTTTTGAAAATTCAATCCCTAAGGGGGTAAAATAGGGGTTTGAAAAATGGAACTTAGCGTGAGCTAGTTAGTTAGAACCTTCGATCACAGAAGAAAAATGATCGAAGGTTAGAACAGAAGTCGGTTAAAAAGCTAGTTTTTATATAAATAAGACTCAATCGTACTCAAGACAGAGTTAAAACGAGATAGATTTACAGAGCATACTCTGACATAAATCTATAATTTGAGTCTCGTTTTAACTATATCTTAAATTGTTTGAAGATGACCACACCTTATAATGTTCAAAATTAGTTAAAAATAATAAAATTTACTAAAAGTGTAAATTCGCTTAAAATAAAACATCGATTAATGATAAAAATTTAAATAAAATGAAAATTAAAAAATGTCAAAACAAAATCTCTTTCCATGTAAGGGGGCACCCTGTGAATTAAACCAAAACTATATTTTAAGTTTGAGTTAAATTAGAGCACGCTCTATAGATCTCAGCGTAAGTGAATAGACCGGCAGCGAGGCGAAATGATGTGAAAATCGAATGTCAATTTCACATTTTCGGTGAAGTTTTTAACTCCAAGAGAGGTTTTACTATCAGAGTGGTTCCATTGAAGCCTTTGAAGCTCATCGAGCGTAAAAATCTAATATACGAGTAAGTCGACAGAGAGAGCGTCTGAACGGTGAACGGTGCGGCGTTTAGGAATAACGAAAAATATTAAAGTGTTAGAAAATGCCCACTACTTCGTCTGCGCGGATTAAGGTTTTTTAATTCCCGCGGGAAGTTTTAATTTTTAATTTTCCAACGTAAAATGTAGCTTTTGTGTTAATCCTGGGTATACACTATCGCTACTTCTTTTAGCCAAATCGCCAATTCGTTGTGGCATGAATGAATAACAAACATCCATCCATCCATCCACGCAAAATTTCGCATTTATTTATAATATTAGTAGGAAGTAGGATAGTAAGGTTCAAAGTTCTATTACAATTTTGAGAAATACACACACACAGTACACGCACAGACTTTAAAACAGATAAATTCTTTGATCAAAAGTTACTCGGCAATAGTTAAATTGACATATTTTATAATATCCATACGCCACATTATATGGAAAAAAAGCTTTCTAAATAATAGTAGCAGGAATTAAAATTATATTAAAAAAAAAGTATGGTAGAATGTAAGACGAATCTAAATGATTATTTAACTGCTGTATACCTACATTCTAATGAGTAAAGAAAATGCTGAAGCATAATATGAATTTAAAAAGCTGAGAAAAACAATTTTACTTTTTTCGGTCGACAAACTTTAAAAGTTATAATAACTGCACTGTGCTGATAGATAACATTTATAAAAAACTAGATATTTTAGAAGCATGCGACTTCGTTCGCTTGAATTTAAGTCGCAAGGGATTTTTAAAAATCCCTTGCGACCTCTATGATTTTTTTGGAATGCTTTTTATTCTATGTTCAATGTTCATTTCCAGGATGCGAACTCAGACAGACAGTTAGTTACTCTCGCATTTATTATATTACTATGGCAAAAATCTTCAACATAGCTTATCTTAACACAATAAGCGTAAATTTTCCCAAAACTTAATAATAATTTCACCACCTCGATAATTCAGTGAATTTACACCAACTCCAAAGGCCTCACCTTAAAGTCCTAAATTAAAAAGGGCCCCTAAATAACGCCATTAATTTTCCTATCTTCGCGTCCCGTTGCCCCAAAAGGGAACGAAATAGGGACCTTGACAACATTTGACACGGTTACTTGAATTTGAATATAGCATCTTATTAGATAAAAGGTTGAAAAAAGCGTACAATTTATTTCGAGTGGTGATCAAAGGGAATTTCGCAGCTTTTCCCTGCGAATCATAAAATGTAGGTACTGTTTTGGAAAAAAATAAGTGACTTTAGGGTAATTCCTACTTGTACCTACTTACTTTAAATTAGTTAAATAAGAATAATGTTATAAGGGCCTTCAAATACTTTGAAGAATGATTTTTTTTCCATTCTTGTATCATTTACAGGCCTTAATAGCAACCTGTTCAAATACATTTTTGGGCAAAAGATCACCAATTTAGAACCGAAACTTTATTTTCTTCCTTTAGTTTATAACTTCACAGTCTTTTAATTTGTTGACACAGTTAGAAAAAAAATCCTACTTGGGAATTTTGATTATCCATCAACCAACTCAACCCACCTTGCAAAATAGAATGGCCTTTCAATTAATCTCTAAATAACGTTTTTAATTGGTGATCGTTTAATCCATTAACTGATAGCCGATGCAGCCATTATTTTGGCAAGGCGCAAGATTCAATAATTAATAACTTATCGGACTCTACATACTGCCTAGCTCTCCCTACATGTAGGATGTCAATTTGCCAACCATTATGAACGGAAATTATTATGTAGCAGATGCTGGTGTGCTTGCCAAAATGTCTTCACTGAACGCCATTATAATTACATTGGCAATGGATAACTTGTGTCAGACATTTTAATTTCGAATAAGGATTACGCAGACGTAATACTCTAATTTTTATCTGGTGTAAAACATAAGAGAACGCGAATATAAAAAATATTAGCAACAACTAAACATATAAACATTTGACTAATACTATAAACCTTCTGTTTGTAATTATATAAAAGAAGATTTTTTGATTCTTTTTAATACAATGACAGTCCTTGACTGCGAGCTCACCTGATGGTAAGTGACCATGCAGTTTAAGATGGTAGTGGGCTAACTTGGAATGGGTATAGCAGTGTAAATTCAATCCGTACCTCTAAACGTGCTAGAACACTAACTTGCTTGGCGGCACGTCTTTGACAGTAGGGTGGTAACTAGCCACGGCCAAAGCCTCCTACTCAATAAACCTTAACAGTATTGATTTAAAGTCCTAAATTCAGTACAACCGATTTTAGTTTGGAGCGTATCCGTATACGTAAACGTATAAGAATGCTTACATGAAATTAAGCACTAATTCAATATTGTAATGTGTACTTAGAGTACTTTTTCTTATATAAAATCCTATACTCTATCTTCTCTCCGTTTGTACCAAACGACAAACGGCTTCTAAATTCATATTTAAGCTTAAAATAATCCGATTTTCATTTCGCTAATTCCCGGGAACCAATCGGTCGTTTGCCCGAGGAGCTTAATTAACTACAATTAAGTGATACTATTACAAAATTGTTTGACCTTTTACTTAACGAGTATTGAAATCCTTCGAGTAATATCTATTGTTTAACATTGTAAGATCCTTTAGCATTTCACGTGATGATATAATTTAATTTGTCAAGCGAGTGAAGTATCTAGAGTATCTGTGATAATTGAACGAGCGAAGCGAGTTCTCTGAGTCAACTAGGGCGCTTGCCTACTAGACAGAGAAGTGTGTCCGTCTAAATGTCTGTCAGAGCCCTATAACTTCTGAATTACTGAATATTAGAACGTGAAACTTGGTTGAAAATTCAGTTATATCCTGTACTTGAACAACAAATACTAAAATTAGATAAATGTTATAAAGAAACGAAATTATTTAATTTTAATGCGCCATCTATTAGCATTATTGTGAAGCTAATAGCTTCACTATAATGCTAATAGATGGCGCTGTGTCAGTAAAACAGTTTTATGTCAACTATTATTTTTTTTATTGCGTCTAATGTTAAAAGTTAATTATTACAATATATAATTAAAACTTTTGGGAATTATGGGATATCGCGAGGTCTCAGTTTGGGGCGAACCACTAGTAATAAAAATATAATCAGTCACAATTTTCAGTACATTCAAATGGCAAATAAAGAGGCATGCTGCGATTTAAATCGGTTAAAATGTACATAAACATATAAAAATCGGAGCGGAATAATATAATGACTAATAATATCTTATTTCGATTCACAGATATCAATACTTAAAAACATTGTTGGGTATACCGGCACATGCCATTTTGAGATGTTCGAAGGTTTCTCAGAAGAAAGCTACTCTTATTCTCATAAGAGCATAGAATTTGAACGCGCAAAATATGAATATGGGAATAACATTGCATATTCGCTCACATTCGTTAAGCATTCGTAGGTATAATGTATGAATATTTTTGCGCATGTGAGTGACCGGGGTAAGCCCAACCCAGCCTTACCATAAAATAAAGAGCTTTTTCGTTTTCGGCGTAAAAAAAACCAAAGTGTGAGTCACAGAATATGTACCCTGTGATTTATGTTAAGAGCCTCAACATACATTAGCCGAATATCGAAATCCTTATGTTTGGGTTGGAGAACACCCACGATACATAATTCATTTCTTTAAAAGGTTGGTAGCGAATCAGAAGCCAGTGGAAGCCCGTTAGCTGATGCAGGTTTATTTTTGACGATCACTTATCTTACATCAGATGATACTTGAATGCTTAGTAGCTTAGACTTTTTTATTTTACTAGCGGAAGTCCATGTATTCGTAACTTCTAAGTAATGACAAGCTTATTTTGCTGTCCGCCAAATCAAAAAAATCTGCTTGGCCTATTACCCTGTATCAAGTATGGTATTGAGAGCGGTTTGGCGATCTCATGGTCACTTCTATATCAGGGATGACCAACTATTCCAAATTATCAGCCTCCCTTTTGGCATGGCAAAGTGGCTGTTATATTAGAAGATTTAGTTTTCACTAAACTATATAAGAGGAAAAGAAAAAATTGAGAAGATCAAACGTGCTCTGCAAGAAAAAGTTTCAACGTAACTCACAAAACACAAACTAAACACGAGTCAGTTCATAAGTATCCTTGAAGAACCGAAATGGAGTCGATAGTTCTAAACTATAACTTAGGTGTATAAAAAATGCACGTAGAAGTGTATAGAATCCGCAAATCACGATCCAAATAGAATTTGGTCTTACTTCCTCTCGTAAAAATAAATCAAAAGACTTTAAAATCAGGATCGCAAGTAATCTCTCCTTCCATTACCCACAAAGCAGTTTAAAACGAAGAAGCTAAAATAAACCTTAAAATAAGAAGCTCAGATTCAAATTTCATTTGAAAATTAAACCGACGTCAATTTAATTCAATGGGAAGTTTATTAATCGCAAACAAGGCCTTATTTTCTGGACTATAAAGTTCAGATTTGCATTTTAGTTATTCACTCCAATGTTATACCGAAATGATGAATGCGGTCTTATATTTGTACAGTTTTTGTTAGAACATTATTATATTTGTTTGCATAGGAATGAGTTTGTTTTTTTTTTCAATTAGTGCTTATTAAACGAAAAGTTTTTCTTATTCATGCCTACTTATTTAAATGAAACAATACTGTTGCGTCGATCCGGATGGTGATTCTTTAAACTTTTCAGAGTACTATATTTCTTAGCTTCTCCTAATCTTCTAGATACTTCTTTCCAATCTTCTTATTTATTTAGGTAAGGTCAGAAAAACTTTTTCTTTCTTTAGGACTTTCAACAATACTTTTCCCTGTATCTTCGAATCTGCTTCAAATCCATTGTTGTACAAAGGAATTCAAATAATATTGGTTAGCACTAACATTTGAAGTTGTTTTGATATTGACATTCATTTGACCTACCAACGCTTAAAGTAATATGATGTCAATTTTGTGTTAAAAATTAAAATGTAATGTTCATTTATTTCACTTCCCTGACGTTCAAAACACCGTACCTATTTATCGACAGGCTGAGGTGGTGATTGCCTGTCTGTTACTTGTTAACTGTCACCAGCTTATCTACATGTTTATTGTTCATACAAAGCTCGTACAACGTACATTCATTTTTCGAATGACAAAAAGAAAGTAAAAAATTAGCGAAGACTCGTGCAATAGAGATCAACACTAAAAATTTACTGGTATTCGTCTTAATTCAACATTTGTAAGTTGAAAGGTTAGCCCTTAACTATGATCACACTTGATTAGTAACGAAATTAATTAGCTTAATTAGTAACGAAATCTAAGATGCAGACTTGTACTCAGCGATTCCCTGGATTAAAGTTACTTCCTACGACTGGCAGAAACCATATAAAATATTTTCGGTACTATATTTAGAAAGACCTTACAAAGATATGGAAAATACTTATAGGTGAGTTAGAAAAGGAAGCTATGTTACCAAAAGATTAAATTAAATAAGAGCACCGTACAAAAACAATTCCAAGAAAAAAGTTTCTATGGACGGCCTTGTGCTATGTACGCTGGCTCTTATCAACTTTTATTTAAAATTACGTTTTGCCTTAAGATAAAATACGAGGCCCAAAGTCTTAACATTCATAAAATTTTGTAATTTGCATTCAGAGTTTTGCGAGAGAATTTTCTTTTATTAAAAAGTATATTAGCAATGTTTAGGAGATCCAACAACATAATACAATATTCGTAGCTATTCTTTAGTTTATTAAAGGTCAAGAAGAATGTACGGGCACAGAATACCAACTATTATTCATAAAGAAGCGACATTCACTGAACTTTGTCAATTTATCATCGCCCATAAAGTCCCCGGATCGACCTGCATATCAGGCCATTGCACTTTTCATTTATATTGAAGCCATGTTAAACAGGTTCTCTGGTAGCCACATCACATTGAGCCACATCACTTTGTCCTCCAATAAGATACAATAAAATTAGAGCAATACCATCATCATCAAAAGTTTCGGATAGGTCTTGCTTTAGACAAAAGTTAAAAGCAATTGGCCTCTTCAATAGTCCCGTTTGTAGTCCAAGAACTTTTTCGGGGTCTTTTGTATAAACGTTGTGCTTCCATGTTTTGCCAATTGAAATCTGGTTTTGACAACATTCGGTTTCTCAAAAAGTTGGTATAGAAAGGCTTCTTATTTATTTTGTGCCAAAACACGCATATAAAACATAAAAGAAGAAAGGATAAAGACGGAAACCCTCATAATATCTATAAGAGCTGTCTCTACCAGTAACTTTATTCAGTGGGAAAGGATGTAAAGGTGGGCTTATTCTACCGAGTACGCCAAAAAGTTATCCCTGGAATAGTACCAAAAATCTAACTCAATCGAAAACAAGAGGGTATTTATAGCAGCACAAATAAATATAACACTCTAAAGTTCTAACGTCTTGATTCGGACTATCTTGTTCAATAGACGAAGTGAGCCAGCCGATTAATTTGCCATTATGTCTAAGTTTTCGTCATGGACTTGGTCTTGCGTACTGTAGATGTTCTACTATCTAGTTTAAGTCCATCTGGGTATAAACTGAAGACTAAAGACTTACATATGCTTTGGTGTTTTGGTGCCGATGACTGATTTAATATTGGAATTAGATCATCTAATTTTTTTGTTTCATTTTTTGAGGCTAAGTTTTTTTTTTTATATAAAACTAACTTTTGTCCGCAGCTTCACTCACGTTAAGTTCGACTTTTTAAACCTCTATCTTATCCCTTTAGGAGTTGAATTTTCAAAAATCCTTTCTCAGCGGATGCCTACGGCATAATAGCTAGTCCAGTGGTTTGAGCTGTGCTTTGATAGTTCAGTTAGTCAGTTAATCACTTTTTTCTTTTATATATTTAGATTTACCTTACACAAAACTGCAAATGTAAGGTTGCACCCAAAAGCATGGCTGCAACGTGTTGCTAAGTGCAATACCAATACATATTTGATCACCTTCAATTGTTTTTATATTATTCATTAATTTTGTTTTATTAGTTTTTTTTTAAATTTTGTGATGAAATAAAAAGTTTTTTCCTTTTCAATACAACCTATCTTTGAACCAATATCTTAAAGATCTGTTTTAGAAAAGAGTACAGACAGACAACCTTTCGCATATAAATGCGAAACCAATTTTCCTTAATATTATAAAATATTAAGTAAAATTGGTATGAACTGAGACGGATGTTGAAATAAGCTAATGGTATCCTTGTCGATCACGATTTTAATCTCAAAATTAATATAAACATTTCCTTTTAAATAAATCAGGATAAACATTAATCTATATTGCAATTATTTATTCGAGCACTGAAACATCTTTGATCTCGCAGATAAATCAAGAAACTAATCTATTTGGAGCGCCTTAAAGGCATTCTATAAATTGTGACTTATCTTCGGGATTCGATAGATTTATTAGTGTCGAAGTTCTGTATTGTTTACCCTGTGTAATCACTGAATCAATGCAGATATTGTCATAGAACATAAGACTGTTTTTCCACCAAAGATGTGTGAGGATGTATAGCATTTCATAGCTTAGTTTATTTACTTTCTCTTTTCTACCAGAGCTAAGCTGAACCTAGCTTTGGAATTCATAGCTTATTTGGATTTTGATAACCTCTCTGGTGCAGTGGTAAGCGCTGTGGTGTTATAACACCGGGTTCGATTCTCAGCGGGGGAATTTGCTGCTTATGTAGACAGATTTGGTATATGGAGGGTGGCTAGATCATTATTACTCAAGGTTAGTAAGTTCACAACCATGACCTGGCTGTATTATTTTTGTTTTTATTGTCATAATCTGTTGTCTGGTTAATCTATATATATAAAATTCAAAGTCCTGACTGACTGACTGACTGACTGAGATATCAACGCACAGCCTAAACTACTGAAGTTAGAAACTTGAAATTTTTACAGTTGGTTCCTTTTATGACGTAGGCGCACACTAAGAAAGGATTATCGGAAATTCCACCCCTAAGGTGTTTAAATAGGGGATGGAAGTTTATATGAAACTCCGTCATTTTTCAAGCTGTTTCCATCAAAGTTGGTATTTGAGCTTTCAGTTTAAAATAAAGAAGTACGTGTATCACAGTTTTTGAAAATTCCACCCCAATACCTAATTCCACGCGGACGAAGTCGCGGGGGCAAAAGCTAGTAAATAAATAAAATAAAAATGAAATAGAGTACAAAAACCGTTCGGTTAAGGCCTAAAACAAATTAACAGAAGACTACACAATCTACGTATACAATAAACCCTTAAATGTAGCTATGTAAATCTTAATCTAAAGGTTTCCCTTGCGTACAACAGATGTTATAATCCCAATTCTCCTATAAAGCGGTCGATCGGCACAAACAAAGGTGAATAGGAAAATTTAATAACGAAATGATTTACAGCTTTATCAAAATCACCGTATTACAAACAAGTGCCGCTGAAATTTGGCTTAATTAATTTCGTTATTATTTATTGCTACTTAACAGCTGAGAGCGGAAGATACTAATTTGTATTTAATTTTGCAATTACGGCCGCATGGCTGTACGTAGCCAGATATTACTTTGTGCACATGCATAGAGTAATTTCTACTTAGCAAAGCATACCTATCGTTATATTTAGCCCAAACAGCTTCTTGCAAAAAAAAAATTTAAAAACCTAAAGCTGCGTGGATTTACGATCGGTACATCTTATATTAAGTAAGTGAATCGCCAGTATGACATAATTATTATGCCTTGAACCAGGGGTCACCAATCAGTTTGATTGGGGGTCCGCTTTAAAAAATAATAATATGACTGGCAAACAAGACTGAAAATGTTAATTAACTCTTGCCCTGTCCCATGTGAGCATGGTTATTGTTTAACTATTGTGTCTGTTGTCTTGATAGTTAACGTGTTAAAATGAAATGATGATAATTTTTTAAAAGTGCATTTATAATGATTATTAAGTAATGAACAAAAGTAACAATGTAAGACGTAATAAATATATCAATGTAAAATTATATTGACTATTTGAAGTCTGAATTAAATTACTTATTCAAAATTTTTATTTTAATATTTTTAGATTATATTTCATTTATAAATTTTTGTGTTTACTTAAGACACAAAGTCCTCAAAAAATACAACCTATTTTGTTGAGGACTCACCAAGACCCTGGTCTAAAGCTTGTGCAGATCAACCGCTTTATTTGGAGGCAGCCTAAAAGCTATAATTCACATTAAAGCTAAATTGTAGCTAATAGCTTAACTCAGTTAGCCAATAGAATTAATGCGATGGGTTCGATTGCAACATTCAACGCGAAATCGAACACAAATTAGGCAATTATTAATGCAATCATTGCATTCACGCGATTTTTAGTATAGCTGCATATTGCGTGAATTTTATTTATAATGATTATGTATCAGCCTTATCTATGTATACATTTTTAGGATCATTAAACTACTAAAAAGTCACCACTATAGGAAACACTAGTTAGGGTTGCGTACCCAAAGGCTGCAACAGGACCCTATTACTAAGCCTCCGTTTTTCGTCCGTCTGTCAGCGGACTGTATCTCATGAACCGTAATAAGTAGATAATCTGAATATCTATTGCCGCTATTTCAACAAATGAAGCCTCAACGGTTAATGGTGTGGACTAAAAACTAAAAAGTCGCAGGTTCGAACCCCACCCGTTTCACTATTGTCGTATCCACTCCTAGCACAAGCTTTCCGCTTATTTGGAGGGGATTAGAGGATATTAGTTAACTTCAGCTCGGCTAATATTCTTTATGAAATATAAAAAATTAAATATAATGGGATGGTACAAGAATGATACGTGATTTTTCGGTGTTTTTTGCTCGACCTTAACAATCACTGTTTCGATGGTACGGAACCTTTCGTGTGCGAGTCTAACTCGCACTTTGCCGGTTTTATTTATTTATTTATTTATTTATTATACTCTTTATTTGCACCACCCAAAACAACAACATAAAATATATATTTAAAAGAAACAATGACAAAAGGTATGACACAAAAGGCGGCCTTATCGCTTAGTAGCGATCTCTACCAGGCAACCGTGGGAATAGGAAAACTTATAGATAAATGATAACAAGAAATTATTATTAACTAGCTTTTGCCCGCGGCTTCGCTCACGTTAAGTTCGATTTTTCAAACCCCTATTTCACCTCTTAAGGAGTTGAATATTCAAAAATCCTTTCTTAGCGGATGCCTAGGTCATAATAGCTATCTGTATGCCAAATTTTAGCCAGATCCGTCTAGTGGTTTGAGCTGAGCGTTGAAAGATTAGTCAGTCAGTCACCTTTTCCTTTTATATATTTAGATTTTTAATTATTTACAAGATCATAAGTAGTGCACACGAATTTGAACGTAGCGTCCTTTGTCCGCAGGGGTGGTGTTAGCCTAAGATGGTGTTGGCGTTTGTGGTCGGAGTCCTGTGCGTGTGGGGTCGCTTGAGCGTCGCAAACCCTGAAGCGAAGCGGCTATACGACGACCTCCTGTCAAACTACAACAGACTGATCCGGCCTGTGGGGAACAACTCAGATCGGCTCACCGTTAAGATGGGACTACGGCTCAGTCAACTCATCGACGTTGTAAGTAGCCTTTCTAACATTCCTAGCACACAAAAAGATAGATAGATAGATAATTTCTAACACTTACATTAATTCGCTTACCAAGTAAGTAAATCTAATAATTCAAAAAAATATAAGTGGCCATGGAAAAATAAGGCCGCACTCAGCACAAAGCCACAGCAAGCTGCAGCGCTGGTTTTCAGGGGGAACCCAAGCGTCCACAGACGTGATTCCGTAACCTAATTAAATAAACTATAACTATCTACAAGCTACTAGGTAGCTACGTACAACAAAAAATTGACAAATACACAAATTAGCTTACAAAAAATAATAATAATGAATGATTGAAAATGCCACTAATGCATTAATGAAACAAAAAGTTTAAAAATAATAAAATAAAAAGTACTGCTCTAACGCCTTAAAGCTCAGGTGTGCCTTAATTTGATATTCCGTTGTTTCTCAGGGTATTTTTATGTAAAGTTTCTAAAAGACAAAGTAAAAAACTGATTGAAAAGTAGATACACACGTGCCGGAACACTGACTCGCTTGGCGGCACGTCTTTGACGGTAGGGTGGTAACTAGCCACAGCCAAAGCCTCCTACCAGATCAGACCAAAGACAATTTAGAAATTATAAATTCCCAAATTGCCCCCGCCGGGAATCAAACCCAAGATCTCCCAGTTATAAAACCACAGCGCTCACCACTGCGCCAGGGAGGTCGTCGAATCTAATTGTATTAATAAAATTAATACGAAATCATTTCACGTTTACTATAGTTTCGTATCGGAAACCCCGGATTAACCCAAACAACTACAATCCCTTAGTTAAATTGGGACCCGTTTCCTGTTTACTTCCATTACATTAAAACTTCCAGGGAATAAATTATTTTAATAGAATCCATGGTTATTTAGGATTCGCTTACATTTGTTTTGGACAAAATGTCCTTTGAATCAATTTTGCTTTTAAAATCAACTGTAAAATAGGCAAATAATACGCCCAGTCCGAGCAATGACTTTATTTCAAAACTGTTCAAACGTCAATACAAGTTACTGACTACCTACATCTAAAAGTTTATTATTCACCTACACTATACCACACAACTAAGGATTATCGATAGATATTTTCTTTATCGGCTTAACTAGCTAAAATATGCGACTTCGTTCTTGGGAGAATGTTCGCCGTCATCAAATAGGGTGAGCTAGGCTACAACCATTTTCCTAAATAAGAAAAAAGTTTAAAAACCAGCCAAGTGCGAGGTGGAAACGCACACGAAGTGTTCCGTACCATCATAACAGCCAGGCTTATTAATAGGGTCGGGACCCTATTCCTAATCCTGTTAGCCTTCTTTGAGCACGAAACCCGACTAGAGAAAACTGGATATATAACATCTGTCGTATTGATTTCGTTAGTGTAAAATGTAACAGCTAATGTTACATCAATCATTATTTTGTAAACTATCTATATTTCCTAGTTTAAAGTTGCACGAGTTCTGAATCTAACTCTGAACAGCACACTTTTGTGTAAAAATCAAACACTAAACTTAAAGGATCACTTCAATTGTATCGCAGGAGTTTTAATGGCAGACATCTGGGTGTGTCAGCTTAAACCGCTAAAGTGTAATTCAAAACTTTAGATCCGCTCTTAGTTTGGAATTCTTGAAGTAGTTTATAAACCACCGAAGCCAATAGGGAGCTTATTAATATAAATTACTATTTCTGGCTCCGTGTGCACAGGTCGTTTTTTTATTCGATGACAAGATAGCCCTTGACTGCGATATCACCTGATGGTGACAATGCAGTCTAAAATGGTAGCTGGCTGACTTGGAAGGGTAAGCAGTGTAAATACAACCAATACCCCTTATTAGAGTTGTTCAAAAATGCTATAAATCAATATCATGCTACTGACTACTATAAAATTTTAGCATGTTATAAAAAATGCTATGCTATAGCAACTTTAATTAGGAAGCTTGTGGGTGGCCGGCGCGCGCGCTATGTCTTGCAACACGCTAAATCACATAGCATGTTTATTGCGAGTTGCGATAAATCCATCTGCTAACTGCCCGGCCGCCTCAACGCCGCTGCTACGCGCAGTGTGCTACACCGCCTACAGCGTGTGATATTTATAGCATCGTAGCAGCACCGCGCCTACATATGTAGCACTTGCTGTTTGCTATGGAAAGATAGCATGCTGTAATATGTTGCTAATTGGTATATTAACCACCTCTACCCCTTATCGGTTTCTACACGCCATCGTGCCGGAACGTTAAATCACTGAGGACGCGAGTAAAATTGAAATCGAACCTGCGTTGAAAGGTTATGGATTTATAAATAAAGCTTCAGTGCAGTCCACCGCTCAAACTTTGTTAGACGCAATACGCATGTGCACGGCGTAACCACAAGTAAACGCCTGTCACTTCGTGAGATAAACGTACTAAGCAATGTGGATACAGAAAGTTAAGTTCAATGCATATTACGGCAGAATAGAAGCTAAGTCTTTCTCAAGAGAACGGCGCTCCTGTCATTTTCATACAAAATTTCTTGGTGACGTTAACTTCACCTTTACTACACACTCAGCGAAGGGTTAAAAGCCCATACGTACGAGCCGAGTCAAATAGCAGGTATTCAATTCAACTAGTGGTTCGCCCCGAACTGAGACCTCGCGATATCCCATAATTCCCAAAAGTTTTAATTATATATTGTAATAATTAACTTTTAACATTAGACGCAATAAAAAAAAAAATAGTTGACATAAAACTGTTTTACTGAAACAGCGCCATCTATTAGCATTATTGTGAAGCTATTAGCATTTTAAATTAAATAATTTCGTTTCTTTATAACATTTATCTAATTTTAGTATTTGTTGTTCAAGTACAGGATATAACTGAATTTTCAACCAAGTTTCACGTTCTAATATTCAGTAATTCAGAAGTTATAGGGCTCTGACAGACATTTGGACGTACACACTTCTCTGTCCAATACAGACAAGCGCCCTAGTTGACTCAGAGAACTCGCTTCGCTCGTTCAAAAATCACAACAACAATAACAAGCAAAAGAAACATTAATATGACGCCCAACAATCGTCATAAGAACTTTGTAGATACAAAAAGCCATCACGCTCTAAACCACCGCCACGAGCAAAACTCATTTAACTAAACCACTGAGGACGCGAGTAAAATTGAAATCGAACCTGCGTTGAAAGGTTATGGATTTATAAATAAAGTTTCACCGCAGTCCACCGCTCAAACTTTGTTAGACCGAGCAATCTAGATGAAAATAGAATTGTTGTTTTTATAGATACTTATAACCAACTTTGGATTGTTGTTCCGTTCGATTTGTAGTTTTTATCGTCAAAATTCACTTTTATTCTTGCTACATCCATACTTAGTTATGAATAGGTTTCATTTTTCGTTTGTCTGGTGGGAGGCTTTAGTCGTGAGTAGTTACCATCCTACCGTCAAAGACGTGTCGCCAAGCGATTTAACGTTACGGCACGATGGCGTGAAAAAACCGATTAGGGGATATGGGTTGAATCTACACTGCTATACCCATTTCAAGTTAGCCCGCTACCATCTTAGACTGCATCGTCACTTACGATCATGTCAACGAATAAAAAAAAAAAAAAACTAGCTTTTGCACGCGATTTCGTTCACGTAATAAGTCACGTCGATATAGTCACGTCTGCTTGTATGCAGAAAGTAGTTAGATTATAAATATGATTGCTATTGTTGTAGAGTGTACGAGTATCTGCTCTTTCGTTCGTCATGAGTTTAGTTACTAAGGATAATTGTTATCCCAGGTAAACAATGATTTTCCGCGCAACTCCAAACCAGAGCAAAAGCTAGTTTTTTAATAAAACACGTCGCTCTACATCGCGATCATCATCAAGCACTATTTTGACTTTATATTTATAAACCAAGTGGATTTTGAACCACTTGGTTTTAGGCCAGTTTTAACTACGCTGGGCCGATACAAATTAACAGACTTTACACATCTTTGAGAACATTATGGAGAACTCTTAAGCGTTCCTTACATAAGGATTTAAATTTTATTTGAAAGGAGAAATGTACGAGTCCTCTGTCAATATTTACGTGAGACCAAACATGAACATTTTATATGTAAAATAAAACGGGTGCTCCGTATAGACATTTCGCTGCCAAAGGCGAAATGATATTGACTTGATCAAGAAATCGTTTGAAGTGTAGCCAATCAGAGATAGCTTAGTTGACTCGGAAAAGTACATCGTGCCCCTTTGAACTTAAAGCGCTCTAGAGGTTTTATAACTATAGGAGGAGATTGGCTTTATGACTATAATAAAAGCTTTATTCATAACTAGCTAATTCCCGTAACTTCGTCCGCGTGGAAAAAGTTTAGAGTGACTTGCTACTATCCGCGAGAAGTTATGTCCTATATCTCCGCTCAGTATCGATAATAAAGCATCCTACGATTAAAATTTTCAAAATATATTTGATGCACAGAATTCGTCCCGTTACAGTTTTATTATAAGTATAGATAGATACTACTCTTTCTTTTGTACCATGGCACTATATTTCATTAGTTTATTTGGCTTCTTTTTAATTAGGTTTGCATGAAAATATTTAGCAGTTTTGTTCGTGTACCGAAAGTTTGAGAGCCAACTTTCGTCAGTATATTGAGACTTAAGAGTGCGAGACAAAAGTTTGTTTAGGCTTCAATTTAATACAATGATTTATGATTAGCTTCTGGATATTAATCCTACATTTTCTTCTTACCTAGTTATTATAAGTAGACATAAAATTATAGGTAGGTAGGTATTTTATTATCAATGTTTTGGGCTCAGTATCGATAATAAAGCATCCTCCGATTAAAATTTTCAAAATATATTTAATGTACAGATTTCGTCCCGTTACAGTTTTATTATAAGTATAGATAGATGATAAATTAATTTTTATTATTCACAAAGCTGTTATTGCTTTGTATTTTACTATTATAATTCTGTACTAAAACAATGTTCATAATCCGTACTCATATTATGATAATTATGAAAGTAGAATTTTCTCTCTCCGTCTACCTCTTCACAACTCAACTACTGCGCCGATTTTGATAGATTTTGGCGCAGAAATAATTTGCCAAAATAAAGACGGACAAATAATATTTTTAACCCAAAGAATTTACTTATGAGTTATTAAACCCACTGGATTTTTAAATGGAGAAAAAACATTAAAACTAAGTAGGTATATTGTTTTATCATAAGAGTTTAGTAATAAAAAATACAAAACGGATTTAAATCACTAAGAGAAGACTACCCGTTAGTCTAGTTAGAAGTAGTAAGAGCTGTTTAGGGTTAATGTTAAACTTTAAGCAACACAAACTATTTACGAGAATAAACTAGGTATGTATTTTGAAGTACGCCAGGCCCCCAGTTTTGTGCAAGTTAGGGAAGTTCTAACAACTAACATTTGTAAGTTTATAGAGCGGGAGACAAAAGTTCGCTTTCGAAAGTTATGATCAAGTTTACAGTGAGAATTTTAATGGAGATGTAAGTATGCAGTATACTTACTTCATTTATGATCTTTTCTTAGGATAGTGAATAAGATGTTAAATATTATGACATAGTTTAACATAAAAACAAGTAAGACCAGACCGGACCAATTCAGAAATTATATATTCCCAAATTTCATAAACGTAATCGAGTGTTCTTTTTAGATATCATTCTTGAGCAAAGCTAAGCCTTTAGTAAGACTTTATTAAAACTGACTGCTTATTATCTAATGAATACCTTCATTGCTTTTAATGGAAAGAAGGAAAGAAAATAGTTCATTTTACTTCAATAACATAAGGTACATATGAAAGAGATATTAAAAAAAAACAAATTCGAACTTGGCGTTAAAACCCATTAAGTCGCACAAGCAATAAGGCTGCTATTCTGCCTGTACCATTTTGAATGAGTTCTCACTCCTCGCAGCTGTCTGCAATAGAGGAATATAAATAAGTTAAGGTGCTCTTTGATCTGTTTTTCGAACCGGTGTTAGAGTCTTGACTTGTCACAAAAGTTACATTTTGGCTTACACGAAATAAACAATTTTGAATTTTTTTGAATTTGAGTAGTTCAGCAATTACAAATTGCCCTGCGCCTTTAGGTATACAATAACTGTATCTGCCAATCCTCAAAAGTTCGATTCCGCTGACGCCTGAATTTGGCAGCCTGCCTCCGGACGTAAAACTATCTCGGAGAGTTACTTCTTTGGCAATGTCCACGACAGAATTGTAGATTGGCCCCCATTGGATTATAAATTTAAAGTGAAACTTTGTAGCTATCTATGCATGTGTTAGAAACCAAGTAAAAGAAGGTATTTAAGCAGCAGAATTCCCAGTTTTTTATCGTGTCAGCAGACTGTAATACTGTTCAAAGGTGGGGACAAATCTAACGGAAAAATGAGCACGGAAAGTTATACAGCACAGATAACGGCAAAATCTACAAACGCTATGAGTTGACATTGACAGGTGCGCGTAGACAGGACATTTGGCGCGCTCCGCTTTGGCCTGAAAGGTACAGATAAGTTGAAGAGACACAGGTAAGGTAGTAAGCTAAGCATGTACTATTCAGGTAGAATCTATGGATGCTACTTCAATCAAATGCTGTGTTGTGGCGCGTCGGTTCCAAAGTGACACGACAACGCCCGGGAACTTGTCCTGCAAAAGTTGACGGAGACGCGGAGTTGGCGGGGGCTAGATTTACGGGGCGGAGAGTTTGCCCCGATCGTAAGGCCCCTCGATGTTGCACTGGTAGGCGTCCCGTCCCGTGCACCCCGGTCGTGCACCTATACCGCGACAGGTAGACGTAGCGGTAACGAAGAACGGAGAGGTACTTCTTGGAAATAAAAGAATTGTTTCCAATTGCAGTGCTCTGGGTTGACTGACTGGCGTTCGTTCTTACTGCATTATTTATACGAAAGGATCGTGGAACAATTCTACATTCTCACGATCGCCAATAAATGAACCCTTTGTGAGTCTCTTTAATCAACACAAGTTCTTTTAAACATATTTTTAGCACCTAATACATTGATCGTAAAACAAAATCTTAAAAGCTAAGAAACAACATAAATCTAAAGCTCTTACTAATTCTCACCATTTATAATAGGCCGTAATTACCACTAGGCGCTAGAAAAATCCAAACGTAAGCACTTCACAAGGGTTCCAAACAAAGTTCAATACACAAAGAGTCTTTTTTAACCTAGTCACCGCACTCAAGGCGCCTATAAATTTCAATGCACTTGAACGAACTTACTCTAACTGCAAGCAATAATTCATAGTCCCAATTTTTAAATGTAATCTTAATGCTAGTCGCCAACAATCTCCCCCTTGTGCGTAGCACCAATCTTCCGACACGGCGACTATTCTAGAACTGGGTCGTTGTAGCGCAGTTATGATGGATTGCACCAGCTTCTTCCAAGCTCCTTTCATGTTCGGTGCATCTGGCGGATTGAACTTCCAATGTAAGCCTAATTCTTCTGCTTCTGTGACTAGATTTTCTTTATTTTTCCACAGAAATCCAATTTCAAAGCGTCCACCTTCATGGACTATCTTTAATATGACTAGAGCTCTTCCCTCTGAGCCTGTCATTTTATCTTTGACCATGTTCACATGCAAACACTTATTCACGATGTGTACGGGCTGTCCAACTTTCTTGTCAAAACCAGGAAAAACCCAACCAAGTTCTGTCAGCGAGGTGACTGGTTTTCCAGGTTTTCCTTTCTTTATTTCTTGAGACACGATCAGCTTCCAATTATCTTGTACTATCAGTAACTGAGCTGGCTCAAACTCATAATAAAGAACATTCGTCATTTCTTTTAAGTGTGAACATTCTTCTATTCCTTCTTTGTCCAGAAACTGTGGAGCAAGATTCAGTTCATCAATGGTGCGAACCCGATCTAGGTTTTTCTTTTCATTATGGTGGACTCTTCGAATAATCAAGTTGAACTTTTCAGAGTCCCTCTTGCGTATTAATTGCCCTCCAACCATTTCTAGCACCAAATCTTTTTCAGTTTCTTTCTCTCCGATATTTTTGGTAATTCGTGAATAAAGGAGAGAGATCGTTGACCCTTCGTCCAAAAGTGCTAGTATCTTCTGGGATCCTTTTGGTCCAAACACTTCTATCTGAACTACCTTCAGGTTAGTTCCTTTTGGTCCAAGTACTTCTACCTGAACTATCTTCAGGTTCAGGTAAGTTCTGGGTATTTTTATTGCGTAGACTGGCAACGCCACACTTGCTGCCATTGCCTGTTCAGCATTTTCCTTCTCAAATTCATGTTCTGAATTTGCAGCTTCACCCGTCTTTGCTGGTTGTACAACTGCTGTCGCGTGGCTCTCAAATGCTTGTCGTGTAGCACCTGCCTGGGTCTGGATCGTAGACATCAGGGGCTGCTGTTCTGTCTTCACGACCTCTTGCTTTTCTTGAAGATCCTTTTCTGGCTTGATATCTTTTATATCTTCCACAGGAGACGTCTGGATACAGTTCTGAACATGCAATTTTCTGTCAGCTTGTTCTTTATCCAAATCGTCTTCTGAAACTGAATCTTCAATTAATTGTTTCATGAGTCTGATGCGCTCTATTTCTAAACGCGCCAGCTTTTCTTCTAGTTCTAACTTGCGTAACCTGGCAGCAGAACTCTTATTTCGAACTGACTTGACTGTCGTACGGGTGGAACCACCTGGTTTTTCTGTCATCAGGGAAATGTTCTGGTTCTCCCGCTCAGTCATATGCAGTTGTTTGAGTCGAGCACTGCGTTCTGTAGATCTCGTCTTCGTGGCTCCTGAAGATTCCTCGATTGAAGTTTTCGAAGAAATATTCGATTCTGTGGCTTCCGAAGTCATAACTGATGCGGACCCTTCTGATCTGGCGCGCTCACTTACTTTCTGAGCATACTGTGATGCACTTGAGCTTGCCCTTAGGGACACATCTTTTTCCTTCTGGGACCTAGTCAGAGGCATGTCTGTAGGTCCCTCTTCTTTTACCTTTCAGCTTTCCGAAATCTTCAATTCTCGTTTCTAGGAATTCTTCTCCCGGGATCCGGCTCGAAGGACCATCTGTTGCGGCGCGTCGGTTCCAAAGTGACACGACAACGCCCGGGAACTTGTCCCGCAAAAGTTGACGGAGACGCGGAGTTGGCGGGGGCTAGATTTACGGGGCGGAGAGTTTGCCCCGATCGTAAGGCCCCTCGATGTTGCACTGGTAGGCGTCCCGTCCCGTGCACCCCGGTCGTGCACCTATACCGCGACAGGTAGACGTAGCGGTAACGAAGAACGGAGAGGTACTTCTTGGAAATAAAAGAATTGTTTCCAATTGCAGTGCTCTGGGTTGACTGACTGGCGTTCGTTCTTACTGCATTATTTATACGAAAGGATCGTGGAACAATTCTACATTCTCACGATCGCCAATAAATGAACCCTTTGTGAGTCTCTTTAATCAACACAAGTTCTTTTAAACATATTTTTAGCACCTAATACATTGATCGTAAAACAAAATCTTAAAAGCTAAGAAACAACATAAATCTAAAGCTCTTACTAATTCTCACCATTTATAATAGGCCGTAATTACCACTAGGCGCTAGAAAAATCCAAACGTAAGCACTTCACAAGGGTTCCAAACAAAGTTCGATACACAAAGAGTCTTTTTTAACCTAGTCACCGCACTCAAGGCGCCTATAAATTTCAATGCACTTGAACGAACTTACTCTAACTGCAAGCAATAATTCATAGTCCCAATTTTTAAATGTAATCTTAATGCTAGTCGCCAACATGCTGTGTGTTTTGGAAACACATATTATAATATTATGGTGATTTCCGATTCCTTTACCGTATAATATTTATATCAGTGCCAACAAGTACCTTGCGTGAAAACCACACATACTTTGAATAACATTATTGAAATTCCGAGTACGTTATTTAAAACGAGATCTCCTTCCGTAAAATATTAGCTTAATCCCGATGGAATATTTTAGAGTGAAATACTTGTACCCGACGTCCAATGGTGAATAGGAACGCTTGCACTTCCTTTTACGATATCTTATTCAGCATCATGCATCGACGGTTATTTATAGCTTTACTTTACTATCTACACGAAAATTGCGCTGCTAGAAGAGTTATGTTGCACTTAGGTACATTGCACTACATGATGTAGATATCTACAAATACCCTTCGAGTTTGATCTTTTCTCCAACCATAATAGATTTCGAGCAAGACAATGTAACGCCACAGTGAAATAAACTTATAAGTCTTGAAGTCGACTTGAGTCGTGTGTTCGGTACCACTAAATTACAACATGGGGTTATTCAAGGGGCGAACCAACAAAGTCCTAAAAAGCCGGCAACGCATTGGTGGTGCCTCAGGTGCTACAAATATTCATAAGCGGCGGTAATCACTTAACATCAGGTGACCTGCCTGGTCGTTTTCTAGCTAAAAATATAAAAAAACACCCACTTTCATTTTTGACTGTATAATATAGAAAGGCTAATTTGAAAATTAAAACGATGTTCAGTGATCACTTGATTACTTTATGATGTTACGATACTCAAAATCTATGAACATCGTGGACATGTATTTAAACTTGTATTTACTAACCCTACAAGTACTGTATCTAAGCAATATGGATACAGAAAGTTAAGTTCAATGCATATTACAGCAGAATAGAAGCTAAGTATGTCATGCTCTCTTTAAACATTTCTGTGGTGGTGTCGTGTGGTGCGGGTTGTTACGTTCCCTCAAATATGGTTGAGTGAAGCAACGGCTGGATCATGCGTCATGCTCGTGAACGGGTGCCACCAACGGGAATGGGTCTGCTTTGTCTGCCCGTTTTGACATGCATTGGATTGTGTGTATGCATTTTTGAATCTTCATTGTGGAAGCACTGTAATGTGTATACATAACATAGTTTTGTTACCTATTGTAAATTTTTTTTTGAAAAGAGCAACTGCTGAGTTTCGTACCGGCTCTTCTCAGCAGAATCTGCATTCCGAACCGGTGGTAGATTTATGACATGTCATAAGAGCCACAAGTTGGCCTACATTAAATAAATGGAATTTGAATTTGAATTTAAGTGTCTTTGTCGAGGGAACGGTGCTCCTGTCATTTTCATACAAAATTTCTTGCTGACGTTAACTTCACCTTTGCTACTATTCGAAAGTTAAAATGTTCGTGCTTAGGCTACAGTGCTAAGACGTGGTTTTTCTCTGTTACTACTCATTAGAAGTTCCCTTTTCCTTGATTTTAAGTAGCTACTTACAATCTCAACTTGATTTTAAGTAGTAACTTTAATTCCTGCAGATTCGTTAAATTACGTTCCCTGTACGGAAACGGTTTCAAAATTGTTTGTAATATCAATTACACTCATGCAACACAATACACAATGCACCCGACTGTGCAGTTAACTCAAAAATGCTGTACTGTAACGTACCTAGAGTACACTTCCTGTAAAGCCTCCCAAAGGAACCTAAATTGCTTTTCTGTGTGCGACGTTGACTTTGTAATAGAGTTTTTAATGGATGTAATAAAGTAACTCTATTGTCGTACGAGTAACCTGTGTTTGCAAAAAGTATGTTTCAATGGAGTATGAAAAATTTTCGACTATAACTGCAGCTCAAGTCAAAGAGTTGAACGTTTCATATAATAAACTGAATTTGTTAAGTAGGGATATTTTTTTATTTTATTCGATGATAAGATAGCCCTTGGCTGCAATCTCACCTGATGGTTAGTGACGATACAATCTAAGATGGTAGCGAGCTAACTTGAAAGAGGTATAGCATTCAACTAATATCCCTAATCTGTTTCTACACGCCATCGTGCACGAACGCTAAATTGCTTGGCGGCCCGTCTTTGACGGTAGGGTGGTAACTAGCCACGGCGAAAGCCTCCCACCAGACGAATTATCAGCAGCAGTTCAGAAAATAATTACATGGCCATACAACTTCCTGCGACAATGTTCTCACTGAATTACAACATGGGGTTATTCAAAGGGCGGACTAACAAATTCCTAAAAAGCCGGCAACACATTATTGGTGCCTCAGGTGCTACAAATGTTCATGGGCGGCGGTAATCACTTAACATCAGGTGACCCGCCTGCTCGTTTGCTCACTAAAAATAAAAAAAATAAAAATAACACTTGTACATTCATTGCTTGTTTTGAGCCGCGTAGAGTACATTTTTGTTAGACACTTCATTTCTAAGCATTACAATTCGATGTTAGAGATAAACAAAATCGTGATCAATCAATAACCCGTCACTAATTGTTTGCAAAAACTGTCTCTACAGTAAAAAATCGAGAATAAATAAACATAAATCTGCCATTTAGTATAAAGTTATAAAATAACAAATGCTTTTAAATAGAGTAGAAAAAGCACCTCCTTAAACCTAACCATTACTCAAGCGCTTAGTTCTTATACATTTAATACTTCCAGTTCTTATCCATTTTATACCCCTAGTTCTTTATCCTATCATGCCAAGCTGGCTTCTTCAGAGAGTCCGTTGAAAAATTGGATTTAAAAAGTGCTTAAGGTTAAAAAGCTTCGTGAAGCATCGCCAGTGTGTACCGCAGAGACTTCGTGTCGTAACTAAGGAATACAAACTACTGCAGTTTGCTCAATAATGCAGCTGTACACTGCCTTCACACTAAAGTGCTCAGAGAAATTCAAAGATAACTGTAATGCAGGCTTTGTTCAGTACTACGGCTACTACTAGTACTTAAAAATATCATGTATTTAATTAAAAACGTACCTAATAAAGTATGTTACAATTACAACCATAGATACTATAGATTGGGAATCGCTTCGTACTCCAGCGACTACCAGTCCGTATTCTATGGTTACAAAGTTATTGCTTTTTTAGAAAAAGAATCCCCTAGGGATATAGCAAAAAATTGGATGTCTGGACTTAACTTTTGCTTCCCACTTTAGTCGTATTAAACAAGCTAAAGTCCGCCACATTTTATAGTCCACTAGTGAAACTTTTGAAAGCTCACTGTATAAAGCAACCTTATTAAGTAGGTAAAAGTCTAACTTGACTATTATGAACGAAAACCTAAGAAAACACGCCACCCAACCGGGCGTTATTATCATTTATGAGCAACCTGGCATCCAATTTCCATGCTAATACGTTTAAAAAGAGATGAGGCTGCTACGTGCATCTCGTTTCAAGGGAAATGACGTCTCAGGGACATTTAACGAAGGTGTTTGCCGGTACAATTTGCAGTTGCAAGCGTTGCATTAAACATGTAAGATAATGTGCAGAATCTTAACTGGAGTGCTCCCGTGTGCTTTGTTTCGGACATATTGTTGTAAGACCGGCTTCGTCCGAATGGAGCTAGGTTTGAAATACCGTGAGAGCTGTTTGATTTTCCGGGGTTAAAGGAATATTATGTCACTCTCTAAGTTAACTATAACTATACAACAAATGCGGGAAGTGGCTGGATGAGAAAGGCTGAGGACTGGGTGTGGTGGCGCTCTTTGGGAAAGGCCTGCGTTCAGCAGTGGACGTCCGCAAGCTGGAATGATGATGATGCAATAAATCATGTCGATCCGTTGCTGCGTGATTGAACCAACAAACACACATTCGCATTTATAATACATATTATTCCGTACCTCATAAAGGTCTTGCACCTTGGGGCAACTCACATTGAAGGCATTCAAGCGTGAAAATGAATTTAAGATGATACAATTCTCTGACTATTGCAGAGAATTTGCATGGAATATGAAATGTTGTACCTACTGTTCGGAAACCTGAACAATAGCAAAACAATAACAAAACTACAAGTGGCGTAACGAGCAATGGAGCGAGCCATGCTCGGTGTATCGCTCATTAACCGGGTACCTCATACCTCAATAAGTGAAAGGACATGACTAACTGAGCTTTTGAACTGGTAGAAAGTGACCAGTCAAAGTGGCAGACGACCGGTGGACTCTGACTGGACCGGTTAATAATAACAATAATTAAAATTTTCCCATACCTTCAACCCCTATTTTACCACCCTCAAAGAGTGATTTTATAATACAGATTGTTATTATTTAAAACTAATAAACTTAATGCCGATTTTCGTGTCTTTGTCTCCAAAAACATAGGACATTCATATAACCTTCCAACTCCCATTTCGGTCGGATTTTCTTAAAGCTAATCTCTAGAAGGAAACTACTTACTTTCAAGCTGGTAGATTTTATTGTTCCTGAGATTTCGTGATTAACTCCTTTACATTTACAAAAGTTTATACCTTAGGAATTACTCTAAAAAAAGAAAAAGAATACGAAAGATTTCAATAAGTAAACTTTTACTTTTAAACATAAGAACCTCAAAATCCGGGACCATTGAAATCCATCCACTAGTACGAAGTTTTACAAGGTATTTAAAACTTAATTGCACTGAACTATTAGTCGGCGATGGTGAAATGGCACTAAAATGTTCTTTTAATGAACACAGTTCATCATACTAAAGTATAAAAAATAAAAATCATTCGTTTTAATTTTTTTAATACCATCTCTTTAACACAGAGAAGGTTCATTAAAACTTTAGCTGCAGTATTTGCGTAGAACAGTTCTGCAATTCAAGTTACATACCCTTTTAAGTGGATGTCGCAAAATCTCGGCGTCCACTTTACTTACAAGTCGTTTTAGGAACACAGCTGCTACCAATTTTGGCTGCATGTTTTACTCATATATCGCATTTTACGCGAACATTCGCAACTATTCAAAGAAGATTCGAACTCGTTCGTCCGCAAACCGTAATAAGTTTCGAAAAACTGTTGAAGAAATTTCATAAACTATTTAACGAGGTCCCATTCAAAAGAGGTTCAAAAAAGGTTTTTTTCAACTTTCACGTTTCATGTTCGAGAGGTACCCTTTTAAAATGTTTTTTTCACTTCGCTCGCTCGAAATAGGTACGTGCCTTTGTTCCCCAAACCCAGTGAGCAAAAATCTATTTTGCTCCCTCTATGAGCGAAAGTGTTTAGGACTCTGTGAATTGGCGTTTCTGAATTTATTTTCTTCCAAAACGTTCGGTTTTCCGTTTTCGGAAAAGTTAAAAGTTTCTTTAAAAGTTTAATATTACAGGTTTATCATTCCTTGCTTATATTGTGTAAAAATGTATTTGTTAGTTTGTCCTTCAATCACCCAGCAACAGAACAACAAATTGACGTTTTGCTTAGGTATTTTTGTAGACTTGGAGAGTGGCATAGGCTTCTCTATATACCTGAAAAACAGGAGGTCTCCACGGAATTTTGAAAAACCTACTTCCATGCGGATAAAGTCGCGGGCATGAGCCTCAAAACATACACTGTCTGATAACAATTGACTTTGACAGATAGAGACTTTGGATGGATAGTACCTAGTGAGATTCCATGATTGTTCTTTTTGTTTGATTTCAAATTCAGAATTATTTGTTTCATGAAGGCCAACTTGTAACTCTTATGATACGTCATGACTCTACCACCGGTTCGAAATGCAGATTCTGCTGAGAAGAGCCAGCCAGCAAGAAACTCAGCACTTGCTCTTTTCATAACAAAATATAGTAGGTACTTCTGAGTAGCGTACGCTAAAAATATTATTGAATAGGCTTCCTTTGAAGTTACGGTATGTTCCTATGAATATGAATGTAACGTATTCACCGTACATGCTCAACTTGCTAATATGTTAACAGGTGAATCGATCTTAGAGTTAAAGCTTTGGGATTGTTCGGCTGGAATTCGTAAGGCAAGTTTGCCTTAGCAGAACAGTCTTGAAGTTCTCAGTCTTAATTGATGTAGCCAGCATAGTTCAGATCAGTGTGTTATGCGGTTCAAATGGTTGATTAAAAAACTTTGCCGTTTCTTCTTGTACGGTCTGAATTCTTGAGTGTGTAAATCCCTGAGCCAATTTAAATTTAAAGTTTAGTTACTACGCCGAGTTCAGAGGTGCTTTCATACTTAATGAGAGTGAGGTAAATTCTAATAAGATCAAGGCGTGTTGGCATACCATGCACATTAATTACTTTGATACACGTATATTTTGAAAAGAAGTAGTTAGCCACGGGGCTAACTCATCGCTGGCGCACTATTTGGCATAGGTTTCATCACAAATGAGAAGGGTTTAGGCCATTATTCCCCACGTAGACCAAATGATAGTCCTTTAAGAACACTTTTCGAAAACTCTCGCGATGTTTTGCTTCACCATAAAAACAAATTTATTTAATTTATTAAATGCACATAACTCCAAAAAAATCAGAGATAGGTGACTGGGATCAATCCCTGAACAGTTCGGAAACAAGACCTATAACTTAAATAGGCTATCACAGACTATTTGTGTCACACTTTACACTATATCAACATAGTAATGCCTATGATCGATCCCCGAACTGCCAAGAAAGAAGAGCTAAAACTTCACTAGGCTATCACAGACTATTTATGTCACACTTTACACAACATCAACATAACAGTACCACTTCACTACCACAAATTGGTGTCTCAAAGATAATTTTAAGTTATCACAAATGATGCTGCATTTTGACACACTCGCCAACTTTGGCCCTTAATTTCAGCCTTCAATTCAAAACCAGTTTAAGTTCCCAACTTTCGGTCCAAAAAACTTTGTCATGTATAATTAAAGCGAATTTCTTCCTCAGTTAAATAATGTCACTAATCAATTTGACGGGTCTATTAATTAGAGGCGTGTTCTCCCCTCTTCAGAGAGTGTCGGGTAAAATTGTCTTAAGTTATTGCGCGGGTATCACTGCATTTGTCATTCTCAATTTTACTCTCCTTTTAGGGAAAAGGGGTCAGGAAATAGATGTGGTAATTGATACAGGAACGTGATTCCGCTTTAATTTATAGCGGCGGTATCCAAACTCCAATATTGTAAATAGATTTTAAATTAATGAAGCGCATAAATCTGTTGAAATAATGCATTAAATTTACCTAATAATATTTAGGAGCTTAAATCACAATATAATATTACACTAGACATGGTATCTCCTAAAAACACGTAAACTAAAGTATCTATATAACCTTAATATAATAGACAGGAGATCTACACTCAGTAGTGAGCCATTGCTGGGTTATTGATGATGATGAAGAAAGAATTAATAGTATAGAAGTGTTGACTACAAGATGTTTTTGTCTGATCATTTGAATTAAAGCGCGCTTGCTATACGCATATCAAAATTAATACATACAACTGTTACGGGATAATGCATAGTTGCTTACAAAATTTCGCAAACGGTGCAATATCTTGGTGCGCAAGGTACGGGCTAGTTCTAATACCATCCTGAGGGCCTGAACCTGTCAGTACCTGAACCATTGTCATATGGTGCACGTGCTGACTAATCAAACCTGTCTTATATGTAGCTTTAGCTAATTCTACAGCTACATCTAAGACAGGCTTGATTAGTTTTTAAGGTTACTAACATTAGGAAAGAAACACACAGCGTGTTTCGTCACTAACAAATATGATCTTATGGTTGAAATATTTTTAAGCTGTTGCATAGCTTCTATCGCGGACCTTGGAGCGTGGAGACCGAATCCAGCAATTCCGTAACGAAAATAACCTGACACGGGACTCCTCTCACCGCTAGATGGCGTTGATAAAAAATGCTATGCAATAGCTTTACCGCGGCAGTCCCCGAGTGCCACACGTCTTTTTTTTTTCTTTTTTTAAATTTGTGTTCTTTGATACATTGCCGTGTTACTATTTACGAGAATATCCAGACTTCTCGACCAACGAAAAAAGGAGGAGGTTATCAAGTCATCGCGTATATTTTTTTAAGTGTAACGTCCGATTTTATAAAGATTCTAGAGGAAAAATGTGCTTCACCAACATGGTGCAATATTTTTAAGTTGTGTAATTTTTCATCGTTTCTAGTTTCAAGACAAATGCGTTTGTATCTTTTATTTACTTTAAATTCTTGTATGTTTGTCGTTAACTGTTCTTTCCTTTTGTATTTATTTCTCTTGTTTGAATGGACATCCCGGTCACATCCTGAGAAAATACTGCAAAGACCTGCAAAGTACGAAAAGCATCTTGACTTTTATTTATACGATCCGTCCGCACTTTGAACTAAGGAAACAGTAGTAATTTCAAACAGAATTACACATTACAAAAGTCAAAATTGCGGTGGAGTACCGAAAGTTCCAAACTAGTTGTGGTTTCCACTGTATCTAATAATTTTATAAGTCCAACTTTGCTTTTAGTAACTCAAAATGTTGCTACGTTGTTTGGGAGTTAATTTCGTCGTTAGCGACGCACTTTAAAATATTTTCCATTATAATGTTATTTTAAAGCTGATCATTAATCTTTGTTTGCTCTTTATGCTCTGTTTAAAGTTATTATTTAGACCTGAGACAGATCAAGGTCTTCTAACAACGACCTACCTAATTACGTTTTCATAATTTGTCGATCCACGAAGACCGAGCTAAAATAATAATGTACCGTACCTATTTATTATGTCGGCACATGATTTCGTTCATTTTTATTTTTTTGTTAACTTTTTTTTTGTTCTATTTTGTTTGTTTTTCTACTGAATAATATGATCACGTAATACCTAGGTGGACAGATGACATCAGCAGACTCACTCCTAGATACAGGCGGCACAAGTCCGAGACATGTAGAAGTAAATTCAAGAGACCTATGTCCAGCACTGGACGTCTATCGGTTGATAAAGGAAAACAAGATTTTATTAATGTACCTTTTATAACAATTATGAAAATTTTTAGGGTTCCATAACCAAAGGGTACCAACGGGACCGTATTCCTAAGCCTCCGCTATCCATCTATCTGTCTGTTAGTGGGCTGTATATTATATAATACGTAGATACTTAGAATTTCCACAGAATGTGTATATCCATTGCCGCTATAGTAACAAATAATTTAAAAAAAAATAGGCCCTCATACAAGGAGCATGATTTTTTCGGCGTTTTTTTCTCGCCTTAACAATCGCTGTTACGATAGTACGGAACCCTTCGTGTGCGAGTCCAACTCTCACTTGGTCGATATTTTATTTTGTGGAAGGGAAAGACATGGAAGCCTACCGTATTATTAACCCAAGATTATCTCTGCCAATATGTGAGTATTGGCAGCCTCGGCGTTGAAGAGCACGTTCCGGAGATTTATAAGCTAATTAAATTTTTTGTGCGTGTTTTTGTAAATCCCGTGCGGTGTAGCATGGTGCGGCGTAGACAATGATGGTGTCGTTAGACATGCCATTCTTTTTTACTCTTATCCGTTTCCGCAACTTGCAATTATGACTTAATATTTACAGTTGGACCTCTAAGGCTCAAGATCACTGAACGTGTAGTATATACGATATTCGGCAACGGCAACGGCATTCCGAGCCAATGGTAGGATTCGGTAACGGCATTCCGAACCAGTGGTCTTCGATCACAGAAAAATAAGGGGATCCAGCACTTCATACTTCAACTATTATTCAAATGCATCACTGTTCCTTGACACTTAAATAACTGCTTCAAGCCAATGTTCGATGACAGATGCACTCACTGTGTGCTATCATATTTAGTGGTTACACAAATCGGACTAACATGCGATATCCACTTATTTTTCTGTGATCGAAGCCAGTGGTAGATTCATTTGACGATTCAAAAGCACATTGGCAAAGTTTATGTAAATAAAATAATATTCTATTCCATTTGTAGTCATAATACTGTAATTCGAATAAGTAGCCCATGTTTGGTAGTAGTTTGGTTTCTACCAACATTGCGGGCCTCAAAGGCAGTTAATGGTCCATTATTATTCATCAATAGACATCACAGGTCTACGCCATCAATACACACAGGTCTATGTCTAGAGCTAACGTCACTATCGTCTATGGTGACATGCTTGGAATGGCTCAATAATTGTATTGAACGTAATTTTAACCGACCGTTCGCGGCTACGATGAATAAAGTAAATAAACTTAAAAATATATTAACAGTAGCCTCATTTGCCCAACGGTTAAAGGTGCTGACTGAAAACTGAAAGGTCTCAGGTTCGAGCCCCACTGTATTTGTTTATTTAGGTGTTTGTTTATTGTCGTACACACTCCTAACACCAGCTTTTCGCCTATTTGGAGGGGAGAGGAGAATATATGTCAAGTTCTGCTTGGCTAACATTCCTTAAAAAAAATAAGTAGTAAATAGTATGCTCCCTTATTCAGAGGTCGCTGTACTCAATAGGTAAAAAATTTATTAACAGAGAAAATTAAAATGTATTTACCTATTTGACAAAATGAGAAGAGAAAGAATTATAAGATAATACAATTACTTTCTTAGACTAAAAAAATATAGTCGTATCACTTATCTTAGTACAGAAGTGGTACTTACCTACCTTGGCATATATGATTTTTCTAGTAGGTACATGTTTTCGTGGACTCCATACTAGGAAATCTGTATCGTCAAAATTCAAAATTATTTATTTTATGTAGGCCAACCTGTGGCTCTTATGACATGTCGAGACCCTACCACCGGACTCTACTAGTACCACCGTCGTAACTTTATTTAATTACTATTTTTTCTAATCGACGTCTGATAAGACGTTTATACTCGTATTGCAAGCACACAATCGCCATTATCTCTCAAACTTAATCCAGGCTAAGGATTCCTTTTCTAATTCCACCGTTTTTGCCGAAGACTTAGTGTTAATTTCCATTAATTCGGCCACATAAATCCACGTTAGAGCAAGTTTTCACTATACAGAACCGTTACGTATTTACTATTGATCCGTTGAAATTCGGTCGAACAAAATCGATGTCAAAAACCGCTTTTTTACACTATTATTATTACTATTTACTGTTACAGTTCTTGCAATTCACGAGGGCGCGTAGCTTTACTTGTGATTACGTCGTGTATATTCACATTGCGTAAAGATTGGGGAGGTAAGCGGTGCTTAGCTTGTAACTGCATGATTAACCATACAGATTTTTTCTGTTGGTGGATTATAGCAAAATATCTCTAACCTTTTCTTGTTTATTATTATATTACTAGCGGCCCGCTCCGGCTTCGCACGGGTATAAAATATATAGCCTATGTCATTCACTGTTAATGGATGTTATTATACATATAAACCTTCCGCTTCAATCACTCTATCTATTAAAAAAACCGCATCAAAATCCGTTGCGTAGTTTTAAAGATTTAAGCGTACATAGGGACAGAGAAAGCGACTTTGTTTTATACTATGTAGTGATATTTAAAAGATTAACGTTTAGGGTCGGTAAGGTGGTCCGTCATGACGGACGCTCCATGAAAATGCGCGGGTTGGTGAAAAAAGACGGCTTGGTGCAACAAGAACTCTTTGTTAAGCTACCGGTTATCCCGAGGCCGATTTATATTGATCCCTGGCTTTGAGCTAAGTCGGCCGGGTTGATGAGTAAATAACCCTTACTTTTTTGGTCTTTAACGAGAATCGTTTCAGCGCAGTTTGCTTTCCTGTTTATCTTTATTTAAACAGGACTGGAAAGTTAATTTTGTTTAATTAAATTTATACTTATGCCGTTATGTTTTATGAAAGCTTTAGCTGTTACAATATTGTCCTGATCAAATTTCGACAGCGATGGCCTACTTTAGCGTAAACTAGCCATCAATGCAGAGGATATTGTAGTGCACAAGTATGTGTAAAAATACTGGTGCTCTCTATTTGCTCACTGTTTCTGAGTTACCAAAGAAAAACAACCCGAGGAAATAATTTTCCACATTAAATCAAAATCCAAATAGTGTTGTCGAATACAATCAAATTGAATTAATTTACACAAACAATGCATAAATTTCATTATACATTTTAATTAGAGAAATCTAATTAGAATTTTTGATTAAAATTAATTCTCTACTCTCATTGTTGTTCTAATTGTAAAGTTTACTGTTTCAAACATCCACTCGTAACTCATAACTTGAATTTACTGAATTTAGTAAAATTAAGTATTAAGTAAGGTAAAATTCAAAAAATTTGAAGCAAATGAAGAATGGAAAATAAAAACTAAGGAGATCTTTTGCAGCGATTCAGTAGCGCGTTTTATTAACGCGTGTCCGCATCGCTACTTTTGGCGCTTCGTTCCATTTGCAAAGCGCGATAGAAGCGAATAGTATCGATTCAACATCGCTTCTGCATCGCTACTAACGCGCGACTTTTACCCGATATCGTCTGATATCGGGTAAAAAAAGAGCGGGGGCCGCAGCCGTTCACAGTAGGGTTAGTGTAAGATTTAATTTCGATTGATCGTATTCGTATTCGATGACTTTTGTGTCAAAGTAAAATGAACCACAACAACAAATGAAACATTGATATTGATACGGATACGCTCCAAACTAAAATCAGTTGTACTGAATTTGTGACTTTAAATCAAAGTGTTAAGGTTCATTTTACTTTGACGCTAATGTTATCTATGGTATTATATCGTAAATCTTATACTAATCCTGCAGGTAATCACTACAACGCACGACTGTATGGATGCCGCATTATCGATGCTGTATCGCGATACAGAATCGTTGTTACGTTGGCGAAGGTTTTCGACCTGCGTCAGCATCGCGACTGTATCGCGCTCTTTTTATGTAGTATCGCTACTGAATCGCTGCAAAAAAGTCACCGTAAAATACATAATTCTTTAAATGAGTCAACCTATTTAAATTCCAGGAACATTTTCCTTGCAAGATACTTAGCTTAGTTAAACTGACCCAGACAGTAAATGTATTTAAAAATGGTCCAATTAGAGTATCCCATTCCACTGCCATAGTTTGCCATTTAGAGAGCACTAGCAGCCAATTATGAAACTTCGGACGCGGCTTGTCGTAGTTTAAGTAGCTCTGACCCTGTTATAAAATTATTTCATCTTCTATATTATCTATATCTGTATCTTCTATACATCTATACATATAAAAAAAATTGAAGTGTCTCTTTGTAATATCAAAATAACTTTTTACTAAATGCATACGCAAGTAAGTACGGTACTTATAACAAAAAACAATTTTCAAAATTTTTGTCTGTCTATTTGTGCGTTGCCGCTAATCTCGGGAACGGCTGAAGCGATTTTGACGGAACTTTCACTAAGTAGATAGCTGATTTTACCGAGACTAACATAGGTTAATTTATTTATCGAATTTCGAAAAAGGAGGATAGGAGAATGAGTTGTGTATTTCTACCTTCAAATAAACTTTTACAAAGTGCTTTAAAATCGTCAAATGAATCTACCACTGGTTTGGAATGCCATTCCAAAAACTTGAAATGAATGTGTGAATACCTACTAGGTATGAACCTAATTACTTTTTTGTACTGGTACTAATAATTACGTTTTTGATAATTAGAGTCCCCGCAGACCACAGACTTTTTATCAGCCGATAGTTTGGTCGGTTTCTTAATCAGTATGAAGATGTATGCAAGTGGGCAAATTATAACGATTCGAACACTCTCTTCAAAAGTCGCTTAACAACTAGCACTTCGTTCGAGAACAGTGTTGTCTGGTATGTCTGTCTGGCACTCACCATCTACCCGACTGTTTAGTTGGTCCATTGTGCGCGCTAGCAGCCCAATCCAATCAAACTATCGGCCAATAAAAAGTCTGTGGTCTGCGGGTACTCTTATAGTTCACCGCACATTGCGCATCTAAGCTTGGCAGTTTGGCTATCATCGTATAAAGGCATAGAGCAACATAATTGAACATGTCCCCTGAGATCACAGAGACTATGCACAGCATCTCATGAATAGAACTATCGGTCCATTGCTGGCACTTGCTTGCCGATTAATAATAAATCGCTTACACTGTCGCTCCATTAAAATCGCTTACCAAAATATAGATAGAATATAGAAAATTCATGTATAATAGGAATCGCTAGCGGCCGTTTGTCCACACAAAATATAAACGTATTCTTCTGTTTTCTCTGTGGTTAGTAGAAATAGAAAAATATTTTGTTTCATAAAATTCATATCTATCTATCCGTACTTTTTTCATTAAAGTACTGATAAGTGTTACTTTTTTTTATTAACCTATTGTGCAACAAGTGATAAAATAAATTAAAAAAAGAGCCAGAAACCTTCAAACATTGCAAATACCGCCGTTATCTAGCATCCCGCAATCTATATCGAATATAATTTAAAAAAGAAAAACATACCAATATGTATCGCTAAAGTCCTTCTTAATTTTTTTTTAATCGGTTCAGCCACCTTAGCTCTATTACAAACGTTTTGTCAATTCTATGATCGCTCGCGCTAAAGCAGGGGTTCCCATCAGTTCTTTATCACGCTTCTCTTCTGAAAGTATAGGACGGGCAGAAAAATTAATTTTGGGAACTAAACCTCCTTTATGGTCGAATTTGACTTATTTTAACCGATTTCCAAAAAAGGAGATTATGTTCCCCGATTACTCGAAGATGCCTGGACCGATTTGGAAAATTCTTTTTTTGTTTGAGAGGGTCTTCTCAGGTGGTCCCATTGTCATCAGGTCAGGTGGTGATAGGATCCTAAAGAAATCGAGGAAACTCTTCATATTTGATATATTGATATACTTTGCAGTGGCGTTTGAAGTCGGTTTTGTAAAAATAATTTTTACGTTTATATTATATGCGGTGAAGTCAGTCCTGCACTGGTAGCATGGGCAGGAGATAAAAGTTTTATCCCCCGATTTTATCCACTGACAGGGGATACAATTATATTTTCTCTATTCTAAAGCATGGCGAGAGAGGAGAAAGCGATGTATATTTCTAGTATATCCACTGAGTGTTATTTCCACCGCTGTGCCCATGCTCGACGGGTGGATAAATCTAAGCGAAGGGATAAACGTTTTATCCTTTTCCCGGGGATAAAATTTCTCCCGCCCATGCTACCAGGGCTGAATAGATATCAAACTGTAACGTTATCAATTGGCTGACAGACGATAATACTGAAAGACAGCGTGGCTCACCAGTCATTGATGTTGCTTATAGGTTAGTGTCTGTCAAACGTACAGTGTCGCAACCGAACATGTCCCGTGGGATGACAAAGACGTAACCAACAGCGTCTCATGAATAGAACTATCCGTACATTGCTGGCACTTGCTTGTAGATTAATAATATAATAGATCGCTTGAGCTATCACCAGAAGACCTATTGTGAGGAAACTCGTGTGTTTAGCGACTCAATTTTAGTACAGGATTCAATTAAATCGTATTATCTCCTACATGGATCAGTGTACCCTAAAATACACTTAAAGCATAGAATTCCGAACCGATGGTAGAGTCATGACGTGTCATAAGAACTATAAGTTGGCCTACATGAAATAAATAATTTTGAATTGAAATGAATTGAAATAAGGACAGTAAAATACGGTAAACAACTTCGAATATTGTCCTCTAGCTATAGCTAACTGAAAATGTATAAATAAATAAATGAATAAAAATTTATTCTATTCACACAAATAAAGAGATACAAAATTTGAGTAACACTAAAGCTGAAATCTACAGACCGCAATCCCACTACACCCAGACCCAAGACAGAGCTAAAACGAGACAGATTTATGTCTGAGCATATTTTTGTGGCTCTTTTCAACTCTAACCCAGGTCCCAGCCGAGCCAGAGTACACTCTATAGATCTCAGCATTAATCTATGATATAAAGGTATGTTTTACATAAAAAATAAAAGATGAGTGTCAGAGTTGAAAAGGCTACAGTAAGGCTAAGGTATGTCGCTACTGAGCAGGTATTTCTCACGCTCGTAACAATTAACATTATAATCGCGCTTAGTACAATATCGACATGTCAGCTTTCAATTAGTCATATTAACCACCCACAACTATTTAATCACATAGTGAGATATGCTCTTGTAATACTACTAGTCTTTGATTACAATTGCTTGATACCAGTATTGACATGTGTAAACCGTGAAGATTATTGTCTCAATGACATAGCTTTAATTAAAGGGCTTATTGCCATCTAATCATCTCTATTATGACATTTAAGTAGTTTAGCTAGCTATTTTATTAGGGAAGAATGGAATAATCTGTAAAGCGAGAAGCCATACGCTATATAGTTAACACGTGTACAACATCAAAATTATGGTCTCAATACCATGAAATTTTCCTAAACATATTTATATACTGCACGAACAACAATAAAAATCTTCCGCAAGAATTTAAAACGTCTGATTTTACATTTGACCAAAGAGCTTCATCACCAAAGAGCCTAGAGAAATTACAAAATAAATATATAAATTTCAAAAGTGTACAGCTCAAAATCAGCTAGCTAAATAATAAAAAGTACCAAACACTAAATACTAAAAAAACATCCTATAAGTTTAGATTGTCGTATACGACACAAAGTCGTGCAATTTAGTGTCGTCTATGAGACGAAGCTCCAGCATTTCCTGTAAATGATTATAATTATTTGATATTAATATGAGATCATCAGCAAATCTAAGGTGGTTGAGCAATTCGCCATTTATTTTTATTCCATATTCTGTCCAGTCCAGGTTCCTGAATATATGTTCGAGGGTGGCGGAAAAAAGTTACTTAACTAAAAAGTCGTGCATTTAACTCTTGTATACTGCCTAGCATGACTTACGGTTGCCAGACATGGGCTCTAACCAAAGAAAATTATAAAAAACTGGAGACATGTCAACATAACATGGAAAGAAGCATGCTAAGTGTGAAAAAACAAGATAAGATACATCTTAAATGCATTAGGCAAAAAACGAAAATCACAGATGTAACCTATACCATTAAAAAACTAAAATGGAAGTGGGCTGGACATCTTATAAGAAACAAGAGGCAAAATTGGGCCAAAAATGTTACAGAATGGTATCCAAAAGAGGGAAAGAGAAGAAGGGGTAGACCATTCCGAAGGTGGGAAGACGATTTGAGGGCAACAGCAGGAATACTGTGGAAGCGGAAAACCCATGAACGAGAAGCATGGAAAAGCCTGGGGGAGGCCTATGCTAGAAAGCAAGACAATTAATTACTGGTGTCTTTATAAAATAAAATTAAAAAATAAAATTAAAATTGTAACTGTAAATATATTAGATATAAGTTTAAATCATGTAAAATTATAATTGTCAATAAAGGCTTATCTTATCTTATCTTATCTTATCTTATGAGACGAAGCTACACTAAATGCAGCTCATGTGGAATCGTTGCCTCAAACTGAAGCAATCAATTTGCCTCAAATGGAGGCTGCTTAATGTGAGACTGAAATCTTTCTTTTTAATCTAGATAAGGTCAAAACGAAACAGATTTATGTGAGGTTTTTATCTGGATATTTTTGTCTCTAAGTTTGAGTTACTCTGGTACGATGTATAGAACTCTGCTATATACCAATAATTTCAACTACTTATGAGTATTATTTCAACTGTATCCTTACCTCAAAAAATATCACTGAAACTAAGCTCATAATATTTTAATATAGGGGTAGACTTTAATAAAATCAACACTGAAATCCTAATTTCCATAGTGTCAACAGAGAGAAGATGAGGAATGCACCTCATAATATACAGCGTTGGGATGAATATTGCTCAAGGGATGCAGTTGGAGTAAACAAAAACATACGTGGGTACATTACGCGCGCTTCTGCTGCGGATTAGGTATGCATCTCATACGTGTCAAGCTTAGCCTGGCTTTATTAATTACGTGCTGCGTCTTCGTCATAAATACGTTTGTTGTATGTCTGTTACAAAGGAGTTGCATAATTTGTTGATACTTTATCATTCTTTAAAATAATAGTAAACTCTTTTTCTACACACCTCCTCTAATTAACCGTACAAAGCTTAAAATTGTTTAACATTTATCTTTCTTTAATATTGTAAAGTTTTAATAAGTCATACTAAGTATAATGAAGGTATGTAGCATTTTAGTGTCACTTTGTATTTTCATATAGTAGTGTATTTTCAGTCGAGTGCAAAAACTACTCCGTTATCTTCTACACACTATTTACATTCTATCGTTATCTACACACAAATAAAAATAATGAAAGATTTATTTTTAATTTTGAAATATCTGCCTCTTATAAGGAACATATTATAATTTATTTTATGGTCATTTAACACAATCAAACCACAACCAAACTTTCTTTTCTAAAGATTATTCAGCAAGCCGGCTGACAGTTCATCAGGGTATATATTTTAAAGTGGCTGAAATAATAAGAGACTTTTGTAGACAGGACTATGGAAAAAGTGATCTAAGCTACTTTTAATAAAGGGGAAAAAACTACACCTACGTTCGTTATGTTAAAGTTAGTATCAAAATAAAATACCGTGATAATAATATAAATTAAAAATTACATCAAGCAATTAAATACCGTATGTTTCGCATAGAATATAATAACCTTTAGTAAAACACGCGCCAGTCGACCGCCATTGTAAGAATACAACTTGAATAAGAAATTCTATTAACTCGAGTTCGCTCCGCACCTGATGCCCAAGGTCTAGGTACGGCTTTGGGCTCAGATAATGTCTTGCTGAATTAGATTAGCGGCGATAGCGCAGTGGTTAAGACTTTGGCCTCCTTTTCGGTATGTAACGATGTTCGAATCACAGACATGTACCTACTTCTAACTTTTCGATGTTAAGAGCGCGTGTATTTCCAAAAAAAAAAACTCCGCGATGGACGATATAAAAAATATCCGAAACCTCGTGAGAAATGCGACAGATGCTAGCGTGTAGGAGTGTAGAAAGCGCCCAAATATACATCATGTATTCTAACAACTCGTAAGATAGAAGGAATTTTATAAAAAAAATTTTGGCTCTCTAATGTGCAACACATCATATCATACTAATATTATAAAGGCGAAAGTTTGTATGTGTGTGTGTGTGTATGTTTGTTACTCCTTCACGCCACAACGATTGAACCGATTTGGCTGAAATTTGGAATGGAGATAGCTCATACCCAGGATTAAAACATAGGCTACTTTTTATCCCGGGAAATAAGAGTGTTCCCGCGGGAATAAAAAACCTTAATCCACGCGGACGAAGTCGCGGGCATCGTCTAGTTGAAAATAAATGCAAATTGGTTAAAAATTAGACCTAACTTCGCGATTTTTTTTTTATCTATTGGCCCCTTTATGGAACAGAGGTGAAAACGCTTTGTGAAAAACGAAATAAGTAGTTACCGTTAGCTTACGGCAACTTTAACCGCCTTACGTCCAATAGGCACTTAGTTCCTAATAATAAAAACATATGTTTTATCTAGGAGGCTTTGGCCGTCGTTAGTTACCACCCTACCATCTAAGGATAAAAACATGCCGAAGATGCCTCACTGCGATATCTCGCGGTCGCGGTTTGCCTCACTGTACCGCGATATCCTTCGACATGTTCGCGCTCATCTAATTACATACATTTGTTTTAAAATGGAGATTACATCGAGGTAGCGAGCTAAACCGCGACCGCGAGGTATCGCAGTGAGGCATCTTTGGCATGTTTTTACCCTAAGACGTGTCTTCTAGATTTAGCGTTCCAGCACGATAGAAACCGATTAGGGGTGTAGGTTTAATTTGCACTGCTATATTCCTTCCAAATTACTCGTTACCATCTTATCTCTATCATAAAAATAAAAAAACCCGACTGTAATATTTTAAAAACTTACGACTTCACTCAAAAAAACCAGGACTAGTAAGGGGAATACATAATTTTTTGTCCAATACAAAAAGTATTGTGTCCCGCCTTCCTATGTACCAACCACTATGTCATGAGCCACGTTGCACAAATGGAAGAATAATCAAAGCTCTGCAATACGAGCTTGCAATAAAGGCGCTGCAGTATTAAAAAATAATTTATTCCCCCAGTTTAAATACGACTGGGTTTATTAATATAGCGAGGAATCCTCCTTGAGAGTTGGTTGGCTTATGGTCGGTCCACATTTTCTCATTAGTTTCAGTAACTAAAAGAAAGTTAAAGCTCCGTGAATTTAGTAACTCGCAAGGGAATAGACATAGCGCACCTGTTTGATACAATGTTTTAGCCTCAATAGCCCAACGGTTAAAGGTGCGGACTGAAAACTGAATGGTCGCAGGTTCGGATCCCACCCGTTGCACTATTGTCGTACCCACTCCAAGCACAAGCTTTCCGCTTATTGGGAGGGGATAGGAGGATATTAGTCAACTTTAGCTTGGCTAATATCCTTTATAAAAAAATTAATGTTTTGCTATACTAATTCCTTATAATATCCCAATTACTCAACTGAGTTCAACGAGAACAAAACTTACACTAACGTTGGAGATAAGCAAATTTTACTTTTATAATGGGAAAATAAATAATTTTAAATACATAAATAACAAATTATAAAAGCTATTCTCATTTACGGTGCTTAATAAAAAATAAATATAAAAACAAAAATATTAATGTTCAAACTAAAAAAAATAAAAAACAAACATTTCACATATACAGCGATGCTACGTTTATACAATGGGCACATGGAAAATCACAATAATTATAATCATTTTGGACCGAATGGTCTCGTACTATGGCAGAAAGATATCGTTACTTATAGCTTCTTCCCCTAGAAGAGAGCTGCATTTCTTTTTAGTTCACAATGCGTAGCCTGGTATCGTAGATCTAAATAAACTGGATGTTTTATAATTCTTTCTTGAAATTAAAAGTTAAAGCTGCAAAGACAATTAAGAGATGAAAGAATAATTCATTTTATCTCTTCGTTTTGTCGCCTCCTATTTATTTATAGAAACTTATGAAATGCAATATTTCATAGATTTTATCCGTTTACATTAAAAGAAAGTAGGTAATTAATAAAAAGCCTATTTTAGGTGAGCGCTTGATGACAATCATGCCTGATGTAAGTAAAGCAATTATGAGGTAACTAGTTGATACCTGCGACTTCGTTCATTAACCGCGACATCGTGGATTAAAGTTTTTTATTCCCGCGGGAACTCTCTTATTTCCCAGGATAATTCGCTACGATGCGATAACGCAACGCGCGTAAGGAGAGATTTATCAAATTCTAACCCTGAAGGGGTGAATATGAAAAATCTAAATCCACGCTTGTGAAATGTTCACACCCTTGATTTCCTGTAAAGACCCTTCCGATTCCATTAATCTCCAGATTAACCTATCATCAATCTTTTAGATTGAAATTCCCTTTGATTTTATGAAAAAGACGACCTCCCTGGCGCAGTGGTGAGCGCTGTGGTCTTATAACTGGGAGGTCTCGGGTTTAATTCCCGACGGGGGCGATTTGGGATGTCTGAATTGTCTCTGGTCTGGTCTGGTGGAAGGCTTTGGCCGTGGCTAGTTACCACCCTACCGTCAGACGTGCCGCCAAGCGATTTAGTGTTCCAGCACGATGGCGTGTAGAAACCGATTAGGGCACTGCCACATCAATTCCAAGTTAGCCCGCTACCATCTTATACTGCATTGACATTTACCATCAGGTGCGATCGCAGTCAATACTTAATTGTTATAAACTGATAGATAATAAAGATTATATAGAGCTTTACTTAAGTAATTTATCTTTAGGTATATTCCTAGCCTTCAAAACCAATAACCACAGGGAGCCTTCATCAAAACTTGCCTTTGACTTAAAATTTGAGAGTCCCTCATTTGAACAGAAGATCAATGATCCGGTAGTTGGTAGCTGCTGATGTCTCGTGACCCTAATTAAATTGGACGGAACGCTGTTTGCGAGAGCCTAATTTGTTTGTGTTTGTTCATTCGCCGATACTGGGATATCCTGAGTATGTTTTTCTATGAGCTGATGTTTACGTTGTGTTAGTGTAGGAGCACACGGACCGTGGCTTTAATAGCCAAATAAAAGCTGACTGAAATCCAAATGGTCGCCCGATGTTCGATTCCCTGTACTATATACTAAAGCATGGCGACAGAGGAGAAGGTGATGTATATTTCTACAAGTACATATATCCACTGAGTGTTATTTCCACCGCTGTGCCCATGCTCGACGGGTGGATAAAGCTAAGCGAGGGGATAAACGTTTTATCCTTTTCCCGGGGATAAAATTTCTCCCGCCCATGCTACCAGGGCAGGATGACCTGGTTTCGTAGATAAGCCGCTTTCATAGCACGAACGAGGATTTCCGGTTAAGTTTCTATAACTTGTATGTGTATTTTTAACAACAAAAAGTAACGCTTATTCGAGAACAATTTAAACGTTCTGACAGTTCAGAAAATCTATCAAAACGTCAAAATTTTATCCATTAAACTTACAACTTACAAGTTACTTGGCATTGGTGAAATTATAACTTGTTTTAACTGAGAAAGGTTACTTACTCATAATAAAAAAAAAATCTTATTTCAAATTCATTCATTCTAACGATTATTATTTGTACCTCCAAGAAGAAATAATTAAAAGAAAACCTTTTGTAGGTTTAATCATTGTAAATGTTTTAGAATTCTTAAACAATGGTGCAGTTCGTACGTTAAAATGGAGTTTATTTATACTTCACGACACTGTTGGTTTACTTGCCTAACTGTTAACATTAGTAACGTATATTCATGAGTCACAAGATAAAAATATAGTCGAATATATAAATAGGTACGACTGTATATTATAATAATAATATACTTTAATAATTACTTTTATCTTCTAGCCATTCTGAACGCAACGAAAAAATTCTGTTAGTATAATATTTATTATACTAGGTACATTTGTGACATGTCATAAGAGCTACAAGTTAGCCTGTATGAAATAAATAAATTTTGAATTTTGAATTAGTAAACTAACAGAACACTTAATTATTCTCAGCAGAGCTACGTAATCTTAAATAGGCAAAGTCTTACTTGAACATATGAAAGTCCCACAAATTTGAATGAATAGATATATTTTTTGTTTTCTCGTAGCAATAAGATTCCTACTTTCCGTAATATAAATAATATTTTTAGCTATTTATCTGTGTACAAGTGTATGTAATATTTATACATCATCAAAGGAATACATAAAACTCATGATTTCATTGAAATTGATTAAGTTAAATAATACACACACAACTATAAAACCCTATCAGGGCATAGTAATTGGAATGGCAGGAAGAGGACCACAGAAAGAAAAAGTTTGTAGGAAAGTTTGTAGAAGAAAGAGAAATAGACAAAATGAATAGATTTTCACTTTTATCGTACCTATATTAAGTAGAGATTACAGTAGAGATTAAGAATAAACTATAAATACTTATATCGTGTCGTGCTCGTAACAGTACATTGTAAAAGCGTATCTACTAAGCTGAGGTAAAAATAAATATTTTTTGTAACTAGCTCTTGCCCAAGGCAACATCATTAAATTTATTTCCCTTATCGTATAATTTATAACCATTTTGCCTTCGGGTTCGGGTATATTATAATAATATAGAGAAATCTCCAAATTTAATTTACCATTCAGAATATTTTTCGTGACAATATTTATACAGATAATAAATAATAAATTGTTATCCTCACAATTTAATTATTATAATGGAATCTTTGAGCATTATTACGCCCTCGTAATTGAAAACACAGTAACTTAAATAGAAGTTACCTTTAAGTTACTGTGTTTTCAATTACGAGGGTTTTATTGGGATCGAAGAATAACACAAGTAAATAAGACAAGTGAGAATACAAACGCTCACGCGTTGAAAGAATTCCGTACATATTTTACATAGGTAATTTCTCTAATACTCGGGATATGAAATTAATAAATTATTTGGTTGTGTCCTTTTTAACCGACTTCCCAAAAAGGAGGAGGCTCTCAATTCGGATTTTTTTTTATGTACGTTCCCCGATCACTCGAATACACCTGCACTGGTAGCATGGGCGGGAGAAATTTTATCCCCGGGAAAAGGATAAAACGTTTATTCCCTCGCTTAGCTTTATCCACCCGTCGAGCATGGGCACAGCGGTGGAAATAACACTCAGTGGATATACTTACAGAAATATACATCGCTTTCTCCTCTGTCGCCATGCTTTAGCATAGGGACAAAATAATTTAATCCCCTGTCAGTGGATAAAATCGGGGCATAAAACTTTTAATCAATGTGGTATCTATAATTTCTTAAGAGCTCCATTGTAATATGGTGTCTTGGAAAAAAGTAGATCGACAACTGTAATGTGTCGCTACTAGATGTCGCTAACAGTTGCTATAAAACTGATTGAAAAAGTAGATACATATCACTAATTTCGTGGCTGACGTATGGTTCGGCCGTGGTGTAGCGGTTAACACACTTGGGCGCGATTCCCAGAGAGACGTGGGTTCGAATCCCGCCGGCCTCGGAATTTTTGATATGTATTTAAAATCTATTAGGTTATTTCCTTTAAGTGTAGGTTAACACTTCAATAAAAAATTAAAAATAAAACTTTTGTCTCCTGCCCATGCTACCAGTGCTGGACTCTCCTCCTTCTCCTCTTATTCGTAACTATAAATGTTCTATTAAAACAATCAACTATCGAGAAGACTTCAGTACAAACTAACGTATGCATGACCACTTTTATCTGAGGAAATAAAAACAAATGTACCCCGCGCCGTTACGTTTACAAGATGTTTATGACGTTGTATATTACCCAGTATCATGATAGGGGGTACGGAAATATTGGGGGACGTAAAACAACAACAAGAGACCGTAGGCATTGCGTACACTGCACATAAAGTCAAGCACGTCGTGGACGAAACTTCTTTTTATTGTGAATTTATTTCTTACTCTTATATAGTTCTCCTAACTCGCAAAGTCCATTTGGCTATGTTAATTTATGTGCACGTTACTCGTGCTCAAGGAAAAATGAGCTTATTTTGCCATAATCCACTTAACCAGAGAATTATGTATGGTATAATTCAATATTTTACTATAATATTTTATTGAGGAAAACCAACAGCCTATTGTTCTACATAGTTTTAAAATTAGGTAACTTATAGCTAATAGCAGGTTTTCGCAAATATACGCTAAATGAACATTGAACAGGGATACATGTTGATACACAGTAAAGTTGCTAAAAACTATACCAGTTATTGATCTCAGTTGCACTTGACTGTATTGTTATTACCACAAAATAAATCTATATTTTTTCTTTTTTTTTGTAAAAAAAAATTGTCAATAAAGGCTTATCTTATTTTATCATATCTTATGTCTATATTAGGTTCGTTGTAAATATGAGGTACCTAGCCTATGTCACTCTCCAGGTTCTCAACTATATCCATGCAAAAAATCACGTCGATCCGTAGCTCTGTTGCAGCGTTATTGAAGGACAAACCAACAAACAAACACACTTTCGCATTTATAATATTAGTAAGGGTAAGTATTAGTAATCTATGGGTTTAATATAATATAATTCTTCCAAGTTAGACTGCCCGCTACCATCTTAGACTGCATGTTTACTTAAGATCAGAGGAGATCGCATTCAAAACCTTGAGGTAGTGTCAAAAAAAATATTTTTAAAAAACTTAGTTCTCGCGCTTGAATTTGATTTGAAATATTTTATTTACAAGCAAAGCATTCGCACATACTCTGGTGCAAGGCTTATTTTAAGCTGTATACTCTTTCTTCTTGATATCTCTAGTTAGGTGTAGGTATTTATAAAAATAATTGTTTTACTTGTGAAACTATAGTGAAAATTAAGTACCTATTTATCCTTAAGGCTCTTTCATTACCTACACGAAAAATGATAACAATCTTCTTAGGTTTGCGAATCTCTCTACAAGATTTAAAATACATTTCCAGTGCCCTACCACTAAGGACACAAACGTACCATCAAAAAAACAAATGTCATGGCAATTTTACGCCCTATAAAGGCTCATAAAATATATTTTCTTCCGAAAATTGTAACTCAGACTTACTAAAGCCCCACAGTGTGTGATGATGTCAGTCGAAGCTCAACATTAAACCGGGCAATAAAACTTGGAATAGAAATTGTCAATAATAGAGCAGAATGCCTCGTGTCTCCAAAATATCAGGTCGTTACTCCATCGCTACGTTTATTCTACGTTTGTACTTTGTAACATACATTTTACGACTTTGTCAACATCTACTCGTAACTACTACCTATTTTACTACCTATTTCTATCTATAATCAAGGGCAGGACGCGACATTGAAGATATTTGGACAATGTAGTTTCAGACTGCTGCTGTGTTCAGCCAAATTTATAGAAACAAATTCTGTCTGGTGGGAGGCTTTGGCCATGGCTAGTTACCACCTTACCGCTGAAGACGTGACGATTTAGCGTTCCGGCACGATGGCGAGTAGAAACCGATTAGGGGTATAGGTTTAATGTACACTGCCATACCCCTCCCAAGTTAGCCCACTACCATCTTAGACTGCATCGTCACTTACCATCAGGTGAGATAGCAGACAAGTTATCTTGTCATCGAATAAAAAAAAGAAATCTTTAACTGTCTGACACTTTTTCACGGCTCAACCACTGAACCAATCTTTACCTTTTGGTTCAAAGATAGAGTCTTCATTTTAGAAACTAACGGACAAAATTTTTTTATCCCTTAAATTCGTTGATATAAAATTAAAACATTAACCACGTGTATGAAATCTATCACATCACATCACACTAATATTACAAAGGCGAAAGTTATCTACAGTTTATCCTGGAACAATAAATTCTTGCGGGAACTTTTTAAGAGTAACTGTAGAAATTAAAAACTTTAATCCACGCGGACAAAATCGCGAGAAACATCTAGTACATATTTAAGTAACAATATTATGCTATAAGTATTAATAAATAATTAAATATTATCGAGCATTCGGTTTGACTGGGAGGAGACTTATATACTTACCTGAGAGTCCTTCATAACGCTGGCCAGGGCGGACAACTTGCTGAAAACTTGCTAATTTGGGCGACGTCAGCTGTTACCAGTTTCCCTTAACTGGTTTAGACCGACCAAATTGATGTGTTCCACCACATGGACCATATAATGAAATCACTAGTAAATCGAGTAAAGCAGCCATCGTTCTCCGCCGCCAGCCGGCATGAAGGCTGCCAAATCCTCGGCTCGCCCGTGACGAATGAAGCTGGAATACGGCCAGTGCAATTTTGCGTACAATGAAAAATCTTACAGCATTCCTCCATGTATAAAATACTGTTACGCCGCTCGTAACGTGTCCCAATTCCGTTAGGCTCATACTTGTTAAGTACAAGCAGCATTTTAATGGTAAATTAAAAAATTCAAAACGCTGCCTATAAAAAGTTTAATAGAGATTCTGTTTATAACGTCGGTTGTCCTTATTTAAAAAGTAGCTTCTGCTCGCGATTTTGCCCTTTTTTTCAATGACAAGATACCCTTGACTACGAACCTACCTCCCTACTATAGATACCTGATAAGTGAGGATAGATATTGTAATGCAACTAAAACTCAAAAAAAAAAATGAAAACTCGGATGGCGTTGAACCCAAGACTGATGTATTGTTCTTGACATATTTCAAATTGATATTACTTTTATAACTACCTACTTAATATTATAAACACATTACAGATATAACTAACGATAATATGTGGTCCTATCTGATGTAGTGCTTGCTGTAAATATAATTTTTGTATCAATCTTTTTTGTAGATGTACTGTCCACAAAAAAGGTTGATAATAAAATTATATTAATCTCAAGTATCCTGCCGACTGCGCCACTTCTGATATTTAAGTAAAACTCGGATGGAGCTGAACTCAAGACTGATTTATTGTTCTTGACATATTTCTAATTGACATTACTTTTATAACTACCTACTTAATATTATAAATACATTACAGATATATCTAATGATAATATGTGGTTCTATCTGATGTAGTGCTTGCTGTAAATATAATTTTATTATCAACCTTTTTTGTAGACAGTACAATACATCAAGGGCGCTAAGACGGCCACACTCAGCCATTCCGTATTATCATAAGATGTTTTATCCCTTACTCAACAGCACATCAAGTTCGCTGGAACAAAGTATATTCGGTCATTTGCGAGGCCGAAAATAGGGCAAAAAATGTCTTTTCTTGTCCTTTCTTACTATCCGAAACTCTATGACCCGTTAACACTGTGTATATTTTTGTGGCATCATAATATTTGTTTACTTTTTTTCATTGTTATTTATAGCTATAAGCTTTTGCTTACGAAGTCGTCTGCTGAGGTTCTGTCTGTCTGGTTAGATTTTTAAAAATTCGAGGAACTTTGTTTTCCCGTGATAAAAAGAACACCCTGCCTTTGCCTTTTACTTTTTAATTACGCAACGAAACATTATTGCAATTTGAATAAAACTTATCTAGTAAGTGCTAATTTTTTTTATTCAATGACAAGATAGTCCTTGAGTGCGATCTCAGCTGATGGTAAGTGACGATGCAGTCTTAGATGTTAGCGGGCTAACTTGGAAGGGGTATCGCAGAGTACTTTCAAAGTTTCAACCCATACCCTTTATGGGTTTCTACACGCCAATGTGTCGGAACGCTAAATCGCTTAGCGGCACGTCTTTGGCTTTGGATGGTATAGTTAACCAAAGTTAAGTTAATGGTTAGTAGTTTGGATGGTTAGTCAAATATGGTATAGCCACGGCCAAAGCCTCCCATCCGACCAGACCAGAGACAATTCAGAAATTATAAATTCCCAAATTGCCCCCGACGGGAATCGAACCCGAGACTTCCCATTTATAAGACCACAGCTCTCACAATTGCACCAGGGAGGTTGTCATAAAGTATTAGAAGAATAAACTATATCTACATTATATTAGAAGTCATTCATCCAAAAAATGATGAAGGTCCAATGTTATTAGAACATCGTTTTTATCTGAGCTCCCCCGAAATCAGCGCGTAGGGAACTCTTTATCCCCAAAGCACATAAACGTCAAATTGTCAAAAAAATTCTGATGTTAGAAATGGGATGGAATATAAATGTGAGGCGGGGACACATTTGCGCATAAATCAGTGAAGAAATCATTCTTGCCGAATAGATCGCAGGCGTTACGACAACGCTATATATCGCAATTTCGCAATTTTTTTATGAAACTTTCGCTAAGTTTCAATCATCTGATGGGATTATGAGTATTGAAGAGTACTCACATAAAACTAAGGTTGAATTGAAAGACTCTAGTCTATAAACCTGCTAATAACTGAAGAAAGGTCAATTTTTAACCGACTTCAAAAAAGGAGGAGGTTCTCAATTCGTAGGAATCTTTTTTTACTTTTTTTTTATGTATTTTCGCCGATTATTCGAATTGGAAAATTCTTTTTTTGTTTGAAAGAGTATACTTTTCAGGTGGTTTCATTGTCATCAGGTCAGGATCTGCTGATGGGATCCTGGAGAAATCGAGGGAAATCTTCAAATTTTATAGGCACAATTGATATACTTTGTAGTGGCATTTGAATTCGGTTTTGTAAAAATAATTTTTACGTTTGAATTATCCATTTACGTCACAATTCATTTGTAGATCAACATCATCGCCATTCTCATTTCGTAATCTACTATGTCTTCTATATTAGGAGTTTTATTGATTAACTAGCTTTTTCCCGGGGCTTCGCTCACGTTAAGTTCGATTTTTCAAACCCCTATTTTATCCCTTTAGGGGTTGAATTTTCAAAAATCCTTTCTTAGCGGATACTTAAATTATAATAGCTATCTACATACAAAATTTCAGCCTGATTCGCCCAGTAGTTTGAGCTGTGCGTTGATAGATCAGTCAGTCAATCATTCAGTCACTTTTGCCTTTTATATATTTAGAAGACTGTGACTGGGCTGGCAACCAGGCCAAGTTGGTGATTAAATCCTGCAGTAAGTTTTGGCTATAAATCATTCAAATTATTAGTATTATCAAGACTCAAGATAGAGCTTAAAATGAGACACAAAATATGTTCTGACATAAAACTGTCTCGTTTTAACTCTATCTTGAGTCTGAGCTAAGCGATTTCAGCCTTAACACCTTTTTTATGCGCCTCTGTTAATTTTACCATTTTTCCAATACTGCATATAAGATGAACAAAATTGCAAAACTGCATTGCAATTTTGTTCATCTTATCAAAGCATAAGTAGCGCGTTTTATAGATAATTTCACTTAATAATTTTGAAGTTCTGATACAGTATTAATCACAATGTATAACACATGATTCCATTGCATGCCTATATAATAGTTATACTACCACCTAAACCTTATATCAATTATTATTGGTTTAGACATAATCCCTTTACTACAAAACGTATACATAGACTAAACATCGAAATAGGTTTGTCTGTACATCCGTTAACAGAGCGTTATTAGCAGTGCTGAATTCCACTCAATCGAGTGGCCAATAATCTCGGTATTATCAGTTCCACAAAGAGGCTTAATTGACCCCATATATCCCAATATAGCTGTCTAATTGATGGATCGCACATGACAATTTATTAAGAGGGTGCGAACAGGGTATTACGTCAAAATGTCGTGATGAGGGATTTTTGTGTTGAATTTTTTTTTATAATATATCTAATATATATAATCTAACTAAGCTTTTGCCCACGACCTTGCTCACTTAAGTTTTATTTTTCGAACACCTATTTTATCACATTAGGGGTTGAATTTTCATCAATCCTTTCTTAGGGGACGCCTATGTCATAATAGCTATCTGTTTGCTTTTCAGGGTGCGCTGTAGATCAGTCAGCCTGTTAGTTAGTCACTAGTCAGTCAATCAGTCAGTTAGTCGCGTGGATTTGATATAAAAAATCCCAAGAGAACTCTTTGATTTCCTGGATCAAAAGTACCTAGCCTACTTCACTCTCCAGGTCATAATAGCTATCTGTATGCTTTTAAGGGTGCGCTGTAGATCAGTCAGCCTTTTAGTCAGTCAGTCAAACAGTCAGTCAGTTAGTCGCGTGGATTTGGTTTAATAAATCCCAAGGGAACTCTTTGATTTCCTGGATCAAAAGTACCTAGCCTACTTCACTCTTCAGGTCTTCAACTATAATGATGCAAAAAATTTTGTCGATCCATTGTGTTGTAGCATGATTGAAAGACAAACTAACAAACCAACAAACAAACACATTTTCGCATTTATAATATTAGTAGGCATATTACTAGGTATAGCAGGGATAACAAAAAAAATTGGGAACATTATTGAAAATTTGATCCAATGACTCGTTACACTAATGAGGTCTTACGCAGCATTACATAACAGAATTCCATTATCCGCCGCGGAGCCGTCATAAATCAAGGGGGGCACTAAAGTTGACGTCTTTTTTATTAACAATGGACGCCATGTCATCCTTTGTGCTGGTTATCGCAAACAAGCGGTCGATGTAGCCTAAGTACGTTAAGAGCCTCTCAAAGTATAGACTAAACGATCTGTTCGCCTGTCCACTATATTGGGCACAGATCTTCCCTCGAGCGGGTTTAGTAATAGTCCGAAGCGTGGATTGACATTGGCGTTTATGAGCTCCATAGTAAGCAAGTGTGTCGACCCAACCTAGCCCACCGCTACAAATGATGGGTCTCATCTTAGAAGAGAAGAATTTGGGCTAAAGGAGGATTGGTTAACTTCACAAATCTTTGAGAATATTATGGAGAATTCTCAGGCGTGCAGGTTTTCTCAAGATGTTTTCCTTCCCCGTTAAAGCAAGACAGATTTAATTCCTTAAAACGCACATAACTCCGAGAGTTTGCGCTGAGTTAGTTCTTCCAAAATCCCATGGGATTTCATTGTTTTTTCCGGAATGAGATAGCCTATGTTACTCTTAGGCTGAAAGCTATAGACCGCATATCTCACTCAGATCAGACTCGAGACAAAGTCAAAATGAGACAGATTTATGTAGGAGCATATTTCTGTCACGTTTTAACCTCTATCTTAAGTCTGAGCTGAGTCAAAGTACGCTCTATAGATCTTAGCATTAGTTTCCAGATCTGCAATTATGCTTTGCAAAATGTCACGTCGATACATTGCTCCGTTGCTACATGATGAAGACAAAACATACTTTCGGATTTATATATTTATTTAGTAGTTACTCCTACTAATATTTTAACTTTTCTTGAAAATTATTAACAACTGAATAGAATTCAACTTTATATCATTGAAGTTAAATAAAATGTGAATCTATTTTAGTTGCTACCGTAAACAAAGATAGGTATTAAACAATACAAATTACCAATAGGGTTAACGAAGTAAATTCGGTTCCCTTATCGGTAAACGGTCGACCTCTTCCAAGCGACCAGTTTAACAATGGTCATAAATTCTAAGTTAGTAGACGGGGGTTGTACAGTATAAGTAAATAAGTGCTAAGTATTGTTACACAATCAACTTCAGCACATAAAACAAGATACATAATTATATTTACCGTCTAGAAATATAAAGAAACCTTAAAGACCTTAAAAAATTAAAATTTTTTTTTTTAATGTGGCTAGTCACTGCCCTACCGTCAAAGAAGTATCGCCAAGCGATTTGGCGTTCTAGTACGATGACGTTCAATCAATTAGAGGTATAAGTTTAAGTCACACTGTCATACCCTTTCCAAGTTAACCTGCAACCATTTTAGACTACATCGTCACTTGCCATCAGATATGTGACTTATGACGCTTACGAATAGTTTAATCACTGAATATTACTGGTCTGTAATTTTGACCGTGGCAGTAGTGTAAAAAGTTCAACACACTCAGGGCGCAATCCTGGCGCGATGGGAGTTCGATTTGTACCGATATTCAATCCGTATTTTATTCGGAAATTTCCTGTGTAGTTAAAACACTTTAATTGAAACATGAAAAGTTTTATTTCCTCTCAATACAATGTAACACTAAAATCTGTGTTCAACCTCCAGAAACAAAAGAAGGGGTAACGAACGATCATTAAACGCGAAATCCATTCAATTCCAGAAACGCAGACTAGCAAAGATTAGCGGTTAATAAAAACAGATGATTTGCAAAAAAAAAATAATATCCCCAGGAACAGGTAAAATGGCAGCACGAGCTCTGGTTTCATATTGCTTTTTGCGGTGAAACAATTTGTCAACGTCAATAAAACTCGATGCTGCACTGGCTCGTACAGTTTTGTTAGAGATTTTTCCAATCCCTGCTCATTTGTGTTTCAAGCTTTCCACTTGTTGGTGGGAAAGTGAAATTCAGTTAGAATTCGCTATTTTTGCTTTCTCACTGCTCGAGTGATATTTTTTTTGTTTTGAATTTAATTAATGTTGTGATAATGAAGTTTCAGTTTTAATAATCATCACAGCCTTTACTCAATGAGAGATCCTTAAATTGTAGCATGATGACCTTTACATTTTGACATATACATACAAATATTTTATTTAATTAATCAGGTGACTCACCGCCAACTTCCTAACTCTTTGCTTGCTAGCTCAGAGTAGCTACTGAGAATTTCTTCACAGAAAAACCCAGTAATTTTTTTTAACCTCTTAGTTATTGAACGAGCGAAGCGAGTTCTCTGAGTCAACTAGGGCGCTTGTCTGTACTGGACAGAGAAGTGTGTACGTCCAAATGTCTGTCAGAGCCCTATAACTTCTGAATTACTGAACGTAATTACTTCAAATTTAAATAAAATATGTAAACTGATAGCCTTCAGCCGAACATTGTATAAAAAAATATAAAAAGCTTTATTTCAGGGGGGCTCTCATAGAAGCGTGTTTGAAGTAAAATTTTGTTTGTTGCGTTACATAGACTTGCAATATATCTTTTTAAAGACGACTTTGATCAGAGTACAAAAATATTTTGTTTTAAATTTTTCCCTTAAAATTGACGAAATGGGGGGCTTTCAAAGTGGAGATTTTAATTTGAGCCATATGTCAAGAATTACTGAATATTAGAACGTGAAACTTGGTTGAAAATTCAGTTATATCCTGTACTTGAACAACAAATACTAAAATCAGATAAATGTTATAAAGAAACGAAATTATTTAATTTTAAATGCTAATAGTTTCACAATAATGCTAATAGATGGCGCTGTGTCAGTAAAACAGTTTTGTGTCAACTATTTTTTTTTTATTGCGTCTAATGTTAAAAGTTCATTATTACAATATATAATTAAAACTTTTGGGAATTATGGGATATCGCGAGGTCTCAGTTCGGGGCGAACCACTAGTTTTATTTTATTTTATTCAATGACGAGATAGTTTTTGACTGCGATCTCACCGGATGGTAAATGACGATGCAGTCTAAGATGGAAGGGTGTAAATTCGACCCATACCCCTAATCGTTTTCTATACGCCATAGTGCCGGATGGTGGCACGTCTTCGACGGTAGGGTGGTAACTAGCCGCGGCCAAAGTCTGCCACCAGACGAACTAGACCAACGTTACTTATAATATTAGTAGGGATAGGAAAAGCCATTTGACCTATTAACAGGCATATTGAATCTCTTGGAGCAGTGTCCAAAGTTACACCATCGGAGCATGACAGCACTACTATCCGCTCTGATGAGTAATTAAACTTTGTAATTGGATCAGGCGGCTCAGCACTTCGGGGGAAAGTTGTCCCCTTAACTTCGAGTGTACTGCTTGATAGCTAAATTTTATAAAATTATGAATTTAACTTGTTTATAGCACTGAGCGATCTTAACCGTCGCTTAGGCAACACTTTTCCATTACTTGCTCGTGAGTAGTAAATTTTTTCACTTTTGCTTTTGGCTTTACTTACGTTAATTAGTCAGATTTTTCAAATCCCTATTTGATTCCGTTAGAGGAACTTGGACATTGATTTAAATTTATAAAATATTTAATAATTATATATAATTGAAATTATGACATTAACATTATGCTGTTATAATAATATTATTATACTCGTAATCAACGCTTATAGTCTCAATTTTTGCCATACGATTAATTGTCTTTGCCATAAAAACTACCTGTATGCCAAACAGCCCAATCCGTCCAGTGGTTTGAGCTGTGCGTTGATAGATCAGTCATTTTTTCATATATTTAGAAGATTCTGGACCATACGTCTGTTAAATTAACACGTAAAACCGAAATAATTACGTGAGTGAGGGCTCTCCAAAATTGTTTTCTCCGAGGGCTGTAGTACACTGATGTAAATAAACGCCAGCGGGTGCCGGGGCAGTGCCGGCGGCTCATTAAACTTTATAATTGGCTGCACTGCAGGAGGCAGGTGGAAAAAGGTGATAAGCACCATTGGAAGCGAGGGAGCGATTCATGGCGGAAAGGAGTCCATCGAACTGGATATTGTATTGAGCCTTTCATTAGTGAGTAGGCTTCTGCTTTTCAATCAATGTAAGGATTTCACAGTGCTTTTAATTACTTTCAAAATTATTGTACACTAGCTGATGCCCGCGACTTCACAAATCAAATCAATTTATTCGCTCAAAAACATGTCAATACAGGTGTCGAAAAATATTTGGTTAGAACAAAATGTTTTACCTTATAAGAGGCCTGCAAATATTTACAATATAAATGATAATAATTATTGAAATAAATATATTATCATAACGTTTAAATTACTAACGAATAAGGTTTTTTGATTCGCGCGGGATCCCTTTAATTTTCCGGAATAAAATGCCTATGTGTTAATTCTGCGTATGAGCTATCTTCAATCCAAACAGCCAAATCGGTTCATTCGTTGTGGCGTGAAGTGGTAACAAATATACATCCATCCATCTGTCTCTCCTTCCATACATCCATCCTTCCATCCTCAAAAACTTTCGCATTTATAATGTTTTGTTACTGAAATGTTGGTTTATCCGTCAATCACAACAACGGATTAATGTAATATTTCATATGGGTTGATACGTGTTTCATTGACAACATAGAGAGTGACTTGGACTTACTTTATATCTCGAAAAAATTGTATTCTTCGGTTAAAATATGCTATACGACGATGTTGAAGAGGATTACTTAGACCATCAAGCGTATAAGCGGTTAGTAATCCCTTAAATTGCATGCATGCATATGTACAAAACTTTACAAAACTCAGTTTAAAATGAATCTGAACTCCATTTCATCACTATTTTCGCAAAGTTCAAAACTAAGCAAAGCGAAACAATAGCGCCGAGCAAACTTGCCAGAACATTACTCAACGTTCGTTGGGAAGTACGTTTTCAAAGTTCCCGCTAACTTTCGGATTCCTTTAACTTTAATTACCAAAGAGTTCACACTACGGATCAGATAAAATTGCATTCCATTCTCACTTGGCGCTTACTGAGGTTTTTGCAAAATTGATATTGTTGGAATTTCCTACAAATTCTCGGAGTTCTCTCTTAAATGACTTTGGAAGCTGTGTAATTACATTCTTCGTTTCAGTTGTGTTCACGTGGAATAAGAATCTTAAGTGTTTTTTTTTTCATAATTTATTTCTCTCGCGTTAGTTTCCCGCAGACTGAAATTTCGCTTTTTTAATAGTGTCAAAAGAATGAGGTGTACGTATAATCTGGCTTATTCTGTTTAATATAATATTAAAAACTATAGTGTTTATATGCTTTAAACTAAACTGTATGTAGGTAAAAGTCTAAATGTCGTGCTATCACTTTAATAAAATTAGTTTTCAATGCAGAAAAGGATATCACTAGATTTATACGTAACAGATTGTGTAGATCAGAATAAGCCACAAGATGAAACTTTTATATTGTTTATTAATACCACTTTCAATTTCCCTTATTGTATAGTTATAAATATGCATTAAAGATATTTATTATAAAGTAATAAATAAGTATAGCATAATATATTATTAGGAAGAAAATAAATTTCCGAGTTTCTTTGATAGGGTTTATCTGTGGAGGCACTAACAAGGAAAATGAAAGGAAAAGAAAAGTTAGATATTTTATCAAAATACTTCTAAAAAAAATTGCAGAAGCAAACGTTTTATATCTGATCCAATTTACGAAAGTTCATCTGATAAAAGCAAGGTTCTGACGACAAGGTTTAGGGGTATAATAAAGCATTGTAAAATTATGAATCTGATTATAACTTTTATAATTTTTCATTTAGACTACCATCAAGACGTAACAACAGTGCCTAATGCAGCCTAGTGGTTAATGCCTCGACCTCTTTTTCGAGATGTCCAGGTATCGAATCCTGCAGCTCTAACTTTTCGAAGTTATTTTTCTATACATTAATTATAGACACACGCTTAATCACCTGATATAAAGTGATGATATGGTCTAAGATATAATACGTTTGTCTAGAAGATGCCTAGTTATGTGCGTTTTAAGCAATAAGATTAATTAAGTGAGAAAATCTGCCTACCTGAGAGTTTTCTATAATATTCTCAAAAAGGAGTGTGAAGACTGAAGTCTACCAACATAACATGAACTTGGCTAGTGTGGTAGACTGTGGCTTAAGCCTGCCTTGCCCAGTAGTGGACCGATGCGGTTGACGATGATGGCTTTCCAGAGGGCTGAATCTGTAACTATCAAAAAATGAAAGCTACTGACATATATTTTTTATCCATTGAAGGTTTACTATGAAATAGTAAATAACATTTCTCTTCAAACCTTCAATGGTTAAAAAATGCCTAGCGTCACTGATAGGCACTGAGTTACAGAATCAGGGGGCAGATATCTTTAGTTGGCTTCTACTTATTCGCATATGTCACGATAACTCTTTGAATCTTCAATGTAATTTAGCATAACTAGTTATTCCTATCCAACAAATTTAATCAAGAATATTATCATTTGAGCATTTCAAGCTGAAAGTTGATATCGGTAACCGTCCGTTATGGATCAAAACCGTTAACTTTACAATTGTTCTCGAGAAATTTCATTAAACAGACTTCGCAACTCCAGCCGCTGATTTTAACTATGAACCAACTAGTTTTAACTGAGTTAATGGTCTCACTTATGGTTCAGGTTTAATGATTTTGTATCTCATATTGTCATATATTAGGTAAAGTTCTTGCAATTCACGAGACGCGTGGCTCATGGTCTGTCTGGTCCAGAATGCCGTTCCATCCGAGAAGAACCAGCAAGAAACTCGGTGGTTGCTCTTATAAAAAAATGGATTATGGCCTAAAATCCTTCTCATTATAAGAGGAGAGGAGACCCACTAGTGGGCCGGTGGTGTGGGAAGAAGACACGATGACGAAGGAGGAGATTACGTTCACCGAATCGTTTCAAATCTGGGTTATTGAAAGCGATTTTGGCAGTAAAGCCCCTAACGCCAAGCGATTAAGCGTTGATACTCAAGCGTTGATACCATGACGTGTATATGCCAATAAGGGGATATTGGGTCTATATTATACAAGTTTACAACTATCCATGTTACATCTTGACGACATCATCGCATAGGTACTAATTTTAAACTTTTCTGTCAAGAACAATACCTACCTACTAATAATCCCTTATATAGTCATTGTTACCTATCAAAAAAACTAATTCACTTTTTTCTTCTTTTTCAGAATCTTAAGAATCAAATCATGACAACGAACGTTTGGGTAGAACAGGTGAGTAAATAATTAAGCAACTATTTAGTTATATAGCCTAGATAATAAAACATGTTGTTTGCACTTTAAAACAACATCAGCTCTTGTTCCTTCATTAAATTCTTCACTTACATACTTTAACTTTACTCAGTACAAATCTTATAAATCAATATATAAAAGGAAAAGGTGACTGACTGATTAACTGACTGATCTATCAACGCACAGCTCAAATCACTGAACGGATCGGGTTGAAATTGGGCATACAAATAGTTATTAGGACGTAGGCATCTGCTAAGAAAGGATCTTTGAAAATTCAACCCCTAAAGGGGTAAAATAAAGGATTTAAAAATCTAACTTAACGTGAGCTAAGCTGCAGGCAAAAGCTAGTATAATATAAAATTGAACTGATGTCTGTTATTTGTATAGTGCTCGCTTTGAGACAGAAACGATTTAGGTAACCATCAAATAACTAAAGTAAATGGCGTAGCTCGAGAGCTATGAATAGAGCCTTTCGTGTCAAGTCAAGTCTCCAAGTTCCTGACAAATGACATTGGGCCAGTCAGAAATTGACGTGAAAAGTAGACGTGAAAGAGAGACGTGGTCCTTTTCTTTCAGCGCTTGTCACGTCTACATGACTAATAGAACGTCGATGTGTGTCCAGTCGTATTTATTGCCTTTGTTCTCGAAAGAAAAGAATATCTTTGGAGTTCAGCTCTCCAGTATTGCATATAACTGTCAATTTGTGCGTGCTCGGCTTTTCTAAGCTGCGGTCGTGATACATTTCGCTTAGTTGTTCAGAACTTTGCGGTAAGGGATTTGTTGTACCAAACGTTTTAAAACTGTATTTCTTTAAAGATTGAAAATTGTACAGTTTGATTTTTATTCCGCAGTTTATCGGATTTTGTTAAGTTAACCTATAAATTATAGCATGATACTCACTTACTTTTGCCCACGACTTCGTCCGCTTGGAATTAGAGTTTTTAAATATCCTGAGAGAACCCTTTATTTTTACAAATTAAAGAGCCTATATCACTATCCTCGACTATAGAGTTGAGGACATAGAGAGTGTTGATGATGGAAAAAATCACATTGATTCATTGCTCCACTTCTGCGTGATTGGAGGGCAAACCAACAAAAAACACATTTTTGTATTTATATTTTTTTTATAATTTTATACTACTTAATACTTTTTTATACTTACTATTTTTTATTTTATTTGTCTTATCCACATTAAGAGTATTTTCTTCCAAAGCTACTTTAATAATATTCTCCTAAACTTTAAAAGTATTAAGTCGATAATAATCGTTCTTCAGAACTTAGTTTGTTTGCAGTTATACGAAGCTGCGGATAATTTTTCGTCGCTCTCTTTCTTCTCCCCCTCGTTGGAAACTGTAGTTTGTTTTTATCTTTTAGAGTGCCCTGTGTATTGGATTACCATTTTATTACAGAAGAAAGATATATTCCACAGATCTCGCGAACTTAAGAATGCCGAATAAATAAATCATAAACTCGGGTTCGAAGATCATAACATTTTTATTGTCATAGGGGTGACTTATATTCCGGTTGAAAACTTGGTCCTGTGATAGGAGGGAAGAGGTGCTACAAAAAAAATTAAAACAGAAAAAGGTCGACGTTTATACGCGTGACAGGAGTAAAACAGCGCGGTGACGTCACAGCCGCAATTACAGTGTGTGTTGAAACCGTGGTTAAAACAAACCACTTGGATCTACGACAAAAAAACTAGTAAATATAAAATTGGACAAAATCCGGGGCATCAAGACTTAAACGCCAATTAGATATTTGACTGTTGTCAAAATGTGGATATTCATTAATTACAATCGAAAATGTAACATTTAAGAATAACATTTATAAAAGCAGAAAATAAATCGGTCACAAAACAAATAAGTTATAAGGTATTTTACTGCGGCTGTATCCGTCTCTTTTAAAATAAAATGTACAGAGCTACTAAACCATGATGTCATGTTGCAATAGCGCTCTCTTTTTCTAACAGGAAAATTAAAAGCTCTATATTTTCTAGACTAGTTAAGATATTAAAAAAAGAAAAATGACATTGTGTTGTAACATTAAAATTCAACTTTATTTTAAGTAAGTATATAAAAAAATTAAGTCAACTACCCAATTAATGACGACATTAATTGGGTATTTGACTAATTTTTTTATATACCCAATTAAGTTAACGTCAGCAAGAAATTTTATATGAAAACGACAGGAGCCCTCCTGTCGTTTTCATATAAAATTTCTTGCTGACGTTAACTTAACCTTTTACTATTCGAGAGTTAAAATGTTCGTGCTTAGGCTACAGTAATTCTTGTGTAGTTCGTACAGTTTTCAGAGCCGCGATGGACACGGTACTTTTACGCGTTGTATCTTACCAAGAATTAGCTACGATTATGAAGAGATTATCTTTTACAAAGAAGATTGATTCGTTTGAACATTACCCATCAAACTCAATCATAGATATTAATTCCTGTGTCTAAATGTCTCAAAGATCTTTACATAAATCTTTGATGGCTTTATGGAAACTTTGATGCTTACCTATTCTGACAGAGAACTATACACAAATCGTTACCAAAAAACATGTTAACTGCAAGTTAAGCCCTTAATATTATTTATGACAAGGAAGGGCCACGAAAGCAAACCTAAGAGAAGTGAAATGAAAGATCATGTTCCAAATTCACGTGAATGAAATGGAAAATTTGAACCTTATGGTGTAGGTTACAAGGTCTTTATAGGAATGTTTGTTCATATGTAGGCCGTCGTTGTCTCTATTGAATTTTATATGAACTTAGTTGTCAGCAATCTTTTGATGTATTTTCCTTTAGCTTCATTCTATCTAATACTATTTGTGATGAGAGATAAAAGAGGTTTTGTAATACATTATTATTAATGTAGAGTTAATAGGTACTAATAGTGGAATTGAGAAATTAATTTTGGATTTTGTATCAAATTTTTCGATGGGTCTTATAATTTTGTATTGGTAAACTGTGAGAAAACAGTCAACTAAGCACAATCAGTGCAACAGTGATTTCTCGCAGCGGCGCTTCAGTGTTTTGCCGATACAAAACCCACGAGACATGTCACATTGATTATATTGGGTTGTTGATTGCAACTAAATTAAGTGAAACTTTCGTTGGCGCATTGGGAGAAGCACTTAGCACGAGAAAATAAAATAGCTATTGAACATGATAATTGTAATCAAGGTAGATGTAATGGCGGTGAAGTACTAAAGCAATTTTTTTCTCCCAAAACGAGCTATCTGAAAGGAGCTGCGTTTTAATGTTTCTTCTAGGTGACTTTGTGTACAGCAATAAGGTAAACTACAAAAGGACTATAAAATTTCCTCATGTCCTTCATCTTTCATCTCGAAGTAAAGCTTGGAACCTGTATGACCGTCTAATAAAATAAAACAAATGTTTTTATTTTAATGTTGTCTTAAAATGATATATTGAATATTTCTTTTCTGAATGATATCTTAGTCCAATGAACGTAAAACTATCTCCTCTGCTTTTATCGCTCATCAATTTTGTGAAAAGTTTTTCAAAAAAACATAAAAGTACATAGTCCTTCTTAATGAAAAACCTTAAGCGGAGTCTATGTTTCCAAAGTACTCCACCATTTATTTTTTCAAAAAGAAAAAAGCGCAAACAATTATACGATAAAACACTTTCTTAATAATTTATTAACGAGCGTAGTTTAAGTTATGTTTGAATGAATTCCTGCTGTAAATTCTTGAGTTGAATGCAAAGCAACTTTATGGAATTTTTGTTTTGAACAATTCCTTTTCAGCGTTCGCTTGTTTTTCGCATTGTTTATGATATTTGGCGTTTTATTATGATCCGATTTTGTTTTATTACTTCATTTCTCATTCCTTAGAACGTTTTGTAAGCTGCCAAGACTGTTTTGTTTTCTTTTTTTGCAATTCTCTAACTCACTAAATTTTTGTCTTATTCCTTTACCTTCTTTCTAATTGTGTTCCTAAACACAATTGTTCTTCTTCAGGGTACTTTCTTGATTTGTATTAAATGTTCACAAATGTAGTATATCTAAGCTCAATATTTGAAACATGGTTTAGAACTTAAAAATTATTTTGTTGATTTGTTACCTTTGTGTTTTAAAAACAATCTCGAAGACATCTTTAGAAATTCAACATACTCTTCCGTATCCCAACACATACTCATTAGTTTAATCCGGATTTGGCAGTTTACCAGGTTCACTCAGAGGAATTGCCTTCTGGCAATCTATTTAGACTTAACCAGAAACAATGGAACAATCTAACTTCTAAACATTAATTGGATTAAAGGCTAATAATAATTTTATTTTTTGGTTTACCATTTAAATTTAGTTTTGTGCAGTTAATTGATTTAATAAATAGCAAGCTAGATCAAAGAAATTTTATTTATTTGGGTTTTAAATTAGTCCACTTGAGATCCTTTATCCTAAATCAATTTATACTATGTAATAAGAAGGTCGAAAATAATTCATTATTTTTAATCAAAATTTGAAAGATAGAAATGGTTACTGTAAGTTATCCTTAGAAGCTAGACATATGCTATTGCGGACTTTTTTTTAGAACTGTAATAATATATTTTTTTACAATATCGTATTTATTAAAATACTAATTTGTTTTCTAGTCGGCTCTCTACAAATGAATTGAGTAGACAATCTGTCACGACAAAGTTGTAATAATAATTCTTTCACGTAGTTAGTACTATTATAAGTATAAATACATAAAAAAATAAACTACGATAATAATATATTCAAATAAAAATTCTTACTGGGATCCTCAGTGCTGGGAAGTCAGTCTTTCTCTAGAAAACAAAAAAGCAAAAAAAGTTAGTAACTGTTCACAGAAAATATCCCTAGGATTAAAAAGTAATGACTTAACACATCGGATACAAATGAATCAGCAAATAGCACCTCTAAAGCGAATAAAACAGAACAGCGAGAATTGTTGAAAAAAGTTTGATCCTTTGATTCAAGTATTTAAAACTGAAATCCGTTCTGAAACAGCAAAGCTGCTCCTGTGTAAATATAAATCAATTTCATTCTCTCTGAAATTACTGAGAAAACACTTCAACATTCATCCATTATATAATTTTGAATTGAACAAAAAAAAAACAAGGAATAAGTCCTTAATTTTTTGTACGAACGATCTACTTAGAATATTCCTTGAGGATTGGTAGTAAAAAAAGGATTGTAAAGTTTCTCGCTAAACTTGGCAAATTTAAAAAATATAACAATATTTTTAATTTTTTTTTTGCTGAAAAACTGGCAAACAGGACTGTTACATCCTGCGGTTTGTATTAAATGAAAGTGTTTGTTTGGGTGGACAATATAATTATATTGTCCACCACTAAGACATTAAATACTTAAGTAGTAAAAGACCAAGTATAAGACAGACATATTATTTAGACGATGGAGGTTAGACAAAGAGTGGTTATCAAGAGTAGGTGCCGACTGGTGCCGACATTACTTGACATTTGACGTTTGACATAGACTATACATAGATATATACTTATAACAAAGTTCTTGGTCAATTTAGCATACTATATCAAATATGGAAAGACGCAGAAATGAAAAAATACATTTCACCAAAGCTGTTGAAGTTCCTTAGGTTCAAAAAAAGTTGTGAAGTACAATTTAGTTGTAAAAGTTTCATCATCCTAAAAAGCGTTGATCCGTAAATGATTTATTGGAGAAACTTTTACAAGTTTGTGCGTGGATTAAATTATGATATAGTATATTTTTTGACAAGTTTAACCTTGATGTTTTGGACTACTATACATTAATATTTCACTTGACCGTAAGTCACTAAACAGCCTTGATGATGAAATACTCTTTTTTATTATGAAATAAGCTTGCGCTTGACGACGAAAGCATTGATGAGGTCTAGATTAGAGCGCGCTTGCCTAGAAAATGCCTATTCACTCTTGTCTTGAAGGTACTCAGATTATACGTGGCCGGAAACACAGCGCTGGACGTGCATTCCATACCTTAGCGTTTCAGAAACGTTGAACTGACGCGTTTCGTACGAGAAGTATACATAATATTTTTACAGATATTGGAGCTACAGAGATCCATTTATTATTGTAAGTTTTTGAGTGATTAACAAAGGTTCAGAGGTGTCTACTGAATAAAATTTGGATGTGCAACTAATTGCAAGCAAAATTGAACTACTGCACTGAGATACGAGTCTAATTTGCAAGCCAAGGAATTACACAGACACGAAAGAATATTGATGTATTGGAGCACAACTAAACTGAAATACGGATTACAGAAAGCTTACCGTACAGACATAATAAACATGAAAGCGAATCGAACACTTTGTAATTTCACCAATGTAAACGGTGAATATAAAAATTCCACAGTATTTCAACGGGAATGTCGAATTGTCAAGAGTATTATTAAAGGGAATATTTCAGCTGATCGCCTAAAGCTTTTTGTCTCTTGATTTCATTACAATTCACGGGCTGTTGTGGTTGAAATGGCAATAAAAATATGCTTTTCAGTTTTGCTTTTATATTTTAGTTTTGGGTATTTTTTGTGTTTATTAATGGAACATTTTTTTTATGTTTGCTCTGTTGTGATTCCATTAAACATTTCTTTTTCGTAACTCGAACTATCTTCGACTTAATTAGTTAATTAATTTGAAACAAAAAAAAATTATTTACTTAATTATTTTTTTATTAATTCCAAGCCAGCTGCCGATTTCTCTTTATTCCCAGAGATAATGGGATGACATAATATTGTGTAAAAAATTAATTTAAAACCCTAATAGATCAAACATTTCTAACAACAGCTTTTCGTTCTACCAACTTGGGAACAATGTTAGACCACACCACCCTTTCAGTGGTGGTTGGTCTTAAACTTGAGGCCAAAGTAACTCAGTCTCATCGTTGCCACAACAAGGGCAACATTATTGCCTCCGGTCGCCAAAGGCTCTCCTGTTCGAGAAGCTCACTTCGTTTTTCTCAATGCAAAAGCTCCCTCAGCGACATCATCCGTAAATCTCTTGCTGCTTCTTACGTGCCTAGCTATTGAAATACACATTCACGGACAGAACGGCTCTGGGCGTCGTAATTGTAAAAATTAATACGACAGTACGCCTGTCGACGTCAAATTTTTTTCTTGTATAAAATCGAAAAGCGTCAAAAAAAGCTTTAAGCCTTGTTCGACGATGCTTCTTCGCCTGAATCTAGTCAAGACCAAGAACTCATTACGACGTATACGCCACCTGTACTGTCATATCACATCATTTATTACTTTTTTTGATGTGACAAAACACCTCTAGGCAATTTATGAAATTTTGTAGTGTCACAACACGATCAACCAATGACGTAATACTGTCCGTGAACGTGTGTCAGTTGTGTGTAAATTTTTTAATAAAAAGTTAAATAAATAGTAGCATACATGACCTTGAGCAATCAAGAGCAAGTAAATCTTAAATCACGTATCATAGAATTATTTAACCAAGCTCACCTCAAAACACTTTAAGCCCAATTCCTGACATCACAACTTCGAAACATCCCAACTGAATGTTAAATCAGAATTACAATACTAAAGCGCTCATTAAATGCGTAATTCAATTAGAATATCTAGTATTTCGCGACCTATACGCAGCTATTTACAAAGACGCTTCAAAATTAAGGCCACGTCGTCAAATTTAAATTGAGTTTTGCCAACAGTAATTTCATTTAACGTACAAAGCTCGCCAAAATAATAATTGAGTTTCATTATGAAGCAGCTATTCAGTTGTGTTTTAAGGAGCCCTCATTCTAAATTCGTTTTATTTATAATGGGCTAGTCGCGTTGTTTGGAATGATGTTATGTTAATCGTTTCCTTTTGTGAAGATGTCACCTGATACGTATTAATAGTACCTACTCTAAGTGATTTTATATCAGTTACTGAGTTAATCGTTGGAAAGTATGTTAAAGACAACAAAACATGAATGAATTAATTAATTAATGCCTTTTAAATTTTTTGGAAATATTTCTTGTGTACCTGTCAGTTACATAACATCCCTCCATAATTTTAAATTACATCCCTAAAGAGACAACTTTTAAAAACTTTTAAAATTACGGATCAAAGAAGTAGGATTTTAAAGTTAGAAGTTAAAAGACTCTGGTAATACAAAATTAAACAGGTCCACTAAATTTTGTTTGTATTTGAGTTTTTACCTATTTACGTATGATATACAAGTTAATATAATATCAACGATACAAGTTTTTATAACCACCGCACTCAGCATTGCAGTTTTAGAAGCTTTATAAGCAGAAAAAAATGATCCAGACGCACGTATGTCAGTTTTTTCTTTTCTTTAAATACCGACCACTAAAACGGCGTTCCGAGAGCGAAAGACTTACAAGTGAAAAATGACTGAGTCTATTTTCACTTACAGTCAGCCCAATTGACGCTTGAAGCCGGAATCTAATAAGGTCCCGCAATTTCCGACGCTAACGGCACTAAGCCAACAGACCGGATTTATTTGGACCCCGGCGAAAACTCTTTTAAGAACACTTTCGAGAATATACGAATGCCTTGAGGACACTGGGGTAAATGCTTTTGTAATGAGAAGACTTCCTGATAAGGGGTAGACAAAGAATACTTAATGAATCGAAGAGCCTAAGTGTAAAAGTTAAGAATTATCGCAATAAGCTTCAGAGGCATTAGTGGACTGAAGCCAAAAGCACACAGCAACGGTTGAACCGTTGCTGTAAGCCCCACAAATTTCACTATTTCTCTTCTAAAACGCTTAGCTTTACGTGTTTTACGTTTAGTTGGAGGGGAGAGGGAAATATTAATTATATTCAGGATGGCCAAAATTGTTTAAAAAAATCACCTCTAAACTACGAGTTTATTATTCAAAACACACATCATAGAAAAATTCTGTAGTGAACTCTTCACGAGACCTTCACACTTCCTACTTCCCTTTCTTTTGCATGGGTATAGTTGAGGATTTAGAAAGTAACATAGGCTACTTTTCAGCCATTGACTGTGAGTAGGCAGCGACATAGTGTGACAACATTTCCTAGAAATAATTATTACTTTTCTTTTTTAATAATCCAAATGAAGTCTCTACCTTTACTGGTCCGTCATTGACTTTAATGGTATCTTAAGGCGGATAGCAAATCTTCGCCACAAATACATAGCAGCGGAACTATACGCATCGTCAAATGTCTGCGTAAAAGTAAGTTTAATATAAGCGAAGCTATGTCATATGCATATGCAGATTATTGACAGTGTATCTATCCCTTAGATATGTTAACAGTTTCAAGGACCTGCTGTAAGGGGAACGTGCAAGAACTTAAGCAATACTAAGATTGTCATTCTGTTGCAGGAGTGGAACGACTACAAGTTGAAGTGGAACCCCGATGACTACGGTGGCGTCGACACCTTACACGTGCCTTCAGAACACATATGGCTACCAGACATCGTGCTGTACAATAAGTGAGTTCATTTATTACTTCTTAAATATCATCTCTCACTACTGAGTCCAAGTCTACTCCTAAGTACTGGTTACACTCTTCATCCTACCTCAGTGCTTACCTGCACAGCCAGTTTGCGCAGTTAAGAGTGTGCGTGTGAACCAGTTACAAAACCGGTGTTTGAGCAATTGTCAACTTGAGGAAGATTGAATTGCGCAATTCGCGGTCTTTTTTAATTTTTTATTGAAGTGTTAACCTACACTTAAAGGAAATAACCTAATAGATTTATAAATACATATCAAAAATTCTGAGGCCGGCGGGATTTTTGATATGTATTTATAAATCTATTAGGTTTAATTCGCGGTCTTCTTCAGTCGGTTGCTTGTGCAGTTAACTGCGCAACAAGATGGAGCATTCAGGGAATGGCTGTATGCCATAATCCAATACAAATTGTCAGACTTCATAACAGACATCAGGTTGACGTTAATAGTAGTTAGAACAGTAGGGAGGTAAAGTTTTAGGATACGTTTTCTCGGACCTTAGCAGGCAAAAATAATGCGCCATTCCGTTGGAGCAGTAGAGTAGATAAAATTTTCTAAAACTTGATAGAATGGCGGTGATACAAACTTAGTCTCGTCCAAAGTTGTAAAAAGTTATGATGTTTCCTGCATGGGAACTAAGCTAGGACTTTTAAAACTTGCACCGAGACATCGGCCTAGCATGTAGAAGTGCTTTGTGAGAGTTGTTCTAAATGTGCCTATTCATAATTTCTTCTTTAATTTATTTATCTTTATGCTAATCTGATGCCCACGACTTCGTCCGTGTCAAGTTTTTATATGATAAGAGGCTCTGTTTTTCTGGGATAAAACCACTCTCCAAGTTCACAACTATACACAGGCAAAAAATCACGTCGATCCGTTGCTCTTTTGCTGCGTGATTAAATGATAAACAAACAAACACATTTCGCGTTTATAATATTAGTAAGAATCATATAAAAGAAGTCAAACATGGCTATTATTAATAGGGTCTTTTGCCTATCATAAGCCATTTAATCTCAATAAAAATGTTATCATATTCATGTCGTATAGGAAAGAATATGGGACTTCATATGCTAAGTAATTTTATAACTGACTATTGCTTGATCCTTGAAAGGGATAGAAAACTCTCATCCATCTCTCATCAATGTGGAATATGATTTTGAGGGAGATAAATAGAAAATCTCAAAGTCATATTTAGTCTATTGTTTTAGTTTTTACGATGTCAATTTCTTTCAACCCCAAAGCTTTCAACAAAGGCAAACTTCGTTCAAAAAATTAAAATGTTATTTACTTATTTTCTCGGACGGATTCCATTATTTTATGCTATCATGATGACTGGGCGGAGGTTATCGCGAGCTATTTCCGCAACCCAAACACTCCTTCAAATAGAAATTTCGGAAAATAAATTTTTAAATTAGCGTCACGTCAATCCTAGGGCAATTAATTTATCTATTCGGGATGTAGAGTAGCTTATGTCACTCTCTAGGTCCAGTTACGTCGATCCGTTGCTCCGTTACTACATGATTAAAGAACAAACCAACAAACAAAGAACAGAAGAATTTATGTAAGTTCAGAATTCGTACTGAGCTTCACATAAAATTACAGTACTTACTTGGCTTTATTTTAAACTCAATTGCTTATCTTCATATTAGAGGCGTTTAAATAAGTGAGATGTGAATTTTTCTGTCGGAAGTTTTCTATTAAAATAATCTGTTTCAGTATTGATAACTCCATGAGTCTCGTACAATAGCGTCTTGTAGAAGAAGACTTTTACTCTATCCTTTCTAAAACCTCATAATATAAAACGAGCGAGCTATGTTTTGTCTTTGTTTAAAACCACAAAAGTAGACCTTACAAGGAACCTTACTTGAGAGTTATTTACTATAAAACCAATTAAGAAAAGTTTCCCTACAAACTTGAAACTATCCTCAGTTTTACTAGTCCAATTTCTTTCAATAAACGCAAACTTCGTCTATAAAATGAGATTTTATTTGGCGGTCCCCTTATCTCTTTTCGGACGGCTACCATTATTTTACATTATCACGATGACTGAGCAAGTTTATCACGGCTTCTAACCGCGACAAAAACTTTCCTTTGAGAGCACTCCCTCGCTTTCAAATAGGAACTTTGGAATTATCCTCGCGTCAGTACTAAAGCAATTTTACGGTTAACATTTATATAACTTCTGGAGTTTGCAAACCTCTAAATCATAATTTCTGATATTGAGAATAGTAACGATTTAGCTTGGATTGTAATAAACGCTAATAATTATGTTTAATTCATTCCTTCGTCTCAAACCCATCACCGCGTTCGCTACTCAAACAGTACATTATATTATTTATTTTATTAAAATGTCAAAATATGCAAAATTTATTTTATTTTCGGTTACTGATTTTACTTAAATGATCTCTAAAATGTTGTTAATCATAATTATTAGATAAATTAAAAGCTAATTATTTATTGGTCATCAGAGCGTATTATAAGCAAGGAAAACGGCGAGAAAATGTTTGGCTTCACCAAAGTTTTTAATTCGATTGAGACTATCCCGGCAACTTAGAGTCGTTTTAAAATCCCATATTTTCCAACGCCACCCATAATTATCACTGGCAGTTCACCGCATTTCTATGCATTAACGCCGACCATCTCGATCAAGGTACAAAGTTACTTATCGCCCTTGATATAAAGTCGAAATTTAAATGTCGTCAACTAAACGGGATAGAATGTGCCTAAAGTTGGCCAGGCGGAAGGCACGATAAGTGCAGGCCTTAATCTAAATAGCATCAAGGTAGCATTAAGCACGGTAGGATAAACATTGGCTAAATCGCATCAAACGGAAGCAGGCGCTTTTTTCAATTGTAATTGCTAAGGAAGTAAAGGAAAGAATTAGTAGCCGAGCACTTTTATCTTTGCAGATAGAAAGTCTAAAAGTAGTAACGATTGTTTGAACGAATTCAATGTAGAGAAACAGCTAATCCTAAGAGTCTTTCATTTTATTGCAGCGGATTCAAGAATTCATTTTGATTACGAGTAGGCGTTGTTCTTCACTTAGTTTAGAATTTTAAGGGACGTTCAATTAAGTTCTTTTACTTAAGTATTATAGAGCTCCCGTAGACTAGTGATATATCGTCAGTTCGCGCACCCTCATACTATGCTTACACTTGACTCAAAATTAGTTGTTTAGGAGCTTAGTTATTAAAAATAAAAAGATTTATTTTTTACTAGCTGTGTCCACGACTTCGTTCGCGTGGAATAGTGACTTTTCGGGCAGCATATTTTGAATTACATATACCGTCGACGCTCAGGCGCGAGGCGTGTAGTACGTACTCTGTACGTTAAAAATGTTCGCCGTGATTCTTTAAATTGACATAACTTTTTTATTTATGAACCGATTGACATGAAATAAACACTAAATGTTAAGTGAAGCTTACTGCAATATGTTAGTGACAACCGTATCTAAATCGAATAAGCCGTTTCTGATATTAGCGTGCACAAACACACAGACAAATAGACAAACAGACAAAAAAAATTAATTACAATTTCGGGTTCGGCATCGATATAATAACAACCCCTGCAATTTTTTTTTATATATTTCCATTGTACAGACACCATTTTTCTACAATTTTATTATATGTATAGATTTTCCCCTTTTATTGTTGCTTGTATCGTCGCGTCGGTTCAATTTTTTGTAAAAAGTTTTTTTTTTTTTCAAATCAAAGATGGTCACCGTACTTTTCTATTTGCTTTAAATATTTTTCTTTTTTTCCTTAAATAAGTATTCAGATCATCATCGTAATTTCGTCATCATAACAATTATTTCACTTACGGAATTCTATAATTTGTACTTTTAGAGCTGGCAACACAGCTGCTTTACGTGTCAGCATCGCTTCTGATACTTTGTTTTGCTGACTTGTATGTGCCGCTTCATATAAAGTGAAATGCGTTTTGTCAGTAGAAATGTCAGCAGTGTGTTTTATGTGCAGCAGCACTCAATTTTTATCAAAATTCAAGATTCTGCCACTGAATAGTTGCAGAAAGAGAAGAGAAGAGAAGAGTAAAAATATCTATACCTATAAACTTTATCTGTCTCTCTAGAATGCAATTGCTAGCTTAAATGATATCCACAAAGGATGTCACCTCATGCATGACCGGGCAGAACTAGCGAGCACTTGTATAGACATGCTTGTTTCACAGGAAAGCAATTGCCAGCTTCCTGAACCCATTCTCAGAATTGAAATCGATTTGTCGGATTGGCAGTGCTGTTTTGCTTATAGCTTCAGATTTGCATATGTTATGTATATTTCTCACCAGCTAAAGTAAAAATATCGTAAAAGGTATGACCATTCTGGTGCAGTTTAACGACACTCAGTAGCTTAACTCTTTAACAGGAGACGCTAAGAACGCTTTTATCAGATACCGTCAATAATAATGTATTGGCAAATGATTTAGCATTGCGATGCGTCGATGACTTATGGAAACCTATTAGGGGTATCGGTTTAATTATGGGTTTAGTTAAAAACCCTTTTCTAAGTTAATTCACTACCATTTAAGTTTGCATCGTTACTTACCATCAGGTAATATCGCAATCAAGGACTATCTTGTCATCAAAAAAACATTACCAAAAATGTTACGGTTGCTATCTCAAAGTCCGCCTCTTACCTATTTCTTGCTAATCTTGCCTAGCGTGCCTAATATTCTTCTGCTAAATTAAACACCCGTGATAATATTTCTGAAGTATTGATTCCATCGCTGAATCTTTTTGCTTCAAGTTCAAGCTGTCAGCTTCCTAACTATCCGAGTTGAAATACGCCAATTACAATAAACTATGGCTACTCGATCGTCTTGAGCCTGACAAATGTAAGATCTGAGTGTACGAATATACTTATACTGAAAATATGACTTTCTCAATCGTTCATTCTTCATCCGCGAGCCGATCGTGACTTATCTGCTCGAAATATCAATAGGCAATACATTTGTCGCGTGAGCGAGGTATAAAATAAATTTTTCCATATATTTCTCCCGCAGAAACTTTATTACCGTCTTCTTTGGAGCCTCAATTCCCGTTCTTGATAGGTCTTCGCCTCAGCCCATAAAATTCCTCCTTACGTTTATTTAATTTCGACGCAGGTGCGCTACATGTATTATTTTTGCACGACTGCGTGAAAAAAATTTGATATTCTTAGGGTTTTATCGCTTTTATTTAAATGAAGTTTTTAGGCATAGTTCATGTTTAAAGTTCTGCTTTGGTTTGAAATCTAAAGAGGTTTTTAATCACTTCCTAATTCAATATCAATGGCTCTACTATTCTTACAATAATGCAATGCCTATAAACCTTACAAAATCTGCTTGAGTAGCGGCTGGATCTAGATTTATTATGATACCTACTGAAATTCTAACTACACGTTCAGGTTGAATATAAACATTTTTATTCTTTAATATTATAATAAGATTAATATAAAATCATCCAATATTTACATTTTATTGCCAGCAAAAATAATACTTATATTATTTATAAAAGTAAATCTAAAGATAAAAATATTACTTAAAAAGTAACTTTATAAAGTCATCAGTCATAAACCTGAAATTGATTAAATATCATTCAAAAATAATGGACCATTGTCTTGATTATTTACTTTAACAAAAGCAATAACTTGCTTGCTCTTCATAAGTCCATTGTATAAAAGCATAGTTACTGCTTAACATCCACCGTTATTTTAGTTAGTGCACTGTCTACTGCGGTAGGTACCTACGTCATGCAAATAGGAGCTGCTACGAGACTTGGAGGTCATATTTTTAAATTTAAACGGATAGAGGTTACTGTATAATGCACCTGTGACTCTCTAAAAGCTCTCACGAATATTCGGTGTAAACTTTATTTTTAATGGCACCACGCTACATAATGGCCCATATTTTATGAGACAATTTTCACGGATGTGAAACTTGGTTCTGACAACGCTTTTAGAAGCGCCGACAGCAAAATTTGCTTAAGAAAGTCTCGGCCTTGAACGGTATTGACGTATTAATTCCGAATAACGGCCTGGTTACACTGTGCGAGCTGCTAACCTGACTGTCTATCCTGACAAACAAGTCAGTTTGGTGCAGACATGCAATTTGACCATGATTGTATCTCCTCAGTCATTTTGCTTTTAACAGAGCAATCGTGGATATCGTGGCACGCTTGATAATAAGTCTCCACTCCTACCTTATAACTATCTTCCTCGTAAATTCGTGTAAGGGAACGTCAACCCCAGCCCTCACGTGATACCTAGTTTGAATTATATTGTCAAAAAACTAAATTTTGACCAATCTGTAAACGGAAACCTACGTTCAAACAGTATGAGTATACACTTATCAAGTAATAACCATACTAACACCAATAAATAAATAAAATAAACATCAACCTATCCAGAATAACAGAAATAATTCGCTCTTTAGCTCGCTCCGTGCAACTAAGCTATAATTCAGCCTCTCTGCCATGACAACGAAATTGACGCCTTAATTTCGACTTAAACTGATTTCGCGATCGTCGAGCGTCTTCTTTGTGAGTCCTCGTGTTGTCTTTTGAGATTTTGCTTTCGACAATGATAACTTACTTAGTTCCCTGATGGTAGAACTTAATCTTTTTAAGCTCTAAACATTAACAACTGTTACTCTTTAAACTTTGTTGTTAGCTATAATCACAAATCAACTTCATACGTTCTTAATCAATTTATTAACAACCTTTCTGGCGGTGATGAGTACTGTGGTCTCGTGAGAGGGAGGTCTCAAGTTCGATTCACGACAGGGGCAATTTGAGAATTAACAGTTTCTAAATTGTCTTTAGTCAAGTCTGGTGGAAGCTTTGGCCATGGCTATTTACCACCTTATCATCAAAAGAAGCAATTTAGTGTTCCTATACAATGGCATGAAGAAACCAATATATGAAAACTTTATTAACACTGGAATACCCTTCCAAGTTAGCCTACTATCATTTTAGTCTGCATCGTCTAACTAACGTCAGGACAGATTGCAGTCAAGTGCTATCTTGTAAACTAACTAAAAAAAACTTACAGTTGAAAAGCTACAATCGTATTTACCACATGAATTATATCTACTTGAAAGAGCACATCATCAACGTTATATTTTAATATCACACACACACATTAATGTTAAACTAATTAATTTATCACAAGTAGTAGTACAAGTTTTATCACAAGTTTAAGTAGGTACATTAATGTTAAATAAACTAATAACAAGAATCTAACTTAATTTTGCCTTTGCTTGAAATGGAAGCTCGTTTTTAAGATCTGAGTTATTTCTAAAGAACAATCAAGGAGCTAATGCTTAGTGGCAAACGCTGTAAGTTTTATAACATCTGATTTGTCTTCTTACGTCGACTCCGAGCTTAGTGGAAACACAATATATAACGTCAATGTATCACTTCAGACCATGTACTCAGAAGCTCAGCAAGCTATTTGCGGTCGGGGACGGCGAGCGATCCTCCCACAACTTGTCGTTAATCGATTACATTGGCGATCGTTAGTACTTAAGTTAACATTTATCTAGCAAATAACCAGCAATGGATATCGTTGTAATTGAAAATCACGTGGATAATAGTCTCGGTATCATTGTTACTAATACAAAAGGGTTTGCGGATTAGATCAACAAACATGATGTAAATAATTAACGTTGTGTTATGGGGTTTGATCTCGTAGAGTAAATAGAGTTATTTGTTCAATGTGCTAATGTTTGTAAGACATTTGGTGGTAATATAGTAATTAAACGTTCATTTAGTTAAAATGGTTGATAGAGATTAAGATTGATTGCAACCTGCTATTCTACACGGAATCGCATACTTGGTTTGCTGTAATTTTGTTAATGTATCATTTACCTTTGCATATAAATTAAACTTAAACTCGTAGTTCTATTCAAACTTATTGACGTTTTAACAACAGCCTAATATAATAATGGCATCAGAATAGTTCAATTCTGCGACTATGTTTTACTACTACTGGATGCTCCATGGTGATCTTCAATTAATTCATCATCATAATCATTTCGGCTTGCGGACGTCCACTGCTGGACACAGGCCTTTCCCAAACAGCGCAACCACACCCGGTTCTCAGCTCTTCTTATCCAGCCACTTCCCGCCAGTCTCTTTATGTCGTCGGTCCATCTTGCTGGAAAGCACCCCACACTACGCTTACTTGTTAGCGGTCTCCACTCCAGAACTTTCCGGCTTCAGCGGCCATCGCTCCTGCGACCAACTTCAATTAATTAAGTACTATTTACTATTTGCATCATTTAAATCCCTAATTTTGTTGACAGTGCGGATGGAAACTACGAAGTGACAATCATGACGAAAGCCATCCTACATCATGACGGAAAAGTCGTTTGGAAGCCGCCCGCCATCTACAAGTCCTTCTGCGAGATCGACGTCGAATACTTCCCCTTTGATGAGCAGACCTGCTTCATGAAGTTTGGATCTTGGAGTTACGATGGGTATACGGTAAGCGTGAAAGAAATAATGTGTATATAGAACTCAGTGGAATATAAGATCTTCAAGGGCTCAAACGGTTTAGTGTCAGCGTAAAATTTTTGTATGTACTTTAAAGTTCTATGGCCACAAACACAATAGCCGCTGCACAGATCATCTTTAGCGTACACCTGACTCATTTCATTCGTGATCCCCACTATGATTTTGTGAAGCATTATTTCCTTTGGGGAACGTTCTGAAAAAAGTAGCACTGTTTTTAGACCTGTTAGTGTAATTTAGAGATTGTTTACCACAAAATTAGTACAATTTGTTCAAAATATTATCTACAATTAACAAGATAAAAGTAATCGGCAGACTCGTGTTTGCGTCCCTGTTTAAATTGCTTTTGAATTAAAATAAAACTTATATTTGACAAATATATTCAATGTTTTGTAACTCAGGGCTCAATAGAAAACGTTTAATCCTATTAAAAAAAATTTCAGCGTAAAAAAAATCAAATCAATTAAAACTGAAAGATAACATGGATTTAAATAATGGATAAAGTAATTGGAAAAAATGCCTATTCTATTGTTGCAAAGCGATTAATTCGGTACAATAGTATTGATAGTGTTTTCATTTTGATTCGCGTATTTTACTTGGCAACAACAACAAATTCGCTTTTTATTGAAATTTAAAAGTACCTACGTATTCGATTCGATTTTTAGATTAAAACATTTCATATAATTACAATTCACACGTTTTACGTTGCGTTACAACTACTAAAACAATATTATTTATTTTTACCCATTGCAAAGCCATAAGGAAAGGTTATGATTTTGGCAGTATATGAATGCATGAATACGTATGTATGTATTTACGTATGTTCCACTGTAGCGCTTAAACTACTTAGCCGATTTTCATGACTGAGGTGTCCCAATTTGTTATTATAGTCCGGGTGATATAGGTCAAATTTAATACATACAAAATCAATTTTCCTTCGTCAGGTTTAAGTTTTTACACTTTATTTTTCAACATTTCCATTATAATTTCGACGCCTATAAGTACTAAGTAATCATCTTACTTTTTCCGATACCATGTCAGAAGAAATATTGTATATTGCCATCCGATAAATAATGCGGTCGATGAGATATGCTTCCCAATGAAAGGCGGGGGTTATAAAAACTTTGGGACGGAGTTTAGAGATAGGCTTCTGAAAGACGAAGCATCTATCTATATCAAACTAAGGAAGCCAATAAATCTGGTCGGTTCCTTTCTTATAAATAAGTCGACGGCACGCATCTACGGCTTATACAGACTTTGTGTTTGTGAAACTTTGGACTATTATGATATTTTGTCCTTCGTTTTGTTTTCGTTTTGTTTTTGTGCTCGTTATTATTGTTCCATCATCTCAACATTTCGCCAGCACATAACTGGGCACGAGTCTCCTCATTTGGTCAAAGTGCAGATTAGCAGGCTTCACATATATTTAAAAACATTACGGCAAACTCTCAGGCATGCACACGTTGGTAGTTTTCCTTCATCGTTAAATCAAGTGACATTCAACCCACGGCAATCAATTTATCTGGTTTCATTTACATCATTCATTTGATTTGCAATTGCAGTTTTTTTAATATCAACTGACCCTCTACTGTTGATCACACCTTATAAGTAGGTAAGTAGTTATAATGCATGCTTCGGATTTGGAAAGTGATAGTTTATTATTATCATACAATAATGTTGTAGTTAACGATGCGATTATCGTTGATAATGAGCAGACGCTCTACACTAAGCTAGGTCCACTGTATACATTGCAAATAAGTTAACAGTAGAAATTATTTACGAAAACTAAAGCTAAGAGATTTCCATAATATCTTACATATTCAGAGAACAATTATTTACAAAAGAACTCTTTCACCTCTCAGAATATCACTTATTACTAATTTCACTATCATCAAGAAACGCTTAGCTGAGGAGTAAATAAAACATTCTGACAGTTATTGTATTGAAACTCCACTAAAACATCAAAATTCGTCGGTTAAACGTTACTCGGCGTTAGTGAAACTACAACTAAAAAGTATTAATACTCGTAGAACTTAAGTAACAGTACTCATCAATATAGAGTAAAAATAGTTTCAATATAGAAATTAAATATAGATTTAAGAGTGCTGTTAGTTAAGTTCTACGAGTCTTAAAAATACATCTTAAATAAGAAACAGCAGTAATAGTCATATCCAAAGTGGTTTTTTTTATTCAAGATGATTAGATTCTCAATAATTTTTTCAATCATACTTTTTGAGAGATATCTCCAAAATGCTATCTGGTAGTCGGATTAGCTTATTTATATTACTACCATGATTATTATAGAATGCAATTTTTTACAGGTGGATTTGAGGCACCTAAAACAAACACCGGATTCCGATCACATAGGGATGGGCATCGATCTGTCGGAGTACTACATTTCAGTCGAGTGGGACATCATGCGGGTACCAGCTACAAGGAATGAGAAATTCTACTCGTGCTGCGAAGAACCTTATCCTGATATAATTTTCAACCTCACTCTAAGGAGGAAAACTCTCTTTTACACGGTCAACCTCATCATCCCTTGTGTTGGAATATCTTTCCTATCAGTTCTAGTATTCTACCTTCCATCGGATTCAGGAGAGAAGATCTCGCTATGTATATCTATTTTACTCTCACTGACCGTGTTCTTCCTACTATTAGCAGAAATCATCCCCCCTACTTCACTTACGGTCCCTTTACTAGGAAAATATTTATTATTTACTATGATGCTAGTAACGTTATCAGTCGTAGTCACTATTGTGGTGCTAAACGTAAATTTTAGGTCTCCAGTTACACACCATATGGCTCCGTGGGTACGGAAAGTCTTTATAGATTTTTTACCCAGAATATTATGTATACAAAGGCCAGAAAAGCCGCCTGACGATGATGAGAATGATAAACCAACTGAGGTAAGAAAAGATAAGATAAATGCTTAACAAAACACTTCAAACAAAACTCATCAAACATTTGAAATAATAAAGTCAGTTTAGAACCGCTCTTCTTGAAGAATCCATTGTACAAAAACACCTTAACCACAACTTAAAGTAAATTCCTCTGTATAAAAGCGTTTTAATTAAATTTATAAAAGCTCACAAATGAAGTTTTTCCGTAAGAGAATCCTTTTGAAAACGATTATACAAACACAGTACTTTTTCTCATTGAGTTTCTTTCATTCAAAATATTCACCATCAGAATGGATTCAATACAAACAAAACGCTATTACAGTCGCCTCCAAACCGCCCTCAACAATAACCATTTTAATTGTCCTCAGTCGTAAGTCTCTGCTGGGAACCGTTCCTTTCAACAGTATTCTAAATACATTGTATTTTGGGTGTTTCGAGAAGATATCGCTTCCAGCCCAATTTCATTCCATTTCGATTTTCCTTTATTACTCAATATCGGAGGGCTTAACGAGCGCGCGAGACCCCCTGTTATTTATGTTTCTCTGGTGGCTGCGGACGGATCGCGATATACGATCCAACAAACCTCCAAACCTCTCCAAACTACGTCGATACTCCAATCCTACAGACCAAATACTGAAGATCTCTCTGGAACTTAACCTCTATTGCGCCGTAAACAAATAATTTAATTCCATTTGAAAAAGACGAATAACTAATAAAGGTAATCTACGTTTTAGGTACTCACAGACGTCTTTGGTGGTGATGATATGGACGGAAAGTTCAAAGAGTGGGCCTGTGAGGAATACGAACTACCAGGAATGCCTCCTTCGCCACCTCCACCCCCAGGCGGTGACGACGAACTATTTTCCCCTCCCCCAGGATCCCCATGCCGCTTAGACCTCGACGATGGCAGTCCGTCTCTAGAAAAACCTTTTGTGAGAGAGATGGAGAAGACTATAGAAGGTTCCAGGTTCATAGCGCAGCATGTTAAGAATAAGGATAAGTTTGAGAGTGTGAGTTTTTAATGTTCAATATAAATTCTCAAATTTCACTGAGTATTTCATTAACTTGTCGTTTCATTTCACAGGTAGAGGACGACTGGAAGTACGTAGCCATGGTTCTGGACAGAATCTTCCTGTTCGCGTTCACGATAGCCTGTGTTCTCGGCACAGCTCTAATAATATTTAGAGCGCCGACGTTCTACGACAACGCGAAGCCTATAGACATCCTGTACTCTAAAATTGCCAAAAAGAAGTTGGAGTTGCTCAAAATGGGCTCGGAAGGCGACCCGGGTCTCTGAAATTCGTCTTACGTCTTCGGCCACTCGCCGCCGAAGACGTTCTGGGAGCTGATCGTGATGTGGTGGCACGGATGATCGATGTAAGCTCCCAGGTGGGAATCTGTGAGGCGAGAACTGATCTTGTGCTCAGTGTGGTGCCAAACGCTCGACGCGTTACGGGACGTTATTACGCCTATCGTGTCAAAAACCGTCTTTTTATATAGATAAACTCATTCGCGAGACTGTGTCCGTCGTTAGTCGAATCAAGAACAAAGTAACCTCAAGGTCACGGCCGTTTTGTGTTGACGTCGAATCCGCCGTCAATATTTTTATATTCGAATCGCCGTATTAAGCGTATATACTTTTAGGCGTAACATGTATTTTTTAATTTCTTAATTACATAATTTCTTACTCAAAAACGTTAATTAGTATGAGCGCACAAACATTGTATAGTTTATTAAGAGGTATGTTTTGATTGAATCTGGCGTTGATTTTGTTACATTATAGAATAATGAATGAAAAGTTTTCTTACCATAATATAGGACATAATTCGAATAAATCGAGCTCAATTCACGATTATTATAAGATAATGTAATGAGGTAATTTTCACTCAACGTATAATATTAATCGAAAATTACTAGTTTCTTGAAAACGTCCTCAATGAGAGTCGGACATTGTAGATGATGTACTTTAGTATTACCGGTGAATTAAAGATATAAAATATACATTATTAATATTTTATAAACTACGTACTCGCGTAAAAATCATAAGGACAATATCGATTAATTAACGTAATCGAATATTCGTAACTCCCCCGTAGGTTTACTAAAGTAAGGGATTGTAGATATTATAGGTAAGCCAACCCATCAGAAATGATGATTGATGATACTCATAATAATATGATGCCAAAATAGTCGTAATGTCACGTTGAGAAGGTGATAATAATAATTATGGTTTTATTAGATAAATATTTATAATACACAATTGACTGCCAATTGTATTTAAATTTTTATAAAATTCGATATTCTTAGATAGTTTGATAACATTGTTTAATTAAAAAAAATTAAGGTGCCAAATATCGCCAACTGCATCATAGTTTCGAAAGCCAAATCTATTATTAATTTGTACGAGTTCACGTTATTTTCAGTGCGCTTGTTCATAATCTGACATTCCCAAATGCTTATTCTACAAAAGCAATGACTGAAAGTTTTATTAATACGTCTGTAATTTGCTAGATATTGCTTATTTTCAAAACAGAGTACCGTATTCCATTAATTCTAGAGTACAGGGTAAAATTAGTACACAAACTTCCCCTGATTTAATTCCACAGTTTCACTAATATTTTAAAGACTTTACTCACTTATCGGCACTTAATCACTCGTCGTAGATAATAAAAGTCATTGTTGAGGTTGGTCATTATTAGTCTGTAACGTGTAAGTAGCCACCGTTAATTTGGTTTTAGATTAGAATCGATATTATAGTGAATGACCGAAGTTTCATCGCTTCTAGTTTTGACTAGTCAATACTGATTTCTGTCTAGAAGGTAAATATTTGAAAGACGAATTTTTGGTAAATTTTTGATCGAGTGTTTACTTCGTCAATCAAGGGTCGAAGATTTTGAAAATGTTTAGCCAAATTCAAAACCATCGACCTAACCAGAAATTGACTTTTTATACTAACTATAGCAGTGGAGCTCCGGTGTTTGACTGTAACATCTTATATTTGTTTGTTACCAATTCACGTTCATAAACTTAGATAGGTCGTACTTTGAAATCGTTTCCAACATTCGTATTAACCATGTTAAGTGTGACATCACCTCGACCCATAAAGTAGGGTAACGTAGCCTTTGTCGTAATAAAAAAAAATTTCGAGCCGCGTATTTAATATGTCAAAGTAATTCATAATAATGATTAGATAATGATTACCTAGTTAAATCTGATAGGTATTATTCATATTTTAAATAAAAAAAATCAACAGCGAGCAGTTAGGAAAACAGGGATGGCTATAGTAAAATAATTCAAAACTGTTTTGTGTGATTTGTCTCAATATTTATAAGTGTTATTGAATGTGTATAGCTGTTTGTGCCAATAAGTGCGATACATTCGGCTAGAGTAGATTAGAGAATACTTAAAAATGCGTTAGTTGTACGTGGGGATACGAAAGGTGCTCCAGCAGCCCTTGAACGCTCGCTAAAGGTTGAAAGAAGTTTAATATTAGCTCAATCTTAAGAGAAGTCACAAACGTTTTGTAAGTTGAGAGTTTTATATCTTAATACCTAGATATACGAGTGTATTTCACGTGACGTCCAAGCGCCATGAAGGACGTGACAAATGGGATCTCGCCTTTAACAAATAGCGGAACTCTTATTGGCTGATCATCGTGTGTTATCCTTGGAAGCTTTGATTTCATACAAGTTGCCAGCTATATTGTAAGCAAACGTATTTTATGACTCAATTTATGTACGTCTGCTAAAATGTTCCCTTTAGTTTGTAACTGTTAAAGCCTCACCATTGCCAATAAACTTGGTCCATTAATAAATTTGACATTTTGAAAGTTCAGAGCTGATATCATGACAGTACGTCAAAGTTCATAAGTTAAAATATACTTTGGACTGGTGACATAGTTTATCTTTTTAATTATATGGTTTTATTAATTCACTTTTATACCATCCAATACTTTTGATCTTACGTTAGTGTATGCATAAAATCCCAAAACTAAAATAAATTGAGAGATATAAGCGTAGTAGGTTCAATACTTTACTTTAGGTTTACTGCTTAAAGTTATATCCCTACTGTGTGTTAATTTAGTATAGTTTATAAATATTTTTAACCACCAAATTGGAAATATTTTGAATTTATCTGTGAATCTCTACCTCTGCTGGTATACTTGACAACTTGTATACAATCAAGCTTTTTTATCTCGTATACAGTTGCTGCTGAAGTTGTGACTTTGGCATTACTCATGCCGGTATTATCTTCAATGGAATTTTTGAATGGAATTGTTCAACTTACTGGTACCTACTCATTAATTTTCTAATAAGGTTAACAAATCACGTCGGTAAATTGAAAGTAGGAATGTGCTATTGCACGCACCGAAACACACACCAAATTAGTAATATTAATCAATAAAAGTAAAAATTAGTTAAGTCCACAGGCTTCCCTCACTATTCCGTGATTTTCCGACTTTAATTGTAGATATTTGCTAGAAAATAAACGGTCTGTTGTTATTTTTATATGTCTGCAAATAATAATAAAGATAATAGATAGATTTTCTAAAAAAACACCATAGGCTAATACGATTAGAGAAGAGTGTTATCGTAATTAAAATGGACTCGCAATAAATGATAGAGTCGAATGAGATCTAAGAAATGCAAATGGGAAAAACATTGTAAATACTTTGTGTTTGGGAGCGTGAAATTGAAGCTGAGAGTGATTTAAAGGCGTAATAAGTACCATGTTTAAATTGTTTCGCAATTAATCTTGGGGAGATTTGAAAGGTCTTGTATTTCGATCTAAAATAATGTGAATGTAAAATAACTAACATAGGCCCTTAGATTTGTTGAAACTGGATGAGCTAAGCCGATACAACGATTAATTCCTAAATCTAAAGTACGAATGGGGTGTCGATTACGGTAGGCTTTCGATTATGTCTTCAATTTGGTGTCATCTGCGGGTCACATCCAGTTAATAATTTGCTCATGAATATTCTATCTGAATAGTTTCTGTGATTCGTAAACCTTGGTTGTACCCTCGTTATTGTCGTCTGTAAGACATGTTTGTGAGTCTATCCTTCTTTGTTCCCTGTTATGTTTGATCTCATTATGTTGTTGAGAGAAAGTCGTTATTATAAAATATTACGTTTGTATAAAAATGCATATTTCGGGTGATAAACGGGTAAGCGAGAGTAGTTTTGTCGTGTATCTGATGGTAGATAGGTAAATAATAAATTTAACAATAAATAACGCTAGAGTCACGTCGTCAATAAGTTATATATCAGTAAGTATATTGAATATAAGTGGTGTTTTAGCTTCTCAATGTTTATTAGAGTTAGTCGACGAATGAGTCAGTTCGAAAGCGCGATGCTTGACAAATTTGTTGTTCCATGTTTTAGTTTTACATGGGTCAATTCAAAATGAGGTTAAACATATTTTATTTTGATCTTGCAAAATATTTCAAGTATCTGGACATGTCATTATGTGTAAAGAACACGATTTGTGTTTCGAAACGATCCAATGATTTGGAACGAGAATGATTATTTTGATGTCTTTAACCACACTTATATTCCTTTATAGTTAATGTAGATAATAGGCAACATAATATTTTTAATGATTGTTATATTTTTCATCTTTTACGTTGTTTTAGTATAGACGTTAGTTTTATTGTTAAATTTTTATTTTTACTTACCACGTAGTTATAATCACTGCCCAATTTATTTTATGAGCTTCTAGAGCTATCTTCATATAAGTAGGCATGTTTTTATTAAATAATATATAAAAGCAAATCATTGGAAAAGAGAATGATTGTATTATCTTTTCCTTCATTACTTTGTTAAAATGTTACTATCAAACAGCTTATTTGTCTGCATCGGGTGATGGAACTACGAGCTCATAGTCAGCTATCACATGGCTGTCAGTAATTTTAAGAATCAACTTAACCGAAATGTTGACATGTAAATATAGTTGATCAACATAGAAATTAAAAATAATATTAAAGTTATTTTTCTACGTTCCTTTCACAGTACCTTTAGTATTAGATGAGTAGTGGATGTATGTCATAGTTGTATTTAATATTACATTTTATTTATTCATAAGAACTATATCATTCAGCAATAATTCTGAATCACTTGTTTTAGGTCACATTAATTTGTTGTTTTGAATGCCATTCATTGTACACGTAATTTTAAGTCTTAGTTTTTTGAATGGTTGACAGATAATCCGTAACGCTTTATAATTAGGTTCATCGAAATCTAGAATTTCGTATAGCAATTTCTTCTATAACACTTTTGGAGATATGTTTTATTGCACGTCTATCGTTTATTCCTTTGTCGTTTATAATATCTGCATAAAGATATTGTAATATACTCTTTAAACTTATGAATATCTACGTAAGTTAGGTATATTTGCATGTTTAATCAAACGTCTTCCAAAAGTGACGTAAGATGATATTTTTATTTTTATTTTTAAATTTAATTAAAGTTAAATTAGTTTTTCATAAAATAACACAGTCTGCAAACAACTCCAAATTACAAGCAATACCAAAAAACTTATAGGTATTTGGTTCAAAAATCTGCCTTTAACATTTAAAGGACAAATGATTTTGTCCTTTTTTCTACGAACAAGATCACCTGAATGTTATTTTATTATTCCTAGATCGCTTTGCCCCTCTTATAATTGTAAATTTACATATTTCAATTTTCGCTCTATATCTAGTTAAGAAATAAAGTGTAAAGTAATAAGACATAATTATATAAATAAGTAGAAATGAAAACCACACGAAATTTGCGTTGAGCTTCCAACACGATTAGATGTAAATACAGAAATAAATTTAAAAGACCTTTTTGATTTACAATTTATAATCTTTGCACATGACGACTTCTTCATATACAGTCGAAATACATCACACGTACCTAAAAGGAGCCAATTTAATACGAAGTTGTATCCTAGAGCCTTAGTACGAGTTACCACAACAGTTTTGATAACGTTAATAAATTTTGAGTGTCAAAGTACAATAACTTCACAATAAAATGGTCATTAACTCCACCATTAACATTCGAATATCCCTCACTCCCTTCTAAATGTTAAAGTTTAAATTCCTCCATTTATCTATAGAACGCGCCTCAAGCTTCTCTGAAAAATCAATCACTTAAATAATTAGTTCTTTGAAGTTGTATATTTTGATACCTGAAATCTATCATCGTTGACAAGATATGCAAAATTTACCATAAGTCTCTACCTCTGAACTTTCACAAGTCCGATTTGCAGCGCTTGTTGACGTACCTAAACCACATGCTTCTTGTTCTTATGTGCAAAGATATTTATGTGAAAAATTGTACTTGATGTGTACGTTTCGTACCAACTCTCATTGTCAAATATTTGTAGTACAGTTTTCGTTACTATCACTTTTTTGCAAATTTATATATATATATATATATATTTTTTTCAAAGAAATGAGTATTACTTTTTTGCTATTTTACTGTATAGACCCAATCTAGAAAATTGTATAACAAAACAACAGCCTGAATCAAGATTGTAGTAAAATTAAATTACTGCTTTCTTTCAGTTTCTTCCATGTGATACTTTATGTTGTTTAAATCGTATGTGAAACTTACGATCACTATCATATTTTTTAATTCACTGATTAACATTAAAATAGAAATTATGTCCGATTTCTTATTTATTGACCGTAGCTTACCTAAAACTCTCTAAATTTTCATTTAACGTATTATATTACTTTTACCTATTTCATAACTTTAAGAATAATTAATTGGATCTCTGTGGTAATATTATTAAACTGAATACATATAGCATTGTTTCAGATCATAATTTGTAAAACAGAACAACATTATTAGTTTATTGAAGACTTTCTTTGTAGTATTTTCCTTGTAAGTATTTTCTTAGCGACATCAAAAACTTATTGTAAATCTTATATGTACTCAGTTTTTGTTCCTAATTTTAGTTTTTATGCGAAGTCAGCCGATAAATTGTAAGAGTTTGTATTTGTGAATTTTAAATTGGCATTAGAAATTAATTCAACACAACCAAACTGAGTTTTTTCGTTCGCTCAACTAATACAAAATCTCATGCAAATCTTATTCTTAGGAACTTGCTCAAGTAGCTAGCTAAAATACTAAACAAATCTCTCTCTCAACTAAAATCACACAACAAATTCTAATTTGGTAGCAAAATATACTCGTAATAAATGCGTATGCCCGTTGGCCTGCACTTAACTTTATGTCCACCTAAAGCTCGGCAAAATTTGCCTCAAATCTCGGCATGCCTCAATTTGAGCCAAAATCTCCACTTTTGAGTATAACAGTAGTGGTTTCATCGCAAAGTGTTTGTATTTACAACAGCTTAAAATAACTTCGTATTTCCAAAATTGATTTGGTAGCTTCGAATATAAAATTTATCTTTACTGTAATCGAAAAACGAAAAGCCTAGTATCCTTCATGAAAAGGCACTCTCAAGTTTCGACTTAGATACAATATCTTAGTACGAGTTTGAACTCTGTAACGACAAAGCAATTTGATGGCCTTTGCTTTAAATTCATTATTTTAGTGCCACCAATTTTTGATTCACAGTGTCCACTTGTTTTAGCGGCTATAGATATATAAACTTGAGCCTTGAAACTTACAATTTAAGTCCATTTTAACTTGACCTTATACTTGATTACACTACACGAAATCTATGAACATTGCTGAGTTGTATTATACTCGTACTAAAACTCTACAGTAGGGTTAGTATAAAACTTAATTCGATTGATCGTATTCGTATTCGATGACATAACGTCAAAGTAAAATTAACCATAACAGCATTGAATTTAAAATTGGTTGTACTGAATATGTTACTTACAATCAATACCGTTAAGGTTAATTTTACTTTGACGGTAATGTCATCGAATATGAATACGATCGATCGAATTAAATCTTGTACTAATCCTACAGGTTTCTGAGCCGATACAGACCGCAGCCCCGTTTCCAAGAGGAGAGTTTACGATGCCATAAAGTGTGAGCGGCTAGGTTATTTAGTGCGATCTACCGGACTTATGGCCCACGTACACGTTGATTCTGCACGATTTAATATGTCAGTTGTCAGTAAATTCAAGCTGCAAAGTTTTATTGTGCGCATTGAACCGTGCACTTGTCATTGTTAGGTGCAGGGAATATTTTTTAACTGTCCTTTTACTGCGGTATTGCTAAGCCTTTTAGATTGGCTTGACCACAGCGGTTTATAAACTGACATTTATCAGTCCAATTTCAAATACCTACTTTTGTTTGTGTAACTGTATGTGACTAATTCACAATCCCCAAATAGTATTTAACCAACAATAACGTTTACATTTTGATAGTTTTTGCTTTGGAAATCTGTCAAAAAGTCAATTTTAGTCATCGGTTAAAAGTTTCTTGGCCATGCATAAACTGGATCTTGACTAAAGTACTCGAGTAGCTCCTTTCTTAAAGTATTTGATTTTCCTAATTTATTTTTGGAAATTCCTATTTTCTTTACTGAATAAGCATTCGTGCTATGGGTAAAAAAAGTACACATGACTTAAAACCCGCATTTAGGGAACTGTTTTCATTGGCCGATAGAGAATGCATTTGGTGTGCGGGAGATTTCTAACATACTCTTTAGACTGTTATGTTAGCTATGCTCTGCGCTTAGCTAGCCATAACCTTTAGTAGTTCCATAAGTTGTTGAGCATATTATACTTGCTCCGCGATCCGCTCACACTTTATGACACCTGTACCAACAACGATCTTAAGATTCGGGATATCTCACAGGTCATATTTCCGAGAGTATTATTTTTGTCGGTTACACGTAAAACTTATCCAGTACAATTCTTGTCAATAAGTAACCTAAAATAGTGCCCTTTATACTCGGTATTTGTATTCTATGAACAATAATAATATTACGACAAAATCAAAAAATGATAGTGTCAGTGACCCTTGACCTCTATTTTCTGGCACTAGTATTATGTCCTTAACAAATGCCTGTAGATAATTTATCGTGGCATACAAGTGACTTCAAAGCGTTGAACAAACCTTCCTTTAGGTACTGCATTTATAGCTTATTAAAGTCGCGTTGATTAGTGCGACAGCCGCGATGTCTTACGACGTTGCGACAATATATTCGTTGCGAAATTCCTTTGTGTAATTAATTATTATCGTTCAAGTAATTAATCATTCGTGTAACAAAAATGTATTATTATATTTAAATTGTTAGTAAAACCTTTAGAGTTTCATTTGAGTCAATCGCATTGGCAAATTGTGTAGATTAAGGAGTCAATGTACGTTTCGTAAAATTTTGTCTTAAATTGTTAATAATTAATATAATTAATGTCCTCTACTACTAGGTGTAATGATTTTTTGTTGGTTTTAAATTTTTCGTTACACATTTTCTAGTCACGAGTAACGGCAAATTTGTGTGGAAATTGTAAAATTAATTTGATTCTTACAACAGCAGCACAAAAACCTAAACGTGATGAAATAGAAGTAAATATTATGTTTTATAAACAGTCAGTTGAACTACTTTTCACTGCCTTTTAAGGCCTGTTTCATCATTGCCGAGTAACTTTTAACCAACGAATAATTTTAACGTTCTGACAATTTTGTATGGAAAATCTGTCAGTTGATTTTATCAGTCTGTTGATTATACCCCAACTAACAAAATGGTCATAAGATTTTAAGCTTTTATGATTATTTCGTCACATAGGTGTCGTATATTAGCAAGTTTTAAAATGTGACGTTGTACAGGCATCATGTATATTGCATTTAAGTTTCAATGCAATTAGGTAATAAAAGTCGTTGTACAAACGTCTGTATGAAATAGCTATAAAGCAATTTAATCGTAGAAAATACACAGTCATACAAACGTTTTAGGCGGGACATTTTGGCTGGTATTACAACCTTAATAACGTTGCTATAAGACTATGCATGTGAACATGACATTTTAAATATATTCGCAGTAATGTAAACCAGCCAAGCCCAATAAACGCGACAGAGAGTGATGGTTCCGTACCTATTTTTTAACCGACTTCCAAAAAGGAGAAGGTTATCAATTCGGCCGGTATCTTTTTTTTCTGTTGAAAATCGATGTCAACACGAATGAACCGATTTGGCTGAAATTTGGGATGGAGATAGCTCATACCCAGGATTAGCACATAGGCTACATTTTATCCCTGATAATTAAAGAAACCTTAATCATGTCAATCAAGTCATTATGGCCATACCTCCCATGGTTAACGACACAACACAACGGCCCCTAGTCCCCGGATAAAGTTGGGAACCGACAATTATGTCATTTTTCGACGTTGACAAAATATGTTTTTTGCCGCATTCCCAAAAAACTTATGGTCTCTAAAATGTTCTGTTAATGTAAAAAACTATTTTTTGGAATGACAAAAAACGGTTTACTAAATTGTTTTAGGGAACTCTGATAGGTTCGTAATGAAAGAACGCCATGTTCTTTAAGAGTTTATAACTCTTAACACAGCAGTATTCATCGTATACAAGTATTTTGTAACTTATAATGGCACGATGAAGGGAGTTTTAACTCTTAACACAGCAGTATTCATGGTATATAAGTATTTCGTAAGTCATAATGGCATTATGACATATAATAATTTATTTTTTATTTAAAAAATAATAATTAAATACACAATAAATGAAGGGGGCATTTAAAATTTATTAATAAACCTAAAAAGTTGGTCCCTAAAGTAATATTCGCATTAAGTTTTCCAAACTTAAACATAAACACATCCCATTTCAAACTTGTAAATAATTTGATTACACTTATAGTATAAAAGTATAAAAATATAGTCTGCACACACGCAGAATTTATTAATAGTTAAATTCTATTACTTATAATTGAAAGCGCTTCAATACTGCATCAAATAGATTCATTGGTCCGGTAAACGTCTGCGCTATGAATGCTATGGTAACTATACGACTAAATACTCATACCAATGATAATATTACAACACTACTATGTTCTCGCTTATGACTTTTGAATGACAGCTATACGACTTTATAGAAATAGTAACTGCGCCAAACTCGCGTTGTATAAGCGTTTGTAAGCCTTATTTTCATGCCATTCAGTTTTTCGAAAACGTTTACACAATTCTTATATGACTTATATTAAGACCATTTTGTTAGTTGGGGTACGTTATTCGGCCATGACGAAAAGATGCTAATATAGTATTTAGTAATATTAGGTTTTCCAATTAAATTATTTCTAATCTGTGTTATAAAAGGAAAACGTTATAATTTTCTTAAATGTAATTTTGGATTAAAAAACAGACTATTAGTGTGTCGCCCGTTTGCTGCAACGACGTTTTATTTCAAAAAGTTACTTGATGAACTATTAATGTAGAAAAAATAAAAATTGCTGTTAAATTCTCTACGAAAACTACATAAGTTGAACAGTAAACTCACAGGAGACCAAAAAAAAATTTTTCAAAAACTAAAACTTTGAAAATTTTAAAACCTTTAGATACATCATGCTTTGAAAATCGGGATACTTCTGTTTTGATAAAACAGTGTTGCAGCGAAAGTGCGATTGCGACTTTTTTATTAATATTAATTTTTGGTTGTTTTATTAAATCTCTGAAAATTTCCAGTTTACGCACAAATATTGCGACCGCTGAAAATGGCACGCGCTAAACGAACACCACATTAATATTACAAAATAATTGTTAATAGATAGAATATCTACACGAAGAAATTCCTAAATTTATTTTAATGTAAGGTACAATGTAATGTTACAATGACAAAGTAACGTGACTTCTATGAAAATACTTCAGAATAATTAATTCATTAAACTAGAGTTAGGCATAGGATACATTTGTTCATTCGAAATTATTTGTACTACGACGATCGTGATTAGCCACTGAACTTAACTAGGGTAAGATTAACGCACTATGCTATACATATATTCGAAAAAAAATGTAATTTAAGTCATAATAGCTCAATCAAAGGTGTAATATAAATAGAAGAAAACACAATGATGAATTATGTTAGTCTTAAGTAAAGGTAACGTGTAAGGAATGCGAAATAATTATACATAATAACTTAACGTTAAGGATTTAATTTTAAGTCCCATTTTGTAATGTTAATAATAAATAATTAATTAAAATCAAGCACTACCACGTACTATTATGAATACACTCATGACTTCTTACGCTAATATTGAAATGTATTATAAATATGAACTATAAATATTAAATGTTATGCGTTAATAATAAACTAAGCTTGTTTCATTTTAATTCATAATAATATAATCTACAATCCTTTGAGAAAATTTGCTATAGGTAGAGCTAAGAAAGAGATTCTCATTTGGAATATGTTAATATAAATCAGATCATAAATTCTGAGCATTCTTGCAGTCTAATAAGGCATCCCTAAACAGATTTTGAAAACTTAAAAACGGACGAAATCACGGGCATTTAGTAAACGAAGAAGTATTCAAATAAATATAGAATTAAAAAAACTTTAAATTGACATTCGAAATTAAAAATGATAAGAGAAACCTAAAAATCATTTTCAAATACCTATTCAATGATATACCAGTTAACTTTCATTTTTTTTTCACAAGATGACGACTGGTAGTTGCCATATTGAATTTTGTTTACTTTCATGCCTTTAAAGACTAGATTAACACAAATCGATTGACATCAAAATCGGCTCCGGCGTTTGGTCTCTAAAACGCCATAAAGAAAGAAACATAGATATACACATAGTCTTATAAACATTTTACCCTCCTTTGCATCGTGCAGTCGGGTAAATATTAATCTTATCGGAACCGACTATTGAACAATGCCCAAGGACTTCTAGCTATGTCTACTGTTGGTGCAGGTGCGTTATAGTAACCCTTTGCTAAGTCAACCAAGGACAGCGGACATTCAAAGTTGTGACATGACTCCAAAAGGACCCCAAGTCTATGAGCTGCGTCGTATATCACGTGCTCCATTGGTTCATATGGTAGGACCTTCGCCATTGGCAGCCTGAAAATAAAAAAGTGCTTCTGACTAAAGAAAGACTACTGTGAAGTATCACTAATGTTATTAAGGCGAAACTTTATATGTATGTGTGTGTGTGTGTGTATGTGTGTGTATGTTTGTGTATATTTGTTGCTCCTTCACGCCACGACGAATTAACTGATTAGGCTGAAATTCGGAATGGAGATAGCTCAGGAAGTTGGACGTCTCTACAAGAAACCTCTATGTTTAGCAGTGGACGTCTATCCTTTCTTAAAGAGCGTGAGTAAAGAGAGTTAAAGGAGAGAAAATTAATTTACTTAACCTTTATACAAAGCCTAAAACGAAATATAGGTAAGAACTTACGTAAACATCGTCCGGAATATTTCTTCGACCATGTTGCCCCCGTGCGGGACGAGGCGCTGGGTCGTCTCACAAAGGGTTTTCAATATACACTGGCGGCCGTTGTAGCCCATGCTGGAATATACGCATTAATTAGGGTCACAGGCGTCCATAAATTAAGGAGATAAAACAACATGGGACATTAATTCATACACGCAAGCTATTGTTTGTTCGACTATATAGCTTTTCTTTAATGGCTCGGGTGGATACGATGCTGTTAGCGATCGATGTGTTTGTTATAACGCGTATGGAGCTTCCGAAAGCGATTAAAATTTAAAAAAAAAGCTGATCACCGCTGCTAAAACATCGTATCTGCCCGAGCCATAAAAGGACAATGAAGGATAGAAAAGTTGCGTAAATCCACTTATCTTGCTACTAATTTATCGGAAAAAACTTAGAAAAACCTTTCAGACCTGTGCTATTTTCGTCATAAGCATAGAAATGCAATAAAATATTTAGATTTGGTTAATATGAATATTTTGTCTAATTGAATAGAAAATTCTTTATTGTTACACGTAAACAAAGGTGCGCAAAGGCGGTCTTATCTCCTCCAGACAACCTTGAATATTAATAATGATTATTTTGCTGCAAACCTAATAATTATTTTGTCCCATATAAAAAAAAATCAAAATTCAAAATTATTTATTTAATGTAGCTCCTGTGGCTACTATGACACGTCAAGACTCTACCGCCGGTTCGGAATGCAGAATCTGCTGAGAAGAGTGGGCAAGAAACTCAGCAATTGCTCTATAGTTTCTTAAAGCATAGTCTGAATTTTATTATTTATTTTATTTGATGACAAGATCGTTCTTGACTGCGATCTCATCTGATGGTAAGTGACGATGCAGTCTTAGACGGTAGCGGGCTAACCTGGAAGGGGTATGGCAATGTAGATTTAAATGGGTATGAATCCTTAATCGGTTTCTACACGCCATGGTACCGGAATGCTAAATCACTTGGTGGCACGTTTTGACAGTAGAGAAGAAAGAAGATGGACAAATTTTTTCATGCTGCTGTTTTTTAAATTTTATTCTGGAAAATCAAGTTGAAGTCTTGGTCATCAAGTCAGGTAGTGTCTAAATAATTACTCACTTGTCCAAAATGATCTCCAACTTCTCATAGAGCTCGCGTCTACTCCTACGCATGAGCATCGGCTTCCTGTGCTTCTTGCGGCGGTAGAACAATGCTGTTTCGGTGTTGTTGGGCAGCTCGTACGCGATGCCCCAGTTCATCCCGAAGGTGAAGGTGCCGGGAGCGGTCGCCGGTGCAGGTTGGCCTATCAGCCCAACTGTCATACACGCAGCACACTAAAAATGAGGAAAATATTTTTTTTTTTCAATTACAAGATAGTCCTGGACTGCAATCTCACCTGATGGTAAGTGACGATGTATTCTAAGATGGTAGTGGGCTAACTTGGAAGGAGTATGGCAGTGTAAATTCAACCCGTACTCCTAATCAGTTTCTACACGCCATCATGCTGGAACGCTAAATCGCTTGGCAGCACGTCTTTGGCGGTAGGATGGTAACTAGTTATGGCCAAAGCCTCCCACCAGACCAGACCAGAGACACTTCAGAAGTTATAAATTACCAAATTACCCTCGCCGGGAATCGAAACCGCGGCCTTCCAAGTGCACAAGTGTGTGTGCAAACACAGGTGCACTCTCTATTCCCCTACTCTCTTAAAATCGGATGGGACGAAAATTCGGCGCAGGACCAACGGCTTTACCGAGGCACGGGGGTTACTCACCGGCTTCCAGGCAATCTTACTCCAGGCTAGTACTGAGAATTCCTTTGTTGAGAACTCCAAAACTGTATAATATTAGTTATGAACTTACCGAAAAACTCGACCCTTCTGGAAATGCAACGTATCTTTTCCTTCGAGATAGAATCTTCAAACCATTGTTTCCATTTTTCTCCGTATGCGTAAATTCCATACTCAATAAACTTAACAACGCTAAAAAATATACTTTTGGCGACATATTTTAATTGGTTTTGGTTTTAAAATTAATAATAATAAACATAAATACTTATATCCTTAACTGTAGTGTAAATACTCCTATTAAGTTCACTTTAAAGTAAAGGTATCTTAGCTTTATAACACTTTGGTTTGACGTTGCGCGTATAAAACAGTTTTCATACTAAAGTAGCCCGAACGAAAATGTATGTCAGGCGTTATAACGGTTGAAATAATTTTCACATTTTACCCGTTAATGGAAGATAAACGTCGCTAAAATGTGCCAATTGCGTGTTGAGTGGTCTACAATTTGTTTGGACAAATATGCAGTTTGGTCGCATGACAAAAAAATTCACACAGAACCCTTCTTCCTACTAATACTACTAATATTATAAATGCGAAAGTTTGGATGTATGGATGGATGGATGTTTGTTACTCAATCACGCCGCAACGGCTGAACGGATTTGGCTGAAATTTGGCACAGAGATAGATTGTAGTCTGAAATAGCACATAGGGTACTTTTATTCAAGGAAAATAAGGGAGTTCCCTCGAGAATTAAATAATATAACCACCACCCCACTTGGTCTTAAAAATATTCACCTTTCAAACAAAATTTTTCCAAATCGGTCCAGGCGTCTTCAAGTAATCGGGGAACATACAAATAAAAGATTCCGACGGATTGAGAACTTCCTCCTTTTTTGGAAGTCGGTTAAAATCCACGTGAACGAATTCGCGGGCATCAACCAGTACAATAAACCGCGGGATTGGAATGCCGTTCCAAAGAAAAGAACAAGATTCAAAAAAATTTTTGTGTAAACCCATCAGCCTTAAAATTCAGCGATGCAGATCTAGCAGTGGCGATGAGACCCAGGTCTTAGTAGTGACTGAGAACAGTGTTCTAGAATCTTCTAGAATAGTCGGTCTATTAGAATCAGAATGGTATAGGCCAAAATACATCACTATGGTCAAGTGCGGATTATCCGACTTTACACACCTTTGAGAACTTATGGAGAACTCTCATCCACGCAGGTTTCCTCACGATGTAATCCTTCACCATTAGTTATATGGAGTAACTAGCTGCAGCCCGCGACTTCGTTCGCGTAGATTTAGTTTTTAATAATCCTATTATATATCTTTGATTGTCCAAAATGAAAAGGAGCCTTCGGTTCGGCTCTCGTTGGTTGACCGCCCGTTCAGTAATTCGTTTTCGCTTAGCGTATTTTCTTACTTTCCCTCTTTTTGCTCGGCTGCTAAGGGTCGTACCGTGATGTTAAATAGACCTTCCTCAAGAATTAGGTTAACAAATGCAAAAATAATTTTTCAAATCCGATGGGTAGTTCCAGAGATTATCGCGTTCAAACAAACAAATTCTTTCGCTTTATTATATAAGTATAGATACAATTAAAGTTTGGTTCTATGAGAATGATACCATCCTATGACACCTTTAAGCCTTTAGCGCTTTAAACTTTTAAAAGCTAAGTATTACCTGCGACATAGACTTCAAACGGATGGAACGATGTCAAACATTCCCCCTTTGATGTGATTTTACACGGCTGATATATTCAATTTGTAGCCAAAGTGCGGTCGCTTTGGTGCCAATATTGGATATATCGAATCAGGCAGTCTTTTTTCAACGTATACAAGTTATATGTGTTATATAATATATGACTTACAGTAGCCTGTCAGCTTGCCATCGAATAAAACAACGTGTATTTGTGTAAGAGCACTGACAACCTAGTGGTAATATGACCGCGGTCTCCTTTTCAAGAAAAGAACCAGCAATATGGGTCGTAGGTTCGATACCGGGCACGCACCTTTGACTTTTCAGAGTTTAAGCAATCAAATAGCATAATACTAGCTGATGCCTGCGACTTCGTCCGTGTGGATTTAGTTTTTGACTTTCCAGGAGAAAAAATTGCCTATGTTACTCTTCAGGTGTGATTAAACGACAAACCAACAAACAAACACACTTTCGCATTTATATAATAGCCTTAGTTGTATTTCTATTGTATTGGACTTAGGAAACTTCATCGTGGAAACACTGTATACATAGCATAGTTTCATTAACTATTGTAATAATTTTTTTTTTTTTAAAGAGCAACCGCCGAGTTTTTTGCTGGCTCTTCTCGGCAGGAAAGGCATTCCGAATCGGTGGTAGATTCACTGACAATTCAAAAGTGCTTGTAAAAGTTTATTTGAATAAAAAAATATTTCTATATCTATTTCCTTACCCTTTAGGGTAGTAATCAGCGATAATCACCAATATTGCACACTTGTACTACTATTAAGAAGTACCTATTATCTCAAATCTGAGTGAACACAAGCCCTGCATTATTAGACCACTTCATATTATCAGAGAGGAATCTAATTTGTATACTGATGCCAACGTAAGCCGTATACTTGAATAATTTATGAGCACGGGCTGCTCATAGGCAGTAATGTAAAACCGTTTTACTTGTCCGTACTGGGACCTTAACATTATAATAAATTACTAATATTATAAATTCTAAATGTAAGATGTCTGTTTCTTAATCACGCAGCAACGCCTGAACCGATTTGGCTGCACAAAGATAGTCTGGAATAACACATAGGCTTTTTATCCCGGAAAATCTCCTCAATCCTCGCGTACGAAGTCGCGGGCATCAGTTAGTATTATTATAGTTTAATTGAAGTAGAAAAACTTTATTAAGATTGGATCATTATTTTTGTATCAAAATCAGTACAAAGATTTGAATCAGTGAACTGCTTCATTCGAATCATTTGGAATACCGATTCTCAACTAGAGCTTAAAATATTCTTGCGCGATTAAGTAAAATACCACCCATCGCTTTTTTGAATTTAATATTTGTTTTATCATATATAACAAAATAAAAAAATATACATGATAGAATAACGTTACATTTTGTCATTAAAATATCAGAAATAAGAAAATTCTGAAGAATCCATAGTATTTTCGATTCCATAGTAATTCCCGATCTTTCGACTCTTTCGTCCATTCGTATCAGCGAGTATGTCGACTGATCGACAACGAGAATCAACTGAGCCAAGTGATACATTACCACTAAATAGTGGTGTTAGAAATTTGAATCAGTACATCTCTTTGAACCAATTACTCAGTCGTTTCATTAAAGAGTTACACAAACCTATAGTTTAATTTCATGATTCATCTCAACCCATGACCTTCTAACAGAGTTTTCTTCTCGAAAAAGAAGGGTTGGTAACCGTTAGACTTGGGTGATCAGCCCATGAAACAAACCAGAAGGTTCTTTCCGAGCACGGGTATTATAAGTAGTAAGGTATACTTTGAAGGAAGTTGTTTGAACTACTTTAAAATTTTTACACCTTTTTAAAATTTTTGAAAGCGCTTTCTGGACGCAGACACATTATTATTGATCGGCTGTCTATTGTTAAATGCTAAGCTTTAAAAGTACCTGTACTACAATATTTTCATTGACAGGTCAATAGAACGTAACTTATTTTGTACCATATTATAACAGCCCGAAGGTTGAAATTCCCACCATTAAAATCTATCGAGACTATTATTTATTTTCAGAAAATTAGTAGTTCGTGCGACTTTTTGTTCGACAAAATCACTACGCTATTGTTACGCAACGCGCTATAATTATGGCAACGTTATATTTAATTATTTTACTGCAACGAGTCACAGTTCAACAAGAGTCCTAATTTATTAGCACACTTCATATTGTCAGGGCAGAATCTAATTTGTGTAGTGCTGACGCGAAGCTAACACTTGAATTATTTATGAGTAAGGGATATCTGACGGCAGAACGTTGATTATATTATTTATCTTGTGTATATCCGATCTAAACGGGGCCCGTTTCTTTTACATCGTGTACCTACTTGAATTATTGATCAGGCTAACGAGAACAACGGTTTGATAGATAAAAAATGACAGTGATTTATTGTTCTTTGTTTATTATACGCGACTAGCTTTTGCCCGCGGCTTCGCTCACGTTAAGTTCGATTTTTGAAATCCCTATTTTACCCCTATAAAGGTTGAATTTTCAAAATTCCTTTCTTAGTGGATGTAGAAGTGTGCTGCTGGTGGTTCATGTATATCTAGGTACAACACGAGCTTTTAGTGAAACGTCTATTATTTCATTGTCATTAATTTTTCAATATGACGTATTAGTGTATACCTTATGTTTCTTAGAGAAAAAAATAAAGGAAGAAAAGAGTGTTAAATTATAACTTTCTTAAGAGAAAACTCTATTTTACGAATCATTTTCGAACTAAAAGAGCACAGAACGTTTTAAAGGTGTCGCAACTAAGAGTCGTCGAGTCTAATAAATCTTTTAAACTGCGACGTAGTGTGTGCTGGAACCAACTTAATACCTCTCTAAGAAGATATTATTATTCTTTTCATTTTAAGTATACTATCCGCTTTTATAATATCAAGGAATAAACCTGCTACAATCTCAAACTAATATTGTAAAAAGTGTGTGTGATTTTTTTCTTGGTTTGTCCTTCTATCACGCAGCAACGAAGTGATTGATTGAAAAAAAAATTGCAAGCGGGATTTCTAAAAACCTAACTTCATGCAGATGATTTCTCGGGCGAAATGATGCAATAAAATGAGTTATGGCCTAGCTCTGGCTACCATTGATATTCCTATTAATTATTGTCTCATCTGTTGACGGAAAGGCTGGATCGTTTATACGCAAAGGATCAACCTGGCTTAATCTTGACACCATTGATTAATACAAGGTGTTTGTTAATGTGTATAACTTACCAGCAACCACCCATGCACTTTGACCCTATAAACACAATGGCGGTGGTAAAAAGTAAAAATTAATTATCAAAAACTTTCATACAAAAATAATTAATTAATTAAGAAAAAAACATTTTGGAAACCCTAACTAGACATAATAACAACACGCCACATAAATCCCTTTCAATTCCTGATTCCCTAGTACCAAACAAGTTCGATGTTTAGAAAGAGTCGTAAATTCTTACCGAGTGCCGCGCACTTGATGTCACGTGATGCCTTTTCGGAATAGGTAGGTAAGCGCGAAATCACTGACGACCTTTGCTGACGACTGACAAGTCGACCACTTTGCCTCGTTACTACGTACACTACGTCAATAGTGGTGATGACCGGATAACGAGGTCTAGGTTCGAATCCCGGGTCGGTTCAAAATTACACACGCCTTGCCTTATTGGGTTTCTGACAAGAAATTATCAGTATCGGCCTGGAGTTAAATTACAAAGTTGGCGTTGTGTCACTCCCGTTCCTCGGAGAACATGTTATCAATGATAAATTTTAAGATTAATTAAAGCCCACCAACCGCAGCTGCAGCAGCTTGGAGGTATGGATGTACTTGGATTGGAGGGTCTAATTAGGTTCATCTCTAAATAACTTGCGAGTGGCACAGGTCTCCCTTCCAGATTGATTTAGTTTAGACTCAAGAAGCTCAAACAGAGCCGCCCCTAGTTTCCTAACTCTAGGCCGGTACTGGGGGTTTCTTGGCAGAAACTCAACTCTAAAAATGTTATGACCGACTACGCAGGATTCGAACTCAGACCGCAGCAGATTTGCAACCGAACATGTAAACCACACACTTCATAACACTCACACACATGATTATGTCATAAATACTCCATTCCACAGTTCACTTAACAGAGACGCAATCGATAGTTGATTATACCGCAACCGTTCACGTGCAACTGCGTTGTAAATTGTAATCCCAAAAAATTAAAGCCGCAAGACGAGTGTTGCCAGTCATGATTTTGATTTTACCCGTTTTTCTTAAAAAAAATCCCTTTTTTTTATTCAATGACAAGATAGCCCTTGACTGCGATCTCACCTGATGGTAAGTGACGATGCAGTCTAAGATGGTAGCGGGCTAACTTGGAAGGGGTTTAGCAGTGTAAATTCAACCCATACCCCTAATCGATTTCTACACGCCATCGTGCCGGAACGCTAAATCGCTTGGCGGCACGTCTTTGACAGTAGGGTGGTAACTAGCCACGGCCAAAGCTTCCCACCAGACCAGACCAGAAACAATTTAAAAATTATAAATTCCTAAATTGCCCCCGCCGGGAATCGAACCCGAGACCTCCCAGTTATAAGACTACAGCGGTCACCATTGCGCCAGGGAGGTCATCGAATCCCTAGTCCTAAAACAATATTTTGACTTTCTTTTGGCAAATAACTTGTAAAATGAAAAACTGAATACTGTTTTAGGTAGCAATTTAAAAAATACTTATTAACAAAAGTGTTACATTTGAAAAGCCACATTTTCATCTCAAGAACGTACCTAACATTTGGTAGTTACTGTTAGATTCCAAAATTATTAAATGCACTCGCAATTATCACCAATTCCTTTAAAAATAGTTAAGCAAAAATCTTGCATAATACAAGTATTTTGTGTTGATTTTCCCGAGGTAAAGGCAAAATTTCTAAAGACAAACACTATCAAAAAATATTATTTTCTAAGTCTCCTTATTTTCATGGTGCCCTAGTATTCCACGTAATTTTACGATACACCAATATTACTTTGACGCGCCGTGCGAGTAAAGGCGAGGCTACAAACAAGACTTGCGGTTGCGTTTACGCAACGAAAAATTTCATCGCATAGGACATCGTACGAGAAAACTCTGTCCATTAGTTTAGTTTCTAATGAGACATGGACCACACTAAGTACTTTAGTAGAAATTTATCTTTGTATTCTTCCATTGGTTTCTTCCAAAGGACAGGACGTTCCTGATTCAAGAAAATCAGATAATCGTTATCGTAATTAATCATCTTGACATGCACACGCTGGGAAGTGTGGATACCGATAGAATGGTACATGTTTTTACGGTGCACAGCGGACATTTCCACGGTGCGTTGTGCGACGTCTATGATTTTTACAATGCTGCGACTTCGCACCCCAATGTGTGCTCGCCCTTACCGGCGGGCGGTGTTTCGAAAACACGTACCGGCGCGCCGGTACGTGTTTGGCGGCGCCGCGGCGCCGCCAAAGAAAAGCCGCCAGAGACGCCGCCCGCCGCTAGCTAGAGCGGCACCTGCGGCGAGCACCGGTGAAAATCACCGGTGATTTGCCATTCTCCGGAGATTCACCGGAGATCTCCGGTGAATTCGAATACAGATTTAGCATCAATTAAAATGTTTTTAACTGTTAATGTTCTAGTACAATGCAATGGAATTTTAAGCGCATCGATATTGTGTGAACTCAAAATGATATTAGATGTATTGTAAAGGTTTTAAATAAAAAAAAATATTAAGAAAAAAATATTTTACTTTATTATGATAATTATTATTTAAGGAGGTAGGAAATAATGATAAAGTAATTGTATTTGAATAAATGTTATTAAATAATTAACAATGTTGATCAACAAACTTCTTTTTATTTAAATAATAAAATTACTTGAGTTATGATTCAATAATAATCGGTTAAACACCGATTACTTTCACCGGAGACTCACCGGTGATTCTCCGGTGAAAAATCACTTCTCCGGTGCAAATCACTACGCCAAATACCGCTCGCTTTCAACTTCTAATGCTAGTACTATGCTTGCACTGTACTGCAAGCGATAATAATAATTATTGTATCGTCTTGCAATTGATTTATTATTAAAAATTTCACACACATTCATTCGTTCATTCACATACAGTCATTGTTAATCAAAACCACAACGCGAAATATTAATTACCTGCAAATAAAGAGGCGGCAGTCACTTTATGGATTACGTAGGTACGGACTTTAACTTATGGAGTCCGAAAGTAGTCGGGAATATTCTTGCAAAAATACGAGATTTCTAATCGGTTTTCACTCTACTGAACAATACTACAGGTTACAGGTTTAATTGCATGCCGATTAATGATTAGGTATCGCATCTGGAATATTTTATCGCAACGTTATAGCATAGCAAGTAGTACGTTGTAGGCCGAGACTAGGATACCAGCGCAGTAGTAGAATAGAAGTACTTTTAAGATTTTTCATTCATATTTTTATCGTTGGCAGTTCATCGCCATTGAATCAGCTGTTTTAAAGGGCTGCCACCGATACATTTATGGTGAATTTTTGAAGTCCTCATAACTTGGCCAGGATATGAGCTACACGTCTCATGATATTTTTTCATGTATCTATACACCGACCCCAACTTATGGGTTTCGGTAGGATAGGGACATTAACTAACACCTTGTATAATTAGCAATAAGTTCTATTATAACAACAAATAAAGAAAAGGATATTTCTTTTTTGAATAAAGTTTTGCAAATAACTAGGTTAAGTATAATATTTTTTTTTCTATTTAAGTACCTACACATCTTGTAAAGAAAGAAAAAATAAAACATTAAAATTAAAAACTTATAAGTAGCCCATTTATTTTAGAATTCAATTTTTTTTCTGTGTACAAACACTAATATTTTAATTTATTCAAACTCAAAACGAAATGCATCAGCGAAAAAGGACAGTCATTGACTTCATCACAGAAGTCTGGATCCAAAACTTCATTGTATACATCTGCTACTTCTTCACTGAACCCGTCTTCGTGAATTGGAACTCTGAAAAAATTGGATTAATGAAATTTCGTTATAAATAATTGAATGCAGACTCTTCTGACACTTTGGAGTTATTTGCGTTTAAGCAATTATTTAATAGCCTCAATAGCCCAACGGTCTAAGGTGCAGACTGAAAACTGAAAGTTCGCAGGTTCGGACGAAAAAAAAAAATAGTGAGCCGTTGATTGGTTGCTGAAGATGATGATGAAAAATTGATGAATTGATTTCAAAAAGAAACTTTATCACACAAAAAATGAGACATACAGACCCCCAGACGGGATATGTGTGTGTGTTCAACGGTTGAACTAATCAGTTGTACTAGTGGGAATGAGTGGAATTTCGATCTAATTCCCTAATTTTTCAACAAAATAAGATAAAAATCTTCTGTCCCATATAACGCTTCCCCATGTTAGATTTCGGTTTGATATATGACTACCACCAACAGCGCAGTTTATCTTGAGGGCACCAAGAGGCGTTACACACTTGGACGGGGGAAAAATATCCAAAATCGCCATAATACTAAATAGTTATTTATCTTTGAGATAAGCTTGGAGGAAGCATTTTCGTTTTACACAAGACCATTGAACTTAACTTCATGTTTTTCATTACAAACTTATTTCATTACACCTTATGCCGTAACTTCATCCGTTTTCTCGTAATTCCTCAACTACTCCTCAAAGAAAGTCAGAAAGTCCGAATCTTATTTGTGAGAATGGGCGTGACGTTTTATAATAAAATCCTTCAGTCTTTCACAGTTAATTTAAGTCTTATCTTAAAAGTATGCTCATGAAAAAAGCAATTTTACAATTTGAAAATTATATGAATTCGGTCAGGAAGACATTATTAGCATGATATGAAGACATTATTGGTATAATGCGTATTGTAGATAATGTAATATACGTTGTTTGTCTTTATTAATTGAATTGTAACTTTCATTTTCCGTCATTCTTTGTTTGTTAATATTTTCTATATATTAGTCGCGTTAGCTTTCATTTTTCATCATTTTAGTAACTATCATTATCATTATTGTTTACATGACAATCCGCGAATGTTATGTACACTTGTAATTGATATACATATCAGTGAGTAGGGTAAAGATGCCGAATATGAGATACCATTTACATATTCGGCCATAAAAAATAAGTTATTGCCCTAATGACTATGAAAATTATTTATATTCGATAAGAATTTAATGAAGTTTATCCTTGAAAGACCGTTTAGTGCTAGGTATAATAGATTTTTTGTTATAACAGATAATATTAGAAAAGTCAGAAATTACGTCTCAGGGAAACGGTCTCCTATTATGAGATACCAAGGGTTTTCAATATGAGATAGTATAGATTTAGAGAAAAAGAAAAGAAATCAATTCAAAAAAACTTTTTATTGGCGATATTTATTAATCCACAACATCGTACTACTAAATAAAAAGGTTTTAGTAACAACTTAATAATATATTATCATGTGCTTGTGCCAAGTGCTTGATGTTCTTTAGATGTAGATGTAACCCATAAAATCGTTAGTCCAACTTTACAATATTTTTCTATTTTTGCTTCTAAATAGTCAGAAAAAGCTGGAGGTCTTCCCATGAACTTTGACAAATACTTCTGCATTAGCATCTTTTTTGACATAACGTTCTAGGATACTCCTAGGAACATCGAAAGTTTTGACGCTATTAGGTAACATATTTGTTTGCTTTGCACTGCACTCACAGCCCATATAATGGCATCGTGGTCCTAGGACTTCTTTGATCTAGAAAAAGAGGTTTTTAAATAGTCGTATTTCTATACATCCTAATATGAGATATCTCATTTAAGGAGCCCCCACGTGTCTCATATTAGGAAAACACCCAAATTTAAAAACTAGGCTGCCTATTATTTCTTGACGAAGAAAATACAACTAAACTGCAAATGCATTGTAAAATTAATCATATAACTGATACAATGGCTGTAAATTTAAATCATTTAGTGTGACTATAAAGTTGTAACATACCTCGTTAATATTTGGTGTCAAAAATCGGGTTTTGTGGTTTCGTAAAAACCCGCACGTACACAACCTGACTTCGCCTCGAACTGGGAAGTACCAACACATGTTTCGGTCTGTTGCCACGTGGCTTCTGGTGACAGTATCGCCAAATAGCTGCGGCGATTAGTCTCGCCAAAACCTAACTATCTCATATTTGGCAACCATCTCATATTCGGCATCCTTACCCTATTAAATTAATTCATGTATATTGTAAGTGTATTTAAGTAAATAAATTAATAAATATAGGTAAAGATGCAAATATATCAGTAGGTACAATGAATTATAGTGATAAAATAAAATAAAATAAAAATAGCCTTTATTCTCTGATCTCTTATAAACTAATTACAACTAACCTTATTACTATTCCTATGTCTAATATTAATAATAATTGGATCATTTATCTTATATATATATCTTAGGAATCGTAACCCCAGCATTACGGATCAGGTTGTCCTTTGACATAGGCCTCCTCTAGAAATTTCCATTTGTCCCTATCATGTGCTAATCTGCGCCACCCCTGTGGTAGATCATCCTCCCATCTTCTTTGTGGCCGACCTCTTGCTCTGCTCCCATCTCTGGGGTACCAGTAAATGATTTCTTTTGTCCACTTTTCTCTGGGAGATCTAACCACATGGCCAATCCAACGCCATTTAAGTTTCCTTATTCTTTTTGACACATCTACCACAGCTGTGAGCTTCCTGATTTTGGTCAGTCTCCATTTGTCCTTCAGTCTGATGTGAAGCATGCTCCTCTCTATCCCCTGTTGGCATACCTTAAGCTTTTGACTATGAGCCTTTGTCAGACCCCACGTTTGGCACCCGTAGGTAAGTATTGGTAGGATGCACGTGTTGAATACTTTACGCTTGATTGTCATTAGAGTATTTTTATTCTTCAATATATCCTTCAGTGACCAGTAGCGAGCCCAGGTATTATTTATTCGCCTTTGCAATTCCTTGTCCATCTGCAAGTTTGGTGCAATTAGTTGGCCTAAATAGATGTAGTCATCCACATATTCTATGTCCTGGTTGTTTACATTGATTTTTTGTTGATATCTATTGGTCATAACCTTTGTTTTGGTTGTGTTCATTGTCAGACCTGCTTTTTGGCTCTCTGTTGCTAATTGTTCAAGCATTACTTGTAGAGTGACTGGATCCTCGGCAAACAGTACCAGGTCGTCTGCAAATCGCAGGTGTGACAGCCTGCCTCCATTAATGTTTAATCCCCACTCTTCCCAATCTAGATTTCTGAAAATCTCCTCTAACACCGCCGAAAAAAGTTTGGGAGACAGAGGATCCCCTTGTCTGACTCCTTTTTGAATTTTAAATTCCTCTCCAATTTTTTCTAATTGTACTTTTGCCGTGCAGTTGCTGTATATATTCTTTATAAGTCTAATATACTTCTTTTCTATACCTTGATTGACCAAGGCTTTATATATGTAGTTATGAGAAAGGGAATCAAATGCCTTATTATAGTCTACGAAGGAAATATAATATGGTTTTCTATATTCGTTATATTTTTCTATTACTTGTTTTACTACATGCATGTGATCTACTGTTGAAAAATCAGCTCTGAACCCTGCCTGTTCTCTTGGTTGTTCTGCGTCTAATTGTTTAGTGAGCCTGCCTAAGACAATTTTTGAAAAAATTTTGTATATATTTGTCATAAGACTGATTGGTCTATAGTTGTCTATTTTGTCTTTATCGCCTTTTTTGTGAATCAGTATTATGGTTGATTTTGTCCATTGTTCTGGAATGAATTCACTATCTAAGATATCGTTGAATAAACTAGTTAGTGGTTTTAATATTGCATCCAGTGACCCTTTAAGCAATTCATTGGTTATTCTATCTTCTCCTGGGGCTTTGTCATTTTTTTGTGTTAGTATAGCTTGTTTTGTTTCACTTTCTAATATGTAAGGGATTTCTTCTTCTTCGTTTGGGTTTTCAATTACTATTGGCATTTCCGGTGAACTGTAGAGGTCTTTGTAGAAATTCGTAGCGATTTTGCTTATAGTTGTTCTTTTTGACGTAGTATACTCCTTGTTTTCTTTATTTTTTCCCTTCATTTTTGGTATCCAGGACGAATGATCTCTAAGTTTCTTCAGTGCTTTTTTAATTCCTCCTGTTTTTTCAATTTCCGATTGGATTCTGTTGAGACTTATCTCTTTCTTATGATTTCTTATACTTATTGTGATCTTTTTACTTAATGTTTCTATCTTTTTAATGTTCTTTTTCCTATCTGCAAACAAATTTCCTCTTTCTTTTATCAGAGTTCTTGCGTTTTGTCCTATTTTATCTACTTTGTTTAACTAGCTCATGCTCCTCAATTCATTTCCTAAATTTGTTACTATTTTTTCGAGTTTGTTGTACTTTGCTTGAATTGAATTATTGTTTACAATTTTGTTTATTTGTCCTTTTGCTTTATTAAGGATGTTTTCTGGGATTGGAGTTGCTATTTGATCTGTTATGTTTTTTATGTGTTTCCTTGTTCTTTTTTTCTTTGTAGTTCCTAAAGTAGCTCTAACCATTCTATGGTTCGTACTGAAGTTTAGTTGATTTACTACACCTACATCATTAAAGAAATTTGGGGTGTTAGTTAATATGAAATCAATTTCATTTCTGGTTTTACCATCAGGTGAGATCCATGTCCATTTCCTGTTTGTTTTTTTCTTATAATAGGTGTTCATTATCCTTAAATTGTATTCGAGAGCAAGATCAATGAGTTTTTGTCCATTTTTATTACGCCTACCTCGACTGTAGAGTCCAATGATGTTAGTTTCTCCATCCTGTTGGCTACCTATTTGACTGTTGAAATCTCCCATCACAATCTTGTTTTTATTAGTTTCTTCAATAGTATCTTGTAGTGATGTATAGAATAAGTTCTTTTCTTCATCATTCGCTTGCTCTGTGGGCGCATATACTTGTATTATGGACCATGGCTCTTTTCCGTCTTGGATAATCAAGTCCAAAATGGCAATTCTTTCTGATTTACTTCTAAATTGTATGATGGACTCTTTTAGATGCTTTTTGACGATAAAGCCCACACCATGTAGCCCCTTAGTTTCTCCTTTGTAGTAGAATATGTAATCTTTATGCTCTCTCACTTCTTCTCCTAATCGTCGTACTTCGCTTAATCCTATAACATCCCAGTTTATTTCTTCTAATGCATATTCTAGTTCCATCAGTCTATCGTCTGTTCTGAGTGTTCTTGTATTTAGGGTTGCTATGAATAGTTTGTTTTGATCTTTTCTTTTCGTTGAGTTTAGTAGATGTTTTGGGTTTAATATTTTTCCTGCTTGCTGCTTGTCTTCTAGAGGGTGGTGGTCTGAGGTCCCGAGGTGACCAGCCTGGTTGGGACCTTTCCATGTTGTTTTGTTATTTTTCGTTTGTGAATTATAGTGATACTAATATTCAAATGAGCCATTAATGACCTATTATAACCTGATAGCGGCATTGAATTAGCCATTTTGAGTGGCGTGGCTTTTGATTGATTGCGCTGATGACAAGCCCAGAAACCGCAATTGATTGGATTTTATAATAATTATTATTATCATACTAGCTGATGTTCTTGATACACGATGACTTTTTTGTCGTCTTACAAAAGCAAACCAGTCAAAGTACCCACACACACACACACACACACACATGGCCTATTCATCATTGGTGAAACAGTAAATAAAATAAAGAATAATAATTTTGAATTTTTTGAATATTGGAATGTTCTTTATTTTTTTTTCATTGTTTTACTATTGGATAATAGGCACTGGGTACATTAACTGGTTTGTTATTGTAAAACGATAAAATGTCACTGTGTATATGCAATTTTTGATAAAAAAAAGTCCTATACTGCATTTTTATCACTTGAAATAACGAATGTTATCGTAGAGAACAACGCAAAAATATAAATATAATATTTACAATGTACCTTACAAATTGGCGACCATTTTGCTATCTAACGGTCACTTACAGGCAACTAATGTCGTCTCAAATAGGTACTCGTACAAAAATACAGAAGATTACGGTCAAACAGACAGAAATTCAAACTTATTAACTTTACGTTAATATCATTTACATAATATTACCTACATAGTGATAGTGTTATAGAATAAAAACTCAATAATTAACAACCACTAGGGCATGTAAGCCATTGTAATGAATATTATGAATTAATCCGAACACGTATAGATAAGCGTCACGTACGCGGATTATAAGGCAATTAACTTGATACGAAGAACATTCCGCACGGAAACACACGGAAAGTATTTTACGCACGAAAGTCTCTGCGTGCTCTGAAAGTTTTTTAAGACGAACCCCTCTTTCTTCTGAGTTTCAAAAGTTCGGTGCAATCTTTGTTTTTAATTTAAATTTTAAAACATCGAAAAATAGAGATATAGAATAACATTCAACACGGAAACACACGGAAAGTATTTTACCCACGAAAGTCTTTGCGTGCTCTGAAAGTTTTTAAGACGAACCCCTCTTTCTTCTGGGTTTCAAAAGTTCGGTGCAATCTTTGTTTTTGAATTAAATTTCAAAACATTGAAAAACAGAGGGACAGAAGAAATTCGCATCTTCTTTAAATGTTGTTTGTTTATTTACGACGATGACACAGATGTTGTTTCCTAATTAATGATTTCAAAAAACGTCAATTCCTACAGTAATAATACAGTCTATGCCATAAGAAAACTAAGATTTTTTTCCAAGTGAACTGAATTGGCCGAAGATTTCAAATCAGCGCCCAATAGCTAATACATAGGTAAGTATATCGGACTAACAAATGGTGACGAACATAAACCGATTAATTTGTGTTTACTGAACATTATTAAATTACTCTTGAATAAACCGGTTATTGATTTGATTTCAGCTCTTTGTTGAAATAAAAAACGGTGGGGACCGATTATTTTTGGAAAATATTAGCAACATAATATCTGGCACCATGGCATATGATACCGCAAAATATATTCGTATGTTTACATACATAGAACGAGGCGCGCGTTTAACGTCGATATTTGCGAAAATTTCCTATAATCCCAATAAATAATTATTACTTAACCAGTTTGTATATAATACAATACCTTGTTTTAAAATTTCGCAATGATCACTAACGCGGGCGAAAATGCTCAGTCTACAGTACCAACGCAATGTCACCCGTCTATCGGTCTTAAATCAGATATACCTTGAAGAGTGCGCTCAGCAACTTCACAACCTTGTGAAAGAACCGCTAAGGTGTGGAAAACCCTTCCAACATCCGTGTTTCCTGCCATCTATAATTTGAGTACCTTCAAGGCAAGAGTGAATAGGCATCTTCTAGGCAAGCGCGCTACAACCTAGACTTCATCAGTGCTTTTCAATATTGAATGTCGTCAAGCGCAAGCCTTTCAAATAAGTAATTAAAAATAGTACTATGGCACCTTAAGTTCTCGTAAGAAATCCCTTAAAGTCCTTTGATATCAATACATATCCCAAGCTCTTAAGCATTCAAAGTAGGAATATATTAATTCGTACATGCGATATCAGCCATTCATTTATCAACAATAGCCAAGATCAATCAGATTTAAGCCATACAATATTTCAATATGTATAAAATCGATGTTTGCTTATATATATTGGTAACATATTATTTCCTTTGTGAATATCTGTGTTTTTGTTGAGTTTTCCAATCTAAAAGACAGATAAAATCGACTTTGTAAATATTTTAAATGAAACTGGTACAAAATAATAAAATGTGAAAAGAATGAAACCGATAAAAATATTTAAAAACCTATGAAATTGATAAAACAATATTTTTATTATTAAAAACGTTTATGAACATATTGAACATAATGCTACAAGAGAAATAAGAATACCATTGTATTCTGATTGTATCGTTCCTTTAAGTACCGAGGGCTCAATGTTCTTCAATTATTTGCTATAATATGAATACGTGAAAAATAACAGGGAAATTTTGGGGAATCCACAGCGCCAACTGATTGCGTAACTGACAGAGTAATGAAATTATGTAGCTATAGTAGCTTTATCTCTTGAAGTTACGGGCGCTTTACTTGTGGTTACGTCGTGTACATGCAAATTGCGTAAGTGTGCGTGCCTGTCAGGAACCTAGGTGGGAGGGGTCAGGCGCGAGCAAGCTCTCGCTCACACTTATACAGATACGATACACACACAAACATGAGCCACGAACCCTCGTGATATGAATGCACAATTTTTATAAAAAGCAAAAAATAGAAGTAAATAAAAAATGCGGCGTTACTATCGCTATTGCCTAATTTATCTTGAATCTAGCAACCCAAAGAATGACAATCAAAATGAAGCAGCCAGAAAATTACATCTCGGATAGATACGGAGTATAAGTACAGATAAGTAAGACAGTTTTTGTAATGCAATACTAACAGTAATTATAATATTGTATATTATGTATAATAATAATAATATGATCTAAAACTAGCAAGTTAATAAAATGTTAAAATTAAAATGGATTACGTATATTATGACGTATACATATTTCCAGTTAGTTGGTTATTTTAAAATATACTTTATATGAAAGGCTCTTAACTTATAAAAATAAGGGAAAAGATGTTGTGATATTTTTTTAAAATTGTAATAACTTAATAAGTAATATGTAGGTATCTTTGAATAAAGTCAGTTCTCGGCGAGCGGGTGTTTGATTCACAGCAGTCTTCATTTTTAATCATTTATGTTCGAGTTTTTTTTAGAAGAATTTACGCAAAACACATAAATATTCACCAATTCAAAAACAGTGATTGACAGAACACTGTCTCTTCAGCGCAATGATATTTGACAACTAGCTATAAAGTGTTGTCCGGAATAGTACCTACTGAGAATTTCTTGACAGAAAACGCCAGCACATTTTTGGCCCAACCCGGGAATCGAACCCGGAACCTCGTCACCCGCAGTCCAACTTGCTAACCACTAGACCAACGGGCCAGTCAAGGTTCTAAGTACGTACGCATTCTCCTAATATGCAAAATACTGCGCGAGTCTTTTGTAAGACTCTCGAGGCTGGCGAGAGCTCCTCGGGTTTAAATAATACAATTCAAGTTAAGTAGCTAGTGGTGCGCCATTTTTATAACGTTTAAGTGATGCCATTTCTTTTATAGTATTCCCTATTAACAGTTGATCGCAACTTCTTCCCCTTTTCTTATATCTTTTTCATACTCTACTTCTTATGTTATTACTGAGGGTTCTAATCTTTTAACGGTTTAGTTTGCATTATTTTTTATCGATTGGCAAACACTTAACACGTTCACTTCACTTTATCAACCGATTGACGTCCACTGCTGGACAAAGGCCTAATTTTCCTATTCCTAAGGTTGCCTGGTAGAGATAGCTACTAAGCGATAAGGCCGCCTTTTGTGTCATACCTTTTGTCTCTTCTTATATATATATTTTTTTCTTTGTTGTTGTTTTGGTGCAAATAAAGAGTTAAATAAATAATAAATAAATAAAGGCCTCTTGCATGGATTTCCACAGATCTCGGTCTTGCGCCACCTGCATCCAGCGGCTCTCTGCGGCTCCTTTGATATCATCGATCCACCTAGTGGGGTATCTGCCAACATTGCGTTCCTCGGTGCGGGGTCGCCACTTCAGTACTTTCAGGCCCCAACGACCATCAGCTCTTCGAACTATGTGCCCATTTCCACTTAATTTTATTAGCACGTTACTACTAGGATTTCATATTCGACTTTCAATGCCTTAGCATTTTGGTGTAGATAGGTTATTGAAAATGACAAATTCTGAAAGTCGTATTTCGCGAATTTCCAAATACTTGGTTAATAGAAATAGCTATTTAATAGAAATAAAAAATACGAAACTTACGTAAAAACAGCTCTCAGTAGATCGTGGACTAGGGATTTCCCTGGTGGAGCCAAGTAGTTTTTGGCTTCACATATGCATCTCAAAACACAGGCGCGGCCGTTTAGATTGTGGCTGAAAAATAAGATATATAAACCATGAAAAGGATGATGAAAAGTTTTAATAGCCCCATAGCGCAGTGGTGAGCGCTGTGGTATTATAACTAGGAGGTCTCGGGTTCAATTCCCGAAGGGGGCAACTTGGGAATTTATATCATAATATATATGGTATGGTAAGGTTTTCCGCGGGATTTTAAAACCTAATTTCGCACGACGAAGTTGCCGGCAAAAGCTAATCAAATATTTTAAGTTGAAAATAGTCAGTTATTATGAAATCACAGTCAGACACTTCAATTTTATTTAGTCTTATCTAGTTTTTTCTGGTGGGAGGCTTTGGCCGTAGCTAGTTACCACCCTAACGTCAAAGTAGTACCGCCAAGCGATTCAGTGTTCCGGCACAATAGCGTCTAGGAACGGACTACCATCTTAGACTGCATCGTCACTTACCATCAGGTGAGATCGCAGACAAGGGCTATCTTGTGATTGAATAAAAAAAATATGGTTATAGGTATAGGTACAGGTGGTTCGATTCCCATCCGTTGCACTTATGTCCTAAGCCTGAGGGAGAAAGAAAAACATTAGCCAAGCTGAACTTGACTAAAATTCTGAAAAAAAAAAACACAAAGCACTCATATCAAATTTAGTGTATGTTTAATTTTCGCCTCGACAGTAAACTATTTCAAATTAGTAATTTGAAATAGTTTACTATCGAGGCGAAAATTACTACCAACCTACTTTATTTTACGTCAAGCCATTTGCACTACTATTAGTAGCAAATAACGTCTGGCAAATAATTATGGCAACAATTTCATGCTTGAGTTTTTAATATTTTTAGTGAGTTGTTTTCAAAAAGTTTTGTAAAACTGTTATTTATTGAACTACTAGAAGATGCCCGCAACTTCATTCGTGTGCATTAAGGTTTTTTATTCCTGCGGGGACTCTCCTATTTCCCGGATTAAAAAGTAGCCTATGTGTTATCTCAGACTATAATCTATCTCTACGCCAAATTTCAGGCAAATCGGTTCAGTCGTTGCGACGTGATTGAGTAAAAACATCCATACATCCAAACTTTCGCATTTATAATATTAATATGATTACGATGCACCTTTAATTATTATAATGATTTAATTAGTATAGAAACAGTATTATTTACAGCTTACTAATCTATAGCATTCTGAAGTCGTTCCCAAAACTCCCTCTTCTGGCGGTGGTGGAGCTTCCTTCTGAAGTAGGCGTTTGTGAAGTTAGCGTCGGGGAGTGGGAAGAGGACGTCTATTTCCAGGGACAAGTTCCACCCTGCTGGAGCGTGGGTCAGGAAGGCTTTCACGAGGGATATGGTGAGCTGGGTGATAAAACAAAAGACGAATAAATTTGACAGTTTGACAGATTTTTCACTGCAAAAACAGTTCAGTTATTCTTTATTTCGTTACAAGCTGCTACCTGAATCTTGGTCCGCATGGATTTATGGTCCGGGAGGTAGCGTTGCAAATACAAAAGTCATAGTATTCCGGCTGATATTGACGTCGATAGTAGATCTTATATGACTAATAAGCAAACCGACCGTCAGCTGCCCAAGTAGTGGGGCTGGTGGTTGTGGGACAACTCCAATTAAGCTAGACCTCTAAATTGTATGAGCGCCCATACAGCTCAGAGGTCTATCTTAATTGGCGTTTACTATGAATGCCCTTACATACATAGTAAACGCCAATTAAGATAGACCTCTGAGCTGTATGGGCGCTCATACAATTTAGAGTTCTAGTTTAATTGGAGTTGTCCCACAATCACTAGCCCCGCGGGTGCGTCAGCTGACGGTCGGTTCAGTTGAGAGTCAGCCGAGATCTATTGAAAATGATGGCAATCGATCGGAATAAAATCACTAGCTAAAATGCAACGCTACCTCCCGGACCATTAGTTTTTTAGACTTTCTGGGAGAAAAAGTAGCCTATGTCACTCTCAAGCCTCAACTATACCCATGTAATAAATCAGGTCGATCCATAGCTATTTTGCAGCGTGATTGAAGGACAAACCAACAAAACAATAAATCAACAAACAAACACATCTTCGCATTTAGTAAGATTGAAGTTGCTGTAATTTTTCTTAAATTATAGTTTGTGTAGAGTTCTTTCAAATCACGAGGGCACGTGGCTCATGGTTGTGTGTGTGTCGTATCTGTATAAGTGTGAGCGAGAGCTTGCTCGCACCTGACCGCTCCCATCTAGGCTCCTGACAGGCACGCATACTTACGCAATGTGCATGTAGTACACGACAAGTAAAGCGCCCGTAACTTCGTGAGCTAAACGTACTAAACAACAAGTTATAGATAATATCTTAACTTAGATTATATTTATTGTATTCCAAGGCATATTGCGAGTTTCCTTTTAGCTATCGCTTCATAGATATTTTGTGAATAGGAAGTTGTTCGAGACAGCTGCACAGACTTCCTGTTATCACCGTCCAAAGGCATCGGACTGTAATGCAAATCGCTTTAGGTACGGATGGGTTTTGTCCCATCTAGCCTCAATGGCCCAACGGTTAAAGATGCGAATTCAAAACTGAAAGGTCGCAGGTTCGATCCCTACCCGTTGCGTTATTGTCGTACCCACTCCTAACACAAGCTTTGACGGAGATGTGAATATTGGTCAGGTTCATCTGCTGCTGATTTTCTTTAAAAAAAAATGTCTAGAGACATCAGCTTTGCTATAGACTCTTTAAAAGCTTTATAAGATTTTAAAGAGCCTATTTCAGAGTCACTTGGCGTATATTTTCGGCATCTAGCCATCGCTAGCTGGCTTTTCTACTTTTTTACTCATATGATCTAAGAGCAATGTCCTTTAGGCAGGATATAATCTCTATGTCCTTTAGGCAGGACATAATCTCTATGTCCTTTAGGCAGGACATAATCTATATATCAAGTTTGCCGTCATGTTTACATCATGCAAACATAACGGCAAACTTGATCGTAAATCGTAGATTAGCTGATGATTCGAAAAAAGAATCGATACCTGAGTAGTATCGATACTTTTGGTTCAATATCTAGGAAAGCTCTCAAAAGCTGTACCACTCCGTCCAGAGAGATAACACATATCAGAAACAGAATAGTATAGTCGGAATTGAACCCGAGACATCCCAATTGACCATAGCGCTCACCACTGTGCCAGGGAGGTCGTCAAAAGGAGGAGGAGGAGGGGATATCTTGGAATATAGGATTTTAGGGTATTGGCGTGGCGATCTATCACTGGAAAGCGCAGTTTTGGCAGAACCTCCACTAGATGGACCGAAAACATGAGACGAGTCGCAGGTTGCAGATGGATACAGGCGGCGCAAAAACGAGACTAGCGAAAGTCCATACAAGAGAACTTTTTCCAGTTGATATCAAATAAGAAGATTCAACCGGCACAGCGATAGCTCGCATTTTACAGTAGCAGTCGCGGCATTAGCTAATATTTAATATTACGGTTATGCCATTTATATTTTATGATGTCCATATCAATTCATTACATCGTAAAATTGAAATTACTCCCAAATTAATCGCCGCAGTTCCGATTCCAATATTTGATTAGAATCGCGGCCTGTCATCAAATATATCATTTGGCTAACTAGTTTATGAAATAATGTTTTATATTTATTTAGAATCTGAATTTGGAAACTATTGGAAATTCCATTTTATCTGCAGTATCTCTCTCAATGTCATATTTTTCATTCCTTTTTTTTTTTTCAATCACATAACAGTGGTTTTTTTATGTAAGGAATAATAATGCGGTGCTTTTAAAGAATATATAGATATTCTTTTAACTTTACCGTTTGTTTATTAGCAAAGCTATGTTAGGGCTAATAAACGAAAGACCTAATTCGGGCCTCTAAAGTCAGTCTCTTATATGTTATGGAGTCGAATTTTTATGAGCTTTTGACGGCTAACTCGGTCGTAGCTCAAGACAACATATTATAAGGCTTCATTTCATCAAAAAAAAGTTACTTACCACAAAGTTAGTTCCATCTGGGAACGTCAGATGCCGCCGCTTTCTTATAGAGTCTATCGATGTCTTCACATTCGGACATATGTCTATGCTATTTGCACTTACAATCAATACCACTACCATCACTAGGATTATGACTAAGATCCACCACCGCATAATTACGAACTAAAGCACTTGCTACTGAGCTAAACGTTGAGGTGTGCCTTATCATTTTCTCACAAACTAAACTCACGTGCTCCTATGTACGCATGGCTATTTACTGTAGAACTTAGCGCGGCGTTACCTTATGAGGTAACAAGCTTTTTATCCAAAAAAATTATATATTTATGTATCATAGCAATTGACGCTACTTTATCAATCTCTATAACAGCTTCTGTGTAGTTGTTAATCAATTATTGCATGCGTCATTAGGATGTATTGACGCATTCGCCTCCAGCTATTGTTTGTTCAAGGAATTTACGATAATAATCTACAAATACAACTAAATAACATCAAATAGGTTCTACGAGGTTCTACTTCATAGAGAGTCATCACTGTTGCAAGAAGCAAAGCAACATAACTCAGGCATGAGTGACAAAAACTACGCTCTACAAAAAAAAAACATACCGGCCGAATTGATAACCTCCTCCTTTTTGGAAGTCGGTTAAAAAGCCAAGGCAGGCCGATTGTCTCTTTTGCCGATTGTCTCAAGATTTTGTTTTGGTACACCATTACCATATTTTATTCGTCGGTTAAAATTAACTAACTTGTCGATGGTAAAATAGACCCTAAATAATGTACGACAAATATTGATACTGAGGATGAAAAAATATTTAATTAAATAAATGAAATTCTAGAAAATTTATGATTGAAATATTCACTGCGGCCCGGCGTTTACGCCAATCTGGTGAAGTTGAAATGGTTGTCAGTTTTTCATAGTCGCGAACCAAATTGAAATCTATCAATTGCTGTTCCAGTTTTTCCCTTTGTTTACATTTACTAGTTCGATACAGATTGTGAAAAAGAGATATCAGATTAAAAATAAATTGGATAACTAACTTTCGTTAGAATTTTTTTTTTCGATATTTGTTTTTGAAATTGATGCCCGATACAAAATTGTTCGAGGAGTGTGACGAGTTTCGAAAGTGTTTAGGAAATTGAATTGAACACGTTTATTGAGAGGGTTACTAAATCGCTTGTTACGTTGTACTTTGAACTTGTCTGAAACGGCCGTATGCTCTAGACCTAAACTAAAGGGATTTTATTGCCAACATAGAAAGCAAAAAAATGCAGTAAGCTGCATTTTATACTAAAAATAGAGGTTTTCCGCGGGATTTTAAAACCTAACTTCACAAGACGAAGTCGCGGCCAATAGCTAGTCAAATATTTTAACTTGAAAAGAGTCAGTTAGTATGAAATCACAATCAGATACTACTTCAATTTTATTTAATCTTATCTAGTTTTTTCAGGTGGGAGGCTTTGGCCGTAGCTAGTTACCACCCTACCGTCAAAGACGTACCTTAAAGCGATTTAGCGTTCCGGCACGATGACGTGTAGAAACTGATTAGGGGTACGGGCTGAATCTACACTGCTATACCTCTTCCAAGTTAGCCCGCCACCATCTTTAACAACATCGTCACTTACCATGAGATGAGATCGCAGTTAAGGACTATCTTGTCATCGAATAAAAAAAACAAAAAGTCAAGGAATATCCTTACTATTGCTAGCAAGTGTAGCAGGCCTGTTCGCTGACCCGGGATGTTTGATCAAAGAATTAGACCGACAGACGTCTCCACTCATTACGTTAGTTTAACACCTTCGCGGATTTCCTCCGTGCGTTCCAATTTATGCTCTGCTGCTCCGACATTAATGTTTACATTTGAATTTCACGAGACACTCCGAAATTTTCTGTCCCCGGTAATTTGTAGAACTATCTGAACTGTACACATTTCTCAACCTTCCGTAACAAGTTTAATGTGTTTTAACTTTTTATTTACATCTTCAAATCTGTGTATTATTTTTTGTTGTACTAGTTTTTGCCCGCAGCTTCGTTCACATTAAGTTCGATTTTTCAAACACCTATTTTATCTCCTTAGAGGTTGAATTTTCCAAAATCCTTTCTTATGTTATTTACGCCTTAATACAGGGGTAGTCGAAAAACAAAAAAAAAAATAAGGAAAACACTTTCAATAATGTATGTACTTATTATGTAGGGAGAGTTTTGTAATACATTTTTCAAGTGACAAAAAAGGGGAGGTTCTCAAGTCGTCGGGTACCTATATTTTTTCATTTTATAATTCAGACGTTAGATACGTAGATTTATACGTAGTAAAACAAATAATATTTAACAAATAGTTATTAACAATGGATTTATAACAACTTTAATGTTTAACAGTTTGTTTGCATTGAGAATATAAATTAGCACAATCTCCTGTCGCTCTGTGGGCTTCATCGTAATTCTTGTATAAGTCACCATCGAATTTGCGTCCTTCGGGTAACCTGAAATGTAGAAGGAAAAACTCCGAATTATTTTATACTAGACGATGCCCGCGATTTCGTCCGCTGGATAAGATTTTTTTTAATTCACTTGGGAAGTCTTTCATTTTCAGGTATAAAATGTAACCTAAATTCCGGGTATGAGCTATCTCCATTCCAAATTTCAGCCAAATCCATCCAGTACTTTTTGCGTGAATACCAAACATACACGATCGAGGCCCAGAACTCTGTCATTCAAACAAGTGTGAAGTTCTGCAGCTTTCTCAGACAGAGACGATACTTAAAAAGTTTTCAATCCTCGGTTAAACGACAGTGATATTGACCCTATAACACAGTCATCCCAAATCTCAACAAAATATGTTGTCAAAATTTTCCACATACAAGTAAGCATAGTCCTTTATCAGGATAAAAATATAACGGATAGTATAATAAAAATAAATGGCTGCAAATAATACAAAAGACTCACGTAAAAGTGGCTCTAAAAATTTCCTCTAAAAACGTGCCTTGGTCCGTAGCACTACCCTTTCCAAACTCGCATAGCAGACGTAAGACGCATTCTTCTCCCCTCCACCCTAGCCTGAAAATATGAAAATAAATATGAGCTCTTTTCCTTAGCACATATACTTCGGTGAACTGTACTACAGGAACTTTTTTTTAAGAATAATAGTCAAGCTGTTACAGATAATATAATTTATATAGGTTCGGTTGGTGCTAAAGTGGAGACCCCGCACCTAAAAGCGCAGTGTTGACAGACCCCCAATTGGTGGACCGACGACATCAGATAAGTCAAAGCGAGCCGCTGGATACAGGCGGCGCAAGATGCTCTGGGCATCCATACAAGAGACCTTTGTCTAGGACGGGACGTATATTGGGTGATGAAGAAAAAGACACTTTCTTCGTTTTTCTCAATGTTGAAATGCAAACCTTGTGTTAAAACATTGTTTACCCATAAAAGCTATAGTGAATTTCTCCGTAAGGATTTTGTAGTAGGTATTAAGTATTTTCTTAGCGGAAATTCTGTATTGTATAATCCTATGCTCCGAAAGTTATTTGTTTGGAAAGTTAACAAAGTATGATGCTCACAGAAATATGAGTTTTAATCTGGAAAAGTCTGGAGACTTGATCCTTGTTGTAGCACTAAAGTGGAAAATGTATTGTTAATACAATACACAGTATAAATACAAGTATATAAGCTAAAAGTTTAAAAACTATAACCCGACCTGACAACGGAAAATTGGGTGTAACATTTGTCATATTCATTTTGTTCGTATAAAATGTAGTCGGACTAGAATAACGACTTTGTAAGATATCTATTAAAATAGAATGCGCTAATGCGAAAATCTACTGAATACGCCAAGATTCACTCTAAAATGGTTAATTGACTTGAAAATGTTACGTTTTGACGACCTCCCTACCTACCACTGCAGTGTGGTTGTAAAGTGGAAGGTCTCGAGTTCGATTCCCGGCGGGGACAATTTAGAAAGTATTTTCTGAAATATCTCTAGTCCAATACCGTAATGTCTGTGGTATTTAACTTTTTAGTTCGTTTTTTGGCAGTCGTGTTTTTTAATTTTTTTAATTATAGCTTGTTTCCCTCGCAGCCTCGTAGCAAATCAAAATAATTTTATAGTTAAACTTACGCTCCTATAAACGTATTTAAATGCTCATAAAGACTTTGTCTTCCTTTTCGATGAAAATCGATGGCTGCGTCATCAAGGTTGTCAAAAACTCGTACATTTTTCTGTTTCACATGTAACTCTCGGATAGTTGTATTGAACTCCTCTAGAGCAGCTTTATCATCTATGCTTCGCTTAGCAAACGCTGGATTTACGATGGGTCTCCTAAAACATAATTTTTACGAATCAAGACTTTGCAGGCAATAATAATGTCCTCCCAACCGAATCTGGTCATAGCGGCCAGTCTTCACAGCGATTAACTATCTCTTAGAGTAGTGAGCCAGCATAGGTTAAAATGAATGAATGAACATACTTTCGATACGGGACCTTGGAAAGAACGTTTCCTTTTTCATCCAAATAGTATAACAGCTTCGAAGCGCCATCCCTATTTTGTGCGGGGTATAATAACTTGTCGTGTTTCTTGAGTTTAAGGAGTAAATCTGGGTCGGTGGGCAGTTCCCACGCTAATGCAGCGGTGTTGCCAAACCACACGATGTCCCCAAGTTGGAGGTAGCCCATATTTTGGGCACAGAATACTGGGAAAATGGAAAATTAGTTACAAGTTAGTGCAACCTATCTTGAGTGCTAAGAAATAAACCCGTATATTTTTTTAGAAATGTGGACTAATTTAATTAAAAAAAAAAAAAGTTTCTTTTATTACTGTATCTGTTTTGAAAACTATTGGATTTTTTTACTGAATTTGACGGCTGTCCAGCTCTCCTCGGGAAGGCGTATTTATACGTCATCAATTGAAAATGCTAGTGACTTCTCAAAATTAGTAAAATTTTGAGTATCGGTCGAAAGTCACTAGCATTTTCAATTTTTGTTAATATTTTGTGTTTCAAAAAATCAAAAATCAAAATCAAAATTAGTAATTATTGAAAATGTAGCAAGCTATTTTGATTTTTTGTTTTTCATTTTAACATGATTTAAAAGTACAAGTATCCACGCTTTTTTTTTTATCCTTTATATCCTTTTTATTACATTACTAGAAGCCCGCGCCGACTTCGTCCGGGTTGAAAATTTAAATATTTGTTTTTACGGGACTGATCGCACAGAGCTTCTTATAGGAGACGATTGTAAATAAGATCACCATTCACCACAGGAGCCAGAGAATCTCCCGCGCCGAAACCCGCCCCCGTGCACCGCCCCGCCCGCCGGCCGACATCATTTTATTATTTTGTCGCGCGGATATAATAATTTTCCGATAACTAGTGTAAAGGGCAAATATGTTCTAAATTAAATACTTACAAAAATAAACATATTTATTTAGATATAGATTGACATCACATCGGTTAAAGAAGCTTCGAAAATAATTCATTATTTTTAATCAAAATTTGAAAGATAGAAATGGTTACTGTAAGTTATCCTTAGAATATAGACATATGCTATCGCTAACTTTTTTTTAGAGCTCTTTAAGAGGAACAATTCACCCATACATCATTTTCATCCAATAGTAGTATATAACCCAGCGCACGCCTTGAAAACGTTTAAGAGTCAAAAACTTTTCCGACTTCCTTAACAAATTTGCACATAATATCTAGCCATAATACTTTATGTGCATAATATATAGCCTATAGCCATCTGGAATAATGTACCATTGAATTGGTAAAAGAATTTTTGAAATAGGTGCGGTGGTTTCAAAGTTTGCTCCGGACATACATACAAACTCACAAAATTCGCGCTCCCTCTTTATTATAATAGTATAGATCTAATATACTTTTATGAAAATATAAAACTTGCAATAATCTTTGAATTTTTGAATCTTTTTTTTATTTACATAGTAAAGTTTCAGTCAATTGCGTACCTAATTGGAATGAGCTTCCGTCAGGAAAAATCAGGAACCGTTTTCGCCTTGATAATATTCTTGTACTATCTTCTAAAGGAAAATTGTTTGTGTTTCCTTCCGTAGCTAAAATGATTTCTATTGAAACTAGGATACACACAATATTGAGGCTATTTATAATACTGGGGCTTCGTATCTTCATTTTTGTGATCACTGAAAAAGAAAATCTATGGTATAGCGTTAAATGACAACCATAGTTACGGTGAACTTTGTTTCGATAAAGATTTGTGATAATAAAAAGTGTGGTTGATTCTCTAAGCTAAAATCATAATATCGTCGGGGATAGTGCAAAACCGCGTATGTACCATAGATAAAAACCGCGGATCTACACTAGACCAAGTTTTACAAAAGAAGTTAACCTTTATTAATGAACTTTACATATTTCTTATTTCTAGGGCTATTGGGTAAATTTTTAGACAGAGAGTTCAGAGAGATTCATGTGTTCTGTGTTGATAAAAATATCAAATCTTTTAAAGTGATTAATTTAGTCGCTACGACACTTACGCGGTTTTGATTTGACCACAAACGTATGAAAATGGGTTTTAATGTACTAATGCTAGTTACGCGGTTTTACACTATCCCCGACGATAATATGTCCATATCAAGTATGTCAAGAGTTGCCATGGGATTTTGTAAATACCTAAACCCACTAGAATGAAATCATGGGCATCATCAGATAGTCTTACATGTTACTTACGTGTTATGAATACGCGTTAAGTGTGACGTCATCTTGACGTGCTACTGCTTGTTATACGTATAAACAGCAGCAGTCTCGCGTTATTTATGACCAGGGCTTTATCAAACAAAATAAAAAGAAGAGCCTTTTCATGTCCTGGAGTCCGAACAAAAGCCTCTCCATTAGTAAGAGGGTTTGGGAGACAAAGAAACCACTGGTTTTTATTAACACACTTTTACTATTTTCAAACTTAACAATGTGAGAAATCTAGAAAATTTATTTAAACCTGGCTTGAAAAAATAAGCTGTTAATGTAAACTAAATACATCAAAAGTGTCTAGGGATCAAGTACATATTTAATTATAAAAAATTATCCAATTAATATTTACCAAATCTAGTCTTCATGAGTGGCTTCTTACTTTAATTCCTATGTTTAAGTTAATTAAAAATTAAGATAAATTCAAATTTTTGTAAATTGGGGGAAACTAATCTAAGTCAATTATCATCAATTAAATAAGAAAAAAAGGCAAACATGAAGATTTTTCGAATTTTTATTGTAAAGATAAAAAAAAGTGTTTTCAAAATTGACACGAATCCGCGTGGACGAAGTTGCGGGCATCATCTAGTTTTAGGTATTATATTACTAGCTGATTTCGATTTCGTCCGCTTGGTAAAGGCTTTTTAGTTTCCTTGGTATAAGCTATCTCCATTCCAAGTTTCAGCCAAATCGGTTCATTTGTTGTGGCGTAAAGGAGAAACAAAACATACTCACACAAACAACACATACACACACACACACACACACACACAAACTTACGCCTTTATAATATTAGTGAGATAATGCAGAATTTCTCTTCAGAAATAATCTAGGAAATATTTACTTCAGTAATGGAGGAGCTTAGACTGTACTAATGGACCGTCCTTTGTGCGAGACGTGAAAAGGCTTTAGTCTACTTTTATTTCCTTGAAATAACAATCTCTATGCTCGAATGGGAAAACTACTAACAATTAATCCCATTTCCAACAAACACGGCTTGTTGACTTCTTCTGTATTAGCTATATCGAACTTTATACCAAAACATTTTTCAGATTCTAATGATATCTTACGATGATAATAATCCTGACTGATAGCGAAATATTATGAATGCGAAAGTGTGTTTGTTTGTTGGTTGGTCCTTCAAACACGCTGCAACAGAGTTACGGATCGACGTGTTTTTTGTAAGGATTTAGTTGAGGATCTTAAGAGTGACATAGGCTACTTTTTATCCCAGAAAATCAAAGAGAGGGCGAAGCCGCAGAAAATATGTAGGCTGAAATATTATTTGTTTTCGACCGAAAACTTAGTTATTAACTTATTTCTTAGTCATGAATATTACAAGTGTAAATTAAGAATTAGATTTTTAAAAAACGAGCTTTTATTAACATGACTTGCTGGTGCCCGCGGACGAAGTTATTATAAAACTTAAAATGTTATATAACGATTGATTGAATGAATGATTGAATGAATCGATGAATCTAATTAACACAATAAGACGCATATTTTTTATCATAAAATCTTACCTGATTTAATAATAAAAATCAATGTTCATCAGACCCTCAAGTTATCTTCTCTTATTTTTGAAGTTGAAAATTTCTTTTAGCGTAAAAAAATACGTTTAAACTTTTAATTACTAAGGTAACCCTCTAGACCTAAATACCTTTAAAGCACTGAGCAAGAAAAAAAATAACTTCGATTCGTGTGATTCACTTGTTTATCGCCTATAAGCTATCCATAGACAACAGTGAAGCTGAGGTAAATACCAACTGATCCTGTTCACTTATTGGCAAGTCGAGTTATCGAATTTGTAGAACAACGCGAATAGGGACAAATTTGTTTACATGCAATTAGGTACTCGATACTAGTTCACAAGTTAGTACTACAGTCGCTGAGATAAGTTGACTTTGTTTTTTTTTCTTACTGTCTTTTGCCACTTCATTTCGCGTGGAGTTGTTTTTAAAAATCCCGCGAGGACTTTCTACTCGTATTTTTTCGGGATATAAGCTCTATGTCACTGGCCAAGTGTTCAACTATACCCATGCAAAAATCACGTCAATCCGTTGCTTATAATTGCTACGTGATGGAAGGACAAACCTACACATGTATAATATTAGTAAGGAAAATTAGGAATTACAATTTGTAGGTTTTAAGAAACTTAATAAAATTATGCTACTTTTTATTAAAAAGTAGATGATGCCCGTGACTTCGTTCGCGTGGATTAAGGCTTTTTATTCCCGCGAGAACGGGTTTCAAAAGAATTTAGAAGATTTGAACTTGTAGCAAACATCCCTTAAGTACTGTAGAATGGCACTAAGTAGTAATAAACTAAGGTGGAGCTTCTATAGTTTCGGTAGCTTAAGTTACTTTTTCAATTCAGTTTATTGCAAAAAATACATTTAAAAAAATGTATTTTTTGACAGAGCCAATTTAGGACGAGATTAACTTTGTTGATAATAATTTTGATTGACATTATTGAAGTCAAAATTAATGTCTCACCTAATTATAGTAATTTATATTTACATTTTCATCATCATTACTGGGACAACTAAGGTGACAATGATATCAAAAAAAAGAATGGAACTAAACAAGATTTACTCGAAGACCATTTAATTATTCTTATCAAAACAATTAATTTTACTTTAAAAATTATAGTAAATCCTCTGAGAACCTTTACTTAAGTAATTACCAAACAAAAAACGAATTTCCTTAACATGATTTAGCGAAACATTGTCACTTCATTAAAAAATAAAAAATGGTGTACAATCCAAACTCATCTCGTAAGCGTATACATAATTTTTAAGGCTTCAGAAAGAAAAATGCCCTTTATTTTTTACTTAATTTTTCACAAACCATTAATCTTCTAGAGTTTCCATTAATATTTTTACATTCTGCTTGTCATAATACAAATAAATTCCCCAAGGTGCTATAAGCTTTGTTTTGAATTTGGGTGAGTGCCCACTAATGGGCTCTTGCTCACCACACTGGCCAAATGTGGAGTGGCAGATTTCACACACTTTTGAGAATTCACACATTATGGAGAACTCTAAGGCATGCAGAATACTCATAACTGTTTACTTAACCGTTAAAGCAATTGATATTACGAAGCATATAACTCTGAAGTTGGAAAAATTATACGTGCACGCCTCGGATTCGAACCTCGATAGTCTATAAAAGGAGATTTAAAGTTAAAGTTTTAACCACTACGCTCTCACCGTTATAAATAAACCACTGTTCCTAAATTAATATTAATTATTTATTAATTACAATATAATAATTAATAGCAAGTAATGTTGGGATTGTTCTTCCAAGCCATTGTAATTTGTAACAGCAAACAAACTGGAAAGATATCGTTGAAACGATAAATATTACTATACGATTAATATTACTATTAGAAAAGGTAAAATATATTTTCTACTATTGAATAACATATTTTTCCAAGTTGCAAAATCATTACATTAATATTTTCTGACTAACTTCAGCGAATAGATAATAATTTTTCTGATATTGTGTTTTACTGCGTAACATTTGAACTCGAGTGTACTTGATAGAAAGGAAAGTGTAGGATTTCATACAAAAGTTTATTCCTTTAAATCAAGAAGCAAGAGCTTGTTACATAGTTCAAAGAACTGCTGATGATGAAAGCGCAGTGTTGGCAGAGAGTTATAAGAAAAGTAGACTATGGATACAAGCGGTGTAAGATAGACACCTGTAGAAGTTCATACCACATGTATCAGAAGTGGGTGTCTATCGATAGATAAAGAAGAAGAAGAACCAAGATCACAATTATCTCTGTATTATGGTGACTGGTGTTTGGCGTTGTTTCGTCTGCGCTTATTACCATTATATTAATATAATATTATTATTAAAGTACAGAAATCATATATGGTATCATATGATGTTCTAATAAACCACTAGGCTAAAGCTTTTAGACTTGATTCGTGGTTTAATAATTAAATAATTGTTCTGAAATTATATGAGTACGTACCACGATAATTATTTAAGAGCAGTAGAGCAACAGCGCAGTCGTGTCGTGACCACGGTCCATGAAATTGGATCGAAATATCGACAATCTCAACTAAAGTAATTATAGTACGTGCTCGTATTATTTCAGAGCAATTAAACTACTAGGCTAGTAGGTACTAAGTACTGAATAATAATGCTTGGTTTTCTTTGACTTAGAATTAACGAACGATTAATTAATATTTATGAAAAGAAATACTGTTAGTGCTGTCAAGGCAAAGCTAGATCATAGTTCTACTCGTACTTCATTGTAATGAGGGCTGCCTAAGATGGTGCAAATAATTGGAACCTATACGTGAGGAAGTGTAAAATAAATGGCGACACGATCGCATCACTGATTCAAAGAAAAATGAGTTGGATTGAGTTCGGAACGAGTTTAATCCGTGTAATCCGATCGGTGATCGGCGACGTACCGCGCTGCCGGCCACTGGGATTCTTTTAAAATAGAATAAGTACTATGCAGGTAGATTTAAGGATCGTATTATTTAGCTATAGAATCCTCTGCCTAGCATCGAAAGCAATAATATATTTTCATAAAAATAGAATTCTCCGGTTAATGAAAATTATTCGACAAAAAAATAATCACGAGGTTAGTTCAAATTTTTAACCAATTTGCATTCATTTTCAATGTGTTGCAAAGCCAAAATTTTTATATAAAATTCCTATACATATTACTAAGAGACGATACATGTTTTTTTTTTAATGTGTTTTTTTTATATTAGAGTAGGTACGTGACGTATTTCATTTCAAATCTCTCGCGGCCCGCGGGGATTCGTTTCTGGCTTACTGCGGACTGTTAAAGAGAGAAATAAAATATAAAATGTTTCTAATATAGCATTTATTAGTTCTGCAACTGTATAGGCACATCGAAGTTTCCACAGGGATACAGTGAAGCACAGTTATCTCGGACTGAGTGGGCCTTGTCGTAATCTCTGTGCTCTTCTGATTGAAACTCTCTTCCTTTTGGTAAACTGTGAATATAAAATTGATTTTGGTTAGAGTCTGTTCAAAAAGAGAACCTTCGTGGGAGTGGAGCACGAGCGGTGGGGTGGGCAATAAAATAGCGCAATAAATAGCGCAACAAATAGCGTTAGGTCTCGGTTTGCCTACGATGGTTCTCTATTTGAACAGACTCTACCAATTAATGTGTTGTAATTGGTAGGTAACATTCAATTCTTCTGTAGTCGGGTTACTGTTTTCAAACTTTTATCCGTTACTAGCGTTTACCCGCGGCTTCGTTCACGTTAAGTTTGATTTTTCAAATTCCTATTTTACCCCCTTAGGAGTTGAATTTTTAAAAATTCTTTCTTAGCCGTCACCGACGTCCAAACTATCTGGATGCCAAACAGCCCGATTCGTTCAGTTTGAGCTGTGCGTTGATAGATCAATCAGTCAGTAACATGTTCCTTTTATTTATTTAGAATTCATAAATTTTAGTTATACAAAAAGTAGCGCTTTAAAACTTTGTACTTTGTACTGGTATACAAATATTATCCAAAGCGAGCGTCAAAGGCATGTCTGAAATTCAGCTCATAGTTGCAAGGTAGGTACTTACGTAAAGACAACTCGTAGCAGCTCCTGTAGGAATGTGCCTTGTCTCGCAACCTTCCCAGCCTCGCATAGTTTCCGAAGAACGCACTGTCGACCGTCGCCTCCCAACCTGGAACAAGTGTTAGTACGGTGAATGCAAGTACCTAAAGTACTACCTCTTCTAGCCCCCCTACGGGAGGGTAAAGTGTTTGGTAATTACACTTGGCCACTGAATACATAATAGTACAGGTACAGAAGATTCACTCCGCAAAAACATTTACATAAATAGCGACTCTTGGTACGACACAATAAAGTGCAATGCAGGTTGCACAGTGCTAACTTACCTACAGTGATATTTACCTAAATGTTGCCTCTCTTTCTAACGCGTAACCCTTTCATGTTAGCTCGTCGAGATGGAACAGCACAACATGCGATATCCACTTATTTTTTTATGATCGAAGCACTCAACAGATTTAAGCCAGAATCTAAGTTGTCATCGAATAAAGAGTCATACTCACGCAGTAATGAATGGCACTAGTTTTTCATACAAATCGACTCTGGTAAGTCTATGGAACTCTATGCTGTCTTGGTCAAAGTTATACTTCTTCAAATATTCTCGCTCCGACTGACTTTCGTGCATCTTCATTCTATCGATCTTTACTTTTAATTTATCTTTAAAAGTTCCTTTTTCAGAGATACTTCGTTTAGCGAACGCCGGGTTGATTATTGTGCGTCTGTAAATAAATAAAACAAGAAAAAAAGATAATGGAACGGAACGGAAGGTTATTGTTTTGTTAATTTGTTAACCTCCTCCTTTTTAGAAGTCGGTTAAAAAAGATTAACTATCATATAAAAAAGAACTGCACTGAACGGCAAAAAGATGTCTGAAAACTGATCTTTGAGATTTTAGTAAATTAATGTTATAATAACTTTTAATAAGCTTTTTTATTGTCCACTTCATTTCTAATTTTGTTTTATCAGATTCTTATTAAACCTTTTAAATTCAATATTTTTAAAATGGGGAAGATAGGAGTTGGGTGAAATTATTGGCACAACATTGTAAAGAATGGCGTGTATGGATTCCAAAGATAAATTAAATAAAGGATTGGCGAAAAAGAAGAAGAAGACCATTTTAAATCCAAAAATTAAATTTAAACAAAACCTTACCTTTTGTACGGCACCTTAGCAATCAGTTTGCCTTTATCATCCACATAGTAAACATTACCCTCGTCAACTCTTCTTTCGTTTTTCTTCTCTCCGTTTTTCTCACTCTCCTTCAACATGAGAAGGAGTTTGGGATGCGTGGGTAGATTCCAAGCCAATGCTATGGTGTTACTGTAGAGAAAGATGTCGCCTATTGGTATGAGAGCTGCGGTTTGAACGCAAAAAACTGAAAACAAAAGAATACTTGTGATAATATATTGTGGGACACCCGAAGTTTTGTAGTATAGAATGCTTTGCCCGTTTGCATTTCCCCTCTTACTCTTTCTCTTACATTGTTACATAATATATATTTATAACTACCCAGACCCCTGAAAATGAAAATAACAGACCAATATGAAAAATTCAATCAATATTTCTTGTAAGAAATATATTTAATTAATGAGGGTTTATTTCTGCCATATCAAGGGAAGATCATTCAAGTTTTTGCGATGGAATTCTGAGGATCTGTGAGTCCCTGATTTTGTCTCTACAAAGCCACCAAATTGTGTAAAAAAAGTTTTTTTTAACTCTACCTACTCGTGAATAAGACAAGAGTTATTTTTTGTTTAATACCAGGACAGTGTGTCGCCAACTTATTAGCTACTTACATATTATTATTATTATACAAAAATAGTAACTTATTATATAACGACACGCTACTACCTTAAGCATGTCAATTTCATATTCAGGAACCTTTGGGGAACAAAATATAAAGATGGAAATGATATTAGGTAAGGGACTGTATTAAAGAGGTGGAGCTATCTACGTAAAAAGTCCCCACTCAGGGGATGATTTTAATATGATCGATGAAAACGGGCATTAGGCGCCCATTAGATCAACTGCATCAAGCAATTCCATCAATCATTCTTAAAAACCGCCTTACTCCTTCCATATTAGCCCGCCTCCATCTTAGGTTGCCACCTGGTAAGATTGCAGTCAAGGACTTACTGGTAGTAGAATTCAAAAATAAATCTACATCGTCTGATGGATGTCTAATACCTACCTATAGTTCTTTCATTTCACAATGGTTCGTGGCTCATGGTTGTGTGTGTGTCGTATCTGTATAAGTGTGAGCGAGAGCTTGTTCGCACCTGACCGCTCCCACCTAGGCTCCTAACAGGCACGCACACTTACGCAATGTGCATGTACACGACGCACACACAAGTAAAGTGCCCGTAACTTAGTACGTGTACTATAGTAATAATTTTATTCAAAGATTTGAAAGAAACGCAGACAACCGAATTATCTTAAAGTGGAAGTTCCCTAACTCAATACAAACGAGATAGCCTTGGGGAGTCCTTTATATAGGACCATGGACTGCAATTGAATCAATTCTTATGCCTTTATTCCGATACACCCTTTTAGCATTTACCTTCTTCAACGTAAAGTGCTTCGTGAAATCCTACTTCCTACTATAATATTATAAATGCGAAAGAGTATTTTGTTTTTTAGTGTTGGTTAGTTGGTTTGTCCTTCAATCACGCCGTAGCCAAGCTGCGAAAAGACTTGATGTTATATGTTTCTTTCTATAAAACCTTATTGTTCAATACATTTGTGTGTTTAATTAATTTGGTAAATAAATTATTCTTATTCATAAGGATTAGCAGGGCAGGCGCCCCGTTGCGTCCGTTCCGACGCGACGGGCTATTATAGTGCGAAGGGATAAGAGTTAAGCAATAGAAAAAGAGGCAACTTCTAGGTAAATATTATCTCTATAGATAAGTTAGCGCTGTGCAACCGATATTGCACTTTATTGTGTGTTAGCAAGTTTCCCTAAATCTACATCTTTCATAAAGAAAAAGCTGAACAAATTGAAAATCAATTCTACACTCTACAGTTCTTTTTTACAACGCACTGCTATGTAGGTATAGCGGTGCGTTTTCTTTGGAGGAAACAATTCGAAGAAACTGAAAATTCATGTAAAGTGAACCGAGAATACGGTACCGTTATCTCGAACTCGGAGCCAGTAACCTATTGTCTGCACAAACAACGTCTTAGCAACAAGAAATTACGAAGTATGCACAAACTAAAGGCGCAAACAGAACTGTGTTGAGTTTTATCGTGACACAACATAAGACGAGCATAATCACCTTAAGTTCTTAACCCATCACCGGGCTACTATTAGGAACAAGTCTCCTCTTACACATATTCGAAAACATTATAGAGAACGCTCAGGCATGCAGGTTTTCTCACAATGTTACCCTTCACTATTACTAGTGTTCAAAAAAAGTAAAAAAGATGTAAGGTGTAGAGGTGTGTATGAAGAATAGTTCGTATATAATTCGAAGAACCGACAGATTTTGAGATCCCAAGCTGGTAGAGTGATTTCCTCACACCAGAAATGTGTGCAGTCCTATGTCACTAAAATCTTCGTCTCTAATGACGATAATAACGCGCAGTAATTCGTTCACAGTTCACGTCTATCTTTTTCATTTAGTTTAAGGAGGTACATACCTAATTGAAAAGAACTGGCTTCCGGAAACACTAAGAACCTTTTACTTCTAGACAGCGTCCGTCTACGTGGCTCGTTCACTGAACCGTTCTTTAAACAAGTTTCATTACTCACTTCAACACTGACCAAGTTCCTATTAGCTTTACTCCACAAATGCGTCACTAAACTACAAATAAATAAAATACTCAATACTTTCAAAACTACCTTCAAAACCATATTAAACAATTAAATTTTTATCTGTATCATTCGCTAAAGAGGTTAAACAAACGTCAATTAAAAAGAAACAAAACTTTCTGTTCAAAATTCGAATAGAGTTGCCACATGACTAAATAAACTTAAAATGGTCTACACCGTTTAACACACGATGTCGGAGATGCAAATACGTATAAATGAAGAAGCAATTAACATGTTTTGTGACACCTTGTTGAACAGTTATGTCTCGTCGGAAATGGTTTTGAAAAAGACAAAAAAGGCAATCAAGATAACGCTCGACAATAGAACGTGATGAAAGAATTAGGGACGCGAGTTGAATTCGAAGTGTTGCCAACATAACAGTTTAAATAATGCGGTTTTAAAATGAAACTGGTCTGTTTTCTATTTTTGAAGAAAATTAATTAGGCATACTTAGGTGTGTCTAAGAAGTCGCAATTTATTTAATCATTAATAATTATGATGTACTAAAGATTAAATTAAACTACATTTTTAATGTAACACCATGAATGAAAACTTACCTACAATTCGAAAAACGCGTACCGAATTTATATAAAATTAGACAATTTATATTTTCAATAAAACATATTGCGTACACATTTCATTTATTTATTATATTAATTTTTTAACTAATAACATAATTTGTACACATTCTTATTCTAACGGCTTGTATTCGTGAGAATACAAATCATAATGATGATTATAAAGTAAATAGGTCAGGCCTATTCTCTGAGGATCTCGACAGACGGTTTATTTAGACTGTAAGGTATCAACAGTACTGTATCTAGCTATGGGATTGTCTAAAAATGATTGCGACAGTGTCACGATAGCAATCACCTCTGATTGGTTAAATTAATGGCGTTCTTGCTGCGTCGAACAAGACGTCAATGTTGTGCGAGACAGTACCATCATACAGAGGTGATTACGATTATCACGCCTATAATAGCAACTACAACCGAGCCCCTCGCCACCGAACACAATTTCACCCTCACCACCTGGGCGCCTGGAGCACTTCGACCATCCGTTGTGCCAGATCTTTTTTTCCACGTACTTTGAAACTGTGGAACCAACCTCCTTCGACGGTGTTCCCACTAAATTACAACATGGGGTTATTCATAGCGCGGACTAACAAATTCCTGAAAAGCCGGCGACGCATTAGTGGTGCCTTAGGTGCTACAAATGGTCATGGGTGGCGGTAATCACTTAACATCAGGTGACCCACCTACTTGTTTGCTCGCTAAAAATATTAAAAAAAAAACAATTATTTTTAGACAATCCCACAAACATTTCGACAATTAATACGAAGGATCTATTTCGTAATCGCGGGATAGTGTTTAATACGAGGAATTTTCACGTTTTCACAGTTTTGATATTGAAAATCTGTCACAACACAGTCACAGTTTAACAGTCGGTTAAAGTTTATTTGGCAATTAAGAAATAGGTCCTAGGTACAAATACTCTTCTGGTTATAATATTATATTAGGCTGTCTAACACAGGGATACAATTCTTCGCAGGAACCTTGAGCTGAATGTGCTGCGTCGTAATCTTCATCGACATCGTCTGGCTTAGAAGACTTTGGTAATCTGTAAAAAAAATTTGGATACTTTACGGAAATCTATGTTACAAAAGGAAAAAAAACTTGAAGGGGAGAGGGGAATGTACAAGTACAGAAGATTCACTCCGCAAAATCATTTAAATAAAACTCTTCTAAAACTACCACACAATAAAGTGCAATTCAGGTTGCACAGCGCTAAATTACCTACAGTGATATTCACCTCGAAGTTGCCTCTTTTTCTATCGCGCAACTCTTACCCTTTGGCACTACGTTAGCCTATTGAGTTGGCCCGTCGCGAGCTTTATACCTACCTAAAAAGCGGAGTGCACTTGGCGTCATGGCAGCATGGCTAATAAAACGCTAATGCCGAAGTCGTGTTAGTTAATCTGAAAAATTATACGTCAAGCACAGAATATAAAGTTTACCCTCAGAAATAAAACATCCCTAATTTACGTTATGGCAAGAAATTAGCAAACAATTTTGCATTTGCGACTTTCGTTATTAATAGGATTTCTTAATAAATGAAGTAGACGGTACAATAAAATTAGGTATTCAAATTTATAAGCGTAAGAACGACGATCTGCGAAGGATGGCTGACGCAAATTGGATGCAAATACAGGCTAGACGGCTCGAGTAATACAATAGAGGGATATCTAGCCCTTGATTAAGCCTTTAAGGAAGTATAGCTGTAGAGGTGGGGTTTCAGCTGTAGCTGAATATTACATCAGCCTAGACTATAATGTTTACGGCGCACACTTGGTACATTGGTACGTTCAGATGACAAGCGTTCAGCGCGCGTTGAACGTGAGCTAAATTTTTTTACGGTGTTCACATGACACGCGCTGGTCAAGCGTTGAATGCGCGTTGCCGCGGCCGCCATGGTTCAGTAGAGTTCTTGCCAAGTAGTTCTAGTCGAATATGAGGACGAGTTCTTTTCAAGCCCGTCTCTTTAAGTTCCTATCTAAATAATCGCTACTTGCCATATCCCAGGACGTTTCTCTATTTCATCTATAAACGATTCCGTATTAAAAGCTTCGGTTTCGAACAATTGCTGGACGCAGTACTGATACTGATAAACCGTAAAATAGGTCAATCCACGTTGAAAACGTGCGCTAAACTGAACGGTAACATAGAAATCCAATGATCTCAAAGCGCGCGTTGACGCGCGCTGACAACAGTCGAGCGCTAGCGCAGCGTTCAACGCGCGCTTTATTAAAACGCGCGTTAGCATGTGTACGGCCTTCATAAAATTTATGTAGTTGTAAACGCGCGTTATCAAAACGCGCGTTAAGCGCTTGTCATCTGAACTAGCTCTAAGTTGTACGTATTCGTACAATTCATCACAATTTATGTACGCATCAAGTCTAAAGTCTTGAGTTTTCTTTTAGTGAATACCCCAGCTGAAGTTATGCATTTAAGCGAAACGTACCGTCATTGTAGGTTAAATATTTAAGCGAGCCCACAGGTTAACTGTTAAGCGAGTTAGCCCGAAGTCGGGCATCGAATTACTCAGCGCTTAGATATTCATCCCCTGTTCCGAGCTGCAGCTGTCGGTTTTGATTATGTTTGCATACGCTCCATGTTAATTTACAATTTACTTGATGCATAATATATGTTCTAGGCAAGCGCGCTCTAACCTCTAGGTTGCACTGATGAGGTCTACCTCATAAGCCTGGAGACTTCCGTATTTTTTTTTACTCGTTGACAAGATAGTCATTGACTGCGATCTCGCCTGATGGTAAGTAACAATGCCAGGGAGGTCGTCGTATGTACTTGGAAAGACGACTTACGTGAAAACTGCTCTCATTATTTCTTGAAGAAATGCACCCTGTGTACGAGTATTATGTGACTGTCCCATCTCACACAGTATCTTAAGCAGGCACGTTCTTCCATCGGCTCCAATACTGAAATACAATACATAAATGATAGAATAGAATAGGCCTTTCGTAAAACAGGGACAGATAAATTCTACGAAAATCCATCCAGAATTATATTTTAGTGACCTCAATAACTGTATGGCTTATTCTTTGGTACGTAAATATCATATACCATAAAGGGTACAATTAAAATAAATCTTGAAGAAAACTGAAAGGTCGTATATACAATTGTCGTACACACTCCTAGCACAAGCTTTTCGCTTATTTGGAGGGGAGAGGAGAATATAAGTCATGTTTAGCTTGGCTAAGATTCTTATTTAAAAAATAATAATAATAATAAACTTACAGACAGATTATGATTTTATTTCAAAACACATCTTTAGGTATAGTTTTTACAAGACTACGAGCCTCGTAAGGAAATGGGCGATGAAATGGATTTCAAAATTCATGACGTTTATGAAAATTGGCGTATAGAAATCGACTAGGAGTATTGGTTGAATGTTCACTGCCATATCCCTTCTAAGTTAGTCCGCTAACATCTTAGACTGCATCGTCACTTACCATCAGGTAAGATCGCAGTCAAGGGCTATCTTGTCATCGAATAAATAAAAATCAAGGCACCAACCCTTGTAGTAGTCCCTCTACGTGTCGATACAGAGTCGCTCGACCGCTGCGATGAAATCCAACGTTTTCCAAGAGGTCCCCTTTCAAAAACTGGCGAGTGTGATGTGAGGCGTGCATCTCTTTTCTATCTATTTTGTATTCGTGAGGTACGTATCCGTCCACGCTACGCTTCGCGAACGCCGGATTTACTATAAACTTTCTGGAATACATCGACGATTTTTATCTTTAAATCCTGTTCTAGCAAATTCAAGCGTACCTATTCGTATCCACTGCAAAGATTTATTTTGTATGCTGCTTGGCTTGTGTGGAAATGTAAATCAGATGCTAAAAGACGCTTCATTCTACACAATCTAAATCTCATACCTTTACTTTTCTTTTTCCTTAACGAAGCTACAAAATAGCACGCCTATATTATTTCTACCGTGATATTGATCACGTAATCGGTTGCGTGAATTATGTTATTATACTATAAACAAGGAAAAACTCAATTCTTTTGCGAGTTTTGCGCCTTAACTATAGATAGTTTACGAGTTACTAAGATAGAGATTAGAAGAACTTTGAATTATTGTTTTTTAAATAAACTTTTATCAGTTGGTAACAAAAAATAACTAAAAAGTTAGAAATGCATCATTCTCTGGATACCATTTAAGACCAGAATACTTGTCAAGATGAATCAAATGAGCGCAAACTCGATGGGGCTACGTCGTTTTATTACAATATATAAAACAAAAAGGTGACTAGCTGACTGACTGATTAACTTACTGACTGATCTATCAAAGCAGAGCTGAAATCACTGAACGGATCGCGAATTTTTAGAAACCGAAGTCGCCAAAAGCTAGTAAGTAATAACTAAAAATAAATTACCTCTTATATGGTTCTTGGTGTATAATTTTCCCATTATAATCCGTAAAATAGATCGTCTTTGTATCTATTCTTCTGTGAAGAGGGTCAGCTTTGTGGTTGAAAGGGGAATACGGGTCCTGTGGCAATTCAAAGGCTAATGCAGCGGTATTGCCCCATAGAATTATGTCTCCTAGGGTCACTATAGCTGGATAGGTCATGCAGAAAACTATGGATTGAAATAAATAATACTATTACTTTTACATACACTATATTGTTGCGGTTTAATAAAACTTTAATTGTTCACTTTTATTCTCAAGTAAGCTCGACTTTGCACACAATGCAAATTAAGAAATCTCTTTTCTTGTGTTTTGAAATTGATTTAATTAAAGAAGCAAGTTCACAGTCTCAACTAAGGGTCTATCAAAAATATATTATCTTACCAATATTATAAATGCGAAAGTGTGTTTGTTTTTTGGTTTGTCTTTCAATCTCGTGGCAAAAAAGAAATGGATCAAGCTCATTTTTTGCATGGGTATAGTTGAAGACCGGGAGAGTGACATAGGCTACTTTGTATACCGGAAAATCAACCTTAGTTTTTTAACTAAACTAAATCCACGCGAGAGAAGCCGCGGGCATCAACTAGTAATTATAAGTAAGTATAAATTATATTATTACTATTAATTTAAAGTTTGCATTAGTACTACACAAGTACTTACTTAATAATTTTATTATAACACGCAATATTAATTAACGCAACACTCACCAAGTTGAAAGGAACTTCCTTCCGGAAAGATAATAAATCTCTTCCTTCTAGATAAAACTGTAGTACCATATTGTTCGTTAGAATTACTCGTAACTGCTACCGTTTGACATGATAAAAGTATAACACAACAGATTTTCAAATAATTTATTAAATCACTCATATCAACTAATACTAATAAAATTATCAAACAATTATGTTAAAGTGCAATGTGAGTTATCAAACAAATTTTTAAATGATTTTAGAGTTATTGCAATAGGACCCCGGTACTAACATTATTGTATTGCGTAAATAATTACTGTATCGTATGGTTTTCTATTAAAAATACCAATGTTAATGTAACTCAAAAAAGTTTAAAAGACATTCTTTTCACGGATTTGGGATCCTACTAAGTATATTGGCTTAGCTTATCCACAAATGGGAAGGTATGAAATGTTAATCACGACCGTCAAATATCCGAACCGTTACAACATTTATACATGGTGTTCATTTTATTACATGTTAATTTTTTTTTTAAACATTAAACTACAAACTAAGGCTGAAATCTATAGACCGCACGCTAACTCTGCTCAAACTCAAGACAGAGAACGAGATAGATTTATGTCAAAGTATATTTGTGTCCCGTTTTAACTCTTATCTCAAGTCAGAGCTAAGTCAGACTACTACAGATCTCATCATTAGTGATAAAATTAATCTATTGACACTGATGTAATTTTATAACTAAATATTTAGATAATTTAACGCTTCAACTGTAAAAGTAAGTGGCAGTTTTTGAAAACTAGTCAACTTGAATAACCTAACTTATATTCTGTTTCCATAACTACTCGTATGTTGACCAAAAATATCATTATATTATAATCATGATACCCAACTCACCTTACCCAATAGGAAAACATTCTGTTGAACGCCTTAGGTATCACTGGGTAGATGAAGTGTAGAAAGACTGTAAAGCCTTTGAGCTGATTGGCGTGACGCAGCAAAGGATTGGATACCTTCCAATGGCAGCCATGTGGCAGCTTTTAGTGTGATCAATATTTTCTTTAAGTCTTTGAATCAACGTAGTTATTAAGAAAGTACATAATATATAGGAGCTGAGTTTTCTAAAAAAAATCAAAATACTACTAAGTATGTTATCGTGAACAAAAAAACCTGAGACTACTTTACATCATCCTGTATATTATCCAACTTGACCTGATATACTTAAAATTAAGGTTAAGCATAGAAAAACTAGTTAATTTTAAGTTAAATAGGCCTACTTTGTCCGCTGGGAATTTTTATCTAAGTCATTTTTCTAGCACTAAACGTGAAAAAATCTATCGCTGAAATTCATCTTGATAAAAAAATATTGAATAACCTTGCAAACGGCTTTGGACGCAATAAACTGTATTTTTAGTTCATATGGATTGATCTTGTACGGAGCGGAAATATCAAAATTCATATAATTAAATGTGTTCGGACTTTGGACTGTGAAAGTTTCCACTCAATGGTGATACACTCATAAAGAAATTGATCAAAAATCTTTTACAATTTCATAAATAGTATTATACAGATTTTCTTGGTAAGTTATTTTTAATCCTTTTTATCCCTGCTAAATTATAAATATGAAAGTGTGTTTGTTTGTTGGCACCAAATTTTACCAAAATTTTTTGAGCGGTTACGTCGGAAATTTTATTAGTAACAGACAATGTTTTTGCACTTTTGACATTGTATGGAAGGATATCTGTATACTATTATATACCTTCCTTTATGAAGCATTTAAAGGTATATTTTATTCTATTTACTATCGAGATTGATTTAAGAACCAATCAACTACGCACTAAAGTCTTACAGCAACTTTGCAATGTCTCAAATTAGAACTGACGACCCCTCGGCACCATAACTCTTGTAATAGACTTTAATAATTGGGTGGTAAAATTTAATAGCCAAGCCAAAAAGCTGAATCGGGTAATGACGTTAACTTTAATCTACCGAGTAAAGTCAGATTCAGGTCAACGTTGCTAATTTACTAACTTAGTACTCTATTACGAAGTAGATCCTGGGTGCCTGGAACACTTCGACCATCTGTTGTGCCAGATCTTTTTTTCCACGTATTTTGAAACTGTGTGGAACCAACTTCCTGCGACGGTGTTCCCACCAAATTGGACTATTCAAGAGCCGGACCAACAAATTCCTGAAAAGCCGGCAACGCATTGGTGGTGCCTCACCTGATTTTAAGTGATTACCGCTTCCCATGAACATTTGTAGCACCTGAGGCTTTTGAAAGAAAGAAAGAAACTATTTTATTTGATCAGTACAACTGAAATGAAAGAAATGTTTTGTCAGGAATTGATTCTTTGAATTTTTCAGATTTGCTTTTCAGGAATTTGTTTTTTCCGCCCCTTGACTAACCCCATGTTATAATTTAGTGGGAACACTAAAATATATATAAATATATAATTAAGTGAAGTTCGTGGAAAAAAAGGTCTGGTACAACGGATGGTCGAAGTGCTCCAGGCACCCAGGTGGTGAGGGTGAAATTGTGTTCGAATTTTGCATTGGGCCAGCATAATGAACCCTGTAACCACAGTACCTGTAACCTTTCTCTTAGAGAAGACCTGCGCTTAGTAGTGAGCTGTTGACGTGTTGCTGATGAAGGGTAAGAAGGAAGATAAAATGTAAAGGGATTTTTTTCCAATTTTAGATATAATTATCATAGCAAATATACCAAATAGTTATGTGGACGAGGATTGTACAAGTGATTTTAATCGGCTACGTCTTTTTTGTCATTCTCGCCTTTTTTGAATTCAGCGAAGCGAATAGAACGCACGATGTTTACAGACCGAAAAGATATCTAATATTCAGGAATATCTCCCGTTTTTTCGTAAGTATACCTCCTACTTTTATTACGAATTATTACTTTAGTAAGTGCTATTTCTCAGCTATATAAAGCTCATCTTCTGTAAAATAAATGAAATGAAAAAATGGAAATGAAAATACAAGCAATAATAAACATAATATAGATACATCTTACATTTAAATGTATAAAAGCGGAAAGCTCTAGCTCATTCTGATCCATTTTTCTCTACATCCATAATTCTAAGATATCTCAAAAATTGGTAAGTACATACAAGTGCAAAAGGTATTGTTAATCCATATGGTGGAAAAACTACTTGGCTATTGAATAATTGACTCTTTTTTTAACGTAATGAAAAGAGTTTGCCAGATTTCACCAACGTGTAGGAACATTAGTGAAATTTGGCAAAGTCTTAGTTAAAAAAAGTTACGACTTTTAAGGGCTAATTACCCAAGCTGATTTAGGTGACGTTTTTTGCCGATTTCATTTTCACGAAACTTTAGGGAACACATAAAAGTGGGAATGATTTCGGGTAAGGGATTGTATCTAAGGGCTGCCTATGTAAAGAGACTCTTACTTAGGGAAATGATTTAGGTATGGTTGGTGAAAACTAGCTGGCATTAGACTAAAATCTACACAGCGTATTATGATTTGGCTCGCACTTGAGACAGAGTTGAAACGAGATACAAATATAATTTTGTCTCGTTTTAACTCTCTTTAGTCAGAGCAGCTGATTTGTGCAATCTACTTTAAAATTGGCTAAAGTTAAAATATTAACGTTAACTTTAACCGCCCGAAGTGCAACTGGCCATAAAGGGGACAGAAGCTTAAATGGCTATAACGGTATATAACCACAAAATTAACACAACAACAAGTCAAATATAAAAGTATGTCGTCTGTACCGTACTTCATTATTTTGCTATACTACTTGCCAACTCGGTTTTTCTTCGAGTTTTAAGCAAATTAATTTTCCTTTCTTTTTTAATTTTTATAATTCGTCTTTTTTTTGGTTGAGTATCTTCTTCTTTGTCTGCTGATAGACGTCTTCGGATGGGAATAAATCTCATTTCGTTTCTTCCACTTGCATCGGTCTTGTGCCACCTGTATGCAACAGTTCCTTGGGACTTAGTCTGCAGAAACTGCACAGGTCGGTACAACGCTACTACTCCAGGACGTTGGGACCCAACGACACTCAGTTCTTCGAATATGCCCTTCTCTTTGCCACTTAAGCTTAGCAACTCGGGAAGGGGTGAAATGTGACAACCCTGCTTCTTCCAGATCTTCACGGGAAATACTCCATCGCAAGTTAGAAAAACGTCGTACTGTTTAGAAAATATCGCTCTTAGTTGGTTATGGCATTAGGTGAAATTGTAATCATTATATTGTCATCAAATGATCTAAACCCATACCTATAAGTATTCTTGAAAGCAACGCCACAAAGCACGCGCTGCTTGGTGCGAGGTCACCATTCCAGATATTACACGAGAAAAAGAAAATATGTCTCCTATAAACGGACATAATTACGTCACTTTTACAGTACTTATTCAGATCAATAATTTTATATGCTTGCACATTGTTCGCACCTACTTAACGTGGGATCGTTCCAATTTCTAACAGTGCCAGTAGTTTAACTGTTTTTAAGAACACGTCGCCATGTGTAGCCATAATTTATTTGCTTGGTTTAGTTTCAATTTACTTTGTTACCAAGAATAGAATCAAGTGTTATTAATAAATTATTTATTAAGGACTATAATCTGAAATTATTATTATCGTTAATCGAGCAAGGAAATATTTTAGTGACAATTACTTTAAAAGCGCAGTTTTATTTATTCAGTACTAGCTGATACCCGCGACTTCGTCCGCGTACATTTAGTTTTTTATCATCCCGCGGGAACTCTTTGATTTTCCGGGATAAAAAATAGCCTATGTCACTCTCCAGGTTCTCAACTACACACATGTAAAAAATTACGTCGATCCGAAGCTCTGTTGCAGCGGGATTGAAGGACAAACCAACAAACCAACAAACCAACAAACCAACAAACCAACAAACACACTTTCGCATTTATAATATTAGTAGGGATATGACAACGTTTAAGTTGAATTAACTAATTCTTAAATATCAAAAAGGAATTTATATTATATACCAAAAATATCATCCTAACGAATTGAACGGGGAATATAATATGTGTCCAAACATTTTTAAAACAACTATTTTTGGACGATATTTTAAGATAATAATGTAAATAGAAAGGCCAAATTCTGTATGAAAAGTGATTTTCAATTAAACTATTTAATCATAATGAATCGGACGTTTCTAGTGATCATAGTTTGTTATGTTTGTTTTATCGTGTTTATTTTAATTGACTTTACTGAGGCTAATCAATCACAAAAATTGAATCGATTAAGAAGATATTTAAGTTTCCAGAATTTTTCAAAGTTTTTCGTGAGTATTGTACTTATTTTTTTGTGGGATACCTATGTATATTTGTAACTAGATGCTTTCTACCAATAGTTGTCCACGGCTGGACATAGGAGATAACCTAGTAGTTAGCTTCGGAAGACTGGGGTTCGATTTCCACGCAACAAAGCAATTAAGTTTCAAACACCCACTCTTACTTTCCGGAGCTTTGTGCGTTTTATGCCCGTTTTCACGAACCATACCTAAATCATCCCCTAAGATCCCTTACCCAATATCATTTCCACTTTCAGGTGTTCTCTAAAAGTTCGTGAAAACAAAATTAACAAAAAGCGCCACCTAACTTAGCTTAGGTAGCCCGTAAAGGTCCTAACCTCTCACTAACGTTTCCTAGGAACGTTACGTTTACTTCAACGGGTAAACAAAACATCATGAGGAAACCTGTATGCCTAAAAGTTCTCCATAATGTTCTCAATAGTGTGACGTCTGCCAATCTACTCACTCAGTTGGCTAGCGTGGTAGATAAGTACCTACAGCCTCTTCTCATTCTGAGAAGAGACTCGTGCCGAGCAGTGGGCCAGTGATGAATTGAGATGATGATGATGAATAGAATTATGATGATGATGGTGAGAAACAACACTTTTCAGATTCGTTTCAACTTCAAAGCAAACATGGTGCCATGGAACCAGATCTTCGCCCAAGCTCTAGGCTTCCGTATAAACTGGGACGACCCCCCGGACTCCTTTCGACCATACAAACACTTGAGTCGAAGAGCTGTCTTTAGTAATTTGGAAATATTGTTAAACAGGTACCCAAATCTTACTATCTTCTTATCTTACTAATAATTTTTTTTTTATCTGTCTTTCAGCGCGAAGCAATTTAAGTCACATAACTTTATTTTCGGTTTCAGAAATGGTTTAGATGGCTTCCAATGTATACGCCGAGCTGTTTGTGAAATAGAAGAAATAAGTCAAACAAATTCAATATACTTCAAAATTTTGAAAATGATATTCAGGTACCTAAACTACTATGTAATTATTTTTCCAACTATTTGCTCTAAGGCATAACTTGACTTCAAAAATAATATTTTTTCCGTTCGCTTCTCTTTTCCTTATCTTACTAATCTATCTTACTTGTTACTTCTTACAATCTTACTAATATCTTACTTGTTAATAATACAAATGTAAATGTACAAATGTAAAAGTGTGTTTGTTTGTTTGTCCTTCAATCACGCAGCAACAGTGCTACGAATCGATGTTTTTTTTTGCATGGGGATAGTTGAGGACCTGGACATTGACATTTCAGAAAAAGGATTTTATCCCGGAATATTAAAGAGTTCCCGCGGGATTTTAAAAACAAAGCCCATGCGAAAGAAGTCGCAGATATCAGTCCTTCTTCTTCTTCTTCAACCGATAGACGTCCACAGCTGGACATAGGTCTCTTGCATCGACCTCCACACGCTTCGGTCTTGCGCCGCCTGAATCCAGCGGCTCTCTGCGACTCGTTTGGTGTCGTCGGTCCACCTAGTGGGGGGTCTGCCTACGCTACGCTTCCCGGACATCAGTTAGTTTATTAATATAGGACAAGAAAACTTAACGAACAGTTAGTTAGGGTGATTAATAAAATATTCATGAACATCAACTTATAATGGAAGCCACGAAGGTATACAATATGCCACGGCAACACGTGTTCCCTATCTAGATCCATTATATCCCTAATTGGCTTCTACCCGTGTAGAACATACCTAAGCTCTAATAAGACGGCTTTGCCGATACTTAGATCATACTTACGTAGTTTAATGGGAATATGGTGCCTCAAAACAAGAATACTATTTTTTTCATTACTATGAGTATACACAACAGTATATACTCACTAAAATTACGATCTAGCCTAATAAAACTATTTGGCTAATAACTAAGTTTGCCATATCAGCTGTCTTAATATTAAAAAAATATATTTTACTCGTAGCAACAACCACAGTCATTGTTTTTTTGGTTGCGTGGAATAGTGCCAAGAATACTGGCAGCATTTCCGCGACAGCCAGGCTGATCCTTTGTGCAAAAATTGAGCAAACTCTTCTATCACCATATCCAAGAAACATAGCCGCGGTGGTATTTTTATTTAAAAACTAGATGATTCCCGCGACTTCGTTCGCGTGGATTGAGGTTTTGTATTCCCGCGGGAACTCTCTTAATATTTCCCGGGATAAAAACGTGTTATTCCAGACTACAATCTATCTCTGTGCCAAATTTCGGCCAAATCGATACAGTCGTTGCGGCGTGATTGAGTAACAACCATACAAACTTTCGCATTTATAATATTATAAATAGGATTAATAGGATTCAAAATGTTACGTGGTTTTATGAATTTGAACGTGCTAACTGTATATTTGCAGTATGTCTGATGGAGTCCTAATAGTCCACTCCCAATCTCATCCTAAACATACACTCTGTGATGAAATACACTTGGGATAAACGCTTAGCTTAATTGTTCCCATTCTCCCTCTTTCCAGGAAACATTCGTCAGCGACGGACAAATGGCATAATCGCACACCCGAAGATTGTCAGTTATCAATCAACAGATGTCCATTCTCTATACTGGACATTTCCCCCTACACTGACCTTTAGAAGTGGAGCATAATCTGTTTTAAATATATTCGTAAATGTACTACTTTTTTTTACCGACTTCCAAAAAATCCGCTTCTCAATTCGTCGAAATCTTTTTTATGTATGTTCCCCGATTACTAGAAAATCGGCCTGAGCCGATTTGGAAAATTCTTTTTTTGTTTGAAAGGGTATACTACCAGGTGGTCCCATTTTCATCACGTCATGATCTGATGATGGGATCGTGGAGAAATCGAGGGAACTCTTCAAATTTTATAGGCACAATTGATATACTTTGTCGTGGCGTTTGAAGTCTGGTTTTTTAAAAAGAATTTTTACGTTTATATTGTACTAGCTGTTGTACGCGACTTCGTCCGCGTCAATTTCTGTTATTATGATCGCGATTAATAAGTTTTTAAAAGAATATATTTTAAATATGTATAATTTTCCCCGTTTTTGCAACATTTTTCACTGATGCTTTGCTCCTACTGGTCGCAGCGTGATTTTATATAGCCTAAAGCCTTCTTCAATAAATGGACTATCAAACACAAAAAGAATTTTTCAATTCGAACCAGTAGTTCCTGAGATTAGCGCGTTCAAACAAACAAACTCTTCAGCTTTATATATTAGTATAGATTTGAAGTCGGTTTTTAAAAAAGATTTATTTATATATTTTTTTTTATTTATACGTTTCAATACTTGCCCATAATCACCATAGTCCACCACGCTGGTCTTCGAGAATTGGCAGACTTCACGCAACTTTTAGAATGTTACGGAGAACTCTGAACCGTGTAGGTTTCCACACGAAGCTTTTCTTCACTGTTGAAGCTGATATTTATAAAACAATAGTTATAACTAAACTGATTTATTTACTAATAAAAAATCATACCTGAATGGAATTATGTTAAGAATTGATCTCACCTGGGCCACAGCTGAATATAAGTGTCCTAATTATTTATTGTAAACGCAACATTTAGACTCAATATCACCAAACTTTTTTGTTTTCGATAATAATTAATAGCTATGTACCAGAATTTTATTTCCCTCTTCATATTTACTCCCTGGCATAGCATTTTACTCGTGAAAAGCGATTTTAATAATCTTAATTTAGGCTGTGTAAAACGTCAATATATTTTTTCTTGGAATACTTTCTAATTTACTCTCGACTTAATCCATGTTGGTGTAACTGGGCCTAAGAAGAATATTATACAGTGAGTAGTTAAAATAATAATACTGTGTAAAAAAGGCTAACGTGAAAATTATATAAAAACTTACTAATGAAGGCTTCACAGCCAGTTCTGCCTCGTTAACGAGCCGCGACTGGCAGTTCTACAATTTAGACGTATGACTTATTCATACATTTTTTTCATTATTTTTTCCCCATTCATAGAATTTGGACATTTTATTCACATAAAAGTTTTAATGAATAAGTACATGGTTACTTTTGCTTTAATAATGAAGGTAGAGGAACTACAACCCCCTACCCCGGAACCTTTAGGGTGCGGACCCAACTCGCACTTGGCTGATTTTTTCGCATTTATTATATTTGTATTGAATACTTCGAATAAATAATAAGTAAGGAAGTCTAATTTAGAACAAAATCCATTCAAAAAATGGCCCTACTTCAAACCAAAACGACGTATGATTCAAAATACGAATCATACGAATCACTTCCGAGGTTACAGGTAGACATGCTTGGTGATCGGTTCAAATTCAGAACGAAAGCAATGATTAGTTCGCGCGCGTGCTGCCATGTTTGCTATGACAGCTGAGTCGTTTGACAATGTTATGAAAATTTGACGTGCAAGAAAAATGACCAACCGTTGACGTGCTATTTTTGCTTTTAATCCCCGCCTCTAACGGCTTAATTTTAATCTCCACCAGCTTCGGCGCAATTTTTGTTGGGGTCATTTTTTTAACGCAGTTAGACTTCCTTACTTTTATTTATTCGTAGATTGAATATATATTATGTATAATTGGCAATTGGAATGAAATATCGAACTTGTTTAAAGACTTAAGTTAAACCGCCCATATAAAAGTAGGTACAGATTGCCAAATTGGGAACAGTGCAAAAGTCTATAATCCAGTTGTAGCCAACTAACTAATGACAATACCACAAAATGGATGTTCCCTAATAAATTCCGATTGCATTGAAATCAGTTAATCCTATGCTGATTGTTCAGTCGCACCCCAGGGATGCGAGGGATTGTGATAGTGTCTGTCAAATACTGTAATTACCTATTTGTTGTTGCATTAGGTTACAAACTATTTTTTATACCCAACTACGGGAGGGTATATACAGTGCTTTACAGTTATATTTTCGTTTATTAATCAGTACATTGCATTGGTTCCCTCATAACATAATAAATGCGAAATAGTGTTTGTTTCTTGGTTTATCCATCGACAGAATGACTTAATATTTTTGAAGGGATATTAGTAGGTACCTAGTTAAAGAACTCATGATATACTATCCTTACTAATATTGTAAGTGCGAAGGTGTTCTTGTTTGTTGGTTTGTCCTCAAATAACGATACAACAGAGCTACTAATCGACGTGATTTTTTTGCATGGATATAGTTTGCCCGGAGAGTGACATAAACTATTTTTAACCCGGAAAATCAAAGAGTTCACGCGGACGAAGTCGCAGACATCAGCTAGTAGTTGATAAATCTTTATTGCATTTCATTATTGTTAGATATATTTTAACAAAATTTCTAAAGCTAGGTAGAGAGCATGAGAAATAGAAATTATTGTTGATTTCTTTTTACTTTTTACCACTAACTTGTCAGAAAACTATTTCTTTTTAATATTCATGAGTCATGACTAAAACTGCGGTTGAAACAAATAATACGTTAGGTATCTATTTGTGGTAAATCCTATTTATTTCGGTTCGAAATCAATGAAATACTCACCCCGTTGATTGAATATTAAATAGATTTGAATATATTACTGAACACGTCCTAAGCATTGAATTGAATAAATTGATAAACTCGTATGAATATACAGAAAGTTATGTATTTTAATCTTGAAAATTTAAATTCCCTAATTGTTTAGATAAATGAAAAATGTTATTCTTACATGCTACATTTTAGATTGTAATTATTAATAAATATCCAACTTTTGACACCAGTCAAATACGCAATTATTTATTTATCCCAGCTCTTGGAGACTTATCGATATTGGATGCATGCACAAGCCCTGTAACATTTTCTACTCCAAGCATTGCTTATACACCCCCATAAAACCTTCTATAGCGAACCTTGCACCCATCACGTGTCAGGGTGCAGGTGCAGACTTAAGACAAGACTTAAGAGGAATTGCGGGTGGTCCATACAAACGCTCTCGCCTATTTTCTTTATGGTTTATGACTTTAAAGCAATGATTTTTTTACAGTTGAATAAATATAAACCTATTCTATGTCACTATGTTTTCCTTTTTGATGATCGATTACAATCGATAATATATAATTATTATTATCTTTGTAAGCACTAGAACCATTACAAAATGCTCAAAATTGCCTACTTAGACCGCTGTCAACAGAGGGCAAGTATACTTTGACAACTATTAATGAAAAAAGAAAAACATAGGAAGGAAAACAGTAGGTATATATTCTTCTTATTCAGTTTTATATCTTTTAAATTGGTCCAATACTGGAGGAGGAAATAGTAGAGCCAAACCTCGACTTATGATTTTTTCCTTAGGCTATTTAGTCGGATCTACAGTTGTTCTTATCGCACGAATGAACAACGGCAGAGCGATAGCGATAGTTTTTTAAATACCTAATTTTCAAAAGAGTCTTCGACCGCATTGATACTCAATTCGATGCCTCAACATGGGTAGCCTGAGTAGTCATGCTCTCTTTAAACATTTCTGTGGTGGTGTCGTGTGATGCGGGTTGTTACGTTCCCTCAAATATGGTTGAGCGAAGCAATGGCTGGATCATGCGTCATGCTCGTGAACGGGTGCCACCAACGGGAATGGGTCTGAATTGTCTTCCCATGTTGTCTTTTGCCTGCCTGTTTTGACATGTATTGGATTGTATTTATTTGTATTTGTATTGTATTTATTTTTACTTGTATTGTACTCAGGAAAATTCATCGTGGAAGCACTGAATACATAGCATAGTTTCAATAACAATTGTAAAATTTTTATTTTTTTGAAAAGAGCAACCGCCGAGTTTCTTGCTGGCTCTTCTCGGCAGGAAAGGCATTCCGAACCAGTGGTAGATTCATTGACGATTCAAAAGTGCTTGTAAAAGTTTATTTGAATAAAAAATATTTCTATTCTATTCTATTCTATTCTATTTTCTCTTAATATACAGATTAATATTTAGAGCCCGTCTTCTTCTTTTTATCAATCGATAGACGTCCATTGCTGCACAAGTCTCTTTTATGGAGTTCCATAGGACTCAGACATGCAGCGCCAGTATTTAGTGCTCCTTGCGACTCATCTGATATGTTGGTAGACCTAGAGTGAGTTGCTGATGAGTGAGAGAGATAAGTTCCAAATTTGTAATATCACCATCATTATGCATATGAGCTCTCACCTTCCATTAGTCTTATGTGCTAAAAAAAAATCAGAAGTACCTCGTATCTGTATATCATTTTACGCTATTGGATGCGTGAAAAAGATCTCTAGATCGCAAAAGTGTTAAGTACCACGTACATCGACGTTTTAAATGTAGTGTTTCTGTAGTCTTTTACACCTCCATTTTTAGGAAAAATTCTACTAGTGAAATAAAAATAAACCCACTGTCGTGTCTCAAGTCTGCGCAATGTTTCAGGAGTGGCGGAGCGTGACCGGGGTATGAGACTCACTTAATTTACTGAAGTGATGTTTCATACAACAAAGTCTTATACGAGTTTTTATGGCGAATACGAGAGATACATTCTGACGAACTGATTTTGATGATCAACGACGCGTGGAAGTTTTCTTTTTTCAAAACTGCTTAGGTACATTATTTATGAGTAAAATTAGATAAGCAGGAATTTCGTAATTAAACTAATCTAAACTAAGTTTTTTCGCATCATATATGTCACTTAGAGCCCGTCAGGGTAACAATAACATCGTGATAATCTACTATATAAAAATAAGTCGGGTTTTCCTTCCTGACGCTATAACTCCAGAACGCACGAACCGATTTCCACGGTTTTGCATTCGTTGGAAAGGTCTCGGGCTCCGTGAGGTTTATAGCAAAGAAAATTCAGGAAAAATTTCAACAGAAAAGCGGGAAAATCTTTTTTCACATACAGCGCCATCTCTGATACATAGCATGTGGCGAAACGGAGTTCGCCGGGTTTGCTAGTAATTGTTAAATATAAGCGCGCGTGACCTAAACTAATGGCACCCACTCATGCTAAACATGACTTATATTCCCCTTTCCCCTCCAACTAAGCGTAAGGTCTGTTCAATGAGCACAATGAGGATTTGAACCGTCGACATTTGATTTTTCAGTCCACCCCGCTCTAACCGTTGCGCTATTAAGGGGTGAGGTTTGAGGTTAGTAAAATATCTCAAAAATTTTATTCATCCCTTTATACATGCCTCACTGTAGTGATATTTTCGCATTATTCAGTTATTAAAAAATGTATAATTTTTTATTCATCCCTTTAATCACCCCTCAACATTGTGATAATATTCAATATGCCCTGTCCCCGAGGGCAGCTGCCGTATACATAATTATACCCGCAGTTGAATATTTGATATGTTCCAACCTTATAGATAATCACTTACTTGATATTTTTTTAGCTTTTAATTTTAGATATTTAAGATTTTGTTTTAATTTAGATTTTACTTGAGTAGAATTAGAGGAAATATACCTAATAATTTCGATTTTGGAATAGTAATATGGATTCAGAAAAATTACAAAATTTTTTTCATCCTTTTATTCATCCCTCAGTGTAGTGATAATATCCAGTATGCCCTGTCCCTGAGGGCAGCCGCTGTATATGTACCCGCAGTCGAACATCTGTCGCCCGGCGGTCGCAGCATCCACGTAAATTGACATCGCTTCCTGCCAGTCGGGATCTTGCTCTTCAAAGGGTGAATGGCCGTAGTCAGGTCTGGAATAAGCACACAAAACGTTTGGTTACTATACTTATAACCCCGCGGAAATTCTTTAATTTAATTATACCACTCCAACAAGACCAATACGAAGATATTGACAATGTCCTTAATGACCCTAAGGTTTTAGGTATGGACTAAAAACTGAAATGGCGCAGGTTCGAACCCCACCCTTTGCACTGTTGTCGTACTCCTAGCAAAAGCTTTTCGCTTATTTGGAGGGGATAGAAGGATATTAGTCAACTTCAGCTTGGCTAAAAAAAGTCTTCTTAATTTGTTTCATCGAGAAAATATAAGCCGACTTCCGCTTCAACAAAATCTTTTCGAACAAATCCAGACTCAAACACAAGCAGAACTTAGAAAATAAATCACTTCGAACATTAAAGGTTCGTTCCACGTAACTGTGAAGTTTGCATACATTCATCTTTGAAGCCCTAAAAGACGTGGATTGCAGTTTCAAAGCCTCTATTTCACCACGGGGGAAAAACCAAAACGCGATAAAATATACAAGCAGTGGTTTCGGTGAAGTTAGGGATACCATACTACCGTAGTTTGTTGGTTTGTCTTTACGGAATAACGAATTGACGTAAATTTTTTATTCGATGATACCTTGACTGCGATCTCACCTGAGGGTAGGTGTTGATGCAGTCTAAGATGGTAACGGGCTAACTTGGAAGGGGTATGGCAGTGTAGATTCAACCCATACAATCGGTTTCTAAGCACCATCATGCCGGAACGCTGAATCGCTTGGCGGCACGTCTTTGACGGTAGGGAGGTAACTATCCACGGCCAAAGCCTCCCACCAGACAAATGTTTGCATGGTTATAGCTGATGAGGACATGGAGAGTGACATAGGTTACTTTTTTTCTGGAAAATCTTAGAATTTATGAAACTTAAATTCAAAACGAACAAATGAATGAAGTCGCGGGTGTCAGCTACTTCTACTGATGGATAGATGTTTGTTACTCCTTCACGCCACAACGAAAGAACCTGAAATTTGGAATGGAGATAGCTCATACCCATGTTTGATACATAAGCTACATTTTATCCCGGAAAATTAAAGAGTTCCCGCAGAAATTTAAAAAATCTAGTATAGTATTTTCTGACTGTTATTTGTATGTTATCAATATTTTTGTTTAATTTGTCACATTTGATTTAAATTCCGTGCTAATATACCTTTTATACTGAAATATAAGGTCACCCTACATTAGAGAAATTCTCTGCGATTGTGCTTTCTGTTATTTGACGTGTATTTTGTATTCGATGTTGTCGACTATAGCATCGGAACTCCAACATTCCATTTTCTATTACAGACCTCTATCAACTTGGAAAATCTACTAAGCATAATAGAATAGTACATTTTTTTTTTACTTTAGCGGTTCGTTTCCTATTCCTACTACTTCAGCAGTGTCCCAATTACAACTATACAGTACAAACTATGTTGGATTTATACTCATACCTACTCGTAGAATACCCTTTGCCTGCGTTCTGTTAGAATCAAGAGTTCCGTAGTTATAAAAAAAACACAGAACCACTTTGAGAACCTACTTGTATTTCATCAAAGGTTATTTATAAATTACTATTTATTTATACACACACACTTTTAGCACTTGGATTATACTTATTGAACGCGGAACCCTAGGGAAAGGTTGTTTCGAGCTGGAGTGGTTATACTTAGTCTCCTTGCTGAAAGCCAGCCGGCAAGCCTAGACTAGGGTCTGTAGCTGGGAAGCAATTCGACTGAGAACAAGAACTAACTGGATTTGGCAAAATCTCGAGTTTTTATAGGCACATATTGCTGATCAACAAATCATTATTGACGTCTTTGAATATTGCTACTCAGCAATATATGCTCGGTAGCTAGGGTTGTAACTGTTGGGAACACAACACAAGATCATTCAATAGTTCATTCAGCTATGTGCTAATGATCGCTCTCTTGCCTTCAAACTGCCATGGTGTAAAGACGTCTATTCGCTTTCTTTAATTGTTAATTTTTCAATATACTCAAGTACTGTGCCACAAGCCGTTGTTTTGTTCTAAATCATCGAGCACCAAGCCAAACACAGTCTCCGACAATAACAGTTCATATCGCTACTGAATCTTAAAAATTCGTCGTGGACCTCCCTGAAAATAAAATCCTCCATAAAGTAAAGACCAACGTCTTTAATTTATGAAGATTACTAGTCGAGCATGTATCTGTACTTAGGTACTACTTACGTTAACAATATGTGTAAGATCTCTCCAACTAGAGCTTCTTCGTGTACCGGATATTGAGCTGCTTCGCAAATAGCTCTCAGCACACAATCTTGGCCGTTCATCCCTTTCCTGTAAAGTTTCAAGTTAGAATAGAGTTAAGGGGGATTCCAATTGATTTTTTTAATCAGCCATGCGATGTATAAGAAAATTGTATTCATTTATTGATTGAGAAGCAGGCGTTATTTACGGAATTCTGTGAATACACAAGAATATTTTTTCGCGGGAAAAAAAACATTTTTTCTAGTAAAATTCATAAATATCCAGTAAATATCCATCCATCCATAATGTCTTTGTCTATTTCTCAAGCACGCTTTGTAGTTAAAATGATTTAATGGATTTACAAGTAAGATATTATTAGGTTATCATTAAATTTCTCTAAATTGTGGGATTTTTTTAACATAGTCTGGTTCTCAGTTTGGTGTTGTAACGTACACATTAATTTATCTAAAAACTACTCACATTTCCAGCAAATCAGCCACAGCTCTGTAAAACACAATCCGTTCATCTCTTCTTGATATAAGCTCAGCATCTCTCTGCTCTCTTGATACTGTGTTAATGAAGTAGTACTGGGAGAGTTGTGATATGTTTTGAAACTGGAGATATTGGTATTGGAAGTTCACTCCAAAGAGGAGGCTGATGTGATCATCGTTGGGCACTGGAGCCGCGAAGCCAACCAAAAGCTTGAAGAAGAGATTATGTAGAGTTAAAAACACACTTTATATACTTTGGAGAGTGCGCTCAGGATCTTAACAACCTAGTACCTCCTTCGCCTTTTTACCACAGAACTGCGAGAAGTCGTGAGCGTTGACATCTTTTCGTGGTAAAAAACCAACCTACTTGATCGAAAGGCTTCAATTCGACGTTTCTAATAAGAAACGCCAAGTGTGGCACACTCTTCCAGCATCCGTGTTTCCTGCCTATAATTTGAGTTCCTTCAAGGCAAGAGTGAATAGGCATCTTCTAGTCAAGCGCGGTCCCACCTAGACCTCATCAGTGCTATCCAGTATTGATTGTCGTCAAGCGCAAACCTATACAGATAAAAAAGATTTTCCAAATATTTCGACGCTACGATGGCGTGTGGAAACCACACGGATATGGGCTTAAGTAGAGTTTACACGAAGCCAGTAATGCTGGCGCCAGTCTGCAGACAAGCCAGCGTTGGCCTGGCCCTTGTTGTTTAGACGCGGCCAATCATTCACGGATTTTTTCTTCTGGTGTGCACACGTTTGGAAAAAATAATGAATACGCGGCAAAGGCTGTTGAGAAAGAAATGTTTAAGGAATATCTCTGCACTATTAAGAGAAGAGTTGACTGATATATTACAAAAAAAGGGAGCGAAACGACTTTGGATAAGAAAATGGTTAAGCGATAGACCTGTAATTGGAGCTTCTGCCTTGTTGCTGAAACAACTAAGATTAGAAGATCCTTCTGAGTACAGGTTGGCGTTGCGGGTACTGCTGAAAACTTTCCAAATAAAACAACAAAGAACACACACCGTACGGACGTTCGCCAGTGACTGGCGAGACTCGTCTACACGTGTCCGCAACGCTGGCGCGGGGGCCGAAGGGTATGCGGGCGGAGGTCACTGGCTAGAAAAATAGACGGTCGCTCTATTCTCACCAGCGTTGGCAGCCAGCGCTGGCTTGGCTTGAAAAACTGTTTACACAAGGCCAATACCAAGCCAGCACTGGCTGCCAGTCTTATTGGCAGCCAGTGTTGGCTCCGTGTAAACTATGCTTTAATTAAAACTGTCATACCCAATTCCAAGGACATCCTGATACAATAGTGACTGCTATGGTTATGTTTTTTTTAATACCAAGTTAGCCCTATAAGATAGTAAGTGACGACACAGGCTGATAATGGTAGCAAACTTATTCGGAACACTGAGAAGTGAGACCTCATGCTTTAAATTTAGAATTTTATACTTAACTAGCTTTAACCCGCGGCTTCGCTCACGTTAGGTTCGATTTTTTAACCCCCTATTTAACCCTCTTGGGGTTGAAATTTTCCAAAATCCTTTCTAAGCGGATGCCTACGTCCTAACAGCTACCTGTATGCCAAATTTCAGCTCGATCGGTCCAGTGGTTAGAGCTGTGCGTTGATAGATCAGTCAGTCAGTCAGTCAGTCAGTCAGTCACCTTTGCCTTTTATATATTTAGATTTTCTCTGATCGGACCTGATGGTATGCTTTGTCCGACGCCCGTGGCTAGTTACCAACTTAACATTAAATATGTGCCGCCAAGCAACTTAGCGTTCTGCAAATGCGATTAAAATTATTAGGTACTTTAGTACATTAATGATCCCATCCGATTTTGTAAGGGAATAGACAGTGAGACAGTGTATTTACACACATATTACTCGTTAATTTCAATAGCAACGCTAACTAGCTTCGATAATTCCTGGCAATTGCTGTTAGAGAACTTGTTAGCTGCAGTCAAGTTCTCATACATCGTTCTGAACTGTAATTAATGCTGCGATATATGTACATGAAATTAATTAACAATGAAAGTCGTTAGCGAACATCGAATCTTCTAATTCCTAAGGACAATGATGTTCAAAATATGATAGATTGTGTAAAAGATTATTGAAGATTGACTAAATCAAGACAGAAAAGTGATTTTTATCGCTGCTAAATCGTCGATCAGATTCGATTCTCATTACTAGCAATTAGTTCCTTTATTTACATAAATAATTATTTTACTAGGATACTTGATTTCCTTTATTAACTTTTCATAGGTATTAAGCTATTTTCGTAGTTAGGAAGGCTATTTTGTTTTGTTTTATAATTGTCAGATAATGACCTAATTAGCTATAGTAAATTAATAAATTAATATTGTATAAACGTAATGTTAAGAGAGTAATTGTATCTCGCTCACACGCCTTATGCGTTATAATGCCATACTGTTTTACAACCTGTCTCGCTCACATTATAATGCCATACTGTTTTATAACCTGTCTCACTCACATTATAATGCTATACTGTTTTATAACCTGTCTCGCTCACATTATAATGTCACACTGTTTTATAACCTGTCTCGCTCATATCATAATGCTATACTGTTTTATAGCTCTGTTTCACTCATATCTATTGTTTATGTATTGCTGTACTATTCTAACATATTAAATAAACGGTTGCGAGATACCGAGTTGCGAGCGCTCCCAAGCAAATAAAAATAGCCCACTTTGGGGTCCAGTCACGCACTTCACTCGCTGACTTGAGAGCGATCACATCTCCGCGCTTCAAAGAAGAACCAAGGTGTTTCATTTCACCTCGCCGCTCCCCGCATCCCTTCGCTGTGGTTTGGACCCTCCAAACTCCACCACAGTGCATGGTCCTTCGAGCCGGATCCAGCGAGCCAGCCAACCAGGGAGACCAGCTACCAGTCAGCGAGGATCAACGGGCAGTTTTGAAGAATCAACCTGCAGCTTCGGAACGAGTTCCGCGGGCCGGGAAGAGACTTTGAGTGAAGAACTGCATTCCGAAGATCGCGTCAAGAGGGCTGCCAAGCGGACGAAAAGGACATCGACCATCGCTGCGGGTGCATTGAGGTGGCGCTCTGCGTCGCTGAAGACCGCGAGGCTGTTGGGAAGATCGTTTCGCCGCGCCGCAGAAGACTCCAGAGGGTCTACGGCACCACGAAGAGGACATCGACCATCGCTGCGGGTGCATTGAGGTGGCGCTCTGCGTCGCTGAAGACCGCGAGGCTGTTGGGAAGATCGTTTCGTCACGCCGCTGAAGACTCCAGAGGGTCCACAACACCACGAAGAGGACATCGACCATCGCTGCGGGTGCATTGAGGCGACGCTCTGCGTGGCTGACGACCGCGAGGCTGTTGGGAAGATCGCTTCGTCGCGTTGAAGAACTCTAAGCGGTTTACCGCTGCTCTTCTGTTCACCACCTAACGGTGCCAAACGGTGAACAGGGAGTTAAACGCCTAACGGCGGGAGCAGTATACCAGACGGTACTGCCAGCTTGCCTTCATTGGCTATAAGTCTGTAACAGTCTGATCGCGCCAGTACGGTGCAAGCAAGAAGGTGGCCTCCTGGAAGGCACGCTGACGGTGCGAGCATTTCCCCCTCGTACCCGAGCAACACCTTTGAACTTGTGCTCTCTGCCGGGCGATTCCCACCTACCTTACCCTATTTCCATCCCTGGGAGAGCGTGTCTTTCGGGACCCTCAAACAGGACTGCTAGGGCTGCTAGGGAGGTAGGGCCGTAGGGCTGTAGGGAAGTTAGGACCAAGAAGAGTAAGGCCCTAAACGACAGGATGAGCACCGTCGAAACCCGAAGCAAGAAGGCGCAGCCTAAGGAGAAGGAGTCCAGTGAAGAATCCACGAGCACGGACACAGAAGCAACCACTAGCACCGAGCAAACTACAAGCTCGGAGAACACAGATGACACGGAGAGCACAGCAAAAGCCAAGACAAGCTCTACGAGTCAAACAAAGAAAGCCACGGGGTCACGCGTCTCTCAAACTAAACGCGCCGCGCTAGAAGCGCGATTGGAATTAGAAAAGAAAACGATAGAAAAAGCGAACGCTGAAGCCGCCGCTGCTCGCACTCGACTAGAGCTAGCGCAACTCGCCGACCACTCCGACGCCGAAGATGAAGTCGAGCAAGTCGAGACAGAGGACCCAGCGCCAGCACCTTCCAAGCAAGATACTGAGCTGAATCAAGGCATTGTCATGCTAACAAAGTTATTATCGAAAGCTATGAAGCAGTCGAATCAAGACACTAAGCCAAAGAAGCCGCCCGCTTACATGAGTGACCTTCCAATTTTCGACGGAGATCCCATCAATTGGATACCTTTCATAAAGCACTACGAGAGCACCTCGTCGTACTTCATTGATATTGAAAATATTTCAAGGTTAAGAAAAGCTCTTAAGGGACAAGGCAAAGAAGCTGTCAAATCACTGTTGTATACAAGCGCAACGCCGGAAAGTATACTCACAGAACTAAAAAGAAGATTCGGTCAACCAACATATATCATCAAAGGACTGATAGCAGAACTTCATAAGCTACCTCGTATGTCAGAAGACCTTAAAGGCATAGGCGCATTCGCTAGCGCGGTATTTAACACGGTAGACACCATCAAGCAACTCGACCAACTGGAATACTTATATTCAACAGAGATATCAGATAAGATCGTTGACAAGATGAACACTTTGGTCAGATTCCGGTGGCAGGAATTCAAAGCAAATAGAAAGAGAGAACCAATGCTAAACGTGTTGGCTGAGTTTCTAACAAAAATATCTAACGACTTTGACGAACCAAGCTTGACCGAAAGAACTCGAGTCAAAACAGAGAACTCAAAACATCAATCGTTCCGTAAGGCGAGAGTCCATGTAGCCCAGCACGATGATAGCGACTCGGATTCAAGTTATGAACGTGAGTTTGAAGAAGAGATGAGGATAGTACTCGCAACTTCAACCGCATCGATAAACGAAAAATGCCCGGTATGTGAACAAGCTCACGAAATCACAAAGTGCAGTAGGTTTAACAACGAAACAGTAAAGGATAGATGGGAGACAGTCAAGAAGCTCAACATGTGCTTCATGTGCTTAAAAAAGAACCACAGACATCTCATCTGCAAAGCCAAGCCATGCGGAAAAGAGGGCTGTGTAAGGAAACATCACGAACTCCTGCACCAAGATAACCCCAAACCGGTAGTAAACCAGATAGTCTCAGTGAACCACATAGGCACTGCCAGAGCATATTTAAAGATCGTACCAGTGGAACTAACTGGACCAAAAGGATCAACCACAATAATGGCTCTATTAGATGAAGGTTCTACAGTGACGCTTTTACTAGACGAAATAGCTGACCAAATAGGAGCCACGGGTCCAAGCAGAAGCTTACTAATAGAAGGGATCGGAGGCCATCAAGTAGAAACAGAACAATCAAAGCATATCAAATTAAGAATAAAAGGTTTGTTGTCAAGGAGTTACGAAAATATACAAGCGCATACTATAGACAAACTTAACTTGAGATCACAATCCGTGAGGGAAGAAGATATAGAGGACTGCCCTCATTTGAAGGACATAGAGGATCAACTCATATATAATGGATCTCCACCCAAGCTACTCATAGGCCAAGATAATTGGCACCTCATAGTAACAAGGAACCTTAAGGCTGGTAATCCATCGAAACCAGTAGCGTCCCTAACGAGCCTCGGATGGATTCTACATGGGTTCAAAACTCAAACTACGAAACCCGTGCTATTCATTAATCATGTTTTCGAAAAGAAGAATGAAGACATAGACGAATTAATAAAGAATTACTTCAGCTTGGATTCATTGGGAATAACACCGAAGAAACCAATGAACGATCCAGAGCAACGAGCATTGGCAATCCCAGAAAAGCCGACTCATCGATTACCCGAGGGAAGATTCGATTGTGGATTGCTATGGCGAACCGAAAACGAAACTATGCCTCCTATTAAAAACAACGCGTTACGCAGCTTACAAGGCATAGAAAACAAATTCAAGAAAAACGATGAACTCAAAATTAAACTCAGTGAGCAGATAAAGAACTTATTATCAAGTGGATACGCTGAACCAGTCACCAACGAACCTGCCACGCCTAGAACTTTGTACTTACCACCTTTTGCCGTGATACACCCTCAAAAACAAGAGATAAGAATTGTATTCGACGACAATTTACAGAATTTCACTACCACTGAAAAGACAACGAAAAACCTTCAGAAAAGCAATAAATTTAAACTTCAAAAATCGCCTTCAAATCAAACTTCAAGAGCTGATAATCAAAGACTGCCAATTAAATACATCGAAAGGGCTGAGAAATTAATAATCATGAAAATACAAAACGACAGCTTCAGAAAGGAACTTCAGAATCTACGAGAAAATAAACGATTCAACCGAGATTCCCGCTTAAAGAGACTCACCGCCGTGTTGCAAGATGACGTCATGCATCGGGGAACTACATTATTTGTCGCCAGTGATATAAGCTCATCCTACAAAAAGCCGATGATAATCGATGGAAAACATCCAATCACTCAATTGTTCTCGAAACACTACCATCAAGAATACGGTAACCACTATACGGACTTACCCCGGCACAGACGGACGAATACGAATAGTCAACGTTCGCACTATCGCCGCCATCCTGAAAAGACCCGTTTAACGTCTAATAAGAATAACGCAATCTTCTGCCCCAAAGTAAAGTGCTCCAGATCTACATCTCCGCACGAGGGGGAGAATATTGAAGATTGACTAAATCAAGACAGAAAAGTGATTTTTATCGCTGCTAAATCGTCGATCAGATTCGATTCTCATTACTAGCAATTAGTTCCTTTATTTACATAAATAATTATTTTACTAGGATACTTGATTTCCTTTATTAACTTTTCATAGGTATTAAGCTATTTTCGTAGTTAGGAAGGCTATTTTGTTTTGTTTTATAATTGTCAGATAATGACCTAATTAGCTATAGTAAATTAATAAATTAATATTGTATAAACGTAATGTTAAGAGAGTAATTGTATCTCGCTCACACGCCTTATGCGTTATAATGCCATACTGTTTTACAACCTGTCTCGCTCACATTATAATGCCATACTGTTTTATAACCTGTCTCACTCACATTATAATGCTATACTGTTTTATAACCTGTCTCGCTCACATTATAATGTCACACTGTTTTATAACCTGTCTCGCTCATATCATAATGCTATACTGTTTTATAGCTCTGTTTCACTCATATCTATTGTTTATGTATTGCTGTACTATTCTAACATATTAAATAAACGGTTGCGAGATACCGAGTTGCGAGCGCTCCCAAGCAAATAAAAATAGCCCACTTTGGGGTCCAGTCACGCACTTCACTCGCTGACTTGAGAGCGATCACATCTCCGCGCTTCAAAGAAGAACCAAGGTGTTTCATTTCACCTCGCCGCTCCCCGCATCCCTTCGCTGTGGTTTGGACCCTCCAAACTCCACCACAAAGATGCCTCTACCAATGTAAAAATAGATAGATAAAAACTTTATTGCTCACAAGAAAGAAACAAAATTTAATACAATTTAAAACTACGCGTGCAAAGGCGGCCTTATTGCCACAGAGTAATCTCTACCAGGCAACCATTGGTGATAGCAGTGAAATTATGTATAAGGGTAGTAGTAGTGCAACATAAAGGTATATTATTTAAGCAATATACATATTTACACTAAATAATAAATACTATAATATCTATTTAAACAAATATATTTATGTTACATGGGGCCAAAGTGATATTTTGTTCCTCAAGTGCGTTATTTTGAATTCAAATCAAAGCGAAGGATTTTAAAGTAGAATCCTGAGCGTAGCAAGGAATTCAATATACGTCACCCCAGAACAAAGTACGAGTATTTTGGCCCCTTGTAACACACACTATTTTTCATGTGAGAAAAATAAACTAGGAGTACCTAACCTACCTAAACGAAATTCATTTTTGATTATTATTTGCAATAACTTATGAGCTAGAGGACTAGCGTAAAAATTTTGAAAAAAAAGAAAGATGAATGCACATTGCACATGACTTTTCTTTTCAGCGCGCATTACCGCCAAAAATGTAAAAACCGCCAATTTTCGACTTGCGCGGTGATGTTTTTTTTTTATTTGATGACAATATAGACTGCAATCTCACCTGATGGTAAGTGATGATGCAGTCTAAGATGATGATGAAGATATGGCAATTTACATTCAACCCATGCATCCTTAATCGGCTTCTACACGCCATCGTGCGGGAACGCTAAATCGCTTGGCGGCACGTTTTTGACAAAATGTTCGATGTTCGATGAGCGACGCTATATGTTATTATTATTCCAGACTTTAATCCATCTCTGTGATTTTCATTTTCATATTCAAGGCAGTGTAACTTGTTGCATTATGTCCGGATATTTTAATATTCATATGAACTGACACACGTGACAGCGCGACCGCGTGTAACCGCGGGCTCGGCGATGTAAGCGACAGCAATTGGACTTTAAAAATGCAAATAAAGGAACAATAATATTATGTATGTAATTCTCATTTTATATTTTTTTAACGAAAAGGTTGCGTTATCCAATGTCTAAAATAGAAAAAAAACTTCATACATCCTCTAAAATCCTTACTAATATTATAAATGCGAATGACGGAGTGTTTTTAAAAATCCCGTGGGAATACTTTGATTTTCCGGAATAAAAAGTAACCTATATCACTGTCCAGGTCCTCAACTATAGCCATGCAAAAAATCACGTCGATCCGTAGCTCTGTTGCAACGTTATTGAAGGACAAACCAACAGACAAACACACTTTCGCATTTACAATATTAAGTAAGGATAGTAAGGATTTGCTACGTACTACAGTTTATTGTGACTAACAGTCATCCGGAACCTCTGGATCCACGGAAGACCAGCGCTGCGACTGTACTATCTCCACAGGGATAGCATATGCTAAGTGGAGTCCATTTTGGGACCACACATATATTTTTTTAAGCTATTGCATAGCTTCTATCGCGGGCCTTGAGCGTGGAGACCGAATCCAGAAATTCCGTATCGAAAATAAGCTGACACGGGACCCTCTCACCGCTAGATGGCGTTGATAAAAAATGCTATGCAATAGCTTTACCGCGGCAGTCCCCGAGTGCCACGCGTCTTTTTTTTGTTTTGTCTAATATACAACAACTGTCATGCGTGTCTCAAATAAATGCTATTTTTTTCTTTCTTTTCATTCTTTTCTTTCTAAATACTTACTTTATAAGTGCCTCCGTAAGGATAGACGAGTGGTAAACCGTTGACTTGTCTTCTCTCTCTCAATTCCTCTATGGAAGGTTTTGATGATTGTCCTGACATGCCGCAACCAATTACTGAGAATAATGTCAAAACGTAGCTGCACCTGAACAATCAATAATTTTATCATTAAAAAAATGTACGCAACGAATTGAGACCCTCCTTTTTTTCGTCAGTTAAAAGTTGATGTTACACAACATGTATGATGTTGTCATAAAAGCTTCTCTTGTCACAGTCACTTTGTAAAAGTTTATTTAAATACTAGATGATGCCCGCGACTTCGTCCGCGTGAATTAAAGTTTTTTGATTCCCGCGGGAACTCTCTAATTTTCCGGGATAAAATGTGGCATAATTATGCGTTAATCCTGGGTATTAGCTATCTCTATTCCAACCAAATCGATTGATTCGTTTTGGTGTGAAGGAGTAACAAACATAAACACACTCACACACATACAAACTTTCGCCTTTATAATATTAGTGTGAAAAAGTTTTTCTATTCTATTATATTTTTCTTTTATATCCTATATTGCTTTTAATTTCGAACATAAAATCATCGAAAAAAATTGCCTTTATAAATTGTTGTAAGTTTATAAATAAAATAATTTTGATCTCTTTAATTTCACCTTATTCACTTTCACGGGAAGCTAGAAGAATTTTTTTTTTTAGAGATAAGCTTCACCTATGTCTACTTCTTCTAATATAATATGTTTTTGTCTTGTAATCCTATTAGTCCTATTATCCTATTAATATTATAAATGCGAAAGTTTGTATGTTTGTTACTCAATCACGTCGCAACAACTGAACCGATTTGGCTGAAATTGGGCACAGAAATAAGAGAGTTCCCGCGGGAATAAAATATATAAAAACCATAATCCATGTGAACGAAGTCGCGGGTATTATCTAGTTCCTTATATGTAGGTATATAAAAAATTAAAAAAAAATACATAATTTTTTTCTCTTACCTTTTTTCGTGCATGGTAACTTGGTATCCAACCAAAGAACGCGAACGGCTATTCAACACGTCACACGTTTCGAGCCCTTCGGCGCATAAGTAATCGTCAAGTTTTGTGAGTAAATTTCGGCTCCGCTCTCAACGAGTTTAAAGGATTCTAAAGCTGCGTACACTATGCTATTTTTTTTATTTAAAAGAAAACCCGAAACATGAGATTATCTAAGATTTTCATTTCAGGAATTTTGTGGTTTTCTTTCTTTTTTTTTTTAAATTAAAAATACTCAACACGCGCCGGCGATCTGCACGCATGTTTATAAATTTATAATAATGGGAACATGCGTTTTCGTCCTAATAATGCCGGCCACGTAAGTAGTAAACTAGTATAACCAGCTATCTTCGAAAAATTGAATAACAGGTTTAAAATTACTGTAGTCTATAAAATGAGATTTTGTTGACATTTTATTTACAGGTAACGAAATAACATATAAGTGGAAAAAATATATGCCCTAGCGGTTTCTTAGCTAATATCCACAAAGCGTGCTCTGACTTGAGACAGAGTCAAAATGAGACAAGAACATGTCCTGACAATATACTTAAACCTTTGTCGTTAATTTTTTTTTTTTAAAGAATATTAGGCAACCTGAAGTTGACTAATATCCTCCTATCCCCTTCAAATAAGCGGAAAGCTTGTGGTAGGAGTGGGTACGACAATAGGGCCACGGGTGGGGCTCAAACCTGCGACCTTACAGTTTTCAGTCCGCACCTTTAACCGCTGGGCTATTGAGGCTATAAATTTCATTTAGTAAGTAAATTTAATCTGAGTAGAGCAAAAATTCGATCTCAAGATTTTTCTCTGAGGATCTTACATAAAGCGTTCTGTACAAAACGTTTTAAGTAACCAAAGTTTATCTGTGTTTTTATACTATGCTGTAAGTAGACATTATGTTAACTCCGGAAATTACTTTTTTTTTTTAACATCCACTGTGAACACGCCCTTAGAATCAAATCTCAGGAGTCACATGACTCCGCTGCACTAATTTGTTTACCTAACAACGAGCGTCACGAGGAAACACGCCAGCCGCGTCTATTTCGTGTTGCGATGACGATCGGTTCCTTTGTGATAGAGACTCGTACCAAACCTAAACGAGTTTACTAGTGGAAAATACCCAAAAAGCATTTATTTTTTAGAAAAGCGAAAATTTGTATCTGTGTAATAATCTCATAGTTTTATAAAAAATATTCTTATTAAAAAAAATCTATTTAAAAAAAAAAGTTATCATTTATCATCTCAATAGAACGTCATACATCTCTTGCAACGATTGCCACAGAAACCAACCTTATGTCCAGGGGCTATCAGTGGCTCACTTGAAATCGTTTATTCATCTGGGGCCCAAGTCTGCTATTGCAATGCTATTGCAATTGTAGATCAATTGTCTATCAATGACATCCCAATTGCTACTTTTAGCAATTTGACTCGGGGCCCAGGGGTTCAATTGTCTATCAATGACATTACAATTGCTAAAAATAACAATTGTCATGTCATTGATAGACAATAAAACTACAATTGCAATAGCAGACTTGGGCCCCTGGTGCGGAGTCTTTTAATGATTCTCAGTTCGAGTTTGCCACTCGAGAACCTCGAAGCTTTCTAAAAGCGTAAGGTAAAGGAGTAGGTAGGTACATCAAGAATAGAAGTTGTACAGTTATAAATAATAAATATAAATATAAAAATTGGGTATTGGGTAAAAATTGGGTAAAAATTGGGTTGAAGTTTAAGGTTTATTAGGTTATATTGGTTTTTATTTTAGAAATTATTGTTCATTATTACAGAAAAAAATACCCCTTAAATATACTTAATGAAATTTTATTTACTTTTCTAACAGAACAGATTCACCTAATTTAAAAATAAACTTAAATCTAAATTAAATAGAAGTAGAGAAACTTATTGAAATTTACTATATTTTATTAAACTTATATACGTTCGCATTCATAAAAAATATTTTCATGCTATTTCGAGTTTATATCAAGTTAACATAATAGTTTCGATCGCGACACGTAACCAATCACTAGGAACTATATCCACAGCACTTACCGGCAGTACGTACAAAGTTAAACATGTATCTGAAGGCAGACATCATTAGATTAATACTGAAACTTTCACTAATTGTATCGGTTATTTCGAGTGAGCTGAGTTTAGATGAACTGATGTTGCATCGAAGTCGGAGGCAGCTGCTGTTCCCTAATTCGACATTGCTGCAAGTAAGTTGTTAAAATTTAATTGCAGTTACCACTTGGATTTTTTGAAAATTGCTTGGTAGATCAAAAATATTCTGATTCTAAAGCACGATATTGAACGTTCATTTGCAGCTTACTACAAGGAAACGCGAGTAATTAAAAATGTCACATTGTACGCTGAAATCAGATGAAATAATCATGAACCTAAACTTACGGCCAATTTCACCACATTCAAGTAAACTTTAACCGACAAATAGAAATGACGATTTGATAGTTGTTGTATGGGTACTGGGCAATCTGCCAAAACGTCAAATTCGTCACTTAAAGGTTACTTGAACGTGGTGAAATAGGTACTTAGTGTTGTTAAATACAGGCGAAATTATAGCGAAAGTGCATGTTTTAACGCACATACTTGACATCGCTAATACCTACCTCCGGTATGATTTTGCAGCGTTCACTTTCTTTTCATTGTTGCAACTTTGCGAGGTCATTGCTCTATCGAGCTAGAGGTAAATCACCCAGACTGCGTTTACAAGTACGCAGTACTCTACTCTGAAACATGATATAAAGCTTCAACTTTAAACATGTGAAACAGAAGCGAAATCATAGCGAAACTGCATGTTCTGACGCAGATATTTGACTATGTTTGTATCCCTTTCATTTCGCTGCTACCATCTTCGGTGGATTAAACTAGTGGTAGAGGAGGCCCATTGCGTTTACCGACACAGTCTCCTCTTCAAACTTAAAGATGTCAAATAGAAGCGAAACTACAGTGAAACTGCATGTTTTAACGCATATTTGACTACGCTAATACCTGTGGTATAATCTTGCAGCATCGCGTCATAGGTTTATTGAACTTGAGGTTATCCACCCGCAATGTGCTTCCTGATACACTAAAACGCATCACGAAACTTCACACTTAAAGCATTCAAACAGAAGCGAAATCATAGCGAAACTACATGTTCTCACGCAGATACTTGACAATATTTCTATCGCGTTCATTTTATTGCTTTGCGTCCACCCACACTGTTCATCGATCATCGAGGACTGCGCTTACTGATACGCGGTTTCCACTCTAAACGCGTCATGCAGATTCAGACTTAAAGCTGTCAAACAGAAGCGAAATCATAGCGAAACTGCAAGTTCTGATGCAGATATTTGACAATGTTTCTATCCCGTTCATTTTATTGCTATGCGTCCACTCATCACTGTTCTTACCGGTATATGATCTTCACATCAAGAAGCTTCACTTCATAAAATTCAATTCTATATACGTGTGTTATTGAAGCAATGAAAACCCGCCGCATCACATCACTAGAGCTGAGTGCACTTGCGGCGCAAGGTGTTAGTGAAATGGATCCACGTTAATTAGAAAACACGCTCGCACCGAACGTAGGTACCTTGATACACACCTACCTACATTGCTGCTTTTGTGCGGTGGAATTCTGTATAAGGAAGCTTGACGCTCTAATTTTTTATACGACTGTCTGAAAAAATTATGAATATATTGTTTTTCAGGGTTCATATATGTATGTGAGTTCCTATATCACACTAATATTATAAAGCCGAAAGTTTGTATGTGTATGTGTGTGTGTGTGTGTGTGTGTATGTTTGTTACTCCTTCAGGCCACAACAAATGAACCGATTTGGCTGAAATTTGAAATGGAGATAGCTGATACCCAGGATTAAAGCATAGGCTACATTTTATCCCGGAAAATTACAGAGTTCCCATGGGAATTGAAAAACCTTGATCCACGCGGACGAAGTCGCGGGAATCGTCTAGTGTTAAATAGATTTTGAGCAATTAAGGGGCAAATAAAACAACATCTAATATATGAAAATTTTTTGAAAAACTATTTTCCGAAACAAACTTCTTTTAGTTCAATTCGCTCTCTATGGCACGCAGTTGCACCAAAATGGAAACTTCTTGTGCCTAATTTAGTTTGTTAGCTCTGTCTGCGTAAGCAAATAAAGGAACTTTATCAAGTGAAATTTCGGGAGCGTATTTTTAACTTTTTAAAAAAAAGATTGAAAATTATAAATTTTATTAAAATTAATATTAAATATAAAATGAAATTAAAATTAATGTCTAACCTACATGGAGTCGAGTTTGGGACTGTCTTTCCCATGGTTAACGATCCGCGGCTCGGCGACGCAACGCGGGTGGTCTTCCTTGCGAAACGCTGTGTCAGATCTTGCGCAACACGACCCACCACGTGAACACCGCTGGCTATGTGGAGCCCTTAGGATCGTTATACATAACTATCAATTGTTCCCAGAACAATCATCACACTATCACACTTCACATCACACTAATATTATAAAGCCGAAAGTTTGTATGTGTATGTGTGTGTGTGTGTGTGTGTATGTTTGTTACTCCTTCAGGCCACAACAAATGAACCGATTTGGCTGAAATTTGAAATGGAGATAGCTGATACCCAGGATTAAAGCATAGGCTACATTTTATCCCGGAAAATTACAGAGTTCCCATGGGAATTGAAAAACCTTGATCCACGCGGACGAAGTCGCGGGAATCGTCTAGTGTTAAATAGATTTTGAGCAATTAAGGGGCAAATAAAACAACATCTAATATATGAAAATTTTTTGAAAAACTATTTTCCGAAACAAACTTCTTTTAGTTCAATTCGCTCTCTATGGCACGCAGTTGCACCAAAATGGAAACTTCTTGTGCCTAATTTAGTTTGTTAGCTCTGTCTGCGTAAGCAAATAAAGGAACTTTATCAAGTGAAATTTCGGGAGCGTATTTTTAACTTTTTAAAAAAAAGATTGAAAATTATAAATTTTATTAAAATTAATATTAAATATAAAATGAAATTAAAATTAATGTCTAACCTACATGGAGTCGAGTTTGGGACTGTCTTTCCCATGGTTAACGATCCGCGGCTCGGCGACGCAACGCGGGTGGTCTTCCTTGCGAAACGCTGTGTCAGATCTTGCGCAACACGACCCACCGCGTGAACACCGCTGGCTATGTGGAGCCCTTAGGATCGTTATACATAACTCCTCCCTCCTTAAGTTCAAAGTCAGCAGAGGGATGTTTTTCAGTCTGCTGATTTTGACAGTATAACTGAAGAGGGGTGAACTTATATATTAATAGAAGACAAAGGCTTATTGCTAATATTACATATAAAATTAATGTTCCGACGCTAACACTTTTCACATTTATTGCCCTTTCACTTTGATCTAACTCTGTTTCACTATCACATTCTTTTAAACTGTATGCTAACTGCTGAAGATGCTGAAGGTTAACGCCGTCCAGATTTATAAGCTTCCTTTCAGGTAACGGGCTTGCGGTAAGTACTTCAGGAAGGTGGATGGTTGGTATCCTTGAGTACTTTATAGTTCTGCTAACTGCCTGATGTCTTCTCAATGTTAATCCATTTATTTTAAAGCTGCAGGTATCATCTATGGTAAGTATATAGGTTCCTTTTATGCATTCACGAGTTTCTTCAGTATTACAGGTTTTCAGGAGGAGTGTTTCAAACCTGCTGTATACGATCCATTGGTTATATCGGATGGATTCTATTTTTATTCCAGATGTCTCCACCAGGACTGGATTACAAGCGCTAGTATTTTGGGATAATAGAATAAGCGCTTCTAAGCAACTGTCTTTCATTAATGATGCCATTTCTATGTTATGGCATAGAAATACGAAGTTATCCATTTCTTTGCAGGGCTCGGTGAGCGGTATGGTTTTCGAACCTTTCACTAATAGGTAAGGGTTTTTAGGTATTATAAGGGTTGTTTGGTTAAATGGATTTGTGACAGGGAGAGGTATAATATGGAAATAGTTAAATAGATCATTCTTAACTAGAGGAATGTCCAAAATGAAAGTTATCTGATTTTTCTTTGAATAAGCTTTTAGTTCAATAGATTGTTCTAGTTTCATGAGGTTTTCTAAGTTAACAGGATATACAAGTTTATCAGTTTTTTCAATATCAATTAACAAATTATATAATTCGTCGGTATCAATTACTGATTGATGTAAAGTTCTAAACTTACTAAATGCTATAACCGTTTCAATTTCGTCTATTTTAAGATAGATCATTTGAAAGTTATGTAAAAATAAGTGAAAAGTTCTAATTAATCTAGTACTGCTTATTAATTGCTTTGTGCTATTTATCCATATTTTAATATTGGAGATTTCTTTATCTAATTGAATTAAATTACTTTTGGAAAATCCAGTGAAATTCACAAAAGATTGCACCATCTCAGAAACTATAGTCATTTTCTTTGTTAACCTTTCCTGTCCTGTTTTTAAACTAGTAATTAATTCATCATATCTTAAAGCATCGCTATTATCTAAGTTTCCGGTAATAATTTTAATAAATGAACCTAAAGGATTTAAAATGCCGCGTTTTACTCTAATCGTTGGAAAAAGCTGTCTAAATTTTGCAAGTGTCATATTTAAAAAATGATCTGTTTGAGTTTTAATATTACTTATATCTATATAGTGCGTTTTATTGCCTAAGTAACTTAATAGATTTAAATTGAAGTGCTGATACATTCTAACATTATATTCTTAACTCTAAAATCTTAATAAACGACCAATAATCGTATGTAATATACGCACAAGCGTATAAAATAAGGACAACCTTATTTTATAGGCAACCACCAGGATTATTAACCAGGATTAGTGTCCATTTTCTGTACTAGAGCCTGGATCATGGTGGCTTGCATGAGCAGAACGATGAATCTATGGAGGATGTTTTATTTCTTTAATTGGATTTCTAGATTTACGACTCTTAATTCTTCTTTTTGCGATGTTTCTGAAGTCTCCAGTTACTTTTGCCTTCTGGTAACGGGGTTTATCCTTGCTACGTCGGATACTGACGTCGAATGAAGTTTCATCACCGCGTTTATCCCTAACTTTCTCTTTTTGTTTAATCATCTTATCTGTGAGGTGTCTATAAAGAAAAGCTGTTCGTTTTACAGGGTCTCTAACTAATTTTTGCTTATACTGTTGATCGATATCTACTTTTACTTGGAGGGAACTATCGTCTTCTAAAGCTTTTTGAATATCAGTTGTCGCAAATGAGTTTACACATGTAACTAAAGCACTAGGCATACGTGCACCCTGACCAAAATCTACAAAATCTGAAATAGCTTCGCCATTTTCTAGGGTAGTTGGTACTTCTACGCAAGTTTCACTTCGTGCTTCTAGGGTCAATTCAAACGGAGGACTGTATACGATTGGTATATCAGTGTCACGCGTGTGTAAAATTTGATTTTTCATATCGACTGTAGCATCGAGTTGCTTTAATAAATCTGATCCTATTAGACCGTCGTAGCGTTTATCTACGTCGTAGACATAAAACTTATGACGTGAAGTGCTTTTGAAAGTTCTTAAAAGGGGTATGTTTATGACCTCACTATGTTGACTGCGGCCATGAGTGCTAATTACTTCAAAGGGTTCTGTATATTTAAACTGAGAAAAGTATTGGTTTGCCTTTTCAGGACTTATAAGGGATCGTGTGCTACCAGTATCGATCATAAACTTAGCCTGAATTTCAGGAAGTTCTATGTGTGGTAGTTTTAATATACTATCGCAGTTAAGATGTATTATTTCGGATCTGGGTTTTTCGAGGCTTTTATACGAAAATTTTCGTCGCAATTTAACTCTTGATTTTCGCAAAAAGTTTCAGACTCGTAGTTTAAATCTACAGGATAAGAATCTTGCAAATTCTGTTCGTCATACTGAAAATGTGGATATGGCTCGTGATAATTGTCATGGTAATTATTCTCGCCTATTTCGGGGTCATTATTAACTACAATAACTACATGTTCCGGAACTTCTGTCATATTTTGTCTTATTTGCGGAGCAGTACGCATAGAAATGTCAGTCGACATATTATTATTTTGTTGCCCAGGTATGCCAAACTTAAACTGGTTCTGGTTTCCAGGATGACCAGGATATGCTGCTTGTCTATTGAAATTTTGATAGTTATTATTAAACTGTGGGTTCCTAGCTTGACCTTGATGAGGTATACCATACTTAAAATTATGCTGTTGATTCGGGATACCAAATTCAAAATTATTAGGTTGCGCAGGAATTCCAAATTTAAAATTATTATTAGGCCTCATTTGATTTTGAAAATTATTTTGAGTTACAGACCTCAATTGATTGAATTGATTCGTATTAAACCGATTTTGATTAGAATTTAATGGTGTTCTGTAAACTGTTTGCGGAATGTTAAATTTATTGTTGTTAATGTTAGGCGTTAGGATAGACTGATTTTGATGGAACTTTGGCTTGTACTTATTTTTCGCCTCGTACTGAAACTTGAAATTTACCTCTTCAGTAACGTAGGCTAAAGCGGTTTCTAAGGTTTTCGGATTTTTCAAACGCACTATCCGAATTAAGTCTTCAGGTAAGTTGTAAAGGAACACATTTAGAGATAGGTTATTGTAAATTATAATCTTAGAATCTTTAAGTGATTCGTCTTCTAGCCTATTAACTTTAGATATCAGAATACTGCGCATGTTCTGAATACGTTTACAAAAATCTTGGTATGATTCACCAGTTCTAATTTTAAGTGATTCCAGCTCTATTGCTACGCATTCTTCGGAACGAGGGTCGCCGAAGTGCTGGATTAATAACTCTTTCAGATCTTGCCATGTAACGATATCTTCTCGTTCGCTAACGAGACACGCCGCTTTGCCGGTTAACCTACTCGTAATCACATGAAATAAGTATAATTCCTGATTCGCAGTGCTAGACTTTTTATAGTTAAATATAACATATTCGCATTTTCTCAAAAATATATTTAATAGATTAGATTCTCCATCAAATTTCGGAATTAACTCAACGATCTCTTTGGGCACTATCATTAATTGCTCCATTTCGATTCACACAAAACAAAATAATAACCAGTAAGAATATACGCTATACGTATACGTAATATACCTAAAAGTTACGCACTTACAAAATAAAATAGTATTAAAATATTTTTCTTTCAATAAAAAAAAATCTTTCTTTTCTTTCAAATAAAAATCATAAAAATTCACCATAAAAAAAATATTCTTCTTATAACTAGTACCTAAATAATGCCGATTTAGTGCATTACAGGAAAAATCAGATACACAGTGATTTTGGACCGGTATCCTATTTATAAAATCAACCTTTTTTTTTTTATTTCCTAGAAAAAGTTACCAACAGGTATAGGATGGGACACACAGGAAAGCGAAAAGTTCTACTCACCCCCTGGACATCTGCATCCTCCCGCTAAAGGTTCTCTTCCAGGAACACGCTGTCACGCCGATTCACTTATTTATTTGGTTCGTGGATTTCAAGAAGCCGTGTACGGGTCGATTTGGGGGCCCGAAAACACAACTTTTCAAAAATGAAATCCCCTAGGCTGCGCCAGTGAAATTTCGGGAGCGTATTTTTAACTTTTTAAAAAAAAGATTGAAAATTATAAATTTTATTAAAATTAATATTAAATATAAAATGAAATTAAAATTAATGTCTAACCTACATGGAGTCGAGTTTGGGACTGTCTTTCCCATGGTTAACGATCCGCGGCTCGGCGACGCAACGCGGGTGGTCTTCCTTGCGAAACGCTGTGTCAGATCTTGCGCAACACGACCCACCACGTGAACACCGCTGGCTATGTGGAGCCCTTAGGATCGTTATACATAACTATCAATTGTTCCCAGAACAATCATCACACTATCACACTTCACATCACACTAATATTATAAAGCCGAAAGTTTGTATGTGTATGTGTGTGTGTGTGTGTGTGTATGTTTGTTACTCCTTCAGGCCACAACAAATGAACCGATTTGGCTGAAATTTGAAATGGAGATAGCTGATACCCAGGATTAAAGCATAGGCTACATTTTATCCCGGAAAATTACAGAGTTCCCATGGGAATTGAAAAACCTTGATCCACGCGGACGAAGTCGCGGGAATCGTCTAGTTCCACCATAACTTCTATACGCCTGAACCGATTTTGATGAATGAGGTATCGTTAGAATCCCTAGCTTATTCCGGGTGGCATAAGCTAAGGATTCTAAGGCTAGAAAAATTTTAAAAAACATAATGGAGTGACCATGGTCCCGCATTAAAGACTAAAGTTGAAAAAAAAATTCAAAAATAGGATTAAGTAGGTATATAATCATCATCTAGAAAATGATGAGAAGATTTCAAAAATAAAATTGTTTTTAAATACTTACATAATGGACTCTATATATTTCCCGAATAAAGTCTATCCTAGATCACTGTTTGTATACGTCTCTACCGGTCTATAAAAGTCCCGTCAAAATAGGTTCAGTCATTTCGAAGATAAGTCCGTACAAACAGACAGACCGACAAACATTAAAAACTTATGTTTGGGTTATCTATCGATTCCCGGTGCGAAGATGCCATTCCAGCAACTAAACCACAAATCCTATCGATTCTTTTAACGATGTATCTCGTCCACTGCCGCTTCACTTTCACGACCTGTTGAGCTATAAGGGCGATTTTGTTACTTCTACGGTTTAAGGACCTCTTTATTTCTGATTTAATCACTGTTCTCATCATTCATTTATTTATTGTCCAATTAGCACGGCAGTGCCACTTACACTAATTAGACGAAACACAAAAAAGGAAAAAATAGCAACAAAAGAGGAAAAAAAAGGAATATTAAAGAATAATTGATTGAATCAAACAAGTTCAATGTTCTACGCGTACCTTAGTAGTTCAGAAACTAGGGAAGTCCACCCATCATTAAATGGATCCCATTGAGAATTCTTGTCCAAGAGCGCGTTAAAAGATGCCAATGAACACGGTATAGGTGACGTGGCTCAGGCAACGGTGGGGTGATGCAGGACCACGAAGAATTTATTTTTCTTGGACGAAGATCATTACAGCTAGGGACACGTATACGACACAATTGCTCATGAAGATCTGGATCATCAACGTCTCCTCGCAAAATTCGACACATAATTTTTAGCTGGTCGCAAGCATAAGGGTAAAAACATGCCAAAGATGCCTCACTGCGATATCTCGCGGTCGCAGTTTAGCTCGCTACCTCGATGTCACCTTCATGTAAAACAAATGTACCTATGCAAACAGATAAGCACGAACATGTCGAAGGATACCTCACTGCAATATATCGCGGCAAAGCGAGGTATCTTCGACATGTTCGTACTCGTCTGTTTGCATACATTTGTTTTAAATGGAGGTGACATCGAGGTAGCGAGCTAAACCGCGACCGCGAGGTATCGCAGTGAGGCATGTTTGGCATGTTTTTACCCCTCGTTGAATGACTCTGCATTGTAATTCCAAATATTTGATACAATTTTCAGCTCAACATTGGCGTAGGAACGCCAACTCCCGTCAAAACTATCAACGTGAACTGGGCTCTCCAACTGAACTTCCAACTTCCTTGGAATCGGACACAAATACCGGTGGACATATTTGGCGCCAACAGCGGCTATGTTGGCACTGCGAGGAAGAAACGGGACGCTGATGAGAAGTATACGAGTGATGCTAAGCTGTTCCACTTCTATAAATACGTGGAGGATATGTTGATCGGGTGCGACAATTGTTTCCAATATTCTTTTATTTATCAAAGACAGAAAGTTTGGACTTTATTACGATTTATCTGACACCTCAACCCCAAATCCATGCGAGCGTATATTGCAATCCCTTAAACGCCACAATGCACAAGCAGAGTGGCGATCGATCCCTCACCATGAAAAGTCCCTGCAGAAATTGACAGACATTTCATTTTTGACATTCATACACAGACAGATGAAGGAAAATTATTATAATACTAGTTGATGCCCGCAACCTCGTTTGCGTGGATTAAGGTTTTGTAATTCCCGCAGGAACTCTCTTATTTTCCGGGATAAAAAGTAGCCTTTGTGTTATTCCACACTATCTATCTCTATGCCAAAATTCAGCCAAATCGGTTCAGTAGTTTTTACGTGAAAGAGTAACAAACATGCATCTATCCATCCATACTTACAAACTTTCGCGTTTATAATATTAGTAGGTAACTAACTTTTCCCGCTTGGATTTAGTTCTTAAAAATCACGTGGAGAGTTTCTTGATTTTCCGGTATAAAAAATAGCCTATGTTACTTTTCACAGCCTTAACGTTGGTTTGTTTTTCCTTCAGTCATGCCGCAACAGAGCTACAGATCGACGTGATTTTTGCACGAATATTATAGTTGAGGACCTAGGTGTCACCTGCGGGATTCTTACAAACTATATACACGCGGACGAAGTCGTAGAGATCAGCCAGTTTATAATATCAATAGAAATGTAGTGGTGTACCTGGTTCATAAATTATAGTTTTATTGTTAAACCAAAAAATAAGTATAAATCTGCAGTTTATTTTCAAAGCGCATAATTGGTTAGGTATTTGGTGCCTTGCCTCGTCTTAACGAGGGCTGGCCGCCCGCCAAACTTCCTATTGATTGTGCGATGGAAAGCAAAAGCTTCGCAGAAAAAAGGTGAACGATTCCACAGTTTTCAATCTTTGATTCCTTTTGTTTTCACTTTTCCTAAAATTGTTATCGAAGTGGGCAAAACGATTTTTCGACTATATTGACCTTCCTAAAATTGCGTTCATTCATCATTCATTTATCTCAACTCATCACTTACAAGGGTTTAGGGTCTTTAGGACATACCTAGTCCACCACGAGGTTTTTTTTACCGTAAAAGCAATTGGTATAAAATTTTTTACTCCTTTCAAACGTTAACTTACGTAGGTACATTTTTACATTTAGTATATTTGGTACATTTGTATAAAACATTTGTACATTTGTATTGTATGCTAGCCACCTACATGTCAAAATTAAATCCTTCAATGAAACAAGGAAAAACTACAGTATGATGAGATAAAAATGATTTATCACTTCTGGACATTCGGATAGTATATAGAAGAGGCAATTTCCACATAAATTACTTTGTCAATTTCCATTTTCCAAATGTCATCTGAAGTAATTTATGGTTGTTTATCCTTTCCAATAAAACGCCAATAACTTTAGTATCCGCAATATTAATTTTATTGGTCATTTATCAAAATAATGTCTCATGAAATGTGATTTTGGTCGTTGACAAGGTGTGGCCCAGTAAGGGCCCAGAATGTTTAACTTTTCTAATAAATAAATAATTACCATTATTATTTATTAGGTAATAGTTATAAACAATACTGTCAAAACTATTCTTGACCATACTAGATGTTTATAGTGTGCAAATCGTCTGATTATTATGTTTTCTGTTTACAGTTTCGGACACAACGGTACATGCTGTGTTCTCCGAACTTTGTGTCAGCTTGGAGCTGAACCTCTTCAGGCTGCGAGTGACGAAGATCTTCTGCACGAAATTGCAACGTTCGTACTGAAGTAAGATCTTCTTTCTTCTGTGCTGCTTGATTAAAACCTTCTAGAACTTCAGTTACAAATTACATCAACATCAGCATGATTAACCCCCGTTTTCCCTAAGCTAAGCAAATGCCTAGGTCTACATTAACGTTCCACCAATCTATTTTCACTCGGCAACTTCTCAGTCATGAAATGCCTAAGTTTTTTCAACTCATAACCCATAGCTCGCACCGGCCCATTATTGCGCTTAAGTCGCCTCTCAGAATTAGAATTAGAGCCATCTTACTATATCCTACTAATATTATAAATGCGAAAGTGTGATAGGATAGATGTATGAACGGATGTTCATTACTCTTTCACGCAGCTGTCACCTGCAGGCACTGTTTACCACAAAATATTGCTTAAAAAATTTATCTTCTTTTTGTCTATTTTCCTTGCAGTCCGCTGAATGATATATCAGAAGAGAGGAATGAAGATTCAGTCCCTTATATCCAAGCGTATGAAGCAGGCCGCAAGGATCAAGATTGTTTTGATATTTACAACGACTGCCACATGTCTGTAATTGATTTATTTACTAGTTTGCATTAAATAAAATAAATAATAAATACAGGTCAGCATTGGTTTTTATTTTTCAACCTATTAATTAGGTTGATTCGTTAATTGGGACGCCCGATTAAATTCAAATGATCTTGGAATCATTTTTTAAAGATCTATGCTTTTATTTATGATTCATGTTACAATATAGGTGCGGACTTAAAACTGAAAGGTCACAGGTTCGATCCTTGCCGTTGCACTATTGTCATACCCACTCTTAATACAAACTTTCCACCTATTTGGAGGGGAGAGGAGAATATAGGTCAAGTTCAACTTGGTTTATATTTTTTTTTAAAAAAATGGTATAAGTACCAGGCCATGAGGTCGGGGTAAACTTTTGAGAACATTATGGAGAACCTTTCACCGTTGCAGCATGTCATATTTAATTGCTTAAACGTATTTATTACAATCCAATTCTCTTTATTACAAATCAGTTTCCTTTATTGTAAATCAATTGTCTTTATTACAAATCTGTTGTCTTTATTACAAATCAATAGTTATTAATACGAATCAATACAGTCCAAATTTGTGCAGCGTGTCGATCCCAATCCCAGTGAAGGTTTCCAGAATAGAGGACTCGCATTCCGGGAACAATGTCTCACAGTCCATTCCCGCATCCCTGCCAAGTCTTTCTGCTGCGTGATACTCATTGTCTGTATGATGCGAGAGAGCATCTTTTGTAGTTGATGGTCTGTAAAAAAATTCACAGTTTTATTATTCAAATAGCTCTTACTTGTGACTTTGTACGCGTGGATTTAAGTTTTTAAAATCCTCAGGAACCCAATGTTTTTCCGGGATAAGAAGTAGCCAATGTCACTCTTCATTTCTTTAATTATACCGTCTATATGTAGAATGATCAAAATGAGCAAAAAAAACACTTCGACCCGTTGTTTGTCCATTGTGACCGAAGGGCAAATCAATAGAATAACAAACAAACACACTTTAGCCTTTATTATATTCGTAAAGATGCTAAATTAAGATCTTTATCTTTTCACACGATTTAATGCAGTTTGTATCTAGTGGATATCAGCGAGTCGCTTAAGTTCCTTAGTCCACCTAGTGGAAGGTCTTCGTACACTACACCTCTAGGTGCACCATCCCAAAATTTTGGGACCCCAACTTCCATCGACCCTTCGAGCTATATACCTCGCCAATTACCATTGTAGCTTTACGACTTGATAAGCTATATCAGAAACTCTGGCCGACCTACGGACCTCCTCAATTCTCATTTGATTTCGCAGTGATACTCTGGGTATATCTTTCTCCATTGCTGAGCATCCGCTGAGCGACCCTGAATCTTTTTTATGTAGTCCATTACCACGCCTACTATGTCGATAGCTCCGACCAATAACGTAGCAAAAATTCTAAAATTTCAAACTGGAATCTCTACTACCCACGAGCATATCTGCTATGCTTCGAGCCACGGTCGTTATTAAGCTTTTATAGGCTGCAAGTATCCAGGCACTTACGTGAATAATATATGGCCAATTTCTCCAAGCAACCCGTTCTCGTATGTGAAAGGTACCTCCGCTGCCTCGCAGATGGTCCGTAACAGGCAAGGTCTCCCCGTATAGCCGTACCTGCGGAATTTTTGAAATTCTGCTTAATACAAGCATCGTTACGTTTTCGGCAAGCTTACTCTATTACAGCATGATTTATTATTACCTTGCTCTACCTCAGAATTTTGCCGCAAAAATGCAACGAAGCTATTGCATTCCTCGTTTTGTTATTCCTTAGGCGCAACGCAGACTAACGGAGAGAATTAAACTGCGCTTTTTTTTTTTTGGTAACAACTCAGGCTCATATTAATTTACTTAGCGGCAGTGACTCAAAATTCTCCTACGTTGTTTTTATATCTACATATTTCAACGCTACGAGGGTAACCTAGAGTTTCCATAGAAACGTGCTTTCGCTTTAGTTCAGACACTACATGTTAAACTGCAATCAGACTGCAAATTAATGGGGTGGAACCAGGAGACTTCACTTGTTTACGATTAATACAAGAGACACTAAACTGGCCAGAATATTATATATCTCCTTAAGTTTTTTTTTATTTTATATTTTCACAACAGCAAAAACCAATTGCAAATTACCCTTCATCTTTTAAATACGCCTTTAAACATTAATATTATTTCCAAAGTTTAATATCAGGCAAACATATTTTTGTTTCTAAATTAAAACAAAACTACCATTGTGTGGATTCTCGAGCTCACGAGGACCCTAAATACAAGCATCGTTACATTTTCGGCGAGCTTACTCTATTACAAAATGATTGATGATATTTAGATCGTGTACAACCAAATTCTGCTGCCAAAAGTTAAAAAAAAAAATTGCCCCGAAGCTATTGTATTATGCGTTTTAGCATGCATCGTATGTCGTATATAAGGGGCGCCACTAACCGTACTGTAACTTTCAACCGTGTTTCAAAGAGCATAAAGCTGAGTTTAAGTTATCGTTATTAAAAGAGACTACAACTTTAATTTGATAGACACCCTGACACTCAAAGCAGGCGCTAGAACGACTCATTATCACACTTTAGATCATTTAAGATCTTATTGACATACACAAAGATTGTATTTATTACTATTTATAGCTGATGCCCGCGCCTTCGTCCGCTCGTAGTTTTTAAAATTCCGCGGGAACTCTTTGATTTTCCGGAATAAATAGCAACCTGTGTCACTCTTCCGGTCCTTAACTACACCCATGCAAAAAATCTCATCGATCCGTAGCTATGTTGCAGCGTTATTGAAGGACAAACCAACAAACAAACACTTTCGCATATATTCATAAGGAAGGATAATAAGGAAGGAGGAAGGATTATTACCAGTGCCACTAAACCACATTACCACACCACAATTTGTTTTTTATTTCCTAGCACCAACAAACGCTACACAGATATCAAAATTGAAACAAAGCCATTCTATTACCAGCAGAAAACTACGGCTAACTTTAAGACAAACTAAAGTATCCATTTAAGATTGTTTGTCATCTGATTCAGTCCCATAACTTTTAAACAATGTACACAAAACACAAATAATAACTCGGGAGACGGAAGTGAGCTTTGCTGAAATCAACAAACTTAATCTGGGAATGTGAGGAATAAAATGAACTTTGGCTTGACAAAGTTTACTCAAGAAGTCTAACGTTCAAGAAATATACTTTCTTGAAAAAACTTTTAATTCTTCTAACACTGAGAGTCGTGCGCGATAACGATATCGAGAGCGGATAAAATAATTTTCCTAGCACCACAATGAAAGTACTATTTCATACTCTTTATCTCTAATCTATAGACCACGGGTGGCCGACCGGTCGATCGCGGCTATTAGTTGAGTCGATTGAGGCATGACTTTGCAAATCTAGCGGAAGACGCTCAGGCGCAATGCTCACACTTATATTCTGAACAAGTAGTTAGTAACTAGTTATTAAGAATTCAATTTTATGTTTTATCTTTTGATTAAATAAAAAGTACTACATAAGTAACTTATACTGTTTCATTTATCAAAAAGTATGAAATTGGTAGATCTCACAGAGGTTTGTCAGTAAATAGTAGATCATAACTCTAATCAAGTTGGTCATCCCTGCTATAGACCAATCTTTGCAGGAATTAAGCTATTTCTCGTGAAATGTTATAGGAAGTGGTGAAATCTAGTAGAAATTTGAACGTTATAAGCGAAAACACTATTTTTTATAATACATATTATAATTACTATTTAGAGAAGAGTTAGAGATTTCTTAGCTTTGCCAGTGTCAACTTAGATCCGGCAAGTAAGAAGTTTTATTTCAAAGTCCAACAAAGATTTGTTCTGCGGAGTTTTGTATTTAGTAATAGCATAAAAGCATACCTTTCGATCATGTGTTCAATAATTTTATAGAAGTCCCATCTATTCATCCTTTGAGGCTCTGGATTTTCTTTTAGATGTTTCTTATCTAGTAACTCTTGCCGTCTAATTGCTTCTTCCAACGAAATTTCTGTCTTCATATCAGTCTCTTCAAAATCATTAATTGCGCCTCCTTCAGCATAAATAAGCGATCGTTTCCTTCTATCATCAAAAGTTAAATCAACTAAAGTATCATTATCACTTTCAAACCTATCTTCTAATGTACTGTTGCCGTCAACATTAAAATCTCTTGAAACATTTGCATCTATTTCATTGCCTTTTCTTTCATCTTCTTCACCATTTGATACATCACCATCCATGTCTCTTGAAACAGTATTTGCAAATCCATAGATTCTGCTTGTATACTCAGAACTATTTGTGGGTAAATCATATTGAAATTTGATAACTGTACCAACTGTTACAGACGCCTCTTTCAAATCTACCGGTACACCCAAACCGATGATAAACTGTAATTTAAAAAATATCATCATAAAAAACTATCACTAAACTAAAAGTTGTATTTATCTAAACTTGTAGATAAATATAACTTTTATACTACACCTGCTCGGAAAGTACGTTCTGATTTGTGTCAAATCGCAAAAGAGCGAGAAAGAAAATACGTCATTACGTGGAAACAAATCTGCGGGCTGTCAAAATATATGAAATTTCATTACTTACCTGCTTTAGCGGGCTGAAAACTGTATGAAAATCCATTACTAACGTGCTGTTTTTTTTTTAATTTTTGGTCAAGTCAGTTCAGTAATAACTTGAAAAACAATGAAATCTATTTCGACCTTTTTCGACAAATAGACTTATTATTATTTTCAAAGTAGTAGGTAAATATCTAATAAATAACGAACTAAAAATATAAAAATAGTAATAGTAAATAATTAATAACTAAATAATAATCTATTTAATAATCTATTTAAGTAAATATAATAATTTCATTTCTTTGTTTAGGTCTACTTATCTATGGTCTAAGGTTATTTACACATTCAAATTGTTGTTAAAAAAACAAATTGTTGCTGGCCGCTTGCATTTTCTTTAGTGAGTACATTATTTGAAAAATTAAAAAAAAATTCGCGCGATTCGCTTTCTTTTCTTTTATCTAAATTTTCAATTTATAAAATTACTTAAAACGCAAAATGTCTAGTAGCGACAGTGAAGATATTTTGATGACGCCGCCAGAATCAAAAACTATTAGGTAATTTGCCGAACAAAAATATCACCCTAAGTTTTAATAATTGTATTTTTTTTTATTCTATGACAAGATAGCCCTTGACTGCGATCTCACCTGATGGTAAGTGACGATGCAGTCTAAGATGGTAGCGGGCTAACTTGGAAGGGGTATAGCAGTGTAAATTCAACCCATACCCCTTATTGGCTTCTACACCAAACCAAAAAAAGGTATTGGTTGGTTGGTTTATGAATTTCAATATAAATTTCAATTAAATAATGTGTCTATTATTTTCCTCGTAGGTGTAGTATAAAGCACTATGTATCACTCGGGAGAAAGTGCGATTCCTAACTCGGGTGTATCGCGGCCCTCGGCTTCGCCTCGTGCCTCAAATGACACCCTCGTATGTAATCGGCCACTTTCAGCCCTTGTAGAACAATGTACTATTTATACCTTAGCACGTGAACTTTTTGTATAAATAAAACTTGTGCGTTTGGTTGCATGAAAGTTCAATTGTATTAAATTGATAACCATAATAGCTGTAAAATAATGTCACTGTTATGCAATCAAAGTTATTTTGGTTAACAGTTAAATTTAAGTTTTTCAAATTCATCATGAATATAGTCTTTTTGAAAGCGTACGATAATATTTTAATGGGTACACCAGAGTTCTTAGAAATAGTCCACTTATGGCTCTTACTATGTTAAATTATATAATTTTGACCACTTCGGACAATAATGAGCTCTTCACAAAAATCATTTCTTTCGAGATTCTACTATGGTTTTTATCAATAATAATTTTATTATTATTATTTATAAAATAATAATATATATTATTTTGGTAGCTTCCTTTATTACTATATTCCATATTATGATACCGTTTCAATCTGAAATCGAAAAACGATGAAATCCTATTACTTCAATACTCTGCCTGTTTTATTATTTAATACGATTGGTATTCTCGTGTCGTTAAGTTTTAGTGGATATTAAACCTTATTGAACATTGACCTATTAATATTCGTTCGTTTAGTTTAACACAAGGTTTTCTGAAATTAATAAGAATTTAAGACATTGATTAATGTTCCCGCTAACTTCGTTTGATCCAATTAAGTTCTCAGGAGATTTAAATATTTACTAGCTATTACTGACTGCTTTGTCCGTTAAGTTGGGATGGGTAAATTAAATGAAAATATTGTACTTAATTAATTATTATACAACCAGTCCATCGCTGGTCTCTTCAGAAATGAAAATTATTTAGGCCATAGTCCACAAGGCTAGTCAAGTGCGGATAAGCAAACTTCCATACCTATGGGAACATTATGGACAACTCTCAAGCTTTCGTTCACCATTAAAGTGATATTTAATTACTTAAAGCGCACATAATGTCGAAATTTTTATTATGCATACGACAACATGCAAAAAATAGGCGTTCATATCCCATGTATTACGGAATTTAATCGTTCGTTTTTAATAAAAATTTAAACAGTATTTAATCCGAGTGTCCAAAAAATTTTCGGTGCAAAATTTGTCATATTATGCCTATAGTCCGATCCAAGCGAATGCGAGGCAAAATTAATAAAAAAAAACAAACGATGATAATGGATTGTTGATGTTTAATGACACTTTTTAAGCTATTGCATAGCTTCTATCGCGGGCCAGCGTGGAGACCGAATCCAGAAATTCCGTAACGAAAATAACCTGACACGGGACTCCTCTACGGTGAGCCGCTAGATGGCGTTGATAAAAAATGCTATGCAATAGCTTTACCGCGGAAGTCCCCGAGTGCCACACGTCTTTTTTTTATTTCATCCACTTGAATCGTTAACGAAAACAAACATAATAAAGAAAATAGAAAATTTAATGATCACAACGATAACCAAAAACTTGCAGTTAATAAAATAGGAATAATAATATTAAGACGTTTGTGTCTACAAGTATTCGCCGTGTTCAAATTGATTTATTGTTTCTATATTGAAGGATTATATTTGAGATAAACGTTTTAATCTCGAATGAGTAATATAAATGAGGCGAAGAGCTTAATTTTAATGACGTTTCCCACCCCAGCCGTCCATTATTTTTCAATTACTCTAGTCCTCTGCCAAATGGGACGGAAAAATAATCTTAAATTGAAATTATTTCTGTCAAACCAATTTTAAACGAACCTTTTATCATGAGCAACCCATTAACGTCCCACTAACACTTGTATGCTCATATGCTCATCTATAATATAAAAATGAATCGCAAAATGTGTTGGTAAGCGCATAACTCAACAACGCCTGGATCAATTTGGCCAAATCTTTTTTTAAAATGTTCGTTGAAGTTCAAGGATGGTTTTTACGGCGAGAAAAATTAGAATTATTGCTTGAAAAACCCTAAAAATAGCCCTTTTCTTTTTCCCATACAAATGATTTGAAACTAAAACGTAGTCAATTTGAGCTTTATGGCTATGGTATAAAGTTCATATTAAATTACAAGCACTCACTGTTGTCTAAGCAATGTAGGTGTGTTCCTAACGTCAAAGATCATATCTATCAAAACAATGTGCGTGTGTGCGTTGGAGCACAGAATACATAGTTGGAGGAGTTTAATGTCGCGTTCCGAAACTCGCGTTTCTTTTGTATTAGTTTCGGCACGCGAGATAAAATGCATCAGTTTCCACGTCATTACATCAGTCAAACAAAAAGCGAAGCATCGGTGAAAAATGTCGCAAAAACGGGGAAAATTATCCATATTTAAAATCTTTTAAAAACTTCTTAATCGCGATCATAATAATAGAAATTGACGCGGACGAAGTCGCGGGCGTCCGCTAGTAATTAATAAATATAGTTTAGTATAAACAAGAGAAAATTGTATCGTTAGCACATAAGGATAATGTAAGGGGAGAGAACTGGTGCCTATATTTCGAGTTCTGAACTTATCTTAGGCAACACTGTTTCAACCTAATAAAAGATGTTCATTGTAGTCAACTAATGATCTTACTTCATTTTTCATTTCACTACTGAGCGCAAGTCTCCTCGTAGAGAAGAAAAAGGTCATAGTTTTGTCCAATTAAACTAAACTGTAATAACAATAATGAATCCACTTTTTTTTCTATTTTCGTAGAAAACCAAATGAATTTTAAAAATCAAAAACCAAACTTTACTAATAAGAAAGGGTGTTTGTTTGCTGATTTGACCTTCAATCATAAGGCAATGGAGCAACGGATCAACGTCAATTTTTCATGAATATGTTGTAGTTGAGGACCTAAATAGTAACGTAAGATTTCCGGAAACACAGAGGGTTCAACCTGTAGTTCAACCGATTATAATCGTGACTACCAATAAAAGGACGTCAATATGTGCTAATTTCATCTGACAGACTTAAAATCATCGAAGACAATAAAAAAAAATTAACCCGGACGAGCGACGAGGCGCAGAACTTAATTGTATTTGGAGTCACGAACAAAAACATCGCTTCGTTAGGCCGGATCCGGTGGAGGCAAACATCATTTGCTTAAGTTAAAATCAGCAACGTTACGCAAATTTGGATTCGTTGAGAAACGAAGATATTTAAACGCAGTGGTAGAGTTTCTCGCGATGGATAAAGATATAGGTAGGGGGAAGTCCCGTAACGCCGGACGGCACCTAGTACCGGACACTCGTACATCTCGGCGACTAAGCAAGCGAGCGATTCAAAAACGAGTTAGAGGGGCGCGGGGGGATGCAGCAAAACTGAGTCACGGGACCCGGTTTGCCATGACGCGCGCGACAACAGTGGGAGTAGTTGGTTACTGTTTTTGGCCGGACGACACTGCGTCACGTAAGATTTAGGTGAGTGTTACAGGTGTATCTGTTATAAGTTGTTTACTATATTTGTTTTTAATAAAGTAGTGTTCATTATTGCTAGTAAGTAATCAATAAAAGTTTTTGAGAATTTTGAAAATGGGTTTATGGGACCAAACAAGTTTACAGGGGTTTGCTAGGGGTTCGAAGTGAAGTCTGTCCGATACTAGGTGCCACTTCCAGAGACTGCGTTTTTTTTCACCAAAGTTTAATTTATGTTTTTGAATATATGTATGCAGAAGTTGCATTTTTGATAATTGATATTGATTTTAAGTTTTGTTGACTAATATAAGACGTAAATAAAGTAATATTTTTCTAAACAGATTTTTTTATTTTTCATAAAAACCTTAAGTGTCCGCCACTAGGGGACTTCCCCTTCCTTTTTTTTAAGAATATCTGACAAGCTGAATTTGATTAATATCCTATTATCCCCTCCAAATAAACGGATAGCTTGTGCTAGAAGTGGGTATAACGTGCAACGGGTGGGGTTCGAACCTGCGACCTTTCAGTTTTCAGTCCGCACCTTTAACGTTGGGGTATTGAGGGTTCAATACTCAGGGTGACTCTACGTTGGCAAATCAGAAATGAGGATACCCGTAGTAGAACCTGTCTGACATAGCTCAACGGTTTCTAAAGCTGTAGTGGCAATTGGGGCAAATGGATATTTGACAATTTTTTTTTAATATACTTAAAATAAAGGTTTTTAATATGATCACACAAGAGAGCTTTTAAGTTTCCTCTTAGAAAAAGAGAGCTCTATTGCAACTTGACGTCACGATTCACACAAAACATTTCATTGCCCATACAAAGTAGAAGTTTAAGTTAGAATAATATTACTTATTAGCCTACAGGCTAGATGGTAGTTTAAAATAAAGCCATCATCACATTATGATGCGCTTTATAGTAGGAAAAAAAAAAAAAATTGCCCATACAAAATTTCGTTTTAGAAATTAAGTTCAATAGCCTACAATGCGTTAATAAAAATGTACACAGTACACACGCGCTCTACACTTGAAGTAAATCTCTTTGGTGGTTAAAAAAAGTATCATACCTGAGCTCTCGCTGGCCCACCATCGAGGTACACGAGGTACCTTCTATCCCGTACATTCACTTTGCAAGCTACGAGCAAATTCAAGCAAATTAGCCCCAGCAACATTGGGTACAACGTACCTATATAGGATATTGTGTCCTGATTTTTCCTTTTTTGTACCCTGCAGCGTACCTACTGATGTGTAAAACTGTGTAAGATAAACTGTAGAATGTTTGCTTTCAGCGTTCGGTGCGTCTAATGAACCGTTATGTTTTCCCAGCGATTTAGGTCTCTAACATTGATATATTGAAAATCCGAAGATTCGCGTTGCTTGGCAGTTTAAGTGCAGATTTCACCAACCTTTTTAAGCTATTGCATAGCTTCTATCGCGGGCCAGCGTGGAGACCGAATCCAGAAATTCCGTAACGAAAATAACCTGACACGGGACTCCTCTACGGTGAGCCGCTAGATGGCGTTGATAAAAAATGCTATGCAATAGCTTTACCGCGGCAGTCCCCGAGTGCCACAAGTCTTTTTTTTTTTGAGTACCTATTATTATATATTTATTACCTTGAGTAACGTTGAGTGACGTTTAAGCGTAGAATAAATTTGATATTTTGGCAGATTGGCACTGCGCCAGGGAGGTCGTCAAAATCCATCCATCCATACATCCAAACTTTCGCATCTATACTAATATTATAAAGCTGAAGAGTTTATTTGTTTGAACGCGCTATTTTCAGGAACTACTAGTTCGAATTTAAAAATTATTTTTGTGTTGGATAGTCCATTTTTCGAGGAAGGTTTTAAGCTATTATTCATTAGTCGTAGCGTAATGTTATACATTACGCTACGGCTAATAAAAGCGAAGCATCAGTGAAAAATGTTGCAAAAACGGGGAAAATTATCCATATTTGAGGGCTTCTGTTGCGTGCGCTGCGTAAACGGTTCAAGTTACCCAAAAAATAACTAAATATTTTCGGAGTTAGAGGACATAACTTCTCGCGAATAGTAGCAAGTCACTCTGAACCTTTTTCACGCGGGCGAAGTCGCGGGAATCAGCTAGTTTATAATATTAATAGGGTTTGTAAAGATTGAAAATCTTTATTTTCCTATATCAATAGTTACAGAAGAGGAACTTGCGATCTGCGAACTAGTTCAAGTACCGTTATGTCATCTCTTCACATTTTACACGGTAAGAGGTTTCTTTGCTTTGAAAATCAACTTTCCCCCGATCCCTTCCGGGTTACATCCTGAATGTTTTATTCCATTTATTTGAAGAAATCCCTGGCGCAATGGTAAACGCTGTGTCTTATACCTGGGAGGTTTCAGTTCGATTCCCGGCGGGGCAATTTGGGGAATTTATAATCTCTCAATTGTCTCTGGTCTGTTTTGGTGGGAGGCTTTGGCCGTGGCTAGTTACCATCCTACCATAAAAGATGTGCCACCAAGCGATTTAGAGTTCCGGCACGATAACGTGTAGAGAAATTAGGGGTGTGGGGTGTAGGGGGGTATGGGTTTGAATTGAATGTATTATCAACTGAGCAATATCTATCAACCGAACAATCAAAGAAGTCGAGGTGGGTCGACCTGTTTTTTTACAAACTATAATTACTATTTGTAAAGCATTGGTGGAATAAAGTAACTCTTTGTTTTTAGCACCAGTACATAAGCTTTAAATTTTAACTGGTATTAATTTTCTCGTCTCATTTTAATCGCACATTTAACGAAACTTTTGATTGCTAACACAAACTGAATTTAATTGCGCAAGGTAAAACTATAATATTTGTTCAGTGGAATATGAGAACTAAAATGATTTTAGATAATTCTAGCTGATGCTCGCACATTAGATTCGCTAGTGATTTTTACACAAGATAGACCTAGGTTTCTTACATGTAATTTTCATGCACAAGGTATGCAAAATCATTTAAAAGCAAACACTGCATGCTTATTAGGTTCCGTACCAAATGGGTGTCAACGAGACCCTATTACTAATCCTCCGCCATCCGTCCGCCCATCCGTCCGTCTGTCTGTCAACGGGCTGAATCTCGGGAACCGTAATAGATAGCTATTAGGTAGTTCCAGTGCTTCTTCTGCTTGACGTCTTTTATCTTTAATGTTCAAGTGGTGGAGGCGTCGGGACAACCTAATCTAGGTATACCTATTGGGTGATGTGTGGCACTTTCTTTCTTTCTTTCTACTGGAAATTTGTGTTTTATCTATCTTAATTATAGCTGGTGTTAAATCTTGTATAAAGGTGCGGAACCCTTCGTGTGCATGTCCGACTCTCACTTGGCCGGTATAATTTGTACTTTCAGCTCAACGTTAGCACAGACGGATTCAAACACATTCACATTCACTAACTCACAGGTAAGAAGTTCTTCCCAGCAGAATCTGCATTTCGAACCGGTGGTAGAGTCTCAACGTGCCATAAGAGCCACAAGTTGGCCTACATGAAGTAATTTTGAATTGGAATTTGAATTTGATAAATACATATCGACAAACTTTCGCTTTATATTGGTGTAGATGGAAGTTTGTTATATAAGAACAATTAGCTTGATTGCCGGCCTTTTTAAGGATCTCATTTTGGAAGACAATCAAAAAGTAATTCTTTTATTTTGCTCATCTTCGTCGTCTGGAAAATTGAATGGCTAAGGACACATCAGGTTAAAGTAAGGTTACCTTTAGCACCAAAACACCCAATTTCGAATCAATAATCGGGGTTAAATATGGAAGATGGGTGAGGAGCACGGCTAGGATATTAAAGATAGGTGGGCATCGCTCAAACAAAAAATACTCGAAACAAACTTATCCAATTGGCAGTGAGTTGAAAAAAAAAATTCAAAATGGCGGATTCAAGATGGCGGCTATACAAATTTCATAGGGTCTATCTCAGAGAGAAGGGAAGAGTGGTTTTGTGGTAGAAAATGCTTAGTCTTGATCAGCAGAAAAACGGCGGGCGGTACCTACTGGTATATTATATGTATTATATGACTACTTGCAAGTTATTTTGCAAGTAGTGTCATATATGTCAGTAGTGTCGCGTGCAACTGACCCTAAAATAGCCGGAAAATGAGACGTTACTGACGGTTTTGCATATATTGAATCTTATACCTTATCTTTTGTTTTCTTATCAGCTTTGTAATGTTTATTCTATTGTGTGGAGTTTGCACTTTAATGAAAGATTTTTGTTTTTGTAGTTAATTTTCGGGATGTCAAACCTTACAGGCTCAGTGCGCCTTATAAAAATACCTCACTTGACAACTAAACTCTAACACGTATTTCTAACTAACGCATATAATATAGACGCATATAGACAGATGAAAGACCCCTTAACGCTCGATTACAGCAGCTAGGCTCATTTGCTAACTTCCAGTATAGGTACATCTATATAAAATTCTTTTTAAAAAGTTATAACTTACACATCCTCGTTACTCTTTGCCGCTACGCGTTGTGTGTGATAGCGGCTTAAGCAGACGAAATTTAATTAAAAAAATTAGAAAAACAGCCTCCCAAATTAAACAAAAGTTATTACAACGGGTGCTCCCTTATAAAGTGTTTATTTTCGTACAAACTTTTAAATTTACACAAGTTGAGGAATAATTCATACTAAATGCAAGAAAAGTTTATTTATTTCAAAGACTGGTGACGTCAATATGCTGAATAATTATTATCCTCACTGAAAAGTATGAATTTTCTTTTCACGGTTGACTCACTTAACCGAAGTTGACAATATTTGAAAGGAAGAAAGAAATAAAAATAACGAAAGAAAGAAAATAAGTTTATGTGCTCACACATTGCCTACGCATTTGGCACAAAGTCACCATTTATCTGTACGATAAGATACAAACAATTTTTACCCGAAAAACTTATTTTCCCTTCACTTAGACGATGTAACTACGTAGTTTAAAATGGTTGCTATTAGTTAATAGTCGTAAATAATACGATGTTACTAGTTTAAAACGGTCACTTTTAGTTAATAGTCATTAATAATATTTACTGTCGAAATAATGTCGAACTCATTTATCTGATAGCCAACAATCATTGAAGACAAATAAAAACCAATTCGACGAGCGGCGGGAAGCAAAACTTAATTGTGTCTGAATTGGCGAACAAATAGAATCATTCTTCATCACTTCGTTAACTCAATCCGATCCAGTGATTTTTTTATTTCATTATATTTTAGCGCATGGTTGCGATCTCACTAGATAATATAGTAAAAATAAAATATTATCTATCTATACTTGTAATAAAACTGTAAAGGGACGAATTCTGTAAATTGAATATATTTTGAAAATTTTAATCGGAGGATGGTTTATTAATTTTATCGATACTGAGCACAATTTTTTTTTTTTAATTTTTGCCTGTCCGAAAACTACTGAACTGATTTGAACGAAATTTATTTTAGTGGTAGCTGATACTTCGGGTCAATATAGGTATAGAATAGGTACTTTTTATTCTTATGAACAATAAGGTTTATCCGGGATAGGGGATGAAGATTTTTGTTGATTTTGCTCCAAAACTTCGTCAAATCTAAACCAAATTTGATAATTCTTTTTTTATTATAAATTATAAACTAATAAAAATAATTTCTTTAATTTTAGTGAAGATTTACTGAATGTTATCGGAGATAGAGGACATTACTTCTTGCGGATAGTAGCAATAGTATTGTGCTTTTTTCCACTTGGATTTTTGCAATAACGTCTTTGTCCTATTGGATGAGCGATATAAGACTGCATCTTCACTTACCATCAAGTGTGAGCGCAGTCAAGCACTAGTCTTATTAATGAAAAGAACTTACCTGAGTTCTAGCAGGCCCACCATCCGGATAGACAAGATATCTTTTCTGTCGAACCTTTCCTTCAGACAAAACTACGAGTAGGTTTAACAAGATAAGTTTCAGTATCATGTTTCGATTACACATATTCTTCTTCTTTAATATGATTTCTATATAAAATATAGTATATATTACTCGTATACTCTGTTTTTTTTTTTTATTTATATTATTCAACTGAAATTTTTCTGAACGTGCTTATCTTTCGAACTGTAAATCTAAATAGAAAAAAATGTAGAACATCATTGTTTGCAGTGGAGGGTCGAATAACCGTAATGTTTTCTCACCTATAGTGAATGGCATTTCATAGTTAAACTAGTTCAAGTATTCAGTATCTCTCATATCTATACTAATATTATAAAGCTGAAGAGTTTGTTTGTTTGAACGCGCTAATCTCAGGAACTACTATTTCGAATTGAAAAACTCTTTTTGTGTTGGATAGTCCATTTATCGAGGAAGGCTTAAGACTATATAACATCACGCTGCGACCAATAGGAGCGAAGCATCAGTGAAAAATCGCGATCATAATAACAGAAATTGACGCGGATGAAGTGTGGGCAACAGCTAGTAAAAGATACAGCTACAAATTAGTTATTTAAAATAACAGCGAACAAACTTGTACCAATCGAATATTCATTATAGTGATAATTATCAGCCCGCTACCTTTCAATAAACGATTTTGTAAAGAAGCTTAACATTGTTTATATTTTAATTATAATAAAGGCGAGTGAAGTTGCATAGCCTACCTATGATGCAGGTAGGTAAAACACAAGCATTTATAAAGCAAGCTATTAAGCTCAACAGAGGATAAAGTACCTATTTAAAGTTGCTACATGCATAATCGGTATTTGCCGTGAAACGACCGCGAGATCTACAGAATAGCTATAAACTCTGAACATTTGAAGCTTTTAAGGCATTAGTTTCCGAGCACGTTAACCATATAGCTCATTATTTTAACCCCACATTTGACCAGGTTATACGAGAAGAAACACAGAACTAAATGACCAGCGTTTAAAAAACTGACCTGATTCATCATACCGTAATGTACCTACCTACACATACGGTAATGTTCATTTTTTTTTTAATTTATTGATAAATTTAGGTACACAAATAAACTTAAAAATACTGTGTCGCCAAACTGGACAGCCAGTTTGATGAAATGGGTATTTGAAAAAAAAAACAGGAACGGCTGGACTGGATTTGACGGGACTGTCACTAATAGATAGCTGACGTTATCGGAATAATATAGGCTACTTTTTTAACCAATTTTTGAAAAAGGAGGAGAAGGAGTTTTGTTTTTCTATCTACCTATAGATATCTGCTTGATTTCTAAACCGATTTGCATAAATCTTCGGGTTCCAACTCTTCAATCCTGATGCTGCAGGGTTACTGTCCCCTTAAACTGTGGGAATTTAGGAATTGTAGGAATTGAAGAAGCAGGTTTTCATGTTAAAGACGTGCGGCACTCGGGGACTGCCGCGGTAAAGCTATTGCATAGCATTTTTTATCAACGCCGTCTAGCGGCTCACCGCTAGATGGCGTTGATAAAAAAATGCGCCATCTAGCGGCTCACCGTAGAGGAGTCCCGTGTCAGGTTATTTTCGTTACGGAATTTCTGGATTCGGTCTCCACGCTGGCCCGCGATAGAAGCAGCTTAAAAATTAAACAAAATTAGTACCTATGTCCTTTTTGTGCAATAAGAAATATGTTCATGATGCAAAGCTATTAGTCCGACAAAATATAAAGTAAAGTTGCAGAGTCGGTATTTACGGCGAAACGACCGCGGGCGGAATCCTATTCAATAAACTCTGAACATAAAAGCTTTTTGATGCCGCACTTTATACTGCATGACGATGTGTGAGGGGAATTATTTTAATTGAAATAGGACATTATATATTGCACACGATTTTCAACACAGTACTATTTCAAAATTTTATAATTTAACGGTTTCAGATTGTAGATTTTTTTTTCTACAAACTGAGAAAACCCTCCTATTTTTAAAACATATAATATATTACTGATATTACTAGACAATTTCTGCTTGGATTAAGGTTTTTTAATTCAGGAATCAAACGTGTTTAATTTTCCGGAATAAAAATGTAGCCTTTGTGTTAGTCCTGGATGAGCTATCTTTATTATAAACAGCCAAATCGTTATTCACATAAAGTAAAGACTTAATTTTTAGAGTTCCGTACTCAAAGAGTGCCAACGGGACCACTTCAGCTTTCCAACTCTAAGAGCAACGTCGGGAGCTCTGGTTCTCCCATGGACCTTCTCATTTCTGATATGGTCTCGCAGTCGATACTCCGAGCATAGCGCTCTCCATTTCTAAGCCTTCTCATAAGGCCCCTTAGGAGACCATGTTTCGGACCCATAAGTCATCACTGGCAACACGCACTGTTCAAGCACCTCAGTCTTCAGATACTGAGGTATTTTGGACGAGAAGACTTCTCGAAGTTCCCGAACGCTGCCCAGCCGAGTTGTATTCGGCGATTCTCTTTCACCAAATTGGACCTACCTACCTGGACATATTAGGTCTTCAGAAGACGGGTATAGTAACTCGCATCTTCACATATAATGATATGTATTTAGGATGAAACCCTTGCATTGTTATATAGGTAATAACATTATAATGCGCCAAAATTCATTATCCAAACATTCCTAACAGTATAAAGTTAAATTCAATTTCGTATTAAAACAAAAGTTGCCTCCAATCCCTAACTAATGTCGGGTTAAAACCGACCAATCTACCAGTACGCGATTACAAGTTTTACTTGACGATTTAGTTCAGCCAATTAACGCGTTTCATTCCACTTCCAATCAAGGACAGTGTCAGATGATTCTAGTTATGTTATTGATTGTTAGCTGTTGTCGGGCAAAACAAAATTAGGTTTTTTTTAAATATACCTATATGTATGGACTAGCACTTGGCTGCGATCACACCTGATGGTAAGTAAAGTTGTAGCCTAAAATGGAGCACGCTTGATTAGAAAATGCCTATTCACTCTTAATTTGAAGGTACCCAAATTGTAGTCCTCTGGAAAAAAGGAAGTTTTCTTTCCAGAAATACTTAACAGTCCGATGATGGAAAGTTCGCTGTATACTATTAGGTACATCTGTGTGGCGTACCTTCATGTCTTGGGAAGAACGTAACGTCAATCTATTTTCTACGTAGTTAAGAGTGCCATCATATCAGGTTATGAGAATAAGGAAACTCCTAATGCCTAACCGCTTACTGTTCTTGATGAAAAGCACGAAGGTAGCTCGAATAGTGGAGACGAAGATAAGACGAACTTTTCCCAGGTTATTCAAATTTTACAAAAACGGGGACGGTATTTTAAATCCACGTGGATATAGCCGAAAACATCAGTTAATTGAGACATTCTTAAAACAGTAGGTATCAACATGGGTTATACCAAGAGATAGGATCTCACCAATATTATGAATGCGGAAGGTTTTTAAGCTATTGCATAGCTTCTATCGCGGGCCAGCGTGGAGACCGAATCCAGAAATTCCGTAACGAAAATAACCTGACACGGGACTCCTCTACGGTGAGCCGCTAGATGGCGCATTTTTTATCAACGCCATCTAGCGGCTCATCAAAAATGCTATGCAATAGCTTTACTGCGGCAGTCCCCGAGTGCCACACGTCTTTTTGATAGTTTGTCCCTACAATATCGTAGCAATGTATCGACGTCTTTCACATGGGTATAACGAAGGACCTAGACAGTGACATGGACTACGTTTTATCCCGGAGTAACAAAGGGTTCCTTCGGGATTTTTAAAAGCCTTAAACTACGCGGGCAAAAGCTAGTTTAATATGAACACACAATGGGAAAGAAATGGAGGCCTAACAAATTAGTAATCCAAATAAACCCGCGACGGGCGTTAAATTTGATCTACGCGTTTACACTAAGCCATTTTGACTCATGCAGATTTAAAGCTATGCTAATCCACACTTGAAAATATGCCCTTTCACCTCACCACAAGGTTTAAATTAGAGTAGCAAAGCGTACAAAATATATATATATCTAGTTATATCGGAGGCAAGTAGTTTTCTGGGACATATACTCTGTTAATTCCAAGTAAGCCGGTCGTTGAGTAAATTATATCATTTATCAGAATAATTGCGATATTAATGTGGTTCATTAAGCACGTTGTCACGTACGTATTCAAGTAAATTTAGTTTTGGTTGTAAAATATCACGGTATTTGCATTTAAAACATTTTAACCTTTATAATCATAGTCCATAGGTATATGTGATAATCCTGAATATGTGCTAAATTCATTCCAAATTTCATCCCAATCAGATCATTCGTTCTGGCGTGAAGGAGTAACAAACATACACACATATATACACACACACACACACACACACGCACACACACGCACACACACATACACGCACACACACACACACACACACACACACACACACCACACACACACATACACGTACAAATTTTCGCCTTTATAATATTAGTGTGATTTCAGGCTATATCTCATTCACATAGTTCTTGCAAAGAATGCGGACTCATACAAGAGGCAAAGAAGATACCTCTTATTTACACCCAGCACTCAGTGGGGAGTAAGATTTCTACCTACTAGTATTCAATTTATAAAGATTTTGTTATCATTATTACCTAATTAATAGCTTTTGCCCGCAACCTCGTCTAGCTTCAAAAAAATCTCTCTCTAAGTCCATGCAATAAAAGGCCGTCGATCCGTACCTGAGTTGTTACGTGATTGAAGGACAAAGCACCAAGCGAACAAACAAACACACTTTCTTATTTATAATATTAGTAAGGACTTCCATAAGCACAAACTAATAAACATTCATTCTTTCTTTTACACTTCAGTAGGCTTAGTATAAGATTTAATTCGATTAATCGTATTCGACTTTTATTCGATGTTTATTTTACTTTGACGCTCAGGTGAGCGTCAAAGTAAAATAAACCATAACAGCATTGAATTAGAGATCAATTTCGTACTCTTACGTTAACGTATACGGATACGCTCCAAATTAAAATCAGTTGTACTGAATTTGTGACTTTAAATCAATAGTTAATTTTCATATGACTTTGACACTTTAAGATACGATCAATCTAATTATATTAAATCTTATACTAACCCCACTGGTCGTTTGACAATAGGTATATTGCGATACTGTAAAAAGATTTTAAATTTTTACAATTACAATTTTACAGGTATTCGTGACAGTATCCATCCCACTCCCACATCCGCAGAGCCTCGTATCTGTGGCTTGGTTCATTGAAGCAAACTACTACAATGTTGATAACGCGACATACTTTGAACCTTTACTAGGAGATATTGGGGATGTGAGTATTAAGCACATTCATCAACATCAGCAACCCACATATGGCTCGATTCGTTGACATTAGCGTCAAAGTAAAATGACATGAATGTCACAAATTAAGTAAACCGATTTTAATTTGGACCGTATCCGTATTAGAATGCATACACGAAATTGAGCTCAAATTCAATAGCGTTATGGTTCAATTTACTTTAACGCAAATATCATCGAATTCGAATCCGAGCAATCGTATTAAATCTTATACTAATCCTTTGTACTAACCTTACATGTCTCTTCTATGGGGCTAAAACCATTTCATTCGACAGGAGACCTAACTAAGAGAAACTAGTTGTCCAGCTGGACTGAGATAATGACATCAAAATATATAATCTCTCACTTTATCAGGTACCTATAGTCCGTCACCAACGCAGCACGAAACATAGGAACAGTATTATCACTCGACGAAAAGTTTACACGTTCATTGAAACCATGCTTGAAAAGTAAGTATTTAAGACTTTTTAGCATACCTTCGTCTCCAAATTCATTGATCCGAGCTACGACGAAACTTCAAGAGAATGTAAACTATTCTGTTGCGAAACCGCTGTAAGACACACGGTTGTCTATCTAAATTCAAAAAATTCTAAATTATTTATTTAGGCTAACTTATAGCGCTTATCGTAGCTTACGACTCGTCAAGACGCCGACGCCTTAACATGGGTAGCCTGAGTATGTCATGCTCGCTTTAAACATTTCTGTGGTGGTGTCGTGTGGTGCGGGTTGTTACGTTCCCTCAAATATGGTTGAGCGAAGCAATGGCTGGATCATGCGTCATGCTCGTGAACGGGTGCCACCAACGGGAATGGGTCTGCTTTGGCTGCCCATCTAGACATGCGTTGGATTGGTGTTGGCTACAAGTAGTACAAGTAGTACTAGTATATGAAATAAATTAATTTTGAATTTGAATTTGAAGACTCTACCACCGGTTGTCAGTTATAAAACCAAAGAGTAAATAATTACTAAGCTTCAAAATTTTTTGATAACCTTTTTATATCGATTCGATATTTTAATCTGTTTCTAAATGAAGATATTTTTATGGAAAACTCGAGCTAACAGTAGACTCCTAAAACAATTAATCTGTACTAATATAATAAAGTGGAAGAGTTTGTTTGTTTGAACGCGCTAATCTCTGGAACAACCAATTCTTGAGGAAGGTTATAGGCTATTCAATATCTCGGTACGACTTTTAGAAGCCGAGCAAAAAGAAAAAATAGCGCGGGCGAACAATGCGATGCGGTAAGTCGGTGGTCGAGGGCGGTCACCCGACGAGAACCGAACCGAAGGCTATCTCCGCGGGATTACTAAAAACTAAATCCACGCGGACGAAGTCGCGGGCAACAGCTAGTATTCATATATGAATCAAACATCGTTAGTACGAGGCACGTTAGGACGAGACAAGATTCGATGTAAATATTTATGTTTCTTTTCGTGTTTTCAGACACGATTACCCCGGGCGGCAGTGCTTGCTCAGGGCCATTTGCGAGAGCGCCTCGCAATTCCCTCATAACGGAGTCCTTGGCGATTTACTCTATCTCGTGCTCACGTGAGTTGCCTTGGTAGATGTAATGCGCGGGTAGGTAGAGAAATGATTTCTTGAATAATAGTTACGAGTTACCTCCCTGGTGCAACCTCACTGGTGCAATGGTGAGCGATGTGGTCTTATAATCTCTGAATTGTTTCTTCTCCTTTATCAAGCAATATACGTCACCTGTTGAACAATGGTCTCAAAGAAACTGAAATTGTGATTTGTAAATACAACCTCAATAAACAAGACGTTAGTTTATTAAAATAATATCTAAATGTATAAAAGGCAAAGGTGACTGACTGACTGACTGACTGACTGACTGATCTATCAACGCATAGCTCTAACCACTGGATCGATTGAGCTGAAATTTGGCACACAGGTAGCTATGATGACGTAGTCATCCGCTAAGAAAGGATTTTTCAAAATTTAACCCCGAAGGAGGTAAAATCCCTATTTTAAAAAATCAAACCTATCGTGAGCGAAGCTGTGGGTAAAAGCTAGTTGTGTCAATAAAATTTGAAGAGTTCCCTCGATTTTTGCAGGATCCCATAATCAAACCTTGAACTAATGACAATGGGACCACCTGGGAATTATACCCTTTCAAACAAAAAAGAATTTTCCAAATCCGTCCAGGTGTCTTCGAGTAATCGGGAAACATACATAAAAAAAACTGACGAATTGAAAACCTCCTCCTTTTTTGGAAGTTGGTTAAGAATAAAAATCCATAAACCAGGGAAAACAATAAAAAGAAACAAATTAGACGGATACTCGTATAAAACAGTCTAAACAGTCTGAACTGCACAATTAAATGTTCATCGACAAGAAAATTACTAGCCAAATAACCTTCTAACCGCTAATGTTAGATTAGATGACCCATTCTCCGTTGCCACTCAAAACATAAATCCAACTTACCCTCAAAATAATAACACACACATTACCCGATAATAGCACATATAACCATTTCCAAAAACCAATCAAACATTTGACCGGCAATTCTACCTCATTAAACTTCATACCACCCAATAATGTTGACACTCTAAACTACAAGCAATTCTGAACCTTATTGTGTACAAATAAGATCCAGAACTGAAGTGGAATAGTAAACATTTGATATTAGGGCAGTAATATGTGAACATGTGGTGGCTGAACATTGTGAGAGATGGAATCTAATAAATGTAGCAGCCATTTGCAGGGCTCGGAGTCTAAGTGTGAAGGTGGTATATCATTTGTTCAACACGCTAGAAAACCAGGCGAATCATAGTACCTGAACAGACGTTAGATAGTTTGCGAAAACGAAAAAATGGAGATCTTTATGACTAAAGGCTTTGGTGTGAAATAAAAAAGGTGAAACTGCTGAAGTTTCAGAATGAGATGTTCGTTTTATGGTATGCCAAACAACAGCGAAATTGTCAGTTCTAAAGCAGAGATTTTATCTTTTTACTATGCGATTTCGATGATAAACTTCTGAGTATACCAGATTTCTGGCAAGACCTATTTCAACTCTCTCTCTCTCTCTCTGCCAAGTTTTTTGCTGGCTCTTCTCGGTTGGATCAGCATTCCGAACTAGTAATAGATTCACTTGACGATTCAATAGGGCTTTGTTAAAGTTAATTTCTATAAAAAGCTTTTCTATTCTATTATAATCTCAGGTCCAAGACAAGTCTGATGATCTGAAAAAAATGTTATTTCTTAATTACTTACGAGTCTGAATCTCACTTTGCTGGCCGATATTTACGTATCCGGTAAAATATTGCGCTCGCTTCGCTCATAATATAAGCGATTTAGCGATAAGACCGCCTTTTTGTACAGACATAATGTTTTCTGTTAAGTTTGCTTTTTTTCTGTTTGTGGTGCAATAAAGAATAAATAAATAAATAAATATACTTTTCTTTGTCTAGTCCTTCAGCATCGATGTCAGAAGAGGACATAGAAGATTTTTACTACGAAGCAGAATACTGGGGGCTAGAAAACAAATGCGAAGACTACGTCTACACATGCCCTGAAAATCCGATCGATTATATTTCTATCAGTATAGAATAAATCAATTTTGTAATAAACTTTATTCTTACACTTTTACAGTAGAGATTCTGCACATTATTGCCAATTATGTTGTAAGCTTGGGTAGATACATCAGAATTAGCCATATGGTAATAATTGTCTAGACAAACAAAAAAATACAAAGAAAATATTCCTGATTCCAGTTTTAATAAAGACAAAATTTTGGAGCGATATATGAATTTTTTTTGGACAAAAATATTTGTAACTAGACGATGCCCACGACTTCGTCCGCGTGGATTAAGATTTTTAATTTTCGTGGGAACTCTTTCATTTTCCAGGGTAAAATGTAGCCAATGCGTTAATTCTGGATATGAGTCAACTCCATTCCTAATTTCAGGCGCAATTTCAGCAATCGCTGTGGCGTGAAGGAGTAACGAACAGACACACACACATACGCGCACACACACACATACGCACACACACACACACATACGCACACACACACACACATATAATCACACACACAGACACACATAATATACAAACGTGCAATATAATGTGCAAAAAAAAAAAAACAAAATTGCTCCTCCTTTTATTTTATTTCCGTTTATACAATGTTGTAGGTAAAAAGCTCTATAGCTCCATGGTAAAAAGAGATGAAAAAGTAACGTTTCATTCTTTTTCTAAAAATAAAGTACGAGTCAGCTATCAAGGGGCAATAGATAAAACAACAATCGTTGTATTGAGCGAAAAAGCGTCCAAAAGCTTCACCATGCAATCCGGTGTTCAATCAAAATATCGTTATCGGATGCACGTAGGGTTGGCAGCTATTATACCCTTGTAATAAACCCTTTTTTAACCGACTTTCAAAAAGGAGGAGGTTGTCTTTTTTTTTAATTAAAATAAGTTTTGAGTTTGACTGCCACTCCCACATCATATCACACTAATCCTTACAAATATTATAAATGCGAAAGTGTGTTTGTTTGTTGGCTTATCCTACAATAACAGGGCTACGGATTGACGTCATTTTTTGCATGGATATAGTTGAGGATCTGGAGTACTCTTTGATTTTCCGAGCTAAAAAGTAGCCTAGGTTACTACCTAGGCTACTTTTTAGCTCGGAAAATCAAAGAGTTCTCACGGAATTTTAAAAACTAATTCCACGCGGATGAAGTCGCGAGCTGATGCTAGTCACATCACATCACATCACACTTAATATTATAAAGGTGAAAGTGTGGATGTGTGTGTGTGTGTGTGTGTGTGTGTATGTTTGTTACTTCACGCCACAACGAATGAACCGATTTGGCTGAAATTTGGAATAGAGATATGCAGGATTAACACATAGGCTATATTTTATCCCAGAAAATTAAAGATTTCCCGCGGTAATTGAGAAACCTTAATCCACGCGGACGAAGTTGCGGGCATCATCTAGTACCTACTTTAATACATCAAACATAAAATCTTACACTTAATGCACTGAACCTAATATTTATTAGTTGCCCTGTTTTCTATTCTTATGTCTTAAAGAAAGGTTTAAATTAGAACTGTCTTCATGTACCTACCTTAAAATGTTAACTTATCCGTGAAATGAATAAACTTACCAATTCAAATGCTTTATTCGCTAAAAAAGTGCCAACCCCTGATGCAGACCGACAGACGCTACCTAACACAACATGTGAACCTTATAGCCACCAGCAAAAGGTTCAAATTGAACCACTTTTGATTTATTTCGTCCGTAGATTTACACCACTGGCAGTTGACGGGATAAATATTGGCGTGTTGGAAAATTGCTTGCAGATTCAGTGTAGGAAGTATATTAGAAATAACTTTACAAAATACTTATATCACGGTATAGCTAAGTGCTAATCGGTCCATTACAGCACAATCAAAGCGTTCTACGACTATATACCAAGAATATAATTGAATAGAATACTTTTTATTCCAATAAATTTTTACAAAGTGCTTTTGGATACATACTAGGTACTAAACGCCAGTCTAGACAGCAAGCTTTTATCTGCTGCCTCATATGAAAGAGTTTTTCAATAAAACTTTCCCTCAAGTTTACCCATCATCCCCAAAATCCAGCCTACCTTCTACGAGACCAAATCAGAAATGAGGAGATACTCCTACGGATCTCCTCATTTCTAATTTGATCTCGTAGGGATATTCCGAGCCTAGCCTTCTCTTCGTCGCTGAGTGATCCTGCGCCTTCTTATGAGGCCCTTAGTTAGCGACCATGTAATAACTGCTGTACTCGTAATTGCTCCGCCGTAAAACAGCCTTTACCGTACTGGACAGCCGTCCTAAATAGCGCTATGATAATAACTGGAAGTTTGGCGAGGCAATAAAATCGCTGCATCGCAAACAACGGGGCGCAAACATTTTAATTGGCGTCGATAAATTAAGCCGACGCGCGCCGTTCCTTGTTTATCTGATGCAGATGCAATTCGTCATGCTTTAACACCAATTTGGTTATGATTCTTTACTAATGCTTGGCATACTCTGCGGATAACTGCCAGCTAATTTATATTTGCTGAAAACATGTATTTGGCGTTTTCTCATTTTTTCAAGTCCATGTTCATCTCACCATCATCATCAGCCAAAAGCCTCTTTTAAGTAGCGCCAACGTTGCTTATCGTCGTCTTTTCGCGTCCAATGGATGCCTGCCACTTTCCGGATGCCATCGCTCCATCTACCCGGGGGCGCCACTCGAGGACCTTACGACTCCAGCGGTCATCAGCCTTCCGATAAATGAGAGCTACATTAACGGTTACTTTAGTTCTTTAATACTCGTCCCAGTAAAGTAAGATCCCGTAAATACTGGGCACTGGCAAAAACATTAGCACCAGATCCGCGTTTGATGAACGCGGTCTCCACTCGAGGACCTTACGACTCCAGCGGCCATCAGTCTTCCGATAAATGAGAGCTACAACGGTCACTTTAGTTCTTTGGTACTCGTCCCAGTAAAGTAAGATCCCAGAAATACTGGGCACTGGCAAAAACATTAGCACCAGATCCGCGTATGATGAACGTGGTCGCCACTCGAGGACCTTACAACTCCAACGGCCAACGGTCTTCCGACGAATGAGAACTTCATCGGTCACTTTAGTTCTTTCGTTCTCGTCCCAGTAAAATAAGATCCCAGAAATACTGGGCATTGGCGAAAATATTCGCACCAGATCCCCGAATCAGTGATCAATGAACAGCATCAATTAAAAAAAGCCCAAAAAAAGTCCAATTCAGTCACTGTAAAACTCTGCTCGTACGTAGTCGTGTAAACTCGTGTATAGAAAGCAATATGCTTATTCTTTTTTCGGCAGTTTATATACAAGCCCGCGTATAAACGCAGTGCGTGCATATAATACCTACCAATAGTACATGCATAAATCGTAAATTACGCTCTGAATACGGGCGAGTCGCGTTGCATCAGCGAAATTACATAATTTATTGTCTAGCTCCTGTGACCCGCTAGAAATTTCATTCAACTTTCATTAAACCTGATCACCATGTTGACAACCCCAGATTAATTACACGTAGGTATCCCTAGAGCAATTTAGAGATATCAGTATTGAGCTTTTCTAACTATTTATATCGACATATTCGTGATTTCTAAACCGATTTGCGTGAATCTTTTTTGAATCTTTTAATCGATACAAAAACGTTGCGAAATGCTTCCATAAAAACTTCGGGTTCCAACTCCTCAATCCTGATGCTGCAAGGGTACTGTCCCCCTAAACTGTGGAGATTTAGGAACTCTCAATTATGAATACCTAGTTATTGTAGATACCAAGTAAAGACTACATCGTTGCATTCCAGGACCAAACTCCTCAAGCCTGATGCTGCAGGGGACAGTTCCTACATCTGTCGATTGTGAATTGAAACATTTTGCTATCCAAATATTTCTTAGAATTAACGAGTAACTTCGTGCTGTTCATTTCAAAGCGTCGTCGTCGTTTTGGAACAATTAGCACATGAGCGTTTTCTCGAAGAAACTTTACTGTTACTAAGTCAGACTAAATAAGTAAACTTACTATACTAACAAATTATCGTCTTCAAAAATAGTTACCAACTTAAACTCAAATATATTAAAATTTCTTCAAATTCAATGGGTGCTCCAAAAATTTTGAAATAATGCTTTTAACATTAGATCTTTATTAAAATGTTTGAAGTGATTCCAAATTACACTATTACAGAAACCCCCATTTTAGCACTTAAGTGTAAATTTTTTCCAACGGTTTGCAGCTAAGTCGGCCTCTCTATTGTATTGTATTTTAGTCGCATTCAGAATTTGTCTATGTGTACATTCACATTTATATGTGTTGAGTGTTTTTCGTTAAAAGAGAAGCAATATGAAGTGGAATAAAACTCTTATATTACTGTGAGTACCATTTTTAAATTAAACTACACGAAATTCTAATACGCCGAAACCTTATGGTTTCATTTTCCTTATTTTTATATTAGAGAAATACATGAAATCCAATAAAGTATTGTGGAAGACCAGATCGAATATAAGTTCTCATTAAAATAATTAAGTTACCTAGCTATAACGAGATTAAAGAAAACTATATTTTTTTTATCTAAGCAGTTATTTACACGTTTTTAGAATTTTGAACCAATACGTTGTAGTAAGGGTAGTCGACATTTTATTTCTCAAATATTCATGTCTATGCCATTTTTTAAACACGGCAATCAAACGTAAATCAAAACGTTAAACACAAGCTTTTGCTCGTGACTTCATTTGATTGCAGTTAGACTTTTATTAAATCACCAACTTGGTCGTTAACGTGAGTGTATGTATGTAAGAAAATCGAGACGATCCGTTACTCCTTTAGTGTGTGATTGAAGGATAAACTAACACACAAACACAAGTCTGTTAGAATATTGTAGCAAAAGTGTAATGTGTTCGTAGTAGTGGTAAAATTACCATTTATAATGATCAGTATAATATGATTAAGTAGTTAAATTGCGTATTTTTTATGGTTTTTTCATGCAAGAACAAGAATATAAAAAATGTAACTTGTAAAGGAAACTCAGCAAAAACTTCAGTGATTCTTTAATGTAAATTGTAAACATAGTACGATGTACGTGCTATTTATTTTACAAATGAAATAACTTAGTTTGCGGAGCGGGTTTCTTAGGGAAGTAAAAATTTTCTTTACCTAACTCGTGTTCAGCGCAAACTCCATTTTAATTTTAAATCTCCTGCCCCGTTCAAAGACCGGTCTGCGTTTTATATTCCTACAAATAAAACTCATAGTTGGGATGCGTTATTTACCGTTTATTGCAAAACTAGATGATGCCCGCGACTTCGTTCGCGTGTTCAAGGTTTTTTAATTTCCGCGCGAACTCTCTTATTTTCCGGGATAAAAAGTAGTCTATATGCTATTCCAAACTAATTTCTTTGCCAAATTGGTTCATTCGTGTGGCGTGAGGGAGTAACAAACATCCATTCAACCATCTATCTATATATTTAGTAGGAAATGTAGGATAATAATCGGGAATGAAGAGATCCGTACGTAAAACAAAGTTACCGACATACCAAAGCTGAAATTGAAATAGGCGGGGCATATAGTGTGAAAAACTGATGGTCGTTGAGTTCCCTGATTGAAGGTGCTGGAGTGGCGACCCTACACCGGAAAGTGCAATGCTGGCAGACCCCCCATTAGATGACCGGACAGGTCGAAGTGACCTAAGTCCAGTAGTACGTCTATCGGTTTAAAAGGAAGAAGAAATCTTCTTAGTTGGAAAAAGTAAACTTTTTTATGTTACAGTTTGGCTGTTCTAACGACTCCGTTTACAAGAGGTCACAATGTAGAGAAGAGGGCTCTCATATTTCCTCCTACCAGTTTATATGGGGTGAGTTATGATAATCTTTCTTAATCATTGCCAAAATTTTATATCACTTTTATGTGTGAAGTACCTACTCTGTAGAGCGGGTAGGTATACTATAATGTCCTCCCAACCGAATCCGGCCACGGCGGCCAAGCTCCACAGAGATTAACCATCTGCACGGGAGATATTATAGTGCACAAGTTTGTGCGCAAACACAGGTGCACTCTCTATTCCCTTATTCTCATAGTCCAATGGGACTGAAATCCGACACGACCGGAGAGAGATCAAACGCAGGATCGATAGCTTTACGTGCTCTCCGAGGCACGGGGGTGATTCACTGCCAACTTCCTAACTCCGGGCCTTTTTTAATACCTTTACCTAAACCTACCTTTTTCTACCTTTTTTGATAAAAAACCCAATACATTTTATGGCCCGACCCGGGAATTGAACCCGGGGCCTCGTCATCAGCAGTCGAACTTGCTAACCACTAGGCCAACGAGGGAGTTAGGTTAGGGTATATTAGATGAACCGATTTTGATTTTGTTTTTTTTTGTTTGAAAGATGAATTAGTCGGAAGTGTTCTTAGCTATGTTTGATGAAAATCCAAGATGGCCGCCGCCACAAAATGGCGGATTACATATTTTAACGATTACTGACTAGCGATTAGGATGTTGTAAGTGTAACATGTCGGGGGTGTTTTAAATCTTTTATTTACACTTGTTTGATATCGGCTAACAATGTTATTCGTCCGTGTTTCAGACGTTCGTGGCGATAGCTGTGCCGCTCGACATTCCCGACAGGAACGTGTTCGTGTCCTACAACTTCGAGTCCAACTACTCTGTAGTCACGAACATCACTCAGTTAGACGAAGTCATATTTCCCAACTTACCCGTATGTTCTTCTTCGATTTTATCGTATTTATACACTAGAATCTTTACTAATATCCTTACTCATAAATATGTTTATTTTTTTTTAATTCGATAACAATATAGTCCTTGACTGTAATCTCACCTGATGTTAAGTGATGATGCAGTCTACGATGCTAGCGGGCTAACTTGGAAAGGTTAACCTCCTGCCTACCAGAGACACTTTTTTTAGAATATGTTTTTGAAACTTTAGTATAATATTGCTAATAGATTACGATATACTGGAAAAATAGTAAAAAAAATCCTACATTAGAAAAATCTGTTTTTCACTATGTCCTATACGTAGGACAAAAGTACGATATTACTATGTGATTTGTATAGGACATAGAATAGTTTCAGGAAATTAAATGCAATTATAATTGGATAAGAATCAAAATATAACAAACATTTATTGCCTCATGTTATGTACATAATAAATTTTCAGAAAAAAATACAAAAATAAAACGTTGCTCCAAACAAAATTATCAAGATAAGAAAAATGTTTAAAAACTGTAACCAGACTATGGAAAATTGGACATAAAATCCGTCATATTGAATTATATGTGACTATTATCATCCCGAATATAAGAAAAAATCGATTGACCCCTGATTTATCCAAATTGGCTTAGTAATTTAGGTGCTACACCGTAGCATACGTAAATATACCACATACATACATACGATTATACATATAAACATACATAAATAGACTGCTAAAATCATAATCCTTCCTTTTGCCTTTGCTGTAGTCGTGTAATAATATATTTCTTGTAATAACAAAACAAAACTGAGCATATAATAAACATTATGTAGTGATCGGTCAGTAATTTTGGAGATCAATAAGTTTAGAATAGTACATTTACATTGATGATTTAGAAAAGATTGCCCTCTACTGTTTCTGTAACCTGTCGATAAGTTACTTAGCCAAGTTTGTGTTTGTCAGAAAAGAAACATGACGGTTTCTGACAAATAATATTGTTTTTAAGAATTTATCGACAGATAACACATAGATTGTTTTTAATTAAAATTACTATAAATATTGATGAAAATTGGAATAAAAATTCCTGTTAGGCGTAAAATATACCTAACAATTATTCTGGTTGCGTCAGTTCATTAATTTCAGGTATCTTTCGTCCATGTATCTTGAAAGTAGCCGTTGTTTTGGCGATTCCTGTTTGCAATCTATCGAGTAAATTAGGACAAAGATTGCGTTCATTGAAGTTGCTTGCCAAGACCAGAACCATGTCTACGTTCATGCCCACGTCCGCGTCCACGCAAAACACTTCTTCCACATCCTCTTGAGCGAAACAATGATGAAGATGCTAATTCCAAATTACTGGAGATCATCTTGGTTTGAAATGCTGTCTGAATCTCTATTCTAGTGGTCATTGGATCTTCGACTAGGCTCTGAAGGGATAATCTCTAGATTACGATCTGAATTTTCGCCCGAAAAGTCAAACACTGAGTCTTCTAATGCTTCTAGTAATATATCATTATCTGTAAAAGCTAGAAAAAAGATAAATAATTGACAAAAACTTACAATGTACTATACAAAGTACAAAGGTAGTTAAACTATCAAAACTTTATTGCCTACTTTTGTCCTCTGCATAGGACATAGAAAATGACAACAAGCTTGTGAAAATTCTATTTATTATTATGCGAAGATAAAACTGTATATCAACATTTCATACTTTTAATTACTTACTAATTATGATAAATCTAATAATTTCGATGATTTGAATAAGATTTCATTCGATTAACTTACCCCTGTGCGAGCACACCTCCACTTGTCTGCCTTCCGTCGCCATTTTTACAAAATTGACAAGGAGAATTGATACTTTTATTTTTTATTTACAAGCCTAGATAGTCGAAAGATGTAACTAGTAAAATGTTTTGGGGATACCATTTAAGAAACCGGCAATAGATTTTTTTAAATGTTATGTTCTTTGTGTAGGACAAATGTAGGTAGGAGGGTATGGCAGGGCAGTGTACTCATACCTCTAATCGGTTTCAACACGCTTAATCGCTTGGCGGTACGTCTTTGACGGTAGCCGGTAGGGCTACCGTCAAAGACGTATTGTTTTTTGGTTCGTCCTTCAACCACGCCACAACAGAGCTACGAATTGTAGTGATTTTATGCTATCCTATTGGGTACAATTGAGGACCTGAAGGGACATACTTCAGGTCCAAAACGAGACAAATAAGTCTCGCGGGATTTTTAAAAACCTAACTCACGCAGACTGTAGCGAAATGCTAATATGGACATATAAAACGCATAAAACGATAGATATATTTTATTAATAGAAAAGCTACAACAAAGCTAACACTTATTAAAAAATTTTAATTCTGTATAATTTTAATAAAAAAAAAAGAAAAATATAATTGACAGATTTTGATAACTTGCTACCCGCACAAAATAATACCTACTCACGAAGAATTGTAAATGTAAATATTGAATACTAAATACATGTAAAGAGAAGCTCTTTTACTAGAACTAAAACGAATGGAATTTCATAGAACAAAATATTCATTGAATAAGTAATACTTATAGTTGAAACTGTTAAAACTTTACAGGTAATTGCAGCACGTCACAGCCGAAGTATCACCCGGGAGTTAGCGTACACGACCCTCGAAACCAAGTTCCAAGAGTAAGTCAATAGCGAGTTAAGAAAACTCAACTATTTCACTTTCGTATAATTCAAAAGTTTGCTCGGATCGCTGCACCGAATACTCTATACTTTCAGAATGAAATTGTCATAAGCTATTTAATACTAGCCGAGACTGATATTTTAAGCAATTGAATATTGCTTTATCGATGAAGGGAAAATCATGAGGAAAATTTGTCTGGTGGGAGGCTTTGGCCGTGGCTAGTTACCACCCTACCGTCAAAGACGTGCTGCCACGCGACTTAGCGTTCCGGCACGATGGCATGTAGAAACCGATTAGGGGTATGAGTATACAGCCATACAGCCATAGTTAGCCCACTTACCATTTAGACTGCATCGTCACTTACCATCAGGTGAGATCGCAGTCAAGGACTATCTTGTCATTTAAAAAAAACAATATCATGAACTGCATGCTTGACAGTTCTCCATAATGTTCTCAAAGTGTGCGAAGTCTGCCACTCCGCACTTTTCAATCGTGGCCTATAGTGCGATAGATACTATACTATATGATACTATGTGTTGGATAGTATACTATGTGACGCGGTTAAGTAAATGGCCGGTGATTATGGGCCACACTACACCCTTCTGATTCTAAGTTGAGACCTAAACTCAGCAGTGGACTAGCGATGGGCTGAGATGATGATATAAACTCTATTTTTTTTATATTAGCTTCCTATCCCCTCTAAATAAGCGGAAAGCTTGTGCTAGGAGTAGGTACGAGAATAGTGCAACAGGTGGGTTTGAACCTGCGACCTTTCAGTTTTCAGTCGGCACCCTTAACCGTTCGGCTGTTGAGGATTTCAAGTCAGCCATGTCAGAGCACACTCTTAAGATCTAAAAGCTCGCAATACACTTCAAGATAGCAACATTGTCGGAACAAAACACAAATATGAACAAAGTAGAGATTCAAGAGCAAAACTGAAACCTGCATCTCGGATATTGACTATTTGTTCTAAAGTACGTGTTCGGATCATAGTACCGCGCTTCAATCAGGAGAATAACAACTTTCCTGATTCACTCTCTGAACTTTGTTACACGACTTGCAAAAATTTAAGTCAACAGTAGGTATAGACGAATTTTAGTTTTAGTTTCTAATTTTGAAGGGCTGCCTCTTTAGCAATCTTTTCAACAAAGTTAGGCATTGTATTTTTGTATACTTCAAACTTCGAACGGGCGCACTCCAGTCAATACACAGCAATATCTACTAGTAGAACATCGATGATAGTATAACTTCTTCTCTTCGTTACAAGTGCTTGAAAACGATGTTTTTTTAAAAAAGAATCTAAAAAAATTTTTTGGGCGACGAGTCCACATGCTGCACCGGAAAGGAATGTGGGCATTTTCATTAAAAACAGTAGGGAGGCGTGATACAAAAACTTTGGGAATCCCTGCCCAGGTAAAGGCCCTGACATAAGTAATAAATGTGTGTGTGTGTGTGTGCATGCGTGCGTGCGTGCGTTTGTGTGTGTGTGTGATTAATGATGATTAGACGAGACGAGATAATTTATACCCTGGATTAACAAATAGGTTACTTTTTATTCCCGAGTTATTAAGAGTTCCGGCGGGAATCCAAAACCTAGTAGATAAATAAATATGTAAATCTCGGAAATTCCAGGCACGGGATGAGCGGGCGGGAGTGCATGTTGAGGAATATCTGCGAGGCTGCGGAAACGCCGCTCCACCATAACGGCCTCCTGGGACACATTATGCACATTGTTTTTACGTGAGTAGTTATACGTGAGAGTGCCTTTAAAGCCTCAATAGCCCAACGGTTGAAGGTGCGGACTTAAAACTGAAAAATCGCAAGTTCAAACCCCACCCGTTGCACTATTGTCGTACCCACTCCTTGCACAAGCTGTCCGCTTATCTGGATATTAAACAACTTCAGCTTGGCTAATATTCTTTAAAATAAAAAAGTAGAAGCTATTAACTGACTTCCAAAAAAGGAGGAGGTACTCAATTCGTCGGAATCTTTTTATTTTTTATGTAGGTATGTTCCCCGATTACTCGAAGACGCCTGGACCGATTTTGAAATTTTTTTTGGAAGGGTATACTTCCCAGCTGGTACCATTGTGATCAGTGCCTTTCAGAAAAAAAATCATGTTTATTTCTTATCAATAGTCAATTTATTACATTTAGAGCCGATTCCACCAACGTAAAACAAGTTTCATGCTAACGTTTTGATATTATGGCAGATTTTCAATACAATAACTGTCAAATCGCTCAATTTATTCCTCGATTAAGCGTCATCCGACGTTGGTGAAATCAGCACATAAAGCACCCAAGATTGAATTTAGTGTATAAAATGTGAATACGCCTTTATATGCAAAGGTTAGCTGGCAATAGGTAGGTACCTAACTTTGCGTCAACTCTCTTGGAATATTAAGTAGACCCTTGTCAAATAAAGGCAATTGCTAAGAATAACACAGTTTCCTTTACTTCTTGCTTATTCTGGTACCGAAATAGGAAAAAGCTTTTCTCATTTTAGTAACACGATTAAATTCCATACTCAAAATTATAATATTTATAAAAATTTAAAAAAGTCAAAACACGAGTTACCGTGTCGTAACGCCGCATTCCGCTGACGAAGGGAGACCCAGGAACAATGGCCAGCCTGAGGATTGCAGCGTTGCAGAAACCGGCGGAATCGAACAATGGATATGTGATCGCAGTCGTTGTCCAGCCACGAGCCATTATCCATTTTCGGGATTTACATTATCTTTTTTTTATTTCATTTTATTAATTGTATTTTTTTTCATTAATTAAATCTTTTATATTTTTTTTTAAAAAGTTATTTCACCGCCGCCATATCGTAACTGGCGCAGTCGGCTATTTCGCGACAATTGGTCGAAACGTCGGTCAATTGAACGGTCCTGATCGTGTAAATCGCGAACTTCGAATCTACGACGGCGGCACAGGTGAAGACTTCACGTGGACTGGCAGACCCGAGAGGAGATGCAGAAGGTGCTGTGGTGAGTACTCTCGCTATTTCAAGTTCCTTTGCTCTATTTCCTCCCGTATTTAGTATAAGTAGTATATGTGGTTCTGTCTAGAAGCTAAAATCGCAATAGACATTTAATTAGGAGTTTATGTTAGTGTAGGTAAAAGTTTAGTGGCTTAAATCGCTACAGACTTACGTTAGGATATATTTTAGTATTTATGCCTTGAAGCTAGAATCGCGATAGGCAGATACTCCGCACGTAGCGCGTAAATTCAATTTTATTTAATAAAAAAAATATCTAAGAGGAAAAATGGCTGTCCCAAACTGCGATGTAGCCAGTTTAAAGTTAATTGCGGATTTGATGCCAAAATATGACGGCAATACTAAAAGATTAAACCATTATATCCGGGAAATCGAAAATATTCTTAACCTATTGGACGAAACCGCTAGGGTACACCCGGCAGTTATATGTCTCATTAAAAGTAGGCTTAGTGGTACAGCGATTGACGCAATAGCGTACGAGGAAACCCTCAATTCATGGGATACCATTAAAGCTGCTCTCATACGGAGACTACGGGAACCTAGAAATGAAATTCAGGTCATGCAGGAGCTAAGTAGGGTGCGGCGCTATAGAAACGAAGACGCGGAGACTCTCGGTAGAAGGCTTCGTGAAATATTGGATACCTTATTTTCTGTGGGCACTCATTCCAATAAATCGTATTATGAAAACATGGTTATCGAACAGTATACGAATAATTTAGATTTTCAAGTCTCTATAGGGGTGCGAATAGCAAAACCCCTCACATTAGAATCAGCCATAGTTATAGCGAGGCAAGAAGAAGCTAGACTTGCCCATAACAAAACATACCACAATAATAATTATAATGCACCATCAACATCGGCTCAGCCAAGGTTCAAGGAACCAATGCGTGCATTTAATCAGCCCCAGAATCCTTCATCATTTAAGTTTAATAGCCCGATACAAAACCAGACAAGCAATGCAACCCCAGTTCCTAGAACAAATAACTTTACACCAGAACAAAGACAGCAGTGGGTACAATCCATGCTCCCATGGAAAAACCGCCCATCAACAGGTAATTATAAGCCCTCCTCAGGTACGTTCAGAAACAACATACCACAACAACACCCACCTAAGATCTCGGATGTTACCATGAGGTCCCTAGCGAAACCGCAAAAACCACAGTTCGCGGTAGAAGAGCTGTTCTACACGGGGCACCCGGAGCAGTTGGAACAACCGTATGCCGAGGACGAAGCGGAATATCAACAAGGTCAGTATCAATACTGGGAGGCAGACCAACAAGAATACGAACCACCAACGGGGGACAGCGACGAACAAAATTTTTACCAGGGTCGCAGTCCGCCCGACCAAAGTTAGTAAAACTTAACAATCACGATAAGGATCATCTACCTTACATCGTGCTCCCAGAATTCCAAGGTAAGTTCCTTATAGATACAGGCGCCTCGCGCTCTATGATATCGCCTAGTGTAATACAAGACACAATTTTCCAACATCTGGTCGAGTATGAACCCTTTGAGGTAAAAACAGCACACGCTATTACACGACACAATCACGTTGCTTACCTTCCACTTCCCCCTGCGTTTAATAGCGATATAATCCATAAATTTCTTATTTTTGATTTTGACGCTAAGTATAAAGGCCTTATTGGTTTGGACTTGCTAACAAAATTATCGTGCAATATAGATATAAAAAATAGACTTTTACATACGACTTACGCAAAAATACCTATTTCATTTGATTATCCTAGCAAAAAGCTTACTATTGAGCCAAGATGTGAAAAAACGATAGTAGTGAAAACGAATTATTCGGATGGTCAGTATATTCAAGATGAATACTTATGGGCTAACGGTTTAAAGTCACCCGCAGCTATGGTAGAGGTCAAAGACGGGAAATTTAGAACATCCATTATTAACTTTAATTCGGAAAAAAGAATAATATCTAACAATGAAAAGATTTACTTAGAACCATATTGTGAGACGTCAGACAAAGTCAAATGTAAACTCAATTCCATTCAGGTAAATTCAGAGGTAGATGAAGAATTATGTAAAAATTTGGATAAAATACGTACAGACCATATGAACGAAGAGGAAAAGCGTGAAATTGCTAAGATTTGTTACCAGTATAGAGATATATTCTATTCTGAAAATATCCCACTTTCTTTCACGCATGCAGTTAAACATCAGCTAAGATTGAACGACGAAACCCCAATATTTGTAAGAAGTTATAGACAAGCCCCACAACAACGTAAAGAAATACAGAATCAGGTAGACAACCTTTTAAAACAGGGTATTATCCGTGAGAGTATATCCCCTTGGTCATGCCCAGTTCATATTGTCCCTAAGAAACCAGATGCATCCGGAAAGGTAAAGTGGAGGTTAGTTATTGATTATAGGAGACTAAATGAACGTTTGGTAGAAGACAAGTACCCCTTACCGAACATATATGACATACTTGACAGACTAGGACGTGCCCAATATTTTACGACGCTAGATCTGGCGAGCGGTTATCATCAAGTGGAAATGCACCCTGATGATATAGAGAAAACAGCGTTTAGCACTGAAAGAGGACACTACGAGTTCCTAAGGATGCCATTTGGCCTAAAAAACGCACCTAGTACGTTTCAAAGACTCATGGACCACATCCTTAGAGGTATAGATAATGTATTTACTTACCTCGATGACGTCATAATCATATCAACGTCGTTACAAGAGCATATCGAGAAACTCAAGCAGGTTTTTGATAGATTTAAAATACATAACCTAAAAATACAGTTAGACAAATCGGAGTTTCTACAAAAACATGTGACATTTTTAGGGCATGAGCTTACAGATCAAGGAGTAAAACCGAATCAAGACAAAATAAAAGCTGTCTTGAATTTCCCACTTCCACAGAATCAGAAAGAAATTAAAAGCTTTCTAGGACTAGTAGGCTACTACAGAAAGTTTATAAAAGATTTTGCAAAGCTTACTAAACCGATGACCTTATGTCTAAAAAAAAATAATAAAGTTGTACATTCCCCAGAATTCATAGAGTCTTTTAATAATTGCAAACAAATTCTAACCAATGCACCTATCCTTCAGTACCCAAATTTTGAAGAGTTATTTATACTAACAACAGACGCATCAGACGTAGCACTTGGTGCAGTGCTGTCCCAAGGACGAGTAGGCTCAGATAAACCGGTAGCGTACGCATCGAGAACCCTTTCTGAAACGGAAAGCAGATATTCAACGATCGAAAAGGAGCTTCTAGCCATCGTCTGGGCGGTGAAATACTTCAGGCCGTATCTCTACGGACGAAAATTCGTTATATATACCGATCATAGGCCCCTAACATGGTTAATGTCACTTAAAGACCCTAACTCTAAATTGACTAGGTGGAGACTTAAACTTGCCGAATATGACTACACGGTTGTATATAAAAAGGGACGACAGAACACTAATGCAGATGCCCTCTCACGAGCTAAAATTTACCATAACAGCATAGACTCACTGGTAGTCAATTTAGATGACAATGACGATGACGACATCATAAGTAGGATATTTGACAACGTACGTCAAGAGACGGAAGCGGACACAGTACAACAAAACGTATCTGTGGATGCTAACGAAAATAGCGATAATAATACTACTAACGGTAATGACGTGACAGTTTTACCTAACGTACAGCCCACACTAACGGATACTGAATCAGATAGTATGAGTATCGTTTCGTTTGAACTTGGTAGCATAGTTCCGACAGTTCATTCTCAGGCAGACAACGAGAATAATGGGATACCAATCTTGTCAGATGCTATAGACAGACAATTAAAACAATTCCACATAAGGTCAACTCCAGGATCAACCTATAGAGTAGAAAATAGGTCAACTAACTCTAGAACGGTAATTAAAGATGTATTTATTCCAGTTAACGATACAGAGAAGGAAATCGTACGTTTCTTAAAAGAGCACACTATTGCTGATCGTGTGTTTTACTGCTACTTCTATAATGAAGATCTATACCCCGCCTTTTCTAGGGTGTACACGACTATATTTAACAATAGAGGCCCAAAGCTCTTCAAATGTAATTCACGTGTTACTCTTGTTGAAAACAAAACAGAACAACAAGAAATAATTAAAAAATACCACGAAGGCAAAACCGTACATCGGGGTATTCAAGAGACATATAAACAAATTCACAGAAATTACCATTGGCCTCATATGCTACTCACCATACAGGCATTTATAAACCAGTGTAGTATCTGTTTACAAGCCAAATATGAGAGAAATCCCCTAAGACCCTCGTTAGCTCTAACAGAAACGCCTACCAAACCTATGCAACATGTCTTTATGGATTTATACTCTACAGGTGGAGCTACCTTCTTAACTATCATAGATAACTTTTCAAAATATGCACAAGCAATGCCATTATGTGCAACTAGTAGTGTACACATAGCGGAAGCTTTATTTCAGGTCTTCTCAATTTTAGGAGTTCCTCATAAAATTACTACAGATTCTGATAGCAAGTTTGACAACGAAGTAATAAAGGAAATGTGCGCTTTACATGGAATTAACATTCATTTTACAACTCCGTACAATCCAAATTCGAACTCACCCGTAGAACGCTTCCATTCGACTATAGGAGAGATTATTAGAATCCAACGTATGACCAACAAAGACGATCCGATACAGTTAATTATGAAGTTTTCTATTATAGCTTATAATAACTCCATTCATTCCGCAACAGAATACACTCCACACGAGTTACTATTCGGACATACAGCTTCTAGAAACCCGCTAGAGTTACATTATCCTAAGCAATTTTATCAGGATTACGTCATCAAACATAAAATGCATGCAGAAGCCGTTCAGGAGTGTGTATCAGCGCACATGGCCAAAAACAAGGAACAGGTAATAGCAAAGCGGAACCAGGCAGCAGAAGAGATAACGTTTAAGGTAGGTGAAACAGTTTATAAACAGGTGGCGAAAACAGCGAGAAACGACAAAACTAAACCCGTATTTAAAGGACCGTATAAGATTATTCATTTACACCCTAATAATGTAGCTGAGATCGTTGGGAATCATCCTAATTCTAAGTCTATTCGGGTACATTTCAAACTTCTACGAAGACCACATCTTGTTCCAGGGCAACCATCTTCGGAGCCTTCGTGTTCCAGGCAAGACCCGACGTAACGTTCCAACCCGTAGATAGTACCAATGGAGTTTTATTGCTTAGACAAGGGCATATCCTAAAACAAATTGATTCCTTCAACCTTGCTTGTGTTTATAATGTGACTCAGTTGCATTTAATATCAACTAAACTATTGTCACTATACGCAAGTACTAAGATGGCTGAAAGTAACACCACTTCAGAAGAGTTGCATAAAACATATAGGGATCAAATAGAACATAAGTTAGATATAATTAGTAAAAAGATAATGTTTATTTCACCTAGGATTAGGGTTAAGCGCGGTTTAATTAATGGTTTAGGTTCTGTGGTAAAATTGATAACCGGTAACCTAGATAACGAGGATGCAGTTAGGTTCGAGAACGAAATTAATAAAATTCGGAATTCTTTTGGTAAAATTCAAAGCTCGCAGAAGCAAACACTATCCTTAGCGGAAAACACCATAAAAGAATTTTCTACTGCTATAACTAGAATAAATGACAATCAAAACAGATTGACATCTGTACTGAAAAATATCACAGTCAGTTCTAGTGTAGTTACTAAGCAGTTACACTTTTCAGAAATTTACGTTCAAATTAGTTTTAGTCTACAAATTATTTTGGATAAGTTGATGATGCTAGAAGATGCTATGGCATTCTCGCAATTAGGCATAATGCACCCTAGCATTATAAGCCCACGAAATTTAGTTTCCGAAATTATTAACTTACAGAATCATTTTTCACTGAACCCAGTAGAGGAGATACGCATTGATAATATTCATAGGATAGAAAAGTCTATTAGCGTTAAAGCCTATAGTACAGAACACTCGTTGACATTTATTCTAGAAATCCCATCCATTCAACCTACTATATATGATTATATACATATTTATTCCTTACCAAACAACCATAACCTAACCATTATACCTAAATCCAAATTCCTCGCACTTGGAAGCGATGAGTATACTTACCTGGAAGAGGACTGCAAGAAGATATCAGAAGATAAATGGCTCTGCAAACTACCGGATACAAGAGCTATAGAAACATCTCAAGACTGCATAATTTCGCTCATCAAACATAAAGACGGGAACTGCACTCGTGCGCGGATGAACCTAAAACAAGGAAAACTACAGAAAATTCGAGAAAACACATGGCTAATAATATCAATCAAACCAGAAGTAATAAAAACACAATGCGGACAAAAAACGGAATACAAGAAGCTATCAGGAACCAACCTCGTCAACATTACAGAAGATTGCCAAATAAGTTTAATGAATAGAACCATAAGGACACACACAAGCAGTGTTACCGTAAACGAAATTATCCCTCTACCGGAAGAAAATCTCATACAACAGGAAGAAGTTAAGTACGAACTACACTTAGAAGACATCCCCCTGGATAGCGTCCACGAATTATTCAACAAGGTCGAAGACATCAAGGAGATAGACGCTGTAAACTGGCCCTTCATGATGGCAATCCCCAGCTGGTCTACAGTGCTTCTATACTTAATAGTAATATCCATAGCAGTCTGGAAGATAGTCAAGTGGAGAAAACACCTAGGAAGAACAGGTCGCGAGGACGCTCCTGGAAGCTGCAGGACCAGCTTCCATCTTAAGGAGGGAGGAGTTACCGTGTCGTAACGCCGCATTCCGCTGACGAAGGGAGACCCAGGAACAATGGCCAGCCTGAGGATTGCAGCGTTGCAGAAACCGGCGGAATCGAACAATGGATATGTGATCGCAGTCGTTGTCCAGCCACGAGCCATTATCCATTTTCGGGATTTACATTATCTTTTTTTTATTTCATTTTATTAATTGTATTTTTTTTCATTAATTAAATCTTTTATATTTTTTTTTAAAAAGTTATTTCACCGCCGCCATAAATCGTAACTCACGCCCTCGTAAAATTTTTTTTGTTAATTTTGTATAAGTTCATCACCAAGTATTAGGGTTCGGTATTCAAAGAGTGTCAAGGGGACCCTATTACTAAGACTCAGCCGTTCAGCTGTCCGTCTATCTATCCAGCGAGCTTTATCACATAACCCATAATAGGTAGATACTTGAACTTTTCAAAGAATGTGTATTTCTATTGTCGGTATAAAAAACAAAATATAATAACAAAAAATAAAGTTGAGATTTTTTTTTTTGTTTTGAAAAAAAAAAACAACTGTTGAGTTTCCTGCCGGCAATTTTCAGCAGAATCAACTTTCCCGCGATGGTAGACTCTCGACTTGTCATAAGAGACTACATTTGGCCTAAATTAAAATAAATAAATAATTTTGATTTTTCTTAACTGTCGTCATGATTACCTTGCCATATCATTCAATGAAGAGATGACTGACTACGGAAAATTTATTAGAAGAAATTTAAATTTTAAAATAAGAATCATAACTTTAACGTTAAAAAAAAGAGTTTAATGACAATTGTAATTATTATTTATTAGTGTTAGAGATGGTGCCGCGTCGGTGGCGTTAGCAAGAAGAAAAAAATCATAGACAGTACTCTAGTAGTACTCACGTACGATGCGAAGTGCATTTAAGCATTTAAGCGTTTATCTCATATAAAAGAATACGCTTAAGACTTCTTTTTTCATTTTCTTTTTTCTTCAAACTATCTAATTATTATGACTATCTTGCTCCAAATTAAAGACGTATTCTGCTATTCCCTGATTAATTTTGATGTTACAGCCCATCGTCGTCCAAAGAGGAGGGTCTAGACGAGGAGTATTATGAAGCGGAGGCGGCCGGCCTGCGAGGGGACTGCGACAATTACCTCGACCTCTGCCCTTTCAGCCTTTTTGACGTCATCACGAGGCTAGTGGAGGTGCAACAGAAACTGTAACACAGATTGCATTGAATATAGGGTAGCTGATTATCTTTTACTAGATGATGACCGCGACTTCGTTCGCGTGGATTAAGGTTTATTTTCCGCGGAAACTCTTCGATTTTCCGAGATAAAATATATTATTTGTTTTAATCCATGAGCTAGCTCCATTCCAAATTACAGCCAAATCCGTTCAGTAGTTTTTGCGAGAAAGAGTAACAAACATACACACGCACACACACACACACACACACACACACACACACACACACATACAAACTTTCGCCTTTATAATATTAGTGTGATTAGCTTTTGCTCACGGCTTCGCTCACGTTGAGTTCGATTTTCCAAAACCCTATTTTACCTCCTTAGGTGTTGAATTTTTATAGCGGATGTCCTTCCGGCTTCCGTTTTTCCAACTAATTATAATGTGGGTGTCATTAAATCAAGAGCGAATAGACATCTTCTAGGCAAGCGCGCATCATCTTAGGCTGCATCTTCACTTACCATCAGGTGAGATCGCAGTCAAGCGCTAGTCTATATTATATTTAAAAAAAAGAATGCCTACATCATTAGCTGTGCCATTCAGCCCAATCCATTCAGTGATTTGAGTTGTGCGTTGATAGATCAGTTAGTCAGTCACCTTTTCTTTTTATACATTTAGATTTGCTTTTGCCCGCGGTTTCGTTCACATTTTTTAAACCCTATTTTAACCTACCAAATGTGGTTAGAGTAAAAAATACAATTATTATTTTATTATCAACGGTACCAGTGTGTCGACGACGGCCAACTCGTAGTGAACGGGTAGTAGTTATATGAAACCTATACACAATAAGAATTAGAGTGCGCCCGCATGCATTCCAGTACAATTAGAATTGAAGTCCGTGAGCGGTCTACTCATTGTCGCCTCAAATTAACACTTTTGTGTGCAAAGTGGGCCACAGAACTGGTTTCAGTGCACTCTAATTGAGGACACAATTTGACTTTAAAGTTAGTATGCGAGGAGGTAAATACTACGTGATCTAGAGAAAGCATCTGTTTCACGGGTCTGATCGCATCACGCACGTATGCAATAACGCTTCAACCCACAAAACTATGTCAAATTAAATAGGTGTATACTACATTATGTAAAGGAATAAAGTTAACTTTTCAATTGAGAAGTTGTGTGGGTTGACACTTTTGTGGTGGTGCGTCCATTTATGGTTAAACAATGTTTCAGTAGAAATAATTAAATTACTTATTATTATCATAAAATGTTCGTTATTAGTGAGCACCTACTTTTATAACTGTATCAAAATTTAACTCAACCCAACTAACGGGGACATAAATGAAATTATCCTTTTCCGCTGAGAGTCGGGAAAATTATGACGCACAACTTTTAGCCTGTGTCAATTCAGTTTAATTTAAGTTTGATGTACAGGATAATTTGTGCCAAAAGCATAATATTATTTTATTTGCACTTTGTGCGAATGAGCTTTGTTATTATACAAGTAAATAGAATTTTTTTATATGAATAGCGGGCAAACGTGCAGGCGGGTCACCTGATGTTAAGTGATTACCACCGCCCGTGAGCACCCGTGAACCAGAGGCACCACCAATGCGTTGCCGGCTTTTCAGGAATTTATTAGTCCGCCCCTTGAATAACCCCATATTGTAAAGATCGTGTAGTATAGGAATAATTTAAATTAAGTTATTGAAATAAGATTGATTTGTAAAGAGTGTTCGGTTTTTCTTATTATCCCTCTCTGAAACATAGATTTCACTAATATTACCTATCATTTCCCGCTAAATCTAATACCTATAGATAAATAAAATTGAAGTGTGAAGTGAATCTTAGGTTAGCTTAGGGCTTTATTGGTTCGGTTAGGCTTTTTCGGTTCTGAATCCTGCGCCTTATCTCACTCCGTTCGTGTTGGATTTTCCGTCCTATCAGACTATGAGAGTGAGGGAATAGAGAGTGCATCTGTGTTTGCGTACACACTTGTGCACTATAATATCTCCCGCGCAGATGGCTACCGATTGAGAAGGTTGACCGCCGTGACCGAATTCGGCCGGAAGAACCCGTAAACAAAGTGCTTATTCCTATGAGAGGACCTTATTATTATTAAACAGCCTCTTGAATATAAGAGACGTTTCAGTTGATTTTCGACGGGTTAATATTTTACATAAATGCTTTGATAACATTATGCTTTATATTTCGCAGGTAAAGTCCCCATTCTTAGAAAACCTATTATGTATAAGGAAGCAAAAATTCCTTAGACCCAAAGCCGTCGGACGCAAACTTCATTTTAATTTTAAATCTCTTTTCCCTCAAAGGCGCTCATATTTTGTGTCTTATACATATACTATAATATTTTTCTGTTCCTCAAAAATAATATGAATCCGGATATCATGTTTGTTGTGTAACATCTTTCGTTCGACAACTTTTCTTACTTTATGTTGATTTTTTCTCATTAGATAGATAGATAGAAAATTCTATATTGCTATACAAAGGAATTGATGTTTACATTTGAAACATAAAGTGAGCAAAGTCGGTCTAATCGCTTTAAGCGATCTCCGCCAGACAACCATAATAACTAATAAATAACCGGTCAAGTGCGAGTCATACTCGCGCACTGAGGGTTCCGAAACTCTTGACCATTGTATTAATTAGGATTAATTAGGTACCTACTAGATGACAACTTAAGTGCGCAGTGTTATTGCAGTTCCTATAGACGCCTTCCGGTCTCATCATCAGACCCTGCATATCATCTAGGACTAGAGTACTGTCAAGATGAATCAAACAAGCCCAAACTCAATGGGGTTGTGTAGTTTTCTCACAGTTCCCACTATCCATCTTTCATCCCATTATTTGTTTCTTTGAGTTACTTCCATAAGACAATGTATAACCTGTAAAACTAAGTCTAAGCTGTCTTTAAAGCATTCGAGATAGTCAATCAAAAGGTTCTCTATGTTTGATAGGATTTTCTTTGTGACCCTTTTCATGTCTAAACAAGCAAGTAATAGTATTGTATGTTCTAATAAATGTGGGAATAGCTCAAAGTAAAAACACTAAATATATATTAACTTCTTTTATTTAAACTACTTTTAGCACTCCTTAGCATGTCTTAACTCCATATGCCATCTTGCCAATCTTTTTTATCTCCATATCTTCCCACTCTCTCTATCGCATACATCCATCCCTGTCATACACTTACATTCCGTTTCCCACATTCTGTCATCCTGCACAGACATACCTTCTCCGTTTATACATCTTTACCATATTCATACTTCCTCGCATACCTTCTCAACACTAATACACCTAAGTTAAACAATACAGTTTTCATACATACTTAATACATCTTAAGTTAACCAATACAGAATGACATCTTATAACGAATCTAAACACTAGTAAGTATACATGGTCACAAATTATTATAATATTTCTTTTACAAAATAAAATAAAATTTGACTGATCTTGAATTTAAATAATGATAAAGTAATTGTATTTGAAAAAATGTTATTAAGTAATGAACAATGTTGATCATCAAACTTCTTTTTATTTAAATAAAATTACTTGAGTTATGATTCAATAATAACCGGTAAAACACCAGTTTTTCTCTGGTGTTTCACTGGTATAGTATAGAATGAGACCTTTATTATATAAATCTTTGATTAACATACTTTATGCGAGTAAATAAAACTAGTTGTTTTACTAGCTACCTACCCATGAAAGGTTTTTTTCTTTGATTGTATACTCTCGTTTTTTTGGTTGATTTCATTCGGCAATTTCGTTCCTACCTACCTCTTAAAATATAAAGCCCCTAAATAATCCCATTTCACTTGTTTACTCCCTTAATTTGGGGAGAAACCCCCATAAGTTGCGATCCCTGGCAGCACTACAAAAATCCGATACCAACATTAACATACTATACACATAGCCGTCTCATAGAGATGTCTCAACACTACATCTACGTTGCTTATTTTTTAGCAATTTCATTTGGTCTAGAACAAGCTCTGCAGCAAGATTTCAAGATTAACTGCTTCATTCAAGTACTCAATAGACCTATCAAGACAATAGTCAAATGACTTTGTTGGTTCACAACTATTGTTATAATAACAAGATAGTATATTTTCAAGCTGTGACCATCTGCTAAACTTAAGTTCACTAGGTAATATCCAGCTCAAATCTTCATGATGCATTAAATGTCCTTTTACATATACCTGAATGCTTAGATTTTCATCCACCAACACACTATGAAACTACTTTCACATTGCTGTCACCATTATCACTTTCAATATCAAGATTTAACAAATAGAAATATAGCCTCTTATTAGGTATCACTTGATACAACCATTTAGTCTCTTAAATTTTCTTGGAATTTATACACTAAGTCTGCGAATGATGTTATTATGTCACTCTAAAAATTTATCAATTGCTGTTCTGTCCATCACGTCCAATGATTATTTCTTCTTGAAAAATGGTTGCTACGCTTGAGAGATATGAGCATCTTTCGGGAAAGAAAATGTACTTTTAGCTCCTTCAATGCTGATAACACTGTCGTAATTTGATTTGCATTCGGGCACACAGCATTTTCTTGGCATCTAAAACAGTTAAAATAACTTTTATTATCATAAACAAAATGAAATATAAGTATTTGTTTTGTAGGTTATGTTTTCAAACCTAGATACTTATTACTTACTTATTTAAATTATGAGTCTGGCACTTAATTGTAAGTTACTATGTACCTTGTTACTAAACATCTTTAAACGAAAATATCTTCATTTGTTACACCAAAATATATTGACAGTATTAGCCAGTTAGTAATAAACATAACTTTTTACCTTTGCAATTTTGTTTGCACTTTGCAGTCGATATACATTATACATATAGGTAGGTACGAAACATGGATTTATCTCGTCGTAACTGATGTATTTTTAGGTTTCTATGCACCTTGACTGAAACCGTACATTAAATTTATTGTAACTTTTATTAAATAATTATGATTTATATACAAAACAAAATAACGCGGACGCACTACCTTGCGAGGTTGCCAGACTTCTACAGTCTTGAGTCTATATATACATCCTTCTCTATGCTTCTACTTCATGGCTCTCTAGATAGAGACAGCTCTACACGTCAATGGATAGGTACCAAATAGAAACACAATGCGTTGTCCTGCTCCTACATACATATTTTGACATAATGTCTTCTCACTTTAGTCGTTTTAGCTTTATGAGTTAGCCACATTAGAGGGTTAACGTTGCCGCTATTAACACGGCAGCTTCCCCCAATATTCAATGCGAAAAATTGAGCGGAAACACTTGAACGGTCAACGTCAATGCCCGATAATGACGATAAAATGTCTTGATTCAAGATGGACGCTGACGCTGCTGCATTCACATTGCGTTATCGCCAATGAATTAATACAGGATTAATAAATACATCATTAAAAAATTAATACAGAATTATTGCGTTATCGCCAATTAAATTTGCGTTGACGTTGACGAAGTGTGAGCACTCAGTTTGTCGCGTTTAATATTGTCGGAAATAACCACGATAATAGTTGAAATGATCGACATTGACGTTTACCATAGTGTGGCCGCACCATTATAATCTGTCTACGTGACGCGTCACTAAAGAAGCGTAGCAATAGTTGTAATTCACAGTAAGATATCGGTTTTTTTTTGGTTTTTTTGGCTGTTTTAGGTACTATTATAAGGTTTAGAGGTATCAAAATATCCGTAATTTGTAAGATTTTAAGGCTGGTGTTTGTAAAATATAACGGGACTTACTATGAAACTAAGAATTCGGTATGGAAAAAAACGATTTTTGAAGATGTGCCTTAATTTGTTTTAATAATGAGAAAACCGTGGTTTTCAAGCTGTAACTTTTTACTGAGTTAAGCTATAAGCTTGATATTCTTAAAACACTACGAGACCATTGAACTTTATATTCAGTATAAATTTCGACTTCGGATCATAAGCCGTTTTCGAGAAAAACGGTGGTGACACACTGACAGACAGACGGACAACGAAGTGATCCTATAAGGGTTCCGAAGTTTTTTTCGGAACCCTAAAAATTGAGGGATATGGAAAAGTGTAACAATTTTATATATCTAATAGTAATACTATAAAAGGTACACACTAAATATACACATACATCGTACCTAAACAATAATTATTTATTAATAGACGATGCCCGCGACTTTGTAAGCGTGGATCAAGGTTTTTCAATTCCCATGGGAACTCTGTAATTTTCCGGGAGCCTATGGTTTAATCCTGAGTATGAGCTATCTCCATTCCAAATTTCAGCCAAATCGGTTCATTCGTTATGGCGTGAAGGAATAATAAACACACACACACACACATACACATACAAACTTTCAGCTTTATAATATTAGTGTGATTGTACCTAAATATTTTATTATTGTTGGCACATAATAGTTTTTATTTAAACAAGAACCAGAAACGAAAAATAATAGGTTAGTATAAGATTTAATTCGATTGATCGTATTTGTATTCGATGGCATTAACATCAAAGTAAAATGAATGAACTATTATAACTTTATTAAATAGTTCTCTTACTCATTTTCATAAATGCCGGATGAAGTCACTTTAATAAATTAACTGGCGCAATAATAAGTTCAGCAAATATACAAGTGAACATTAAATAACTGTCAATACTCCACTCATCAAGGTATCATTCAATTAATTACTGTAACTCTATCAGCCCATTTGTAATGCCCGGTTCGTATCAACATTAATTCACCTTGCCTATTTGATTTTTGTTAATCAACCGATGCATGATCGCTTTCGTTGTAACAAGGGAGCAAAGTTCGTTTTTTGTTGCGGATACTGGAAATTACGAGCTTAGTGATTCCAACTTAGAATAATGAGTGTCTCTCACTTTTACCCTAGTTAAGGTATCCTCGGTAGGTAGGACACAGGTTTAAGTTTTAAAATTATTTATGTGTGAAACTACCATCATGTGAAATCGCAGTCAAGACATCATTCTTCAAGTCAAGTCAAGTCAATCTTGTCATTGAATTTAAAAAAACACATCTTATGAACAAATTCAGTTCATCCTTATAAAAGCTATGCTTGAATATGGGGAAATTTGGTAATGGGTATTTTGCGATGGGTAGTTTGAGTACACAGGAAGAATTTAATAAAAAAATATAACCTCTTTCCAACCTTCGAAAGTTTGCGTCAGCTATAAAACCATGATTTCATAAGACAAGAGTCACAGTTTGACCAACCGGAAATAAATAGTTTTGATTTTTGATTTCTTTTAAATTTTGGAGCAGTTCTTTGAATAAAAAGAACAAACATAAAACTCTACGTTTACACTTCACAGAAGTGTATCATTCTCGCTTAGCCCATAAATCTACTTTATAAACAAAGCCAAGTTTAATACTGTCTCGTAAATTCGGTTTGCTTTCAAGCGCGGTATGAACATCAAGGAATGCAAGCTACGGAATATTTGCGATGCCGCGCCAACATCGCCGCGCCATGTTGCGACGGCTTTTTGGGACATATTACACATTGTGTTCACGTAGCACATGAGTAAATAACTGTACAGAGATAACATTTCATAGAACCATGACGTCACAGGTATATAAGACACACGCTCAAATATGGTTGAGCGAAGCAACGGCTGGATCATGCGTCGTGCACGTGAACGGGTGCCACCAACGGGAAAGGGTCTGCTTTGTCTGCCCGTCCTGACATGCGTTGGATTGTATGTAGGTATGCATTTTTGAAGCTTCATTGTGGAAGCACTGTATACATAACATAGTTTTTTTACCTATTGTAAAAATTTTTTTTGAAAAGAGCAACTGCTGAGTTTCTTGCCGGCTCTTCTCAGCAGAATCTGCATTCCGAACTGGTGGTAGATTTATGGCGTGTCATAAGAGCTACAAGTTGGCCTACGTGAAATAAATAAATTTTTAATTTGGTTTTAGTAGGTAGGTAGGTAATAGCTATTGCCGCTGTCTCTATTTCCTCGAGATAAAATGTCTCCATGCACAAAATCAAGTCCATCCGTTGCTAGAACGCTGATGTCACCGGTATATAAAACGCAGACACTTGTGTTACTAGGTTTTAGTTGGTTATAGCTTTTGCCGTTGTCTCTATTTCCCCCGAGATAAAATATCCTCGACTATACCCATGCACAAAATGAACCAGAGAACGATGATACCTACTCCTGTGACGATCCTATCAAAACAGGTATAAACTTTGCACAGTCTTTAGAAACTTTACCTCTGTTGTAATATTCACTCATGTGCACGTAGTAAGCTTACTTGTTTTGTGCCAGGTAGCAAAATTAGGAAACAGTAACCATCTATTCATTTTTTGATCTTCTTCAATGACAGAGGTTTTGTATGGTTTTTCATGGACAGATACCACAGGGAAACTAAGCCTGAGATCTATAGAGAAGAAAGCTATTACAGACTAGCTATTATTGACGACCTCCCTGGCGCAGTGGTGAGCGCTGTGGTCTTATAACTGGGAGGTCTCGGGTTCGATTCCCGGCGAGGGCAATTTAGTAATTTATTATTTCTAAATTGTCTCTGGTCTGGTCTGGTGGGAGGCTTTGGCCGTGGCTAGTTACCACCCTACCGTCAAAAACGTGCCGCCAAGCGATTTAGCGTTCCGGCACGATGGCGTGTAGAAACCGATTAGGGGTATGGGTTGAATTTACACTGCTATACCCCTTCCAAGTTAGCCCGTTACCATCTTAGACTGCATCGTCACTAATTACCATCAGCAGAATTTGAACCGCTGAGGTGTGGATCACTCTTCCTGCATCCGTGTTTCCTGCCACCTATAATTTGAGTACCTTCAAGGCAAGAGTGAATGGGCATCTTCTAGGCAAGCGCGCACCAACCTAGATCTCATCAGTGCCATCCAGTACTGATTGTCGTCAAGCGCGAGCCTATTTCGCATAAAAAGATTAGCAAAATATGCTGATTGTAGGTAATTATAACTATTACCATTTTATATAAGTAATTTGCTAACTTGCTTACAACGTAATTTGGTTATTTTAAAGGTAGTGTAAATACAATTACAAAACAAAAGTTCTTGATAAATTGTTTTATTTATTTAAAAACACATAATTTGTTTTGTCTAACTTACAGTCGCTGAAACAGTATCCTTATTTTTTAAATCAATTAATATTTAAGTATCATATAATATTCAATATTATTATCATAATATCATAAATTACATAACAGTACTTCCTAATGCTAATAATATGTAATTCAATTTTCACAAAACTTTAGCTACTAAATACTTGTGAAATCTTAATTTTATTATAATTAAAATTGATGACGTCATATCACCTACTATTACCTAAGTGTATTATTAATTTTGTCTGAACTTTATTCACAGCCATTGCATTATAATTTATAATTAAAGATAATGAATTTTTAATTATTGTTTTAACATAACTATTCTGAATATATCAATTCAAAATAATTTCCAATATTTTTATTTCGCAATATTTTCCCATTTTTATAATACCTATTCTTTATAATTACTTATATTAATTAGACAATTTGGCAAATTCTGTTATACACGTTCCCAAATAAACTAAAATTCCGACTCGTGAGAATTTTTTTTATTTGCTGAATCGGTTCGGTGTAAGAACTGTATTATATACTCGTAAGTGTAGTTAGATTTTATTAACAATTTTAATTTTAATTTATTCGGTAAAAACGACTAAGCAACATTTATATAAATAGATAACAACTAAACACTCTAACAAACAGACACGGATAGAGACTTTCACAAATTTTTTTTTTTTTTTCAATTTAACCACCCCTGTTCGGACAAACAAAACGAAAAAAAAAAATTAAAATCGGTCAAGGCCTTTTTGAGTTTTAGCCAGGCATGATTTTTACATATTGTTATTTAGGCTACGTACTAAAACTCAAACTAATTAATAATCCCAATGATCTCAATGTCTTTCGGATAGAAGAAGTTATTTTTTCTCATGGGAATGGAAGATATCTGCTGGTCGACTGGCACTCTCGTATCGTAGAGCGACGGAGACTGGAAGATAATGCCGAAGGTGCCAACGAAGCAAGCGATGGTGAAGAGCCAGAGGAAGAAGCGGTCCAACACCATTGACATGAACTTCCAATCTTCTACGACCTGTGGACAAAGCGGAATTTTAAAATATCTACTTAAATATGGCTAATGGGATGGCAGCATAATATTTTCTTTTAATTCGATGACAAGATAGCCCTTGTCTGCGATCTCACCTGATGGTATGTGACGATGCAGTCTGAAATGGTAGCGGGCTAACTTGGTATGGCAGTGTCAATTCAACCCATACCCCTAAAAAAAAAATCGGTTTCTACACACCATCGTGCCGGAACGCTAAATCGCTTGGCGGGACGTCTTTGACAGTAAGGTGGTAACTAGCCACGGCCAAAGCCTCCCACCATACCAGACCAGAGACGATTCAGAAATTATAAATTCCCAAATTGCTCGCGCCGGGAATCGAAGACCTCCCAGTTATAAGACCACAGCGTTCACCACTGCTCCAGGGAGGTCGTCATATTATACTGTGGAGAGAAAACAACCCGAAAACAACTTTAAGTAAATATCCTTATCATCAGTTAGTTTACAATTAATTGCCCATTAGACAGTTAATTAATAATGTTAAACTAACTGACCTTAATTTAGAAAGGTAAATACTAGGGCGTATTAAAATTAAAATGTAGGGAACTTCACGTCTTATACTCTCATAGTTTATGAATTACATCCTTGGTAATGTAGTTCAAAAGGTTCCATATCTGTGAAGAAGCATTAGAATTACGAGTATATCTAATGTTAATGCTCCCTTAGAACCTCTGCACACGTCGCATTTTTACGCGTAAAAAACACGCGTTAACGCCCTTTAAATGAGATTCAGTCGCAACTAGTAAATCGTTGCACACGTCTACTTTAGACGCGCGTTTTTATCGATACAAAAGCGCAGATACGTTGACACAAACGCGCTTTGTATGCGTGTTACTACTTTTCTACTACTTTTCTAACGCAGCTTTATTGCTGCTATTAAAAAGAAAACATAAAAATAATCGACTAAATAACTACATAACCGACTAATAACCCAATGTTTACGCACATGAAATGCGATTTAGACGCGCATTTGTATGGAAACAAATGCTACAATCTGCTTTTTGGATAGAAAATGCGTCTAAAACGTGCGTTCGTAATACGCGAGTTTTCCGCGCATAGAAAATATGCTGTATGCACAGAGTCTTATGTACGTTGAAAGACCTAGATGTAGTTCAGAAATTAAGAGCGTTTAAGTGCCTCTCAGCTTCCAGTGGTGATATAAATCTACATCCCGACTGGGACTGCGGTTAATCCACCGAAATGGTTTTAAAATTTATTCGCCCAGCGGGTGCTATTTATATCGGCGTCTCAGAAATGAGCGGTTATCTGTAGACCGTAAAAACGTGTCCGGAATAACAATGTCGCTCAACGTTCCGGAATATGAAGCAAATTGGCCTAGTTTCCGATTTTTACTATCCGGACATAAATAAATAGAGTGTAAATGCTATTGGTGCCTTAAAACTTTTAAATAATGATAGGGTATCTAGTATCCAAGAAATGCTTTTTGGACCATTAACTTTTTGGACATATGTCCAAACATAACATAAACAAGTTTAAGTTTTATTTTAAGCGTTAATACTAGTGATGTTTTTATTGATAAACTGATGAAAGAAAACTTCGTGAGGACCTGAGAAACGGAAAAGTTAGTTCTTTGCCTGAGTGTTCTCTATAAAGTTCTCAAAGTTATGTGAATATGTGTGTCTTCTAATCCATGAAGAATGTTTGGTCTAAGCCATCTGAGAACTTGTGCTTGGCAGAAGAGTTAAGATGATGATGACGATAAATCAGACAACATATAGACAAAACAGATGGACCTATAGAGGATTTTAAATACGTCTTGAATAGCCTAATGGGAGAGTTTTTTTTTTAAATTCCTACAGTGAAGAAAACCCTTTCTATAAACAAATTTTACCACTGACGAAACCACCTGCTAGGAATAATTACTTTTTTTATTTGATGACAAGATAATCCTTGACTCAATGGTAAGCGACGATGCGGTCTAAGATGGTAGCGGGCTAACTTGGAAAGGAACAGTTTACATTCAACCATACATCCAATCCCATAATCGGTTTCTACACGCCATCATGCTGGAACGCTAAATCGCTTGGTGGTACGTCTTTGACCATAGGATGGTAACTAACCCAGGCCAAAGCCTCCTACCAGACCTTACCAGAGACAATTTAGAAATTATAAATTCCCAAATTGCCCCGCCGGGAATCGAACCCGAGATCTCACAGTTAGAAGACCACCGCGTCGAATACAAGTCTACTTCCCTTTATTTTGTATCGTGAAAGCCCGATAATTCAAAAAGCCGTTCAAGGGTGGAATTACTTCACTTAAATTACTTTGAAATCGACTGCCCGGCGGGCGTTATTTGTATCGGCGCGGAGCGTCTCAAAAATGAGCCTCGTTTATTTGTCGACCGTAAAAACGTGTCCGGAATAACAATTTAGCGATCATAGTTCCGGATTACGGAGAAAATTGGCCTAGTTTCCGGACACCTGATTGGGACGAGTCATGAGGCTTAAAGGCTATTTTTGTTAATGTCGTAATATCATTGTTATTATTTTAAAAATAAGTTTCTATACCTCGTTTTAAATTAAGCCACAATAATTATAGAAGCTAACGTTGTAGGCTAGATTGTGAACGTGACTACAAGAATAATGTGACACAATCTATGGATGACCGGTCTTTTTATAACACATAGCTTTTGATTGGCTGAATTTATGGCGCCTTTGCTGCATCTATGCATTTTTGACCGACTTCCACAAAAGGAGGAAGTTCTCAATTCATCGGTATCTTTTTTTAAATATTTTGTATGTATGTTCGCCGATTCGAAGACGCCTGATGATGACTGATTTGGAAAATTCTTTTTTTTTGTTTGAAAGGGTATACTTCCCAGGATCTGATAATGGGATCCTGGAGAAATCGAGGGAACTCTTCAAAGGAGGTGGGTTGATAAGGCAACAAAATCCGCCCCTCATACACTCGAAAAAAAAAGTTCCAGATTTCGACAAATTGTACATGTATTTATATACTTGAAGATATAAACTTTATTTTAATATAAAGTTTAGGTGATAAAAAAAATAGTAAGTTACAGAAAATACTACCCAAAAAGAGAGTGATTCTTTTACTTTTCTTACATTTTCAAACATTTTAGTCGTTTTTTAAGCTTTGATTTAATATTTTAGAATGAGGCGCTCCATGAACCATGGTAAACGTAACTGATAATGATGCTCCTTTTTATAAGCTTTTATATGAGTATTAATTTATTTTGGTTCATGGAGCGCCTCATTCTAAAATATTAAATCAAAGCTTAAAAAACGACTAAAATGTATGAAAATGTAAGAAAAGTAAAAGAAACACCCTCTTTTTGGGTAATATTTTCTGTAACTTACTATTTTTTTTATCACCTAAACTTTATATTAAAATAAAGTTTATATCTTCAAGTATATAAATACATTTACAATTTGTCGGAATCTGGAACTTTTTTTTTCGAGTGTATGAGGGGCGGATTTTGGGCCTTATCAACCCACCTCCTTTTTTAGGCATATTTTAGGTCGGTTTTGTCAAAAGAATTTTTACGTTTATATTATAAGTTATAATATAAACGGTTATAATTTATAACCAATTACAAAAAAGAGTGTAGGTACCAATCATCTAACAAACAAGGGATAAACGATCTCAAGTAAGTCGATAGACGCAAGTGGCGCAAGATCGTGCTCTGTGACGATACTTGCAATTCCAATGTCCCACAGTGTAAGCAAAACTTTGTGTGCTTACCTAACAGAATTTATTTTAATATTTATTAAATAACAAAAACAAGGACAGATAACTTAATTCTAGGGTAGTGCATTGTTCTAGCTTGAAACTTTTTAAGTGCTTAAAATAAGCCCAATCAATAAGCATCCCTGTTTCCAGCCACCTAAAATTTGAGTACCTTCAAGGCAAGACTGAATAGACATCGTCTAGGCAAGCGCGCTGCAACCTAGACTTCATCATTACTATCCAGTATTGATTAGAATAGAATAGAATAGATTTATTTGCTTGATTGTAAATACACTGTGACTTCACAATCAGCCATATAACTGATTAAGAGTCTTGTAACATAGTATTAATATGTTAGTAGTTAGTACAATTAAAATTAAATGTGAAATAACTTATGGTTAATTTTTTAAATTAAAGTAATCTTTTATAGAGTAAAAATTATGTGCTATGAGCCATTTGTGCAATTTATTTTTAAATAACTTTATTGGCAACAGCTTTAATTCCATGGGCAACTTATTATAAATCAAGCCTATTTCGGAAAAAAAATATAACCTAAAGAAGAAGAACAAGGAAATGTCCACTCTACACCTGTTTGACACTCCATGGCTACTCAGTTTGCATTACACCTTCCGGCGTACTTGCCTCCAGTTCCATTTATACTTCCGTTACCGGGATTTAATTTCCGTTTTCCCAGGTAATTACGGCTCTCCCATGATTTCCGGGTACGACCTACCCCTAATTTTTGTACATAGAATTTTTGTGGGTCAGTCATTATACCTATTTTCACGTATCCCAGTAGGTTTGTATGTATTTGTATTTTTACGTACATATTTAAGTAGCCATTTGCTGCGGGTTTACTTATGTTAACTTCGATTTTTAAACCTTACCATATTAGGGATTGAATTTTCAAAAATCTTTTCTTAGCGGATAATACGTCATAATAGCGTTCAATGATTTGAGTTAGTATAGAGTAAAAGAAATAATAAATTAATAACTATTTATTCTTTAAATAAATAATTTTCAAAATAATTTTAAACATGAACCCAAGATAATATTAATTATAAACGTCAAAATTCTTTTTACAAAACTGACCTCAAACGCCACTAAAAAGTAGGTACCTATATCAATTGTGCCTTTAAAATTTTAAGAGTTTCCTCGATTTCTCCAAGATCCCATCATCAGATCCTGACCTGATGACACCTCCTGGGAAATACATCCTTTCAAACAAAAAAAAAATTCCAGGCGTCTTCAAGTAATCGGGGAACATACATTAAAAAAAAAGATTGCGACGAATTGAAAACCTCCTCCTGTTTTGGAAGTCGGTTAATTATTAATTAAGTTCAATTGGAGCAGAAGGAAAATAAATAAAAACCATCGAAAAAACTATAAATACGTAATGTAAGTTGATGTTTCAGACTCTTCAATGTAGGTATGTAGGTAAATTGGTATTCAATACCCATTTTGCGAAGTGAACTCGTCATAACAGCACTAGAAGATATCGGAAGACACCCGTAAAGGCTTTATGGTCACTAGCTGCAGTGTTAAAGGAGATTTTGAGAGGACTTAGGGCATTAAAGCTGGATATTATGCACAAAGTTTGAGATTTTTCAACAAAATATAATATATAAAATACGCGCTTCGTACTACTTTCATGACTTTGGAATAAGCGTTCAAATGTTGGAATTTGAATGTAGAATTTTAAAGAGGATTCTTTGAAAATATTGAATTTTTAAGTATGCACTTTTTATTGATGTTGTGTTATGAGTACCAACTAATGACTAATAAATGATTTACAGACTAGCTAGTTGATGACTGCGACTTTTTTCGCGTGGATTAAGGTTTATTAATTCCCGCTGGAACTTTTTCCGAAATAGAAAGTAAAATAGGTATGTGTTATTCCAGATTATAATCTATCTCTGTGCCAAATATTCTAATCATTCCAGTAGTTGCGGCGTGATTGAATAACAAACATCCACCCATCCATCGATCCATCCATCCATCCATCTATCCATCCATATTAGTAGGATGAAAGAAATTAAATTGGCACCTTTAAGAGACACACATTCGTTTCTAGTAAATGGTTTCGCATGCGTTTCTAGTAAATGATTGAGAAATAGTAAAAAACATTATTATTAAGTAAACTTTTACCCGCGACTTCCTTGATGATGTAAAACAGTTCCGCGAGTTAGGTTTTAAAATTCCCACAGAAATCGGTATTTCGGTTTCAAAAATTTTCGGTGATAAAACCTTAAAATTTTTGTAAGCTATGTCACTCTCCAATTCCTCAACTATACCCATTGCACAAAATCGCATCGATTCGTTCCTCCTTTGCTGCGTCATTGAAGGACAAATCAAAAATCAACAAAAAAACTTTCGCATTTTAAATATAAGTAAGGTTAGTAAAAAGAAGAAAAATCCGTTTATAGTTCTTTCAACCCACGAGGGCGCGTGGCTCATGGGTGTGTGTCGTATCTGTATAAGTTTGAGCGAGAGCTTGATCGCGCCTGATCGCTCCCACCTAGGCTCCTGACAGGCACGCACACTTACGCAATGTGCATGTACACGACGTAACCACAAGTAAAGTGCCCGTAACTTCGTGAGATAAACGTACTATACCCGTTATCAAAAAACTTTTTCAAAACTGTAAATAGCGTAACAATAAGCCGATTTATATTGATAACTAGCGGACCCGACAGACGTTGTCCTGTCTTAAGTTTTTTTACATCCTCTTTGACGAAATTGGCAGCACGCATTCTGTCAATGTTATGTCAAACGCCATAAGGTTACATCAAAAAAGTTTGAATTGTAAAAGCGGTTACATTAGAAATAATTTAATATGGTGGTTAATATTTCTTAAATTTTCTAATTTTCCGCGCAATTTTCTTAATTTTTTCTTTCATAAGAACCTTCTCCTAACAATAACAAACACAATAAAAAAAGAATTAGCGAAATCGGTCCAGCCGTTCACGCGTGATGCGATGACCAAGGAAATAGGGATTCATTTTTATATATATATAGATTTCTTTTGATTTCCAGCTTAACAGCGATTGGAGGAAACTAATTTTATCCGGCAAAAGCGATTAGTCACGGCGTCTCGTTTTGCACGGGACAATTTAAAAGTTACGTAATAGAATCCTATCCAATCATGCCAAGGAGCGTAACAGTTTCGCTTGTTTCCTTCTTTTCTCTTAAATAGGCCTTTTAATCCTTTTTTGAGCCAATCTAAATAAAAAGGTTTTAATCGACTTTAATATTCATCTAAGTAATTGACTTTTCCGGTAAAGGCTTTTTGTTTTTTTCTAATTCATTGCATAATATATTGTAATTTTTGAATTTGTGTTTATTTTAATTATTATAATACTAATATAAATAAATAATGTGTGTTCTCGGAAAAAGTGTCGTATGACACTGTTTCCGAGAACATAAACCTTTGAATAGCCGCTTAAATTGTAGGGTTTCTTTGTTGGTTCGTTAGTTTATTTATTGGACCTTCAATCACACAACAACGCATTGGATCAACATGAATATAGTTGAGGACTTGGAAAGAAACATAACCTCTTATCGGTGAAAAGTAGTGGGTTCCCACAGGAGTTTTTAAAACCTCCCCTCACGCGGACGAAGTCGCGGGCAGAAGCAAGTCTGATTATAGATATATTTTGAAATTCAATACCTCGTACAATTGATTCCTTTAAGACAGGAGAGGCGGAAACATTATTAGCAATTTCGTTTGAGATCCGTTTCAATAGAAATAGGAGACGCCTAATTCTGTCAGAGGGGAGAGTGCGACGTTCTTGTTCTCAACAATTTAAAAGTTTCGTAATAAAATCGCAGCGAAGTCAATTTGGTCAAGGGTATACAGTTACGATTGTTTACTAGGTCCGAATGAAATTCTTTAAGCTTAAGGTAGAGGAATTTTCGAGTAAAGGGAATTTTACACGCTTTACTCGCAAGAATATCATCCGTATCGGAACGCCTAGATCACTTAGCGGCAGGTCTTTGTCGGTAGAGTGGTAGTCATTCGAACAAAATTTATTGGCGAAAATATTTTGAGGCATTGGTACCGCCGCCAGTTGTACTCGTATCAACTGTAACGATCACAAACCTTAAGTATGCAACAAGTGATTCTATCACTTAGGTTTAATTTATAACAAAATCTCAAAGAGATGCAACTCGTTCTAATTTAAAATCGTATTAAAAATACAATGATCATTTCGCATTGCAAAAGTGGAAAGTTCTGGAAACTGCTAACGATCAGTAATATTCATTAAGTCGAGCTCAGTTCAAGTAGAGCGCCGCTTTTGATTGATAATTGACTTTTAACAATTTTGATTTTTTTATTAAACAACTCATCAAACAATTTGATGGAAATAGACGTTAAGACGCGGTTAAACGGCGCGCTATAACACGAGCCGAGCCTAGCCCGGCGCGTAGCTCGGCGCGCCACGCGCCGTGTAAACAACTACGCTCGGCGCGGCTCGGCAAACTTTGCCCGATCCATCACTTGTCGGTTTTGTCGACACGGATCAAAGGCGCGCGCGCCATCTAGGCTTGGCTCGTGTTAATACGCGCCGTCTAAACAGATGGCACAGAGCGCGCGACGAACGAATGCCGCTGATGCCGCATCTCCACGGACGGCTCGGCTCGCGTAGGATCGTGCTACCCCGCGTCGTTTAAACGAGCAGGCTTGCGTCCGCATTAAGCCGAGCCGCGCCTACACGGATGGTGCGGCGCGGCTCGGCTCGTATTATAGCGCGCCGTTTAACCGCACCTTTACTTTGCAGATATCACAGAAATAGCAATATGCCCATTCCTCAATTTCGAATAGTGTCTTAGTTTTTTTATTCGATGACAAGATAGTCTTTGACTGCGATCTCGCCTGAAGTGACGGTGCAGTATAAGATGGTAGCGAGCTAACTTGGAAGGGGTACGGCAGTGTACATTCAACCCATACCCCTAATCTGTTTCTTTCTACACGCCATCGTGCCGGAACGCTAAATCGCTTGGCGGCACGTCTTTGACGGTAGGGTGGTAACTAGCCACGGTCAAAGCTTCCCAACAGACCAGACTAGAGACAATTTAGAAATTATAAATTCACAAATTGACCCCGCCGGGAATCGAATCCGAGGCCTCTCAGTTGTAAGACTACAGCTCTCACCACTGCGCTAGGGAGGTCGTCAAAAAAGTTAGGAGTGTGTGAAATTGAGCACTCGATCCTCGATCGAGGATTGAGGATACATCAGACATCAGAATGAGCAAAGAGTATAATTTATTTGTTGGTTTGTTCTCAATTCACGCATCAAGGGCGCACCGGATTGACGTGATTTTTTGCATGGGAAAAAAGTTGAGGACTTTGAGAGTAGCTACCTTTTATTCCGCGAAAATAGAGTTTCCGCGGGATTTGTGACAACCTAACTTATAATGTTAGTAATGAGAATTCACTGTAAAAACTAATTAATGCCACAAAGGATACAAAGGAAAGGAGCACACAACAAAAAACCCGCCTACACTTTGATTTATCATTTTCTAAGGCCGCTTGTGCCAATATCTCTCGCGCATCAGTCAGCCGAACGCCCATCAATATTCCAACCCCACAAATTGTGGCGTTTTAAAAATGGTTTATTCAATCTCCCCGTCGATATTAATGGCGCCCGTTATCTTAATGTGGAGGACAAGGTACGAATGTAAAAATAAACCCTATATTTGGTCTTGAAAAATTAATTAGGTCGGTAACACTAAGGCCCCGTTCCTAAATTACCTTGATGTGTCGATAAATCAGAACTTTGTTATTTTGTCAAAACTGTATGGACTTTTGTCAAAAACTATTTTATTTTTATTCGATGACAAGATAGTCCTTGACTGTGATCTCACCTGATGGTAAGTGACGATGCAGTCTAAGATGGTAGCGGGCTAACTTGGAAGGGGTATGGTAGTGAATTCAACCTATACTGAAAGTAGCACAAGAAACACACACACATGTACGCTTTTTCTCATAAGTACACATACCTACACACTTGTCTGTATTATCAACATTTTATTCCCAAAGTTTTGATAGTTGTAACAGTCTCCACTTCAATATTGCTACTAAAGATCATAAAGCCTTAACGGGTGTCTTCAAATATCCTCGCAACCCATTATGAGGACTGCACTCCATATAACGGATATTGAATTTCGATTTACTCTCGAACCGGATCACAAGTGCGGAATATCACCCTTTACTTACAAGATGGATTTTTGAAGTGCTAAGGCGTTTAATATGAAAATCTTGCATAAGTTCAACGATCGGTCTTTAATGAAAAGTTTCATTATGAAAAAATTCCTCAGTTTATCGAATTCAAAGAATCGAATCGAATGCAACATACGCTGGATTAAAAGAGCACTAATCTTATAAAACTTAATTTCTTTGCCTTTTTTCATTTTATTACTAACTAGATGATGCCCGCGACATCGTTCGCGTGGATTAAGGTTTTTTATTCCCGCGGGAACTAATAAAATAAAAAGTAGCCTATGTATTATTCCACACTACATCTATCTCTGTGCCAAACAGCCAAATCGGTTCAGTCGTTGCGACGTGATTAACAAACATACATCCAAACTTTCGCATTTATAATAGGATTAATATTAATATAATAATTAATAGGACTAGAGCAGACCATGCCCGCGACTGCCTTTTCGACTTCGTGTTTTAATTCCTGCAGGAACTCTTTAATTTTCCGGGATAAAAAGTTATGGTTTTAAACTCTACTGCACTAACTCGCTTGGCAGCACGTCTTTGACGGTAGGGTGGTAACTAGCAACGGCCAAAGCGTCCCACCAGACCAGACCAGAGACAATTCAGAAATTATAAATTCCCAAATTACCCACCGTGCGTATAAGACACCGCACTCGCCACTGTACCAGGAAATTCGTCTGAGGATTCTAACAATATACCTACAGATCGTCGTAAATAAGGTTGAAAAGAAATTACAGATTCTTTTCATACCCCCTCACAATGCCTGTTCAAAGAAACCTAATAAGGCATCGGTGACTTAAGTTTTGCTCTCATCTCGAATAACGTTTAATTTATGACAGGAAATTGTTCACATCCGCCTTTCATACGTGTGTCGAGCCTCAAAGGGCTTTTTGAATCTAGTCAACGTCGCAGATTGTTGCTCTTCTCAGCGTAATTGGATGAGAAACTCACGCCCGTATTAACAAACATCAGGGTTATTACGTATCTCGCGACAGGTTCGCGACAGGCGTAAATTGCGCAATCGTTGCTGTCAAACGTCACTTCTGCTGTCAAACGTCACTTCTCAAACGTCAAACTTCAGTAGTGACAGCAGTAGCAACACGACAGCAATCACTACGCGATCGGTTGCAAAATGTCACTAGAATTCGTATTACGTAAGCCAATCGCACGTCTATTGCTCGCCTATTGCAGAATGTACTTTTCTTCTTTAGAGATGCTTGATGGAGAAGAAAGGAAGTCCAAATACTTCGAGAGGGTTGTACCACAGACCACAACACAAAACAAATAAAAAATACAACAATTCAACCACTGACGACGATAAAAACTGTGTATTTTGTTTACATCTATTGCCGTCCTATCGCGAGTGGCGCTAGTATCGACACGTGAGCAATAGACGTGCGATTGGCTTCCGTAATACGATTTTTAGTGACATTTTGCGACCGATCGCTGTCGCGTTGCTATTGCTGTTGCTGTTGCAAATTTTTACGTAATCAGGGTGCATTACTTTGATTGTGACTGGCGTTTAGTGTCGCCCGTGAGTCATGTACAGTGAAAATAATAATGAAAAAAAGCTATAATTACAAGAATTAAAAAAACGACTGCTTAGCCAAAAACGAACTAAAAAGTTAAATACCACAGTCATTGCTTTTGGAATTTTATTCTCATTTTGAAAGGATATTTTTTTGTGAGTCACTGGATATTGAACTATAGTATTGTATATCTTTGGAATCTACTCATCATTTTCTAGACGATGATCATTCATCAAAATCGGTTCAGGCCTATAGAAGTTATGGTGGAATATAGAAACTCACATACACACGTACATACATACATACATGAACCCTGAAAACAATAGGTATACTCCTTTTCAGGCAGTTGTTTAAAAATAATGTTTATATGCATCTGGTATATTATGTTGGAAACGAAGCCCTTACAGATTTTTGAGTGATCGACATAATTATTTTGTCACTATGTAAGTTCATTTCGGAGTCATTTAGTTTAGTTTCAACTGCATTTAAAGATTCAATTTCACTGAAATCCAGCAGATCAATTAATTAAATTCGTATCTTAGCGTTATTAACAATTTCTTTTGATTTCTTTTCGATAGCATTTGAAGAAGTTTTATTTATTCAAGCTGAAGTCACGATCCAAGAGATATTTTAGTATTTATGCCTTCTGCATCTTGTTTTAAATCTTGAACCTCAATAGCACAACGGTCAAGGCGTGGACTCTAAACCTATAAAGGTCGACATTTCAGTGTTATTCATTTCATGAGCTGATGACATTTCATTGTTGTCATCAGCTGCAATACTACTTACTCAATAATTAAAGCTAGTTAAACTAAAACAACACAAAAGCTCACAGTAAATTAACACCAGAGTTCTCCCCTTATAAATAAATTCGCCAGTGCGAAGTTGTAAGCAACAAAGCCGTCCTTCAAGAATTACGAGACGCTGTCGACATCAGGGATCCCGAAGGAGTTCTGTTGCACTTACACTTCGTTTGCAGTGTCGTACATTATTGAGGCATCACTGTACTTGAAAACTAGAAGGATAAAGAGGTAACTTAAACTCGTAAACAGAGAGCAGTAGAGCAAATTAGCACGAGGGAAATCCTAGCTAAAATTAATTCGGTAGCAAAATGTACGAAAGGTATGAAATCTACTCTAAATAGAACTTCCTTTGTAATAATATTTATTTTTAAGTTCATTTGCTCGAGTCGGAGAAAGCGCTGGATACAAACGGTGCAAGACCGAGACATGTGGAAGTTTACACAAGAGAGCCACGTATTACGTCCAGCAGTGTATGTCTATCGGTCGATAAGTTATTTACGTGTATAACTTATCTGTGGCATTAGGTTTCCTGCAAAGATAAACAAATAAATTAGAAGAAATAATTTGATCGAGGAGATCATAATATTGAAACTATAGTGACACTTTGTTGATCCCAACAAAGTGTCACTATACTTTCAATATTATGATCAAGATTCAATATATGATATAGATTCAATATGATGATGATTAAGGGTTATGTTTAAAATATTTCAAATAGAGATTTACCCCCCGTAAATGACAAAAGTCTTAGATGATTTCGTAGAAGAACCTGTGTGAAAAACAAATTTTACGAAGGAACATAGATAATGAAACGATATTTAGGCCTACAAAGGGTTGTAGTATCAATGCAATGTAATTAACTTCGCAATAAAGGTAACATAGACATAAAGAATCATAACACAGCAGATAGGAAAAAAATATTAGGCTAACTTGTTTATTAAAAACTTCATACATTGATAGAAGTCCTCAATTTTTTTCATGCGTTAATAAGTAATTAAGCTATTGCATAGCTTCTATCGCGGGCCTTGACCGTGGAGACCGAATCCAGAAATTCCGTAACGAAAATAACCTGACACGGGACTCCTCTCACCGCTAGATGGCGTTGATAAAAAATGCTATGTAATAGCTTTACCGCGGCAGTCCCCGAGTGCCACACGTATTTTTTATTGTTTCTGAATTTGTGAAGTATCAAGTACTCGGCATTTGAAAAAAATATTTTTTTTACCAAAGACAAGATTTTGCAAATAACATAACTATATTTTCTTATCTTGTACGCAAGCTTGTCTCTATGTTACACCAAAATTACCATCGACTCCGTAGGTAAATACAATAGGTAATAGAAACAGAGTAACATTAGCAGTCCACAAATGACAAAAGTTATAAATAAGGCACCTACTACTGTTTACGAGAATTATGTCGAGTTTGACGAGCGCCGGGAACTATGCTGCACTTAGTTTCCATTTTCTGTAGTAATTTTCTCCTTTATGTTTGGCACTAATATGGAAGTATGCTGGCCATTTATGAGTGCAGAGAATATAAATTACTTGAAATTGGTACCATATTCGAGGATAGTATTAAATACGTATGCAATTATGTATTAAGTAGTTGTTTTTTTGCTGTGTAGACTCTATTCGTCGTCCGAAATGATAATAATTGGAAACGTTTTATAGCTGACATGGCTTGGTTTTTTTTTGTTATTATTTTTCTTGCTCTGTTGGACGGGAATGAGCAGCTTTGATTTTTTTAGCATATATCTTCGCAAGTAAAAAGAACATTACAAATATAGTGACAGACATACTACATAGACCCCACAATGCACAATTACGTCGAAGGAGTTTGTGTGGCCCTACGTGTTGGGGTTGTGTTGTTCCCGAGTTTCTTCTATTCTAGAGAAACGATGGTGTACGTATAAAGAGAGGACGGTGCGTGTTGCCAAACAGACGTTTTTCTAGTTTAGTGAGTTAAAGCAAAATATTACTTTTCTTTTAGTTTTTGTTTTAAAGAATATTAGCCAAGCTATACTTGACTTATGTTCTCCTCTCCCCTCCAAATAAGCGGAAAGCTTGCGCTAGGAGTGGGTACGACACTAGTGCAACGGGTGAGCCTGTGACCTTTCAGTTTTCAGTCCACACCTTTAACCGTTGGGCTATTGAGGCTTCAAATATATATTGATACCTCCCACGTAAGTTGTGGTATCCCACAAAATTGGCATTTTAGGTTTTGTGCACTAAGTCATTTATTTTTATCCATTTTATGCGATCGGTTAAAAAAAATTAAAAACAGCATTTTTTAACATCCTCCCGAGACGTATAAAGTTGTCTCGTTATTAAAACGACACCCTAAACCATTGTATTGACCTTCACAACAATTAACGCATCACGTAAGCGTCTTGGGGATACAACAACTTAGGTACGTAGGAGGTATCGATATATCCTCATGGAATTCCGCAAAGTAACGCCTGCGTCTATCCAATAAGCATAGACTGCTAAAAAACCCGTAATAACCCTTCCTTTTAATGTTGCCATAGTCGGCTCAAAAATAGTACCTATAGTACCAGAGAAATCCTTTCAGTTATAAATAACGTGGCGCCAACTTGTGGGCAACGAACTGTTCAGTCCAAGAATGATGTCGAGTATCCCCGCCGGGAATCCGCTTGCACTTGGCTTCATTTATCGTGTCATATAATATGTCTTTACGTTTGACGGCGGCTCGTAAACACAAATGCAATATCGCGATTGAAGTGGTCGGTAATAGGATCCATGCCTTCCAATAAAGCGCAGACATAGGTGTTTTCGCGAATCTTTTACTTATATTGGAAAAGTTTGAGCATACCTACTTTTGATTTCGGCGTAAACCAACGTGGGCGGTGTTCGAATCACCATTGGTGTCTTGAGAATTTTCTCATGTACCTTATCTTACATACGTTTCTCCCGTATGACATAACTCACAAACTTGCTTCATTTAAACATTCATTCTCGTTCTCCAATCCTTTGTTAACATTTTTTTACATACATATTTTGGTGTACAACAATTAGTGGGCCTTTATCTATACATATAATAAAATTGTAGAAAAGTGGTGTCTGTACAATGGAAATATATAAAAAAAAAGTAGCAGGGGTTGTTATTATCTCGATGCCGAACCCGAAATTGTAATTAATTTTTTTTTGTCTGTTTGTCTGTTTGTCTGTGTGTTTGTGCACGCTAATATCAGAAACGGCTTATTCGATTTAGATACGGTTATCACTAATATATTGTAGTAAGCTTCACTTAACATTTAGTGTTTATTTCATGTCAATCGGTTCATAAATAAAAAAGTTATGTCAATTTAAAGAATCACGGCGAACATTTTTAACGTACAGAGTACATACTACACGCCTCGCGCCTGAGCGTCCGTGGCTATATAAAGCGCGCTGAGAGCCGCGCCCCGAAAAGTCACTATTCCACGCGAACGAAGTCGCGGGCACAGCTAGTCAGTAATACAACTGTTAAAAGGATTTAGACGCATTTGTACTATTGGTAGAATCGAAACATACGAAAAGTCCATAGAATATCTCTCTTCTTGCATCGTATGGTATTCCTCTTTGCCGAGAGGTCGTGACCCTTTTCCATTATTCATATTATGGTAGCAGTTTTCATGAGAACCTCTCCCTGTCTTTTTCTCATTCTCCCTCTGCGTCGCATTTCCCATTGCTGAGAGTTATGACCCTTTCCATTATCACATCATGGTAGGGGTTTTCTTGAGATATTAATATTCATTTAATAATATTTATTAATTTCAGTTCATATGAACTGAAATATTTAAGTTCAGTTAGGTACCTACTATCGGTTTTCTGTGGTTCAGTGTCGTTTCGTTGCGCATAAATTAATTAAACAAAAGTCACGTAACTTTTTATACGGTATCATAAAATGTCTCCGTAAAAAGCGAGCCCCTTATAATTCAAACATTTTAATAAAACATCGCGAGAAATGAAGCTGCAAGACGTCGTCTCAATAATTAAAAGTCATCATGTAAATTATGTTTTAATTTGAATTTAAGACGGCGACAATTACAGGGCCTCTTATACGGAATCAGTGAACGCAATTTGATGAACATTAAGTAGATTAATATTGTTGATGGAGTGAAGTTGCGGAGGTGAGCGAATTGTTCTCCGGGGAACAGTCGCGGCTGAATGTACAGAACAAAATTCGGAATTTGATACTTTAATGTGTCGCCCACAAAAAATATTTTGGTTATAAATCACCGAAGTTAATGACACTGTATATTTTTGAGGGAGGTATTTTTCAGAAGACTGTGAGTGCAAAGGCACTTTTTTTTTTAATGGTTGTTTGTTTGTATGTGTGTGTGTGTGTGTGTGTGTGTGCGTGCGCGAATGTCTGTGTGTGTGAGGTCCCTCCCACGGAAATCAAAAAACCGCGGGCATCATCTAGTAATAATATAATTAGCCCAAACCTTAATCCACGTGGAGGAAGTCGCGGGCATCATCTAGTAATAATATAATTAGCCCAAACCACACCTCAACTACTTTTATTGGATTGAATAAAATATTAAAATGTTTTCACATTACGGTTGCACTAGAACAGTTTACTCCATAATCCAGTGGAAAATTGTTATTCCGGACACGTTTTTTCACGGTCTATCGGTATTCGATAACCACTCATTTTTCGAATTCCAGTGTAAATAGTCCCCGCTAGACGAATAAATTTTAAATCGAATGTGGATTTATACCCGTTCCTCTAAGGCACTCAGGTGGTTTTTATAATGGAAATTCAATAGTATGCTTGAAACTATTTTTGTCGATTCTATTGCTAGTTACTCTCCGAGTATTAAACGATAGTTAGTGTATGCTGTAATGTTTGTTTTGTGTCCTTAACCCTTCTCTTTCCAAAGGAGACTCGTGCTCAATAATAGGCAGCCAATGAGTTGAGATTAATGAGAATGAAAACTTATTTTGTGTGTGTAACTGTGCTTTATCGCAAGAAAGTATTTTACTACTACTAGTTTATTCTTTTTACAAAACCGACTTCAAACGCCACTACAAAGTATATCAATTGTACCTCTAAAATTTGAAGAGTTCCCTCGATTTCTCCAGAATCCCACCATCAGACTCTGACCTGATAACAATGGGACCACTAAGGAAGTACATCCTTTCAAACAAAAGAGAATTTTAAAAATCGGTCCAGGCGTCTTCAAGTAATCGGGAAACATACATAAAAAATAAAACTTAGCACAACTTGCTGTATATTAAAACATAATATTAAGCTATAGGTATGCTATAGGTAATATATTAAGTTCATAAAGCGCTTCACATCCAAAAAGACGTAAAGTTTCAATAACGTTATACTTAATCATTGTTCTCTAGTGCCGGTAAAGTTGAAAACTTTTAACAACTGATGAGCACTTGCCTATTCAGTGCGAAATTCACTTGGTTATTCTGTAGTGACTCGGCCAGCCTTGGTTGGCTGTTACCGAAATTTTCAACATCCAAGTGATTAAACAAAGACCCATGTAAAAGTTTCCGAAATGAATTCATCTTTACCCTCACTACGTGTGCGACAAGTTCAGAAATTTAAGCGTTAAGTAAAGTTTTCAGAGTCTTATTTATAATTTAGTTAAAGTAGATTGTTTAAGAGGCAATGGGTGAAGCATATAATTTTAAGAGTGTTAACAGACGCTCGAATTTGGTGCGACCGGACCAGCGGAGCGGTGCGCTCTACGAAACGCGGTGCGCTCTACGAAACAGACGAGCGTACCGAACTCCGAATCGTTCAGTTATCTTGTGCTAGCAGTGCGTGAACACGGTTCGATATGCCACCTGTTCTATCAAAACAAGCTAAAATCAAATTAGTTTTGGCAACTATCGTTGCTACATCAACATTACCACCAAAAAGGAAAAGAATGGCCAAAATTTTATTTTAAGAACAGACAAGAGTACAGTTATATGAGTCTCGATGATGAAGATTTTCGTATATATCTTCGAATGAACTATATCACCCTTGTCACAAATGAGCGATTTGTTGCAAACACGTTGCGACGTGTTGCGCATACGGTGGCACAATAGCAACTAAACCAACAAATGGTTCAGTGCGTCGTTCACACGATCGAATTGATTCGGGAACGCACCGCATTCGCTGAGCAAGCGCTCCGAACCAGCCGTACCGATAATAATAACGTTCTACGTACCTTGCGCCACACGATCGAATATGGTCCGAGGGCGCGTTCGTGGTACGGTCGCACCAAATTCGATCGTCTGTTAATACTATAAGAACTGATGGTTTTTGGCGTCCCACGATGCTGGAGTGTTGACCTTGCACTGGAAGGTGCAGAGTCTATACTCTCTACTAGGTGAACTGATGACATCAAACAAATCACAGAGAGCTTTTTTATAAAATAAGTTTCCTAACTGAGTTCATCTAAGCGTACCTATAAAACTTTACCGAATCTAATTTAAAATTTATTGAAAGTAGTCTGTTAAATGTAAAAGATTTAGTGCGCTTTGGTTTTATATTGACGAATAACGTTTTAGAGGTTATAATAAAATATCAATTTCTCCGATACCTACAGAAAATATCTCATTTTTATGTAAGCCATTTATAGGTACTTTATCCGCGCGTCGCTCATCTCGTGAGATTTGAATATCTTGGACATCCATAAATACTAAGCATGTTCTGAGACGAATAGTTTATAATAACGTTTTATTAGCCACAATAGCCCAGTTAAATATACGGATTGAAAACTGAAAAATTTCACATGGACGGTTTAATGTTTTAGTGCAATGGCCCATCCAATCACTCCTTTAAAAGAAGCTCTATGTTTATTTTGAGGGGAGAGGGGAAGTTCAACATGTCTTACATATTCTTTTTTTCTTTTTTCTTTTCAATTGCATGCTTCTTTTGCGCTAAATTATTTTACTGTAGATTTTTAACATAACATTTATTATGTATTCAATGAAACATCTGCTCTATTTCAGATGCTTTTTTTCATCACTGACCATTAAGTTGTTGTCCTATAACTTCAAAATGAAACATTTAACGGCCGATCAACTAAAAGTTCTTTTAGTACCAGTTAAATACTAACTTAAGGGCGCTCCATCTCTGCACTAGACAGGTTTCAGATTTAAGGATCTAATCCTTTTTTTTATTTAAAATTTCGCCGGCTTCACACATTTATTTGATTAAATACCTTCGGGACTGGAACCAAATGTAATCGGTCCATCGGATTCATCTAATTACGAGAAAGCGACGAAATCAGCAGGTTTAAATTGCCAATGTCGCTCGTGGCCCCTGAGGAACCGCCTACAAGGCATCGTAGGCTCCGCCGGGAGCACTTCCAACACCGAACGCGGGCCACTTCTAATGAGCTATTCGATTAAACTTACTCTACCTAGTTCGACTGGACAATTTATTGAATTTCTTTGAGTACTCCTCTCTTCTTGAAGTGGTAATAATGTCCTCACGACTGAATCCAGCAACGGAGGCCAATCTCCAAAGAGACGGGAGTAATCTGCGCGAGAGATATTAGGTATAACACGCAAATCTGCGCAAATATAAGTACATTCTATTCCTTCACTCCGGTAGCCTAATCACGAACTTTTTTAACTTTCGAATAGTAAAGGTGAAGTTAACGTCAAAACGCAGTTTTGTATGAAAACGCACGTAACGCGCTAAAATCGGTAGCACGAAGCAACTGCAACTACGTAAAGTTAAACTTGACGCAGCTGTGACGTCACTCTCCGGTTTCGTCACGTTTTTCTCGAAGAAATTCAAAAATCGGTAGCACAAACCTTTTTTTGACGTTTGGTTTCGAGAATTACGAAAGCTGGCTATCGAGAATTACCGAATTATAGCTCACTGAACTTTTTGAAGTGAGTGAACTTACGTCGTCATCAAATGTGTTGTTTTTGCGGATTTTTCTTACTAAAAACGTTTTAAAATAATGTTGAGTGTGTCTAGGAATCACTTCAAAAATGATTCAAGACTATAAGACGAACAAGAAATAATGAAAGAATATAAATGCCTACACCTATAGTCTAGGCAAGACGGATATTCAATTCATCGACGTCTGCGACTTAAAACTAAAAGTTTTGATCCAGTCAAAGAATAAGTGTAGGATTGTAACAAAGCAAGTAAGTACCTAATAAACAAAATAATATTATTAATAATATTATAACTTCATACGTCATAGCATTTTAGTACCTAAACCTAAAACATTAATTAATATCATTAATATATCATCTTAAATAGTCAATGCTTATGTAAAGATATATTATATTTACTATCATTTTCAATACACACAAGTTTAAACAAAAATAAGAAAATAAACTCAAATCAAATTTGCCGCGTAAAATTTGCCGCGTTTGATTTTTATGTAGGACCAATGGGCAAATAAATGCAATGACAATTGACAATTGATATTAAAAACATATTGTAACGTAAACAAGTGTTGAGTAAATAAAATTATGTGTTGTTAAAACTTAGATTTACAGTTTATTTAGGACAAAAGTGTTTCGGAGTGCTAAGATACAAAAAAGAGTTGTTGCATTGCAGCCTTAAAACTTGCTCAAAGAATGATACCTAATATCTAAGGAATTAGTTATTTCGAGTGTTTTTCTCTATGAGGATATTATGAGGTTTTTTTCTATGTTAAATAAACATAGCACCTTTGTAATTTCATCATGAAATTAAGTAGGTACCTACATCAATCAGTGAACAATATAATATGTGTACCTACATTGCCAATTTGAGGTTAGAAGTTAGATGCATTGCAAGTGTTAGTCTTAGTATACCTACTAAGTTTATTGAGCATAACTATAACTATTGATACCATATTGCCCCCTAAACAGACTAATAACTGTTTCCATTCAAACTAATAATAGGTACATTAATTGAACAATTGAATAATTAAAAACTTGACTGGACATACTTAAAATACTTAAGTAGTACCTAATTTGCATTTTAATATTTCAGATGGAGAAAGGTTTTGTAAACTTCAATAAATACAAAATGGACTTTCAACAAAAGACCACTAACTCAACCATACCTATACCATCATCATAAAGCAAAAATAATAATAGACCATAATCAAGAATGTGATAAACACAACTAACCAACTAGCTAGTCTCAATCTAGAAGCAGAAAGTTATTATTTCATGGCCCATAGGTATGTACATAAAATTCCTGGAAGATTGTTTTTGAATCATCGTAGGTGTTCATTATCTTCATCAAACAAATCACAATGCATTCGCTGTGTATATAGGCCTCTTTTGGGTAGCACCAATGTTGCTTAATAGTTACTAAGTATGTATTGTATAAATTTCATTTCATATACCTAATATAAATTCTATTTATTCAAATGCTTTTTTTTAATAAATTACTTATAATTACTACTTCCATGTCATTTTGATTTGGTTCAGTGGTTAAGTTCAGTTAGATGTTAGTTAGGTGTAAAAGGGTCACAGGGAGAGTTATTTTCATATTTATAATACCTATTACTGAACAACATTTTATTTTCAGATTGACCATGATGCATCATGAATATAGGAATACATTACAAAAGCCATCCCGGCTTGATAGCAGACTGAACTTCAAATCTATGAAGACCCGGCAAGGAATTCAATTGAATCAAATCATTGCTAATTTAATATTTTATATTAGGAAGTTTCATATCATGTTGAAGTAGCTTTTTGTGGATAAATGATACCTATTGTTAGAGTTAAGACATATTAGAATAATAATATAAAATAAAACCAAGAATAGAAAAATTGCTTTTATTACACTTAGTTTTAAATAAAAAAAAGGGTTTTTTCTTATAGAATTCTCAAAAAGCCCTGAAGGTCCTAAGTAGTAAGTACACATAGAAAGTCTTGACTTATAGTGGCATTCTTGCCACAGCTTAAATGGACACTTTTGATTGTAGACCAAGGTCTAGGTTTAGGTAGGTCGTGTTAATTGTGGTGGTAGCCTTCAGACTAGGTCCATGACTCACTGGGGTATAGTGTGTTCCACTCTTGATCATCTAGAAACAAAAATATTAGGTTATCTCAAGTTTTTATACTAAAAAAAATATATATTGGGGTTAATTGATGCCTCTCTTAGGTAGGTACATTACTTTAAAGTACAACTTGATTAGGTGCTGCCTTTCAATATTTTTCAATCACATCAAATAAAGGTATCTATCTACTTATGATTATATCAATGATAAATTATGGTTTATAAGTATGACTATAATTTCATTAATAGTATTTTAGGTTTTAACCCAACTAGTCTTTTACCTATATCAACCTAGCCAGCGCAAAAACAAACACCCGTGGGTCGCGACGCGATCGTCGGCGGACAGCCTATAGGATGTCTAAATTATGTATTCCAACGTTTATTCAACATAACATAGGTTCATTTTAAGATTTTAATTGGATAGAATATTATATTTTATACTTACATTATCCATAAAATAGACCATTGGTATTGCATATTCTTGATGGTAAGTTTGCCTCAGCGCCTGTCTTTACAACAGACAGGCGACCTCAGGAAAACACTAATAAAGCTGCTATTGTATAATATTTATATATATAACGGACACAACTAAAAAATGACGACTAATTAATAAATTAAAATACCTACATAGGTACTTATTTAATGATTTAAAGATAATGGATTATGGAATGTTAGGTTAGACATAATTTTATAAACATGACAGTTCAAAAACATAGGTAGGTACGTTAAAAATACAAATTCAAATTATTTAAATTAAATTCGGTTTTATTGGCTATTTTATTAAAAATCATACATAAAAAGATAAAAATATTAATAATTTAGCTAAAAATATAATTATTATGATGTAGTGTTTGAAAATTTTCGAAATTATTTTTCTATATACGAAATTATACAATTATACAAGTATTTAATTTTTGAACGTGCAGCAGACTGCGTTAAGTAATCGTATCGAGTGACGAGAGTTAATTTTAATGATTCGTGCTACCAAAATTCTGCGTTATCGTATCGTCATCGTCACTCGATACGATAACGTAACGCGGAATTCAAAAAGTTCGTGATTAGGCTACGGTAGTCCGATGGGACGGAAATCAGACACTACCGGAGATAAATCAGGCGCAGGACCGAAGATTATGTGCTCTCCGAGGCACTTAATCTTAACTCCGGCTAGCAGAGCTTGTCTAAGCTGAAAGGACGCGTCCCACTACATAGTTATAATGCGACAAATGACAATACATAGTGGCTTCTATGCAAGTTTGTATGCGTAAATGCGGTAGTGGAGCGCGTCATTTCAGTTTAAACAAGCTCTATTGGCAGTTTCTTGACAGAAAAATCCAATATATTTTTTGGCCCAACTCGGGAATTTAACCCAAAACCTCGTCAGCCAGTGCCGAACCTACTGACCACGAGGCCAACAAAGCAGTTATTAAGACTTTGACCACCTTTTTAGGGCTACCAAAGTTCTGTGGCACACACCTCAGTCTCGGAGCTATGTGAATTTTAAGTAATGAAATATCACATGCTTCATCAGTGAAGGAAAACATCGTGAAGAAACCTCAGGCGTGCTGAGAGTTCTCCATATTGTTCTCAAAGTTGAGTCCGTCTATCCGTATTTGGCCACTAGTGGACTATGGCCTAAACCTAAACCTTTCTTATTTGAGAGGTTGTTGTGATGAATGATATGTTGTAATACACTTATACTTACAAACTTGTGCTTGTTGTGGTGAATGAATGATGTGTGCATTGTAATCAAATTGTGATTTTTTTGTGTCATGAAATTAAATTATCCGGAAAAAATGTTATAAACATTATATTAACAAATTCCACGAATAGAAATCGTTACCGAGTCTGAGAGTTAAATATGCAAATATTGACTCATTCGGCGTGACGCTGCCGAGTTTAATAAAACATTCATTCGCTCATCACGGCTCACTGAGCCCCGGGGATAACGCGCTCGCTCGCTGAGCGCGCACATTCGTTATACACTTTGTTAATACGCCGCCGTGTTGCGAACTTTCTTTTCGTAAAAAAAATGATGCGCGGAATATATTTTCATTTCGTTTTTTTTTATCATTACCTTAACAATAAAAAATACTTTTAAATTGAATGAAACTAAATATTTTTTAATTGTCATTTTCCACCAAGAATTATTAGGACTTCCTGTCCTTCAACTGCAAGTTGAAAAATGCAGTAATTTCAGAATTATCATTTTTTTAGCCGAATTCCAAAAAAAGGATGACGTTCTCAATTAAGTCGGTATCTTTTTTATAACTTTGCCGATTCACCAACTTAAAATAAGTCTTATCCGAGTGTTTTGATATTTTGCCAGATTTTCAATACAAAAACTGTCCTAACACCCAATTTATTATTCGTTTAAACGTCCCGATGCCGATTTCACCATCTGAACGACGGTATTTTATATTAAAGCCTCAATAGCCCAACGGTTAAAGTTGCGGACTGAAAACTAAGGTCGCAGATTCGATGTCAACCCGTTGCACTATTTTCGGACCCACTTCTAACACAAGCTTTCGGCTTATTTGGAGGAGAGAGGAAAATATCAGTCAAGTTCAGCTTGGCTGATATTAAAAAAAATATATATTGTATCTATATTTTATAGAACTATGGGTAAGTTATAGCTAAACAAAGAAATCTAAATCATATATTTGATCATAGCTGAAATACCCCCAGCCCGCAATCTGAATAAGCAAATATTTACTCCTTCAACGTGAAATTGCTGATTTTTAGTAAACATGCAATCATTTATTTCAGCTCACTGGCCTTTGGAAATAATTTGCTCCCTCGCTGAATACGCATATCTATACCTACACTAAAATCATAAAGGGTTAGTAAATGTTGTTTTTACCCAACTCCCGAAGGACTAAGGAGGGCAATGTTTTTGAGCATACATGTTATGTGTGTATGTCTATTTCTTTGAAACGCTCTGTAATCGAAACGGTTTGATAGATTTGATAATAATATGAGGTTTCAATAGTTTCATCTTAATTGACAGCTGTCAAACTGAAATGTTGCAAAATCAGCTGTGAAACATTAAATTTTAATTTTTAATTTATTTCTTAGTGAATTTATGTTTTAAAATAAGTGTTAAAGTTTATCTTGTGATAGATTTCCTTATAATTCTCATACATAAGCTCCACTGTCGTCGAAAAGTACCTGATTAATACCCAAGGCAGTTGTCGGACGGACGGCGTGATTCAAATCTCAACGACATCTGGATAAACCGGGGGAGTATTTCCTTTATCTTCTTAAAAATATTATAATAACTACTTAGTGCAGTTAGTTTATTGAATAAATACGTTATCCGCGCACACTAGGTACATTCTCGAGTCTCGAGACACGTCCTTCCTCACATTGAAAGGCAAAATTTTTCTCTGTTCACTTGACAATAGTGGAAGTGAAGTAGAAGAATAACTTGTACTGCCTCAGACATTTCACGACACGAGCATACATAATAGATTGTACACTGTCCCTTGCAACTTTTGATTACTTAAGCACTTCAATAGAAGTGACAATAGTCATAAATAACTCAAATAGGTTAATACCTACCTATTAACAGCTGCTTATTTTCAAATAAGTGTGGGCTCTATAAATCTTGTTTTTGAAAGTAATACAAACACACTAAATAGTACTATCTTTCTTTCTACTCATTTTGTAAATCTATTCTATATATCTCAGACTCTCTTCTGTGTAACCCACCCACTTTTCTTTTTCTTCCTTCACTAACACATTATTTGGTGTTTCAGGTGCATTATTGTATAACAACAATCATCACAATGCAAACAAGACGGGCAGCAGCATTAGAAGAACAGCTGAAACTTAAAACTGCCCTCAATGAACTGAAATCACTGCGACAACTTAATGATCAATTGCTGAGGGAGCAAGAAGAAAGTGAGGTTGAAGTAAAAGCTGTGATTGCCAAAAATTCACAGTTAAAAGCTGAACTCGCTGCCCTGAATAGCTCACATACTTTAGTGTCAGAGGAACGTGACCGACTCCAGGAGGCAGTCAGCTCTTTTAATGTGTGCATTCAGACTTATGAAGAGGCTCTAGGGAAGATATCTGTACTAGAGGATGAATTGAGTGGGGCTCACAGAACAATTGATGACCTTCAGTCTCAATTAAAAAGCTATGAAGCTCAAGCAACCAACACATTGTATGATGAACTGCTTACTTCATCCTCAATTGTGCCGGTCATAGATCTGACATGTGACAGCCCTTATACTAGAAATAGTAAGACAATACAGAACCATGATAAGATACAACTAAATAGTCATAATAAAATTAAAAAATACATTAAAATTGGCAAAATAATTAAAAAAACCAAAAATTTAATTAAATTACAAAGGACTCACACTAAAAATGTTGCATTAAGGAAGGAACGGTCACATTTATTACATAAGCTTGAAACATACTGCTCATCTTTGACAGAAATGAGCACTAAATATGATGTTGACGTTAAAAACCTTAATAATGAGATTTGTAAATTGAATGATTCCCTAAAAAAAGTTACTATGGAGTACGAGCTGTCACAAAATCAGATCTATGAACAGTTACAGGCAGCTGACGAGTTGTTAGCCCTAGGCAACTACAATATGGCTCGCTTTGAATCACTGACAAGTAAATGCCAATGTAACCTCTCACCTATACCTATGGCTAGCAACGATCACAGTAGTAGTACATTGCTCCCAGTCAAATTGCCTTCCCATCCCACGCAGTGTAGTGTAAATACAAAAAGTTCTTCATCCTCAAACATAAATCTCTCTGTGAATGTCAGTAAAAAAACTGTAATTATCTCTGACCAGTTAGGTAAAGACTTTGGTGCCTATATGAACAAGTATATGCAACATCCAGTGATTAATAAATGTTCACCAGGGGCTAGTTTTGACTATTTAATTAATAACTTGAATGAAGAAAGCTTGGATATAAATACTAATGTTATCATATTGATTGGGGACAGTTTATTGATAAAAAAGCACAAGATCCTAAAATGTTTTGAAAAATTATTGTATTTGCATAATAAAACCAAATGTAAATTTACTTTATGTGCCTTCCCTTACTCTAGTACACTAAGTAAGGAGCAAAACCAGCGCATAAATAAATTAAATTTGCATATGTTTAATTTGTCAAGCCATCATGACAGTGCTATCTCCTTTTTTGACTTGAATAAATTTATTTATAAATTTAAATTGACCGCAGATAATATGTACCTGCCTAGAAAATGTAAAATACATATAGCTTCATTGCTAGCATATAATTTAATGAATGATACAGTTACAAGTGTTGTAACAAAGTCTTTTGACAATTTTACAAACTGTACTTCTAGTACAAATATTTCTGTTTTTGACTCAAGTACTTTAAGTACTAATATTTCTGTTGTTGAACCAAGTAATAGTAAGCCTATTACTTGTTTAAACTAGATACTAAGACAACGGAGAGGCTCTGCAAACTGAACATTGTACATCAAAATATACAGAGCCTATCCGGCAGTATGGTGAATTTGGACTCAAGTAAAAATAATACTTGTAAAAAATTTAAACTAAGCAGTAAGACAACAGATAAGCAATATAAAATTAATCTTGTACACCAAAATATACAGGGCTTATCTGGCAAAGAACATGAGATTGAGCTTTTTATTAAAAAATTTGATATTGAAATCTTATGCTTCACTGAGCATTGGCTCAATACTCATCAGTTAATTGTACACCTTAATAATTATTCACTGTCAAGTGCGTTCTCAAGAAAGACTGCTATACGCGGGGGATCATTGATAGTAACGCGAAATAACATTAATTATAAAGAGCGAAAAGACGTTGTTAGTCTTTCTATAGAACGCACTATTGAGCTGTCTTGTGTTGAGCTGGACCGATATATTGTAGTTTGCGTGTACCGCCCACCCTCGGGCGACTTTGTTGTTTTTGAGGAGGTAATGGAGGATGCCTTAAGGCGGCTATGTAGGTCATCAAAAAAAATAGTGGTCTGTGGAGACTTTAATATTGATATTTTGCTTCACACTCCTTTTACTGGTAGGCTACTTAACTTATTTAAAAGCTTTAATTTAGAGAATATTTTTGATGAACCTACAAGAGTAACTGCAAACTCAGCTACCTGTATTGACAACATTTTTTGTAATTGTAACATTATTGAAAAATCTGTTATCACTTATCTCAGATCTGATCATTGCGGTCAAATGATATCTATTCCAAGCAGTCAACAGAATATAACAAAAGTAATAAAATACAGGCCAGTTACCACTAAAAAAGTAAAGCATTTTAAACTAAACATCTCAGCTGGATTGCCGACGCTTGACCTTGCACAGGATGATCCGGATGAAATTTATACAAAGTTTTTTGATTTGTTAAGCTCACAATATAACTCTATCTTTAAGGTGATGGAGAAAAGACTGTTTAAAGATCTTAAGTTTAGTGACTGGGCAACTGCCGGCATCTATAAAAGTAGAAATAAGCTGTTTGACTTGTATGCAGAAAAAAAATATAATTATTCCCCCGCGTTTATTGAATATGTAAGAAATTATTCTAAATTGTTTAAAAATGTGTGCATACAAGCAAAGTCACTTCACATAAAACAAAAAATTGTCAATTCTGATAATAAAATTAAAACAACATGGGGCATCATCGGCGATGAAATGAATAACCATAAGGTGCATAATAATAATAAATTGGAGCTTAAAATTGATAATCATGTAATTAACTCCGATATAGAAGTTGTAAATACATTTGAGAACTTTTTCAAAAATATTCCAATTACCACAACCAGTTCTCTAAATTCCTCGCCGGCAGAAGCCTATCGTCTTCTAAGAAGCAATGTCTCTGAGTGCAATAAGTTATTTAGGTTTGAACACGTTACCCCATATGACATAGTCAAAACATTTAAATCTTTACAAAATAAGAAAACAGCAGATCTATGGGGGATATCAGTTAAAATAATTCATAATGTAATTGATATTATTGCGCCATATCTTGCTTTAATTTTTAATAAATCAGTAGATTCTGGATCTTTTCCAGATCTTATGAAATGTAGTAAGCTAATACCGCTTTTTAAATCGGGCAGCAAAAGTGACCCGAATAACTACAGGCCAATTTCAATTTTGCCAACTCTCAGCAAGATATTCGAAAAAATAATGCTCAACCAACTGCTTTTACACTTTAATTTAAATAAACTCCTACACACTGAGCAGTATGGTTTTACAAAGGGTCGATCAACAACCGATGCAGCCGCAAGGCTATTACAACACATATTCGATGCGTGGGAGAACTCACAGAATGCCATTGGTATTTTCTGTGATTTGTCAAAGGCATTCGACTGCGTTGATCACGAAACTCTTTTGCTTAAACTGAGCCACTATGGCATTAAAGATTTTGCACTTAGTCTCATTGCGTCTTATCTCAGCAACCGAGTCCAAAGAGTATGTGTCAATGATGTAAAATCATCCGGATCAGCCTCAGTAATGGGTGTACCCCAGGGTTCTATTCTAGGTCCATTCATGTTTTTGGTCTACATAAATGATTTACCACATTTTGTCCAAAATACTTGCGATATTGTACTATTTGCTGATGATACGTCTTTAATTTTTAAAGTCGATAGGATGAAAGACAATTTTGACGATGTAAATAATGCATTATCTCAAGTTTCTGAATGGTTTACGGCAAATAATCTCCTTTTAAATGCTAAAAAAACAAAGTGTGTTGAGTTTTTATTACCTAACACGAGAACTGTCAGTAAAAATTTAAAGATAAATAATGAACCTTTGAAAACTGAGGACTCCACAGTGTTTTTGGGGTTAACCCTGGATTCAAAGCTACAATGGGGCACCCATATAGCAACGCTTGCTGGCAAACTTAGCTCTGCTGCTTACGCTGTTAGGAAGATTCGACAGTTGACTGACATAGAAACTGCAAAAATTGTTTATTTTGCATATTTCCATAGTATTATGTCATACGGTATCTTAGTATGGGGTAAGGCAGCCGATATTGGAAAAATTTTTGTTTTGCAGAAGAGGGCAATCCGCGCAATCTATAATTTGAGGCCGCGGGATTCCCTTCGAGAAAGATTTAAAGAGATAGGCATTCTTACAGTAGCTTCACAATATATTTATAACAACATAATATTTGTCAGACAAAACATTTTGAGTTACAAAAAAAAGAGTGATTTGTCCGATAGACCAAGTAGAAATCCAAATAGGCTCATGTTTCCTGGGCTGCGCCTCAAGAGGGTCCAAAAGACATTTGTGAGAATGGGCGTGACGTTTTACAATAAAATTCCACAGTCAATCTTAGACTTGCCTCTACACAAGTTTAAGAAATCAATTAAATCTGCTCTCATGAAAAAAGCATATTATACAATTGAAGACTATGTAAATGATAAAAAAGCGTGGATATAATTCGCTCCAGTGATTCATAAGACAGTAATAACTATCCTGTGTTCAATAACAATTGTAAATTTTTTATTTTTTTTGAAAAGAGCAACCGCCGAGTTTCTTACTGGCTCTTCTCGGCAGGAAAGGCATTCCGAACCAGTGGTAGATTCATTGACGATTCAAAAGTGCTTGTAAAAGTTTATTTGAATAAAAAATATTTCTATTTCTATTGCGGAAGTGACATAATGGTTTCACATTACCTTCTTTTGTGAAATAAGAAGAAATGATAACTAAAGTGACAAAATTCGATACATACGAGGTCAGAGTTCCTTGACGGATTTTCTTCGTACAAACTAAATCCCCAACCGATGGCGATTTCTTGAAATCGCGGAATTAAATTTAATTTTTTTTAAATAATATTAGCCACGCTGAACTTCACTTATATTCTCCTTTCCCCTCCTCCCTCAAATAAACGAAAAGCTCGTGCTAGGAGTGGGTACGACAATAGTGCAACGGATTGGGCTCGAACCCTCGACCTTTCAGTTTTCAGTCCACACCTTTAACCGTTGGGCTATTGAGGCTATTTTTTTCATAAGATACCTACTCTATATACCATGCTAATTTTGTTAAAGACTTTATTCTTCAAAAAACAATAGCCAGTTAAAACTGAAATAATTTTTAAAAGCAGACCGTTATTAAATACCAGGACCACATAACTTAAAATTATTTTGCATGAAAATAATTTTACATTCAACATACATGGGACTCGCAGCAATATCTCTGCACGTTTCTTTTGACGCATCATATAATGTACAAAGCAGTGTCACGTGTTTTAATTAAGATCCTGTCCACGCCCCGCAGTCTGGGCTCTAGCACTTCAGTAATTTTCCAACCCCACTCACGCTCAACAATATATTGTCACCACATTCCCCACTTATTTTTAAGTAGATTGTTGGTTGGACGGATACATGTCTTTGCAATGATGCTTTAAGTTGTACTAGACTAATAATCCTCATATTATTGTAATCATTGTAAACTGCTTTATTATGACACCAGCAAATCACTAAACTAAAATCATGTTAACTTCTGCAGGAAATATTTTGAAAAGGATTTCAGATTTGTTAGCTCAAAATTCTGTAATAGGTATCGGCGTTAATTTTTACTGCACTTTAGTTAGGAAAAAACGTAAGTTAATAATTATTATCTGGAGAAATGATATATAAAAATAGTTTTCAAAGTAACAAATTATTAATTGTCATCGTCTTTTAAATAATTTAAAAAGTATTGTTTTATCAACATTAATCTTGAAATAATATATTAAAAAATAATATAGGTAATCAAAATATTCAACAATATAAGTAATGAAACCTTAGTAAAAATTTTCATTCAAAACTTGTGATACTGATATTTACATTTGCCTAAAAATAGTACCATAAGCGCAAATCCGAGGATAAAAAACATCCCTAAAACGCCGACACATATTTTATCGCCGCATTTCGGGTTTAAAAATGGCCGCCAAAACATACGTGAAATATAGAGCACGAGGAAAACGTGTCGGCATCGGGTGGTAAATAAATTGGGACCTTGGAGGTGGAAAACTAGGACTTATATCAAGAGGCAGATGTTCGTGATGTTGACTTGTTCGAATGTGACAGGCATCCCTGTTCGGTGGGGATTTGTGTATGGGACGTGATTACGGGATTGTAATTGCGGAACGGAGTTGCAATCAGTATGGTTTTGACTGTCGCTGACGAAATCTGACTTGAAAATAAATTAATTCTAATTGATACAAGTTCACATTTACACTCTGTTCTTTTCTGTGGTTAGTTTCAAGATTGAAAATCATTAAAGTGATTAAGCATCTACTTGATGGTTGATCATTCATTCCGCCGGTCCTCTACGGGGCAGGTTTCTTCTCGAATGATAGTCATATAAGCGTCGTAAGTGAAGACATAAGCTTGTAATTATGGATACCTCTCTGGACTTGACGATTATATTGTTCGATTTTTTTGCCTTGAATTCCAGATTTACATAAATGTTGCGATGTGCTGTTTAATTTTATAAATATTATCTATTGGATTTTATACAGCCATTACTCTAAAATTCCTGGTGTATGCATCTACATAAAGCACGATCCACGAAACACGATCTCGCACCAAGCGATTCGCTTCCTCGTTCCTAATACGCACCGCAAAAATTTGGAATGCCCTTCCGGCTTCCGTTTTTCCAACTAACTATAATGTCTTTAAATCAAGAGGGAATAGGCATCTTCTAGGCAAGCGCACCATCTTAGGGTGCATCTTCACTAACTATCAGGTGAGATCGCAGTCAAGCTCTAGTCTATATATTTAAAAAAAACATAAAAACTGTGATAAATGCTGCAAGTAACCCGCGTTTGCATATCGCCAGTCTCTGAGCCTAGTAACCCACTGGCACGCTCCGAATATGTTCGGATCATTTTTAAGCGCCTGCTGTCTATTGTTCGCGTTCATTTGTTATTTACATTGTTTGATCTTTCATCGACATAATATTTTTGGAAGTATTTTGATTCTACACCTTTTATTCTCTCCGATCATAGTCATACAAAGTTACAGTAACCTTAATCATTACTTTATATTCAATCTTAAATTATTAGTAAAATATGTATAATTCTTTTAAGTTTTTTCAATAGATCTTCTATATTAATCAAGGCATAAGTTAATCTTAAGTTTAACATCTGAGTCAAATTGTTCATTAAAAAACTTGATACCTTATCTTAATTTTAAGTTTTATATGTAGCTTGTTTTTGTTTTGCATGGCCGCCATGTGGCCGCCATGTTAGATTTGTCATGACGTCATTCAGCCTAAACAGCTATGACTAAACCAAACCTTATTTCTTACAATCTACTAAGATGTACTGTACGAAAAATAAATGGATGTAGACAAAAACAAAAACCTGCTTAAATATAACCCTTGCGCAAATGAGTAGTAAAAGCCAGAATATGTTTGGCAAAAAAGTGAGTGTAAATTATTTACTTAGTGCAGACGGTTAGTAAAAAGCCAGAATGTGTGTTTCTGCTGGGAGGCTTTGGCCGTGGCTAGTTACCACCCTACCGTCAAAGACGTGTCGCTAAGCGATTTAGCGTTCCGGCACGATGGCGTGTAGAAACCGATTAGGGGTATGGGTTGAATTTACACTGCTATACTCCTTCCAAGTTAGCCCGCTACCATCTTAGACTGCATCGTCACTTACCATCAGGTGAGATCGCAGTCAAGGGCTATCTTGTCATCGAATAAAAAAAAAATGTGTTTCGAAAAAGTGTAAGTCACCTGCAACTAGCCCGGGGTGCTGTATCACAGCCTAGTATCACAACCTAGTAACCCACTGGCACGCTTCAAATGTGTTGGGTCATTTTTAACGGCCGTCGTCTGTTGTTTGTGTTCGTTTGTTATTTATCTTGTTTGATCTAACATTTTTAGGCTATATTTGTATTTCCCGGTTCATTGTCATACGTTTTTAGTATTTGTTTCAAACTTTCTATCAGTTTGTGCAGTTTCTTATGCAATTAATAGGCCTATTTGGTTAATACAACTGATCAAGTCTTTGAGTATATATTTTTTTCTTCGATGACAAGATAGTCCTTGACTGCGATCTCACCTAATGGTAAGTGACAATGCAGTCTATGGTATGGTACGCTATGGTAGCGGGCTAACTTGAAAAGGGTACACCCCTAATCGGTTTCTAAACGTGATCGTGCCGGAACGCTAAATCGCTTGATGGCACGTCTTTGACGTTAGGGTGGTAACTAACCACGATTAAAGCCTCCCCCAGACAAATATAATATATAATAGTTATATATGCTCAAAGGATCAAGTATATTAGCATTTTTTCATTGGAATTAAATGTACTTATGAAGCAGTGATAGCATAGTGGTTAGGACTGTGATCTTTTATTCGGAGAATCGCAGGTTCGATCCCAGACACGCCCTCTTACTCTTTGGAGTTCTGGGGTTACTTATTTTTTGGAGTTAAGCGATTAAAAATCACGTCATGCTTCAAGGAAAACATAGTGAGGATAAAATAGATTTAATAGTTGTCCTAAATATAACAAATTTAAGTTTTATATACACAATATAACAACATCTTCTGAAAGATTTAATACATAAGACATGATTAGGTACCATAATATTAAGTTCAAATAGAAAAGATTTTCGAAAGAAGCTATAAGACACGAGATCCGTGACATACATGTACACTGAAATCGTATATTTTAATATATTACACATTAGTATAATTTAAAGCTAAAAATATACAAAGCGAGCTTCATTTTCTGCCCCCGTGCCTTGCTGGCATTAACTTAACAACTTGTAGTACAACAAGTTGCGTGGAAAATCACTGTTTTCCTCTACATGCTCCTCGAATCCACAGACTGCGAGGCACGTACAGGATCTTAATTAAAACACGTAACATGAGCGGAGGTTCCCTTAGAGCCTACGATACGACATTACGTGTGCGTGTTACATCGCCTTTAAACTACGTCATCAGTTTATATTAAAGACAACTTTGTTCCAGAAGTTTGTAGAGAAATCTATCTGCTATAGCTCATAATAGTTTTAAATCTATAGTATTTCGTTATATTTTTACAGTACCCGCCAATAAATGTGAGACAACGAGCTAAGGCGAAGGATTAGCGGATGATTTTGAGTTCTTAAAGCCTTTGACACTGTCACACGTAGCGAGAGAACGTCACATTGGTGTCAGTGACAGACTCAACGTTCTACGAAACCATGGTTGGCCGATCGTTTCTTTGAGAGGCTCGATGAATAATATCTAATTGTATTATACTCATTCTATTCCTGTAATTTTACTCAAAATTAAAAATCACTCGCGTATTTTTCTCAGTCTTTCTTTTGATGCTGCATTTCAAGCATGAAATTTTTTGTTTGACAGTCTCTAATTTTGAAACTCTTGCATATCTTTTCAGAGTTGCGTTATTATGTCATGACATCGCAAAATATTCTTTTAAGCTTTTGCTATAACCTTTGTCTTGGCTTCCAGTGAATTTTTCAGCATTATTAATATGTTTAAGAATATTTTACTAAACAAAATAATAACATTCGATACTAACTCAATAGAACAAGCTGTATCGTTATCGTATCGTCGGACTTAAAGCGCCACAAGACGATCTGCAGCGGAATTTCCACATTAAATATTCACGAGGTATTAGAGGATAGAGTGTTAAAATATTATGTCGCCTGCTGAAGCTTCTAAATCATTGTTAATATTGTATAAAGTCCGCACCAATTACGTCTCCGCCGTCGAGCTTAAGGTTTTAAGCTATTTGATACATTTTGAGGCAGCCATGAAGCACTACTTACGAGATTATGGTAACGTAATACTAATAAATTGGGAGTTTAATCCACAGTCGTACGTAGGCGGTGTTATATACCCCTACACATATTGGGCCAACATGTTGGGCCAATTCACTTGAGCCAACATGTACCCACAAAGCTATTCAGAGTAATGTGGTCGTGGACACGACTTGCATGGTTAGTAAGGTGGATTAATCCAACACATAATGGCCCCAATCTGAATGCATAATCTTTAAGCCTGGTTCACAACTTGGTAATATGTCGTAGGGTGTCGTGGGTTGCTATTATTATGTAAGTAGCTAATATATGTTATGGAAAACGTGTAATATTTATTACACTTGTATTACAAAATGAGGGTTGCCGTATACTTAAAACCCACGTGCCTCGGAGAGCACGTAAAGCTATCGATCCTGCGCCTGATCTCTCTCTGGTCGAATCGGATTTCCGTCCCATCAGACAATACGAGCGAGGGAATAGAGAGTTCACCTGTGTTAGCGCGCACACTTGTGCACTATAATATCTGAGTCAGAAATATTTGATTTGAGACTGACATTTTATGTCTAAATTATGTTCAGAAGACTTTCTAATAAAATGCATACTTTATTTAGTCTAGTAGGTTCACTAATGATTAACAAAAAACGTTAAACAAATGATCATTTCACAAAAAACGTTTTAAAAGCTAATCAAATCACAAACGTCGTATTCCACAAACTAATCATTTTACAAAAGATCATTTTACAAATATTCTATTCGTAAATGTTTTATTTTGCAAATGTGCTGGATGTTAAAATATCATTTTAAAATTTATTATTTCACCAAATTTGCAATTTGGTGAAATAATAAATTTAAAATGATATTTTATAAATCCGCCGTATTAAGGCTAGCTGTTATCAAAAACAGGGCCGTTTTGAAATGCAATGGGCTACGCCAGAAGACTCGCTCCGTCGCCCCTTCATTCGCGAGCTTCTGGCTTCGCGCTTCATAAAAACACTCTAGGGGTAGGGCAGACAAGACTACGTGGAGTCGGGGTTGGCCATTTCGGTTCTGGCCTAGCCCATTTAATTTATAGCGAAGCGCAGCTCCCGCCACAGCCTTGAACTGTTCATTTTATCAAAAAAAAAAATATGCTACAAGTTGTTTTACTAATTAACACAATTAAGAAATCAATTGTTTGTCAAATATTATTTTATGAAATCACAATTTGTCTAGTAATTTGTTTTGTCAAGCGAATTATTTGTGGAACGAGAAGTTTTATAATGATCAATAAATGATTCATTTATTTTGCTAAACGTTGTTTGTGGAATGACACTTTGTTATTTGTTTTTTGTGAATTGATCGGTCACCAGTCTAGTATGATGCAGCGTTTCGTAGTTCTAAATTACGTAACACTAAACGAAAAAAATCACAGTAGGTATCTATTCTAAACCTATTCATACAACAAATAACTGGAATAAGATAGTAAATAGCTACCTACATCAAACTTTCGCTCGCATTGCATTCACATGCTCACATGGAAATAGTTACGCGAAGAATGTTCTAGATCATGGAAGCGTATTAACAAAGTGTATAACGAATGTGCGCGCTCAGCGAGCGAGCGCGTTATCCCCGGGGCTCAGTGAGCCGTGATGAGCGAATGAATGTTTTATTAAACTCGGCAACGTCACGCCGAATGAGTCAATATTTGCATAATATTTAATGTAATTACGATTTTATCGGAAAATTACGAGGGCAATTTGTTTTGCTGGACTTACGAGTAACTAGAAGGTTTTAAAATAAATAATAAATTAAAGATAAAAATAAATTAAAGATAATTTATTATTTATTTTAAAACCTTCATCAATAATTTTCCATTCCATTAGGGTAGTTTTACACAACGAAACATGTTTCGAAGAGGAATACTTCGGCAACATGGATTTTAATCTAGTTTTTAATTTAAAATTTCAATGATTTTCTTGATCACATACTACTGTAACAAGCGCGAAATGAGATATGTGACGTCATTCGCATATTTTCAACTGAACATGAACTAACTGAAACTTTATATAAGTTAAATAAGGTACTTTTTATAAGTTAAATAAGGTATGAACTTTTGTAGTCCTTTAAGCCTTTTTTGAACCGAATCGATTTTGCAAACTTATTTTGTAATGCCTTTTGGAAATGGAATGGTTTCAAAATCTGAATATGTCATTATAAATTGATTTTTGTGGGACTTTAATTTTTCTATCTCTGACCACCATTACATAATGTTTCATCAAATAAAAATTCTTTAAATATTTTCTAAAAATAATGAAATATAATAAATTATTTATTACTAACTCCCCTCCCGTTGTAAAGTGAAAGCGGACTACAGTAAAATGTAAGATATAAATGAAACTGAAACTTTCCTTGTAAAATCTAAATGTTTTCCTTAACTCGCGCCAACTTGAAACAAAGTTTTCTTATTGTACAGTACGATTGCAAAAAAATGTACAGAATATTTTGTAAGCACCGAATTCCGATGCTATTAGTGTCAGCATCTGATCCGAAACTAGGGCAATTTCATGACGTAATTTCTCATATTCAAATCGGGTCGCCACATTGCACATCGACCCCAAGATTTATTATTAAGCAAACTACTTTTTTTTAATATTATATGGGCGAAAGTTTTGATGGGTATGTGTGTGCGTGTGTGTGTGTGTGTGTGTGTGTGTGTGTGTGTGTGTGTGTGTTACTCTTTCACGCCACAACTAATGAACCAATTTGGCCGAAATTTGGAATGGAGATGGCGGTTACCCAGGATTAACACATAGGCTATATTTTATCCCGGAAAAAATCTTAATCCAGGCTGACGAAGTAGCGAGCATCTTAATCTTATTAAACCATAAGTCTTCTCTCAGGGAAAGGTAGTCAACCACGATGGCAAATTCTGCCCTCGTAATTGAAAACACAGTAACTTAAAGGTAACTTCTATTTAACTTACTGTGTTTTCAATTACGAGGGCAGAATTGCAAATTGGCGGACTTCACACACCTTTGATACTATTATGGTGACATCGATGAGGTTTTAGATATGTTAAAGTTTTAATTTTAGAAGGAATTTAATATGAAATGTTTCCTTAATTGTAATCTCTACATCTTTACGATTTTATCCAATGTGCACGCGAGCGTACATTGTACTTTGTGTTGAGCAATGAACGTTGAGCTCTTGCACTATAACGTAACGTGTAACAACACGAAATGCTGTGGAGTTTATACAGAGTCCAATAAATATTGCACTTTACAACAATAGCTTCGAGGAGTATAGGTATTGTGTATTTTAAAACTTTTACTGTGAAATACCAATCTCTTTTAGCTCAATTTCAGAACAGGGTCCCAGGATCGGCATGGTCAATAAATGTACAATAAAGAACAATCATGTACATTCTAGGTGGATTGACGACATCAAACGAGTCGCAGGGAGCTGCTGGATTTAGGCGGCGGCGCAAGACTGAGGCCCGTGGAAGTCCGTGCCAAAGACTTTTGTCCAGCAGTGGACGTCTATCGTTTAGTCCACAATAAAGAATATATCATTCATTCACTCGCCGAATGACTACATTCAACAAAAAAAAAATTAATAAAAACAGAGTACAATTGGTGGCCTTATAGCAAAGAAGCAATCTCTTCCAGGCAAAAATGAAGTAATGGAGCAACTTAAAAAAGAAAATTAAAACAAATATCAGAACAGGGTGTAAACTCATTATGTAGTTAATAATTTCTTGGTTTAGTAAGAAAAAAGCTTATAAGCTAAGAATATAACTATTCGAGGGCTTCTGGAAAAATCTCCTCTTTATTCATCGATTTACGAATTTATAGATAAGCTGTTTTTTGTGCACGTCTTTTTTTTTATGTTTTAACTTAAGTTTTAGTACAAAATAAATTCTTACTAATATTATAAATGCGAAATTGTGTTTGTTCGTTGCTTTAAGGTTGCTTTGTCCTTCAATCACCCAGAAATGGAGCAACGGATCGACGTGGTTTTTAGCATGGGTATAGTGTGGAGCCTGGAGAGTGACATACTCGTAAAGTACAGGAGAATTTCCACATCGATGTAAATGTACTACGTACTAGACGTGACGTTCCGAACACTCAATTTGTTCACCTGGTATGCACTGCAGACTGTGCATGAGTTGGTTGATCTTTTTTTTTTTCATTCATTGTCAACCTCGTCCGAGCGATGTTCAATGAAAATGAAAATGAAAAATATTTATTCGATAACAAGTTTTTTTTTCTGATACTGTGCGTTTCTATGTTTGAAACACAACATTTCAATGGTTTCCACGGGATTTTTTAAAACTCATGTTCACGCGGACGAAGCTGCGGTCAAAAGCTGGTGACATAGGTGTATAAATTAGATTTAAATTGACCTAATTTGCCGAGCTTTAATCATAACTATTTAAAAATGCATCCAGGCCAAAGCGAGTTACACAATTTTCATTCAGCGCGCGTTGTACAAACCCCCACAAACCCCGCAAACTCCCGACAAGTTTTAAGGGCCGTATTTATATGAGGAGATTTGGAGGCAATTTAAACTTATCACGAGAAAGAAAGGCCGGCGCACTCGTGCGCTCGTAAAGTGGGAGAAAGTTTTATTGCTCGAACTTTCTTACTTCACCGACGACTCATTAGTAGAAGAACTGCTAATACAAAGTATTTTTTTTTATTATAAGCAAGAAAAACCTTAATTTTCATTAATCTAGTGAAACTAACCTACATACATTTGAAATGTTGAAAATATCTACTATACTTTTCAATACTGTTGTTTTCAATCGGTCACTCTTAACAGAATGGTCGTGGCTTTTGGGGTGATGAGACGTCTTTCTTGACAGGAAAACCTCATAAATTTTTTTGGTCCAACTCGGGAAACGAACCCGGAACGGGTTCGTTTCCTTGTCATGCTAACCACTAGACCAACGAGACAGTTAAATAACTTCTTATTTCCGCACTTGCGTGTCTAATTGTCTATCTATAGCGCGGTGGACGCTATAGATAGACAGATTATATCACTCACTAGGTTCTTCACTTACCTCATTGTCTTTGTCAGCGTCTTTAATGTGCTGGGCGATGAACCGAACGCTTTGCAGGGCGGCAGCCACTTCCGGAGATAGATGTCGTGGGATCATGTTTTCAGACTCCGTGACTGTTGACAAGTTTTTATTCTATAGATATCTAGGGACCAACTAAGCTGAATTCCAACTGCGGAAAATGGAATTCCGCTTCAGGACTATCTTCTTCTTCTTTATCAACCGATAGACGTCCACTGCTGGACATAGGTCTGTTGCATGGACTTCCACAGGCCTCTGTCTTGCGCCGCCTGAATCTAGCGACTCCCTGTCTCTCACTTTAATTAAGTTCTCTCGTATAGGTTCCCTGGAAGAGATCACTAGTTGTGATAAGGTCATCTTTTGAGTTAAACTGTTTATTTACTTATATATACCGCTGATGCGTGCGCTTCGCACCCTGAACGTCGTGGCCGAGCGGATCGACCTGTTCTGTTGCACTCTGAGTGAACTCACAAGGGTCGCATTGTGGTCAATATGTTACAGTAATAATATAGATTAGGTTATTTTTAACAATACATTGGATATATGATAGTTTTTAAGGTAAGTTTATACACTAGCGAATTGGGATTTTTTGAAAAAGAGTTGGTTGATAAATAAATAAATAAATATTTTGTTTTTTTTTTCATGCAACAAAGTTGTATAAATAAATATCATTTACCTGAAGGTCTCTGATGAACACCGGCTCCAAGTATATCATCCTCGGGATTGGGTGACTTCCTGTAGTCGCCTTCCTCCCCCTTGCTGTCATACGCGTCGGTTAAACTTTCCCTGCTGTAGGAATAATGTTGTCAGTAATACTATCTATCTATCTATTAATACCTATATCCTACTCGTATCTATTATATCCTACTTACTGTATTCTACCTACTATATCCTATCTATAATATCGTGCCTCGGAGAGCATGTAGAGCCGTCGGTCCTGCACTTGATCTCTCTTCGGTTGTGTCAGATTTTCCCTCCTATCGGACTATGAGAGTGAGGGAATAGTGAGTGCACCTGTGTTTGATAAATGTGCGGAAACGCGAATACAATTTCATGAGAATTAAGTTAAGGGTACACTGGGTTCACGGGCGTCGATTTATTTATTAATTTTAGATTTTATAACAGGCTAAATATCCTATTATTTTTTTATTGCTCTCTTGTTATTACTATCTATCTATCTATATATCTATCTATCTATATGTCTATCAATTTCTGTCTCGGTCACTAAAGGCTATGCCTGAAAATGTCTGAAAGCGCTGCAGCCATAATACTGCAGCATTATGCTGAGGCAGTAGACTTTTCAGCTCCAACACGCACCTTTATCTGATAGATTAATGCTGAGATCTATAGAGTGTACTCTGGCTCGGCTCGGACCTGGGTTAGAGTTGAAACGAGCCACAGAAATATGCTCTGACATGAATCTGTCTCGTTTTAGCTCTGTCTTGAGTCTGGGTGGAGTGGGGGTGCAGTCTGTAGATCTCACTTAGTATTAAGCTTTTGTATCTTTTTTGTGTGAGCTGAATAAATGTTTATTTATTTTTTTATTTTCAGCTATTTTTTTTTTTGGGTTTTCCCATTATTATTTTTTTGTTTTTAAACCACCCCTGTATTAAGGCTACACACAACATAACTAAGTACATATAACATATTTTGAATTGCATGCATAGACTTTTTAAACTGTAGCTACCAAATCTATGCTAAACACCTATTCTGTTTTAGTTCTTATATAAACTTGTTTATATTTTAATTATACATTATATGAGACTAAAAATACGAGTACTTTACTATTGAGAAAAATTGTCGCTAATACGTCAACCATTATCCAAGGCCTAAATAATGGTCTGAATCGCAGGTATAATATTTTTACATTTCCGCGTCCTACAAACGGATAAAGTAACGAGCTTATAAAAGCAAATAAAAGGGCTTGGTTGGATTCTTTCCTGCTCTATACAATGGAAAGGTGAAATAATACGGTTATCCACATTTATTTATGTTGCCATAATTCTTTCTAAAACGCTTTTTTCAAGGCCCCTTTTCATATGTAAGATAATCCACGGTGCAGTTTTTGGGTATTTTCAAAATCGTAATTCGTCTGTAGCTACTTCAAAATAAATAGGATTATAAATTATTTATTCATAGGTTTGAGGGAAAATTCAACAATCAATATAAAGCTTACGTATACATTTGCGAATAATAATACCTATTCGTAATGTGGCTAAGTCTTTGAAGTCTAAGCATTGAAGCAATCTTGTGCTGTCCTTTTAATTATGATATCAAGAAGTTCTGTGTGTAAAGGATAACACTAAAGTTAGGGCTCTCAATTTAGTTTGGACTTTAATATAGTTTACTAGCTGATACCCGCGACTTCGTTGGCGTGGATTTAGTTTCTAAAATCCCACAGGAACTCTTTGATTTTGCGGGATAAGTAGCCAATGTCATTCTCCAGGTCCTTAACTATACCTATGAAAAAAATCACGTAAATCCATAGCTTTGTTGCAGCGTGACTGAAGGACAAACCAATAAACAGACACACTTTCGCATCATCACTTCACTACATAGTATAAAACAAAGTCGCTTTCTCTGTCCCTATGTATGCTTAAATGTTTAAAACTACGCAACGGATTTTGATGCGTTTTTTTTAAAAGATAGAGTGATTGAAGAGGAAGGTTTATATGTATAATAACATCCATTAACAGTGAATAACATAGGCTATATATTTTATACCCGTGCGAAGCCGGGGCGGGCCGCTAGTTAATAATATTAGTAAGATTTACAAAATTAATCGGAGTACGCCTAAAGCTTTAACTGCTGGCAACTAACTGGCACTAATATTCCCGCTTTAGAATATTGACTAAAATTATCGCTAATATGCAAACGGTTCCCCGTAGCGCAAACAATGCCTCCAATCGTAAAATATTCCACATTTTACGTGCAATAAACGGCGTGATAAAGTAAGGAGCTAGTAAAACCGAATAAAGAGGCATGACTGAATTCCTTCATGGTCTGAGCACAGTAAAAAAACGTCGTAAAAAGTTTGTCGTGACGTTATCTTTATATTTTTATAACTGGAAAACATAATAGGGAAAGTTCGGTTATGTTCTTAGAACTAAATAAAAAAGTAGTGTTTGTTGTTAGAACTAACAGCATACTCACTACTCACACTACTCGCTTCTTTGCTCAACAATATTATACCGACCTCTGTTTTAAGTATCTTGTGGCAAAACCTAATAATAATTATTATTATTAAACAACTAGTTCGTTCGTTCGTTGCTCCAATGTGTGTACGATTGCAATCCGGCTTCCGTTTTTCCAACTAACTAGAATATGGTTGTCTTTAAAAAAAACCACCACTGATTGGCCGATACTCACTCGCTATTGGCTGAAATGCATTGTTAAAGATAAATGCGATAAATTCAGCCAATCACCGCAATTGAGACTGCCCACAGAAGTTATTTAATAATTTAGGAAGCCACAGACCCCAGTGAAGACAAGCAGAAATGGTTTTTTACAAGCTGACTTCAAAGTCAAACGCCACTACAAAGTATATCAATTGTGCCTATAAAATTTGAAGAGTTCCCTCGATTTCTCCAGGATCCCATCATCAGATCCTGCCCTGATGAAAATGGGGCCACCTGGGAAGTATACCCTTTCAAACAAAATGAGAAATTTCCAAATCGGTCCAGGCGTCTTCGTGTAATCGGGGAACACACAACCTCAATTAACCTCAAAACCAAAATTAAGCCTCAATAGCCCAACGGTTAAAGGTGCGGACTGAAAACTGAAAGGTCGCAGGTTCGAACCCCACCCGTTGCACTATTGTCGTACCCACTTCTTGCACAAGCTTTCCGCTTATTTGGAGGGGTTAGGAGAATATTAGTCTACTTCAGCTTGGCTAATATTCTTTTACAAAAAAAAATCGGGGATCCTTTTTTGGTTAAAAATCAGCTATAGGAGTCTACTAACCTCATTTCCAGCTCATTGGTGTAACCGTTAGAAACGAAGGTGTCATCGTAGTCAGGCAGAGAGTACTTGGTCCTCCTCATCATCAGCAGCTTGGGCATCAGTTGCAGGAACAGCTTCTTCATCCAGGGCGACATCGTGTGAGTAGACGGCGACCTGCACGATGGAAGATAACATTATTATCTTGTAATTTGTATCTGCTCAACGTCAATGGGGAAGAATTTACTGCCTAACAAAATTTTATGGCGAAAAAATTTGATGGTCTTCTAATATTACTCCGCGGGCTTTCCGTGAACTCGTATCGTTAAAAACAACATTATTATTACATCAAATTGAGTACATCTTCCAATTGGTATTGACAGATAACGCACAATTCCGATGATTTTTTTTTAAAGAATATTAGCCAACCTGAAGTTGACTAATATCCTCCTATGCCCTCCAAATAAGCGAAAAGCTTTAGTTAGGATTGGGTACGACAATAGTGCAACGGGTGGGATTCAAACCTGACCAGTTTTCAATCCGCACCTTTAACCGTTGGGCTATTGAGGCTTTAATAATTGAGATTGTTGATATTTGGAGGAAATATAACTTGAATACCTTACAGAAGTGCACTAAGGAAGGATTATTTGAAATTCCATTACTAATGTGGTGAATTATAAAACCTATATCAGAGATAGATCATTTTTCTCCGATATTGAAGATCACGAAATGTGGGTAGACCACCACGAAGCGTTTTGAAGCTTGCGCTAAGGAGACATGGCCGATTTTAATATAAAGCACAAGTATCGGGAGAAACTGGCGGATGATAGGAGTGGATGGAGAAGAAGCGAGGGTAAGGAGAATAGATTGCATGACGACAAGACGCCTGACTTAAAGTAAGAGAGCGAGAAGGTCTCGCTCTCTTACTTTAAGTCAGGCGTCTTGTCAGCGCCCGCGCCAGGAGGGTTGGGGTAGGTTGGGGATAATTTTCAAGAAAATATAATATCTACTAATATTATAAAATATGCGAAAGTGTCTTTGGTTGTTGATTTGTACTTTAATCACGCGATAAGAAACAACTCGTCGACATAGGCTTATACTCCCGTATAAAAAGAAAATCTCGTAGGATTTTTAAAAATCTAGCTGCACATGGATCAAATCAAAGTAAAAACCTCGTGAATATTTTATGCTTATTATATAATTTTCTTAGAAATACTTTAGACATACGTAGAGATGGGCCTTAATCAAAAGCAAACTCTCCAAGTATCAAAATAACTTGCCCATTTAACTTAAAGGGCACTATGCGAACTATGCGAAGTACAACTCTTCGAGGCGATGGTTTGATGAAATTTTATCATCAAACCAAGTGCGTACGCTATTGCCGTTCAAGGTTCGATCATTGGTATAGTTCTTGCAGTTCACGACGGCGCGTGGCCATGGTTGTGTGTGTGTGTCGTATCTGTATAAGTGTGAGCGAGAGCTTGCCCGCGCCTGACCGCTTCCACCTAGGCTCCCGACAGGCACGCACATTTACGCAATGTGCATGTAAACGACGTAACCACACACAAGTAAAGGTCACGCGCCCTCGTGAATTGAAAGAACTATAGCGAAGACAAAGCATAAACCGCCGAAAATAGCCGTAAAGGCCTGAATAATGAAGATCACACCACCGCTCGAGAACGGTTTATATTCTCTTGGACTGCTAGTCACAAGCACTGACGTGTATGCAGAAGGAGGCTTTAGAGGGAAAATCAACTGTTTTCTGGACACAAACATCAAAACATCGAAAAGTATCGCATCGATATGGGTTCACGCATTCAATAAAAGCGTTGCAGTCGAGACACACGCTATATTTCAGTCGCCTATTGTCCCGTATCCTGGCAACACTACAATGAGACTCGATTTATGGGGCTCGCCTTCATACATTTTAGACCATCTATTTTATTTTGCAATTTCGCAGCTCTCGGGCGATGACAAAGTGCCATTTCCCGGTACAATGTTATTATCGACTATCGGAATCATATGATCGAGAAGAAATCGTTTTACGACCGTCACATTATATGCCACCAACACCATTGCAAGTTAAGGCAAAGGAGATGGTCCAAAAATGTATGGAGCATGGGAGTACTATCTGTACAGTGCATATAATTTATAGAAATACCCCTTTATTATAAACCCTTTCTGAGTGTGAAAATCCACGATTTTATCCCGATTTTACATCACCTATTTCCTCCTCCAATAATGCACCAATTTAAAAGATATTTCACAAACTGAATAAAAACATATATTATACTGTGTCCCTATGTTTTTCTTTTTAACCGACTTCCAAAAAGGAGGAGGTTATCAATTCGGCCGGTATCTTTTTTTTAAATTATTAGTTGTTAAACTACACTTAGGCCTTTATTGATAGCGGTCCATCGATGTAGCGGTCTAAATAGGCAATTTTGAGCATTTTGTAAGGGTTCTAGTGCGTATAAAGATAATGTATCATCAAAAAGGAAAACATAGAGACATAGAAGAGATTGATATTTACTCGTATTTAACTGTAAAAAAAATTTCTTTAGGGGCATAAACCAGAAATAAAATAGGCGAGAGCGTTTGTATGGAGAAATGACCACCCGAATTTCCTCATAAGACCATATTTAACATAATCTAGTGTAATAATCTTAGGGCTAGTTAGTATGATTCGACTCCATAACAGCTAGTTTATGTAAACTAGCTGTTATGGAGTGGTAACCATGTGATTCAGATATCATAACAGTTGGCTAATTTGGAAAGGGGTATGGAAGTTTTAATTGAAACCATGCCCCTTCCATCAACGTGGATAGTTAAAGTAGCCTAAATAATATTTCAAGCGAAGTCAATTAAAATTACAAACGAAGTCACGTAATTCGCTAAGCGGTCGATTTAATTGCTGCAATAAACTGACAAGTTGATGGCAATTTGTTGTGTTGAAGTAAGCTTTGTATTTATTGCGTTTCAACTTAATTTGACTGAAACTGTACAGAGCTATTATTTATTGTTGAGCCGCTGGATTACAATATTGGAAGGTGATATCGTCTATTGGCGAAGACGTAGTCCTATCATTCATTTAATTCATCTCAATCTATCTCTAGCTTATTACTGGGCATAGGTCTTCTCTCGAATGAAATTTGGTTGCACAAAAAAAAAATTACGTTACACCTCATCAATTTCGTGTGCTTATACATAACCTTTTTTTTTTATTCGATGACAAGATAGCCATTGACTGCGATCTCACCTGATGGTAAGTGACGATGCAGTCTAAGATGGTGGCGGGCTAACTTGGAAGGGATATAGCAGTGTAAATTCAACCCATACCCCTAATTGGTTGGTCTAAATAGATTTACTAATAGAGCAACGTTTGTTAATCTCAGGCTAATTCAGTGGATCACTGCTTTGCTGAATGAGAGTAGACACAAACTGAAGTTGAAAATAAAATGATGGAACGAAGAGACATTAGTCTGTGCGTTTTTATTTCAATTTCTTGAAACTATCACTTCCCTTGTATCACCTCTATATACGGTCGTAAATAGGAAGTCACTGATGGCCCTTTTTTTGCTTTAGCTTGTTCGACGTAGCTGCTCAAATTACAAACCCTTATTTTATTGCTTTATATTGTCCACCATACAGTCAAAGTGCGGTTAGAGAGACTTCGCACACTTTTGAGAAGTTACTGGAGAACTTTCAGGCATACAGGTTTGCTCACCACATTTTCCTTCGCCTTGTAAGTGATACATACTACATTCCCATCTCAAGTTGGCCGCTACCTCGCCCCGCGCTTTCCCGCACCGCACCTCAAGTCAGACCCGCTTAGTAGAGATAGCAACGTACCGCTCGTGATTGTCATTACCAAAGTTTATTCAGTTTTGTTATTGTTACGTTTTGAATGTTTTTGTTAACTTTAAATTAGTTATTTATTTTTGTTTGGTTCCCATTATTAACGTAATTTCTTCTACGACGAGTAAGGGTGAAAACATGCCAAAGTTACCTCACTGCGATATCTCGCGGTCGCGGTTTAGCTCGCTACCTCGATGCCACCTCCATGTAAAACAAATGTATGCAAACAGACGAGCGCGAACATGTCGAAGATACCTCGCTGTACCGCGATGTATCGCAGTGAGGTATCCTTCGGCATGTTCGCGCTCGTCTGTTTGCATACATTTGTTTTACATGGAGGTGGCATCGAGGTAGCGAGCTAAACCGCGACCGCGAGATATCGCAGTGAGGCATCTCTGGTATGTTTTCACCCTAAAAAAGGAAAAATTTTGCATAGCGCAGACTATTAATGCTATTAATTACTTTAATTAATGACTTTTTTCAAGCGGAAAAAAATAAGAAATTAAAAATTACGTCATTAGACTTTTAACATGTCATTGCCATGAGAGCATTGCCGGAGAAGAAAATTTCCGTCATCGCTGTAGTTACAGTAAAAAATACAATTATTTTTTTCTTGTCAAGGGTACGATATGACGTGAGTTTGTAACGGTCGACAACGGTCAACCCGGGAATCGAACCCGAGATCTCGTCATCTGCAGTTGAACTTGCTAACCACTAGATGAACGATACAGTTGCAGAAATAAATCATAGATAAGTACATCAGTGCAGAAACATTTGAAATCCGTCAAAAAATTATGTAGACATTCAATTTTCGATTCAAGTTGAAAATTTCAGTGCAGAAAAAAGGTTTCATATCAGCTGTTGTCAAACAGAAGCGAAAACTTCCAGAGACTGCCTTTGCATCTATTCGTTTCTCGCCGCTGCTACAGCATCTATCCATTTCTCGCCGCTGCTACGGCATTTATCCGTTCCTCGCCGCTGCTTCGCGTCGTAGATGTGCTACAAGTAACCCTAGTATGGGGTTTTCATAGTTTTCGAGTAATAAATTGATAGACAGTTTTATTGTAGTTTTCGAGTAATAAGTACACAGTATACACAGTTTGTTCATATATACAGCCAGCGCCACTAGCCAATAAAAATCTATGGCACGAGACAATATTACACTTTAAATAACTGGACAATAGTGTTTCAGAACATGCCTATGGTAGGGTTCCGTAGACATCTTAGGATAAAAAAAAATTGTTCAGGAACTAAAAGCATGAATTATAAGATATAGATAATATAAGCGGTATTATATTATCCTCAATCACTAAAATGTTTGTCCGCTCTTTTCAAAAGGTCGTATAATTGATGTACCTAGGTATTGAGGGAAGCTATTATCGTACATAAATATGAAATATAATATACTCGTGATTTGCTATATACTCTTTACTGGTGTCAATCTGATGTGCATTAATATTTAAAAGTGTCGTAAATATTATCGGACGGTAAAGTAGGTAAGTTGATATAAAGAAAGGGAAGTTCTAATTCTACAACAGGGTTACAATCCCTTTTCTATATTCAATCTATCTGTAATCCTATCGATAAATTGCTGCAACGTTGTTATTTGTCAAAAATTATATGATCAAGATTTTTTGATAGTAAAAACCTTGCTGAGTTCTATTATAGATTGAATATATAAAATAGGTGTTAAAGACATATACTGAAATAGTGAGAAACAGATACAGGAAGATAGAAAAATAATTTAAAGAACATAGGGGGGACAGCTACCAGTGATTACAAAACTTACCTAAAATGCACATTCAGAACGCATACCGTCATCCAAACACTTAGCGACACCAAAATCATCGTAAACAGCAAATACTTCCCTAATAACGGTATGGCTAGAGACGTAGGCGGTATAATCTCGGCCATTAACAGGAAAAACACGGTCAGTGATACCAGAATTGAGATGCTTAACGAAATCTACGAGAGAGAAAGAAATATATTATATAGTTTACCTGAAATGGACGTTTACAATGCATACAGTGACCCAAACGCTCAGCGAGACGAGAATCATTGTGAATAGCAGATATTTCCCAAGCAAGGGGATCGCCAGAGACGTAGGCGGGATGATCTCGGCCAGACCAAGGAAGAACACAGTGAGGGACACCAGGATGGAGATGCAGAGCGATATCTAAAGGAGAAAAGTCCTTTTTGAATGATATTGTATACAATTTTGTTGTTAGCATTATCTATTGTCTTTCCACTAGTGTTGTATAATTAAAAAGTACTCAAAAATCATATTTAATAAAGCTTAATGGAAATAACTGACTTTTGATAAATTTCATAATATTTAAAAATCCTCATTTATAAGACAAGCCTTGACAAAATAGTAAATCAGTATTTTAGGTTTGGCTATAATTTTAAAAAAAATTTATGATCCCAAGCATATTCCCGACCTTTTGACAAGGATTTTCTTGATTTTCTTAACTGATTTGGTAGTTCGCAAAATTATATTTGAAAAGACTGACATTTGATCACCACAACCGATTAAGGATGATTGAATTGCCCAGTTTTAGAATAATTATTACGACTCTACTTCCATATAATTGAATAGAGCATTAACAATTTAATCAAAACAAGGCATTCAAGCATGATTAGAAAAGTAAATTAAACATATTTGAATGTTCCAATTCATAGCCTACATAAAAATAAATTAGTAAATCTAAGTTTTTGTAAAACACCTACTCATAAATATAAAGAAATCGCAAAATTTTGAATACATTTTGAAAAATATATTATTTACAATTAATTCACTAAAAATAGATAACAGAAGAGTATATTATAGAGACAGTAGTACACTCGGTAGAAGAATTACAGTAGCTGGTGGAAAGACAATAATAAATGAAAAGCGAAATCATATAAATGATACTAGCACACCCACACATCTAACTAATGAATCAAAAAAGACCACAGCTGGTTATGGAGCAGGCAAAAGGTTCTGGACTTATGAGCGGATGGAAGGAAATACATGAAAATGATCCATCTTATATTCATTTAATTAAAAACACCAAATGCATACGTGCAAATCAATTTCAAAATGATGACAGATCACAGTTTGAAATAAAAGTTGCTGAACCCTTTGTTAGAAAAGAAAAATAGCTAAATAAATATACAACTGATGCTGATTCGGCTAATATCGAACATAAAGATGGGTTATTCGAAATTGAATTAAATAAAGTAACACTAAAAAACAAAATCAAAAAAAGGAAAGTACCTAAAACTTCTTATCAGAGTTCATCATTCATTATTATTGAATCTAAATAAATGCACAAAAGCATAAACGTTTTCAGCAACTTTTACTTCTGAAGCCTAACACATACACAAATTATATATTTAAATTGATCACTGATCTTGCAGGAATAATAATAATAATATAGAAGATAATTTTGAATATAGTAGATAATTTTGAACACCAATACAATGTAATCTTTATCACGTGACAACATATACATCCAATAATTTAAATTTTAATTGATGATTCTCGTCTAAATAATGGAAATATATAAGCTATAACCCGCGCCATTAAAGAAACGAATCTTAAATGGCTGCAACATGGCGGCGCTAATATTGCTCTTTTATTAACGTCTATACCTACTAAAAGTCATTATACTACAATAATAATCGACAAATATTACTTTAATATTATTAACACAATCATAATATTAAAGTAATATGTAATGCATGCAAAAATTAATAAGCAGCCATTTTAAATTCATTTCTTTGCTGGGACGAGTTATATCACACTCATAAAATAATTACCTTTTCTCCGGAGTCCGATGGTAAGTAAAACACGAGTACAGTCAAAAACGTTAGTCCAACACAAGGAATGATCAGATTCACCGTGTAAAAAAGAGTTTTCCTTCGCATTGTCAGTTTAAAAGTTATATCTGAAATAAAAAGAAACATTAAAGTACTCTCTACCTCTGCCTTTATACCTCTTTACTGAGGATCGTGACCCTTTTTCATTAATCACATAATGCAGGAGATTTCTTAGGAAAATAAGTGGGCTCGGAGATCCTGCCATATGCGTCTCCATTAAGGCTGAAATCTATAGACCTCAGCCTTAGCAATCCTTCAGTTTTTAAAGGTTAATTTTATTATCAGGTTTTGATGACATACGTATATATGAGTCATCAGTCATTCATCTGTTGAACTCATTATGGACTTGAGTAAATGCGTTGCTTAGGAAGTGCAATCAACTATTATAAGTAGTAGCCTCAATCGATAACTTATATACCTATCTCAAATAAAGTAGTAGTAAATAGTGTTATTAGTAGTAGTAGCAAATACTGCACCGAAACATGTTCTATGTAATTTACATACAGAGAATACGACAAGACAATAGTGCTAGCTTGCAAGGGCCACCTTTTCACTACAGAAATCTCTTACAGTCAACCCAAGAACCTAAAGAAATATAATTATTATCTTACCAGAGAAGGGTTCAGGGCAGCAGGGGTAATATTCCTCGTTCCTGGTTGCCGGTACTTCAAGTATGTCCCATTCGACAGACAGGTAAAATTCACTGAGATCTATTCCAACGTGCACTAGACTACTGCCTGGTAGCTGATCCATATGTTTTAGATCAACCTGCGGTTCGAAATTACTATTATAATCTTATTCAATTTTATCAAATGTTACATCTATTAAAATTGACGTGTCTGTTTGTTGCCGCTAATCTCGGGAACGGCTGGTCCGATTTTGACTGGACTTTCACTGGTGGATGGGAAGGTAAGGAACCGTCGATAATGAATAGTTATTGGAAGTACCAAGTAAAGACTACTACGTTAAATTCCAGGACTCAACTCTTCAATCCTGATGCGGCAAGGGTTCTGCCAACCTAAACTGTGGGGATAGATACTGTCGATTGTTAATTGAAGAAGCGGACGAAGTCGCGCGCGTCCGCTAGTTTTAATATAAATCTGTCTTTTATATAACTGTCTTGACTTTCAGCAGAGTGAGATTGTGCCTCATAAATTGCTAATAAAGTGGTACTTGATAACATTTGTTACCACACATAAAGTTTGAAACAGAATTATTATGAGATAGTAATTTAAAATCCCCTCCTCAACCCACAAGTTGATGTTTAACTTGATTATTTTAGCTCCCATTAACTGCGACAACTTGAGACCAAGACGCATAGTCCGGTCAAATCAAACGAACACTGATGCCCGTTTCCACCAACCATACCTTTCATCCTTTAAGCAGGAGTCTCTTTATGTAGGTATCCCCTAAATACAACCTCTTACCCAATGTTATTTCCACCTAGGAGCTCCCTAAAGCGACATAAAGCGTCGCCTAACTTAGCCTAGGTAACCCGTAAAAGTTAAGGAACATTGGTGAAAACTAAAGTCTCGTAACTTAGTATTAGTTACCTGAGCACCATTGTAAGTCCAAGACCCAAACTTCATAAAGCAAGTCTGCTCGTCGAACGGGAAGTACTCTACGTTGATTTCACATGACGACTTGTAAATCGCTGGTGGCTTCCAGTTCACTTCCCCTGTATACTTCAGCGTTGCTTTTGTCATCAGTGTCACCTGTAAATGGTAGTTTTTTGCACAACTTTAGAGTCAAGCAGTAGGGTTAGTGTAAGATTTAATTCGATTGCTCGTATTTCTATTCGATGACATTATCGTACAAGTAAAATGAGCTCTATTTCAACGAGAGCTCAATTTCGTGCATGCATTCTTATATGTTTGCGTATACAAATACGCTCCAAATTTAAAATCGGTTGTACTGAATTTGTGACTTTAAACCAGTAGGTACAGTTAAGGTTCATTTTACTTTAATGCTAATGTCCTCGAATTCGAATACGATCAATCGAATTAAATCTTACACTAACCCTATAAAAGTGGCAATGAGCGGAAAATACGGCTCGAAGAATCGATGGACGTTGAATAGTGAGCTTGCATCTACAAGCGCTGCGTCGAAAGAACGGATGATGTTAACGGACGGATGATTTTAAAAAAGATACAGCAAGATAGTGTCACTTACCTCGTAATTTCCATCCCAGTTGTTATAAAGCACGATGTCAGGCAGCCAGATATGTTCCGACGGCACGTACAGCATCTCTAATCCGCCGTAATCATCTGGATTCCATTGCAGTTTGTAATCGAACCATTTCTGAAATTAAAAATTACACGTCTTGTCATTTGATACTTGACCAGGTATGATTTTTTTTTAATATGCCATAGGTGATGCCCATAGGTGATGCCCACAACTTCGTTTAAGATTTTTCGATTCAATATCCGGATATAAAATTATTTCACTTATGTTAATGAGAACTTAGATTTGATCGGAGATTTTTTAATTAGATTTTTAATGGGGCTAAATATTCTTTACATTACTGAAAAGTCTGTGACATAATTATTATGAGATATTCATTGATAATAATAACCTTCTCAACCCAACTACAAGTTGATTGGCCTGGCCTGGTTCTTTCATTCCATCAACTGCGACAACTTTAAACCAAGACGCACCGTATTTCGCTAACATTCGTTACCGAAAATTTGTGAAAAAATTATTATGTGACAGTTTATTGATAATCCTTTGCTCAACCCAGAAGTTGGTTGTCATGACATGATTCTTTAAGTTTACCTCTATCAGCTACGTCAACTTCACACCAAGTCAATATGTCGCTAACATTCGTTATCTACCTTAATGTTTGTGACAGAATTTTTATAAGATATTAATTAATAATCACCTGCTCAACCCATAAGTTGGTCGTCATGACTTGGTTCTTTAGGTTAACGTCCATCAACTGCGACAACTTTAGACCAAGTTGCACCCCCTGTATGTCGCTAACATTCGTTACATACGTTGATGTTTGTAACAGAATTATTTTAAGATATTAATATTAATTAATAATCACCTGCTCAACCCACAAGTTGGTCGTCATGACTTGGTTCTTTAGGTTAACCTCCATCAACTGCGACAACTTTAGACCAAGTCGCACTGTCAGTATGTCGCTAACATTGGTAACCGGTCGAATCAAGCGGTTGTAATTGCTTAGGAGGTCATCGTACAGTCGTTTGACATCTGGATTCGCTTCCAATAGCTTTACACCTGGAATTTTATAAATTATTCGTTGTTTTACTAATTAATACACAGTGAACGTTAGAGTAGCTGAATAGAGCCCAAAAAAAAATTATGTAAAACGAAATCAGTCCTCAACTAAAAATCGTTCACTCTGCAGTATTACAAGTTCAAATTCAGAAAATATATTTAAAAAATTACTTCTATGTACAGGTACTTACACTTATTTATATTTAAGATGGGCATATACCACACAATAGACTAATTTAATATTATAATAAATTATATTAATGTTCTTATATGGTACGTACCAAAACAACTCCTAGCAAAGGTGAAAAACAACCACGCGATACTCAGCTTCATTTTAGCACATTACTTCCAATAATATTTACGAAAGGATGCTGTAGCACTGAGATGAAAATGCATCACGCATGCGTAATCAATAAAATGCTACGAAGCTACGAAGACGAATCTACATTCGTAGAGCGACACTAGCGCATGCAATGCAATAGTGGAGTATTTCAAAACTAGTATTTCCAAATGTTGTCAATAGATGGCGTTACACAATTGTGTTAAAAAAATAAAACTCAGTGTAAAAATAAATTATAGTTATAATTCTTTTAAAGTAACAAATTAAGCATTAGAAAATTCTCAACTTATACTAATAAGATCACGTTTTACAATTTATACTTCCACGACACAATTCAGATCCACTGCTATTTCCATGAACCATCATTTTTTTCTCTTATTCTTAACGGTTATTTCCGAATGGACAAATTAAAAAAAAAGCTTAAGTCTAATTAAAAATTAGTGCTTCATCTTTTATTCCGCTCCACAACGTTAACTTTTTTAAATGTTTTGCCATTATAGATGTATTCCACTGTCGGATCGTCTGTCATAAAAAGAAAATAATGGGATAAATAAATACCTACTCAGGAAATTTTATTTTTCTTTTTATTAAATAAATATTATTATAAACTAGCTTTTATCCGCGGCTTCGCTCCCGCCACCTATTAGATGTAATCCGAAGCTTTCATCTTTTGGATTTTCCCTATACTTATATATTTTTTTAAATCACCTCTGTTCTTATTAGAGTAAACAAAACAAAATTCATAGCGGTCAAGCCGTTTTTGAGTTTTAGCAGGACTAACATACAGCAATTGATTTTTGTATGTACGTAATTATAGGTCCTAGATGAAAAAGTGGACTTCAATTGTGAAGAAATACTCGATTTATTGACTAGGAATAGGAACCTACCTCTTACAGGATATTTTGGTAGGGGCCACAAACTGAACGGGTAAATATAAGCGTTCGGTACCCTTCGGATGACAATCGCTTTCTCTTGGGACATGTTTTCAGAATCTGGGAACAAAAATACGATTGAAATATTATCCTTAAACAAGGCAAAGTATCCATAAAGGTCTAGTAAGTAGCAAGAATGCATAGAAATGTATAGGAAATGTTAGAGGAAGTCAATTCGACAAGTGGTGGACCTGGGCGGACAAAAAATTCCTGAAAAGCCGGCTACACATTGATGGTGCCTCAGGTGCTACAAATGTCCATGGGCGGCGGTAATCACTTAACGTCAGGTGACCCGCCTGCTCGTTTGCTTGCTAAAAATATAAAAATATATATAATTATTGTATGTAATTTTATCTGACACCAACTATTTAATGGATTTACATTTTAAAAACCCCATGGGAACTGCCTATAAAAGTCCCACCAAAATAAGTTCAGGCGTTCCAAAGTTTAGCTGTCCCCATTCAAAACCATAAAGATTCCTTACTACAGTAATAGGGAATACCTACTATGTTCATGGTTCAAACAGACAGAAAACATGATTGTTACAAACGTATGTTTGAGTAATGCTATCGCTCAACCACAATTACCACAACATTATTTATTTTTACATACGCTATAGATGATAATATAAACATAAAAATTCTTTTTACAAAACCGACTTCAAACGCCACTACAAAGTATATCAAGTGTGCCTATAAAATTTGAAGAGTTCCCTCGATGGATCCCATCATCAGATCAGTAGGAGCACGGAAGTATACCCTTTCAAACACAAAAAAAATTTTCGGTCCAGGCGTCTTCGAGTATTCGAGGAACATACCTACATAAAAAATACAAAAAAAAAGATTTCGACGAATTGAGAACCTCCTCCTTTTAGAAAGTTTATCCGACAAATAAAGTTGACTGTTTAGAGTCTAAATAGTCAACTTTATTTGTCGGATAAACACAATTCGTTGGTTGTGTCATAGGCCCTAACACTTTAGACAGTTTCCGTATTGGCACTCTATTAAAATCACAAACTTATTCATCAGTCCAACTTTAGTACCGTCCGTACCGCCAAGCGATTTAGCGTTGCGGCACGATGGCGTGTAGAAACCGATTAGTTGTATGAGTACACTGCCATACCCCTTCCAAGACACTCCCCATCCATCTTGACTGCATCGTCACTTACCATGAGGTGAGATTGCAGTCAAGGACTATCTTGTCATCGAATAAAAAAAACGTGGCGATGAAAATGAAATATAGATACAGGTTGTAGGCCCTAAATATCATGTTACCAACCAATAAATACTTGTCTATTACACAAAGCACTAACAATCATACAATAGGGAAAAACGCAGATACCCTATTACATAACACTCAAGTACATGAGTTCAATAAACGAATGAGGAAGGGACTACCCGTTTCTTCCTGGTACTTAGGAAGATTTACAATGTCAATGTTATTGCTACGCTGTCCTTTTGAACTTGATCTTAGATCCATTTGAACTAGAATATGATCGCAATTAGATCTGCACTCTTATGGATTTGACGAGAGTTAAAAACAAAGTTTCGTAATACATTTTCACCAAATCTCTCTCGTATGCACTATTGCCAAACTGCCACATTAGTTAATCCATCTAACTGTTTTAATTCAGCAGATTTGATATTTCTTATTGGTAACATAATAATAAGTTGAAGAGTTTGCGTTGTGCTGCATGTTAGAGTTGTGTTGTTCCTACCTTCTACACCTGGAGAAGCGACGGCGTCAGACGCGAGCGGCGCATTTTGCCATACAAATTCTGGTTTGAAAATGAGGTGCGTGGCCTCATACGAGATTGGCCATTTATGTCTATTTGAAGGCTAACGTGTCGAGATGGATCTGCTCGTTTGAAGACCATCAGCTCATTTCCTATTTGATTAAAGGGTCTTAAAAACTCTCTGGTTCCTGGTTTGGATAGAAAAAGTATTATTACGAAAATCCGCAACATTACGCCTGCTTCTATCCAATAAAAGAAGAGACGTAGAAATTTTAATACAACCTATAGTATACCCTGGTTTCGAAACTGATCCCGCACCTCCTATTTTTTCCGCAACTCTAAGGCTGAAATCTATAGATTGCACTCTCGCTCAGCTCAGACTCAAGTTAAAACGAGACAGATTTATGTCAGAGCATATTTGTGTCTCGTTTTAACCTCTATCTTAAGTCTGAGCTGAGTCGGAGCACGCTAGAGCTCAGCATAAGATTATTCCGACCTTGATATCATAGAACTTCGCAATACGCAGACAAACAAATAAATCACCTGTGCAATAAATATGCAAAACCATATCAAATGTCACATTCTAAACGAGACTTCCCGGTAGGTAGGTGTGAGCCCATTATTTTTCACTTAAGAGCCCGGAGTAAAAACGGCTGACGCGTCATAGGTTTATAGGTGTAATCGAATATGATTGTTTTTCTTAGGGTCCCGGCGAAGAAACGTCCACAACATTGTCTGCAGAGATTAGAGACCAGCAAACCTCGGAAAATTCCCATTGGTTTATGAGGAGAGAAGCAACTCTATAGTTTATTATTAATTAGGCTTTAAAAGTTTCCCATCATGAATATTTTTGTATTAGGTAGAAAGTTAACTCACTTTGTGGTAAGGGATTTTGCAGTATAGATGGAAACGAATCGCGCTTGATATAGTTACATCCTATTAAATACCTAATTTTGTCTCGTTTTGGCCGTGGCTAGTTACTACCCTACCGCCAAAGACGTGCCGCCAAGCGATTTAGCGTTCCGGCACGATGGCATGTAGAAACCGATTCGGGGTAGGTAGATATGGGTTGAATGTATATTGCTACCATCTTAGGCTGCATCGTCTCCTACCATCAGGTGAGATCTTGTCATGGAATTTAAAAAAAAGTTGAACCAATAATAACCATGTTGTTCCAGATTCAGGTGAAACTCTGGCTCATCGAGATCGAAATCAAAGACGTCAAGGTACCTCCTTGCGGACTAGTGCCAATGGCATACTGAGGGCATTTGCTGACAGATTTGGTTGTTAGTACCTGAACCATTGTCATATGGTGCACGTGCTGACTAATCAAGCCTGTCTTAGATTAGATAGTTTTTAAGCCTCAATAGCCCAACGGTTAAAGGTGCGGACTAAAAACTGAAAGGTCGCAGGTTCGAATCCCACCCGTTGCACTATTGTCGTACCCACTCCTAGCACAAGCTTTCCGCTTATTTGGAGGGGATAAGAGAATATTAATTAACTACAGCTTGGCTAATATTCTTTTAAAAAAAAAAAAAAATTACTAACATTAAATGAATGGTCGAATTAAATGATTTTAATTTTTTAATTTTAAGCATTTACCTCAGCATCAAATCTCGAACTCCCTACAGAAATCCCTACGAGCTATTCTGCCCTCGTAATTGAAAACACAGTAACTTAAAGGTAACTTCTATTTAACTTACTGTGTTTTCAATTACGAGGGCAGTATTAATACCCACGAAACCCAGTAATCACTTGAACGGTCACTGCTCGTGGCTATTACGAGTACCAACACGAAGTAATGACACGCGTCACTGTAGGGAAGTGTTACAATTTATCACTTGTAGTTGGACACGCGTGGAATCCGACTGATACAGTAACCTGCTTATGTTTTGCTTTTGTTTTATTTGTATCAGAAAGATAGGTATCAGTATGAATTTCTACTAGGGATGAGTTATATACTCACAAAACAAGCGAAAAAATTGTTCCGAACGACGAAGAGTATAATAGAGTACTTCATTGGTAAATGACAATTAATATCTGCCATTACGCGCTTCATTTACCGCACACTTGTAACATATCCACCTCTTTTTATACATATATTATATCATAGGCCTAAGCACGAACATTTTAACATTCGAATAGTTTATACAATCACTTTATTGTTATTTTTATTACTTGTTGTTAAAGCGGCAACAGAAATACACATTCTCAGAAAATTTCAACTGTCTATCATCTATCACATCATCATCTCATAATCATATATCTCACTATCATATCATAATGGATCACGAGATACAGCCCGCTGACAGACAGGCGGTCTAACGGACGGACGGACGGACACGGAGGTTTAACAATAGGGTCCCATTGGTTATCCTTCAGGTACGATACCCTAAAAAGTGATTGGTTATTTAATAGCCTACTTGGTCATAACTAGGGCACTACCTCCGTAGGCCATAACTCCGAATCATATCCTCTAACAACTAAATAGGTACTTTCATTTTGTTCATTCTGTGGGAGTTAATACGGCAGCATAAAATAAATGGGTCAGGTTGGAATCAACTGACCTGGTACCTAATCAGATGAAGTGAAATGAAATTGACTATAAACATCATTGCCGGGGTGTCCAACGGTCAAAATAAATAAGCAATTACTATTTTCATCGATGAAAAATTGAGGTTCTCCAGCTGTTGTCGTATATTTTTTAACCGACTTGCAAAAAAGGAGGAGTTTATCAATTCGGGCGGTATTTTTTTTTTTCTATGTATGCCCACCGATTACTCCGAGATTTCTGGACCGATTCATCTGATTTTTTTTGAGATAGGTACATTTTGAGCTTGATTAGGAGCTCGCTCCAAAATCACTTGGACCACACGGTCTATTGACCTAAAACTTTGTAGACATTTTGAGTTATGAAAAGCTCAGCTGCTAAGTCTCTTGTCAGCTCTTCTCAGAAGAAATTGCTTTCCGAACCTTTTGCAACGGTTGGTAGAGTTTATAAAATAATAAGAGAAACAGGCTTAGGTATGCAGGTACGTCATATACCTAAGTAATTTGGATTTTTTTTTAAATCTATACCTAGACTTTAGATTAGATAAGTTATTATATTGTGGCTGACGCATCGGGCGAAAAAAGAAGATAAAGGAAGAAAGAGAAAAACCTAGCAGATTTTCAGGATTTACAAATCTGTGAACTCTATATGAGTGCAAAAAAGACCAAAAAATATATTCCTCTATAGACCTCTGATTGGCTGGTACTCTCTCGAAATTCGTTGAAATACATTGATGCAGCAAGAACTCCGAAAAGTCAGAAGTGGGTGCCCGGGATCGAACCCGCGCCCCCCGAATAGGACACCGCAATCCTAACTACAAGGCTATCACTGTTCACTGATACAATCAGTTTTACACAGTCCCACTGCTGGTTTAAAATACGATTTGTTCCCACGTACTAAGGTAACGTGTACCACGCGAGTGGAATCCGGATCGCGAACGATGTGGGCTTGAATGTGGGTCACCGCGATCAAAAGCGCCGCACCGCAACGGTTTGGTGTCAATGATCCACATACGTAATACCGTAGAGGGACTTGAACCAGATTCAACTGTAGGTAGAGTTGAACTGCTTGGATCATGGCTTGGATACATAGTAAGATTAGATATTTTTCAAGTTCTAAGTTCGAGTTTCACGTGTAGGTTTCACGGTTTTACTGTAATGTCGCGAAACTTTTGGAATACTAGGTATTCATAATAGGTATTCGTACCTATAGGTAGGTATTTGGGTGCTTAAATCGTAACCTCATGATTCCTTGACTTGAAGACTTCACTTGAAGTTTTTAAACTTTTAATGTTCTTAATATTACACGCTAAGCTTACTCGAGGTGAATTGGAGTCGAGGAGTTGAAAACAATCGGTTGGCATCTAATTTAAGGAGGTTTTGAGATAACTTTGAATTAAAATAGCGCACGAGTTCTTTTGTAAATTATAATATTTTCGAGCGCTGCCTAAAGTGGCTTATCAAGACATAAAAGATAACTTACTTTAAATATTCTTGCCTAGTCGGGCTAACATGGGCGTCACGAGAATATTTTGTCTACACGTTTAGTTACTCATAATCTCTAAGTGAATCTCTATAGAAATTCACCAGTAAACGTGTATAATGTTAGCCCTACTGGGGCTTTGAAAATACCCAAGCTCGAAGACGCAGCCGGTAGGTATAGGCACCATGGGGCTGATTCTGTAACTCAGTGCCTATCTTAAAATGAAAGCCACTGACATATATTTTTTATCCATTGAAGGATTACTATGAAATAGTAAATGATATTTCTCTTCAAACCTTCAATGGATAAAAAATGTCTATCGTCGTTGGTAGGCATCACTGAGTTATAGAATCAGCAGACATGTAGTACATTTTTTTTAAGAATATTTGCCAAGCTGAACTTGACTTATAGTCACCTCCCCTCCAAATAAGCGAAAAGCTTGTGCTAGGAGTGGGTACGACAATAGTGCAACGGGTGGGGTTCGTACCTGCGACCTCAGTTTTCAGTCCACACCTTTAACCGTTGGGCTATTGAGGCTTCAAATATTGGTAAACATTGGTAAGTTACCTTTATTATCAGCTCGTCTAGGCGGCGCGGGTGCGGCTGCGACCATGTTGGCGGCGAGAGCGCACGCGCACAGCAGGGCGGTGGCGCGGGCGCGCGACATGCGTGCGACTGTGGTGACCGCTGGGCTACTAATGTTTGTTGTTGTCTGTGACTCTGTGCTGCTACTACTTGCTTGGCGGAAATCTTTACGCTTCGTCTGATTGATTAGGGGCCTCACGCACTACACAGTGACGAAGAACATTGATCATCGTAAGCATCTATGACTCTGTGCTACTGCTTGGCGGAAATCTTTACGCTTTGTCTGATTGATAAGGGGCTTCGCGCACTACACGGACGACCAAAATTGGTCATCGTAGTTTGGATAGAAGCAGGCGTTATTTTGCGGAATCCCATGATACACGCGGGATTGCATGATACGCGCGGGAACCCTTCGCTTTTCCAAGCTTTTCCGCGATAAAAGGCATTTTTTTTAATAAAGAATAGTTATAACTGAGCGCCATAACTATAACGCTATTGCTTCTTATTCTTAGAAACTTTTTCAACAATATATTTTTTAATCTGCATTTTATTGAACTAAGTACCTACGTGGTACCTACCTACTTAATGTCAATTTAATTAAATGTCAATCATTTTGATCAAAAATAAATAGATGTTTAGGCATTCTAAATTCTGAGGCGAGAGCTTTTCCTTTTAAAATTTGAAAGTATAATATTGTTATGAGAAACCCAAAAAATGTAACGACCCAGCAAGGCTCGAGTCTATTCAGTTTAAGTTGCGTTTTGGCAGAAACCCGTCGGCTTCGGGAAGAGTTATACGATGCTACGACTAAGAAGCATCAAGAAATGTCTAGAGCTATCGAGTTGTACGAGAAGAACTCTAAATTAAGGAGGCAATTGCAGGAGGCTGAAGACGAAGCAAACGTTTTGAGAAATTCCATAAATAAACTGCTAAATTGGTAAGAAACAAAGTAGGTAGATACCTAAATGTAAAGTGTGCTTCGATTCACATACAAAGATTTCCGTATCTCCACAATATGAATCCTTCCTTCTAATAGGTAAGCACATACCTACCTAACAATATAGATTCCATAACAACATCGAGGCACGTGTCATTTCAGTTTCGCAACCAGAGATACCTCATCGTAACTTGATGAGCTATTTAGCGACTCTCGTATTACTATGGATTTCCTCATTTTTGAATTGATCTTGCAATGGGGTAAGGCCGTAGATTTTGCCACTTTGTAACATAGAGTAACATAGACACTCCTATGTTACGGTAACGTAGAAGTAACGTAAAAGTAACACAGTGTTTGTAAGGCTGATTACATAACGTACTTATTTTAACCGACTTCAAAAAAGGAAGAGATTTTTGTAATAAACTTGTAAGTATAGCATTTTTTATAATAGCCGATCATTCAGAGATAAGAGAGAGAATTCAGTAATAGGAAAAATATATTTTTTTAAACTATCATCAATGGAATTTAGTAACCAAAACTCTCTGGCTGTTTATCAAATGAAGGTACATTATTCTGATTATTACGAAGATGAGTTTCAATTAACTCATCTTCTTTTAAACTCATTCTTTATTTAAAATAACTATTTGAAAAATCCGCTTCTGGCAGGATATGTACACTAACCTTTACAACACTTCCACGTTACTAAATAACAATCAACGTTACCAGTAACATAGAAGTCACATAAAAGTAACGTCGAAGCGTAATTTTTGAGGTTTTAAACAGGAATAATTACTAAATGCGAGCCGATTTTAGTCAAATACACATTATCATGTTTTTATAAATCACTTTAGCTTAGTATAACACATACATGTGTGCAATAAAAACTGTTATTTACCTTTAAAATCACCAAAATTCACAAAAAAAAGCTGCTGACGAAACACACGCGCACACCTTTGATAAAATTCCACAGGCTAGAAAATGGCGGTTTCTTTTTTTTATTTCGTTGCCGGAATCTTTAGTGTGGCCAGTGCCATTATAAAATACTACCCTAATGTTATTGAATATTTAGATGCCCAATTTTGGTAACATACAGAATAGTAACGTAATAAGTGAAAATAAGGAGACAACATTTTGAATTGCGATAAAACATTTAAAAACGCATATTTAAATACATGGAACCCAGGATGTAATTGCTTAATCTATTCACATTTCAGATATTCGTAGTAAATTAGGACTTTAAATAGAATTAATGTAGTTATAACGAGCCAAATATTTGACTGGATCAAAAAGACAGCTTATTTTGGGCAAAATTTCGGGGTACGGTCGGTTTTAAGTCATTGTATTTTTTTAAATATACGACATACATTCAATTTAAGAATGCATTATAGGAGTTTAAGAACTACCTAACCTAATTAGGATACTTGCATAACAATTTACGCAGTACTTCGATTTTTAATACGCATGTCAAGTTAAGGGACATTTTCTTTTTACAAAAAGTGGCAAAATCTACGGCCTTACCCAATGATACTCCGTGCATCACAGCTAAGTGAGCCTGAGCATTCTCCAATAGCATTCTTAGCAATCAGAAAAACTATTATAGTAGGTAAAGTTGCTTTCTCAACAGCCACCTACCTACTTGCATTAAGAGTTCAATGACCGTGGGTAATTAAAAAATTCCCTGAGCCTTGCAACTAGGTGAAACCTAACATCGATATTCTCATCTCATCGTGTCACCCTCATAGAAATAGTACCTACCTACATATGATAATAAATAACTATTCCTATTAAACATAGAAGACCGAAGACGCGACGCGTGATTCGTTTAGACGAAAGCGGGAACGGGAAACGCTGGTAGACTACCTATCTAAAAGCCTATCTATGAGAAGGTATTTAACTGAAGTGATTCTATATTTTATAGGTAAATGTGGTACTTCAATAATTCGTTGAAAATCTTGTGACTTGAAAAAAAAATGTCTTACGCCTACGACGAAATAATAGCATTGCAACATGACAACGAATCGCTAAAATATCAAATCATGTTATCGAAAATGAAACGCACAGAAGCGAGTAACATCGCAGAAAAAATAGCGGAAGAAAACTATTACTTGGAGAAAAAACTTACTAAACTCCGTGAGGAAGTCGTCAAGCTGAAATGTGAAAATAAAGCGTTGTCGTCCCGAAGATATCATAGCCGCTGTGGAAGTAATCTTTTTATCTAGATTTAAATTGTTGTTAAAAAGCTTTTTGACTAAATAGAAACACATTTATTTGCTAATGACTTCATTGATTACAATAATTTTTAGTGCTAGTTGATGCCCTCGGCTTCACTCGCGTGGATTTAGTTTTTAAAAACCCGCGGAAACTCTAATTTTCCAGGATAAAATACTTTTTATCCTGTCACTCTTCCGGTTCTCAACTATACTAATGCAAAAAATCGCGTCGATCCGTTGCTTTGTTGCGGCGTGATTGAAAGACAAACCAACAAACATAGTTTCGCATTTATAATATTATATAGTAAGGACTTTTTTCCGCGTGGATTTAGGTGTTTAAGAATCCCGCGGTAAGTTTTTGATTACTAAATGCCCGTTACTTAACTAAATCCATGCAAAAAACAACGTCGATCTGTTGCTGCGAGATTGAATGAAAAACTAACAAACAAACACACTTGCATTTCTAATATTTATAAACAAACTTAATTGCTATTTTTAGAAAATTTTCAGAATTTTTCAATATAGCCAGCACGTCGATGGTAAAAATCCGCATCGACCATTGCTATATTCTTAGCTGAATTTACTTGTTCTTGCTCAGTAGTCAATTTTTTTTTTTTTTACAAAAAGAATATAAGCCAAGCTGAAGTCGTACAATAAGTATCTACTTAGGTACATCCACACTAAGTCGTAACCTCATGATTCCGCGACTTGAATCAATCTCGCCCAGGGAGTAGCAATGAAACGCGTAGTTTTTGCAAGTCATTTATTAACCCCTAACACCTATTCCCTCATCATCTTCTCCTTCTGGCGCGCCAGCTTCTTTTTGGAGAGCTTCTTCTTGGCGGGCGCGTCGTCGGCGGGCGCGGCGCGCGCCACGGCGTCCTCGCGCTCGCTGAGGCACACCTCGATGTGGCAGGGCGACGACATGTAGGGGTTGATGCGCCCGTGCGCGCGGTACGTGCGTCTGCGCAGGCAGGGCGCGCGGTTTACCTGGTACACAGAACGCGTGGCCATTAACAGTGGGTATTGTCAACTACCACCATTTTGTATATGACGGCCGCCATTTTAGTTTTAAAAATCAACCTTTTACTTATATCCTCATTAGATATAGATAGAGATTCGTTGATACCAAAAGAAAAGTTTAAAATTTTGTACATATATGAATAAAATCGAATAATTTTTTATTCAAATTCAAACTTTAAAAAAAAGTGCTTTTAAATATGAAATGTAGCTTATTACCAAAATAATAAATCAAGACACCCCTCGTTAATCAAAATCGGCTCTAGGTTCACATTTAAATATATAGGTATATGATAGTTTTTAAGTTATATGGTGTTTGTAATAGTTAGTTGGATAATTACAATAACAAATTGGATTTATGCCCTAGAGTATAAGAGATGCTAGAGATTTATGCTAGAATGTAAGAGCTGGTAAATAAATAAATAAATATATAAAGACTACTAAAATCATAACCCTTCATTTTACTGTAGTCTGGTAAAAAATACAACCAGCCATTGGGATGCTTCGATAAAGAATCCCAAATGTGTGAAAAACGTAATCTTGCAGATGTCCAGTCGGGTAAAAAAAACTTATTTATATAGCCATTAGAATTAAAATATGTCCAGCTGTAACTTAAAATTTCATTTCTTAACTAAAAAAAATTAATAAGTAAAAAAATGTAAGTAACAAAATAATTGTAGAACAACTAAAAATAAAGTTATGCTTTGGTAAGCTTGTCACTAAAATAATATTTGCCTTTAGAAAACAGGTTGTATAATTTAGTATACACTGCCAAGCATAAAGGCAATTCCACTATGACGCATGGTATTTTTCTTGATAGACTAAAGTTTAATTGTGTTAACACACAAAATATTATTTTAACTCTATTCTCTTCTTTTTTTATATATATGAATAGCGGGCAAATGAGCAGACGGGTCACCTGATGTTAAGTGATAACCGCCGCCCATGAACACTTGTAGTACCAGAAGCACCACTAATGCTTGCCGGCTTTTCAAGAATTTATTGGTCCGCCCCTTGAATAACCCCATATTGTAATTAAGCGGGAATAACGTCGAAGGGAGATGATTCCACAATTTGTTTGTTTCTTCTTTGTTATACCATTGCCAGTAATGTTCTGAAATAGTAACAGGCAGACTAACACAAAAAGCAGAGATAGCATAGTGGTTAGAACTGTGGTTTCCTATTTGTGGGTTCACAGGTTCAATCCCGGGCACTCAGTATGTGCTATTTTTATGCAATTAAATATCATATGCTTCATTGATGAAGAAAAAGATCATGAGGAAACCTGTGCACCTGAAAACTCCCATAATGTTCTAAAAGATGTGTGAAGTGTGCTGTTGATGGATTGCTGATGATGATGATGATGATGATGATCATTTTACAGCTCAACCACTGAACTAATTTTGATGAAGCTTAGCCCATAAATAGCTTACATTGTGGAGATGGACAAAAGCTAAAAATAAAGAGATTATTCTCAGCACATCTTACTAAAAAGAACATTGTCAGTTTGCTGGAAAAAGCTACTTACTACTTCATTAACTTAATTAATGAGATAGTCTAAAAAAATAATATACCTGTATGTGATCAATGACAAGCCTGTCCACATCTAGGCCCTTGTAGTCAGCATTAGATTCAGCATTCCTCAACAATTGCAGCAGGAACTCTGCGGATTTCTTGGGCCAGCGACCCTGTGTGGTGCCAAACTGTTTTGCCTGAAATAAAACAAGTGTGAATTAAAAATTTATATTTTCAACACGCCATGGTTTCTACGGACATCGGAACTCCATGAAAACCTAAATGTGAACACAGTGAAGCAAGAAATTAAAAACTTTAACTGTAATTGTCTAATCATCCCAAAATATGCCGCTTAGAGACAGCATATATTGGATAATATAGCTTCATAAGATGCATGGAGTTTTTCTAACTGGGGAAGTTGTCTCCGCACTACACTAACTCTCACAACGCATCTGCTCATAGTAAAAAAAAAAAAAAAAGTGTTTCCAGCCTGTAGTAGCTACTACAGCTTTTAGTAGCTACTACCGGCTGGAAACACTTGGACCCTGAATATCATCTAGGGCCAAAGTACTGGTCATGATGTATCAAACAAGCCCAAACTTGTTGAGGGTTACATAGTTTCATTAATAGTTTCGCATTTTAAGTTGGTTTTTTAAAAAGAATTTATATTTTAATTTTTGTTTCTTTGCAAGAGATTTGCTCTTATTCATTGAAGAGTTCCATCCTCCAACAGCGAAGATATTTATCAGATCTTCACCAAATTAAAACAAGACCAACCTGACAATATGTCCTTTCAAATAAAAATAAAAATTATTGAAATCTGTTCTGATCTGACTGAGTTCTAGAGTAACATCGCCAAAAAAAAAACATGTTGAATTCAGAACCTCATCCTTTTTTTGAAGTTGGTTAAAAATATATTTTAAACAAAACATAAGTTATAAACATAAAAAGAGAAAAATAAAGAAATATGAAAAAAAAATTTACAGTAACATGAAAAAAAAAGTGTAAGTAACAAAATAATTGTAGGATTACTAAAAATATAATTATCCTTTGGTAAGCTTGTCACTTTTACTATTTGCCTTTAGAAAACAGGTTGTATAATAGAGTATACACTGCCAAGCATAAAGGCAACTTTAAGGTTGCTCTGTTGGTTATTCTATTATACTACAATCTATGGATATATTTCTACCTCACGTTTTTTCTTTTCAAAAAGAATATTAGCCAAGCTGAACTTGACTTATATTCTCTTCTCCCCTCCAAATAACTGAAAAGCTTGTGCTAGGTGTGGGTACAACAATAGTGCAACAGGTGGGGTTCGCACCTGCAACCTTCCAATTTTCAGTCCACACCTTTAACCGTTGGGCTATTGAGGCGTTTACACATTCATGTTGCATCTTGTTTTGCAACTAAGTAATTGTGATGAGTGTAAGGCTGCTGTCCACAAGCTATAATGCTGTTAACTACAAAGACCATATTTCCTAATATAAACCCTAATTTAAATGCTTTTGGGTTTATATTAGGAAATATGGTCCTGGTAGTTAATGGCATTATAGCTTGTGGATGGCAGAAGGGTGTTTTTCCATGAGATTTTAAAAACTAAATCCACACAGACAAAGTCACGGGCTTCAACTAGTATAGTGATATACAAGAATCTAGTCACAAAATATGTAGTATAAGTAGCCCTTACCTGTGCACACCTGCCTACTCCACCATTGAAGCGACGGAATGGTATACACTCTTTCTTGTCTACTACATTCTTAAGGTAACGGACAGCCCTGCGGAGTGGCAGCTTTTTGATTGCCATTGCCGTTTCATATGTGTTCTGAAATTGGATGAAATTTAAATTAGCAAACTTTTATGAATATGACTCTTTATTATACTGTCGCTTACTATTAAGTTTTATTATATTTATTGTGTGGTCAAAAACTTAATATAACCAAATATGTATGTATATGCTAAACAAGTAACATAAATATAATAAAGGACTTCACACACGGCAGCTATAATGTATATTAATGTATATTACATCCCGGGATGTATAGCTTTACATTATCTTAACCTATCACACACGGAGCAGGTAATGTAATATATCTTTCCCTTCATTCCATTGGTATACGTCTCGACTGACGCACTTCCCAGCTACTAAAGTGCTATACAGGGTGTTATTATTTTTAATATGGATCTGTCAAGTTATTTATTACTAGATTTACTAGATAGTTCATCAGAAGATGATTCAGATTGTGATTATGATGCGGGTATTGCCATATGTGCCAAAAATAGAACAATTTTCAGCGAGGAATACGCGTGGCAATATTTGATCTACCTTAAAATACAAACCTACTATAAATTAATGATAAAATTATTCCTACATAGTACGATTTAATATATTATATAAAAAATAATATAGTCACCTAAATGTTAATTTTTACATGTTCGACCTATTTCAATTCAGAAACGATTTTCGATAGTCTATGGTTGTTCGATACGCATGGTACTTTACTAAGTGGGCGGTTCCCATCAATGAAGTACCACATTATCTGTATTACATTTTACCGGAAAAAAAAAACGAAACTTCCTGAACGTAATCTGCCAAAATTATCATCCTAAATTTGAGAAAGTATAATGGTTTGCACCGGAGCAGTGATCACCGGAAAATCACCGGTGATTCTCCGTAGAAAGTAATCAATTGAAAACACCGGAGAAACACCGGTGTGTCACCGGTGATCATAAAGGTATGCGCCATCAGTACCGAGTACGTTTATTCACGAATGCATTTCGTTACTCGCATATTTCGTATTTTCGTACTGATTAAAACTAACGATGTAACTATTTATGTTTTGCAACGACCACCTCTATTTTTGAACACCCTTGCTATTGAGTAAATATACGGAAATATGTAAAGATGTATTGAGATGTATCGAGATATATCGAGATGTATCGAGATATATCGAGATGTATCGAGATATAAATGTATATTTTCATACCGCTCGGTATCTTAAGATACGAAGATGTAAAAATATACATTATAGCTGTCGTGTGTGGTCTCCTGTCAATTTATATGGAAAGATGTAATGAGATGTATCGAGATGTATCGTGCTATAATATACATCTTTACATTATAGCTGCCGTGTGTGAAGTCCTTTAGCAGATTGGATCAAGTGGACCTTATAAATCTAAGGGAACCTCTACATCTTTAAGCTATTACTGTTAGGCATTTACCACCACAATGGTGATATGACATAATTACAGACACTGCTAAATTGCTAGAATGAAAAAGCAGGGCAATTAATTTTTTTGTTATACCTAATCATACATTATACACACGATTTTTACTTATGTACACATTTAATAAAATCTGCTTATTTTCATTCGCTGATAAAATCTGATTAACATGTAGTCTCACAACTAAATAAGTACATAGGTACTCGAGCAACTATTTTTTTAAGACTTATATTAAGTCTATACCTTTATAGGTACACATGAGTGGCTCGTTTGTTTTTGTTTCTTGAAGAGGTTATTAATTGCAATGTTGGTGGTTAGTAAATACACGTGATGTACAGTTTTCTAGCCCATTTCTGATGACGAATAGACATTTCATGTAGATTGTACGAGGCAGTAATGATTTTCGATGGGTTTTCGGTTATAACTGTAAACTTACCTTGAAGTGAACGCGGAGGTTCGAGCCACGCGCTTTGCATGATTTGGCAGGGTTATCCGGCTCCCGAGAATAACGACCCATTTTTGTTACTGAAACACAGAGCGGGTTTTTAGTTTTTAAGTCACAAAACACCAACTTAGGTTATAAACTTCCGCGCGGGAAAGTCTCACAGAAACACCGAAATATAGACAACGCAATATGGCGCACACTGTTATTACGCGTTTCACAGGCATGTTTCTTTGTAAATTCAATACTTTTTATGATTAAAATGGATTTCAACGATTTCAAAACCAACCTCTCAAGAGAAATTTTATTCAGGAAAGGACATAGACAACAAATTTGACATTTCTTGAACGTTGTCATTTTTTTGGGTTGCCAGAAGAAAAATTACCATAGAGAATACGTTATGATTCAATGAAATAACGTTATAATCAGCGAATTCGTTATCGTTTCATTCCTCAGCTAAAACAACAAAATAAATAGCAGAAACTGAAATTTAATAATAATAATGGAATTTTTTGTATCACATTCTATGTGAGACTCTAAATAATCATTATATAAGAATAACATTCGACTACGGTTGATTCTTTATATTTTCATTAAAAATGCGTAGGTACCTACTCAGCCTCAACCCATTACAAAATACTTTCTGAAACTTATTTTGCTTATTCCATAGTTTCATTTTTAAAAAGAAACATTATTGATGAATATAATTATAATAAATCATCATCATCATGTGCCTTCTTGAAAATTAAGTTTGGTGGTCAGCATGCGAACAGCTTCTCTATTTCTGTTGTTCCTTCAATTTATGATTAAAAATATGTATAGTATTTAACATTATTCAGGTGTTTTTTGACTTTCTTTCATTTTAACTGAAAATCTCGATTTTAGCTGAAAAAATATTCCCAAACAGAAAATGTTTGTAATATGTAATTAAGTTATAACTATCATACGAGTAGGTACTATCGTACTTAGTTTAGTTCGAGTAATTTTTAAGTTCACATGATTTTTGATAATTTCATCCATTCACTCAACCACTGGATTTAGGTCGGACCTCCCCAAAAGTAGACTGAAGTCATAATCATTATTATATCAATAAGTTACACGGTATAAGTTTAAATTAGGTTACACCAGAATGTGTATCACCTACTTTTTATTATCAAAAGGTGGAAGTTAAGGAAACAAAATAAAACATCTTTTAATTAATAATTGTCTTTAATTTTAAGTAATTGTTCTTAATGTTGCGGCACTACTTAGTTACAATTAAAATAAATACATACATTCCATACATACATTTTATGATTAAATTTCTATTTATGATACACTACAAATTACAAAGTTATGATATGTATTGAAAATTGAAATTATATTTTCAGTACCTACTTACAAAGTCTAAGCCAATTTCACAGGTTACCATTTCTATTAATAATAATAATACAAAATACAGTTTCTATGCACTTTAAAACTAAAATCTCTGTGTGTATCTTAAATATTATTTTTTAAGATTTTAACGCTATTTACAATTCACATTGATTAAAACATAAGACAGTTTTCAGAAAATCTAATAAAAATAATATAAATTACGGTAAAACTTTATAATTGCCATGAATTTAATTCATTTACATTGCTTTGATACTTTATTAATTAAATAAGTTACCTATATTAATATTATCTACAAATATTCTACGTGACTTTTTAGTATTATGACTAGTTTGGTAACGGTATTATATTTCTAAATTTCACTATTACATATTAGTTAAAAGTATTTAGTTTTCAAAGCGGGCAACATTATGAAAAGTCTTTACAGCGCCATCTGTCCATTGCTCGTGGTACCAATTGGAAAGTCGCATGAAGTTAATGCGGCGCCGGTGCAGGTGGCGGTAGGAGTGGTAAAGGTGCAACACATGCAGCACAGCTATCTCTCTCTGAAAATGCAAATTGTGGTTAAAATACCAGAGGTTCCCAAATTTTTACTTTAATACTTTTAGCCATAGATTTATGATTGGTAGTCAATCCGGTGGCGCTAGCGTAGCGACTACTAATCATATTATCAATCTATGCTTTTAGCTTCTCGCTCGCTCCATACAAACGAAGTTTGATTTTTATTTTTATATCGACAATAGAAAATAAAAATTTGTAGACATATCTTTATTTCTTTCGAGTCTAATATCTTCTGTGTTTGCGGTAAAGCGTCAGTTACACAAGAACAATTCTCGCCAGTTATTTAAATTAATGCCTAAAATTAAAACCGTGGGCGAAATTTTATAAAGAGTTACCGCGTAGGTTATTCCCATTTCCCATACCATTTTTTGCCATTCAGACTCGAGAAACTCTTCTTGGGTAACTGATGCTTAAAGCAAATTTCTGTTGTATTCTATAATATTTATTTTACAGACTAAACTATGTAGGTATGTCCTTTCTCGGCGCAATCTTTTAACCGATCTTTATGCAAGTCACTAATATAGCTGGCGTCCAGTGGGACTAACATGCATGCCACGAGAAAATTTTGTTTACCGTTTTACTCATGTTTCATACAAATTCACGAGTAAATGGGTATACAAAATTATCTCTTGGTGCGAATGTTAGCCCTACAGGACTCGAGACATTGAGTAATTTTTATCCAAAAAAAAATTATATACCACGTTGTTCAGCATCAGGATAAGCTATCGGTAAGAAAGGGTCGCCTTTCACCTTGGGAACACAAAGAGTAGTTATCTACAGTAGTGTTATGTTCTCTTTGTTATTACGGAAATTTAAAAAATAAGTTAACTTTTAAAAATATCAACATACTAAATTGTGAATACATCTCTAGTCTCTACCTACTGTATTCCAAATTCGTATAATTAAAAGGGCTCCAGCGTTCGATAGCACTCGGCTTCCATCGACCCGTCACCTAGGCGCCTAATCCGCATTTAATTGCGGTGCCAAATGTAACGAGCAATTAGGAACGCCTCACCAGTAAACATGATTACATAATTTAAAACGATACGGTGTTTATATTCGAAGGAATCAATAACAAGTGTGTTGATATGTAAATGCACCGTTTTGTAGTATTATTTTGTGATGAGGGCTGATTCAACGTTTGAGTTTTGACATAGAACGAGCTTTAAAAATAAAAAGTCACCTTTTCTGACCGCTTCAGCTGATAGAGGAAATTGCTTGACAAAGCCATGACATAGGTCATGGCTTTAACTAACTCTTTCTTAGTCATGTTAGGGTAAGACTAATGCTGAGATCTATAGAGCGTGCTCTAACTCAGCTCTGAATTAAGATAGAAGTTAAAACAGTCTTATTTTAACTCTGTCTTGAGTCTGAGCTGAGTGAGAGTGTGGTCTACAGATTTCAGCCTAAGACTTATAGCTAAGTAACCCTTAATGTCGACCACACATATCGACCATTTAATCATTTTTAAACACTTTTAAATATGAAAATCTGACAAGCCACAGAGTACCACAGTTACAAAAATGAGTTTCTTGAATTTCATCAGAGGTTGGATTGTAAATAAATAACCAGATAAGCATCAAACTTCGTCTTTACGGCATCGCGCTCAAGAGCTCTCGAGGATCAAAGAAACAAAACTACAAAATAAAGAACAACATTACAACCTTTTACAGATCCTTACCGCGATCGTGCATGTAATGCAACGGTGGGCGGAGATCGGGTAGTCGCCAGGGTTCCCGGTCCTCTTCCCTCTCGACTTTGGGCACGAGCCCGGTCCAACAATCATCAGGACGAGGAGTGGGTGCAGTGCGGCATGGCCAGGAACATCTCTGTAATACACATTAAATGATTTATGACTAGGTGATTTCCGTGACATAAGTCTCTTGCATCGACTTCTATATACCTCGATATTGGACCGCCTGTATCGAGCAGTGGATGTCTATAAGTTGATAAAGAAGAAGATGCCCACGACTACGACAGGGTCTAATTAGTGGGAAGTATTTGATTTTCCAAGATAAAAAGAAATGTCAATAAAATTAAAAAATATTCGACTCTTCTTCAATGCCTTGGACAAAGAAGTTAAGTGTCTCAGAATTAGAATAGTACTTATATGCCTATATAGGTAGGGTAGAAAATTAATGAAGGCTCTTTATTATTCCTTTATGAGACAGGAGCTTTATGCCTAACCCAGATTTGGATAAATAATTGATAGGCTGTTTCTTTAAAAAAAATTAAACAACCGTAAAAAATTTAAAGAGATAAACCAACAAATACACTGTCGTGTTAAAGGGTCGTGTGTATTTCGATTACCATCACGAGAGCGCTCCGATCCAGATATCAGATTTGACACGAACCGGCGATTACCGTAATAACTCCCGGTGTTCGCTATCGCCTATCACTTAACTAATAACTTTAAAGCAATCACCGTTCACGTCATTTGCAGAGTTATCCAAAGTATAATGATACCTAAGTTGGTTACCTTAAACGGGGGTGGGCGTTTTTAAAAGGAACTCAAAGGCTACTTACAAGGAGAAAAGTTCTTAAATAAAAGAGTGTATTTGTCCCTTCCATTATATTTATTTACTTTGATTGCAGTAAGAAAAATGAGTCAGAAACGTTCCTAAATAAAAATGAATCACCTGCGCAGTAGGTACATTTATCGTTCCCATCTTGAATACATTCTATACTTACTTATGGCCACCTTTACAAAGGTACGCCAAGACGAAGACCAGGTCAGCAAAAGGTAGTTTAATAAAATTAAATACTTAAGTATTTAAAAAATTTTTTTTTACTATAGAGTATAGACACAACTTTATTTGGGAACCACTGATTCGTGTTAAGCTTTTACAGATAGTGACATAACAGACAAAGCTCGCAGTAATTATTGTTGTTTAATTTTAAAAGCCATCGAGTTACAGGCTAGACTTGTTAAATGAACAGAAGAGACAGTAGCTTAATGGAACTGCTCCAACTAGATGGATCAATATAACAGGCACCATTCTATTTTTTTATTCGATGACATCTTGTCATCGAATAAAAAAAGTAAATACCTACCTCTTTTTTTATTCGATGACAAGATAGTCCTTGACTGCGATATCGCCTGCACTGGTAGATAGTAAAGTGACGATGCAGTCTAAGATGGTAGCGGGTTAACTTGGAAGGGATATGGCAGTATGGTATTCATACCCCTAATCGGTTTCTACATGCCATCGTCCTTATTGCACTACTATCGTATCCACTCCTAGCACAAGCTTTCCGCTTATTTAGGGGAATAGGGAGATATCAGCCAATTTTATCTTGGCTGTATTCTTTAAAAAAAATTGTAGCAATCATTCTTAGGCTGGAATCTATAGACCGCACTTTCATTCAGCTCAGACTCAAGAAAGAGTTAAAACGAGACAGATATATGTCAGAGCATATTTGTGTCTCGCTTTAACCTCTATCTTGAGTCTGAGCCTTTTATGAAAGCTTTTATGATTCCCATAGCATGCCCGCTCTACGTGTATTTAAGTCTACAGTAATGTCATAAACTATTCAACACCCAACTCCGTGTAATTATTTAGGCGAGCGGCGGCGTGTCGACTGTCGCACAACTCTTTATTCAATCAATAAATAAATCCGTATTAACTCAGAACTTCCATAATTATTGGACGCAGCACGCGATTTATTTAATAATGGAGATAAAAGCTTTACTTTGATTACAATATAGGTAGGTATAAAGCATGCATAAAGCGTGCATCTTTTTGCAAATATGTATTGTGTATCTGTAAGTATGTATAGGTAAGTATTTATTTATTTAGGCAATCCAAACAGATTACAATAATTTTCTAACCTAAAGTCTTAATTAAATTACATTTAAATCTTATTGTAATCCTACAGGGTCGCACAAGTATTAAAATAACCGGTCATATGCGAGTCAGACTTGCATACAAAGGGTTCCGTACAAAAAAACGCTGAAAAAACTTAAGGTTTTTTATTCCCTCGGCAACTCTTCTCCATTCCAAATTTCAGTTAAATCCGTCCAGTAGTTTTTGCCTGAAAGAGTAACAAACACACAAACATATAAACTTTCGCCTTTATAATATACTAGCTTTAACCCGCGGCTTCGCTCACGTTAGGTTCGATTCTTTAATCCCCTATTTAACCCTCTTGGGGTTGAAATTTTCCAAAATCCTTTCTTAGCGGATGACTACGTCATCATAGCTACCTGTATGCCAAATTTCAGCTCGATCGGTCCAGTGGTTAGAGCTGTGCGTTGATAGATCAGTCAGTCAGTCAGTCAGTCAGTCAGTCAGTCACCTTTGCCTTTTATATATTTAGATTAGTGTGATTATTATTATTATAGATTTGGACTACGGGTAGGTATATTTTTTCACATTTACGCATTGTCCCTCCACCGAAAAGATCATTATAGTTTGAATAGCAGAATTAATGTTCCGCACACGACGCACCCAATAAAAACAGGGAGAAATGTCATCGGAATGAGGTAGACACCGGCGTAAATAAAAACTTAATGCCACCTCGGCATTTGTTACCAAATATACTTATGGTTTTATTCTGTTGGTAATGTAAACCATGTGTAAACCCGACCTAATAAGCATAGACATGTAAATGTTTGTGATCTATGCCGTATTTGTTGTCTTTGGTAGTAAATACTCTGTGCTCGCTTTGCAAAACTCTCTATAAAATTAATTTTGTGTACCTACGAGCATTCCGAGAATAAAATCAGTTGCCGATCTTTGTTTTCTTTTATAAAACCATCATATTTCCTTTTAAATAATAAAGCAATAGTAAATAAAACTGACTAAAAACGACTTCGATTATGTCAGGTAGGTAGGTAGGTCAGCTGATGATTTTCAAACCTTTAAGCAGATCATCATAAATAATATAACTAAGATCGTGGATCTTACGATTTACGACCGAATACGTTAGTTTTCAAACAGAAAAAACCGCATCAAAATCGGTCCATTCGATATGGACGAGGGAACAGATACTCCTAGCACAAGCTTTCCGCTTATTTGGAGGGTATAGGAGTATATTAGTCTACTTCAGCTTAGCTAATATTCTTTAAAAAAAAATATATAAGAAGCAAGGTAGACACATGGATACTCAGATACACAAGTCAAACTAATAACACCCCTCTTTTTCCATCAGGAGTTAAAAAATTAATATTATTTAACTCCTGAGTAAATGTTTTTATTTGTAGTAGGAAACATTTGAATGCAAGCGATTATCGGCGATTAAATAATTATGAACCTGGCAACCCTAACCCTTCCTTTGAAGGGATTTACCAGGGGGTCGTCTAAAGCGTTGATAACTACCGGTCCGATTATTGCAGTTCGACGCCTCTCTTACAACCTTTAATAGATAACTAGTTGATGCCCGCGGCTTACCTAGTTTTTAAAATCAAAAATTATGAATCTGCAAAGTAGGTAGGTAGGTACCAAACTCATGAGATAACCTGACATTAAAAGTTCTCAAACTCTCCGCTAAGAATATACAATCAAGATCGAACTTCACTTGGTAAGTTCATTTGATCATAGTATTATAATTAAATAGGTTTATCAATTTTTCCATCACTCGCGTTGTTGGTTATATACTCAAAGTTCACGTTCCATAAACAAAACACTTTTAATAAAACAAACAACTTCAATCGAAACCATATCAGGGACTTTCATCATAATCAAATTATTATTATTTACGAGTATTGTTCCTCTTCCTGAACATTAGTGACAATTCGATGTTATCTTGATGTGATGTTAGATTCAATGTTATAGGCGTTTTCAAGCCATGTACGAACCGCGTTTTATATCTTACTAGCTTTTGACTTAGGTTACTATTTTTCCGGGGTAATAGGACACTTTCCTTGCCATTGAAAACCCCATTCAATACAAAATGCCTCATACATTTTGTATTGAATCATACTTTTTTTTTAACAGGGTGTTCCCTTTCATTGAAAGAGATCTTATTTGCATTAGGTATTATCATTACATTTTCATCTTGATTAAATTTTTATTTAACACATTTTCACATATTAATAATATTATAAAGGCAAAAGTTTGTATGTGAATGTGTGTGTGTGTGTGTGTGTGTGTGTGTGTGTGTGTATGTTTGTTACTCCTTCACGCCACAACGAATGAACCTATTTGGCTGAAATTTGGAATGGAGATAGCTCATACCCAGGATTAAAACATAGGCTCATTTTATCCCGGAAAATTACAGAGTTCCCAAGGGAATTGAAAAACCTTGATCCACGCGGATGAAGTCGCGGGCATCGTCTAGTTTTAATTTAAAACTACTCGTGTTCATTCGAATCGAAGCTCGGAGAACTTTTTAATTCCATATCACATAGGTATCTAAAATACAATAGGATTATTTAATTACTTAGCATCAGACAATACTATGCCCATTATAAAGGGCTTAAAATATCTAAACCGCGTCAGGCCATCCGGGCAGTCTAGATTGAAATCGGCTTACCTACAGCCTAGCTGCCGGCTACGGGCGCCCGCGGCTACGAAGTTATTAAGTTAATTGTTTGTTACAGATACATTTAGCGATATATGGGGCTATTAATTATTATCAAGTGCATTGACTTTTACGCACGGTTTATGATTCAGTCATTTCGTCTGCGGATCCCGGTCTTGATGCTCCATGATATGATCCAGGCCTACCAACCAACAGTAAAAGACGTTTCGTGACTGACTGACTGATCTATCAACGCACAGCTCTAACCGCTGGACGGATCGGGTTCGGCATACTGCAGCTATCGTTTATGAGCGTAGGCATCCGATAAGAAAGAATTTTTGAAAATGAAACCGTTAAGGGGTTAAAATTGGAGTTTGAAAAATAGAACTTAACGTGATCGAAACCGCGGGCAAAAGCTAGTCGTTTATAGTGTCAAAATATCGTTTGTAACAAAAAACGCAATATACCTAGGTAAAAATGTTGCTTACCATTAAGTCGGCGGTGATGGCTCGATATTATCTTTAATTTGCTAAAGTGGGCGTAAGAATTACTTTTTGTTGTAAAAATAATAAATGATCGTGTAATTTAACGTAACAGATAATCAATTATCCTGCTAACGTTGAACAGCACTTGAATTAAGCACTGTTGAAAGCGATTATAATATCGGCGCCGAGCGTGCCCTATTCAAATAAGGGCACACGCGCGAGCGACGGCGATTTACTAAATTAAAACTACCGACCGCAGTTTGCTTTGTAAATATCATTGTTTTAATAGATTCTTCTTCACCCCGTCCTTTACCCGCACAGCGATCGTTCAACTCGCCTATGCCTATTCACACAAAAAACTCATGACTGTTATTTGACAGGTTTTGTATTGGGATATGTCACAATATGTTATAATTATTTTTATTGGGAGTCATTAAAAGACGTACATAAAACACCATTTACAGGGACCCTATTAGACTCCGCTGTCCGTTCGTTTGTCTATCTGTCTGTCAGCGAGCTGTATCTCATGATCCGTAATAGGTAGAGAGTAAAATAATAATAAAAATAAGTTACAAATTATAGGGGGCTCCCCTTCTAGAACCGTGATTTTTTTCCGTCGTTTTTTGGTAGGTACGGAACCTTTCGTTTGCGAGTCCGTCTTGCATTTGATCGGTTATTATTACTTTTTACATAGACATAGACAAACTGTAGAGAGTTATCTAACTCGTAAGTCCTAACTCCTAACATAGTAAGACTGACATGCTCATCGAGTTATGAAGCTGAATTGACATTGATCATTGCCAATACCCATCTGCTATGAAAAAAATCATTTTCCCACCTCCAGGTTTTTATTTATTATTTTTATTATTTGATGACAAGATAGTCCTTGACTGCAATCTCACCTGATGGCAAGTGACGATGCAGTCTACGATGGTAGCGGGCTAACTTGGAAGGGGTACGTATGGCAGTGTACATTCTACCCCTAATCGGTTTCTACTCGCCATCGTGCCGGAACGCTAAATCGCTTGGTGCAGGTCTTTGACGGTAGGGTTGTAACTAGCCACGGCCCAAACCTTCTACCAGACCAGACCAGAGACAACTCAGAAATTACAGATTCCCTAAATAGTCTCCGCCGGGAATCGAAACCGAGATCTAGTTATAACACCACAGCGCTCACCACTCCGCCAGGGAGGTATACAATTCCCAACCGACCCTTGAATACAAACTCTCCTAATCACGAAGACGAATCGTCTAATCCTCCAAAGACGAACAGAAGTTACTGAGATGAGGCCCGTTGTCACCCAGCTCACGTAGCCAATCGAGTAATCGTTACCGCGTTACACGATACAATACCGATATATATTTTTTTTTTAATAGAATATCAGCTAATCTAAACTTAACTGATATTCTCCTCTCCCCTCCAAATAAGTGAAAACTTGTGTTAGGAGTGGGGACGACAATAGTGCAACGGGTGGAGATCGAACCTGCAACTTTTCAGTTTTCGGTCTGCGCCTTTAACCTTTGGGCTATTGAGGCGTAAATATGTGTATTTTCCATTAACAATAGGTAATAGATACATTGTACACAACTAAGCAACAAAACCAATACAAAACTGCCTTCCAACTCAAGACTAGACGGCAAAACTTTAGTTTGATCATTTAAAATGGCACGTGACCGCGAGAGCGTGTACATTTGTACATTTGTACATACCACGTACCCACCTCAGCCTCAGACACACAACAGTGATTTATACCGACATCAAGTGGTACAATTGAATCGTCTAACAAAGTACCCATTATCTACGTGCGCGGGGTGTTAAACAACCCCTTGCGAAGTTGTCTCTTTTTGTTATTCTTTTTTAGAATTGCTTTGGTATTTTTGCGACCATGATGTGCGTAGATATAATATATCTACATATATATGTGGTAGAGCACGAATAAAATCATCATTATAAACCCATCAAAATGACAAAATACTGAGCGCAGGAGGCCTACAACCAACACATAGTTACAGTACGTAGAATACCAGAAAAAAATCCCCGCACTAGATGAAATAAAACATACTCGAAACTTCGTGTGAAACGTGACAGCTGCTAGCGAGTAGGAGTGTAGCAAGTGTCAAATACATCAGGTATTCTAACAACTTGTAAGATATTCATTTAAAAAAAAATGGCTGGTCCGTCACTTGGTAATAGGTAGGTATGTATAGGAAATTATATATAAAAATTTTGCCTCTGTAATATGCAATAGGTAGGTACATTGAACTGCATATTCATTAAAAATTAGATCCAATTAGACCTAACTTCGCGATTTTTTTTTTTTTGTCGAACAAACATTATTTTATGTTTCTACTCAGGATTGTCCCTTGGAATTATGACGTAATTTTTGCCTGTTTTAATTTTGGATCTTGATTTTGATCGACTGCTGTAAAAACACAGAATACCTAATGGTAAAAAATAAAAATCAAATCGGCATCTAAAGATTTACCACTATCCGCACTCTTAAAGGAATATTATTTCAATACTAGATAATGCCCGCTACTTTATACCTGCGTGGATTAATGTTTTTTAATTCCCATGGGAACTCTTTAATTTTCCGGAATAAAATGTAGCGTTTTGTTAATCCTAGGTATGAGCTATCTCCATTCCAAATTTCAGCCAAATCAGTTCATCGTCGTGATGTGAAGAAGTAACAAACATCACAAACTTTCGCATTTATATTATTAGTAGGATTATCTACCTCTGAACAATGAAGAATTAATTTATATTTCACGAATCTCAAGATCAAAACTTTGATCTTTAAATGCTTATGCTATTAGGTACATTACTTTCGTCTGTATACCCCGTCATATAAACGAAACGTTTTTCAAAGATGCAATTTAATACCTGAAGTATCTGAGCAATCGTATTATGGCGACATTCAAGCCAAACGGAGCTCGAATTGGATCCAATTTGAAAAGTTGGACGGGAATTTTTCCAATCACATCCCCGGCGTAATCCGCGATTAGACTCTCTTTTTAAGTTACTTAGTGGTTCTGGAGTTGAAAAGGTAAAAAAATGCATGAAATTATAAAAGTACCTACCTATCACTTAGGTAGGTTTGTCTGGTGGGAGGCTTTGGCCGTGGCTAGTTACCATGCCGCCAAGGGAGTGCAGAAACCGATTAGGGGTGTGGGTTGAATTTACACTGCTATACCTCTACTTAGCCCACTTAGCCATCTTTAACTTCATCTTCACTTACCATCAGGTGAGATCGCAGTCAAGGGTTATCTTGTCATTGAATAAAAAAAAAGGTATTTACTTTTTTTTTATTCGATGACAAGATAGTCCTTGACTGCGAGCTCACCTGATTGTAATGTTGAGATCTATAGAGCGTGCTCTGACTTAGCTCGGACTCAAGATAAGAGTTAAAACGAGACACAAATATGCTCCGCCATAAATCTGTCTCGTTTTATCTGTGTCTTGAGTCTAAGCAGATGAGTGTGCGGTCTATAAATTTCAGCCTGACGATGCAGTCTATGATGGTAGCGGGCTAACTTGTCATACATGATATGGCAGTAAACATACCTACCCCTAATTTGTTTCTAGACGCCATCGTGCCGGAACGCTACTTTGGCGGTATGGTGGTAAATAGCTACGGCCAAAGCCGCCCGACCATAGACAATTTAGAAAAAAAAAGTTATAAGACCACCGCGCTCACCACTGCGCCAGGGAGGGCGTCAAAAAAAATCAAAATTCAAAATTATTCATTTCATTTTGGCCTTTATGTATGCCAACAGATCACTATCTCTCTCTCTTATGATAAGTCAAGACTTTAACTTCGGTTCTGAAAGCAGATGCTGCTTTCATTCAAAGTGCAAAAGTCAAAAATGTGTGCGTGGGATCGAACTCTGGACCTCAGAAAAAGGAGGCCAAAGTCTAAAACCACTTATAGGCTTACACCGCTGACCCACCCCACCCAACCTTCGTCCAACAATAATGAATTCATTGATTAATTCAAATTCAGTTCCGAACATTTGCCATTTAAGTTTCCAACTGTCACATCCCTAGAGACGCCATTTTGTAGGAAAATGGCCGACGCGAGCATTGCACGTCGTAAACTGTGTAATTACTGGCGTGCCGAATTCAAATCGACTTCATTTCGGTTTTAAATAAGAGAAAATGTTTAATTTAGCACTGATCGGATTCCGTGCACCAATTAATGGGGGATTTTCATTTTGCGCCCCTGAAATTAAAGCATTTTTTTGGATACTCGTATACCAACTTAAGGCTTTAAGTATCGAGCATTGATAAGTCACGCTTTTGAATTGGTTTCTACGGGTGGATCAACTTTATATAAATTGAACAAATATAAATGCGAAAATGCATTTGTTTGTGCATTTGTCCTTTAATCACGCAGAAACAAAGCAACGTAATCGAGATAATTTTTTGCATGGAGAAGAGTGGCAAGGAATGTAAGATTTACCAAGTTTTCAGTTCAATTTATAGGTGATTTGAAGGGTTTAAAGACAAAGAGTTTTAACCCTCAATAGCCCAACGGTAAAGGTGCGGACTCAAAACTGAAAGGTCGCAGGTTCGAATCCCACCCGTTGCACTATAATTATCGTACCCACTCCAAGCACAAGCTTTCCGCTTATTTGGAGGGGATAGGAGGATATTAGTCAACTTCAGCTTGACTATTATTTCATTAAAAAAACCTCAAAAATTTTGTTGACTAATGATAATTAATTTGTTCTATCGGCATAATTTCTAATATCTTCTGAAAAATAAATTATTTTTACGAAAACAACCTTCATTGTATCTCTTGGATCACTAGTGAAAAGCAACACATTAAATGGAAATGAACAACTTACTTAACCAAAAACTGACCTAATCCTTACCACACAATACATAATCCAGTTTAATTACTTCAAATTACTTGTGGAGATAATAATAATTGTATGATATTTGTTTGATTTTAAATAAAAGATGTACTTTTGCACGTGAATTGATATTTTATTAATATATATATAGCTGCTCGTGCTGATTCACTGACTGACTCACTCACTGACTGACTCATTGATCACCTCTCCTGTAAAATTTTGTATGAAAAAAATTTTTTTCACTCATGGTTTCGTATGGAGGACAAAAATTCATTCGGAGCAAAAATATGGAGAGAGCTGATGATTGAGGACTTCGGAGACGGGTGAGGAGCACTGACTAGGGTATTGAAGGTAGGTGGGGGATTTTCAAACAAATGTCACTCGAAACCTCATCCAATTGGCAGAAAACCGAAAAAAAATTCCAAAATGGCGGATTCAATATGGCGGCCATACAAATTTCGTCAGTGTCTATCTCGAAGACTATGAAAGATGGAAGAGTAGTTCCTTGGAAAAAGATGATCAGAACCCAAAGGTCTACTTGATGTATTGAAAAAAATTCAAGATGGCGGAATAAATTTTTTTCCATACAAAATATATGCAAGACTAAAACATAGTTCTTTCTCAAAACTTATATTGATTTTGTATGGAGGATAAAAATTCATTCACAGAAAAAATATGGAGAGAGCTGATGATTGAGGATTTCGGAGACGGATGAGGAGCATGGTCAGGATATTGAAGATAGGTGGAGGGTGTTCAAACAAAAGTCACTCGAAACCTCATCCAATTGGCAGAGAGCCGAAAAAAACCTTCAAAATGGCGGATCCAAGATGGCGGCCATACAAATTTCGTCGGTGTTTATCTCAGAGACTATAAAAGATGGAAGAGTGGTTTCTTAGAAAAAGATGATCAGGACCCGAAGATATACTTGATGAATAGAAAAAAATCAAGATGGCGGAGTTTATTTTTTCATATAAAATGTATGCAAGACTTTGATACGTTCCTTTCCGCTGATGGTTTCGCATACAAGACAAAACTTCATTCAGAGGAAATATATGAAGACAGCTGATGATTGAGGATTTCGGAGACGGGTGAGGAGCACGGTCAGGGTATTGAAGATAGGTGGAGGGTGTTCAAACAAAAGTCACTCGAAACCTCATCCAATTGGCAGAGAGCCGAAAAAACCTTCAAAATGGCGGATCCAAGATGGCGGCCATACAAATTTCGTCGGTGTTTATTTCAGAGACTATAAAAAATGGAAGAGTGGTTCCTTGGAAAAAGATGATTAAGACTCGCAGGTCTATTTGATGAATAAAAAAAATCAAGATGGCGGAATTTATTTTTTTCATATAAAATGTATGCAAGACTTTGATAGGTTCCTTTCCGAAATTTCTGATGGTTTCGTATAGAGGACAAAAATTCATTTGGATGAAAAATATGGAGAGAGCTGATGATTGAGGATATCGGAGACGGATGAGGAGCACGGTCAGGATATTGAAAATAGGTGGAGGGTGTTCAAACAAAAGTCACTCGAAACCTCATCCAATTGGCAGAGAGCCGAAAAAACCTTCAAAATGGCGGATCCAAGATGGCGGCCATACAAATTTCGTCGGTGTTTATTTCAGAGACTATAAAAAATGGAAGAGTATTTCCTTGGAAAAAGATGGTGAAGACCTGAATGTCTACTTGGTGGACAGAAAAACCGCGGTTCGCTTTAGCGAGCCGCGCACCCACGCGCCCTACTAGTTATTTTATATGTTGTAAGCACAATGTAACGTTAACATGGCCGCTGTTGCAAGGAAAAAAAGTAAGAAGCCGGAGTGTTGCCAGTGACGAGTATTGCCACACTTTATTTTTATAATAAATTTCAATTTTAATATTGAACAATAATTATTTAATAATTAACGTTTACGACGAGAACTGATATAAACATCGGAGTTATTTAAAACCCGACAAAGAAGGGTCACACTTGATTCCGGCAAGTTTCCGAACTTCAGACAGTTACGAAATAAATATTGAAAACTTACTTTCGACTGCACTTTCATTCTATTGTTTACTTTTGTGCCGGTTGGCAGGCCAGACGAAGAAAAATTTAAAAAGTTAACGCCAGCTGGTAAATGCTCGTCTATTATCATCCGCCTGAAATACGTACGAACTGCTAGTCTATGTAGTGTCCTAGAATTCTTTAATTGGGACAGACAGATGTTCATGTAAAATGAAAGAGCTGATTTTCCAGATAGGTACAATACAACAGAACTTATAAGTACATCCGAGCTAATATATTATTGAGCATGTTATGCCCGATTCTAATCGAGTTTTTATTTATTTTGTGCCAAAACTTAAAACTAAAACGTGCTAAAACATAAACATATAAAGGACGTGCGCAAGGACATCTTATCTCTAAGGAATAGTTTTCTTTGAGAAGATAGAAGACTCATGACTCATGAGTTCATGAGATATACCACGAGAAAACGATAGATAGACAAAACTTCTTGGGTTATGTTAGCCCTACTGGAGACGGTTGTAAGTAACATGGGTAACAAACGGGCAAAGTATGTGTACTTTTATCTCATAGTAAATCAATTGTAAGAAATCGGTGTTATCAGCAAGTCTCATCTAAACATATAAAAGGAAAAGGTGACTGACTGACTGACTGACTGACTGACTGACTGATTGTCTGATTGACTCACTGATTGACTGACTAACTGATCTATCAATGCACAGCTCAAACTACTGGATGGATCAGGCTGAATTTTGGCATATACTAATAGCTATTATCACGTAGTCATTCACTAAGAAAGGATTTTTGAAAATTCAACCCCTAAGGGGATAAAATAGTGGTTTGAAAAATTTAACTTAACGTGAGTAAAGCCGCGGGCAAAAACTAGTGTATCATAAAAACAAGACAGACCGCGTACTCCAAAGACGTATGTAGTCACCTACATAGTTATCCACGATATCATTAATAACAAATCCGTCGCATTGTCCGTCCTTGGAGCGTGTAATTAACTGCCACCCGGAGCGGTCCCGGGGGAGCATGCATATGCCGTTACGTCATATGCGCTTATTCAATTAACTACTGCCTACCCAAGTAGCACACGGAGGCTGCTTAGCAGCTGAATAACAAATTCCCGTCACGCTTAAAGCTATATAAAAAAGCTGCATAAGGGCTGTATACGGCCGTATACAGCTCTTATACCTCTTAAATGGGCACAAATTATACAGCCTTAAGTTCAAATAGCTGCTTAAGAGCTGTATAGCAGCAAAATAACAGTGTTATAAAGGGTAACGACAGTACTATGCGCTGAATAACGACTGAGTAAAAGATAACAAGTTACTCTTTATTCAGTTAAAATTACGTCATGTGACACATGACGTAAAAGTGAAGTAGCAAACTTTAATCTAGCAAATTATAACCTTGTAGCTTAAACACAATTTCGTGGAGTGAATTGAATACGTGGCTATATATTCAAAGTTCCCTGATTAGTAAGAAAAATGATTGGGAATGTAATTTTACTGACATTATACATATATATTACCTAAGAAAATTTAAGTGCGCCACGAAAATATTCGGTTTTTAATTAGTTTCGTGATATAAATAAGCCGTGATGAAAACTTGAATAAACAATTTTTAGTGCTTTGAAAAGAATTATAAGATAAAAAGTTATTATTATGATATACGGAAGTAAAAACTAATGCAATCCATTCCTAATTCATACACAAAACATAAAAGTTGAAAAATGAATCAGTATATTTATGTGAGGTTATACAATAAAATGGTGGATATCATGTTATAGTTAGAGAGCTGGTGATATGATTTTAAAAGCCTATAGCTTAGAATAAAGGCCTATATAAAAAAAGAGTGTTCGTCCGAAAAAAAGTAAATAAAAACGGATCTTTATAAGTTTGTCTGGTGTAAGAACTGCGTAATATTAGTACGTAAAGATGAAACCGACAAAATACATCATATACGATCTAGCAAGGATATAGAGAGATTGGTGAATCTAGCCACCACTAAATGAAGTTAGGTTATATTTACTAACAATCGACAACCCTCATAATGCACTAAATGGAATGATTTCGTGGACAACGGAGAAGTAACAAACCCTTCGGAGAAGTAACAAACAACTTGTGTACTCTGGATGTAAACATAAGTCTCAAGAACTTTAATTAATACCTACCCTGGAAGCCTGGAATACATAATAAAGAACAGCTCGAACCAAATTCATATTGTCATTGTTACTGAAGCTAACATAAGGGTCACAAACTCAAAATTGTTTCAAAGATAACTACAAGATGTTTTCGCAGCTACTGAATCACCGATGAAGTGATGGTGTAATCCCATTGTAATCCTCTATGTGCATAAAAGTGTATTGTTCTACAGGTTAACTGTGAATACAAGCTACTCTGAATCAGTTATTGGTGAAATTGTCACAAGTTTCAATTAAGTATAAATTAAGTGTTTGTGCATTGTACTGACCTCTGAATACTAACCAAGTATGTTTCATACAGGAACTTAAACAAATAATCTCTCAATTTTCAGGTAAAAGTAATCTTGTAATTAGTGGTGATATGAATATAAACATAATGTTAAACGATCCCAGTGTAAATTTATACTTAAATTCTATGAGTGAAGTAGGTATTGATTGTAGTATAAGGCAGTATACACGGATAGAACCTAAAGGGGATAGGATAACTAAAAGTTGTATTGATCACATATTCATACGATGTGTGGACAATCCCAGCCAACATAGCTTATGTATACAAACAGCAGTTATAAACAATCCTATAGCAAACCACTATTTTACCAGTTTGCAACATTAAAAATTAGCTTAAAATCTATTTCATTACATTACTATTAATTTATTACAATACATTATTATTAATTTATTTAAGTTAGAAGCTTTGTGTTTACATTGCAATATTATTTAAATGTCTAATATAAAATTTCTTATTAAAATGTCAAAAGTTCATAATTAAAATTTTTCCATGAGGTAATCACTGGTTTTAAAGTATGTCCTGTCAATCAAAAATTTAAGCCTTTTTTTAAAAAGTGGTATTTCTTGTGTTTCTAAATGGTTATATAAAAGGGGCCCAGTGCAGAAGAAACTCTTAGAAAAATGTGCACAACAACTGGGTGGTGGACGCAGTTCAATTAGGTACATGCCTTTTGCTGTGACGATTTTGAAATAAATTCAAGTTACTTTTGACAAATATGACAGTTTCATATACATACAGACATGGCATTGTAAGAATATTATATTGTTTAAAATAGGGTTTACAACTATCAGTCGATTTTAATTTAAATATTGCCCTTAAGCATTTTTTTTGTACCTTTAATACAGCCTCTTTTTAAGTGGAATTACCCCAGAATAAAATACAATATCTCAACAGCGAGTCAACATAGCCATGGTAAACAGTCAGTAACGCTGACACATTTACTGTTTTCCCCAACATATAAAGTGTGTAGGAGAATTGATTTAACTTTGTGCAAATATGACTCAAGTGTTCTTTCCAATTTAGAGTAGAATTAATATTCAGACCTAAGAATTTTGTTACATTGACTTCATTGATAGTTTTCCATTCATAATTTACATCTAAAGCAAATGATGCATTTTCTCTGAGCTTAAAAGTCATTAAGTTCGTTTTGTCTAAGTTAATTATGAGTTGGTTGCGATTCAGCCAGTGTAGATAATAAAATTAAACTGTCAGTCATGTATGAAGCTGTGTGTGATGTGAGCATGTGAGCTCACTAACAAAATACAGTAGATGGGTATACTTAAGACAACTTAAAAACTTGCCAATTATAGCAGTACCTCTGGAAAAATGACTTGGGAATACATGCTTCCTTTACTGCTCAATGAACTGCCAGCTGATTTATTATTTATTTATACAATAAGATACAAAATAAAAAGAACTATCACAAACTTTATGATTAAATAAGGGTGATTTTGAAAATAATTTATATATACATATTATATTACATAATTAGAACATAATATTATAGATTTAAAGATATTATTTGCTAGAATTAATTTATTTGTGTTTTTTTATGTAATTAAAATGTAAAAGTATACTATGTCTGCGCAAAAACCCTGCGTGGTTTATGTGTAGGCTTTCACAAGAACCTTGTAACAATTTCTCCTTTATGTTTGGATAATAAAGATTAAAAAAAGGTATCTTTTTGGCTTTTTATGATCATTTTACTTAACTTCATAAAAAATCTTTTGAAAAAACCTACTTCTTAACTTGTCCCTGCTCTCTTTCTCTCTTCCCTCCAAAACGCTACTAATGTAGTCTATACTTGGTACCTGTGGTACCTACTTATTAACAATCCACAATTCCAAAATCCCCGCAATTTATGTGAGCAATATCAGGGTTCAGGAGCTTGAACCTAGAGCTCCATGATGTAGTCTATGCTTGATACATACAATATCAATTCGAAACTGACAGTTTAGGTAGGCACTACCCAGCAGCATCAGGATTGAGGAGCCAGGACCTAGTTCTCCTTGATGTAGTCTATGCTTGATACATACAATAACAGTTCGTAATCTATCATGGTAGTAGACGAGGTTCTTGATGTTTCTTAGGGTATAATTATCACTATTAATAACGTCTGCCATGTGTGCTGATCATATAGAAATTTTGCTCGCCAGCTCCCTAACTATTAAACAGCTACGTGAATAGTTAAAACTCTGATATTCTGCCAAAGGCTGTCTAATAGTTCACACGTGCCCCCTTAATAAGTCAGTGTAATAGGAGTTCACAAATACCTTCTTATACAGCATTTGGCGTAATTTTATCCACTAAACAACCCTTATTCAGCCTAAGCTGTTTAAATATCACTGACAGCTATTATGCAGCTGTAGGATCACCAGTGTACTCTTAAAAGAGTCTTAATACGCTTAGAGGTTCAAATAGGTCTAAAAGTGAATACTTACGCAGCTATCTGTGCTACTTGGGTAAGGACGTGTAGGTATTGCTGGATGGTGTAAATGCGTAAATGGATATTTTAACGAATGCCAAATGCTAAGCGAATTAGGAAACCGGTTGTTAAGTTTCAACCTTAGTTTAATTTGTTATAAATTTGGTGTTTAATATTTTCTAGGATAAGTTGGGAGGTGTGATGTATGTGGCTATAAATGATTTTGTTACTAAGTGTCAACTGTCAACTGGGAATTTCTAATGTCAGTTTTGGTGTGAATAAATGCTTTATAGAGAATTACGTGGCGTATTATATTATTATTTATTAAAATATCTCAATATTACAGATGCGTGTTTGTATGTTGATTTGTCTTACAATCACTCCACGAAAGAGGTAAGGATCGACGTCATTTTTGCATGAGCTTACCATACTCGAGATAAAAAGTAAGTCTGTGATATTCCGGGATAAAAAGTAGCCTATGTGGTGGCATAGGCTACTTTTTATCCCAGAATATCAAAGTGATTTTTAAAATACATATCCACGCGGACGAATCTGCTGGCACCAACTCGCATAATACTCGTATACCTACCACCCAATAGCTGACAGCCGCGACTTCGTACACGTGGTTTGAAGTTTTTAATTCCCACGGGAATTCTCTTATTTTCTGGGATTAGGATAGCCTATGTATTATTCAGGACTATAATCCATCTCTGTGCCAACTTTCAGCCAAATCGGTTCAGTCGTACCGACGTGATTGAGTGATAAACATCCATCCATCCATCCATATCATATTATACAGTATACTCGTACACCCAAACTTTCGCTTATGGGACGAGCCTCTGGATACATAAAACAAAAAATAAAACAAAAATGAGGGATGTAGAAGTCTATACAAGAGGTCTATGTCCAGCAGTGGACCTCTAACGGTTGATCAAGAAAGAATGTAAATTGTAATATGTAGACTCACCACATCTTTAGTCTGGTCTTCTTCAGTGGTCTCGATGTCAACGCTTTCGTCACTGTCGCGGTCGCTCTTTGAGGAGCGGGCGGGGGACGAGGGAACTGACGACCGGATCGGTGATTGAAGGGGTGAACGGAGTGGCGACCGGGTTTGTCTTGGTGATGTTGTTGGTGATCTACAACAATATTGATGGTAATACTTTTTGAGGTTTCACCATGAAGAATGAAGATATTGTATTGTGCCCAGAATTGACGAGTATATATTACGACATTTTCAACGTTTCTGATAAGAACCGCTAAGATGTGGAACCCTAGACTTCATCAGCGCTATCCAGTACTGATTGTCGTCAAGCGCAAGCCTATTTCGGATAAAAAATGTCTCTCCAGTGTTAAACATAAATTAATTATAGACCTTAGTGGATAAAGAAGAGCTTTTCTCACCTATTTGGCGATCGTTGGGGTGAAACGACGGGTGACAGTTGTGGTGACTCCAGTCGATGGGAACGCACTGGCCGGAACGCCCGAGGTTCCTCAATAGCACTTACTCCACTAAGCGCCGTGAGAGCACCTGGTGGAGTAATCTATTTATAGATATACATGTTGTACACAAGGACAAACCAACAAATCAACAAAAAAATACACTTTCGCATTCATAATATTAGTAGGTAGGTAAAGATCCACAAAAATCTAGTTTTATAAACCTTAAGGTAAGATACTAACTACTAACTTGTAAGATATGATACATTTCGAGCGCTGTGGTCTTATAACTGGGATTCCCGGAGGGGGCAATATGGGAATTTATAATTTCTGAACTGTCTCTGGTGGAGGCTTTGGCCGTGGCTAGTAACCACCCTACCGTCACATACGTACAACTTGGACTGCACCGTCACTTACCATCAGGAGAGATCGCAGTCAAGGACTATCTTGTAATCGAATAAAAAAAACAAGCTTCTTCTATATCTTACCAGGAGACCATAAAGTGGGTTTGAGCCAGGGTATCGCGTACGGCAGCGGCAGCCTCGCGCCCCACACGTAGTCTGCGAGCCTCGGGACAGGCGTGTGAGCACTGGGCGGACTGGCCGCGGTGCGCTTGGACTCCGGGTCCACCTCCGGCCTGCGGATAGGCACCCTTCTGTGGCACGATTATAAACCGAACTTGGCGGGACGATTTCAAACTTAATCAAGATAAATCGACTAATGAGACTTCCTACTCTAGGTCCACTTTCGGCCTGCGAATGGGCACCCGTCTGTGGCACGATTATAAACCGAACTTGGCGGAACGATGTCAAACGAAATCAAGATAAATCGACTAATGAGACTTCCTACTCTAGGTCCACTTTCGGCCTGCGAATGGGCACCCGTCTGTGGCACGATTATAAACCGAACTTGGCGGAACGATGTCAAACGAAATCAAGATAAATCGACTAATGAGACTTCCTACTCTAGGTCCACTTTCGGCCTGCGAATGGGCACCCGTCTGTGGCACGATTATAAACCGAACTTGGCGGAACGATGTCAAACTAAATCAAGATAAATCGACTAATGAGACTTCCTACTCCGGGTCCACCTCCACCTGAACACCTTTTAAGATTCTCACCTAGCAGCAGACAGCATTCTCTTCCTAGTCCCACCATTGAACATAGCCTTTACATCTTCCCACGCGTGGACAACCTCCACGGGTGGGCTGCCGCTAAGCTTCATATGTCTTCTCCAGGAGTTGAAGTTGGCTGCGTCAGGCTGCACATATTTGTCGCCGGGACCCACTCGATGGGAGTGGAAGATGAATTTGTTGGGAGAGAAGAAAAGGCCGCAGTATGCGCATTTGATGCATTTCGCTCTTGACGAGTTGTACCTGGAGATATAAAAATTATTGAGATCCAAAACTAGGTGTTGACGAAAGGTCCAATTAATCAAAGTTTGGGTTGATTATACAGGATGATAGGAACATGGTAACGAAAAGTTGAATAAGGTTACACTATAGTCCATTCCACTCATGCGTGTTTATTATATTGTGTAGTGTTTTAATTCTTCTGGAAATTTTTTTTACTAGCTTTTGCCCGCGACTTCGTTTTCCAGTTCAATTTTTCAACCCCCTATTTTATCCCCTTAGGGGTTGAATTTTAAAAATGCTTTCTTAGCGGATCGCTAACGCATAATAGCTATCTGTATGCCTTTCAGCCCAATCCGATCAGTGTGTTGAGCTGTGCGTTGATAGATCAATCAGTCAGACAGTCAGTCAGTCAATCAGACAACCTTTGCATTTTATATATTTAAAAGATAGAAGATATATTAAATATAAGCTTTCGACCTCCCGAGAGGGAGCGTAGGTTTGAGCCCCACACCTGACACCATGTAGTATTTGTGGGAACCAAATCAAACCATGATTAGATGATGGCTGAATCATTTACTCTGAATCTTACTAAGCCTACCCACATAATATAATGTAATACCACAACAGTCCGCGTGTAGTTATATGTCTGAGGCTTTACCTGGCTGGTAAAAAAGCTCCTCTACAGCCCCACGCACATTCGTGATGAACGGCAAACGCGAAATCGTCGGGTAGCCGCGGCGGAGCGTTGTCACCCAGAAAAGACTTGCAGAGCCGCTCAGCCTCCCGACGGGTAATCATACCTGTTCGTAATCACAAACAATAGATAAAGATCACTATAATAAAGATTATTCATATAATTCATGATATACAACGTGTAACAAAAGTGTGAAATAACCCTGAAGGAGGTGAATGTGCTCATGAAACTGAACAACTTTCCCCAATGAACATAGGTCGAAATATGAAAAAAAGTTTTTACCTCGTATAGTAAATCAATCAGCTTATCGTCAATTTTGTATGGGAGGTCCACATTTTTTTTTTCACATTTGGACCTATGTTCCTTGGGGAAAGTTGTTCAGTTTCATGAGCACATTCAATCAATCAATCAATCAATCAATTTCTTTATTGCGAATTTGGGTAATATACAGGTGTTACAAATAAAATAAATGGGCAACCAAACTCTGCTTAAATACAGCATGCAACATTAAAAGTTAGCTTAAAATCTATTCCATTACATTACTATTAATTTATTACAAATACATTATACATTTCATTATATTATTATTAATTTATTACAATACATTATTTTTTTTTTACCATATCTAACCATTAAATAAGCAAATCATGGTCATACCATACGACGAAACCAAAATACGCGCTCGGAGGTCAACGCTCGCCGCGCGCGCCTAGTGTATCAACAGCTGATAGACAACGTTTGTAGGGTGACTCTAACCATCTGTTTTAAAATTGGATCTCTTTGGGAAACTATAACTTTGGTAATTCTTATTTCATTACTCATTATTATAAAAATACGTGTTGATTAAATTTCGTTTATTAGATTAATTATAGATTTTCTTTTTTTTTTTTTTTTTTACACAAATCTTCACATTTTTCTGTCATCAAAAAATTCCTTAATGGAGTAGTAGGATTTTTTAATTAGAATAGTCTTCAACGATTTTTTAAAATTAGTCATACTTAGTATCTTTATGTCATTGGATAATTTATTATAAATATTAATTGACAAGCAGAATATACTTTTACGCATTTTTGCCGTCTTCGAAGGGCGAACCCGCAACCTCAACGGGTACCTCCTATTGTTCATATTTTGGAATAGGGAAAGGTTGCCATGGACAAAAACAGCTGACTCATAAATGAAGAGAGATGGGAAAGTTAGAATTTGGAGCTCCTGAAAGTGTGGCTTACAACTATCTGTCCAATGGAGGTTACGTATTGCTCTGATGCAACGTTTCTGAGCCCTGAAAACTTTCTCACGGTCTACCGAATTTCCCCAAAACATAATGCCATATCTCAATATTGACTCGACATATCCTAAATATACTGTACGCAATGTATGTGTGTTGGCTCTTTTATTTAATTTATAAAGGGCGTAAGAAAATTTATATAACTTATTACAGATACTGTCAACTTGTGCGTTCCATTTTAATTTGCTGTCAACGATTAGTCCTAAAAATTTCGTCTCTTCAGTTTTGTTTAGCTGTATACCCATATGATTAATGCTGTCATTTATTTCGAATAAATCCCAATTAAATGTCATAATCTTAGTTTTTTCTAAATTTATGTTCAGGTTGTTTTTATTTAGCCAGTCAATTATTTGTCCAATTGATTTATTTATTTCGGATACATAGTTAGGGATGCTGCATCCTTCGTAAACGACAGTGCAGTCATCTGCAAAAAGTACCACTGATTGAGATATAGCAGATGGCAAATCATTAATGTATACTAGAAATAATAACGGGCCTAGAACGCTCCCTTGTGGAACTCCATATCGGACGTATCGAGACGTCGATCGATACACCTTTTCCGTAAGATCATTAGGACATACTTTAGTTATTTCGGTAATTTGAGATCTATCAGTTAGATAAGACTCAAGTAGATCTAACACTGTTCCTCGGACTCCATATTGGTGCAATTTTCTCAATAATATTCTATGATCCACAAAATCGAAAGCTTTGGTCATGTCCATATACAACGCGGCTATAGGAATTTTACTGTCAATACATGTCATAATTTTATCAAGAAGGTCATAGATTGCCATATTTATTGACTTATTTTTCCTGAATCCTTGTTGTTCTTTTGCAAGAAGCCCATTTTCCTCTAGGTAGTTACTTAACCGCTTATAAATAACTTTTTCAAAAACTTTGGCAAATATTGATATTAAGGCTACAGGGCGATAACAACTAACATCATATTTATCGTTTTTTTTTAAAAGTGGTTTTACTATTGATAGTTTTAGAGCTTTTGGAAATTCCCCATGCTCTATGCATAAATGTATTATGTGACACAGGATGCCTGAAATTGACAACGAAACCTTTTTTACAACCTTTGTGATTATTTCGTCATAACCAGCGCTTTGGGTATTTTTAAGGGCTTTTATTATTTGATATAATTCAACAGGAGTGACGGGGGACATAAACATAGATGAAGACTTATTAATTTGTATGTGATAGTTGCTTTCATTATCTATTCACCTCCTTCAGGGTTATTTCACACTTTTGTTACACGTTGTAGATCTTTTTAGGATTCCGTAGGTATCCAAAGGTGACAAAGGAACCCTATTACCAAGCGATTTAGCGTTCCAGCACGATGGCCTGTAGAAACAGATTAGGGATATGGGTTGAATGTACACTGCCATATTCCTTCCTAGTTAGTCGGCTACCATCTTAAGCTGTATCATCACTTACGTGAGATCGCAGAGATCGCAATCAAGGATTATCTTGTTATAGAATTTAAAAAATATAGGGTATACAAGATATAAATAGAAACGATATAAAGTGATATTTAAACACACTCCTCAGCGTCAATACATTTCTGCGACAGAGCATTAAGTGAAGTTAATCCACTGAGAATTGCTTTAGCGGATATTCTCAAGATTAGAACTCCTTACAAGTAAACTTGTACTGATTTAGGTGTAACGTACTCAGTACTCAGTGATTTAGGTGTCTCGCAGTACCTAAGCATATTTTCACACTCATCAAACTCCTTTTTTAGGGTTTCCGTACCCGAAAAGTAACCGACGGGACCCTAATGCTAAGCCTCCGTCCGTTCTCCGTCTGTCTGTCTGTCATAATATTTGCCGCTTTATCAATGAATAATAAAAATTAAAATTAAAAATTAAAGCGAATCTACAATCTTCATACTTTTGTTTTTGCTCGATCTTAACAATAGCCGCTGCCTAAGATTCTGTTGGCATCTTTGGGTACGGAACCCTGAAAATTAAAAAAAAACACAACTACCGCCGCCATATTGATTTTTGTTTTTTTTTTTGAAAAAATTTAGCGCAGAACTGGGAATGATAAAATTTAAGGATTCTAGCTACATTCAAATCTGTTCGGATATTTATAGAAGTTATGGTGGTATAAAGACACTTACATACATACCTGTACCCTGAAAACATTACGCTCTATTTAAAATAACCGGTCAAGTGCGAGTCATACTCGCGTTCTGAGGGTTCCGAACCTTGTGTGGATTATGCAAATTAGGTAGGTATCTACTAGATGACCAGCTTAAGCGCGCAGTTTTAATGCAGAGTTCCTATAGCTTAAAATGGCTATTAACATACTTAATATTTACTAAGGATACATAAACAAAACAAAACGTTTATCAAGTTAATTATTTATTTTTTATTAATAATAATTATTTATTACTGGCATGTAAAACTGGATATTCTAATTTTTACACTTTTCCTTCTTTATGTCCCTGACTTTTCCATGTTTCAAAATATCACACACACTGCTCGCAGAAACAATAATTAATATCAGAAATCTGTTCAGGCATTTAGAAGTTATGGTGGGATAAAGAAATTCATATGCATACATAAATCCTCAACATTATACTCCTTACAAACATTACACTCCTTTACTTGATCATTAATGTAAAAGCAGAGAAATCAATAACTGCACTTAGTTCCATCTAATATTCCTAGTCTGAGTCTGACACCTGTTACACATATTAACATTCTATGTTTACTGTGTATTTTGTCTCCAGATACAATGTAGAGAAGTCTCTTTCAAGAAAAATTAATTTTCAAGTTTACATTTGAAAAGAAACAATTTTGTTATTTTTAACCGACTTCTTAGTATAACAAATACGAGTACATACCATACAAATGTAAATTGAAAAATTTAAAACATCCCCAGCATGCAAATCTGTGGTTGGACTATACAACAATATATATCTTTGATTATATACTCTCGTTTTTTTGGTTGATTTCGTTCGGCAATTTCGTTCACAGCCAATTTTATAAAATAAAAAATAAAAATAAATAAACATTTATTCAGCTCACACAAAAATTAAAAGTAGGTACAAAGTTTGAGTAATACTAAGTGACTGCACCCCCACTCCGCCCAGACTCAAGTCAGAGCCAAAACGACAGACAGATTTATGTCAGAACATATTTCTGTGGCTTGCTTCAACTCTAACCCAAGTTCGAGCTGAGCCAGAGTACACTCTATAGATCTCAGCATTAATCTATAACATAAAGGTGCATGTTGGAGCTGAAAAGGCTACTGCCTCAGCATAATGGTGCAGTGTTATGGCTGCAGTGCTGACTTTCAGGCATAGCCTTTAGTGATGTAGTGACCCGACCAAGACAGAAATTGATAGACCAGTAATAACAAGAGAGAAATAAAAGAATAATAGGATATTAGCCTGTGTTTCGGTAATAGTTGATGCAATATATACAGTGGTAATAGGGAGTGATATATAATTACTTAATTATATACTTAGGTATATTATACTATAAGTATCCCATTTCACTTGTTTACTCCCTTTTGGGGAGAAACTCCCATTAGTTGGGATCCCTGGCAGCACTACAAAAATCTGATACCAACATTGATATAATAATTCACATTGCCGTCACCCTTATCACTTTCAATATTAAGATTTAACAAATAGAAATATAGCCTCTTATTAGGTATCACTTGATATAACCATTTAGACTCTTTTAACTTTTCTTGGAATTTATACACTAAGTCTTCGAATGATGTTATTATGTCACTCTCTAAAAATTTAGACAACTGCTCCTCATGAAATTATTCAGCTTGTTCTCTCCTTTTTTCGGGCTTGCTTCTTGGAGGTAGAGTGCTCTTCGACAAGTATGATGGGAGATTATTGAAAATATGAGGTATTGCTCCCTCGACCAAACATGGGTATTTCAATTGCTCACTTCCAGTAATTATTTCTTCAGTCTGGATTTCATGGGTTGAAAAATGGTTGCTACATACAGCTGAGTGTTTTGTAGGTAGGTACCCAGTCTTTTCGTGGAATCGCACGTAACCACGATTGAGAGAGATGAGCATCTTTCGGGAAAGAAAATGTACTTTTAGCTCCTTCAATGCTGATAACACTGTCGTAATTTGGTTTGCATTCGGGCACACAGCATTTTCTTGGAATCTAAAACAGTTAATTTAACTTTTATAATCATAATTAAATGAAATATTTGTAGGTTATGTTTTCAATAGATACTTATTTAAATTATGAGTCAACTATGTACCTTGTTACTAAACATCTTTAAACGAAAATATCTTCATTTGTTACATTAAAATATATTGACAGTATTAGCCAGTCAGTAATAAACTTAGTTAAATACCTTTGCAGCTTTGTAGTCGATATACATAATATAGGTAGTACCAAACCACGAAAACGGATTCATCTCGTTGTAACTGATGTATTTTTAGAAGGTTTATATCCACCTTGAGTGAAACCGTACATTAAAAACCAAATTTAATATTTATTGAAACTTTTATTAAATAATTATGATTTAAATACAAAATAACACGACGCGAAACAAAACCAAACACAAACTTGACACTTGACATCTACTTCATGGCTCTCTTTCTGGCCTATGATGGCTCTCTAAAGGAGATAGAGACGGAGCTATGCTATACGTCAATGGATAGGTACCTACCAAATAGAAACACAATGCTTTGTCCTGCTCCTACATACATATTTTGATATAATGTCTTCTCACTTTAGTCATTTTATTATTCTAGGAGCTTTTGTAGCCTTTAGGAGCTATCCACATTAAAGGGTTAACGTTGCCACCGTTAACGCGGCAGCTTCTGGCAATATTTAAAGCGAAAAATTGAGCGGCTACACTTGAACAGTCAACCTCAATGCCCGATAATGACGATAATATGGCCTGATTCAAGATGGACGCTGACGCTGCTGCATTCACATTGCGTTATCGTCAGTTAATTAATACAGAATTAATAAATACATCATTAAAAAATTAATACAGAATTATTGCGTTATCGCCAATTAAATTTTCGTTGACGTTGACGAAGTGTGGGCACTCAGTTTGTCGCGTTTAATATCGGCGGAAATATCCGCGATAATAGTTCAGATGATCGATATTTAAGTTTACCATAGTGTGGCCGTACCATTATAATATGTCTACGTGACGCGTCACTAAAGTAAGCATTGCAATGATTGTAATTCACAGTAAGATATCGTTTTTTTTTTTGTTTTTTTGGCTGTTTTAGGTACTATTAGGAGGTTTGGAGGTATCAAAATCAACGTCTTTTGTAAGATTTTAAGGCTGGTGTTTGTAAAATATAACGGGACTTACTATGAGACTAAAAATTAGGTATGGAAAAAAACGATTTTTGAAGATGTGCCTTAATTTGTTTTAATAATGAGAAAGCCGTGGTTTTCAAGCTGTAACTTTTCACTGAGTTAAGCTATAAGCTTGATATTCTTAAAACACTACGAGACCATTGAACTTTATATGCAGTATAAATTTCGACTTCGGATCATAAGCCGTTTTCGAGAAAAACGGTGGTGACACACTGACAGACAGACGGACAACGAAGTGATCCTATAAGGGTTCCGAAGTTTTTTTCGGAACCCTAAAAAACTAATGCTACTTACCACACCGCCTCGAAGACACGGGCATGGCACCAGCTCGCCTCAGTATCTCGAGCTGCACGGGCGTGCACTGAACGCACGTGATGCCCAGCGCCACGCGCCGGTTGTGGATCTCGTTGTAGGAGAACTGCTTCAGCAGCGTGTTGGAGATCTGCGCCAGGCACAGCCGCTCCACGCCCTCGATCACCAGGGACACTATTGGCACGCCGTACAGCAGGACTGTTCCTACCTGGATGGGGTGCGTTAAATCCTTACCAATATTCTTATCCTACTACTAATACTCGTCGTATTATTAATTTATAAGTGCGAAAGTTTGAATGTATGGATGTTTGTTACTCAATCACGTCGCAACGACTGAACCGATTTGGCTGAAATTTGATCCAGAGATAGATCATAATCTGGAATAACACATAGGCTACTTTTTATCCCGGAAAACTAAAGAGTTCCCGCTTAATCAAAAAACCTTAATCCACGCGAACGAAGTCGCGGGTACCAGCTAGTAGTTAGTACCTACCTACTAATATAAATGCGAGAGTGTGTATGTTTATTGGTTAGTCCTTCAATCACGCCGCAACGGATCGACTTGATATTTTGCATAGGTATACCTACTAAAATTGAAATATAGGAATCCGACTTCGTTTGCTGGAGTTCCATTTCTAAAAATCCCGCGGGAATCCTCTGTTTTTACGGGATAAAAGGGAGCCTATATGACACACTCTTCGTCTCATTACTGCATAAAAGCTCTGGCAATAACTATACGTTTATGAATAAACTTACTTGGTTTGGTTTGCTGCTCATTTCTAGGGCCTTGTGTGACTCTCGGGACTTGAGTGACTCTCTCGGCGACAGGGCCAAGTTTGTCGCCTCCATCCTACACAGAAGACAAAACAAAATCAACTGAAATCTTTGAGCATAATTTTAAAAAATTTCCTTAAATTGAGGATTAATACTCGACTATGCGTAGAAACTCAAAAGCAGAATAATGTTTTTAACATTTTTGTGAGTACGTAGGTCCTTTATATATTTTTATGTCCGAATTTATATGTAGATTTCGTAAGTATTGATAGATATTGTGACATGAATGTATAAGTAAAGCAAAATTGAAATTGTAGACACGTTGTCTGAAGTTTATGGACTGTAAAAAAATTCTTAATTTCTTCAGAATTCAGTTAGAATAAGGAAAAATTAAAGTCATAGACAAATCTATAACGTAGGTATTCTGAATTGCCTCAAACTTCAGACTGGGAAATGTTAAAATAACACCGGGAGAGATTCGGGATATCCTCAAACTGACCTGACTTAAATGACTCATATGCCTGACATAAATCTGCCTCATAAATCTCGTTTTAACTTTGTCTCAAGTTTGAGCCAATCTATAAGAATCTATAGATACCGCAGTTTCACTGAGCGCGATCTATAATTATTACCTACATCAGTTGTAAAATAAATTCAAAGGGTATGGATATTATTACAATTAAAACAAATAGCCGCTATTATAATACGTAATAACCAATTCACCCGAACATAATAAGGCATTGTCACAAACCGAATGGCATAGTTTGCCGGACAATAAACTACGGGCGTGAAAACTGGTAAATTGTAACAAAAGCGATGGTTTGGTACACAAATAACGTGTGAATTTAGTGTATCGAATATCAATTGGGCATATTTAGGGCGCAGGGCGATAATGTATGGAGCGACGCCCCTGCGAGGGTTGGCCTTTGCCGCTTGCTCGGCGTTTGTAAACAATTTAGTTTATTGTAGGATTTGAAATGCCATTCGTTGTCATTTTTTAGTATTTTAAGATAAATACAAACGCACACCTACACACACACGTACACGCACGCACGCACACACTCACACACACACACACACACGCACTAGCACGCACACATTCACACATACACAAACACACACGCAAACACGCGCGCACACACACACACACACACACACACACACACACACACACACACACACACACACACACACACACACACACACATAAAAATGCTTTTCGAAATCGGTATTTCGAAAAGCATTTTTATATCCCGTATTATGAAAGACTTCCCATTAATTTTCCCATAAATTTCCATGGGATTAAAAAAAATATACGCGAATGAAGTTGCGAGCCTAATCTAATTTGCAAAAAGGAGACTTCGATTAAAATTATTTATTTAATGATGTAATTTAGATTACCAGAAGACATTATTAAAAATTTTACCCAACTTAACGACCCTCGTTTCAAAGAGACATCATTTAAAAGTTAACAAAATATGTCAGTTTCTAATAAATCACCACTTGATATTTTTTGGTCGCCCCTAACTTAAAAACAAACAAGGGGCGCTTCGTGGTTCTAAAACTTAAGGGCTACCAACTTGAAACTTAAAAAAATGATTTTAAACGAATACAAATTCTTAAAAGTAAAATTATGATATCTCTCTGTCGGTGATTTCTAAACAATTGTCTTTTATTAAGCTGCTACACCTACTTAACACTATACTGTCTACTTATCTGTTTCTTAAAGCTAAAAATCAATTCCGCTCGATTCTGCTGTCTTAGTATTCATGGTATTTGCTGCTATCAGTTCTTTTTAGTGCGAGTGCCGTGAAGGATTATGAAAATGCAGTATCGATGTCCTCGTAAACTTGATTAGCAATACTAAACGCTCCACTAGCGACCCCGTCACCTCAACCAGTGGTAGAGTCTCAACATGACATGAAATAAATAATTTTGAATTTGAATTTGAACAGATAAATTGGTGGCACTGTAATTGTATGATAATGGCAATGATCTATCGATTTTCTAGTAGTTGGCAGCCCTAAACCAACCAGCAGTGATCATGAGGGGGTGTGACTAGTTAATTTGTGCCACCCCCGTCCACAGAGGAGCAGAATTGATTACGTTAAATGGCATTACATTATAGTAATGATTGCATATGTTACATTTCGTTGCCTTGTGGTAATTTCTGAATCGGATTTATGCGCGATGCGATGGCGTGATTTTTTATGGTTTTTGATTAACTTAGTATTCCAACACGAATGCGGTGATTTTTTTTTTTATTATATCAAACTTTGTAGTTACCGTGAAAGCATACAACTTAAAGATTGCAAAAAGGTAAAAATTCACCTCTTTTTAATTAAAAAAAAGAAATTTTTTTAATAGCGCATTATTAACTTAATTCTTAAAAATCGCCACTTAAATTTTAAAATACTCATAATAAAATACTGTTAAATAAACATGAGAGCTTTTGAAGATGTAACGATAAAAATTATAATTAAATAATATTATAATAAAATAGAACTTAAAAGAAGTTTGACCCTATTTCACTATGCCACACTTTTCCATTTCATACCAAACAACTCAACATTTTTTGAACAATAAACTATATTTCATGGTACAACTGTCAGCGAGCAATAGATAGTTGTAATCCGTAATCCCATCCCCATATGGTGTTGATATCCTCGGGATACCGAGGCGATTGTAATCGACAGTCGCGATCGAATGCACATACTTGCTGGTTCATAGATTTCTTTACTTTTTTGCAGGTTTTTTATGGGAAATAGCTGGGCTTAAATACGATGCAGTGTAGCTTGGTGAAAGAAAGAAAGAAGACATATTTATTAAGTAATAATGTCACAGACAAATAAAATTGGTAAGACTAACAACTGTCAATGACCCTCTCTAGGGCAATAGGCTCATCTTCAGCACAAAGTCCTCGACGGCTAAGACGTGGTTCCCAATTTCTTACGTCACCTCAACGCATATCCTTACCACTTTCTTGAGAGTATAGGGATTAAGCTAGTCTAACCATTATGGATGGATCTTGATGGGCGCATGGTCACCCAACGACATAGAACGACCTAAGCCAAGATCTGAAATTCATAAGAGGCGTTCTTCGATAGACGTTGCCCCTTCGAGCCCTAAAACTAATCTGCCGAGCTGATAGCATAGTTGAAGATCTGGAGCACATAGGCTGCTTTTTAATCCGGAAAAATAAACCTCCGGCGGAATTAAAAAAAAAACATTCTTTTTGTATCGATCACAATTGTTACAAATAAGATACTTAATAATACCCGGATTCAGTTAACGCATCAACTATTAATATTTTCTTCAAAACTAGTAAATGATCCCGATCCCGATTCCAATCGTTGAAACACTATCGCAGCGCACCCTCTCTTCGTGAACATGTGCAGCACTTGTAATGGAACTAATCGTGGAGGGCTCTCAGAGTCAGGTCAGTTACGCTTTTCGGATTATTATGGTATACATTCATTTTATAAGCATCCATGATAATTGTAAATTCAATAAAAATTAGGATTCATTGCTGCTACGAAACGTTGCTTACGCAGGTCCTTTAGGTGCTACTTTTGTTACGATAATATATTACATGGTTAGAAAGGTGCTAGAATGGTTATTCTGTACCGGAAAACGCAGCAGACAAACGATCTTAAGCAAATTGCTAGAAGCGGCTGGATACAGGCGACTCAAGGTTGTGGTCTGTGGCCTTGCAAAGACCTATGTCCAGCAGTGGATATCGATCAGACTAGGAGCGCGTATGATGAGTAACGCTGCTGCATGCCACAGAACACTATTACTCATAACGGAGCTGTGTGCCGTCAGGATCACCAATGTGTTGTGTTTATACAGTACCTAATACATACTTGAATTCAGTGCCGGCTTTATCTATAGTGCAGGGTGTGCTACGCATACGGGCGCAGGGTTTTAGGGGGCGCCGCGCTGAGCCACGCTTTCTTTTTTTTTTTTTTAAAAAAAAGAATATTAGCTAAGCTGAAGTTGACTAATATCCTCCTATCCCCTCCAAATAAGCGGAAAGCTTGTGCTAGGAGTGGGTACGACAATATTGCAACGGTTAGGATTCGAACCTGCGACCATTTCCCGACATCATTTAAAATTGCACCATTTTTTGTACCTGAATTTCCTTTCACTAGTGAAAATATAACTGTAAGTCAAACAGTATTCTTGTATTATAAGTATTCCCTTTTGGCCACGTGTCTACTAGAGGGCGCCAAGATATTGATTGCACACGGGCGCTACATGGGCTAGAGCCGCCTCTGCTTGAATTGCAAGTCGCACAAGCGGTCTAAGGTTTGAGTATATAACCATCGCAACCATGCAACGGTCTAAGTGATGTTTTGAATATCGTAACATTTCTAACATGAATTTTACAGAAGTGCGTAGAGGCATCGTAGAGGTCTACGAACGTAGACTCAATCTTCAATTCATTACCTACTTCGTAAGTTCGTACCTCAAGTTACAATATGTATAATAATATTACAATATGATAATATCATATAATTATTTTCCACTACCTCTTGCCCGTAACTTTGAGAGTGACAAAGGTTTTTTTTATCCCCAAAATACGAAGGCTTATCACGGGTATTTTAAATACCTAACTGTACGCGAATAAACTCTCAGGCAAAAGCCAAAACTCTCACAAAAAAGTAGATGGTAAAGTTTCCTACGTATAATTCAGCTGCCATCCAAGTCTAACACATTTTGTATTGAATTCCAACCCGATTTAACCAAAATTTATTGGGTCAAAACCTATTTAACGTGTGTCCGCAAATCGCAAACAAATGCGGACCGCGTATTGACAACATTTGCGCATTTCTGCGGATAATCCGCAACTAAAGGGGACACTCAAATCCTCCTGTGTCAAGTGTGTAGGGATTATTTGTAGGGTGACTATGATTTCAAAATTAACAGCCAAAGCTCTTGAAATTGTGTTTCAGTCTTGTATAAGGCTATAAAGGTAGCGAAAAAAGTATGGTGGAATTAGCTTTTGCCTGCGACTTCGATCACATTGAATTCGGTTTTTCAGTCCCCTATTTTACCCCCTTAGGGATTGAATTTTCAAAAACCCTTTCTTAGTGAATTCCTACGTCATAATAGCTATCTGCATGCCCAACCTGATCCGTCCATCGTCTGACTTGTGCGTTGATAGATCAGTCAGTTAATCAATCAGTGACATTTTCCTTTTATATAATTATAAGATAAGATATTTCTAAAATCTATAGTATAGGCCCTATACTATACAGTTTAGAGGAATGCTGCTTACGTTTGTTTTGCGAAAACCCATTCCGCGTCAGTATAATACTTTTTTTTGTTTCATTTAGCTATCTATAATCTAGCTTGTCATATCTACTGGTAGCTTAAAGAACCAACATCCGTTGGAGTGCTATGACAACCTCACATCGGAAAGCGCAGTGTTGGCACACACACTAGCTAGACAAATGATATCAAATGAAATCAATCGACACAAGACCGAGGCATGTAGAGTTCTCTAAATGAGATCTATGAATAGAATAAAATAGAAAAGTCTTTTATTCATATAAAAGTGCTTTTGAATCATCAAGTGAATCTACTATTATCTATTATTATGACAAAGAAGAATAACTCTCTAGATGAGAATATAAAAAATGTAAGGATTTCGTGGTCAACCTACGAACGTACGTTCGCAATAGTTCAATAGAAGTGTTCCTTTGAGATCGGTAGCAATACGTACCGAAATACTATTTAATCTTTATAGATACTTGCACCAGTTGGCTCTCCCAAGTGCCATTCAGCTGTTCCGCTTCGTTGTTTGTTACATAGTTTGGGGAACGGGTGCTTTTTTTTTTAATTCTTCGAAAGTTTTCGGCTCCTTGTCTATGTAGCAGATAAATAGTATTGACAGAGCATACTTGGGTGACATAAGCTACAGAAGTTGGGTACTTGTTATTCCGTCATAGGTCTAGTGGCTAGCATGTTGGACTGCGAATGACGTCGAGATAACGGGTTCGATTCCCGGATCGGGCCAAAAAAATTTTTTGGGTTTTTCTGTCAAGAAATTCTCAGTCCGGACTCCGGAGTATGAAAGTTGGTGGTGTGTTGTGTCCGTGCCTCTGAAAGCAGTAAAGCCGTCGGTCCTTCGCCTGATCTCTCTCCAGACGTGTCGTGAATCGTGTTCCCTAGACGAAAAAGAAGTCTTTCTGAATCTTCTGTTAGCAAAGTTATGAAACTCAATTTTATTTTAGGTCACATTTCACAACATCATTTTTGAGATAAAATAAAATTGAGTTTCATAACTTTGCTAAGAGAAGATTCAGAAATACTTTTTTTCTTCTTAAGTAACAGACACCTTTTTTGAATTTATCCCTTTTGATATAGGTACTTACTTAGGTGTGCGATATATTAAAATCAAAAAGCTTAAGCGATTTGAATAAGTAACTTTTTCTTGTTTTGTTCGCTCTAATACAAGGGTGATTTAAAAATAAAAAAAATAGCAAAATTCCAAAAGAACCGCTAAACCCGCGACTTCGTTCGCGTGGATTGAGGTTTTTTTGGATTCCCGCGGGAATTCTCTTATTTTCCGGGACAAAAAGTCATCCGTCCGTCAAGTTTGGATGTTTATTAATCAATCACGCCGCAACGACTGAATCGATTTGGTTGAAATTTAGCACAGAGATAGATTATAGTCTGGAATAACATATAGGCTTTTTATCCCGGAAAGGAAGAGAGTTCCCGCGAGACTCCAAAAAAACCTCAGTCCACGCGAACGAAGTCGCAGGTATCAGCTAGTCAGCTAGTTTATTATAATTATGACTATTATGCCCGTCGCCCTATTTGTAATATTATCATATCACAAAGGACGAGGCACAGAACCTTGATAAATAAATAATTTACGACAGAAGCCGTGCTTCCATAGAATTGGCGAGAATCTTTAAACAAGCCGAGAGCGAAGCATTGAGGTACAAAATTAATTCGCGCCAGTTATTTACTTTGCTACTTTGTCCGCTTAATTGGTGCCGACGAAGACGGAGTTAATTCGTCGGTTAATATTTAATCGGCTACGACGAGGCGGCTCTGGGATTCTGGATATAGTTAGATAGAGAAATGTAGATATAAGGTTCTGTTAACTTAAGTAATTGTGAGATTATTGTTTGATGTTTCCTGAGACGTGGGAATTTTCAAATTGATGTTAAATTATTTTTAAGTAATATGCCTATCACGCTAATTTTATAAAGGCGAAGGTTTGTATGTGCGTGTGTGTGTGTGTGTGTATGTGTGTATATTTGTCTGTTATTCTTTCACGCTACAACAAATGAACCAATTTGGAATGGAGATAACTCATACCCAAGATTAACACATAGGCTACATTTTATGCCGGAAAATTAAAGAATTCCCGCGAAAAAACCGCGACTTCGTCTGCGTAAACAGAGAGTAGAGCAGAGACATCTACTCTCTGGCGTGGAATAAGATTTTTTGATTCCCGCAGGTACTTCCTGATTTCCCGAGATAAAAAGCTAGCCTATGTGTTATTCCACACTATAATCTATCTCCGTGCCTTCAGTCTGTTCAGTCGTTGCAAAGGTAGCTCGTGGCTCGCCCAAATTAAAAATTACGCAACTGTCCTTAAATCCGAGACAAAACCTTTCTCTCCGTATTTTTTTCAAATGAAACCTATTCGCTGTTGCCACATTGTCGAGCCCGATGGAGGAGGCCGCCTGCATTTTTCGCACAATTGAATTTTTAACTAATCCCCGCTCCGTTGTTGGTTTTATGAATTAATTCGTTTGCGAGTCGCCATTCAAAACGATTTTCATTTAGAGGTACAAGTAGGTACCTATAGTTTAAATTTAAATGAACTCACTGACATTTTAGTTTGAAACGCTTTTATCGAGTCTCAATGCGAATATAAAATGCGAATCGACTGATAATTTAAATACTAGTTTTTGCCCAAAACTTCGTATGGAGCTATGTTCTTCAAAATCCCTCAGAAAACTCTTTGTTTTCCTGGGCTAAAGAGTATCTTGTCATTTTCTAAAATTTTTGATTTATTTCCATGCAAAAAATCAAGTCGATCCGTTCTTCTGTTACTGCAGGTTTTAAAACAAACCAACAAATAATATTATAATACCTATTAAAAAGTGAAACTGCCCACTTATAAATATAATAACTTCACCAGACGTCATCAGATTAATGTTTATGTACATATATATTATTTATACGTGCTAAAATAATAGGTTCAAAGCATTTATCAACTAAAATTCGCATCATACGAGTATGATTTCACTAGTTGGTGCCCGTGGCATCGCGCGTGGTTAATTAGTTTTTAAAATCCCGCGCGAACTCTTTGATTTTCCGAGATAAAAGGCCTATATCACTCTCCCGGTCCTCAACTATACCATGCAAAAAAAATTGCAAATCCAACTGGATATGCAAGTAGGTACCTACCTACTAGGTACCTACTCATATATTTTGTTGAATATTTTATCAATGTATGAAGTGCTCTTATTTCATTGTTAGATCTAGATTCGGCTTCTAAAAAAGACGAAGTCATAACTACAGTATCTACTACTTAGTCCCTACATACTTAAGATTAAAAAGCACCCTTCAAAACAAAAACCATCATCCAAAAAGCTCCATATAATTTAAATAAACTGATGAAAATCTCGAACATAACAAGAAAGTTTAACTAAGCAGCGCTAAGGATTGATATAAAAATCATAAACATGCAAATTCACCCAATTTGCCTACAAAAGTAATTGAATCACGGCTCCAGAATGACATCTGCTAAGTTGATTTGACGAAAATTACTCCGAGACACGGTTTTTATTGGCGTTCCCCCAAAAAGTTGTGATGGGAATTATTATACCGAGTGAGAAATGTAAGGCCGCGTACTATATCGAATTTAGACGCTCGGAAAAATCCTACAAATATTATAAATGCGAAAGTTTGGATGGATGTATGGATGAATGGATGGATGGATGGACTGATGAATGTTTGTTACTCAATCACGCCAGTTCCAACGACTAACCATTAAAAAAACACTTGGCTGTTTAGCACAGAGATAGATTAGAGTCTGGAATAACACAGGCTACTTTTCCCCGAAAATTAAGAGTTTCCGGGGGAATTAAACAACCTCATACCACGCGAACGAAGTTGCAGGCATCAGTTAATACCTAAGCAGCAGACCCCAGTAGCATAATAGTTCAAAATTCAGAGTATAGGTATCTACAGAGGATTAAAAACTAAAAGGTTGTTATAGAAATAATTGAATCATCATCTCAACCGATAGACGTCCACAACTGGACATAGGTGTCTCTGGATCACCACAGAACACAATCTTGCGCCGCTTGTCACCAGCGGCTGCCAGTGGCTCGGTTGAGATCAGCGCACCAAATAGGGGGTGATCCAACGCTGCGCTTTCCGGTACGGAGTCTTTATATTGGAATAACCTATGTGCTAAATAGTAAATAGTAACAACTAGCTACATACATAGTTGCATATTATAGGTACGCTTTAGGTTGAGAAAGGAAAATAAAAACACACCTAGGTGTACCTACTAAGTACTCTTTATAAAAATTTAACCGAAGGTCTTTAACTTTAACCATAGCTTTACTTTAACCGCCATAAAAGCAACCCACCCATACAACTTAAAGTCGAAATATAAGTAGAATTAAAAAGCTTAAAGTCTCGAGGCTTAGGTAAAGCGTATATTCCATGGAACTGATACAAGGAAGATTTAATTTGTTTTCTCGTTAAATATACATGCGTTGTTGTTTAAACAGGGAATCCCGCGGGACTCTGATTGAAAAACAAACAGCCCCCCGGCTGTTCACTGCGAATTCATTATTCCAACATTAAGGGGACCTACTTAACTTGCGAGAAAACTCCTTTTCGATTTTCCTCATTTTTTTAAGTGGTACCTACCCCATAGACCATAGTCTAATATCTATACCACAGTGGCATACAGGTACACAAACAACCAGAGAGGTCATTCACTGCGAATTCATTGTTAAATCTATCTACTTAACTTGCGAAGAACTTTACACTTTTTACGCTTTTTGCTTTTTTTAAAATAGAATCTACACCATAGGATATAGTGCCATACTTAAACAGCCATGCAGGTAATACTTACGCTGCGAAATCATTATTCCTACATTAAGGGGACCTACTTGCGCACTTGCGAGAAAACTCCTTTTCGATTTTCCTCCTTTTTTTAAGTAAGAAATAGTCCCATTCTCAAACAACCAGGCATGTGATACACTGCAAATTCTTTATTCCAACATTAAGGGGACCTATATTTACTTGAGAGAAAACTCCTTTTCACTTTTCCCGCTTCTTTAAATGGCACTTCCCCGTAGGCATAGGTATGTAGGTATCAATCTAAACCACAAACATATAAGAGTAAGCAGACCTAACATAATTTTCACAACTACATCTAAACGAATAAATAATATCTTCGCTTGCTTCTCTCCAACAAAAAATATATGATTCTATCTCTTTTACTTCTGTTGTTGCAACACTTACGCACTCATAGACATAATTGAGCTTGAGGCAATTCGTAAGCTACAAATAAGAGCAGTATGGTGCAATATGTCAATTTGTCAAAAACAACAACATAACCTGCGAGTTGTTTATTCTTTTAAATTTGCTTTAAAATCGAGTCTAAAGAATCAAAAATTCTGAAATAAAATGGTGAAGTGTTGTGCACCTCTGTGTGGCAATTCTCCGTATAGGAAAACACCTGCAATTACTTTTCATCGGTAAGTTTTGATGTGCTATAGACTCGTAATTTGGTTATATGCTTACTGTGTGATTATTAATAATCGTTCGGCATTTTAGAAGCAGTCCCTAATTATTATATACGCAAAACTCGTAGACAGTTATAGTAATTTTGGTTCTAGTATATTCCTGTTGCAATATTTATCAATTAATTAATATCAGGATCTTGTTTGTCGTTTCATATACTTGTACAATTTGACAGGGCCGTATTCAGGCGCAAGTTTTGTTTAGTGGGTATATTTTGATTAAATAATTAGTCTGTTTTTGCCTGCCTGTTTTAAGATGTATTGGATTGTATTAATTTTTATTTGTATTGTATTGGACTTAGGAAAATTAATCGTGGAAGCAATACATAGCATAGTTTCATTAAATATTGTAAAATTTTTACTTTTTTTTGAAAAGAGCGACCGCCGAGTTTCTTGCTGGCTCTTCTCGGCGGGAAAGGCATTCCGAACCAGTGGTAGATTCATTGACGATGCAAAAGTGCTTGTGAAAGTTTATTTGAAATAAAATATTTCTATTTCTATTTCTATAAAAGTAAGGATAAATTATAAAATTAAATCATTTTTCAGCTTTCCAAAGGATGAAAATATAAAAAATGCCTGGTTGATGCAGACGAATAAAAAAAATTGGCAGCACAAAACATCGAGTGTGCTATGTTCTGAACATTTTGAAGCACATTTAGTGGATTGCAGTGGTTTTCGTACCGTCCTTACTTCTAATGCAATCCCAATGATTTTTGATTCGTCATTACAAGTAACTTTTTAGTTGTTCTTATATTTAGGTACCAACCCAAAACATCTTGCCATTTAAACGTAAATATTGACAGCTATACCCATACATATATAGATGTGTACCTATTTGTATTACCTATTAAATTGTTAATACTAGACAACTGATAATTTATTACTCTTGTTTTCAGCATATGTCTACATCATCAGTAAAAGGTCCAGTAGAAAGAAAAGCTGCTGGAGATCAAGTTTTGATGGACTTGCAAAATTTACAGCCTAGTAATACTATTAATAAAGAGTATAGAGTAATACTATTCCTTATTACGTTATTGAAAAGACTGAGACATATGGTTTATTTTGTTATTTTTATAAGTTTAAAATGTGTAATACTATTCTAATAAGGTTATTGAAATGAGTGATACAGGCTGAATAGAATGTAAGAGTTAATTAAACTACTGTTGATGTTATCGTATTGTCAATGTTTGTATTTCTAAAAGATATTAGAGAAAAAGTTGCTTTTTGATTTTGTTGTATTTATCTAATAGATATATCTTTTGGGTAGATTTTGTAAATCATGTTTTGTTTTGATTTTATTAAATATTATTTTGTAACATTATTACTTGTTTGATTACAAAACCGCGAAACTTAGCACATTAGAATCCATTTTCATAATTAAGAATTAATTTATAGAATTAAGTTTACAGAATGTAAAATAAGGGTTTAACCTACAATTTGATGGCAACTTTCCGTAGTTTCCATATTATTTCAAATTACAGATATTAAATACTCTCCAGTCCCTTCAACCTCGCTGAACCTCGCTTTTCGAAGTCCGGCTCTGTTTACTGTCAATGTGTGCGTGAGATTTGTATGTAGGCGTAATTGGAACGCCAATTTTTTCTTATGTTAGGTCTGCTTACTCTTATATGTTTGTGATCTAAACAGTCAAGCCAGCAATTTACTGCAATTCAGACATCAAAGAGGTAATTCTCTTTCGCTTTTTAACTTGAGAGAAAACTCCTTTTCACTTTTTCCGCTTTTTTAAATGCCACTTCCCCATGGACATAGGTAGGTAGGTACCAATCTAAACAGTCAAGCCGGACTTACTGTAGGTACTTCACTGTGATTCAGACATTAAAGAGGAAATTTTCTTTCGCTTTTCTTTTATTAATTAAAAAAATGTAATCTTATTAGCAGGCTCGCTGCTTCTTAGTTAGCAACATTCTACCAACCATCTAGTGCATTGCAGTTAAGCGCAAGGCTATAAGTAATTACGTAACTATAGTAGAAAAAATACCCACCAATTCCATACATCATTTCTCTCAGGGAATATCTGACCTAAGGCTATCTATGATTATCCCATAACGCTCAACGCATTATTTTCAGAAACCTTTTTTTCACATTTTGTTTCTAACATGAAATATCTCTTTTTGACGACTGTCATAGACTGTCCTTGAGTTCGTCTTTACTATGTACGTTATAAGCATACTTTATACTTTTATTAGGTTAGTTTAGGGCCGATTTCACTAATGAGAGTAAGTCTGTGCGTTTTGATATTTCGACAGATTTTCAATACAAATTATGTCAGAATCAAAGAATTTTATACTATAATCAAAGGTCAGAATGCCCAATTTATTCCTCGGTTAAACGGCACGGCACTCGACGTTGGCGAAATCGGCATTAGTAGGTACAAAAGAAAAACGCAGTTATGGAAGTGGAAACATAGAGATTGGTGAAAATTGTTAGTCACATCTCTGGAAAATGTTAAAAATGAAAAATGTAAATATTCTTTATTGTACACCAAAGAAAAAAAACTTACATAACTAATACACAAGTAAACGACACATAGGCGGCCTTATTGCTAAAAAGCGATCTTCAGGCTACCCATGATAAGAGAAGAAATTTTAATCAACACAGGGAAGGGTGTACACTAAATTGCAAATAGTTGTAGTGTTATTTAAAGGATGTACCTAGAGCTTTCGTTGCTTTTTAAAATTGAGCTTTTTCAAATAAAAAATAGAATGCAAGTTCAATATGTTCAAGAACCTAGATACAAGTTCCCGCAAGTAGGAAAGCACAAATACTTACCTACTTAATATCTATTTTATTTAGGTAATTTAATAAAAGTAACGAAAACTACCTATCAGTTACAAGCTTATACCTACCAGAGTAAGGAAGGTTCATTAAATACTGTGCTTATATTTACCTACCAACGTTTCAAGCATGTAGTAGGTAAGTAGGTAGGTAAGTGTCTTTCATTGTTCATCAGGAACATTGAATAACTTTACTTAATTAGGTCAGGAATAACAATCATCATTGTTATTATTATTTACTCGACTATACTCTATGTAGAGATTTTAAAACCCGCCAAAAAAATCTCAAAACTGGCCTAGAAAAAACGAAGTCCCCCATAAATCACAAAAAACACCCCCATAAAAAAATCGCCAAAAGCCAACTCACCTGTCACCCCGTAACATCACAACATCACCACATCTCTAAACAGTCAACACACTCAGACCGACGGACCGACACTGTCATCATGGCATCCAACATCCAATCGCACCCCCGCCCTAGCTTTAAGCCCCGCCCCATACTGGAACAACCCTCCAATCAGCGACCAGCTAGCGAAATAAATCCGCCAATCAGATACTTGTTAATCGTTATTTACCGACATCGCCCGCCCGCGCTCGCCGCCCTAACTTATCGATTGGGCGGAGGCAGCGATGTTTAAGGCGGGCGGAATTAAAGCTGTGATTGAAATTGCCATTCATTTATTCTGTTATCATTCGATTAAAACGGTTTGCGGTTTTGTGATTTGTTTCGTTCTGAACAATAATGGTTACTTGCGTTGAGATGTTTAATTGTGTTATGTACATGTTATTATGTTTTGTAGCTTATTTATTTTCATGCTTTCAGATTGTCTTGTTGTCTCACCTAAGAATTTTAATAATGGAACAAATTACCTTGAATTTATTATTTATTCTATTATCATTGAATTAAGTTTAAACTTAATTATACTTAGTCTCTTTTGTAAGTTTATTGTCTAGTTTAATTTAGGTAAGAACTTGTAGTAAGTATATACCTATTTTGTACCTAATATTATGTGTAAGTACGACCTATTTATAAATTTTGCATGAAGTGGCTGCCTATAAGTGAAATTACTTACTTGTATTTCACTACCATACCTTTATCTAAGTATATTTAAGTCTAGTTTACATGTAATTTTGTTGGTTGTCCAAATAATAAATAAATAAACGAGTATGTATATTTAAGCCCTTGCGAAACTTTAGTATTTTTCAAAAATGCATGTTGCTATACATGTACCTATGTATACCTGGTAGGTCTAGCGTTTAGCATGTTCGAAAGCGGATAACGAGGTCTTGGGTTCGATTCCTGTATCGGGCTTAAAATATCTAGGTATATTACGATTTACAGACAAGAAATTCTCAGAACTACCGAATCCAAAGTTAAGAAATTGGTGAAGTGTCTATAGGTAGAGGTACGAGTAGGTAAGTCGTGTTGGATTTCCCGAGAAAAGAGAGTGCATCTGTGTTTTGCGCTTACTCTTGTGCACTATAATATTTTCCACGCAGGTGGCTTACCTCCGTAAAAATTAGCCATGGCTGAATTAGGTCAGAAGGAAAATTCATGGAAAGTAGGTTAGTAGGTACATGTCTGGTAGCAATTAAAGCTAATCTGATGATAAAGAAGCAATCCTGATCAATCAGTTAGCGATACGCAACATAAGGGTTGTTGCAATAACAATATTATCTGTAGTTTTCCAAGCGGCGGCGTGTGGCGTGACAACACTATTGTGTCGAGCATCAAAGGAAATAGGGATGCGAATGATACTTGTATTAGCTAAATATCGATAAACTTTTTCCACATATTAGTTTTTTAATTGAACAATCACAATGGTATTTTAGCAATTTGTAATGCTAACTTGTGCCTACTTTTAAAGCTTTCTGTGTGGAAACATTGTGTGCATAGCCTAGTTTTTTTAACCATTGTAAAAAAATTTTTTTTGAAAAGAGCAACTGCTGAGTTTCTTGCCGGCTCTTCTCAGCAGAATCTGCATTCCGAACCGGTGGTAAATTTGTGACGTTTCATAGGCGCTACAAGTTGGCCTACATGAAATAAATAAATTTTGATTTTGATTTTGATTTTGATTTTAATTTTGTCAAGATAAAGATTAGAAGTAGGTCGGTATATATAAAGGAAATTGATTATTGTAGGTATAATAGATACATACAAAATATTTTGTATTGGAACATTTACCTTATCAAACTGATACGATGCCATAGTTAAATTAAGAAAGTTTTTCAGATCTTTCTTCCTAACTGTAATTTTAACTTCCATTTTTTATCTTGGTAGTGTAAGTGTAGGTAAGTAGGTAGGCTTATGCTTTTGTCAACATTAGCCTTCATCATTAGCATTAATCCACATGATTCCCCAACATGGGTAACTTACCGCATCAAATGTAAGTAGAACTGAAGAAACATTAAACAAATGATTCTCTTTCGGAAGCTGTAGGTTAGATACCTTTTTTTAAGAAGGTACCTACCTATATACTTAAATTTTAAAATATCGACATCGATAATCGATTGCAACAACTCTCTCCCTCCCTAAACATTGGTATGGGGCATCCCAACCCTTCAACGCTTAATTTCATAATTGAGGGTTAAATCCGTACAGACGGGCGGGTCATTCATTATCACACGTCTGCTGCGCGGGGTTGTTATCGCGATGACATTTGTAGTGATGCTATCTTGATTACGTAGGTACTTCAAAATACTTATCGATGATCGTTTCCAAAAATTTTATGGCCAATTACTTTTAGTTTTTTTTTTTAGTGGCTGACATGGTACCGAAGTGTGTTATCTACTACCGTACTATGATGTTGAGTCTAAGTCTCTTATATGGACTTCTACATACTTTGTACTGCCTGTATCCAACGGCTCATCTGATATCCTCGGCCAACCTTGTGGGGTCTGCCATTGGGTATACTATGCGTTCCAGTGCAAGGTCGCTATAGTGCAGCATCTTGGGACTCCAACGACCACGGTTTTTTCGAACTACCCCAAGCACAGATCCCAAGAATCAATTTGGCGTTGACACGATTTGACTTTCAACCAAAATCAGTCTGTTGAATTCATGAATTAATTTAAACCAGAATTAGTGTTAGTAAGTCTGTCAAGCAAGCTAGTCTTTTTTTTATTCAATGACAAGATAGCATCGATTCATTCGCTGCAAGATAGTCCTTGACTGCGATCGCACCTGATGGTAAGTGACGATGCAGTCTAAGATGGTAGCGGATGCCAGTAGAATAAGCTGTAATCAACGCCAAATGATTCCCATTTGGTCCATCCACATGCACACCTCAGCTTCGCACCACGTTCTCGGTGATCCGTAGCTCATAGTCAGTAACTCTGGTTCGAGCTTCCAGCATTCTTCTTCTTCTTCTTCTTCAACTAATGGACGTCCACTGCTGGACATAAGTCTCCTGCATGGACCTCCACAAGCCTCAGTCTTGCGCCGCCTGAATCCAGCGGCTCCCTGCGACTCGCTTGATGTCGTCTGTCCACCTAGTGGGGGGTCTGCCAACACTGCGCTTCCCGGTGCGAGGTCGCCACTCCAGCACCTTGGGACCCCATCGACCATCAGCTCTTCGAACTATGTGCCCCGCCCATTTCCACTTCAGTTTCGCAACTCGCAAAGCTATGTCGGTGACTTTGGTTCTCCTACGGATCTCCTCATTTCTGATTTGATCTCGCAGGGATACTCCGAGCATAGCTCTCTCCATCGCCCGCTGAGTGATCCTGAGCCTTCTTATGAGGCCCATAGTTAGCGACCATGTTTCGGATCCGTAAGTAATCACTGGCAACACGCACTGTTCGAAGACTTTAGTCTTCAGGCACTGAGGAATTTTGGACGAAAAGACATCTCTAAGCTTCCCGAACGCTGCCCAGCCGAGTTGGATTCGGCGGTTGATCTCCAGCATTATTTGTATCTTTTAAAAACACAATAAACACGTGTCTTTTGATACCAACCACAACAACTAAATCCTTCATTCCAGGCAATCTCTTATGATTACAACTCCCGTTTTTATTTTTCCTTATATAACATCCATACATTTTAAACTCTAGTTGCTTTTAAATAGAGTTTAAATTGATCTAGAGGTTTTAAAAATGATTACAATTTTTAATTCTTTTCTATGAATACGGGTAGCTAGGTACATTTAATCTACCCTTACTTTTATAAGGTACCAATTAACAGAGGATTTTTCTGCGTAGGTATTTAGTTTTGAATAAAAAGTATAGCCGAAAACATATTGTTATGTACCTGTATTGATTACTTTGCTTGGGATATTTTTATTCTAATTGCCTCCCACCACAATCCAGCCATTAGGTGGATTATTTATCTACCTAATGGCTGGATTTCGTTGGTGTCACTCTAAGAAAAGTCTTTACTAAAAAAGCTCGAAGTAGCTTGTTTGTACTTAGGTTAGTCGAACTGAAAAGATTTTTAATTGAAAAATGAATTTGAAGGTTTGACAGTTATTGTAGGTTAACTAGGAATATACCTACTACTCTCTACCGAGAGTCTCTCTCTGTTCTCTATTGAAAATTTACCAAAATAACCAATTATTTCGTTGGTTAAAGTTTATGACCTCCCTGGCGCAGTGGTAAGAGCTGTGGTCTTATAACTGGGAGGTCTCGGGTTTGATTCCCGGTGGGGGCAATTTATAATTTCTAAATTGTCTCTGGTCTGGTCGGTGGGAGGCTTTGGCCGTGGCTAGTTACCACCCTACCGTCAAAGACGTGCCGCTAAGCGATTCAGCGTTCCGGCACGATGGCGTGTAGAAACCGATTAGGGGTAGGTATGGGTTGAGTTTACACTGCTATACCCTTCCAAGTTAGCCGGCTACCATCTTAGACTGCATCGTCACTTACCATCAGGTGAGATCGCAGTCAAGGGCTACCTTGTCATCGAATAAAAAAAAAAAACTTACCTACTTGGCGATTAAGATATAGGCTCAGGGTGTTTTATCGAGTAAATTGACGTAGTCGCTCTTTGAGCTGCCATTTATACTTAAGTAAAGGTTTGTTAATCTATTGAAGCAATATTACTTAATTATGTTAGTCAACTTGGGTAATTATTGGGACTGTCATGTTGGCATGGGCCATGGGAAGTGGGAACCCGAAACCGAGGGGCGCGGTCGGTTCATTAACTAATCTGTTGACAAAAAGTAAGTACCTACCTACCTATTTTTCCCATCTATTTAAACAAAAAAGTAGGTGTAACAGGTAGGTAAATGTTAATTTTATATACGAAACTCAACCTCCCTCCTTTTTGACGATATCCCTGGAGTAGTGGTGAGCGCTGTGTCTTATAACTGGCAGGTCTCGGGTTCGATTCCCGGCGGGGGCAATTTAGGAATTTATAATTTCTGAATTTGTGTCTGGTCAGGTGGCTTTGGCCGTGGCTAGTTACCACCCGGCGTTCCGGCTCGATGGCGTGTAGAAACCGATACTAATCGGTTGAGTATGGGTTGAATCTACACTGCTATACCCCTTCTAAGTTAGCCCGCTACCATCTTAGACTACATCGTCACTTACCATCAGGTGAGATCGCAGTCAAGGACTATCTTGTCATAAAAAAAAGAACTTTAACCCACATACCTACCTCCATTAGGGTTCACCTAAAGTTAAAATTTGGCCGCTGGTCATTTACATAACAGCCCATGTGTAACAATGCATTTTGAAAAGAGCAACCGCTGAGTTTTTCATAGCAGAAGCCTCAATAGTCCAACGTTCAAAGGTGCGGGCTGAAAACTGAAAGGTTGCAGGTTCGAACCCCGGACATTGCACTATCGTTGTACCCACTCCTAGCACAAGCTTTTCGCTTCTTTGGAGGAAGAGGAGCAGTGGCGTGCACAGGATGTACTACAGGGTAGGCAAATGATACAAAATGGAAAAAATCTTCAGTGCGAATTATAAAAAACTTAAGGGTAGGCATTGTACCTACAAATTATAAAAAGCCTACCCTTAAGTTTTTATAACTCGTACTGGCGATTTTCTCCATTTTATATCATTTTCCCGCATTATGCCTACCCTCTGAGCACGCCACTGGAGAGGAGAAAATAAGTCAGTCAGTCATATATTCAGCTTGGCTAATATTCTTTTTAAAAAAAAAAGAGTAGTAAAGACTCTACCACCGGTAAGAGAAGAAGGTATATTTATGGTAACAATAGCTCGAAACACAGCACCGCCATAGGCAGACATATCTAACTAAGAGTGGGAGAGCAACAACGAGGCGCTAGTTAATTGAATACTTTTCCACTACCACCTGAACTCGATTATTCATCTTACCTACTTTTTTTCCTTCGAGGAGGAAAAAATCCCTACGGACTTCTGCGTTCTAGCACGGTGTGCCCGATTCGCACGGACTAAAACAACCTCCTCAAGACACCCAGGTCAGCACGGAACCGCTTTGCATTACCTCATGTAGACCGTCTACATATTTTCTCTCTTGCTCTTCTCTTGCCTCTCTGTTTCTTCTCTCCTCTCCATAATGCCTCTCAACATTCCTCCATATTTATACCACTCCTCTGCACTAGAGAGCATGCGTGTTATCAAGTTGCAGGAGTCATCTTACCTACTGTGCGTTTTAGATGTGACAACCTCATGATCCTTACTAATTTTTTTTTATTCGATGACAAGAATAGCCCTTGACTGCGATCTCAACTGATGGTAAGTGACGATGCAGTCTAAGATGATAGCGGGCTAACTTGTAAGGGATATAGCAGTGTAAATTCAACCCATACCCCTAATCGGTTTCTACACGCCATCGTGCCGGAACGCTAAATCGCTTAGCGGCACGTCTTTGACGGTAGGGCAACTAGCCACGGCCAAAGCCTCCCACCAGACAAAATAATATTATATAAATGCGATAGTGTATTTGATTTTTTACATGGGTATAATTGAGGATTTGGAGAGTGGAAAAAGCAGACGGTTCCTGTATAAAACCTAACTTTACGTGTAATAGTTAGTAGTGTAAATCAAAAATTTAAAACACCCCCATCATGTGAATCTTTGAAATTCCGTAACGAAAATAACCTGACACGGGACTCGGTCGGTTCGGTCGGTTTTCTGATCCATTATCAGATCCTCCTACTCGATTCTCGATCACTATTTATCTAACACTAGCTGATACCCGCGACTTCGTTGTACGATGCCATCGTACAGCTCTTCGATAACCGGTGCGGACTGAAAACTGAAAGGTCGCAGGTTCGAATCCCTCCTGTTGCACTATTGTCGTACCCACTGCTAGCACAAGCTTTCTGTTTGTTTGGAGAAGATAGAACGTAGTCAACTTTAGCTTGGCTAATATTCTTTTTAAAAAAATCACATCCAAAAAAGACCATTGGTAGTGGTTAGAGCGGGCACCGGCGCGGAAAGTTAAAACGAAAAGCCTTCCCCCCTCCCCCCTCCCGACACAATGTCCCGCTGAAAATATCGGAATTAATTAAACTACCTACCACTGTTGTACAGTTGTAAAAAGTACACATTATACCTACCAAGTATTCCTTTATGAATAATTTTATTAACCCTTAAAAGTATATGGGTACTAAATGACCCATCCATTTTATAATAAAGATACCTTGGGTTTGGGTAACCTGATACACATTAACTGGGCTCCAATATTTTGTTAGGTACCTACTAGCTGAAGTCCTGAGGGTGGATTTCCTTTTTTTAAAATCCTGCGAAATCTCTTTGATTTTTCGGGATAAAAAATAGGTAACCTTTATTTGTCCTCGGAATACAAATAATCTCGTCGCCAAACTTTGGTCAAATATCAGGTTCAGCAATTCGGGCAAAAGTGGCGGGCACTAACATAAACATAAAAATTATTTTTAAAAAACCGGCTTCAATTGCCACTATAAATTTCTATATAAGTACTTTAAAATTGTGTGCCTATAAAATTTGAAGATTTCGATTTGTCCAGGATCCCATCATTAGATCCTGATATGATAACCATGGGACCTGGGAAGTATCAAACAAAAGAAGAATTTTCCTAATCGGTCCAGTCGTCTTCGAGTAAGCGGGGAACATACATTAAAAAAAAAAAGATTAGGGTAAAACCGGGATAGTTGCCCCACTTTTTGAAAAAGCTTCCTAAATTTTAAACTGTACGTTTTTCATGAAGAATTTCCATGAATGTAATTAGTTTGATCTTCGTACTAGCAATACGACTCGTTTTTGTTGACCTAATAATAACTGATTTTGCATAAATTGAGTTTTTGCAAACCCATTTTTTTGAGGATAGATGCCTACCTATATGGATAGATGCCTCACCATGAAAATGGTAAGGAGGATAGACGCCCTATAGGTTAAAATAAGTATAATACATAGTTTTGATATGTTTTTATTTGTAATATTCAGGTAATTGTTATAATGGTAGGTACCTACGTTAAAAATATTTAAACTTAATATGTTTAACAAAAAAACAACTTCTAAATTTTAATGTGCAGAATCGTAAATAATTGAACATAATAGGTACGGCAGGCAAGGTATTAACATTTAAAATTAAAAAAAAAATCAATAACATAACTAAATGTCTATCTCTACTTCTACTAATATATGTTGTCTTGTAAATTCTTTTATGTATATAAAAAATAAAAAATAAAAAAAAAAAATTGTCCTTAATTTAGTTCGAATTAGTAAGGGCTTTTAGTTTGCCACATCTTGAACAACGATTTCTGAAAAGGATACAAACTTCGTGCAGCCACTTCTGGCACGAAGGTATATATTGTAATATTATTAATAATCAATTATAATATAAAAATAATAACTTTAAAAATTTACTAACATAACATGTATACGAGTAGAGTGCAGGGGATAAATGCCCCTAAGGGCACCTATACTGCGAAAAATCGGGGCGACTATCCTTTTTGCTACGGATACGTGCCCTTTTATTTTTTGACTTAAATAAATACAAAAGGACAATTATTAATAAGAAGATATAAAGTTAATTAACCACTGTATACGATATTATAAAAATAGAACAGAATTTATTACTACATAAAAAAATATGTAACAGTAAATACTTACGTTTGAAACTTTGAAGCGTTCGTCGTGTTCGTCGCGGAGATGATCGCACGCACAAGCTAAACATGTCAATCCAGTGCGATGGTCTGCGGGTAATTAGGTGTAGGGGGTGCGTGCTCTACTTTTAAACTATTAACTCTGTGTTGCGATTTTGCGAAGTTAGGTTTTTAGAAAATGGGGCACCTATCCAACTGCGGCATCTATCCCGGATTTACCCTAATAGAAGACAAATTGAGAACCTCTTTCTTTTCTGAAGTCGATTAAAAAGAATTACTTTTGCATTCATAATATAGCATGGAATAAAATGGTAGGTAAATAAATAAAGAAAAATATCGTAACTAAACATCCACGTCTCCAAAACATTGTTACACAACTGAAAGGATAAGCACAAATCAGGCCTGTAATTACTAGCAAGACGTTCGGCCCCGGCAGGGCTCTACCGGACCGGCAAATAGCATTACCAGCGTTAAACCGATTACAGCAACGGTACAATTCAATATTCGGGAGTTTCGGCGCGTAAACAAATAACCCTTGTGCTGCAGGCTTAACAGATTCCTGTGAGTGTAGCCTTTAAGGGTTTATCTATTGGAGTAGATACTAGAGACCATCGTTTTATAAACTTCGATAAGTTTATGAAACGGTGGAATTTGTGGATAAAAATAAATCTGTACCTTACAGTCTGGTGGTATTTGGGTAGAAGTCGTTTCTCCCAAATTTTTTGAGACTAAGGAAATAAAGTTGCACAGATCTCATCTGCAGTGAGATATTGACCGCCGTGGCCCTATTCAGTAGGGAAGCCTATTTATTACTATTTTTAGACCTTGTGAAGTTTGTGTGTGTTATGTTATTTTTAGTTGTTAAACTCAAACTCAAAATTATTTCTTTCATGTATGCCAACTTGTGGTTATAACTTATAAGTTTAAATAATAAATAACGAAAAGTTTTAATTATTTCTCGATGCATTTATTATACAGATAGGTATAAAGGTATACTTTTTTATTAGATAGGTACCTATTGAACAAAATATATTGATATAATTCAGCAACAGGGAAAGCATATATTAATATCAATGCTGACAAGGTATTCAATCCGGGCTACAATTTAACATGTATTGTTGGTTTGCAAAATTTTCGTGTCTACATTGAGTATACTCGTAATTGTTGAGTTTCAGCTGCCGCAAACACCCGTTTTTCATCGGAGAACAGAATAATTAATATTATTAAAAGTGGTACAGAAAAATCACTCCTTTAAGGTGTTTAAATAAATAGTTGTAATAATACAATAAACTGAAGTTCAATTCGCATGGTATTGTGCCTATCGTGCTTTTTAAAGATGCTCTCTTTTTTCGTCGTCTCTTCGTCTCTTATCTATGAGCAAAAGCATAACTTAAGTTTGTGCAAGTAAATAGAGCATATTTTTCTAGTGTATTATTGTTGTATTTGAAAGATTTCAGTCTTTTTAGTATTTGTTTAACTACAGGGTATATGACTAAAATTATACACAAGTTTCAACATAAGTTTCTGAGAAAGATCCTAGGAGAAAAGATGTAAAATCGGCCATTTTGATGCCAGAAAAGTTACATACAGGCTATATTCACCAACTTTTTTGGCATCGACAAATCGGTGGTCTGCGTTAGGTGTAACTGTTGAGTTTATCTGTCGGAGGATTACGTCGAGGATTATAGACGCCCGTCGGCCGCTCAAATTGAATTGTAATATGCTACCGTTATTAATAACAGGGCGGATTGTTCGCGGATAGGCTAGGGTTGAACAGTTCAGTTAATTTTTGAAAATACAAAATTCGAAGTTAATAGAAAAGTCATTCATTCATCTGAACCACTACTGGGCAAGAAGTCTCCTCTCGAATGAAAAGGCTTTAGGTCCACGTATTGAGTCTAATTATTCAAGGAGACTGTATATTTTGTTTTTCTTAAAGATGTACTTGATTAATATTGACAAAAATTGTTTTTTCGAGATAAAAGCTCGCCTATCTCATTGTCCTATTCACTAGTACTGTGTAACTATGTAACTATTACTGTGTAATGTGTTTGTATTATGTATTACTGTGTAACTGTGTAACTATGTAACTATTTCATTTCTTCATTTCATTCGACTATATCCGTCTAGATTCCTCCTCCTAGATTTCTTGAATGGTTATAGTAATTGAGGACTGGGTAAAACTCCTCAACTATAACCATTCCAAAATAAGAAGTCAATACGTAGCTTTATTGCGGCGTAACGGAAGGACAAACCCAAAAATCAACAAACAAACACACAATAATGACTTACAAAACACCACAAACGCAGGCAAAAAAACAATTGCACATTGTTAACATAAAAATAACGAGATCTACCCGCAAATCTCATCTCAACCCTATCGCAACACAATCGCGTTCACTGAAGCGGGTGATTTTTTTCCGCAAATTTTAAGCATCTCCCCTGAATTCCGCGAATCAGCCATATTTGTACAATAACTGCCCGCCCGGGATTTTTGTACAATGGCCTTTTTGTTTAACGACGTCTTTCTATTGCGACGAGCGCGTGCCGGGTTTTTTCAATGGGACCCATTCGACCCACGGCCTGAGATTCGGCTTTGTCCCTGTGTGTGTCAATTTTAGGGTTAACGTGAATTGAATACGGTAGATTAAATCTGTTACAAGAAATTAATGTTTGTATTATAATCGCCTTATTCATTGAAGACCTGTAAGTGGTTGATTGGTCTAACCTTTTCTGAACTAATACCATAGATAAAAGAATTGTATCTATATTATTTCTCTCTGCTAATACTGTGATGATACCTAATATCTACATAGGTAGGTACCTAAATAGGTATACAACTATACACCTAAGCTGTTGTTGGTATTAAGAAATCGAAACCAAATCAAATTACAGATGATTTTGAACTGAGACAATTTATTATTGTTATGTAATACGTATCTGCGCAGTAGGCGAAGCAAGAACTTAGGGCGCGTATCCACTGGATCCAAGCGGAATGCCCTTAGTACACCACAACACCATCATCACACACATAGATACAAATCTAAAAGAAAAAGGTAACTGACTGACTGATTTATCAACGCACAGCTCAAATCACTGAACGGATCGGGCTGTTTGTTATACAGAGACATATTATGACGTAGACAACCAACTTCCTGCGACTGTGTTCCCACTAAACTACAACATGGGATTATTCAATGGGCGGACCGACAAATCCCTTAAAAGCCGGCAGCGCATTAATGGTGCCTCAGGTGCTACAAATGTTCATGGGCGGCGGTAATCACTTAACATCAGGTGACCCGCCTGCTCGTTTGCTTGCTAAAAGTATATAAAAAAGGTACATGTTATCACGTCATCTTTAACTATTTGATTGGTCAGCTGATCTCATCTCCGCTCCGCTCCGCTCCACTCCGCTCCACTCCTCCAGTGCACTGGCATCCTTAGCGTGAGACATGGGTGGATAAAAGTATAGAAGCGCTCATAAAAATGTATGAAGCCCACGAGATGGGCAGCTAACGCTAACGAGAGGCGTGGCGGGTTGTTTATATTCACTTGTTCCGCCGAGCACGGGGCCTGTTATTCCGCGCCACCGGTAATTCTGACAAATGAATGTATTTTATTTACGGAATTGCCCATCGTTGCTTGCGAAAACGGGCACGCGAAAATATTGCTGTGGATTTATTTTTATTTTTATCCACGACGGAATAGAGACAATATTGTTAGGCTCTTCGTACACAAGGCTACGCAAATCTTTGATACCCGCTTCAATAACGCTAATCGGCTTGGCGGCACGTCTTTGACGTTAGGGTGGTAACTAGCCACGGCCAAAGCCAGACCAGACCAGACCAGAGACAATTCAGAAATTATAAATTCCCAAATTGCCCCCGCCAGGAATCGAACCCGAGACCTCCCAGTTAGGCATAAAACCACAGCGCTCACTACCATATGTTTCCAAAAATAGCACTTAATTGATTTTATAGCATGCTACTCGTATAATTGAAACTTAAAAACTTTCGTTACATAGAAAGTTACAGCATTTCTTAGGTTTTTTCTGGTAACCATAGAAAACAATTTAAAAATTTATAACTCCGGTTCTAATCTGAACTAACTTTTGGGAGTTCTACTCTAGCATTAAAAAAAGCCTAAAGTTAAGATTAGTATCATAAAAAAAGGAATGTCCGATTTCGAGGAAAATAACATAATGTGCTGCGCCAGGGAGATCGTCAAAATTTGTTTGTTTGTGCGCCTTTATTTATGTTAACATAACATTGTCTTGCAAAACTACATAAAGGTACTACTCGATTCTAATACCGCGTCCGCATGTTTGTGGCAAACGGCAAACGCCAAACCTATACAAACGTTTGCCTTGAATTTGGGAATCATCCGCACGCTTGCGAGGGCGTTTGTATGTTGAACAGGCAAGCATGACGGACGTCGAACTTGTGTCGGCTTTATTATTTGGCTTAAGTTATTTTTACAAATGTTTTAAGCTCAGTATCGATCAATAAATCCTACTAAAATGGAATATGGATGGATGGATGGATGGATGGATGGATGTTTGTTACTCTTTCAGCCACAACTAATGAACCGATTTGAATGAAATGTGGAATAGCGATAGCTCATACCTACATTTTAGCCCGGAAAATTAAGGACTTTCCGCGGGAATTAAAAAACCTTAATCTGCGAGGACGAAGTCGCGGACGTCATCTAGTTGATAGTAAAGCGTCCTCTAATTAAAATTTTCAAAACATATTTCATGTGCACAATTTGTCCAGTTACAGTTTTAGTATAATATTATAGATTAGTAGTAGTAGCTAGTAGTATGTTCGAAAATACTTGGTACCTACCTAGTTTATTTATTTGAATAAAAAAATATTCTACTCTATTCTAGTATGTACCTACTCAATAGATATTTTGTTTTTTTTCTTTATCAACCGATAGACGTCCACTGCTGGACTGTTTATTGCATGGACTTCCTCAGGCTTCGGTCTTGCGCCACCTGTACCCAGTGGCTCCCTGAGGGTCGCCTGATGGTGTCGGTCCACCTATTACCATACCATTATATACCATTTTCCGGTGCGGAGTCGCTACTTATTATTATTAATATATAAAACTAATTAATTAATTAAATTATATAAAAAAATCGTCTTCAAAAGTCTTCAGTCGACCAGTCATTCATTTTACGTTTTTACCCACTCACAAAATGAAGATTTCTAAAGGTGCGATACGTAAATCGTAATACAATAACACGTCTAATCGCCGCCAGTGCACAAACGAGACTGAGTGCGCGCAAACGTGTGGACGGAGACGCAAGCGCTTGTGGCAAATTCCCTTTGGTTTGCGATCAAAAGACCGACACTCGATGGATCGGCCACAAACGCTCGCAAGCGTAGGCAAACCATGGCAAACGCTCTATCCGCAGTCGCACGTTTGCGTTTGTGAAGGTTTGCCGAGGTTTGCCAAGCGTGCGGATGCAGCTTTGGTTCTTTAAAGATCATTCTGTACCTCCATGCACAAAAATGCTCCTGCAACATCAGGAGCTGGAATCTAAGTCTCGAATTTTCATGTCATCATTAGTACGTACTTACCTACTGTACTTTTAATTGTTTTTTGTGAACTTCGAGTGAATTCAGTTCAGAGAAATACGTTGCAAGAAAATTCAAACTTGAAACCGGTTTCGGTCCGGTTTGTGCAGGTCATATGCATGTTATGAGTTTCGTTACGTGTAGGCTGGCTTTATGATTTTAAAGTTTATACAATCTGTGCATCTACTCTATATTTTCTATGCTCTACTAATTACTCTATGGTTAACAAGTGGGGAGCGGGGGAATCCCCGCACGATATGACCAGATTAATGGCATAAAGGCTTGGATAAAAAAAACGCGTAGCGACTAACAGAAAATGATCAATGTGATTTCTTAGTCGTCAATCGATAAACGTCTACCTACACTGCATACCTATAATTACTTACATCATACAGGGATTCTTAAGCTATCTTTCACTAGGATTGAGAATACTGATATTGTATTAGATACTGATTGATCCAGATTTTTCTGTAATCGGCTCGTTTGATATGACCTATCCACCTAGTATAAGTATGCTATCAATGCACTTTCGAAGTTGATATTCCAGCACCTTATGAGACTCCTCAAAATGTACATACATCAAGTTCTTCGTACCTACTATGTGCTCTGCACATGGTCACTTCATCTTACGACTCAATATGACTCCTAGAAGTTGAAAATTTTAAATACAAGCAAGGACGTGTATTAATTGTGGTTAATGATGCTTGTGGTCTGGTGAGAGGCTTTCGCCGTAGTTACCACCTTACCGTCAAAGACGGACCGCCAAGATTGACGATTTTTACGTCAATGGCCGCCAAGCGATTTAGCGTTCCGGTACGATGGCGTGTAGAAACCGATTAGGGGGTATGGATTGAAACCAACTGTCATACCCAAAGAGAATAATAACATAGGGAAATGAAATGAAGAAATGGTCATACCCGTTCAAAGTTAGCCCGCTACCATCTTAGACTGTATCGTCACTTACCATCAAGTGAGATTGCAGTCATGGACTATCTTGTCAACTAATAAAAAAAAAGTGTATTCAAAGCCGGACTGCTGCTATAAAGCTCCATAGTGCTATGTCGTTCGTCGTTCGTCTTCGTCGTTTTCCTTGTCCTGTTGTTACTTCTAGAAACGAATTGGATACAATAGTTAACTATATTATACCTACTAATCGGACACGCGTTCACACAACGGAAGGTAACTGAAGTTGAAGTCATCTTCTTACCGTTCCTTTGAGGCTTACAACTTGGAGCTAAAAGTAGTAGTAGGTGTTTCTGTCACGCTTTTTGTGCGAATAGACCTTTAAGTTTAGTTAACTGACCTAGACTATTGTATTTCGTATAGGGTGACAGGTGTAAGTTCGAAAGAGGATCTAAACATTAAATAACGTGTTATATTGAAGTGTCTTTTAAAACTTTGTGTTTAAAACAGTTCATTACCTATGTAACTACCTACCTAATTTTTTATTTGAATTTACTTGTGGTAGGTACCTATATAAGTAGTAGGTACCCTACATAGTGCATTAAAGTGATTCGAATTTTAAAGATAAGGATTAAGGTGTTCACAAAAACAAATACGTACCTAAGTAAATAAATAATACATACCATGTACATACCTATTGTAGAACTCTGAATAGGTACCTATCTAATTCCTAAGGACCTAAGGTATGATTGATTGTAGACCAATTGTAGACGCTTCGTTTGTTTACATAGGTTTAATTGTAATTTAACATTAGTCAATATCATGTCAATAGTAATTAAGAAAGTAAGTACTTACCTAATAATTAATTTCTCAAAAAAACAAATGAATTTATAGGGTAATTGACGTATTCTTTTGCACAGCGTCAAGTTAGTCGATTTCTAGACTTCAAAAAAGAAGCTCGTTTAATTCTCTGTATGATTTTTTGTCTTAAAAAACTTTTTTTTCATAGTCAAATTTTCCCTGTTTATTTTTTTGTAGTTTATTTATTTTATTTTTTGTGACAATTCACAATTACTACCACAGGTTTACCTGCAGTGATGAAGAAATTTGAGTTTTCATCTAAAAACAATGCTGAAGTTCCCAATTTCTGTGGAGAAGTGTTCTACAGTGTCTACAAAGACTCTGAGTTTCTACGACAGAGTGAGAATATAGAAACTATCCTATCCAAAGGATATGAACTCAGAAAAGTGTTGAAGGAAGTGGAACCTGGTCAAATGGTTACAGTTGGAGGAATGGTGCTTGCAAAAAAGTTAGTAAAAACCACTGAACTATAATCTTTTTTTTATGTATATGTTCCCCAATTACTCGAAGATGCCTGGACCAATTTGGATTTTTTTTTTTTTGAAAGTGTATACTTCCCAGGTGGTCCCATTGTCCTCAGGTCAGGATCTGTTGATGGGATCCTGGAGAAATCGAGGGAACTCTTCAAATTTTATAGGCACAATTGATATACTTTGTAGTGGCAGTTTGAGAAGTTGGTTTTGTAAAAAGAATTTTTACGTTTAGGTTTATTATCATAACAAAATATTACAATATTAATGTAAAAGTGTACTGTGGCCTAAAACTTTCTAGTTTTTTACTTTCTGTAGTTTATAATTGATATAGCTATTGTTAAAAATGGATATATTTTCAGCACTCCTCTTATCGTCAAGAAGACCGGCCCAAATGTGGCCGTGGAAAGTTATGAGTTCACCGCTAACCGCCTCACAGGGCTCGTAGCAGCATATGCCTTCGACAATCGCCGCAGTTACCCCGACTTAAAGTCGTCCGAGGCCCTAGCCTTGGGCTTGACTTGGGACAATACAGACGAGAAGAAGTGTAAACTGTTCCTTTCAGCCGTTTCTGGTACGGAGCACTTCGACAAGCACTTTGAATTCTGGCCACTGGTTTGCGGATTGAGAAAGTTGCAGCTGAAAAAAATCACAATCGAACCGATCATTAAAATGGCCAAAATTAAGAATCAGGACGGGCTACGGATGGCTAACCAGTTAATGAGAAACCTTCGTACAGTAAGAGAACTCTGGTCGCAATTCCCTGGAGCGTCAAATGAAGATTTTAAAAAACAAATGGAATCTCTGCCACTAGAACTGAAGAAGGTGTTTTTCAATATGAAATGAAAAACTTGATAAAACAAAAGAGGATTGGCCGTTTTTTCTACATTTAGGTACTTATATCTAATCATAATGCATCATAATTATTATTTGATCATTATGTACTTACCTAAATACATAAGTATATAAATATAGTAATTGTTTATCATAATTATTGTCATTAAATATTCCATACCTAATAGGTTTATATTAATTTTAACTAATGACAAATAAATTAATGATACTTATCAGTGCCTTGTTTTTTTATAATATTCCTGGTTTTTCAATATATTATACAATGTACATACAATCCATTTAATATTATTTATTTTTTCTATTTCTGTTCCTTCAAGATTGATTCATGGATATATAAATCATCCTACTAAAAAAATGTAAACTGATCGCACATCTATCGGTGTTGTGGCACACGAACGCACCGTACGTGTACCGCAAAAAAACTAACGCAGTCAAGTTCCGTTGCTTATAATCAATTCAGCGCACGGTCTTATTAGCATGCCAGCAACTACCATGCGCTACGACAAAGGACAGAACCTTTTATAACGAATATTTTTTTTTTTATTGACTTTTCTTTGGTGTTAAGTTAAAATAGTTTGAAAGCGAGTTGTAATAATTTACATTGCAATCAACATCATCTACCTGAAAAATTGCAGTTTGGACGCAATTCCATTGCAGATGTCATACATTCATCGCAAGTGCAAAAGATACCCATCCTAACCAAAAGCAGCTTATCTGTCTAAACTACTTTTATTTATTCGTAGGTCTAAACTCGTAAATACTTATAAGATAGTAATTGGTTTAGTGGAGAATTAGACAAAAAAATATTTTTAAAGCTTTTATTAATTTCAAAAATAACTATTACACATAATAATCACGCTGTGTTGATAATAATTCAAAAATATACTATAAGAATACGCACATTAACTAACAAACTAACAGCTTGCTCAAATTACGTAACTATACTAACATTTTGTCAGCAATTCAGTTCCAAATGTCCATTTTGTCGTTTATTATATATACTCGTAATATACACAGAAGTTTATACTTTGTTTTCCATAGGGTCGAAACAAACCCAGCGGCAAACTCCGCTCTCTTGCTAGCACGTATGCAATTAAATGTCATTTATAGCACAGCGTGACCTAAACTCCTTAAAAGTCTCCTGTAAGCTCGTGTAAACTCAGAAAAAAAATAGAGCGAGTTAAAAGTAACTAATGTCGAAAAATCTTAACTAGCTCTATTTTTTGCTGTTTTATTTTTATCCAACAAAAACCATTTTCAAATCTAGTCTCACTCTATTGTACTTACAAAGTTTGATATCGTTCCGATATGTAGTTCTTAAAATTAGAGTAAAACTAAGTTTGTATGGAATCTTAAGCTTACGGAAGACTTATAAGTAACACTTATCCACGACGTAAGAAGTTCATTTTTACACAATGCAAAAATGCTTATGTCGTAGACAATATAACAACCAAGATACAATACGAGTATATTGGGTGTCCATAAATGAATACTAGAAATAAAAAAGGGTCTAAGTGCCAAAAATTTCATTTCGGTTTTTATTACTTTATTATTTAGTATGTTCCCTCGCCAATAACCTAAAATAAGGACTTAACGTCTAGCGTTGTAAAGAATTTTATTGTTATAATAACCATGTGAAGTTTAAAATAAAAGAAATAATGTTGTTAAAATGGTTTATTATTGAAACACAAATTCCCGCTCGTTTTTGTTTTGGTACTTAGACCCTTTTTTATTTCTAGTATTCAAATAGTCTTTTCAATAAATTATGAAGATCGATGGTGTAGGTCACACAAGCTATAAAATAGTATACAATAGTCGTGTCTTACATCCTAATAAAAAGTAACCGGAAGTAAATATTACACATCGAATAGATTCAACTTCGTAGAGCATCGTCACTCTCGCGCGAAGCGGAAAAAAAAGACGACATAGATTGTCATCTTTTTTTTTGAAGCCGATTGTTTCTTTGTGGAGTTCGATCTGTGCACTGATATTTACTAACAGATAGCTAATAGGAGATAAGTTACACTTCTACTTATATTTAGAACTGATAAGTACATATACTTATTACTTCTAAATTTAATTGTTTTGATTTTGATAAGGACATTTTTGGATCAAATAAATGGTAAATGATCCAATCACGCGAGCTCATTTCACCGATAGGTCTGGGGCCATAAATCAACCTACTTATAACTATTTTTTACACTAAGTTTTCTCGTAAATTTCCACTCTTGTTATACATGAAACATTCATGATATATTAAACACGAAACATTGTTATAAATGAATAAAAAACTGTTACCTAAACTATTAAAAAGACTAGTCAACACCATGCCTTAACTGACGACACAAATTGAGAATGTTCTGTCACAAACGGTTTTCATTAGCATCACACATCTATCAGCGCAGCGCGTAATTTCTTTTTTTTTTATTGGATGATGACCAATTGGTCCTCGAAGATATATGGCAGATCAAACCAGAGCAGATAAATCGCAATTGTGTAAGATATCTACACACTTCAAAGATGTGCGGCGCGTGCGCATGCTGCTAGATGTGCGATCATTTTAAGACTAAGAGGCTAAATTAAATTCTAGAAAAATTATTGAGGATAGATCTATTTACGGTGTTAAACAGAGAGAACGATGGCAATAAAGAAAATGTTTGCGAAAAATTTAAAATAAATCATGATTTTTGGGGATTTAATATAATAGGAAACTAAATTATTTTATATTTTTTAAGTAATAATAAAACCATGCAATCATATTTATCGATATGAAAGTCCGTTGATTTTTCTCTATTATTTTCAACTTGTGGGTTACATAATATTACAGTCACATAAAATTTATATTCGGCCCCTTGAACCAAGTCGAGTTAGAAAATAAAACAAATGAATTTATTTTAATCTCTAATATTACCTACCATAAATCCATTTAAAATAGAGCTTTCCTTTATAAGTTTGTCTTATTCTCGATAACAATAATAATTTACGCATAATTCGTGATTTATTTCTAACCAGTGACATCTAATAATATAAATTCCTCCATTTAAATATCGACTTTCAATAAAAATTAATTATTTAATTTTACTAACATTTACAATCTCAATTTCTTTACATCATTTTATTTTATGTTTTATGAAATCTAACTAATCATGGTATTTATTTATTTGTTTTTGATTACACCCAAACTGTAAATCACATTTAAGTCAATATAAATGCGTCCATATTAAATATGTCCATATTAAGTATATATGAATAAAAACATAAAAAATATAAGGTAATCAATCAATAATAAATAATCAGATAAATTGAGAAAAATTGCAAATATTAAAATATCAAACTATTTAGGTATCTAGCAGAACAGTTTATTTGAATAATCCAAAAGCGTTAGTGTAAATTTTCAAGTATTTTTCTTCCCACTTGCGGTGACCAAAATGAAATCAGTATTCAACTTCGACGCAATCGACCGCGTAAGCACAAAAAAATTTAATGCGCAGTTCAGACAGAGCAACTTGTCGAAAACTAGTTTTCAACGGTGACGCAATAAGAAATATACTCGATAACGTGCGTAATTGTTAAAAATTGATCTTCCCGTGTGAGATTTTACTAACGTAACAAGAATGCTGAGTTCAACATACTTAGTTAAGTCTTTTATTTAGATATTTAGTATGATCATTTTTTTTAATCTAAATTTTTTAACATTTTTAACATTAATAATTTTTTTAACATGGCTTTGAATCTCTTACATTAAAATGTATAGTTTTACGTGCAAATGTAATATGACGTCATTTCTATGCAAAGCCAGATTCGTTTTTTTACTTGAATACTTACACTAAGCACACTGATATTGTTCAGCAATTTAGTGACACCACTATGTAATATAAAAATAAATATTGTCTACTCTACTTCCCTTTTACAGTGATTAAGTGTAAATACAATTTTTATTATTACATAATTATTATAACAAAAACACAAAATATAATACAAGAATAGGTATAATAATCGAAATATAAAATATCTGCGTGTGAATCAGGCTATAGAGTAATGTTGTCACAGAGCAAACATCATTTAGTATACACAGTGTTGTCACAGAGTTAACATTGGTACATACACAGATTTTTTTTATTATAGAAAGAACTATTTGTAGTGGCCGGCAGTTCTTATACGTAATATATTATAGTTTATTCAATAACATCGATAACATATTTGGACTCTGTCACGCGTATTTGTCAGTCAGGTTAGACAGAGTAGTATGTCTACAGAGTGATTTCAGTGAGTGTTGATATTGGCGTGTAGACACTGTGGCACGATACGCGCTTTGGTGAGTAGCCTACAGTTCTTCATAAGGCGTGGGTCCAGACAGTTCAACGTGGTGTATTTGAGCGGGTCCTGCATCAAATTCGAGTGTGGACTGAGAGTGGACATCAGTCACAATACATAGTATTGTCAGGATACACAGAGTAATTTTTTTTTCACAGAGTGTACATTAGTCAGGATACACAGGAGTAATGCTTTCACAGAGTGTACATTGGTCAGGATACAGAGGAGTAATGCTTTAACAGAGTGTACATTGGTCAGGATACACGGAGGAATAATGCTTTCACAGAGTGTACATTACTCAGGATACACGGAGTAATGCTTTCACAGTGTACATATCAGGATACACAGAGTAGTTCGTCTATAGAGCTATTTATAGTGGCCGGCATTTTTTTATAAGAATACATAAGTTTATCCAATAACATATTTGGACTCCGTCACACGTATATGTCAGTCAGGTTGGACAGAGTAGAGTGTGTCTACAGAGTGATTTCAGTGAGTGTTGATGGTTGCGTGGAGACACTGTGGCACGATATGCGCTTTAGTGAGTAGCCTGTAGTTCTTCATAACGCAACATACTTATTTGGACTCTGTCACACGTATTTGTCAGTCAGGTTAGACAGAGTAGTGTGTCTACAGAGTGATTTCAGTGAGTGTTGATGGTTGCGTGGAGACACTGTGGCACGATTTGCGCGTAGGGTAGCCTGTAATTCTTGACGACGCGCGCGGCCAGGCACTTCAGTGTGGTGTATTTGAGCGGGTTCACTATGGCGGTAAGGTTCTGGCGGCTCGACTTGAGGATGTCCTCGGGCGTTTCGCCCTTGTAGTTGACGGTGTCTATGTGCGCGCCGTGGTTTAGCAGCGAGCGCACTACGTCGGCGGGGCATGGGTTCAACTGGAATGAAGATTCGAGTATTAAAATGATATTATATTCATTGATATGCGTCTGGTTTAAATTGATTTACATAGAATCTATCTAATTTTTTTTTAAATAATTCCATCAACAAAAAATTATAATAAGGTATCTACTTAAATATATATATTTTTTAAAACAATAATATACTGGTCCCACAGTGTGGAAACTTTCAGATATTAAGCTGAAAAGAACATATACTACACACTATTTTGATGCCTTTTGCCAAAAGGCCGAGAATTAATTAATTAATTGACTAAGCGAGAAGACTTAAAATAAGGTAAGGCGTCTATAAGAAAAAACATTTAGTAGCATGGTACACTCACTTTACAAACAAGGTGCAGCGGCGTGTTCCCGTCGAGCAGGTTCCTCGCGTTGGGCTCGGCGCCCAGCCGCAGCATCAGCGCCACGAGCGCGGCGCACGGCGCGTCGCCGCCCTCGCGCCCCGCGCCCGCCCACGCGCCCGCCGCGCCCACCGCGCCGCCCGCCCCGCCGCCCACCGCGCCCACCGCCGCGCCGCGCCCGCGCCCGCCCTCGTCCGCGCACGCGATGTGCAGCATCGAGCGGCGGAGGACCTGCGCAATAACTAGCTTGTTAAGGACCGATTTCACCAGCGTAAAATAAGTCTTATCCGAGCGTAAAATTGATAGTATGATATATGGTTGAGCGAAGCAACGGCTGGACCATGCGTCGTGCTCGTGAACGGGTGCCACCAACGGGAATGGGTCTGCTTTGTCTTCCCATCTTGACATGTGTTGGATTTTATATGTATTGCATTTTTGAAGCTTCACTGTGGAAGCACTGTATACATAGCATAGTTTGGTTACTTATTGTAATTTTTTTTTTTTAAAGAGCAACTGCTGAGTTTCTTGCCGGTTCTTCTCAGCAGAATCTGCATTCCGAACCGGTGGTAGATTTATGACGTGTCATAAGAGCTACAAGTTAGCCTACATGAAATAAATTTTGAATTTGAATTTGAATTAGTAGATTTTCAATACAAACTGTCAAAACATAAAATTCAAGATTGGATAAGAATTTTGCATTGGTGAAATCGGCCCTTAAACTTGTATTTTTGATGAACTGATCTTTCATTATCCCCAAGGGGTTTGAATGAGTGCAGTGCCCGTATACTCGTATTTTGAAAAAGTTATCCCTTTATGTTAAATTTATAAAATATACTCATAAACAACATTATTTATAAACGAGTTTTTCCATTATGATTTTAATTTCCTACAATTTTTTTTGTATCTAACTTTATACTATACTAGCAAACTAACAAATACCTGAGTATTTGTACATGGCAAAACAATTTTTTTTATTTTTAATATACAAATTAAATTATTTTAGCGTTTTTTTTTTGTTTCGGGGATAAAAAATCAATTTATTTGATTCGCCAAAATGCAAACATTGGTCTAAAGTCCTATGATAACTCCATAATGTTCAAAACTATGTGAAGTCAAGCAAATCCCATCTCCTTTTTTTTTTGCGAGATTGAAACATTAATCCTGTGGTTGCCTGGTAGATATTGCTTTGTAGCAATAAGGCCGCGTTTGCATGCTTAGTTTAAAGATGTGTTAAATTTTATTTCTTTCTTGTGTGCAATAAAGTTTTTATCTATATACTTATATCTAATCCGTCGTGTGACGTCACTCACCTTAATATCTAACTCGACGAGCGAGTACACAGCCTTATGTATTTTTCTAGAAACGTCCTCAGTGCAGTCCGGCTCCTCCAGTAGCCGCGCCATCAGCGCCGCGAGGTGGAGGGATATTTCCAGGAACCTGAAACGATACCAATTGACATAGTAAAATATTTGTAATTTAGTCAAGAAAAAACAATTCCTTACTGATATCGAGAACAATTTAGTTACTCAATCACCTTTCTACCACCGAACCGCAAGGCATCGTACGAACCTGCACCGCTACGTGGTCAAAATTCCACGATCCCGCACCAAACGCTTTGCTTCCTCGTTTTTAATACGCACCACCACCGCACCATCTTAGGCTGCATCTTCACTTACCATCAGGTGAGATTGCAGTCAAGCGCTAGTCAATATATTTAAAAAAAAAATCTCATAAATGGATTTATAATCTATCTCTGTGCCAAATTTCAGCCAAATCGGTTCAGTCGCTGCAGCGTGATTGAGTAACAAACATTCATACATCCTGCCATCCATCCATCCAATTTTCGCATTTATAATATTAATAGGATTTACAACATGTACAAACCGTTAGTTAGCCATTTGTGCTCTCATTTATTTTAATTTAATTTTATCTCTTATGTTTATATTTTATGTGGTGTACAGTCGCGGTTAGATAATGTTTATCAGTTTTCAAAGTAGATTCTATATCACATTGCGTGCAGTAAGGTCTATAACGCCATAGAATATCTAAAGCATATCGACTGTCAGGCATAGACGTGTGCATGTAATTATGAATCTTAAGGTGGTAAACATTTTCTGTCCGCTACCGTACAATAAAGTGTATTCATTTCATTAGTTTCACTTACTTGTGTAACGTGGTCATGGTGTGTTTCCGTCCGTACATGAAGCCAAAGTCCAGCTTCAAGAGTTCTAACCCCATGTGTATCTGCGACAGCGCTTTCGTGAACACCGGTTCTATGTCCTCGAACGTCACGGGCGGGACTATGCGACCTTGAATTAACAAATAAAAAAAATGTCTCAAATATTCTCCATTTTTTCTGTAAGGAGATGAATCACATTCGTCAGTGGACCTATGCTTATGTGTTTATTATTTATTTAGGGTAAATCTTGCGTGTCTTTATATATATTTTTTGTTGAACTTGAATTTTGTGTTTGTAAGTTTTATGGAGTTCAAAGTTCATCTAAGGAGTATTGCTTCAATTAAAGAAATTGATTGGTTTGAATGTAAGTACCATTATTTTTTTTACTTTATTCGGATTTTGTTAAAATAACGCAACGCAAGGGCGATGGAGAGCGCTGTTCTCGGAGTATCTTGTTCTTTGCAAAATAAAAACAGAAATAAGGAGAGCCAAGGAGAACTAGAATTACGGGCATAGCTCATCGAGTCACAAAGCTGAAGAACCAATTGGCGAAAAGCCCTCAGACGTTCTCACGTCGAGCACCTTGAGACTAGAGTCTTGTCGGCGCTCTGGCTGGGTTATACACTTAGGGTTGATGCGGAGAGAAATGAAACGCGTGTTCGTAACTCGATGCGTGTTGCCGTGAGTATTATTCGAGTATTCTTTTAACAACTCAAAGTTAAGGCTTATATCCAAAATTGTACAATGAGGTGAGGAGTAGGGGAACATGGGAATAACTTAAAAAATAAACGTTACTGGCTAACAATAAAAATGGATAGTTTTAGTGCCTAGTTCCTCTTACTACAATACGTTACAATCTTTACAATAGAAGCAATAATAATTTACGTTAACAAAATTACTTGCGCAAAGGATCTAAGGATTCGTCCTTTAACGGGATCTATCCTTAGCTGTAAGTACACAAATAACAATGGCAATAACTTGTGCAAAAGATCTAAAGGTTCGTCCACTAACGGGATCTATCCCTAACTGTACACTAAATGATTTCCTGTCCCTTGCATGTGGCAAAATCGTAGTCGCCACAGTCTCAAGGTGCTCGAGATATGATCTCACACCAGCAAACGCCAGAAACCCCCATTAGATCTCAAGCGTGCAAGCGATCTCAGATAAATATCTATAGAATAGAATAGAAATATTTTTTATTCAAATAAACTTTTACAAGCACTTTTGAATCGTCAATGAATCTACCACTGGTTCGGAATGCCTTTCCTGCCGAGAAGAGCCAGTAAGAAACTCGGCGGTTGCTCTTTTCAAAAAAAAAAAAATTTACAATAGTTAATGAAACTATGCTATGTATACAGTGCTTCCACGATGAATTTTCCTGAGTACAATCCAAGTAAAAATAAATACAATCCAATACATGTTAAAACAGGCAGGCAAAAGCAGACCCATTCCCGTTGGTGGCACCCGTTCACGAGCATGGCGCATGATCCAACCATTGCTTCGCTCGACCATATTTGAGGGAACGTAACAACCCGCATCACACGACACCACCACAGAATGCATAGTTCTGAGATATACCGGTTGAAATTTTAATGGTTGTACTCCCTGAAAGAGGTGAATGTGCTCATGAAACTGAACAACTTTCCCCAGGGAACATAGGTCAAAATATGAAAAAAAAAAATTGGACCCTCCATACAAACTTGACGATCAGCTGATTGATTTACTATGGGAGGTCCAAATTTTTTTTTTTCATATTTCGACCTATGTTCCTTGGGGAAAGTTGTTCAGTTTCATGAGCACATTCACCTCTTTCAGGGAGTACAACCAATGAAATTTCACCGTGTATAGAATGCACAGTTCTGAGCTCACCCCTGAGCGGCGGCCTCGCTCTCTCGGCGAGCATGTACGAGAACAGCTCCGCGAAGCTGTAGAGGCTGGACTGCGTGAGGGGCGAGAGGGGCGGCAGCACGGCGCGCTGCATGTCCAGCGCGTGGTGCCACAGCTGGCGGCAGCGCGCGAAGCGGCCCGCGTCCGCGTACACCGCGCCCCTGTAGCGGACGTAGTACGACGTGTCGGGGTGGGCGGGCCCTGCCACACGAACACACATTATTTGTTATTTATTTATTTTTCAACACACTTGCTCATAAAGTGGCTCCAATTTCACCACAATTAGGCACATAATGACACCTATAATCAAACTGTGACTTTTTCATTACTATTATTCACAAGTGAGTTAGAGTTTTTATTTTTATTTTATTGGTTGAGGTGCTTTGTTCTTAAAAAAGTTTCTATACAAAAAAGGTCGTGTTCAATAGTACAAATAAATTAATGTACCCATTGCATGATATTGTTGCATGATTTCATTTCATGCAACTTCGTATTTAATTTAAATAGATAATTTCATCTTGTACGTGTTTAATAAATAAAACTTTCACTCAAATATAACTTTTGTTTTTTCTGTAATAAAGAAAGCTTGAAACTCCCAATTTTGTACGTGGCTAAAAGAAAAGCCAAAAAAAAAAAGAAACTTCATTCTTTTAGTCTATGTCCGATCGCCATTAAAGATAAAGGCGCATTCCGGAAAACTGTTTAGTTTTCCCGCCATTGCGAAAAAATTTTCACAACTCGTTTTCACTGTTTTGTATCATAATGTACTATTTTAGTATTATTTTCTTCACAAGTGTGTTGAAATACGTCGTATGATACACGTGTGCATTGATGATTACCGTCCTCGGCTATCTTAAGACCCTCAGCGGTGATCACCATACCAGCGGTGATTACACACTTGTACCATAATGTACTATTGTCATTTCATTAATGGGCACTGCGCCCGTTAGGGACCAAATAAATTTTCCTTTCATTTAGTGAAATGTGCCTGTTTGTATTACATGCTTGGATAGTGAAGAAACCTGCATGCCTGAGAGTGTCCATAATGTTCTTTGTGTGATGTCTGCTAATATGCACTGGACTAACATGGTGGATTATGATCTACAGCCCTTCTCTGAGATCTGTGCTCAATACCGTTACCGTCTACCGTTGATGGGTCGCTGATGATGAACTTACCTAGTATTCTTTCTCGGATGACTAGCGCCTGCATTCGTATCGCGTCGGGGTCTGCGAGTAGTTCCTCCAGCTGCTGCGAGGTGGTGGGCTCCACGGCGTAGTCGTATGCTTCTATCCGCGGGATGTCCTTCGGCTTGAGGATCGGCTCGCTACCGTCTGCTGGAAACCTGGAATGTTCAATTACAATTTTTTTTTTTTTCGATGACAAGATAACCCGTGACTGCAACCTCATCTAAGTGCGGCTAACTTACAAGGGGTATAGCAGTGTTAATCCAACCCATACCCCTAATCGGTTCCTACACGCCATTGTGCTGGAACGCTGAATTGCTTAACGGCACGTCTGTGACGGTAGGGTGGTAACTAGCCACGGCCAAAGCCCCCCACCAGACAGAAAAAAAAATTTTTAGAACAGCAAACTTTTGGGAGGAATCGGTCGTGGCTGGTTACCACACTACCGTCAAAGGCATGTTGCCAAGTGATCTAGCATTCTGGAAAAACTGGATAGTGGGTTAAATGTACTCCGCCTTATTTCTTCGAAGCTAGCTCGCTGCTCGCTCGTAAATGAAGCGCATAATGGCAGACATTATGTGTAATTTGTCATATCATTTAACAATGAAGTACTCTATTACACTCTTCGTCGTTCGGAACAAGTTTTTCGCTGGTTTTGTGAGTATAAAACTGATCCCTAATAGAATATCATAGACTATAAGTATGGAGACACCCTCAGTTCGACTCACCTATAGTCCATAGCTCGTTTCCACAAAGCCAGCGCGCCGACCATGTCGCGCCGTTTGTCCACGTACGTAGCTCCCAGCAGTTCCAACGCATCTATACGCTGCTGCCGCGTCACTAGACCGTACTCTGCGTTGATCAGGTGCTCGACTATATGCGTGTGGCCCGTTAGCGATGCCGCTAATAGGGGGGTCATACCTGGTGGTAAGAGAAATAACCACTAAACTAAAGTACGATACGCTTTAATCTGGTGGAAATGGCTATTCTATGGAATAAATGGAAACTTTGTAATCCTATAAGTAGCTCAGACACATTTCCTTTAGGATTGGACACGTTCTTACGGATCCCTCCAGTTTTCTGGTAAAAAAGACTGCCGAACAACGAATTTTTGAAAGTGGCAAGATTTCTTTTTTCATATGTCCTAACAAAAGTATTAAAACAGCTTTTCGAACGGTAAATTTTGAGATTGATATTCTGCGCTGTTCAATATTGCCAAACCCATCAAGAATGCTTCTTTATCAACCGATAAACGTTCACTGCTCGACATAGGTCTCTAGACTTCCACAGGCCGAGGCCTTGCCCCATCTATTGAAAACCTCGGTCTTGCGCCGCCTGAATCCGGCGGCTCCCTGCGACTCGTTTGATGTCGTCTGTCCACCTAGTGGGAGGGGGTCTGCCAACACTGCGTTTCCCGGTGCGGGGTTGCCACTCCGGCACCTTGGGACCCTATCGACCATCAGCTCTTCGAATTGCCCTGAACTGGATGGCAAACCGGATTGTGAGGTGATGGTAGAAGCCGAAAACTTGGTGAGAGACAAGAGGTTTCGGGGTTCAGAGCTGAAAAACAGCTGCTTTCGCTGAAAAGCTTTGATGATCATGAAGGAAAACACTCACCATATGAGTCCACATCCATTGTCGCCCCGTGATCCAATAGCATCTTCAGTATGTTCAGGGAACCGCTTTCCGCGCAGTCGTGTAACGCCGTGTTGCCTTTTACACTTTTTCTGTTCACGTCTGCGTTCAGGGATAGGAGGTATTTGGCTATGTGGAGGTGGCCCTTATAACATGCTATCATTAGGCACGTGTGGCCGTGTCGATTTGGTTTTTCTATATCTGTGAATGGAAAATACGCTTCAAAAAGAAAGAAAAATTTTCTTTGTGCTATCACGATTATCATCATAAATAAAGGATTCAAATGTAACTTAAATCATAACGGTTATTTTTATCAATATTTTTTTTATTATTGTGGTCTGATAGGTATACTCTGATTAAAATATTTGTGACATTTTACCCCTTCTGTTTTTTTTTCATATGTTTTTTTTGGCAATTAGGTAATGAATTCAATTTTTCCATCATTCCATACGTTTCAGTTGTCAAGCCCAATGGTTAAAGGTGCGGACTGAAAACTGAAAGGTCGCAGGTTCAAACCCCACCCGTTGCACTATTGTCGTACCCACTTCTAGCACAAGCTTTCCGCTTATTTGGAGGGGATAGGAGTCAACTTCAGCTTGATTAATATTCTTTAAACAAAAAAAAAAATTCAACCTTTTCTCTGAATTTTAACGTGGTTGACGGCACACCTTATGCAAGACGGTATCGCCGATCTCACCTGCGCCATTCTCAACTAGGAACTTGACAATCTCGTAGTGTCCGTCGAAGCAGGCCGCCCGCAGCGGCGTGCTGTGCGTGAAGGTCCTGGAGTTGACGTTCGCACCGGCGCGCACCAGCAGCCGCACCAGGGGCAGGTGGCCCGCCGCCGCCGCGCACCACAGCGGCGGCGCGTCCTCTATCGTCTCACCGTCGAACGTTACTGGTAAAGAAAACAAGATATAATTTAAAAAACGACTTCAATAATCAAACATACCGAAACGGCTGGAATAAACAATCACTGAATAGGGAAGTGTCCATTTCATAAAGTCTGGTGGGAAACTTTTTGTCTGGTGGAAGGCTTTGGCCGTGGCTAGTTACCACCCTACCGTCAAAGACGTACACGCCAAGCGTTTTAGCGTTCCGGCATTATAGCGTGTAGAAACCGACTAGGGGTATGGGTTGAATGTATACCCCTTCCAAGCTAACATCTTTGACTGCATCGTCACTTACCATCAGGTAAGATTGCAGTAAAAGGGCTATCTTGTCATCGAATAAAAAAAAGGAAATGACTTCAAATCAAATATACTGAAACGACCGTAATAAACAATCACTGAAAAGGGAAGTGTCCATATCATTAAAATTAGGTACTGAACCGATTTTGATGAAGTCTTTATTGTGGCCTGATTTCGAATAGGAAACCGCAGTCTTACCCACTACAATATCACTGCTCAGTGAAATAATTGACACCGTCTACAATTGACCTGATGATGATTGCTTGATTGATGCGACCACGTTTTAGGTACACTGTCAAATATATCTTTATCGCTGTATCTTCAATTAGGTAATCAATGAAAAAATTAGGACCCATTTTCGAACCGGCCATAGCGGAATTATTTACGAAAAATTCGACCGCTACACCCAATTTTCTGGCACCAATAACACATTAAAAACGGCAATCCTACAAATCGTATCCGCAAGAAAATGGCTTCTGCGAAAGTACTTTACCCAGTTCTAATTCAGTATTTCGACCTACAATGTATATTGTAATATTTTGTTCCGCGAAAAAACTAATAGCTAAACAACGACCTGAATATCGCTGCAACAAGAGATTTGTCGCCCTGTTGCCAATTCTAAAGAATTAGTACCTACTCAAGTCTTTAACTACGTCCCAGCAATATTCCAATATTTTGGTTCCTCATTTTATCAAACCCATTTTAGATAGTGGGATGACGAGATTTATACAAATTGAACCACCAATTGGAAGAAGGGAATAAATCCAAAAACTAGGAACGGAGATAATCGAAAAAAACTTCTTAACTTTTAATTTTCGGTACATAGCCTCTTATGATGTATGAATGAAATGAGGGTAATATTAATTATGATTATTTACTGATAGATAAGAACGACATATGTTAATATTAACTAAGATATACACATTTCAATTTCTTGGATTTATTTCCTTCTTCCAATTGATTAAGTACTGGCACGAAAAAAGTCAAAATAATGAGAAAATATATTTATTTATTAGAAATACTGAAAGTGCTAAGTGACGTTATTCTATTCTTCATCGATTTCAGCAGTTTCGGATGTTGTAGTAGGCAAAACCTTAATATCATAATTTTTTTTAAAATTCGTCAAGAATGTATTGAGTTATTTTACGTATGTCATTTTTTTTGTCTCATTTATTGGTATTTTAAAAGCATATATGCCTTAATTAGTGGTAGTGCTGGGTTCACAGATATTTTCTGAAGCATAAAACTCATAAAAAGCTCTTTAGTTTACCCATTTATAAACTTAGAACATGTCAAGTAAACTTTTTGGCTTAAGCTGTACTCAAAACTTCTGTATTGTGAGATATTGAGAGCGATTATCTTATCTGATGACTTTTGCATTTATTTTTTGTGTTGATGAGTATTTTTAACACCTCTTCTTTTCTTTTTTGGAGTTTCATCTTGAACCTCCTCATCAAACGAATCGGTACAACTACTATCACTAGTTTTATTTGAGAAAATACGAAATGATTAACTTATTAATCTCTAAATTGCACGTATATCTCAAATATAACTTAAAACAATGGTGACTAAATTCATTTGTATTTATTTTTATCTGAATTAAACAGTCAAATCATAAATTAACACTAGGGCCATAAGTGTATCAGTTGGAAGAAGGGAATAAAAGCCGGATTTATTTCTTTCTTCCAACTAACAGTTTCTTTGATCGCACAAAACTGTATGAAATAAGAGTGATATAGTTATATTTTTCTACTCGCAGAGTAGGGCTATGTCTTAGGTACACGAAAATGGGCATAAGTCGATTTCGCAAAAAATGGCCTTTATTCCCTTCTTCCAATTGGTGGTTCAATTATGATTTCGCTTAAGTATCCTTCGAGATCAAATAAGGAATAAAAAGATATACAGCTGTATAAGCTAACCAGCAGGGTGAGCGTGGGCAGGAGACAAAAATTTTATCCCGGATTTTATACACTGACAAAGAGATAAAATTATCTTCGCCCTATGCTAAAGTTGCAAAAAACGCCGAAAAAAACACGTTTCTAGTGGTAGTAGTAATAAAAATGAATAAATTTTATTGTAGGGACAACAGAAATACACATTCTCTTAAAATTTCAACTCTACATAATATTACGGATCATGAGACATACATACAGACCGCTGACAGACGGACGGACGGACAGACGGACGGACGGACAGACGGACGGACGGACAGACGGACGGACGGACAGACGGACGGACGGACAGACGGACGGACGGACAGACGGATAGCGGAGTCTTAGTAGAGTAATAGGATCCCGTTGGTTACCCTTCGGGTGCGGAACCCTACAAAGTTCGCCGTAGATATTACGGCGAAAAATATATTCGCAGTAAAATATTTTCATCAGCAGGTGGAAACAAATGATCTCGGTTGGAACGTGTTACCTGCCGTAAACACCCGTAAGGTGAACTGGAAATGGGCCAAACGGTGATGCAATGGAAAGGTGAATGCGGACGTGATACAATAGCAATAATGCGAAGCATCAAGCAATAATGTATTCACGCTGATAAACGCTTATTGCTACAATTTGTCAGTGACCTGTAAGCTGTTTTTTACAGATTTGTATCGGTATCTAAACAGTAGGTAATATTATCTAATGTGCTTTTGACCGAATCCGGCCACGGGGCCAATCTCCACAGAGATAAGCCATCTGCGCGGGGAGGTATTATAGTGCACGAGTGTATGCGCAAACATAGGTGCCCTCTCTATTCCCTCACTCTCATAGTCCGATGATACATAATATTATGTATTGTGAATTTTTTGATATCAATGTAGCTTTATTCCATTTAAAATTAAAAGCTCACGAAAATATTTTTTTAATAAATGCTATATTAAGTCTCATCACCTTACTTTGTATATTCAACTTAGAGAACGAAATCTGATCACCCCGACACCTCTGCTTGTTTAAAGAATAAACAAAACTCAAAGATCATGGACTACCTGGCTAAAAGGCCGAGAATATTTTGTCAAAGAAAACTTTTTCTATAAACTCGCATCTGTTGAGGTTCTCAAGGCGAGGAGGCCAAGAAAATCATTAAAACTTTGGTATGCTATTGCGGAAGTCAATTGAATCCAACCGGAAAACTCGATGCAAACGATAGGTATGTGGAAGGATTATCTTCAGGGTCAGTATTAATCATAATCACCTGCCTATCGTACAGTAGGAACATGTGGCACATACAAATTACTAGCTCATCACAATCGACTTGGATAAGGCAATTAATATGATATCGTCGTACATGCAAACCAGAGATTATTAAGAAAATCTGTAGTGAATAGATTGCTAACTAAATTAAATCGATCCTAGATGGCGTTACTTGGCGTTATCGGTTAATAAAGAAGAAGAATCTGCCTTCCGAACCTTTGGTAGAGTCTCGACGTGTCATAAGAGCCACAGGTTTTTTTTTTATTTTTTTTTTTAAAAAGAATATTAGCCAAGCTGAAGTTGACTAATATCCTCTTATCCCCTCGAAATAAGCGGAAAGCTTGTACTAGGAGTGGGTACGACAATAGTGCAACGGGTGGGGTTTGAACCTGCGACCTTTCAGTTTTCAGTCCGCATCTTTAACCGTTGGGCTATTGAGGCTTTAGGTTGGCCTATACATATGAAATTTTTTTTATTCACTACAAGCTAGCCCTTGATTGCAATCACACCTGGTGGAAAGTGATGATACATCTAAGATTTATTAACGGGTTAACTTGTAGGGGTGGGATAAAATCCACACCCCTTATAGGTGTCTGTACACGGCATCGTACCGGAACAATGAATCGCTTGACAGTACGTCTTTGCCATTTTTTTATAATTTAGAAATATTTTGAAGAAGCTTTCTCGTTACCTGAACCTGGCTGCTCAATGTCCGCCTTGCACCGCTTGATCAGGTACTTGGCGACGTCATAGTGACCGTTCCTGCACGCGATCACCAGCGGCGTGGCGTCTGTCACCTTGGCACCTACTAACATGCTCAGCTCCTCTGAGCGCCAACTGTGTAGGTATATCTGGAACAAGGAACGTTCACGCTTAGTAAAGTCGAACCTCGGCAGCGATAGCTACATCTTAAACAACCCATCGATGGCTCATTACAGAGCGCAGCTTTGGGATTGCCTAAAAATTATTAAATCAGGTATTCTTGGTTAAAATGTATTAATGCAGCAAGAACGCTATCATAGCCGATGTAGCCAATGAGAGGTGATTGCGAACGTCACCTGATGATAATAATTTTTAGACAATCCCATAAAAAGCCGCATCAATTATTGCTTGTCTCCTGCAAAAGCGTGTGAATGTAAATTGGCAGACTTCACATTTGCCTTTGACAACTGGGATAAAAATTATCCCTCCCGCAGTCGGATGAACAGGATAGCTCCAGGAGTATATGATAGGAATCCATATGGGGCAAATAATGGAACATTTCTCAATGGAGCAAAGGAGTCGTTGGTTCAAACCCCAATATAACCCAAAATAGTTTTGACTAGACTGATGGGAGGAAATATTCCTTAAGTACCTAGTAAATAAAGTAGTACCTAGTAATACCTGTAAATAGTAATACCTGGAGCTGGTGTGAACAGGGCTGGTAAAGTTTGTATGAAAACATTATATTCTTTTAAAACCACAATACATGCAGACGAAGTCATCGGCGTTTTACCTAAGACTAGATCATGCCTTCGTGATTGGATTACGGATTTTTAATTTTTAATTTCGCGGGGGGAGCTAAGCCCTAAGGTTTGCTTCAGGTCTATAACAACAGCAAATACTTGGAAGGATATGCATCACGTAACATGTTACACCACGCCGAGTCACATAAAAAATGATAGCGGTTTCCGGTGCGGCGCCGACAACGCATGACCCGCTTTCTGAACCTTGACACTTGGAGTCGATGACTTAAACCCGTTTTCACCAAACATACTAACCGTTCACTGCAAGTTGGCCGCTAGCTCGCGTCGCGCTTCCACGCATCTCAAGTCAAACCCACTTAGTACAGATAGCAACTACCGCTTGCTTGTTGTAAAGTTAAAACATAATAGGTATAATAAAAAAATATTTTGAATGAAAAATAAATAATAACAATAATTAATTCTTACTTTCCCTATTATATTATAGCTATTTAAATAACGGTCGATGACGGTCAGCTTAGAATGTACGTTTGTTATCTAAATCATCCCTAAGTAGTTTTTTTTTTACGTAGGTAGCCCCTAAAAAATTGACAAATTTGATTGACAGAAAGCGTCACCTAACTTAGCTTAGGTAGCGCGTAAAAGTTAGGGAACGTTGTTGAAAACGGGCATTAGTATTTTCAAAACAAAGCCTAATGAAGACGACCGTTTATTCTTGCTATCTTTACAAATGTTATAAATGCGAAAATGTGTCTGTTTGTTGGTTTGTCCTTCGATCACGCAGCAACAGCGCAACGGATCCACGTGAGTGATGAAACCAACTGTGACAACCTTGTGAACTTCCATCACGAGGTTTCTCCCTTATTATTTTAAAATACGAAGTCCTAAAAGTGATACAAATAAAAATACGAGTATAGATTTATATACACTGAATTGAACTATTAGATAATATATTTGATTACGTAAAATACGTAATCTAAGCTCATTATATAATGCAGTGATTAGATAGTAACTACTTACTAGTACTAGTAGTACCTACTTAGAAGACTAGCGCTTGCATCATTTTATAATGCGATACATTTTATGTGGCTTCAACATGAAACCCAGACGTAATAAAAGAGAAGGTAGTAAGTAATCGACAGTCAATATTACACAAAAATAAATCACCCAGCTCCTGTCACTCCTATGTATCGTTTTGTGACAGAGACGATGTTCTATGAAGTCGGACCTAGCCGAGTACCACGTTCCAAAGCCCAAGGAGGTCATGCAAACCTTTCGAAAGAAATTCTCTAAATGATACTCTATATGAATGTATTTAGAGAAGAGATAAAGTGAAACACACAAAATAAAAAATAGGTAAGGGTTTGCAATCAACTGCCGTTGGATAGATCTTTGTTCTTTTTGTTTTTTCATATTTTTCTGTTTTCCTTATGTTGTTCTTATATTTAAATATATATTTTTTTAAATTTTAGTATAATGTGTATGATTGTTGATGATATGTATTAATGCGAACTCGCCATCCTCAACATAAACGCAAAGTTTCCTGGAGGATGGCATATAAAATAATTAAAAATGTATAGTGTACCTATAGATCTTGATCAATAAATTTAAAAAAAAAATACCTCGATCGATATTGTGTCGAAACGCAACGGTTTTGGATACCGTCGCTTTGGGGTCGCGTACTAAACGGAAACTAAGCTGCAATTGCCTGCGACAATGTTTATAATGTGACTATTGTTTGACGCACGTGTGTAAGTGCCATTAACCTACTAATGTCGCGAATTTTCCAACGATTATTATCTTACGTCCGCTAATTACCTATTCTGTGGCTGTGGGCGCTAAGTAATCTAGCGGTTGTTTTATCAGAACCGAAAGAACCGTACCTACATGATTTTCAACCTATTTACGAAAAAACTTATTTAAAAAACCACGTTAAGTTACATTAAGTTTCCACAAAAACCGCCAAATAGCGCATCTGTTGCTTTAGTCACTCTTTAGTGTTTATCTTTTTCTCTGTTAAATAATAAAAATTAAATATCCGTTAATTAATAAAAATTAAATTGTGACTTATGGCTCTTATGACAAGTTGAGAATCTACCACCGGTTCGGATTGCTGATTCTGCTGAGAAGAGCCGGAGAGAAACTCAGCATTTGCTCTTTTCATAACAAAAAATGTTACAATATGCAACCTCTACTTACTAAATATGCCTTTACACACTGTTTTTTGTGTAATGGTAAATCTACCAATTCTTTCGGAATCAAGTTATAAAAGCGCTACTCGACTCCACGACTTCCGCACATTATGCAGACGACATTATAGTGTCTAGTTAATAGATCATGTGTAACACCTCTTTGTAAATATTATATTTAATGGTAAATATTTTCTGAGGAGAGGGTTACGATAACGAAAAGAAAATGTACGTAATGAGTACTCACGGAAAATACTGCAAGCGACCGAACAGAAAACCGACACTTAAAACTTATGAAATAAAAGTAACAGGTAGCAGATGAGGGAGTAAGTAGTAATTTTTGTTATTTTTTTTTATAAAAAAATTAAATAAAGTTCTTGTTAAACTTGTAGGATTAAACTGATCGCAACAACGCGCCCCCTTTCAATAAGTTGAATCAAACGATAACAATACGGTCGATCGAGACAATAAGCCCTCGGGAGCTACTGTCACAATGCGTATTGTCTTGAATGGCGTCTTACAAACGACGAAGTGTCGCTTTCAAAATCAGGTCGCAGTCGCAGGGTCAATGTTGGAAATCTGAATACATAAAAGACAAACAAACAACAAACAAATAAACATACAAATCTTTACTTTATAATATTACGAGCGGCCCGCTCCGGCTTCGCACGGGTATAAAATATATAGCCTATGTCATTCACTGTTAATCGATGTTATTACACATATAAAACTTCCTCTTCAATCATTCTATCTATTAAAAAAAACCGTATCAAAATCCGTTGCGTAGTTTTAAAGATTTAAGCGTACATAGGGACAGAGAAAGCGACTTTGTAGTGATAGTATAGAAAAATAAAATATTAAATTAAAAAAAAGACGTGTGGCACTCAGGGACTGCCGCGGTAAAGCTATTGCATAGCATTTTTTATGAACACCATCTAGCGGTGAGAGAAGTCCCGTGTCAGGTTATTTTCGTTACGGAATTTCTGGATTCGGTCTCCACACTCAAGTCCCGCGATAGAAGCTATGCAATAGCTTAAAAATCAAAAACCCGACTGGGTAAATGGAAATTGAAAAGGACAAAACCTAACCTAACTAAGCGGTCTAAGTCGCGGGCAAAACTACTACTACTAAAAGTAGCTACCCGTATTGTATCGAATTGCATTTCACAAGAGCGTTAGGAAAAAGTGTCACATTCGGAATGAGGTCGCGCGGTCAATGTCGGTCGTCGATCGAAAATGAATCACTGTTAACGCTGGAATCGATTTGATCTATTTTCCATTTACATACATACTTTACGACATCAAAATAAAATATGTATCACTACACTTGAAAGAAATAAATAAAAAAGTACGTAATCACAAAGAGTATATAACAAAGTTGCTTGGAAGCAATCTGCTTTGCTTCAGCTGTCCACCCAAGATAGATAAGCTACATATTTAAGGTGATGGTGGCGAAGCCACAAGTTAGCTTACGTGAAATAAATAAATTTGAATTTGTTGCGAATTGATTCACCTATACAAAAGTGTAGCTTTTGAAATAGCTCGCTTTCAACAGGTCAATGTCTGTCGTTGATCTGAAATTATTCACTGTTATTTGCGTGCGCTTTAATTATACATTTTCCATATCCTGATTCGAAATTGAGTCGCAATCTTTACGACAAGAAATTAAATGTATAAGGGAAGAACTAAAAAACTGCGTATCAAAGGGTATTGTGATATTGTCTCCAATCGCGTAATACAAAAACGTTTGGACAAAAGGGATAAGATGTGCGGCCTACCATAAGTAACTATGCCTATTAAGTTAGTATACTCTGGCGCTTTAGTTGTCCAACTTGAAATTGTAGTAAGTCTGCGGATATTCTAAGAAATTATAATATGTTTCATTTCACCTAGGAATGTGCGACAGTGCGTAGTTAGGGGTGTGTGTAACTCTCACAAGGTTCTTAATTTTTATGGCTTAACTTACATTACATCTGAAGACAAAAAGTTTTACCTTAAGTTCAATGAGCATAAATGGATTATGTTTATCTTTGAAGCAGTCTAACTTCGCTTTATGTTTTAGTTTGAGCTGTGGTGCAGAATAAATAAATAACTTCGAAATTACAAACGATGTCAATGACCTACCAGCTGATCAGAGCACAGCGGCCTCTAAATGTAAAGCGGCAAGCAATTTCCCATTTGGAACGCCTTACATAGGTATAGACTTAAGATTGCGTGTGCGCAAAATCCAGGAAATTGTTGCATTTTTAACCCAATTAACATTTTTTGTCCGAGCGAAACGAGGTCTCAGAGTCTATTTAGGTGTATAATTATAACAGACTATCATAGCCTTATAACTTTTACTTCTGCACTCTTTCTCTCTGCATCGTATTCCTAGTTGTTGAAATGTTGATTGATGGGTGAATGTATTTTAGGTTAGGTTTGATACTCAATCACGCCGCAACGTCTGAACCGATTTGGTTGAAATTTGGCACAGAGATAGATTATACTCTGGAATTAATTGAAATAGATATTCCCGCGTGAATTAAAAATCCTCAATCCACGCGAACGAATCAGCTAGTATTTAATATTTATTATATTGTACTTTTATTGAAATTTTTAAGTATACTGGATTTTTTGCTCAAAGGTTTTTGGTATAATAAAAACTAATATTATTATTACAAGCTGATGCTCGCGACTTCGTACGCATGGATTGATGTTTACTAGTCCCGAGGGATCTCTTATTTTCCGGGAGAAAAAGTAGCCTATGTGTTATTCCAGACTATAGTCTACATATACAGTATAGATTATAATCTATATCTGTTCGAAACAGCCAAATCGGTTCAGTCGTTACGGCATGATTAAGTAACAAGCATCCATCCATCCATCCATACATCCAAACTTTCGGATTTATAATATTAGTAGATTAGTACGATAGGATGTTAGTTATTAAAATCGCGACTGACGTCTTAACGTGCTCTCCGAAGCATGAAGGGAGCGAAAAGGTCAAATTAGGACACCCAAAGTCAGTCACCCATCCAGTTAACGGTCGGGGTTAACGTTGCTTGACCAGCGTGATCGATTGATAGGACCTACCATCAAAGACGTACCGCAAGCGATTTAGCGTTCCGGCACGATGGCGTGTAGAAACCGATAGTATGGGTTAAATGTACAGTGCCATACATACCCCTTTCAAGTTAGCCCGGTATCATCTTAGAATGCATCGTCACTTACCATCAGGTGACATCGCAGTCAAGGACTATCTTATCATGAAATAAAAAAATAAATACGCGCTGTCACAGCTAGGCCACGCGACCCTCACCCTTGTAGACATTACCTTCTTGATGCGTCTTAGTAGCCGCTTGTGCCGGCGCAGCAAGGCTTTCCCGCAGCGCCGCAGCCTCTCGATCCAGCGGCACTGCACTGGCACCAAGTCAATCAGGTCCCACACACCGGACACTGACATTATCACTACACCGCATCACACTACACTTGGCGTTTGCCTTAAACTGGTAGAACCACACTTGTAATTCTTTTCTTCGAAAGTAGAGTTCAATTTTTTTTTTCAACTGGTGTCCGAAGTTGGATTCAGTCTAAAGACTAAGCGATATTATTATGAAATTGTGTCTCTATGTGGTAAGCGTGTTACTTAACTTAAACACAATCTTATGATTTCATTGAGGGAGTTAACTGAAAAAGAAATTTAATGAGATGGTTTGCTAACCAACTTTAAATGGTCCTAGATCGTAAATGTTCATTCAAAATGAAAAATGATCAAAGAAACCTAACAATGATATTCAAATGCCTATTAAATGCTTCCCACTTAACATACTTCATCGACTTTAATATTTTTCTTTTTCACAATATGGCGTCTTGTGGTCGCCATATTGAATTTTCATTACTGTCATGTCTTTAGTGACGCTTCCAAGCTTAAAACAAATCGATTGTCGTAAGAATCATCAAAATTAGCCCACGCGTTTGCTCTCCAGAGCGTTATATACATACATGGACTGATTGAAACATTACCCTCCTTTACGTGTTGCAGTTGGGTAATAATCAATTTAACCGACGCAGCCTTTATACCCATATTTCTTTACATCCAATTCTGCCAAAAGATTTCGTGTAAGGTCGGCTCTTTAGCCGACCTTACACAAAACCTCTGGGCAGAATTCCTGAACAACTTTCAAAACCCTTTTTCGTTGTTTAAAAACTATGGTTAAATCCTTCACAGTTCGGAATTATAACTTTTTTTAATTAAAGAAAAGATTTGCTTGCACTTGTCGACAATTATATCTATAAAAGCAATGATGAGTTATAGTTTAGAGCGCGCTTGTATAGAAAATGCCTATTCAGTGTTGCTTTGAAGATACACAAGTTCAAGTCATACGTACCTAGCAGGTTTCACGGACGCCGGTAGAGCTTACAACTGCCCACAACTTTTTTTTAAATTAAGTGTTAACCTACATAAAAAAAAAAATCCGAACTCACAACTTAGCGTTTCGTTTCAGAAAAGTTGAACTAAAGCATTTAGTGTAGTGAAAAGAACACTCAACTAAGCTATAGGTACTCGTAGTAGACTCGTAGTAGAGGCGCCCAAAGACGCCGCTAATTAAGAATTCGCTCTGCAGATTTTATTATATTTATAATAATTATGCAACTATCTCCCAAAGTCACGTCTTTCTTTGTGCATTTCTTAATGTGAAACGTGACTGCACTCCGTTATTGTCACGTTTTAGCCGGTTACAAGAGTAATTCACGCTAAGTTAGGAATCATTTCTTTTACATTTCATCATAATAGAATCCATATCAATTGTTACTTTTGTAACTTCTTGGAGTCGACAGGTCACCTTAGGCAACATCTACATGCAAGTTCAATGACTGATAAAGTTTAAGACATTTAAAGGTTTTAGTTTAAACGATTGTGAAAGCCGATTGACGTCGAGCTCAAATTGTGAAAACGCATCGAAAAGCGCAGACCCTAAATAGAATCCAACATTTTAGAAAAGAAAATTAAAATTCAAGGTTCTAAAAACTCGACTAATCATTTTAGGAATTCAACATTCTATGAATTCAATTTTTTTTGTTTTTTATATAAATAAAGAATAAGCAGAAGGCTTGTGTAAGGAGTGGGTACGACAATAGTGCTACGGATGGGGCTCGAACCTGCGACCTTTCAGTTTTCAGAGGTTTTCAGACCACACATTTAACCGTGGGCTATATTGAGGTTTTTTTAATAAGTCGACGTAAAGGTTCTGAATGCTCGAAAGTAACTGAGTTACATAAACGAGTCAATAGACACAAGCGCCACGGTGAGTGTTGAAATCTCTACAAGATTAAGAATATAAGTGGAATATCCAACAGTAGCGTCCAATGAGACAACGATAAAGCGATGGATGGATGGATGGATGTTTGTCACTTAATCAGGCTGCAATCACTAAACCGATTTGGCTGAAAGGCACAGAGACAGATTATAGTCTGGAATAACACAAGGGCTAAGTTTTATCCCGGAAAATAAAAGAGTTCCTGAGGGAATAAAACCTCAATCTCTACAGCTGGTAAATTATAAAACACAAACAGCCAATAGAACTTTCGATCAAACTTTTTAACTTTCAATTTATTCAAATTTCATTGGACTACTTACTGTCACGGATACGACAAAAAAATGAAATTAAAACCGATAAAGTAGAGCAAATAAAAATAATAGGCATCTGTGACGCGAATTTTCATTTTAGAAATCGACATGGCATACCTTTTACTTTCAATAGTGATATTTTAGTGATTTTAATGAATATGGAGATAGTTCCTTTAGTTTATTATTAATGAAAAATTAAATCAATGAATTCTAAATTAACATACTATATTTTTTGGGTAAAACGATATATTATCCTCAATCTTCACGACTTATTGACTGATTTTAATAGCCTATCTGAGGCAAAATCTACAGGTTGTAGATCGAAAGAATAATCTAGGTTTTTATCATAAAACGTGTCAATAGTAAAATCAATACATTGTATTGAGATAGCAATCTATTTTGACACTTTACACTTTAATATTTTGGATTTTGGATTAGGTTTGTGATTAATACTGACTGTATGTCCCAAGTGGTCATTGGAGTTCTCTAAGGTGCTGGAGGTGGACCAACCACTGGATACAGGCGGCGCAAGAGCGATACATGTAAAAGTCTATAAGCCTACACGCTAAAAAGACCTACGAATATGTCTAATAGTTGACGTTTATCGGTTGATAAAGGAGAAGAGAACGTCAAACCAAAAAAAGCTCTTAAGCAAATTTAAACTAGTAGAACAGACAGCAAAACAAACTTTAAACCAAACACATTGTAAGTTACAGTGATGACGACTTATGAAGTAAAAAAACTACAATTAAAAGCCAATAATGATAACCTCGTAAAAGGAGACCTTGTAAAAGAAGGTCTTCCCAAAATGTTAACAAGATTCTTAGGAATCGCTTTAGTCGCATCGCACAACCAATGATTTCTACTTCCTAGAGCATTAATTTTAAAGTAGCAGCTAGTCATAAGGACTAAATAATATTAAGTACTTAAATGACCACCAAATCTAATACTATTAACTTTTGGCCTCGATTTAAGACGTTTAATCCAAAATACCTTTGCATCCGTCGCAAAACTCGTGTAGTATGTTTGACATTGGATGTTTGGCTGAATGTAAACAGTAGTGTTAAAAATTAACGCCTACATATCAAGGCATGTAGGAGTGTCCTCAAAACGTCATTTTATATGTATCCGTTGAGTATTTGTACATAACTGGTGTTGACATGGGTCGTTTACATAACAATGTTATGTATCTTTGACTTAAGAGCGCGTGTAATGGAAAATATTCAGATGCAGATTTGATTTTTACAGTAGTAGATCAAGTTTTAACTATCTGAAAAAAAAAAAACTACTGAGTAGAGACAAAATTTTTATATAAAGTTCCTATACACATTACTAAGAGACGATACAGACTTTTTTTTTTAATGAATACCTGATGTATTTTGCGCTTACTACACTCCTACACGTTAGCATCTGTCGCGTTTCACACGAAGTTTCGGGTATGTTTTATTTCATCTATCGCGGGGATTGTTTCTGGCATACTGCGCACTTTTAAGTACGCAGTGAACGTAATTGTATGAACATTTTATAAATGTATGTTGTAAAAATTACCAAATATTTTATCTTACTAACTCTATCTTCGTATGAATTGGTAAATGTTTTTTTTTTTAATCTTGATTTTCCCGATTAAAAAGTAGCTTAGATCAAAGAGAATTTATTTCAGAAGATTTATATTATGTAAGGTCCAATACTAGCACAAGCTATATGTTTTTTGGTTAACCTTAACAATATCGCTGTTATGATGGTACGGAACTCTTCGTTTGCGAGTCTAACTCACACTTGACTGGTTTTTGAATTGTGGTAGGTATGGAACACTTTGCGGTGAGTGGGACGCGCACTTGGCCAATCTTATTTTCTTCTTATACAAAACCTGTACTAGAAAAGCCGGTTGAAATGCAACCTCTCTCCGGTACTTGAATTACAAGACCGAGTTACTGCAGTTGTTGCTTGTTTAACTACTTGCTTTTACTTACGTGCTTCACTATGATCATCCGGTGAGTATAAATTTTCTAATTATAATCTAATCCAAAATCCAATTTTTTTTTATATTGGATAAGCTGGCGTTACATTGCAGATATCCATGATACAAAAGGAAAAACGTAAAAATGTTACGTTAATATTAGTATTATCGTAAAAGTAAAATAAAAAAAAATTATAAGTATTTACATAATATTAGAATTTTGCTTTGCCAGAAAAGTAAAACAGGCCGTAATCTGGCGGGTTTACTTTCATGAATATTATGTCCCCGACTTAACTACCAATGAAACGTTCATAATTAAAAAATACTATTGTCCTACTATTTAATATTATAAATGCGAAAGTTTGGATGGATGGATGTATGGATGTTTGTTACTTAATCACGCTGCAACGACTGAACCGATTTGGCTGAAAAGCACAGAGATAAATTATAGACTGGAATAGCACGTAAGCTACTTTTTATCCCGGACAATAAGGAGAATCCAAAAGACCTCAATTCACGCGAACAAAGTTGCGGGCATCAAATAGTGATAAATAAAAGCAAAGAAGGTACTATTGGTACTTCCGTAAATTGTTACGCCATCCTTTTCCGTCAAGGAAATCGTGAAAAGATTATAGAGACAGTAAGAAACAATAAAGCTGATGAAATGTGATGATGAATAAATAATTAATGTAAAATTATAAAAATCATAAATCAATCATGTAAAATTCTCGAATTTACAGGATTCGTTTAATCACCCGTAATCGCTAAACCTCACTAATTGATGAAGCAAGTAACGGTCAATTAACTAGGAGGTTCTACGCAAAATAAACAACCAAGTAAAATTGATCACTTTAAAGTTTCCTAAACACATATAAACTAAATGACGATTCAAATTAAAAAGTAAACAATAATCAATTAAGATAACTTATCAATGCTAACGTTGTACCGGCGAAACTAACTGAATGTAAACAAACAAATTATAAAGATACAACATTTGACGTAAGCGAAATAAAGATACAAATTCATTTGCTGTTTGCTAATTAAGTATATGGATCAGATATCACGAGAACATAATCTTTTATACTTGATAAAAGTTCAAAATCAAATAACTTAATGCAAGCAGCTATGTAAGATAATATTAAGTACCTTTTCATTGTTTTAAATCACTTTTTGATGAATGGCAATGGCAGTGGGATGAAAAGAGAAACGCTTAAATTCTGAGAAAGACTTCGTACTGTGGAACGTATGATTATTATTATTACCTTTAATACTTAGTACTTAGTGTTGGCTTTTTCTTTATCGGAATAACCTCAAAACATACAAACTATATCTCCAATAAGGTTAAAAAAGAGTAACTCATTAATGAAATAGTACTTAAATATGTAACAAGTGATGAGCTGTGAAGAGATACTAGAAGTGTGAATTATCTTATTTGTAAAAGAAAAATGCAAACTTAACGTTTGTGCCACAATAACACATTAGTGATGATTGATGAACTGATAAGTATCATCACGGATGAATCTAACATTACGTGACTTAAATTGATCTTAATTGTAAGGTTTCATAAGGTTCAGATAAGCAAAAAGTGTACCTACAGTATAATTGCTACTAATAAGAATATAAAGCGTCTTAAATAGAATATCAAAAGTATTTACAAATAGCAGATTATGACCGTTACCAGAACGAATGTTTAAATATTCAAGTTTGGTCAACATTTTTAAGTGATATGAATGACGTTAATCAGGGTAGGATTAATAGTAATTATTTATTGTATCGACATCAATAATGATATAAAACTGTCGTTTTGTGGTATTTTTAGATAATTATAGGTATTCGTCCCAAGCTGGATTGAAAACGAAAGAAGGTTAGGATAGTGTTGCCATAAATCCGGATTCATTCAGATATTTCTTAGAATAATTATGATTTTCATCGAAAGCGTCATCTTGCTAAATTCAGTATTTCAATGTAACGTACCTAATGACATCAAAAAGCCTTGAAAGCAGAGAAACTTCTAGGCGAGGTTTCCTAACCTACCCATTACCCTTTTTATGGTTAACAATAAGAAGACACATCTAAGGCAGTTATCAAACAGGTTTGGCAACAGTTACTGCAGAGTTCAGTTAAAAACTTAACTTTAAAACTTATGACAAGTTGTAATCATTCAGAAACGGTTTCTTTCTTCTATTCTTATAACGAGCAAACTCAAAGGACTTGTAGCAAGACTACCTCTATAACCTACTCGTAGATGCCAAACTTTAAGATCATCATTTTTAACTCAAAGAACATGAAAGAGCAACCCACGACTGCCTTGTTTCTTACTGATATTTCCTAACCAGAAGAACTCATTCCTTCCGACATGTTCCATCCATATGTTTTTCAGGTTGATCCTCTCGTTTAGATTTAATTGATGGCAGCCCTACTGAGACACACATAACATAACACAATTTCACAATCATACCGATTCGTTTTGCGGACGTGAACGTAAATCGAATCGCGCGCACGCGTCTCGCCGCGTTCAAACACGCTGCACTACTGCATGAGCTCTTTCACTCAGGGTTACACAAGATGTCTTACGTAAAACTTTTGCCTTTCCAACTGCAGCGGGCAATGTTTGTTGTCCGAACGGTGGGTGTCGGGTCAGTAGAAGAATGGCTCGAACCGGTTGGGATTTTACAAGAGGATACAATGATATGTATAACATATCATTGCATCAGTAAAAAAAATAATGTCTTCCCAACCGATTGCAACCATGGCGGCCAATCTCCACGGAATCTGCGCGGGAGATATAATCAATGGGACGGAAATCTAACACAACCAGAGAGATCAGACGCAGGACCGACGGCTTTAAAGCTCTTCCGAAGCACGGGGTGGGGTGATCCTTAAGTATATGAATATCAGTTATTTGCCGTCGATTGCCTATTGTACTATTATTTCTATGATATGGAGTTTTTGCTTGCTTAGATATAGATTTTGCACCCAACCTTTGCAACTGAGCCCGATGAACAGATGTAATCCAAATTATTTCTTCTTGTGCTAAACGTAGTAAAAGACGGAAAGCGTGCTAGACATTAGAACTATTTTACAATCGAGTTGTGTGTGTCGCATATAATTCTGCCAATGACCGATGTCATAATGCCATATCAGTCATTGAACTCTGATAGGAGTATGCAACATGAAACAGGAAATCACTTATCAGTTACCGATTTCAAATTTTTACCACAATTTAACCAGTGATGTGGTCAATAATTATGGAAAAGATAAAAGTATTTTCACTGTTTTTTAGGTGCCAAGTAAAAAAGATTTTCAATGACAGAAAACAATACTCACTAAGCAAGGAATATTGTCATACCGACGTAAATCGATTGTTTTTTTTTGGTTGGAGCATTGTTTTTTATTCAACAAGATTTTTAAAGTAATGGTACTGTTACACATGCTCTAAAATAGCATGCTAGTGAGCATGCTTAAGAGTATGCTGAATACGAGCATGCTCATGAACAGTTTACATTTGCTAGCAATAGGCATGCTAGTTTTAAGTATGCTCTTCAATAAGCATGCTCAAAGCAAACATCTCAAATACACATGCTATTTTAAAGCGTGCTTTCTCGCTTTCTGTCAGTTCAAACAAAGTCATGTCAAAGTCATTGCAAACGATTGATTGATACTAGCATGCTCAATAAGCAAACCTGTTTAGACGCGCTTAAAGCACACCCCCTTCCACTCGCGTGGCAGGTAGCATGCTCATAAATCGCACGACTGTTGATTTTTGAGCATGCTCGAAATAAGCATGCTCATTACTAGCAATGTTTCGACACACATGCTACTAAGTAGCAAATGCTCAATAGAAGCATGCTTTCATGCTTGAAATGAGCATATGTAACAGTAGCTTAAAGTTATTCAACGACATTATTAATTCGAGCAGCTGATCCCTCGACGCGATTCTTATCACACTAATGGCCGATTTCTCCAACGCAAAGTGTCTTTTCCGACAGTTTTGATATTTTGACAATTTTGAAAAGCTGCCAGAGTATCTTTACCCTCGGATGAGACTTAATTATTTTACATTGGTGAATTGGCCCTAAGAACTCGTATACATATACAAATAGCCAAAAAAAGGAGAAACACCGTTTAAGTCCGTTATAATTATTCAGCTGCCTACATAGAAAACAAAACTAAATTCCATCACGCGTGTGCGGTCGGGTGTGCAACTTTGTATGCACGCACCGAAATAGCTCTTGAGCATTTCTATCGTCTAAATATTATGTATCCATATTATGTATCTTACATTATTTAATAAACAGTAAAATGCTTACTGCCAAGGATAAAGAAACACTTCGGTTGCTCTATTCATTATTAATCCTTATATGTAGGTAGGTATTTAATTTTATTTATGGAAAAACTACAATATAAAAGATGTACTTATATGTTAGAATACCTGACTTGCTGATGGTATATTTGTAAATTTTTTGCAAGTTTACAGTGTACCAACCAACTTTAACTAAAGAATTTTGACTGAGTGAGTAGGTACTTGCGTCAATTGTTGTTTAGTTCCAGATTTTTTATTCTTACTTCCAAACAAACAATTACATCCAATTTTGGCTTCGGTTAAAACAGAGTTATAAGGCCTTGATATCAGCAAAAACTTGTCATAATCTAAAGTTATTAAAAGGAAAACCTTGGCAGTGTCAAGGGCAGCGTGAAGCTGTAGCTTTTTATTTTCCTCTTTTTTGCGAATACGAGCCCTTCAAGTATTTTTAAAGCACTCAATGACACGAGTATGGTCTTATGTTGACATACAAGTTACTTAGGTGTCATTTATGATATTCTTGCTGTTTCAATAATATTGACAACTGTAGTATTTATAGTTCCATCCTTCACTTTATTTGAACAAAAATAATTGAACAATCAACTTAATCATTATGCGTTTTCAAAACGGCAATGAACTTCATTTGAATACATTTTTAATGCATCACTCATATTTAATTTCTCACAATGAATAAAATTAATAAATTATGGCAGCTTCCTTGACTTTATTAAGTACTGCATGTTTCGGTCTAGGGTATTCATTGTAATCAAATAAAAAATTATGTACATACGAATTTTTAGTTCATTTTGATTTTAGGTTAATCCACTTTGAGTTTGCCAATTATTATTATTATTCTTTTAAGAAATATTATTGTTTTGACTATACCTGCATTAACAAAATATGAGAAGAATAAATACTTCACATTTATGCCCACCATAAATATTAAGTAGTTTTTGACTTTTTTTGTATGGGCAAAATGTCATACATAAACGCACGTCAATTAAAATGAAATTTTTTCCTTATATTATATTAAGTAAGATGATTATAAAATGTATATGAGCCTAAGTGCCTATTTCACCACCTTCAAGTAAACTGTAACTGACGAATAAATTTGACGTTTTGACAGATTGCCCATACAAAAACTGTCAAAACGTCATTTTTATTCGTCGGTTAAAGTTTACTTGAAGGTTGTGAAATAGGCCCTAAGTGGCTTATTATATTTGGGATATCCAACTTATTTTCCGTATATTATAATGGCACGATCTCGAATCGTGACTTTAATTTTACACATACATGTTTTGTAAGCAATAAAGAATCAATAAGCTAATAATTCTGATGAAAACATTTAGATTTGTGATAAAATGTCAAAGAATTGGGCATATGGGGAAAAACACGGGGAAAATACATGCAATCTAGGTAGGTACATATGTTTCAAGGAACAAAAAACTTGATTTAGTATTTTATTTACCATAACCCGTATAGCTGTATATTTATTTACAAACATCGGCTTCTACTTCCCTACAACATAATAACTATTAAGACTAAAATACGCCGTACATAATCTAGTTTCAATAATAAACAACAAACTTAATTAGAGGGAATGGTCCTAGGGTCCTGGTTTCATAAAACTTGAGCAGTTCAGGCGTGCCCTTCAAATTTCATATTTTTTTTTTAAATTTATTTAGAGGCCATACCTGACGAGAGATACAAATAAAAAAAATTACAATTCGGATAATTCAATTAGGATAAATAATTCAAAAAATTTAGACATGAAATATTGATCATTAAATAAACAAAATACATTATTTATTTACAAAATCTTCCAATAACATTGTATTGAGTGTGGAGGGAACATCCAAAACTGAATTTTCTAGACCCAAAACATTGAGCAGACGTAACGAATCTCAATCATGGAAAACAACTAAACCTTCTAAGCCTTCGGATTATTTGCAACCAAAAACTATCGTGCGCAAATAAGCTATTCACGATTGATCAGGCGTTATACAAGGCTCAATGTAAGTCGTCGTCATCCCAACCAAGTAATAGATTTCTTGAAGAGATTCAAATTACAAGGCAAGGTCAATTCATAACATTTTTTTCAACACACTTGCTCATAAAGGGTCTCCCGGTTCACCGCAACTAGGCACACAATGACACCTCTAACTCAAACTGTGACTTTTGATTACTATTATTCACAATGTGAGTTATAGAATTATTTTTTTAATTTTATTGGGTGAGTTGCTGTGTTCTTAAAAAAGTTTCTATTACAAAAAAGATCTTGTTCAATAATTTATAAAAATATCGTGTTAAATTAATGTACCTATTGCTTGCTCATTTCATACAACTCCGTATTTAAATAGATAATTTCAACATGTACGTGTTTAATACTGTCAGTAACTTTTGTTTTTTTTTTTGTAATAAAGAAAACTCGAAATTCCCCATTTTGTACGTGGCTATAAGAGAAAAGCCAAAAAAAAAAGAAACCTCATTCTTTTAGTCTGAAAACGGAAAACTGATTAAATCAAATAAACACCTGAATAGGCTGTATGGTCGTCGATCTTTGCCTGCCCTCAAGAGCATCTCAAGAGGGCGAACAAAAGAACAACATTAATTTTTCCCGCCATTGCGAAAAAATTTTCACAACTCGTTTTCACTGTTTTGTACCATAATGTACTATTTTAGTGTTATTTTCTTCACAAGTGTGTTGAAAAACGTCGTATGATACACGTGTATATTGATGATTACCGTCCTCGGCTACCTTAAGACCCTCACCTGACGGCTCGGGTCTCAATAGCGCCTCAGCGGTAATCACCAACTTTTACACTTGTACCATAATGTACTATTGTTTTGAAAAGAGCAACTGCTGAGTTTCTTGGCCGCTCTTCTCAGCAGAATCAGCATTGCGAACCGGTGGTAGATTCTCGACTTGACATAACAGCCACAAGTTGGCCTACATGAAATAAATAATTTTGAGTTTATGCCGCTTTCATCCGCGATTCTGTACGTTCCTCACATTGTTTTTCAACCGAAAATTCAAAACCTAGGAAAAACCCTTGAAAACGAGGCAAGTCTTAACCATAAGGCTATCGCTATTTTCGATAGAAATAAATATGTTCATGTTAAAGCCGAATATTTTTTTATAATAAAACTAGCTGATATCCCCGATTTCGTCCGCGTGGGATAAGATTTTTGGTATCCCTCGGGAACCTTTTGTTTTTGGATAAAAAGTAGCCTATCAACTTATCAAGTCGATCGGTTGCTCTGTTGCAGCGTGATTGAAGGACAAACCAACAAACAAACACACTTTCGCATTTATAATATTAACTAGCGGCCCGCTCCGGCTTCACACGGGTATAAAATATATAGCCTATGTCATGCACTGTTAATGGATGTTATTATACACATAAACCTTCCTCTTCAATCACTCTATCTATTAAAAAAAACCGCATCAAAATCCGTTGCGTAGTTTTAAAGATTTAAGCATACATAGGGACAGAGAAAGCGACTTTGTTTTATACTATGTAGTGATAAGAATACGGATTAAGGATATTAAGGAAGGATATTAGTAAGGATCCTTATTATGGGAAAAAGTTCTGAAAGGAGGGGGCTATGAGTAGAACCAGGCATCCGCCCCGTGAATTTGTCGGTCACGGCCTCAATAAAGGCGCCTTTGAGGCCAAGGCCCCAATGAATAGGAATTAGGAATAACGCCAACAAACGCCGCTTTCACAAACTTGCTCGTTTGGTATAATATTTATTATAAAAGTGCCTGTTAGAAATTGCAATAAAAATTCTGAACAACTTCCCAAGTGTCATCGCAGAGAAAATCTAAGTTGTCCTAAAATCTAAATCTAGCTTCTCAAAAATTCATACAAGTAAAAAAACTAGGTACTAAGTATAAGAACTTGATCTCGATCTACTGCCACAGCATTACAGTCAATGTTTTATAACCTAGTTTCATCAAAGTATAACAATGTCGAAATAACTAGGTATGCATCGTCAAAAATGTGTCTCTAATAGAGCAAAACTGTTACAATGTTTTATAACTTTATTGTAACAATAGAATGGAACCTTTAAAATACGAGTACGAGACACTAAGGGATAGTTCAGACACGGCCAAATCAGCGTGGATGCAAACCGCGCGGATTTCACCCATTTAGCGTCTCTTAATTTTTCATATTGAGATACGTAAGTAATAGATCCACTCAGATGCGCAAATCGCAAATCCGCGCGGATGGCGCGACTCGAAAGTCCAAAAAAAACGGACTGTTAAAAAATTACGTGAGAACTTCCCCTTTTTTCTCGTGGGTTGAAAAACGTATTGGCGCTGCTTTTGCGCGAAACTGATAAAAAATTGCTACATTCACTAATATTCCCCTTATGTCCATAAGTCCAAGCATAAAGTTTTGAGGTTTCAGTCCGACTCCTTGCACATAAAAGTTATTGAGTCTAATGCTGAGATCTATAGAGCTTGCTCTGTGTCAGCTCAGACTCAAGATAAAGGTTAAAACGAGACAAAAATATGCTCTGACATAAATCGATCTCGTTTTAACTCTGTCTTGAGTCTGAGCTGAGTGAGAGTGTGGTCTACAGATTTCAGCCTTAATTCTTACGACCTGCCTTGTTGTTTTCGAGTTAGAGTTTTCTATGACTGCGATCTCAATTGATGCGGTGGTATTTGTAAGTGATGATGATGCACTCTAAGATGGAAGCTGTAGATCAGCTATACATAACTTGGTAATGGTAAGGGTATGGTAATTACCATACCCTTATCGTATGGTAATTTGGATGAAACCCACACCCCTGATTATTTTCTACACGATATTGTACTGGAACGTATTACTACGAGAAGCATGTTTAAATAAACAGATGATGCATGTATACTGTTCGCGCCCGTATCTCGGGTAGCTACCGGGCGTACCTACCTCTAACCTACCTGTAGGTAATTCCATGGCGTTTGACATTTGACATTGACAAATTTATTCGATTTCCGATTAATGTCACTTGTCATTCCGTTTTTTTGTCTTTGAACCAGAGTCGTCAAGCCGCCGTGGAAAGAGGCGGTCGTTTTGCTTGTATTTGCGTCCTTTTGAAGCGTGTGCGCCATATTTGCCACGCGGGACTATATTTTTGTTTTGTGTTGAACTTTTTGTATTGGCGGAACTCTGTACTGTTTGTAGTAATTGTTATTAGCTTTAAGTGGTTGTTGAACATTTGTGACTTGTGAAATTGGCCTCCAACACGTAGAGGCGTCTCCTGGAACCAGCCCTCGGCGTGGCTTCGTAATCCCATACAGACACTACACTCAGTACACACACACTTATACATTCGTCGAAGCCCCAAGCAAGAACCTTGGAAGAAAAGGTGAGTGTAGGATTAATTGTGTGCTTGTAAGGTTAGGTTTCATTTTGTACCCTGGAAGTCAGCGTCTGCTAGTGCGTCACCCTAAAGACAGCCGGTAGGGACTCTTTGTGTCTCTCGGTGGATCGAATCTCCACCGGCCATTTCTCTCAACGGCCTGTGCCTCCATGCTATGGGCCCCATGGACGCTTGGCGTTGATCGTTGATAGTTTTGGCGCCAACATTTTGGTAGCAGAGCGTGGTTCTCATAGTTTGAATAGCGTGGCCACTAGCCTGACGCTGACATTTTGTATTATCTTGCTAATTGTAAACTAACTTTGGTTTGATCGGTACCGCTGACAGTCTATTCTGTTTGGCCGTCCCTTGTAAAGTTTAATTGCTTAATTTTGATTGGAACCAATTGATTGAGTCATGGAGAAGTAGTCTATCCATTTTGTGGACTCATTTTGTTTGATTATTTGATAATTAAATATTTTATTATTTGACAATTTAGTGTTGGTTCCAGTTGAGATCCAGAAAACTCTATGGTTTTGTTAAGGGTGGTTGCATACTTTGTTGACATGTTTTGGTGAGCAACATTTTGTTGAAAGTTCTGTTGCGATGCTTTGTTGAACAACATTTTTGTTGAAAGTTTTGGTTGTCACTTAAGGCGGTAACAAACCATGCAACTTTGTACTATCATATTGATTGATTGTCTATGGGTAAGTTAAAGTTAAACTTAATTATCTAAGTTAGTTGATAATATTGGCCCATAGGTTTCTCAATTAAATTTATAATCTACCTATGTTGTGTTCATAGTTATGACCCATATTGGTAAATTCTTGTTTGTATAATTGTATTCAATTGGAAAGGGTCAAGCTATTTTGTGGAGCACGGTGGATAATAAATGGATGAGAGAACTTATTGTAATTTGATTAATTTGTTGATTGGAATATGGTGCCGCTGATTTTGAGTTTTGTTTAGCCGTACCTAAATGCTAATTTGTTTGTTCTTGCTAATAATCAGTTGTAGTGTTTGAATTTACTTGAATCGGGTCATGTACACTTAGACATACCCATTTGAAGATTCAGTTTGTGTCTGATACACATATTGTATTTATCAATTTGAAATTTGAATATTATTTGAACAATTGAGTTTACATTATATTAAAACTTATTAAACTTGGCCAATTGGCAGGTATCACCCATTAAGTTCAGATCCTAATGTAATTTGTGTTGGTTTGGATTACTTGGAATTGAACTAATTGAATTTTTGCCAAGTTAAATTTTGTAAAATTAGATAAACTGGATTCTTTTGCCTGAACTGTTAAGGTGACCGCACACCCTTGATTTTGATTGACCGCATACTTATATTTGTATATTGATTTGTTTGTTTGCTTAATAACTAAATTTAATTGGAACAAGTACTCCTGCATGCTAAGTTAAGTGACTTAGTTTAAATTTAATTATTGTAATTATTGTATCCACCTTGTTGTTGATATTATTAATTATGTTGTATTGTTTGTTGTGCGGTATTGTTATTAATTGGGTTTTGAGTGTGCAATAGATTTGATTTGGTTGGTACTTGTAAAATGGCGAATTTGAAAACGCTTTTGAAACAAATGCAAACAGAGCTCCGCTGGGCTACGGCCGCTGCCGCATTGATAGACCGCGACCTGAGGGTTGCCGTCCGGCAGCAGCTAGCTGACCAGGTCGTGACCAGACAGGCCGCCTTCGAGCACCTTTATTTGGAGCTGCTCAAATTGGAATTGCCGCCTGAATTGTTGAGTTCTGTTGATAAGAAATACGACCAGGTATTTGAATTGACCGACGCTATTGTGGAGGCGGTCTATAGGTTTAAGACAGAGGCTCGATTGATTCCGCCCACGACGTCTCTTCACCAACCCCCTCCAGTGCCGGCGTTGTTGGAAACGTTGCCAACAACTGAGTTGCCAGCAACTGAATTGCTCGCAACTGAATTGCACAGAGTCAGAGAAACTGTAGGGCAGGACTCCCAGTTTCATCTGCCTCGCCCACCTTCTCCGGGCAACGATCGGGATGTTTTGTGCCCCAACGAAACTGGTGTTGGCCGTCAGGATCTTGAATTGCAGGAGCGCACTTCCCGCACGGCCGGGAGCGCTCGTCCTGACCACACCACAGTAACCATTGAAAGGTCGTCTGTGGAACCTTCCACATTTGAGATTGACCGGGGTTCGCCCCCCCGTTTTGGTGCCTCACCCCCTCGTGAGCGGGTCTCTACCCCCTCACACCAGTTTGATAGGGGTTTGGCCGCGACGCAGGTACCTGCCCGGCCTGCTCGCAGTACGCCGCCGCTCTGTAAGCGGCCGCGACTTGATTGTCCGCACACGCGTGAGCGGGTTTCCTCCCCCTCACGTCAATCTGATAAAAGTTTGGATGCGAGGCTGGCCTCTGCCCGGCCTACTCGCGAACCGCCGCCGCTCCGAAAGCGACCGCGGTATGGACCCCGACCTCGGAGAGGTCGACGGGGGTATTATGGGGTACCCCGCTTTCGACCCGTTTTGCCCCCGAGGTGCGACGCTTGTGGGCATCGGTATGGGGTTACGTCCCCCCCGGTTATTGTAGCCACAAGGCAGTCCCGATTTGAGACCCCCCGGTCAGATGACCGGCGGGATGAGGGCGGCGGTCACTACTAAGTAGTCGCCGCCCCGGCCCCCACCACAGTTACCTCACCTGCTTTGATCAGTCCGCAGGCGAATAGATTTTGGCCGACTGCCGCGGTGAGGATGTGCTACCCGAAGTTGTGTTACTTTGAGCCTAATTGCATTCGGGTTAGCAGTGCTGTGTTGCATTGTTTGTTGTTTGGTGGGAAGCCTCGGGCCTCTGGGAGTCCATTTGGATCTTTGACTCGCAGAGAAGAGTTTGTTGATGTTTTACCCATTTGAGGTAAATCTTGGTTTTGCCTAGGGTGACCATGCTTGTTGATATTTGAGTCACCCCCCGCAGGTCCAGTGACACTGCGGTTCTAATTGTGGATCGGTTTGACTTGCTGATCAATCGGTCCGCACCCGCACTTTGTTGGTGTTGGGTCCCGACATGTCGGGCCCGACAATGTCGGGTGCTTGTTGGATGATTAATGCTTTTAGGCTTTGAAGTCGAATGGGCTATCGACTACGGCTACTATGTCGGAGTTTGGTTGGATCCGACTTGTACCCAACTTCCACATCGATGGTGGAATAGACCTAAGCATTGAGTATATCATTCTCGGATATGGTCCGACGATCTTTTGTGGGCCGAGGAGAAGTCTCCTCCACCCTGGGATGCGACCTCCCCATGTAAATAATATTGACCGTCATATGAACGGGAGTTTCGCTTCTTGATTATCCCTTATTGCCTCTCGGATGTGAGTAGGCCTGGCTGCGCTTACAGCGCTTGTTTTTCCGGCGTGCTACACGCAACGGAACTTGAATGCAATTTGGATATACCTTAGTTTGTCTACCGCTCGAACGCGGAGAGGTATATAAGCGCATGGCGCTCTTGTTTAAATATACAATCTTGGGTCTGATGTTGAGACTGTGAATTGAATTTTGATAGTGGGGCTCCCTGTCGCCCTGTGAGGCTTGTCACCGGGGTTGCTTCTTAACGAGGTTGACCTTGTCGATGTTGGTGATTGACACCATGTTGCGTAGCGTCAACTTGGATTCGACAGGCCGCCGTAAGCTTCGCAGCTACATTGTTGCTTGTTAATATTGGAAGGCCACCACTACGCTATCGATTATAAGTGCCTTCTCCCGGACGTATCCTGGCCACTTGAACCTTGCAGGACTGAAGGTCTGTTCATCCTCTCAGAGAGGATCGCCCGACCTAGTCCGGACGTACCTAACGTACTGTGGCACCAGTTGCGAGAGAACCAACAGATTTAAGATTTCGAACTGATTTGTTGTTTGTAGATATTGTAGATTTGAGTTTGTTTAGAATTTACATTAATTTGGTTTTATTTGTACTAGTTTTGCTTTTATGTTTGTTTAGCTTTTAATTGATTTGCTTACCTTTTGTATTTGTTTAGTAATAAGCATAATTTAAGTGCGTTTATTTGTAAGTGGCGAAGGCGCATCTCCGTCGCGTTTATTGGCGAAATTATTGTATTTTTGAATTGATGCGCCGCCGTGTTTGTGGAATGGAGGCGATCCTCCATTCTCGGCTTCTCTGCCCTTGTCCGACCCAACCGCCCAAGTTGGCTGATCTTGTAGTTTGAGATTTGATTTGTACTTTGATATTGGCGTCAAGGACGCATTGTTAAATTGCTATATGGGTCCGGCAGGGTTCCCAGAGTCACCGAGGTTATGATTGGAGATTCGGTTTTGCCACAGGCCGTGTCTACCATAGCCAGTTACCATTTGTTGGTGGACTCCAATCCAGGAGTCCACGGCCGGGAGTGTTCGCGCCCGTATCTCGGGTAGCTACCGGGCGTACCTACCTCTAACCTACCTGTAGGTAATTCCATGGCGTTTGACATTTGACATTGACAAATTTATTCGATTTCCGATTAATGTCACTTGTCATTCCGTTTTTTTGTCTTTGAACCAGAGTCGTCAAGCCGCCGTGGAAAGAGGCGGTCGTTTTGCTTGTATTTGCGTCCTTTTGAAGCGTGTGCGCCATATTTGCCACGCGGGACTATATTTTTGTTTTGTGTTGAACTTTTTGTATTGGCGGAACTCTGTACTGTTTGTAGTAATTGTTATTAGCTTTAAGTGGTTGTTGAACATTTGTGACTTGTGAAATTGGCCTCCAACACGTAGAGGCGTCTCCTGGAACCAGCCCTCGGCGTGGCTTCGTAATCCCATACAGACACTACACTCAGTACACACACACTTATACATTCGTCGAAGCCCCAAGCAAGAACCTTGGAAGAAAAGGTGAGTGTAGGATTAATTGTGTGCTTGTAAGGTTAGGTTTCATTTTGTACCCTGGAAGTCAGCGTCTGCTAGTGCGTCACCCTAAAGACAGCCGGTAGGGACTCTTTGTGTCTCTCGGTGGATCGAATCTCCACCGGCCATTTCTCTCAACGGCCTGTGCCTCCATGCTATGGGCCCCATGGACGCTTGGCGTTGATCGTTGATAGTTTTGGCGCCAACAATACTTATCGGCAAGGCAACCTGTTCTTTCTGAAGAGTTTCTCTAAAACATTCTCTAAAATGATTGCATCATTGTAACGATCGCAATGACCTCTGATTGGCTGAATTTATGGCGTTCAATGGAATTTATGGGTTCAAATGTAACCAATAGCGGAAGAGTGCCAGCCAATTAGAGACCATTGGGATTGTTGATGCAATCAATTTTAGAGAATACTACTGGATCTACATTAAAATCGCGCGGTTTTCATCCGCGCGTTTTCCGCGTGTGTACTGGCTGTAAAGATATTTCGAAAGTCTATTAAACGTGCACACTGCACAGTGTACGGCTGATCCGAACTAGATAATTGGTAAAAGCCCACTTTGGGGCGAATTCTCTTTGCCTACTGACCCACTTATGGCAGTCAACTTTCGCGCACTTTCGCAGCGTTCGTTTTTGATCGCGAGTTGCGTGCGACAGAAAATAAATTACATTTAGGATGTTAGCACATTTTCTTTGTATCCTTACGCAGTTATGCATGACTGTATTGAAAGAAACTAGTACGAAATTACCTTTTTTAACCGACTTCCAAAAAAGGAGGTTAGGTTTTTTTTATGTATGTTCCCCAATTACTCGAAGACGCCTAGACTGATTTGGAAAATTCTTTTTTTGTTTGAAAGGGTACATAAACACCTTTGTTTTACCAGGATAAAAAGTAGCCTATGTCACTTCCCAGCTTCTTATAATAATTATATACCCATGAATTAAAGCACATCGATTTGTTGCTGCATGATTAAAGGACAACTTTCGCATTTATAATATTCGTAGGAATAGTTTATATTATTATATAGTACATATCTAGTAACAACGTGCGACAGGCTTTTTTTTAGGTCAATGCACGTTGGTATCCGTTTAGTATACCATCAACGTAATGATACTGCGTAATTCGGACTCTCGTTTTTTTTAAACCGCTGTTGCTAAAACATTACGAAAGTCATGTGCCAACTGCCAACTATATTTATTTGCGATACCAGAAGGTGCAACAAAGTGCAGGCGTTTAATTAAAATAGTAGGGTAAAGATGCCGAATATGAGATACCATTTACATATTCGGCCATAAAAAATAAATTATTGCACTAATGACTATGAAAATTATTTATATTCGATAAGTATTTAATGAAGTTTATCCTTGAAAGACCGTTTAGTGCTAGGTATAATAGATTTTTTGTTATATCAGATAATATTAAAAAAGTCAGAAATTACGTCTCAGGGAAATGGTCTCCTATTATGAGATACCAAGGGTTTTTAATATGAGATAGTATAGATTTAGAGAAAAAGGAAAGAAATCAATTCAAAAAACTTTTTATTGGCGATATTTATTAATCTACAACATCGTACTACTAAATAAAAAGGTTTTAGTAACAACTTAATAATATATTATCATGTGCTTATGCCAAGTGCTTGATGTTCTTCAGATGTAGATGTAACCCATAAAATCGTTAGTCCAACTTTACAATATTTTTCTATTTTTGCTTCTAAATAGTCAGAAAAAGCTGGAGGTCTTCCCAAGAACCTTGACAAATACTTCTGCATTAGCATCTTTTTTGACATAACGTTCTAGGATACTCTTAGGAATATCGAAAGTTTTGACGCTATTAGGTAACATATTTGTTTGCTTCGCACTGCACTCACGGCCCATATTATGGCATCGTGGTCCTAGGACTTCTTTGATCGACGACATCTAGAAAAAGAGGTTTTCAAATAGTCGTATTTCTATACATCCTAATATGAGATATCTCATTTAAGGAGCCCCCACGTGTCTCATATTAGGAAAACACCCAAATTTAAAAACTAGGCTGCCTATTATTTCTTGACGAAGAAAATACAACTAAACTGTAAATGCATTGTAAAATTAATCATATAACTGATACAATGACTGTAAATTTAAATCATTTAGTGTGACTATAAAGTTGTAACATACCTCGTTAATATTTGGTGTCAAAAATCGGGTTTTGTGGTTTCGTTAAAATCCGCAGGTACACAACCTGACTTCGCCTCGAACTGGGAAGCACCAACACATGTTTCGGTCTGTTGCCACGCGGCTTCTGGTGACAGTATCGCCAAATAGCTGCATCGATTAGTTTCGCCAAAACCTAACTATCTCATATTTGGCAACTATCTCATATTCGGCATCCTTACCCTATACTCTTCAAACACCAAATGTAACTATTTGATGATCACCACAACACAGTTTATACTTCTGCGGGATCATCGTTCTAATCTGTTCTCGCATCACTTTTTTGTATAGACTATAAATAAATAAATAAATAAATTTATTTGAAAAATCACCCCGCAACGACTGAACCAATTTGGCTGAAAGTTGGCTTGGCACGGTGATAGTTTATGGAATATAATAAGTCGACCAACAAAATTTATTTTTTGGCATCAAAACCTAGCTTCTAATTTAATAACTCAGCAACGGGAAAATGATGAAGCTTCTAATATACTAACTCGGCTTCTTCACAATGGCCACAAAATATTTCAAAGAAAGCATCAAATAAAGAGCCACTATTTTTATTATTGTCCACTGCCACTGCACGATTTGGTGCGAGTGAGATGGATACGACTGGCCATTTGCACGATTTCGTTGGTGCGAGTGAGACGGATGCGACTGGCAATTTGCACGATCTCGTTGGTTATGGCTATTTGCACCAATCAGAGAGCGCCATTCAAAACATGCATTTGTTTTTTTTTTGTTGTTCTGTTGTTAGTGTGTTAATATTGCAATTATTTTTGTATAATTTTTTCTTTAAACTAAAGTTAGGTTAGGTTAGGGTTATACATGAATATTCAGGTGCCCGGCCGAAGGCCGGGCACTTAGGTTTTGTTGGGATCGTAAACCTACCTAAAACTAAAAAAAAAGTTGAAAAAAAATTTGATTTTTTTTTTCAAAAATGTTATAATGTTATGTGTAGGTATTTAAATCTTGAGTTAAATTTAAAAACAATCATTTTTTTTATTTCATTTTATCAAAAAAAAAAAACGTTTTTTTATTTAGTTAGAAACATTTTTTTATTTCATTTTTCTCACAAAAAAAAAATTAAAAATGTGGTTGAAGATTTGGTGTATTATTTGATGCTAATATTTAAGTATTTTAGGAGTTCACGGTTTGAAGCTAAGTTATAAATATAGATGCTAAAATTATATTTTTTAGAGGCTCACTAGTTGAAGCTGACTTAGTAATTTAGAAGCCAATAATGGTATTAAATAGAAGATCGTTTAATTACATGCCATAGTTTATGGACTTAAATAGCACATAGGCTACTTTTTATACTAGAAAATAAGAGAGTTCCAGCGTGAATCCAAAAAAGCCTCAATCCACCCGAACGAAGTCGCAGACATTAACTAGTGGGGTCTATATCTATTTCAGCCTTTGAAATACCAATACCTACACTGCCTATCGTTAACAGTTAACACAGTGTATGTATATCGCACGGTATGACTAACGCGAGAAAGTCGTATGTATTGAAAACAATAGCTCACACGCCAGTGGGTTTTTGCTTGCAGATAAATAAGCGGTATTCAAACGGGTCTATTAGTTACGTGAATTAGAAAGCGTTTATGCACACAGCTAATATGCAGGCATTTGCGGAAGGATCCGGGAGCTCACAGCATTATGAACCCCGAGAAACCCCTACTAACAACATTGGAAAGGGTGAAGACTAGGGTTGCCAGATTTTTTTTCAGCCTATAAGGGACAAATGGTTAAATGGGCAAAAATACGGGATTTCAGTTTTTTACCCGGGACAAATTAAAAAAAATTATTTAGTGTAATTTTTTTTTTGATATTTTTCCGAGGATCGACTTAGTTTTAACATATTTTTATTCGTTTTAACATATTTGTAACAATCAGTACAATTATAATCGTAATTAAAAACGGTCATCAACTCGCTATTTTACGAACGTTACGTGTGTGAATACTTGGATCGATTTCATAATGAAAAACGAAGTACGGTTCAAATACGGGACAGAGTCAGTCCCGCCGGGACATTTTAAAGTACGCCTAAAATACGGGATGTCCCGGGAAATACGGGACGTCTGGCAACGCTAGTGAAGACTACTGCATCGCACCTCGCGAACGACTGTGCAGTCTAAGTAACAGCATCCCTACTGCAAGATTGCAGTTATATTGGCGTCTCAATGCTTCTGCATAATTTACTTTAGCTTACTAATTTTGTGTGGTTGTCTGAATGTTAATTAATTAAGCCTCAATAGTCCAACGGTTAAAAGTACGGACTGAAAACTGCAAGGTCACAGGTTCGAACCCCACCCATTGCACTATTCTCATACCCACCCCTAGCACAAGCTTTCCGCTTATTTGGAGGAGATTAGAGAATATTAGTCAACTTCAGCTTGGCTAATTTTCTTTTAAAAAAATAATTAAATCAACCAATGACAAATCGTCGATGGTGTAACGTCAGCAACAAGCATTATATTATGTCACTAGGCCTCACGAATGAAGGTTTTTGTCGCGTTACATGGTTCGTTAGATAATAATAACGCCTATGTGGAATCGCATTGTATCAAATAACGGTAGTGTCTTATTGATAAAGCCTTCTTTCGCAACGCTCCAGCCTAGACTCCCAGCTCCAACAAACTCGGCCAACACGTCGATACTTCCTACGTAAGTTGTGGTATCCCACAAAATTGGCATTTTAGGTTTTGTGCACTTAAACACATTTTATGTGCTCGTTTAAAAAAAAAATTAACAAGACGTATAAAGTTGTATCTTTATTAAATCTTTATCACCTGAGCTGATGCTGCAGCATCAAGTTGTCTGTGGTTACCCAACTCCTAAGCAACTTGCAGCAGATATAGCGTGTTTTTTTTTATACTCATTCCCCCGATATAAATTTTATTTTATTTTTTATTTTATTAGGTTTACTTACAAACACTTACACTAATACATCAATGAACATACTAAAGACTAACTTCATACTAGCTGAGTGTAGTGATTACTTAAAAGTAAACAAACATGGACAAATAACAAAAACATTCAAAAAGACTAAAATATTTAAAAAAAAAAAACAAACAAAAGTGCTATCATAGATATATAAAGGTCGGACTTACTTTGTTAGACTATCGCTTTCGTAGATATCAATATTTATTTAAAAAATTTCTAATTATAAACCGCGAGTTACGGTTTACAATGTCGCAAAAATAAGAAACAGAGCACTTGTGATTTTTATACATGTAAATAAATATATTATATAATATAACTAGCTGTCCCCTCGCGACTTCGTCCGCGTGGAATTAGGTTCTTTGAAAATCCCGTGCGGACTCCTGATTTTGTCCGAATAAAAGTAACCTATAACGCACTGTCTGCAACCATACCCATCAAAGAATCACGTAGATCCGTTGCTCGATATTAACTTGAAAAATTATGGATTTTCATACAAACATTCAACCCCCATTCAACCCCTTTGGGAGTAGAATTTTTGAAAACCGTGAAACACGTCCTTTTTTATTTTCAATTTAAAGCCTAAGTACCGAATTTTATGGGTATAGCTTGAAAAATAACGGAGTTTCATACAAACTTTAACCCCCCTTTTTACCCCCTTGGGGGGAGAATTTTCGAAAAATGTAAAATATGTAATTCTTTATTTTTGATCAAGAGCCAAAATATCAAGTTTCATAAACATAACTTGAAAAATAACTTGAAGAACGAAGGACTATCATACAAACATTCAACCCCTATTTAACCCCTTAGGGGGTAGAATTTTTTAAAAGTGTGAAACACTTACTTTTTTGTTTTCAATTTAAAGCCTAAATACCGAATTTTATGGGTATAGCTTGAAAAATGACGGAGTTTCATACAAACTTTAACCCCCCTTTTTACCCCCTTGGGGGGAGAAATTAAAAAAAATGTAAAATACGTAATTCTTTATTTTTAATCAAGAGCCAAAATATCAAGTTTCATAAACGTAACTTGAAAAATAACTTGAAGAACGAAGGACTATTATACAAACATTCAACCCCTATTTAACCCCTTAGGGGGTAGAATTTTTAAAAACTGTGAAACACGTACTTTTTTGTTTTCAATTTAAAGCCTAAATACCGAATTTCATGAGTATAACTCGAAAAATGACGGAGTTTCATACAAACTTTAACCCCCCTTTTGACCCCCTTGGGGGGCGAATTTCGAAAAATCCTTTCTTAGTGCTCGCCTACGTCATAAAAGGAACCTACTGTCAAAATTTCAAGTTTCTAACTTCAGTGGTTTAGGCTGTGCGTTGATCGTCAGTCAGTCAGTCAGTCAGTCAGGACAAGCCTTTTTATATAATTATAGATTGATACATTGCATCTTTATCTCTGTGCTCTGTTTTTCATTTTTGCTAAGATATAGCGTGTTTGGGCTTATCAGAATGGTCTCAATGAGTAGGTGTAGCTAAAGGATCGAAGATCTAGATCTAATAATGGAGCATAAAACTGGTTAACAGGATGTCAGGTTTCTTCTAGATTCTAGTTAATATTATAAATGCGAAAGTTTGGATGGATGGATGTTTGTTACTCAATCACGCCGCAGCGTCTGGAATAACAATTAGGCTACTTTTTATCCCGGAAAATAAGAGTTCCCGCGGGAACGGAAAAACCTTAATCCACGCGAACGAAGTCGCGGGCATCAACTAGTATTGTATATAGTCGGGCCATAGATTCGCATGTCGGTGTTGTAGCAAGTTATACAAGCGTAATTTTTTAATTTACAATTGTATAATTTGCTACCCCATACCCGCAGATCAGCGACTTAATTAACTTACATGTACCTACTCGTATAAGAAATACATGTATGATGTATTGTTTAGCTATTAAAATATGCTAATTATTTCACTCTATTGTTTTAATCATTCATGTAGTAGTTACCTACTTAATCTTATTTGCTTAACAAATTTTACTTAATTTACATTTTGATTAAACGTTTTCTCGTTATCATATAAAATAATTATAATAATTATAATTACTTAATACATATTAAATATACCTACATTACAACGTTAATGTTTTTAGGGGTTCCACGGCTAAAGACTTCCACCAGATCAGACCAGATATATCTTGAGTTCACCTTCACACGTTATGCAAATAAATTAATAAAAAATTGAATAAAATTGTAATGCTTCCCTCCTCAAGCTTTAACGTCTTTAACCGACTTTTGGCAAATACGATTTTTTTATGCTATTATCTTACTTAGAAAAAATTTGTATCTATCTAATCGGTTATTCTCCGTACTGCTGTTTCTCGAAGTAATTCGAGTTTCATGTAGTTTCATGATAATGAAGTACTAGTTTTTAACATATGTATAGCAATAAGAAAAACATCGTATTATAGTTATGAAATGGCGCCATTTCTTTATAAATTTTTGATTCCCGGGTTTTGTTATTTAACGATATTTTAGGTTTAGGACGACAGAATGTATAACCCCATTGTATTTGGCTTAGGTCTCATATCTATTGGATTCCCAAGGTGCTGTAGTGGCGAGCGACCTCGCACCGGGAAACGCAGTGTTGGCAGACCGACGACATCAAACGAGTCGCATACGCTGTGGAAGTCCATGCAAGAGACCTTTGTCCAGCAGTGTACGTCTATCGGTTGATAAAGAAGTTCTCACAGCTAAATGCACTTGCGAATAGTTCAAACGCCTGAACTGTAGGTATACATTCGAGGTCACTTCATGTGCTCCTTGATTTCAAAACAAAACAGCATTTTCGTAAACATACCGTCTGCCAACATTCTAGTTCACTCCACTGCTGAATCATCCAAAATCAAAATACATCAAATCATTTTATGGTGGCTTACCACGGCGTTTGAAATCGCGAACGCACCGCGAACAGCTCAACAAATTATGGACGAACGACAGCAATGGACCAAGAGTTTGATGAACTGAACAGCAATATTAAAGCAGACCCTATTAGTAGGCTGAAACTATATATCATTGAAACCACCAGTTTGAAGTTGGGAATCTTATGAAAAGCAGCCAACAATAAGATTATTTACGGTTCCGTAGGAATTTGACAGTTTCAATTGCGGAAATGAGTGCTTCCAATTTCACTAACATGGGATATATTTTTTTATTATTCCAGGAATATACTATACCCTTAAATAGGTTTCACCATAGCCTAATCTGGGATTTAAATCGCTACTCGCAAATAAATGACTACTAAATTATCCAGGAGTAAATATGGAGAGTAAAATGAACCTATTGTTAACACCTGTATTTCACATGTTTTGTGCAAATAAATTGAGTTAAAATAATAACTGGTTAGTTTCTCTCGAGGATAAGAAACTTCGACGAAAATAGGGACTACGTAAATAGTCTTTTGTCTTATAGAATTTTCGCTGTTCTATCTACCCTCCAAGATAAATGTTCAAAATCGCGTCTGGTAGTTTTAGATTTTACGCCTCGTGGAAGCTCACCGTGAGACAATCATTTGGCAAAGATTTTAGTTCTCCGAAATTAATTCTAAAGACGACTTAGCGCCTAATAAAATCATAATTAGCTTTTAAGCTTAATTGCCTATTGCTAAATTTAGGTACATTTGTGGGTAGAGGTGTTTCACATTCAGTAATAACTAGCTACCTAATAGCTATTTCGTTTGAAGGACGCGACGATATAATCTAACGAGTTTTTAATCACCTCTAAAAACGCAAGATATTTCATGCTATGTAATTTTCGATGGGGGACTTTATTGTGCAACATACGAGTACTACTTTCTTTTTAACAGCATTCTTTATTTCTAGTCTTAGCAGGCTGATCGTTATACATCTCTTTGTCTTTTTAACCCATAGTGTGAAACTCGAATAGATTTCCTTCGCGTTCTTTGTTTTACAAAGTATTTTGTAGTCATAGCAAGGGGTGATATGTTTATGTTTATATTTATATTTTACAGAACAGTTAAAAAAAGACATCAACATAATAAGTTCGTATAAGTATCTAATCGAGTGTAGCCTTAAGGATTATTTTGGGTTTGTATGCCTTCAATTTAATCATTTATTCATGATCATCATCATCAGTGGCATGACAGCATTTGTCGCCCGGGTCTGCTCCAATCGATTTGCCGATCTGTCCCTTGCATGCGCGCTCTTGTTCTTAAATCTCGGTCAAGTCCAGCGCAGCTTTGGCCTACCAATAGATTGATTAATTAATAATTCATAAACATTAATCATAAAGTTTTCCTTATAGAGCTGCTGATAAAACTAATTCATTTTGTGTCGTACGCGCCTACCTAGTTCATTATCTTAAATTCCAATAATGCGATATCTTGAAAAGGGAGTTCCCTTCCCTTCCTTAACCATATATTATTGTAAAAACGTGATGCAAGATAAACACTTCGTTGCGAAACAAACCTGTTCAAGTTGCATGTATTGTCAGTCGTCACATCAATATTTTTCCATAAGGAAACCTTTCAAACAAGAAAAGATGGATTAGTTTGTACTTAGAAGGACTGCAAGATCAAAGTAAAGTTGACATATTTATTACTGTCGGCGTATAGAATTGCATCCAAACTGAAATTTTGAGGTTGACTTGCATTTTTTTTTTTTCAGTAATGTGAGTATACACTACAATGTATACTCACTAATATTACAATCTAGCCGAATAATATGGCTAATGAGCAGAGCAGTTTATCTAGACCTTTTAGACTCTTTCGATCCATACTTACAATTGATAACATACAATTGATACAATTGAATACAGAACAGAATACAACACACCAATCATCATAAGAGGTTCATAATTATAACTTTATTGTCTATCTCTTCGTTGCCAATGCATGTTTTTTTCAATGACATAGGTATTAACCCTATGCAACCTCACTTGTAAGGGTGTAAAGTATAGCAGTTTTATTAAATCCATACCTACTTGGGTTCTTCTCGACATTGTACCAGCTCTGCTGTGATGGTCACTGGGTAATAGTTGGCTACGACCCGCTGACGAGAATCGAATCCGGGACCTTAAACTTCAGTGTTCACCACTACGCTAAAGAGGTCGTCTTTGCTTTAATACTCAAAGTCTCCCGTTACTCAACCAATCTGATGAATTGTTTTACGACACAAATCCAAGATATAAATATCTAAATACTATAAAGCGAAAATGCTCGATAGAGCATATTTCATTGATTCATTACTCATCGTAGTTACTATTAGCTGAAGGTAACACCTACCCATAGTGAAAAAAATAGAATAGTTCAAAACAAGCACGTGAATGCAAATCACGTTGATTGATCAATTGAATCGATTACGCAATACATGAATTGGAACTAAAGGGTTAACCCGGACATCGACCGCGCGTACTCAAGGATACCTCGAAACAATTGCTGTTAAGCCATTTACAGACCAGCCAACAAGCAAGCTACTCATACGGTACGGTACGGTAGAAAAAATATTACCAACCTTTACAAACCCAACAAACGGACTATGTGGAACGAAGACGGCATGGCTGAAATACCTACGCCAGAATTTCACAGAAATCACTTTTACGTTATTCAGAGCATTATCACCGGCTACTGACTCACTGTATTTTGAAGCTGCCGAACCTCGAGTTAGAGTGTTGTCAAGTGAAACATATACTTGAAAGACAATTAATCCAACTTGTACTAATATATATTTTTCAATATTAACACTAATTAGCGCGTATGTAATCAGTAAAGTAAAAGTGGCAGTTTGTGATATTTCACACATTTTTATTGAGCAGGGTAATTTTTGAAATACCTTACACTGGCCTGTTCATTTCGGGGTGGCTGGTCAGCCCAGATTTACATATAACTTATATTTTGCATATTGACCAATTTGCATATTGATCATCTCTGCTATCCCAAATTAACTGAAATTGTACATTTTACTTGTTGACCGCTTTGTGTACTATACCTATATTTCGTACCCTTATTGCAAAAACCGATTATCTGCACCAAAATTTGAGCGAAAAGTTTTTGAGTTATAAGCATTTGAAACTTTAACGACTTAAAAATTAGTTATAATGATGTCAATTTTTAAACAATAATAATTTTTATAAACAAGAAACTATTCAAGAAATGTTAAGTAGATTAATAATTGAAAAAAATTTACTATTTTTTCAACAAAAAGAAGAAAATAACCGGTAAGGAGCTCACTTAGTTAGTTTTTCCTGAATGTAGAAAAACTACCAAATTTTCAAATTTACCGTTCTGGTAGCTCTAATGGCATTTTTTATTTAATCACTTGTTTTGAATAGTAATAATCATCAAGACAAAAATCGTTTTAGTTCAACTTTAGCCAGTACAGGTGTAAAATAAATATCTTTAGTTGCTTTTGGCTGAAGGTAAAGTAGATTTCATTTAACTTTGTACGTACTAACTGCAGCGCCCTATGGTTTTACCCGAGGAGTTCCCGTTCCCGTGGGAAATGGACAAGCCTACATTATTTCTTATAATCTTAGCTATCTTTAAAAGAAAGTTTCGTTGAAATTGGTCCAGCCGTTCTAGAGATTAGCTCATTTAAATAAAAAAACTATTTCGTTTTATTATATTAGAATAACTAGCTGTGCCTTGCGGTTTCACCTACATTTGTCCCGTTCCCGTAGGAATTTAGGGAAACACTATAACTGTAAACTTTCCTCTCGAATCCCTCTATCTACTGATGAAAACTGAATTAAAATCCGTTGCGTAGTTTAAAAGATCTACGCGTACATAAAGAGGGCCAGACAGCGGGAATCGATTTTGTTTTATACTATGTAAAGATAACATATACAGCAGAGCTAAGTTTGCCCGCAAGCGTTGCTATATGGGTGCCCCATTGTAGCTTTGAATCCAGGGTTTATCCCAAGAACACTGTGGAGTCCTCAGTTTTCAAAGGTTCATTATTTATCTTTAAATTTTTACTGACAGTTCTCGGGTTAGGTAATAAAAACTCAACACACTTTGTTTTTTTAGTATTTAAAAGTAGATTATTTGCCGTAAACCATTCAGAAACTTGAGATAATGCATTATTTACATCGTCAAAATTGTCTTTCATCCTATCGACTTTAAAATTCAAAGACGTATCATCAGCAAATAGTACAATATTGCAAGTATTTTGGACAAAATGTGGTAAATCATTTATGTAGACCAAAAACATGAATGGACCTAGACTAGAACCCTGGGATACACCCATTACTGAGGCTGATCCGGATGATTTTACATCATTGACACATACTCTTTGGACTCGTTCACTGAGATAAGACGCAATGAGACTAAGTGCAAAATCTTTAATGCCATAGTGGCTCAGTTTAAGCAAAAGTGTCTCGTGATCAACGCAGTCGAATGCCTTTGACAAATCACAGAAAATACCAACGGCACTCTGTGAGTTCTCCCATGCATCGAATATGTGTTGTAACAGCCTTGCGGCTGCATCGGTTGTTGATCGACCCTTTGTAAAACCATACTGCTCAGTGTGTAGGAGTTTATTTAAATTAAAGTGTAAAAGCAGTTGGTTGAGCATTATTTTTTCGAATATCTTGCTGAGAGTTGGCAAAATTGAAACAGGCCTGTAGTTATTCGGATCACTTTTGCTTCCCGATTTAAAAAGCGGTATTAGCTTACTACATTTCATAAGGTCTGGAAAAGATCCAGAATCTACTGATTTATTAAAAATTAAAGCAAGATATGGCGCAATAATATCAATTATGTTATGAATTATTTTAACTGATATCCCCCATAGATCTGCTGTTTTCTTATTTTGTAAAGATTTAAATGTTTTGACTATGTCATATGGGGTAACGTGTTCAAACCTAAATAACTTATTGCAGTCAGATACATTGCTCCTTAGAAGACGATAGACTTCTGCTGGCGAGGAATTCAGAGAACTGGTTGTAGTAATTGGAATATTTCTGAAAAAGTTCTCAAATGTATTTACAATTTCTGTATCGGAGTTAATTACATGATTATCACTTTTAAGCTCCAATTAGGTATTATTATTATGTACCTTATGTTTACTCATTTCATCGCCGATGATGTCCCAAGCTGTTTTAATTTTATTATCACAATTGACAATTTTTTGTTTTATGTGAAGTGACTTTGCTTGTATGCACACATTTTCAAACAATGTAGAATAGTTTCTTACATATTCAATAAACGCGGGAGAATAATTATATTTTTTTTCTGCATACAAGTCAAACAGCTTATTTCTACTTTTATAGATGCCGGCAGTTGGCCAGTCACTAAACTTAAGATCTTTAGACAGTCTTTTCTCTATCACCTTAAAGATAGAGTTATATTGTGAGCTTTACAAATCAAAAAACTTTTGATTTGTGAAGATGTTCAAAAACCCTCATAGCTTATAGCATAGCATAACCCTCTTTTATACAGTAAAAGTGAACTTAAGTTCTTTTACCTGCAATAATTTTAACAAAATATTGAGTTCATTATTCTGCAAAAAGCAACTAATGTTGTTTAGTTCGTTTTACTTTTTAGATACATCAGCAATTTCTAGTATATTAATAAAAGCTGAAACCTGTTAACGCAGGTTAACATGTATTAACAGAATAATATTGACATAATGATAAATCAAGCAACTACATCTGAAAAGTATTATAATACAATACATTGTTTTTGTGGTATAGATTTATAAATCTAAATTATTTAAATGAGTTTAGTTCTTTTTTTAAGAAGGTAATTAAATCATACCTGTAGGTAGTTGCTTTTAACTCTAGCTATCTCCGTAAAAAAGCGTCGTAGCAGAGAATGGGTTTTACCTACAGCTTCGCCGTGAGTTGAGGAGTCGATTGATATATTTAACCTAATTTTGGTACAAAAATGCAGATAATCGGTTTTTGCAATAAGGGTACGATTTGTGAGTAGACGGTTAGAGAGTAACAGCGGGCGATTTGTTGGTACGTCTGTAGATTCTTTTAGTATAATATGCTAGCACGGTGCGACCTTTATTGTTGGACGGAAGCTTCTACAAACCTTCGGAAGTGACCGATGAAGCATGGTTGCATTGAACGGTAGGAGGTAGGAACATATTATATAGGTACATTCTACGAATGCGAGTTGAATACATAAATGAAATGCTTATTTTCGTCTACACGCAGAATTTTGAATCCGCAAAATGGTCTACATTTTGCGTATTGCGTTAATATGCGTAATATTCAAAATGCAATACGCTAAATGTTGACCATTTTCATTAAGCTAGGTCATAATTATGATTTTTTGAACAACAGCATAACCCTAATTATTTTGGGGCTAAAGAATAGCAGCTAAAAGGACTTTTGGAATTACTTTTATATACCAGTATAAATAAAAAAAATTAAACCAACTAATCGTTTTAAGATTTGTATTAGTATTATATTTATTTTATTTTTCATTTTTAACAAGTATAATGTAGTGTAAAATACAATTATTATTACAATTATATCTAAAGTTATGATTACTACAGCGCATTAAGTACTAGTAGTTACAGCCTCAATAAGTAATGATAAATCACTCAACTGTCATATGTACAATACCTTGTACCGGCAGTGCACAGGGTTAACATGGGAAAATTTTCCTCATATCTTACAAGCCTCAAGACTTAATTGAATATAATACTAATTTACTAAACTACAGTGCGTCATAATAGCTCTACACATGTTTTTACCTTGTTTCGTCCATTGCTGAACATAGGTTTGTTTCATAGACTTCTACACGTCTCGGTTATACGCCGTATGTATCCAGCAGCTCAGAGCGGCTCCCTGGAGCTTGTCTTATGGCCCATTCATTGGGAGGCCTGCCAACACTGCCCTCTTCGGTGCAAGGTCGCCACTCCAGCTTTGGTATCCGATAAATAAGAATCTACCACTCACTACTGCTACGTCACTTTTAGACCTCAGTAGCGCAGCGGTTAAGGCACGGAATGCAGTAATGTCGACGATTTGAACCCATTACTTGCAATATTGTACGACGTGACGTGTGGTTGAGTGCTACTACTAAAGACAAACAATAAAGATCCAGTCGCAAGCATAGACGGCTATCCTGTGATTGGTTCTTTACGTCGAATAAGGAAAAGTTTACCACTGAAATAAAACAGATGCATAACAGAGTAAATAAACCAAGTATAAAAAGTATAGTTTATATTTTTTGCACAGATGTAACAAGTATGAGTATCAAAAGTTATACAATAGACACGAAAATAAAGAAGGGTGTTTTTACATATAGGACTTGATAAAGCTACACATTGTTGAACTTTTGTTTTGAAAAGAGCAACTGCTGGACTTCTTGTAGGCTCTTCGCAACAATTGGCTTTATTAACCGATGGTAGAGTACCTGTCTATGGACTGGTAATAAGAACCACAAGTCAATCATATGAAATATATAATGCAGAATATGAATTTGGTATCGTTTGATACGTATGGCACACAAAATGCATAAAATTCATAACATTTAGAGCAGAAACATTACAAAGGCAGACATCAAAGCCAAAGGTCAGAACGTTGTTTAAGGAAACTGGATTTCAAAGACAAATTCTGGAGGAATTACTAGGAGAGAAAATATGTTCATACATTACATTACATACGTTTGGGCCACTAACGAACTTTTGTAGAATGGTAAGTGTGTTCAAAATCATGTCTATATTTTCATGACTAAGAAGAATTTTTAATTTACTAGATGATGCCCGCGACTTCGTCCGCGGTTTTTTAATTCCCGCGGGAAATCTTAATAATATGATAATAATCAAAATCAAAATTTATTTATTTCATGTAGGCCAACTTGTAGCTCTTATGACACGTCATAAATCTACCACCGGTAAGGAATGCAGATTCTGCTGAGAAGAGCCGGCAAGAAACTCAGCAGTTGCTCTTTTCAAAAAATTTTACAATGGTTAACAAAACTATGCTATGCACACAGTGTTTCCACAAAGAAGTTTCAAAAATGCACACCTACCACAACCTAACACACGTTAAGATGGGTAGACACAAAGCAGACCCATTCCCGTCTGCAGGTCTGCCAAATCTATGTGTTAATTCTGGGTATAAGCTATCTTTTGCCATATAGCCAAATCGGTTCAACCATTGTGGCGTGAAGGAGTAACAAATACACGCACGCACACACACAACTTTCGCCTTTATAATATTAGTATGATATCTCCAAGCTAATAGAGAAAGAAGATTACAGGTTTCGTATCAACATACTATGCTTGCAAAGTTTCCATTCATATGAATTTTGCGTATCAACCTAATCTATGCAAACCAGTGTTATTAGGTTATCGAATATAAACAGTCAATCGAATAGTTATATATTTATACTAAGTTTAATTATGTAGATAGTCTGGGTAATCATAGACATTGTTGTTATCAACATTATAATTATACGTAATTGGAATTAAAAGTTCATTACTTTTCTAAGAAGGTACATATAAATCTACTTTTTAAAATTTTTTGTTCCTAGTCTTAAAAAGACTTCAGCTAAGTAACGCTCGTCTCTACTCAATTCAACGTTAAAAAATACATCATCAGAATATTTGGAGTTAGCGTTACTATAGTTTATTTCTTGACTCTTGTTAAGTTCGATTTTTCAAACCCCTATTAAGTACCGTTAGAGGTTGAATTCCCAAAAATCCTTAGCGGATGCCTACGTCATGTAAGCTATCTGTAAGTCCTTCAGCCCGATCTGTCCAGCGACTTAAGTTGTACGTTGATAGATCAGTCAATCAGTCACCTTTTATATATTTAAGAAGAAGATAACTGGCTGATACTTCATTTTAGATTTAGCCAGTTAAATCAGAATAAGTCCTACTACAGTGCAGTTGTGCTTTAGAAATTCAATCTGCCCTTTAATGCGTATTTGGTGTTGAAATTCAATTTTCAATAAACAAACAACCAAAACAAATTACGACACGCTGTTGCAATAATTCATTTAGCGCAGCAACCGCCGACGGATACAGAATGCTAAGCCATAATTACCATTTACTCACCTTACTATTCAACGGTTCCAAATAATATCTCACGAAGTTAAAAGATGGAACCTTGTGATAGCAACTCATCGCGTTGCTATATGTAAACTTTCTGTAGATTACAATCAAATGGTTCTAAATCATACAGAATGGATTAATAGGATGGAACCTTTTCGTAAGAAATCGTCGGTTTCTCAATATCTAATAGCCAATACATCGTGGACGCCGTCAAGTTGCTATATAAGGAACTATACTGATTTATCCGCGTACAAAATAGTCGTTCACTTGCCCGTGTTCGTCCCCATTAGGTCATGGCACGCGACCGCCAATGCTTCCGTGCTCCCACGGCCTTCATGCCCGTGTTTACGTATATCGATCTCTTTTGGCTTACTCTTGAAACCGATTCAGTTTTAAATCGGTCTAATCGGTTTATTTACCGATCCGGCCGGAGTATTCAAGGCCGAAGACGATTAGGATACAACGAGCTTAATGTGATATGGAAAAGGGCCTTTGGATGTTAAAACAATAAGCATGAAAAACAGTTCAAAATAGCAATGCAATTGTGTAAAAAATCGTTTTCATTTGACAGAAAGTTAAAACGTGTTTTTTAAGAGACCATAAGTTTAAGGCTCGCTAAGTAAGATTTTTTTAATGAAAAAAATATAAAATAATGTATTTGTGATGCAAAAAGTATAACATAAAATAACGAATTATTAAGGAAAATAATGGTGAAAATTAGTTACTATAATATAAACGTAAAAATTCTTTTTACAAAACCGACTTCAAACGCCACTACAAAGTACCTATATCAGTTTTTCAAGTTCTTAAAACTATTAAAGCAGCTATTTCCCAAGGCTTTATCATTCTAGTCTTTTACATTATAATAAAGACAATAGAGAGAACTCGAATCTTTTGTTTCGAGAGGTCAAGACTCTAGATCTACTTTGGATTGTTTAATAAACTCGAATTGAATTTGTAGGGTGTAAGTATGTTGGACGGAATCGTTTTCTAGAGAAAGCATGCTGTACTATCTACGTTGAACGCTTACGTTTTTACGGCAAGAGAACTTTCGATAAATGCCAGTGGAAACTTTGCCATCGTCAAAGTTCAATGTCGATATTTTATGACGAATGGAAGGATTTCTAGTTGATTCGTTTCTTTTATTGGTTTAATAAACGGAAGAAAGCGGAGGAAAAAGAACATGGATAAGTAGGTTAAGTTTTGCTTCCATTCTGATGCTGAAATCTATAGAGCGTACTCTGACTCAGCTCAAACTCAAAGTAGAGGTCAAAACGAGACACAAATATGCTGACATAAATCTGTCTCGTTTTAATCTGTCTTGAGTCTGAGCTGAGTGAGAGTGTGGCAGCTTGAGACTTCCAGAAAGGAAAAGTCGTACCAACATTTGGTTGGATACCTACCTTGGTGCACATAGGATCTAAGTGACATTGTTCTTTTATTCAAACATTGCATTTCAATTTTCTATGTCGAAAAGAATATGAGGACATCAGAATGTTGAAAAGGTTGAAATCGTAATAATAGTCGTTACAATATCCTCAAAAACTAGTTGCGCCACAGCCCACAACTTGGAATTTGAAACTACTGGTCATAAAACGAGTTTGAGAGCTCAAATCTTTAAGAAAATTCATTTGATATTGAATGGCTTTCTAACCTGGCTCAGATATTTTTTACAGTCGACTTGAACCACTATATTATTATGTAGGTACTATTTGTTAAATACCACTATTTGGTATAGGTGCCCGATCGTTTCAACGTATAGACGTCCATTGCTGGACATAGATCTCTCGCAAGGATTGCCTAAGGACGCGATCTTGCGTCGCTTGTGTCCATCGGCTATCAGCAACTCGCTAGTGTGTGTGACCATGCATCCACTGGAGGTCTACCAACGTTGCGTTTCCCGGTGCGAGTTCGCTATTCAAGCACCTGAGACCCCCACGGGTTTTTTGAATTATTCCTAGGATGCCCGATATTTAAACAAAAATTTTGAATAGATGATCATGATCCGTAATAAGTAGACAGTTTTTTTTTCGGCGTTTTTGGTAGGTACGGAACCCTAAGTATTGCGAGCCCAAATAAGCCCAACTCGCATTTGATCGCTTATTATATTCTGACCACTCACAAAAAGTGATATTTAACAGAAAACCAAGTTCCAGTGAGGAAACCCCTCAGCGAAATACCTACGTTACAAAAAATCACAAATGTGTCTACTTCGTCATCCAAGTGACAAAATCTGTTAATCGCGTACCTGTAGGTACTCTATTCTTAGAACATGCACTTGCCAAATAGCAGAAATCTAACGCACATACCTACTGCGCACACGGAAAACATGATCACAAATAAATAGCATGACTGCTGTATGGACATTTTGTTCCGAGTTTGAAAATAATATTTCTTAAACAATATTTTTTGTATGACACAACATGGGGTTATTCAAAGGGCGGACCAACAAATTCCTAAAAAGCCGGCAGCGCATTAGTGGTGCCTCTGAGCTCTGGTACTACAAGTCGCCATGATCGTAGAACGACGACGGTAACACGACGACGACGGTACAGTGGGTAATAAAACTGCCATACCCCTTCCAGGTACAACGTACACCAGGTCAGATCTCAGTCAAGGCCAAACTTAATAAAAGCATAAAAATTACCACATGATGAAACAGTACGAAAGAACAATACGATAGTTCACGTTGGTGAGAATTTACAGCTGACGCTGTCGACTTACCTGCAACAAAACAATGACAGAATTAACAATGGTCTAAGAAATTAACCTTCAAACTGCTCAATAAATGGCATAATAAAAAATTAATTATTAAAAAAAAAAACTAATAATAATTAAAAGGAGAACAACATTTCATATCGCAATCAAATACGTGTTCAGTTTTGCATCTTTCATAATAATCATAAAACCGTATAGAAGACTAAATTGGACCATATCACATGGTCTTCAACCGGAAAACTGAGTCAAAGACTTTCCAATATTATCTTTACAATTTATATAAGCCTGCATTAGGTATTTACAAATATGTATTATCATAAACTGCGACGAATTTATAAAATGTGTGAACATCGTGTGTGTAGATAAGGAATAAGTGTGGTCTTAAGATAACGCCAACTTGTGCCTTGTACATTTTTTCTACACTTGCCCACTTTTTTTTGCCTACTTTGATGTAAAAAATAACGGTAGCTAATTTTTAAAATTAGCGGTATAATACGAATTCGGTAAAGAGATAGAGAAGTCCTCCGTCTTTTTCTCCTCCAATAAGAACTTCAACTAAAAATTTTCATTTTCATATCATTTTTATTGTGCAAAAAATCGCATCGTGTGATCGTTAACGTATTAGAACGAAACCATAGATCCGTTTCAAGGTAATGTACCTGTCCCAATATCTCAAATCTATTTCACGGTCCAAGCGACGACGACATACGCAAAATATATATACTAATTAAAAAAACATCAGAGATAAACTTGAAGATTGTGAACCAGTTGTACAATTGGTCACAGTAAATAAGGCTATAAAAAATAAATAGCAGAAGTTCGCGGCCGGTTTTTAGGGTTCCGTACCAGACGTGTGCCAACGGACCCTATTATGAAACCTCCACCCTTCTGTCTGGCCGCCTGTCAGCGGGCTGGATCTCATGAACTCTAATAGGTACTATAGATACTAGTAATTTTCAAAGAATGTGCATTTCTATGTGTGTGGCAATAGAAACACACATTCTTACAATAAACTTTTGTTTTTGCTCAATCTTAAGAATGAGAATAAGATCAGAAGATATGTGTTCTATATATAGCTTTTGATTTTAATAATCTTGTACGATGGTACGGAACCCTTCTTGTGCTGCTCCGACTCTAACATGGCCGGTTTTTTATATTTGAATACTAGAAATAAAAAAGGGTCTAAGTGCCAAAAATTTCGTTTCGGTTTTTATTACTTTATTATTTAGTATGTTCCCTCGCCAATAACCTAAAATAAGAACTAAACGACTAGCGTTGTAAAGAATTTTATTGTAATAATAACCATGTGAAGTTTAAAATAAAAAAAATATGTTTAAATGATTTATTAATTATTTGAAACACAAAGTCCTGCTCTTTTTTGTTTTGGCACTTAGACCCTTTTTTATTTCTGGTATATATTATATATATTAAAACGGATACATGTCATGCATATTATTTAATGGACGAGTAACTTTAAACTAGGGTGAAGTAAATGTGTCATATTCACAACTCACAATGCCATATAAGTTCGGTACCCATAAGAAACTTTTGTTGCCAACACCGGACACTATCACAGAAAACCTATGTGCCTTGTCCGGTGATGGCAGCCGGACACAGTTGCCATTGACAGACTTAACGGATGGTCATCGGGGTACCAAGGTGTTGGAGTGGCGACCTTGCACCGGAAAGGGCAGTGTTGGAGGACCTCCCCCTAGGGGAACCGACGACATCACACGAGTCACAAGGAGTCGCTAGACACAAGCGTCGCAAGATTGACAGTGTGGAAGTCTATAGAGACCTATGTCCGACAGTGGACGTCTATCGGTTGAAAAGGAAGAAAAATCCGAAGTAAATACCTTAAAAGCGAGGTACTGAGAAATAGGACAAGATTAAAATCACCCATCACCCGAATACGTTACCTGTCCAAAATCGGAAAAATAAAGGTCGTCGCTGACTTATTGACCCGGCACCCGACCAGCACATTGCCGCCTCGATTAGGAATTCTTATATGGACTTCATATACTCACTCACTTATCAACTCCATAGCCTCGCAAACTAACCATACGTGGACAAGTGAAGAACTCGGTGACCACCCGCTTTTAGCCCGCTTGCCGTACAGATTTCGAGTGGACCGCGTACTCCTCGCAAGCTGTTCACTCTAAATATTTTGTCACTCATCTAGCTGTGATAAGCGGTTGACCACGTGGCGTCCATCCGGTGACCACTGAGCAACCGCTCTCGGTCCGCATGAAATCACCGCGAGGGCCGCTTGTGGTCAACGAATTGACGCTGTGTGAAGATACGGTCGCTGTGTCTCGACTGGTAAGTCGAGAGCCGAGTTGATAAGTGAGCGCAAAGCCTTCAATGCGTTGGTAACGTCCCCGCTCCAATAATGTCGCATGCATAAACCGGATCACGGGCGTGCGAGTTTTAAACATATTACAATAAGAAAATTAATTGTATCACAATATTACATTGTTGGCTCAAGTAAGTATTTCGTTTATGCATATTTTGTTTGTTATAACAAACGTGTTTTAAAACCGTGCGAAATTCATGTGGCTAATTTGATATTGTATGAAGTGGAAGTTTTTTAAAGTATCTAATTAAGTACATTACAGTGTGAATAAATTAAATGTCATGCTTGTTTTTCTTAATTTAACGTTTTGCGTGAAAATGTTAAACAGCTCAACAATAATTATATGGCTTAACTAGCTGATGCCCGCGACTTTATCCGCGTGGATTTAGTTTGACTTTTTTTACATAGAGATTACGAGGAGGTAAATGTGTAAAATTTTCTAGTAAAATTTATAGGGTTTATACAGGTCCTCAAATAAGCTCATGAAAAAATGTGATGATGTGATGCAGGCGGAGAAACCCCCCTCTCCGAGGGGGGTTTCTTTCGTTTTACTCCGGGCTAGTACTGAGATTTTCTTGACAGAAAAATCCGATACATTTTTGACCCGACCCGGGAATCGAACCCGAGACCTCGTGATCCGTAGTCGAACTTTTTAACCACTAGACCAACGAGGCAGTCAAGCCATATCAGCTAAAATTCAATACGTCAAGCGCATTCTATCTTGGATTTATCGATAACTGCAGCTCACGATCGATTGCGCGTCACTACTGATAACTATTAAAATAAATAGATAATAAATCAAACAGTTAACTAGGTAACACAATTTCACAGTAAATGAATTTATTAAAGACCCAGTAGCTAACCGGTTTAGAGAAGGAATGAAGTCCTAAAGGTTCATAAGTTGAAATCGCAGCCATTAGTCTACGACCGAAATTATTTCTATCACGAAATAGGTACGCTTTTTAGAGGTAAATGTAAATTTAAGTCATATTAAACACCTACTAATATTTTGAATGCAGATGTGTGTTAGTCCTTCAATCAAACAGCAACAGATCAACGGATCAACGTGGGTTTTTGCATTGGTAGCATTGCATTTTAGCTAGTGATTTTATTCCGATCGATTGCCATCATTTTCAATAGATCTCGACTGACTCTCAAGTGAACCGACCGTCAGCTGACGCACCCGCGGGGCTAGGGGTTGTGGGACAACTTCAATTAAGCTTTCCGAAAAATAAAAAAAGTTGAAAATTAATGTCCCCTTACATACATAGATGACACCAATTAAGATAGACCTCTGAGCTGTATGGGCGCTCATACAATTTAGAGGTCTAGCTTAATTGGAGTTGTCCCACAAACACTAGCCCCGCCACTTGGGCAGCTGACGGTCGGTTCGCTTATTAGTCATATAAGATCAACTATCGATGTCAATATCAGCCGGAATACTATGACTTTTGTATTTGCAACGCTACCTCCCGGACCACATGGCTATACTAGTCCAAAGCCGGGAGAGTGGCATAGGCTTTTTATTTTGGGAAAACAAAAGAGTTCGTGCGGGATAAATCCACGAGGACAACGACACGGGCAAAAGCTAGTACATGACACTTAAAAAACCCAAATTTCTTGAAGGTACACATACATACATAGGTAAACATACATATAAAAACCATTTAATCCTTATTTAAGAATCTACGCAAGTCATTTAAATGCTTCCTTTCTACATACAAATGACAGCTCTTTAAGAGAGTTAAGGCTAATTAGTTAACTAGTGGTTCGCCCCGAACTGAGACCTCGCGATATCCCATAATTCCCAAAAGTTTTAATTATATATTGTAATAATTAACTTTTAACATTAGACGCAATAAAAAAAATAATAGTTGACATAAAACTGTTTTACTGACACAGCGCCATCTATAGTGAAGCATTATAGTGAAGCATTATAGTGAAGCTATTAGCTTCACAATAATGCTAATAGATGGCGCATTAAAATTAAATAATTTCGTTTCTTTATAACATTTATCTAATTTTAGTATTTGTTGTTCAAGTACAGGATATAACTGAATTTTCAACCAAGTTTCACGTTCTAATATTCAGTAATTCTTGACATATGGCTCAAATTAAAATCTCCACTTTGAAACCCCCCCATTTGGTCAATTTTTAGGGAAAAATTAAAAAAAATATATTTTTGTACTCTGTTCAAAGTCGTCTTTAAAAAGATATATCGCAAGTCTATGTAGAGCAACAAACAAGATTTTACTTCAAATACGCTTCTATGAGAGCCCCCCTGAAATAAAGCTTTTTATATTTTTTTATACAATGTTCGGCTGAAGGCCATCAGTTTACATATTATATTTAAATTTGAAGTAATTACGTTCAGTAATTCAGAAGTTATAGGGCTCTGACAGACATTTAGACGAACACACTTCTCTGTCTAGTAGGCAAGCGCCCTAGTTGACTCAGAGAACTTCGCTTCGCTCGTTCAATAACTCATTAATAATAATTTAATAAATGTCTCTAAGAGCGCAGATAGTAGTCACAATCTTAGTCAGAATATACAAACAAATATTATTCTAATCATGATTCAAGATATCGCTGCACGCAAAAAACGTGGGAAAAAACGCCTATGTAATAAGTTAGTAAGTAAATAATACATATCATTTATTCTCAGAAAAAATGCGACTAAAGTCACGCGAGATACATTAAAACTAAGCTTCGTCGTCAGAAAAATATCTTGGTAGTCGAGTACCTAACTGACTTTTTATAAGAAATAAAAACTCTACCAAATGTCTTTTATTTTTCTATGACCAAATCTATCTATATATTACGAGTAGGTATATAAATATCGACATGTGTATTTTTTTTATTAAAATGTTACAATTAAACTTATAGCTAAACTAATCTAATTACTATACAAATCATATGTATGTATGTATGTATGTTATGTTCCGTATAGACTCCAAAACGGATGGATCGATTTTAATGAAATTTTCAGGCAATCTTTACCTACTTTACTTTCGAAGGAAAACTGGAAACTGTTGGGTTTCCAAACTTGTAAGGGACGGATTGAGTTTATTATCCGGGCAACAGCCTTACACAGCAGTCAAACAAAATGTTGGGTTTTTTTACTTACGAAATATATCTTAGTCATCATGACTTAGTAAAAATAACAAAGTTTGGGTGTCCATTTATTTTATTTGTAACACCTGTATATTACCCAAATTCGCAATAAAGAAATTGAATTGAAAAAGAGTACGTATTTAAAATTTCAAAATCTATAGGAGAATCTTATTTTTCCGGAATATAGTAATAGTAGCCAATTTCTCTGGAATGCAAGCTATGTCTATAAATAGTTCGTCAAGATCGGTTCAGCGGTTATACGATACTGTACCTAATATAAAAAAAAGTTTCTAGTTTTTACGAAGGAACCCTAATTATTATATTGGATAGAAGCAGGCGTTACTTTGCGGAATTTCATGATTAGCAAGAAAAGGTTAGAATTATTTGGCTATAATCCACCAACAAAACTCTCCGGAAATCGAATTCAGGCCCTCCCACTTATAATGTAAGACCACAGGCGCTCAACTCTGCGTCAGAATACCTACAGTACGTTCACGTTATGAAATTGAATAAAGTGACCGGCTTTTTTACCCCGCCAATTTTAGTTCAATGACTTCTTTACAAGTTATATTATCATTAGCCAGGCCAGGTCAATGCTTGCAATCCGTTGATTTTAACCCACTTTCATTCATATATTGCCTTAAAATATATTGACATGAACTATGTACCTAACTTTAAATATGAATTTAAAATAGTTTTGATTTGAATCAACAAAATTAACACAAAGAACGTAGACCAGATACAAGTTTGACGGCCTCCCTGGTGCAGTGGTGAGCGCTGTGGTCTTATAACTAGCAGGTCTCAGATTCGATCCCCGGTGGGGGAAATTTGGAAATTTATAATTTCTGAATTGTCTACCCACCCTAACGTCAAAGACGTGCCGCTAAGCGATTTAGCGTTCCGGCACGATGGCGTGTAGAACTAGATTATGAATTTGGGTTGAATGTACACTGCTATACAAGGACTAACTTGCTATTGAATAAAAAAATTTAATTTTTTTTAAGAATTAGAAGACTATATGTATAATATTATCCGTTCCCCTCCAAATTAAGTCTACAACTTGTTTTAGAAATGGGCACAACAAGAGTGCAAGGAGTCGTTCGTTACCCGCATAACTACATAAGACTGGTGTCTTACTGCCAGCACTGGTAGCATGGGCAGGAGATAAAAGTTTTATCCCCCGATTTTATCCACTGACAGGGGATAAAATTATCTTTTCCTATGCTAAAGCATGGCGACAGGGGAAAGGAAAAGTATATTCCTATAAGAATATCAACTGTGGATATTATTTCCACCGTTTTGCTCATGCTCGACAGGTGGATAAAAGAGAGCGAGGGGATAAACATTTTATCCTTTCCCCGGGGATAAAATTTCTCCCGCCCATGCTACCAGTGCTGTAGTAAGTAGAGTAGGGTAACACGGGTAATGTACGGTTTGAACCGTCGACGGTTGAAAGGCCGACCTTTTGAATGTCAGTCCGGCCGCTCGCTTACCCGTTGCGCTATTTAGGTTTCAAAATGTCTTTTTGCAACCGATTTGGAAGACCCACAAGAATTCCTAGACGCGTGAGAGCAGCGAAAGGCGCATATCTTAACAGCCTCCGACGATATCTTACGTAAGTCAACTATGTCTAGACTCTAGACAGTCGCCGCGGTTGCGACGCGCGACGCTATGAAATACGCTTCAAGGATGAAGGAAAACATCGTGAAAAAACTCAGCAGTTGCATGCAATTCTCCATAATGCTCTCAGGGTTCTACGGCCTACAATCCTTCTCTGAGAGGAGATCCGCGTTCAGTTGTGTGCCGTTGATGATGTGTAGTTTAAAGGGAATTAAATAAAAACGTGTCCATAAGGAAGCAACTAACTGGTTATCATGATTCATGATGCAAAATGTCAATGACGTATATACTTGCTTCAGCAATCAACAATCCAATCTACACTCATTCGACGAACCGACCCAAACGGCATTACAAACTTGAATACCGATCTACACTCGCGGGCGTGTCACGGCCGACATTGGCCCATCGGATTGTCTTCGTGGATGTCTTACGCGATAAAATGTCATAAAGTTCACAACATTTCGTAGTGTTTGCTGTCCCTTTCTCGTGGACAGTAAAACCTACATCGGACAGAGGACAACGCGAATTTTTTTCTATGAAAATGCCTATTCACTCTTGTCTTGTTTTAACAACCAGAACTGTGTCGCCTCTTATAAGTAACAAAAACGCTAAATTATAGATACCACTTCGAATACTTAGATAAGATAAGAGCACTCCTAATAGTAACAATGACCCAGTTTTTATGACATTATTTTTATTTTCAATTAAAATTGGTAAAGACTGTTCAATAATTTAGTTTACATGGGTGATGGAGGTTGTAGCAACATAATGAAAGAGTTATCGATGAATCAAACAGTTTATAATTTACATAAAAATTCTTTACAATTTTTTCGGTTTTTGTTCCCCCTGTATTTCTTTTTATTTTTCCTTCTCCCAGTTGAGTGTTTTTTTTTTCTTTCTCATATGTAATTTCTATCTGTGAAAACTTGTAATTAGATTTAATTGTTCTTTTGTATTTATTAACTAGTTCTTATTTTTCTAATAAGCTGTAAGTTTTCCTGTAAAATAAAATAAAATAAAATAATAAAATAAAATAAATATGATTTTAATTAAAAATAAACTATGCACACTTTAATGTGGAAAGGTCGAATAAATGGAAAAAAGGAACCCATGTAAGTCAACTGACTGATTGAACAGACTATACCCGATTTTTTACAGCACCAGAACAATGTCGGCGCCGACGAAGTTGGGCCGTCCATTAACAGCTACAAAGCGGTACCAACTCGGATACAGTTTTGTAACGGACAAGAGCCCCCGGCTTTTGTTATTTCATGGTGATGAACATTGGTACTGCTTGTTTGACAGGGCCAGAACAATGTGACTGCACAAAATGTTGACACCGGCAACTAATTGAAATGCATGAAAAACGGTCAAGCGCGACTCATAAGTTCCGTACCATAAAAAAAAGTAAAATAATATCAGGCTGTAAAAATATTTTTAAAAAACCGATTTCAAACGCCACTGCAAAGTTTAAAATAATTTTATTTTGTACACGTATGTTGAAGTCGGGCGGGCCTAAATAAAAACTATGAAATCGATGCGCGACGCTAGCGAAGACAATAAATATTGAAATCGGTTCGGATTTGACGTAGTTATGGAGGAAAATCGACAAAAAAACATAGGCGTCGAATTGAATCCTCCTTTTTTTTAAGTCGGTTAAAAATGTATGGTATATGCAAACATCGCATAAGTAACACATATCACATAAGAAACCAAGAAATCGTTTGTAACTTTTAATTTCATGACAACCGTAGGCTATGATAAACTATTCTTTTTTGTTACATAACGTAACTTTTAGGCAATAGGTAACTTAAGTAGGTATTGCAAGCGTGACAGTGATTACGATTATCGCATTGATTCGATTGCAACAAAATTTCTTAACACCGAGCCAGTTATAGGGCAATGAACGAAATATAACATTTTAAATGGTTAGATAACTTGCGGTAGTTTATTGCGCTTTATTACAACTTAGAGGCCTTCAATACATCTCCGCCGCGAAACCGTTGAAACTCTGATATGAATTTTACTGTTCACTGTATGACATTCGAAACAGAAGCAAAACTTTCTACTCAAACGCAGAAAATCTGCGTTAAAATTGCCGGCCGATTCTGTAAAAATTCTGAATCAATCAATGTTACAGTCCCAAGTGTGGTGATTGGCTGAATTTATCGCGTTCTTCCTGCAACGATGCATTTTAGCGAGTGAGTATTCGGCAATCACAGGCGACTGCAATCGCCACACTGTAGCAATCATTTTTTGAGAATCGAACCAGAGGTAGCTTCGCGTCTGTCAGTTTCGCTTCAGCGTTTTCGCTACTTATTTCGCGACTTAGGTCTGCTACAGGCCTCAAATGTTACACAAAAAAGCATTCTAGATATAGTCTGGAACGAATTGGTGGCAAAACGAGGAGATAACTCATAACCTAGTCTAGATTTTAGATTCTAGATGAAATGTATAGTGACGTAAATCATGACTAAAACAAGATATAGTAGGTAAAAGTGGACTTAAGCTACCAGAAATAACAGGATGAAACCTTAAATTAATTAGCTGAGGCTTACGTCACACACATAATTATGTACGTTTTAATAATTCACATCATGAATGGCACAGTTCAAGAAGTCCATAAGTCCAATTTTTTCGGTTTTAGAAAAATTTACTTCAGTTCAAGAAGTCGCGGTCGGACTTCGGAGACATTTATGCAAATTAAGTATTTGAAAAAACTATCGCTGTCGCTCTGCAGTTGTTCATAAAGGACATTCGTGCGATAAGAACTGCACACCGACTGAATAGCCTAAGTTAAAAGAAATTATTCTATTCTCTTCACTTTTGCAACAAAACCGAAATACCAACAAATCGTGCGAAAAAGACAATGCGGAAGTCTTGACCCGATAAACAAATTTTAAAATGGGTCTCAAGATCTTCCATTGTGCGTCTGAACTTAGGTACTGGCATCCGTCCAAGGATTGAGGATGGAAAATACGACCGATTGTCGCAAAACAAAGACCGCAGTAGGAAATAATATGTCGGGCAAAAACCTTCCTTCCTTGACCGCATCTGTTTAGGACGAACGGTCCAAGAGGCGGCTGAAAATAAAACTGACGAATTAACAAAATCCTTAGTGTCCTTAGGCTTACAATTTCAGGTTGGACAAATAAATCGCAGAGTAATACTATAGGCATAGTGACTTAGTTGGATAAGATGCGCGGGCAACCATAAGTATACTCTGCAATTTAGCTCTCCTACATTGTCTCCAACTTGAAATTGTAAGTCTGCGGGTACTCTTACTAAGTCGATTACTAAATCGGAGGTTTGAGGTCGTCAAAAGTTTGTTTGTGGTTTAGCACGTAAAGACTATTTTTTTTTTTATTCTATGACAAGATAGCCCTTGACTGCGATCTCACCTGATGGTAAGTGACGAAGCAGTCTAAGATGGTAGCGGGCTAACTTGGAAGGGGTATAGCAGTGTAAATTCAACCCATACCCCTTATCGGTTTCTACACGCCATCGTGCCGGAATGCTAAATCGCTTGGCGGCACGTCTTTGACGGTAGGGTGGTAACTAGCCACGGCCAAAGCCTCCCACCAGACCAGACCAGAGACAATTTAGAAATAATAAATTACTAAATTGCCCCCGCCGGGAATCGAACCCGAGACCTCCCAGTTATAAGACCACAGCGCTCACCACTAAGCCAGGGAGGTCGTCAAATCCTGCGTCCCATCCCTCTAACGTCCAGATCGTGACGAATTCCTCCATCCACCCTCTTGTAGAAGACTACAACCGAACCGCTCGCCACCGAACACAATTTCACCCTCACTACCTGGGCGCCTGGAGCACTTCGACCATCCGTTGTGCCTGATTTTTTTTCCACGTACTTTGAAACTGTGGTACCAACTTCCTGCGACGGTTTTCCCACTAAATTACAACATGGGGTTATTCAAGGGGCAACGCATTGGTGATGCTTCAGGTGCTACAAATGTTCATGGGCGGTAGTAATCACTTAACATCAGGTGACCCGCCTGAAAAAAATATTTATGCAAAAAATTCACGCCGATCCGTTGCTGCCTGATTGAAATATTAGGTAAGGGTAATTTGTTGTGGCAAACATAACGCATACTGAGTCACAGGCCACAGGCCTCAGCAAAGAGCAAAACGAAATAGAATGGAGAGCTGAGGAAAGCGATGAGTAAACGCGTTCGGCGCGACTACACTTCCGCGATTGAAAGCACAACTGTGACGAATACTGGCTATTGCAATCGCAAATTGCAAAACTTTTTTCCTAAAACCAACAAACACAGACATTAGGTACCTACCTAGTACCTATCTACCGATTTTTTCGCATTTTTCTCTTGCACTATTAGCAGACAAAAACCAATAGGATATTTGACTGATATTTTTTTTATATATTTAAAATAAAGTTTTAAATAATATAAATAAACACAATGCCATCGTTCCTTTTTTTAATAGTTTGTGCGTGCGTGCGTGTATGTGTGTGTTTCTTACTCCTTCACACCACAACGCATAAACCGATTTGGCTGAATGGAGGTAGCTCATACCCAATATTCACAAGGCTACATTTTATCCCGGAGAATTAAAGAGTTTTCGCGGGAATTGAAAACCCTTAATCCACGCGTACGAAGTCGCGGGCATCATCTAGTAATTATAAATATCAACATATTGACAACTGTCAAATACCCAATTATAGAGCCACAAGTTTAACTTCCCAAAACATTTAAGACTACGAATCGAATCAATTCAACAGTTCATTAACGATGCAATCTATCGCCTAGTTAAATACGATATGAAAATGAACTTTCTTGTTGATTCATAATTTAATGTAGGACCGATTTCTCCACTAATCCGCCCACGCCGCGCCGCACCGACTCGTAGTTACTGCACAACAAACAACAAATGGGGTCAACAAACTCCATCCCACTTTCCCCCTTCGCCGAGATATTTTTGTATCATATTCGTATTCAATATACCTAAGTACTATATTTGCCCAAATAAAAATAATTTAAAAAAATATATTCTCCTTTTACAAATTCAAATCTAAAATTACTCCTAATTTTCTCCTATCTTACAAACTTTGAAATATAAACTTCTAATTTTTGTGATGGTAATATCAAATATGTATTGTGTGTGTATAATGTTGTTGCTTTATGTAAAAAGACGCTGTTTGTGGTGTAGTGCCCTCCTTTATTCCTTTTCTTCTATGTGAATTGCCCAAGTAGCACATTAGCGACGAATTACGTTATAAACAAGCTACATTACAGTCTATTGCTTTTATGCAGATGTACTAAAGGATATGATGAGTCTTTAGGCTATACTGAGGAGAGATTATACACTATTAAACAGCATAGCTGACTAATGACTTTATAAAGGCGAAAAATTATACTTAAAGCATTTAAGTAGAATTTTAAAAAGGTCTTGTCCAGCTATTGGCTGCATGTGATACTACTAGTTGATTTAGAAGTCCAAAGCTTGTTAACGACTGGTTAATACGAAAAATTTACCTCTCTTGTAATGCTGCGGGCTGCATTGAGGTATTCGCTGGTTTTAAATTGGTGTACACTAATTCAATTCTAATTCTACTTCAAGGAGCTTGTTAATGGCTGATTAAAAGTGGATTTGTAATCTCTAAAAATGCCGTTACATTTATAAGAAAATCATTAAACACCCTGAGTTGTAAATTGGAGTAGCTGTACTCCTTTCTAATCACAATGCATAAAGTATATCTGGCAGCTATTTTAAAGCTTTCGGCGTTATTTAAGAGTAGATCTAGATTATTGGTGTTCAAATTACGTCAGATTTGGTTTTTTGTGCATAACGTGTGACGCGTCCTCACGAGTTAAACGCGTGTGTTTATACATTTTAAATTAAAAATGAACAACTTAAAACCATGGAATAAAAGAAAAAGAACTGGTGGAATAAAAAGAAAACTATCTAAAGCATACGCTAAGGCTTCTATGGACGAATTGCGAAGGAACAGTACTGATGCAATTAATATTTACAAGCCAGTGTCGTTTACGCAAAGTAAGGGTTCCGCACAAACAAATTTTGATGAAAATATTGATTCTTCTAATAAGCAGCATTTTCATGAACCATAACCACAAGCCAGACTAATGTTGTAAACAATCTTTTTACACAAAAAATGTTATTAAATAATACCTACCTACCACTAAGTTATTATAAAAAGCAGTAGATATATGTATACTCAAACTTTATTTGTAAAACACTGTTCTTTTAAAAAACTTTGCTTTATTTTTAAAGTTAATATTTCATTAAATAAGTAGTGCTAAAATTGTTTACAATATTAGTCTGGCTTAAAAATGCATTAGATATACTTGGCACTTTTTCGGTTGTTTTGACTAGAATGACTAAATAAAAAAAACATAACACTGCAAACAATACTGTGAAGGATGCGCAAAACTCTTTAAAAGTTTACTTTTTAGAAACTTAAATCAAATCTACTGAGCCTGCAAGGGTATTTTGAAAGCCAAACATTGTACCTACATACAAAATGAAATGGTTTTTGGTCGATATTTCTTTATCCCTAGAAAGCTGTTGTATGCTCTCTCTTTATACCAGTACACAGTAAGAAAGATTATTAAAATCCTTTGTCCAGCCAGCATAATGCTATAAGCTAGTAAATAGACTTTGGTAACACCACTGCACATCAAATAACTTTTCAAATGCATTTATGGAGAATTTGTGCTGGATAAGAAATGGACACCATTTTAGCAGTACATAAACGATTTGTTAATAAATATCCAAATGATTTATCTTAAAGATTTCAGGATACTTGATAGCTTTTAATTCAAACTATATATATTTTCCACTTATTTCCTAAATAGAGTATTCCTAATAGGTACAATGATTTAGAAAGCAATCATTTGAGTGATAAATTTATTTATTTAGTATTCATACACTTTATCTTATGAAATATTTTCGTTAACGCGATATTATTTTGATGGCGCATGAAATATTTGATGTAATTACCTATACACATTTACAGTAAAATGGTACTCGCAACTTAATTTACTTACATATTGACAATCAAAACCAACGAGAAAACTATTAAAAAATATAATATCTTATATTAAAAATGTCCGCCTGCACAAGCTCATAAATAAACAAACAATGAATGTAGATAGTGTCACATAATAATACGTAAAAAATAATTAAAAAACTATTTTTTTAGGTTATTTATATCTTAATAAAAGCTATTACGAAGCGTCAAAACATCTAAGAGCTGTTGAAGAGAATTAAAGTAGCTGAATCTTATGCTGCAATGGCTGTTGTATACCTGTATAAGCTATTCTACAGGCCCTGTTCAGCTGTTTCAATGATTATGCTGCCGTTAACCAGCCACTGTAATGCTCGGAGCTGGTTAATTTGGGGCCCAACTTAGCATTATAAGGTCTGGGTAGCTAACTACACAGGCCTTATGCAGGAAACTAAAACAGCCTTAAGTAGTCACAAATTCTATAATCAAGTCACTGTGCGGCTGTCATGTGCTACTTGGGTGGATATCAGCTTTTAAATATTTCCTTTGATAGGGACCTAATTTTTTTTTTTTTTAAACAAAGAATATCAGCCAAGCTGAACTTTACTGATGTTCTCCTCTCCCCTCCAAATAAGTGAAAACTTGTGTTAGGAGTGGGTACGACAATAGTGCAACGGGTGGGATTCGAACTTGCGACCTTTCAGTTTTCAATCCGCACCTTTAACCGTTGGGCTATTGAGGCTTGACAAATGCTTTTGATCACAGAAATTTTTTTTTGTGATCAAAGACAAAGACTTATACTGAGATCTATAGAGTGTGCTCTGACTTAGCATGAACTCAAGATAAAATGAGACACAAAGCACCAAGCTAAGCATTAGTCTCCAAAGCCCTGAGGAAAAAGGGAATGAGTCATACAACACAACATTTCAATTACAATCTACACTTCTACACTTCTACACTATCTACACTACTATTATAAAGAGGAAAGATTTGTATTTTTGTGTGTATGTTTGTAATGAATAAACTCAAAAACTATAGGACCGATTTGGCTGAAATTTAAAATGAAGATAGATTATACCTTGGATTAAAACATAGGCTACTTTTTATCCCGAAAAAAATTATAGTTCCCGCGGGATCTTGAAAACTAATTCCACGCGAACGAAGTTGTGAGCATCAACTAGTATTGTATAAAGAGAAAGTAGTTTAATGTGTTGATTATAGTAAAAACCAGTATGTATTTTCGAATTTAAATTGAGTGTCAAATATTATTTTTTTACTTAGTGAAAAGTTGCTTTATATTATAAAGTAATGGTGAAGTGACATACATTGAAAGGCCTTTTAGTTTTGGTATGATATGCAAAGTAAAGTTGTTTATTTTTTTAATTTTTATACATGAATATTAACATAAACTATTTGAAACTAAACACAACGCAAATTATGGTTTGGCTATGCATCGTAACAATTAAAAACCATTGCAAAATTTGTGAATAGTTTTAATTATTAAATCTCTTAGTAAAAAAGAATACTGATGCATACACCAGTATACTTTTTTACTAAGAGATCATATGAATGCACCAGTATACTTTTTTACTAAGAGATCATATGAATATTCAAATACGATTTGTATTTGAATTTGTATTCACCAAACAGTAGGTTTGATATTTGTATTCGTTAAAGTATTTGTTGCATAACATATTTGGTGCTAAGTAAAGAAATCCTATGAAGGGTGGATAACATGATTCAAAAAAACTTTTAATTGAAAAGTGTTATCTAAAAATAATATATTATCATGGAACAAAATTATTTCAAAAAGTAATTTTAGTTTACTTATTTATTAATTAGTCTATGAATAAAATTGAGATGTTTGTGTATTGTTTAGTTTTAAAAAAATGTTTAGTTAAAATTCGTTAGCTAAGAACAGACATAAAAACGGTATCTCACACACAGTCAAAATAATATTATTAAAATCTTAGATAAGTACTCAGTAACTATAAAAAAAATTCAATATTATGATCAAGAATAGAACACAAGTACATAATATTTGCACAAAGTTCTTACGAAAGTACAGTAGAGCGTCGATTATCCGAACTAATTGGGGGACATGGGTGTTCGGAAAACCGGTATTTTCGGATAATCGAACTAATGTACATATATTGATTCAGCCATACAAATTTGTAACGTGAACGTAAACGTGGTTTCTTACTTTTACCATTACAAGCATGGGCAATCGGTGACTGCCAGTAGCATTAGCGCATGCTAAGCCCGGTTTCGTCTGCATTGTAAACGTTTTCCAGAGCGTAATTTTCTTGGTTCAGTACATCCCTTAGTTTGATTTTGAATGATTTAACTGCTGATGAATCAGCAGATAGTTTTTCTCCTTGTATTTGAAGGTCACGAATGCCATGTCTTGACTTAAATCGTTTTAACCAGCCTGTGCTTGCTTGAAAAGTAGATGTCCCTCCTAGTTTTTCGTTTGAGCATTGCACTGACCCGCGCGTTACTACCGCGTTCGGATAAGCGGTCGTTCGGTTAAGCGACGTTCGGATAATCGACGCTCCACTGTACCTATCGCAACTTGCTTGGTTTCGATAGGTATATTTATTTACGACGAAATCATTACATATCGACATCACAGCTATTTGCGCAATTGGCAAGGTGAAGAAATTTATAGAAGTAGTTAACTAAGTATACTTTTAAATTAAGTATTTAATATACATCTAGGTACGATTTAAAATACTAATTGATGGTTTAAAGTTAAATCGAGCACAAGCGTGAATAACTGTCCCAACATCCAACACGTTAGCTAACGGCAAAAATTTGATTCGGAATTTCTTTTAAAAGATTAATTTATAACTAAAAGAGAACTAATAATACAGCTTTCTTCTGGCAAAATAAAAGAAAGAGATTCCTTTAAACTTACTTTTAATCGCGTAAGATTCCCGTTTCGTGCAGCATTAAAAACTTGATCGGCGGCTGTATTGAAATCCATATCCATAATGATTTTCTTTGCGACGTAAAAACTCACAATTTACGAAAATTACATGGAAGATAACACTTTCCTTTTTTTCCGTAATTGCACTTTTTCACCACAACAAAGCAACCATAATATTTTTTCAAAACACTCCGACACCGCACCACACAGGCACACGCGCTTTATGTTTGCCAAAGAGTACTAAATGTATTGGCCAGTCAGCCAGTGTTTGCAATCGCGCAGCTGCACCTCGCAGGCACTGCAGGTTAATCTAGTGATGTTTTGAAATATCGATATAAGCGTTGATAATATCGATTTAAGTAGACACACAGTATAAAATAAAAAGAAACCAAATTCTTTTTTAATATCTAAAACAAAGTTGGGTTTGTTGGAACAGTTATAATTATTCTAAAACGGCTGAATCGATTTTCATGATTTTTGATTTCTTGTATTTATCTCCGTCCCGAACAGCAGAATAACTATTAAAAACAATGAAAAATTGATGAAAAAAAAATTGTCTCATACATTTTATATTGAACGGGTTTTTGATGGCAAGGAAAGTGACCTTTTACCCCGGAAAAACAGTAATCTAAGTGACGCGGACGAATTCGCGGGCAAAAGCTAGTTTTGTATAAAATAGAAATTACCACTTTGGATTACTATTTTTTTTATTTTATTTAATATTTATCTGGAACGAAGCTGCGGATCAGTAGGTAATAGGTACCTATATATAAAAATCAATTGCTGTTTATTAGTCTGTTTAAAACTTAAACACGGATATTGATCGATTTGAATATTTTTTTCGTTTTGTTATAAACACTCTGTAATAAAACGACTTGGAATTGAGTTTGGGATATCTTAATGAGTTTGGGCTTTTTTGATTAGTCTGACAGGTCATCATAGGATGATATTCAAGTTCTAATGATAACCATCCTACAAAAAGCTTGTTTTCAATTTTTTTTAATTTAAACTTGTACGCTGGTATGCTGACAACACAGGTGGTAAACAAAAATATAGCATAGACATGCTAGAAACTACACATTTGTAGGAACTGTCTCGCTTCTACTCTTATATTTTCGCATAGCTGTATCTCTTTTACGCTTTAACAGTCGTTTCGTGGCTACATAAATACCTATTAATTAACTAATAACTCTGTGATACTCGGTGTTTGCTTCTAATTTGACGGTTGACCTTTGCCGAGTGAACGAAATGGAACGAAAAGAGTGATGGTTAATGCCGTGGATGGGCAGTGATGGGACAGTGACACAGACAGATTTGACCACAGATTTGACAGACAACAAAACTGCGGCGTGGATTTATGGTTAAAAAATTCCAAGATATTAACTGTTGCTTGTATTGTATTGTTTTACATGTTTTATCAAAATATTTCATGAGATTAAATATAGCAGTCAGTGATTGTGGTAAAAGTTGAGTGTATGTTAAGATAATGTGTGGTAATTCAAAAGTTTTGAGACAAAGTTTATGCATATCATTGTTCTTAGCGTTTAGCCGAGGGTATCCCGTGCGGGTTTTATAGCAGAGGCTGAGACGGTGGAAATGGTGCTGTCAGTGTTAGTTTTGTATGGATCTAAAGATAACTTTATTTGATTGCGTAGGATAGAAACTTTGTTAAGTTACAAGATGTATCCAACTCCAACGCGGCACCCATCGGCTGCTGTGAGGGTTTGTGCTACTTTTTTTTTACATTTTAACTCTTTATCTTTTCCAATAAGGCTAATAAGTTGTCTAGTAAGTTTGTTTTGATTGTTTATGATGCTTGTTTTTAGGGCCCCCAGCCTTCAGGTGGAGCTATAAAATTCACTATAGCGGACACTTTAGAGCGTATTAAAGAGGAATTCAACTTTTTACAAGCACAGTACCACACGTGAGTTGTATTTTTCCTGTCTACTAATAATAAAGACAATGTTGTAATCTTAGTTTAATTCCAATAGAATTATGTTAAGGTAAACATAATATTTTTGTTAACCAATTATACATGATTTTGTCCATGTAGATTAAGGATTTTAATTCCCACTGGAACTCTTGAATCTCCTAGGATAAAATGTAACCATGTTTTAGAGTAACAAACATCCATCCATCCTCACAAACTTTCGCATTTATATTATTAGTAAAATTTTAGTGAAAGGTTTTACATATTTCGCCAGAATTCATGGACATTATTCAGAATGGACCAGATTTTTGACATCTGGATTATTATTGATGCTGACTGTAACTAAAGAATAATTGGTGTACATAAATTACATAAGTTATGCAAAATAAAAAAAAATCATATTGGAATTTTTGTTGCAGTTTAAAATTAGAGTGTGAAAAGTTAGCCAGTGAGAAAACTGAAATGCAAAGACACTATGTTATGGTAAATTGAATTTTGAATTTTTATTTTTTAACTCGCAGAATTATTTAGGAATTATAATATGATATTTAACAATATCTTTTCTTTTTCAGTACTATGAAATGTCATATGGCCTAAATGTTGAGATGCATAAACAAGTGAGTTTATACATACTTCCATAATAACATTATAATTATAAATCTAAATATAAACAAAACAAACGACAGTGTTTGTTATGTTTTACTACTTTAAGAGCTGGAATCTATTGAGACTAATTTAATAACAAGTTGGTTTTCATCCCTTAAGCAAGAAATAAGCTAATTTTCAATCTGGAAAATTAAAAAGTTTCTAGAAGATTTTTAAATATCTAGTTCCACTCAGTTAAAGTTCCAGCATCAGCTAGCATGTTATAATTTCTGCAAAGTAAGTCCCAAACCCAATAGTCCAAGGTGTGGACTGAAAACTGAAAGGTTGATAGTTTAATTCCCACCCATTGCACTATTGTCATACCTACTCCTAATACAAGCTTGCCGCTTATTTGAAGATGAGAGGAGATCAATAGTCAAGTTCAACTTAACTAATATTGTTTTTTAAAAAGAAAAAATATATCTCACACCTAGATTAAAAGAGAGAAAACTCAAAAAAGGTATCTGTTCCTAAGATGAAAAAAAAAGTCTGTAGTATGAAACTCGATTTTATTTTATGTCATAAATAATGTTATGAAATGTGACCTAAAATAAAAATGAGTTTCATATTACCTTTAGATCTAGTTGTGTGAATTATGTTAGAAAAGGAACAGGAACTTTTACTGAAAGGTCGCAGGTTCAAACCCCACTTGTTGCACTATTGTCGTACCCACTCCTAGCACAAGCTTATCGCTTATTTGGAGGGGAGAGGAGAATATAAGTCAAGTTTAGCTTGGCTAATATTCTTTTTTTAAAAAAAAAGAATTGCAACAAATTAATTATTTTTTTGTGTCTTGTATTAGACGGAAATAGCGAAGCGTCTCAGCGCGATAATCGGGCAAGTGCTGCCATTCCTGGCAGCTGAGCACCAGCAGCAGGTGGCGGCAGCTGTGGACAGAGCTAAGCAGGTCACTATGTCTGAACTTAATGCTATTATCGGGGTAAGTCTAGTACTGCCATGCTAGTCTCTTTTTCACACTTTCATTACTGGCAAAAGTACTGCCACGCTCTCTAGTCTCTCTATCACACTCATTATTGGCAAATGTACTGCCATGCTGTCTAGTCTATCACAGTTTCATTGCTGGCAAAGGTACTGCCGTGCCCTCTAGTCTCTATCACAGACTCATTGCTGGCAAAGGTACTGCCATGCTCTCTAGTCTCTCAATTGCACTCTTTACTGGCAAAGGTACTGCCATGCTGTCTAGTCTCTATCAGTTTCATTACTGGCATAGGTACTGCTATGCTGCTTAGTGACTAATCTCTATCACACTTTAATTAATGGTAAAGTTACTGTCATGCTGTTTAAACTCTATCACACTTATACTTTCTAGTCTCTATAAGACTCAATATTGGCAAAGGTACTACGATGAGAGTTAGTCTCTATCACACTATAAAGGTAAAGTTGCTGTCATGCTCTTTAATCTGTAGCACATTTTCTTTTCTGGCAAAAGTGTTGCCATGCTCTAGATTCTCCATCACAATTTTATTTCTGGCGAAGAATCAAAATACATATAAGTTGAACATGTTTGCTCATAGTCCCTCTATACTCTGGCTGCTCTATATAGCACATAAACAAAAATTATGTGGCAGACTGGTTCGTTTGACTGTTACATAACTTTTTTCAATAAAAAAATTTTCTTTAAATCCTTATGGTCAGAGCATACAAGTAAAGCTGAAATTCAGAGTTTTTGATGATAATAAATAAACAGCTTTATAGCATATGGTTAAAGTCAAAACATGAACCAAGCTAATTGTGCTTGGCTGGTTTGTGTATTCAGCTGTAAATAAAGTTCTAAGTTGTTATCAAGACAAATTGCACCTCTATGTTATTCCAATCCTATAAGGCTTTTTACTGACATACCGTAGGTCAGCATGGTTCTATTTTAGATAGCATCAGAATATCAACAGGAGCTAGAATTCAAGCTACACTAAATAACTATATAGTCACTAATATGTGTAGACTTATTTTCTAAACTAGTCTAGTGGACTTTATTTCTATTGACAAAACAAAATGTGTGCATAAATACACATAACAAAGGGGAAACAAATCTAAAAATTTCATTAGGATTGAGTATCTAAAATGTGGAATATTATAATTTAAATTTAACAGCAGACTTTAATTAACAAAAATACTTGTAATTCAGCAATATTTTATTTAATGTTGTCCACAGCAACAACAACAACAAGGCCTCCAGCAACTGCTTGTAAGTTACAACAATACATTGTTGTGCTTGGTTTTTTATTATTTTGTTGTTTGTGATTAACACCCTTTTGCCACTTTTTGGTTTTAACTGAGCTTCAAGTGTAATTTCTTGTGTAAAATGGTATCATTTACCAATGGTCTTTTTACATTCACGCCTGCAGTGATGGGCGCAACCGCCGTTGCTGCGTGATTGAAGGACTAATCAACAAACCAAAACACCTCATTATAATATTGCACGGATCTGTGTAAATAGACCTTAAGTTCTTAAATGAATCGTAAAAGATTCGTAAAAAATTCGACGACAGACAGACATAGTACATACAAACTGACCATATACTCGAAGGTATACTCCAATTCAAGTGAAAGTTTGCTCCTCAAAATCTTACACTAAAGGCTCTGGGCACATTTTTTTTATTTTTCAGTGTTTTTTTATATTCACGCTATTAATTAGTTTTTACCGATTTTAAATTAGAATAAATGTTATTTATTAAGAATTTTGACAATTCGTATTAGTATATTAATTTATCGTTGTAAACTTGTAATTTTCATAATAATTTATTTTTTATCACAAATCACAAATGTACAATATAGTAATAAATAATCATACAATCATTCCATATAAATACAATCATTCATTCGTTCATCTCAATGCTCAACACATGGCTGGCCTCCCGAATGAAAAGGCTTGAGGCTGTAGGCTGGATAAGTGCGGATTTGGCCTTCACACTCTTTTGAGAACATTAGGGAGAACTCTTTATGAAGAACTATGCAGGTTCCCTCACGGTGTTTCGCTTCACCGTTAAAGCAAGTGATATTTAATTGCTTAAACGCATATATATATGCTTCTGAGCGATAAGACCGCCTTGTACCTATTCCAATGTAAATGTTAAGTTTCTTTTGTATAATCCCTGTCTTTGGGGCAATAAATTATATTCATAACGATCAATCATTGAAAAATATTTTGTGTTCAATGTTCAAACATAATTTCAACGTAATAAATTAATTCTTTTATATCTTGTTCCATTAAAATTTCAAGTAGTTATTGAGCTTTGAGTTAATTCGATTTTGCGTTTTCCATTGTTTCTAGAACGTAATCGGAGACTTTATAGTTTCTAATTTCACATTACATTAGGTTCTGAAGCACTGTTGACTTATGGTTTTAGTATGGCTTATTTGCACATTCTTTATCATAACATTTATGACTTCTGGTATATTATGTTTTGATAACATGAACTATATGCGCTATCTAAATTGGCTGTTGAGAAATTAACACGATGGGTGTTATTTTCTGGAAATAATAATTAATCAATTCACAAGATCATTTGTTCACTGTTCATTCACTAGATATTAAAAAAAACGGTCCAGATTTGACTGAGTTATGGAGTAACATCGACAAAAAAAAAACGTGTTGAATTGAGAACCTCCTCTTTTTTTGAAGTCGGTTAAAAATTTGAATGTTCTTAAGAACTAACTTTGAATACCAAAAAGATTGCTATCTTGTTGATATTGTAAATAAACATTGTACTTAGCATAGTTCTTTCAATTCACGAGGGCGCGTGGCTCATGGTTGTGTGTGTGTCGTATCTGTATAAGTGTGAGCGAGAGCTTGCTCGTGCTTGACCGCTCCCATCTAGGCTCCTGACAGGCACGCACACTTACGCAATGTGCATGTATACGACGTAACCACAAGTAAAGCTCACGCGCCCTCGTGAATTGCAAGAGCTATAACTTCAAATTAAAACACTTATTTTTGCTGATTTTGTAATGTTTTGTTTAGTTTTTCTACGATTTTTATTGAGTTGCTTTTTAAAATCTCTCGTTTTATTTGGACTTTGTGTTGTCGTAGCAACAGATCCACGCGTCTGCCGGCTTGCCGCACGGAGTGGGCAGCGCGGGGGCCTTGCTAGGCGCGGGGGGCCTTTTGTTCCCCAGCGCGGGGCCCCCACCGACCCCACACTTACCCCCACCAGCACATAAGGTAACAAGGATATAAGTTAAAAAACTGTTACCCGACTATGGATATTTGGATGTATAACGTAACATCCGTCATACCTATTGATTTTGTTTAAAAAGTAGTAGTTAACTACACCTATACAAAAAATCGCGTCGATCCGTAACTCTGTTGCAACGTGTTTGAAGGACAAACCGTCAGACCAACGACGAAACACACTTTCACATTTATAATGTAGTAGATTATGGCTGCGACTTCGTTCGCGTGGATCCAAATCGATTGTGGGATCGTGGTGAGGTTTTTTTGTTCTCTTTTATTTTGCGGGATAAAAAGTAGCCTATGTGTTATTCCAGACTATAATCTATCTCTGTGCTAAATTTCAGCCAAATCGGTTCAGTCGTTGCTACGTGATTGAGTAACAAACATGCATACATCCATCCAAACTGTCGCATTTATAATATTACTAGCTGTTGTGCGCGACTTCGAATTTCTGTTATTATGATCGCGATTAAGAAGTTTTTAAAAGAATATATTTTAAATATGGATAATTTTCCACGTTCTTGCAACATTTACTGATGCTTCGCTCCTATTGGTCGCAGCGTGATGTTATATAGCCTAAAGCCTTCCTCGATAAATGGACTATCCAACTCAAAAAGAATTTTTCAATTCGAACCAGTAGTTCCTGAGATTAGCCCGTTCAAACAAACAAACTCTTCAGCTTTATATATTAGCATAGAAGTATAGATTAGTTTTTTAAAATAAACAAAAATGTAGATGTTAATTTGTTTGTATCAGGTGGAGTTGCCACCCCCCACGGATTTAAAGCCGCCCGTGTTACCGGGCGGGCCCGCCCCGCCACCCTTGTTACCCGGACAACCGCCCCCTCGGGAAGACGACCGGATCTCTTCCAGGGGGATGAACCAACAGGTATTCCGGCTTCCGTTTTTCCAACTAACTAAAACTTGCGGTACCTTTAAATCTCCATATACCTACCACCAGATGAGATTGCAGTTAAGCACGAGTCTATAATATATCGCTGCTTCAATTCAAAACTACCATAAATCAAAATTATACTTTTCTTTACAGAAGAGCGAATAAAATAAAAATAGTCTATTTTTTGTCTACTACTTTCTTATTTTATATCAAATATATGAATATTATTTAATGTAACTTTGCAACGCCCTGACGGGGCTTCATGTAATCTGCTCACAATTAAACATGTAAGTAATATGAATGCAAATAAATAAATGAAATGAAATGAAAAAAAAAAAATTGTCTATGTAGCAGCAAAGACGTTCAGTGTCGCCTCACGAGCGCGAACAGAAGTACCGGCCGCGGTCCCCTAACGAGCCGGAGCCTCTGGACGCGAAGCGCCGCAAGGAGGAGAAGGTCGGCCATGTGAGTCTGTGTAGTGTATGTGTCGCTTCCCTACTCCACTCCGCTTGTCGTGTGGTTACCGGTGGCTACTTGTTGGGAACATTGCGTGTTAATATGGATTGTGTGTGGACTTATGTATGCATTTGTAAAGCTTCATTGCGGAAGCACTGTATACATAGCATAGTTTTGTTACCTATTGTAAAATTTTTTTTTTTTTTTTTAAAGAGCAACTGCTGAGTTTCTTACCGGCTTCTTGCCATTTTGATTTTGATTTAATAAGTACAAATCTGTTTGACACTGTTTATTTTGTTTGTTTCCGTTTTGGTTTTATCTTTTCCTGTATTATTATTATTATTTTTTTCAACTTTTTGCTGGGAAGGGAAGTATAAATTAAAAATAAAAAGGCAGAGAGCGCAGCGCAAATTTTGTCTAATAGAAATGGGGCAATCTGAAAACCAGCGCTGAGAATTGTTGTCAATGCTCAGAAATGCTGAGATTGCGGCCTATTGTTTATTTATTGTTTATTGTTAGTGTTAGTATTGGAGGTATCTTATTAGTATCTTATTCTATTCATGTGTTCTAGTTATAGTAAACACAGGTAAGAACTCTTCATCACACGCTGGTGCAGCTTTCCTATGCTTATCCAGCTAGACCCTTTATTCGTCAGTTAAAGTTTACTTGAAGATATTAAGAGGCACTATTATTTAAGGTTCCCCAACTTTTGGCCATCAAGTTCCAAAGCTTGTAATTAACGCTTTTCAAAATGTCTTCATTGCTTATTTTCGTAGCTGACCACTAGATTGCTGAATTAAGTTTTAGAAGAAAATCAAGAATTTTAGTCAAAATTATTAACGCGTTTCAAACAACGTCAAATTCCAGGACAGTGATGCGGAGAAGAGCGACCAGGACCTGGTTGTTGATGTGGCGAATGAGGTAAGGAATATAAGAACAAGATTGTCTACTAACAAAATGAGCCTTAGTTGCTACAAATAAATAGAAATAGAAATAGAAATAGAAATATTTTTTATTCAAATAAACTTTTACAAGCACTTTTGAATCGTCAATGAATCTACCACTGGTTCGGAATGCCTTTCCTGCCGAGAAGAGCCAGCAAGAAACTCGGCGGTTGCTCTTTTCAAAAAAATAAAAATTTTACAATTGTTATTGAAACTATGCTATGTATTCAGTGCTTCCACGATGAATTTTCCTGAGTACAATACAAGTAAAAATAAATACAATACAAATACAAATAAATACAATTCAATACATGTTAACACAGGCAGGCAAAAGCAGACCCATTCCCGTTGGTGGAAATGGGTCTGCTTTTAAAGGGATTGTTATTATTCTTATTCAGGAGGAAAGAGGATCTCCAAGTGTCAGGACGGAAGCTGGTGAGAGGACGGAGAACGGGCCGAGACCGCCTTCAAGATCTGGCTCTTCATCAAGTCGGTCTACACCTAAAAGTTCCAAAGACGTGAGTAATTTGGTGTACCCTTCCAGCTTCCGTTATTGACCTAACTAATTCTGTCTCACTCTAATCACACATAACTATCATCACATAATCACATCTAACTAATTTTGGTGGGAGACTTTGGTCATGGCTAGTTACCTTCCTACAATGAAATATGTGCCGCTAAGCGATTTAGCGTTCCGCCGCTGTGACTTGTAAGTTGTAAGGGTATAGGCCGGTTAAGGGTAAAGATTTAGTTTAAATTGTACAGCAGGTATGGCAATTTTCCCACTACCATCTTAGACACTTAACATTTATCACTTGGCATCAAGAGATAGCGCACTACGGAGAGGGCTATGTTAGGAGTTTCTCTGAAGGATAAATTTCGCAATGAAGAGATCCGTAGGAGAACCAGGGTCACTGGCATAGCCCAAACCATCAGTAAGCTGAAGTGGCAGTGGGCAGGTCATGCTTGTCAAAGCGATGGCCGCCGGAGCCGAAAAGTTCTGGAGTGGAAACCGCGAACAAGCAAGCGTAGTGTGGGGTGCCCTCCAGCAAGATGGACCGATGACATAAAGAGAGTGGCGAGAAGGGCTGAGGACCAAATCAAATCAAAATTTATTTATTTCAAGTAGACCAACTTGTAGCTCTTATGACACGTCATAAATCTACCATCGGTTCGGAATGCAGATTCTGCTGAGAAGAGCCGGCAAGAAACTCAGCAGTTGCTCTTTTCAAAAAAAAAAAATCGCCCTGTGGTGTGGTGGCTCTGTTTGGGAAAGGCATGTTCAGCAGTGGACGTCCACGGGTTGATGATGATGATGATAATGACCGTCAGTCGAAAAATAAAAATAATTTTGGAGCTTTTAAATCAAACGTGAATAGGCATTTCCTAGGCAAGCGCGCTCCATTTTGTTTTAATTCAATCTTGTTTTACAGGAAAAGCCCGGTACGCCAGGGGCCAAGAACCGCGCGCCCACGCCGACGGGCCGCTACGCGTTCCCGGCGTACGCGGGCTACAACAGACCTCCCCTGCCCTACGACGGACAAATGGCGCGCACCAACGGCATGCCGCCCGCTAAGCCGTAAGATTTACATCCCATATTATTGTTATATCACCATAAAGTGTACCCCAAGTGCAAAAAATCCCGGCTACAGGTCTCCCCCGCCGTACGATGGACCTATGGCGCCAATGGCATGCGAACCGCTAAGCCGTAAGATTAACATCTCGTATATCACCATAAAGGGCGATAAGCTAGGTGCAAGAAACCGGGCAACTACGCTTATTTGTATACCTCTAGGACGTTACACATTCCGTGTGTAGATTAATCTGTAGATTGTAATGTTATGAATACTGATTTTTGACATCCATGGATGTCAAAAATGTGAGGATTTTTGAATTTTGGATTTTTGAAATGATGATGGATGGGGCTGCAGATTTCCAAATCAATGCGGAAGCTCCGGAACAGGGTATTTTACTGTTTTTTGAAAAGTGTCTTTTGATCCTAAGGTGATAATATAATATTACTAGAAAAACTAAAATTTTATTCAATGAACATTAGACGCCGTGTAATGACATCTGGCTTGTAAATTCATTCACTCAAATGGTTGGCTCGCTTTGGATTCGGCGGATGAGGATGTGAATATCCGCAACATCCCTACTTTAATCAAGTAATACTTTTGTTTTCAGCGCGTATTCGTACCACACGTGCGGGGGTCCCCTCCAGCCGGTCCCGTTCCCGGCGGACGCGCTGGTGGGGCCGGGGATCCCGCGGGGCGCGCGGGTCGTGGCGGCGCTGCCCCACGGCGAGGTGGTGTGCGCCGTGGCGCTGTCGCTGGGCAACGGCGCACGACACGCGTACACCGGGGGCAAAGGCTGCGTGAAGCTGTGGGACATTACCAACCCAGGGTCCCCTTCGACGTTAGAGCCGCTATCGCAGTTGGACTGTTTGGTAAGCTTTTGTTTTCCGAGGGCTTAGGACCTAGCAGCCCGATTCAGAATAGAATAGAAATATTTTTTTATTCAAATAAACTTTTACAAGCACTTTTGAATCGTCAATGAATCTACCACTGGTTCGGAATGCCTTTCCTGCCGAGAAAAGCCAGCAAGAAACTCGGCGGTTACTCTTTTCAAAAAAAAAAAATAAAAAAATTTACAATAGTTAATGAAACTATGCTATGTATACAGTGCTTCCACGATGAATTTTCCTGAGTACAATACAAGTAAAAATAAATACAATACAAATACAAATAAATACAATCCAATACATGTTAAAACAGGCAGGCCAAAGCAGACCCATTCCCGTTGGTGGCACCCGTTCACGAGCATGACGCATGATAACCTTCCGATAACTTATTTATCGATCGATTCGGTTTGTTACCGTACGCAAACATATATTTTCAATTCAGAACAGTCGTATCGACAATGAAATTAAATCGAAACCGAATCGAACCAACAGAGATATCGTATGATTACTACTATCAAACGCAATTCAGACTAACCGTATCGAATAAGATTTGCCGAACGTCCGATAACTTTTGTCGATTACTTATCGAAAGCTACGCTAAGCTAAGTTTGATTGCTTTTCAACATGAAAATTTTGTCTAGGATTATAGTGGGTTAACTTGGAAGGAGTTATGGCAGTTTTTAGACCCATACATCTAACGCCAAATAGCTTGGCGGCATTTTTTCGACGGTAGGGTGGTAACTAGCTAGGCCCCGGTTGTGTTCTTAGGAGATCTCGGAGCCTTCCATTATGCGCTGAGGGTGGCTATAGAGAGGGTTTTAGTGGGTAAAATCCCCACATAACCCGGGACCCTATCCCACGTTTCGGGTATCTTTAAAGAAGATTTCCCCCTCGTTAAAAAAAAAAAAAAAAAATGGTTGTAACTAGCCACGTCCACAACACAAAATCCAATAGACACTCTTCCTTTCTTATTACAGCAAAGGGACAACTACATAAGATCAGTGAAGCTACTTCCGGACGGACGGACGTTGCTAGTGGGCGGCGAAGCGTCCAACTTATCGATATGGGATTTATCGTCGCCCACCCCGAGAATGAGGGCGGAGCTGACCTCGTCCGCGCCCGCGTGCTACGCTCTGGCGATTAGTCCGGATTCCAAGGTAAAAAAAACCATGAATTTCCTACCAAACTCTAAAAAATTTTTTTTTGTAAAATGTAATAGATATGGCAACCAGGGCCCCAAGTCTGCTATTTTACATGTCATTGTCATTGAACCGCAATACAATTACAATTCAATTATCATTGGTCAAAAATTTCGTAGTCTTCTAAATTCACAATGGTCGTTCGATTTTCGGTATTGCCATTAGCGTAAAAAGCGTTTGCCGAAATGAGTTTAAAAAAAAACTACATATTAAAAACGTTTATTTAAGCTAGATTCAAAGCTAGATGTGTCAGTGGCAAACCATCGGAAAACAATTGTGACGCCATTGAATTAGTAGACTACCAAAATTGCTAAAAGTAGCAATTGGGATGTCATTGATAGACAATTGAACTACAATTGCAATAGCAGACTTGGGCCCCTGGAAACCAGTGCTGAGCATTGTCGTCGATGCTCAGAAATGCTGAGGTGGCCTACCTATTGTTTATTGTTAGTGTTTAGTTTGTGTAGCTATAGATTTAAGTTTTGTATTGCATGGAAAAAATCTAACAATTAGAAAACAATAAAGCTTATTTATTATTTTTATTATTATAAAACTGGGTACTAAACCCAAGATCTGTAAAGTTAGTATAAGATTTAATTCAATTGATAGTATTCGTCTTCGATGACAAGTGTCAAAGTAAAATGAACCATAATTGCATTTGATTAGAGCTCAATGTCGTGTGTGTTACTTTAAAACAATCCAGAATAGAATAGAAATATTTTTTATTCAAATAAACTTTTACAAGTGCTTTTGAATCGTCGATGAATCTACCACTAGTTCGGAATGCCCTTCCTGCCGAGAAAAAAAATCTCTCTCTTTTCAAAAAAAATTTTTTTTACAATAAGTAACAAAACTATGCTATGTATACAGTGCTTCCACAATGAAGTTAAGGTTATAGGTATAGGTTAGGTTTAACCGCTTGGTGGCACGTCTTTGACGGTAGGGTGGTAACTAGCCACGGCCAAAGCCTCCCAACAGACGTTTTCGATTGTAATGAATGAATATCCACATTTTAACGAGAGTCAAATGGTCAATTGCAGGTATGCTTCAGTTGCTGTTCAGATGGCAACATAGCTGTATGGGATCTCCACAATCAAACGTTAGTTAGGCAATTCCAAGGTAAGAACTATGATAAAATAACCATAAACAAGTAAATAACAGGTTCAAACCCCACCCATTGCACTACTGTCGCACCCACTCCCAGCAAAAGCTTTCCGCTTATTTGGAGGGGATAGGAGGATATTAGTCAACTTCAGCTTGACTAATATTCTTTTTTTTTTAATTGAAATATTATCAATTTATAAATAATAATACACTCTGTTCACTAAGTTTGAAAACAGCTTGACTAATATTCTTTTAAAAAAATATATATTATAAGAGATAAAAAAAGAATAGAAATATTATCAACTTATAATAATAATACACACTGTTCACTAAGTTTGAAAATACATATCGCACCTTTAGAATTATAGTAACCTAACACTTGTGCACTATAATATCTCCCGTGCAGAAGGCTAATCTCTGTCGAGATTCTGTTTAGCGTTCCAGCACGGAACGGATGGCGTGTAGAAACCGATTAGGGGTATGGGTTGAATTTACACTGCTATACCCCTTCAATCCCGCTGCAACAGTTTGCAGCGGGATTAAAGGACATGTCGATACGCCAATGTCAGCTTTTCATTTTTCTGAACAAAATTTTACATCAAAAGCTAAAATTCATGGTCTTCCTTTTATTTCTCATGCTATGTTATTTAACAAAAAATAATCCTTATGATGAAGCCTTCCGATCGGTATGATAAAGATACAGGTTAATTTTTTTTCTCGTATAGCGGGTTCGAGTCCCGGTTCAACCAGGGAATTATTTAAAAATCTATGAATGCAGTTTAAATTGTTTTTTAAATTAAAATGAAGTCTTCTTTCAGTAAAATGTTCCATCTACAATATTTAAGGTACTTCCCCTCCATGTGGCATAGCCGTGGGACGCCCTGTATACTATTACTATTATTACAGCACTATTATTATTCTTATTCTGCTAATATAGTTGTTTATCGTAGGTCATACAGACGGTGCATCATGTATAGACATAAGTCCAGACGGTACAAGGTTATGGACTGGAGGTCTCGACAACACTGTGCGGTCCTGGGACTTGAGGGAAGGCAGGCAGTTGCATCAGCACGACTTCAACAGTCAGATCTTCTCGCTAGGTTACTGCCCTACTGGTGAGTCCCAGTTTTAATAAACAACTTAATACTGCTTAACAGTGAGATAAACTTATTCGTAATAAATCTATTTACATATAATAAAATTGTAGAAAAGTGGTGTCTGTACAATGGAAATATATAAAAAAAAAGTAGCAGGGGTTGTTATTATATCGATGCCGAACCCGAAATTGTGATTAATTTTTTTTTGTCTGTTTGTCTGTTTGTCTGTGTGTTTGTGCACGCTAATATCAGAAACGGCTTATTCGATTTAGATACGGTTTTCACTAATATATTGTAGTAAGCTTCACTTAACATTTAGTGTTTATTTCATGTCAATCAGTTCATAAATAAAAAAGTTATGTCAATTTAAAGAATCACGGCGAACATTTTTAACGTACAGAGTACGTACTACACGCCTCGCGCCTGAGCGTCGACGGTATATGTAATTCAAAATATGCTGCCCGAAAAGTCACTATTCCACGCGAACGAAGTCGCGGGCACAGCTAGTTCGTAATAAATTAATAATATAAACGTAAAAACTTCCTGTGACAGTGTTCCCACTAAATTACATCATGGTGTTATTCAAGGGGCGGACCAACAAATTCCTAAAAAGCTGGCAACGCATTGGTGGTGCCTCAGGTGCTACAAGTGTTCATGGGCGGCGGTAATCACTTTAACATCAGGTGACCCGCCTGCTCGTTTGCTCACTAAAATCATTAAAAAAAAAAAATTAAAAAAAAACTTTTTACAAAACCGACTTCAAACACCACTACAAAGTAAAATTTGAAAAGTTCCCTCGATTTCTCCAGGCTCCGTAGTCGAACTTGCTAACCATTAGACCAATGAGCCTCTTTATGAGCCTTTAGCCTAACGGTTAAAGGTGCGGACTGAAAACTGAAAAGTCGCAGGTTCGAGCCCCACCTGTTGCACTATTGTCGTACTCACTCCTAGCACAAGCTTTTCGCTTAATTGGAGGGAGAGAAGAATATAAGTCAAGTTCAGCTTGGCTACTATTCTTTAAAGAAAAAAAAAATGAGGCAGATAAACGTAATAATGTATGCAATAAAGCATGCTATACTAAAAATACTTGATACGAATAGAAGTAAATAAACTAATTTTTGCTCTCAGGCTCATGGCTGGCGGTGGGCATGGAGAATTCCCACGTGGAAGTGTTACACGCGGGCAAACCGGACCGCTACCAGTTGGTGCTGCACGAGTCGTGCGTACTCTCGCTGCGGTTCGCCGCCGCGGGGAAGTGGTTCGTGTCCACTGGGAAGGACAACCTTCTCAACGCGTGGCGGACGCCCTACGGAGCTAGCATATTCCAGGTAAACTTTTTTTTTTTTTTTCATGCATCCGTCACCTGATGGTAAGTGACGATGCAGTCTAAGATGGTAGCGGGCTAAATTGGAAGGGGTATAGCAGTGTCAATTCAACCCATACCCCTAATCGATTTCAACACGCCATCGTGCCGGAACGCTAAAGCGCTTGGCGGCACGTTTTTGACGGTAGGGTGGTAACTAGCCACGGCCAAAGCCTCCCACCAGACAAAAGATCTTCATCATTAGATCGCTACAATAATAGAGATTTTAAATTGATAATAATTAATAGGAGAAATATAAACTTATAGACTAACTAGATGATGCCCGCGACTTCGTTCGCGTGGATTGAGGTTTTTTGGATACCCGCGGAACTCTCTTATTTTGCGGGATAAAAAGTAGCTTATGTGCTATACAAGGTTTTTCAATTCCCATGGGAACTCTGTAATTTTCCGGGATAGAATATAGCCTATGTTTTAATCCTGGATGTGAGCTGCCTCCATTCCAAATTTCAGCCAAATCGGTTCATTCGTTGTGGCGTGAAGGATTAACCAACATACACACTCACATGCATACACATACAAACTTTCGGCTTTATATACATTATAAAGTAAAGTAAAGTGTGAAGTAGGGCCAATTTAATAGATCATATTTGACACTCCATCAGCAGTGGACACAGTATTATTTATTTTTTCAAATTTAGAACTGCACAATTGCTGAACATTATTGTAATAATGGCAAAAAAGGCAATTTTATGATTTACTTTCACTAATAAACACCATTCTAATTATTGTTATATTGGCCCCACTTCAATCTTTAGGTGTATATTGGATGCAGTACCATTACCACCTGCTTTTGTCTATGGTCATAAGGTCAGGGGGAGTAAGAGAAACGGTGGGGTAAGAGAAACACAAAGCCATATCTAACAAACTATGCAGTTTATCGATATTTGCTCTCAGTCGATAAAAGAGTATTGACGAAATGGTATCAATTTTTTAACATAGATGTTGCTGCGATAATTCTACAAGGTAATATTTAGGAAAGAAATTTGACATTTTTCAAAACTCAAAACACGAGTTAGACGCGGTTATATTTATTGCTTGTTTTAAAGTGATTTTATAGAGTTTTCAAAAGTTTTTTGCCGTAAGTACCTTGAATAAGGTATAGATTTAATGTTCCAATTGTATTTTTTGTCTAAAACGTTCAGATTATTAATTTAAGACATGGTAAAGATTCTAGTCACTAAAAGTTTCGAGTGGGAAAGTGAAACAGAGATGAGCGGGGTAAAAGAAACATATGTTTCACTTACCCCATGTCAGAGATTACCAACCTTTTTAAAAATAATCTATATATATAAAATTCAAAGTCCTGACTGACTGATTGACTGACTGAGATATCAACGCACAGCCTAAACTACTGAAGTTAAAAATTTGAATTTTTTACAGTTGGTTCCTTTTATGACGTAAGCGCACACTAAGAAAGGATTATTGAAAATTCCACCCCTAAGGGGTTTAAATAGGGGATGGAAGTTTATATGAAACTCCGTCATTTTTCAAGCTGTTTCCATCAAAGTTGGTATTTGAGCTTTCAGTTAAAAATAAAAAAGTACGTGTTTCACAGTTTTTGAAAATTCCACCCCAAAATCTAATTCCACGCGGACGAAGTCGCGGGGGCAAAAGCTAGTCTTATTTAAAAAAAACTAATATTTGATTATAGGCCGTCTTGTGTCTGACACACCAGTCATTCTGTTTGTTCGAGCGTCAATCAAAAACTACTCGACTGATTTTGATGAAACTTATCACACATATAGAATCATCTGTACATAATATTATATTCGTTGTATAGAATAAATTTATGTTTTTATTGACAGTAAGACTTAGTATATTTAATTTTATTCCCATAATTATTTTGATAAAATTTGAGGGAGCTGCTAGTTATAAAAAAGTTAATCTATTAAATATATATAAGGAAAAGGTGACTGACACTGGCTGACTGATCTATCAACGCACAGCTCAAACTACTGTACGGATCGGGTTGAAATTTTGCCAACAGATAGCTATTATGACGCAGGCATCCACTAAGAAAGCAAGAATAGAAGAAGACGTAAAAATATTGTAAACATGGTGTTAGCTAACTAATAAAAATTTATAACGTACCAATTTTTGTTTTGGTTTACTACCCCTGACTGCTTGACTATGTTTCTCTTACCCCATTTTCAGTTTTTTCCTTTTATTTAAGAAACTAGACCACGTAGCCATGCACTGAGACTCGTATTCGATTGAAGCAATTAAAGGTGTCATTTTAGTCCTTGAAATAGTTCTGTAGACCTTATATTAGCAGCGTACTGATCATTGTTTCACTTACCCCATTTTGAGGGTAAGTGAAACGAAACCATGGTCTACTTTTACTTAGTAATTTTATCGTTATTTGCACTAATAGAGGACCTAAAGATCATGTCATAGAAAGCCCATTTAAGGAAGAGTACTTTGCATTGATCGTTATTTAAATTGACATTTTTTTTATTGATTTAGAGGTCATTTTGTAGAAAAAACAGAAAAGTATGTTTCACTTACTCCCCCTGACCTTAGATATTTTACTTCACATTTTATTTAGCAAGGTTCAATTTTATTTTGTCTGCTTAGAACTTGTTCTAACTTTGTAACTTTGTTTTCAGACAAAAGAATCATCATCGGTGCTCAGTTGTGATATATCGGCGGACGATAAGTTTATAGTGACAGGTTCAGGTGATAAGAAAGCGACAGTTTACGAAGTGATGTATTGATACAGTGAAGTGCAATGAAATGATATAGTGAAACAGAAATCTCAACATGCGGTAAAAATGGGTTTCATGTCCAGTGGAGTTACACCCGTGTGAGTGTGACAGTGGGTCAGAATAAATGGTCTATCACATGATATGCAGTTTTATTTTAGCCATGTAATATTATCAGATGTTCAAATGTGATATAGATAGTCGATTTTAGACCCAAGAGAATATAATCACTCCGTTTAGACTGTACTTACCGTCATAAACAACTAGTATTGCTCAAAATGGTTGAGTTTTAATTGGTATTAATGATTAGACCTTCAAAAGTAAGAAACTTATGGTTATTAAAATATTAATGAATTTCTTACTCAAACACTTACATTATACTGCTAGGTTAGTTGGAATTTAGCGATTAGTTTTGAAAAGTGCACTGCTAAGTTTCTTGCCGGCTCTTCTCAGCAGAATCTGCTTTCTATGTTGTTTTTAGGAGGATAGAGTAAACGTGATTATAAAATTCTCTTGGTTGGAGTTGACTTGTCTTATGATTTAGGTTACTCATGGTAAAAAGAGCAAGCAAGCAAGCTCAGCCACAGTTCTGCAAGCTAAGTTAAGCTAGCTTTTTTTTAATCTGTTATCGAAATACATTCACATTTTTAATAATATTATTTCGATTTTATTTTTTTAAAGTTGATTTCCATTGTTCAACTTTCTAAAGTAACCCCTCTCGAGTGTACATGCCATATTTTAATTTTAAAAAATAAAAAATTTTTTCATGTGTAGAACACTAGAATATAACAAATAATTTTTTTATTTATGTTCTACATGAAAAAAAAATTATCTATGAAAACTAACACTGTCAGCTGTCAGTGTTGAATAAGATTGACCTGCAGGGCGATCAGCTAACAATTGTCTCTTATCTCACATCAAAAAATATCCTTATGGACCGATATCGAAACAGTCCATATAACCGGTACCGCGTAAGCTTTTTCAGGATTGTAGCAATGGTCGCAATCACGTGACTATCGACATTTTAGTGGTGGGCCATAACTTATAATCCGACTAATTTGAATATCTATGGTTACCTAGCAATCTATACGGCCATAGCAGTCTTCCAAATTTGACTGCGTTATAGCTGTCGAAATAAAGAGTGAAGGAGTCTGTGGCACGTGCCGCAGAATATGTTAATTTATGGTTCTTCTAGGTTCATAGAGTAATATTTATTATTTATTTACACTTTTATTTTACAGGTTCTTTCTACTGTGTTGTGTTATTTAATATCTGCAAATAATAGGTATAGGCAGTATTTATTTATGTAGGTACTTCTTACACATAATAACACAAAAGTTAGGTTATGAAAACTAAAATAGTAAATATGTACTATGTTCCCACATGCTTATGCATTATGTATTGAACATTAACGTATATAATATGTATCACAAACAGAATTTACCCAGGCGCATATTATTATTGAGTAGGTACATAAATCTTATGTAATACATACACCTACATCCCTACCTCCCTATACGGCAAACATACGAAAGTGTAAAAAGGTAAATCTAAAAATGATTCTTCAATGATTTTAACATTTTCTTACTTCATATAATAATACTAATTGCATTGTTAATTTGATAAATTATTTAATAAAGCTTATTAAATATTTTTACAAAAATATGAGTAGTAAAACGACTTTGGATACCACATATGTCACCGATAAGAACACCTAACGAGGTGTATCAATGAAAGCCTAGTTTGACGTTATATTTGTCGTAGTCCTTAACGGACATCTTACTTCAAAAGTCTTACGCGGTACCAATTTTCAGCAATATTCATACAAAACTTTTATCGATGTGATACTGCATCAATGTCAAAATATTTTTTTGTCCTCAACGATCCTTTACGGACTGTCTCAATGTTACGTGGAGCCAAAACCATGTTTTGACATTGACGATGTCCTTTAATGATTGCGATAAAAGTTAGCTGATCGCCCTGCTGAGCAAAGGACCTGAGTGAGACTGACAGTGACACATTGACACGGACAGTTATTTGTTGACGTCGCGATTCGCGAATTTTGGAACTTGGAAGTCGGCTGTTTAATTTGTAATTTGTATATTACAAAAATAATATTTACCTCGATGAGTTAGAAATAAAAAAATGGAGCCAAATAATTTACTGGGCATAGTGCCGGACCAACTATTCCAAACACATTCCATTAGTGATATAGATCAGGTGCAAAAGAAACTGCAATATGAAATCGAGAGAAAACGTGAAGAATTACGGGCTATGGTTGGGTATGTTCATTTATTGTAAAGTTAAGACCAGTTAAAAACCAAAAAGTTCTAACAATTCTTAAAGCTCCAATGACTTTAATGTACAATAGGAGATGAAACTACTTAGGAACTTTACTACTTACCGTTTTACCACAGAACTGCGAGAAGTCGTGAGAGTTGGCATCTTTAAGTGGTAAAAATCCAACCTACTTCACACGAAACGCTTTAGTTCAACGTTTCTGAAACGAATTGCTTAGCTGTGGAACACACTTCCAGCTTCCGTGTGTCCTGCCACCTATAATTTGAAGGCATAAGTGAATAGGCATCTTCTAGGCAAGCGCACTCCAACCTAGACCTCATCAGTGCTTTTCAGAATTGATTGTCGTCAAGCGCAAGTCTATTTAGTATTAAAAATATATAAAGACAAGCCTTTCTTAACTATCTGTTAGTCTTAGCTCTCGGTACAAAAATAGTGCTACAGGTTGGAATTGAATTTTTCACTTTGAGGCTTACAATTTTTCAAACCTTTGCACCAATGATTGCTGTACTGTACTTACTGGGCAATTAAGTAAAACACTGCTTGTTTCAGATTTTGTATTAATCTACGAAATTATTTAATTTTTAGGGAAAGGTATAGGGACCTCATTCACGCGGCAGACACTATTGAAGATATGAAAGTTACAACTGGCAGCACCTTAAAGCACATAAATGAAATGATGGTTGCTTGTAAAAACTTGCATGACACACATTTAGTTGGATTTAAGATTCAAGATAGACCTGTGCAAAGGTAAATATTGAATAATATCATAATATACCTACTGAGAAATAGAATGCTAGAAGGTGTACTTACTTAAATAGTCATTAATGGCTCTTAGAATAATATAATATTTTTAGACTTATGTCTTAAAAAACTCCTTATGGATCAGTTTAAGTTATGTAAATTGTAGTTCCTGTGTACAACTATATTACATCCTTACTGATATTATAAATGCAAAAGTGTGTTTGTTTGTTGGTTTGTCCTTCAATAATGCTGCAACAGAGCTACAGATCAACATGATTATCATTGGAGATGTACTCATACTTTAAATTTTATTGAAAGATCTATACTCTAGTTCTCAGATAAATGCAAACCCAGTACATTCAATCTCTGTACAAATAAAGCTGTTGATGGAAATACCTGAGAAGATATGGAAATGTATTGGCAATAATGACTTTGTAAAGGCTGCTCAGTTGTTTATAATGGGAAGGCATATTAATACAGGTAAATTAATAAAATTGTTGTTTAATTTTGTTCCAGTTAAATTAAGTATTCACTGCATTCAATTTATTAAAGTGAAACTTATAAAGCATAGCAACTTATACATACAAAATTTTGCTTGTATTTGGAGTACTTCTAGTACTCCAAATACAAGCAAAATTTTTTTATCAGGTCTTCAATTACACATTGGTGGGAAGAATCTAAATCCAGGCATGCAGTCCTTACAAAGGATTGTCCAGCAACAGTGGCACTCGCTTGCCAATTTGAGCCAAACCATCATTGATATGTGCCGGCAGAAACTACAAGATGTTGATATTAGTGTTGAGGTAATGAACAAATTCATGAAATATTCTTTATCAGCCCTTAACATCATCCGCGTGGAGTTAAAAGTCCTCTCTGAACCCATTTCTGAGTTTTCTGTTTTATTGAAAGCATAGCATTCTCCAGAACCTAAACTATACACATGCTCACATAACATAATCATGTCATTGACGTTACTATGCTGCAGCGCAATTGAAGGAACAACAACAAAACAAATACACTTTTATATTTATAATCATCATCATATCATCATCATCATCATCAGCAATGGGTGAATGAGTCACTACTGAGCACCTCTCAGAAAAGGGAGCATTTATAATAATTTGATTAGTAAAAATAACAAATAACAATTTATATGTGCCACAGTTGACTGAATGCAATAAGCGGACTTATTTCCCAACTAGCTTTTGCCTGTAGCTTCGCTCACATTAAATTCGATTTTTCAAACCCCTATTGTACTCCCTTAGGGGTTGAATTTTCAAAAAAATCCTCGGTTGCCTACGTCCTTATAGTCATCTGCATGCCAAATTTCAATCAGATCCATCCTGTGGTTTTTATTTTTTTAGTGGCTTGAGATGAGTGTTGATAGATCAGTAGGTTAGTCCCTTTATATTTTGTCTGCAGTGAAGAAAAACATTCTGTTTGAATATTTCCATCTATATATTATTACTAGCTTTTCCCCGTGGCTTCGCTCACGTTAAGTTCGATTTTTCAACCCCCTATTTTATCCTCTAAGGGGTTGAATTTTCAAAAATCCTTTCTTAGCGGACACCTACGTTATAATAGCTATCTACATGCAAAATTTCAGCCTGATCTGTCCAGTGGTTTGAGCTCTGCGTTGATAGATCAGTCAGTCAGTCAGTCATCTTTGCCTTTTATATATTTAGATAACTTCTACTCTTTGAACACCAATACATATTACGGATTTATTTCAGGTTGCCTGTTCCTGCCTAGTTGGCCTCTACTTACTGGACCCTCAGCCCGTAGTACAACTCCTAAATACTCTAATAGACGTCCACAGCAACGCCAGTCTTAAGTCCACCTTACAATTTGATCTGGCACAAATATTGGACGGCGATATCAAAGCGCAGATCAAGAAAAAGATTGTCAATGGTGTTAAAATTGTTTTGAAAACAGTGGAGTTGGTTTATGCTTGCTTTGTGGGTAAGTGTTAAATGATGTCATTAAAAAATAGAAATTGCATCAGGCATAGTGTTCTGACTTATTGCTTTTGTATGTTCCATACAATTGACTGCCTCGTTGGTCTACCGGGTAACTGATGACGAGGTCTCGGGTTCGATACCCGGGTCGGGCCATAACATGTATCGAGTTTTTCTGTCAAGAAATTCTCAGTCGGTGAGTCACCCCTGTGCCTCGGAGAGCACGTTAAGCTGTCGATCCTGCACCTTATCTCTCTCCGGTCGTGTTGGATTTCCCTCTCATTGGACAATGGAGTAAGGGAAGAGAGAATTCAGCTGTGTTTGCGCACACACTTGTGCACTATAATATTTACACAGATACATCCTCTGCGGCGGCGGCTAATCTCCGTGACTGGCCGCTGTGGCCGAATTCGGTCGGACGGGAATGTTTTTTTTTTTTTTTTTCAAAAAATCAAAATCAAAATTTATTTCATGTAGGCCAACTTGTAGCTCTTATGACACGTCATAAATCTACCACCGGTTCAGAATGCAGATTCTGCTGAGAAGAGCCGGCAAGAAACTCAGCACTTGGTCTTTTCAAAAAAAAAAAAAATTTTTACAATAGGTAACAAAACTATGCTATGTATACAGTGCTTCCACAATGAAGTTTCAAAAATGCATACGTAGGTATATACAATCCAATGCATGTTAAAACGGCCAGACAAAGCAGACCCATTCCCATTTTTTTATTATTATATTCCATACAGAGAACGACGGTGGAGCAGTGTTAGAAAAACTAGAAGAGCTTTACAAAACAGATTCTCAACCGTTATTGGAGCTGGTGCAATTTAGTGACACCAGTGCGGTAAGGCTATTGCCATCAGCTGTAACTAATTATAGGTAATGTGATAGTTTTCTCACTGTAACTATTTTTTATAACACTTAAGCAGATAGCCATTATAGGTAATGTGATAGTTTTCTCACTGTAACTATTTTTTATAACACCTAAGCAGATAGCCTTAAGACTTTGGTCTTTTGGTTCAACCAGAATGGGTTCAATCCCATTGCATCTTACTTTTCGGAGTAATGTTCGAATTTTCGTCTGTTGTTTTAATTAAGCACTCAGAAACATACAACTTATATATTCTAACTGATATTTGGTTCAAGTCATAATTGATCTCTGATCTCTTAAAGAGTAATTAGTACCAAAATAAAAAAGTGTTTCGTCCTATAATCTTCATTCCACTTTGTAGACTATCTCCAACCAAAGAACTACAACCCTTAGCCAAGAAGGAAATAACGGACAGTGTTCAGAAATGGAGTGTTTGGGTGAAGTCGTTCATAAGCGACAACGTGCATGCTCTCTTGCAAAACGTCAATCGAGTCAAAGTGTTGCACGAAATAAGGGAGGAAGCTTTTAAAATTGGTAATTACCATATTTTTTAGTGAATAGTGAAACGACAACACATCTGACATCTGCTGCTTTTGAGGTTCACATTAGGGACGAAGAGACCTTTGCCTCTTCGTCCCTAATATGAACGCTTAGTTCACGATCATGGTATTTGAACTCTGCAGCGTTGCAGATCCATGCGAGGTCTTGCGGTTCGATAGTAGAGTCTGTTCAAATTCAAAATTTATTTATTTCATGTAGGCCAACTTGTAGCTCTTATGACACGTCATAAATCTACCACCGGTTCGGAATGCAGATTCTGCTGAGAAGAGCCGGTAAGAAACTCAGCAGTTACTCTTTAAAAAAAAATTTTTTTTTTTTTTTTCAATAAGTCTGTTCATTTCATTTATGTATTTGCATTCATGTATCCACTTTCCTGTCTAAATACATCTCACATATTTAATTGTAAGTTAGATTACATGAAGCCCCGTCAGGGCGTTGCAAAGTTACTTTAATAAATAATTAGGTTAATACAATAAATAAAAAAATTTAGATAAATTTCAGTTTACATTTTTAAATTGAGGAATAGGTTGAAGCAACACTGATGAATAAAACAGTTTTGATATTTTACATAAATAAAAAGAAATCTGATTTTAACAAAAATAAACTATGCACACAATACTGCACGAAAGGTGGAATAAATGAAAAAAAAAGTAACCACTGTAATTGAACTCACTTATTGAATAGACTTGAGAAGGATGACTTTGAATTAACTTGAATAGTTCTTGAGCACATTCTCCGAAATATATCTCGTAGAATACCATCTAGGAATTCAAGAAATGGGCGTTACAGACTGAAAGGCTTTTTCTTACCATAATAATTTTCCAGAATCCCCACCTAACTGGAGTTCGATTTGCGAATCGTTGGCCATACCGGAAGTTCACGTATGGTGCCACTATTTCCAACCATTACTGACGGCGCGCGTCAAAACCATCATAGACAACCGATGGCAGAAAGTCTATGACTCTTTCAAGACTCAGTTGCTGATAGACCTGACTAAGGTGACCTAATAGATTTATAAATACAATTAAGTTAGTTAATTAAGATTTAAGTGTAGGTTAACACTTCAATATAAAAAAAAAAAAAAAAAAATTCTGACTAAGGTGTCTTCAGACAGCGACGTGGAAAAGGAGGCGGATATCAACTGGTTCGTGTGGAAGGATCTTATCGGCGATACCATTATTGAGTCCAGGAATGAAGTTGTGAGTGTTATGAATAGATTGATGAAAGGTAATTTTTTTTTTTTACATACTTTCAACTAGCTGAGCTCAATGACATCTTTCGTTTATTTTTTTTTTTTTTAAAGATTATTCAGATCCAAGCTGAAGTTGACTAATATCCTCCTATCCCCTCCAAATAAGCGTAAAGCTTGTGCTAGAAGTGGGTACGACAATAGCGCAATGGGTGGGGTTCTAACCTGCGACCTTTTAATTTTCAGTTTGTATCTTTAACCGTTGGGCTATTGAGGTTTAGTCTCAGGTTTTTGAAAAGTGCTACAATTTTCTGGAATAAAAATTATACATCAATTCCCCAAATGCAAGCTATCTCTGAGCTAAAGGAGGTGGGTTGATAAGGCAACAAAATCCGCCCCTCATACACTCGAAAAAAAAAGTTCCAGATTTCGACAAATTGTAAATGTATTTATATACTTGAAGATATAAACTTTATTTTAATATAAAGTTTAGGTGATAAAAAAAATAGTAAGTTACAGAAAATATTACCCAAAAAGAGAGTGTTTCTTTTACTTTTCTTACATTTTCATACATTTTAGTCGTTTTTTGAGCTTTGATTTAATATTTTAGAATGAGGCGCTCCATGAACCATGGCAAACGTAACTGAAAATGATGCTCCTTTTTATAAGCTTTTATATGAGTATTAATTTATTTTGGTTCATGGAGCGCCTCATTCTAAAATATTAAATCAAAGCTTAAAAAACGACTAAAATGTATGAAAATGTAAGAAAAGTAAAAGAAACACTGTCTTTTTGGGTAATATTTTCTGTAACTTACTATTTTTTTTATCACCTAAACTTTATATTAAAATAAAGTTTATATCTTCAAGTATATAAATACATTTACAATTTGTCGGAATCTGGAACTTTTTTTTTCGAGTGTATGAGGGGCGGATTTTGGGCCTTATCAACCCACCTCCTTTTTTCCACATTGATTTTATCTTGAAATAACGATTTGATGATTTAAAAGCACTATTATATTCTATTTTAAAAGTTCTTTTCTATTCTATTCTATACATTTCAAAGGTATGAGCCGTCAAGACCGAGGTTTTACTCCAAATCTTGAAAAACTCTGTCAAAGCCTGGACGACGAACTGCAGAAGCTTCTAGAAGACTTGAAAGAGTATTTGTATGAAGAGAGGAAGAACAAGGAGAAGTTGTTCGCGTATGAAGAAGAGGAAGAATTGCAACAAGTGTTCGTTGATAGAGTTGACATTGAACAGTACTTGAGGGATACTTCTGACAAAAATATACAGAGGTAAGGCCCGCCGCCGATTTATCTACGAATAAATAAAGTAAGGAAGTCTAACTGCGTTAAAAAAATGACCTTAACAAAAATTGCGCTGAAGTGGGTGGAGATTAAAATTAAAAACAAAAATAGCACGTCAACAGTTGGTCATTTTTCTTGCACGTCAAATTTTCATAACATCGTCCAACGACTCAGCTGTCATAGCAAACATAGCAGCACGCGCGCGAACCAATCATTGCTTTCGTTTTGAATTTGAACCGATCACCAAGCATGTCTATCTGTCACCTCAGAAGTAATCCGTATGATTCGTATTTTGAATCATACGTCGTTTTGGTTTGAAGTAGGGCCATTTTTTGAGTGGATTTTGTTCTGAATTTGACTTCCTTACTTATTATTTATTTGTAGGGATTTATACATAATCACTCTGTAATATGGTTAAGGCTGTTTGTTGGTTTTAAAACTTTCACAAGTTCAACATTGTCTTTTTTATATTCGTTGACAAGATAGTCCTTGACTGCGATCTCATTTAATGGTAAGTGAAAACCAACAAACAAACACACTTTCGCATTTATAATGTTAGTAGGATTAGTAGGACTAGCTGACGCCCGCGACTTCGTCCGCGTGTATTTAGTTAGCTTATGTCACTTTCCAGGTCTTCAACTATCCTCCTGCAAAAAATCACGTCGACTCGTAGATCTGTTGAAGCGTTATTGAAGGACAAACCAACAAACATACTTCCTCATCTTATTAATCCTATTAATATTATAAATGCGAAAGTTCGTATGTTTGTTAATCAATCACGTCGCAACGACTGAACCGATTTGGCACAGAGATAGATTATAGTCTGGAATAGGGCATAGGCTACTTTTTATCCCGAGAAATAAGAGAGTTCCCGCGGGAATAAAAAACCTCAACCCACTTGAACGAAGTCGCGGGTATCAGCTAGTTTATAATATTAGTGAGGGATTTTGATACAAATTCAAATTCAAAATTAATTTATTTCATATAGGCTAACTTGTAGCTCTTATGACATAAATCTACCACCGGTTCGGAATGCAGACTCTGCTGAGAAGAGCCGGCCAGAAACTCAGCAGTTGCTCTTTACAAAAAAAAAAATTTTTTTTTTTTTTTTACAAAGCTATGCTATGTATACAGTGCTTCCACAATAAAGCTTCAAAAAAAATGCAAAAATGCCTACGTAGGTACACCAATCCAACGCATGTCAAGATACATCTCTGTTTATACAGTATGCTCCTCTACATAAAGGCCTGTTTTGAGGAACCAACCCTCCAATCAACGGAGGTTCAAAAGAAGACCACAGCAATATACACAGCACGTTTTATCCAAGCCACAACCACCCTCATGCCCAACCTGCGGAAATGTTACATCAATGAAGTCCAACCCAGCGACACTGAAGTGAAGTGTTGGAACGACATTTGTGTTGTTTTGAAGAAGAACTGCGTTCTGTGTTGGGAGAAGTGGCTGGTGATTGTTGATGGTAAAATGAGGGAGTTGGCTGAGGGGTTGCCTCAAGAGTTTACTTTGGAAGCGAATATTGATTATTTGATGATGGTAAGATAATTTTTTTTAAGTCTGATAGTGATGCTCTCAACATTTTATTTGCTGGGTTGGGTTTTATGTCTAGTGGGAGGCTTTAGCCGTGACTAGTTACCACCCTACCGTCAAAGACGTGCCGCCAAGCGATTTAGCATTCCAGCACGATGGCGTGTAGAAACCGATTAGGGGCTATGGGTTAAATTTATACTGCCATACCCATTCCAAGTTAGCCCGCTACTATCTTAGGCTGTATCGTCACTTACCATAAGGTGAGATCGCAGTCAAGGACTATCTTGTCAACGAATAAAAAAAAAATAGAATCAGAAAGAGATAGGATATTTGTTTTTTTAAATATATTGACAAGCGCTTGACTGCGATCTCACCTGATGGTAAGTAAAGATGCAGCCTAAGATGGTACGCGCTTGCCTAGGAGAAGCTTATTCACCGGATTTAACGACATCCAAGTTATAGTTAGTCCAACCAAAATTTAAATCTATTTAAAAGCCATAGAATAAACAAAATAAAAGGTTTTCTTTACCTTCAAACTTTTATTCCATCAAAGACTAATTTCGCTAACGTAAAATAAGTCTTATTCGAGCATAAATTTCATATTTGACCAGATTTTCAATACAAAACTATAACATTGGTGAAATCGCCAATTTTATGCGTGTGTAATGTAGTTTCTAAGTGTTCTTTTAAGTGAACGCACAGCTTACGAATAAACTCTTTGAACCTATGTTATAGTTCTTGTAATTCCGATGGCGCGTGAGCTTTACTTGTGGTAACGTCGTGTACATGCACATTGTGTAAGTGTGCGTGCCTGTCAGGAGCCTAGGTAAGAGCGGTCAGGCGCGAGCAAGCTCTCGCTCACACTTATACAGATACGACACGCCCACAACCATGAGCCACGCGCCCTCGTGAGTTGAAAGAACTATACTAAAACAAAATTTTGTTTGAACAGCAATGGGATGTAATCAAAATCGAAGAAAAAGACGAGGAAGGCAATTCCATAGAATCAATGATAAAGGTGCCAGCTGGCCCTTCCATGAAGCTACAAGAATATCTCTACTCAGTCAGCAGGATTCTTGACGAGGTTGTTCCGCATACACTACCCACAGAAATACACACTGCGTTCATCGAGAAGACTATATCTATCACCTTCGCGCATTACAACAAGGTCATACGAGAGAAAGAAACGGATATAAATCAGAGGTAATTGTGTATCTAAATGTCGGGCTAAAAGGCATCACTGGTTGGAAGAAATTTTGCTGTAACTCGCCAATTCCAAATTGTTCACCAACTTCCAAATAGACGAGATTCTCAACCCAAATTTTCAAAATACGGAACATCCCATCCTCTTTTAGTTTTAAGATTGATAACCATCGTTTAAACTATAACTTTTTGACGACCTCCCTGGCGCAGGTCTCGGGTTCGATTCCCGGCGGAGGCATTTTGGTAATTTATAATTTCTGAATTGATTCTGGCCTGGTCTGGTGAGAGGCTTTGGCCATTGCTAGTTACCACCCTACCACCAAGACGTGCCGCTAAGCGATTTGGCGTTCCGGCACGATGACGTGTAGAAACAGATGAGCGGTTTGGGTTGAATGTACACTGGTATCTATTTGGAAAATTCTTTTTTGTTTGAAAGGGTATACTTCCCAGGTGGTCCCATTGACATTAGGTCAGGATCAGATGACGGGATCCTGGAGAAATCGAGGGAACTCTTCAAATTTTATAGGCATAATTGAAATACTTTGGTAGTAATTTTTACATCTATTTTACGTTAATTTTTTTACTTTCATTTTAATCTGGTGAACTGTAAGCCTTCAATTGTGAATATATATTGAGCGTGTTTTTGGACATAAATAATAAACGGTTGCTTATTTGACGGCTAGATCCTTCTTCTGAATTTTCGTAAACACTTATCTTCAGGTGTGCGCTGCAGCTACTCATGGATGTTAGGCACATGACCCTGTTGATGGTGCCCCGGGAGAACAAGAGGGCCATAGAATTCTCGCACGATGTATGCGAGTTCTTGCGCCAGAAGATAGATCCTTTTGATTATGACGTCTTCTACCCTTATATACAGACCAATTTGAAGAGGTCTGTGCAGAGAGTGCAGGTTTGTATTTGACTCTGTATCATCATCATTTCATTATTATAATCATCATTATCATTTTCATCATCATAATCATAATCATCATAATTATCATCATCGTATGGAGTGAATCTACACTGCTGTACCCCTTCCAAGTTAGTCCGCTACCATCTTAGACTGCATCGTTACTTACCATCAGGTGAGGTTACTTACCATTAGATAACTTACCATGGGCTTTGCCCATGTCCAGTTACCATATGCCCTATTGTCAAAAACGTGCTGCTAAGCGATTTAGCGTTCCGGCACGATGTCGTGTAGAAGCGGCACGATTAGGGTTATGGGCTACGAATAAATAATAAGTAAGGAAGTCTAATTCAGAACAAAATCGACTCAAAAAATGGCCCTACTTCAAACCAAAACGAATTATGATTCAAAATACGAATCATACGAATCACTTCCGAGGTTACAGATAGACATGCTTGGTGCTTGGTTCAAATTCAGAACGAAAGCAATGATTGGTTCGCGCGCGTGCTGCTATGTTTGCTATGACAGCTGAGTCATTGGACGATGTTATGAAAATTTGACGTGCAAGAAAAATGACCAACTGTTTACGTGTTATTTTTGTTTTTAATCCCCGCCTCTAACGGCTTAATTTTAATCTCCACCCACTTCGGCGCAATTTTTGTTGGGGTCATTTTTTAACGCAGTTTGACTTCCTTACTTATTATTTATTCTTAGATTATGGGTTTAATTTACACTGCCATACCCCTTCAAAGTTAGCCCGCTACCGTCTTAGACTGTATCGTCACTTACAATCAGGTGAAATTGGAGTCGAGGGTTATCTTGTCATTGAATAAAAATAAACTTAAGTCCAATTTTTTTATACGGTTTTAGACACTCCTTGGCAGTTTGATCCTCCACCACGGTCAGCTAACGGGTATAATCGGCACGAAGCCGGTATTGTCCGGCGGCACGGGCGACAAGGCTGCCTCCCTGCTGGCTTCGGCCGACTCTCACTGGTTCTCCATACTTCCCGTCGCTACCCCAGCCAATTTGCACAAGAAACAGGATAAACCCGTAAGTTCAGAATCCTTACCAGTACTATAAATGTGAAAGTGTATTGGTTGGTACTCGGAATCCTACCGTCAAAGACGTGCCGCCAAGCGATTTAGCGTTCCGGCACGATGGCGTGTAGAAACCGATAAGGGGTATGGGTTGAATTTACACTGCTATACCCCTTCCAAGTTAGTCCGCTACCATCTTAGACTGCATCGTCACTTACCATCAGGTGAGATCGCAGTCAAGGGCTACCTTGTCATCGAATAAAAAAATAAAAAAAAGAAAAAAGTATACTTCCCAGGTGGTCCCATAGTCATCAGGTCAGGATCTGATGATGGGATCCTGGAGAAATCGAGGGAACTCTTCAAATTTTATAGGCATAATTGATATATTTTGTAGTGGCGTTTGAAGTCGTTTTTGTTTTTGTGTCGGATCGGCGGGTTTTGAATTTTTACGTTTAAATTATTTCTTAAATATTGTTATTGATCTAGTTTTTTTAAATTATGTTCGTTATTTTTTTACATAGAGTGAACTTCCACAGCATAGCTTCGTATAACGTTGACTCTGGTAAACCTTAGTGTGGCTTGTAGTTGTCATGATTTTTGATAACATAATAATAATAATATGTTTCAATGGCAACCTAATAATCATATTAATTCTACCTAACCTACATGAAAATAATTATAGTTTTCACTTAATGTGTTTTAGTTTTGAATACTTTATACTATAGTCTGATTTTTAATTGCGTGGAATTCTGACGTATCTTAATGTTACCAGAGATTAAAAAAAATCCCACAAAAAAGATAATAAATTGAAATTTATACCAATAAAAATCAATTGCCGCACATAGATATATGACAAATGCCTGACAGATAGTTTGGGGTAAAATCGAACTACGGGTGGTAATACTGTTTTTCATACAAATAACTCGCTCGATTTATAAAATGACAACTGTCAGAATTCCACCGAATTAAAAATCAGACTATAAAACCTGTGTGATAGCGCTATTTTTTTTCTGGGTGTACGATTCATATTCCTACTAATAAAAGAGTGTTGTTTGTTGTTTATATCTTATTGATTTTTTGATTGATTTATTTTCTGTTTTTACAAATTTTTTTACACGTTACATTTTCGATTGTAATTAATAAATATTCACATTTTGACAACTGTTTCATTGGAGACAATTATTATTAAGATTTAAGTATTTATATCTGTATTACCTTTAATTTTTTTCAATACTGTATGTTTCCATAAAATAAATGAATAAATAAAGAGTCAAATACCCAATTGTCAATTTCCAAATTATCCCCGCGCGGAATCGAACCGGAGATCGAGTATTTTAGTGTCAGTTTGTTGTAACATTTCGGAAGTCGGTTTTTCTAAATATATAAAAGGAAAGAGTGACTGACTGACTGACTGACTGATCTATCAACGCACAGCTCAAACCACTCGACGTATCGGGCTGAAATTTGGTATACAAATAGCTGCTATGAAGTAAGGATCCGCTAAGAAAGGATTTTTGAAGATTCAACCCCTAAAGGAGTAACATGGAGGTTGAAAAATCGAATTTAATGTGAGCGAAGCCATGGGCAAAAGCTAGTTTTTATACATATTTTTAGCGAGCGGGAGCCCAAGTCTGCTATTGCAATTGTAGTTCAATTGTCTGTCAATGACATCCCAATTGCTACTTTTAGCAATTTTGGTAGTCTACTAATTCAATGGCGTCACAATTGTTTTCCAATGGTTTGCCACTGACACATCTAGCTTAAATAAACGTTTTTAATATGTAGTTTTTTTTTTTAAACTCATTTCGGCAAACGCTTTTTGTCACTGGTGGGTCACTTGATGTTAAGTGAATACCGCCGCCCATGGACATTTGTAGCACCTGACTGTTGTTGATTGTTGTTTTAACTCGTGTTCATGTTTTTATTGTAGGCGAAAAAGAAACCTGTGTCGACAAGTCCGAACAAGTCCCGCACAGACATATCGGATCTCATGTCAAGTTCGCTGCCGATCAACTTCGCCAACGCGAGAAGCGGAGCGGCTTCCTTCTTTAACTCAATGACGTCGGATTGGTTTAGCGGTTGAATACATCATCACTTCTACGGCTAACTTAGGGTGAAAACATGCCGAAGATGCCTCACATCCACATCCATGTAAAACAAATGTATGCAAACAGATAAGCACGAAAATGTCGAAGGATACCTCACTGCGATACCTCGCGGTCGCGGCTTAGCTCGGTACCTCGATGTCATCTCCATGTAAAACAATCCATAATATTGAAGGACAAACCAAAAAAACAACAAAGAAACACTTTCGCATTTATAATATTAGTAAGAATGTGAAAGTGTGTTGGTTTGTCCTTCAATCACGCCTTAAGAGAGCTACGAATCGTTGTAATTCTTTGCACGAATATAGCCGATGTGTAATGTAAAACAAATGTATGCAAACAGACGAGCACGAACATGTCGAAGATACCTCGTTGTACCGCGATGTATCGCAGTGAGGTATCCTTCGACATGTTCGTGCTTACCTGTTTGCATACATTTGTTTTACATGGAGGTGACATCGAGGTAGCGAGCTAAACCGCGACCGCGAGGTATCGCAGTGAGGCATCTTTGGCATGTTTTTACCCTTAGGCTCGGTTGTTTCAAAACGTTTATTGAACGGGCACGGTTGCTTTAGGGATTCCTAACAGACATGTATCCGTTGCGTTTCAGAACAAAATGTCAAAGAAAATCATTTTAACGAATGTATGTAACGATAACTAACAGTTTGAAACAACCGAGCCTTAATTTATAATAGCAGCATTTCACAGGGGAATGTTTCCTACAGGTCATTACTAAAGCATAATTAAAAAAATGTAAGTTATATAAATAAAATTATCGTAAAATATTTAGCACCGTATTGTTTCTTTGGAAATATCCTTTTTAGCTTTAGCTCGGTGCCTCTATGTTTTAGATTGAGTGTTAAATTTTGGGTATAAAGTTAAACCCTGACCTCTTTAACCCAAAAAAGCATGTCCTAGTGGGTAAAATCATAACAGATGCATTTCACCATGCTTAAATAGTTGAATAAAAAACACGGCGCAACTTGTACGAGTATGAATATTAGCAAGCCTGGCGCACTCCGCGGTAAACTGCGGAGCTACAAGTACATGGTGTACCTTTTGCAAGGGCCCAAATTCAGAGAGTGCGAAGGGATAAGAGTTACGTGATAGAAAGAGAGAAAAGTCTAGGTCAATAAGACGGTAGGTAAGTAGCGCTGTGTCAACCTGAATTGCACTTTATTGTGTGGAAACAAGAGTCGCTATTTATTTAAATCATTTTGCGGAGTAAATCTTCTGTACCTTTAGGTACTAACTATTAGGTATTCTGTGCTATTAGGTACTATAATGTCAGTACTAATACTAAATTATGTTATGCTTAAGACTATTTTAAATTAAAATATAGACAAAAATGAAACAGATATATAAATAATTTATTTCTACAAAAAAGAAAAGCCACATTTAAATTACACGAAACTTAACCTAGAAATCTTACAACGACTTTTTAATGTCACCCACTTTTGGGTTTAACGATCTGAAGTCGCCGAAACCGCCGTAACCGCCGTAATTGTTTCCATAGGGCCTGTCATACCCGGGCCTTTGGTAGCCGGGCCTGTTGCCTGGGTAGCCCGCTGAGCCGGGGTAACCCACTGATCCGGGGTAACTTGACGATCCAGGGTAGTTGTACCCGGGACGGTCGAAACTCGGGCGATAACCTGTGGGAAATAGTAGGTACGTTAGGTAGATACTAGGTAGGTATGTAGGTATATACCTGTTATAGACACGAGCTAAGCTATACCATAAAGTTAGTATTGTAGTAAGGAAGTTTATGAGCTAATTATACCGACAATATATCAGTTTAAGCTAACTTGCAGCTTAAACTATTAGTAGGTATCTAAATAATCGTAATATTATTTGCTTACCTCCTCCATATCCTGGATTACCCGATCCATATCCACCATATCCGCCCGGATAACTATTATATCCGCCTGAAATAATAAAAATAGATATACAATGTACTTAATATACCTAGGTACTAATTATTATTACTTATATTTCACATCAACGTTTTATACGATTACAACTTTATTTGTTGTCAAAAATATTTAAATAATCTGATTTGATGTCGCAGGGATACTCCAAACATTTATGTAGCTCTCTCCGTAGCCATCGTAGCCGATTTTCAGTAACTTACTTAATTCTAAGATTTTTTTTTGTTAGTGATATGAACGATCACGGGTACTCTCTCTATCACCTGCTGAGCGACTTTCAGCCTTATTAACTCCCGATCGGTAAGTCTTAATTACAATCTTACCTCCATAACCGCCCTGGTATTGACCAGGATAGTTTCCTCCGTAACCAGGTCCGCCGTATCCGCCTCCATATCCCCCGCCGTATCCTCCTCCATATCCCCCGCCGTATCCCCCGCCATATCCCCCGCCACCGTAGCCATCATAGCCGGGTTTGAGCAGCCCGTAGCCGCCGCCGCGCCGGCTATTGGTGAACAGGTCGTTGTCCACGAGACAGAGGGTCATGCCCACTGAGCATAGCAGTAAGATTATATTCTGGTAAAAGAAATACATCATTCAATTGAGGCAAAGAAAAATTTTTGCCTATTAAAAGAATGCCAGTGACCGATCGAATTTCTGGCCAAAGTCGAAGCCCTAAGAAATACCCCTAATAAATTCCGTTTAAGATTGACTAAAAGCGAATAATTTTTTTTTAAATTACTTAGGTTTTTAAATTACGGTGGAATTTGTCAAAAATAATACCTAACACTTTGAAATACCTTATGTCGTTGTTTTGGTGACAATTTTATTATTGTTCACAATATCTTTTCGAAAATCCTGCCGATAATATCACTTTGCACAAAATTATCTCCGAAACTTATAGTAGATAACGTAAGTTAGGCCAAAAAAATCCTAATTTTTTTCTGATAATTCTCGACTTAAATCACTAATCACAGGAGGCACAGAATTTTAGTGGAAAAGCTAACTGCAGCTCAACATTTTTTGTGATCGAAGCTCAACAATCACTCATTATCATGAAAGTCATTTAATGTGATACTGATCTAAGTATTAACACCATTTTAAAATTAAAGACCCTTGATGCAAAGAAAATTAATATTATTTTATCAATGTAACTTTTTAAACAAAAAATGTACGTAAGTAACTAGCTTGTAAGTAGCTATATTTAAAAAAAACTTCACTCACCAAAAAATACATTTTATACACAAAAACCTAATTATTTATTTATTAAAGCAACACACAAACAATAGTTTTAAATAAACACACTCAAAATACTTTAATTATTTCCTTATCAAAAAACACTTAATTTATTTATTTAAAGAGATAAAATAAAACAACTTCAATAACACGGCACGCACTGTATGAAGTTCCACGTGTTATAAAGGTGGTTGTAGTTTACGTTCACATTTATACTACTATAAGAATACTGTTCAAGATCATGCGCTGGTTTTTACGCACTCCCGCGCATATGTACATGTTACTATAGATCAACTTTATCAGCTGTTAACTTATGGTAATAGAAACAATAGAAACCTCAATCAACTTTTCATTAAATGGGGGGTGAATGTATGAATCAAAATCCTTCATTTTTCAAGGTATATGAAACTTGGCATTTTGTCTCTTAACTAAAAATAATAAAATAAGTACATGTTTCACAGCTTTTGAAAATACTACCTACCCCCAATAGGGGTTAAATAGGGCATGAAAGTTTGTAGGAAAGTCCTTCATTTTTCAAGTTTTATCCATGAATTTTGGTATAATTTGGTAAAAACAAATCGATTTGTTGATGGGTATGAGTGTAGATCTACAGAATGACTTAAGCTACTTACTTTTTATCCCGGAAAGTCGCGGGGCCAACAGATAGTAAGTCTACATATGACAAAAACGAAATAAATCCGAAAGCCATCAAGACCCATGTACTATTGTTGCGTCGCGTTACCTTGTCTGCAATAAATCTGAATTCGACAAGGATAATGGTCAGTACAAAGAGTTAGACAGTTGAAACCACATGAGACAATTAAAATATCTAAGTATATCTTAAGTTAACACCTAACACACCCGGAAATCAAACCCGGGAACAACAGACTACAAATTACAAAAGAGGTCATCCGAATACACAAAAAAAAACCATAAAATTAATTCGCACTGCGCATATAATATACTTACAATGTGTATAAACACATTGTTTATAACACTGTAAGATAATCACAGGAAATGTACACGGAACAATTACAATAGTAGTAGTAATATATACTGTACAATGTACCAAATAATTGTTAGCCATTATTTTTTTGACCTCTGCGGCTTAGCTAGTTGAAACTGAACTAAGGTTCAATGCCTCAACAGCCCAACTGTTGTTGTTGTTATTAATGAAATTCGTTACATCTAATTATTTAAAAGGAAAAGATGACTGACTGACTGATCTATCAACGCACAGCTCAATAAATCACTGGAGGAATCGGGCCGTTTGGCATAGCTATTGTGACATGGGCATGGGTATCAACTAAGAAAGGATTTTTGAAAATTCAACTCGGGGCTAAATAGGTGTTTTAATAATATAAACGAAAAATTCTTTTTACAAAACCGACTTCAAACGCCACTACAAATTATATTAATTCTGATAAATAAGTATATCAATTCTGATAATATCCTGTAAAATTTGAAGAGTTCCCTCGATTTCTCCAGGATTCCATAATCAGATCCGACCTAATGACAATGGAACCACCTGGGAAGTATACCCTTTCAAACAAAAAAAAAAGAATTTTCTTAATCGGTCCAGGCGTCTTCGAGTAATCGGGAAACATACATAAAAAAAATGTCATCCCGGAAAATAAGAAAGTTCCCGCGGGAATTAAAAAACCTCAATCCACGTTAGCGAAGTCGCAGGCATCAGCTAGTATCGATTTTTCCGTATCAATGGTCCAGTGGCCGTTTGTTCGACCCAGCCTAGAATCGAACCAGGAACAATTTCCGAGGTACCTATTCACACCACTGAGCAATTGAGATCATGAAGTAGGTAGTAGCTGTCTACTTAGACTTTAAAATCACCATAAACTTATGAAACTGTTGATTCATTTTGGGTCTGGTAGTCGTTTAACTTTCAAACCAGTGGGTAAGGGAAAACCCTCTTGCATTGCTGGTTGTCCTTGACATAGTAATGGAGTGGACAAGGCGTTGGCTTTATCTGTACCGCCTACCGGCATTTAAAAGTTTCTCAGAGTGTGTAAGTACTTATAATTTACTAGCTTTGGCCCGCGACTTCGTCCGCGTGACTTAGGTTACTGTTTTTCCGGGGTCACTTTTAGAGGTTTGCACCGGAGCGGAATTTCGAGCACCGGTGAAAATCACCAGTGATTTGCCATTCTCCGGAGATTCATCGGAGATCTCTGGTGAATCTCTCTCTATGGTTCGAAATAGGATCCTATATATAGGTACCTACCTAGTAGGTATAGTGTAATATGGGCGTTATGATCTAATAACCACCGGTGAAACACCGGTGTTTTTCCGGTGTTTTCATCGATTACCACCGGTAATCGATAATCACCGGTGATTCTCTGGTGATCACTGCTCCGGTGCAAACCATTAGTCACTTGTTCTTTGAACTTTCACAGAAAATGAAATTTTTCATAATTTTTTTTCGACAGAGACAACGCTGTACGATCGTGGGTTTGTACGCGAATGTGAGAGACCTGCATTAGAATATACTATGGTGAACACAAAATTGTCACATCAACCGTCATTCCATTAACCTAAATAGAATTCCATTTAGCCGAGGTCCGTAATGACGTGACTCTTTCAAAGACGGGTCAACGAGTTGGTAGAGCACGGCATAAGCTCGAAACACACTGAGCAACTTGATTTTAAATACTTCAGCCTGTTTTGTGAGAACTAGGATGTTGGTTTTATTTAAAAATCAACATGACTGTACCTACTTTATATGTGCGGTCGAGTTGATCATCAAAAAAATAAAATGAAAAAGGACAACTCGGCCATTCGGACGAGTTTCTTTCGGTCGAGAAGAACGAAGTCGGAGACGACCAGCCATAACTTTCTGGGGCTCTATGTGTACCTACATAATATTTATCGCCGTTAAATAATGTTTCACTATGTTGTAATTGAATCGTGACGTCATGTTGCAATAGCGCTCTCTTTCTCTAACAGGAAACTTAAAAGCTCTATATATTCGAGACTAGTTATATATTATATTAAAAAACGAAAAATAACATTGTGTTATAATATTAAAAACCTTTATTTTAAGTACTACTAATTAGATTAATAGAGATAAGACCTATTTACGTTGGTGGAATCGGAACTTAGATATATATGTAGCCAAAAATTAGCGATACTGTGTCCCGGTGCTAAAGAAAGAAAAGAAAGAAAATACGCCAGGGAGGTCGTCAAGCTTGTCATCATTAGGGCTGATCTACACCAGAATGGCAGCGGCCGGCAGCGGCGCGGCGAGCACTTTCAGTGTGAACTAATTTTAAACTTTATCTAAATAATTGCTAAAGACCAATATCGCTTGAAAAGCTCAAAAAGGTCACGCGGCCACACGCGTCAAGCGATACTGGTCTTTAGCGATAATGTAGTTAAAGTTTGAAATTATTTCAAACTGAAAGTGCCGCACCGCTGCCATTCCGGTGTAGATCGGCCCTTATTGATAAGAAAGATAGCATTCCAAACAGTGTTCAAACAATATGGTCTGGCCAGAAAATAATAAAATCAAATATGACAAGGTACCTACCTGCAAAGGTTGAGGCGTTGTGCACGTGCCTGCTCCAGTCCTCAATTGAGTAACAATAACTGTTATCATAAAACTTTAGAGACAATGTTTTATGACAACAGTTATGGTTACCCAATTATTGGTATTTTATTTTATTTTGACTAGGCCGACAAGTTCTAACTTTTTTTGGTTCTATCTTTACGATGATTTAGGTTTGTAAAACTATGTTGAGGTAGGTATTCCGGGATGAAATGTATATCTTTCGTCAAGATGCAAGTTATCTTGTCGCAAAATTTTATTGAATGACGGATTTACCTTTTTATAGTTATTGTAGTATCGATATGAATTGATATTAAAATTTTGTATTAATTGATACAAATAAATTATAAAAATAACTAGATTATTATTAGTAGGTATTTATTGTTTTATTAGTTTGTGCCTGCAACCTCGTCCGCATGAACTTAGTTTTTTAACCCCTTTTTTTTTTTTTTTTTTTTTTATAGACAGGAAATGCCTAGCATACCCCTCCGTCAGGAGAAACGGAGGGGTTATGTGGGACTTGCACCCACTAAAACCTGTCTGTGGTCCTAGACGGCCCCTGGCAGTAGCGTGGGTTACACTTGGCGGAGTATTCACCACACCACCGCCCAAGGTCTTGACCCGCCACTCTCAGAGACGGGTCCCATCGCCGTCGACAGCCTAACCGCTGCCGAATCTACCTCGGAGGCACGCCTGAGACAAGGCGCGCCACCTCCTGACCTGTTTATGTTTCGGGTGACGAACGCCCCTTAGTCCGTCACCCGCAGGCCGGCACGTCAAGGGGGCTGAAGGTCGAGCGCCCTCCGGCGCCTAGTCCGTCTTCTGCGAGATGGATCCAACCTTTCCCTCTCGCGCTCCGCCGCTTCCTTTGCAGACATCACCTCCTCGCAAAAGGAGGCAGCGGCACTCCACGCTGTTTCGCTCCCAACCATCACTCGCACAATGTTTGGGAGCGAAAGACTACCGACTGCCATATCGAGTGTGCGGCGCTGCTCCACCCAAGCTGGGCACTCCTCTAGCGTATGCTGCGCCGTGTCCTCGAGGCCATCCTCGCAGTGGTGGCAACCGGGCGATTGCTCCCGACCTATGCGATGCAGATACTTACCGAAGCAACCGTGTCCGGTAAGTATCTGTGTCAGCCGGAAGGTTAGGGCGCCATGCTTGCGCCCTAGCCAATCCTCCATAATGGGCCTTACCGCCGCTATAGTAGCATGCCCTGCGCTGGGGTCGTCCAGACGCTCCTTCCATTCCGCCAATAAGATCTGACGGAGCTGTAGTTCCTTCCCAAAAATATAACGAAATATTAATATCAAAGTAAAAGTAAGATCTTTTGTTACACCATTCTAAAATTGTACAAAGTATCAAACTATCTTCTCCGAGATACAATCGTGTTCCGCGCTAGTGTGCGAAAGCTGTTTACAGTCGTATTGTAAGCGACACGCACACATTCACAGTTCGGGCCAAATCCGAGTCGAGCTGAACAAAGGACGGGTTCTTAACATAATACCGTTTATTTAGAATTCTGTGATCTTGTGCGATACTAATTCAGCTGATTTTCAAAAAAAGTTGGTTTTACGATGCTTATTTTTGGTAAGGGCAAATTATGAACGGAACCATCGTCGTCTCAACCGATAGACGTAAACAGCTTAACACAGTGTCTTGCAAGGATCGCCACAGTACACGATCTTGTGCCACTTGTCAAGTGGCTTCCAGTGGTACACTTGTGATCAGAGCACCGGAAGTGCAAAGATGAAATTTTAATTTAACTGTAAGTACATCCTTAACTTACCTGTTACTATCACAAAAGGAATTTAAGGAAAATGCGTGGACGTGAGATACGTAATGAAAAAACGTAAGTTAACTTTCCATTTATAGATGCATATTATTAGTTTAGAGGTCACCATTTTTGAAGGTCTGTGTTAAATTTTGCAACAAAGAACTTTTATGGCAATATTATAAGGTTACGGTTGATTCATAAGAACCAAATTATTTTTGCAAGAATTAAGGATTATTGCTAATGCGTAAACCTACCTAATCCTACTACTAATGAACCTATAATACCTACTAAAATATATAATGAGTGTAGGTCATGTTACATGTACACCACGCTGACAAAGAACGGTTTTTTTTAAATATTTTTAGTGAGCAAAGGAGCAGGTGGGTCACCTGATAAGTGATTACCGCCGCCCATGAACATTTGTAGCACCTGAGGCACCACCAATGCGTTGCCAGTTTTTCAGCAATTTGATAGTCTGCCCCTTGAATAACCCCATGTTGTAATTTAGTGGGAACACCGGGATTGGCAGACTTCAAACACCTTTGAGAACATTGTGGAGTACTCTCAGGCCTGTAGGAACCTTACGATGTTTTCCTTCACCGTTAATTGCTTTGAAACGATTAGTAAAACATGCGTACCCGATTTTTCAACCGACAAAAGGAGGAGGTTTTCAATTGAATGCGTATTTTTTTTTGTCAAATGTGGACCGATTTCAATGTTTTTTTTTAAATCTGAAAGGCCGTATAGTCAAGTTAGATTTTAATTTAAATTTGGTGAAGATCTGATGAATATCTTCGGGGATAGAGGACAAAACGCGATATTGGCTTTAGAAGTTATGAATTGTTAAATTGACCCAGTTGGAAATCAAACCAATGCACCAAGGATATCTTTCAAAACTTATTATGCCGCTCTACTCAGCAGCGAAGAATCAGAACATAAACAATAATTAACAAAAAATACATTAACGAAATGTACTTACTGGAAATGGAAACTTATAATTTAATAAAAGAATCTTGAATAAAAAACTTCTTAAAAGCTTTTACTTCGAAATCAAATTCAAATTCGTCATTGTATAAGATAATGCCCGAGCAATGGAGAATTACATAATTCTTAAAGGTATAAACGTTGAGTGCTTTGATAGGAAAAAAAAATCTCGATATAGAGAGATGTATAAATACTGAGGATTGACAAAGTCACGAGCAAGCTAATAAATAGACAAAATGTCTACGAAGTTCGTAGAAATAAGGGCTATATAAAGTTATAAACTTTACCAATTATTTATTGAATCTCTTATGAGTAGGTGTCTTAAGTAATCTAGGTATTAAACAAAGATTAAGCACAAAACAGAGCGTACAATTCTATCAAAATCATCTGCAATTTTGATGACCTCCCTGGCGCAGTGGTGAGCGCTGTGGTCTTATAACTGGGAGGTCTCGGGTTCGATTACCGGCGGGGGCAGCTTAGGAATTTATAATTTCTAAATTGTCTCTGGTCTGGTCTGGTGGGAGGCTTTGGCTGTGGCTAGTTACCACCCTACCGTCAAAGACGTGCCGCCAAGCGATTTAGCGTTCGGCACGATGGCGTGTAGAAACCGATAAGGGGTATGGGTTGAATTTACACTGCTATACCCTTTCCAAGTTAGCCCGCTACCATCTTAGACTGCATCGTCACTTACCATCAGGTGAGATCGTAGTCAAGGGTTATCTTGTCATCGAATAAAAAAAAATTACATTTATTTACACACCTTAAAGAAATACAAAACATGTACCGTGAATTAAGAACGCGCTTCGGCACAGCTGTACCTAAGTCATATGCTGAAATCTATAGACAGACACTCTCACTCAGCTCAGACTCAAGACAGAGTTAAAACGAGACGGATTTATGTCAGAACATATTTGTGTCTCGTTTTAACCTCTATCTTGAGTCTGAACTGAATCAGAGAATCTATCAGAGATCTACGCTCTGTAGATCTCAGCAATATACTTACATAATCGTGCTGTAGTCGATCAAAAAATATTTGACTTTGACATTGACGTAGGTACAGCATTTTCACGGGTTTTATTTTTATTTTGAGCCACTCTTGAGCCGCCAAATTTTCCGTTCTATCTTGATATGTTTGTGTGAGCACCAATTTACTGTTAATTTTTTTACATACAAAGCATAGAAATGATCGTTTCTTTGTAGGGAGGCGAAACAAAGCGTTCCAAGTAGGATCTTAATTAAGAACCGTTGAAGTGTTTTGATGGCAGCACATTAATTTTATCTTGTTTTTCTGCTTTCCCGACCAATTATCTCGGCGAGTCGGGAATCTTCCTTGGGAGTTTTAATTTTATTTCCGCCCCAATTATATTTCGTTTCCACAGTTACGTAGTTAGTGTCCTGCACCAGGGCGGGACTCCAGGAAAGCAGGCCCAAAAAATGGCATGATGTGAATACCTTCAACCTTAAAGCTTCAATAACCCAACGCGGCAACGGTTAAAGGTGCAGACTGAAAACTGAAAGGTCGCAGGTTCGAATCCCACACGTTGCACTATTGTCGTACCCACTGCTAGCACAAGCTTTTCGCTTAATTGGAGGGGAGAGGAGAATATACGTCAAGTTCAGCTTGGCTAATATTTAAAAAAAACCTTTAGAATCAGAAAGCGCAAGTTAGCAAAGCCCTCTGAAATAGAAATATTTTTTATTCAAATAAACTTTTACAAGCACTTTTGGATCGTCAATGAATCTACCACTGGTTCGGAATGCCTTTCCCGCCGAGATGAGCCAGCAAGAAACTCGGCGGTCGCTCTTTTCAAAAAAAAAAAAAAAAGGACGAGTCGTTAGGAGCTACTGGCAATGATAGGCGGCGCAAGACCGAGATGACTGTACATTGTACATGTCGAACTCTATGCGAAAGGTCTATATATCTATCGATTGTTAAAGATGGAGAGGAATTTTCATATAATAAAAATCGGAGGATTTTGATTCCCAAGATGTGCTGAAAGGTTTCAACTTTTATAAAAAAGATAGCAATACTACATTACCAGCCTGTTACCACAATACTTATTTCACTGGGCTGTCGATTTATCTTTTGTGGATATCTAGAAACGGGATGAATCTAGTTTTTTCGTGATCCTAATAGCCAGCCCAATCCCTAGTGACGACAATATGGAACACACAGTAAAAATGCTTCTTTTAAATTTTGATAACCAAGATGTATTTCAGTTTAGTCGAAACTTACAGTTTAATGTAAAAGGTAATTACAATACAATTTATTCATATCTACTACATTAATTCGGAGCGTTGATTTCTCTTTAATGGATCTAGAAAAGAGCTGAAGTTATTAATTAATTATTCGTGGTCCAAACAACCCACCGACATGACCAGCCCCTGGTTACGACCCTGTCTCGCGACGTTTTGCTGGTGATTTTAGGCCGAGTGCCCGCAGTTAGTAATGGCCTATTGTCCATTCTAAAGAAAAGCTCCTTTTTCTATTATGAGATTTAAAAAGCGGGTCACAAGATGACTTCTCAGAGATGTAGGTTAAGTTCTGAGCTTTATCTGTTGCATTAAGCTTTTAATGGAATTTAGAGATGTATAAAAACCTTTACTGACGATATAAAGAGGGTGGAAGTACATCGTTGGACGAGAAAGGAAAAATGAGAACCATTTACTGATTATTGTGTTTTCATTAAGAAAGTGTGACTATTGCAATCACCTGTGATTGGAAGAACGCTTTAAATTCAGCCAATCATCACGATAGACCAGACCAGATCAGAGACAGAAGAAAAACGCTTATTATATTAAGAGTACGTATCCATGTTTGACTAAACTGATAAACTCCCTGAATCTTGATGATGCTGAATATGTAGAGGGCATCTTATTATTGGCCCATTGGCTTACATTGGTAGACCTTACAACCTTATCCGGATTAAATTACCGCCATCACATAAACAGTTTATTGTGCGTATGACCTGGCCATGGAGTATGCTAGTTAGCATATAAAAATAATAAAGACGACGCATTATAATAGCTAATATAATAGAATAATGGGGCCGCCGAGGTCGCATGAGCTGTCCAGATTATGTGACATATAAACAAAAGAATTGCAAGGGTCTTAAGACGTCACGATGTAACAAAGAAAACAGGAAAGAACTAATTTAATATACGAGTAGGTACGGTCGCGGACAGAAAATGTTTACCACCTTAAGATTTATAATTACATGCACACGTCTATGCCTGACAGTCGATATGCTTTCGATATTCTATGGCGTTATAGACCTTACTGCACGCAATGTGATATAGAATCTACTTTAAAAACTAATAAACATTTTCTGTCCGCGACCATACCTCACAATGAATGAATTCGTAAAACGAACTATTGATGGACTATCTAGCGCAGTGGTCATATAAGTGAGAGTGCCGGGTTCGATTCAGGGGCGATTTGGAATTTTTATTGAATAGAATGGAAAAGTTTTTGTTTTCCAAATAAATTAACTTTTCAATTCAAATTCCATAAAAACATTATGTAAATAATATACAAACATTCTGCTATTTCGTAATGATAAGTAAGGAATATCTAATCAATCCTAACATACCTTAAGCCGAATTAACACTGAAATTAGTTTCATGACATTAATTGCATTGACAATTTCACGTGTAAACTTCTAATTTCATGATGCATTAATTTTCATGCACGGAATTAGAAGTTCATACGTGAAACTGTTGATGAAATTAATGTTATGAAACTAATTTCATTCCACTAATTTCGCAGTGTAAATTCGGCTACTTCTAGGTATATTTATATCTCCATCGGTTTCCTGAGAGGTAGGTACTCTACTTACCGATTACCATAACAAAGTGTTTGAATCTTTATAACATTTTATATATTTATACCGTGTGAAGAATTAAATAAATAGCCAGACGATCAAACCGCGATTTACAAGATGTGTATGCATTTTAAAGTATCTCACGTCGACATAGATTAAAATATTTTATGCAGTAGATACCTATTATAAAACTAAAATTTAAATACAGATATTGTTAAATTTGAATACATTTTAAGCAATAGGTATGAAATATCGGTTTAGGTTTAAAGGTTTATAATATACCTATTCATTACATCTGTTTTAAGCATGAGTTCTCATGTTCTCTAATTGGATACCTACATTGTTAACGAAATAAACAACGTTGATTGATGTAATTCTTTTATAATAATAATTGATGTTCAATTTGAAATTTATTTTTATATTTACAAAAGTTATAAAGATTGTGGCTTTCACCCGATTTTTTGCTCTCCCGTAAAATTGAAAAAATAGTACATTCCTCTGACTTTTATACCGCTATATTATTATGTGTATGCATTTCCTTTTTTGGGATTATGGATTGTGGTAGTTTCGTCAGCATTGAAAATGTCATCTCCGTGGGTTCATCAACGTTTTTAAGCTATTGCATAGCTTCTATCGCGGGCCAGCGTGGAGACCGAATCCAGAAATTCCGTAACGAAAATAACCTGACACGGACCTCCTCTACGGTGAGCCGCTAGATGGCGTTGAGCCGCTAGATGGCGTTGATAAAAAATGCTATGCAATAGCTTTACCGCGGCAGTCCCCGAGTGCCACACGTATTTTTTTTTTAGTATATAAACCAGCGTTTGACTGCGATCTCACCTGACGGTAAGTGAAGATCAGCCTAAGATGGAGCATGCTTGCCTAGATGCTTATTTTCTCTTGATTTAAAGCTACCTACAATTGTAGGTACTTGGAAAACGGACGTCGGAAGGGCATTCCAAATTTTTGCAGTGCGTATTAGGAACGAGGAAGCAAAGCGCTTTGTGCGAAACAACGTAACTACTATAACATAATTTTAACACCTCTCTTGTAAAAAAAAAAGTTTTTGCTTGAGGTAGACCTTACTTCATCTGTTTGTATTGAATAGTCTCTGGCAAAGCCCGTGGTTTTCGAAGCGGAACACGTATAAAATGCATTTAATTCATATTCGAGGCATACGGAAGTCGGGTTCATTGTTTCTTCGTCGGAATGACAAGGACGATTTGTTATACTTATTTTTATTTTAGACTAGCTTTAACCCGCAGCTTCGCTCACGTTAGGTTCGATTTTTTAAACTCCTATTTTACTTCCTTCGGGATTGAATTTTGAAAAATCCTTTCTTAGCGGATGACTACGTCATCATAGCTACCTGTATGCCAAATTTCAGCTCCATCGGTCCAGTGGTTAGAGCTGTGCGTTGATAGATCAGTCAGTCAGTCAGTCAGTCAGTCAGTCAGTCACCTTTGCCTTTTATATATTTAGACTAGCGGATGCCCGCGACTTCGTCCGCTTCTTCAATTCACCATCGACAGTGCCTAAATCCCCAAAGTTTAAGTAAGCAAAACCCTTGCAGCATCAGGATTGAGGAGTTCGGTCCTGGAATTCAACGATGTAGCCTTTACTTGGTACCTGTTATAACTATTCATAATCGACAGTTCCTAAATCCCCATAGTTTAGGTGGGCAGAACCCCTGCAGTATTAAGATTGAGGAGTTGGAACCCGAAGTTTTTATTATAGCACCTCGCAAAGTTTTTGTATCGATTAAAAATAGATTCACGCAAATCAGTTTCGAAATCACGGAGATATCATACATATGTAGAAAAACACAACTCCGCCTCATTTTCGAAAGTCAAACAAAATATATATTTAAAAGATATATTCAATAAATATTTTTTATTTTTTTAAAGCTTCCGCCAGTAGCTTTAACTCTTCTTCAATGGCCCGCAATGCCTGAGACGTAGCGATGTGGTGTCCCGTTGGCGCATAACTCACAATCGCTTCAAAATAAGCCTCAATAGCCCAACGGTTAAGATGCGGACTGAAAACTGAAAAGTCGCTGGTTCGAGCCTCACCCGTTGAACTATTGTCATACCCACTCCTAGCACAAACTTACCGCTTATTTGGAGTGGCGAGAATATAAGTTAAGTTCAGCTTGGCTAATATTCTTTAAAAAAAAATAGCAGCGAATGGCGACGGCCCACTTCAATTGCTGTTCTTCAATCGCCAAAAAGTGAAGTGAGTTTACTTTTGAAGTGAGCTATTTCGATTGAGTGAGTCTCGATATCGAAGTGTTATTTTAGTAAATAGCTTTGCAGTTCAATGTAACCCGTGAAATGTAACAAAGATACACACATTGGCATTTTTAAAACGCACTATAGCTCCCGTCGTCATTGTAATGCGGTTAGGTTTAGTTATCTTTATCGAGTTGGAAGGTAATTTATTATTCAACTAGGTTTTGCCCGCGACTTCACTAACGTTAAGTTCGATTTTGTAAACCCCTGTATTACCCTTACGGGTTCAATTTTCAAAAATTCTTTCTTAGCGGATGCCTATGTCATAATAGCTATCTATACCTTTGCCAAACAGGCCGATCCAAATCAAATCAAAATTTATTTATTTCATGTAGGCCAACTTGTAGCTCTTATGACACGTCATTTTACCACCGGTTCGGAATGCAGATTCTGCTGAGAAGAGCCGGTAAGAAACTCAGCAGTTGCTCTTTTCAAAAAATTTTTACAATGGTTAACAAAACTATGCTATGCACACAGTGTTTCCACAAAGAAGTTTCAAAAATGCACACCTACCACAACCTAACACATGTTAAGATGGGTAGACACAAAGCAGACCCATTCCCGTTGGTGGCACCTGTGTTAGAGCTGTGCGTTGATAGATGAGTCAGTCAGTCACCTTTTCTTTTTATACCTATATTTAGACCAAAATGTATATAACTAAACTCAGATGTAACACGAAACTTGTAACCAATAAAAAATGGGAGCAAAAACGCGTTTCTGATGAGATAATACGAAAAAAGTATAATATTCAAATGTAATCTCGTTTGATCACGCGACATGTCGCGACTAGGTGTGCCAACAATAAAATCGTTTGTTGGTTTTTCTAGTTCGATAACACCGGGACGTCCCGAATTAAAATTTTATTTATTTATTTATTGAGGTTTACAAAACGACGACAACTAATTAATGGTACAATTAATAAAGTATAGAGATAATAAATAATCGCAGCATTAACCACGTAAACTATTGATTGATAAAATAAATTAATCTATGAATAAATTCTAATATTGTTTTGTGTGATAAATTGATAACTGAATCTTGTGATATGCCTAGATTATACGAAAGTGTGTTGCCTGATGATTAGCAAGGAATCAGCGTACAATAATTTACACTTTTAGTTAATAATATTTTAGTTTTTCAAGTTGTCAATACGCTTGATTGTGAAGGCTTCATGTTAACGACCTGATCTAACTCAAGTGTTTAATCCGTCTGTAAGAGTAGTCCTTTGTCGAAATTATTGCTTTATTTGTAAACTCGATACCAGCTATGTGATTTTGTCAGAACCATAAAAATAGCAGCAACCACGCTGGGAGAAATCAGTTGTAGTACCATACTGATTACTGCCAACGTAGCTCTTCTCATCGGTCGTCTGAATTTTTTATGAGAATACCAACCTTTATCTATACTAATATTTAAATATTTATATATTAGTATAGATAAAGCTGAAAAGTTTGTTTGTTTGTTTGAACGCGCTAATCTCAGGAACTACTGGTTCGAATTGAGAAATTCTTTTTGTGTTGAATAGTCCATTTATCGAGGAAGGCTTTAGGCTATATAACATCACGCTGCGACCAATAGGAGCGAAGCATCAGTGAAAAATGTTGCAAAAACGGGGAAAATTATCCATATTTACAATATATTATTTTAAAAACTTCTTAATCGCGATCATAATAACAGAAATCGCGCGCAACAGCTAGTTTTTTATATCCGGGAATGCTTTGCGGGACAAGCGTCCCGGGAAATGTGGGCCGAGTGGCAGCCCTAGAGTACCAACTGCTATTACATGAGTCATCTTATCTTAGTCAAGTTGTCATTACGCTGATTGTGAAGGTTTCATGTTAACGACCTGACAGTCAAGGTTATAGGAATGCTAGAGTTTAAACGCAGCTTTGTCTGCAAGATACGAAAGCATCTTAAAAGAATGATTTCATTTGAACTGCGAGCTAACTGCGGACCCCTGTAGTTTTTTGTATGGGTATAGCTGAGGGTTTGGAAGGTGAACCTTTAAGTCCGGAAAAACCGAGGGACCCCTAAAAATCTAACTCCACGTGGACGAAGTCGTAGGCAAAAGCTAGTTTTACATATAAAGTACCTATACACATTGTAGAAAAACAGTTGTACAAAGTAGAGGAAGTGCATTTCGCCTGTTTCTCGCTTTTGAAAAAGTTTCCCAAAGTTTTAAATGCACTTTGTAGCTTTCAACTATTTGTAATTCAAGTGTTCAATGTGTCAGTAGGAGTACCTAGTCCTTTGTCGAAATTATTGCTTTATTTTGTAAACTCTACTCTAAACTAAATTTTTACCTATAAATAAAAAATCACCCTTAGAGAGTGGCTTCTAAAAAAAAATATGTGGCCACAGGACTTTTGAACATTCTAGTGTAAACCCTGTATTTTTCTTTTTTTATGGTTCCGTACCCAAAGGGTGCCAACGGGACCCTATTACTAAGCTATAACAACGCTATAACAACAATATTAAAAATAATAATAAATTAAAGGGTTTTCGACGTATTTTGGTACGGAACCCTTAGTTTGCGAGTCCGAGTCGCACTTGGCCAGTTATTAATTTGCCATGAACTTTGAAACTAAGTGTACTTTTATACCAATTTTTACGAAAATCTGACAAACTACAGACAGATACTAATTTCTTGAGAATTAAGCACCAAAAACTAACTGAATTTGTTTAGTAGGTAAATATACACTTTTACTAGCGAAGCTTACTATGGATAAACTCCTCTCGAAATAAAAACTATTTCGAGAGGAGTTTCCTTTGATTTCCTTTAGTTTTTATAACAAAAAGATAACTAAATAAAATAAACACCGCAAAATAAAATTAGGAATATGTACTTACTCGTAGGTAAAACCGCAAATAGGAATATTATGTCTTGAAGGATATAACCAACGAATATGGACTTACTCGTAGGTTTCGCAACTTGTGATGATTCATGAACCACGCATTTATAATGTGTTAATAGCTCAGAAGCACCACTTCTAAGATATTGAAATCCGCTATCAATTAAAGATGAATATGTATGCTGCTAGTAATTTTTAATAATACATACCTATAGGTATTATTAAAATTTACTTGCAAATGCCCGCTACTTAAATCGCGCTGATTTTGATTTTTTTAAAATACATGGATTCTTTTTGTTTTTCCGCGATCCTACGTCCCTCTCCAGAATGCAAACTTTCTCCGTGTCAAATTCATCAAGATCGGTTTAGACAAGAAAGAGTACTTGACAGACGGAGTTACTTTCGCATTTATTATATTATTTAAGTTTGGATTTATTAACACGAGATTATTTTCTTGACTTGAAGCGGAAGAAGAATTAAATAAAGCATTTAAAACTATCGTCAAAAGTAAAACATTATCAAAGGGTATTAACTTTATCTGACAGCATAAATGGACTACCGTCTTGCTGTAATAAAGTTTTTATTACTGATTGTAATATTAATAAAATATACCTAACAATTACGACTGGCCAAAAAAGAAGAGTGTAGATAATGTTTTCAGGGTTTATAATGTATATTGTAATGGACTAATGGATATATGCGGTATCATTAGAATCCCAGAAGATAATAATTAATAATAATAATATAATAATTTTCAGTTGATATTCCCTAAAGTAGTCAGGTTTTCAAATTTTATTTTCATAATTTGCTTGTGTTCGGACGAGTGTTTTAGAAAATTTAGGAACATATTTAAAATCTATATGGAAGCTAATTTTCGGAATTCACTAACAGCTGTATTAATATTGTTTATTACAGGGACCTTAAAATAAAGAAATTGTTATATACTTAAGTAGCTAGATTTTTTCCGCGACTTAGTCCAATTAGATTTGGGATTTTCTTCATACATCGGGAACCCTTTATTTTTCGGGATAAAAAGTCTAAGTCCTTTTCCTGGTCCGTCCAGTCCGTTGCCGAGTGATTGAAAGAAAAATCAATAAATTAAAACATCAACAAATAAACACACTTTCGCATTTATACTTAATACTTAGTATACGGCGAAAGGAAAATGAAAAGCTGGGATTACCTTAAAATTAGTTTATTTTAGCTTACAATTTATCTATACTTATGATAAATAATAAATAATAAACTACAATGCATCCATACGAATAAAACGGTATATGAAAGGCAAGTAGCTTACCCGGTAGAGATTTCAAATTAGGAGGAAATAGACTTTGAGTACCCTAGAAGATGAAGGAAGGATTTTCTTTAATTATTATGTATGAAGAAAAACCCGAGCAAAGTCATCAGCATCAGCTAGTACCTCATAAAAATGATTGCAACAACGTTATTATGTGACTAGCTTAAGTGTCCAAAACTTCGCTAGCAAATATACTTTTTCATCATAATACTATAATTGAAAGAAAAAACCTTTAGCTTCAGGGGGACTCAAGAAATATTTTCTCAAATTTCCAAATATATCATCATCTTCATTATCATTTCAACACATCGCCGGCTCACTTAATTGGTCAAAGGTCTCCTCTCAGAATGAGAAGGGTTTAGAAGCTAATCTTTAAACTTTAGACATAGTTCACTCAACTTGAAAATAATAATAATATGTATATAGACTAGCGCTTCATTGCAATCTCACCTGACGGTAGGTGAAGATCAGCCTAAGATGGAGCGTGCTTGCCTAGAGCTTATTCACTCTTGATTTCAAGCTACCTAAATTGTAGGTAGGTACCTGGAAAACGAACGCCGGAACGGCATTCCAAATTTTCGCAGTGCGTATCAGGAACGAGGAAGTAAAGCGTTTAGTGTGCGACCGTGGTATGTCAACCACGTAACGGTGCAGAACTATTTGATGCCTTGCGATTCGATGGTAGAATGGTGTAGGTGAAACTAAGTTGAAAAGTTCCTGAGCACACTCTCTTTACTCTTTCTTAAAAAACTTTCAGGCGTGCAGGTTCCCTTCGGCGTGACGAGAAGCGATATTTAATTGCTTTTAATCCCTAAAAGTCAGAGATTCTAGGATTGATCTCCGAAAAAAGATTGAAGGTTTGTATGAAGTGAATGTTTCCGGAGTTTTCTAAATTTTGGTAGGACCCATATCCTACATCGTGGTTACACTTCGTATTGATAGGCATTTCTAACGCGCGGAATAATGCGCTGTGGTCGTGTCTCTTCATCAATTATGAAGTTAGCGTCATCTCCTTGAGCTCTAATTTTCCCACAGTAGTACGCCGAAACGGCCGTCACTGCCAAGGCTACAAAAGATCCCACAGCAACTAATGTGATAGTGAGTGGATTCCAGAAATTTTTTTGCTGTGATTGTGTTGATGAATCCGAATCTGCATCTGTGGGGGGTATATTTGTTGTGCTTTTCGTATTTCCTTCTGTATTATTCATCTGATTTGTAGTTTTGTCTTGATCTGGATTTTCGGTAGGATATTGGGTGGTGTTATTTACTGTGTCAGAATCAGAAGGAGTTGTCGTAGTGTCATCGCCTTGTTCAGGAGTCGGAGTGGTGGTAGTAGTCGTTGTACCATCGCCTGGTTCAGGAATCAAAGTGGTGGAAGTAGTAGCCGTTGTGCCATCGCCTGGTTCAGGAATCAAAGTGGTGGAAGTAGTAGTCGTTGTGCCATCACCTTGTTCAGGAGTCGGAGTGGTGGTAGTAGTCGTTGTGCCATCGCCTTGTTCAGGAGTCGGAGTAGTGGTAGTAGTCGTTGTGCCATCGCCTTGTTCAGGAGTCGGAGTGGTGGTAGTAGTCGTTGTGCCATCGCCTTGTTCAGGAGTCGGAGTAGTGGTAGTAGTCGTTGTGCCATCGCCTTGTTCAGGAGTCGGAGTGGTGGTAGTAGTCGTTGTGCCATCGCCTTGTTCAGGAGTCGGAGTGGTGGTAGTAGTCGTTGTGCCATCGCCCGGTTCAGGAGTTGGAGTGGTGGAAGTAGTTGTCGTTGTGCCATCGCCTAGTTCAGGAGTCAGGGTGGTGGTAGTAGTCGTTATGCCATCACCTGGTTCAGGAATTGGAGTAGTGGAAGGAGTGGTCGTTACCCCATCGCCTTGTTCAGGAGTCGGGGTAGTGGTAGTAGTAGTCGTTGTGCCATCGCCCGGTTCAGGAGTCGGAATCGTGGAAGGAGTAGTCGTTGTGCTATCGCCTTGTTCAGGAGTCGGAGTGGTGGTAGTAGTCGTTGTGCCATCGCCTTGTTCAGAAGTCGGAGTGGTGGAAGGAGTAGTCGTTGTGCCATCGCCTTGTTCAGAAGTCAGAGTGGTGGAAGGAGTAGTCGTTGTGCTATCACCTTGTTCAGGAGTCGGAGTGGTGGTAGTAGTCGTTGTGCCATTGCCTTGTTCAGGAGTCGGAGTGGTGGTAGTAGTTGTTGTGCCATCGCCTTGTTCAGGAGTCGGAGTGGTGGAAGTAGTTGTTGTGCCATCGCCTTGTTCAGGAGTCGGAGTGGTGGTAGTAGTCGTTGTGCCTTCGCCTTGTTCAGGAGTCGGAGTGGTGGTAGTAGTTGTTGTGCCATCGCCTTGTTCAGGAGTCGGAGTAGTGGTAATAGTAGTTGTGCCATCGCCTGGTTCAGGAGTTGGAGTGGTGGAAGTAGTTGTCGTTGTGCCATCGCCTTGTTCAGGAGTCAGGGTGGTGGTAGTAGTCGTTATGCCATCGCCTGGTTCAGGAATTGGAGTAGAGGAAGGAGTGGTCGTTACCCCATCGCCTTGTTCAGGAGTCGGAGTGGTGGTTGTAGTCGTTGTGCCATCGCCTTGTTCAGGAGTCAGGGTGGTAGTAGTAGTCGTTGTGCTATCGCCTGGTTCGGGAATTGGAGTAGTGGAAGGAGTGGTCGTTACCCCATCGCCTTGTTCAGGAGTCGGAGTGGTGGTAGTAGTCGTTGTGCCATCGCCTTGTTCAGGAGTTGGGTTGGTGGTAGTAGTCGGTGTGCCATCGCCCGGTTCAGGAGTCGGAATCTTGGAAGGAGTAGTCGTTGTGCTATCGCCTTGTTCAGGAGTCGGAGTGGTGGTAGTAGTCGTTGTGCCATCGCCTTGTTCAGGAGTTGGGTTGGTGGTAGTAGTCGTTGTGCTATCGCCTTGTTCAGGAGTCGGAGTGGTGGAAGTAGTTGTCGTTGTGCCATCGCCTTGTTCAGGAGTCAGGGTGGTGGTAGTAGTCGTTATGCCATCGCCTGGTTCAGGAATTGGAGTAGAGGAAGGAGTGGTCGTTACCCCATCGCCTTGTTCAGGAGTTGGGTTGGTGGTAGTAGTCGTTGTGCTATCGCCTTGTTCAGGAGTCGGAGTGGTGGAAGTAGTCGTTGTGCCATCGCCTTGTTCAGGAGTCGGAGTGGTGGTAGTAGTTGTTGTGCCATCGCCTTGTTCAGGAGTCGGAGTGGTGGTAGTAGTTGTTGTGCCATCGCCTTGTTCAGGAGTCGGAGTGGTGGTAGTAGTCGTTGTGCCATCGCCCGGTTCAGGAGTCGGAGTAGTGGTAGTAGTCGTTGTGCCATCGCCTGGTTCAGGAGTCGGAGTGGTGGAAGTAGTTGTCGTTGTGCCATCGCCTTGTTCAGGAGTCAGGGTGGTGGTAGTAGTCGTTATGCCATCGTCTGGTTCAGGAATTGGAGTAGTGGAAGGAATGGTCATTACCCCATCGCCTTGTTCAGGAGTCGGAGTGGTGGTAGTAGTCGTTGTGCCATCGCCTGGTTCAGGAGTCGGAGTGGTGGAAGTAGTTGTCGTTGTGCCATCGCCTTGTTCAGGAGTAAGGGTGGTGGTAGTAGTCGTTGTGCCATCGCCTGGTTCAGGAATTGAAGTAGCGGAAGGAGTGGTCGTTACCCCATCGCCTTGTTCAGGAGTCGGAGTGGTGGTAGTAGTCGTTGTGCCATCGCCTTGTTCAGGAGTTGGGTTGGTGGTAGTAGTCGTTGTGCTATCGCCTTGTTCAGGAGTCGGAGTGGTGGTAGTAGTCGTTGTGCCATCGCCTTGTTCAGGAGTCGGAGTGGTGGTAGTAGTTGTTGTGCCATCGCCTTGTTCAGGAGTCGGAGTGGTGGTAGTAGTTGTTGTGCCATCGCCTTGTTCAGGAGTCGGAGTGGTGGTAGTAGTTGTTGTGCCATCGCCTTGTTCAGGAGTCGGAGTGGTGGTAGTAGTCGTTGTGCCATCGCCTGGTTCAGGAATTGGAGTAGCGGAAGGAGTGGTCGTTACCCCATCGCCTTGTTCAGGAGTCGGAGTGGTGGTAGTAGTCGTTGTGCCATCGCCTTGTTCAGGAGTCGGAGTGGTGGTAGTAGTCGTTGTGCCATCGCCTTGTTCAGGAGTTGGGTTGGTGGTAGTAGTCGTTGTGCTATCGCCTTGTTCAGGAGTCGGAGTGGTGGTAGTAGTTGTTGTGCCATCGCCTTGTTCAGGAGTCGGAGTGGTGGTAGTAGTCGTTGTGCCATCGCCTGGTTCAGGAATTGGAGTAGTGGAAGGAGTGGTCGTTACCCCATCGCCTTGTTCAGGAGTTGGAGTGGTGGTAGTAGTTGTTGTGCCATCGCCTGGTTCAGGAGTCGGAGTGGTGGAAGTAGTTGTCGTTGTGCCATCGCCTTGTTCAGGAGTCAGGGTGGTGGTAGTAGTCGTTATGCCATCGCCTGGTTCAGGAATTGGAGTAGAGGAAGGAGTGGTCGTTACCCCATCGCCTTGTTCAGGAGTTGGAGTGGTGGTAGTAGTCGTTGTGCCATCGCCTGGTTCAGGAGTTGGAGTGGTGGAAGTAGTTGTCGTTGTGCCATCGCCTTGTTCAGGAGTCAGGGTGGTGGTAGTAGTCTTTATGCCATCACCTGGTTCAGGAATTGGAGTAGTGGAAGGAGTGGTCGTTACCCCATCGCCTTGTTCAGGAGTCGGGGCAGTGGTAGTAGTAGTCGTTGTTCCATCGCCTTGTTCAGGAGTCGGAGTAGTAGTAGTAGTCGTTGTGCCATCCCCTTGTTCAGGAGTCGAGGTGGTAGTATTAGTCGTAGTCGTTGTGCCATCCCCTTGTTCAGGAGTCGGGGTGGTGGTAGTAGTCGTTATGCCATTCCCTTGTTCAGGAGTCGGGGTGGTGGTAGTAGTCGTTATGCCATCCCCTTGTTCAGGAGTCGGGGTGGTGGTAGTAGTCGTTATGCCATCCCCTTGTTCAGGAGTCGGGGTGGTGGTAGTAGTCGTTATGCCATTCCCTTGTTCAGGAGTCGGGGTGGTGGTAGTAGTCGTTATGCCATTCCCTTGTTCAGGAGTCGGGGTGGTGGTAGTAGTCGTTATGCCATTCCCTTGTTCAGGAGTCGGGGTGGTGGTAGAAGTCGTTATGCCATCCCCTTGTTCAGGAGTCGGGGTGGTGGTAGTAGTCGTTATGCCATTCCCTTGTTCAGGAGTCGGGGTGGTGGTAGTAGTCGTTATGCCATTCCCTTGTTCAGGAGTCGGGGTGGTGGTAGTAGTCGTTATGCCATCCCCTTGTTCAGGAGTCGGGGTGGTGGTAGTAGTCGTTATGCCATTCCCTTGTTCAGGAGTCGGGGTGGTGGTAGTAGTCGTTATGCCATCCCCTTGTTCAGGAGTCGGGGTGGTGGTAGTAGTCGTTATGCCATTCCCTTGTTCAGGAGTCGGGGTGGTGGTAGTAGTCGTTATGCCATCCCCTTGTTCAGGAGTCGGGGTGGTGGTAGTAGTCGTTATGCCATTCCCTTGTTCAGGAGTCGGGGTGGTGGTAGTAGTCGTTATGCCATTCCCTTGTTCAGGAGTCGAGGTGGTGGTAGTAGTCGTTATGCCATCCCCTTGTTCAGGAGTCGGGGTGGTGGTAGTAGTCGTTATGCCATTCCCTTGTTCAGGAGTCGGGGAGGTGGTAGTAGTATGCGTTATACTGTCATCTTGTTTATATATTTGTAATGTTTGAGTCGTGCTCTCAGAGACCTCTACCGATCTTCTTAATCTGTTTTTCAAATGTTTTTTGTTGGTTTCTGATTTTAGATCAGATAATAATTTAAAATTTGTCGTAAGCAATGGGTTTTGTGATCGTTCGGATGGTTTCTTTACTGAATGAACTTTTTCTGTGATTTGTAAAGAATATATCAGAATTATCTCTTCTATGTCCGTCCGACCTTTAAGGTTTAGCTGAAAAATAAATACATACCTAATAGCTTATCTTTATATTTTATGAAGTTCTGATTAATAATTTTGAGTTAATGATAAAAGACCAGATTCAAAAATTTTCAAAATCATTTTGGTATTTTTATTTGGAAAACCGGTTTATACTTCTGATCAAAATCAAACCATTTTCCATATCAAACAACAATGTTTCTCCGTTGCTGCGTAATTGAAGCCTTCAAACACACTTTCGCATAATGTAATTATTATTAATAGATATAAATATTATTAGCAAGCATGTGGTCTAAAATTATTGATTTTTAAATGATTTTAGGTAAAATGCTTTCTGCAAAAGTACGTCTCTTGCATGGACTTTCACAAGTCTCCGTCTTTCGCGGTCTGTATCCAGCCACTACCCACCCACTAAGTCAAAAAACAAGTTTTTATTGTTTCTGTTAATTAAATGAGACTGAAAACATTGTGTCACTTACATATCCAGTGGTATCATGTTCTGTATCCAATAAAATTTTATTCCATCCTTGATTATAACCTTCTTTTAACCTATTTAGTTCATATTTTATTTCAGGAAGATTTTGCTGATTAAACACTGTAACTGTTAGTCCACTATCATTGGAAAATAATTGGGAATATACGTTTAGTTCGACAGCGCCACGAGAGAAATCTATTGGATACGACGTAGCACAACTTTTGGAAGTAGCTTGGATGCATTGTGAATTATTTTCATTGAAATGCACAACCGTATGGTGTTCACACTCAGTTAAAATCCACGGAAAATCACCATCACAATATTTATCGGTAAAGTCTTGGTTAAAAGTGTCGAATGTGTATTTAAATCTAACGTCCTGAGATGAAACGAAGACGCAAAGCGTCAAAAGTAACGTTTCGGACCACATTTCATTATAATATTTCTTAATTTCTAATTAATTCTGTATAGCCTTTTGTTCACATTGTCACTGCTGATTAACAACTGAATTACCTGATAATAAGTCTAACGCACCCCATTCAGTTTTGTAGTGGGAAGTTATTTAGAGGAAGATTAATTCTATCAGTAGTAGCCCGTTGATAATGTGAAGAATGATAAAGAAAAGTACCCTATACAGTGAACGGATATGATTAATTTGGATTATATTTGTACAAGTGGGTACTTTACTGTGATAGTCATAATTAAGCGTCATGGTAAACAGTAGTATTGGCTTTATTATTTAGAGGCAAAAGGATACTGATTTTTGAAGTTGCTTAAGTTGGTATTATAATATATATGTGTAACAACCAGCCGAAAAAAAAAACTACTTAATCAATAGTTTTCAATTTTATCCAAAAATATTAATAGATTGGCGGAATTGTCTGCCGAAAAAAAATTATATGAAATCGCTCGTGATCAAATTTTTATATACCAAATATAATTTATTGTGGTATCGATAAGTAGATTAGATACTTGAAATAGGTTATTGGCATCGGTGTCTTTTGCAAATTTATTTGCCACACCAAAGTCCTGTTATATATTTTTCAGTTCTTATTATATCTAAAGTGGAGAAAAAAAATTAATGTCCGTGTGGAGTTAGGTTTTTAAAAATCCCGAGGAACCCTTTGTTTCTCCGGGATAAAAAGTAGCCTATGTCACTCTCCAGGTATTTGAAGACCTGTGAGTGATATGGGCTACTTTTTTATAGCTGACTGTACCCATGTAAAAATCTCGGAATAGAACAGAATAGAATATTTTTTTATTCAAATAAACTTTTACAAAGTGCTTTCGAATCGTCAAATGAATCTACCACTGCTTCGGAATATCGTTGTCAACATGTCGCGAGATATAATGGTTTTCATAATTACTGAAACATTTCTAACGCCATCTACAATTGACTGTTTGAACTTCTTAGAGTTTTCATTGACTCTACAATTTTTTTATCAGTAATTACTGACGATAATTTCGAGCAAAATAATTTTAGCTCTTAGCGGTAGGTGGCGGTAATGTTATTATATTTATTTTTGTTGAAATAATGGTAGAAGCACATTTTTACACAAATTATTTCCATCTACCTAACCTGGTCCTAATAAAATAAGTACATACTATATTTATTTATAACTATGGATACTCCACCAAGTGTGACCCACGCTACTGCCAGGGTCCGTGGAGGGACTAAGACAGGTTGGGTGTAAGCCCCACATAACCCCTCCGTTTCCCCTGACAGAGGGGTATGCGTTAGGCATTTCCTGTCTATTAAACAAAAGGTAATTTCCGCTGCCAAAGATTTTTCCTTTTTTAAAAATTTAATTTATTTAGTTTTTAAACTAAAAGGACGTTTTCGAGGACAGCTTATTTGTAAGTAAGAGTTTGCTCTCCAGAATTCCTCGAATGTAAGATCAGAGAGATGAGATATTGCTTTTTTTGATACCAAAAATTATTATCTATTAAAAAAATTTGTTCGGTCTACGGTTTTAACATTAAATTAAAGTTGAAAGCAATAATAGTAATAAAATATGATTTTAAATAATTCGGTGTAATTATCTGCTTCCATAAAACCATTAACCGTGTTTATAATTATTATTTGCTAGCTATGAACAAAATAAATCAAACTTTCATGTCACTGCGTTTTAATTGACGTCATCGGGAATTCATTCCGGCTTCTGAATTACACAAAAACATAATCATTTATTATTATTCGTTAATTAGCGATACTATCTGATTATCATTTATAATTTTATCTGTTTTAATATCGAATAATCTTCCATTTCTCATCAAACATTGCTCGTAGGTACCTACTCACAACCGCCTACAAAGTTATTGACGCCCTTACCGCTGAGTTTCTCTATGTGATGTAAACAGAAATGAGGAGATTCGTAGAAGAACTAACGTATAAACGTTTAGCAGTTACTATTATCTAAAAATGATTACCATCATAAACCGACAGAAATCCAGGGAATCCACAATACACGGAATTCTAGTGTGGAAATCACAGCTTTCAATTTACTGTGCATACAGTGTATAGGCCTGGGTAATTTAATACGGTCTACATCTATCAATGGATTAAGAGCTAATAAATATTATAGAAAAGTTACGCGTTTGAAAGGGGTTTGTTTCGTTTGGATTATTATTTACTAGATGATGCCCGCGACTTCGTCCGCGTGGATTAAGGTTTTTTTGATTTGCGTAAGAATTCTTTAATTTTCCGAGATAAAATTATGTCCTAGCCTATGTATTAATTCTGGGTATGAGGTTTCTTTATTCTAAACAGCTAAATTGGTTCATTCCTTATAGCGTGAAGGAGTAACAAACATTCATTCGTCCTCACAAGCTTTCCCATTTATAATATTAGTAGAATTAGGTAATATAATTTACTGTTGCCGAAATGTGGATATTCATTAATTACAATCGAAAATGTAACATGTAAGAATGGCATTTGTACAAACAGAAAATAAATTGGTCAAAAAACAAGTAAGTTATAAGCTGTTTTAATGTGACTGTATCCGTCTCTTTCTAAAACGATATTTTGTATAGACAGTGTATGGAGCTACTGAATTTGTGACGCCACATGTCAGTACTGCTCTCTCTGTCTTACAGGATACTTGAAAACTCTATATTTTCGAGACTAGTTAAGTTAATAAAAAAACAAAAATGACATTATGTTTTAATATTAAAAAACTTTATTTTAAGTATATAAAAAAAAAAATAGTGAAATACCCAATTGCATAATATTTAATATCTAATACGTTACGTTAGAAGCCTGCTACTACGTCGGCTACCTACCCTATCGTTATCGTGCTTTGGATTAACTGGATTAACATAAGAATTCACGAAGACAAATCCATTCTGTAATGTCTAAATATAGATAAATAGGTAATTATGAATTTCAGGAATTTTCAGCAATTATTATTATTTATTCAAAAATTATTTTTACCTATGTAATAGAACCATAATGAAATATCCTTCCGAGCGAATCCAGCCACGGCGGGAGTCGGGAGATCAGTCATCTGCTCTGGAGATACTATAGAAGACTCTCTATTTCCTCCCTTTCATATTGACCTGATCATAGAGAACTAGTAGGTACCGAAAATAGTTTTATCCCGACCCGGGCATCAAAACCGAAACCTCGTTATCCATAGTTAAACAGGACCGTTAGACTAGAGAGGGAGTTAAAAATTAAATAAGTAAGTATGTTAATTAATATAAAAGCGCTATGCATACGGCTCTGAATCAAGTCAAGTCAACCATTTTATTCAAAGTAGGTAGGTAATTACACTTTTTGAAAGTCAACAATTACAATGGTCAAAGTCGCTAGCAAAAAGGCCTTATTAAAGATAAAAATACTTATTATAATAGGACTGTATCTGGACGAATTAAATACGTATATATAAAAAAAATTAAACGCAGAAAGCTTTACATAAATTAACTTTAATTAATTCTTAAATATACAGACAACTATATAATATACTAAACTAAATTCTTAATTAATGCTGAGGTTAAAACTAAATAAATCTAAAACCTTTCCAATACCAATGCAGCGCCGCATAATTCCTAACCAAAATGCTGACAGCAGCATCATATAAAAATATGTGTATATTAATATAATAATATGCTCTCAGGCCTTGACAGTAATATACTATTTATTGACATGTCATTAAAAAAACTGAATCCGATTCTTCTGCTTCGGATAGACATAATTTATGTCTCTTGCATAGATTACCATCTGCCTCGTTCTTGCGCCGCCTATATCCTGCCACGAAGGTAACTTCGTGAGATAAACGTACCGTACTACTATAGCCGTAAGGGTCCGTAAGGGCGCTTTACCTATGGTTACATCATGTACAAACTACATGCACATTGCGTAAGTGTGCGTGCCTGTCAGGAGTTGAAAGAATTATACAGGTATACGAGTAGTTCTTTCATTTCATTAGGGCTCTTGGCTGATGGTGGTGTTTGTGTCGTATCTGTATAAGTGTGAGTGAGAGCTTGCTCGCGCCTGACCGCTCTCACCTAGGCTCCTGACAGGCACGCACACTTACGCAATGTGCATGTACTCGATGTAACCACAAGCAAAACTCACGCGCCCTCGTGAAATTCATGAACTATAACTCGTCTAAATTTTTTTTCCTCCGAGAATGTCGTCGATCCATCTACTGAGGGGTCTACCTATACTGCGATTTTCGGTCAAAAAATTATCACCATAATATATTTATGATGTGTGCCGTTAACAACTGCACGTTTGATCAACGATTTTACATTAAAAATTCCTATACTTATGAAATTAATATTTTTGTCAACGTTTGATAGTAATCTTTCAGGATAAAATCTATATTTCTAGACGGCGACAATATAATCTAAACGTCAACATTCTGTCGTTTTCTTTATGATGAACCAATTTTATTTATTCTTTTGAAATTAAATTAGATGTAAGTGGTAATGAATAAGTAAAGAGCTTTTACTTATATTTTACTAGCGGCCCGCTCCGGCTTCGCACGGGTATAAAATATATAGCCTATGTCATTAACTGTTAATGGATGTTATTATACATATAAACCTTCCTCTTCAATCACTCTATCTATTAAAAAAACCGCATTAAAATCCGTTGCGTAGTTTTAAAGATTTAAGCGTACATAGGGACAGAGAAAGCGACTTTGTTTTATACTATGTAGTGATGTTTATACCTACTAAGGCGATTGGTACACGACACCGCGCAAAGCGGATCTTACGTCGTCTAAGCATACGGACGAGCGGCGCAATGTACGTGTGTTAGGGATCGAGGGATTACATACAATCCCATACGACTTGCCGAGTGTCAATCACCTTATACTTGGGGTCAGTTTCTTCTCAGTCGTTACACTCTTCTCAGAGCGGTCGTTCTCGTCATTTAGGTGTTGTGGCACGCTTCATATACGCCTCCACTCCTCCCTAAGAGCTGCTTTTATTGTGCATTCGTGCAACGAGACATCCACCACAGCCCTCACTTGGTCCGTCCTTGATCTCATTGGTGATCGGCCACGTCCACTTGTGTGCCCTCTACTTTACCTTGGGGTCATTTTACTAGGCCTAAATTGAATTGTACGAAGAGCGCTCTTATAATTTTTTAAAATTATAATTAAAGTAAGGGCAGACATCGAATTTGAGTGGATACACACATGCTTCAACGGTGAAGGAAAATATCGTGAGGAAATCTGCACGCCTGAGAATTCTAGATTATGTCCAAAATTCTCAAAGGTGTGTGTGAATTCTGCCAATTTGCATTGGGCTAGAATATGACCTAAAAATATTCTGGCAGGAAACTTTTGCTCAGTAGTGATGGGTTGCCGGTGATGATGATATAAGAGTAGATTTAATAAAGCACTGAAAAATGAAAGAGACAAAAAACAGGCCAATAATGATAAAAATCTTTATTGTTATTATTTATTCAATTTGAGGAATTCTTTGTCTGTATTTTATCTTGCGTCCAATATTCAAATACCCGATGATAAAAAAGATTGTTAATCGATTGGAAATATAATCATCTCGGATAAAATCAATTTTTATTTGACCAGTTTTCGACATATTATATTAAGCTTAGGATATTTGAAATTTTAATAATACAATGTTTAAGTAAATATTAAATAATAATATGTACAAACCTTATGATACTAAAATTAATCGTAACTAAATAATAAATGAGTATTTGTCCTCTATAAAATAGACTTACATGTCCTACATGTTTATTTTTACATAACAAATATTAAAACTATGACATAAAGTAATTAGTTATTGCAGTTTATACCAATTTCAGCCCACTTAGTAACTTTATTGCTAACATTGGTATAATTTTAATGTTTCATGATTTGTAATATCTTTCATTAAAACGAAATTTATTTTTGTATCATTTCCAAACAATGTTTATGAACTGTTTATATAGTACAAACTGTCTAAAATAAATAATAATTAGATTGAAATATAAGATATGTTTTTGACAGATCATTCCATTTTAAAGATAGATGAAAGCCTATTGATTGTACTCGAATCAGTCCAAACTTTTGAGACTCTCGGTATTTTTAGAGTTCGTTCAGGCTCGTCAAAATAAGGCAAAATTATTTGGGACTCTCTTGGACTACTTCTCTTCCCGATGTAATACCATACTAAAGCAGTAACAATTACAATTATAAGTATTAACAGGATCACCATAGTTATTGTAAATGCGTTCCAAAATCTATATCTTGGTTTAAGAGGAGGAGTTTTTGTAGAATTTTCTGGGGTGGTCTCGCTTGTATTCTCATTTGTTGTTGGAGTATAGGTTTGTTCAGTGGTGCCCAAGCTGATATCTTCAGCTGTCGAAATAGATTCACTTGGTCCTACTGTTGTAGTTTCTGGATGAATTGTGATTTGTGTGATGTCTTTCGTAGTCGTAAAATAATTTGTAGTTGATTCTGAGCTCGAACTAGAATCAGTTTTAGTCGTTTGTGATGTCATTTCGGTTGTAGGCTCTACTGTGTTCTCGTCTGTATCTCTTGTTGGAGTATTTGAGAACGTACTAATAATCTCAGAAGTAGTTGATTCTTGTTCTGTTGTATCTATTTCAGTTATAATTGACTGTGTGCTAGGATTTAAATTTGTTACTGTTGATTGATTAGGATCATCTGTTATTGGGTTCGTTGTAGTTTCAGGATCCCTAGTACTTGTTGCATAAGTTTTAGTTGTTGTATCATGTTTAGTTACCGATTGAGTGGTAGATGGAACTTCTGGGTCTGTTGAAGTTTGTGATGTTATCTTTGTTGTAGAAGTTGTCAAGGTATTTGGATATAGAGTATTTGTAGTAGCTTCAGTAATTTTAGAAGTTGAAGTGGTACCGATGCTATTTGAAGTAGTCGTTAATGTAGAAGAATTTGGATTTGTTACTGGTTCCGTCGGATTCTCTGTTATTGAGTTTGTAGTGAAATCGGAGTCGATAGTACTTGATGGAGAACTTTCATTAGTTGTATTATCGCTTTCATGTGTTGTACTTTCCGATCCCTCAGATGAAGCCCCCGTGGTAGTACTAGCCCACAATGTTGTATCGCTATTAGTAACCGTATTTGTTACAGTATAGGCAGGTTCTGTCGTTAAAGTAATGGGAGCGATAGTTACTGTACTGGATTCTTCAGGTAAAGTTGATTCTGATGTACCGGTAGTATCTGGAGGTGAAAATGTGTCTTGATTTTCAGGATCTCCCGTTTGTGTTGTCATAACAGGATCAGTTTTAGTCTCTTGGGTTGTACCTCCTGATTCGGTTGTTGGAACCGAATTAGTTTCTTGTGATTGTTCAGATGTTGTATAATTAGTTGTGAAGTTATCTTCTGAAGTAGAAGTTGTTGTAACTGTTGTATAAGGCGATGAAGTTTGTGAAGTTTCTGTTTCTGTTGAATCCTCATTAGTTTGCGATGTTATTGTCGTTGTGGTGGTATCTTTTTCATATATAATACACTTTTCCTCCTCCATGCGAGGTGAAATGTATCGAAACGAGTCAACCAAGACTATTGAATCACGCGCAGCCATTCCAAGTATGGTAATCTGTGAATTCAAAACGGGACTTTCCATAAAGAAAATTCTTATTACACCATAAAAGAAATCTTTCCAAACAAAACGTTAATCATAGGTACTGTTATCTATCCTAAGTTTAATCAATGCAAAGGTTATGTGTGTTTATCTTTTGAACGACGTTGAGTAATAACGATTAATCTTAAGGTCTTAACAAGTCATAAATTTTATCATTCTTGTATTGTGATTTGATGTTATTATTTATTTATTTCATTATTACCAAAGATGTAAAATTATTCTAATTTATTCGCTCTTTATATTGTTATAATACGACGGATCGATTTGAACACAAAAACCTTTTAAAAACGATTATTTTTCATGGGTATTATAATAAAATTCCTATTCGTTTGAAAGAGAAGATTTTTTGAGTTGTTTATTCTTAACTTAGTTCTATATTCTCGCATCTTAATCTCACCTGAAAATTTTTTTCGTTTTCTTCATAACAATATTTTAAGTTTTATTGATATTAAGTAGTACTTAAAGTTATTTTAATATCAAGTAGTAATTAATTAATGGTCGTATTTTTTGCCGGTTCTTCTGACGATTCAGAAGTAATTTATAAAAGTTTATTTGAATAAAAAGCTTTTCTATTCTATTCTATAACGTAAAATTTGTCTATCTATCTGCTCCGCTCCACTGCTGAACCGCTCCAGACAAAATCCTACCCTGCCTATGCCCTTCTTCAGAAGAACGAAGTATATTTGTTTCGGTAAATTTACTTGAAAGAGATTTTTTTGTGGATAAGGTTGCAGGCATCAGCCAGTATCGTTTATTAAATTTTATTTGCCTTACCAAATGTATGAAATGTTACTATAATTCTGATAGCTTAAGAATTAGCAGTACTTACATAACCAAAATAAGTTCCGAAACCGGTTAGGGTTAACCTGATTGTCCTCCATCCACTGACGAAGTTGTCATCAGAGGCAATGATCCAAGCATTTCCAACTACTACGTCTTGCCCATTCAGTACTGCTTGGTTCGCAAGGATCGTCATCTGATCCGTACTAGACGTCGGTTTCATGAGCAGATTGACTTCTAACAAACCCGCTGCAGCCATTTGAAACGTAAAAGATGATGCACAACTCAAAGTTTCACTTGGATACACAAACTTCCTCGAGCCCGGATCAGGACTGTCTATTGGAAGATCTTCATATTTCCCAATATTCCACATAGTCATACCTCCGCACACTCCGATTTCATTACTGAACGAACTATTGAAATCCTTTTCAAAATCGAAGGTCACACAGTCCTGACAAATAACACTAGAACTTAACAGCAAAATTAATAGAACACGATAGTCCATCTTTTTTAATAGTATCTATATCATTAACGGCTGTAATAGTTCCAGTGACACCTCTAATTGATGTGATAAATGCCGAATTTCTATGGTTGTCAACATATTTATAACGCTGGATTCATACTGTGCGATTGGAACGTACGTAAGCGATAATGGAACGAAATATTGCAGTGTATCTGTGAGATTTAGATAGAACTGAGCTTTGCATTTTAATTAATCCAGCTATCATTATAGCGAATATCTTGACCAGAAACCTCTCCAAAATTACTTTGACACGGTCAGTTTGTTATAGTGCCTAATAATATGCAGATAGAATAATAATAATAATCTTTTTGGATTTAATCTTTATCATATTGGATCTATGTTGTAGTTTTCGCATTATAGCTTTACATCTACTCTCTGTCCTGTGGTAAATATTACACATCCACACTAATGTTATAAATGCAGAAGTTGTTTTGTCGTCTATCTATTGGTCTGTTAGTGTTTCACGCCTACACCGCTACATCAATTTCTAGTTTTGGTAAGCGATAGCGTCCTGAGGAAGAATATTCCAACTTATAAGAAGAGTCTCAGTTCCCACTAAATCTTTGAAACCCTATATTCACGCCGATGAAGACATTGAACTTAAATTTTTAGTCAAACAGAACCGAAAAATGATATTTTATTAAAATTTTATCAATTTGTCTCTGTTTAGCAGATTTAAGGCTTAGTAAGACCATTTTTTGGAAGGCAAAATACTAAGCCACCCAATTTGCTCATTGCACTAATTTTATTTATTTTTGTACGATTATCTTGAATGAAATTCCCTGAGATTATTATTTATACAAAATCCTCATTTCTGGAATTTAGATAATAGCTTATCTTTATTGCACCTTAATAAACCTTTCAATCCTTTCGATAAAGTATAACTGAACTAAGTATACGTATCTGAAACAGATACTATAGCCAAGATAGACTTGCCCCTATCTCTCAAATTGCATTGTGACTTGGGAGTGTAACGTTCATATTATTTATAGTTCACCTTCGCTTACACAAAATTTTCTTCAGCAAAACGGTGCTTTGAAAATTATAATAATTTTCTCAGGATTGCAATGTATCTGTTAATCTTCTCTAGCATTTTGGTTGTGAAATAAAAGTAGTGTCATTCATTCACTCATGATTATCTAGGTAATACAGATCTGTTATTCTAGTATTGCGAACTATCCACATAATCTCAACTGATAGACGTCCAATGCTGGACATAGACCTCTTGAAATGATCCTGTGTCGCTTGCATCCAGAGATTGCCAGCGACTCGACTAAGATCGAACTAAGGTGTGAAGAAAATCATCAGAATTCAAAATTACCTATTTATTTCATGTAGGCCGCCCCTATGAAACATTGAGACTCTACCAGCGGTTCGGAATGCAGATTCTGCTGAGCAGAATCGGAGAGAAACTCAATAGTTGCTCTTTTCAGATCTTTATTAGTATTAAGATTATTTCCCAGATCTGCAAGATTTCAGTGCTCACTTATATTTGCATACTATGTTATTACTGTATTGAAGATTTTTTTAAAAATAAATTCAATAATTTTAATTCCGTTCTAGTTATTTTTCGTACGACAAAAAAATATGAACATTGTGATTGCGGTTTTATATATTTCCTGATATTTATCGTAACAATAACATCACAATTATCGATTATTACACTGATTGGTTACAAAACTTTATAGGTGGAGCTTAAATAATGTAACTCTTACGAATTTATTTTAGGATGTACTAAGACCTTGACTACAGCTGTTATACACGGTGTCTTACTTCTTTACTAATTGTTTTTGGTTCTTTCTTTTCAAAAATCTGTGGCCAGTTTCTTCGTTTCCAATTTCCGATTCATAGGAAGGATTTCATTATACAAAGAAATAAGAATATTGATGAACTCTATAACTTCTGCTCGTATCGGTCGGTCTTTTTTTTGGTTGAATATTATTTAGATCGAGTGTACTGACCTTTGGTACTGACACTCAATCTAATCGATCGAAGTGTACTGATCGAAATTCAAAATTCGAATAACTGTATTCGAATTTTAAATATCGATGTTTCAAATCTGCTTATTTTGTGTCTGGCAATTTAAGTACTTAAATTTTTTAGAGAATTTTTTTGTAAATGGTAAAATGTGAGAAACTTTAACTATGTACCATACTACCTGTGCACTGAACTCACATTTGGCAAATAAAGACAAAAAAAAAAAAAAAAGAAATTGGTTTTGAAATCGCTCTTTTTTGAATTTGCTAGTGAAGTTAAAATTAGTCAATTATAATACATTGAGTTTGATGTGTAAAGTGTGAAAGATTCATAGAGCCTGGAGAAACTGAGAAATGGGAGATATCGCCATCGTGCCGGAACGCTAGATAGCTTGGCGGCACGTCTTTGACAGTAGGTTGGTAACTAGCCATGGCCAAAGACAAAAACCAGACAAAATAATAATAGCTATTGCTATTATACCGAAAATTCAGTCAATCACCAGAATTATTATAATCATCCAGTGTTTCCACAGTCGACCACCAGGTACTTACAACTGGCGTTATATCATAGAAGTTACCGATATTTGTGGATAATTCGAATTTTATCGTAAAATCTTTGAAGATCAGGGCCTTATCTTATTATTAGGAGCTATAGATAGGACATCAAAGTCGATTACCTCCCAGATTGCAATCAATCTGATTAGATACCAGAACAATTGAGATATGATCCCAATCTTAAGTGGCTAATACCGTCACATACACTTAAAGACGATGATTGATGATCACGCGGTTTTCTCTTTTATTCCTAACTGAGTTTGAACTATTTTTGCTTGTACTATTCTTAGCTGTTAAGGCACGAGTGATTCAAGAGTCTGGATCTAATAAAGATCGATATAATTAAAAAGGAACCTTTTTGATGATTACTAACAGAAGCCATGTTTTCTAGATTATTCATTTGAATCGACAATGCAATAAACTGCAATCAGTTTACCCATACAAAATCAAGATGATATCACATCAAAAATTGAAATTTTTACACAAAGTACTGTGAGTAGGTACCTAGATACTTAATGATTTTTATATATTTAGGTAGGTATATTTACGATTTAAAGTAACATAGAAAAACTTCCTTCATTAAGTGAGAAGATATGAAGTTTGATGCTAAATCAAATTAAAAAAAAAAAAAAAGTTTCTGTGAAATATTTGTTCTCACCTTTCAGATATTTTAAACTTCTTTAAACCTTTAATAATAAACTAGCTGTTGCCCGCGACTTCGTCCGTGTCAATTTCTGTTATTATGATCGCGATTAAGAAGTTTTTAAAAGAATATATTTTAAAGTACTTCTGCGTAAATGATATTTTTAGTTTTATTTTCTTGTGACATAAGAACGTACTTACTCAAATATGGATAATTTTCCCCGTTCTTGCAACATTTTTCACTGATGCTTAGCTCCTATTGGTTGCAGCGTGATGTTATATAGCCAAAAGCCTTCCTCGATAAATGGACTATCCAACACAAAAAAAAAATTTCAATTCGAACCAGTAGTTCCTGAGATTAGCATGTTCAAACAAAGAAACTCTTCAGCTTTATAATAATAGTCTATACTTCAGAAACTCTTCAGCTTTATAATAATAGTCTATACTATTATTATAAAGCTGAAGAGTTCAAGATGTATGCTTAAACTTTTAACTTTTAAAAGCACAGCACTAAAGAATGGGTCCGGTCCGCCACATCGAATTTTTTTTCGTTTGAAATTCACAACATCGAAACTTACGAGATCAAACACGTTACCTACATTTTTTTTTGATCGAAGCGTTACATCGATAGCTTATGATATCGACCTTTCATTATAATGAAGGAATCATAATGTAACACGAGTTCACAATGACATTTTCTAAATTGAATCAGCCGAACTGGTGGTAGAGTCATGACATGTTATAAGAGCTACAAGTTGGCCTGCATGAAATAAACAATGTCGAATTTTGAATTTTTTTTAACAGAACTTTTCCGACAAAAGAATTTTCTATAAATTCTAATTAAGTATTGTTAAGTCTTGCTTATTCTGTGCAAAAGAAAACTAAAAGCTTTAACATTAGGAATTTATAATGTTGAAGGAGGCTAGGAATGGTTGGAGAGGAAAACAATGGTAATAAAAGTGAGATTAAAATTTTATTGACTTTATATCGTGTCATGATAAATTTTATTAATATATATTTACACTATCATGTTTATAATTACAGCAACATGTAACGCGTGTTAGTACCTGTGTCCCTTAAATGTATAAACATAATATTATTTTCCTTTGTCGGTCTCTATAATTAATTCAATCTAAATCATAAAATCCAAATTGCTGCGATTTATTTCGGTCATTAATGTTTTATTACCTATTTATATCTTTATTTTAGGTTATAAAATCGAACTTAACAAAAACCGCACAAAATGTTGTGATCTATTAACACAATCCAAATTACATGTTATTTTCTTGATTGTAGAAGATACCTGGATGACATGTATTTTTTTTTTGTCTGACATTTCTTAAGGTAAGGTAAGTTGCAAATTGAAAGCATCAATTGCAACTGCTTATGGTTGCGGAATATATTCCGCAATATCTAAAAATATCTAATATACATAATTATCCTATCTTACTAATATTATAAATACGAAAGTTTTTAAGGGATGGATCATCCATCCCTTAAAAACTTTAAATCTTAAATACATAGGTATAAAAACTTAAATCCATCATGGATGCTTTATACTTCTCGGAAAATGCTTAATAATATATTAAAAAATATATATTTATTTTTATTTTATTTATTAAATAGGAAGCCCACGTTGTATACAATGTTAAATTCCTTATTGTAAATTTTACACACTAATTAATCTTACATCGTACACCCCATTTACGGGCCAACTCAGTAGTATACAATATACAGTAATACATACTATAATAACAGTATAAAAATAAATAATCTTTAGAATACAACGCCATCTACATTTACTACGAAGAGCTAAGACAAGTGGAATGCACAAGAGTTATCAATGTAACTTCAATTTATCAGTTTCAATACATTATTGTAGTTTCAATGATAAAGAGTAGATGTCACTACTAATTTTAATTTGAAAGATATACTTGGTACTTTTGCGTTGGTTTCTCCTAGTTCTTTATTTGGTTTTGTCAGTATAACCATAGATAAATGAATATATGTACTTCATTTATCTATGGTATAACCAACCCATCAATAATGTAGATTTAGATAGCTTGGTAGATCTCTAATGAATTGGCGTGAAGCTTATGAGTTCATTATGTATTTATTTATTAATATTTACATAAAAAATTATATAATATTACACGTGGTTCTAACTATGCTAAAAAGATGTTGCACAGTGCACATTCTTCTAATACCCCATGTATTATCTAAAAATATTATGAGTATAATAACTTTTAACAAAATGATACAGAACAAAAACATCTTACAAAATATTGGTTCATACCATTGGCTCATACCTACAATTTTTTGTTGAAGGATTGTAGATCGAATGCATACAATATTATAAGTGATATTAAATAAGTAAGTATTTGGAAAGAATTCCTGACGTCTCAAAACATAATTCCTACTGATAAAGACTATTTTATCAGATAACAGAAAAATTTATTTCTTCGTTTATCACCAAAACCTTCGCTTATTCGTCGAATGACATTCCTAATTGTATAAAAATAATTTTAGATACTCAACTTAGCAGTAAGTGTGATAATGTTAATAACAAACGCAATGATTTGGGATTAATAAGATTTTATAGAATCCAAATAATAAATAATCTTAGTCACAATGACAAGTAATAAAAGTTAATCAATTGACTCTGACGAAGTATGACGTAATTTCAGGAAAATATAACTTTCGGTTATTTTTGTTCTTGCTAGAATTAGTTTATTTTAAAAAATAAGATCGTTTTCTGATATGACATTACATATATTATCGTTAAATAGTTATCAACTATGGAAAAGAAGACTATAGGTAATACTTATAATTATTATCAATGCTTACTAAGAGCGATAGGCTTATTACAGTTTTATTTCCTACTAATGTATGGCCTTATGCTAAGTCTTAATTATTACGTCTATTGATAAGCTCTATTTACATATTTACAAAATATCTATGAACTAGCGACTATTCTTTCTTATTATTTATGTCTATAGCATATTTATATAATAGTATAAGGCTTTAGTGTTAATTATTATCTGAACTATGTCAATTAAACTAGTGAGTACTCAGGTATCTGATACATAATTTACTAAAGCTGTAGGAAATTGTTAGCACCTTTGTAGATTATATACCCACATCTTCTTGCGGAATCAGTTAGTAGACAGAAAAGGTAAAGTAAAGTAACTCGTATTACTGAAAATCGAATGAAAATATTTAACTCTTTTTTTGCTTTTGAGATTAGTGAATACATACATGACATGAATTAGGCTGAGGACTGTTTTTTAGCTATTGCTTAGCTTCTATCGTGGGCTTTGAGCCTGGAGACCGAATCCAGAAATTCCGTAACGAAAATAACCTGACACGGGACTCCTCTCACCGCTAGATGGCGTTGATAAAAATGCTATACAATAGCTTTACCGCGGCAGTCCCCGAGTGCCACACGTCTTTTTTTTTATAATAATATGTGGCGACTGTGATAGCAACCTTGACCAAATAAGTATTTTTGACTAGCAGACTCAAGTGAATCTGCTAGAAAAAACTGTGCTTACATTTAAAAATAACTAATAAAATAAAAAGTAAAAAATAACTAAGTCTCAGAAACTCTTTCATATTGACAACAATATACATTTTGTCAGTTCTCAAATTAAAAGTTTCATAATTAATACTGTAGATAATAATGTAAGTCTAAGTAATCATTTTCTTACTCTATTTTTAAATAAATTTATGAGATAAAACCTTCGAATTTATAAGTATGTACAATTAGTCTTAAACAGGATATTGGCTATTTGCTATCCTAATCTCATTTGGGTATACTTTAGTAACTCGAGGCATAACGAACGGCTTGGGTAGCTCGTAATCAACGAACAGTTCATGGGGTATTCCTTTCCTACGACTTTTTCCTAATTTATAAAACGCGTAGGCAATTAATATTAAAACTATAATTGACAAAGCAACTACCATTGATATTGTGAATGCGTTCCAGAAAGTGTAATAATCTTCACCAGTAGGTGGTGAACTTGTAGTACTCTCAGAATTAGAAGTTGTTGTATCTATTTCAGGATTAGTTGTAGTTGATGCTAATGTTTCTGTAGTAGTTGTTGGATTTCCATTCGTTGTAGTGATGATAGTATTTGGTGCTTCAGTGGAAATTGGTTCGTTCGTAGTAGTTGGTGCAAATGTGGTAATTGGAGGACCAGTGATAATTGGTGCTTCCGTGGTAGTTGGTTTCAACGTGGTGATTGGTGCATCAGTGACGTTTGATTCTTCGGTGGTAGTTGGCTCATCGGTTGTAGTTGGCTCGTCAGTGGTAGTCGTCTCGTCAGTGGCAGTTGGCTCATCAGTGGTAGTTGGTTGATCAGTGATAGTTGAGTCTTCGGTTGTAGTTGTTGTTGTTGGTTCGTCAGTGGTTGTTGGTGCTTCGGTAGTAGTTGTAGTAGGTACTTCGGTGGTAGTTGTAGTAGGTGCTTCAGTGGTAGTTGTAGTAGGTGCTTCGGTGGTAGTTGTAGTAGGCGCTTCAGTGGTAGTTGTAGTAGGTGTTTCGGTGGTAGTTGTCGTAGGCATTTCAGTGGTAGTTGTAGTAGGTGCTTCAGTGGTAGTTGTAGTAGGTACTTCGGTAGTAGTTGTAGTAGGTGCTTCAGTGGTAGTTGTAGTAGGCACTTCAGTTGTAGTTGTAGTAGGTGTTTCAGTGGTAGTTGTAGTAGGTGCTTCGGTGGTAGTTGTAGTAGGTGCTTCAGTGGTAGTTGTAGTAGGTGTTTCGGTGGTAGTTGTCGTAGGCATTTCAGTGGTAGTTGTAGTAGGTGCTTCAGTGGTAGTTGTAGTAGGTACTTCGGTAGTAGTTGTAGTAGGTGCTTCAGTGGTAGTTGTAGTAGGCACTTCAGTTGTAGTTGTAGTAGTTGCTTCGGTGGTAGTTGTAGTAGGTGCTTCAGTGGTAGTTGTAGTAGGTGCTTCGGTGGTAGTTGTAGTAGGTGCTTCAGTGGTAGTTGTAGTAGGTACTTCGGTAGAAGTTGTAGTAGGTACTTCAGTGGTAGTTGTAGTATGCACTTCAGTGGTAGTTGTAGTAGTTGCTTCGGTGGTAGTTGTAGTAGGCACTTCAGTGGTAGTTGTAGTAGGTGTTACAGTAGTAGTTGGGTCATCAGTAGAAGTCGGTTCATCCGTGGGGAATGGAGGACCAGTGATGATTGGCGCTTCTGTTGTAGTTGTAGTAGGTGCTTCAGTGGTAGTTGTAGTAGGTACTTCGGTAGAAGTTGTAGTAGGTACTTCAGTGGTAGTTGTAGTATACACTTCAGTGGTAGTTGTAGTAGTTGCTTCGGTGGTAGTTGTAGTAGGCACTTCAGTGGTAGTTGTAGTAAGTGTTACAGTAGTAGTTGGGTCATCAGTAGAAGTCGGTTCATCCGTGGGGAATGGAGGACCAGTGATGATCGGCGCTTCTGTTGTAGTAGTAGTAGTTGCTTCAGTAGTAGTTGTAGTAGGTGCTTCAGTGGTAGTTGTAGTAGGTGCTTCTGTGGTAGTTGTTGTAGTTGCTTCAGTGGTAGTTGTGGTAGGTGCTTCGGTGGTAGTTGTAGTAGGTGCTTCAGTGGTAGTTGTAGTAGGTGCTTCGGTGGTAGTTGTAGTAGGTGCTTCGGTGGTAGTTGTAGTAGGTGCTTCAGTGGTAGTTGTAGTAGGTACTTCGGTAGTAGTTGTAGTAGGTACTTCGGTAGTAGTTGTAGTAGGTGCTTCAGTGGTAGTTGTAGTAGGCACTTCAGTGGTAGTTGTAGTAGGTGCTTCAGTTGTAGTTGTAGTAGGTGCTTCAGTGGAAGTCGTAGTAGGCATTTCAGTGGTAGTTGTAGTAGGTGCTTCAGTGGTAGTTGTAGTAGGTGCTTCAGTGGTAGTTGTAGTAGGTGCTTCAGTAGTAGTTGTAGTAGGTGGTTCAGTGACAGTAGTTTCTTCTTCTTCTTTGTATATAACACACAAATCTTCATCGAGTGATGGTGCTATATAACGGAATGAGTCAATAAATATAACTGAGTTTGCAGCTGCCATTCCCATAAATGTTACCTGAAATAAATAAATAAAGACTTTATGACCACAGATAGAAATCAATAAAAAACGTTGATCTCGGACAGATATATAACTAATAGTAGTAGTAGTTACAGTGTAGTTTTTACAATTTTGGTAAATACCTAAAAAATATTACTGGATATAAAAGACAGAACCTAACCTAGAGGATGAAGTTGGGGGCAACAGCTAGTATCTAATGTACATCATGGTGAAATCGGCATTTATGCGTCAAAGGAATACGCATTCTTATACAGTCGCAAGATTAGTGTTTAAGGACCTTAATTTGATTTATTTTACACTAATAAGAACTATGTCTCTGCGTAAACACCCTGCGTGGTTTATGTGGAGACTCTCACAAGAACCTTGTAACAATTTCTCCTTTATGTTTGGATATTAAAGATTTAAAAAAAAAAAACAATAAATACACTTACGTAGCCTTCAAATGTACCCGATCCACGTATGGGCATTCTTAAAGTTTGCCAACCCGGCACGAAGTTCGGGAACAATGGACTTAGCACCGTATTTGCGACAGTGGTGTCGGTCCCGTCGGGAACGACCTGAAAAACTATGACCGTCACTTGATCACCTGACGGGTTAGCGGACACCATATGTAAATTCACTTCTAAGGTTCCCGCTGTAGTCATTAAGAACTTGAATGAGGACATGCAACTTAGCGTTGATTGCGGTGTCACCAAACTAGTACTCATTGGATGCGGGCTCTCCATATTTAAAGACGAGTACTGGTTTATATTCCACATGGAGAGGGTGATGCACACCCCAACAGTGTTAGTGAAGTTCTCCTCAAAATCATTCTCGAAATCCGCAGTCACACAATCGTCACACAGCACACTGTTGCTTATGAGAAGCAATAAAATACAATAACGGTACATCACCAGAACAAACTTCGGTCACACTCCCGAAATGTTGTGATTAACACTAAATCTCTAACATTTTAGCTTCATTATTATATCATAACTATCCAGGCATTATCGTGGATAAGATACCGTTCTGTGAATCTGAATAGCTAATCGATAAAGAATTGTATCCGAATTTTCAATTAAACGATCAAAAGATTACATTATGTAGATATTTTTTTATTGTTAACTTAGTGCGAAATTTTAGAAAATTATTTGTAAATGCAAGTGTCATGCAACGAGAATTCAGGTTAAGATTTATTCCATTCATGTTAATATGGATCTTGGAAGCTTATTTCAATAAATTAATTGAAGAATTCTTGAGTATCATTACTTTTTTATGATTATGCAGTAAGTATGTAAGTATGCAGTATTCTAATAAGTTCTCAATTGATTGACACCAAAGACTACAGTGTATAAGATTGACACTTTTTATTTTCTTTGGTAAATGATATCTACAATACGTATAATATATTGAATGGATAGATGATTATTTTGTAAATTGATGATTATTTATTACATTGTCATATATTTTTAATAAATCAGATTATAAAACATAAACTTATTTTGAAACTCAATATTATGAAAGTCTAAAAATTACCATAAAAGTTTAATTCTCTTAAACTATCGTAATTAATAATATCATACATTGGTTGAAATTTTTCTTTTGAAATGACAATTATTATTCTTGTAAGCTAAATATTTAACAAATATCTAATCCATATATAACAAAGACGAAGATAATTAAGTACGATTTGGATCTTTTACGTAAATAAACTAACATAATTAGTAACTAGATAGGTATAATAGACGATTGAAATTTCGATAAAATTTTGCGTCGACCTCGTATTTCGTGATATAGCTGACGTACAGATATTTAATAGGATATCCATTTTTTCTTATCATAATAGGCATTTTGCTTCATAGTGACTGAGATTTATATCAATTTTTTAATTATATTTTCGGCAGACTGTAGTAAGAATCTGAAGTTAGTTTTTTAATTTCCAGCACTAACTCTCGCGTATCGATAGGTTTAACCTATCGATGATATTTATTATTATTTTGTTGTATGATATCTGGTATCTTTGTATTAGTTTTAATTTGAGAAGTAATTTAATACTAATTTTTCATTCTTTAATAATCGTAAACATTATCTCTCGTCTAAATTGGCAGTTCTTAACCTAATGAACATGGAACATTATTTTACACCTGTCATTTTTGTTTAAAAATTTCGTACAGCAGAATATACCTACTACTACTAATATAATAATAATAAACTATTACACCTACGTACCTATGTATACCCGATCGAATTCCAGTCACGAGGATAATTCTAGTGGGAACATTAATTCACCTACAAAATTAGCTATTAATTTACTATCTGTCCGTCCAACAGTGCTTGTAAACGGCTCATATTGAGTTTCCTCGCGCAAGCTGAAATGACTTGTGATTTATGCTCTTGATGCAGAACTATGGTGGTGACAGCCCTTACCATAACAATATAAGCGAACGAGAAATCCTAAGCTGCAACAAATACAATGACGATTTAACTCGATCCTCTCTATGACTACTTTTTCCATAGCAAGCGATATACAGCAATAATGTTAAAGATCACAGTTGACAGTACTCGTCGAAATAGCAGCGTTATATAGTACGGCGTTGAAGCTGAAAACATGCTGAGCAACTCAAAACATAATAATATAATTGATATTATGGATTTTATCTTAAACAGATAACATTCTTCAAAAGTTGGCTTTATACTATATAGGAACCCTTTGTAATAAATATGTTTGTGTGACTGCCAAACTTTGTCAATATTGAACAGTGTCTGTAAAATGGCTTTGACATACATGCTTCCCGGTGCGGGGTCGCTACTCCAGCACCTTGGGACCCCAACGCTCATATGGGACGTAAATCCGACACGCCTGGAGAGAGATCAGGCGCATGACCGGTGGCTTTACGTGCTCTCCGAGGCACGGGCGTGACACACCGCCTACTTCCTAACTCTGGGCTTTTACTGAAAATTTCTTGACAGAGACCAACTTCCTGCGACAGTGTTCCCACTAAATTACAACATGGGGTTATTCAAGGGGCGGACCAAAAAATTCCTAACAACCTGGCAACGCATTGGTGGTGCCTCAGGTGCTACAAATGTTCATGGGCGGCGGTAATCACTTAACATCAGGTGACCCGCCTGCTCGTTTGCTCGTTGTTTTGGCTAAAATTTGGCACAGCGAATACCTACGAGTAGATTATAGTTTGGAATAACGCATATTTTTATCCCGGAAAATAAGATAGTTTCCGCGGGAATGAAAAGCGTCAATCAACACGTATGAAGTCGCGGGTATCAGCTAGTATTACACAATTTTGTCTATAGTAATTTAGTTTCCACCTGAATTGTATGCACTGGGCAATTGTTTGTATTTCGTGTATTGCCTGTAGTGTTGACTTTGCGATGAATTTACATTTGGATGGCGTTAGAGCCTATCTATCACGTCTATTGGAGTATGATTAATGGAAGGACATAGCCACTTATATAAGTTTATTCATGTCTGGTGGGAGGCTTTGGCCGTGGCTAGTTACCATCCTACCGTAAGAGACGTGCCGCCAAGCGATTTAGCGTTCGTATGATGGCGTGTAGAAACCGATTAGGGGTGAATGGGTTGAATGTACACTGCTATACCCCTTCCAAGTTAGTCCGCTACCATCTTAGACTGCATCATCACTTACCATCAGGTGAGATCGCAGTCAAGGACTATCTTGTCATCGAATTTTAAAAAAAACCATAGATTTCTAAACTTTTCGACCATACTCCCAATTTTGAAGGCTCTATCACAATTTAAATCACATAACAATAATATTATACAGGCGAAAGTTTGTATTTATATGTGTGTGTGTGTATGTCTGTTACTCCTTCAGGCTACAACGAATGAACCGTGAAATTAAGGTAGCTTATACCTAGTATTTAAACATAGGCTGCATTTTATCCCGAAAAAAGCCTATGTCACTCTCCAGGTCCTCAATTATACCCATGCAAAAAATCACGTCAACCTATTGCTTCGTTACGGCGTGATTGAAGGACAAACCAATAAACCAACATATCAACAAACAAACACACTTTCGCATTTATAATATTAGTAAGGATACACTGTTGAGTAGTTTTGAAAACTTTACAAGGCGTTCGTTCAGATGAATTTGTTAAACATCGATGCTGGTAAATCATTTATGGCTTAAATTCAAACATGTATGAACAATGTGCCGCCAAATGACACGAGCGACAGGTGTGAGATAACAAAGACGTGTAAAATGTAAACTAATTAACAATTTAAATCACGAGTGACATAACAACGCGTAGTTCCTGGATACGTTAAAGCACATTCACACTAGAGGTACAAAGTAGTCGCGTATAATATACTAGCTGATGCCCGCGACTTCGTTCGCGTGGATTTAGTTTTTTAAATCCTGCCGGAACTCTTGGATTTTACAGGATAAAAAGTAGCATATGTCACTCTCCAAGTCCTCAACTGCCCATATCCTGTCCGTATCCATACAAAAAATCCCGTTTGGTCAGTAGCTTTGTTGTAGCGTAATTGAAGGATAAGCCAACAAACAAACACACTTTCGTATTTATAATATTAGTAAAGAGTAGGGAAAAGTAAGGATGGAAAGTGGAATTGCATGTGCATATTTAAAGATTGTATGAGTAGAAAAATAATCTCTCTGTCACTGTCCAATTTCCAATTTATAATATTAGTAATAACACAAATAATAGTAATAGTAATGATCAGTGGCGTAACTATACCGTTTGAGGCCCTTGGCAAATTCATCGGATGGGGCCCTCCCTCCCCCAATATAAAGAAGCTCAACCAATGAGATAGGTCCTTCAGGCTGGGGGCCCGTGGCATTTTGCCGTCTTGCCACCCTATAGTTACGCCACTGGTAATGATTGATGAGTAACACAACTAATTTTAAATTTAAACAATGTAAAATAAAACTAATAGTAAATTTAACACAATTATTGAGTCGAGGTTGTTACAAAGTTAGTTACTTGCTTAATGACAAAGTTGCATGGAATCAATCGGCTTGGAATCCAGCTACCCAAAAGATAGTTTAATAACTTATTACATAATATAATATTATGTAGCTTCACATTAATATTGAAATATTTTGTCATAAAAAGAGCCAATGTTGAGTTTATTGCCGGCTCCTCAGCAGAATCTGAATTCCGAATCGGCGGTAGAGAGACGTGTCATAAGAGTCACAGAAAGCCTACATGAAATAAATAATGTTGAATTTTGATTTGTTTTGAATTTCATAGAATAACGCCGTCGCGACTTAAATAATAGTATAGTGTGGATGCGACCGAGGCTTGAAATTAATTGTGCGTCAAGCTCGAATATCGGAAACCAATTACCTGGGTATTAAGGGTTAATCAATCGCATAATAATTAGTATTAGCAGGGATTTAGAGTACCTTACAATTAAATAAGGCTTCCCTCACATCGCTTCCGTACGCGAAATTCTTTTTGGCCGATTTATTGAACTGAAGCGCAATTTTCCGCGAAACGAATTAAGCTTCATTTGTACCTTACGTTATGGTCACTAATAGATACTGAAAGAAAAAGTAATATTTTGCTGTAATCCGCGAAACCAGAAAAAATTGTAAAGACTTTGCTATTGTGCATTGTGGAGTCAACGTCAAGTGTATTTAGAAGGAGTTGTACTTTTGTACTTTTGTTGGCGGATTGCGTAATGATTTTTACCTACTGTAACACCTTAATATGTACCAATATGTACCTGCGATCATGCAAATAAATGCTTTTGATTTGATTTGATATGTAACTTCTGTTTAAATTTAATATAATGTTACCAATCCATACATAAAACATCCTTCGCCATTAAACTGTAACACTGTTAACATGTATTATGTGCACAATAAAGATTTTTATAATACTAGCTGTTGCGCGCGACTTCATCCGCGTCAATTTCTGTTATTATGATCGCGATTAAGAAGTTTTTAAAAGAATATATTTTAAATATGGATAATTTTCTCCGTTTTTGCAACATATTTCACTAATGCTTCGCTCCTATTGGTAGCAGCGTGATGTTATATAGCTAAAGCCTTATAGATAAATGGAAAAACTATCCAACATAAAAATAATTTTTCAATTCGAAACTCTTCAGTTTATATATTAGTATATAATATATATAAATTTGCAAAAAATCAACTTTTTCCAATAAAACGCGCATTTTCCACAAATTGCAATTTTTGAGTTAGGTCACTTTAATTCTAAAGATGCAACATTATCTCGAGGGACCCACGACCCTCAAAGAAGAAGTCCCCAGCGTTATACGAGAATTTGTTAAGTTTGAGATATTGAAATTGAAATTTTTACCCAAAAATAAGATTAGTCGCCACAAGAAGCCGAAGTGAATTTCCAGCGTCAATTCGCCAACAGACCAATTTGTAAAAAAGAGCTTCGAAAAGCTTTGACAATTGCACAAGTAAATGTAAATTTATGTTCAGCCATTAACACTCCATTCAGTTACGAGGAATACTCCCAAATCCAAATCGCGGAGTTTCGGAACGGGCCAAACTGAATTATTTTCCGTTGATATTTTCTTTCATCAGATGTTTTTTTTTATTGATTTGGAATGTTAAATCCTATTCTTATTCCCTATTATTCCTATAATTTTTATTTTTATTTTTATTCGATGACAAGGTAGTCCTTGACTGCGATCTCACCTGATGGTAAGTGACGATGCAGTCTAAGATGGTAGCGGGCTAACTTGGAAGGGGTATAGCAGTGTTAATTAAGCCCATACGCGTAATCAGTTTCTACACGCCATCGTGCCGGAACGTTAAACCGCTTGTCGGCACGTCTTTGACTGTAGGGTGGTAACTAGCCACGGCCAAAGCTTCCCACCAGACCAGACCAGAGACAATTTAGAAATAATAAATTCCTAAATTGCACCCGCCGGGAATCAAATCCGAGACCTCCTAGTTATAAGACCACAGCGCTCAACCACTGCGCCAGAGAGGTCGTCAAAAATATTATACATGCGAAAGTATGGATGGATGAATGAAGGTTCATTTTACTTTGAAGCTAATGTCATAGTATAGGTACGAATATGATCAATCGTGTTAAACTTTTTTTTTTAAAAGAATATCAGCCAAGCTGAACTTGACTGGTATTCTCCTCTCCCCTCCAAATAAGTGAAAACTTGTGTTAGGACTTAGGAGTGGGTACGACAATAGTGCAACGGTGGGGATCGATCCTGCGACTTTTCAGTTTTCGGTTTGCACCTTTAACCGTTGGGCTATTGAGGCTTGCCTTATACTAACCCCAATGGTTCCACTGGCTTTTTCGCGCAACTTTGTTACGCGGTGTTTGGTTTTTAAAAACCCCGCGGGAACCCTTTGTTTTTCCCCAGCCCTGAAGTCACAGTTCAACGAGCTTGATAGTGTGTTCGATCCCTAATGTTAAATGTTTACGTTCGGAACGAGGTTACTCTGAAAAATTTCGCAATTTTCTTTATTTATCGCTACAGAACAATGTGTATTGCTGTTTGCTCTATTCGAATATTGTAGTCTGAGAGTAGATGAATGGATACTTTGAAGTGTTTCTGCCGATTTTTCGTCAACTTTGTAGAGCACTTATATTATGACTAGCTCATGCCCGCGACTTTGTCTGCGTGGAATTAGTTTTTTAAGCTCCTCCTCTGTTTTTTCGGAATAAAAAGTAATTCCTCAGTTACACCTACCCCTGCGAAAAATCACGTAGATTACTCCGTTACAGCGTGATTAAAGGACAAAACAACAAACAAACACACTTTCGCATTTATAATATGTATTAGTAAGGATCTCTAAAGCAACCATTTTGTTTTAATGTATTGTCATACCGCCCGAGTTACAGTCACAGTGGTCAGTTTCGATCGAGACTACGCAGTATTAAGACAAGTGTTTGTATAGACACTGGTGTACTCTCCATTCCCTCACTCTCACTAGGTTATTCTACTTACTACTACTCTCTATACTTACTAGGTTTTAAATGGGGCAGCTGTTTAGTTTTCTACTAAAGCGTAGCGCAGACTCGGCCAGATATATGACTAGCTAAATATCGAATTGATTATGTAAAATTCATTTAAAAAGACTGTTGACTATCTCTGAGTGTATAAGCTCTATCATAGATTAATTGCATTGGTGAAGTATTTATTTTTTATTTGACGTTACTCAATGAAAAAGTATTGGATCGGGAATACCAATATTTTCAATTTAAAAAAAAAACGCATCGGAAATCTATTGAGTTTACCAGTTGAGTGCTTTGTAAATATACTTGAACTTTACTTTGGGCAATAAGGTATAATACTATATTATAAGGCTTCCTATTTTTTTTAATGTTTAGATTTAAAAATGAGCAATGCGAAATGGTTTTTTTATACATTTTGTAGGAACTTTAACTTTATTTTTTTAGGTTTCCTTTAAAAAAAATAACAACATGTTTTGTTAGTCTTAGCATAGAGTATTTGAGGCGTCTTAGTATTTTGACAATTTTTTTTTAATTTCCAAAAAATATTGAAAGAATTGACTTTTTTTTAAAGGAACTCTCTAACGGATGACGTCACAGTCATCACGTAAATCACGGTCGCAGTTAACACGGCCGTTCTGAAAGCCGTTTGAATTTATATGTAGGTAGGTAGTTGATGCTTGCGACTTCGTTCGCGTGGATTAAGGTTTTTTGATTCCCGCTGGAACACTTATTTTCCGGGATAAAAAGTAGCCTATATGTCATTCCAGATTATAATCTATCTCTGGGCCAAATTTCAGCCAAATCCCAAAATAATTTAATTAATAGGATAATAGGATTATAGGATTGAACTAGCTGTGCCCGCGACTTCGTTCGCGTGGAATAGTGATTTTTCGGGCAGCATATTTTGAATTACATATACCGTCGACGCTCAGGCGCGAGGCGTGTAGTACGTACTCTGTACGTTAAATATGTTCGCCGTGATTCTTTAAATTGACATAACTTTTTTATTTATGAACCGATTGACATGAAATAAACACTAAATGTTAAGTGAAGCTTACTACAATATATTAGTGAAAACCATATCTAAATCGAATAAGCCGTTTCTGATATTAGCGTGCACAAACACACAGACAAACAGACAAACAGACAAAAAAAAAATTAATTACAATTTCGGGTTCGGCATCGATATAACAACCCCTGCTACTTTTTTTTTATATATTTCCATTGTACAGACACCACTTTTTTACAATTTTATTATATGTATAGATTAAATACCCAATTCCTAAAACAGTTGTAGGAAGAACTGTATTGTACAGATAGAACCCTATTATATTCCAACAGCAGATAGTGAATGGACCCGCTGTATTCCGCGGTGTTGCTTGACAGTTTCAAAATTCCCCGTCACTAGCAAACGGGGCGTAAATCAATGTTGTATTCCACGTTCTTGTGTAAATTAATTCGTGCCTTAAATGCATATTTGGGACTATGCTCCACTAAGGCTCCACTTCAATTTTGAACCCTGTACCCTGTAACTTAAGGTTGGATCTATATCTTCGTTTTGCTAAGGAAAATTATATGCGCAGTACGTACATCAAATTGATAGTTCAATTTTGCGTAATTTTGTTATACGAGTACTCAGGTGGATATATTTTGGTAATAGGATATACGAAACACATATCGAATAAGTAATTTTGTAGCGCTTTCCTATAATAAGCATATAGAATTTTAGTTACATGATAATTTTTTGATATTAAGTTCTATGTAGGTAAGTGTTATGGTATACCATAAAATCGCGAAGTTAAATTAGCTATAATAGTAAACAAAATCAGGTGGCCCTGCTGGTCTGCTTGTTTGTTGTCGCCTAGTTTTAATATACCTACTTAAATAAAAAACCGGGCAAGTGCAAGTCGGCCTTGCACACGAAGTGTTCTGTATCATTGTAACGTAACATATGATTTACTAGACGATGCCCGCGACTTCGTCCGCGTGGATCAAGGTTTTTCAATTCCCATGGGAACTCTGAAATTACCGGGATAAAATGTAGCCTATGTTTTAATCCTGAGTATGAGCTATCTCCATTTCAAATTTCAGCCAAATCGGTTCATTCGTTGTGGCGTGAAGGAGTAACAAACATACACACACTGTCTGTCTGACACACACACACATACACATACAAACTTTCGGCTTTATAATATTAGTGTGATTATATATATGACATACCCTTACAGGGTCTCATGTGTACCTAATGTATATTGTATGTACCTGTTACATATGAAATGCAATAAAGAATATGAATATGAACAATTTACTCGTAAATCTTTGTATGCTATTTAGAAGAATAAGAAGGAACTAAAATTAATTAACAGTATCTTACTATGTACTCGTATTGCAAATAAAATTTTGTTGCATTTCATAACAGCGATTGTTAGTTAAGGTTGAGCAAAAAAACGCTGAAAATTACGTTTCTTGTATGAAGGCTCCTCCAACCTCGCGGTTATATGGGCCGAAGCAATGGGAGAGGCGCCCGGTACTTGCTCTTGGAGTGTTTTCCGGGGCGTCACCTTAATTTCCTACAAATTATTTTTGGATGGATGGACAGGACCCGCCACCACCTATGGCCCCTTCAACCTCGGGGTTATATAGGCCGAGTCTTTGGGAGAGGGTCCTGTACTTGCTCTTGGCGTGTTTCCAGGGGCGCTTTCTTGACTCCCTACAAATTTTATTCGTTTATCTTTATGCTTCGTGTCCCTGCGTCACTCTCCCCATTCTGGGGCTGGACGTTACTAGTACATGTGCTCTCGAGCGTTTCCTCCGCGGCGCCGTATCTAGTCCCTGCTCGTTCCGAACCACTCCGCCTCTTGTCACTTGTGCCACTGGTGCGCGAACTCCCGCAGCCAGATCCATGTAGTAGACTGGTCCCGACTTCGCACGAACAATCCCATCCAGCATCTTGTCCCGTAGGTAGGACGGTCTGCTGTCCGCACAGGCTTAGTAATAACGGGACCCCCGTTGGGTTAAGCCGCGGAACTCTAAGAAGGGAGGTCAGGTCAACTTTTTTCGAAATCAACCATTAAGCCTCTCCAAGCCTGAAATTAAACCGGCCGTGTGATTTACATTTTAATATGGCGAGGGGCTCCTGTAGCGCGAATTTATTACGCCGAAGGAGCAACATTATCCGTCCATTGGATCGCACCTCCATCGAGATGAGCTAACCTTAGGTTTTATGCTGATCAAATTAGCTACGGTGCCTTTTCGCTTAATGTTTATGGACTTTGCAACGTAAAGTGCGTAAAATAAATAGGGATTACGCGCTGGTTTTTAAAAGTGCCTTTTATATTATACAAGTTTTGCTATGAAGATTTTTATCTTATAAATAAGATACGTAAATGAAAGTTTATTTGTGAATAATAAATCACGTGTTTTTATAACTAGCTGTTGCTCGCGAGTCGCGACTTCGTCCGCGTGGATTTAGTTTTTAAAATCCCGCGGAAACTTTTTGATTTTCTTTTTTGATTTGGCTGAAATTTGGCACATAGATAGATTATAGTCTGAACTAACACATATGCACACATACTTTTTATCCTGAAAAATAAGAGGACTACCGTGGGAATTAAAAAACCTCAATCCACGCGAACTAAATTGCGGGCATTAACTGGTATAATATGATATTTAATATTGCCGCTGTCAAAGATTTACAAGAAAGAACTGTCGTAGCCAGTTTTGTAGCTAAGCGTAGAGCTTGCCTCGTAGCAACGTAATATAAGTTATAATTTTGTACTCTACAGGCAATTCGTAGCTAGTCGTAGCAAGTAAAGCTGAACGCTCATTTTCTATTGTAACCAGTAGGGTTATTATAAGATTTAACTCGATTGATCGTATTCGTATTCGATGACATTTGCGTCAAAGTAAAATGAATATAACACCATTGAATTAGAGCTCAATTTCGTGCATGTATTCTTATACGTTTTCGTATACGGATACGGTCAAAATTAAAATTGGTTGTACTATATTTGTGACCTTAAACCCATACATATAAGGTCCATTTTACTTTGATGCTAATGTCATCGAATACGAATACGATTCATAGAATTAAATCTTATACTAACGCCACTGAGCGAACACTTCAGCACCTAAGGTTTCCATATAGGCACTTGAAGTTTCGCATATGAAACAAAGTATTTGATCATTTTATAGTTGCCGTTATGAAACTTTTGCTTCTTTACAAGATATTACTGCTAAAGAGACTAGATAGCTTAGGTAATATTCGCCATTGTACTCATAAGATATTTTAGGGAAACAAGCTTTTAGGTAAATTAATTGATATTACATACATAATACTTACTTACTTCGCTGGCTCAGTGACTCATGCCTGCCCTGCCCGCTTCAAGCCAATCGGGTGTATTGAGGGCTTGCGTGGTGCGGGTTGTTACGTTCCCTCAAATATGGTTGAGCGAAGCAATGGCTGGATCATGCGTCATGCTCGTGAACGGGTGCCACCAACGGGAATGGGTCTGCTTTGGCTGCCCATCTTGACATGCGTTGGATTGGTGTACCTACGTAGGCATTTTTGCATTTTTTTGAAGCTTTATTGTGGAAGCACTGTATACATAGCTTAGCTTTGTAAAAAAAAAAAAATTTTTTTTTTTGAAAAGAGCAACTGTTGAGTTTCTTACCGGCTCTTCTCAGCAGAGTCTGCATTCCGAACCGGTGGTAGATTTATGACGTGTCATAAGAGCTACAAGTTAGCCTATATGAAATAAATTAATTTTGAATTTGAATTTGAATTTGAATTTTGAATTTGAATTTGAATTTGCAAGTCTTCTGTCACTTCGTCCACCCAGCGACACCTGGATCGTCCAACGGGGCGTTTTCCTATTGGGCGACCCTAGTATGCTCTCTTTACAGCACGATCCTTTCCCATTTTCTATAGGTGCCCGAGCAAGCAGAATCTTTCCGATTTTTTTAAAATATATAGACTAGCGCTTGACTGAGATCTCACCTGATGGTAAGTGAAGATGCAGCCTATAAGACGGTGTGCGCTTGCCTAGATACCTATTCACTCTTGACTTAAAGACACCCACATTCTTCTTCCGATTATATTATCAGTCTTTCCGATTTATATTCTCCAAAAATATTGGGTTGCTAACATAATGCTAACGGTTTCAAAAGCATATTATTGTGTAGGTAGATTGTATGGAATATGGATTTAGTTCGTCAAAAATCAGCGAGAGAAATTTTTCCCATTTCCTTTATTTATTGCTACAGAACAACCTATTATTGTTGGTTCTGTGCGAACATAGCTCTTTCATTGATTAATTGCATTGGCCGGGTGTTTATTTGTTATTTGACGGAGCTGAATGAAAAGTATTGGAATACTTTTTCAATGAAAAAGTGCACTGAAGTGTTAGCTTGGAATTGAATTGAAACAAATGTTTGTGAATGTTATAATGTTGGCTAGTAAATGGATGCAATTTCATCCGCGTGTTAGGTTTTACGGTTTTAAAATTGTGATACTATCGATGTAGTTATTCCTATTGAAATGGTCTGATTTCAATTCCGTCGTAACATACGCGTAGGTACGTACAGTATAAATAAACTGTATTCCGTTTTGTCAAGCTTATATCCTTAATGGTAACATTATAAATAGTCCTAATATTATAGTTAAATGCCTGGAGAGTATATAGTAATAGAAAACATAGTTTAAAGCTTGAATGAACGTTCAATAGACACAGATATAAGTTTTTGATTTTTAGATAGCTAGTTTCGAGGTAAAAATTATTAATTATATTATATACCTACCTATCTATCAAATTCTTAAAAAAAATTGTAAACTTATCAACTTTATTTAATTATCTTTCTAAAGTTCTTGATTAAAAATCTTCTTTATCTACAGCATTGAGCTGAGCTAGGACCCTTTCTTTGGCATGACACAGTAGACCTAGTGTCTATTAAGTGTCTACTATGTGTCATGCCTTCTGTGTGTTCAGTTATATTTTAAGTAACTCTGTATGTGTGTAAGTCTAAGTGTAGGTATTTCTTTTTTGTGTAATGTAATGTCAATGAATAAACGATATTCTATTATTCTATTCATTATTTTTCGATACAGAAAACCTGGCAATATGATTAAATCTTAATATACAAAATAAAGTGGGGTTTGAGCGAATACTTATAATTCTAGAACGGCTAGACCGATTTTCATGGTTTTTGATTTGTTGTATTTGTCTACGTCCCAAAGAGCAGAATAACTATTAAAATATCGGAAAAATTGGACGAAGTCTCGGGCAAAAGCTAGTAATATAATATAGTTCGATCGTGCATGGAGTAGGTACTGCAGCCATTTGTGGGAAGGCTATGCCAAGTACCAGCTTGCTGCATTGGATTCAGTGGATCGTCGCGCCAGAAGACTCATTGGTGGCTGGTCAACTCCAGACTTCAAAGTTTGGAGCATCAGCGAAAGGTAGCCTGTCTGTCGGTATTCTACAACTTTTCAACTTGGATCCACCGTCACCATCATTCTACCATCATTCTACCATCGTAATTCTACCATTGAAACGCAAGGCACCGAATAGATCTGCACCCCTATGTAGGTGAAGTCCCAAGGACGCGCGCGTTTTGCTTCCTCGTTCAGGAACGAGGAAGCAAAGCGCTTAGTGCGCGGTAATTTTAGCGGTGCGTACGTTTTAGGATACGCACCGCTAAAATTAGGAATGCCCTTTCGGCTTCCGTTTTTCCCTCCAACTACAATTTGGGTACCTTCAAATCAAGAGTGAATAGGCATATTCTAGGCATGCGATGTTACCATTTAGTTGAGGATCTAAATGGTAACATAGCCTTCTTTTTATTCCAGCATAACAAATAGGTACTCTACCTTTTAAAACTTAATTTGACACGGACGAAGTCGCGGGTAAATTAAGAAGTAAGTAAGCAAGCAAGTAAGTAACTAAAAATGCTCATATTAAAGTGTTCAAACATTTGAGATATCCAGGTTAAGTAATTTATTAAAGCGATTAATATTTTCAACTCATTCCAACATATAACTTTACCTTGTTATAAAACATCTCTCATTTCATGACAGACACGTATCGTGTTTCTGTTGCTAACTTTGAAGTTATGAAAATACCAAACGTAAGCCAATATAGTATTTATTTGTATTACGACAAGAGTTATTTTTGGTTATCCCTAATTTTATAATGGAGTTTTGGTAAAGAAGCCAAATTGAAAAAAGTTTAAAACAAGCGTAGATACTTTGTTGCATAGAGGCTGACAGATGATGGATATAATAAAAGTTGGGACTCATATTTTCTCTTGCTGAATTAAATAAAAGGAAACCGTGATCAAAATTAAATTTTACAAAACAAAACAATTTAAAGATTGTTATTACAAATTTCGAAGAGATAGGTATTATTTTTTTTTTATTATGAGATAGGCTTGCGCTTGACGACAATCAATGATGGAAAGCGTTGATGAGGTCTAGGTTGGAGCGCGCTTGCCTAGAAAATGCCTATAGAATTTCGTAATTATTATAGTTTTTATCATCTGTGGGAATCAAATAGCAATATTTGTTGTTAGTTAATTTGCGAATGTATCAGACATATTCTTATTTGAAGGATTTCTTGCATCGATATCTAACCTTAGTTCCCAAGCAAGCAATGCCACCACCACTCACATGCACCACCACACAAGACTTGAGTGTAGTATAAAAGTGTTGTGTGGTGACTGGTGGTGGCATTGCTTGCTTGGGAACTTGGCTTTTTTGGTTGGTTGGGAAGTAAGCGGTGCTTAGCTTGTAGCTGCATGTTTGACCATACAGATTTTTTCTTTTGGCGGATTATAGCAAAATAACTAATAAAAAATATTGCATGTTGTATTCAATTTGCGTTTGTGTGAGTGCGTTCGTAAGTAGGTGAGTGTGTGTGATGTGAATAGCTCTTACCTCTAGACAACTACTCCCTACTTATCATAGATTATATACGTACCTTTACTTGTTAGCTCTACTATTTACCTCTAAAGATTAAAGTATTTATACGTTAAAGTTACTGTCCAAGCTTTGGAAGTTACCGTCAACCTGTAGCCGGGAAGTCGCTGGCGACTTGCAACTTTAGACAAGAAGTGACTCCTGTTGTATAGCCCGATGCAAGAATTGTGGACATTTGGTTGACATTTTTCATTTATATATATATATATATATATATATATATATATATATGTATTTTTTAAAGAATAATAAGAAAGAATATTTCAATAAATAACATACAAACATAAGTTCTTAAAAATTGCAATAACTATTTCTACCGTTGTTGTTATTTTGACCAATCTCAATTATCTCTATAAAGAAAAAAAAAATAAGATTACGATGTAATTTATTAGGTAAGGTTCTTCCGTGACTTTCTTATTATATGTTATTCCAGACTAATAAATAATAATTTTTTTCATCATTTCAGCCAAATCGGTTCAGTCGTTGCGGCATGATTGAGTAACAAACATCTATCCATCCATCAATACATTTATACATCCACAAACATTCGCGTTTATAATATAAGTAGGATTAGTAGGATTAAACTCCCAGTGTTAAAATATCGCCTTTTATAGTGAAACTAACAATGTTAACAGCTCTTATATACACTTGAAGTAGAGCTCTTGAGTCTACAATTGTAAAATAATACGATTTTTACTGTGTAGAAAAAGTTGGATTAGACTCCTAGTGTCAAAATATCGCCTTTTATAGTGAAACTAACAATCTTTCTCCAGGAAAACTATTAGATTCAAGTGACTTATAGTTTTAGCAGTTTAAGTAGGATTAAACTTCCAGTGTTAAAATATCGCCTTTTATAGCGAAACTAAAATGTTAACAGCTCTTATAATGAACTTGAAGTAGAGCGTTTGAGTCTACAATTGTAAAATAATATGATTTTTGCTGTGTAGAAAAAGTTGGATTAGACTCCTAGTGTCAAAATATCGCCTTTTATAGTGAAACTAACAATCTTTCTCCAAGAAAACTATTAGCTTCAAGTGACTTATAGTTTTAGCAGTTTAACTGGGTTATGTCAAGAAATTCCAAACTTTCTTTAAAGTAAAACACATCAGAAAGTTCCAGAATTGTCAAGCTAAAATCTTCAGTTTAAGTATGAACCTTTGTTTGACCCTAAAGACGTATAATTTAAACGTAAACATTCTTTTTGAAAAACCGACTTCAAACACCACTACAAAGTATAACATTTTAAGAGTTACCTCGATTTCTCTAGGATCCCATCATCAGATTTTGACTTGACGACTATGGGACCACCTGGAAAGTATACTCTTTCAAACAAAAAAATAATTGTCCAAATCGGTCCGGGCGTCTTTGAGTAATCGGGGAACATACCTACATAAAAAAACGAATTGAAAACGTCCTCCTTTTGTGAAGTCAGCTAAAAATAAACATACTACAAACCAAGAATTCAAAACTAGTAGAAAATTTGAAACGATGATCATAAACCAGAATCTTTGGAGCTTTGTAGGCACGTTGCATTCATTTTATTATCATTTTACAGCATCGTAAACTAAAATTTCATTAACTTTGCGTATAACATTTGCGTTTGTTACTGGCATTAGCATAATACAATTATTTGGGCAATAATTTAATTTTACGTCCCTTGATATCTTGATATCGTGCTTAAGAAAAGAATTACCGTACAACTTATAAAATTCTTCAACAAAAACAGGGTTTTGAAAAAGGTACATTGTAATGTACCTTTTTTTAATTTGTCGTAGTTCACTTAAGTTTGTGACTTGTTAAGAAAAATGTTTAAAAATATCATCCATATCCTACTTTTTGGAAAAAAGGCGGCCTTTGTCCTTCCTCAGGATGTAAGCTATCTTCTTTCCTAATTTTGTCGAAATTGGTTCATTAGTTTAGGCGTACTTACCTATAAACATAAAAAACGGACAGACCGATAGTATATTTTTATATACTATCTGTCTGTCTGTGTGTGTGTTGCTAGTATATTTTTCAGTTATTTTATTTGGTGAATGAGATGTAATAGTAAACACTCGGCTTTGAATATTTTATTTTTTATTCATTAAAATTAATATATGACATCTTAATACCAGGGTGAACTGGAATTTCCGGTGGCCCTTGACACTATAAAAATTGTTTAAATTTTCTAATGCTATAGCTACATTATCGTACGAAAATTCGTATCGTGTTGTCGCGATAAAATTATCGTGATCGGTTATACGGAATGATACTTTCGCGATAAGGATTCGTCTTCGCACGAATACATCGTGATTCAACGAACTACTCGCCACACTTGTCGCAATAATGCGAATATTCGCTGAATCCCGATAAAGTAGCCGCAGTATAAGAAATATGACTGCGTTCGCACTAAGGTGGCTTCCATCCATTTGGGGTTCTTATCAGTTATGCGTTCCTAATTATCGCTGGTATTTTTAAATTGTTAAAAAAGTGCAAAAAATGAGAAAGTGCGGTGAGTAATTAAGGAGTCTGAGGTTATTCTAAGATTGTGGGGTTCTCGTAGAAATTGTGTCAACTTCTTCATAAATAACGCACGAATCTTCGTCGGAAGACGGTCCAATGTAGCGGAATGAGTCTATCCAAATAATTGCATTCGGTGGTATAGTCATAGCATGAAATGTTACCTGCAATACGAAAGAGTAATAAGTAATAACTACAAAAACATTTATCAAGTATCCACCCCGTTTTCGTTGATCCCAATTTGACCCCAATTTAGCGAGCAGTTACTATGACTGATGATTTTTATACTTTCAGTGCTGACTCTTGTGTATAAACAGAGTCGTATAAATTGCACCAAACGATGTATTTTTGCGTCCCAGACAGTATGTTGCTTTAATCATAGCACAGTTATGAATGAAACCCATATGCTTGATGCATCTGGGCTTTATCCACCCTTCATGGTCAATATCAGTACTATTCACCATTGACATTCCTTTCTTTGTTTATGTTAGTGGCGACATTTTTTATCCAATGAAACTTATGAAAAGCTCAAGACAGAAGTCGAAGAGATTTATATTAATGACAAAATTTATTTTCATCAGCAGCCTTCTGACGTCCATGACTTTGTTTACGTAGATTATAAATTTTTTCAATCCTGTGGGAACTTCTTGGTATTATATATATTATTTCTTGATACTATTATATTCTTGTCTTCCAGTAAGTTTCATAGTATGGTTACTATTGATAATTTAAGGAATATCATTGAATTGATGCCTTATAATACAGATAAAACCTTAATATCGTGAATACATACATGTGCTACACTACGTGGTATTAAGGTTTGTATTTGTGATGTATATAATAAAATATGTAATACTAAAAATATTGATAAAATCAATGAATATACATACATAGCCGTCGAATCTGTCTGGTCCATCAATCGTCATGTTTAATGTCTGCCAACCCGAAACAAGATCAGAGCTCCAGTTGTTACGTATAACCCTACCGATAATAATGTCGTCTGCACCAAGAACTGACTGAAACACTGTAACAATCAGTTGATCAAATAGCGATATTGACATTATATACACATTTACTTCTAACCTGCCCCCTGCACTTATTGAGAACTTGAACGAAGATATACAGCTCGAGCCAGCACGGGGCTCGATGAAGCTAGTACTTCCTGGATGTGGACTATTGATATCCACGGACTGATATTGCCTCAAATCCCATGTGGAGAGTCCAGCGCATTCTCCATAGTAATTGTTAAAATCTTCCTCAAAGTTAGATTCAAAATCCACAGTCACACAATCGTCACTAGGTATAATTTCTGTCGTTGTAGTAGGTGGTACGATTGATTGATCTTCTTTATATATTACGCATAAATCCTTATCGGATGATGGAGCAATGTAGCGAAATGAGTCTATCCAAATAATTGGATCTGGTGACAAACTTATTGCATGAAACGTTACCTGCAATGAAAAAGTGAATTACATAATTTTGATGATTGAAAACTAGCAAAACAAGGTTTACATAGTGAATTAACTTACATAGCCTTCAAATCTTTCCGGTCCACCGATTATTATGTTTAATGTTTGCCAGCCTGGAACAAATTCTGAGCTCATGTTATTGCGGAAAGCTCTACCAATTTCAATGTCATCTCCTCCAATAACTGACTGAAACACTGTAACTGTCAGTTGATCGGCCATTGATATTGCCATCATATATACGTTCACTTCTAATAAGCCTCCTGCAGTCATCGTGAAGTTAAATGAGGATACGCAACTCATGCTAGGTTCCGGCGCAATAAAACTTGCACTTCTTGGATGTGGACTATCGATATCCACCAACGAGTATTTATGTTTATACCACGCAGATAGTCCATTACACACTCCATAATTGTTGAAATCATCCTCAAAGTTAGACTCGAAATCCACAGTCACACAATCCTCATTAGGTGTTTCTGTCGTAGTTGTTACTTCGGTGGTAGTTGTAGTTGGTGCTATGGTGGTAGTTGTAGTGGTTGCTTCAGTGGTAGTTGTGATTGGTGTTTTGGTGGTGATAGTAGTAGGCTGAATTGTAGTTAATTGTTCATCTTTGTATATGACGCATGAGTCTATGTTGAATGAAGGAGCAACATAACGAAAAGAATCAATCCATATAATTGGATTTATGGATGCCGTAAATGCTTGAAATGTTACCTAAACGAAAAAAAATGAATATGATATCAATAAAATTCTGTAAAGGTATAGAAGATACATTATAAAACAAAGTTTACTTACGTAACCTTCAAAGCTACCATAGCCATCAATAGTCAAGGTTATGGTTTCCCAATTTTCAACAGAGTTTGTGATGTGGATGGCTGCTTTTATAAGAATATCGTCTCCTCCATCGACGGATTGAAATACTCTAACAAACAGTTGATCAAATAGCGATACTGGCAAAGTATATACATTTACTTCTAACGTGCCCCCTGCAGTCATCTTGAACCTAAACGATGATAGGCAGCTAATGCCTGTTTGAGGTGTGATGAAACTAGTACTTTTTGGATGAGGGCTATTGACATTAAGAGACGAGTATTGGTTGACATTCCAAGTACGTAGCCCAGTGCATACTCCATAATCAGTAAAGTCTTCTTCGAAGTTATATTCGAAATTTGCAGTTACACAATCATCGTTAGGTGCTTCTGTAGTTGTTGTAGGTTTAACTGTTGTAATTTCTTCTTCTTTATATATTTCACATAAATCTTTTTCAAAAGATGGTCCAATATAACGAAACGAGTCTATCCAAATAATTGGATTTGTTGATACAGTCCATGCTTGGAATGTTACCTGAAACAAAAATTTTATTGAATACATGCACCTATGCTTATGTTAAGATCCACATTAGAATCTACTTAGACGTTTTTAAAAACTAAAAATAGAAACAAAAGCGGATTATGAAATTGTTATAATTATTTATAGAAAGAAAAAACTTACATAGCCTTCAAAGGTACCATGTCCGGCAATGGTTATGTTTATAGATTCCCAATCCGGAATAGAGTTTGAGATGTGGAAGGCTGAATTAATGAGTATATCGTTTCCTCCAACAACAGATTGGAATACTCTAACAGTTAGTTGATCAAATGGGGATACTGGCATCGTAAATAAATTCACTTCTAACGTGCCTCCTGCAGTCATCGTGAACTTAAATGATGAAACGCAACTTCCTGCCTGCCCTGATTGGGATGTGATGAATCTAGTACTTCTTGGATGAGGACTATCAACATTCATAGATGAGTATTGTTTGATATTCCAAGTGGGTAACCCAGTGCATACTCCATAATCTGTAAAGTCTTCTTCGAAGTTATATTCAAAATTTGCAGTTACACAATCCTCGTTAGGTGCTTCTGTAGTTGTTGTAGGTTTAACTGTTGTAATTTCTTCTTCTTTATATATTTCACATAAATCTTTTTCAAAAGATGGTCCAATATAACGAAACGAGTCTATCCAAATAATTGGATTTGTTGATAGAGTCCATGCTTGGAATGTTACCTGAAACGAAAATTTTATTAAATATATGCTCCTATGCTTATGTTAAGATCCACATTAAAATCTACTTAGACGTTTTTAAAAACTAAAAATAGAAACAAAAGCGGATTATGAATTTGTTATAATTATTTATAGAAAGAAAAAACTTACATAGCCTTCAAAGGTACCATGTCCGGCAATGGTTATGTTTATAGATTCCCAATCCGGAATAGAGTTTGAGATGTGGAAGGCTGAATTAATGAGAATATCGTCTCCTCCAACAACAGATTGGAATACTCTAACAGTTAGTTGATCAAATGGGGATACTGGCATCGTTAATAAATTCACTTCTAACGTGCCTCCTACAGTCATCATGAACTTGAATGATGAAACGCAACTTCCTTCCTGCCCTGCTTGAGGTGTGATGAAACTAGTACTTTTTGGATGAGGACTATCGACATTTACTGACGAATATTGTGTGACATTCCAAGCGGATAGGCCAACGCATATTCCGTAACCGCTTATGAAATCATTCTCGAAGTTAGATTCAAAATTTGCAGTCACACAATCCTCATTGGGCGCTTCGGTGCTTCCGGTGGTTATAGGAGCTTCAGTAATTGATGTGGTAGTAGTAACTGTTGTCATTTGATCTTCTTCATATAAGATGCATGAATCTTTGTCTGATGATGGTCCAATGTAACGAAAGGAGTCTATCCAAATAATTGTATTTGTTGATAACGTCAATGATTGAAAGGTTACCTGAAAGTAAACTGTAAATAGTAACTTCATTAATCGTAATAAAACTTGCTTATGGTATGAATAATGGTCCATATGCATATATGGTCCATTTTATGATCATAATTCTTTTATTAATAGACGTCAAGAATACACATCACCATAGCAGAGGTAGCCACTCACGCACCATATAAACAAAGTTGGATTCCTAAATATTAATAATCAACCAAAGTTATTAAAATTTTGATCACACGATCCAGAAGCTATGATTTTACTTATTTTAAAGTCTGTCTAAATACATGTTTATTGTGTAAATTGGATGAATATTGTGACATGAAGTTGACCAGATGATTGAGCTGGAATATGGCTATAAAAACTCTGTAATAAAACGTCGTAAATTCATCAAAGGGCTCGTTTGATTCGTCTTAATAAGTACTATGGTCCTAGATGATATTAAGGGTTTGATGATGGAGCTGGAAGGCGGCACCGGGAACTCTGTAATAAAACAACGTAACTTCGTCGAGTTGGGGCTTTTTTTATTTGTCTTGACAAGTACTCTGGTTCTTGATGATATCTAGGATCTAAAGATGTAGTCAGCTACTAAAAGCTTGTTTTTTAAAAACATTTTCTTAATTTAAGACCTCCAGTGCAAAGACGAGGCGAGGTGTATATAGTATTGGTGATATCAGTTACTTACGTAGCCCTCAAAGCTGCCAAGTCGATCGATAGTCACGTTTATAGTTTTCCAAGCCGGAACAGAGTCTGAGATGTGGACAGCGGTACCAACGAGAACATCGTCTCCTCCGACAACGGATTGAAATACTCTAACAGTAAGTAGATCAAATGGCGCAGCTGGTATCATAAAAACGTTCACTTCTAATATGCCGTCTCCTGTTATCGTAAACTTGAACGAAGAGACGCAGCTAAGACCAGTTTGGGGTGTGATGAATCTTGTGCTTTTTGGATGTGGACTGTCCACATCCACGGATGAGTATTGCATGGCATTGAACGCGGCGAACCCAAAGCATACTCCGCTATTGTTTATAAAATCGCTCTCAAAGCCATTCTCAAAATCCACCGTCACGCAATCGTCGCACACAACACTGCTAGCTAAAATCACTAAAAAACAATAGCGGTACATTATCAAAATCAAATAAAATGTCTCTCGTTTGGAGAGTTGTGACTTATTGACACTAAACACTATACAATTGTTTTAATTCAATTTTTATATCGTTATCTTAGTTCATATTGATAAAACTATGGATTAGATAAGGTTCTTAGAAAGCCGAATTGCATCCGAATTGACGTTAATTTTGGGAGCTATAAAGTAGTACTGTTTTTAGGGTTCCGTACCCAAAAGGTGCCAGCGGGACCCTATTACTAAACCTCTGCTGTCCTTCTGTCCGTTTATCTGTAAGCGGGCTATATCTCGTGAATAGGTAGTTAAATATTTAAAATTTTCACACAATGTTTACTATATCTATTGTCGCTATAACAACAAATAAATAATAGAGCCCCCATACAAGAAACGTGATTTTTGCTCGACTTTAACAATCGCTGGTATCGCTGGAACCTTTCGTGTGCAAGTCGAACTCGCACTTGGCCGGTTTTTAAGATATGATAACTGATAAGTATAAACTTTTTTTACAATAATTGATTACACACTGACCACGTATAATTTAAAAAATAGCTACTACTTCATTGGCTCAGTGACTCAAACAAAATATTGGCCTGTGATACGGATGAAATCTATAGACCGCACTCTCGCTCAACTTAAATTCAAGACAGAGTTAAAACGAGACAGATTTATTTCGGAGCATATTTGTGATTCTTTTTATCTCGACCTCTATCTTGAGTCTGAGCTGAGTCAGGGCACGCTCTATAGATCTCAGCTTTTAAAGCTGCCTGCCCTCTGCCCTCACTGTAAATATTAATATGCAACATCCTTCTCAATTATGCTTAACAAAATCTGTACGGTCTCAATTTGTGTTTAAGTTAGTAATACTGGAAACATAATTCAGATTCTGATTCCGGATATGTGGTATAACTAAACATCATACTATAATTTGGGTTCCTTCAAATCAAGAGCATTTTCTAGATAGCGCGCTCTATCCTAAGCTGTATTTACCATCAGGGCCCCAAGTCTATCATTATCATTGATCCGCAATACAATTACAATTCAATTATCATTGGTCCAAAATTTCGTAGTCTACTAAATTCACAATGGTCTTTCGATTTTTTATAATTGGATTGTAATTCAATGATACCTCGGTATTGCCATTAGCTTAAAAAGCGTTTGCCGAAATGAGTTTCAAAAAAAAACTACATATTAAAAACGTTTATTTAAGCTAAATTCAAAGCTAGATGTGTCAGTGGCAAACCATCGGAAAACAATTGTGACGCCATTGAATTAGTAGACTACCAAAATTGCTAAAAGTAGCAATTGGGATGTCATTGATAGACAATTGAACTACAATTGCAATAGCAGACTTGGGCCCCAGGGTGTAATTCTAGTCAAGCGCTAGGATATATTTGAGAAAAATTTAAATAAAATCACTATGTTCATGACGTCACAACTCACAGCAGACTGTGGGACTCGCTTTATCGTCAACACTCTAGATTTAATGGGCGATAATGAACCGAACCACAGCGCTAAGTTAATTAATTTTCTTTTAAACTACACCGTATTAGAGGAAAATGGCATTTACTAACGAACGCGTATTACCCGACGACCTTACAATTCTTGTAGGTGGCTCGACCTATATTATAGGTATGGTCAAAAATGTTTTACCAAAACTATTTACCAGCATTAAGATCTCGTTGGTCTAGTGCACGGATTCAAACTCTGCAATAAAAATACGCACTTAAGCTGGTCATCTAGTACCTAATTCCACACAATAAATACAATCAAAAGTAAATACAATTCTCAAGAGGTTCAGAACCCTCAATGTCCGAGGATGACTCGCACTTGGCCGGTTATTAAATAGACAACGACAGTTACAATAAAACATGATGTTTTTGAAAAATTATAATTTTACCAAAAACTGAAAATTCCGATTACAAACATGGAAGTTTTATGACAAAAAAGTTCTCATTTTTTTCCCAGTGAATTTGGTTTATTCACCCAATAAGCATTATATAACCATTAACCATATAAGTTTAATTTTCCTTATAGGTATTGTTCATCCACGGTTCCTCCTTGATAGCGATCTCACCTGATGGTAAGTGACGATGTAGTCTAAGAGTAGCGGCTAACTTGGAAGGTGTATGGCAGTGATGATTCAACCCATATCCCCTAATCGGTTTCTTCGTCATCGTGTCGGAACGCTGATTCGCTAGGCGGCACGTCTTTGACGGTAGGGTGGTAACTAGCCACGGCCAAAGCCTCCCACCAGACATTATTCATGAACTATAATTAAGTTATCCGACGTCTTGATTAGTGACTTTAAGCCATAGATTAAAACTATCCGAGCGGTCGAGACATGTAATATACAGTTTCATTAATCCCGGGGACCAAAATAATTTTAGGTTTGGTGCGAATTAATTAGAGGCCCGTCCCGGCCTTACATTATCTTGGAGGATTATGAGCATATTAGCTTTTGCCCACGAATTCGTCCGCGTGGAGTTAGTTTTTAAAATCTTTTTCTTTTTCCGGGACAAAATACTTTTTGTCCCGGAAGACTACTATACCCGCAAAAACCTCACTTCGTTGCTCCGTTACTGCATGATTAAAGAAAAAGCAACAAACAAACACACGTTCCCATATTCGTAGTATAGTATGCTTACTAAATCTTAAGTCGATATTTCTGTAGTTGAAAAATGTTCTGTCTTGTATAACTATCAGTCCTTGTATAATAATCTATTTGCCTATGAAAGTCCCGTCAAAATCGGTTCAGCCGTTCCAAATATTAGCCCGTAAAAGCAGACAATAATAATAATTATATTATAATCTTGTGTTTCTCAGGCACAAGCATCATGATGTGAACTTAATAAGAAGCTGCTGTTTCGACATTACAGACAAATGCATATTTTATTTATTCGGATATCTATCCGAATAAATAAAATATGCATTGTGTAACCGCATATTTTTATTTACTATTCCAATTTCCGATGATTAAAAGTTCTGTGTTCTCTTAACTCACGGCGCCGTGAAACTTAGCTTACCTTGTACTTCCATAGAAAATACGAATTAAATAGTGGCTGTGATATTAGTTCACGCTATTTTAGTATCAAATCCTTTGAGTTATGATCCATTTTAACGTTGACTTACGATTGTCACCTAACGGTTAACGCACAAAATAAGGATTTAATGAAAGGGTAGTCCTTACTTTTACATAGTATGAGAGTTCACCTCATTAGAACCCTATGAAATGCGAACAGTGTACCGAAACATTTCGGTCGGTTCACTTAACGATTCGAAAGCACAAAAATGATTCTAGGCACGCATCTCTGAATGTTCAGAGTTAAATATAATTTACTCAAAGGTGAAGAAAAACTTCAGACCAAAACTGCATGTGTTAGAATTCTCCATATTGTTTTCAAAGGTGTGTGATGTCTGTTAATTCAAACTTGGCTAGCGTGATGGAGACTAGTAGTGTTATTAGGTACAATATTTATTTCGATTGATCGTATTTGTATGCGATGACATTAGCGTCAAATTAAAATGAACCTTAAAAGAATTGATTTAAAGTCGCAAAATCCAGTGCAACTGATATTAATTTGGAGCGTATCCGTATACATAAACGTATAAGAATTCTTACATGAAATTGAGCTCTAATTCAAGGTTGTTATGATTCAATTTACTTAGACGCTAATATCATCAAATACGAATATGATCAATCGAATGAAATACTAACCCTACTATGCCCAGAAGTGGGCCAGCGATTGAGATGGTAACTTATTTTTAACGGTCACCCCTCGGCCTATTCCCAGTAAATTATAGAGGAATAAAATATCGGTGACAAGAAAGAAAAGTTACAGCCACTAAAGGGGCCAAGGGACAGTCGTCGGACACACAAGATTTTATTACTCCAAATACAAAGGACGGGACCCTCCCACGTTATTCTTTAGGGACGAGACAAACAAAAAATTTCAGTCCGGAGAAAAATGTGTCAACACCAGAGAGACATATTTCTCTTCTTACGCACTGTTTCGCGAAATTATATTATATTGCTGCTTATTTTCGGCTGTGCAAAATCTCTAAACTAAATTGACAGCCAACATTGTGGAAAATATTATACTTATCCCTACTTTTGGATCTGTCGCTTTAGTTGACAGAGTAAAGTCAAAGAAGTGAAGATTGGTAACGTAATACCACACGTTAGATACACGTTAGATACAATACATTAGAACAATTGGCGTAGTTATTATAATACTAGCTGTCCCCTCGCGACTTCGTCCGCGTGGAATTAGGTTCTTTGAAAATCCCGTGCGGACTCCTGATTTTGTCCGAATAAAAGTAACCTATAACACACTGTCTGCAACCATACCCATCAAAGAATCACGTAGATCCGTTGCTCGATATTAACTTGAAAAATTATGGATTTTCATACAAACATTCAACCCCCATTCAACCCCTTTGGGAGTAGAATTTTTGAAAACCGTGAAACACGTCCTTTTTTATTTTCAATTTAAAGCCTAAGTACCGAATTTTATGGGTATAGCTTGAAAAATAACGGAGTTTCATACAAACTTTAACCCCCCTTTTTACCCCCTTGGGGGGAGAATTTTCGAAAAATGTAAAATACGTAATTCTTTATTTTTGATCAAGAGCCAAAATATCAAGTTTCATAAACATAACTTGAAAAATAACTTGAAGAACGAAGGACTATCATACAAACATTCAACCCCTATTTAACCCCTTAGGGGGTAGAATTTTTTAAAAGTGTGAAACACTTACTTTTTTGTTTTCAATTTAAAGCCTAAATACCGAATTTTATGGGTATAGCTTGAAAAATGACGGAGTTTCATACAAACTTTAAACCCCCTTTTTACCCCCTTGGGGGGAGAATTTAAAAAAAATGTAAAATACGTAATTCTTTATTTTTAATCAAGAGCCAAAATATCAAGTTTCATAAACGTAACTTGAAAAATAACTTGAAGAACGAAGGACTATTATACAAACATTCAACCCCTATTTAACCCCTTTGGGGGTAGAATTTTTAAAAACTGTGAAACACGTACTTTTTTGTTTTCAATTTAAAGCCTAAATACCGAATTTCATGAGTATAACTCGAAAAATGACGGAGTTTGATACAAACTTTAACCCCCCTTTTTACCCCCTTGGGGGGCGAATTTCGAAAAATCCTTTCTTAGTGCTCGCCTACGTCATAAAAGGAACCTACTGTCAAAATTTCAAGTTTCTAACTTCAGTGGTTTAGGCTGTGCGTTGATCGTCAGTCAGTCAGTCAGTCAGTCAGTCAGTCAGTCAGGACAAGCCTTTTTATATAATTATAGATTGTCTTTCAGATGATACGCCATGTAAGTAACTGTAGTTCCATATAAGAAGGCTAATAATTTTATAATAATGTACTTTAGTACTAGTAGGTATACTGTGATAGTGTGTAAAGACACATTTAATAAGTAGGCTGTTAAAGTAATATACAGTAGTGGTAGGTATACAGTTAGTGAATTTCTTAATGACAAAGTTGCTTGGAAGAAATGTGCTTTGCTTCAGCTATCCACAAGATAGATAAGCTACATTTTGTAACATTTTTGTTTTGAAAAGAGCAACTGTTGAACTTCTTGCCGGCTCTTCTCAGAAGAATCAGCTTTCCCAACCGGTGGTAGATTCTTACTCGCCATAACAGCCACAAGTTGGTCCAAAAAATTTTGATTTTTTTTTGAATTTTATTGAAAACTCTGAATAATTGCCATTTTTTTATAATTTGTTTGGTCCCACCAAACAAAATCACAAGATCACATTTTTTTTTTTTAAATTTTTTATCCAGTAAAACCAAAGAGGTAGCGGACGATGTCGCAGGCATCAGCTAGTGCTGTAAAAATGATGAATTTTACAACAATCTACGAGTATTATAAAATAATAATAATTACATTAATAATTAATTTTAGCGAAAAGCCCGATGTAAGATCGAAACAGTTTTAATGATAAATGTGAACAAATTAATAACAGCGTGATAAATTGGCGCCATCTATTATTTAGTGTAAAAGCGTTATAATTTTAAACAGTCGATTAATGGTGCTAATTTGGTAGGTATGATATAATCTGAAAACCCGTACTATTAAGTATTACGAGACTATTAGGGACCTATTCATTAAGTAAACTTGACGCATTCTGTCGTTTTGACAGATTGCCAATATAAAAATTGTCAAAACTGAAAAACACTATTCGGCATTTCAATATTTTTTTTAAGGAGCAAAACAAATGATCTAGTGAATTGGTCCTATGAAGCTACACTAAAAAGCTTAAAATAATAATATAAAAAAAAAATTAAAAAACCTACATATTATGTTGAAGTCGGGCCAGCGTCGCGCATCGGTTTCATCGTTTCTATTTATGCTCACTCGACTTCAGCAAATGTGTACAAACTAAAATTGTTTTATACTTTTATGATTTCTCTCCGATCGTGGCGGATTTACATCGGACTATGAGAGTGAGGGAATAGAGAGTGCACCGTGTTTGCGCACACACTCGTGCAATGTAATTGTTAATGATGCGCTCGGATGGCTAATCTCTGAGCGGATTGGCAGGTTGGTCGGGAGGACCTTATATTATTACTAGCTTTTATCCGCGGCTTCGCTCACGTTAGGTTTGATTTTTTTAACCCCTATTTCATCTCCTTCGGGGTTGAATTTTGAAAAATCCTTTTACAACAACACGTATTTTTTTTTTAAATTCAAAAGCCTAAATACAAAGTTTCATGGATATAACTTGAAAAATGACGGACTTTATTGCAAACTTTCACCCCCTATTTTACCCTCTTGGGGTTGAAATTATCAAAAATTCTTTTTTAGCGGATACCTACGTCCTAATAGCTACCTGTGTGCCAAATTTCAGCTCGATCGGTTTAGTGGTTAGAGCTGTGCGTTGATAGATCAGTCAGTCAGTCAGTCACCTTTGCTTTTTATATACCTACTAGCTTTAACCCGCGGCTTCGCTCACGTTAGGTTCGATTTTTTAACCCCCTATTTAACCCTCTTGGGGTTGAAATTTTCCAAAATCCTTTCTTAGCGCATGTCTACGTCCTAACAGCTACCTGTATGCCAAATTTCAGCTCGATCGGTCCAGTGCAGTGGTTAGAGCTGTGCGTTGATAGATCATTCAGTCAGTCAGTCAGCCAGTCAGTCAGTCAGTCAGTCAGCCAGTCAGTCAGTCAGTCAGTCACCTTTGCCTTTTAAATATTTAGATTTAGAAGATTTTTTATATCTACTAGTTGAAAAGGCGATCCATCCTTTGGTTATTTCAACTATTCCTACACCTATTCCTATACCCTATTATCACGGGCGCGGAGCCACTACCTACATAAACTATCTCCCATTACCAGAATGAGAGTTTAAGTCTGTGGCGAATGAGCGTCTGTGAGCGAAACACCTTCACATAAGCGCGGTGGCATTATTCATGAGGCTATTTATTTGTATTGCTTACTTACCTTTCTCTTTTGGGATTCCGTAGGCTATCTGAATATGGAACCCTAATAATCCTTTTGTAAAGCAAGTACCGGGCGCTCTACCATTGCTTCGGCCCATATAACCGAGAGGTCGGAGGGGCCATGGGTGGTTGGCGGGTCATGATCCTTTTGTATGTATGTCTATTTATTTATCTCTTTCGTTGATCTAGTGGTTAGCTCGTTTGACTACTATGGATGACGAACCGGGTTCGCTCCCCGTGTCGAGTCAAAAAGCGTGGGGTTTTTCTGTTAAGAAATTCCGAGTTCTAGCCTGGAGTTAGGAAGTTGGCGGTGTGTCGTCCCCGTGCCTCGGAGAGCACGTAAAGCCGTCGATCCTGCGCCTGATTACTCTCCGGCCGTGTCGGATTTCCAGACTATGAGAGTGAGGGAATATAGAGAACTAATACTATGTGGTGATGTCATGTGTGCTAGTAAAAGATTTTATTTAATCTCATTTATTCCTTGTATTATGTTATTCATTAAAGTATACCCTAACCAAACGGTTGTATTCTTAATCGCCTGCTCCGAACCCCATATGGCAACCCTGCCAGAACCCTATACTATTATCTCGCATTTGGCTCACTCAATAAGTGAGAGTGAGTAAGTATTTACAGGAGCGAGAAAATCTTTCATTTTTTCAGGTGTATGAAACCTCACGTTCCTTATTTTTTATTTAAAATACGGAACCATAAGCAATTGAACGTGCTCCTGCTTAACCGACTTTGTTTCGGGTGACTGCGTTGCGTCGGTGTAAAAAGTAAACCTCTTTATCCTGACGCTGTTATGTAAACGCGGAAGACCATTTAGATTGACTCCAATTACTTATCTGGTGGAAAAAATATATTATGTACATTATACGTATAGAAGGCAGCAAGACGTACATTTTACTAGCATTATTTATCTGAAATAGGACGTTTTCAACGTGGATTTAAGGGTTTTTAGATAAATAGTTTCTAAACACCCTTTGCTAGACCAGGATAAAAGTACCTAAAAGTCTGATTAATTTTAATTCGGTGGAATTCTGACACTTGTCATTTTGTAAACAGAGCGAGTTATTTGTATGAAAAACAGTATTACTACCTGTAGTTCGATTTTACCCCAAACTATCTGTCAGGCATTTGTCATAATATATCTATGTGCGGCAATTGATTTTTATTTTTATAGGTTTTTTATTATCGTTTTTGTGGGATTTTTTAAATCTCTGGTAACATTAAGATACGTCAGAATTCCATGCAATTAAAAATCAGACTTTAGTCGGACACTACGGAGGAACTTCACAAGGATGGACCTCAAAGCGATGGTCAGAGGTGATAAAGTTTGTTTTAAGTGTTTTTAAAACATAAATCTACCCGGATTAAGTGGAGTCTGGCATCAAATAAATAATTGATAACCCCGTATTGCGAGTATTATAGATTGACTATGAATTTCGTATTACGTATTATTTGCACCGTTGAATAATTTACAACTAATATACAAGAGTTCAAAATAAACGTGGAAAAAATTACCAGCTTTATTTGCAGTCCAAAAACAAATCTGCGTGATGGCGTGTAGAGACCGATTAGGGGTATGGGTTGAATCTATACTGCCATACCCCTTCCAAGCTAGCCCGCTACCATCTTAGACTACATCATCACTTACCATCAGGATTCAGGTGAGATCGCAGGCAAGGACTTTCTTGTCATCGGATTAAAAAAAATACAATTTTTCTTATAGAAATAACCACTGAATAGGTAATACGTTTTATAATCGTAACTATAGAAAACCATCAGTTTTCGAGATTAGTAAACGTGTACTTGGTTTTTTGAACGTTTAATAGTTTAACAAAACTAGTATTTTAGTAAAGTTGTTACTTTCGTGAAAACTATTAACCAAACATTGCGTACCGTATTTATAAATATTGGAAAATAAATTCTAACAAATTTCCATCTAACGGAATTCTGAAATAAAAAATTTCCGATGCATCATTGGTAGAATATTCTACGGAATATTACTAAATACGTTTAGTATTAATATACTAAAATGGTTTTCAAATAAATATAAAATGTTGCGTAGAAACGCGCTGCCTTTTTCACGCTCACTGCTGCCTGAAAGAACTGGAAAAACTTTAAATTGTCCGAATCAAAGCTTTACTGATTGCAAGTACCTTCCTCAATTACTCTCTAGATTATTACAGTAGTAAAATTCTAGATCGAAGAAGCCACTGTAATTTACCCTAGGTACCCATGTTGAATTATTCGTCATAAGTCCTAAAGCGCACTAAACGGTTGAACGCGAGTGACGTTTTCAGAAAAAAAAATGTAAAACAAAAACATATTCACATATATAAATTAGTCAATCTATGACTATTAAAAACCTACTTGTTTTATTGCTTTTTAACCGACTTCCAAAAAGGAGGAGGTTATCAAGTCAGCCGGTATCTTTTTTTTTTTTTTAGGGTTCAATACCCAAAGGGTGCTAACGGGAGCCTACTATTAACCCTCCACTGTCCGTCCGTACGTCTGTATGTCAGAGGGCTGCATCTCATGATCCGTAATAGGTAGACAGTTGTTATTTTCAGAAAATGTGTATGTGTAATGTTGCCGTTATAACAACAAATAATAAAAATAAATAAAAAATTAAAGGGGGGCTTCTCTACAAGAAACGTGTTTTTTTTCGGCGTTTTTTGGTACGAAATCCTAGTATTTCTACAAAGAAAAAAGGTTCTTGTTGACAGATACACGGCCTACATATTGTATAGTCAACGCCTATATAATACCAACATACTTTAAACGTTTTTGTAGCTAGAAGTACTACCTTAAACCGCGTCCGCATGCTTGTGGCAAACGGCAAACGCCAAACCTCTACAAACGTTTGCCTTGAATTTGGGAATCATCCGCACGCTTGCGAGGGCGTTTGTATGTTCTGAACAGGCAAGCATGACGGACGTCGAACTTGTGTCGGCTTTATTATTTGGCTTAAGTTATTTTTACAAATGTTTTAAGCTCAGTATCGATCAATAATCCTACTAAAATGGAATATGGATGGATGGATGGATGGATGGATGGATGGATGGATGGATGTTACTCTTTCAGCCACAACTAATGAACCGATTTGAATGAAATGTGGAATAGCGATAGCTCATACCTACATTTTATCCCGGAAAATTAAGGACTTTCCGCGGGAATTAAAAAAACCTTAATCCGCGAGGACGAAGTCGCGGACGTCATCTAGTTGATAGTAAAGCGTCCTCTAATTAAAATTTTCAAAACATATTTGTGCACAATTTGTCCAGTTACAGTTTTAGTATAATATTATAGATTAGTAGTAGTAGCTAGTAGTATGTTCGAAAACACTTGGTACCTACCTAGTTTATTTATTTGAATATAAAAATATTCTACTCTATTCTAGTATGTACCTACTCAATAGATATTTTGTTTTTTTTCTTTATCAACCGATAGACGTCCACTGCTGGACTGTTTATTGCATGGACTTTCTCAGGCTTCGGTCTTGCGCCACCTGTACCCAGTGGCTCCCTGAGGGTCGCCTGGTGTCGATCCACCTATTACCATACCATTATATACCATTTTCCGGTGCGGAGTCGCCACTTATTTTTATTAATATATAAAACTAATTAATTAATTAAATTATATAAACAAATCGTCTTCAAAAGTCTTCAGTCGACCAGTCATTCATTTTACGTTTTTACCCATTCACAAAATGAAGATTTCTAAAGGTGCGATACGTAAATCGTGATACAATAACACGTCTAATCGCCGCCAGTGCATAAACGAGACTGAGTACGCGCAAACGTGTGGACGGAGACGCAAGCGCTTGTGGCAAATTCCCTTTGGTTTGCGATCAAAAGACCGACACTCGATGGATCGGCCACAAACGCTCGCAAGCGTAGGCAAACCATGGCAAACGCTCTATCCGCACGTTTGCGTTTGTGAAGGTTTGCCGAGGTTTGCCAAGCGTGCGGATGCAGCTTTAGACTCCGCTACCATCTTAGACTGCAACAGGTGAAATCGTAGTCACATCTTGTTATCGAATAAAAAAAAACTACCTCCAGCGATATAAAAGCGTAGTGCATTCAAGCACTTATAAGGTCTACTCAAGTTCTATATTCTGAAATGAGTAATTTGAATTTGAATAGGGCGTGATTTAACCGCGCGTCTCGTTCAGTTTGCACAAGACGGTGTTTGGCGTTCAGAAACCTTTGCTATTTGAAACTGTTCTTAGGTGCACTTGATATTCAAATCGAGAGTATAAAACGGGGAGTGTTGACAAAGGAGTTCACGTATATACCATTGTCTGTTTGAAATGTTTCTATTTATTAATTAAGGCACTTAAGACCCTACTATTAAGTATTTAGTAGCTGCCTCGTTGGTCCAGTGGTTAGCAAGTTCGACTACGGATGACGAGGTCCCGGGTTCGATTCCCGGGTCGGGCCAAAAAATGTATTGGGTTTTTCTGTCTAGAAATTCTCAGTACTAGCCCGGAATTAGAAAACCCCCGCGCCTCGGAGAGCAAGTAAAGCCGTCGGTCCTGCGCCTGATCTCTCTCCGGTCGTATCGGCTTTTCCGTCCCATCGACTATGAGAGTGAGGGAATAGAGAGTGCATCGGTGTTTGCACACACACTTGTGCACTATAACATCTCCCGCGCAGATGGTTAATTTCGATGGAGATTGGCCGCCGTAGAGGACATTATTAAGTATTCTATGACCCTATGTAGTCGCTGAAAGAAAATTTCGGGGCCCTAAATCTTAAAATTTGAAGATGAAAGGAGATTTACACGGCGTTCTAATTAATTTCTAACGAAGTCAAGATTTATATTCTGGGGACAACCCTTGGGATAATGAAACTATAAATAACACGTCCTGTTCGCTTGAATAGTTTAATCTTCGACTTAATATTCTAGCACCATAAATATTGGGGAAGAGGTAAAATCAGATAAAATGTGAAGTATTTTTGAAATAACTAGCTGATGCCCGGGACTTCGTTCGCGTGGATCGAGGTTTTATAATTTCCTCGGGAACTCTCTTATTTTCTGGGATAAAATGTAGCCTATGTGTTATTTCAGACCATAATCTATCTCTGTGCTAAAAAGCCAAATCGGGTCAGTCTTTTGATCAGATTGAGTAACAAACATCCATCCATCCATTCATCCATCCATCCATACATCCATTCATCCAAACTTTCCCATATATAACATTAGTAAGATTCTAGGATAGTTATATTGTTATAGAGCAGGGCGCATTTTGAACACTCATAAAATAGCAGTATTGATTTATTTTTATTCAATTTCAAGATGAACTTATTATATGTACTTATAGTGATCTAAACGTGATTGCGATTGTGTGTATTTTTGAGTGATCGATTAATTGGATTAAGATTTTTTCTACAGTGCTCTCTATATAGTATATTTTTTGCACTTTATTATTATATTAGTACCAAGTACTAAGTAGATATTGGCAAAAGAAACTCTAAGCATTAACACGTTTATGCTTAGAGTATAGACATAGATACATACATTCAGATGTAGGTATAACGTATATACCACCTGCCTGTATAATAGGTGTTGGATATAGATCCAATAGATAATTATAGAATTACAAACATAAGTTTTATTTGCTCTTTTATTTTAATAATTTCTATAGACAATTATAACATGAATCGTAATATTGGTATTGTTAATTTAGATATATGAATACCTTATAATAATGTAATTAGTAACAGTTCAAAAATAGATAAAATCCGCATCTTATCTAAAGAACTTCTTTATTTTTATAAGCAAAATAGATACAGAGAGGCGTGGTCTTTCAGAAGAAGTAGTTGTTGTAACTGTAGTTGAACTAGATGTAGTTACTCTTGTTGTCGTCTCATTTTGTGTAGTTGCGCGTTCAGTTGTACTTGTTTCTGGTATTTTAGTTGTACTTGTTACGGTTGTTGTAGGTATTATAATTGTAGTTGGTTTCTCAGGTATTGTAGTTAGTATTTCAGGTGTACTTGTTACAAGTATTGTAGTCTTCGTAGTTGGAATTGGCTCCTTAGTTGAAGATATTTCAGGTATTGTAGTTGGTATTTCGGTTGTGGATGTTGCAGGTATTGTAGTCTCCGTAATTGGGCTTGGTTCCTTAGTTGAGGTTACTTCAGGTATTGTAGTCGGTATTTCGGTTGTAGATGTTGCAGGTATTGTAGGAATCGTTATGGTAGTTGGTTTTGATGTTGTAGTTAATTTTTCAGTTGTAACTGGTGTCGTAATTTTTTCGGTAGTTGGTTTATCACTTGGATAAATTATACACGAGTCTTCATTTATAGTCGGCGCAATGTATCGGAATGAGTCCACCAATACAGTTGATGATTCAGATGCCATGCCAAGGAGTGTAATCTGGAAGACACAATATATTATAAACAACACAAAATAATGATATTATAGTTATATGTATTTACATATACAAAGATTTTATAATTTGTGACATCAATACATTGTGATAAGTTTTTTATGGAGTGGTGGTTTCATGTAGTGTAGGTAATTTGGCGTATTTTGCCAGTTTGTTTAATAATAACAATTACATTTTACAAAAAAAAAAGAAAGGAACTAAAAAGGGAAAAATAAAATATAAATCTTTTTAGTCTTACTAATTAAGCTGCTAAACTAATGTAAGTAACTAATTTACAGTCGGGGACAAACTTTTTTAAGCATAGCAGAATGCTAAACTACGAGCTGTAGTATTTTTAATCATGGCTGCGAGATACCTTTTAAAAAAGCTCGTAAAATGGAATGTTGGTAAATACGGTGCTTACATGTTGACCACACAACAACAACAAAGATAACAAAGCGTTGGATGCAAGACAGACGATCTCAAGCGATTCACTGAGAGCCATTGGACACAAGCGGAGCAAGATCGCGTTCTATATTCAGCAGTGGACGCCTTTTGGTTGATGTGAAGACAGGAAACAAAAACACTTACGTATCCTTCATGTGTTCCGAGACCAACGATGTTCACCCTCATAGTTTGCCAACCCGGCACGAAGTTGGGCATGTTAGGAGAAAGGACAGCGTTGCCAACTGTCGCGTCATTCGCACCGGGTAGCGACTGAAATACCAACAGTGTTATCTGATCCGACCCAACTGCCGGTTCCATGTAAATATTTAACTCGAGTATCCCCGAAGCTGTTATCGCGAACTTGAAAGAAGAAATACAGCTCAAAGTTGTATGCGGCGTTATAAAAATGCTGCTATCCATATGAGGACTGTCTATAGGCAGTGCAGAGTATGTCCCAACGTCCCAAGAGGACATTCCATGACAGATTCCATAGGTGTTCGTGAAGTTTACTTTTTGGTTTTCTTCAAAATTGTAAGTCACACATTTCTCGGAAATACACAGTGCGTTGTAACAAAGGAGGAGAATCAAAAAACTGTAACGGTGCATGATTGAGAACCTGCCTCGCACTGGATTGTATAAATATTTAACCTCTTCAACATTTTATCGTCGATGATACAGGATATCAATGAGGCGATGAAGCTAATCGGATCTGGATTTTCAGTAATTAATCATTTAATTATCGGATTATGTTGGAGATTTTGCATCGTCAAACTAAATCACGTTTAAGGAGAGTACACTTGCGTGAATAAATTGTTGGGATTTATTTATTTTTGGTTGCGATTTGGTGGAGATCATATTATTATGTGCGAGCAGTGATAGCTTAGTGGTTAGCGGTTTCCTATTCGGGGGGTTACAGGTTCAATCCCGGGACGTACTTCTGACTTTTCGAAGTTATGTGCGTTTAAGCAATTAAAACACGCTTCAACGGTAAAGAAAAATATCGTGAGGTTATCTGCACACCTAAGCAGCATCTAGCATACCATCCACTAGCATTTGTATCACGGTGGTGCTGGCATGTGGTGCATATTACAGAGCCAAAATTTTTATATCAATTTCCTATACAAATTAGCAAGAGACGGACAAGCCATTTAAAAAAAAAAAGATGTGTGGCACTCGGGGACTGCCGCGGTAAAGCTATCGCATAGCATTTTTTATCAACGCCATCTAGCGGCTTACTGCTAGATGGCGTTGATAAAAAATGCGCCATCTAGCGGCTCACCGTAGAGGAGTCCCGTGTCAGGTTATTTTCGTTACGGAATTTCTGGATTCGGTCTCCACGCTGGCCCGCGATAGAAGCTATGCAATAGCTTAAAAAAGAATATCTTACGAGTTACATGATATATTTGGCGCTTACTACACTAGCATCTGTCGCGTTTCTCACGAAGTTTCTGGTATGTTTTATTTCATCTATCGCGGGGATTTTTTTCTAGTTTGCTGAGCACTATTAATTAAGCTGATTATTACACATCTACATGCCAATCAATTTTTAATATCATAAAAATACATAATATGTATTTTACGTACTACATACATATTTTATGTACATGTAAATTATGTAAGTTTACTCATGCAGCATGCTATATGTATTGCACCTTAAACAGAACATAATCATCATTATTAGTATTAAGATATGAGAATGCATTCTGTCTCAAATAAAACGTCGACGTTAAAGGATATTTGAATCATGATTAATCTTTTTTCAACATAGTATATGTGAATAAAAATATTAATATCATATAAAGATATAAAGTAGCAACATCATCAAACACAGTTTCGACAGATTACCCATACAAAACCCTGTCAAAATGTCTTTATTCGTCAGTTAAAATTTACTTGAAGGTAGTGAAATAGGCCCTTTAGACTTTGTTACAAGATCCAGCTACCCACTTCATTTTAATTATTTGTATAATTAGCTATGTAATTAAAAGTTATTTCATTTGGACAATTAGAAAATAAGTGGAACATCGCAGTTTAAAAACAATTCCATGTTATTTAGGTAAAGCTAAATTTTAATAAAGGTTGACGCCCATTCGTCTGTCTCAACGTCACTTAGTGGTCAAGAAGCTTTTAAATAAAAATTCGCCTTTTTCTTGTTAGAAAAGGAGTAACATACAAAAACTTTGTTTTATTTAAGTACAAGATAAAATATACCTGTACATGTAATGTGTCGCTACTAGATGTCGCTAACAGTTGCTATAAAACTGATTGAAAAAGTAGATACATATCACTAATTTCGTGGCTGACGTGTGGTTCGGCCGTGGTGTAACGGTTAACACACTCGGGCGCGATTCCCAGAGAGATGTGGGTTCGAATCTCGCCGGCCTCGGAATTTTTGATATGTATTTATAAATCTATTAAATTATTTCCTTAAAGTGTAGGTTAACACAAAAATTAAAAAATACCTATACATTTTGTAGATTAATACTTTTTTTTTTTAAATAAATTTATTGCATACATGAAATAATAATACTTTTGAGTTTGAGTTTGAGTTTGACGGACAGACAGCGGAGGATTAGTTATAGGGTCCCGTTGCTTATTTATTTACTATTTTGTAATACGCAGCTTACCTAAGGTGTTTGAACAGGAAGCCAATAATATTTGGCCAAATGGAATTCTATTTTTCGCTCAAGTAATATTACAAGTTATTGGGTTCCCAATTACACGGCGGGGGATCGGGTCTCATGTTTTTGATGTTTCATACCTACTGCTTATTTTCTATTTACTAGGAACGTAATTGGCTATAGGTATACAATAAATAAATATAATAATATAAATTTTTTTTTTAAAAAACCGACTTCAAACGCCACTTAAAAGTATAAAATAATTTTAGTTTGTACACATATGTTGAAGTCGATGCGCGACGCTGGCCCGAAAACAACCGTTCATTTCTTATCATAATAGAAAAAAAAAACCAAACTAAAGTATTTACGGTAAAGGGATTTTTATTCCGTTTTCAACAATGGATAGATTGATCCTGCGAAAAATTTCGGTGTACAATTTAAAATGGTTCTGTGTAATTTATTGGCGAAAGTTTTCATTTGCCTGAAAAAAAAACTGCGCTTCCTTTAGGCGTAGTTATACGTATGACGAGATAAAAAATAAACGATAGTTTAACTACCTATTTCTAACTGGCAACATATTTTTACAACAAATTCGATATAAAACAGAAAACACAAAAAATCCAACAGAGAAAAACTAAGGTCGGAATTTTTTCGATACTACAAAAATTGCTACGCATTTTAATATTTTCCCTCGCAAATCGGACGTGCGAGCTATTTCGTTATAATATAATAAGCTACATAACATAGACCGGAGGATCGTTCTATAGATGATTCGGCTGGTCAAATAGATCAAGTGATCAATTCAAATGGTAGATTCTCGACTTGTCATAAGAGCCACAAGTTGACCTACATGAAATAAATAATTTTGAGTTTGAAATTCTAATATGCAAAAATATATCGAATACTAGCTTTTCAGAAAGAAAGCTTACTAGCTTTTTAGAAAATCATTCATCAATGTACAGTTGTACACATGTTTTTTCTTTTGGTTTTGGCAGAATTTTTGTATTTTAAAAGCTCACGACCTCAAGGTGGGTTGAGCCGCTTTATTGTTACTCAAGGAAACAAACCTGCCTTTGACACGTGCCCCAGTATTGTTTTGACGTCTCTGCAGAAGGCGCGCTGAAGTGGGGGGTGGGGGGAGTAGTACCTCCTATTTTCATGATCGGGATATATTATATTGTCATGAAAGTTTATACGCATTTTTAACCAAGTTAAAGAAAAGGAGTAGGTTCTCAATCGGTTCAGTCGTTGCGGTGTGACTGAGTAAGTAACAAATATCCATCCATCCATTCATCCATCCATCCATCCACCCATTCATCCATACTTTTGCATTTATAATATCCATTTTTCCGCAGTCGCAGTAAACTTTTATCCGTTTTTATATATAACAATCAGTCAGATATACCGAGAATCCAGCCTTAGCACAAAACAAATTGTATTTCACAGGCTAGGTACACCGTAGAGCCTATTAAGCCAGCTTAACGCAAATTACCTCCTGGGGCCCGTATTGGTCAGGCAATAAAATTTATTAATTGATTTCCATTCGATACACCTGCGCCTCTGTCGTTATACTACTCTATGGTATTAATAGACTAATGTGTACTGACAATAAAATTAATGTTGCCATGTGTTACGTGTACTGTGTTCAGGATTGTATCGTGTATTTTATCTAAATATATAAAAGGAAAAGGTGACTGACTGACTGGCTGACTGATCTGTCTAGGTATATACAGTTCAAATTACTGGACTGTTTGGCATAGAGACACCTAATTCGAAGTAGTTTTCCGCTAAAAAAGGATTTTTGAAAATTCAACTTCCAAGGCTGCCGTGCCATGACAATATACTGTAGGCACTCGTATCTAAAAAACAAGCATTTTTTCTGTTCTTTTTGAACATTATATTTTATATGATTGCTTGCACCCACTAATATAGGCTACTTTTCATCCCGGAAAATTAAAGAGTTCCCGCGGGAATCAGAAAATCTTAGCCCACGTGAACGAAGGTGCGGGCATCGTCTTGTGTTACAAAAAAACTTATAGCTAAGCTAATCCAATTACTATACAATTAGTCTTAGTTAATTTAAATTAACAATAATAGTGTCCCTCGGAATAAATGAAAACGGTCTTTCGAATATTAGTGCAAGGAAAACCTTGCACTAAATAACACTCGTAAGCATGGAATAATAAGCCGGAACAACGCAAATTACCTGCAGGCCCTAGTTTCGGCCAGCTATATGCTTAATTGATTCCATGCACCTGAGCTCTCAGCCGCTACATTACATTCATCATCAGACAATTATAGAATGGTAGTCTTAAAAACATTATAGCTAGCTGTTGCCCGCGACTTCATCTGCGTAGAATTGCTGATTTCCCGTGAGAAGGTTTCCCGTGCGGCCTATGCCCTTCTTCAGAAAGTAAGCTTCAGGCAAATGTCAAATTTCCTTAAGATTAGTTCATTAGTTTATACGTTAGATAGCCACAAACAGTTCTTTAATTTGAGAAGAGAGCTTACCGTATCGACGGGATGAACATTAAATGTTTGACAATTACGAAACCCATGAAAATTTTGTATGGGAAAATCAAGGGAAATCTTTTTTGGATGCAGTTGTGTTAACTGCAAGGAACTGCTACCAATCTGCAATTTAATCACAAACTCAACGGTTAAAGGTTAAAACCTACTCGCTGAAAACTCTAAAGTCGACAGATCGTCCGTCCGTCCGTCCATCCGTCGGACCACCATGATGGTGGTACCCTTTTCTAAAACAAGCTTAACAATTATTACGTAGAGGAGAATATTAGTCAAGTTCAGCTTAGTTAATATTTAAAAAAAATTGCAGTAGGCTTGATGTCAAATGCAGTCCGTCTGTCTAGACTCTTATATACCAACCAGTGTTTTCATTACGACTCCCAGGTGTCGAATTCAACTCCATTCCGGGCTCTATTAAATAAATCGCGATAATTATATCCAAGTGGGCCAATTAATTTGATTGAAGTCGATTTACTCCGGATGCTCTGATTATGTTTATGTAATGGAGTGTCGATCGATAACCTCCCTGTTGTAAAGCTTTCAGAGACCACTTAGGTTCCTTATTTATGGTAACAAAGCGGCTGCCCCATTTCAAAACCTAGTAAGTGTGATTGACAAAATTTTACAGGAGACCAAAAAAACATATTTGTGATAGCCTTTCTGAACTCTTCAATATCTGTTGATTAATTAATATTTTGTAAATAAACTACTTTGAAAGCTTTTATTGGATATATTTATTACTTCGCTAAGCCACGAAGAATGTTTTTCTGGTCTCCTGTAAAATTTTGACATTGTCACTTACGAGGTTTTAAAGTGGAGCAGCCGTGCACCTAAGAACAGTTTCAAATAGCAAAGGTTTCTGATCGCCAAACACCGTCTTGGCCTTGCGCCGTCTGTATCCAGTGGCTTCCAGCCACTCGTCGTCTGATGTCGGGTTCACTCACCTAGTTGAGAGTCTGCCAACACTGCGCTTTCCAGTCCAGTAGGTATGTATCTTGGAAGTCCAACGACCTCAGTTCTTCGAACTATGTGCCCCGTCCATCACAGTTATAAGTAGCGTTGCCAGATGTCCCGTATTTCCCGGGACATCCCGTATTTTAGGCATAGTTTAAAATGTCCCGGCGGGACTGACTCTGTCCCGTATTTGATCCGTACGTCGTTTTTCATTATGAAATCGATCTAAGTATTCACATTTCACACACGCAACGTTCGTAAAACGTACTCGTCTCGCTACTAACTTGCACTCGCAGCCCGCATCGACCAATGACAGTGTTAGTGTCAGAATGACAATGTTAAAACAGACTCGATCCTCGAAAAAATATAAAAAATAATAAAAAATGACACTAAATAATTTTGTTTCTTATTTGTCCCGGGTAAAAAACTGAAATCCCGTATTTTTTGCCCATTTAACTATTTGTCCCTTATAGGCTGAAAAAAATCTGGCAACCCTAGTTATAAGTATAATAGGGAATATTATTCGAACATTTCTATTGTATTGTAATAATAATTTCAATTCCGCGTAAATTAGAACCCTTTTACAATCGAAGCATAATAACGACGTCTAAAATACCTCAATAGTAAGCTCCAACCTAATAATTATTAATACATACAAATAATAATAATGTGCAATTAGGCGCTATTCATAGGCACTCGCTACATGAATAATGGATAAAGATTTATTACGATACATTGAACCCCTTTTTCACAAACCATACCTAAATCATCCCCTAAGTAGGCGTCTCTTTACGTAGGTAGCCCCTAAATGGCTCCGGTTGTGTTCTCAGGAGATCTCGGAGTCTTCCACTATGCGCTGGGGGTGGCTATGGAGGGGGTTTTAGTGGGTAAAAACCCCACATAACCCGGGACCCTACCCCACGTTTTCGGGTATCTTTAAAGAAGATTTCCCCCTCGTTAAAAAAAAAAGGTAGCCCCTAAATACAATCCCTTGCCCAATGTCATTTTCATCTGTAGGTATCTCCTAAAGGTTCGTGAAAACGAAATTGGCAGGAGGCGTCACCTAACTTAGCTTAGGTAGCTCGTAAATTTAGGAACGTTGGTAAAATTAAAAAACTTAATTTAACACTCAATATAAAGGACATGCACAAGGACAACTTTTTTTTATTCGTTGACAAGATAGTCCTTGACTACCATTTCACCTGATGGTAAGTGACGATACAGTCTAAACTGGTAGCGGGCTAACTTGGAACGTGTATGGCAGTGTAGATTCAACCCATACCCCCTAATCAGTTTCCATACGCTATCGTGCCGGAACGCTAAGTCGCTTGGCGGCACGTCTTGTCTTTAGAAAGATTTCTTTTAGAAGCCTTCAAGTGTGAAAACTATGTGGATATCTTTGTTCCAAAATTTAATTTTAAGCTATTGCATAGCTTCTATCGCGGGCCAGCGTGGAGACCGAATCCAGAAATTCCGTAACGAAAATAACCTGACACGGGGCTCCTCTACGGTGAGCCGCTAGATGGCGTTGATAAAAAATGCTATGCAATAGCTTTACCGCGGCAGTCCCCGAGTGCCACACGTCTTTTTTTAAACTAAAGGGAAATGCGGCATAAAGTAGCGAAAGGTTCCTCATTGAAATTAACGCACCTAATGTAATCGTAAACTAAACCAAACAAGGTTGGTTTGGGTAATAATATTGTAAATTGATACTATTTATACTCTCCTTATGAATAATTGATAAAGAGTATTAGGGCTGGTACATTCAGTAACATTTTAATGACCGACCACGCTGTTACTGGGCGTAATTACATAGACCCTTGGCGGCTTCTATGCCAGCAAATAAGTACTTAATGAGATATACGAGTATAAACAACCCTTTGTTACACACACGCACACACACACACTCACACACGATTATATAATATTATACGCCGATCTTTTGACAATAAGATGACTTTTTACTTATAATTTACTTATTTACAATCGAATACTACCTACCATCCATCATATCGATTTTGTTCGTATAAAATGTACCCATCATAATCGGTTCAGTAGTTCAGGCGCTAAGGTGAAACATGTATAAATACATACACACATACATACGTAGTTACATACATACATGCAGGTGGTACAGTACAGTAGGTTTAAAATTTTGCAAAAGTTTTTGAAAACTATATATATTAAATGTAACCTGTGGTTTGCGTGGTTGACGCCACAATTAATAATATTAGTTTATAATTTTTAGTAATAATATAATATTGTGATGTTGTTTGTAAACCCAAATAAAATAAAATAAAATAAAATAAAACGTAACTTACGACAAGTAGAACGTCTTGAGTATGGCAAACACAGAACATAATCTTTAAATTGAATCTAAACATCCCGACTGCACGTAGTCTTTTCTGATGGTCATGTGCATGACTTATGACAAAATATTATGATTATGTTTGATTGAAATACAATACTTACAGTGTTTCCCTATTCTCGTGACGTAGTACTTTCCTACTTGTTGTTCTGTTAATAAACTCGAACGATAACGACCCACTACTGTTGGCCTATTAAAGAAGAATTGTTGGTAGTTATGTTAATTTATACTAAGGTGCTTGTACGTGCTCTGCGTTGGGTTAATTGCTTTTAATTAGGATAGAGTGAATCTTGCGAAGCGGTTTCCTGGTGGTTGGCACTGGATAACATAAACATTTTCAGAACAGTCAACCAAACTAATTGATATGTTTACCCTAATTGCGTAATAGGTACCACCACTACCATCCCACCAATTTTGTGTTTTGGATTGGCGCACCTGGACTGTGTCTCAGGGAATCATTACTGTCAAATGTCTATTTATTTTATTTACTTTTATTATTTTTGTACCAACAAAATAATGTTAAAAATAATACTAATGTTAAAAATGACGAAAGTTTGTCTGAAATTCTGTCGTTTTTAACCGACTTTTTCAAGTTACGAGTCAAACTTTGATTGACGTTCATAGTTCGTATTATGCGGCTATTTTCCGTTATTTTTGTTTGGTTTTTTCATATCCTTACTTCCTTACTAATATTATAAATGTGATAGTGTGTTTGTTTGTTGGTTTGTCCTTCAGTCTCGCTGCAATAAAGCATCGAGTCGACCTGCTATTTTGCGTGGGTATAGTTGAGGACCGGGAGACTGACATAGGTCACTTTTTATCTCGGAAAATCTATGAGATTCCGCAGGATTTAAAAAAACTAAATACACGCATCAACTAGCTTTTAATATCTTGCAATAAAAGTTTTTTACAACAAAAAGGTCACCAATGAATTTAGACAGGGTAGCGTTTATTGGGTGAGCTAGTATAATATAATTACGAAACCAATTAGCTAAGATGTTCATCTCAATATCTTAATTCTTACCCAAGTGTTTATTGTTAGAAGGAGTTCTTGGAACAAAAAGGCAAGTAGTTATTTTACAATCGAGTGAACTTAACTATTTTGAATGGCTCTAAGTTTAAACCATTTTACCTAATATCGAGTGAGTAAGTACCTATTCAACCAACAAAACTCAACGGAATTTAGTTCTGATTGAAGCTATTTATAAAACTTATTTTAGCTATGTAATTTGACATCGATTTTCCTATTTTATCAGTACTTACCTACAGGCAGTTTTTATTTGAGACCTTTTTTATTTGATGACAAGATAGTCCTTTACTGCGCTCTCACCTGATGGTAAGTGACGATGCAATCTAAGATGGTAGCGAACTAACTTGGAAGGGGTATGGCAGTGTAAATTTAACACATACCTCTAATGGGTTTCTACACGCCATCGTGCCGGAACGCTAAATCGCTTGGCGGCACGTCTTTGACGGCAGGGTGGTAACTAGCCACGGCCAAAGCCTCCCACCATACAAAAAACTTTAAAAAAACCTAGGACCAAAAAGACCAAGGCAGAATTTGTTGTTTTACCTCCAGCCACATGATCTTGTTGTAAAACTTGTCAATTCGAGTCAATATTGATTACTTTCCACAAATTGCTATAAACTAGCCCTTTGAATAATTCGTTACTGCAAAGTTCCAACATACATTAAGTGGACACATTTATGCCAGAACATAAAATCACAAATCTGAAATCGTATACAAAGCGGCATTCAACAGGCATCGACCCCACTGCCAGCGGTCTACAGGTTTGAGTTCAGAGTTCAAAGCATAGATTAAGGATTAATCTCCGCGGTGCTCCTGCATATTGAATCTAATGCTGAGATCTATAGAACGTGCTCTGATTCAGTTCAGACTCAAGATAGAGGTTAAAACGAGACACAAATATGCTCTGACATAAATCTGTCTCGTTTTAACTCTGTCTCGATTCTGAGCTGAGTGAGAATGCGGTGTATAGATTTCAACCTACATCTATGGTTCAGAGTTTATTTCAGAGCTAAGTAACAAGTGACATAGCCTGAAAGAAAACATTAGAGGATGATTTTAGTGCAGGAATGCCATATTGAAGTAAGCCAGCGAGGAACACCAACCGTAGATTAAGGACAGGGAATATCTAAGTACAAAAAGTACCCAGGCTACAGGATGAAGATTCAAGTAGAAAGTAACCTCAGCGAGACGATGGGTCAAAATTCCTTAAAATCTTAACCTCTCATTAACGTCAAGTGAATGACAATGAGGTGATATGTGCGGAAGTTCAGTGTATTATAAACAGAAGCATTAAATTTTTCAAACTCATTTATTTAATTCAGGTAAGATCACCCATATTGATACAAACTGTTTCATAAAAAATAATAATCACAAAAAATAAATATAAAATGTCAGACAAATGTAATCCAAAAAAAAAAATTAAGCACAAGGAAAAAGGATTGAATGTAAGAGCAATCGTTGTTATGGAATGACTTGAAAGATAGAGCAGTGAGGAGGTTTTTGTCCAAAAGCTGTTGAGTAACAATGAACGCTGCCATGTCTGAGGCATCCATGAGGAATTTCTCGTTCTGAATTGCAAAAAGTGACCTAAGCTATCGCATAGAACTTATAGTTTGACAAACCGATAGACGCTGTTGTCCCCTAGTGCTGAAATGGAGGATTCATACTGAAAAAGCATAAAGCATCGCTGGAACTTTCATACTTGATCAAAATATTTATGTGGTGGTGGTATAAATGGAAAAAGTAACCCATGTAAGTCAATTGATTTATTGAACAGACATATATATCATAATGAAAGTCTTAGAGAATTATGTTCAGCAGTCGACGTCTTTCCAACAACGATAATAGATTACTTACAGAGAATGCGGAACGTTAAAATTTAGACCGTTGACAGTGGATCGACGCCTCTACCAAAGCGGCGCTCAAACACTAAACTATCATGTATGGAGGCAACGCACGTCTTAAACTCACAGCCGAAGTATGGTAATAAAACATCGTTGTCTCGAATATTGCTGCATAATGCCCGTCGCCTTAATTTATGCCGTTGCTAAGTCATAAGGTAGAACAAGGCAAGAGAGGGGTTTAAAATTTTCTAGATGAGACTATGTTCAGTCATGTTTCACGAATTCACCGTCGCTTTCTTTCTTCGGTCTCTTTGTGCCGTTTTAGTCAAGTGAATACGAGTGACACGCATGAGTTCATTCAAAAGCACTTTGTATTTATTTGAATGAAAGTCTTTTGTATTTTATTCTATCCTTCCACCTTATTGCTTTTCTTCCAACGCTTAAAGTAGTTACAAAAATAACGTGTTTTAAAGCTCTGGTCTCATATTTTCGAAAAGAAGTCAACCGCCGAATAAAAGTTGGCTTGATGATCCCTGAAGACCAATGAGCCTGTAGTCCGAATATAAGACGTAAGCTCAGCAGTGAATCTCGATAGTTTAATCTTGAAGTTAATTCAAACTGTTAAATATTTGTACCTAGGTATATAACTTTACGTTTTTATATTAATACTGCGGCTACACTATCGAGATTCGGCGAATATTTGTATCAACGCGGAAAGTGTGGCCGAATAGTTCGTTGAACCGCAATGTATTCGGGCGAACACGAATCCTTATCGCGATACCCTCGGTAATGTAAATAATAAGTAGACTACTAATGCAGACAAGAACGTCGCAATAACCGAACACGATAATTATCGCGACAACGTGACACGAATTTTCACACGATAATGTAGCTGCACAGTCATGTTTTGTAAAAGAACACCTACTTATTTTCCATTTCAGCAGGAAGCTAATCTTAAGACACACTCTATCTTATGAAGGAGAATTTAAAGCGAAAAGTCTCATCTGGTAGAGCTATAACAGTGTACGTCGACTGCCAAGAAGCGGGGGAACTTGGCGATTTATTATCATACTCCTTTCTTAAAGTTTTATCTTAAACGTTAGGCGGTAAGCTGACACGTTGCGCGGCGGATGTTCCAAACTATTATCACTTTATTTTGCCATTTAAATTTTTGGGAAGAAACAAGATTTATGGGTGTTCTTTCCCATTTCTTGTATCACGAGAATGTGAACTTATTTTGATCGTTAATGCGTTAAATATATATTGCTATATGGTTTGTTATAAGAAAAATTCGAATGATTCATGATTATTACTCGTGTTCGATAAATAGAGAACTTGATTCCACGCAGAATGCACAGGATGGACTTCCACAGGCCTCGGAACCTTGTATGCTTAAAATCATTCGCTGGCGTCGATTCCATACATTTTGCCGCAGACGCGCGTGTCTTACAGTGGGCGATGGCATTAATTATATAGCTTTTTAAATCTCGCACTGACATATCTACGTCTTGCGAATATATTTATATCTATATATATAAAATTCAAAGTCCTGACTGACTGACTGACTGACTGACTGACTGAGATATCAACGTACAGCCTAAAGTACTGAAGTTAGAAACTTGAAATTTTTACAGTTGGTTCCTTTTATGACGTAGGCGCACACTAAGGAAGGATTTTTGAAAATTCAACCCCTAAGAGGGTAAAATAGTGATTTGAAAAATCGAACTTAACGTGAGCAAAGCCGCGAGCAAAAGCTAGTTATTACATAAGTGATGATTTCACCAACGTTTTACTGAAGAATAAATGGGATGTTTTTGTATTGAAAATGAGCGAAATACCAAAATGTTCGGATAAGGCTTAGGTACTTAACGTTGATGAAAATCTGCCCTAAATTAATAAACTAAGTTTATTGGTTTGTCATTAATTCGACTAATTCGAGCCACCAAAAAGCTACGGATGGATGTGTTTTATTGTATGACGATAGTTAAGTACCTGGAGAGTGACACGAGCTAGTTTTAATCCCGGGACATTAGGTTCCCGCGGGATTTTTAAATAACCTAACTCAATATGGATGTAGGCTACGGATGTAGGTAGGTACATGTGTCATGCAACATGGCTGATGGCAATTAATATAGACTCAACCTCAAGTGCTATAACTATGCTCCTTGACATGTTATATTCAGTTTCAAGCTTACTATAATAATCATCCAATCCCTAATTGATTTCATGTGGGACATGGGCTGCTTGACATGAGCCATGCTTAAGTACCAATATGGCAACTCAACCCGCCTGGCTGATAAAGGCATAGTGCGCCTTCATGTAGACTTACATCTAGCAGAGGAGATAAAATATGTTGGTGTAATATGATGTTAGTTTAAATCTACCTGCCTGAAGACATCATAGTGCGTCTATCATTTTTTTCAAAAGTCATGATCAACTTGACTAGTATCTTCTTCAAATAAGCGTAAAACTTGGACTAAATGTGGGTATGACAAAAATGCAACGGGTGGGGATTAAACCGGTAACTTTTCGGTTTTTATCCTCACTATGTACCGCTAAGGTGGCGGCTTCTAATTCTGCTGTAATTAGGTCCCCTTTGCATGCACAATAACAGATAGAAAAGTCTAACAAATCGATTGAAATAACACGGATAAGTAAAACTTCTAAACAATTAGTTCTAAAGAATGAAAGTATGTTTTGAATTGATCATTTGATCAATTGCGATACAGAACAGTCTATAACGGTAAAGCTGGCAGTTTAGTACTTTTGCGTTGGTTTACGGCTCCATACTACACTAATTAAATTAGATTACATACATATGCCATTGTATAATTGTACATTACATTACTTAAGATCTGTGTCTGAAATGTCAGCAATTACCTATAGCTACTTCGTTATACTTTTTCAGATTTTAACCGACTTCAAAACAAGGTTGTCAATTCGGCTGATGTATTGCTGTATGTTTTCTTCTCTATCTTCGTACTTAATGTCAAGAATAGTTAAACGATTGAGCTGTAAAAAGGTTACAGAGAGACTTATTGTTATATACTTTCACATATTTTTATTCTCCGCTTACCTGAAAAGATTTCAACCTAAGGTTCCATAGGGTTTATCCCTTCGTCGAGTTTGAGCGTATGTAATTTTTATTTCATCTTTAAGCATTATAAAAACGTTTTCCTAACGGTAATTTACCGTACACACAAATCAGTCGATTGAGCCGGAACACAAATCCTTCGCTAACAAACGATCCGTTAAAAAAAAAAAACAAAAATTCTATCCCAAATAAGTGCTGGTACAGACGAACGGCAATTTACTGACAGGACTACAGGATGTCATCGCCGCTATTAATGACGATTATGGCTTCATTCGCATGAATACAGATTCTATGGAAATACGGCTCGGCAGTCGGAACACTTTCTCATTTATAAAATGTATTGGTAAGGATCTCTAAAGCAACCATTTTGATCCAAATTGCTTTAAGGTATTGTCCTCCCGTCCTAGTTACAGACACACTGATCAATTTCGATTTGCTAACACAGGTGTGCTATCCATTCCCTCACTCTCATAGTCCAATGGGATGGCAATCCTTCGCATTCCAGCGAGGTGCACGGGTAATGTGATCGGGTTGAAAGAGCTCATCTCGCATTATTATTAACCCCGAAGGCAGCGTATTTGTACGGCTACCCCGTTTCAGAACCTAGTAAGTGTAATTGACAAAATTTTACAGGAGACCAAAAAAACATATTTATTGTAGCCCTTCTGAACCAACTCTTTAGTAGGTATCTGTTGATGAATTAATGTTTCGTAAATAAACTACTTTGAAAACTTTTATCTAGATATATAAAAGGCAAAGGTGACTGACTGACTGATTGACTGACTGACTGACTGACTGATCTATCAACGCACAGCTCTAACCACTGGACCGATCGAGCTGAAATTTGGCATACAGGTAGCTGTTAGGACGTAGACATCCGCTAAGAAAGGATTTTGGAAAATTTCAACCCCAAGAGGGTTAAATAGGGGGTTAAAAAACCGAACCTAACGTGAGCGAAGCCGCGGGTTAGAGCTAGTTTAATATATTACTTCCCTAAGCCATCTACCATAAAACATGTTTTTGTTCTTTTGTAAAATTTTGTCAATTGACACTTACTAGGTTTTGAAATGGGGCAGCAGGGCTGTTTTGTGAACTAAAGAACACAAGCCGCGAGAGGCACCATTATCTTGACTTCAGACGTCTTAGGAAACATAGTAGAAATTTTATTTCAAAGTAAAAGTTTAATATAATTTATTATTCATAGAAATATCTAATTAAATCAACTATAACCACACGACAGGTTATTAGTAATCTTTTAGATTTGAGACAATTGTACAGCTAGGTTGCTGGATGATAAGGGCGAAGATTCTGGTTAACCCTCCTGTCTCCATGTGTCGTCGGTCTGTAAAAGCGCTTTCGCTAAATTTAGACGGACGTCTTAATAAGACGAAGATGCGGTAATCCCGAGCGAAGGTTGTAAATTGTCCCGTACGGTGGGGAGAAAGATAAATCAAGTTCGTAATCTCAATTCAGATAGTTTGGGAGTCGGTGGCCTTAGTTTATAAATAGTTGCAACTGATAAACATGAAGATTAGTGACTGCAAAAATCGTCATCAACAATTTACCAACGGCTTACTAGTTAATAAGTAAAGCCATAGTTCTCTACGCTGGCACAATTCAAATTGGTAGACTTTTCACACCTTTGAAAACATTATGAAGAACTCTCGGGCGTGCAGGTTTCCTCACTGTGTTTTATTTCAACGATGAAGCATGTGATATTTAATTGCTTAAACGTACCTACATACAAACTCCGAAAATTAGAGATGCTCTATCACTGCTATAAAACATAGCCCACTAAAAATAAATCTTCAAGATTCTTATCTTTATTCTTTTAAAAAGCCTGACTTCAACAATTTTTTTTTCGGTTAAAAAAATAATATTAGCCATGATGAACATGACCAATAACGCCCTCTTTTCTCGCATTAAACGCTTTGATTCCTCGTTCCTAATACGCACCGCACATCTTTAAATCAAGAGTGAATAGGCATCTTCTAGGCAAGCGCGCACCATCTTAGGCTGCATTTTCACTTACCATCAGGTGATGTGAGGTATTCAAAAGAAATTGACGTCCCTAAAGCTTGTGCAGTAGTAGGTATGACAATAAAGCAAGGGGTAGGGTTCGAACTGCCAACCTTTTAGTTTTTCACAGTTACCCTGCTCATTGCTCTAATGAGACAAGTCTTTACAAAGACAACATAGCCAGCCATCGCCCGTAACAAGTTATTTTACTTTGTGGGCGACGAAACACTATTCTATTTACTGTCAAACATCTTGCAACCAGTTCTTTAACTTTATTATTATTATTATTATAAAAAAAATTATTTAACTATAAAATGTACAGTATCAAATCTCTTGCCCACTGACCCGTAGTGCGAGGGGCTCACTTATTTTGTTTAACATTCCATACCCAATACCGGAGTACGGTTTTACGCTAATGCATAAAATAAATCGTTTCTTGCTTCGTTATATCACATTTTTGACTTAAGGTTGTATTGGATTTATTGCCATCTATTCTTAGAATTGAAAAGGTGACAATAGCTTTGTGGTTAGAGTTCAGTCTCTCTTTCATGTGGTTCAGGATTCTAGCTCAGGCACGTTACTTAGGATATCGCGAGTTTGTTCACACTTCACTACGTACTTCATTAATTTTTTGTTCCTCTCTCTCATTCCCCCCTTTCACTCACATCTTTACGTTCTATTTTATCTATAAACACCAATACTACAGTGATTTGAAGATTTCATAACAAAATACTCTTAAATCCATAAGAAGAATCCCCTCTTCTCACACCCTTATACCCGTATTTCCCCTCGACTCCGGAATAAAGGGCGTATGTGAAGTGTGATTCGCCGGAAAACGCTTAACGTTCACTTGAGCACGCGTGAACAACCACTCCTTATCCCACGTCATTTAGAATCTAAATACGAAGTATATTGATACACATCAGACCATGAAACGTCTCGTTTTATTAACGAACGGTGCACATTATGTGTCCCTTATTTTTCAAAGTTTTTATTTTTCAACGCATAGGTCCTATTTTGTTTATTTGACCCCAAAACAGTAACATTAAATTTACAGTAAATTGTTTCCTTATTTGGATCACGGCAACCCGTGCCGACTTGAGCGGAAACATATTTAACTGCACATCCCTGGCAATGGCATTCTGCATCTGGCATGGCAAACAGGTACTGAATTGGATAAGGATTAATTTTGTATTGCTTAAAATCGCTTCGTAAGTAAGCAATTATTTCTCGTAAAAAGTAAAGGATAAAAAATGGTTATGTGGGTTATCCCTAAGAGATAGACATATGCCAATGCGGACTTTTTTGTAGACCCTTTTAAGGTGTAAGTACATTATTTTTAACCGACTTCCAAAAAGGAGGAGGTTATCAATTCGGCCGGTATCTTTTTTTTTGATCTATCTCGTAGACTTCAGCCAGCGTTTGCAATGTAAGCGCAAAAAAATGTGTTTATTTACAACATCACATTAGAAACCTCTAAAATTATCAGTGTTTCTCTACTATTCAAAAAACCGCTTCAAAATCTGTTGCGTAGTTTTTTAAGATCTAAGCATACATAGGGACAGAGAGACAGCGGGAAGCGACTTTGTTTTATACTATGTAAGTGATATCGCGGGGATTTTTTCTGGCGTTCTTGCGCACTGTTAGGAAGCTTTGCTTGGAAAAATATCCCCAGTTTCACGTGTGCAAATTTCCATAATAATGACGTAGACACGTAGACGAGTCGGGCACGCTGATTGGCTATTATGCAAATAAAACCGCCGAGCGCTATACTTCCGCCAATGAGATGCCAGACCAAGCGTATCATGGGGCAAGGGGTGATCCATTGACATTCATTAGCCTTCTTAAGCGATTCAAAATTTACATGTAGGTGTTTAATACCTTTGGAGGCGATTAGACGATATGCATCAGTCAATTCCATCAATTATTACGAGCGATGTACAGAAAATGTTCCCGATAAATAGTGAGTAGGTATTTCCTTAATTTTTATGTAATAAAGTTACTGTATAATCATACACCTATTACAAAAAATAAATATTTTTCTTTCCCTAATCTTTATAACTTAGATTTTTCAGGGGCTTTTATTATCTACGTATTAATCATTAAAATTATAATATTTTTTTAGTCTTTTTATTGTGAGATAGGTTTGCGCATGACGGCAGTCGATGATGGAAGGATTTATGGGGTGCGCTTGCCTAGAAGATGCTTATTTATTCTTGCTTCGAAGAGTCTCAAGTTATTTATTCTTACGTATACCTTGTAAAGAATCCATAAAAATGCAGGTATACATTTCATACTAAATCGTTTAAACACAATTTCGTGTATCAAAATTTTGTAGGTATACCTATTAATTCAGAGGTTGCACAAAGCATTTTTATTGTATAGTATAGCGGAGTTAATAGAAATCCGATCCGGTGAGCGGGCAATGCGAACAATCAATATTGACATTTTGCTATCAATTGGGCACCCTATTTTTTCGAGCAGCTTTATGTCGAACATGTAATAAATATTTCGTTTTATTTTGAACATTGACTAGGCCTATTATAAAACAGTATTATTTCAATTTTGTTTTGAGATGTCATAGGTACAATGTTAACCAAAAAGCAATTACTTTATGGCATATCTATACTTTGATATTATATGACATCTCAAAACAAAATTGAAATAATAACACTGTGTGATAATACTGCTTTAAGTGTAGTCGTACTTCGATACCTGCTACGTAAGTTTTTGTATCCCCAAAACGCTTACGTGACGCGTTAATTGTTGTGAAGGTCAATAAAATGGCTTAGGTCGTCGTTTTAATAACGATACAGCTTTATAAGTCTTGAAAGTACGTTAAAAATGCTGTTTTTAATTTTTTTTAAACAAACACATAAAATAGATAAACACAAAAGATATACTTAGTGCACAAAACCTAAAATGCCAATTTTGTGGGATACCATAACTTACGTAGGTGGTATCGACTTAGTAGAGGCCCTGTTTCCATTCTTTAAAAAAGAAAAAGAGAGGACAAATTCTCTACATTAGTGTTGGATGGGTTGTAAGGCAAGTTGTGAAAACCTTAAACCCGACTTTTATCTGTTGAATCACATTATTGTATTATACTGAAACACTGTAGTCCATACAAATTGATACAGTCAACTGAACGGCGGCCGTAATAATACCGGCACGGCCACGGACCGGCTTCCTATGTAGAGACGGACCTCTCGATGTGAACAAGTTGAAACTTGTCCTTATACCACGAGGAGCGAAAAACTTTGCAAGCGCGATGCAGGCCGTTCCATTGAATGTACAGGAATCGTTGAAAAGTGCAGACTATTTACTTTCTTAAAATATTTAATTATAATAAAAACGTAAAGATTGTTTTACTGAAATTACTGAAAAATTAACAGCGCACACCTCTAGCATTTTCATTTCATCCACAAATTAGGGTCACGACATAATTTTATGACACTAATAGTAGGCAAAAGAGAGAAAAAAAATTAGAAAAAAGAGGCATGTTAGTTATTATTGCTATCGTTAACATTATGATATTATTTTGTCAATTCTTTATGTTTTATTTTTATTTTGTGAACGCCCTCTATCGAAGGATTCAAAATCACGAGCGAACTCTAGCGGCAATATTGCAGTGTTTGCAACTATTACATACTTCTAAGGGTGGTGTTTGTGTGTGGTGGGTACGATTTTACTAACAAGAGGCATTCTAGTACCTACTTGTACATCCTACGCTTCAAAAATATTTTTAATAAGTATCATTTCAATGAATTTTCAAACCTTTATGATGAACGCTTTGCCCGCGATTTAAAATCCTGCGGAAATCTTTTGATATTCCAGGATAAAAAATATGTCATTTTCCAAGTCCCCAACTACACTTCTGTGAAAAATCACGAGGATCCGTTGCTCCGGTGCTGCGTGATTGAAGGACAAACCAACAAAGAAACATGTCTTAATATTAATATTTAAGTACCTATTTCTTCTATGAAAGGTTGCCGGGAAGCTAAAAACGATAAGGCTGCCATTTTTGTTTGTCTACGTGAATTTGTTTCTTTCTAATTGCCAATATTTTTGCAAAACCTAATCCAGTAAAATGGAGAAGGCTTCAAGACAAGATTATATTATATTGATTTAAAAAATAAACCAGATGAAAAAGAGGACAAATTCTCTACAGGAGTGATGGCTGGTTGTAAGGTTGATTTGAAGCCCTAAACCAAATTAATTAAACTGCTTATTATCGTTTCATGTCTTCACCTCATCATATTTGTCTCATTATAACTGCGACCGAATTAGACCGGCCCGGTCGCTAACCGGCTTACTCTGTAGAGACGGTCCTCTCGGCTAACCTTCGTTCGAACTTAGATATATAGCACCGCGACGTAAAAACTTCGATAGCGCGATCCAGGATTTTTCGCTATAACTTCTAAAGCATTAGAATTTTTATTTTTTTTTATGCTAGATATGAATGCAAATCGTTAAATAGTTTGTGCTAAATTATTATTTCATAAAATAAACTAATAGTAACGCTGTTTTTTGTAAGTAACAAAAAGATAAGGCTAATTATTATTATTGGGTGTGTATGTTTGTCACTATTTCACACCACAACGAATGAACCAATTTGGCTGAAATTTGGAATGGAGATAGCTCATACTCAGGATTTAGGCTTTATTTTATCTTAAAAATTAAAGAGTTCCAGTGGTAATCAAAAAAAACTTAACCCACAAGGACGAAGACGCGGGCATCATCTAGTCTTGTCATCAGTAAAAAAAATTCCTTTTTTTTATTAATTTATCGTTACATTTAGATGCACAAATAAGCTTAAAATTAATATCTCACCAAACTGGACAGACAGTTTGATGGCGAGCTGGCGCTCTTATACCTAAACAAAATTAAAACCTAATGCACCTAATTACAATTGTGGAAAAAGAACAAGAAAAACGGGAAAAAAGTGTAAACAAAAATATACTAAATATTTTTTAAATATTTTATATTTAAATATATTTTTTTTATTCAAATAAACTTTTACAAGCACTTTTGAATCGTCAATGAATCTACCACTGGTTCGGAATGTCTTTCCTGCCGAGAAGAACCAGCAAGAAACTCGGCGGTTGCTCTTTTCAAAAAAATAAAAATTTTACAATTGTTATTGAAACTATGCTATGTATTCAGTGCTTCCACGATGAATTTTCCTGAGTACAATACAAGTAAAAATGAATACAATACAAATACAAATAAATACAATTCAATACAATATGTTAACACAGGCAGGCAAAAGCAGACCCATTCCCGTTGGTGGCACCCGTTCACGAGCATGACGCATGATCCAGCCATTGCTTCGCTCAACCATATTTACTAAACAACTAAACTTAACTAACAATTAACAATAATAAACAATAGTCAAACAGTGAAAGAGTCCTTAATAAAAACTTTCTTTAGTTTATTTATTTTAAAATGTCGTTTAAGCCTGGCAATAGACGTCCGATTTTGTTTCCGATTGTCTGATCAGGCAACCGGATCGTATTTACTCGATACACATCCGATTTTTCCGTCAGGCTTTTTCTGAACTCAGTCGTTCCCGAGCTATCATCCCGAGTGCTTGCCTTTGGAGCAAAGCAGAAGAAAAGAAGATGGATGACGAGTTAATAGAAATAGAAATATTTTTTATTCAAATAAACTTTTACAAGTACTTTTGAATCGTCAATGAATCTACCACTGGTTCGGAATGCCGTTCCTACCGAGAAGAGCCAGCAATAAACTCGGCGGTCGCTCTTTTCAAAAAAAATTTTTTTTACAATAGGTAACAAAACTATAGGTAATAAACTATACAGTGTTTCCACAATAAAGTTTCAAAAATGCAAAACAATCCAATGCATGTTAAGACAGGCAGGCAAAAGCAGACCCATTCCCGTTGGTGGCACCCGTTCACGAGCATGACGCAGGATCCATCCATTGCTTCGCTCAACCATATTTGAGGGAACGTAACAACCCGCACCACACTACTCCACCACAGAAATTTTAAAGAGAGGAAAGAGAAAGAAGAAAAAACGTCGCTATTGGATTCATCTAATCAATTTGACAAGACTTACTGAGAGTCATTTCTATTTAAAACATCCAAAATAATTCATAATACTTAATAATAATTTTATTATTATGAATTTTTTTTTATTATTATTTTTTTATTTTTTTTCATAATTTTCGCCCATTATTCGAACCACAACGAGGCGTCCACACAGTGTCAGCGCTAGATTCAACTGGCAACAGGGTTACCAACTCCTAAAAAAAATTAGCCCTAACATCAACATGAAATAACCCTAAATGCAATATTCAAAAGCCCCAAAAAAACCCTGTATCTTGTTACCATTCAAGGCTAATGTTTAAATAAGTTTCCCGTTTTATTGAGGTAAATAAAAATAATATAACTTAATTTTAATTACATTATTCGGAATTCTTATAGTCATACAATATGTTTACATTATAACTGTAACATTTTTTGGAGATGGAGTAAAAGTAACGTTCCACCATCACGTTTTAAAATGAAAAAGGAATTAGGTATATATTATTATTATCGAAAAAGCGTGTTCAACGCTAATGTATTGAAATATTTTCAAAACCCTTTAGCTATAAAACGATTTTAAGCATATTATTCCGGAATACCGTAGACGTTTTGCTTTATTTACTCGTTTTGGTCAGTCAATTATGTGACGCTTGAAAATTTATTTATGCCCCTAAAAATAGCCCTAAATTTTTTTGAACCCTAAAAAAATACCAATAAGCATAATTCCGCCCTAAATTTGGGGCTAAAAGCCCTAAGTTGAGAACCCTGACTGGCAAAATCGGAAGGAGTAACCGGATGTCTATTTTGTCTCATACTAGAAGTATGTAGACCGCGCCTTCAGGCAACCGGACCGACAGTAAAATCGGAAACGCCTCGCGCCCGTTTCCGACTCGGACGTCCGATCCGGCCACCGGATCGGACGTGTATTGACTGTTCATACAAAGTAATGGCTTCAACGCCTTCCGGTAGCCTGATCGGGCTACCGGATCAGACAATCGGATGAAAAAACCGGACGTGTATTTCCAGGCTAAAAATGTTTAAAATTCTAAGTACTGCAAAATGACTACAAAAATTAAAAACGTGTGCAATTCGTTTTGCCAAAGTTTCTATACATTACTGACGAAATATCACATGAATAAAAAACGTGCCTATCTAAATAGATCATCCGAGTGACGTCATATGTCCGTATTGATGTCATTTCCCGGTCAACCAATCTAGCTTTTGTGAAATATGACCTAATTCTTTTTGCGCACAAAAAATATAGGTGTATGTTCAAAATTCAAATGCATATAGGAGTACATTCAATGGATAAAAATATTGAAAAATTCAAAAGAATAATAAATAAATAAATAAATTAAATAAATGAAAAGTACTACTAATTAATTATGTTTACAAAAAATACACGCCGTCCATGTGGTCGTTTATGGGCATGGTGCCCAAAACACTGGTGCTATAAAGACTAATAAAAGATAATAATAAAAAAACGCGGACCAAATTGCGGGCATCATCTAGTCTTTAATCAAAATCGTTTAAAATAATATTACCATTATGTGTGTGTAAGTGTTTACGTGCGTATTTGTGTGCGTGCGCGAATTCGTTCGGGTGCGCGTGCTGGTGAGCGTGCATGTCTACGTGTGTGTATGCATGTGTGACGTGCAATTTAATGCATACACCTGCTGCGTAATGACGGTGCAGTGCGAACCCCGCACAATTTGTACGTATATATACCTAGCATCGCATCCTAACATCACACGTTCATAGTATTAAATATGTACGCCTATGTACACACATATGCACGTTTTAGCAAAGATATACAACATTCCAATTCATGGGTGGCTTAATTAATTATTATTAACATCTTTCGGTACTCGTTTGTAATCTTTCTGCTCTTTTTTTGTTTAACTACCTACCTTTAAAGACAGATAAGGAAAGATAGATTTATAAATCTAATCGAATTGCTAAGGTACATTCTACACGGTTCCCAATAACTGCGCACTCCCTGATCCCCTAGAGGTCACAAATAAAAGGCGAGGTTAAGGAGTGATTTACGGAGAAAACCTTCCCTTTTCTTATAAAAATCCGTGAACAATCACCCCTTAACCCTTGTCACTTCGACTGTACGTAGATTTGTGACTTTGTACAGTCGCAAGAACTAACTGTAACTGCTTCATTGGTCAAGTCGCTAGTTTTTTTCGCTACGGATCATAAAGTCTTGAGTTCTTTTCCTCATTATAAGATAGATTTGCGCTTGACGACAATCTGTGATGGAAAGCACTGAGGTCTAGGTTGCAGCGCGCTTGCCTAGAAAATGCCTTTTCACTCTTGCCTTGAAGGTACTCAAATTATACATAATCGGAAACACAGACGCCGGAAGTGAAAGAAAGAAAGAAAGAAAAAGCATTTATTTGAGACACACAGCACAGTTAATAACAGAAAGAGATACAAACCAAAAAAAAATAGATATGTGTGGTCCCAAAATGGACTCTCTCATATACTATCCCTGTGGGAAAAGCACAGGCATAGCGCTGGTCTTCCGTGGATCCAAAGGTTTCGGATGACTGTTAGTCACGATAAATAGTACTACGTAGCAAATAGTTAACATAATAAATAATAAAAATAAAAATAGTAGTGCGTAGGAAATAGTTACCTAATATAATAAATAGTAGTACGTAGAATATAGTTAATATGATAAGTAAGTATATAGCTATGATAAAATGTTCCAATATAAATACATATAACTAATTATTATTATGTACCTCGGAGCGCCTTAGTAACCTCACCCTTTTGCTGACACAGTAACATTTTTTTTAAATGAGTTTTGAACCAGTTTTTGGATTTACTTACATCACGCATGGGAGGAGTTCCACACCCTAGCGGTTCGTTTTAGAAACGTTGAATTAAAGCGTTTCGTGCGAGTAGGTTGGAATCCATCCAGGTAAGGGTGCCAAAGCTCAGTGATAGATCTGTGAAGGGGATACAAGGTTCTGAAGTCTGAAGTTCCTTAACACGCCGTCCAAAATTTGAAACTCTAGTCAGGTCAAAAAAGTTATAGGGCTTTATGTCAAGAAATTCTCTGTGGGACCCCGGAGTTAAGAAGTTGGCGGTGTTAGATACCCCATGTCGTGGAGAGCACGTAAAAGCTGTCGGCTTTACGCCTGATCTCTCTTAAATCGTGTCAGATTGCCATTCTATCGGATTATGAACGCGAAGGAGTAGAAAGTGCACCTGCTTTTTTAGCAGGCTAACTTGGAAGGGGTATTAACGTGGTAAGGAGGATGGTAAGTGGGAACTATAAGATAAATAAAAAAAAAGCCTTTGGTATATTTTAAAATTCAAAAAGATTACATTAAACTAGACTTAATTTAAAAAAAATCCCTAAGCACTGAGTGCCTCTTGGCAAAAGCCAGCTCTGTCCAGTTTTTACGGTCCTGTGCCATCCTTATGCAAATTGTGCCAGTTGTAAGCTTGGGGTAGATTTTTCAAAATCTGTGAAGCAGATATTGTATTTATTTTTAATCGAAAGCCCAAAAACAAAGTTTATACAACTTTAAAAATGAAAAACATTCATACAAACTTTCATCCCCTATTTGATGCCTTTGGGGGTGAATTTTTCTTATTCTGTGAAACACATATTTCTTTATTTTTATTTGAAAGTCTAAGTATAAAAGTTTCACGGATGTAACTTGAAAAATGACGGACTTTCATACAAACTTTCACCCCCTATTTAACCCTCTTGGGGTTGAAATTTTCCAAAATTCTTTCTTAGCGGGTGCCTACGTCCTAATAGCTACGTGTATGCTAAATTTCAGCTCGATTGGTCCAGTGGTTAGAGCCGTGCGTTGATAGATCAGTCAGTCAGTCAGTCAGTCACCTTTGCCTTTTATATATTTAGATAATAATAAAGAAGATTTTATTTATTTAGATAATTACATAATTCAAAATTCTCCATAATGTTCTTAAATGTATGTAAAGTCGGTATATTAATATGTACTTACGTGTGTGAAGGACCAAGGCAGCTTCACCGAGAGAAGTCTTGCGCTCAGCAGTGAGTCGTTGATGACTTGCTGATGATGATGTTGTTATCATCATTGTGAACAAATTCACACACACATAATATGTATATATAAATATATTCACAATATAGTAATTAATCTTTCCGTTGTTGGATCATCAAAGAACATGTTACCCGAAAGACAATATAAATTAACTTTAAATGTTACAAGACTATTCCTCTCTTTAATAGTGCAATCCGTCTCGTTACCTGAGCTAAGTTAGGATAGTTAAGTTACCCTAAGAGTGCTTCTAGTTAAGTAAAGTAATAGTAGTTAAGTAAGCTTTTATTGTGCTACAAACAATGTTAGTGCCGAGGTATTCGCAGTGAGGACTTGAATCAACGTTTATTTTCAACATTAAACTAGGTATGCTTTTCCTTATTTTTCGTTTAAAATGTCTAAGAGATCCCTGTCCGCCATTGACATTTTTTTAACCCTTTGTGGTTGGCTATTTAAAAAAACATACGACAAACTGCAGGTCTCTCTGGTAGGCTGTAATTTGAAAATATACCTATATCTAAGACCAAAAAATATATAGAGATAGAGTAATTATCATCGCTGTTTTATTTAGGACAAGACGATACCCGCATGGGTTAAATATTTCCGGTGTTTAATTTTCCAGGGAAAAAGTAGTCTATGTGTTAATCCAGGGTATAATCTATCTCCGTTCTTTGGTTCTTTCAAGAAAATCCGTTCAGTAGTTTTTGCGTGAAACAGTAACAAACGTACACACACACACACTCACAAAAGCTCACACACACATACAAATCTCGTCTTTATTATTTAGTGTGATCCTACGACATGCAAGTTTTCTCACGATGTTTTCTTTCACCGTTAAATTAACTGATATTTAATTGCTTACACAGTAATTATTGTTCAAAACTAACAGATTCCCACTCTCACTAAAAATAACTCGCATTTATCGTATAAAGATGTAACACAAAAGTAAAACGTGTGGAAAATCTTTTAGAATGTTCCACGAAATATTACTATCCCGAATCTGGGCAAAGTTATTTGATTTCGATAACAAAGTTAAGTTAGCAGAAGTGGTTAAACTTATTGACGGCCCCCGGCTTCATTTAGTTGTTTACAGCGAACTGGATCATAATACTGTATCGAGTTTTATTTAGGTTAGGTTTTTAGTGAACCGATTATACTATATCGAGTTTTATTTAGATTGGGTTTTTAGTGAACCGATTATACCGGTGTCGAGTTTTATTGAACGAGCGAAGCGAGTTCTCTGGGTCAACTAATGCGCTTGCCTACTAGACAGAGAAATGTGTACGTCCAAATGTCTGTCAGAGCCCTATAACTTCAGAATTACTGAATATTAGAACGTGAAACTTGGTTGAAAATTCAGTTATATCCTGTACTTGAACAACAAATACTAAAATTAGATAAATGTTATAAAGAAACGAATTTATTTAATTTTAAATGCTAATAGCTTCACAATAATGTTAATAGATGGCGCTGTGTCAGTAAAATAGTTTTATGTCAACTATTATTTTTTTTATTGCGTCTAATGTTAAAAGTTAATTATTACAATAAATAATTAAAACTTTTGGGAATTATGGGATATCGCGAGGTCTCAGTTCGGGGCGAACCACTAGTTTAGGTTAGGTTTTTAGTGAATCGATTATACTAGTGTCGAGTTTTATTTAGGTTAGGTTTTTAGAGAACCGATTATCCTGTATCGCGATTTCTGTGCTTTGGGCATACGTCATAACGGTGTTACTAGGTATAAATTCACGTCCCACACCTAATATGGAAAAGTAAATAATATACATATCTATAATCAATACTAATTTTATAAATGCGAAAGTGCGTTTGTTTGTTAAGGTACGAGTACGTAGCCGACCACAGACGCCAATAGCAGACGACGTGTTGCCGCGACACTACTGGTTTCTATGTATTTCTATGAAATATCTTTCGTAACTAGCTATGTATTGTTCATCTGTGGTAGCTAGCGACACGTTGCCTGCTTAGAAATAGATAGAAAGCACTCCAGTGTCGCGGTGACACGTCGCCTGCTGTTGCTATCTGCGGTCAGCTACGAACTCGTTCCTTTAGTTTGTTGATTTTTTGGCTTACCCTCCAATCATGGACCAACGGAGCGACGGATAGACGTTATTTTATAAATCACATACAATCCAGATGGCAGCAAAGCGATGGATCGTTGTAGAACAAAGGCCTAGAACTAAACAGTATCAAATGTCGAGGCGCCTTCCCTTCAACTGAACTATCGTGTGACGGAGTTTTTCTAACAAGTAAAGTTGTAACAAGCGGACATCAAAGGGCAGAGAGACGTCGTTATCTTTTAAGTTGAGTTTTATAACCGAGGCTACATAAAGAGTAACTTTATCTTTGTGTGGCGACGCCGGATACTTAACGGGAGAACGCAGTAATAAGATGTTGGAATGGTGGTGATATCATTAACGTAAATATATCTAGCTAGAGGATAACATTGTTAGAAAACCCCACTAGATGCGAAATGTGAATTAATGCGTTTTAACTCAAAAAAACGCTAAAACCCTACCTAAAGCCGTCTCCAACCATCCCCATAACGGCCCGTGTCCTCACATTTAACCTATTTAACCACAACACGTCAGACAAACCACCATCTGAACGTGAGGGTAACTATCAAACATATCTAAGTATTATTTAATCAATTACACTCATCTAAACAATCAGTATTTAGTCGATTAGGGAGCGATTGCTATCACCACCCATCAATCAAATATAACGACCTAGACGCGGGAGCATCCAATAGCCGTATGAGTCTCTGGAAGAGACTGAATTGAACGCCCAACCCGCTGTATTTATACTAACGCCGCGGTGCTAGACCGGCATCTACGTCGTCAACAAAGTCAAACTACCTACTACTAGCTTTATCTTCAATACATTAACGTTGCATATCTTCACTATTTCAATATTTCGCTAACATGCGAAAATTTGTTTGTTCGTTGGCTTGTCCTTCAATCACACAGCAACGGATCGATGTAATTTTTTTACCCTACAACGCCAAAGTTAAAAGGAAGAGTTATGATTTTAAAATCTATGGCTGAAATCTATAGACCGCACTCTCACTGTGCTCAAACTCAAGACAGAACAACGAAGCAATTTCTGGATCATCCGTCATGCTCGTGAACGGGTGCCACCAACGGGAATGGGTCTGCTTTGTCTTCCCATCTTGACATGTGTTGGATTATATGTAGGGTAAATCCGGGATAGATGCCGCAGTCGGATAGGTGCCCCATTTTCTAAAAACCTAACTTCGCAAAATCGCAACACAGATTTAATAGTCTAAAAATAGAGCACGGACCCCCCACACCTAAATGCCCCGTAGACCATCGCACTGGATTGACATGTTTAGCTCGTGCGTGCGATCATCTCCGCGATGAACACGACGAACGCTTCAAAGTTTCAAACGTAAGTATTTACTGTTACAAATCTTTTTATGTAGTAATAAATTCTGTTCTATTTTAATAATACCATATACATTGGTTAATTAACTTTATATTTACTTATTAATAATTGTCCTTTTGTTTTTATTTAAGTCAAAAAATAAAAAGGCATCTATCCATAGCAAAAAGGATAGTCGCCCTGATTTTTCGCAGTATAGATGCCCTTAGGGGCATCCATCCCCTATCTATAATTGTTTACAGTATAGGTAGCGATAATAAAGAAACACCCACAACAACATACTATAAAACTAGAAGAAACAAAATTCAAGGTTTACCTGTGAAGAAAACAAAGAGAGACAACCAAGAAAGCCAAAAAATACGGACGATAATAATTATTATTGCATAAAATGCTTTGATAGCTATCAACATACATAAGTCAAAATCTGATTGGATTCATTGCATATCCTGCCAAAAGTGGCTGCACGAAGTTTGTATCCTTTTCAGAAATTATTGCTCAAGATGTGGCTGACTAAAAGCCCTTACTAATTCGAACTAAATAAAGGACAAAATTTAATTATGTTATTGATTTTTTTAATTTTAAATATTAATACCTTGCCTGCCATAACTATTATGTTCAATTAGTTACGATTCTGCACATTAAAATTTAGAAGTTGTTTTTTGTTAAGCAAATGTTTAAGTTTAATCATTTTTAAGTTTTAACGCACCATTAGAACGATAACCTGAAGATTACAAAAATAAAACATATCAAAACTATGTAGTATACTTATTTTAAACTATAGGGCGTCTATCCTCCTTAGCATTTTCATGGTGAGGCATCTATCCATATAGGTAGGCATCTATCCTCAAAAAAATGGGTTTGCAAAAACTCAATTTATGCAGAATCAGTTATTGTTAGGTCAACAAAAACGAGTCGTATTGCTAGTACGAAGATCAAACTAATTACATTCATGGAAATTATTCATGAAAAACGTACAGTTTAAAAATTAGGAAGCTTTTTCAAAAAGTGGGGCAACTATCCCGGTTTTACCCTATTGCATTTTTTGAAGCTTCACTGTGGAAGCACTGTTTACATAGCTTAGTTTGGTTACTTATTGTAAAATTATTTTATTTTTTGAAAAGAGCAACTGCTGAGTTTCTTGCCGGTTCTTCTCAGCAGAATCTGCATTCCGAACCGGTGGTAGATTTATGACGTGTCATAAGAGCTACAAGGTAGCCTATATGAAATAAATAAATTTTGAATTTTGAACTTTGTGTCTCGTTTATCTTGAGTCCGAGCTAAGTCATAGTACGCTCTATAGATCTCAGCATATGTATGTATGTATGTATGTATTTACGAATATTCCACCATAGCGAATAAATTACTGAGCCGATTTTGATGGATGAGGTGTCAATCGTTATAACTGATGTTAAATCAAGTTTTCCATCGGCTTACAGTTCTCAAATTTTTATATAGGTATAGGTAGATAAAGATTTTTTATGTTTATTCCTGAAAATGAATGTTCCCACTCGATTTCTTAAAATCCTAGCTCCACGCGGGTGAAATGGTAGGCCAATGCTAGTAAAAAAATATAAAAATAAAGGGATCCGACATATACCTTTTATTTGGGTTCGTGTCCCTGAGAGTGCGGTGAAATGCTTTTATCGAATTGTTTATGAGTGGGTCATTTAATTTCCAACTGCCGGGGGATACGTAAAATCCGCATCGAGGAAATCAGTATGGAACCAAGGTAAGGGACGTCCTAAGGATTCTTTTTCTTCATATTTATCAACCAACTTTTGCAACCTTCAAAAATCCTTCAAAACCTTTAAAAACCTTTGACAGTCTTACACCGCCTGTACTCAGAGGCTTTCTTTGTATATAGGTAATAACCCGTGAGACAAAAGCTAGTTAAAAAAAATTTCAAAAAGAAAAATATTTTAAACATTTTGGTAGGGTTAAACGACAGCTTATTGTTTAAATAATCGTATGAGAGGCAGTATTAATAGGAGGCAGTTATTTCGCAATCACATACAGTGTCGCTAACAAGAATAAAAACGTGGAACTTTCAAATGAAAACATCGTTCTGTTTCTAAAATAAAATTTTACAGTGCAAATTTTCAAATAATAAAAAACCGATAAAAATATAACCAAAAAAATGTTGTTCACCGCTGCCTGCGCGAACCAATAAAACGGCGTAATTGAATCTGGTCGGGATCGTCCCACTCGAGAGTCGCTCGTTGATTGGCTGATATTCAAATTTGCATGTAATAAGATCTCGCACGACGCGTGCCCTGATGACGTTTGGGGGCTAATATTTTGCCCAGCCCGGGGGTGCCGTGACGTAATGGACCGCGAAATTGAGGCACTGCGTTTGGGCGGGCGGCGGTTTTTTGGTGTTCGACGCTCAAATGAATATACAAAATCGAAAGGGGACCAAAGAGGCGCTTATTTAGCCCAACGAGGTAATAGCGCTAGTGTTTTGGGCACCATGACCCACAATCAGTCAGCATGTATTTTTTTAAGCTATTGCAAAGCTTCTATCGCGGGCCTTGAGCGTGGAGACCGAATCCAGAAATTCCGTAACGAAAATAACCTGACACCCCACGGACCCCGCTCCTCTCACCGCTAGATGGCGTTGATAAAAAATGCTATGCAATAGCTTTCCCGCGGCAGACCCCGAGTGCCACACGTCTTTTTAAATATTTTTAGCGAACAAAGCATGCAGGCTGGTCACCTGATGTTAAGTGATTACCGCCGCCCATGAATATTTGTAGCACGTGAGGCACCACCAATGCGTTGTCGGCTTTTCAGGAATTTGTTGGTCCGCTCCTTGAATAACCCCATGTTGTAATTTTGTGGGTATTTTCTGTAAATGTAGGTATGGTATTGTAAACTAGCTGATTCCCGCGACATTGTGCGCGTGGATTTAAGCTTTCTGAACCCTCGGGAGCTCTTTGATTTTCCGGAATAAAAGTAGCCTACGACACTTTCTAGGTCCTCAATTATACCTATGCCAAAAATGATATCAATCCCTCTGCTCTGTTGAAGCGTGGTTGAAGGACAAACCAATAAACAAATACGCTTTCGCATTTGTAATATTATGCCTACATCATAATGGCTTTCTGTAATTCTGTATGCCAAATTTCAGTCAGTCCGTCACCTTTTTCTTTTATATTTATTAAACTATAAAAGATCGTTACAATTATCTATTTAGTTTACAGGTTATTTTACTTGTGTGTGAGTATCTTATGTTTCAGTTAAGTACCTATTTATTGAAAGAAAAGAAAGAAAGAAAGAAAGAAACGTTTATTTTATGAATTGTGCCACACATCACCCAATATTGCAAAAACATTCAAAACTATTTATTTCATGTAGGCCAACTTGTGGATCTTATGACAAGTTGAGAATTTACCACCGGTTCGGAATGCTGATTCTGCCGAGCAGAGCCGGCGAGAAACTCAGCAGTTGCTCTTTTCAAAACAAAAAATGTGCCTGTGAATGTGTCTCTAGAAAGCGATGTGTTGAATAATTTATTATTTTTTAATTCCGAGAAAAAATAATAAAGAACAGTGTAGCTATCTAACGACCTCTTTCCTTCAATTCCTCGTCGAGATTGTATCCCCCAAAGCCTGTAACACTTTCGCTGGGCGGTAAACGCAATGACATGACCTTTTTCTGGTCAATTTAAAGTCTGTAGGTTTAACGGCTGGATTTATATGGCTGTTTTATGACGCTATAAAGTTTTCTAAGAACGCAGCAAGACCGTTAATCTTGGTGCGAGTAAAACGTCCAGAATGACATGGACGAGAATTAAATTCTTGATTCAATTGAGGGTTACTCCCGTCTCCCTCCCTTTTTGATTGCCCACTAAATCCGAGATAGCCACACCAATGAACAAAGGCATCGAACGCGTTAAAGTAATGCAGACTATAAGTGTTGATTTCATCAATGTCAGGCCATGCACGCTCTGCATTTTAGGTAAACTGCAAGTACCTTTTTTTTTTTTGTTAACGGGGGGGAAATCTTCTTAAGATACCCGACCTCCGGGAGGAGAAGTCGGGTTATGCAGGATTTTTACCTACTAAAACCCCCTCGGTGGCCACACTCAGCGCATATTGGAGGGCTCCGGGATCTCCTGAGAACACGTACCAGGGCCTTCCTTGCGCGACGCCATTGGGCTCATCTCAGGGGGAATAGCCCCAAACCACTTACACGTATGAAATTTCAAGCAGCCTGTGCCACATCAAGCTGCCATCTTCCCAGGGCCATTATGGAGATGGAAAATTACAAGTACCTCGCGTTGTCCCGTCCCGAATGACCAATTGGATGTGCTATATAACGTAGTGCGAAAAGATAAGAGTTACGCGATACAAAGAGAGGCAAAGTCGAGGTGAATATCACAGTAGGTAATTTAGCGCCCTGAATCTTCTGTCTACTACTACTTTTAGGTATATATTCTGTGCCAGCGTAAAATAATTCTTAACCTATGAATAAATTGGGCGTTTTGACAGTTTTTGTATTGAAAATCTGTCAAATTACGCTCGGATATTTTACGTTGGTAAAATCGGCTCTAGAAATCATAATTTCTCGCTGGTAATATCGTATGGGCTCTGTACGCAAGACGTAGCATTATGTGATGATTGAGGTTTTTTAGTTCCCGCGGGAATTGTTCGGACAGATGTTTATACATTGCTCATGCAGTTTAAAGGACATCAATTAATTAGATTCAATGAAGCAACCTAATTCCCATATGTAGTTAGTTAATTAGTATTAACATCATAAAGCGATTGCGATTGATTTGGATTACCTAGTCAAGCCTAATTCAAGGCTTCGGAATATCAGCCGGTGTATTAGATAGATCAACACCAAATCCTGTGGTTCATATCCAATTCGATTATGAAACGTCGCTTAAGACCAGCGTCGCACTGGCGAGGTGATTGCGATGCGATAAATCTATATATATAAAATTCAAAGTCCTGACTGACTGACTGACTGACTGACTGACTGACTGAGATATCAACGCATAGCCTAAACTACTGAAGTTAGAAACTTGAAATTTTTACAGTTGGTTCCTTTTATGACGTAGGCGCACACTAAGAAAGGATTATTGGAAATTCCACTCCTAAGGGGTTTAAATAGGGGATGGAAGTTTATATGAAACTCCGTCATTTTTCAAGCTGTTTCCATCAAAGTTGGTATTTGAGCTTTCAGTTAAAAATAAAAAAGTACGTGTGTCACAGTTTTTGAAAATTCCACCCCAAAATCTAATTCCACGCGGACGATTTCGCGGGGGCAAAAGCTAGTCATGTATCAAAATCCAGTGGTGATAAACTTTGAATATTCAACGACCCCCCTGGCGTAGTGGTGAGCGCTGTGGTCTTATAACTGGGAGGTCTCGGGTTCCCCGCGGGAGCAATTTGGGAATTTATAATTTGTAAATTGTCTCTGGTTCGATCTGGTGGGAGGCTTTGGCCGTGGCTAGTTACCACCCTACAGTCAAAGACGTGCCGCCAAGCGATTTAGCGTTCCAGCATGATGGCGTGTAGAAACTGATTAGGGGTATGGGTTGAATTTACACTGCCATACACCTTCCAAGTTAGCCCGCTACGATCTTAGACTGCATCGTCACTTATCATCAGGTGAGATCGCAGTCAAAGACTATCTTGTCATTGAATAAAAGAGGTCTCCATAAACCTTGAAGTCTTGTAAAGTTGAAAAATTTATTGTTCAACCAAAAAATCTGAAAATGTGGAAAATACTAATAATAATAGGTACAATTTTTTTAAAAAATTATTAAAAAATCTACTTTATAACTAAATAAACCTATTTCGACTGTTTATATAACTTTTACCCTTTATCAAATCTCTGTCAACTGTGTGTCTGTGGGGAGTCAGTTGTTCTGTTTAAACAGTGAAATATATTCACGAGGGTCAACTAATGTACAAAAAGAGGATTTTGGGACAAATATTTTTCCCAATTAGTTACTTTTGTTTTTAGTTTGTAACATAAACCTCGCCCAAAAGTATGTTTCTGCAGCATAAATCTAGCACAGAACTGAGTTGCAATATTCACTAAAGATTTTTTTTAATTCATTGACAAAGTCCTTGACTGCGATTTCACCTGATGGTAAGTGACGATGCAATCTAAGATGGTAGCGGGCTAACTTGGAACGGGTATGGCAGTATAGATTCAACCCATACCCCCCACTCGGTTTCTACATATCATCGTGTCGGAACGCTAAATCGCTTGGCGCCACGTCTTTGACGGTAGGGTGGTAACTAGCCACGGCCAAAGCCTCATACCAGACAAACAGAAGAGAAGACAGACAGATAGTTCCACTCATTATATCATTCACTGATTTCAACTCTTCTCGGCAGGAAAGGCATTCCGAACCAGTGGTAGATTCATTCAAATCAAATCAAATCAAATCAAAATTTATTTATTTCATGTAGGCCAACTTGTAGCTCTTATGAAACGTCAAAAATCTACCACCGGTTCGGAATGCAGATTCTGCTGAGAAGAGCCGGCAAGAAACTCAGCAGTTGCTCTTTTCAAAAAAAATTTTTTTTTTTTTTTTACAATTGTTAAAAAGAACTAGGCTATGCACACAATGTTTCCACACAGAAGTTTCAAAAATGTACGCCTACCGCAACCAAAGACATGTTAACATGGGTAGACACAAAGCAGACCCATTCCCGTTGGCGGCACCCGTTCACGAGCATGACGCATGATCCAGCCATTGCCTCGCTCAACCATATTTGAGGGAACGTAACAACCCGCACCACACGACACCACCACAGAAATGTTTAAGTGAGCATGACATACTTAGGCTACCCATGTTAAGGCATCGAATTAAATATTAATATTAAGATACTCATTTTAAGACATAACTGAGACACAAATAAAGTGGAAACACTGTAGAACAGAATACAATAGAATCATGTTACACAGGATAGTTATTACTGACTCATGAATGGAGCGAATTATATTCACGCTTTTTTTATCATTATATAGTCTTCAATTATTGTATAATATGTTTTTTCCATGAGAGCAGATTTAATAGATTTCTTAAATTTGACGATTCAAAAGTGCTTGTAAAAGTTTATTTGAATAAAAAATATTTCTATTCTATTCTATTCTATTCAACCACTGATCGCTATAATTAACATTGGATTGGCTGTCCAAATGACAGCTTTTTGTATAGATTAATTGAAATTACAGATTTCAAAAATCCTTTCGTATCGGATGCCTACGTCAGCCTGTATGCCTTTCAGCCCAATCTGTCTAGTGATTTAAGCTGTGCTTTGATAGATCAGTCAGGCACCTTTTCCTTTTATAAATAAATTGAAATTAAATTATTTAAATGATTACATAATTAAGATAATAATTATGTTCAGTGGTTAAAATGTAACAGACAGTCAGAAATACTTTCGCATCTATAATACGTGTACAGACATTGATAAGTATTCAGGATGATAACTATAGATAATTATTTAAATGAATATGAAGTTTATAGATATCATTCGATAACGGCCCGTATTCAAGTTAACAATACATTTACTTCGGCAAAGCCGTCCATTCAAGGAGGTGCCTTATTCAGTAGATCTTGGAATAAAATGAGAAAGGCTCTATCGCAATTCATTATAATACGATTCAGATAAATCTATTGTATGTCTGATCCATTATACTCTCATTTGCCTTAAATCAGATAGGTAACAATAGGTTTGTCACATTTCAATTAAAGGAATTCAATAAAATAATGGGAAGGTACCTGAGGGTAGCGTATCTATTTAACTCTGTTGGAAAAAGACGGTTCTTATAAGTTTCACCGCTTTGTCTAGATATATCACAACGGATGTACCAATTTGAATACGGTTTTTTATTCAATGCTTTAATATTAAAAAAACCGCATTAAACTGTAATAGTTATATAATCAGTAATTAATATACAGGATTACACTTCTATGTTAATCACTTGTATGTATGTTGTTACAGTATTATATAGTAAAAAGAGCGATGGGCGTAGTAAGTTCCCCTGCGGAACGCCACTAATGCTAGGTTTCCATGGAGATTTAAGTTTCGCTTTCTTAGTTTGTTATTTTGATAGGTATTTCTTTATAATACATTCTCTGTACTCTGCATGATTTTTCTGTATATTGCTTTCTGTTGTACAAAAAACTTGATAACCAATCATAAACGCAATTTGGGATGACGTAATTTTTACATGATAAATGAGGATGCAGGGAGTGACATGTTACTTTTTATTCCAGAAAAATAAAGGATTTCCGCACAATTTTCTAGAATCTAATTCCACGCGGACGAAGTCGCGGGCAGTTACTGTACCTTTTTCAGGAATAAATCTCCAGGCCTGTGTTATTTGTGCCAGTCAGTAATTATTTCCTATGTTTGATCATTTGTTTTTTTATAGGTGTAGGTAGAGATATCAGATATCAGATTGATAAGCCTATATAAATGTATGATTTGAATTAATAGATGAGTATTATTTAGTGTTTAGTTTGACAGTTTTTTGATGTATCGGTGTTTGTTTTCCATCCTTGTTTTGGACAGTGTCCGGCTTCTGACTCATGACAACCCTCATGGCAACAATGATGATGTTATAGGTTCAGAGCTGGAGGTAATTTGGAAAGGAAAAGGAAAAAATTTTTTTTTTCTTTTATAAAATCTGCGGTGCGGTTTTCCGCTGACTGATTGATTTATCAACGCACAGCATAAATCACTGTATGGATCGGGCTGTTTGGCATCCAGATAGCTATTATAACGTAGGCATCTTAAAGTATTTTTGAAAATTCAACGCCTAAAGGGGTCTGAAAAAGCGAACTTAAAAGCTAGTCTATGATAAATAATTTACGTTTTTATTTATTTCTAAATATTGAGACTAGTGCTAGACCTTAGCTGTTGGTAAATGAAGATGCAGCTTAGAATGGAGCGCGCTCAATAGAAGATGCCAATAGATGTAGCTACGTTTCTATATTAAAAAAGGCCATATTATATATATAGGCCAGTATTCGTCTGAGACAAGCAGCCCTCACCCTCTAAGCACTCAGTTTGCTACATCACTGGCAAGTTCAACGACTTGCATGGCATCGTTTACATTCACCATGACTGGAGGTGGAATTATAGAATTCAATATGTTTATGAGGCCAGAGTCTGGTGCTGATGGAGTGTGGATTTACGTTTACGAGGGTGACCGGTCTGTAACTGGCGTGTTCCACGGGCCGTCACAATCTGACTTTGTTCCGGGTTGGCAGACCATAAGGATTTTCCTTCCTGGATCCAATAGATTCCAAGGCTACGTAAGTCTATTTTACCGGCTTAAAATTGATTAAATTATTTCTACCCGTGATACATAAGGCACAAAATGGTGTAGTGATCCTTTCAAGGCAATGATCTGAACACAGCAACGGACGAATCAAATAATTTTGATGGGAGTTTTTTTTATTCGATAACAAGTTAGTCCTTGATTGCGATCTCACCTGATGTTTAGTGACGATGCAGTCTAAGATGGTAGTGGGCTAACTTGGAAGGGTTACGGCAGTGTCCATTCAACCCATACCCCTAATCGGTTCCTACACGCCATCTTGCCGGAACGCTAATTTGCTTGGCGGCACGTCTTTCACGGAAGGTGGTAACTAGCCACGGCCAAAGCCTCCCACCAGAAAAAAGGTTAATTAAAAATAGTTGCTAAAAATAAGGGATCAATTTCTTTGACCTTTTATAAATTATATAATTTATTTAATTTATCGTGTTTTGTTTTAGATACCATTCTTTGGACTTGCTTCTTCATCGTCTGTTGTCTTGATTGACTCTTTCCGTTACATTGCACCTTCTGTCAACATGGATTCATGCGTGATATATAAAGAACAACCGAGTACAACTACAACGCAATTGCCAACTACAACCACTACTACTACTACGATAGCGCCAACTACAACAACAACTACTACAAAAGCAACAACTACAACAACTACTACTACGAATGCGCCAACTACAATAACAACTACTACTACCGATGCGGCAACTACAAAAACGTCTACTCCAGCAGTGCCAGGCACAACAGCTGCAGTTACAACACCAGACCCATCGACGCAAACGCCACGTCTCTCGATATCTTTTCAACAAATATACAGAGAGATAAATTTCAAAATACAGAAATTTTTCAGGTAGTATTTCGTTCATCTTTTTGCTTAAGTATATTATTTGATATATTATACTGTATTGTTAGTATAAATTAATTCATAACAATTATGTCATAATGTTGTTGTTTTAAATCAGCATTTCTGTGTTTATCATTATGTTTCTATTTATTACTAGCTGATGCCCGCGACTTCATCCGCATGGATGTAGTTTTTAAAACCCCGCTGAAACTTTTTAATTTTTCGGGATAAAAAATACACCCAAAAAATTGACAGGTATTCAAAAGTTGCTATTTTTGTTTTAAAGAATATCAGTTAAACTGAAGTTGACTAATATTCTTCTCTTCCCTCCAAATAAGCAGAAAGCTTGTGCTAGGAGTGAGTAAGACAATAGTGTAACGGGTGGGGTTCGAACTGGCGACCTTTCAGTTTTCAATCCACACAGCTTTAACCGTTGGGCTATTGAGGCTTTATTATTGTTATTAGCCAATGAATACGCAACATCATCTATACTAATATAAAAAAGATGAAGAGTTTGTTTGTTAGAACGCACTAATCTCAGGAACTGCTGGTTCGAATTGAAAAATTCTTTTTGTGTTTGATAGTCCATTTATTGAGGAAGGCTTTAGGCTGTATAACATCACGCTGCGATTAATAGGAGCGAAGCATCAGTGAAAAATGTTGCAAAAACGTGGAAAATTATCCATATTAATATATATATAGCTACTCGTGCTGATTCACTGATTCACTCACTCACTCACTCACTGACTCATTGATCACCTCTCCTGTAAAATTTTGTATGGAAAAAAATTTTTTCACGCATGGTTTCGTATAGAGGACAAAAATTCATTCGGAACAAAAATATGGAGAGAGCTGATGATTGAGGATTTCGGAGACGGCTGAGGAGCACCGGCCAGGGTATCGAAGATAGGTGGGGGGTGTTCAACCAAATGTCACTCGAAACCTCATCCAATTGGCAGAGAGCCGAAAAAAAATTCCAAAATGGCGGATTCAAGATGGCGGCCATACAAATTTCGCCGGTGTCTATCTCGGAGACTATAAGAGATGGAAGAGTGGTTTCTTGGAAAAAGGTGATCAGGACCTGAAAGTCTACTTGATGAATAGAAAAAAAATTCAAGATGGCGGAATTAAATTTTTTCCATACAAAATATATGCAACACTTTAATCGGTTCCTTTTCAAAATTTCTGATGGTTTCGTATGGAAGACAAAATTTCATTTAGAGGAAAAATATGGAGAGAGCTGATAGTTGAGGATTTCAGAGACGGATCAGGAGCACGGCCAGAATATCGAAGATAGGTGGGGAGTGTTCAAACAAAAGTCACTCAAAACCTCATCCAATTAGCAGGGAGCTGAAAAAAAAATTCAAAATGGCGGATTCAATATGGCGGCCATACAAATGTCATCGGTGTCTATTTCGAAGACTATAAAAGATAGAAGAATGGTTTCTTGCAAATAGATGATCAAGACCCGAAGATCTACTTGATGAATAGAAAAAAATTCAAGATGGCGGAATTTATTTTTTCATACAAAATAAAAGCAAGACTTTGATACGTTCCTTTCCATTTATGGTATCGTATAGAGGACAAAAATTCATTTGGATGAAAAATATGGAAGGAGCTGATGATTGAGGATTTCGGAGACGGGCGAGGAGCACGGTCAGGGTATTGAAGATAAGTTGAGGGTGCCCAAACAAAAGTCACTAGAAACCTCATCCAGTTGGCAATGAGCTGAAAAAAAACACCAAAATGGCGGATTCAAGATGGCGGCCACACAAATTTCGTCGATGTCTATCTTAAAGAGTGTACAAGTTGGAATAGTGGTTTTGTGGTAGAAAATGATCAGGCCCTGAAAGTCTAAGAGCAGAAAAACCGCGGTCCGCTGCAGCGGGCCGCGCACCCACGCGCCCTACTAGTTAATATATATATAGCTACTGGGGCTGATTCACTGACTCACTCACTGACTCATTGATCACCTCTCCTGTAAAATTTTGTATGAAAAAATTTTTTTACACTCATGGTTTCGTATGGAAGACAAAAATTCATTCGGAAGAAAAATATGGAGAGAGCTGATGATTGAAGATTTCGGAGACGGGTGAGGAGCACCGGCCAGGGTATCGAAGATAGGTGGGGGGTGTTCGACCAAATGTCACTCGAAACCTCATCCAATTGGCAAAGAGCCGAAAAAAACCTTCAAAATGGCGGATTCAAGATGGCGGCCATACAAATTTCGTCGATGTCTATCTCGAAAACTATAAGAGATGGAAGAGTTGTTTCTTGGAAAAAGATGATCAGGACCCAAAGGTCTACTTGATGAATAGAAAAAAAATTCAAAATGGCGGAATTAAATTTTTTCCATACAAAATATATGCACGACTTTATACGGTTCCTTTTCAAAATTTCTGATGGTTTCGTATAGAGGACAAAAATTTATTTGGAGGAAAAATATGGAGAGAGCTGATGGTTGAGGATTTTGGAGACGGGTGAGGAGCACGGCCAGGGTATCGAAGATAGGTGTGAAGTGTTCAAACAAAAGTCGCTCCAAACCTCATCCAATTGGCAGAGAGCTGAAAAGAAACTCCGAATTGGCGCATTCAAGATGGCGGCCATACAAATTTCGTCGTTGTCTATCTCGGAGACTATAAGAGATGGAAGAGTGGTTTCTTGGCAAAAGATGATGATAAGCCGAAGGTCCACTTGATGAACAGAAAAAAAATTCAAGATGGCGGATTTTTTTTTCTTCATACAAAATATATGCGGTTCCTTTTCAAAATTTCTGATGGTTTTGTATGGAGGATAAAAATTCATTTGGAGGAAAAATATGGAGAGAGCTGATGATTGAAAATTTCGGAGACGGATGAAGAGCACGGCCAGGGTATTAAAGGTAGGTTAGGGATCCTCGAACAAAAATCACTCGAAACCTCATCCAATTGGCAGTGAGCTGAAAAAAACTCCAAAATGGTGGATTCAAGATGGCGGCCATACAAATTTCTAAAAAGATGATCAAGATCCGAAGGTCTACTTGGTGGACAGAAAAACCGCGGTTCGCTTTAGCGAGCCGCGCACCCACGCGCCCTACTAGTTTAACATATATTCTTTTAAAAACTTCTTAATCGCGATCATATTAATAACAGAAATTGACGCGGACGAAGTCGCGAGCAACAGCTAGTTAATAAATATAATTAATCGGCCCGTAGGAAAAGTTTATTCTTTATCTAATTAGATTACGTGTCCTTTAATTGTCTTAAATCAGCAAACCTCATGGTTTGCTGATTTAAGCACATTCACATGTGCTTAGAATTATAAAGAAGTAGGTAGGCTGCTGGAAATAATCTTATGCAAAATAAATACATGTTGTATGAAAAAAAAATGTCTTTTTTTTATTCAATGACAAGTTAGTCCTTGGCAGCGATCTCACCAGATGTTAAGTGACGATGCAGTCTAAGATGGTAGCGAGCTTAATAACTTTCGTTAAATATTTTTTTCAATGATAATTATTATGCGTGTGTGTTTAATAACAGTTAATGACATAGGTACGACATTCGTTATCTTTAACTGTTGGATTAATTAATATCATTTTTGTTATTGACGTATGACGTCACAAAAATTTCACGCGTAGATTATATGTATTAATGGTTTAGGGAGAGTCCCTGTATTAAAAGCATTAAAAACCTGATTGATCGCCCAAATGCTCATTCAATATAATTTAATATATCGGTAAACAATATACTTACCCTTTTATGACGAAACTATGAGCATTAATATAGCTTAAGAGACGATCGCAAATAAAGTTTCCTTTAGAATTAAAAAAAAATTAGTCTAAAAAATTTTATGAAAATATTTTTTTTGGAATAGATTGAACTAGCCCGCGACTTCATCCGCTTGTTCAATTCATAATCAACAGTTCCTAAATCCCCACAGTTTAGAGGGCCAGTAGCCCTGCAACATCAGGATTGAGGAGTTGGGTCTTGGAATTCAAAGATGTAGTCTTTACTTGGTACCTATAATATTCATAAACCACAGTTCCAGTTTTTAAATTAAGTCGAAAAAGGGAATGAAAAGACTTTTTTGGGATAATTAGATTTAATTATTGAATTTTTTTTTTTAAATAATAAATAATTACTGACTATCATTTAAAATTGACTGCCACCAGCTCTTAATATTTAGATAATTATATAAAAACTGAAGTTTTAACAACAGATATTTAGTAGTAATCGCAAGTTCATTTCAATGATGTACAGTTTTTGTTTTCTGTTGCTTCTTTTTTGCCATACAGTACTCTGTACGGACTGTGTCACTGAGGATTTCGAAAATGGATTTGGGGACAATTTCACTAACGCATACGGGTGGTGTAATGGAATCAACATGTGGCACATCGAGCAATATGCAACATTGAATATGAAAAGTCCCCATCCAAAAAGTACTAGCTTTATCTCGTTGAAGTCAACATGGACATGTATGACATCGTTTAATTTAACGATAACTAGAGGGGGGATTTTAGAAGTGAATAGATATATGACATCGAGATATCCTCTTGATAATGTACACGTCGAAGTTATGCAGTACGACATTAAGGGGAAAGATTTTGTCGTTGCTAATGGGTCATTCAGTCCAAGTCAAGCAGATTTTGTTCGTGGTTGGCAAAAGTTAAGAATTCTTATTCCTGGATCTGGTCAATTTGAAGGCTATGTAAGTATATCATTCGAATTTTAAATAGATTAGTAGAAAAAAATGAATAACCTAATGTACAAGGAAATGTTGATATAATTATGGTAACACTAGATAATACCTGCGATTTCGTCCGCGCGGATAAGGTTTTTTCCCAACGGAAACACTTTGATTTTCCGGGATAATCGATTTTTATTTTTTGTTTCAGTTCAGATTTTTCGGAAGAGCTTCACCAAGTTCAGTGGTTTTGATTGATTCGTTTCGATACATTACACCATCACTCAATGAAGATTTATGCGTGATATATAAAGAAGAAACTACTACTACAACTTCTGATGTACCAACTAAAATAACAACTACTACGAAATTGACAACTACTACAGATTTACCAACTTCAATAACAACTACAACGGAATTACCAACAACAAAAACGACCTCTACAAAATTATCATCTACAACAACCCTAACTACTGAACCACAAACTGTAACTACAACAACTACCAAGAAACCTACTACAGCTTCAATAGCTACATCACCAACTTCTGTTACTGCTACAACACCAAGCACCTCTACGGAAAGACCGCGTCTCTCTATTTCTATTTTGCTTGTTAAAATAAATAATTTTTTTAGATAGATCACCTAGTCTTAACCGATAAACATTCATATCTGGGCTCAATTTGCAAGGATTGCCACAAAACATGACCCTGTGCCCTTTTTTTCCTACTCTCAGGTATCGCACGTCCACCAAGTGGAAATTTTCCAACGCTGCATTTTTCAGTGCGAAGTTGCCATTTGCATATCTTGGGACCTCTAATGTTTAACCTCTCTTCGAGCCACCAGACGGGATACTGTGAAAAAGAAAAAAATGAAAGTCGACAAACTATGGGGTATCATTGAATAGGTATTTGAAAACCATTGCTAGGTTTTCTTATCATTTTTCATTTCGAATGACCATTAACGATCTATAACAATTCAAAGTTTGATATTCATTAAAGCAGTCGGGTTTTTTATTTTCTTTTAATTGCTTGTTTAAAAACATCGCCTGCGACTTAGGTACTGCGCATCGAGTGCAATTTTCAACTTACCAAACTAAAACTATGCATGAATAACTCTCTGTGTCAAATCTACAGTCGGTTCCAGGACTATACATAAATTATGCAAAATATATTTTGGATTTGTTTTGTTTATATAGGAAATAAATATACTTTTAAACTAAATTCTAAATTATCTATATACAAATACATAACTATTTCTTAAATTAAAACATTAATAATTATTATTACTAAAGTTAAAACTAATATAAACCTAAAACCTCATCGATGTCACCGCAGCACGGCATAGTACCCAAGATGCTGGCAGCATTGCCCCTTTGAATGGCCAAACTTTTGTTTATATTGGGGCAGATTTCCTCATGGTAAAAAGCAAAAAGACGATACTCAAACCCTAGAATTTGGTAACCCATCCAATTACCTACTAACTTGAATCAGCGTTGCTTAGCCAGTCATGACTAATCTTATAAATCATTTTTTTTACTAGCTGAAAAAAAAACGTCCACGTGGATTTCAGTTTTATGAAAATCCTCCTGGCTCTTACAGATCTTATTTTTAAATTCAAAGTCCTGACTGACTGACTGAGATATCAACGCACAGCTTAAACTACTGAAGTTAGAAACTTGAAATTTTTACAGTTGGTTCCTTTTATGACGTAGGCGCACACTAAAAAAGGATTATTGGAAATTCCACCCCTAAGGGGTTTAAATAGGGGATGGAAGTTTATATGAAACTCCGTCATTTTTCAAGCTGTTTCCATCAAAGTTGGTATTTGAGCTTTCAGTTAAAAATAAAAAAGTACGTGTGTCACAGTTTTTGAAAATTCCACCCCAAAACCTAATTCCACGCGGACGAAGTCGCGGGGGCAAAAGCTAGTGTTCTATAAAATGCAAGCTCTTCTTGCCTTTCTAAATCCGTTCAACGTTACATGAAGGGTAACATACCAGGGATAGACAGACAAAGCTATACCTTATATAACTTACACATTAACAACCTCCGGATATCGTTTTTTATAGTACCTACATCATTAAGCGTAAAATACCGGCTTTGCATCAAAACCTATTTCTTATTTGCGCAAACTTTAAAAATTGAATAAGTTTCCACATTTTCCTCTGAAAAGATCGCGTTGATAAGTTTAAATCTACCACTTTAAAATGTTATTCAAGCAAATGAATCTAAAAGGAGGCCGCGGAGCCATTTTTACCCGCAAACTTAGTTTTCGAGTTGAGATATTCAAATGCCTTATTTGTTCTAGAACTTTCCAGCTTTAAGTAGCGAGGGTGAAGACTGGAGTTACTTATATAGATGAGCAGTTTGAAACTTGCTTTGAAACCTATTTACATAGTTTGATGTTAACGTTTATGCCATACTAGCTTTTGCACGCGTCTTTACTTACGTTAACTTCCATTTTTCAAATCCCCATTTCATCCCCTTAGGTTTTGAATTTTCAAAAATCCTTTTTAAGCGGATGCCTATGTCGTAATAGCTATCTGAATGCCGATTGCCGAATTTCATACTTTGGGTCCCACTATTCCTTCAGGAGGATTTTGTTTCTCATCACTAACATCTGAATATATTTTTAATGTTGAAGAGTTCAGTTAGTAACCCATATAAAATCTGCTGATTACGTTCTAGGTTTTTTAATCTCCGCGGGATCTCCATCCATCCTCACTAATATTATAAATGCGAAAATGTGCTTGTTTGTTGCTTTTTCCTTCAATCCAGCTGCAACAGAGCTACAGATTGACATAAATTTTTGCATGGGTATTGGGTATACTTGAGCTCCTGGAGAGTGACATAGGCTACTTTTTATCCCTGAAAATCAAAGAGTTCCCGTGGGATTTTAAAAACTTAATCCACGCGGACTAAATTGCGGGCATCAGTTAGTTTATAATAATTTTGGTAAGATTAGTAGGATAGGAGTAGAAACTAGTAGCTGATAATAAGTAGCCCTTAATTAAACAGAAATTACTCAGACCGAGAGGATGTAGGGCGTTCTGTCGTTGCCATTTTAATTGCAGTAGCTGCAATGGACAATTGCCATGGAGGTAGACTCGATCTAATTTCGTATTCGAGTCAATTGGAGCCACTCATAATTCGCACAACTTAGTCAAAGAAAGGGCGCCAAGCACAGCGCATGCGTCCACCAGTCCACCAAATAGAGGGAAGACCACTAGTCACGCGGATCCAGTCGACCCGCGAACGTCACACCCTGTAGATGTGTCCCTCGAAACGGGGAATAAATTACGCGAGTGCAAATTAAAAAAATTACGTAATGAAGGTTGGAATGAGAGTTCGTAAGCGGTAGGTAATGCAATGAGCGACGTGCGTGATGCCACCTATTTTCTTGGTCGTGTTACTGGCAGTGCTGGACTTGTGTGTGCCGCTGTACCACGATCAGTTTGCGCTGTTCGTGCCCGATGGCCGTGCAGATGAGCTTGCCCACAGGCATGGCTTCGTCAATCATGGACAAGTAAGTTTGACGTTTATGATATACGTGGGACGTTAGGGGTTAGACTTAGGCGCTGAGTCAAACACTCAGAACTTCTGAGTGCTTCTGACCTTTGGACGGGTCAATATAATCTAGTGCCGTGAAAAACAAGTAAGTTTGATGTGTATGTGTGAAGTAAACGTCACACATACACGTCAAACTTACTTGTATTAAGCGTTTAATTTTGGCACTCAAAACACTCAAGGCTCTCAAAACTTCTGAGTGCTTCTGATATTTGGACAGGCGAATGATTTATTGATGCGAAAACATATAAGTTAAGAAAAGCGATAAGACCTACATAGATGCTATTTCACGTAGAACTTCGGATACATCTGTTAAGTGTTGATATTAATAAGTAATTTTGAGGTGCATAAAATATGCGTAAAAATTTTAGACGTTAAAGATTTTGTGTTGGTGTCAGGGCACTTAGAACTTCTGACTGCTTCTGAACTTTGGACAGGCCAAAATTTTTCCGGAAACAAGTTTGGCGTATTTATTACAATATTATAAGTGGCGATTATATTGACGTATATGTACTACTACACTTAAAAGTTTGAATATGAATGAATGGCCTATTATTGATAAAACAAGTTTGATATGTATATTAGGTAGATGTAAGTGCTCTTGCATTCAGAAGTTATAAGTTGCTTCGGACACGCCAATGGTATATTTATGGTATATTGTTGAGAAAAGCAAATATCTTTTATAAGTTTAGGTAATATAATATGTGTGACGTTAATGGTTAAATGTTGATGCTAATGTACTCAGAAAGCTTTTGGAGAGGTCATTAAATTATTTTTCAGCAAAAAAAAAAAAAAATGTTGTTTGGGACAGACCAACGCCCATTTGTTGAGAAAAGCAAGCAGCTTTGATGATTTGTGACGTTAGACGCGTTAGACGTAAAAGCTCGTAAAAGCATAGGTGCTACTGCAACTTAGAAGTTGCTTTGGACAGGTCTATTGTTGAGAGAATTAAGTAAGTCTGTCGTGAATAATATATGGTTGATGTTAGAGGTTCCACGTAGGTGTTAATGGAATCAGAAGTTTGGAAAGGCCACTTGTCTATTGATGAGACTGTTCTAAGTTTGTCTTGTATAATATTTACGTGTGACGTTAGCGGTAAGAAATAGAAGCTAAATGTAATCCAGATTCTAAATGTAATAATAATTGTTTCGATAGTAGATAAATAGTTAAAAAGAAATGACGTCAACTCAGTTTAAAATTACGATGCTCATACTCTTGGGAAATTTGACTGCGCATAGTAATGGGACAGATAATAGCCTTAACATTTTGTAGTCTGTAGTCATGCCGTAAGCTTGTAACTTACGAGTAATATTGATATAATATAAAAGTAAAAATTCTTTTTACAAAACCGACTTCAAATTCCAATACAAAGTATATCAATTGTGCCTATAAAATTTTAAGAGTTGCCTCGATTTCTCCAGTATCCCATAATCAGATCCTGACCTGATGACAATGGTACCACTCGGGAAGACCTTTCAAACAAAAAAGAATTTTCCAAATCGGTCCAGGTTTCTTCGAGTAATCGGGGAACCTACATAAAAAATAAAAAAATAATTGAGACGAATCGGGCTAGTGTCTCGCATCGATTTCATCGTTTCTATTTAGGCCCGCCTGACTTCAACATACGTTTACAAACTACAATTATTTTAAACTTTGCAGTGGAGTTTGAAGTCGTTTTTTAAAGTATTTTTTATATTTTATAATATTATAAACCAAGTTACAATGCATAGATTTAGCATTGGAAATCGCTACGAACCGTAGCGACTACCAATCCTAAACCTATGTTACAATGAATTTCTGTCTGCAACAATATAAAATCAACAAAAGAAACGACTCATATAATATTGATCGAACTTCACTTGAGAAGTTCGTTTGATCATGATATATATATATTTATATGAATAGCGGGCAAACGAGCTGGCGGGTCACCCACCTGATGGAAATTGATTACCGCCGCCCATGAACACTTGTAGTACCAGACGCACCACCAATGCGTTGCCGGCTTTTCAGGAATTTATTGGTCTCGCCCCTTGAATAACCCCATTTTGTAATTAAGTGGGAACACTGTCGAAGGGATATGATTCCACAATTTGGTAGTACGTGGAAAAAAAGATCTGGAGCAACGGATGGTCGAATTGCTCCAGGCACAATATAATGTTATATCTATTACATACTGTCGTATTTCTATGAATTAGCTGCCAAAACCGAACATGGGCTATCTTCGCGCAATAAATAAACGATTTCTTTATTTACAACTAACATTTCGCTACCGAACTTTGCGTTGGTCGTAGTCTTAGAAATTTATAGGTTACGTATCGGGATTCCTCGGGTACTACTCACAATTTGTTATTCGCCTCGAGGGAGTTGAATATTTGAGGATGACAGATAGACGAGCTGCGTTTAATATACCTACGTTACGAGTATACAAGATGACTGGCTAAATTCGCCGCCGTTTCGCACGGGTTGGTTTACATAATACTCTATGCATTAAAAATGTTAAGTACTAGCTGATGCCCGCGAATTCGTTCGCGTGGATTTAGTTTGAAAATCCCGCGGGAACTCTTTGATTTTCCGGGGTAAAAATAAGTAGCCTATGTCACTCCCTAGGACTTCAACTATATCCATGCAAATCACGTCGATCTGTAGCTCTGTTGCAGCGTTATTGAAGGAAAAACCAACAAACAGACACACTTTCGCATTTATATTATTAGTATATACCATGTAAGTATATATGCTAAACCCAACTCACTAAGGGATGCTTATCAGAATCAAAGAAGAATAATCATAATTCAACTCGTAGTTTCGGAGAAATGCGTGGAAAAACACATATATACATACATCTATAAAATTCTATATTCTATCTATAAAATTAAAAAAAAAATTGTATATATTTTTCTGGAAGCTCTAATAGAGCTTCCAGAAAATGTGAATATTACTTGCAGTTCCAATAATACATATTATGATGTGTTGAATTGATAATTGATAACCTGCCATAAATGAAATCCTTTTTTTGGAGTCGGTTAAAAAAACATCTGTTAGTATCAATGGATGGATGGATGTAGCCTCTCTAATATTCATAGCTTCTATGTATATTTAAGAATTTCGTTTTTCTACGGCAGCAAGAATTCTCCAAATCCACTTGGACCACTCGACTATATTATCGAGCGTCTTGTTGAAAGTCATAGTAGCTAAAATTCTAAAATTAGCAATAAGACCGCCTTTGCACACCTGCTGTATTCATTAATTAACTCTAAGATATTTATTGTAAATTTCGTGTAACAATAAAGAATTTTCTATCTATCTATCTATCTAAAATTCAGACTTTGCTGAAAACATGCAACAAAAGCGCAAAGACGATAGTCACTAATATTAGAGTTATTCCACTATTTTCTGAACAATAATATTGAGTTAGTATCACTCTTATCCAAGTCCGAACTGGTCACATAAATGTCTCGTCCAAACTTGTTCCACCATAAAATCTTAGAGACTGATTGGTCAGATTTTACGACTTACTACTTTAATGTTTTCAATTTAATCGTTTTATTTTCTACTAGCTAATGCCCGCGAATTTGTTCACGTAGATTTAGTTTTTAAAATCCCGCGAAAACTCTTTGATTTTCCGGGATAAAAGTAGCCTATATCTCCAGGAACTCAAGTATATCATTGCAAAAAATCACGTCGATCCGTAGCTCTGTTGCAGCATGATTGAAGAAGAAAACAACAAACCAACAAATAACCACACTTTCACATTTATAATATTAGTGAAGAAGTGAGGATAGTTTTGACAGCAAGTTGGCTCACCTTTTTCACACATTTGGCCCATTGATCTAAGTGCGTAGAATCGATTTCTTAAAAAACTTTATACACTAGTTAACAGCTTCCCGTCGACGGCTATGTAGGTACATAAATACTTAATAGCTTTCAGTGTATACCTTTATAAAATGTCTAGCTTTTGCCTGCGACTTTGTCCACGTGAAGTTAGGTTAGCTGTGTGAAGGAGAAACCAACCGACCAAAAAAAAATTTATTTTTGTCGGTGGCGTACATGAAATAAATTATTTTGAATTTATACTAACTGTATTGATGGGGACATTTTCCAACATATTCTATTTAATTATTATTTGTGAAAACTTGAATGGACTCTTCAGCATTTTTTCGACTTCATTAATTTGTGATTAATTCGGGAATCCAACTTAAAACAAATTTCAAATTAGGTAACCGTACCTACTCGCTAGAAAGCTTTAGTAAATGTAAGATTAATTTCTTTAGTAAAATCCCGAAGCCTCAATAGCCCAACGGTGAAAGGTGCGGACTCAAAACTGAAAGGTTCGAATCCCACCCGTTGCACTATTGTCGTACCCACTACTAGCACAAGCTTTTCGCTTATTTGGAGGGGATAGGAGGATATTAGGCAACTTCAGTTTGGCTTTAAAAAATCTAGATGTAAGTTTTTTCATAAAATATTTAAATTGGTTTTAAACTGTTCAAAAACAGAACTCTTAAAATTTTATAGGCCCAATTGAAATACTTTGTACTGGCATTTGAAGTCGGTTTTGTAAAAATAATTTTTACGTTTATATTATTGAACAGACACAGCAACCGAGTCCAAAGAGTATGTGTCAATGATGTAAAATCATCCGGATCAGCCTCAGTAATGGGTGTACCCCAGGGTTCTATTCTAGGTCCATTCATGTTTTTGGTCTACATAAATGATTTACCACATTTTGTCCAAAATACTTGCGATATTGTACTATTTGCTGATGATACGTCTTTAATTTTTAAAGTCGATAGGATGAAAGACAATTTTGACGATGTAAATAGTGCATTATCTCAAGTTTCTGAATGGTTTACGGCAAATAATCTCCTTTTAAATGCTAAAAAAACAAAGTGTGTTGAGTTTTTATTACCTAACACGAGAACTGTCAGTAAAAATTTAAAGATAAATAATGAACCTTTGAAAACTGAGGACTCCACAGTGTTTTTGGGGTTAACCCTGGATTCAAAGCTACAATGGGGCACCCATATAGCAACGCTTGCTGGCAAACTTAGCTCTGCTGCTTACGCTGTTAGGAAGATTCGACAGTTGACTGACATAGAAACTGCAAAAATTGTTTATTTTGCATATTTCCATAGTATTATGTCATACGGTATCTTAGTATGGGGTAAGGCAGCCGATATTGGAAAAATTTTTGTTTTGCAGAAGAGGGCAATCCGCGCAATCTATAATTTGAGGCCGCGGGATTCCCTTCGAGAAAGATTTAAAGAGATAGGCATTCTTACAGTAGCTTCACAATATATTTATAACAACATAATATTTGTCAGACAAAACATTTTGAGTTACAAAAAAAAGAGTGATTTGTCCGATAGACCAAGTAGAAATCCAAATAGGCTCATGTTTCCTGGGCTGCGCCTCAAGAGGGTCCAAAAGACATTTGTGAGAATGGGCGTGACGTTTTACAATAAAATTCCACAGTCAATCTTAGACTTGCCTCTACACAAGTTTAAGAAATCAATTAAATCTGCTCTCATGAAAAAAGCATATTATACAATTGAAGACTATGTAAATGATAAAAAAGCGTGGATATAATTCACTCCAGTGATTCATAAGACAGTAATAACTATCCTGTGTTCAATAACAATTGTAAATTTTTTATTTTTTTTTTGAAAAGAGCAACCGCCGAGTTTCTTACTGGCTCTTCTCGGCAGGAAAGGCATTCCGAACCAGTGGTAGATTCATTGACGATTCAAAAGTGCTTGTAAAAGTTTATTTGAATAAAAAATATTTCTATTTCTATTTCTATTTCCAGTCAAATGTGATTTTTTCTAACAAGGAACTTTACAACTGGACTCTCATAACAAATCTCTATCGCAGCTCTGTCGCAAAGTTCCCAGTTTTTACGCAATTCAACCAACTCGTGTGCAACGTGGATTTGTTTTAAAACTTTTTCTTAGAATGCAAAACTCCATTCATATTCATGCTGAGAATATGATTTCTGGTGAATATGGTGAAAAAGTTCTAGAGTATTTTTCGTGTCAAGTTCTCGACTGTAAAAGAGAGATGTTAAAATACTGTACCTAAAATTCGACGCGGCGAAGAATTTTTGATAAAATAAATATAATTAATGAAATGTAATCAACCTGATGGGTGTTAGAGAAACATTGTGTTTTTATATCCGGTAAGCAGTGATGATTAAATCCACAATAACTTAAGTTATTAATATAAATGCGAAGGCATGTGTCTATTAATTTCTCTTTGAGATGTTAAAATAATAGGACTCTACCTAAAATTCGACGGTACGAAGAATTTTTAATAGAATAAATAATTAATGAAATGTAATCAACCTGATGGTTGTTAAAATAACATTGTGTTTTTTATGTCCGGTAAGCAGTGATGACGAAATCCACAATAATGTAAAGTACACCTTTACATTATAGTGGATTTATCATATCATCATATCATTTTTTGGCTATTTATTTCTTTTTGATTTTGTAGGATAAAAAGTAACAAGAGTATGTCATTTTCCAGCTCCTCTACTATACCTGTGCAAAAAGTCACGTCAATCCATAGCTCTATTACGGCGTGATTGAATGACAAACCAATGAACACATACATTTTCATTACATTGTATTTATTAAAAAAAAAAATCAAAAACATGACCCACCCAGCAGTCATCCGACACGAATCTCAAAATAATGAATCAATAGGCCCTACAGCCTCCGCCCTGTATCACTTCGACCTAAAAAATTGAGGTCGCCCTGACAGTACTATTGACCCCTTTTCACTTCTTGGCCTTTCACACTTCTTACCCCTAATGAGTAGGTATACTGATTTTTGACACTTTCCAACTGCTATCGTTGTATGATATTAACAAAGGCAAAATAGGTAAGTCAAACAAGATTAAGACCTTGAAAAATAATGTAATATTACTTTGAAGTTGATTAGCATTAATTAGAAGGTAAAATTAAATAATTCAAGCAATAATAAAATTAAAAACCTGAGCAGCTTTTGCCTGTACTTCATCCGCGCGTAGTCTCATCTTTTTAAAGTATCTGCGCTTGTGTTTTTATAAATTATTAATAATTACCGAAAATTATTATTAATTTTATCACATTTATCACATTTATCCCATTTACCGTAGCAAAGAGACATTGTTGTGGAGAGTGGCTAGCTTATACTCATGGCTGTATTATTTGTTTAGTATTGTCATTATCTGTTGCGTGTCTGATAAATAAATCTATACAGTAAATATTATGAAAAATCTTAAAAGGAAGTTATTCACCGATATCATACGTTCTTTGCGTCCAACTCGGATTGCTAAACCTTCTATACCTTATTAAATTCACGGTGATCGTATAAAAAAGGTTGAACAAACTCCAATTTCTAATCGTAGTATGAGATTTATTTGAAAAAAGGAAATGTGGTTTGTAAATGTGGTTACAATATCTTCTGATACTGAGATGTGATTATGTCAGACCTGTATCTAAATTAAAAGACAATCATTCTTAACAAATATTTGTAATTTTATTCATTTTCTGATTTTGAAATTCTGTAACTTACTAATAAAGACTTTCATACCTATAACTTTGATTTTTTTTGTTTTAAGACTTTGTTAATTAAATTAATTTATTATTTTTAATGTGTTTTTTTTTAAATACATTAATCTAAATAAAATAACATGTTCAAAAGAGTTTCAAGTTCTAAGCACGATTGCCTCACTTAATATTCATGTGCTTGTCAAATTTTAAGTGATCAAGTTTTTGACAAGTAGCTGTAGTAAATGCTAAAAACAGTGACTAAATATATTTAAGACGCTTTTAATTATTAGGAGACGTAAGCCCTTTAATTTTAGGCGTCTGTACCCCAATAATAATTATTCCTTAGGCACACATACATAATCCCGATGGTTGCAGTACAGTTAACTTAATTTAAACTTAAGATTAACTTGGGAAGTAAGTCCCGGACTGAAATTAATTGGATTAAATTATCCCCTCGGTTTCCCGGACCTTTTTTGATGTTGATGTTTTTAGAGCATTCCAGCTTGTTACCTTAAATTACTTCCTCCTTGTGAAATGTATGTATTATACCTTGTACCTTTACCTCGCTTTAAATGAATAGAAAAAAATACCTACTTTATTTGCGGTTCACAAGAGTAAATTAAAAATTTTAAACACCTCGATTTTAAACTTCAAATCAATTGGACATGTGGAAGTTTCTGAGATCCCTTAATGAGACCGAATTAATGAGTTATTGCAACATGACGTCACGTTTCAGTAGCTCCATACATTCTCCATACAAAATTTCGTTGTAGAAAAAGACGGATACAGTCGCAGTAACTTAACTTAACTTATTCAGATTCAGATTTACTTTATTTGCGTTAAACATGACAGCTTACATTACCAAGGTATGTTAGGTACATGTTTGGTTGATTGTCTTTTGTCATGTGGTTATTTGTCTTTGTCATGTGGTTATTTGTCTTGACCGATTTATTCTCTGTCTTTACAAATGTTATTCTTACATGTCACATTTTCGATTGTAATTAATGAATACCCAATTGAGGAGATCTGTAGGGGAACCAGAAAATAGTACAATAATTTTTTATTCAAACAAACTTTTACAAAGTGCTTTCGAATTAGAGCTACCGACATAAGCTCATCGAGTCACGAAGCTGAAGTGGCAATTGATTGGGCTCATTGCTCGAAAGAATGATGGACATTGAGGTCCCACGGTGCTTGAATGCCGACCTCGCACGTGAAACGGAGCGTTGGAAGACCCCTACCAGTTGAACGGTGAAACTTGCAGCTGGTGAATACGAGCACCTCAAAATCGTATTCTGTGGCGATTCTCTCATGAGATCTTTGTCCAGCGGTGGACTTCCATCGATTTTTTTAATATATACCTATAGACTAGCGCTTGACTGCGATCTCACCTGATGGTAAGTGAAGATGCAGCCTAATATGGTTCGCGTTGCCCTAGAAGATACCTATTCACTCTTGATTTAAAGACATTATAGTTAGTAGGAAAAACTGGATCCGGAAGGGCATTCCAAATTCCAAAATTCCATTTTGCGACGCGTATCGCAAGCAAAGTTCTAAAATTGACATCACTTTATAAGATTACCTTATCCCTCGAGACCTTCTCAACTTGGCGGTCTCTTTATTTACCTGACATTGGGACCAGCGTTAATAAATAAACCATTGTATCCTACATATTTCAGCTTATTTACTTTATCTGAATAGGCCTTGGAATAGGCCCGTGTATCGTCTTGTCATATATCTATATTAATAATATTATAAATACAAAATCCTACTTCTTAGTCTCTCTATCTATATATGTATATCTACGTTTAGAACAGAGATAGATTATAGTCTGGAATAACGCACAGGTTACTTTTATTTCCGGATTATTTTATTCTTATTTAAGAGAAAACTAAACACTAAAGCTACTAGGATTTCTAACGATTAGACTGCTCCAGGTCTGAGAAGAATCCACGCCTCGGCTGGGTGAATCACTTTTCATCATCACCATCTAACAACGTCACAGAACCTACTAGCGTAGCGTAGCGTCCACGTGGGTTTAGGTTGTTATAAATGCCACGAGAACCTTCTGTTTTTCCGGGATAAAAAGTCACTCACTATATTATTATCACTCGTCTAAGTCACTCTCTAAGTCCTCAACTATACCTATGCAAAAAATCAGTCCAATCAATCGATCTGTTGCTCTTTTTCTGCGTGATTTAAGGACAAACCAAGGATTACAAATTATTATTTCGAATCTTGGAAATTCCTGTCTATTTTCTTTTACACTGATAAACAAAAAAAGCCTGCAAAGATATTGAGTTTTTTCAACTCACAGCCAAGTTCAGAACAGATTAAAAATACGAAAATATGACAACCCCCCCACGCAGTACACTAATCCCCTTCAGCTTTGAAAACTTTGTAATAACATTCATGTTTACAAAAGCATTCGAATATTAAAAGAACTTTTTAATTACATTACCTACCCAAAGTAGAAACCTTTTCCACGGATGACTCGCGTAATCTCCGAGGTTTCTTATTACAGGGATATGACAATAGCCTTGTATGAACAAACAGCTGTGACTCTTAAATCATTCTGTATTAAGCTCAGGTTGCCATAAATATCTGTACACGATACGATACAGCAGAAAACAAATAAACTTTTTACGTAAATCAGGGTTGTAATCGTGAAATTATAAAAATTAAATATAATCCATTTGTATCTCGCTATTGCATATATATTACTAGCTTTTGCCCCCGTGACTTCGTCCGCGTGGAATTAGATTTTGGGGTGGAATTTTCAAAAACTGTGACACACGTACTTCTTTATTTTTAACTGAAAGCTCTAATACCAACTTTGATGGAAACAGCTTGAAAAATGACGGAGTTTCATATAAACTTCCATCCCCTATTTAAACCCCTTAGGGGTGGAATTTCCAATAATCCTTTCTTAGTGTGCGCCTACGTCATAAAAGGAACCAACTGTAAAAATTTCAAGTTTCTAACTTCAGTAGTTTAGGCTGTGCGTTGATATCTCAGTCAGTCAGTCAGTCAGGACTTTGAATTTTGTATATATAGATTAAAATATTTTTGAAATAAAACTTCTTTATTTTTTTCTTCGTGATTTCAGCGTTATACTCAGACACTAGCTCGGTTCAATTTCTTTCTCTTTCTCTTATTCTCTCTATGTCTCTCTCGCGTCAGTACTCGTTATTTCAGTGTTTGTTTTCGCTATTTAATTTTGCAGTGGAGGTGTTGATATATTACAAGGAACAAAAAACTTATTTTGCTATAAAATCCGCCTAATTAGAACAAATATTATAGACTAGCTTTAACCCGCGGCTTCGCTCACGTTAGGTTCGATTTTTTAACCCCCTATTTAACCCTCTTGGGGTTGAAATTTTCCAAAATCCTTTTTTAGCGGATGTCTACGTCCTAACAGCTACCTGTATACCAAATTTCAGCTCGATCGGTCCAGTGGTTAGAGCTGTGCGTTGATAGATCAGTCAGTCAGTCAGTCAGTCAGTCAGTCAGTCAGTCAGTCTGTCAGTCAGTCAGTCAGTCAGTCAGTCAGTCACCTTTGCCTTTTATATATTTAGATTTTCTTACAGCGTAGAAAGCGTTCGTGCGTAGCGCATGCTACAAGGCGTAGCAAACTCTACGCACCGCCTGCCCTACCGCCACTAAAAGCGCGGTTAGAACAAGGGACACGCACAAGCAACACGCAACACCACACAAACTCACAAAAATACATTCTACGCTGTTTCACTCAGACACCGGAGCATCGTGAGCAGATGTTGACTCTACAAATTACTGTTATATGAGAGTTTGGTAAAGTACCTATTGTGTGATTTGGGCTAAATAAGTAGGTAACCCAGATAATTCATATTTCATCAGATAATCTCAGAACCTAGAAAATAGAGCCTGTTTGTAGAATGTAAAAGATTTTCGTATCCTGCTATGGGATCGACTAAAAATGATTGCTATGATCGCAATATCCTCTGATTGGCTGAATATATGGCGTTCTTGCTGCATCAATAAATTTTAACTAATAGCGAAAGAGTACCAGCCAATCCTTTTTAACTGACTTCAAAAAAAGAAAGAGGTTCTCAATTCAACGCGTACTTTTATTTTTTTAGCGATAAAAAAAGTTATGGAGTAATCCATAACTTTTTTTTTGGAGCAAAACTAAGTTTATAATCTAGTGATTTTGTCATAGGTACTACTTTAACTACACCAAAAAGCTTAAAATAATAATATGAAAAAATTCTTTCTAAAAACCGACTTCAAACGCCACTTATAAGTATAAAATAATAATTTTAATTTGTACACGTATGTTGTAGTCGGGCTAGCGTCGGTTTCATCGTTTCTATTTAGGCCCGCCCCGACTTCAGCATACGAGTACAAAACTAAAATTATTTCATATTTTTGAGTGAAGTTTGTAGTCTGTGTTTTAAAAAGATTTTTTTTATTATTAAGCTATTGCAAAGCTTCTATCGCGGGCCTTGAGCGTGGAGACCGAATCCAGAAATTCCGTAACGAAAATAGCCTGACACGGGACTCCTCTCACCGCTAGATGGCATTGATAAAAAATGCTATGCAATAGCTTTACCGCAGCAGTCCCCGAGTGCCACACGTCTTTTTAAGCTATTGCATAGCTTCTATCGCGGGCCTTGAGCGTGGAGACCGAATCCAGAAATTCCGTAACGAAAATAACCTGACACGGGACTCCTCTCTCCGCTAGATGGCGTTGATAAAAAATGCTATGCAATAGCTTCACCGCGGCAGTCCCCGAGTGCCATACGTCTTTTTTATACTTTCCGACTCAGAACCCACATTTTCAGAACCATCCTGCTACTAAATTTTTGAATAGGTATACATTTTCATTTTAAAAATATTATGATGAAAATCTTTTTACACGGCGACGAAACGAAGGTAGTCTGGCAGCTCGAGCGGGTTGTGAATACAAATTACATTGTAACTTACATTTTTCAATCTCAATAAAATCTTTTGTGCTTTATTACAGTAAACATAATGACATTTTGATGACCTCTCGCGCATTGGCGAGCGCGGTGGTCTTATAACTGGGAGGTCTCGGGTTCGATTTCCGGCGGAGACAATTTGGGAATTTATAATTTCTGAATTGTCTCTGGTCTGGTCTGGTGGGAGACTTTGGCCGCGGCTAGTTACCACCCTACCATCAAAGACGTGCCGCCAAATTTAGCGTTCCTTCACGATGGCGTGTAGAAACAGATTATGGGTATGGGTTGAATGTACACTGCCATACCACTTCCAATTTAGCGCGCTACCATCTTAGACTGCATCGTCACTTACCATCAGATGAGATGACAGCCAATGACTATCTTGTCATCGAATAAAAAAAGAAATTATAAAATTGTAAATCTCAAGCGGGTGTTGTAATTTTCTGGGTGAGGTGTAAAGTTTTTGTCTATACGAATTTCATACGATGGATGGATGAATGCAGTGGCGACCTGGTGTTGGTAAGTAAAGTATTAGTAGAGCCCCTAAAGGTGGACCGACGTCATCAAACTAGTCACAGGGAGCTGCGGGATACAGGCGGCGCAAGACCGAGGCATGAAAAAGTCTATGTAAGAGAACTATGTCCAACAATGCACGTCTATCGGTTGATAAAGAAGCAGAAAAAGAGATTTCGCTCGACTAGCGTGACCTTAAGAGGTTTTCGGGACAGTTGCTGCTATCGATTGATCCCATCTTTGAGGAAAAATCTCTTTGAGCGCCGAGCGGAAGTCGATTGCGTAGATATTACCTATCAAATAGAAATTGAGGTTTCTTTTGCCGCGTTCCAGTTATGTTAACGACAGATTAGCTTTTAATAGTTGCGGCTATTTTCTTTTGAATTCCGTAAAATGTATCTACCATTTTGTTCGACCTTGTTAAAAAGCTTCTTTTAACCGACTTCCAAAAAAGGAGAAGGTTCTCAATTCGTCGGAATCTTTTTTATTTTATTTTTAAATTTTTTATGTATGTTCCCCGATTACTCGAAGACGCTTGGACCGATTTGGAAAATTCTTTTTTTGTTTAAAAGGGTATGCTTTCCAGGTGGTCCCATTGTCATCAGATTCTAATGATGATCTGAAGAAATCGAGGGAACTCTTCAAATTTTATAGGCACAATTGATATACTTTGTAGTGGCGTTTGAAGTTGGTTTTGTAAAAAGAATTTCTACGTTTATTTTACGTCTATTTTTTAAGGGACTTCCATTTACACTTTGTAGCTAAGCTTCATTAGTATAATCTCTTGATAACTTGAGACCTAAGTGCGGTGGGATGACGTCACAGCCGTGTACTTATATATAGTGCTAAATAAAAACCTTTGGCTTTCATATAAAAATGAAATAATCATAACTTTAAGAATGATGTAGTTAAATACCTATCTCTTGCATTTACCGTAAAGGAAAACTTTGTGAGCACAAATTAGTATAGAATTTCTTGGCACTAGCCAAGAACCATTTCTTGTTTATTAATCATTAATCATTCATGATTTTATCGAAATTGACTGACGTAGCACCTATTGTCTAATGGATCTGATTAGCCGCAATCAATAAAAAGTCATTGCCCTTTATTAATCGTCCACATTTTGTATCAATCCAATTAGCGCACCGATCAATGCTATGAGCATATACATAATAGGCTTTTATATAATAGGAACTTAAGCTGAACGCGCACGCACTTTTGTTGTACGAAGCCGTAATAGTTATTTACTAGTAGGGCGCGTGGGAGCGCGGCCCGCTGCAGCGGACCGCGGTTTTTCTGCTCTTAGACTTTCAGGGCTTGATCATTTTCTACCAAAAAACCACTCTTCGATTTTTTATTCTTTGTCAGATAGACACCGACGAAATTTGTATGGCCGCCATCTTGAATCCGCCAACTTGCAGGTTTTTTTCGGCTCTCTGCCAATTGGATGAGGTTTCGAGTGGCTTTTGTTTGAGCACCTCCCACTTAACTTCGATACCCTGGCCGGTGCTCCTCACCCGTCTCCGAAATCCTCAATCATCAGCTCTCTCCATATTTTTGCTCCGAATGAGTTTTTGTCCTCTATACGAAACCATGAGCGAAAAAAATTTTTTTTCACACAAAATTTTACAGGAGAGGTGATCAATGAGTCAGTGAGTCAATCAGTCAATCAGTGAATCAGTCCGAGTAGCTATATATATAGTAATGTTACTAGAGCTACAAGTTGAAAATTACAGTGGAAGCGCTAATGTTAATACTCAAGCTGCAGGCAATGATTTTTTAAAACATTTTGAAATGTAGAAACAACATTAAAATTCGTCATACAACTTGTACGGTAGTATTAAATCGCGTGGTCTTTTTAGTATCAAATATTTAGTAAATAATGTCCTCCGGACCGAAGCAGGCTACGGCGGCCAATCTCCACAGAGATTAGCCATCTAAGCGGGAGATATTACAGTGCACAAGTGTGTGCGCAAACACTGGTGCACTCTTTATTCCCTCACTCTCATAGTCCGATGGGACGGAAAATCCAACACGAGAGAGACGGAGAGAGATCAGGCGCAGGATCGACGGCTTTACGTGCTCTCCGAGGCATGGGGCCGACTCCTCGCCAACTTCCTAACTCCGGGCTAGTACTGAGAATTTCTTGATCCAATGCATTTTTTGGCCCGACCCGGGAATCGAATCCAAAACCTCGTCATCCGCTGTCGAACTTGCTAACCGCTAGACCAACGAGGCAGTTTACATTTACATAGTAACCTGTACGAGTACACCACCACTTTAAAAATCCTCAAGATGGCGCCCTCAAAACAGCTGTTGTTTGGCGTCCATATTGGTGAAAAATCATAAATAATGGAATCTTCTAGCATTCTAGAACTCCATACAAATGTCAACAGGTGTGACTCCTTACCTAGGAACGACTTCACTCACAAGTTTGTCATGTTAGCTACATAGTTACATTTTGTGAGCGAAGTTAACTCAAACTCAATATTTTTTTTAACTAGATGTAAAACGTAAAAATAGTTACCCTAGGGTTTTTGTAATGCCAATAATTACTGTAGGTACCTACTTTGTACTGCCAATAATTACTGTAGGTACCTAAGGGAGTTTTATTTCTTCCGTTCTGGGTCTTAGATTTTTCCGCTTCTCGACAAAAGGAAAAGACGTGAAAATGAGAAATAGGAAAAAAATAATTAATGATTGCAACTCGAACCTAATATTAAGAGGGAGAGAATGATCTCGGCTTTTTCGTATCCCCCCCTTTGTTCACAATGTCGTCTGGATAATGGGTCGTTAGGAAAAACTCTCCAACGGTTTTTCTGAAAAAAGTTGTAAGAATGGTGATAAATTATATCATTTGAGAAATAATAAACACAAATACAATATATTTTAGTTTTGTTATAACATAAAACATCATGCGAAAGTAGGTATCCTACTTTCTCAATCCTATTAGGTAATATTATAAATGCAAAAGTTTGGATAGGTATATGGATATATGTTTGTTACTCAATCACGCCAGAACGACTGAATCGATTTGGCTGAAAGGCACAGAGATAGATAGTCTGGAATAACACATAGGCTACTTTTTATCCCGAAAAATAAAAAAGTTCCCGTCGGAATTAAAAATCTCAATCCACGCGAACGATTACGTGGGCATCATATAGTAAAGAAACAAAAAACTATTAAACGTCTAACATTATAAATACGAGAGAGTGTTTGTTATCCTTCAATCATGCTACAACAGAGCTACGAATCGACGTGATTTTCTGCATGTATACAGTTCTGTATGTGTAACAGGAGAGCGACATAAGCTACTTTTTATTCCTTAAAATCAAATAGTTCTCGCGGGATTTTAAAAACTAAATCCACGCGGCCGAAGTCGCGGATATCAGTTAGTTTCTCATATCTCATATTTCGTGGCTCGTGGTGTTATTTATCAACGAGCCCTGCATTGCAGAGCCGGCGGCTGCAGGTGGATTACCCGAATGGGCATTTTTTATTAAAGAATAATTTATTTCCAACCACAATTCTCAGTGACAAGGAGATAAAATTGGGCGCGAGTTTTTGTTGAACATTGTTTTTAAATACAGTGGAACGGCAACGTTAACACGGCCGTGTGGAAAGTAAAACATTTTGTCCTAGCTGCCGCCCGTGACTTTGTCCGCGTGGATTTAATTTTAAACTAGATAAAAATTAGCCTATGTCACACTTCACGTCCTCAACTATACCCAGGCAAAAAGCGCTTTGATACGTAGCTCTGTGGCGTCGTGATTGAAGGACATACCATCAAACCAACAAACAAACACACTTTCACTTAGGATAATTTAGAACGCCTTGGTTTACACGTAATATTAAAAATTACAATCATGAACATATATTTATTATTGCTAAAATAATAAACAGATAAAAAAAAATACTTTGATTATTTTAATGGAGGAAACTGCGATCGCATGATCACGTATTTTCAAAAAGTCCCAATACCTCTTTAACTGTTACGATTTTTTCCTTTTTGTACGGCAAAACTTATTTTGCAAGTTGGCCAGCCTACCTATGCTAGCAAATATTCAATATTTATATTCATACCCAAGCCATAAAATAAAGCAAACGGCCTCAAAGTAGCGCTTTGTTCATTTACAAGCGTATGGTGAATGCCTCGACCTCTTACAAATCTTTATCGAAAACGCTTCCAGAGACGTGACCTGGGTACTGAAATGCTCTTTTCTTATCGACAACCACACATCGCTTTTTACGTTTTTTTTAAAGCGTATACTTGTTGTATGGAGCGCATTAATTCGACAAATTGAAGTCTCAATAGACTAAAGTCGATAAAATTCAAAGAAAACTTCCATTACTTTTTTTTTTTCGGAGTGGGTTCGACAATAGTGCAACGTGTGTGCATCGAAGCCTTAAGATTAAGCCGAAATTAAGCCGAATTTACACTGCAAAATGTGTGATGAAATTAATGTCATGAAACTAATTTCACACCACTAATTTCGCAGTGTAATTTCGGCTTAGTGGTTAAAGGTGCGGACTGAAAACAGAAAGTTAAATGGTTCGACACACACACTCTTTGCACTATTTTCGAACCCTCTCCTAAAATAAAAAAGTGATGAAAGTTTTTTTTTGAATTTTATCGACTCACATGCTATTTCGTTTTATCCTTTAGCAGATTTAACTCGTGCAACACCACATATTTTAAGAAGAGAAACCTAACAATGAAGTTTAAATACCTATTCAACGATACATAGTTCGTCGACTTTATTTTTTTTTAATATGGCGTCTGGTGGTCGCCATATTGAATTTTGAACACTGTCATGCCGTTACTGACACTCGCAAAATTAACACTTGTAAATCGATTAGCATAAGAATGATCAAAATTGGCGCCACAAACATACATAGATGTCTAGACTGAAAAACACATTACCTTCCTTTGTATTTTTATTTATACCTTACTTGTTTTTGTTTATAACTTTCATCGTTATAGCTACGGAAAACTGGAACTTATTACAAGAGGAAACTATTAAATTATTTATTAGATCATAAAGAACACTTAATATAATTATTTCTGAGTGAAAGAAACAACCCTACCGGGTCAATTTCGTAAAACAGAACCCACTTTTATAATGTCTGCAGGCCTAATTTTTGTGAGTCACGAATACTGGTAGTGATGTGAATGATTCAATGTTGAAGTCCAATTTTTGTTTAAGTTTTTTTATTCCATGATAAGGTAGCCCTTGACTACGATCTCACCTAATGGTAAGTGACAATGCAGTCTGTGATAGCAGGCTAACTTGGAAGGGGTATGACAGTGTAAATTCAACCCATATCCCTAATCTATTTCTTCACAAATCGCTTGGCGGCACGTCTTTGACGGTAGGGTGGTAACTAGCCATGGCCAAAGCCTATTCAGAAATTATAAATCCCCTTATTGCCCCACCAGAAATCAAACCTGAGACCTCCCAGTTATAAGAGCGCTCAATACTGCACCAGGGAGGTTGTCAAATTTCTAAACTTGTAATTATTTTCACGAATAAAGTTAAACAAATATTAAGCAAAAACTAAAAAAAAAAAATTTGAAGTTGGCTTTGGGAAAAGTTTTTGTAGAGATTTTTTTAAAATTATTTAAATAAGAAAGAAATTTTGTTTTTATAGTTTTCTTAATATTATGGCGTACCAAAAGTAATATTATGAACAAGTAGTTAGTAACTAGCGTCACTAATTACTAAGAATTAAATTGTATGGTTTCCCTTTTAATCAAATAAAAAATACTTACATATAAGTAACTTACACCGTTTCATTTATCAAGAAGTATGAAATTGGTAGATCTCACAGGGTTTTTTCAGTAAATAGTAGATCTCAGCTCTAATCGGCCACCCTAGATCTACATACTATTATGTACATCACAGAGATAGGGAGTCAATAAATGTCGTGCTAATCAAGTCGAAGTGAAGATATAATATGTACGTACATTATACATCACTAGAGAATCCCGTACTCTACAATTACGTCAAATTTACCAAGAAACTTGGCCATACTATCACAATGGGTGCTTAGTAGAACAGTAACTTTAATACAAGCAATTGTTGAAAAGTTTTCACGGAAATTACTATTATTTTTGCCCTTGCAACAAAATTTATGGTAATGGAAAACGAAATAGCTTTTGAGTTGTTATTTAGATTGAATTGCGTAGGGTTTAGTACGGATAATGTACTATGTATTTTTTGCTATTTCATATTAATTGAAAACTACCCACACCTTATTTTAATCTAATGACAATGTTTAAGGCCTTGAAAAGTTCATTTACCACACTACTAGTACAGTAACCTACAAATAAATTGCAGTCACAAAAAAGTTGCAGTAGTAAAAAGTTGCAGCAGGAAAAGTTGTTTTTTGCTTGCAGTTTCTTTTTCAATTTCTATAAAACAAGCGAGCACTTCCGAGAGCTCCCCAAGTTTGATTCATTTTTAAAAATTAACCATCTTTTTTTTAAACTGGTGTTTAAAATTTTTAAATACACTGTTCAGATGTAATCCATCTGAATGATAGAGTAAATATTACATTAATATTAAAGTGTGATTGTTTGTTGGTTGGTCCTTCAATCACGCAGCTTGTCTTACTTGGGTATGGCTAAAGACCTCGAGAGTGACACAAGATACTTTGTATCCTGGAAAAATTAAGGATTTCCACGAGACTCTAAAAACCTTTCTCTGAGGAAAAGTCGCGGGAAAATCTATTAATTGATAACTCCGAAGGTCGTAAAACTTAACAGTGCAAAGTCCTTAACTTTACCGATAACGTAATCCTATTATTTCCTATTAATTTCATTTAATATTAATAAATGCAAAAGTATGTTTGGATGTATGGAACCTCAATTACGCCGCAACGACTGAACCGATTTGGCTGAAATTTGGCACAGAGATAGATTTAGTCTGAAATTTGAGACTAAAATTAATTAATTAGTTTAATTAGGGATTAAAAGTAGCTTATGTGTTACAAATAACACATAAGCCCAGAAAATAAAAAAAGTTCCCGCGGGATTCAAAAAAACCCTTAATCCACGCGAACGAAGTCGCGGGCATCAACTAGTCTCTTATATGAGAGTACCTTCTTAATTAATCTGCGTATCAAACGAAGATTAACCACAAAACAGAGAGTACAATTCCATCAAAATCATCTGCAATTACATCCCTTTACACGCATTATCCGCCTTAAAGGAATACAAAGCATGCATCGCATTAATTAAGAACCCGCTTCAGAGCGGGGTTTCAATTTTCCGCTTTTGTTTTCACACTTCAGGGCCCTATTGTCGCCTCTGAATATTTTCATTTATCTGTGCCACTGAATTAATTCTCTCATGTTAATACTCGTATGTTTATCTCGCAAGCGTTATACGGAAGGTTTTTTAAATAATAATATTTTTTTAATAATAATTTATTTATTCACCAAAATGCAGGTTCAATGTGATGGAACAGAGAAAATCGAGGCTTATACATTTTACCAGGACTGGTGTGTGAATATTATGCAATAAAATATTAAACAAAATGTCATTACATATTAAAAAGAAATTAAAAGTTAGTAATTTTGAATGTCATAGAAGACTAGAACAATAGAATACAATACAATAAATTCTGTTAAAGAATACTGTCTGAGGTTTTGGATTCTCGCGGGAACTCTTGATATTCCGGCATAAAATGTAAACCATCGGTTCATTCGTTATGGCCTGAAAGAATAACAAACACACATACACACAAACCCACACACATACAAATTGTCGCCTTTATAATATTAGTGTGATGTGTATGTCCGCGTGTATTAAGGTTTTTTGATTCCTGAGCACATTGACACATATTTTGAATTGGTAGGTATACCGGGACATTTATACGAATCATTTCACACAATATCAAATATAATTTGAAACCTCCAAATATTTTCATTTATATTTGCCGTCAAATTAATTATTCTGTATCATGGTCATTATTTGTTTTAAATTGTACCTATTTAGCGTTTGATGTTTTGTTATTTTCATTTATTGATGTGACACTTCGCCACCTCTGATTATTTTCAAATCTGTGTTCATTAAATAAAAACGATATGATTATTAAGAGCGCCTGTAATTGTTTTAATTAACCGAAAAAAAACCTGGCAAAAATTGCATCATATTTCCAAGGGAAGATACTGAGTAGAAACATAAAATAGGTTATGTTTGTTCGACAAAAAAATCGCGAAGGTAGGTCTAATTTTTAACCAATTTGTATTTATTTTCAATGTGTGTTTTTTGTTGGTTTGTTGGTTTGTCCTTCAATTACGCTGCAACAGAGCTAGGGATTGGTGTGATTTTTTGCATGGATGTAGTTGGGGACCTGGAGAGTGACATGGGCTACTTTTTATCCCAGAAAACTAAAAAGTTCCCGCGGGATTTTAAAAACTAAATCCATGCGGATGAAGTCACGGGCATCAGCTAGAATAATGTAATAAATGCAAAAAATGAATTGAATTGAATTAAAAAATAAAATAAATTCCCATATGGGGGAATCGCCGCCGCATTGAATAAAATCCCCATCAAAGAAGCGAAAATGTTCCTTCAAAGACATTAAAAATAAGTAAGAATAAAACAATTTGCAAAATTGTGTTAATTTGGAAATTGGAGCGCTCTTGTAGGAATAAACTTTTTTATTATCTTTAAGATGAGAAAGGACGGGATGAAACAGCTGAACGATATCAAATATTTACACTCCAGTTTGAGTGGTCCCCGCGATGTTATGATAAGATTATACGAACCTACTTTTTGGCCACCCTGCCTACGTTTTACGGGAGATTTATGTATGTACTAGCACTAGCTGATGCCCGCGACTTCGTCCGCATGAATGAAGATGTCGTTTTTCAACTCCAAATCTACTGGGACCACTTGACTATAAAATTTCCGAGTATCTTGCTGAAAATCATAGTTGCTAAAATTCAGACCCCTACGTAGTCGAAATCCCAAGAACGCGCACTAAGCGCTTTGCTTCTTCGTTCCTGATACGCACCGCTAGGATTTGGAATGCCCTTCCGGCTTCCGTTTTTCCCTCTAACTATAATTTGGGTACCTTCAAATCAAGAGTGAATAGGCATCTTCTAGGCAAGCGCGTATAGGCATCTTAGGCCGCATCTTCACTTACCATCAGGTGTGATCGCAGCCAAGCGCTAGTCTATATATTTAAAAAAAAAAAAAAGACGCTCTGAAAACAAGCGATCAAAGCGCAAAGACGACAGTCACTAATATTATAGTTATTCCACTATTTTCTGAACAATAATATTGAGTTAGTATCACTCTTATCCAAGTCCGAACTGGTCACATAAATGTCTCGTCCAAACTTGTTCCAACATAAAATCTTAGAGACTGATTGGTCCGATTTTACGACTAAACTACTTTAATGTTTTCAATTTAATCGTTTTATTTTCTATTAGCTTATGTCCGCGATTTCGTCCGCGAGGATTTAGTTTTTACAATCCCGCGGGAGCTCTTTGATTTTCCGGGATAAAAGGTAGCCTATGTCACTCTCCAGTTTCTCAACTATGCCCGTGCAAAAAATCACGTCGATCCGTAGCTCTGTTGCAGCGTTATTGAAGGACAAACCAACAAATAAACTGTAGTAAGTTAAATCCACGCAGATGGAGTCGCGGGCATTAGCTAGTAATATAATTTGATAGACTCATTTTGGCCTAATGGCTAATTAGTATAGGCACCGTTTTCAACCACTGGCATGTTCTATCTAAACTCATTTTGATAAATTCTGGAATATACTGTAGGTTATACTTTACAGCTCCATTCAACAAAATTGCTTAAATTGGTTGGTTTACTTTACTTAATAAAAACTCCACTTAGCCCGTGCCATTTATATAAACCGCGCACATCTTTTTGACAAATTGCAACTGTCCTTTATTGCAAATCGCCATTTAGGCAATATTTTGAGATGAATATTGGAAACATTATGAATATTAGAAATATTCTACATTTTATTAAATTTTGACTTTTTTAGTTGACAAATATTGCTCTACTAGCTGTTGCGTGCGACTTCGTCCGCGTCAGTTTCTGTTATTATGATCACGATTAAGAAGTTTTTAAAAGAATATATGTAGGTATTTTAAATATGGATAATTTTCCCCGTTTTTGCAACATTTTTCACTGATACTTCGCTTCTATTGGTCGCAGCGTGATGTTATATAGCCTAAAGCCTTCCTCGATAAATGGACTATCCAACACAAAAATAATTTTTCAATTCGAACCAGTAGTTCCTGAGATTAGCGCGTTCAAACAAACAAACACTTCAGCTTTATATAGTATAGTATAGATTTATATTCGTGCGCACTGTAACCAATTTTTTAAATTATGAACTACGTGGATATCAAAGCAACAAAGTGCCAAAAACAACAATAATATGTCACTAGCTTCGTTTTACTAAATTACCCGAATTGGCTTACTCTACTCAAAAATTCCACGCGCACACATTTAAGAATAATTGCGATTGCTCCTTGATTGCAATTTGCCATTTAGACCGTTTGACGTTATAGGAGTAACAAAGATTATAAAATTACAATACATTATACATATATTTGTTAGCTAATTTAGTTAAAAAATTATTATTATTAGAACGTGGAGTAACATACTACTACATGGATGTCTATTAACTTTTTTTACATAGAGATTAGCGCTTGAATACGATCTAGGCAGTAGTAGGCATCTATTGGGCAAGCGTGGCTAGTTACCATCCTACCGTCAAAGACGTGCCGCCAAGCGATTTAACGTTACGGCACGATGGCGTGTAGAAACTGATTAGGGCTATGAGTACCTACACTGCCATACCCCTTCCAAGATTCCACTACCATCTTAGACTGCATCGTCACTTCCATCAGGTGAGATTTCAGTCAAGGACTATCTTTTCATCGAATAAAAAAAAATTAAAGGACTAAATCATAGAAAACAAAATACCACAACGCTAAGTTATATTTTATCGTTAGTATCCTACAAAATTGCCCGAATTGGCTTACTCTACTCAAAAATTCCACTCAGCCCGTCCCATTTCTTTAAACGCGCACACGTTTTGACAAATTGCGATTGCCCCTTGATTGCAATTCGCCATTTAGACAATTTCGCAAAACTTGCTATGCGGGCTTGTTAATATTGAATGCTACAGTCGAGCCAAAAATGCCGTGTCCCGTGCCAAAACAGCTTCTGTTTACTACATACGGCTTGAATTAAAACGTCTAAACCAAAATAAATGGCTGGGCTGTTATGTCGGCTTTTAGGCGGTAATTATACTTACCATATAAAATATCGTGTTTTTCTCTAAACTCTTTTTCACGGAAGTTTTTGATAAAAATGTGTTAAAATAATAATTTAATTTATATTTCATTTTATAAATAAATCATTGTAACGTCCGAACATCCGAACGTACGCTCTACCTCTTTTCGCAATTAATATTATATTCATACGTTGTACAAAAGGGAAATAATTGTGATACGTTACTTAGCAATTTACTTTATTAAATGAGTTTCATCTAGCACACAATTTTTTTATAGACTGATTCAAAGAATCATTGAATGAAGCAAAGAATCAAAAGCCATATTATGTTTTAAGTAAAAGTTCAACTATTAAACAACTGATTTTAATTCATATTTTTCCTCTTTGTTTCAGATTGGAGACTTGAAACATTATTATTTATTTTCGCATCCACACTTAAGTAAGAGATCTGTAAATGCAAGTAGAGATTACGAAAATCGTCTTAAAAATGATCCCCAGGTGAGTGTTATTATTTATTGATGATCCCAAATTAATTATGGCATGTAATTAAACGAGCTTCTATTTAATACCATTATTGGCTTCTAAATTACTAAGTCAGCTTCAACTAGTGAGCCTCTAAAAAATATAATTTTAGCATCTATATTTATAACTTAGCTTCAAACCGTGAACTCCTAAAATACTTAAATATTAGCATCAAATAATACACCAAATCTTCAACCACATTTTTAATTTTTTATTTTTTTTTTGTGAGAAAAATGAAATAAAAAAATGTTTCTAACTAAATAAAAAAACGTTTTTTTTTTGATAAAATGAAATTAAAAAAATGATTGTTTTTAAATTTAACTCAAGATAAATACCTACACATAACATTATAACATTTTTGAAAAAAAAAAAAAACAAATTTTTTTTCAACTTTTTTTTAGTTTTAGGTAGGTTTACAATCCCAACATTCACATACAATATTCATTATATTATATATAACCTAACCTAACTTTAGTTTAAAGAAAAAATTATACAAAAATAATTGCAATATTAACACACTAACAACAGAACAACAAAAAAAAAACAAATGCATGTTTTGAATGGCGCTCTCTGATTGATGCAAATAGCCATAACCAACGAGATCGTGCAAATTGCCAGTCGCATCCGTCTCACTCGCACCGAGATCGTGCAAATGGCCAGTCGTATCCATCTCACTTGCACCAAATCGTGCAGTGGCAGTGGACAATAATAAAAATAGTGGCTCTTTATTTGATGCTTTCTTTGGAATATTTTGTGGCCATTGTGAAGAAGCCGAGTTAGTATATTAGAAGCTTCATCATTTTCCCGTTGTTGAGTTATTAAATTAGAAGCTAGGTTTTGATGCCAAAAAATAAATTTTGTTGGTCGACTTATTATATCCCATTAATTATTTGTAATATTATATACTTACCTACAAATATAAAAAATAAAGGATCTTTTCGTACATTACCATAAATGGTGTTCGATTATATTTTTTAGGAGAAGTAAACACTACAGGAATACCAGATCACCTTAAGAGAGGTAGAGACGGAAAAGAAAGAAAGAGCTAGAAGTTTTCCCAATATTGTTGCCCCAGTAAATTATTGTTGTAATTGAATGAATTTCAGTTCAAACTTTTTCCACGAAACAATACTTGATGTTTCGTTTTTTTTATAGCGCGACGCCCGAAAATAAGAACCCAATAAATGTTTACAGCTCCAAGTTGTAAAATATTATTACAGGACGAAGACGTTATGGAAGCTTTTTGGGATATTACGAGCGAGTCCTTTGATCTATTACTTTTATTTACAAGTCTAAGTTTTTAAGAACAAAATAAAATTATAGGTACTTTATTCAATTTCTAGTTTTTTTTTTCTTTTATTGGTCAAGACATTTACAAAAACAAACTACCGTACAATTTAAGCCATCCTCGTGAAACCTAAGCGTTTATGTGAGGAATAGCTTTAAGGCGAGTTAAGATATAAAATTCCTTTAAAGCACATAGCTCCGAAAAGAGATGAGTGCCCTGGACCCCAGAAAGAAGGCCGAAGTCTTAGTTACTGAGCTATAACCGCTTCAAGCTATCTCTGTGTCAAATTTCGTGAAGGTGCCCTAAGCGATTGAACCGTAAAGGACCGATAGAGTAGACACACTTTTGCGTTTATTATATTAGTATGGATGTTACTGTATCTGATCGTAAAAAATACATCATAAATAGTATAAAGAATCATATATACCAAGCGTAAACATGCATATCGAGTCTCGATACGTCTTTATTGTTGTATAACTCGGTTTAGATCTGAGGCGAAATGTTTTTTTACATGAGCACAGAATGGAAGGGCTTTGGAGGCTTATGCATTGTAAATAAATAACAAAATGGATTTGTTTTCAAATATTTCGTATAGTATATTCCATTGTGCCTAGTTTTTCTATTTTCTTAGGTTTCTAATTATTTCTTAAATTAACTATTAATAGGTTTCATTTTAAGGCCCATTTCAGCAGTTATTAGGTACGTGCATATGCAATGGCCTATGCTTAGACGTGTGTATCTGTGTGTCTGTGTCTGTCTGTTCCCTGGTAACCTAACGAATGGGCTGATTTTGATGCGGTTTTTTCTATTTTAAAGCTAACGTGTCGAAATGGTTCTTAGTTATAATTTATGAAGATCTGCTGAGGTGTTTGAAGTATTCATTCAATTCACGACGTGTTTGTGTGTGTGTGTCGTATACATAGTGAGAGCAAGAGCTTGCTCGCGCGTGACCGCTCCCACCTAGGCTCCTGACAGGCACACACACTTACGCAATGTGCATGTACACGACATAACCACAAGTAAAGGGCCCATAACTTCGTGGGATAAACGTACTATACTCTAAACTGGCATGCACCCATTCTTTAAAGAAACATCACAGATATGACTGTTACTTATTGTTGACAAAGTAATTTTTTGCCCAATTGGTATTTATTGTACGAGAACGTTCTCAAATGGATTCAAATAAACAAATCGTTCAGCGTTTGATGCTGGGCCTCGACAGCGAGGAAATACTCCATTTATCAGGACTTCGCGATAATTTCATTTGAATAAATCTTCGTGATTTAACAAATATAATAATAGATGATTTGCAAAGCGATGCCGCCGCTGGCAAATTTTATTAGGCGAATGCAAATTGAATTATTATCGGCTGTTGATTGAACGAATGAGTATATAAACGAGGTAATATAATAACAATAATCAGTCCAGTGTTATATAGATATATTGTATTTTTGGAATTTTTTTTTGTAAAAAATAAATGTAAGTGTGTGTGAAAATAAAATGATAGTAATAGTCAATCCAGTAAGGCTACTTAGTAAAATATAAACTCATAAGCAAACTCACTTCACCTTGGTTTACCAATCACGGAATTACGTAAGTTACGTATTTTTAGCTCTATGTCACTAAAATTTTTTAGAATACAAAACACACAGGCACGCAATGTCGTAATACATTTATCTCACGAAGTTACGGGCGCTTTGCTTGGGGTTACGTCGTGTACATGCACATTGTGTAAGTGTGCGTGCCTGTCAGGAGCCTAGGTGGAAGCGGTCAGGCGCGAGCAAGCTCTCGCTCACACTTATACAGATACGACACACACATAACCATGGGCCACGAGCCCTCGTGAAATGAAAGAACTATAGTACAATAAATAATCAATCCAGTGTCCACTATTCAGTAAAAAACAAACTCACAAGCAAACTCACTTCACCTTGGTTTACCAATCACGGAATTACGTAAGTTACGTGAAGTTATTTTTAGTTCTATGTCACTAAAATCTTTTAAAATAGAAACACAACGCACAAAATGTCGTCAAGTAGAATTAATATATTTTCATTCTTTGAAATGCGTCTCGTCCAATAAAATAGAATTTGTATTGAATCTACCCATAAACTTACAATATTATAATCATATAATATTCTAAGTACCAAATTAATATGCCCACCGCCCACATCATGTCTGAAAACTTGAAAAGCTACGGTTAAACTCCCACAAAATTACCGCACGTAGTTTTTACCTAACTATGGTAAGCCTTTTGGCTTCCTTTTGAAAGGGTTATGGTTTTAGCAGTCTATGTATGTTTGTAAGTATATATGACATCACACTAAAATATTATAAAGGCTAAAGTTTGTATCTGTATGTGTGCGTACGTGTGCGTGCGTGCATGTGTGTGTGTATGTTTGTTTATTACTGCTTGACGCCAGAACGAATTAACCGATTAGACTGATAGCTCATTAGATTAGGATTAGGGGGAAGGGTGTCACAGTTCATCACAATAACCACCAAAAACGTAATAATCAGTACCAGTAGGTAATTATATGGCATTTACACATTCATTAGTTGCTTTCAGCCTAACTTTGGACCGGAACTTTGTTAGAAACTTCTGTTCTAAGCGTTATAGTTCGATGAATATAAGGTTGTTCCGACAATCTTGATGTCTAATCGGGGGTTGAACGTTCGCTTTAGAGCCTGCTTCGAATGAAAGCAGTGATGTAAGCGCAAGTACACTCACGTCGTACTTTAAAGTTCCTTGCCCTTTTACTTATTGTTTATATTTCTCGCTTTAGCTAATGTGACTCGCCTTGATGAGTGTTTCAAACCCGAATGGCAACACTGACTGTTTCCATAGACTTTTTGCTCCTTAAGTAGAGGTGTAAAAGTAACGAAAAATTGCGTACCCGTACGTATTCGTTACTGTAACAATCAGTACTCGTTATTATCGTATCGTTACGTTACACGTTATAGTGCATCGCGTTGAGTCGTTTTGCGTACGGTATGACGTTGAGGTCGCGTCGTTCGTACTTTAAAAAAAACGAATATTAGCCAAGCTGAACTTGACTTATACTCTCCTCTCCCCTCCAAATAAGCGAAAAGCTTGAGCTAAGAGTGGGTACGACAATAGTGCATCGGGTGGGGTTCGAACCTGCGACCTTTCAGTTTTCAGTCCGCACCTTTAACCGTTGGGCTATTGAGGCTTATACTTTGTAGAAAACATACTTATACGTTACATATCCAGCTGCTACAATAAAATTAAAACAACATTCTAATGATAAAATCAATATAAAGTAAAATGTAAAGGATCAATTAAACTAACATCAGTACGAAAGTACGAAAAATGCGAGTAACGAAATGCATTCATGAGTAACGTTTCGGTACTCGGTACTCGATGGCTTACCCGTTAATCAGTAACGAATACCTACGGTTTGCTACAACTCTATTGAGTATAAGACTACTGAGACTTAAGTCTTTCCATGCAGGCTAACTCAGACCTAATCGTCTAGGTTTAAAAATACTTGCAAGGACAGTTCTTTGCAAGCCTTCCCAGTTTTTAAATCTTTCTTTTCTGCCAGTCTATTATGTCATCTTTCATTGTACATTTTAAGGCTTGCTCATGATCCCGCTGTAACTCTACTAAGTTTAGTTCTAAAAAATGTCCGTGTAGAGTTCCCGAAACTACAAATTATTTTACGGAAATCTGAAACCATAGATACTAGTTTCTAGAGTATGTCTATGAAATAATATTCATTGGCATTAATTCTTGAATTTTAAACTGAGATTTTAACTTTGTTTATATTATGAAGTTATGAACTCGAGGGTCGCCCTGTTGCCGGGATTCTCTCAACCGATCGCGTGCGTGCCCGGGATCGAATCCGCGACCTTCATCCGCGACTTCAACTAGAAGACCGCAGGGCTTACCACTAGGCTATCACTGCGTCCCACCCATAATTTTAAAAAAATTACCATCTTGTTAAAATTACTATAATGATAAATTAATATTACCTTGCTAAGCTACGAACAGAAATGTATTTATGGAACCTGTAAATTATTTCAAGTGATTTATTTATTAATTAAGGTCGACGCGTTATCGGTCTTTTTGCTATCATTTATTAACCAGTTGCAGGTAGATATACCTAATATTTAGATATTCATTTCATATCTACAATACATTCCACGAAATTTATTTCAGTACCTATGAAAACGGATAGTTTCCGGATACACGTGTCTCGAAACATATGCAATAAATAGAGCAACTGTACATTAACATAGAAATAGTACGCCGTTAGAGTTGCGAACTTAACTTTTATCGGTATGTAGGACTCTAGCTATTTGATATTTATGCACTACGTTCTATAAGTTTAGTTACACCTTAGTTATAGCTCTTGCAATTCACGAGGGCGCATGGCTCATGGTTGTGTGTGTATCGTATCTGTATAAGTGTGAGCGAGAGCTTGCTCACGCCTGGCCGCTCCCACCTAGTCTCCTGACAATCCCAATCCCAATGTGCATGTACAAAACGTAACTACAAGTAAAGCTCACACGCCCTCGTGAATTGAAAGAACTATACCCAAACTTAATTAAGTAACTTACTCATCATTTTGTTTTTATCAACCGATAGACGTCACAAAGGTCACTTGCATGGACTTCCACAACCCTCGGTCTTGTGCCGTTGTGATTTTCGGAGCATAAAGGCCGTTGGAGTGTCAAGGTGGTGGTGGTCTCACACCGGAAAGCGCAGTATTGGCAAATTACTAGGTAGACCGACGATATCAGACGAGTCACAGGGAGCTGGATACAGGCGGCTTATAATCGAGGCCTGTGGAGGTCCAAGTAAAATACCTTTGTCCAGCAGTGGACATCCAACAGTTGATAAAGAAGAAGAAGTACGTGATAGCTGGGTGTCTACAAAACTTGAACAGATTTCAATAATTTTATGGGAACGCTTTCATCTATACATCGTTGAAATTCCATCTACGCCTGGGATCCTTTCAAACAAAAAAAGAATTTTTCAAATCAGGTGTCGACTAATCCGGGAACATACATAAAACATTAAAAAAAAGACGTGTGGCACTCGGGGACTGCCGCGGTAAAGCTATTGCATAGCATTTTTTATCAACGCCATCTAGCGGCTCACCGCTAGATGGCGTTGATAAAAAATGCGCCATCTAGCGGCTCACCGTAGAGGAGTCCCGTGTCAGGTTATTTTCGTTAAGGAATTTCGATAGAAGCTATGCAATAGCTTAAAAAGATCCCGACGAATTGATAACCTTCTACTTTATTGGAGTCAAGTCGTTTAAAAAAAGAATCGTTTATTTTTTATTCATAGCAGTAAAATGAACTGTTAAACTCCATATGGTGCATATGAGTTCCGCAGTATTGCTCTTATTGATTCACTTCCAATCGACTATTCATGCAAATCGGGGCTTTTGCGATTGCAGCTGCATATTATTAAGGCTATTTACATTACAGTAGGAAGCGGAAGTCTTTGAAACAACTAAACAATTTTAACTATGGCTATAGCGTTACTGGCTTCGTGCTTTTTGGTAGTAGGTATAACGTTCAATTTATGCTAGTTAGGAAAGGAATATACGTTAAGTTAATACTGACTAATGCTCTGACGCTTTTAAGACGTGCCTCTTTTTCGGGTTCGATTCCATATAATGACTTTTCGGAAATACCTGCACGTACATTTTAGGTAATATCACTTGCGGTATCGGTGAAGAAACCTGATGGTAAGTGACGATGCAGTCTAAGATGGTAGCGGGCTTGGAAGGGGTATAGCAGTGTAAATTCAACCCATATCCCTAATCGGTTTCTACACGCCATCATGCCGGAACGCTAAATCGCTTGGAGGCACGTCTTTGACGGTAGGGTGTTAACTAGTCACGGCCAAAGCCTCCCACCAAACCAGACCAGACTAGAGACAATTCAGAAATTATAAATTCCCAAATTGCCCCCGCCGGGAATCGAACCCGAGACCTCCCAGTTATAAGACCACAGCGCTCACCACTGCGCCAGGGAGGTCGTCAAAAAATCTCTGTGGAGACTGGCTGCCGTGGCCGAAATCAACAAAATTAACAATTTTTTTTTGATTAATAGTTACTTTATACGCAGTTTAACTAATTTTTTGGTCGCAGGTGAGATGGGTGATGCAGCAGAGGGAGCTAAGAAGGACGAAGCGGGATCACCGGCCCCGGCACGTGATGCGACAGTCCAGCGCGCCCTCTTTCCCTGACCCACTGTTCAAAGAGCAGTGGTACCTAGTGAGTGTCCTATTCTTCATCACATCCTATTATCCTGTTTTATTCTATTAATATTATTAACTAGCTGATGCCCGCGACTTCGTCCGCGTTAATTTAGTTTATTTAGTTAATTTAGTGTGTGTGTGTGTGTGTTTGTTACTCTTTCACGCAGAAACGAAATATATTATAAATGCGAAAGTGTGTTTGTTTGCTGGATTGTTGGCATACTTGAGGGCCTGGAGAGTGACATAGTTAAAGAGCCATCCATAAATCGAACCCAAACGCGCTGACACCTGGGAGGTCATCAATAATGGAATTTTCAAACATAATTCAATAACAACATTTTTTCAACGCACCTGTCGTTCATTAAATGAATTTAGTTTGAGTCGCAAACAAATAAATCGGATTTGAAATAAATGGATCCGTAGACTGAATGGACTTGAAGTTTGTGATGTCTCATAAAAGCCCATGTTGTTAAACTTTAGAGTCATATCTCGTGTCATAACTCTGAAATATAGTCCGACATAAAGTGGTTTATTCTACTCATTAAATTCACTGCTAAATTCACTGCTACGACTTTCCATTATTTGCACTTTGAAAACGCTCAAGTGAAATTTTGGTTCAGTGAAAACGAATTATATTAAAGCGTGTATTTTATAAGCAGCAATATTGCTTATTTGGTTGTACATAATTTGTTAACGTATAGGCTAATTTAATCCCGCGGTAATCACATGACATTGACCAACTTTTATCCGGGAAAAATAAAAAGATTCAGTATGATTTTTAAGAACTTACATCCATGCGGACGAAGTCGCGAGCAAAAGCTGGTACATAATATTTCATTAATTAATTCATTCATTCACGTGTAGTTAATTGAAAATTTCTTTGCAGAACGGCGGGGCCGCAGATGGGCTAGACATGAACGTCGGGTCTGCCTGGAGGAAAGGCTATACTGGAAAAGGCGTCGTCATAACCATACTGGATGATGGGATACAGCCTAACCACCCGGACCTACTGCAGAATTACGTATGTTTTTTTTTTAATTGCGTGATAGGCTTGCGTTTAACGACAATGGCGGAGATAGCACTGATGGGGCGAAAGTTTGTGTGTGTGTGTGTGTGTGTGTGTGTGTGTGTGTGTGTGTGTGTCAAAATTGTGTCAAAAATTCCTAAACGGATTTGGCTGGGAATGGAGATAGCTCATACCCGGGATTAACACAGGCCACATTTTATCCCGGAAAATGAAAGAGTTCTCTCGAATTAAAAAACCTTAAGTTTAATAGAGCAATATTTATAAAGAATTTCTACAGCTTCTGGCAAAGAAAGTCAATTTTAATAGCTGATTAGTTAGTGTATTGTAATATCACACTATCGACTTTTTGTTTCAAAGTGGTTGTTTATATCTTACGGAAAAGATCTTTGCACGAACATTCATTTAAAATACTTCGATTTAACTCGTCGCTATGCTCACTTGTAAGTTAAACCTTAAAGCACTTAATACTATAATTGAAAGCAAAACATTTTATCGATGTTTGGTTAAAGAGTAATCCATTGTAAGCAACGATACAAACTACTAATATTCTAAATGCGATTTTTGTTTTATAAAGAATATTAGCCAAACTCAAGTTGACTTATATAACCCTATGCCCTCCAAAATAAGTGGAAAGCTTGTGCTAGGAGTGATTGTGCTGTATGATCAAGTTTTAAGTTTTTGAAAAAAAAAAAACATTCAAAAATTACATCATACTTCAAAGGGACGATACTGAGTAGAAACAAAATAATGAAAATTGTTTGACAAAAAAAAACGCGAATTCTAATTTTAACTATTTTTCATTTATTATTTTCAATGTGTTGCATATTACAGGTTATTTTTTTCTGGTATTCTGCGCACTGTTAAAGTTAATACGTTTTGTAAACAACATTTTGTCCAGCGACAAATATGTCGCTAGACAAAATGTGTATACTATGTATACTTCCACGGTACAAAGTGGCTTCTTCGTAGTAAGTTGGCGGGTTGGGCTATTGCGCCCCTCTTACCCCCTCGGTACTTAAGTTTCATTGCCTTCAAGGGACTTCTAGATACATTTGCGGTTTCAATATCTATTACAATCTAAGATTATTGTGTCTGGTTATTGTTTGTCTTCAATTGATATTTGTATTTGCACAAATGGGTCGGGTTTGACTCACCAGTATGATTAGGATAACTCTGTTCAAGTGAACAGATCACATTAATACTGTAAAGGCGCCGATGGATTTTTGTTTGTTATTCCTTCATGCCACCACGAATGTACCGATTTGGCTGAAATTCGGAACGCTACCTTTTTATCCCGGAAAATTAAAGAGTCCGCCGAAATCAAAAAATTTTACACGCGGACGAAGTCGCGGGCATCGTCAAATTTTTAACCTCAATTCTTACTGAATAACTAAGCTAATTTAACAAAACCAAAAAAGAGTTTTTGGTGTAGCAAATAAAATTTCTTTGCTGAGGAAAAGGAAAAAAAAGGAATATTTGGAATGGGTTAAATATAAAATTCCTGGAAATAACTGTCTAAACCAACTTTATTTTACGTTTGTACATAAGTTTTGCCTTATTTTTTTAAACTTTTTATTATTATTCTAGAGATAAAAATAAAATCCCGTTACTCGTGTTTTCATCAGACTTTTTATTTCGTTCATAAATATTGATGTACGACTACATATAGTTGAAGCTCTGAATGTGGATTTTTGTACCGAATGCGAAATATGATAATATGAGCTATGGTTATTATGACAAAAAAAACTGAAAGAGATATTTCGCAACGAAAAAAAAAAAACAAAAATAATGCTGATAATACAAGCTGAGTAATAAAAAAGAAAAATGCTGAATGTAATGTTGGCGTTCGTAAATAAATATTGAGAACATATTACAAGTACCAATTAACGACATGACATATTTGCATATTTGTGTAAAATATTTGCTTCTAAATTGTACCTATTATATGTCTCGTTGTGATGGTACGCAGCTGGATCGTCTAGTGATATCTAGTGGATTGATTGAGTAAAGAAGAATATTCTAATTATAGGTAAAACACTTCAGGATCGAGAGACATATTGGCTTCTGGCATGAACACTGTTATGTACTAAGCACCCTTCGGGTTCGTTCATTTCGTTCGATGGACAAAGTAGGCTACCAAATCATTCTACTTTAGCTGTCGCGGATTAATTATGAACAAACTTCAAAAGAATTATGTTATGCATTCTCCAACCTTCAGAAAAACAGGGAAATCCTAGAGAGTTAAATTATCAATTTAAGTTTAAAATACGAGTAGAATGAATGATTAGCTGGTACAGTGTACGAATTTGCCTCTTTTTGGGCCGTCGTTCTGACCGAATTCCCTCTAGCACGGGGGAAACCCTACGCCGCTCCACGGCCTTTTATCATTGTTATGGGGGCACAGCCGACTCTCTTTCGCTGCGAAGCGCTTTGGTGTTCCCATACACCCCGAAGGGTTGGTACAATTCTTTTCATTGAGCTTATAGCTCGCCCCAATACCATGGTTTTATTTATTTGTATTCATTGTTCAGTTTGATATAGATTTGGCCAAATCTAAGTCGAGAGTCGTGCTGTAAGACATGGCGTGTTTGGTTGTGCCGGAAATTCGCCGCCAAGAACGCCATCGAACCGTGTACCACTTAGTAATAACTTTGACTCATCTGAGTCAAACATATTAATTTAGCCAATACTCAATCAGCCTCAGTGTCTCAATCCCTGTAGTATTTCATCATGGTCACCCTACCTATTACCCTATCTTGTCCTCTATTCCGAAGTAATATCGTGGTCACCCTACACCTACAGTTTGTAAATACAATAAACAAAAGATTCTAATTTCTTACCTGTTTGTAGGAAGTACCGTTGACCCACACCCGTAGCTCGAAGGTCGCTCTGGTATCTCGGAGTCTCGTACATTTGAAGACTTAATTTATAGTGAATGATTTCTAAAGTTTTCATTCATACCTAACTTCTAACCCGAAGTGAGTCTAGAATCTAGTCTATTAGTTATGTAAAACAAAATAAGTCAAAGTTTCTTTAGACTGCAATATTGTTCCATCTCGTTCACCTATCTGCTTCGTTTATGAAAGAAAGCAGACTTCTCTATCGTGATAGAATAAACTGACCCTAAGTAATTTAATGTCGCCTATTGACCTAAATTAGTGCACTAGTCTGCACTTTCTAAACTGACTGCCTACTGAAGAGTCGTGACTCAATTTTGGATATAGTATTTCACTATTGGATTGTTCGGTTCAGCCCGCCACACGTTACAGATGTTAAGTCTAGGGTTCAACTGAATACTAATAAAACACTAAATCAATTTATGTAGACAGAACCTTTGAGAACATTCCATTATTGAATACCTTAGGAGAAATATTAGGGTTGTTCAGTAAAAGATGATAATTATGACTTCATAGATTTATTTTCCATTTTATTAAATCTACTCAAAAGAAACTGTTTGATTATTTAGATTGGTTCCAAATGGGGTCATTTGAGAACCAACCGGGTTTTCCATTACTAACAGCCATTCTAAGACAAGGGAAAACGGAAATACCCAAATGAAAAACCCTTGTGGCATTCTAACCTAAGACATCTTAGACTAAAAATATACACACATGCTACAAAAGGTGTTAAATGCTTAAAAGAATATGTACACTTTCTACCAGTGGTATCAGGGAGACAAGACATTTTATAGTTTTAGTAGAAATTACAACACATAATACATTACGTTAAATAGATTCACAGATAATAAGTTATATTTTATTCTCGTTTTCACAACTTCCTGACTATATTTTATATAAATGTTCCCCTTCCAAAGCAAGTGGTATGTGTGCCAAATTATTACATTTCACTCCCTCAGATTTGACCACATTAATCTGATTAATAAAAAGAGCAGATATAGAACAAATGTCAGAAATAAGATATACATCATAATAGAGAACCCATCGTCTCGAGATATCTCTCTCACACGTCTTCTATCCCTTTGTTCCTCTGCATACAAAGCATCGAGAACTATATCTGGATACATTTTAATTTCTTACAATAATGAACGCCTAAACCCGGACGTTACGGAAACCCTTTATCTGTGAATTTACTTATCTCAAAATATAATTATTGGAATATTTGTACATTACCGGGAATATTCAGGCCTCGTTGCGCACACACACTTGCTTATAAGCTTAATTATAAACTATTGCACTGATTCTACTTTTATGTATAGATCTATTAAAATAGGTTAAAATTTATACAATCTTAGGATTAATTTATCGGAGAATGGAGTCGACTCTGCTGGAAGAGCCCTCAACCCGGAATGCCTTCTCGAAAAGCACCCCCGTGTATCTCCCCTTCCGAGTCTTTATCGCCCCTTCTCCAAACTGAAAAATAGAAAATCCCCACCAAAGTAAACTGCCTTAACTTGATTCGTCATTTTAGGTTTCCGCCAAAACGTTTAGGCCAATTATCGATAGCGTCATTTACTATAGTCACGCCCATTTAAGATTCCCGCCAAAATGTTTCGGCCAATTATCGAAAGCGTCATTTTACGGTCACGCCTTGCTTTTTTGTTTATTTTCTATGCCCTTCGGCTCGGTTCGGCTATGTCAATCTACACATCTGGTTTCAATATTTTGTGAAGGCAAAATGTTTCAACTAGATTTATGATCTGATTCTAAATGTTTCCTTTTAAAACGTCTGCACTTCTATTGTAATTTCTAAAGACCCTTTTTTTGTTCTAATCTTAATGTGTTTCCAAAATCCCTATACTTTGTTTTTAAAAATAAACTGCCTGCACTTTGAAATATTTATGAGGGTCCAAGTGTTCACTTAGAAATTCTCTTTTATTTTAAAACTGCGTTTCAAATTTATTTTTAATACCCATGCAAGAGAAATGGGGAAAAAAAATATGAGCTATGTCTGGCCATCTCACACTCCCCCAAATAGATTTTTAATACACCTAGTATTTCTTATACCTAACTCTCTACTAGTTGTTTGAAAATCTATTTCCTCACCTAACATAAACTGCTATCTATGTTGATGCCGATAGGTCTCACTAATCTCCATTGTTCGCGCTAATCCTTAATGGAATTCATTCCTTTACGAGTTTGCATAATAGCGGAACAAATGGATCGCATTGTAATTCCCTCTTATCTCGTTAGTACGAGCGTCAACCAAAGTGTATACGTTATTGTATGGAATTGCCCCTATCACGTAAGGTCCCTCATAAAGTCGCATGAATTTCTTTGTTAATTTTTTATCAGCGTCCGACCTCGCAAAAGTCCTCAACTTCACCAAGTCGCCTATCTCAAACTGTATTAACTTATGATTCCTATTATAATAGAGCTCTCTATTCTCCGCCGCCTTTGTTATGTTCCGACGCGCCTGTCGTCTAATCTGTTCTAACGTTTCTCCTTGTATATCGGTTCCTTTCGCTATGTCTTTGCCGAAATCAGTTGATAGTATGGTCCGCTTTCCCCAAACTAGCTCATTCGGTGTATAGCCTGTTGTGGTATGTACTACCTGGTTGTAACAATCTTCTATGTCCGGCAATAAATCTGCCCAAGACCTATGAGATTTCTCGCAGTATGTTCTGAATAGTCTACCTAATTCCTTGTTAACCCTCTCTGTCGAATTTGGTCGCGGATTCCTAACAGATGTGTGCGTCAATTTGATACCTAATTGACGTACACCTAACTCGAAAACCTTCGATGTAAAATTCGCGCCTCTGTCTGAGCATAAAGTCTTAATCTCAACTTGTTTGTGAAACTTCTTCACACATGTGAGTGTAGCCTTTCCGCTTGCCTGACGTAATGGATATAACCTGATCAGTTTACTATAAGAGTCCTGCATTACAAATATGTATTTGAATCCGAAACGTCCCGCCGGTAAAGGTCCATAAATATCGCAAAAGACCCGTTCTCCTATATCTGTCGCTATCACAGTTTTGATCGGCCCCGTGTGCTTTTCCAACGCGTGCTTTGACATTTGACACTCTCCGCAAGTCCTTACAACACGACTTATCACGCGAGACATATTCGAGAAATAGTATCGACGTTTCATCAGCGCATAAACCTTGTAGCGTCCGAAATGACCTATTTCTTCATGTATGCTAACGATCAAACTCCTTTGTAAAACCTCGGGAACATATAGTCTCAAGGTATCCCTATTTATGTCTGACCTATAAAGGACCCCCTCCTTAATCACATAATACTTTGATTCAGATGTACCTGATATTTTCATACGTTTAATTATTTCACTAGCGACCTTGTCCCGTTCTTGTAGACTACCTATCTCTTTCCATCTCGCTTGTACTACCTGTCCTAGCGATGTCTTGAATAAATTCATCTCAGGCCCCACAGACTTGTTATTCAATACGTCAGTTGTCCCTTTTATATGTCGGGATAATACGTCAGCTACTGTGTTTAATTTCCCTTTTACATGCTCGACCGTATAATCAAATTGTCCTATGTAATGTACCCAACGTATCATTCGTGCGCTCAACAATTTACATGTCTGTAAGAATATCAAACTTTTATGATCGGTCCTAATCACTAACCGTGCCCCCCTCAAATACGTTTCAAACTTCGACAAGCTAAATATGATAGCCCACAACTCTTGTTCTGTGACTGTCCACTTACGCTCCGCCTCAGTCAACGCTTTACTACAAAATCCTATTATCTGCTCTTCACCTACTTCGTTCAATTGATAAACATACCCTGAGACTCCTAAATTACTGCTATCGGTTTGTAGGTAATAAATCTCTTTCGGATTAGGATGTATGAGAAGTATTGTGTCTAAAAATAATCTCTTGACCTTTTCAAAACATTCATTTACCTCATGTGTCCATGACCATTTTGTATTTTGTTTTAATAGATCGCAGAGTGGCCTAACCTCTTCGCTATACTTCGAGATAAACCTTCTGAAATAATTTATTAATCCCAAAAATCCTCGTAATTGTTTTATTGTTCGAGGGACGGGAAAATCTAATATAGCCTCTACTCGTTCTGGATCCATCCGTACGCCTTTCGTATTCACTATGTGTCCTAGCAGTTTTACTTCTACGCACAGAAAACGACACTTTCCTAGCCTGCCCGTTAAGCCTGCTGTTTCTAGTCTGTCTAGCACTTGGTCTAAATGTTCCAAGTGTAATCTTATGTCTCCTGTGGTAAATATGACAATGTCATCTAAATAGTTAACGCAGAACCCACGCACTTCTTTTAATATAGAATCCATTGCCCTTGAAAATCCCGCGACAGATGTCTTTAGTCCTTGAGGTAAAACATTATAAGTATATGTTCTCCCCATAAAAGAAAAACCCGTATATTTTCTAGAATCCTGACTCAAAGGTATTTGAAAGTAAGCATTATTCAGATCAATTAAGCTAATGTAATTCACTCCATGAAAGGATTGTAAAATTTCCGATGTGAGTGGCGGTGACCCCGCATCTCCCACCATTTTCTTATTAAGTTCGCGCGCGTCTAACAAGAGCCTTATTGACCCATCTCGTTTCTTAGTAAATGTGAGCGGGCTACAGTACGGCGTTGCTTCCTGCCTGATCACACCTAACCTCTCTAACTCCTCTAATTCTTTTTTAACCTGATCTCTATACGCTAAAGGCACTGGATAACTATGCTTTATAAAAGGAATCTCATCAACTAACTCGATGACGTGCTCGTACCTGTTAGTCAATCCTAATCTATCTGTAAACACCTTACAATGCTTATTCAACACAGGTAACAACATTTCCTTTTGTTCCCTACTTAAATTTGAATCATTCAAACAATACCCCTTTCTGTCCTCGCCATTCGAATCCTTACTAGATAAGTTACGTTCCTCGGACCTAATACCTTGATTCAATATCGAATTAATTGTGGCGGCATTCGTCTCTCCCCCTAACCTTTCGACCTTACAATCCGAGTTCAGTCTTACGCAAGACTTGACCCCTAAGTGCTCTATGGTCAGTGTCCGTTCACTGCCGCAATTTACTACTCCCTTTACTCGTTCTAACCAATCATATCCGAGTATCAACGACCTAGGTAACCGTCGCATAATTAGTACTGGTGCTTCAACTAATGTACTCCCTAATTTGAACTCTATTAATAACATCCTATTTGTACTTTCGCTACGTGAACCGAATGCCCCTTGTATTTGAATCGCTGGGATGGCGATTTCTGACAAAGTATTATTTCCAATTAGAATAGATTCGTATAATTCCTTAGTTATTCCGCTAATCTGACTTCCCGTGTCGATAAGTGCATTTATACTCCTCCCATACAAGCTTACACTCACTTCAGGTAACTTAGGTAAGGAATAATCAATTCCTTCGTCAATCGACTCATCAAGTTCATGGTACATTGTGTATACGTTTATTCCTCTCCTTACACACAGCTCACACTCAATACCTATCTCGCCACATTCTACTACGTTGTTAAACTGATTTTCCAATAAGATTCCTATGCTTCTAGCTTCAACCTGACAGCTACTTTCGTCGCTAACCTTTCCGCCCTTTATTAATCGTTTAAGACCTTTATCGCCAATGCCCAAGCTCTGACCCGGTCTCCATCCTTTGCTAATTAAAATATCATAAGCCACGTTCGGCCTTCCGCGTTTCGAGGTCTCTACTTTCCCCGTTCTACACAATTCTAGATTATTGTACCTCGCTTGCGTGGGGATACCTAGTTTTTTGAAAGTCCCTCTCCCCCTCCTTCTTTCGACAAAGCAGAGTTTTCGCCCTCCTTTACAAAAGTAATAGCCGGTCTAGCTCGCTCAGCCCCAGAAAACGCTGGTCTGTTAACGTTTGACCTGTAACCTGACCTACTCTGGCGATAACCTCGTCCTCGGGTCGTGTTACCTCTAGTATTCCACTTATTCGCTGAAATGGCCGCGACAATAGGCCGCGCTAACGATGACCTGTCGTAACGCCTACCTCTAAAATTATTACCTACTACCTCTCTCGCAATTCCTCTCGGCTTTTCAACAATATTTTGCTCTATACTTCTTAGAAACTTTGCCCCGTTCATGATGTTAACTTCCCCAGTCCTAGTAAACCACAACCGTTGAATATCTATCGCATAATGCCGCATAATAGAATTTACTAAGTCACTCTCGCTAAACGCAATAGTTAATGATTGCATCGATTCTACCTGTACAGCAAAATGTTCGGACATCGTCATTCCAGAATCGCTCGAATATACCGCATTAATCAACCTATACCTCACAGACTCTTGAATCTGCTCGGTCCAATAAGTTCGTCTAAAATCGGTCTCAAAATCGGCAAACGTAGCCCAGTCCTTCGAGTATAACTCCATGACCTGACGTGCGTGTCCCGTTATACATCCTAACGCTATATCGATCTCCCGATCCGACCCATTTACCGCTCTAATATACTTTTTTAATCGCTTTAAAAATGCAACAGGGTTTGTAAATGGTTTTCCATCGAAATTCGGTTTGGTAACCGAAGGCTGTACTACATAAACGTTCCGAGTCTCAGAAAGAGATACACTAGATCCCGCAGACCCAACTCTAGGCCCTGGTCCATCACTACTACTTTCATTGCTCACTCCAATCGACTCGTGTGACGTAACACTCGCGCTTTCATTTGGCAATGAATTCACCTTTGAACTCAATTGTTGCAACTTTCCATCGAATTCGTTGATTTTTTGTAGAATCAACTCTAACGTCGAGTTACCTACAGTTTCCGTTTGTTCGTTTGTTTCTACCGCACCTTTATCTAATCGACCCGTTGCTACCCGCTTTGTATTCCGTTCCCTTTTACCTGCCGGCATCTTTTAAACAATTCGCTTTAAAACGCTGTTCCTAACTACTTTCTAACTAATAATCGCTCAAGTCCGCCAGATGTTATATTACTTGTTTACTAAGTCGCCTTTGCGAGCCGTCTAACGAAACACGTAATAATGGCACAATTTTAAAACCAGATGTGAAATGACAATGGGGTTTGGCCCGTTCTATTGTGGGATCTCTCGGTTCAACAAAATAAATTGCAAGATAAAGCAAAGATAAACAATTAAGTCTAAGAAATAAGCAAGTGTAATGCTCCGTTCACTGCAATCTCCTCCTAGAATCCTGTAAATTTTACATTTATAAAACATACTGCTTATTTCTGTTTCTCCTATACACTAAATAAAATAAGTGCACAACATATAATTTAATGTACAATATAATAATAACATGCACAGTGTGTCTTGTCTCCCTTCTCCCTTTTCATTGTTTCACCTAAATATTTCTCCTATATCCAATCACAAGTTTCTACGTTGTGTATTTTTTTTTTTCTAATATGGATTATTAATATAGATCTAGTCGTATCGTTATTTCGAATACGTACATAGACCCCTGGTCACCTCCGGCATCAAAATTCCCAGGCTTTCAAGATTTTTCAGGATTATATCCTGGTCACGGCACCAAAATTCTGTGATGGTACGCAGCTGGATCGTCTAGTGATATCTAGTGGATTGATTGAGTAAAGAAGAATATTCTAATTATAGGTAAAACACTTCAGGATCGAGAGACATATTGGCTTCTGGCATGAACACTGTTATGTACTAAGCACCCTTCGGGTTCGTTCATTTCGTTCGATGGACAAAGTAGGCTACCAAATCATTCTACTTTAGCTGTCGCGGATTAATTATGAACAAACTTCAAAAGAATTATGTTATGCATTCTCCAACCTTCAGAAAAACAGGGAAATCCTAGAGAGTTAAATTATCAATTTAAGTTTAAAATACGAGTAGAATGAATGATTAGCTGGTACAGTGTACGAATTTGCCTCTTTTTGGGCCGTCGTTCTGACCGAATTCCCTCTAGCACGGGGGAAACCCTACGCCGCTCCACGGCCTTTTATCATTGTTATGGGGGCACAGCCGACTCTCTTTCGCTGCGAAGCGCTTTGGTGTTCCCATACACCCCGAAGGGTTGGTACAATTCTTTTCATTGAGCTTATAGCTCGCCCCAATACCATGGTTTTATTTATTTGTATTCATTGTTCAGTTTGATATAGATTTGGCCAAATCTAAGTCGAGAGTCGTGCTGTAAGACATGGCGTGTTTGGTTGTGCCGGAAATTCGCCGCCAAGAACGCCATCGAACCGTGTACCACTTAGTAATAACTTTGACTCATCTGAGTCAAACATATTAATTTAGCCAATACTCAATCAGCCTCAGTGTCTCAATCCCTGTAGTATTTCATCATGGTCACCCTACCTATTACCCTATCTTGTCCTCTATTCCGAAGTAATATCGTGGTCACCCTACACCTACAGTTTGTAAATACAATAAACAAAAGATTCTAATTTCTTACCTGTTTGTAGGAAGTACCGTTGACCCACACCCGTAGCTCGAAGGTCGCTCTGGTATCTCGGAGTCTCGTACATTTGAAGACTTAATTTATAGTGAATGATTTCTAAAGTTTTCATTCATACCTAACTTCTAACCCGAAGTGAGTCTAGAATCTAGTCTATTAGTTATGTAAAACAAAATAAGTCAAAGTTTCTTTAGACTGCAATATTGTTCCATCTCGTTCACCTATCTGCTTCGTTTATGAAAGAAAGCAGACTTCTCTATCGTGATAGAATAAACTGACCCTAAGTAATTTAATGTCGCCTATTGACCTAAATTAGTGCACTAGTCTGCACTTTCTAAACTGACTGCCTACTGAAGAGTCGTGACTCAATTTTGGATATAGTATTTCACTATTGGATTGTTCGGTTCAGCCCGCCACACGTTACAGATGTTAAGTCTAGGGTTCAACTGAATACTAATAAAACACTAAATCAATTTATGTAGACAGAACCTTTGAGAACATTCCATTATTGAATACCTTAGGAGAAATATTAGGGTTGTTCAGTAAAAGATGATAATTATGACTTCATAGATTTATTTTCCATTTTATTAAATCTACTCAAAAGAAACTGTTTGATTATTTAGATTGGTTCCAAATGGGGTCATTTGAGAACCAACCGGGTTTTCCATTACTAACAGCCATTCTAAGACAAGGGAAAACGGAAATACCCAAATGAAAAACCCTTGTGGCATTCTAACCTAAGACATCTTAGACTAAAAATATACACACATGCTACAAAAGGTGTTAAATGCTTAAAAGAATATGTACACTTTCTACCAGTGGTATCAGGGAGACAAGACATTTTATAGTTTTAGTAGAAATTACAACACATAATACATTACGTTAAATAGATTCACAGATAATAAGTTATATTTTATTCTCGTTTTCACAACTTCCTGACTATATTTTATATAAATGTTCCCCTTCCAAAGCAAGTGGTATGTGTGCCAAATTATTACATTTCACTCCCTCAGATTTGACCACATTAATCTGATTAATAAAAAGAGCAGATATAGAACAAATGTCAGAAATAAGATATACATCATAATAGAGAACCCATCGTCTCGAGATATCTCTCTCACACGTCTTCTATCCCTTTGTTCCTCTGCATACAAAGCATCGAGAACTATATCTGGATACATTTTAATTTCTTACAATAATGAACGCCTAAACCCGGACGTTACGGAAACCCTTTATCTGTGAATTTACTTATCTCAAAATATAATTATTGGAATATTTGTACATTACCGGGAATATTCAGGCCTCGTTGCGCACACACACTTGCTTATAAGCTTAATTATAAACTATTGCACTGATTCTACTTTTATGTATAGATCTATTAAAATAGGTTAAAATTTATACAATCTTAGGATTAATTTATCGGAGAATGGAGTCGACTCTGCTGGAAGAGCCCTCAACCCGGAATGCCTTCTCGAAAAGCACCCCCGTGTATCTCCCCTTCCGAGTCTTTATCGCCCCTTCTCCAAACTGAAAAATAGAAAATCCCCACCAAAGTAAACTGCCTTAACTTGATTCGTCATTTTAGGTTTCCGCCAAAACGTTTAGGCCAATTATCGATAGCGTCATTTACTATAGTCACGCCCATTTAAGATTCCCGCCAAAATGTTTCGGCCAATTATCGAAAGCGTCATTTTACGGTCACGCCTTGCTTTTTTGTTTATTTTCTATGCCCTTCGGCTCGGTTCGGCTATGTCAATCTACACATCTGGTTTCAATATTTTGTGAAGGCAAAATGTTTCAACTAGATTTATGATCTGATTCTAAATGTTTCCTTTTAAAACGTCTGCACTTCTATTGTAATTTCTAAAGACCCTTTTTTTGTTCTAATCTTAATGTGTTTCCAAAATCCCTATACTTTGTTTTTAAAAATAAACTGCCTGCACTTTGAAATATTTATGAGGGTCCAAGTGTTCACTTAGAAATTCTCTTTTATTTTAAAACTGCGTTTCAAATTTATTTTTAATACCCATGCAAGAGAAATGGGGAAAAAAAATATGAGCTATGTCTGGCCATCTCATCGTCCTCTCTCTCTCATAAAATAATAATAACCTGATGAAAGAATGAAAAATGAATTCTTGGAGTTTTATTTACCATAGTTAAATATAAGTGATCTCTACTGTGATAGATATTAAATCAAGGTGTCCTGCACATCTATATCTTTAAAAATGGACATAAGATATCAATCTCAGTCCATATTATCATGTTATTCACAGCATCCCATTTCACACTTAGGTACAGTGAACTCATTGCCCAGTAGAGATCAACTCTTTTACAAAGGGTAGTGTAGTACCAGTGCCTCCGCTTATTATACTTACCTACAAGTAAGTCATCGTAGGTAATTCTTTCTGATAATTAAGCTCGTTATTTCATTCGGTAACAGATTGTCTTTGAAAATATTAATTTTAACGTAATATTATTTAGGACCCAGCAGCATCGACGGACATAAACGGAAATGATACGGACCCGACACCCCAAGATAATGGAGACAATAAACATGGCACCCGATGTGCGGGCGAAGTCGCGGCGGTCGCCTACAACAAATACTGTGGCGTAGGCATCGCGTACAATGCCAGCATAGGAGGCATAAGAATGTTAGATGGCCTAGTTAACGACGCAGTGGAAGCTAAAGCGCTCGGCTTCAATACGCACCACATAGACATCTATAGCGCTTCCTGGGGACCCGAGGACGACGGGAAAACCGTCGACGGACCTGGCCCCTTAGCTAGAAGGTATTGTCTAAATACTATTAAAAGAGATAGCTGCCGGCGAGCTCATTAAAAACAGCTTTTTTGTTCCAGGGCTTTCATAAACGGCGTAACAAATGGCAGAGGAGGGAAAGGGTCTATTTTTATATGGGCATCGGGAAACGGCGGGAGGCACACCGATTCCTGTAACTGTGATGGCTATGCGAATAGCATATTTACTATATCAATTTCTAGTGCTACTCAAGGTGGTTACAAGCCTTGGTATTTAGAAGAATGTTCTTCTACTTTAGCTTCGACGTACAGTTCAGGTACACCTGGTAGAGATAAAAGCGTTGCAACTGTCGACATGGATGTCCAGTTACGACCAGACCATATTTGTACAGTGGACCATACGGGCACATCCGCATCGGCACCCCTAGCAGCAGGGATCTGTGCTTTGGCATTAGAAGCAAATTCCTTATTAACATGGAGAGATATGCAACATCTAATTGTAATGACTTCTAGGTCTCAGCCATTAGATAAAGAGGAAGGGTGGATTGTTAATGGTGTGAAACGCAAAGTAAGTCATAAATTTGGTTATGGCCTCATGGACGCTGGTCAAATGGTTTCCTTGGCCGAACAATGGATTAGTGTACCGCCACAACACATATGTAAGTCTCAAGAAATAAACGAGGACAGGTCGATCGAAACATCCTTTGGCTATACGATATCCGTTCACATGGACGTAAATGGCTGTAGTGGTACGATGAACGAGGTCAGATTTTTGGAACATGTTCAATGTAAAATTTCCCTGAGTTTTTTTCCTAGAGGAAATTTACGAATATTGCTGACGTCACCGATGGGTACTACGTCGACCCTTTTGTTGGAAAGGACGCACGATGCCACCAGTTCGAACTTCGACGATTGGCCATTCCTAAGTGTACATTTTTGGGGCGAAAATTCGGAGGGACGATGGACACTTCAGATAATAAACGCGGGAAATAATCACGTTACGCAGCCGGGAGTACTGAAAAAATGGCAGCTTATTTTCTACGGTACAGCCAAGGATCCAATACGATTGCGAAATAAAAGTTATTTCAACTCCAATAACGTTCAACAACAGGAGAAGCCTTACCACATTAACGATGTTTATGACGCATCGGAATACTCCCAATTTCTGAATGAAATCGAGCTTGGCATTTCGGATAGGCGTGGTTATCAGAAAAATATTCCGTCGGCTCAGAGGAAAAATGTTTTGGCCGATGCTAATGATAAGCAAGTGCAGAGGCTATGTGATCCAGAATGCGATTCGCAAGGTTGCTATGGAAAAGGACCGACACAATGCGTTGCTTGCAAACATTATCGCTTAGACAATTCTTGCGTTTCCCGATGTCCGCCGAGGAGTTTTGTCAATCAAGGTGGAGTTTGCTGGCCGTGCCACGAGTCTTGTGAAACTTGTGCTGGTGCGGGACAAGATTCTTGCCTTACCTGTGCTCCGGCTCACCTTCTTGTAGTAGATTTAGCTGTGTGTTTACAACAATGCCCTGATGGTTACTATGAAGATCAGGATGCAAATGCTTGTTTTCCATGCGCGGAACATTGTGATACATGCTCAGAAAAGGCTGATATGTGCTCGTCGTGTGCCCACAGCTATGTTCTATACAACGGATCGTGTTTAGCAACGTGTCCACCTGGCACTTTTCAAGAAGACGATTTAGGTTGTATGCAATGCCATGAATCTTGCGAATCGTGTAGTGGTCCGAGTGAAACAGACTGTGTTTCATGTAGAATTGGCGATTACGCATTCAAGGGTCGCTGTGTATCTAAATGCCCCACCGGGAGTTACGCGGACGTACAAAAAAGAGAATGTATACCGTAAGTACTAACCCAGATTTATACTTGTCTTATTGCCAGCAGTTACCATTTTGAAAGATAAATGTTTATGTCGTTTTTAGGTGCCCGATTGGATGTTCAATTTGCACATATTCAGTGTGTTCTGTTTGCCAAGAGAAATGGATTTTGGATAAAAGGGGAAATTGTCAGCCAGGCGGGAATGAAAAATGCGATGCAAGTGAGTGTTTTCACAACTTTATTTAAATAGTGACTGTATTTTTAAAACTATTTTTCGAATCGAAAACGTATTGAGTTCCTGACATATCAACTTGCATAATAAAATACAGTCCACATTTTTGTGATTACTACAATATTTAATTAACATAACACCAAGTGGCGCTTGTTACTAAGTGTTACCTACAATAACTATTTTATAAATGTGTACAACTGTACAGTATTAAAGTTAAAATCATCAACGTCCTAGAATTACGCGGTTGTGATAATAAAGTTTTTACATTTAGCAAGAAACAGTATGAATCGCGACACAAAGCTGCACAAAGCATTTCTATACAAACACGAACGGGGCTGAAAAATGTCAATTTAACATACCGAAGCTTTTACGCCTCGCAGCCCTTTGTTTAAAAAAACTCTTTATTTACAGACGAATATTACGAGGGAGGACGCTGCAAAAACTGTCATTCCACTTGCGAGAAATGTAGCGGATCGAATGAGTGGGACTGTTTATCTTGTTCAAGCCCGCTGTTATTGCAGGGATCGAGGTGAGAGCTCTTTATTAAGGCGGACCCTTCCATACCCATGTCGGGAATTCGACTAACAGACGTTTCGTTTTAGGTGCGTGGCGGAATGCGGACAAGGGTATTATCAAACTGCGGGTAGTTGTACCCAATGCCCTCACACTTGTACGAACTGTGTGTCAAGACTGAACTGTACTTCTTGCGCCGCTTCTTTGAGGCTGCAATCCGGGACGTGTCGAGCGATTTGTGCGTCGGGCTACTACCCTGATGAGGGGATTTGTTCGAAATGCTACCTATCTTGTGAGACTTGCACCGGTCCAAGGAGGGATCAGTGCGCGTCCTGTCCCCCGGACTGGAGGTTGGCGGCGGGAGAGTGTAGACCTGAGTGTCCTCAGAACTTTTTTACTTGGGGTGACAGCTGTCGAAGATGTCACCATTATTGCCAGGACTGCCACGGCGCGGGTCCCCAGCGATGTACGTCATGCCCACCGCATTTCTCCCTAGAGAGTGGGTTATGTGTGGAGTGCCTTAGTTCACAGTATTATGAGCCTAGAACGAGGACTTGCCGTCCATGTCATGATTCCTGCAGGTCGTGCTCGGGATCCGGGCCCACTAGTTGTGTAACTTGCGCTCATCCTTTACGTTTAGACAGGTAAGAAAGAAAGATACCAATTGTTAAATTGGGTATTTGACTGTTTCCAACATGTGGATATTCATAATTATAATTATTAATAATAACACATTTTGTAAGTAAAGAAAAGAAATCAACAAATAAGGTCAAAAAACAAATAAGTTAATTGCAATACATTATAATGTTATGAATAACAAAAGTCTGTTCAAAAAGTAGCCTATGTTACTCCTAGTAACATCAGCTATCTAACAGTGAAAGTCTCGTCAAAATTGGTCCAACCGTTCTCGAGATAAGCGGCAACAAACAAAAAAAGGGTCAAAAATTAAAAAAAATGTTATTTTGATATTACAAATAGACAATTCAATTTTATGTATTTGTATAGATGCACGCTGCAATTTCGTGGACTTCATTAGTTTAAGCTCAACAATTTAATGTCTCATTTAAATGAGACACAAAAATTTTAAATATGTATTATTTGAAATGTATATCACAGCATTTTAAATCATTGACACAAAGTTTTCGCTACATCTGATATTATTGTTCTCTTTGTAAGCGATATTATAAATTCTTTCGCTTCGGTAGAGAGAACTGAAACATTTTTTTTTTTTCAGAGTGAATCACAAATGCCTGCCGTGTTGCACAGAGAGTATGGTTTCATTCTATTTGAGTACTAACCAGACTTCGGACTGTTGCCATTGTGATAGAGATGTGGGTTAGTGAATTGTTTCAATATTACTAAGGATTTATTACACTATCATTTTTTTATTTTTGTATTCGATGACAAGTTAATCTACTACTACTACTTCTACTATCTCACCTGATAGTAAGTGACGCTGCAGTCTAAGATGGAAGGGGAATGACAGTGTACATTCAACCCAAACCAAGTTTGTATTACTAATCAAATTTAATTAGGACCAACTTCGAGTCAGCCACTGTCGATTAAAAAAAGAATCATCAAAATCGGACGACTCTGCGAAGAGTTATGCGGCAACAAAATAGTCACTGTTAATCGGAATAAAAAGTAACATTGAAAAAAATAATACCTATATGTAATATTTGGTGCCGTATACTGTAATATAATCACTTTATGTCACGGGTAATTTAAAGACTCTTGTGTTGGAAGGTTGCCCGCTTCAAAGACGCTAATTACCCTACAATTACCCAGCGCTAATTTTTTCCTAACAATGTAAAGTGCTCGTGAAACGATTACGGAACCGTACCTAATCCATTTTGGTTGACAGTACACGCACTTAATGAGTGTAAAAGCTGTAAAATACACTAATATTATAAATGCGAAAGTTTGTATGTGTGTGTGTATGTTTGTTACTCCTTTACGACATAACGAATAAACCGATTTGGCTGAAAGGGACGGAGATAGCTGATACCCAGGATTAACAAATGGACTACATTTTATACCGGAAAATTAAAGAATAATCGCGGGAAGAAAAACCTTTATCCACGCTGGCAAAGTCGCGGGCATTATCTAGTTAAATGTAATAAGCCGGGAATACACATGCCGATTAGGTAGAGAAATAACTCGCATGCCAAGAACTGGATTGTGTCAGAAAGTGGCACATAGTAATTTTCAAGTTAAATTGCAATTTGTTGCGAGCCATACCTATAGCTAGCAAGAGGTACTCGAGCCAATACTTTCTTTAAACTTTCACAACTAGCGAGTGTTGTTACAAATCGCGGTATGACGAACACTAAGCGAATACTTAATTATGAAAAAAAAAAATTAATTAGTTTGCGAAAGTGCACTATCGTTGTAAAAGCGTCATTGATGCAAGCCGGTGCATGGGTGATCAATTTGTGACCAAGTTTGGAGGTGCGTCCATTTTTTCCGTTTTGGAAAAAAGACTTCAATTCAAGAAGTCTTAAACTGGCCCATTCAAATGGAATCTCATCATGATATTTTTATTTTTTATTTGTAAGTTTAGAATGCCCTAGTTGCCCCGAATATGAAAATAACATTTATTACTTTTTAGACTAATTTACTTACTTAATAACTTTCAAAAACATAAAGTTAAATTACTGTAAAGAGAGAACGGCTGTTTATTGCTCTTGGATTCTATGAAAACATTATGTTATTCTGCGAAGTCAAGTAATGAATAATTTTATGAAGAATTTTTTGCTTGTTATAATTCTACAAAATTACCTACACATTTTTGATGAGAGAAAAGTAATTAGCAGCAATTTCTTTATTGTTTAGTAGAGCGACATTAAAATTTAATTTACCTTGTCCTTAGCGGATTATGGATTTAAAATTTACCGTTTATATATGTTTTTTGTATCGTGGATTTTTATTTTTAATTCTTTCACGTCCTTTGTGGCTGACCCACATATAAGCTTTTCTTAAAACACGATCTACCCCCACCCATTCTAAGCGTCTAAACCAACTTATTTAGTTTCTCAAATTATATTATCCAACTAAGTATAACACTAAATATTCGGATATTTCCTTTAAGTGTAGGTTAACACTTTCATAAACAAAAGTGTACCCAGTTGGCACGCTGAAAAGTCACCAATTTCACCATAACCAAGTACTTAATGTTTAACCGATGAATATATGTTTGAAAGATTTTTAATACAATAATATAAACGTAAAAATTGTTTTTACAAAACTGACTTCAAACGGTACAACAAAGTAAATTGTGCCTATATTTGAAGAGTTCCCTCGATTTCTCCAGGATCTCATCATCGGATCCTAACCTGATGACGATGGGCCTACTTGAAAAGTATACCCTTTGAAACAAAAAAAGAATTTTCCAAATCGGTCCAGGCGTCTTCGAGTAATCGGGAAATATACATAAAATAAAATAAAAAGATTAAAAACTGTCAGAACATCGAAAAGACTTGGTTAAGCGTTACTAAGCCAAGCGAAATTGGCTAAGAACTAATTTTTCCATTGTCTTGCAGGTGGTTGTCTAAACGGTTCATCGGCTGGCAAGCGACGCATAGCAGACAACATAGGGACACGTATGACGGCCTCATTCTTTGTCGACAACGAAACCGATCCCAAGAATATCTGGGACCGTGATTTATTGATCTTAGTGAGTGCGGTCGCGATCGTTGTGGTGATATCCGTCGCTATGATAGTGCTGAGGGTAAGTCTTGATTGTGAAAGGACGTGGAAAATAATATCTTCTTTGTCAACTGATAGACCACTGCTGGACATAGGTCTCTTGTACGGACCTCCACTTTCCACGGTGTTATGCTGCCTGAATTTAGTCTGCGACTCGTTTCCTATCGGTCTACCTAGTGAGGGACCTGCTAAAAATGCGCTTTCCCAAAAATCCCACCAGATGGAAAGTGACGATGCAGTCTAAGATGGTAGCGGGATAACTTGGAAGGAGTATGGCTGTGAGTACACTATGAGTGCATGCCCCTAATCGGTTTGTATACGCCATCGTGCCGGAACGCCAAAACGCTTGGCGACACGTCTTTGACGGCTAAAGCCTTTCACCAGACTAAAACTCCAGACAAAGACTCCAATGACCATCGCTTGTTGTTGAGTTTTTCTTACTAAGGGCAGAGTTTTTAAAAACAAAAAAAACTAATAAATAAAAATTCCTCAAGTTTGTTATTATAAAATAATAAACTTGAGGAATTCTTGGGACCGTGATTTATTGATCCTCTACTAAGTGCAGACGCGACAGTTGTGTGATCTTTCGTTAAGATAGTGCTCAGGGTGTTTCTTTATTGTGCAAGGACATGGAAAAGATAACCCAGTTAATATAAGGGAGTTTCTTTTTGAGAGCAGCTACTTTAGAGTTAAATTATTTTCTCCTTATAGGCAAGAATTCTTGTAGATCACCAGTTGTATTGCATCGCAATCCTTACTAATACTAATATTACAAATGCGAAAGTGTATTTGTTTGTTGGCTTATTGGTTTGTCCTTCAATCACGCCGCAACAAAGCAAAGGATCGATGTGATTTACCCATGCAAAAAATCACATGCATGGGTGTCACTCTATGAAAAGTGACATAGGCTACTTTTTATCCTGGAAGTCAAAGAGTTCCCGCGGGATTTTTAAAAACTTAATCCACGCAAGCGAAGCCGCAGGCATCAACTACTAAACCATTAAGTTGATATAAGCGCCAGGGGCGGGTGCTCAAAGAAATAATTCCTCACTTTTATTTACCCTTCTCATAAAACCTCTGCGATTTTATTCTTTTTGTCGTCTGAAAAACTTTATGCTCAATCGAGACGTGAGAGATTTAATACGACATAAAGACAGACTGTATTTCGAATTGAAATATATTTCACTAGCTCTTACCCGCGGATTTGCTTACGTTAATTTAGATTTTTTAAACCCCTATTTGGCCCAATTAGGTGTTGAATTTTTAAAAATCCTTTCTTAGCGGATGCCTACGTCATAAAAGCTATCATCCCAATCCGTGCAGTAGTTTGAGCTGTGCTTGATAGATCAGTCAGTCAGTCAGTCACCTTTTCCTTTTATATATTTAGATAGATATCTAAATACCAAAGAAAATATTCCAAGAACCACCAAAAACCAAGGAAAATATTCCATTATTCGTATTATAAATTAATTCATAATTTATACATTTATTTATTTATATTTATTGCCTTAATAGTGTAATGGCACGGATAAAAATCCAACTTTGGCAATTTTTCGTATCCCCTCATAGCACAAGCTTTACACTTAGTTGTGGGGGATAAGAGAATATAAGGGCCCGTGACTTAGTCCGCCTGGAAAAAATTCTGTTACATTTAGCTAAAAAGGAATTAGAAAATTCAATGTCACTTACTACGAATTTGTCCCCTCTAATCTGTTCTTGGAATATTTTCCTTGGTTTTTGGTGGTTCTTGGAATATTTTCTTTGGTATTTAGATATCTATCTAAATATATAAAAGGAAAAGGTGACTGACTGACTGATCTATCAACGCACAGCTCTAACCGCTGGACGGATTGGACTGAAATTTGGTATGCAGATAGCTATTATGACGTAGGTATCCGCTAAGAAAGAATTTTTGAAAATTTAAGCGCTAAGGGGGTAAAACAAGGGTTTGAAAAATCAAACATAACATGAGTGAAGCCGCGGGTTAAAGCTAGTATTATATATAATATTTATATGTATATTTTGTTTGCAGTTAAGATCAAAAAGACGTAAGCACCTAACGCCTTTCCCAAGAACGGTTTACTCCCAACTGAATTCAATAGACGAAGATTTTACCACAACGAGTTTATCATCAAACACTGCTTTGAGGGTGAAACTGAATGGACCCGACCACAGAAATGCGAACGAGGAACCAACATAGCAATTTAAACTTTAAGTCAATACAATTAGAATAAATTTTACACTGCAGACTGATATGTAGAAGTTTCTATAGGTACAATTTATTCGACGTATATTACGACTTAAATCTGAGGTGTTGCAAAGAACAGCCACTGGTAATCTTTTTAAATAAACTCTACTTATTTTTGTGTATTTGTAAAAGTAACCCGTAGTTTTATAATCATTCCAAATCATTAGGTATTACTATTGGTTCGGTTCCTTTAGATTTTTATTTTTTGCAACTGCGATTTTTTTATTCCATTTTCCTACCAAGTTAAAATCATTTCGCCGCGGGAAAACAAAGATTAAAATTTTAGCGTGTATAACATGGTTTAATATATTATATTTTAGCTAAGCTGAAATTATATTCAGGTTTCTCATTACCAAACAATAACATTGTAGACTTCTCAAGCGGGTAATCAAGACCTAGTTGCATGTTGGATTTTAGTCGTAAAACACGTTTATTATTATGTAAAACAACGGTTTCCTTGAGGCCATAAATGTTTTTGGTAAATTGGTTTTCACCGACCATGTAAATTGAGTATAAAGTGAAGTATTATAAACTATTTTGCTTAAACAAAACTTAACTTTATGAAGTTGTAAACTTATTGATCTCACGCCTGTAAAGTACACCTTGTTCAAAATGAACGTGGTGAAAATTACCAGCTTTATTTGCGGTCCAAAAACTAATCATGCCTACATTTTTATTTAACAAAGAATATTAGCCAAGCTGAACTTAACTTATATTTTCCTCCCCTCTCCAAATAAGCTTAAAGCTTGCTAGGAGTGAGTACGACAATAGTGCAACGGCTGAGCCTCGAACCTGCGACCTTTCAGTTTTCAGTCCGCAACTTTAACCGTTGGGCTATTGAGGCTTCAAAACACGAGATGTTGTGAAACGTACAAGCTATTTTTACTGTTCCATTGCTTTCGCAATCTATGTATGGCGTTGGTTTTGGACTGCAAATAAAGTTGGTAATTCTTACCACGTCCATTTTGAACAAGGTACTTAGAATTCATAGTTTGTTATGTGGTCATTATGAAATAATGATTTGTAAATTATAAGTATGATTTTAAATTATTGTATAATGTAAGTTTATGTTATGTATGTTAAAAACATATTTAATTTTTAATTTGTGATACAATTGTTGTTTATTGTGTTCAAAAATTTAGAAAATTTTATGACAAAGAATATTTACTACCAAAGATTAATTTAATGTTCTGTTAAAGATTTTTTTTCATATTAAGTGCCGATTTCACTAGCATCGAGTGACATTTATCCGAGGAATAAATTGGGCATTCTGGCAGTATTTGTATTGAAAATCTGCCAAAATATCCACCTTACGCTCTGATAAGATTAATTTTACGTTGGTGAAATCGACCCTAAGTATATGACTTTTACACGTGTTCCTAAATAAATATTCATCACATTAAGAAACCCCAAAAAGATCTATTTCCAACACAAAAATTGAGAGCATCTGAACATTTATTTCGTTTCAATAATAAAAGTTGGTGAAATTAGTTGTTCGGATCGATTACAAAATTAATCAGACAGGCTTTATCTTAATTCAGTTGGTATACAAATTATTTCAATTTCGTTTGGTTTTATGTAGCTATTCTTGATATAAATATTTTTTTGTCGATTTCAAGTTCAGTAGTTTTAGATAGGACACATAACTTAAGTTGAAACTTGTATTTTTTATTTCCTACGCATTTGTATATTGTGTTATAAGGATTTTTATAGATGGCCCAAAAATCTATTAATAAAATAATATAAAATAGGTAATAATCGGTGATCAATCAGTGCAATTCAATAAACATTTTTCATTTAGAATATGTAATATATTTTTTTATAATTAACACTGATTTCATATACTTCATATACCTACTTTTATTAGCACCATCACAATCTCGACAGCTCTAGATAAATGCAACAAAAATCATAATATAAACGTAAAAATTCTTTTTACAAAACCGACATCAAACGCCTCTACAAAGTAGCCTATAAAATTTTAAAAGTTCGCTCGATTTCTCCAGGTGGACGGTCCCATCATCAGATCGTGATGATAATGGGACCACCTGGGAAGTATACCCTTTTAAAGAAAAAAAGAATTTTCCAAATCGGTCCAGGCGTCTTCCGGTAATCGGGGAACATACATAAAAAAAAAAGATTCCGACGAATTGAGAACCGCCTCCTATTTTGGAAATCGGTTAAAAAGTGTGTATATTTTTTTAGAACTGTGGGATTTATAAAATTCCTCTTTTTCCGAGATATAAAGTACACTACATAAGGCAGTCTCTGGAATGTAAGCACTCTCTGTCCCTTTCATGAAAATTGATTCTGCGGTTGAGTCGTGAAAAGTTTTGAAACATTTTATTCTGAAACGTTTTCGGAAATATAATATTAAGGATGGATAGGTTTTCGTTTTTATTAAACGTTCCCTTTGTACCTATTCTCACATTAATATTATAATAACAAAAACAAAACATTAACTAAGTGCGAGCCGTAAAATTCGTTATGAAATATTTCATTATCTCTTTAATTATGTTTGGAGTTGGATGAACATAAAAAGGGATGTAAAAATTTAATATTACCGCCAGCGAAAGAAGATTGCATTTTAAAAAGTAACACTAAAGATTGTAAGGCTTATGATTTTTAGGGTTCTGTATCTCATTGTTAAAAAAACGGAACCTTTAATAATTGCATTGTATCAGTTTTGATGAAGTGAATCATCCAGACAGAATCATATTTGTATACATTTTTCATGCAAATTTTTTGTTTCACCTTGATTTCTCATGCATATGCATATGTATGTACTATAAAAGGACTTTTTCTTGAAACTTTTTAATCTGGATGGTTTTCTGGTTTAAGGGTCAAATCGTTAGTTTACATTTTTAGTTTCACCTTGTCTCTCGATGAATACCAAGTCACAACTCGTTCACTAAAAGTCAATACTCAATACATTATATATAATAATACTCCTAAAATAATCATTTGAAGTAATATTTAAAAAATGAGACTTCAGGAATAGGAACAATTTTTCGGCAAACGCATGAGGTAATAAGGTATCGAATATTAAAATCTATAGCATTATAATAATACTGAAAAAATCAGATTTCTAGTAAAAAGATACGCTACTTATTAGTAGGTATGGAACCCTTTCAAATTGCGACACCTACTCGCAATTCACAACCTAATAATTCTACTAAATTAAATTATATACCAATTTTATAATCGCTCAATCAGCTAATCCGCCTCCTATATAAGCCTAATTGCTTAAAAACAGATGTTCAGCATCTGAAAAGAAGTTGTCATTTAGGCAATAGACGTCAATGGCGAAAAACTAACAACAACAAAGACAACTTTAGTTACTTGAAAACTATTACGCTCGATTCTCTAGTAAATTCAGACAAAAGTTTTTTAACAAAGACTATTAGAAAATTTTATTTAATTCCGATGTTTTTTTGTACTACTTTTATTGTAAAGATGTTACAGAATATAATGACATAATATACGAGTTGAATATTGAAGCTTTTATTATACTAATAGCATAATTACGCTAAATTGAATTGAAAATAATATGATATTATACAGACATAAATTCCAAGTTTTCATTATCAATTTTACTCAATTCAATCAGCAATAATGCAAAAATATTCGCATTCACTATTCTACAATATTTTATCAGTAATTGCGTATTTTATTACAGAATTAATTTAATTTTATGATAGCGATGATTAAATTTACGAGATTGATTATTCTGTTCGTTAAAATAATGATAATGCGTAAAATTGTAAGCTGTACGTAACTAATGTAACAACAGTACTGCTTTATATACAAAGAACATTATTTGAAAATACAATAGATCAGTAAACTTTGTTTAGAAGACTTACTACCACAACCACTGATTTCTCTATTTGATCTATGATTAATACTCGTACTGGATTGGCTAACTTTATACAGATAACAGCTTAAATATGGATCAATTTGAAGCGCCACATTTGACATACGAGTGTCTCTGGAACTAATAATATTGCAAATGGCGCACCGACCTCTATAACATTAATATCTTTCGATTCGGTTCGATTATTTTTTTCCATTAATTTGACGATTCAAAAGCACCTTGTAAAAGTTTATTTAAATAAAAAAAAACCTTTTCTATTTTGCTTATCTGAATATAAAAAGGAATAGGTGATTCACTGACTGACTGACTGATTTATTAACCCACAGCTCAAATCGCTGAACGGATTATTCACTGACATTCGTTAAGAAAGGATTTTTGAAAATAATACTTCTAACGGGATAAAAATAGAGGTTTGAAAAATCGAACTTAATGTGAGCGAAGCCGCGAGAAAAAGCTTGTTATGTATAATACTAATAATAAACGTTTAGTATCAAATCACTATAATTTACGAAAGAAAGTAAAAGCAAATATAAGAGGCGATAATAATATTTTCTTTACTGATTACTAATGTTGAAACTTCATGTTAGCGACTTTGACTAACGATCGAGGGTCTTATGAATTATGGTAGTGGCAAACTTTATGGAGATTTTCTTTGTTATATCTGTTTGCTAAGGAACTGTTTGATATTTTCTTTTTTTTCTATTCTTTTATTTTCAATCACGGAAGGGCAATTAGGTGTTCAAGTGTTTATTTATTGGTTCCCAAACTACCTAATGGATTTTGAAATGATAAAATATGTCTTTTTTTCAGGGGGACACCCCGTTTTCTTTTCTTGGAAAGAGATTTTGTTTTGATATTTTTAATTTTCATTTTGTTTAAATTTTTATCATTAATCGATGTTTTACTTGCGAATTTACGCTTTTTGTCAATTTTATTATTTTTGACTAATTTTTAACATGTGGTATAAAGTGTGGTCATCTTTAAAGCTCGGAGTACGGAATCAGCGGAATACGAAACTGTTCCGGCTATTGCTAAAATATGGCTTTGCCAGCGTTCCAAGTGCTATTTGCTATATAACATCATTAAATAGTGTTATCTTCTACGAGTATTATAACGTCATTAAAATTAAGTATTTGGAGCATGTAATAAACGTCAAGAAAAAGAAGGATGAGATAAATCTTTCGAGTTTGATATTGAACAAAATAAAAAGGTCTAAATTCCGGAAATATAGGTAAGTATATATATCACGTTCGTAATTTTTATAATTTTTATGTCCATGGTCGCACACTTCATTGCTAAAATTCGTATCCATATGAACGTGTTTTCGTTCGATGGTAACTATAATCTTCCACTCTGTCCGGTTCTCTGCTTTCCTAATTGCGGTTGTAAGTGGAAGGCCAGTGAGTGACTTGGCCTCTTCAGATCAGCGGCTAAATGATCGGCAACGTTGTCTTTTCCCCTCTACCTTGCCTACAACTATAAGTTCCTCCACGTTGCTAGACAGGTGTTAGGCAATATGACCAAAATTGCAGAGAATTTTGTGGTTTGAAATCAACACAAAGCTGTTTCAGGATTGATCTATTGGTTTGCATCATGGCCCATGGTGTTCTAAATATCCTTCTACAACACCAAATATCATTTTTGTAGGTGTTCTATACAGTAATAAATAGGCACATTTTAGAGACATAATATAATCTGTGGCATTTGTTCTATATGACAGTCATTTTATTATGTTTGACAGCTGTCAATGTCAATCTATTTTTTTTTATCCAAAATGACCAAATTGTTAATATGTCCCTCTCTAGTGCTCAATAATAAAAAAATTAACATTAAAATAATTACCTTTAATTTTTCCTAGTCCGTGTTAATTATAACTTCAACACAGCCAGTAAGTCATTGGCTGTCAAATAATTGTTAATCTACTCATGTGATTTTAATGAATAGGATATCATTTGGCTTCACCGTAACGGTGATATTATAATTATAACATAGGCTGTACGAAGTCATGATAAAATCAATACGGCGTATATCATACCTATTCAAACATAAAAATATTGAAGCAAAAATAATAAGTTTTATTGTTTAGATTCGGAGAATTATTTTACATAACAATATGAACCGTTCGGCGAACGAAAAAGGTTAGATAAATGTATCGAATTTGTTATCATATGAGAGTTTCATCGTTTACATTCCCAAAAATATAACTTATTTTGCTCATAAAAATAATATTAATATTTGAAAATTAGTTTGATTTCAAATATTTTAAATTCATCTTGTTCTCAATATAAAAGCTCTTTGTCATAGTTTGTTGATTCGGAGTTCAGCTTTTAATTTCTTAAACACATCCCATAAATATGGAGTCTCTTTTTATCATTCGATAGACAATTTATTCGGAGTGTGATGATTATTAAAATAACAGGCATTTCTACCAACACTGCCGTGCTAAGACAATACACTGTATCTTCAGATACAGTGTTTTATCGTAACAGCGATAAATGAGTTCCTCGCACATGCTTACATATAATGGCATTTAAATATTTCAATTAAGTCTTAAAAATACTAACAAACTTCAAATGGAGATACAAATAACATCTCATAAAACATAATGCTAAAAAAAATCAAAAAAAGCGATTTCTGAAAAATTCTGGTTTTTTAGATACAGTATAATATTGTCATAGTACAGCAGAATAGCTGATTAAACTACAAGTAACATATTGCCTGAACAAAATGCCGCGCTGTAGAGAATTCTATTCTCGTAATATATCCCGCTAGATTTTTCCCAGGCATTTAAGTATCTCTGACAGTAAGTAATAGATACATTCGAAAGTAAAGGCGTGCTCCCTACTTTTCAAATTAACTTTGTCAGCTTTACTAATTTTCATTTTCTTTTTCAACTAGCGCGCAATTAAGAATATTTTCATTTGTTTTGATTTCTAGATTTTTGGTGGTTCAAAATGGTCACAATTTTTGTGTTCTTGGTTTGTTAGCAGATGTTATTTTTGTTTGGTGCCCGTATAACTAACAGTTATACTACTAGTAGTACCACCTGAAATAATACGGCTTCCTTCACTAACGAGCGAAATAATTTGCAATAAAAAGGATGAATTTTATTAAGTGTACTACTTAACAGTGCAATGAACAGTGCAACCAAATTAGGAAGTTAATTTTGGTCGAAACATCTAAAGTGGTACACGGTTATATAATGGTACTGAACGTCACTTTTGTGTTGACAAGGTTCACTTTAGTTAGTTCATAAAAAGTGAAAGAAAGAAGTATTCCCTTTTTGCTGTAATTAGCTATAGAAACAATTTTCAGAACCCATTTTCGACCATAATGTTTAAATGTATTGTAACGATTCGAATGTTATATTATGTTATAATATTCTGAATTTACGCACTGCTGTAGTTTTAAGGGTTATATTAATTACTGTGCAATAGTGCGACCATATTGTATTATAACATTACTGCATGTAAAATGTACAATGTATAAAACATGATTTTATAACATATTGCTAACGTAATGGACGCACCTTAAAGTTATTTTTTGTGTACTTGCGTGAGTGTAAATAAAATAAATCAATTATTATATAATTAATGTAAAATTTAGTTGGCATTGTGTAAATATGTAAATAACAGTGTAAATATATTGATGGTTTTTATGACGGGCATAAGTTTGTTTTATTTATATTTTTCCTATAAGTAATAACTTCTACTATAACTGGAACAGCTAGAGGTAGAGTTAGAACCTGAATAGCCCAACGGACGGTTCAAACTTCGAACCCCACTCGTTGCACAATTCTCGTAACATGCTTATTTGGAGGGGGGAAGCGAGTATTATTGGCCAAGTTTAGCATGGCTAAAAATAAATAACTAAATTAAAGTAGATAATACTGGAAAAAGCTTTTTACTCGTAAATAGTTTTGTTTGGTACTTGTCATAAATAAAGAAATTTTTTTTTTAAATAGTGCAGTACTACAAATTAGGTATTGTAGTAATAGTACATCTATATGCGCCAGATTTTCAGTAGTAGTGGTTCAAAACCCGTTGAATTAGAAAAGTTTTATATACAAAGTCAGTAACGAGAGGTTGGAAGCATGTCAAAGGTTCCTTGTATCCCGGAAAATAAATAAAAAGTTTCCGAGGGATTTTTAAAGAGCTACGCAGGCGAAGTCGTGAGCAAAAGCTAGTATAATATAGAACAATATATAATCTATAATATTATAATATTGATAAATCACTGATAAGTAGAACAGCAGGTTATTAGGTTAATAACTGGTAAGTATTATATATATTTTTTTTAATTAATTCCTTATTAAAGGAAGACAGTGCTCCTCTGACTTGGTCAGAGTCGTTTTTAATTTGATTTCTTTTTGCCATTCTTTGTTTATTTATTTGTTGTAAGAAAGAATAAAACAAGGAGTGTCTATAATTATAACTCTTCATATTCAACAATATAAATTATATAACTATGGTAAGTATTATATTACAAACCATATTACGACTATATATTTTTAAGGGAAGACAGAATATCATAGTCATAATATATTATTGTTCTAAATCACTGTTGATTTTCGTACGATAAATAAAATAAAATAATTAGGTAGTTTGGAGAAAATAAAAAAAAGTCTAAAGTACGTAACTATCTTAAACTCTTTTTATTAGTAGGTAAGCTGAAATATTTTAAAGTTAAAGTTGACTATGATCCTTATTTGAAAGTTCCATAATCTTTTAAGATACTTACTTTCATTTTCTGTAGATATTTATCTCTTTTTCTAGTTTATTTTTATTAAGTACATCAAAAAGTTTTTGACAAAAATACTGATACTCTTCCCCCTTACCCTTTATTTAGGTAGAAATTCTTTTGATGGCTCGATTAGTCTAGACGATTTTCATCTAGCCTACTTCTAAATGCCGCCCTAAGGAATAACTGTCTGTCATAGAACTATAGCCCTTAGAAGCGTAATTGTCGACGCGGTGTTAAGACATTTTTAGTAAGTCTTTAAAGGCCGACTACGCAGTATCGTCGCGTGAGTACGATGAGCAGAACATTATTGAAAAATTACCTACCGTGCTGTGAAAGGGTGTCATAATTCATCAGAATAAGAGCTATCAAAAACGTAATTATCAATGTTATTACAGAAAATAATTGCATAGCACTAACACATTCACTGGTTGTTTTGAGCGTTTGTAGCGGAAGTTTTTTAAAAACTTCTGTTCTAAGCGACATAGTTCGATGCTGTCTGTAGAGTTTGCAACTAGGTCACACGCCTCCCCAAGGTGTTGGTATAAAATTTCCAGGAATGTTCCTACTAATTAGCTTAGGGAAAGACACGTGGGCTTGCTTGGCTTCTTGGTTTATATGTCACACGCAATTTTATATAATGGAATTTCGACGATCTTCGTAGTACAGTGGTGAGTGATCTAGTGAGTGGGATGTTTCAGGTTCGATTTCCAGCGCATGCAATTGGGGATTTTGTAATTTCTACCCCTATCGTAAAAGACGCATGGAACCCGTGTGGGGTGTAGAAACGGGTTACAGGGGTAGGTATAGAAAGAAAGGTTTAATTTACACTTTTTCCAAGTAAGTCCGCTACCAGCTTAGACTAAATCGTCACTAACCATCATACTTAAGGTCATACTTAAGGCCTTGTCATAGAATAAACAAAAATTGAAGGTCTTCAACAAACGTGTACAAAATAAAATTATTTTTATACTTTGTAGTGGCGTTTGAAGTCGGTTTTTTGAAAAGAATTTTTATTTTAAGCTTTTTAGTGTAGCTTGTTCCTGCTCTCTTTCTCCCCTCCCTCCAATACTACGGTACTGAAGTAGTCTATACTTGGTACCTACAGTACTTATTAACAACACACAATTTCTAAAGAGCTAGGACCAGGAGGTCCATGATGTAGTCCATGCTTGGTACCAACAATATCAACTCGAAAGCGACAGTTCGTAATCCCTCCAACCCTGCAGCATCAGGATTCAGGAGCTAGAACCTTGAATTTTATATGTAGTATATGCTTGGTACCAACAATATCAATTCGTAAGCGACAGTTCCTAAATCCTCACAGATTATGTAGGTAGGCAGTACCCCTGCAGCATCAGTATTGAAGAGCTAGGACCTTGAGCTCCACGATGTAGCCTATGCTTAATACTAACAATATCTTTCCTTTCCTTTTTGGAAGTCGGTTAAAAAACAAGCATATTTCAGAAATTACGATTATCTGTTTTTTTGATTATTATGTTTTACCTACGAGATACGGTGCAATTCCATTTGAAGTGTCTTAGTAATTTTAAGGCTTAATTCAAAATATTTAAATGCCATTATGTGTAAACATGTGCGAGGAACTCATTTATCGCTGTTACGATAAAACACTGTATCTGAAGATACAGTGTATAATGTATATCTTAGCACAGCTGAGCTGCTGACGAAAATAGCTGGTAATATTACAAAGGAAACAAAAATTAATTACCAGGAGAGCATAACAAACGATTGGTGTTCAGACATCTGCAAGCTCGCCGCTCGACCACCTGTCACCGTAACTTCGATCCCTCGGCGCCTTCATTTATCATGCCGGGAAACATTTGCTCGCTCCCGAGGACTCACCTGTCGCAACTGCGGGCCATCTGTTGTTTGCGGTTATCTGGAGTTCGAGATGGTAGTCTGGGATAATTTTCGCTATAATAATAATAACTAATCTAATAATTATTATTTGTTGTTGATCACATATCGCTGCTTCAGAACTAAAGAGCCACATCTCAAAATTAAATTTTTTTCACGAGAGCAGATTGAAAATTTATTTTTGGAACGAAGTTCCTTATCGCGCGTTGTGAAAGGGGGCTAGACGGAAAAAATTCTTACGAAAAGTTGTCACGACACTTTTTGCTATAGTAAGCTATTGTAAGCTGTGCGGCGTCGCATGTTTCTCTGTCTCTCTCTCTCTCTCTCTTATAGAAAGCAAGCCAGATATTTTCATTTCTATTTCACATTGAACAGTGTGGTGTCGCGACGATTATTTTTGTTGAGTGTATACAGGTTTTTTGTAAATAATAAATAATAAAAAGGAACTTCGTTCCATCCGGGTGTCCCTTGACACCTCTCAAGTTTTTTTTATTCTTTTTTGCTTTTTTGGCTCTCCAACTTACAATGTATGAAAATGCTAAAAGGGGGTACGCGTAAATTATTGTGATTTAAAGGCCGATTTTGACGAATGCCTTCGCGTTATGGCCCTATTTTTGTAATAAAAGTGAATTTGGAAAATTTTAGATATGGCCCTTTAGTTCTGAAGCAGCGATATTATGGCCTGCCAAATCGGTTCAGTTGTTGCGGCGTGATTAGTAGGTAACAAACATTCATCCATCCGGATGGATGGATTGATAGATATCCATCCATTCAAACTTTCGCATTTATAATATTAGGCGATTATAAGGGGATGATTTAGGGACGTATTTACGCCATAACGTTTATCCGAGGAATAACTGCGACGCTCTGACAGTTTTTGTATTGAAAATCTGCCAAAACATCAATTTTATACCTCCGTTGGCAAAGTCGGCCCTAAAAAGAAAATATCAGAAAATAAAGAAAATGCTTGCTCAAAAACAAGCATATAATCAAAACATTCGCGTTATTTTAAATAAGTCGAGTAGAAAATCGTGTTGGCTGGAATAAAGAAACAAACTAATTCAGTTAACCAAAAGCGTAGTTAGTTATAATATAGCGTTTTATTTACGTTACACAGAGTCAGCTCACTAGGGCGTAAACGTTCGCACTAGGGCGTGTTTTTGAGAATGCTCAGCGAAGTGTAATATAAATAACTGGACTTTTACTCAGGGGTGAGTTTGAACTTTCGATAAAAATGATGTAAATTCAAATTCAAATTCAAATTCAAAATTAATTTATTTAATGTAGACTACCTTGTAGCTCTTATGACACGTCATAAATCTACCACCGGTTCGGAATGCAGATTCTGCTGAGAAGAACCGGCAAGAAACTCGGCAGTTGCTCTTTTCAAAAAATAAAAATATAGTTTTACAATAAGTAACCAAACTAAGCTAGTGAAGCTTCAAAAATCAACAAAGCAGACCCATTCCCGTGTAAAAGCTTTGTAAAAGATATCCAGCCACGCAGATTTAATTTTTTTTTTTAAATATAGTAAACTAGCTGATGCCCGCCACTTCGATCGCGTGGATTTAGGTTTTCTAATCCCGCGGGGAGTCTTAATTTTCCGGGATAAAAAGGCTCAAAACAACTAATGTATGTAATAATTATCAGTACTTACTGGTGCTGGTAATTACGTTTTTTTTTGTGATAATTTATTATTATATATATATTATTTTTATTAATTTATTTTATTATTTTATTTATTTTAAAAATGGCTTATCGACTTTTGCGCTTCTAAACGTTATAGTTTGATGTTGATAAATTAGCACCTAAACGACTCATTCCAGATTAACGCTGTAACAAAACAGTTGCAAAGTTTGTAGAGAATGTCATAAGTATTCCTCTCGCGAAAGTTTATTTCTTATTACCGCCTTGGATGCTGAGACGTATAATCTTTAATATTCATTACCAAACATAATAATACAGGTTGGCACTTAAAAATGAGGCCATTAGAGGCGCGATAATAAAAACAGATTACCGCCAGCTCAGAACGTTTGTAACTCAGGATACACACAAATGTGAAGTCTGTCGCGCCATACGTTCAGTTGGGCGGTAATAAAAATGGCGAATGAATGGCGAATAATTTACCTGAGGTAAAAAGAGGTAGGGACCGCCGCCATCAACCTGGTGGTCTAATATTAAGAGAAATCTTAAGCTAGTCCAATTGCCTGAACCGACAACATAAGATTGAACGACTTGGCGCAAAAAAGTGAGGAGATCTGACCCCAAATAATGGGAAAAAGGGGAGGACAAGAATAAGACCGCCAGCTCAAAACATTTGTAACTTAGGATACACACAAATGTGAAGTCTGTCGCGTCATACGTTCAGTTGGGCGGTAATAAAAAATTTTTATTACCGCCCAACTGAACGTATGACGCGACTTGAAAATTTTTCATTCGCCATTTAATGGCGAATGAAAAATTTTCAAGATTTTTAGTATGTTTTTTAAAACTTCCTTACTTCTTACCAATATTATTAATGCGAAAGTGTGTTTGTTTGTTGATTTGCCCTTCAATAACGCTGCAACAGAGCCACGGACCTTGAGAGTGACATAGGCTATTATTTTTATCCTGGAAAATCAGTGTTCAAAATCGCGGGAATTAAAAAGCTAAATCCACGCGGACGAAGTCGCGGACATCAGCTAGTAAGATAAATAATATAAAATCAAATTAATGCCGATAATATTACGCTCGTTTGCTGAACACTGTTTAATCTCAAAAAAAAAAAAAATCCTGATAAAAAAATTTCTTTTCAATTTTTGAAACTTAGAAATTTGAAAAAGAACATCTTTTTCAGATTTCTAAGTTTCAAAAATTGAAAATTTTATAAATCTTACGTAATTTTTTCTAGTTTCCTTAATTTTTTTAGATTTATTTTATAATTTTTTTGAGATAAAATATTTTTGCAGCAAATATGCACCGGCGAACTTGCTCGATTCTGTAATAAAACATTTACTCTTAATCTTATTTACATACATACGTAAATGAGAATAATTTAACTGTATTCTGTTGGTTAATGTCCCACAGTTCACGTGAAAAAATAACCATCCAGTCATGCAACGTAGGAGGTAAACACCGAACAAAAAAATGTATGCAGTTTATTATAACAATGTGTCTCATTAGTGAGTCGAGATAAACATTGTCGCACTCGAAAATACATCTCTCGGAAGGGGAGAAATGCCGGGGATGGGAAATAAGCCTGTACTTTCCCAGGAGTCGATGAATGAAGCGTACTATGAAGTCAGGATCGCTCCATTTATGTCAGCCCTTCATCTTCATTCTGGGAAGTATTCCATATTAGATGATGCCCGCGACTTCGTTTGCGTGGATTAACGTTTAGTTAATACCCGCGGGAACTCTTTTGTGTTCCGGAATAAAATGTAGCCTTTTTTTTATTCCTTAGCCCTTGTCTGCGATCTCACCTGATGGCAAGTGACGATGCAGTCTAAGATGATAGCGGGATAACTTGGAAGGGGTATAACAGTGTAAATTCAACCCATACCCCTAATCGATTTCTACACGCCATCGTGCCGGAACGCTAAATCGCTTGGCGGCACGTCTTTGACGGTAGGGTGGTAACTAGCCACGGCCAAAGCCTCCCACCAGAGCCTATTTGTTAATCCAGGGTTATGACCTATCTCTCAGCCAAACGGTTCATACGTTGTGGCGTGAAAGAGTAACAACATACAAACTCACACACACAAACACGCACGCACGCTCACACACCCATACACTTTCGCCTCTGTAATATAAGTGTGAAGTGTGATATTTATACGGTTTCGTTCTTCTGACCATTCCAGTCAGGATGTATAAGAATAGTACTAGTAGTAGTAATGGAAGATGGATCAAGTCAGAAATGAGAACCAGAGTTAACAATTTAACACATAGAGTCGTGAAGCGGAAGTGATAATGTAGGGATACAGCGCAAAGAACAGGTAATGTTGGGGGTAGATGATGATGAGATACTAAAGCGGTGATCTTGTATCGAAAGTGGATGGCAGGTGCTAGAATGATGATGTCAAGGGAGGGAGCCAACCGCTGGGTACAAGCGACCCAAGATCGTAACGATCCTTACAAGAGATTCCCCAACTAGCAAAGTAGTCCTGTAAGTCTATTGATAGTCCTTCTTTGGGTATCTTCTAGGCAAGCGTGCTCCAACCTAGACCTTATCAGTGTTTTCCAGAATTCCTCTCTCAATCCCTCTGTTGTCAATCAATAAGTCAGTAAGACAACAATTTAATCTTACGTACACCAAGACTCAAGATTAAACACATATTAATGCTTGCAACAAAGCCCTCATCAATCTTCATGAGGATTCTAATGTTTCTTTCATATTGTATTTGTAGCGCGCTTTTACGGCAATCTGAAAAAACAAAATTGTACAAATGAATCTCTGAGATTTATTTCGAGCGTACAAATAAACTCGGGAGGTTTTTCGTCCCCTTTTTATAATTTAGCGCGGCTTTACATAACGGCTTAAGAGAAGGTTCAAAATTGTATTTTAGGGGGCGGTTGTTACGAGTAGCTCTGGTTTATCATTTCCAGATCAACATTAGGAATTCATTTAATTCTATTACAAAACACACTTTTAATACAAACAAGGAATAAGGAAAGAGCCGATAGGTATCGTGGTTCGTGCTCGTATAATTTTATCACAATTATTTCAATAAACCACGAATCAAGTCTGATATCTTTAACCTTACCTGCTGGTACCGAAAAGCGCAACGTCGGTAGATCCCTACTTACAACAAAAGCGGCAGCAGTCTAACCTCTTAGTGATTATCTCCTTCTCCGAGACGAACCCATGACGTCGGGCAAGAAAGACTACGGTTGTGTTCTAAAGAGATCTCGGAGCCATCCCAATATGCGTCGAGTCACGCTTCCGCACGGCACGCTCAGTCGCATCTTCTTTTTTTTTAACGTTGGCCTTTACGAATCCCGCTCATTTGTGAAAACGAGCGGGTATGTGGGACTCGTTGGCACTGCCAAAATACCCACTAAAACTCACCAGGCCTGTCCCCGCTTATTTGGGAAGCCACAGGATCGCTGCTCGCATTCTACTGTAGCATACAGCTGCTGCAACTCTTGCAGGATATCAGGGTTGGGCATTACTCCTCTTAGCACCTAAGTATATAGAAATATGTAGATTGTCTGACATCGCACACCCTATTGAGAACATTATGCAGAAGTCTCAGGCAGGTTTCCTACTAATATGACTTTTTCTATATGCATGAAAATACTGGTTAAACTGTGCAAAGCTGCATGCAAATTGGATAAAAATAAACACAGAAAGCCAACAAAGTTTTGACAAATGGTCGTCGCTGCGGAAGGCGACGCTTAGGTGTACAAACACGACCGCCATCAGCCGCAGAAATTAAGTGGTGTTAGAGTTGCGAATTTTACACAAGTAGGTCAGTTAATGCAAAACACAACTAAATTAGGGAACCAAAATTGAAGGTTCAGGAATAGGGTCTTCGTTTGCGTGAATTTATTAGAAAGTAGCTATAGTTAGCTAGTTCTAATAAACTATAGCTAGCTATAGTTAGTTAGTTAATTTATTAGAAACTAGTTGTAGTTAGTTAGCTGATGCTCGGGACTTCATTCAAGAGGTCGCAGGTTCGAACCCGACACGTTGCGCTATTGTCGTACTCACTCCTAGCACAATCTTTCTGCTTATTTGGAGGGGATAGGAGGATAGTATTTAACTTCAACTTTGCTGATATTTTTAAAAAAAAACAAAACCGTATGTGTGATGACCAAAATCCTAAAGAGTGTTTTTTTTTTTAAATCTTTATTTACGGAGTTTGGTCCATGGTACCCAAAGAAGAAGCAAAGGAAAAGAATTGAGTTTAGTAGGGAACCATTTTTTTTTTAATATAGACTAGTGCTTGACTGTGATGTCACCTGATAGGCAGTGAAGATGTAACCTAAGATTGTGCACGCTTGCCTAGAAGATGCCTATTGACTCTTGATTTAAAGACACCCACATTATAGTTAGTTGGAAAAACGGAAGCCGGGAGGGCATTCCAAATTTATGGAAGAGATTAAGGGAGGGAATTAATTGTAATTACTGAACTGAAGAAAATTTTGATGTTTTTAAAGTTAAGTATTATTTTTACCCCAAATAAACAAAACTCTCGTTATTTCAGCAAAAGTAAATCTACACCAGGATAAAATGTTGATAGTCAAAATAATTTTCCAAGAATTCTTACAAACAAAGAAGTTATTTTATTTCACGTTTGTTCTTGGAATTTTCGGGATGGGTGTCAGGAGTTCGACGGTAAACAATACTGAATTTCCTTTGTGATATCAAGTTTTTCTTAATAAGTATATTTCAATTTTCATTGATGTAAATACAATGAGAGCCAAAAATAGGAACGATCTAATTTATATAAATACAATTTTTAGGGTACCGTACGGATATCCTTGCTGATCCTTACTTTACTTAATAATTTATAAATGCGAGACTGTGTTTGTTTGTTGGTTTGTCATTCATCACGCGGCAACGGATCGGTGTGATTTTTACATGGGTATACTTGAGAATTTAAAAAACACTAGCTGATGCCCACGACTTCGTCCGTGCGGATTTACTTTTTAAAATCCCGCAGAAACTCTTTGATTTTCCGGGATTAAAAGTAGCCTCTACTCTTTCACTCTACGGGTCTGCAACAAAAAATCACGTGGATCCGTTGCTCCGTTGCTGGGTGATTGAAGGACCAACCAACAAAAAAACAAACAAACAAACACACTTTTACATTTATAATATTATTAAGGATAAGGATATTAGTAACGATTAGTAAAGATTAGTGAGGATGTTAGTTAGGATACATGCATAAAATATACCTTCCCTGTTAGGACGTAAAGTTTGCCAGTGTAGTGAATCAAGATTCGTCAATCAAATTATGGATTCAAGTGAAGAGGCATTAATCCGTCAATGTTGAAGTTGGCAAATAGCCTGTTTTGTTTTAGGCCTCCGCTGTTCTTAATAGAGTCTATTGTTTGGACAAAGAACCGAGTCAAAAGGATTATTTATTTCCCTGGGCGTCAAAAGGCTGGCTTTTAAAGTTTCGTATCCCTGTTGGATGACTTTTAGTAAATTTTGCTTTAAGTGCGCTGTTTTGCGATGGAAGTAAATGAGCCATTTTTAATGCCGTCTTTTGTCCAAAGAATAGCAAGTTAATTGAAGTGGCGTAATCGTAAAGGTTTTTTTAAAGAATATTAGCAAAGCTGAACTTGACTTATATTCTCCTCTCCCTTCCAAATAAGCGAAAAACTTGTGCCTGCGGGTACGACAATAGTGCTACGGGTGGGGCTTAAACCGCACCTTTCAAGTTTCACCATTGGCCTATTGAAGCTTAAAGGTGACTATGCCGTGGAGCCGTGAGTTTCACGCAATGTATGAAAAAAGACTTTAGTATTGATATACGGCCGTATCAGGTGAAAATAACCGGTCAAATGCGAGTCGGACTTGCATATGAACGGTTCCGTACAAACGCCGAAATAAACACGTTTCTATTAGGGGTGCCCTCTTTAATTTCGAATTTATTTTTGTTTTTATTATTTGTTATTATAGCGGCAACAGAAATACACATTCTCTGACAACCTATAACGGACTGATTGTCCACCTATTACGGATCATGAGATACAGCCCACTGACATACAGACGGACGAACGGACGGACGAACGGACGGACAGCGGAGGCTGAGTAATAGGGTCCCGTACGGGTACGGAACCCCACAAAGATTTGAAAAATACAACTCTTACAAATCTTGTGTCTATTGCATGTACGTTCGTAATTTTTATTATTTAGCCCTAAAAAACTTACGAACATTGGCATATAAAACAGCTTATGAAAGTAGAATTTACATTTTAAATGAACGAAGATTTTTTTTAATTACTTTCTCTTAAATCTAAAATCTATTTTTATTTGCGTCGTTTTCGTCGATATTCATAAGGAAAACTGCTTTTATTCTTTGCTAAAAATCCTCAATGGCTAGCGAAGCTGCAATATTATGAAGCCCTCTAAAAATTCACCCTATAAAGCTCTGCTTATCAAAAGTATAAAATAGGGGACCATTTTTACGATCCCTAACGTTACGTTTAGCTCTGCACCTTTTTAGGGGAACTTTACGATTTCAATTAAGATAGAACGATGGATCGGATGAATCAAAATATCAAAGGCTTTGATATCATCCCTTGACAGGTAAAGGGGTGATAACTCTTTTTAAATTTTTGAACGTTATTTTTACTTGATTTTAAATGTCTTTACAAAAGATTCGCACTGTTAGTCTCTAACACTCGATGGTCTTTAAAAAACTATCACAAAAAAGTACCGGAATTGTTTTTTTTTATTGTTCTCTGATAATTCTCACAATATATTGAGTAACGGATAACTACTCAAATCAGTTTAATAATTAAAATTAACGGGACTGGCGAAAACCTCCAAGAGGTCTTTCGGCGACTTAGTTCAGGATTTTAGCTTTTTTTTGTTACGTTACTGATTCAAATTTTGTTATTTACGTCAATTGATAATAGTGGTTCAGCTATTAACATACCTTAAAGTATAGAGATACAGTACGAACTGTTAAAAAAAAATAACACAAAAAGGTTTTTTATTTATGTTGGAGGTCCATTGCGGCCTTAAATATCAAAAATATGTTTGTAAATGAACTCATTGATAATGGAATGACAACCGTCTGGCTGCAGGGCCAGATGTAAGATAAGTCTACCCTTATATATTCTCCTTGAGATATTATTAGGTTTATTGATCCCTCGCGTGTCCGAATAACCGGTAGACATTATCGCAAACCCAAACACCACCGCTAATATCTTTATAGCAACTATTCCATACGTTTACGAGCTGGAGCCACGTTAAACCCTGGTCAGACATTACGCGTAGCGGCATCACGGTATAGACTCTAAAAGCGATTCTATACGCCATTTTGTATGTCAATCGGCTGGTGCAGTGACTTCCTTGTCAAACAAACTATTGTTGCACCATATTGTGGCTGTGAAACCAGGATGCCAAGACGCTAGCTAGCTATATAATACCCCAACCATATTACATGTCTTAATGGCCCAACGGATAAATGTGTGGACTGACAACTGCAAGGTCACCCGTTGCACTATTGTCATACCCACTCATAGCACAAGTTTTTCGCTTATTTGGAGGGGACAAGAGACCATTAATCAAGTTCAGCTTGGCTAATAATAACCTTTTAAAATTCCAAACCAAAAACCAAAAAAACCTATGTAATTATGCAGGCACTGCAGAGATGTCGCAACACATTGTGCATATCTCATACTTTTATAAGTCAAGGCTCTAAGTGGGCCTAAACTGAAACGTTCAGCTTAAAAAATCATTCCTGGTTAAAGAGATTCTTTGTCAAAGCTCGTAATTCGTATCGGAGAAGATCTAGCTCACAGTTTTTCTGTGAAAGTACTAAGTACGTTACTGTAGTGACTGGGCAGAAACACCGTAGCAACGCTGCATCAAATTATGTGGCACCAGGCTATGGGTGAAAGAATCTCCTTCCTTGACTTGGAAGACCTGTCCTTGTTAAGAAACATTATTAACCAACCTGATCCATTGTACACGCGTTCAGTGTCACGTTCCGTTCGCGCTATTGCCGTCATCGTAACCATTACGCTTTGTATTTGACCAAACCTTTAAAGCAACTATTTCACATGTTTACGATATGGCTCCGGTTTATTGTGCCCGCACCCGCCAAAGACGTCCTTTTTGTATCATGACACCAATTCACTTTTACTTTTGTGTTCTCATACTTCGGCTAAATTATCGGGATTCGGAGAATATTCGCTTTATCGCGACAAGTGTGGCCTAATAGTTCGTTGAATATTCGAGTAAACACGTATCCTTATCGCGGCGCGGCGTTTCGAATTTATCACAACTATACCATCCAGACTGATCTGTCGCTTGCGGTTTGCCTCTGCAGTCTACAGTATTCGGTTTGCGGTTTAAGTCTACGGCCACCTTCGGAATCGTACAATACGGGGTATGAGTTTAATTAAAATATTCCTTCGAATTGAGATGAAGATGACTTTTGTTCAAAAAAAAAAAACACGTTAAACTTTAAACGCGTGTGAAGTGAATAATAACACGTCGATATTCATAAAAGTTTGCACGCTATCCCATGCAAATTCACTATTTATTCGCAAATAACATCGTCCGGACCGATCCCCTTTTGACAAGGGTCAAATATCGTTTCGCGTTTCATATTTCCACGGTTTTTTGTCAAGTCCTCTTTTTTGGCCTGAGGCCTCCATATATTACACGGTCCGAATTCGTAAAGGGTTCATTCCGTAATGAACCGTCCGTCAAGGTGTGATAAATTGACGCCTAGGTGTCCCCATCTCGGGGGTTTGACACGAGCAAATGATTATTGACAGGAAGGGCTTAAATGTAGGAACGGCAAGATCGCTTTCGGAATATTCTCATCCATAAAAGTATGTAGTCGTGCCAATTGGTCCTTTTATACCAATAAGAGATGTGGAGCACAAGTAAATTGCTCACTATTACGAGTAAAATTCAAGAAAATTGCACTGTAAAGACCTAATTCCTAAGGAATTTTCTTTCTTGCCAGATAATATAAATATAATACCAGATCTACAAATGCTAATCTGGTGGTTTGTCGTTTAATCACACAGCAACGGAGCAAAAGATTGAGATGATTTTGATGAGGAGTGTGATGTATCCCATTTTTTATTCCGGAAAAGCTATGAGTTCCCTCAGGATTTTTAAAAGGCTTACTAAAAAGCTATAAAACAAAATGGGGTTAAAAAGTATCCAGTGTTACTTTCTAGGATGCGAACTATTTCTGCGCCTTTAGTCAGAAGTTTAGCCGTGAAAAAGTCACAAACAGACGGAGTTGATTTCGCATTTATAATTAGAGTATGGATTTCAAACTCAATTAAGTACTAATAAATAATTATTTAAACTCTAAGCGAGTGAGAGTTGTAATTAAAATCAAAACATTTCAAATCAAGTTTATTATGGTGAAGAAAATTTAAAACAAACGAAAAGCTAGCTCAAAATGTTTGAAACTTTAAAAATACAAATGATGAAATTTGCGACGACTAAACTCTTTTGTAGGCTCAAAGTTGTCCTTCTCTCGATGGCAATGAAATTCATTTTCACATAAACTGGGTATGGTCTTGGTGAAAGCGAGAAGTGTGTTCACATTATCCCTCCGTGAATTACTATTCCTTCAAAATCGTGTCGTATAAATTGATATTTTTTAACTATATCATAACTTGGCTCTTAAGAGGAAATGCGGGTGGTCTTTTCTCCATACAAACGCTCTCACATGTTTCCTCTCTGGTTAATGCCCCTAGAGCAATGATTTTTTATAATTAAATAAATATCAACGTCTTCTATGCTTCTATGTTTTCCTAACTAATAATAACAAACTAGTAAATTTTTTACTTTAATATTAATTATTTGGCCATTTGTGTAAATATTAATTAATTCACTGAGAAAAAACCATAGTAAAATAACGTCAACCCCTGTACTAGTAAAAACTGTACTACACACACCTTCACAGTACCTTACAGCTTGCAATTTTCGGCTAAACGTTCACCGACACGTTTTTCAAAAGACGGATGGACAATGGAAACGAATTTCTAGATAATAAAATTTAAAAGGGCAAACTTCGTCGGGCACGGGACGGAATGAAAACTGATTTGCCTAATCCACTTCTCAATTTTCCGACCCACTGGGCGACTGGATTTAAAGTCACTATTGACCTAACTCACTTGGCATTTTTGTGTTTGTATTATTTTGACGTAAAATACGGGCTTAAAAAACAAAACGTACACCTTCATAGCGTACAAAAGTTTTTATTACAAAAATCAAAGCAAAACTACATTGCTATTTTTGCTTTGATTTTTGTAATAAAAACTTTGTACGCATAGCATACAAAATATATATATATATATAATGCATAGCGTACAAAAGTTTTTATTACAAAAATCAAAGCAAAAATACATTGCTATTTTTGCTTTGATTTTTGTAATAAAAACTTTGTACGCTATGAAGGTGATTTTTTTACGACGCAAAAATGACGTGATGTGTGTGTGTGCGTGTCTGTGGCATGGTAGCAGTCAAACGGATGAACCGATTTTGATTTGGTTTTTTTTTGTTTGAAATGTGAATTAGTTGGGAGTGTTCTTAGCTATGTTTGATGAAAAAAAAATGGAAATGAAAATCCATGCGAAAAATCACGTCAATCAGTTGCTCCGTTGGTTATTGCGTGATACCTACTGACAACCTATGGAACAAGATATTACTCAACTGTCGGAATAAATAATAAATTGTTCGCTCGATTCTGTATAAAGCCAATAAACATACATAAAGAAAAATAACAAAATCGCCAAATAAACATGTCAGAGGAAATGGACATTGACAAAATAATACTCGATGGATAACGTTAGCAAAAATATTTGGCTACGATCCTTGGAATAAAGTGGTATAAACAAACAAGCAATGAATGTTAATAGAATCTGCAAATAGAATTGAAATGAATTATTTAAAAAACCTCAAAGAAAAAACCCGTTTACCATACAACTGCGAGAAGTCGTGAGCGTTGCCATCCTTATGTGGTAGAAATCCAACCTACTCGAACGAAACGCTTTAGTTCAACGTTTCTGAAAAAAAACCGCTTCCGTCTTTCCTGCCACCTATAATTTGAGTACCTTCAAGGCAAGAGTGAATAGGCATCTTCTAGGCAAGCGTGTCAACCAAGACTTTATCAGTGCTTTAAAGTATTACTTGCAGCAAGCAAGCCTATTTAGAATAAAAAAATATGAATTGACAGTACCAGAAAGTAAATAAATTTACATCGCTATGTCGTATCTATTCGTAACGTATTGTTCGTCGAAGCCAGTGAAGATTGATATCGAATACCGATGATACATAATGTTACATTTACCGGTAAAATGAATTATCCATATCAGCGCAGATATCTCAACGCAATAATATCCCGTCGTCCCTTTTGTCGTTACAATCTTTATATTAATTACAACATAAAAATGATTAATGGCAGCAAAATGGGGGGCATCTCGCAACAATACGGGGATTCCGAATTTATTGGATGACCGCAGTATTTGTCTGTGGGACAAATTATACGCTTTGTTCTTACATTTTTGTCATTTCGCTTTAACTTTGCGAAAGCGAAGCAGAACCATTATTCTAAAATATGTCATATCATATTTTTCTACATTTCTGGCGCAGTCGCTCGGATACTCATAAATAATTGCATTACACTTTGACATCCATTTGATTTTCTTTAAGCCACGGTTTCTAAAGAATTGGCGGTTAGCAGACACGTAACAGGGACACATATTCTAGGAAGTGGAACAAATCACTCTTACTCTTGTTTTAACATTTTTTTGCTATTTCGCTTTAAGTTTACGAAATCCAAACCATTATTTATTAACTGCTAATAGTATCCTAATATCAGTAAGTAAATAATGGCTCATAAGATGTACCACTAAACTTTGATTTCCATTCGAATTTTTTGTCTAAATACTTATTTAACATTTTAAATTGGAAATCGAAAGTGGTTCGTCAAGTCAATCAGCTATAGAGCCGTTGCTCTGTAGCTGATTTTTTGCATGAGTGTAGTGTATATACATACATGTATAGATTCTGCATAGACTATGGAAACATAATATGTAATATGTAAGTATATGTACAAAGAATGCACAACTTGTTACTTTTAGATATATAAACCACGCCTAAAGTGACCTTGTCAAGAAACTCCCAGGAGAGAATTGCGTGTTGCACATATTATTGACTTCTCAACAATTATATTTTATTTTATTACTAGTTGATGCCTCCGGCTTCGCTCGCGTGGATTTAATTTTAAAATCCCGCGGGAATTCCTTGATTTTCAGGGATAAAAAGTAGCCTATGTCACTCTCCAGATCTTCAACTAAACTCATGGTTAAAATCACGTCTTTCCATTGTTCTGTTGCTGCGTGATTGAAGGACAAACCAACAAACAAACACACTTTCGCATTTATATATTAGTAAGGATCAGGATTAGTAGAAATGCCTGCTTGTTGCACGTAGGTACCTATCTAGTTTTATTCAAAAATCAGAGACGTAAGTTCAAGTAATACTTAAAAAGGCCGAACCACTATCCTTTAAAAATCTTCACAAAGGTTCATTGTAAGCATAAAACCTCTTTTACTTACTTAACGGTATGATCCAAATCTGATCCCGGGTTGTGCCTTATTGCAATTTGGCAGTCATCCATACTTTTAAGATATTCGGATTCTCACTAGAAATTTCATCGTTGAACATGATAGATTACAAAGTGTCTAGCGTACAGTTTCAGACAATGCATTTGAAAGTCTTTTGCAAAAATAAAGCGGATCCATAATGGTCGCTACGGAGCCATGACAAAAATTTATAGTGGTGTGCTGTGGCGGTGTGTAATACATGGGCAGCGAAACAGTTACCTAGAGTTATTTATTGTAGGATAGTAGTGTGCTATGGGCTTTATTGTCAGTGTACAATGAGCTTTCCAAAAATGTATTGGGTTTTCTGTTAAGAAATTTTCAGTACTAGCCCGGAGTTAGGAAGTCGGTGGTGAGTCACCCCCGTGCCTCGGAGAGCACGTAAAAGCCGTCGGTTTTGCGCCTGATCTCTCTCCGGTCGTGTCGGATTTCCGTCCCATCGGACTATGAGAGTGAGGGAATAGAGAGTGAATCTGTATTTGCACATACACTTGTGCACTATAATATCTCCCGCAAATATGGATCGGCCGCCGTTTTTTTTTTTTTTTTTATTCTATGACAAGATAGCCCTTGACTGCGATCTCACCTGATGGTAAGTGACGATGCAGTCTAAGATGGTAGCGGGCTAACTTGGAAGGGGTATAGCAGTGTAACTTCAACCCATACCCCTAATCGGTTTCTACACGCCATCGTGCCGGAACGCTAAATCGCTTTGCGGCACGTTTTTGACGGTAGGGTGGTAACTAGCCACGGCCAAAGCCTCCCACCAGACCAGACCAGAGACAATTTAGAAATAATAAATTACTAAATCCGCCGTGTCCGGATTCGGTAGGGAGGACATTATTATTATTTAATTCTTAAACGCACATAACTGCGAAAAGTCAGCGGCGCATGCCAGGGATCGAACCTGCGACTCGTCTATCACTACTCACGAGGGAATGGGTAGACGAAATTATTCGTGCGCGTAGACTAGCCTTACAGCTACGGAGTAGAATTTTCGTTTCACAAAGTTGTCGATTTTAAAATACGACCAAAATAGGTATACCTCAATCATATTATGTAATGAATAAATAAAAGCTGTTCACAAAACTTCATGCTCCATTTCAATTGTACCGTGACCAACGGATGGAGGAGAATTTCCGAACAATGCTCAGGAATGTCGAATTTTTGAGGGGCCCGAGGCTTTGGACGTTGATTAATGAAGGAGGGAACTGTACCGCGGGATAAGCTTGAAAGTAAAAGCGGTAAAGGTTGAATGGTCGATTGTATAGATGATTCCTTTCATTTACAGTCATTGAACAATCAATAAAATCGAAATTATTACAAACTAGCTCTTTGTGTGTTATGTTGTAAAAAAAGCTTACTGTTACTAATACTACTACTCCCGCTGCTACTGTTATTGCTGCTACTACTGCTGCTGCAATTGTTGCTGCTGCTGATTTTGCTGCTGCTGCAACTGCTGCTACTGCTAGAGTTACTGCTACTGCTAAATCGTTCTTATCACTCAGGGACATGGCTAATGTTTAATATCATTTTCTTGATGCTACCTTCCGATTTCTGCTAGTTCTCCAATGTCTGGTATTATCTATTTTTTTGTTATTAACTGGTATCTAGTAGTAATATTTATATTTAGATAAAATATTCTTACATTATAGTTCATTCTAGTAAATTCAAACAACTACTAAAATACTATTTCACACAGCACTCCCAAAAGAATTTGCTTAGAAATCACAGTGTTCTAGAAAAGAAAATGTTTTGTAATCGCAGGATCTTTGCAAATTTTCATTATGGTACCCTAAAAGTAAATCCGGTTGGCTGATATTACGGTGTCCTAAATTAGGAAGATCGAAATCGAATTTTCCCCTTAAAAGTGCAAATGGTTTCCCAATTCGGGCCAGATAAGGGCAGATAAGAAATTTTCACTTGAATGTGGATGTTTTATTCTCGACTTCTTTTTCTTTTTTAAACGTAAGATGCTGGAATTATTGTTGTCGCGGGACGACAGTTTTTTGAAATTTCTTTGCTAAGTTTGCTTTAAGATTCCTTAATATCTTCACCATGTTCGCGTAAACTGATGGTGAAGGATGAATTGGGTATTTTTAAAACTAGCTGATGCCCGTGACTTCGTACGCATGGATTTAGTTTTTAAATCCCGCGGGAACTCTTTGATTTTCCGGGATAAAAAGTAGCCTATGTCAGTATGTTCTCCAGGTCCTTAAGCATATTCTTGTAAAAAAATCACGTCGATCCGTAGCTCTGTTGCAGCGGGATTGAACGACAAAACTACAAACAAACAAACACACTTTCGAATTTATAATATTAGCAAGGCTATTAGTAAGGATTAGTAAAGATTTCTCAATGACTTATTCCAGTAAGAACATTGGTTAGTCGCGATCCAAGACACACAGTATACATAGAAAATTCATTTAGTTATTTAGTACGCTAGCTCAACCTCAACATACTGCTATACTATATGTGTAAAAATTAAGAATATTTCAATACTTTGTAGCGGCGGTTCCAGTCGGTTTTTTAAAAAGAATTTGGATAAAAAATCCCCTTCGAACTTTTTGATTTTCATGGATAAAAATTTTGGGTATCCTGTCACTGTCCAGGTCCTCGAAAAAACCCATGCAAAAAATCACAAAAACACTGTTGCAGCGTGATTGAAGGAAAAATTATTAAACAAACAGAGTTTCGCATTCATAATTTTTTTTTTTTGTTAGGAAGATTAGTAAGGATTATTTATTAATAGATATCAATACATTACACTTCACAATATAACTTGACATAACTTTACCCTAATATTATAAAGATCCCCTCAAAGGCTTTTACGTTCAGGACGCCTTGAGGTCCGAAGTGTTTTATTTCGCCCACTCGCGGAACAAAAGGCTTAACAACAATAGAGAGCATTGTGAACAGTGGGGTAAGTACATCTCATTCTAAAACCTCAACCGAGCTATTACTGCCAAAAATAAGCTACCAGCTTCTTTATTAGCACCTGGATTTGGTTTTATCTACTTACTTTACTGCTTTACGATGACGCAATGTAAGTATATTTAGTTTTTAAAAGTTAAGAATATCAGAAAAAAGCTTGTTTTGTGAAGCTACTCGTATTAAAGGCGTAGCAGGGGAAAAGTGCGCATCCGGAAGAATCTGAGAGCCCACCGTATTAACATCCCAAAAAAATCCACCAGCATTTTGACAACATTCAGAATTTTTATGACGAGCCGACTAACGCTTGGCGCTATCCGGTACCCGGGTTGGATGGTGAGAAATATGCGACCGAAGCTGTTAAAGAGGCATCTCGTCAGGCTTCTTCAAACAGAACTGCTACCTACTGATGGCGGGAAACCCACTTCGTTCAAGACCTCAGTATGAGCACAACATTGTGCCACTTGGAACGTCAGAGGATTTCTAGGACCGGCAGAAATAAGCATCGTAGAGGCACATGGCGTGACATCATTTACAAAAGAGTTCTTGGTGGAAGGGGTCATGGCTCTCAATTATGGGAAACACGACGCCGAGACACTTACAGATGGCTTTGAGGATATACCTACCTAACTTAGCCTAATTGATCTGCAAAATGGCTCGGTAAACAGAGTTTTCTGGAGTGATAAAATGTAACACTAAATAGTATTAAACCATAAAGTACTTAGTATTTTATGTATGAGTGTATATGTTTATGATTTAAACTAAAAGGATGTACAACTTTTGCAATAAAGTAACAAAATTTACACCCGTTTTTACTGCTAGACAAAGTGTAAAAAAAGAAAGAAAGAAGTGTAAAAGTCTCAGAGAAGGTAACTATAATTTTAACGTGGATTCTGTGCAAATTATAAATAATATTCTTGCATATCGTTTTTCCATCAACTCTAGTATTATAATAAGACTAATTCCCGTTGGATATAAAAATTATTTTAATGTTTTTATTACCCAGCCACGGAAGGATAGGCAAGCAAAAAATGACGTTGAATCAACAATGGCTAGATTTCCCATGAGCGTAGAGAGTGACCGAGCGCGTGTTAAACAAAGTTACCCATATGCTACATAAATATTTACCTATGTACCTACAAAATACAAGCAACTTGAATGACGTACCTGGCGGTAACGTAAACTATGCAATCCCCGTTCATGTTTGCTGGTTAGTCCTTCAATCACGCAGCAACGAAGCAAGGATCAATGTGATTTTTGTATAGGTATAGTTGCAGAGTGATATACGCCTTCTGTTTGACCCTAAAAAAAGTTTTTCCACGTGTTTTTAAAACTAACTCTATGCAGACAAAGTAGCGGTTAAAAGCTAGTTTTTTAAAAAGATTTGTTGTAGCGTAATAATATAACAAACTTATAATACCAGGTTCGGGAGACTAAAGCATATAAGTCACAAAAACTCATTTTATTTTTATTAAACCAATATTATTCATTTATTTTAATATACACCTTCTGACTAAAGCACATAAGTTAAAACTGTTTGCTTCAATCTGAACTCACAAGCGAACGGCTTTGACTTATGTGCTTTAGTCTGTATTAAAATAAATGAATATTGGTTTAATTAAAAAAATATGAGTATTTGTGACTGTGCTTTTGTCTGCCGACGCTAGCATTGTAGGTACTCTTAAATGTGTACTTTCAGAAAGAATCTACGTTTTTTCCAAGAATTTCGACCAAAACGCAAAGTAGTCGAAAGAAAATTATGTTAGAACCTTTAACAGTTCGCACTGACTACAAACTTGTTTAATCTAACTTGCGGTATTTTGTGATTTTGCAACCTGAGCGCGAGGGAACGGGTGAGAAACTTATTTGTAAATTGTAAGACAAAGTTTGAAGAAAAATGCACCAAAAAAAAATATATAGTCTAATAGTCTCAATATATAAAAGGCAAAGGTGACTGACTGACTGACTGACTGACTGATCTATCAACGCACAGCTCTAACCACTGGACCGATCGAGCTGAAATTTGGCATACAGGTAGCTGTTAGGATGTAGACATCCGCTAAGAAAGGATTTTGGAAAATTTCAACCCCAAGAGGGTTAAATAGGGGGTTAAAAATCAATCCTAACGTGGGCAAAGCCGCGGGTTAAAGCTAGTCTCAATATATTATAAAAGGCAAAGGTGACTGATTGATTGACTGACTGACTGACTGACTGAATATCTATCAACAGCTTTAATCGCCTGGATGGATCAGGCTTAAAGGCATAGTTATTATGACGTAGGCAGCCGCTAAGAAAAGGATTTTTAAAAATGAAAAGATATAAAAGGAAAAGATGACTGAGTGATCTGAAAACGCACATCTCGCGAAGAAAGCAAAGTCGGGGCGGATCGCTAGTCTTTTATAAAACGAAAAGGTTACTGACTGACTGATCTATTAATGTACAGGTCAAACTACCTACTGGACGGATCGAGCTGAAATGCATACAGATAGCTATTATGACGTAGACATCCGCTAAGAAAGGATTTTTAAAATTTCAACCCCTAAGGGGGTAAAATATCTGGGGGGGTCTGAAAAATCGCACTTAACGTGAGCGAAGCCGCAGGCAAAAGCTAGTTGATTGTATAATCTAATAAATGAATAAAAACAATAAAAAAATGAGTGTAACGGACTTCTTTTATGCAGAAACTGACTTTTCTGGATCAGTATTTACATCAGTGGCTTATTGGCTACCCGGTGGCGGTTCATTTAAAATTCAATAACCGTTCATTAATAAAATGTTTTCCATTCAAAGGCCCCCGGAGCCTCGTATCAATCAATCGGCCCCGGCCAGGCCCCGGCAATCAATACGCGCGTTGGGAAGTAAACACATTAATCACATTACCGCCGCGGACTGTATGCAAATGTATCTGTCAAACGAAAAGCCAACTTTGTCTTGTTGCGAATTGAACATTTTAAATGAGGCTAGAGATCAGCAGCTTCTGCTTGTTGATTTTAATCGACTTTGACATGCTTTTATTTAACTTGCAACGTTTGTATGTGTGTGTGTGTGTGTGTGTGTGTGTGTGTGTGTGTGTGTGTGTGTGTGTGTGTGTGTGTGTGTGTGTGTGTGTGTGTGTGTGTGTGTGTGGGTGGGTGGGTGTGGGTGCGTGTGTGTGTGCGCGTGTGTGTATGTATGTATGTATGTTCGTTTAGGTTCTTGCAAGCTGAATAATTAGAACCACTTCCCATTATTATTCAAGTGGTTTGTAAATGGTTGAGTTTGCAAATAGTGCACTAGAACATTCTTAATTTGATGATGCCTGTGATGTATCTTGTGATTGTTCAATAACCTTATTAATCCTATGCGAAAGTTTGGATGTTTGTTACACAATCACGTGTGACGTTGGTTATACCTTAATGCGTGTGACTGAACCGATTTGGCTGAAATTTGGCACAGAGATAGATTATAGACTGGAATAGCACATGGGCTACTTTTTATCCGGGCATCATCTAGTAATAAAATATACCATGTGAAGCCGTCGCTAGGAAAATATCACACGCAGACCAGCCTTTACCTCAGTCGCTGCCAGCGGACAGTGGCAGACTTAAGACTACCTCATTACTTCGCTCTCGCCCCACGCCCCACAGACCATCAAAAGAGTCATGCTAGTTGTTTACCTATAGGTATTGTTTGCAAACGGGCATAAAGCTTTTTACAAACACTAACTAGCAATTACACAGCGAGTAAAGTGTTTCTTATCAAGAATAACAACCGCAATCAGTCGGGAATGCTACGCTTTTAAATTAAATTAGATTTCACCCACCCTGGCACGGTACACGCAAACAAATACCTGTAAGGCCGTGACATTTGCATAGCGTACCTAGGCCGTCGAGGATTGCGTGCTGTTTTTTGCTCGAACATCTCTGCTATGATAATTAATGAATAAGCCTTTCTTCTCTCTTCACAATAATTTTACAATAGTATAAACATTTATAAAGTCTATTTTAAACATAAACCCCACAAAATTACTAGTAAATAAATGTTTAAGACGTATTACGGTTATTAATTAAAATGCTTATATCTTTTATAAAACGAAAAAGTAACTGACTGAGTGATCTATCAAATCAATGTACAGGTCAAACTACGTACTGGACGGATCGAGCTGAAATGCATACAGATAGCTATAATGACTAAGGCATCCGCTAAGAAAAGATTTTTGAAATTTTAACCCCTATGGGGCTAAAATAGGGGCTTGAAAAATCGAACTTAACGTAGAAAAGGGGGTACAAGCCTAGTATTATCATATACAGTGGATAAAATCAGGGATAAATTTTTTGTCTCAAAAACTTGTCCCTTAATTTCTTGTCAACGTCGCTTACTATAAAGAACCATAATATATTTCACACTTTCTATTGGCAAGTGTTCGGAACCACAACTTGAGAGAAACACTAATGTATGTACTAAATTTAAATTTTATGAAAATTTTAATTCAATTTTTAGCAAACCTTTGAGTAATTCGGCTGTTCAAGTATATATATTTGTTAGTGATTCTCTCAAATTGGTATAGATATATAGGAAGGTAGTTGATTTTGTCTACGTATAGTTAATTGCAATATTATTTTGTGTGTACCGATGGGGCTGACATAAAGGTCACCTTTAAAACTCCCGTATAAAATGACAAGAATAAAAAAAAGACGTGTGGCACTCGGGGACTGCCGCGGTAAAGCTATTGCATAGCATTTTTTATGAACGCCATCTAGCGGTGAGAGGAGTCCCGTGTCAGGTTTTTTTCGTTACGGAATTTCTGGATTCGGTCTCCACGCTCAAGGCCCGCGATAGAAGCTATGCAATAGCTTAAAAAACTGTATTAATACCTGGTTTGTCGAAGGATTGTGAGAAAAACAGCGATACAAAAACTTGTCCCTTAAATTCTTGTCTACGTCGCTTGCTATAAAGAGCCATATATTTTAGTCGAATTCCGCCAGTAATTGCCCAGCGCAGGTTTCTGAATAAGATGTCCGCTAACAATGCTGCCGGTCCATTGTTGTTTAGCCTTTTGTTCTATAAGGAGACGAAATGAAAGCCTGCATCCAGGTGTTAAGCGACTTCGTGACGTTTAAGTTATTGGATCTGAAAATGACTTCAAGTTTTTAGACTTGCCCATTACCTAATGCTGTAAAATGCAAATAAAATACAGTGAAAAATATTTATTTCATATTAAAGTTAGGCTAACTTATCGTTATTCCTAAATAATCTTAATAACATGATAAATACGAAAGTGTGTCTGTTTGTTGGTTTGTTCAATTCGATCACGCTTCAATCACGCTGCATAAATGTTATGGATCGACGTATTTTTTGCATGGATATAGTTGACGACCTGTAGGGGTAACATGCGCGTCACGACAAAATCTTGTAATCTCTTAAAAATTCACGAGTAAATGGGTATACAAAATTTTCTCGTGGCGCGCATGCTAGCCCTACTGGAGAATGACATCGGCTACTTTCAAAACTGTCAAGTATCAAATAGCCATACAAATTTTTTCAGGCATTTAAAAGTTATGGTGAAACAAAAACTCTCATAGGTCTGGTACATACATACATTGACCCTGAAAACATTACACTCCTTTTTTTGGGCAGTCGCGTTAAAAAAATAACTGATAGCTCTAAGTACAGAGTACTGACATATTTTATGGCCAATTTCCATTCATCCACTAGCCAAGCAGGAGTACATTGAAGTAAAGTACTGAGTAATTTCCTTCGCAGCCTCTGGGGAACATTTATTTTATTAAAAGAATTCTCAGCGCAGTTCATAACTCGTTTATACCAATATGGGTAACTTGTCTAAGCTTATAAACTAAGCTTAAAATAAGATATTTTGTTTTTAAAACTCAATAGCCCAACGGGTGCGGACTGAAGACTTAAGGGTTGCAGGTTCGATCCTCACCCGTTGCACTATTGTCGTACCCACTCCTAACACAAGTTTTCACTTATTTGGAGGGGAGAGGAGAACGTCAGTCAAGTTCAGCTTGGCTGATATTCTTTAAAAAAAAAATTTGTCCAATCTCAGTTTCATGTCAGTAGCTTTGCCCTCCTCAAGCTATAACGTCGTTTAAAAAATTTTTTTAATGCTATCTTACTTAGAAAACTACTTTGGCGTAAGAAGTCGGTTTTTTTAAAGAATTTTTATTAACTTTCATTCTAGTAACATTGGTGCTGAAGAAGTTAAGAGACTAATCTTATATAGTGAAACTAGCTCTTGCCCGTGTCTTCGCTCATGTTAAGTTAAATTTTTCAGAAACCTATTTTTAGCAAATTACAAAAATCTATTTGTAATCGAATTTGGATAAGATGAGATTGAAATCAACGGTCATCTTGTCATCAATAAAAAAAAACCTATGAAATTAGATTAGTCATAGTCAGATGATAATAATATATAATTATGAAACACTCTTGTATCGTAAATTCAAAAAGCGTTCATCGTAAATCAAATTCGCCTCCGTTTAAGGCCAATTAAACTGAAAACTACGCTGTCTGAAACAATTAAAAACAACAATTAATACTCTCCGTGCGTTCAAAAGTAAACCGATAAATCACACACCCCGCAGCGGATTGTATGCAAATGTTTGTCTCAAACGCAATACCAACTAGCATTGATATAGGTATTATTGGTGCTACCCCCCTCCCCCCCATACACATATACACTATTTTACTGCTGCTACTGCTACTGATACTAATACTACTTCTCCTGCTACTACATTCTACTGATATAATAAATGCGAAAGTTTGAATGTATACGTACGTGTGGATGGATGGATAAATATTTGTTACTCAATCACGCCTCAACGACTGAACCGATTTGGCTGAAATTTGTCACAGGGATAGATTATAGTCTGGGGTGACACATAGGCTACTTTTCATCTCGGAAAATAAGAGAGTTCCCGCCGGAATTAAAAAAAATCAAACAATGGCGGTATGTAGATACTCGCTACGAGGAGCGTAGCGACTACCTATCATAAATCTATGAATCACAACTTTATTCGATATTGTATATCTTTGGTTTTTTTATATTAATGTCAACTTCACTCTTGTCGTGAATTGAAAATGTGAAGCGAAGTGAGCGATACAAAACCTTGGCGTCGGGCCAGACATGCAAATTTAACCATACCTATCTGTATTTTTTGAGAACAAAACGACTACAAAGTTTCAAAGTTTTAATAACATAACCAAAATAATAACTGAGTGGTACCTACAAAAAAATATTTAACTTAGCGCTAGTTTCATCCACGGCAAATAACGTTTAACTTTTTTATTTTGTTATTAAATAAAAGAATTAAATTCTGTTGAAGTATTTTAATACAACACCCATAAGTTGATGCAAAATAAATACTCTTAAAACAAAGTTTGAACTAGTATTTATACAAAACAACATATATTGATTCACAAATGCATATAAAGTGGGCCCCACAAAGATATTTAAACTTCAAATCAGTAGCAGGTAGAAAAAATAATCTGAAACATTAAGCCAGAAATTAAATCTCATTCTGGTAGGTTTCAAGCACAGATCACTATATACTAGGTTTCAAGTAATAGTCCACTACGCTGACCAAGTGTAGATTAGCAATTTGGCACATACCTTATGGAAAACTCTCAGGTTTACTCACTGTTTTCTTCACCGTTTAATATCGCAACATTTAATTGCTTAAAAAATTTTTTTTTTATTGAAGTGTTAACCTACACTTAAAGGAAATAACCTAATAGATTTATAAATACATATCAATAAAAATTCTTTTCAAAAAACCGACTTCAAACGCCACTACAAAGTATAAAAATAATTTTATTTTGTACACGTTTGTTGAAGTCGGGCGGGCTTAAATAGAAACGATGAAACCGATACGCGATGCTCGCCCGATTTCAATAAATGTGTCTCTTATATGTCACCATACGATAAGCGTCGCGCATCGATTTCATCGTTTCTAGTTAAGCCCGCCCGACTTCAACAAACGTGTACAAAATAAAATTATTTTTATACTTTGTAGTGGCGTTTGAAGTCGGTTTTTTGAAAAGAATTTTTATTTTAAGCTTTTTAGTGTAGCTTGTTCCTGCTCTCTTTCTCCCCTCCCTTCAACGCTACGGTACTAATGTAGTTCTACACTTGGTACCTACAGTACTTATTAACAATACACAAGAGCTGAGACTGGGAGCTCCATGATGTAGTCCATGGTTGGTACCAACAATATCAATTCGAAAGCGTCAGTTCGTAATTCCTCCAACTCTGCAGCATCAGGATTGAGGAGCTAGAACCTTGAGCATTATGATGTAGTATATGCTTGTTACCAACAATATCAATTCGTAAACGACAGTTCCTAAATCCTCACAGTTTAGGTAGGCAGTACCCCTGCAGCATCAGTATTGAAGAGCGAGGACCTTGAATTCCACGATGTAGAATATGCTTGATACTAACAATATCAATTCGCAAGCGAAAGTTCCTGAATCCTCACAGTTTAAGTAGGCAGTACCCTGCAGCATCAGGATTGAGGAGCTAGAACCTAGACCTTGATGGTGTAGTATATGCTTATTACATACAATAACAATTCATGATTAGCAGTTCCTACATCCCTATAATTTAGATGGGCAGTACCCTGCAGCATCAGGATTGAAGAGTAGGACCTGGAGCTCTATGATCTAGTATATGCTTAGGCCAAGCATACCAATTCGTAAACGACGGTTCTTAAAGTCCCATAATTTAGGGGGGAAATACCCCTGCAGCATCAGGCTTGAGAAGTTGAAGATAAAAATTTTTATGGGACCATTTCGCGAGCTTCCTCTGTCGATTAAAAAAAAAATCTCGTGAATCGGTCCAGAAACCTCGGAGTAATCGGTGGACATACATAGAAAAAAAAAAAAAAAAAAGATACCGGCCGAATTGATAACCTCCTCCTTTTTGGAAGTCGGTTAAAAATTCCGAGGCCGGCGGGATTCGAAAACACACACAGATCCTTAAAGTTGAAAGTGTTGTGCCTGGAATTCGAACCTTGGATTTTCCAAAGGGCAAAATCTTAACCCCTAGGCCATCTTTAAATCTTAACTACTATAGTCTATAACCATTTTTTCATAACTATAAAAATAAATTTATTTATTCTGCACCACATACTCAAATACAAACATAATATTGGACGTGCGGACTTACCTCTAAGGAAGCGATTCAAAGAGAAAAGAATCAAAGGATCTGATTTAAAATTAAAATATTTTGTTCGGTGTAACAACATTCCCAACAGCTGCTCTATACTTCAGTTCAGTCTCCGTGGGCGCAGTATTTTTGCTGTTTACACACAAAGGACGAAAAGCAAAAAATTCTATTGAATCAACAGTGGCTAGATTTCCCATGAGTATGTACACTGGACGAGTTGCGAATGAAATATCCTTGTACCAATATGTAGACGTATACCTATGTGAAGGTACATAACATAAACGTATAGGAAAACAGGCGTAAAGGAAAAATATTGAAACAAACAAATTGTTTCACGCAGCACAGTCCAACAAAAATATTTGATCACTATGTTACGGCATTTTTTTTTTCAATTATAATAGGTATTTAGTCTATTTCTGAATATAGCAACAAATTACGGGTCTCCTTTGCCTTTTGCATTGAGTGTTATGCAGATGTCTATAGGTATCAATAAATGTACGTTTATCTCACGAAGTTATGGTTACGTGATATTGCGTGAGTGTGCGTGCCTGTCAGGAGCTTAGGTGGAAGCGGTCAGGCGCGAACAACCTCACGCTCACACTTATACACACACAACCATGAGTCACGAGCCCTCGTGAAATGAAAGAACTTATAATAGGTTTTGTCAGATATTATGTCAAAGAAGTATAAATTACTAAGGTCATACGTTAGAACAAAGCTCGCATAAATCTAGTTATCTATTTATTATCTTTTGGGGTAGAATTTTCAAAAACTGTACACTTTTTTCTTTATTTGTAATCGAACGCCAAAATTACAAGTTTCGTGAATATGCGAATAGATTTATAAATACGTGATTGAGTAACAAAAAACCAACCGTCTAAACTTTCGCATATATAAAATATTATATAGGGTTAGTAAGAAAAAAATTGCAACAGAAAAGTCACGAAATACAATAGATAAGTCAGAGAAAGTCATTCCACAAACTCAAGTTGCATGACAGCAAAAAATGGCAATGCCTCAAGTTAGATTAAACAAGTTTTCAAAGTCGCGCAAACTGTTAGTGGAGGTTCTACGTAATTTTCTTTCGAGTACTTTTCATTTTAGCCAACGTTCCCGAAAATAGAATTTGAATTTTTTCGTGAGAATTTTACTTATTATCTGTCTCCATTTCAACGTTGCCAAGCTAGTCGGAATTGTATTAATTTTATTTGATACCTAACGGAATTTCCGTAAAATGTTATGATTTTCCTTAAGTTTTCACTTAGAACTAGAGTTCATTTAAATCTGATTCCCGAAAATTGGAAGAATTGTGGACAACTTTAAAATAATTTTAGCTAAATGGATTGAAAGCAAACAAGAAAGAATACAAGAAACATCGAATAAAATTGTGCACAAAATAAAATTTTGTAATTTCAGTTCATTTTATCGTAGTACGGATACCCTACGTCCTAAATTTTATTTTTATTATGTACTTAATGATAAGATAGTCCTTGACTGCGATCTCACCTGATGGTAAGTGACGATGTAGTCTATGTGTGAGTTGAAAGAACTATAGTAAGTAGACACACGCAATACACTATGTATTATATGTAGTACGTAACGTATATTTTTAATGTTTTTTTCCCTCCAAATGAGCACAAATCAACACGCAATGGGATGGGATTTGAACGTTTGACTTTCAGCTTTCTATCCACATTTGGCGCCCTCCAAAATTAATAACTAAATTAATTAACATAATTCCTCGATAATAATTGGATTAACAATTTAAAATTTTCCCTCCAAAAGCAAAATTGAATATTCAATAAGGAAATTGAATAATCCATTAAACGTTCTTCAATTAACCTTAGCGCTAAGTTGGCAACACAAAATCTCAAATCGTACCTATATCGTGATCTAGTGATGCCGCTTCTACTAATTGATCTTTGGAAACTAGTTAAGTTGTATCTTGGGATTATGTTATGTTTAATGTCTTATAGCTAGGAAGAGGGTGGCACTTTTGGTGTTAATAAGTATGTACTAAAATATGTATATTATTTATTTTGGCAATTATAAGAAGGTCGCAGGTTTGAAGCCCACCCGTTGCACTATTGTCGTACCCACTCCTAGCACAAGCTTTTCACTTATTTGGAGGAGAGAGGAGAATATCAGTCAAGTTCAGCATGGCTAATATTCTTTAAAAAAATATGGCAAAACTGAAACCATAGTGCAACTTTTTAAGTTTAAGTTAACTGTGCGTAAATCTTTTTTGCCGTCTCTTCTTAGCAGAATCTGCATTCCAAACCAGTAATAGAGCCACAGTTTGATCTACATGAAATAAATAAATTTGAATTTGAATCTGTCAATTTATTTGGATGGGAAAAGGATGGAAATATTCCCCATTCCTTTTCCGTCCGTAAGCATGAAAAGTTACACTACACCCGCTAATTGCAAGAAACATTTCATTCTACTCGCTGAAATACTTAACTATATACCTACCTTTTGATCATTTTATTTAGCGACAGTCTTGTAGCTTGTGTTTTTAATGAATGATATAAAACATGTCAAGGGTCTCCCGCACGTAATGACACCCGGGTATAGTCCTAGAGACAACATGAATACAGAAATGTTTATGGTAGGTATGAAAGTTGGAGAACACTAGTAGGAAAAAACTCAGGACTCAACTGAGTCTTCTAGCCTTCAACAGAACCTTTCCCTTTATTATCTTTATATAGTAGAAACCTTTATTTTATAAATTGTGCCACACATCACCCAATATAGGTAAACCTAGATAAGGTTATCTAGATTAGGTTGTCCCGATGCCTCCACTACTTGAGCATTAAAGACAAAAGGCGTCAAGCAAAAGAAGAGCCGGAACAACTAAGTCATGTGTGGCACAACCCGGAAAAAAGGTCGCAACAAAAAGCCGTATGCTTTGTGCAACTCCCGCTGATTCTTGATTCACCACCATATCAAGATAAAAAAAAAAAAAAAGTAAAAGCTTACGCGTAAAGCTTAGTCTTTTGAATAGATTTAGCGGTAAAATGTAGGCGTAGTGCATATGGGAACACAGAAATTGCGTATTTCAGCAGCGGCTGAAGCCAGCACACTGGAGACTTGAAAACCCCGAAGACGTCGCTTGGTGCGTTTGTCTTCTTTTGTCATGAGACAAGAATAGGAGAGAAATAGCGGCAATATATCGATGTGTGTGATTGACATGAACAATGGCACTTTTTTTTTAAAAGGATGTTACATAAGCTGAACTTACTAATATTTTCTTCTCTCCTCCCATTATGCAGGAAGCTTGTGTTGGACAACAATATTGGGATTGTGGGTACGACAGTAGAGCAATAGGTGGATTTTCTTCTCACCTCCCATTATGCAGGAAGCTTGTGTTGGACAACAATATCGGGATTGTGGGTACGACAGTAGAGCAATAGGTGGAAATCGAACCCTCAAGGTTTCAGTTTTCAGTCCACACATCTAACCATTGAGGGCTATTGAGCTAAACTTTGTTGAAGAGTTTGAAAATAATATCTCTACAAATATTAAAAAATGCGAAAGTGTCTTTGTTTGTTGCAACGAACGCAATGAAAATTACGCAGCAACGGAGACACAGGATAACCTAATTTTTTGCATGGGCATGGTTGAGGAAGTATAAAGTGACATAGGCTAGAGCTTTTAGCTCTATTAATGATTTTAAGAGCATACTCTACGTGGGAAAAACCTAGTTTCCGGCCAAGAAATAACCGGCCAAGTGCGATCTCGCAATGAGGGTTCCGAACCTTGTGAGGATTGACATATTAGATGACCTATTTATTGCAGAGGTCCTATAGACGCCTTCCCGATTCAAGTTATGGGTTCGAATCCGTATTCTAACGTTGATTTTATCGAACGAACTCTCATGAATTCCGCTAGATGGTGCTGCACTACAAATACGCTTTTTAAGCTGTATCTTTTCACTGAATTGAACTAGAAACTTGAAATTGAGTAGTCATTATTTTTTAATTTAGTACTTCAGGACGTTATTGAGAAAAAGGGCCTTGACACACGGACGGACAGACGGACAACGGAGTGAGCCTTTCCAACCCGTTCGGTTTTTTTTCGGAACCCTAAAAATGAAAATATTTTGTGGTATGGTGACTCTTTGACTTTTAGCTAGACACCCAGGTATGAAAAGCGTCCTAGTGGGGATTAATAACTCGGGTTTAATCCCCAGCCTTCAATGTACTGGCTTCATACGTCGTGATTTACTGAGAGCGACGACTCACAGAGGAAGCGGCATTTTGTGTTCGGGGATGATTAATTTTTGGAGGAATTTTCTGCTGTTTTAGCAACTTTTGTGTCATAAAGGCCTAGTTTTTTTTTTTGGTAATCACTATGAAGCGAAGCGACACGTTGTCGTTTTGTAGTGTATGTAATTTGAAACTCAATGAGTACGAAAATGTCAATATATTTTGGTCCAGTGGAAGGCTTTGGCCGTTGCTAGTTACTACCCTACCGTCAAAGACGTGCCGCCAAGCGATTTAGCGTTCCGGCACGATGGCATGTAGAAACCAATTAGGGGTGTGGGTTGAATGTACACTGCAATACCCCTTCCAAGTTAGCCCGCTACCATCTTAGACTGCATCGTCACTTGCGTCAGGTGAGATCGCAGTCAAGGACTAACTTGTGATGAAATAAAAAAAAATTTGCATTTGAATTTTTTATTTTATTTCATCACAAGTTAGTCCTTATAGTAGTACCTAGTTATGTAACTGCAGCATTTTTTGTTAGTCAAACCCATGGTTTCAGGTTTGGATATTTGTTCTGCTTCTTATGATAGTGTTAATATTAATTTGTTTTACCCTTCCACCAAACTTCATTCCGCCAAACACAACAAAGCAACTGGTCGACGTGATTTTTTGCATTGGTATAGTTGAGGACCGGGAGAGTGACATAAGCTACTTTTTACCCCGGAAAATCAAAGAGTTCCCGCGGAATTTTAAAAACTTATTCTACGCGAGCGAAGCCGCGGGCATCAACTAGTGTTGTATGAAAAAAGTGGGACTGTTTTTAAGCGGATATGAGTGGTCGCTTGGAAGCGGCTATTTCTACTATTTACCTTGACTATTAGAATCGTGAGCGAGTTTAAGCGGATAAATGATACGCTCAGAGCCGCAAATTGCGGCATCGATCCTCTTTGGGCGATAATCCCGAGCGATACGCTCTTTGCTCCGTGATCTGGGCGATTAAGACGAATTAATTATACATACTTAATGCCCATTTATTATTCAAATGAGAAGGCTAAAATTTATAGCTGCTTCTTCAGGATTACAAAGTGATTTTGGAGGTAAATAATCACGCTAATTTTCACGGGGGACTACTCGGAAGCTTGCCGTGCCACGTTAAATCAAGTAGCCTATGTTATATGCATTTTATTATTAAGATACTAGCTTATGCCCGCCACTTCGTCTGCGTGGAGTTTTTCACAATCCCGGGCTCGTATTAGATCTGTATTCCCGGGATAAATCTTATGTCACTCTCCAGTCGTATACCTACCTATGGAAAAAATTACGTCAATCTGTTCTGGTGTTGTGTGATTGAAATACAAGCCTCAATAGCCCAACGGTTAAAGGTGCGGGCTGAAAACTGAAAGTCGCAGGTACGAATCCCACCCGTTGCACTATTGTCATACCCACTCCTAGCACGAGCTTTCCGCTTATTTGGAGGGGAGAGGAGGATAGGTATTAGTTAACTTCAGATTGGCTAATGTTCTTTAAAAAAACCTACAAACATACAAAAAACCGACCAAGTGCAACTCGGACTCGCACAAGAAGGGTTCCGTAGGTACTGTCGTACAAGATTTGGCACTATGTATTTTTTTTTAATTATTAGTGTTTTATTATAATTATTTCAACTACCTATTCTTCATTTTCTTCTTTGTGACACTCTTGGCAGAGCGGTCGTGGTCATCACGAAGTGACGTTCTTAGTGGCAGATGCTATACGCCTCACGAGCATTCGCCACTTCTCCCTACTGGCCGATATCCCATTACGGTAAATGAAATACAGCCCGCTGGCAGACAAAGGGATAGCAGAGGCTTAATAAAAGGGTCCCGTGAGCACTCTTTGGATACCGAACTCTAAAAACTTACGCATTTTGCATTCGATGCAATGTTTAGGATAAAGTTTAGGTGCAAAATGCAATCAACTTAGATCTTTGAGGCTAGCCTCGATAACTTCTCTGGCACAGTGATAAGTGAGTCTTTTAAGTGAAGAGTGATCCTAGGTTCAATTCCAGAGGTAAAAAATCATCAAGCCAGCCAGCAAAGATAGGTACAACCGAGCAATCAAGCGACCCGGTACGTTGCCGCGAAACAATTTATTTATAGATTTTATTAAAGTCTACCCCTATATTATAACCATATCCCTTTCAACGTAGCCCGCTTCCATCTTAGACTGAATCCTCTCTTTAGAATTTGCCAAGCATCCAGTATTTTCAGCACGACGTCGCTCTATCATCCCGTTATAAGGTTTCGCGGGATCTAGTTTCGCTATTCAAAATACCTAACGTTATAGAGCAAGAGCCCAGGATAGCCAGACCTTCGTCATTTTATAAAAGCTGAAAGTTTTTCTGTGCATGTCCCCTATACAGGTAAGAACAACCAGCGACTATGGAGTTTAGGTTGTGGTTACTTTGGCAGATAACAGATAGTAAAGGTATACAAAATAGTACCTAAAATTCGTTAAAGTATAAAGCTCAATTTTTTTATATTTTCTTCGGGATAACTTTAGAAATCTCGTCATCCATTGCCGGACACTTATGACAGTTACTTCCCCCTGCCGGACACCCCTAAACTTTAATAAATTATAATTATACTTTCGTTATAGTATAAAAGCTAAATTTTATATATGTTACTTGGGGACCTATAAAAAAATGTTACCTCAATCTAAATTTAATCAATTTAAATCTTTCTCGAAGGGAATCCCGCGGTTGAACAGTTACAACCTCGCGCTCGCACCTAGAGCGGACTTTTAATGTGTCTGGCAAGGTGTAAAAACCATCAAAACTGTCCGGCTTTTGAGGTAACATTTTTTTATAGGTCCCCAAGTAACATATATAAAATTTAGCTTTTATACTATAACGAAAGTATAATTATAATTTACTAAAGTTTAGGGGTGTCCGGCAGGGGGAAGCAACTGTTATAAGTGTCCGGCAATGGATGACGAGATTTCTAAAGTTATCCCGAAGAAAATATAAAAAAATTGAGCGTACTTTACTTTAACGAATTTTAGGTACTATTTTGTATACCTTTACTATCTGTTATCTGCCAAAGTAACCACAACCCAAACTCCATAGTCGCTGGTTGTTCTTACCTGTATAGGGGACATGCACAGAAAAACTTTCAGCTTTTATAAAATGACGAAGGTCTGGCTATCCTGGGCTCTTGGGCCATTATATTTCTCAACAATTTTTCATGAAAAGCACATTATTTCTTCGCATCGCGCAGTGACATTCCTGTGACGTCATACAGAAAGCGTAATGTGTGCTGTTGGAAAAACGCGAAGTAAAGTAATTTTATGAATAGCGAAGTATGTAATGCTACCATTTTGAAATTTTAAGGACTATCAACGATCCTGATTCGCAAGAAATGGAGGGAAATATTGATTTATTTACTGTGTTGTACCCGGACAACTTTGAGTATATAACCAATATACTCAAAGCTCGAAAACGATGGCGCTAATGTAAGTTGGCCGTGAAGTGAGCAAAAAATAAAATTATATCGTTTGTAGAGTAAATTACAATTCAACTAGATTACTGCATACTTAATTAAATAAATAAAAAATAAAATAAAAATAACTTTATTAGCAAGAAAAACAACACAACAACATTTGCTTTGCCATTGGTATTCACACTAAGAAAACCTGTGTCGTGAAGACCTAATAACGATTGCCCAAGTAAAAAAATTATCAGAGGACTAGGTGGGGCGGGTTACCAGTGTAATATACATTATTATAGGGGTATATGATAATAATATAAGTTCTACAAGTATATTATTTTGACCACTTATAATATCTATCATTCACATTTTTGTCATAAATTTTGTAATAAAAATGTAGGCGTCGTCGATGTACAGTCAGCCTATAAAAAGTATCATATATTTTCCATTAACTTAAAGAAAATTATTCAATATCGTACGCAGCGGGCGTCATAATTTTATGGGTAAATAAAAAACCCGAGGGGAATAGGGTTCATTTATAACAGCCCGGGTTCCGCACATTAGCCCGTCCCATTTGGCAGCATTGGCTCTCAACGCATTTGCATGAATTTGCCCTGTAGAGAGATATATTTACCCGGTAGTGACGGAAAGGAATAAACGACGAAATTCATAAGAAAAATAATCATTTTCGTTAGCTTTTCCATCGAATAAGGAATAATAGATTAAAAGGGAAAACTTTATAAGGTAAGCTTTTGGTAAGTAATTCTTCGCGATTCACTGAGTTATTTCGGCAAGTTTGGTTCTCCTATGAATCTCCTCATACTTGATTATTTGATTTCGCAGGGATACTTAGGCTGAAATCTATAGACCGCACTCTCACTCTCTAAGTCTGTGCTGAGTCAAAGCACGCTCTATCGATATCAGCATCAAAGTAAAACGCCGATCTCCACCGCTGAGTGACCTTCTAAAGACTATACCGCAGGCATCAGCTACGAGTAGTAAGTATTAATAAAAAAATATCACAAAAGAATAGTCCTTTCTTGCAAGGAAAAGTTAAACCCGTACGCAAACTCTCTTAACTTTATTTTTGTTAAGTATATCGCTTCAAAAGGCTCCCACTTACCTGCGAATAGTTTTCGTTCGGGAAATGGAAAATTCCATTTGGCAACATCTCGTATCGACACAATTTTCTTGTCTCCACTCAAATTCGATAACTTTCTCACGCATCACGAACCTATGGTCTAGGAGTAGATGGGAGATTTTGAATACATACTTGAGCTTATAAAAAGTGGTAAGCATACCTTAAATTACTTCGGAGTAATGAAATCTTATTTACTAGGAAGCATCTAAACAATGCGTTTCCTCGTACGAATAAAATGAAATACTCTCGTAGTTTCAATTTCAGTTTTTCTATAGGTGTCGTGCATTCAAAAAAAGAGTATTGAACAGAAATGTTTACGGTAGGTACACACAGTGGCGTGCACACAGGGTAGGCATAATGCGGCAAAATGATATAAAATGGAGAAAATCGCCAGTACGAGTTATAAAAACTCAAGGGTAGGCTTTTTATAATTTGTACAATGCCTACCCTTAAGTTTTTTATAATTCGCACTGAAGATTTTTTCCATTTTGTATCATCTGCCTACCCTGTAGTACATCCTGTGCACGCCACTGGCCGCCCGTACACATCATATCATATTAGGTGAAATGGGAAAAAGGACTACAAAAAAGGGGAAGTCTTTACAGGAGGAAGTCAAGTACGAAATTATTGTTTTGATACAAAAATTAGTCACCAAAATAATAATATTTTGAACAGAATTCTTTTAAAACGCATGATTGACTTTTAAGATAGAATAAATAAAAATAAATTCACAAGTAGTTACCGAAAACCTCAAGTAACATAGAAATCCTACTTATAGCACATTTTCAGTAGCTATGAAGTATATTAGTGGTAAATTTTTGATTTATCATGTGAGTTACAATTTGGCCTACATGAAATAAATAATTTTGAATTTAAGTATATCCTCAAATTTTCCCACCGGCACGCCGACTATAATTTGTTATGCTTTTACGCCAATATCCAATATGATAAGGGAAATGCGTTTACCTTTGCATTTACGTTCATTGCAAGAGATAATGGGGTTATGCGGCTAAATGCTTGTGTAAAAGGTTTGCTATTATATTATTATTTATTATATTACTACTCTATAATCTGTTTATACTACGAGTATAATATTGTGAGCATTTTTGAATTACTCTCTTGACGCAGAGATTATTTACTTTTCTAAAAGTAAAGTCCAGGGTTCTTTGATGACTTCCCTGGCGCAGTGGTGAGCGCCGTAGTTTTATAACTGTAAGGTCTCGGGTTCGATTCCCGACGGGGGCAATTTGGGAATTATCGCTAGTAGGGAAGTATCGCAATTACATAATATTCTTGGAAAAAATCAAAGTTCCCTCTTTATTTCCCTGGGGAAAGTTATGAACGTCCGTCACTCAGACAGACGGGCGTAAGATAATTATCGAGCATGCAAATAAATTTGAAAAATGAATCGGGAAAACGTTTTATTCGAAATTCGAATCGATTCGATCGGGCTCATTGTCAATCTTATTAATTGTTGTTATATGCCCGCTCCCCATGGGCGACATCAGCCCGGGGGGAGCATGTGGTAAACAACAAGAGTCTTGACCATAGACATAGTCACATCTATGGTCTAGCTACAGACTTATGTGACAGTGACAGTGACAATGACAGATAGCAAAAAAGAAAACTTATTTCAAATTAAAATGATTCAGCGTCATCGATGGCATACAACGTTTTTTCCTAACATCAAATCATCAATTTTGAACAGTCACCACCAGCGACCTATGGATTACAGCCAAAATGGTATTAACATAATATTATTTAAACAAGAAATTATATTGATTTTATTCGTGGAAATGTCACCCAGACTATAAAAACGAAATGATTGACACTTCAATCATCGAATTCGGCTCAGTAATTTAGGCGACATCGTGGAACATTCGTAAATAGCCACATACATACATAGACTGCTAAAGTTATAAACCTATCTTTTGGCTTTTCATTAGTTAGGTGTGTGTACATGTACATTTTGGACCTCCCATGGTAAATCAATCAGCTAATCGTCAATTTTGTATGGAGGGTCCAATTTTTTTTTCATATTTCGACCTATGTTCCTTGGGGAAAGTTGTTCAGTTTCATGAGCACATTCACCTCCTTCAGGGTCTACGGGGAATAAAATTTCACCGTGTATAAATAGGAATAGCAAACATGAATCCTTATTTAAACAGTAGTAATAACCGAATATAACATATATCTCGATATATTTTAAGTGGACAAAACTCTCTTTAAGTGCTACAGACTGATGAAGGAATATTGTCGCAACTAGGCCACAATGCGCTTGGAAAAAAATTATATAAAGTTTCTGTTTTATTTCCCTGGGAAAAACGTCCGTCACTCAGATAGACGGGCGTTCGAGAATTCTTGAGCATGCAAATAACTTTCCGTGGATCGGGAAAACGTTTTATTCGAAACCGTCCGACCGGGCTCATTGTCTTAAGCGTTCATATTATTTAAATAAAAAGAGAGGGCAAATAATATCTGTAGGAATGTGGACTATAAGTTTTTTAACATAAATTGAGTGGAAAAGATATTGGAGTAGAAGTATATTGGAGTTATAGACAGCGGATTAAATCAAAATGCAGTAAATAAACGTTAAGAGAATCAATTTTGATTCGTACCTTAAACAAAGAATACTGACTTGTACAATCCACTTTGCTTTTTTAATGGTAGATAAGTTGAACTTTAATGGTTATTTTAATCGTTTAACTGCAACTGGCCTTATTGCCTGGGTGACTTTTGTTTAGTTTTTTTAAGCTAGTATAGTAAGGCACATAGTTCGAAGAGCTGATGGTCGATGGGGTCCCAAGGTGCTGGAGTGGCGACCTCGCACCGGGAAGCGCAGTGTTGGCAGACCCCCCACTAGGTGGACAGACGACATCAAGCGAGTCGCAGGGAGCCGCTGGATTCAGGCGGCGCAAGACCGAGGCTTGTGGAGGTCCATGCAGGAGACTTATGTCCAGCAGTGGACGTCCATTAGTTGAAGAAGAAGAAGAAGAAGAAGTATAGTAAGGTAGAGATAATAACCTAGCGAATTTGTCATTCTGGTCCTAAAATAAATTAATAAATTAGATTGTTTTGAATTGTATAGATTTTATGTTCAAAACGTCAAAAATAATATTATACAGCGATGAATAAATCGGTCCAATTATTTCACGAGATCATGCTGTATTTACATACGCTTACGAAAAAGGAAAATCGTTTCACGAGTCATCAATTTCATAGTCTATTCTGAATTTAAAAGTTTGCTTTTTTCATAAAACATCATGTTTTCCATTTTAAACATTCTATCATTTGTTCAGCTTATCATTAACATGACAAATTTTGCAAAGTAGGTAACTCATTGAATCGATGGCTCATGCACTTTGAGACGGTGAATTCTTACGACATGATTGATTTTTATACCCAGCCTTTTCCAGTGATTGATAGCCGGCTATGTAAGTATAAAATTATATTGCAAGCGGTTGAACGGAAGGCTTGGGAGTTTGATTAATGGGACGAGGATGTCCGTTAAAAACTTCAATTGTTGCAAAAGCTTGTTAGAGCAATTTGTCCTCGATAAATTATGAATCCGCCGCCTCAACGGAACGTCGCGAGTTCATCAATCATGCTAAAATCTAAGGGCTCAAATTAAGCCTCTATTCTAAGCCCTCTTTGTTTGGTTTATGGGCCACTTTTCAGGTCGCCGCCTTGGTGATGTGGATAATCCGTTGAATTTCGTCTCAGTAAAGGAAAGAACGAATAAAACTTGACCTTTAGAGATTTATGCATCACTACATAGTATAAAACAAAGTCGCTTTCTCTGTTCCTATGTATGCTTAAATCTTTAAAACTACGCAACGGATTTTGATGCGGTTTTTTTAATAGATAGAGTGATTGAAGAGGAAGGTTTATATGGATACTAACATCCATTAACAGTGAATGACATAGGCTATATATTTTATTCCCGTGCGAAGCTAGTTATGAATATGACTGCAGTTCTTTGAAACTGTAATGACCGTTATGTTCTATGACCTGTCACCGGTAAGTTAGATGTTCCCATCATCAGATCATCAGGTGTCTTCGAGTAATCGGGGACATACATAAAAAATAAAAAAAGATCCCGACGAATCCTTTTTTAAAGTCGGTTAAAAGCGAAGCTTCCGTAAAATAAGCTACTCACCAACAATTCAACTCGGCCAATATTCGCAAAACCCAATAGATCTAAAGAAAAGTCTGATAGAGAAAAGCCAATAAAAGTTACCACAGCATTCGCGCCGTAACAGACATATTGTGCCGTGTGCGTCGTTACAAAAAGTTTAGTTTCATTTTTATTCGGTAGCGTTACAAAAAGTTTCATTTCATTTTTATTTTGTAGCCCAATAGGGTATTATTTTCTTGTGTTATGAAGTTTTTCCGTTGTGATTTTATTGTTAGATTTTTTTTTAATTGGAGTCTTGTTGAATTGGATATTGACAACTTTTATGGTAAAGCAATATTTGCTTTGCAAGCTCAGCCAAGACTGGTGTTTTTTTTTTTTTTTTTTTTTTTATACATTATAGGCACACGCTTGACCACTACCACACCTGATGGAAAGTGATGATGCGGTCTAAGGTGTAACGCGTTTGCCTAGAAGATGCCTATTCACCCTTTTTTTAAAGATACCCAAATTGTACGTGTTAGGAAACACAGATCTTGGAAGAGCATTCCAGACCCTAGCCGTGCGAATCAGGAATGAAGACTTAAAGCGCTTGGTGCGCGTAGGTGGAATATCAACGACGTAGGGATGGAAGCTCACCCTATGTCTTGCAGTGCGGTGGTAAAAAGGTGAAGGGGGGACAAGATCGAAGAGCTCCTGAGCACACTCTCCGAAATATATCCTATAAAACACCGACAAGCCGGCAACTTTACGGCGGTGATCGAGACTCTGGAGTTTACTTAAAAGTGGTGAGTCATTGCCAATGAGTCTCCTAGCCCGACGATCTACAGCACAGCAGATCTGTTTAGCATCTACAGCAGATCTGTTTAGACACCAGTGTTAGTATATAGTACTAATTAATATTATTGTTTAGCCCAAAGCCTCAATAGCCAAACGGTTAAAAGGTGCGGACTGAAAACTGAAAGGTTGCAGGTTCGATCCCCACCCGTTGCACTATTGTCGTACCTACTAGGAGTAGGTACGACAATACACAAGCTTTCCGCTTATTTGGAGGGGAGAGAAGAATATAAGTCTAGTTTAACTTGGCTAATAGTCTTTTGAAGAAATAAAAATATTAACTTAAAAAACTGATAAACAAAAGCCAAGGGGAGCTACGACCTTTGCTTCCATATTTTATCTTTGTTAAGTTTACATTTTTATCTTTTTCACCATTTTAATATTTTATTATTATGTGAGAATAATTTATTAAGTAATTCAGTAGGCTTATTTATTATTTGCATTCATTTATCCACTTTTATGGTAAACAAGATATTTAATGTAAAACTTTGTGTGGCTTTAATATGAAACAAGATTTTTTAATTTATGTGAACTTAATTAATAAAATTTATAAGCTATATTATATAATTCTAGAATTTGTAGCACATAGTTGTATTAAAATTGAGATATTCATTAGCCAACCTCCCGCCGATTAATTAAACAGATTAAAATTTATAACAACCCCTCAAACTTTGTCGAAAATGTTTCGGAACCAGACGGTCGGGAAAATTGATAGTAACCCTTTAACCTGTATAATATGACATTTAAAATTTTTAGTCTATATTTGTTGGTATTCTGTAACTTTATAGCAAGCTTGAAAAAGCGTAGGAGGTTCCTACATAATATTCATATACCTAATTAGAAGGTAAAAGATTGCCAAAGTAACTTTTCTCCACATTGTATCTAGGAGTATATGGGTTATTCCATTTAACCATATTCATGCATTTTTCTTTACAAATTATAGTAAAAGTTAAGGTAAAAGGGCATATAAGTCAGATTTCACTCATTCATTTTTAAGGTTCCGTAGTAAAACTACAAAAGCCCTTATAGTTTTGCCAAGTTAGTCCGTCTCTCGGCAGCATAGCGTAGAGACAATTGGTACTAGAAAGCTGTAATTTGGCAAAGTAATGTAAGTAATTTGGCCTATTAAATACGCCAAAAAAGTTGTATAAGTTGTATGCCATGGGTGAGATTTTGGAGAGTAACATAGGTTACCTTTTATCCTGGAAAAAAAAGGTTTCCCGTGGGATTTTTCAAACTAGTAAGATAGCTTTTACCCGCCCGCAACGTCTTATCTTGAAGTGTAAGTTTTTTGTCAAATCCGCCATATTGAAATAGTTATGACATCACAACATTGTATGACACATGGCGATCGCTAAGACTAAAATAGGTTATGCCTATGGCTCCTTATAAAAATCGTATATACATAGATGAAATCTGACAATTATAAAGGAACTGATGAAAACAATAGGCATAGGGTAGATAACTTCCATACCTCTCGATACTACAGTCAGGTAGAAATAATAATAACTAGTAGGCGGCACTTCACGCAAAACTGAATACTCGAGAGTGTGACCTGGTTTTTAATGATGCGGTCAAACATGAAAGCGAGCTTACCTGACATTATTATCGATAAAATTACTAGGTCAAAGAAAAATAAAGCCATAAACTTCAAAATCTTCTTCTAAAATCAAATTTTTAAGGTCGTAGGTTCGAACTCCTCCCGTTGCACTATTGTCGTATCTCGTATCTACTCCTAGCACAAGCTTTCTGCTTATTTGGAGACGCTAGGAGGATATTAGTCCACTTCAGTTTGGCTGATATTCATTAAATGTAAATTAGATATAGAAATTAATTATGAGTAGCAGTTTAAGTCAAAATAATATTACTTATTAACCCACAGGCTAGATGGTAGTATAAAATAAAGCACCGTTATAACGTTTCCGTTAGCACCATAATGGTGCTTTATGGTAGGGAAAAAAAATTTTGGGATGATCGCTTCATGCCTATCTTCTCTTATCTATTTTGAAGTATAGATACAAGGAGCTTTCTCTATCAATCACTGAGTGACTGCGATCTTTCTTGAGGCCTGTAATTAACCATATTTAAGATTAATAAGTAGGCAATCTTCCATAGCGATGCTAAATTATAATATTAATTTAATATAATATTCAGCTGTTGAACAAGCTAGCTTCAAGATATACTTGAACATAACATCGCATCTCGCGTCAGAACGTTCATTAATTAAAGTCGGAACTCGCGTTCCAGTCTAATTGATACGCCATTGATACAGCTTTGAATGTGACTTTCCTCTTTCACTTTATGATACAAATATTCAAAAGTGGTTTGAGTGGCTCTGGCTCTGCCATCTATTTTGATATCCACTAAATGGGGAAACCTTTTACTAAAACTTTTACCAATCACATAACTCTTTCCTAGATACGATATAACGCCAAACTTATAGTTTTATGTATCACTAGTTTTTACCACAGGTCACCCATCCATTTTCTGACTTGCTTAACCAGATATGAATAGAAGAAGCGTTGAGATTTATGTGGTTGCAATGAACCACATGAACCTTAAGGCTTGTTCTATGTATGGTTGAAAGACTAGGTACTCTTTTTTAAAACTAATTTATTTTATTTTTCTACTCTACGAGCTCCATCCTCCATCTCCGGTGATCCGATGCAATTAGTAAGTAGACCACCACCAAATTTGAAGAATCAGCCAGGCTGATTGAAAAAAAATTATGCAAATCAAAAGGTCCTTCTATATGAAGGCATGGTTTGAAAAAAATACACTTCGATAATACTATTAATGGGAACGCCCATTTGTTATATGTCTCGCGGTAAATATAGTATTAATTTTATAAATGGAGTGATTCTATCCATTATATACACAGAACATTCATTATAGATATAAAATTGTTGGACAACATAAAACTATGCAAACGGAAGTCATTGCCATCGCAAATGGCCAATTTACTGCTATTTTGGCAAATATAATTGGCAAATGGAGGCGCGAGGCAGGTCTTTTTCGCAGTTTCAAATTTTAATTCGTGAATAAATCCATCAATTTGTGAAATTTTTGGCAGTGCGTCGGCAATGTAATATGAATTATGATGTTCCCATTTATTTAAAGTCTGTATGTAACTTTTTAAAAAGAGCAAGCGGAGTTTTTTACTGCATTCCAACCAGTGGTAGATTTACTTGGCGACTCAAAAGCACTTTTGAAAACTTTACTTAAATAAAAACTGTTCTATTCTATGTAATTTAATATTAAAAACGGAGCTGACTTTTTATTACGATTTTCTCGTACCTCTGTACGAGAAACTCGTAGCATGCTCTATATAGATCTCAGCATAAGATTCAGCGGCATCAAGTGCTGACCTTTGCTTACACATTTAAAGCAAACGGTGGTTATTATGAAGGTTGATAACGGAAACGATAAGTTTGAAGCTGTCGAATGAATACGATTTTCTTACACAATAGCATGGCCGGTATGTGCAAACAACGTAGCGAATCAAACTTTGTGTATGATATTGTGTGGAAATATTCATAGCCTCAATGCTTTAAGTATATAAACCAACCCTCAATGTTCCAACGGTTAAGAGTGCGGACTGAAAACTGAAAGGTCACAGGTTTAATCCCTGCCCGAAGCCCTATTGTCGTACCCACTCATAACACAAGCTATCCGCTTATTTGGAGGGGATAGGAGAATAAAAGTAAAGTTCAGCTTAACAGTGGCAGCAATATTTTTTATACAAAAACAAAATAAACAAACAAATCAACCAAAGACATTAATTAATGTAATTAATAGAGTTCAATGTTCCTCTTTCAGACCGGTATGCCTCTTGAAATCCTCGCATTTAATTACTACGTAGAAATGTAGCATATATAAATTGAAATCTGGTATTAATAATGAGTATTATAATATTTAGAATATTCATGAACAGCAGCTGTCATGTCAGTAAGCTTAGACTGCGTTCATCGTCGAGTTCGTCATCAAAATATTTAGCAAAATAAGTGTCAAACTATTTAGTGTCTTAGGGTCGCTCAGACTGGACTACAACTGGAAAGACTGGAACAACTGAAGCTAGTGGACGCATGTTGCACAAGATCTTGTTCTGTGGCGATCCTTACTAGTGAAATATGGCCATAGAGGTGGTTGGTCTATGGTTAATACGATGGTGAATAGTAAAAACATTTTAGTTGGGCTGTTAAGCTATGTAACTTACACTTTAAACTGTAGGTAGACGTTAAAGTTCCAGAGTAAAAAATTTAGAGGTCATCGCTCTAACAGCGATGAAAATGATCAAATGCGTTGAGAATAACACCGCAAGTCTTAGAGTGTCATTACTGCGTAGGCGAGTGGAGAGCACTTGCCATGTTTCATGCTATTCATTAATAATACGAACAATGATGCATTTTGAAGCATAAAATATCAGAAGCTAGCGGTCGCCCGCGACTTCGTCCGCGTAGAATTTCTGATTTCCAATTTTCCTTTCCGTAAGAACCTTCTACAAAGTATTAGAAATCGTTTCGTCGTTCTCAAAGTTATGGCGTGACCAAGGGAAAAAGGGATTCATTTTTATTATTATAGAAGATTATAAATCATAGATTTCTATGCTTAAGTTAAATTTTTACGTTTAACCGTGGAAATAACTGGGCGTTCTGGCAGTTTTTGTATTGAAAATCTGGCAAAATATCACACTCGGATAAGATTTATTGGTGCAATTCGCCCTTAAACACACATCATCCACATCCACATTTTGTAGCGATAAGATGTCCTTGTACACGTCCTTTCTATATTTAAGTTTAGTTTTTAAGGTTATGAAATATGATGTACAGAATAAATAAATAAATGAATCATTTAAAAGGCCAGAGATAAGGCCTGAGATTTGAACCCTGGACTGCCCAAAAGAAGGTCGAAATCTTAACCACTAGTCTATCACCGCTATTGTTGCCAGGGAAACTTTATTATTTTTTTAATAAACAGGGCTGGAAAAAATGTACAATACAAATAAGAGCAATTCAGCGATTGCTCATTAATTTGATTCGCTTCGACTTCATTTATTAAAAACACTACGGCCCAGTTGTCTTTCATTCCACTTTTGTGAAACATTGTTATTTTTGTACCTTGTTTCGTATATGAACCCGAGCGAGGTGACATATAATTTTTTAGGGTTCCGAGCCCATCGGGTGGAACCCGTAGGGTAACGGGACCCAACGGGAAGATTCAACCTATACCCCTAATCGGTTTCTACACGCCATCGTGCCGGAACGCGAAATCAACGAATTTCGCGAAAACGTGAAACTATCCACTGCTAAAACCTACCAGACCGACTATAACGATACCTCCTACGTAAGTTATGGTATCCCACAAAATTGATATTTTAGGTTTTGTACACTATATCATTTGTTTTTATCTATTTTAGGTGTTTGTTTAAAAAAAATTAAAAAAAAAAATCATTTGTTAACATACTCTCAAGACGTATAAAGTTGTTAAAACGACGGCCTAAACCATTGTATTGACCTTCAAAACAAATAACGCGCCACGTAAGCATTTTGGGGATACAACAACTTACGTAGGAGGTATCGAGAAACTCATTGACTTATATTAAAAATACCAAATATTCTTATCTTCATCGCGTGAATATCGTCCCACTTACGAATAGTTTTCGTTCGGGAAATGGAAAATTCCATTTGGCAACATCTCGTATCGACACAATTTCTTGTCTCCACTCAAATTCGATAACGCCTTCACGCATCACAAGCTCTGTTATGCCAATATCGAATGTGATAAAGGAAATGCGTTTACCTTTATGTCGCATGACAACGTCGGAAGGCTTTATATCTTTAACACGTTTCATATCCCAAGGAAAATCATACAAAAACTCTGAAAATGGCCGTCTGTAGAGTCTAAACTCTAGAATTTCCAGTTAGTTTTACTCAAGGACGAATCAAAAAATTCGCTTCATGGTTTTACTAAAGTAGACTGCAGTTTATAAATTCAAATTCAAGTTCAAAATTATTTATTTCATGTAGACCAACTTGTGTCTCTTATGACAAGTCGAGAATCTACCACCGGTTCGGAATGCTTATTCTGCTGAGAAGAGCCGGCAGAAATTCAGCAGTTGCTCTTTTCAAAACAAATAAACTTACAATACATTATCTAGCTTATCTATCTTGTCCGTATCCGTTCCCTAAGGGTGCCAACGGGAACCTATCACTAAGTCCGTCCGTTTGTCTATCAGTCTATCAGTGGGCTGAGCCGTAATAGGTAGATACTTGTAATTTTCACAGAATTTGTAAGTATTTCTATTCTATTGTTGTTATAGCAACAAACAATAAAAATAAAATGAAATAAAGGGTAATGCAAGAAACGTGATTTATGCGTTTTTTGCTCGACATCAACAGTCACTGCTACGATCATACGGAACCCTTCGTGCGCGAATCCGACTCGTACTTGGCCAGGTTTTTATATACGAATATAAGATAGCCCTTGATATTCACAGCCTAAATCTAGTTTAAAAGAAAGTTTCTAAAACTTGAAATTTTGACTGTAAGTTACTCTTAGGCCTTTAATTAAAATGTATGAAACATCGATGAAATGAGGTTTTTTTAACTAAATCGTCGAATGAAGTCGCGGGTATCAACTAGTTTATTATCTTTTTTTTATCGAAGAATGTATCACGTATCTGCCACCCTATTCTTGCACATTAAAAGGTTATAGGAAAAATACGAAATCCTTTCATAAAGGTCCACGTAAAAATTATGTTAGGTACCTATCCGTTCAATATTATTGACACTTATGACTCATTGAGTTCGTTGGCCTAAGTACGGCAATATTTATTTATTTATTTATTTCAATTTATAGTGTACTGTACTTACAGGATGACCAAAATGTAATATACGTATACTTATAATAATATCGTCATCTTTATCTCTCTTTTTCTATCATTCTCTTATGCGCAAGGTCCACTTAAGGTTCTAGAATGAAATAGAGTGGAGGTTTAGTGTATTTTGATAACAAGCTAATGCGAATTTGAACCTTATGCCAAATGTATAAAGCTGAATTTGAGATTTTATCAAAAAAGTTTGCGCCTCGGCTTCACTTGTGGATGTTGGACCTTAACTGACGTCACAACGTAGGTACAGTCATTTATCTAAATATATAAAAGGCAAAGGTGACTGACTGACTGACTGACTGACTGATCTATCAACGCACAGCTCTAACCACTGGACCGATCGAGCTGAAATTTAGCATACAGGTAGCTATTAGGACGTAGGCATCCGCTAAGAAAGAATTTTTGAAAATTTCAACCCCAAGAGGGTTAAATAGGGGGTGAAAGTTTGTATGAAAGTCCGTCATTTTGCAAGTTATATCCATGAAACTTTGTATTTAGGCTTTCAAATTAAAATAAAGAAACACGTGTTTCACAGATTTTGAAAAATCCACCCCCAGAGGCATCAAATAGGGGATGAATGTTAGTATGAAGTAAAATAGGGGTTTAAAAAATCGCACCTAACGTGAGCGAAGCCGCGGGTTAAAGCTAGATACAAGTAAAGCTAAAGCCCGCGTCTTTCTCGAGAGTTAAAAGTATCCTTTATCTTCCCTTAGGATAAAATATTTCCTTGTAAATCTTATCAAAATGGGTACAGCAATTTAAAAGGGAACTAACAGATTTCTTACAGAGTTAGATATTATAGCAGCTTGTATTACAGTTTCCATAGACACTAACGGTCGTGTGTTGAGTATGTCCAGCCTCATGATTCTGTAACTCAGTGCCTATCACAAAATGAAATCCACTGACATATATTTTTTATCCATTGAAGGTTTACTATGAAATAGTAAATGACATTTCTCTTCAAACCTTCAATGGATAAGAAATGCCTATCGTCGTTGATAGGCACCGAGTTACAGAATCAGGGGGCAGGACGTAAAGGAAAGCCAATAAGTACTACATAACTTTCCAGAATTCAAAGGAACACATTTTAGTTGGTTTCTGCTCGCCAACTAGCAAGAATAGGTACTCGCTACTTGGCGAGGTTACTATTGGTGTAAAATAGCCAGTTCTTAGCAATCCTGGCGTTTGTTTTCGGTACTTAGCTCCCGCAAGTTTGGCCAAGTTTTGCGCTTTGAATACAGCTCTTCTCTATGAAGCTAATGGCGTATTGTGACAAAGTTTATTTTAGGGTTAGTGTTCTACACAGTTTCCAGTCTGCTTCCTGCACCGCTTTACGGAAATTGTGTACGTTTTCATAATAAACTTTGAAAAGACATTTCGGAAAAATGTTTACTGTTTTTATTTTATTTTATATTGAAACGCAAACTTATTGAAAAGTCATATTATTACGAAGTAGAAAAGGAATATTATTTTTTTAAAACGAGAACAACCCAAATATGTTATAAGTCTAATAATTCTATTTTATAAGTGATCTTATGAGATTGCCGATTATAAAAAAAAAATTGAGAGTTTTTTGTAGTTTGTTCTAAGACCATGGTGCATTTGAAATCTTTGTAGCTTTACTTATAAGTTATCTAAATATATAAAGTTCAAAGTCCTGACTGACTGACTGACTGACTGAGATATCAACGCACAGCCTAAACTACTGAAGTTAGAAACTTGAAATTTTTACAGTTGGTTCCTTTTATGACATAGGCGCACACTAAGGAAGGATTTTTGAAAATTCAACCCCTAAGGGGGTAAAATAGGGGTTTGAAAAATCAAACTTAACGTGAGCAAAGCCGCGAGCAAAAGCTAGTCGTAAATAATAATCGTCACGTGATTGAAAGACAAACGAATACACCTTTGCATTAATATTACTTATTAGTAGAGGTGTTTGACATTTACAACCGTTATAAAATATATTCTGTAGATACCTATTTTCCTTATGTTTACAGTCGCTACAATTTCGACAAAAATAAAACGTTGCATACATAAAGTATCTGTTTTTATTTTATAGCCACGAATGGTAAAGAAACAAAGACATCACAATAACAACTATCGGGGATCATAAATCCATCATAATACATGTGTGACGTGTCACGTCCGCGTTGATGCGCGTTCAACGCTTCTACCACTTTTACGAGGCACCTTGCTTCGTAAAAGTTTTTGTATGGTGCAAGTAACAAGATGGCAACCTCGCTCCGCAAAAAACTCAACACATTCACAAATATCCCGGATTATAATAACATTATAATATAATAATATTTGTGACGTTGATGCACTTCAACGATTCTACCACTTTTACGAGGCACCTTGCTTCGTAAAAGTTTTTGTATGGTGCAAGTAACAAGATGTTTTAATGGCAACCTTGCTTCACAAAAAACACAACGCATTCACAAATATTCCGGATTATAATAACATTTTAATATAATAATATGTATGACGTTGATGCGCGTTCAACGCTTCTACTACTTTTACGAGGCACCTTGCTTCGTAAAAGTTTTTGTATGGAACAAGTGATAAACTGGGTGTAACTAGGCGTGCAAGCAATATTCAAATAGTACAGATTAACTAGATGCTCCAGCTAATACCATAAACGTAGTATTACCTACCTTGAAAACCCACTATTCTCACAGGATAGGTGTATTGCCTGAATGCCACAATTTAATGACATTTTACCTTCGATACCCGAACAATATTGCTTTAGAAATTTATACAAATATTGCTCAATATATGTGTATGGAATTAATGCGATGCAAATCCAGGATAAGAACGCATCAACTTATGATACTTATGAAAGTTCTTTCTAATATTGTGTGATATGACCACAAACATAGATATAAACATTTCTTACTACCTGTGGGTATGACACGTCAACTTTGACATGCCCTGTTAGTTTTGCGACTTGCTTCGTAAAATAACGCGTGTGGGATAAGTGATAAGAGTACACGATGTGAGGGTTGGCTTTCTGTCTCGAATTGCAACCAAATAATTCAAACAGAGGCTTTATTCGACGTGAACATCGAATGCTGGACATCTTTGGTGCGATTGCTTAAATTGAGGGAAATCACTAGAATTGCCCTAGTTCATACATTTGTCCTATATTATGCTTTATTCCTTTTCTTGCATCAGTTGCATAAGGTTACTACATATAGTAAGAAGTTATGCAAGAAAAGCATTAACAGACATACTTGTTTGTTAAATTATAATGTAGAAATAAGATCGCGAATATGAGTACATTTAAAAGTTTTTTACTTTTACATCACTCTTCAAGTCCAAAACTAGTGCTACGTTCCTGCATGATTGAGGTGAGTGACAAAAAAAAAACAAACACACTTTCACGTTTATAATATTAGTATTGAGAATTTAAAAATAAAATTTTAAAACTTGGACCATTTCCTTAATGCCCTCAACGAGGCGTATCGAGGGACCTTATGCCAGCTCACGTCTAACGTATGTTTGTATGACTCTCAAAATATCTTAGTTACGACCACCCATTCAGCCATTGTGGGATGGATGTCGAGAGCATTGACTAAAACAAAAAGTTAGATGGAGCCCTTACGAAAAAAAGCTCCTTTTAAAAGTTGTACAATGTCTGGGCTAATGTCCTACGTAAAACTTAATCAGAGGATTAAGTGAGGCAAGTTCCCATTACTATAAACACCAGCATTAAGTGCAGGACAATAATGATTATAAAATATGAATATTTATTGATTTAAATTAAGTTGCTGCTCATGAAACAGTATTTGGCACAAAAAGCTTACAAAAAAATTTTGCTTACTAAAACCGTATCACTAGATAATTCTCGGGAATCCTGTCGGGGGTCGGTGGTTTTCCCATCGTTTTAATTATTTCCTGAATAACAAGAGTCTGTGTGCAAGTCAACACAACTTTGCACATTATTTTCTTTGTCCAAGTTTAAAAATTTTAAGAAAATAATTCAGCTTCTCCGGAAGTGTTTTTTTAAATGGTGGTTCATTTTCAGTCTATATTTTCCTCTAGTCAGTGGTCGAGGGTTAGACGTTCTTCTTATGTATATGGCCGGGTTCCGGTTGTACAGAGATTGTAAAGGCTCCAGGACGCTTGCCAAGTAGATTTTTGTTAGGGTTAACACGCATATTATTACTTGTGAAGATTATAGTCGAGATAAACGCAAGTTGAAAGACATAAAATTCCCTATTTAAGTGTAGTGCAGGTAGCTGTTTTTTTTTATTATAAAAATAGATTCTGGCTATGTTTTCCTGGTATATAATTAACTAGTTGATGCCCTTGCTTCACTCGCGTGGATTTAGTTCTTAAAAAGCCCGCTGGATCTCATTGATAAAAAGGGATAAAAAGTAGCCTATGTCACTCTCCCGGTACTTAACTATACCCATGCAAAAATTAGGCTGATCCATTGCTTTTTGCCGCGAGATTGAAGGACAATCCAAAAAAGAAACACACTTTCACATTTATATATTAAGTAAGGAAGTAAGGATTGTATGTCAGTAATTTCTCTCCATTACAAGTATTTTATTTATTACTAGAAGCCCGCGCCGACTTCGTCCGGGTTGAAAATTTGAATATTTGTTTTTACGGGACTGATCGCACAGAGCTTCTTATAGGAGACGATTGTAAATAAGATCACCACAGGAACCAGAAAATCTCCCGCGCCGAAACCCGCCCCCGTGCACCGCCCCGCCCGCCGGCCGACAACATTTTATTATTTTGTCGCGCGGAAATAATAATTTTCCGATAACTCCTATGATATTTATTTAAATTGTATAGTGTAAAGGGCAAATATGTTTTAAATTAAATACTTACGATAATAAACATATTTATTTAGATATAGATTGACATCACATCGGTTAAAGAAGCTTCGAAAATAATTCATTATTTTCAATCAAAATTTGAACGATAGAAATGGTTATTGTAAGATATACATATGCTATCGCGGACTTTTTTTTAGAAATCTTTAAGAGGAACAATTCACCCATACATCATTTTCATCCAATAGCAGTATATAACCCAGCGCACGCCTTGAAAACGTTTAAGAGTCAAAAAATTTTCCGACTTCCTTAACAAATTTGCACATAATATCTAGTCATAATACTTTATGTGCATAATATATAGCCTATAACCATCTGGAATAATGTACCTTTGAATTGGTAAAAGCATTTTTGAAATAGGTGCGGTGGTTCCAAAGTTTGCTCCGGACATACATACAAACTCACAAAATTTGCGCTCCCTCTTTATTATAATAGTATAGATTTTATTATTACAATATACAGAAATAATACTTTTATTGTTATAACAAATAAAAGTATGTACGTGTAAATTAGTGGAACAATAGATTTGAAAGGAGGAAACGGCATCAAAATCGACCCAGTCGTTTTTTCGAAAAATGTTAAGGACGAACAAATAGCCACAAAACCTCCTCAAACGCATATGATGTGTATAACTAGTTTTATTACTATACTGTTTTCATCCCGTCACGGTAAAAAAATATTCAACACATTTTTCCTAAAAACTAATAGTTCAGAGTTTATTCAACTGATTTGCTTTCAAATACCAAATATTCCAACGTAGATAATAATAAAAGTATAGACTGTATAGACAATGGAATGCAATATATTTTATAGACAGTTGAATTCTATTGGACGAAACGCTACGTATTATGGAGGTATATGCAATCATGGATTTTGTATTCGCAAGTAAATGATACAGTATGATATTGTTGTACAATGTACGTGGTTAGAATTTGATATTTTCATTGTATGATATGTCATTGTATTTTATGTATGAAATCTATACCTAAATAATACCAGCTAATACCCACGATTTCGATATAAATAAAATTGATGGAATCACGATAACCTCTTTATCCTTGCCAGTCCGTAGAGGGGTTCCTCAAGGATCAATCCTGGGCCCTATGCTGTTCGTAATTTACACTGCTGACATGATCCGCTGTATCAAGCATTGCAAATATCACCTATACGCGGACGATGTCCTATTATATTATTCCTTTCGGCCGTCGGATACAATTGAAGCGACAAGGTCAGGACCTTGAAAACATTGCAAGCTGGTCTGAGTTAAACTCTCTGAATTTTAATCCCTCAAAAACAAAACTAATGATCCTAGGGACGAAAGGATTTGTAGCTAAAATTGAAAGTTATAAGCCCTCTATTAAAATTTCCTAAATTATCCTAAATCCCCGGGATAGAAAATGTCCTAAACCCATCTCCTGGAGATTACAAGAAAATTTTCTTAGTGCCACTTCAACGTAAAAAGTACCTAAAAGAAAAATATAGACTTTTGCGTTTAAAATAGTTAGTATAGATAAGAATAAATGCGAACGTGTATCTATCTGTCCGTTACTTTTGCATGGCTAATCCGCTGAATAGATCTTAACATAATATTATAATGAACACTTTTATTCTAAGAAATCAAAAAGTTATCAGGGTATTATTCCATTAAAAACCGAAATCCAGGTGGACGCAGTCATTTTGTCTAAGGACGAAAGCTTAGAGTTTGAAAGAGGTGTTCAATATTATTAAACTTTTCGTGGGCATGCTTTATAATAATAGTAATAATTATTTATTTCATCATCACCAAATTTACACACTTTAAGACCTAATAACAATAAATTGCTACAACACTTTAATTACTAGGATCAAAGCCGGCTATCCTAACTAGATTTTGTCGATCTGTGTTAAGGACAGCCAGCCCTCTCCTTCATAAAAATGACACCGTGAGTACTTATTGCCTAGATCAATAGCTAGCTAGCTTTAATTATTAGTTTACGAAAAACCTTATAGAGTTATCGAGTAACAGCCTCTAAATACTTCACTAAAACAATTCACCCTATTTATCTGCACCTATTAAGAGAGATCTTCAAAACGGCTAATAGAATGTGCCAGTAACTTTATTAAAAGGGGTCTCGAAAACGCGTCCCGCCAAATGAACCGGTGATCAGATTTCCCGTCACAGCGAACTGTCGGAGACCATCGCAATGGCAATTGAGGGGTGCTTTCCCGCCCAGTAAATTACCATTTGCATACAGAACATCCCTTAGCTGTGAAATTATTCCGATGAGTAATATCCTCCTAAATACTTTTTTTTTTCATATTAATAGCGAGAAAACTAACAGTCGAATCACCTGATGTTAAGTGATTACCACCGCCCATAAACTTTTGAAGCACTAGAGGCACCACCAATGCGTTGCCAACTTTTTAGGAATTTGATGGTCCCTTGAATAACCCCATGTTGTAATTAAGTGGGGACACTCTACGCGGAAAAGAAGCACCATTAATATTGCTACTATTAGAACTTATTCTAAAACTTACCTAAGTTGGGTGTAAGATAGCCCTTGACTGCGATCTCACCCGCTGGTAAGTGAGGATGCAGTCTAATATGGTAGCGGGCTAACTTGAAAGGGGTATGGCAGTGTAGATTCCACCCATTCACCTAAATGGTTTCTACACGCCATCGTGCCGGAACGCTGAATCGCTAGGCGGCATGTCTTTGACGGTAGGGTGGTAACTAGCCACGGCCAAAGCCTCTCACCAGACAAAATGTATATTTTATGTATATTTCAACGTTAAATTTCCGTAAAATGTTTAAAGGCCGTAAAACGAAAGTCCGTCCCCAAAGTAGTATTCCACCCCTGAAGTACTGGAGTAGTGGTGTACCCCGAGGTGGTATTCTGGGTCCGCTAAGCGGTTTTTGATGTCGCCTTGTCCGCAGAGGCGTCGTAAACATGTCGGCGAATAGACCCGCTCGCTGAAATGTTCTGACACAACTGGGAATAGTGGTGTGAACGAAATTAAGGTCGCGTTTATGACTGACTGTCACATATAGGAATAATAATGTCCTCCCGAACGAATCCGGCCACGGCGGCCAATCTCCACAGGGATTAGCCATCTGCGCGGGAGATATTATAGTGCACAAGTGTGTGCGCAAGCACAGGTGCACTCTCTATTCCTTCACTCTCATAGTCCGATGGGACGGAACTCGGACACGACCGGAGAGAGATCAGGCGCAGGACCGACAGCTTTACGTGCTCTCCGAGGCACGGGGGTGACTCACCGCCAACTTCCTAACTCCGAACTAGTACTGAGAATTTCTTGACAGAAAAATCCGATACATTTTATGGCCCGACCCGGGAATCGAACCCGAGACTTCGTCATCTGCAGTCGAACTTGCTAACCACTACACCAACGAGGCAGTCAAACGAGGCACATATAGTACACGGGATATAAGGTAAAAGTAATAAAATGGTAGGTTAGGTTTTTTTTATATCCAGTGACAAGGTAATCCTTGATTGCGATCTCACCTGATGGTAAGTGATAATGAGCCACGCGCCCTCGTGAATAATTGCAAGAACTATACCTAGTTATAATTCAGAACGCCCTAACTTGAATTTGAATTCTTGACGATTCTGTTAAGGCCTTGAAAGCAAAATAGATACCTACTTACAGGTATGTATTCCTATTCCCTATTCTATTTTTATCATCTGAAGTAACATAAAAAACAAAAATACTCTACAACCTCGTTATTTTCACCGTAATTTAATCTCCCCGCGTCTGGAGAAAGACGCTATCTAATTTAATAACTTTTCGTAATAATCAAGCAGTTTTTGTGCCTCCCCTTCACTACGGCGGTGGACAGGGTTGTTCTTACTCGATCACTAGAAGGAGCGCTCTGTACTAGTACATTCAAAAGACTGCACTAGCTCGACCATCTAGTATAAGTACAGTAGTTCCAAGCCAAACGACAGAATAACAGACTAATTAGGAACGAAGAACTAAATGAGCGATGTACTATGAATGTCTGATCCTTGTTTCCCATACGTTCGGCGTGTCGATTGTCTAAAAATTATTGCATAGGTAGGTGTAACGATAGTAATAACCTCTGATTGGCTGATTCTCCCGCTATTGGTTAAAATGCATTGATGCAGCAAGGACGCCGTAAATTCAGCCAATCAGAAGCCATTGCGATCGCTACACAGATGCAATTATTTTTAGAGAATCGACACACAGAACCAAGCGAACGAAGTACTAAAAGAATAATGTACTATTAAGCCATCGGAATATTTCGTTCTCGTACAGTGTCGAATTCATTTCTAATAGTACTTAGTACATGTACTACACAAGACTAGCAGCGGAGTTAGCAGGAACGGTGGAAGCGGCAATTTTAATTTATCGCATAAGAGCTATTTATTAGTTTCAGCCTTACCTTTGTAAATTTATAGTACCTGAATATTAGAAACTAGCTGATGCCCGCGACTTCGTGCATGTGGATTTAGTTTTAAAAGTACCGTGGCAACTCTTTTTTTTCAGGATAAAAAGAAGCCTATGTTAATTAATCTCTTGTAGAACTGAGATACGTGACTACTTTTCATCCCTGAAAATAAGAGAGTCCCCGCGGGAATCAAAAATCTCAAACCACGCGAACGAAGTCTAACATTAACTAGTGAATAATATAACACATTGTAAGAAGTAAGTTTAGCGGACCCTGGCGAAATCCGGGACAAACTCTAAGAGGAAGAAGAAGATTGTAAGAATTAAGTGACTAAAGAAAATTCGGAGAACTGATAAATATTAGGATCCCAAAGTGCTGCAGTAGCGACCCCACACCTGGAAGGGCAGTGTTGGCAGACCCCTCACTTGGTGGACCGATGAAATCAAACGAGTCGCAGGGAGCCGCTGGATACAGGTAGCGTAAGTCCGAGACTTGTGAAAATCCATGCAACGTAGACCTCTATCGCTTTATAAAGAAGAAGAAGAAGAAGATTATAAAGTTACATTGTTTTATATTGTTTCCAATTTTGTATTCAAAATTACCTACTGTTTATGAAAAAAATTTATGAAACTCAATTATTATTGGATAAGACTGCGAAAATCGTAAAAGTAGATCACATAAAAGTAGAAAGGCGTTTACCCAACTTTTTTTGTACGATGATAAGGCCATCGATTGCAATCTCACCTGATGGTAAGTCACGATGAACTGACTAGGAAGGGGTATTTTAGTGAAAATCAAACCCCACTTATTTGGGGGAGCGTAGAATATTATTCAAGTTCAGCTATAATAAATAATCTTTAAAAAGAGGACCCCTTGACAAGCACAAAGTAGATATTAATATCACCCTGGCAACAGTAACTATTCACTACACTGTTATTAAAGATATCAAAAGATAATTAAGGGAAGCTGGAATATTTTCACTTTGAAAGTAAGCATCTTATATTTATGCGAAAGTCCATTTACAGCAGAAAAGCTCTCTATATTTCGTGCCGAACTTTTTTCCGCATCGTTTTAACATTTTAACAAGTATGGAAAATTTTTCTTTTTCAGGAAAAGATGTAGGGTGCGTTGTTTTGGAATGTCTTTTTGTTATATTCTCGCGTGTCATTATTATTAAATTAGCGTATACTCTGATTTATTTTTAGATACAATATAATGAGAATGAAGGTTTCTGGTCGTAGGCACGTGTTTGGTTAAACGCACATAACTCCGAAAAGTTAGAACCTGCCCGATATCGAACCTGCGACCCCCGTAAAGGAGACCGCAGTCCTAACCACTGTGCTATCACTGCATAAAGTAATTTTTATTATCCTAATCATATAAATGCGAAAGTGTGTTTGTTTGTAGGTTTGTCCTTCAATCATGCCGCAATAAGACAACCGATCGACGTGATTTTTTGCATGGGTATAGTTGAGGACTGGGAGAGTGAAATCGGCTACTTTTTATCCCGAAAAATCAAAATCCACGCGGACGAAGTCGCGTACATCGTCTAGTAATAAATAATTGCTTGACTAAACTCTTGTAAAAAAAAAACAGAATGTTCAAATGAAAGCACTAAGAAATAATTTTTCATAAATCGTATTCAACTCGTAGAGAATTCTCAAAAGGTTCTTATTAATATGAAACGCAAAGCTTCAATAATATTAAGTATTATACTTTGACTGTGTTTCGCGTTATCTTTTATGTTGCATTTCATATTTAGTTCATAGTTTATTTTCACAGTGGGTATCTCCATAGCTTAGCTCTGTAGAGATATCGTAGCATAATAATCTTTCTATTACAGTGTATAAACGTAGCGCTCGTTTAGTATTGCCAAAAAGTGTTCATATTATATAGGTAGTGGCGTTGTCTGTTGTTACGGTTGAGTAAACTTTATATCCAGTTATGCTTCGGTGAGCGGAACACTTTAATAAAAGTTAAAATTAAAACCTACACTCTATAATAGGTAATCCCTATATTTCTACGAACACAGAGGTTTTGTTTAGAATAAGTTTTGTTGCTATAGTACCTATACGTACTATCAAAAGGCTGGAACAGAAGACTGAACTGGAAAGGCTGAAGACTAGAACTTATGGACAAATTACACATAGATTGAATATAAATACAAACAAAAAAGATTCCTCCATGTATAAATACGATCGATCGGTTTTGAAGGCTCGAAAACGAGTGTATTTTAAAAAATATTGACACTTTAGACTAGTCTTTTTTTTATTCGATGCCAAGATAGTGCTTGACTGCGATCTCACTTGATGGTAAGTGACGATGTAGTCTAAGATGGTAGCGGGCTAATTTGGAAGGGGTATGACAGTGTAGATTCAATCCATACTCGGCTTCTACAAGCCATCGTGCAGGAACGCTAAATTGCTTGGCGGCAAGTCTTTGACGGTAAGGTGGTAACTAGCCACGGCCAAAGCCTCCCACTAGACTAGACCAGACACAATTCAGAAATTATAATTGGCCCCGTCGGGAATCGGACCCGAGACCTCCCAGTTATAAGACCACAGCGCTCACCACTGCGCCAGAGAGGTCTTCAGAAATTAGTCTAAGGTCTTCAAAGTCTATTTTTAGTGTAAACGAGTACCCATTTCTCCGAATTATCTGAACTCGGCGGAAAAAATCATTGTAGGTATAAACCTACAAACACCCTTAGGAATATTCATACAAAATGTCTCTTCTTGCTTCGAGCATTACTTAGAAACAGAATCTTTTTATATAAAAACCTCTTTTTGCTTCTACGGTTATTCTTTATTTGAACGAAACACATTGTCGATTTTACGAAGCCTTTGTATAAAAATCATCAAGCTAAGTATCTTTAAAAAAAGTTTTAGCGGTACAAAATTTTTGCTTGTTATACAATGTATCGCAGATTGCTTGAACGAAAACCTCATGTTCAACTCAAGAGGAAACCTGAACGCCTAAGAGTTCAGTTTGAATAATGTTCTCAAGTGTGTGTAAAGTCTGCTTAGGTATATTAGCATTGAGACAGCTATAGCCTTTATGCTTTCTCTGAGAAGTGCGCTCAGTAGGTAAGCCGTTGATGGGTTGCTGCTGATGATGATAATTTTCATTCGTTTCATTCACTTCACTCACTTCACTCACTTCACTCACTTCACTCACTTCACTCACTTCACTCACTTCACTCACTTCACTCACTTCACTCACTTCACTCACTTCACTCACTTCACTCACTTCACTCACTTCACTCACTTCACTCACTTCACTCACTTCACTCACTTCACTCACTTCACTCACTTCACTCACTTCACTCACTTCACTCACTTCACTCACTTCACTCACTTCACTCACTTCACTCACTTCACTCACTTCACTCACTTCACTCACTTCACTCACTTCACTCACTTCACTCACTTCACTCACTTCACTCACTTCACTCACTTCACTCACTTCACTCACTTCACTCACTTCACTCACTTCACTCACTTCACTCACTTCACTCACTTCACTCACTTCACTCACTTCACTCTCTTCATTCATTTCATCTGTTCCATCAGTTCCATCCTTTTCATTCGTTCCATTTGTTCAATTCGTTCCATTCGATCCATTCATTTCATCATATCATCAGCCCACTACTAGGAACAGATCTCCTCTCAAATGAGAAGGTTTACTGTAACATGGGATAAACTAAGTTTCCACTTGATTGGAAAATGAGAACTCGTAAAGGGGTCGGAGATCAAAGGACTCAATTATCACAGTAGCGTTGTCGTGGTTTCCACTACTGTGTATATTTTAACTTCATTTAAATTTCGCAATTAAATGGCGGAACACCGTGTGCTCATTTAACTGCATGATGGAGCAATTAGGGCTGGCATGGAAAAAGGCATAATACGCCCTACTAATTTAACGCCCTTTTTCATGTTACAATTGGTTTTCCTTTTTTTTTAAAAAGAGCAACTCAGCTCTTCGCAGCGGAATCAGCTGAGGAAATGGTAGAGTTTTGACTTCTTTGCCATTTAAAAGCCACAAATTGTTTTTAACTCGAAACTGATATTTCAAATTCGAAATATTTCAATGCCTTGTTCGCGAATGTTCTCCGTAACGGTTACTTTTTGATCAAAGAATTAGTTAATTTTTAAAGTTAAGTCCCTTTATAAATAGTCTTGTAGGAAAAAAAGTTATTTGACATATTTTTGTTCTGTGTCCATTTTATATTTTTTTAATTTTTTAATTCAAATTTTATAATTTTCTGTGACCTCGTCGTACAAACGCGACAATACTGCGTAGTCAGCTTTTAAATGCTTACTAAAGTTGGCTCACCGTATCGACTACTGCGCTTCGAAGAGTTATAGTTCGATGTATTCACAGATTTTATTTTTTCATTATAACCCTGCACTATTCGCAAACTGACCCAAAAGTTTATCCAACGGAACGAAAAGGCGATATTCACTGTAGGTAGGTACAATTAATTTATTTTTCTTAATTTCACAGTTGATTTCATACGCGAAAGCCATTAATTACGAAACTACCACAAGCCATTTTGGCTGTGTATCGATCAAGTATATATCCGTGGTAAGATCTGTTTTTGTACGGGACGCGTTCGCTGAGCTTTTACATTCGACGATACGATGTAGAATTTTATTAATTCGTACGATAAGTCGTCATATCGTTGGTAGACACCTTGACCCTGTAAAAGTGCTGACTTGATCGGAAGTTAGTTAGTTTAAATATTCTACTTAATACTAACATTCCCGATCCCCATACATTACAATAGTGCAATCCTACTGAGATTATAAATGCGAAAGTTTGGATGTATAGAATATGGATGGATGGATGAATGAATGTTTGTTACTCAATCACGCCGCAATGACTGAACCGATTTGGCTGAAATGTTGTACGCAAATAGATTATAGTCTGGTATAGGCTTGGATGCCCGTGATTTCGTTCGCGTGGATTAAGGTTTTTTAAATTCCCACGGGAACTTTCTTATTTTCCGTCAATGTAGCCTATGTGTTAACCAAATTGGTTAAGTCCATACATTCATCCATCCAAACTTTCGCATTTTTATAATATTAGTAAGAATTAGTAGGCTTCGTTGGATATTAATAGTAAGGATATATGTAAGTATTAAACAAATCGTGAAAACGAATAAAACCCCATATGAAACGCACCCAAATTCAAATTTATTTATTTCATGTGTGCTTGTGGCTCTTATGTAGGATTGCCAGATTTTTTTTTCAGCATATAAGGGACAAATGGTTAAATGGGCAAAAAATACGGGATTTCAATTTTTTAGCCGGGACAAATAAAAAAAATTATTTAGTGTAATTTTTTTTTTGATATTTTTCCGAGGATCGAGTTAGTTTTAATATATTAATTAATATACGCAGTAATTAAAACGGTCATCAACTCGCTATTTTACGAACGTTACGTGTGTGAATATTTGGATTGATTTCATAATGAAAAACGAAGTACGGTTCAAATACGGGACAGATCACAGAGTCAGTCCCGCCGGGACATTTTAAACTATGCCTAAAATACGGGACGTCTCGGGAAAAACGGGACGTCTGGCAATGCTACTCTTATGACAGGTCGAAAATCTACCACGCACCTGTTCGGAATGCTGATTCTGCTGATCCTACGGGAGCAGTGTCGTGCCGTAAAATATAAAAACATGCATTGTGTTAATTTCCCTGGAGCTGTGTGATGTGTCGCGCCATCAATCAGCGTCAATGTCGCGTGCGCCTACGAGCTTGATTCAGGCTTCATTTTTATCAATCGCGTCAACTATTTTGTTTGCTTTAACGTTTGATGGGTGACTGAATTAGTTAGGTTAGGTTTAAAGAATTTATTCTCAACTAGCGGACGGCCGCGACTTCGTCCGCTTCTTCAATTCAAAATCGACAGTTCCTAAATCCCAACAGTTTAGTTGGGCAGAACCCCTGCAGCATCAGGAATGAGAAGTTGGAAACCGATTTTTTTAAGAGAGAATCTCGCAATCCATCCATGGCTCTACGTCGATTTTACTGATTGCCAGTGTTTCTAAATTAGAAACAATTTCAAGTAGGGAAGTTCCGTTAATTTAAAAAGGTTATTTAATTAACACTAAAGCGACTTGAAAAATTAAAAAAAAAGAAGTTTATTTGAGTTTGTGTCCAACTTTCCAAGAGGACGGACGAATCGAATCAATATATTAATTTTAGCCAAAGATATGTCGTTCTTACAGAGAAGCAAACAATGCGATAAAAATTATTAGAAACTAAGACTTAGCACTGATGACATTTTTAAGATTTATATATTTTTCGGAGTTTGTGCATAATGTTTAAGCAAAAATGTAATAAGATAGACTTATTCACTATCATGTTCAAAACAAAAGTTCAAAACAAAACAAAAGAAAAGAAATATTTCAAGTTTTTGTGACATGAGTGATTCACATTACATCACATTAGTTAAATATCGTTTCTACTCTTATCATCAATGTATTATGTGTTGTTCAAATATTTTAAATCGTGATTTTCAAATATCTACATGAATAAAAAATGCACAAAGGTACTATTTTAAAATTATAATATCAAGAGGAACTGTGTTTGAAATACTCTTCATCTAGATTTTTTCCAATCATTAATGCAATTTATATTAAAGAGCAAAAGAAAATATTAGGTATATAGCGAGGCTATTTTTAACGGCCTTGGAAGCCAAGTTAGGTTCAGTCTATTTTGCGTGACATTGCACGCTCTAGTAATGCGACACCTCTCTAATTTTGGGTAACTCCGGGAAAATTTGAATAACGAAGTTACTCCGTTCTTTCGTTTATGATTGAATAAAACTCGAACGATTTAATAAAAATTCAAATATTCCTGCAATTTAATTAAGCACCCCTGACAAGAAAGTTTCTGGCTCTCATAAAATGTCACATTCCAGGATTCCGGGAGAAAAGGGAAAGCAAAAGATTGTTTTACTGCGCTTTATGTTCAGACATTTTTTACTCTCGATGACTAAAGCTCGCTGCATACATAACGTGCACGGGACGGGACGGGACGTGGACGGGACGGGACGTGGAGTTTTGGAAATATCGTTTCATAGAAAATGTAAACGACTGTGCATACGTCACGGAGCACGGACGGGACGGGAACGTGCCACGCGCGGAACGGGAAAAATATCGTCGGCGACGATGTTTAGCACGTCCCGTCCCGCGCGTGCCCCGTCCCGTCCGTGATTCCGCTGCGTATGCATAGTCGCCCCGTTCGCTCCGGAGAGCTAAGTAGTGATGTTTGTGTATTTACCTACGAAGCAAAAATGGACGAATGGAAAAACTAATTTAGTGTGTACGATCATTGAAAGTATTTAGACACCAAATATAAAAATTATCTGTGGCGTAAAATTGCAGTCGAACTATCACTCACTGAAAACGGTCAGATTTATTTTATTAATTTATTGCATTCGTATCTCTACTTATATTTTAATATGTAATAATAATTACAGTTGAACTTTTTATGCTCAAATCAATAGGTATATAGTATCAACCTTTGACGACCTCCCTGGCGCAGTGGTGAGCGCTGTGGTCTTATAACTGAGAGGTCTCGGGTTCGATTCCCGGCGGGGGCAATTTAGGAATTTATAATTTCTAAATTGTCTCTGGTCTGGTCTGGTGGGAGGTAACTAGCCACGGCCAAAGCCGTGGCTAGTTACCACCCTACCGTCAAAGACGTGCCGCCAAGCGATTTAGCGTTTCGACACGATGGCGTGTAGAAACCGATTAGGGGTATGGGTTGTATTTACACTGCTATACCCCTTCCAAGTTAGCTCGCTACAATCTTAGAAAAATCCATCTTTCCTTGTTCACATCACTAGCACGTTAGTTCTGAGTTATTGCCACGTTGCGTATGCATTAAAAATTCCCGTCCGTGTTTACTAACCACGTTCGGGCCCCGTCCCGTCCACGTCCCGTCCCGTCCCGTGCACGTTACGTATGCAGCGGCCTTAACTTTTTCATATTTTACGATGTTACGAGTATGCTACGCCGTAGCGATGAGAACCTAGTAGTTAAGGCACCAGTCTCTTATAATATCGGGTTCGGGGTTTGCACGTGCTCCTTTTTAACGACCTCCCTGGAATAGTGGTGAGTGCTGTAGTCTTAAAGGTCTCGGGTTCGATTCCCGGTCGGGAAAATTTGAGAATTTACAATTTACAAATTGTCTCTGGTCTGGTCTGGGGGAAGGCTTTGGGCCTCAACAAGTCAAGACGTATCACCATGTGAAAGAAACGTTCCGGCATGATGGCGTTTAGAAACTGATTAGGAATATGGGTTTAATTTGCACCGTCACTTACCATCAGGTATAATAGAGGTTACGTAGTCATCGAATACAAAAAAATGATACTGTAGGACGGTTCACATAAAAATTAATTTGGAAAAGTGAAGGAAAAGCCCTAATCAAACCGTTTGCAAGCCATAAAGGCAATCCTCCCGATCACTATTTCGCAAATTAGTATCTGCCAGCTATACGTTGCGAAAAATTCAATTAACGTAGAACCGGCCGCTATCGCCCGTACATCAAAATCTTCGATGACCCGAGCTTGAAGGCTTCACGGGAAATTCAATTTTTCCCTTTTTTTTCAAATAAAATTTGACGCTACTGTTTTCCAACACTATCCGGCAGTGTATCCAAATTGGTTTAATTAAATCAGGGTAGGTACTGTAAATTGAGTGATCCAATTAAAATTCTCGGAAAAGACCCTGCCTTTTTTATTATTATTGAACTAACTTTTTTCTCGGGCTTCGCTCACGTTAAGTTCGATCTTTCAAACTCCTATTTTTCAAAACCTAAATCCTTGCAGATGATTTCGGCTGCCCCATTTCAAAACCTAGTAAGTGTGATTGACTAAATACAGGAGACCAAAAAAAACATATTTTGTGGTAGATGGCTTAGCGAATTAATAAATATGTATACCCAATAAAAGCTTTCAAAGTATTTTATTTACAAAACATTAATACATCAACAGATACTGCAGAGTTCAGAAAGGCTACCACAAATACTATGTTATTTTGGTCATCTGTAAAATTTTGTCAATCACACTTACTAGGTTTTGAAATGCAGCCGATTTTATCCCTCAGTTTAATTTTATTTGGCGATGGTGACGCTTAGAGTTTTGTTCCTTCTACACCCAGAATTTCCATCAACAAGATAGGGAGTCTAACGGTATAGGATAGGATAATATAATAGTATAATAATATAATAATATCAGGATTTTGTTGTCACATCTAGTTGTGCATGGTCATTCACAATGCTGTGTCATTCATTGACAAATACATAGCTATGCTACCGGTCATCGGTGAAATTTTAATGCCTGTAATATACCACGAATCTACCCACAAAATGTCATATTTTAAAAATATTATTTTAGAATTGTAAGCTTTTTATTTAATATCTTTTCATATTTTCATTAGTTAATCTTATTGTGCGCTTTAAGATGTTATTTTTGTGTAAGCAACTTAGCCTGTAAGTTTCATTTAAGTGAATATGTAATTCTTTATGAAACAATAAATATCTTAAACCCGAACCCGAACGGTAACGGTAGACGGTAGTATTTTAATTTGTATTTTCCACAAAAGGATTGGAAGCAATTCGAGGGCAATATGAGAGGATAATATGTAGATGGATCGCACAAACGAGTTTCCATTACCGCCGCCTATCTTACACGCGTCACGGAAGATGGATGATGCCTTCGGATGTTATCTCGGTGGCGTTTTGACAGCCTTAACTGGCAAGTAGAAAAATACGATTTAGGCTTAGATTTTATTCACGTGCCTGGATTTTATATTAAACATCCACTGTGTAAAGCTTCTCTACTTTTTTTTTACATTTTTAACAGACGTTAGCTAGCGACTCCAAAAAAAAAGGATCTAACAAAACCTGTCAATAAAAAAGTACCTTCATTTTTAGGTTTAATTATTATATTTAATTTAACAAATGTAACTCCTGTGGGTTGGATCCTTTTCGCGTAATTATGTCCAAAATGTAATTACGTCCTTAAATTATAAAATGCGTAGACAACAATCGATCAAAACCAACTTATAACTAAGCTAGTTTCAGTAAGTATATTAATATTTTTGAAAAAAAAAATTATATACTTGCACAATTAATACCTATCAGCTTTCCTACTAACAAAAAATAGGTATTATGATATTATATAAGTATTATGACTTCACTAACATATTGTCGCCCAAATGAGTTTAGCTATAAGTAAGTATGTACCTACTGTGGATGAGCTATCCATAATAAAGTTTTTGTACAGCATAATACTTCTAAGTGACAATATCAACAAAGTAGATCAGCGATATACCCACTTTCACCCATGATAGGAAGTAATCTTTAAGAATGATTGATTCCTTACCACATAAGGTGATATGTCACAGAGTTCATCTATCTTGATTTAGTATCAACAAAAGCAAAGAATTAGGGCACGAAAAAGACTGATATAGAGATTATGGGGTCGTGAAAGGAATATTTATTTTCTGTTGGTAATTGAATGTTTATTTTTAATGTTTAGGAACCAAAATCTTAAAAAGTGGTTTTTGAAAAGTTAACTTAAAGTTAACACCAAACACCTTCAAAATGCACCCAATTAGGACACAGTAAAATAGATGATCCATGTACCTATGTATATCTACAATATGTATCATGCAAACGAGTTTTGAATATATCACACACGTTGTCAGAAAGATAGATAAGGCAGTAAAAGCAAATCCCCGCGTCGTTTGAAGGGGCTTTAAGTGCCCAAGGGAAAATATGTTACTTTCAGCATGTTGTTATAATAGCCTACTAATATATGAAAGTGAGTTTGTTTGTTCTTCAATTACGCAGCTGCGAATCAAATTGGTATAGTTTTACAGGTAGCTGAATTTGTATATAATATAGTTAATTGTAATATTTTGTGTGTTCCAATGGGGCTGACATAAAGGTCACCTTTGAAAGTCCCATATAAAATGATGAGAATAAAAAAAAAGTTTTTGGTTAATTTTATAGCATATATTTTTTTATATTTAGAACTAAAAAAGATTCTTTTATATAAGTACCTTTTATAAGTACCTCTATGTGATATAAACTGAAATGTAAACTTTTATAAGGCTTCCGCTTTTCTTATGAGCGACTTAAATCTAAAAACAGTTATAACACACATTATATATGTATAGTACTTTCTACTTTAGGAGTTCAATGTTCGCGTAGAATTTTTTAATGAAGCTTAACTTCATTAATATTTCAAACATATAAATGAAGAGTGCTGTTTATCTTGTTCCATAACGTTGTTGAAAAATTTGAGAGCTTTCCGAATAAAAATCAGAAATAAGCCCGTCCGAAAATTTTCTCATTGGTTGAAACACTCTCAGTGGTGGAAACGCAAAAAAAAAATGTTTTAGACTAGCTTTTGCCCCCGCGAATTAGGTTTTGGGGTGGAATTTTCAAAAACCGTGACAAACGCACTTCTTTATTTTTAATTGAAAGCCAAAATAGCAAGCTTTATGTATGTAACTTGAAGAATGACGGACTTTTAAAGGAATATTCATCTCCTATTCAACCCCTTTGGGTATGAATTTTTGAAAATTATTAAACGGGTGGGTTTTTCTTTATTTTTATATGAAAGCTCAAATACCAAGTTTCATCGTAATAACTTGAAAAATGAGGGGGCTTCCATACACACTTGTATTTTACCCCTTTGAGGATAGAATTTCAAAAAATCCATTGCAATTTAAAGTAAAAGCTTGTATGTTAATGTTTAGAAACCTAACTTCGGTGAATTGGCGGGTAGGAGTCCTTAACATCAGATCATTGTAAAATTACGTAACGTGTACGGATTTTTTTATTTTATTTTATTTTATTTTATTTTGTGACATTATAGTCGTACGTCTTATGTTCTAGGTATATTTTAATCGCTATCTTCTGGTATCTGTCAAAGATCGTTCGGCATTCGACATCATTAATCATGTAGACTGTTGCCAAGTGAAGGTAAGCATTTTCAGATATTGAGTGGGCTTGAAAAGCTATTTATTACCGGTTTCTTAGATTTTGTATGTCTTATTGAATTCGAATAATAATTTAATCAGTCGCGATATTGTTTACAAATTATTGCTACAGATTGTGAGACGACAATGATTTCTGATTGTGATTGGCCGATTGTCTCTTATTTGGTTGTAATCACTGACCCCTATAATTAATCTATGATTAACTCTAGACTAGCTGCTTTAATTTCTTTTGGACCTATTTGACCTACCCGTTATTGGGAAGATTTTTAGTGATCTAGATTTCTAGTGGGTCCCGACTGTTGAAGTCAATATTATTTATCAGAATTCTAGATTACTGGCCTTGTTTTTTCCTTTTCAGTTATTATTTACGCAGTCGGGTTTTGATTTTTAAATTTAATATTTTATTTTACACTTTTTAGTTAGTATTATAAGGCGATAAATTTCGGAATCTTAAAACAACTTTAAATTGCCGTAAATTAAAAATGAAAAATGATAAGAAAAACCTAACAACTCCTAACAGTGATTTTCAAAAACCTATTCTTAGGTTCCGACTTTAATTTATTTCTTTTTCACAATTTTGCTTACTGTCATGTTATTAGTATCACTCCCAAGATTAACAAATCGATTGGCGTAAGAATTATCAAAATCGGCCCACGCGTTTGGTCTCCAGAGCACCAGATACATACATACATACATACATACATACATAGACTGATAAACACATTACCCTCCTTTGCTCCGCGCAGTCAGGTAAAAAAAAAGTCCCTCGTCACAGATCGAAGTAAATCACCATTTTTTTCGAACTTATATTTCAGTGGGGTACTCAAACAAAACTATAATAAATCAATCCAGCAAACCAGATATAACAAATAGCGCTTCAAGCGCACTCGTATTTCTAAAGCGCTACACTTACCGTCATTCAGTGACAAAACGAGTATTGTCTGCAGATTAATGACGCCGTTCCCTCGACTGACCTATGACGAATGTTCGCTGAAATCAAGGGACCAAGTAAAGAAACGTTGCTTTAACGCGTTTACACTCTTGTAAATCGGCGACGGTGAAAAATGAGTTTCAGCTTCTTTATGAATATGGAATTTTCAAGCGGCCAAACTTGGACCGACGATATTCCCGTGAGGCGAGTAAACGCTACGTCAGACGTTGATGTGTCATGACTCCACATACAATATTATGACATCACATCACGCTAAAATTATAAAGGCGATAGTTTGGACGTGTGTATGTGTTGATACGTGCGTGTGCGTTTGCGTCTGACAGACGGAAGTCTGTCAGTGGATTGTACCTATCTCATGAACCGTAAAAGGTGGATACTTGAAATTTTCACAGAATATGTATATCTATTGCCGCTATGACAACAAAATATAATAAAATAAATAAAAAAATAAAGGGGGGTCCCCATACAAAAAAAGTGTATTTTTTGGCGTTTATGCGATGGTAGGGAACTCTACGTACGTGAGTCCAACTCGCATTTGGTCGGTTTTTAGTACTAAAAATTAAAGTCCTGCCTATTTCTCTTTATAGTATCAGTTGGGTTTTTTTTTTTTAATTTATTGATCAAGATCTATACACAATACATTTTTAATTATTTTATATGCCATCCTCCAGGAAACTTTGCGTTTATGGTATTTCCGCAAGATATACCCACGGGACTGACATGTCCGATGTCGTGATGTTTTCCGAGAACCGACATCTATCTTGCTCTAGTGCAGCCCTGGTTTCATTTTACTGACTGGTGTAGTGCGAGTTATAAACAAACTGGCTGATGCATGCTACTTTGTCCTCGTGCGTAGATACCTAAAGGTATCTATCTTACCTATTTTCAACCGACTTAAAAAAATTATCAATTTGACCCATATATGTGACGTGTCAAGATAATAACCTTTTTTTTGCAATTGGTTAATGAAATGAAATGAAAATTTGCTGAATATGAGTACACATTAAGATGTTAAACAATATTAAATATTTTAATTTCTTCATATTCTACTAAATAGCATGCAAATATTTAAAATGCTCATCATAAAAACATCTCAATGATGAGTTCAATTAAAATTAAAAAAAAAAAAATGTCAACAAGTGTCAGTTAAACAGCGATATTTTCATTCGCCTGCAGTTAAAGCTATGATTGATCTTGCCAATGGTTATATGCATTGACTCATATATTACTTCGTATATCAATGGTTCTATGCTTGTCTCAAAGCCGTGATAAGACGATAGCGCAAATGACTCAGTATTTTAAGACTGCATTAAATGATGGACACAAGTTGAGAAAAGTTACCAACAACTATCGGGGATTTCAAGTAATGCCACTCTAATCTTAAAAATAAGACGTCCATTTAAGTAGAGTTGGGGCTGAATTTTAAACAGCAACTGCACAGCAGTAGACAATTGAGACCATCCATTATTCATGCAGCCGAACGCCGCTGGGTTCTCGATACCGACTCGCAAACGTTTACGCGACAGTAACGTGGATTAGTGCATTGTGTAGTTTTCTTTATTCTTAAACTAGCTGATACCCGCGACTTCGTTCGCGTGGATAGAGGTTTTTTATTCCCGCGGGAACTCTCTTATTTTCCGGGATAAAAAGTACCCTTTGTGTTATTCCGGACTATAAACTATCTATGTGCCAAACAGCCAAATCGGTTCAGTCATTGTGGCGTGATTGAGTAACAAATATCCAAACATCCACACTTTCACAGTTATAATATTAGTAGGACTAACTGTAGCTAATGCCTGCGACTTCTTCCGCGTGGATTTCGTTTTTAAAAATCCAGTGGGAATTTTTTTTTTTTTGAGTTTATTTGCCAAATGTGAGTACAGTGCAAAGGTGAGGTGGTATAGTACATAGTTAAAGTTCCTCTACTCTTACTTACTCTCTTTCTCTTTCTCTTAGTACACTTTGATTTTCCGGGACAAAAAATAGCCTATGTCACTCTCCACGCCCACACTCCAAAACTATACCCTTTGAGTATAAAATCAAAGAATATATAAGAAAATTTTCATTTTCTCATACATTTAGTATTGAACGGGTTTTTTGATGACAAGGAAAGTGACTTTTATACCCCGGAGAAACAGTAACCTAAGTCACGCGGACGAAGTCGAGGGCAAAAGCTAGTTACAGATACTTTTTACTTACGCGGGAGGAGACTTTCAACATTTCTCCTTGCTGATGGTACAGAAAAAAGTTCGAAGGTTGCTCTTTTAATAAATTATAAAACAGACGCTTTTGAAAACAGTAATCCCAGAAGTTGTGAATATTTACTTTCCACCCGCGTCTGTGGCATCCGGTTTTGTTTTTGTAAAGTTATATATTTGCCCTAACTTTTCTTGTAACAAAGATCAGTGAAGTTTGGGGTCATACTTGACTTTTTAATCAAATTCAAAATTATTTGTTTCATGTAGACCAAATTGTGGCTCTTATGACAAGTCGAGAATCTACCACCGGTTTGGAAAGAGCCGGCAAGACACTCAGCAGCAAAGCATTCAAAACAAAAATGTTGCAATATGTACCTTTTTTCTTTTATGGACAGCTGAAGCAAAGCTGATTGTTTCCATACAACTTTGTCTTGAAGAAATAAATTGTAAATAGCTTCGATTTATTATCCGAATGCAAAGCAGGGAAATGCATTTATCAGCCAATGTATGTATGTATACACCTCAGTCCCGTCGTGACCACGGTCCATGCAACTGGATCGAAATATCAACAATTCCAACTAAAACAATTATCGTGGTACGTACTCGTATTATATTATCGAATCAAGTCTAAATTCTTAAGGAAGTTCCATTTAGAATAAGACCTTACTACCATTTAGAATGTAGCTGTACCGTAGCAGGCACGTATGCCAATATTCTGAAAGCATGCTTACATATTCAGCGCGGGTTCAAAACGTAACACTGTACAAAAACTAATATACATAACACTAATGTATTGCAGAATATACTCATAGTAATATTCTCTAATGTATTTTACTTTTTTTTCATTCGTTGCCAAGATAGTCCTTGACTGCGATCTGATCGGATGGTAAGTGACAATGCAGTCTAATATGGTAGCAGGGTAAGCGAGCAGTCTGGTGGGAAGCTTGGGCCGTGACTAGTTACCACGTAACCGTCAAAGACGTGCCGCCAAGCGATTTAGCGTTCCGGCACGATGGCGTGTAAAAACAGATCAGGGGTATGGGTTGAATGTACGCCGCCATACACCTTCCAAATTAGCCCGCTACCATCTTAGACTACATCGTCACTTACCATCAGATGAGATCGCAGTTCATTTTGTTATTAGCTACGAATAAATATACTTTATTTATTCGTTGGTTATTAGACAATCTTGTCCTATTAATATTATAAATGCGAAAGTTTGTATGTATGGATGGATGGATGGATGTTTCACGCAAAAACTACTGGACGGATTTGGCTGAAATTTGGAATGGAGATAGATAATCTATGGATTAACACATGGGCCACATTTAATTCCGGAAAATGAAAGGGTTTCCGCGGGAATGAAAAAACCTTAGTTCACGCAGACGAAGTCGCGGGCATCATCTAGCACTTACATAAATAAATTGTACTTATTATATAAATCTCTACTAGTAGTAGGTACCTACTATTCTCCCCGCATTTCGGTTTTTAATTAAATAAGCAGTAATTTTTTAGCCAACTAAAACTTTGTACAGAATAATATAAATAGTAAAAAGTTTTAAGTATTTTCATTCGGTTTGTTTGTCCAGTTTTCAGCGCGTGGACGCAACTAAACTATTTTAAAGTTAGATTGAGTTCGCAACTGTATTCAAGCGCTTATAGATAGGGTGCTGGCGAGCAAAATTTCTATATGATCAGCACACATGGCAGACGTTATTAATAGTGATAATTATACCCTAAGTAACATCAAGAACCTCGTCTGCCACCATGGTGGCGCTGCGTTGTTAATTTACAGCGTTTCAAAAATGTTGATAAAAAAAGATGGGTGATATTATATGCACATGTCTGCCTCTGGGGCTGATGATCATAGTCATCCTGTAAACACAAAAATTCGTAGAGGCAGACATCCAGGGCTCTGACTTTTGTAGTTTTCAATTTTTTAAGTTTTTTTTATGATTTAAAAAACTCTATATGAAGTGCACACTTGGCAGATTGAAATTGTTCGATTAATAACAATGAGGAGGACCACGGAAAAATAGTCTGCCAGCATGTTGTTTCTGCGTTCGCTATTGACAGCGTTTCAAAAATGTAAAAAATGAAAAAAGTGCTATATTATGCGCACATGTCTGCCTCTTGGATTGATGTTTGATTTTATCATGAAAACCAAGAAACTCGATGAGGCAGACGTTCAGGCCTCTGATATTTCAAAGGCAGACCATTTGAATTTTTTTTTCTTCAGCCTGACGCTCGCGCCAAGCTAGAAGTACAAAATTCAATTTTAAACACGCGTCAGAAATATTCGGCTTCTACCTGTTAACTACGTCTCCGCAGGTATGAAAGGAGATGAATTTGGTCCATACAAGCTTGGGCCCAACAATGAAGTTATACATCTAAAAATCAGTGAGCAAAATGTCTGCCAAATGTTTTTTCGTATCCACGGAGTCATAATGAATCGAATGGGCGCAATGAGAACCGTGTGCAAATTACTTAGTAGAGCTTTTTTTTTAAACATTTTTACAACTCCGCCCCATAATAATGCAGAGCCCTGAATGTCTGCCTCTTCGATTTTCTTCGTTTCCAAGCTGTTTGTGACCATGAACCCCAGAGGCATACATGTGCAAATGATTTAATATCCCCTTTTTTTTAAGCAACTTCAATCGGCTGTAACGCGAAAACGCAGCGACGTAGGACCTTAATTGACTGGACCAAATCAATTCGTAATGACGTAAACTACAATCTACCTCGATGTGAAACTTGTGCAAATCATATACCTAAATGCTCACCAGCACCCTATCTATTAGTTCTACTTGTGTCCGAGGTCAGTAAAAACTAAAAAGTTTTTAGATTTTTCTATTCTCTGTCTGCGTCGTCTGTCTCCCCTCACAGCTGAGGATTGTCTCTCTTTCCATCAATCGCATATTGGTAAGGGTCTGTGTCATCCTATTAATATTATAAACTAGCTGATTCGGCGAACTTCGTACTGCCTAACAGGCGATTCCTTAATTTTTATTTTTTTTTAATCACTACATAGTATAAAACAAAGTCGCTTTCTCTGTCCCTATGTATGCTTAAATCTTTAAAACTACGCAACGGATTTTGATGCGGTTTTTTTTAATAGATAGAGTGATTGAAGAGGAAGGTTTATATGTATAATAACATCCGTTAACAGTGAATGACATAGGCTATATATTTTATACCCGTGCGAAGCCGGAGCGGGCCGCTAGTATTATATAAAATATAAAACTATTTGTATGAAAAATAAAGATTTTGTAAGAGTTTTAAATGAGATGCTGAGGCATCGACCCTTAAAGATAAATCCTTAAGTATGCAACATGTGTTTTTTAGCTGACTTCTAAAAAAGGAGAAGGTTCTCAATTATTCGTTGAAACATGTTATCTTAACATAATATTAGAGCCTATTTAAAAGAAATTTGAAGAATAACACATTTTTATGCGTCAACGTCAAACTTTCTAGACTTTTACGTTATTCGCGCGATTTGACAAGTAGAAGTTTGTGAGAAACTTGTTCCAACATTTTTACCCGGAGCTCAAAAGTTTTACACGTAGTCTGTACAAGATTCAAAGGACATTTGTAGAACTTTCCATTCCCTATGAGGCTTTGAAATGTACGATTATTTTATCACTTATTTATTTATTTATACAACTTTATTGCATGAAAAAAGAATAAAATATATAAGTAAATAAACATTTAGCACAAAAGGTGACCTTAAAAAAGGGTCACTTAATCATATAAACGTAAAATTCCTTTTTACAAAGTGCCTTTATCAATTGTGCCTATAAAATTTGAAGAGTTCCCTCGATTTCTCCAGGATCCCATCGTCAGATCCTGACCTAATGACAATGGGATCACCTGGGAAGATCACCTTTTCAGAAAATAAAAGAATTTTCCAAATCGGTTCAGGCGTCTTCGAGTAATAATACGGGATTTTTTTTATAAAGAATATTAGCCAAGCTGAACTTGACTTATACTTTCCTCGCCCCTCCAAATAAGAAAAGCTTGTGCTAGGAGTGGGTACGACAATAGTGCAACAGGTGAGGCTCGAACTTACGACCTTTCAGTTTTCAGTCCGCACCTTTAATCGTTGGGCTATTGAGGCTTTATTTTAATTCCCAGGAATAGGTTCAACGATTATTATCAGATGTTAGTGAAAATTATCGGGAACAACGGCTTAAAACGTGTTCTCCGAGACACGGAAATGGCCAAAAATCAATGAGCCAAAACATTGATTAAACTTGGGAATTAAGGCTTTAACAAAACTTTAACATGTATACCAACATACCGGTATATCGATTTCTATAAAGGTAAGCACATCCTTAAAAAAGTCTTATCAATAATGTGTGTGACACTTAGTATTGGAAGTCATAGAAAAAAACCCCACTTTTACGGAGAGTTTCTATTGTATTTTACATTTTTCCTGTAGGTAAAATAGCGGTGTATACAAATATTATGGTGGCACTTTTATTAGTATGCCTTCCGGATATGGATAAGGATATATTTCCCATACACCTAAATGCCAAGGTTAACAACCCGCACAGAGTTCGCGTGTACCAAATGGTTACGCATAATATATTTTTATATGGCATTTAATAAAATCAAACCATCATAGATTGATTTGTGATGTTATAAAGGTTGACGACTTCCCTAGCGCAATGGTGAGCGCTGTAGTCTTACAACTGGGAGGTCTTGGGTTCGATTCCCGGCGGGGACAATTTGGGAATTTATAATTTCTAAATTGTCTCTGGTCTGGTCTGGTGGGAGGCTTTGGCCGTGGCTAGTTACGGTACGCAATTTTTCGTTACTTTTACACTTCTAGTAATAGGTACTTAGTAGGTATGGATAATTTTTTGTCACATAAAGCGTTGAACTTTGGGAAATGCTCAAATGTTCGAATATTTTTCGAGCTTTAAGAATATTCCAACAATGCTAATGTTTACCCTAAGGGTTGACAAACATTTGTTGCCATTTTGTCACCCTTCGTAAAGCAAAGTCAGAGTTCGAAAACGTGACATTTATTCATATGAATGAGTTAAATAAACGTACGTTTATGGTTAAAGGAACCTACAAGAATAGCATTCATGTATTTCAATATTCGAAACATGTCAACGATGTCGAGATGTCTAAACTCATACTAACCCAACAGCCCTGGCTATAACTTTTGAAGTTAAGTGTGAGTGAATCCGCTTTTGGAAAACCTTCATGATTTGACACCTTCACACTGATGCTGAGATCTATAGAGCGTGCTCTGGCTCAGCTCAGACTCAAGATAAGAGGTAAAATGAGACACAAATGTGGTCTGACATAAATCTCTGTCTTGAGTCTGAGCAGTGTTAGGGCGCCTTCAATTTATGCGTTTCTTGACGGCCTGCTGCGGTGCCGAAGCGGTGCGTTAGTCGTACTACGCACGGACGTTCGTTTTTTTCATACAAAGCGCGCGGTGCGGCTATAGCGTGGTGCCGGTACCGCGATCGCTCGACAACAAGACGGCAACGGCACCGAGCGCTTTGTATGAAAAAAAACGAACGTGCGTGTGCAGTACGACTTACGCACCGCTTCGGCACCGCAGCAAGCCGTCAAGAAACGCATAAATTGAAGGCGCCCTTAGAGTGCGGTCTATAGATTTCAGCCTAAGTGCCGATTTCACCAAAGTCAAATGACGTTCAACCGAGGAATAAATTGGGCGTTCTGACAGTTTTTGTATTGAAAATATGCCAAAATATCACGCTCAGATTAGACTTATTTTACATTTGTAGAATCGGTCCTATATGACAGATTTACATAGACACCGAAAATTTTTACTATAGCCGAAGTAATGTAGTCACTTATGAAAGGAATAATTTTATTATTGATTAAAAAAATACTGATACCATATTGCACTTATAATAACAAAATCGAAACTAAGATATAACTTAAGGCTGAATGTATTATGTTCAGGATGTAAAGTACACAGTAAAGTCAAGCGAATCTTTTGCGTTCTTTTTGACCAGTTCCAAAAATGCAACAGCAGCATTGTTCGAAAGAATTGAATTAAAAGTGGCCAAAAGGCAAAAGGGTGATTCCATTTTTCGCACAGTAGCTACGTGTCGCTCCTACGAATTTTCAGCCAACTGCTTTTGGTAGGAAAAGTATCATGTTATTTTTTTTTTAAAGAATATTAGCCAAGCTGAAGTTGACTAATATCCTCCTATCCCCTCCAAATAAGCGGAAAGCTTGTGCTAGGAGTGGGTATGACAATAGTGCAACGGGTGGAATTCAAACCTGCGACCTTTCATTTTTGAGTCCGCACCTTTATTAACCTTTGGGCTATTGAGGCTTGGCTATTTTTAGGTTGCTTATGAGCTTCATGATGTAGTCATTTAAGGGTTAACCGATATAGTTGAGTAACGTTACAACTAGATCGTATTGATTTTTACAGATATGTTAAAACGAATAAAAATATGTTAAAACTAACTCGATCCCCGGAAAAATATTAAAAAAAAATTACACTACATATTTTTTTTACTTTGTCCCGGGTAAACAACTGAAATCCCGTATTTTTGCCCATTCAACCATTTGTCCCTTATAGGCTGAAAAAAAATCTGGCAACCCTAGTGCCTACCTACATACCTACTAGTTAGTAAGAATGCGTCAAAGTATGTAGTACATTTGTTCCAACATAATATTATGTCTGACCTTCACATAAAGACAAAACTGCGTGGAGTCGGGATGTTCAGATTTCATTCTGGACTTATGCACTTTTGGCGTATCGTTTAGAACACAACAACGCGGTGCGTTGTGGGCTCTTTGTTCACTCAATGAGAGTATGAGTCGTGTACAAGTATATCGGTTTTCAATTCAAACAAAATCTCAAAGAACGCCGAGATATTTTTAAGGTTATTATCCATTTTGCATATAAAAGGGCCGGAAGGAGATGGGACGTAAACATATTATTTCTACCTACATTTAACGACAAAGGTAAATAAATTTTGTTTACTAAATTCTGTTTACTGTACTCAAGGCCGCTATCTCCACTTTCTTCTTCTATATTTTATAATGATTTTATTGAATAAATATGTGAGCAATTTAGAAAATATATAAAATAGATTCGATAAGCAGCCAGTATTATTTTGCATTGCAATAAAATCGACAATTTAGAGCTAAAAGCATCATGTTATTTTCAAAGTCATTTTTAGATAAACTTACCGTTATTTTTTACTCTCAGAACTTAATATGTTCGAATGATATATTTACACCAACAATATTTATATACAACTGAATTTAATAATTTCAATATGAATATTTCTATTTAATGCTATACCTATCGTAATAATTTTAATTGAAGACAATGTTATCACATTAGTACTTGATCGTCCCTGGATTAATAAGATTAAGGCGTTTTACGTTAAAAAAAAACATAATATACAAATACATACTGTGTTATAAAACAGATCAGACACTATTACATTGTCAGAGTAAAAGTATGTTCCAAATATGCATCGGCAGCGTCCAAAAGAATTTAATAAAAATGGCGACACAAAAATTCTGTTTTTCTCGTAGCACCGTGATAGTCTGCAAATGGACAATTAGCCACTTCGCAACGAAATAAAGGCTTTGTTTACTCACTTGCTTCAGTTTTGACTTTTGAGTTAAACATTGTAGTACACACTGCCCATTTGGCAACAATTTATAGCATTATGATTAGCTAGCTGATGCTCGTGACTCACTCACGTGACTTTAGAAAATCCCGCGGGAACTCTTTAATTTTCCGGGATAAAAAGTAGCCTATGTCACTCTCCAGGTTCTCAACTATACCTAAGCAAAAAATCATGTCGATCTGTAGCTCTGTTGCAGCATGATCGAAGGGCAAACCAACAAGCCAATAAACCAAGAAACCAATAAACAAACACTTTCGCATTTATAATATTATAGTAAGGTTAAGGATTTGTATGCAACTGTGATGAAATTAGGCTCATCTAAACTAAGTGAAATTTTGTTTTAAATTATGTTTAGATTTGAATGATGATTAAGAATTTGAGCACATAAATGAAAATCAAAGTGAATGCTGGGGATAAAATATTATTTTAATTCAAATTCAAAATTATTTATTTCATGTAAGCCAACTTGTAGCTCTTATGACACGTCATGACTCTACGAGTACCACAGGGTTCGGAATGCAAATTCTGCTGAGAAGAGCCGGCAAAAAACTCAGCAGTTGCTCTTTTCCTAACAAAATATTACAATATTAATGATATAATATAATATTTTGCAGCTAAAAATGCACCATGTTTTTCTTTGCTGTCAACAATTTTTTTAAATTCAACTTATTCAACTAAGTGAGATTCAGTTTCGGCTGAATTAAATTAAGTTGATAATTTGATACGTTAAAGTTTTCTGGATGGCCATTAAATAAAGGGAGATGAAGAAGTTTGTTGCACGAATGACAATTACTGTGAAACTTGCACAGCTCCTTAAATCACAAACATTTTGCAGTGATTCAAACTGGAGGTTGAAAGTTTCGAAAGTGAGTCTCAGACGAAAATGAGACAGAAGCCTTTCAAATAAAAACCATGAGTGTAAGTTGGTCGCTTTCTTTATGTACATTTCAAAAAGTCTATCTTAGTAAATGTAAGTTAAATTAAAAAAAAATATTGAACTGGATAGAACCAAGGTCTGCCGCTTATGGAATCTATTTTATATATTTTCTATCCGTTTCGTTTCTATATTCTAAATTTCTCACATATTTATTCAAGAAAATCCTGCTGCTATACTTCAAACGGAGATTTTTTTTTTATTTTTTTATTTTTTTTTAAATATAATGAATAACAAGAAAAAATATTAGACAGAATATTCTGGATTGTTCGAACGTATAATATTTGTTCGTGACGTAACGAACTTACTTTAGGATGCTAAGCAAAAAATAAAAAAATAAGAATTAAGAAAAAGAAAAAAAAATAGATTAAATAAAAGAATTAAGATTTTTTGTTATATATACATTATACTCGTATCTACACATTATCTTTGTTTTTCGCAGAGCAAAAGCGCATTTTATCTTTAAACACGTCTCATAAAAATGTATAATATTATTATTTTCAGTTTTGTACATCAGTGATACCAGTAAGCTTATTTGTATCTTTATTACGAAATGAGTTTGAGAATCTACTTCGTAATGAAGACTTCAGGAAATTACGAGTTGAATTTTATGTTGCAAGAGTACAACAGTATACAATTTAAACTATGCATAATGGATGACACCGATCGCCTCCGGCCTTCCGATACCGATTCGCTAAACATTCGTGGTAAGAGAAACATAAAATGCAAGTTTTTATGTTTACAAATAGTTCGCTTAGCTTAGCTTTTATTTTTTCACTCAGCTGAATTAAGGCTTTTATAACGAGCTTCTTCTGTCGATTAAAAAAAAATTGCGTGAATCGGTCCAGAGACCTCGGAGTAATCGACATACATAGAAAATTAAAAAAAAAAAGATACCGGCCGAATTGATAACCTCCTCCTCTTTGGAAGTCGGTTAAAAATGTCCATGAGTTTCTCGAGAACAAAACAACTTATTTATTTTTAGAAGAAGAATAATTCTTCTAAATTAACAGAAAACGTCCACTCCTGGATATAGGTCTCGTCGGTGTCATCAGTCCGGCTTTTGGAGGATCTGCTAATATTGCGCATATCTGTGTGTAGTCGCTACACACGGGTTTTTTAATAAAAAAATCCTCGGGTGCGTGAGGAATGACAAAGAAAATTTTCCCAGCTTAATTTTTTAACTCAATTCTATTCCATACAAGCTCGCCGTTGCATTTTCACGATGCACGCAACGTTTTGCTGGCGAGATGTCTATAGAATAAAAGGGGACAAAAGACATTTTAATTTCCTATCCCCATCCGTATCACTGGGCATTAGTGGTGGCTCCAGAGTTTTTCTTTGTCCTTACTCTGTGTTTCCCTTTTGTTAGTGTCGTTTGCCGTCTGTCTTTTAACATTAACGAGAACTTTTTAAAATGGAACGTATAATGCCATTGGAGTCTTTTTTATTGTTAGTATTTTGTTATTTTTTATCTGCAGCACTTTCAATAATTGTTTTTCTGACTAGATTCAGTAGCGTTATCTAATCTATTACTGGCTTTTGTCCGCGACTTTTTGTGCGTGGACTACAACGACCCTCGTTTGCAGGGGTAAAGTTATGATATTTTTACTTTACTTTTTTTAGAACTTTAAAGCCGTCACTTGTTAATAATGCTAATTGCATCAGTAATTGTGTCACCATCATTGCATCAGTAACATTAATATCAATTAAATGTGAACCTTATGAGTCATACATTAAATTGTCAACTCGTATGTAAAAGGATCTATACATAGTCTAATATATTATTATGGGATATAATAAGTCAAGCCGCAGAATTTTTTTTGGCCACAAAACCTAGCTTCTAATTTTATAACTTAGCCACGGGAAAATGATGAAGCTTCTAATAAACTAACTCGCCTTTTTCACAATAGCCACAAAATATTCCAAAGAAAGCGTCAAATATAGAGCCACAATTTTTATTACTTGTCCCCTGGATTTATATCTGGGCATCTAATTTTTTTTTTGATTGTACAAGCAAACGGTACAATCCCTTTCATTTTGCTATGATTTTGCGACGAAGATGTGGCAAAGTCCTGAATAAGCACTATAATATGTAAATGGTTATACGAGTATACTCCATGAGATTGTTTTTGTGTTAACCACGGCCATTTATATACCGCGAATGATTGATTCAACAGTCTATTTAAATGAAAAATCTCCCCCACAACCACCCGTTACAATCCCTTTCATTTTGCTATGATTTTGCGACGAAGATATGGCAAAGTCCTGAATAAGCACTATATGTACAAAGTTATACGAGTATACTCCATGAGATTGTTTTTGTGTTAACCACGGCCATTTATATACCGCAAATGATTGATTCAACAGTCTATTTAAATGAAAAATCTCCGCCACAAGCAAACGGTGCAATTTTTTACAGAAGCAATGTAATGTAACACATTTTGTTGATAAATTATTCGGCTGGCACGCCCCTTCATTCAATTTCGTGAATAAATAGCTCGTGCCAGGCGCAATCGGAGATGTATTTATGGTGCCGTTGCTAACATATACCGCAGACTTCGCTTGCATAATAAAAGGATCAAATACACTCCCTCCTTAGGCTAGTATGTTTCTAATATACGTTGTATACACCTTATCACCTGAGTAAGAATAAGCAACCTCATTTTTCTTTATCATAGATGTCCACTGTAGGACGTAGGTCTCTTGCATGGACCTCCATAAGCCTCGGTCTTGCGCCGCCTGAATCCAGCGGCTCCCTGCAACTCGCTTGATGTCGTCGGTCCAGCTAGTGGGGGGTCTGCCTACACTGCGCTTCCCGGTGCGGGGTCGCCACTGCAGCACCTTGGGACCCCATCAACCATCGGCTCTTCGAACTATGTGCCCCGCCCATTTCCACTTCAGTTTCGCAACTCGCAGAGCTATGTCAACCAACCTCATTATCTCCTTCTTCCTATTTATAAACCCGATAGATTTCTTCACGTGCCTCTCATTTCTTGAATTATGTGCACAAAACCTATCACGCAATAAAAAGAAAACGACGTTAAACACAACCACCGCTTATGTTTTTTCGAAAGGAAGATATTCAGAAAACTAACTCTGACATAGAAGCATCTATCTCATTTTTAAGCTCACAGTACGAAGAGATTAAGGGCAGAGTAGATAGGATAGAAGCAGAAAAGAAAAAAGAGCAAGAGCATATTCTAATACTAGAAGAAAAAATTGAAGAACTGCAAAGAAATTCCCGTAAGACAACTTTAGAACTACGTAACGTGCCTAGCTCAAAAACAGAGAGTAAAGAAGAACTAACACAATCCTTTGTGAAGCTCGCTAAAGCTAGTAACATCGAAGTAAATCAAAATGACATCCGAGACATTTACCGGGTAAAAGGCAGCCAAAACACAAACAGTCCAATCATAATCGAATTAGCATCAGTCTCGCTTAAAACAGACCTGCTCAAGGCCACTAAAGCGTATAACAGAAAAAACAAAAACAACAAGCTTAACGCATCACATCTCGGATATGCTAACATCACATCACCTATATTTCTGGTGGAACAACTAACCACTAAAGCAAACAGGCTATACTTTTTGGCTAGAGGACTTATCAAAACGAAATCTTACCGATTCTGCTGGACTGCTAATGGGAAGGTGTTTATACGAAAGGATGAGAACTCCCCTATTATACGCATCACCAACGAAACACAAATACAAAAGCTGGGAAGTGAAACATGACTATCTTTAAGAACTTTTCTAATTTTAATTTGTTTAAATTTAATGTTCTATGTACACATTCTACACACACTCATAAAAAACATATACATACACAATAACAAATTTTACCATTATAAAACACTAAATTACAATAATTCAAATGGTACTACTATGTCTTTATGTCTATGCTTTTGTTTCATCAGGACTATAATATTATGTATTACAAATGCAATTACTACACGAATAACGACCAGTCACATAATACCAATTAACAGTGGATAAGTTACTCCCTATGGAAGAAATAGACTCATTGCAAATTGCTCAGTGTGTAATATGCAACCCAGAAGATTGCAAACAATATATTAATAATGATACTGTCCGAAATACACATATAAACATCATAACGCAAAACATTAGAAGCATCTACAAAAACTTTAACGATTTTGAAACTTTATTAGCATCGCTTCATATTGTTTGTGAGATTTTGATTCTAACAGAATGTCATATTTCAGCACTAAAACCCCTTCCTACAATTAAAGACTACGATTTATACAGTAGCAAACATAATATTAACCAAAATGGAGGTGTTGCAATATATGTAAAAAACTCTCTAAGTCAAATCAAAGTTGAAGAAAAACTCTTGGTTAATGCTACTTGTATGTCACTAAGTATTGGTGGTCACAGTGTAGTGTTAGCTATATATCGCTCACCATCTTTTAAAATAGCTGATGATTTTGTTGAATCTCTATATAACCTATTAAATACATATAAAAGCTACAATAATATTATAATCACTGGTGACATAAACATAAACATTACAATAGATAGCTCAGATAATAATAGGCATACTTATTTGACAGCACTGGCTGAACATGGTATTCTTCCGGGACATACATATCCCACCAGAGAATCTAATTGCCTTGATCATGCTATGGTGCGATCTATAAATAGACTAAAAATTCTAGTTCTGAACTCATCCGTTACTGACCACCAAGCTGTTATAATATCATTACAAACTAAAATTACAAATAAAGATATGGATAAAAATAAATACAAACCTAAATTAAACTTGGATTCAGCTCTAAACCAACTTGAAAAAACAAATCTCCACAACCTTTATCTAATGGATAAACCTAACAATATCGCTAATTCTTTAATAAAAGAACTTAATCAGATTATCCGAGAGAACACTACTACATTGAAAATACCTAAAAAACAGCGTAATTTAAAACCATGGATTACCCCTGGACTATTGAAATGTATTCGGAACAGAAACAGTATGCAATATAAACTTAAGAAAAATCCAGACAATCTTATACTTAAAACCACATACATTCGTTATAGAAACTTTTGCAACAACTTGTTGAAAAAAATCAAAAGAAATTATGAACGCACTGAGATTAAAAAATCAATTAAAAATCCCTTTGAATTATGGAAAAATATTAAGACAATTGCTAATATATATAAAAATAAAAAGCATAGTACTGAGTTGTTAAATATTAAATCTACGGAAAATGAATCGTTGAGTTTAGTAAATGAATATTTTTCTAACGTGGGTAAACAACTGGCTGAACAGAAAGAAAATAATAATGCGAATAATTATACAATACCTGAATCTACTTTAAAATCTCCATTAAAATCTTTTGGCTTAATTGGCACTGATGAAACTGAAGTTAATTCTTTTATTATGAACTTGAAAAACAACAGTGCTGGTGGCTGGGATTCTATACCTACTAAATTTGTGAAACACGCTAAACATATTCTTGTCCCTATACTTACCTACCTTTACAATATCTGTCTCGATCAAGGAATATTTCCAGATGCTTTCAAATTGTCACTAATTCATCCTATACATAAAAGTGGTAGCAAAAACGCAGTTGAAAATTACAGGCCAATATCTCTGTTACCGGTGCTATCCAAATTATTTGAGAAAATCATAAATAAAAGACTCAATATATACTTACAGCAGTGTAAAATTCTTGCTGGTTCTCAATATGGATTTAGGAAGGGAATTTCTACCGAGGACGCTGTTATTGACCTTACAAATGATATTGTGGGGAGACTTGACCAGGGCCAGAAATGCATTGGTGTATTTCTGGACCTGGCCAAGGCTTTTGACACCGTTTGTATTCCTTTACTATTAAATAAACTGGATAGGATCGGTATCAGAGGTACACCATTGCAACTGTTTGAAAGTTACCTTACAAATAGAAGGCAAAAAGTAAAAATTGGCGACGCCGTAAGCCAAGAAACATCAATTACGTATGGTGTTCCGCAAGGTAGTGTTCTGGGACCTACCCTGTTCTTAATATATATAAATGAACTATTACTACTAAATCTTGATAAATGTAAGGCCTATTCTTATGCAGACGACACTGCATTAATTTTCTACGGTGACACATGGGAAGAAGTAAAACACAACGCTGAAAAAGGCATGAGTACTGTTGTTAATTGGTTAAATAATAACGTGCTCACGTTAAATATATCCAAAACCAAATTTATGTCTTTTTCAATTAGAACACCAACACAACCACCTGCAGATTTTACTATCAAATGCCATTCTTGTCACTATTATCAAGGAGATCCTTGCGATTGTCCTAAAATTAATAATGTGACAGAGTATAAATACTTAGGAGTGATAATAGATCAACATCTAAATTGGTATAAACAAATAAATAACCTAATAAATAGAACTAGAAATCTTATATGGATCTTTAAAAAACTTCGCCATGTTGTACCACCTGCGTTATTAAAAACTATATATATTGCACTAGGACAGTCAATCTTGACGTATTGCATTCCCGCCTGGGGTGGCGCATGTAAGACCCAACTAATCCAGTTAGAAAGAGCACAAAGGTCCCTTCTGAAGGTAATGTATTTCAGACCGTACAGATATCCAACACATAGTTTATATACTTCTGCTAAAATATTAACCATAAGGCAGCTATACATTCTGCAAACGATAGTTCGGGTGCACCGTACGTCACCTTACAACCAATCTCTTTAAAATAAGAGACGTAACTATGCGGTCATAAAGACATTCCCCTGTAATACTAATTTTGCAAGTAGACAGTACAAAACTAAGTCGCCCTATTTATATAACAATATAAATAAAATTTTAAATATACATGATATGAAATTGTTCGAATTTAAACAAAAATTAATTAATTGGTTAAATAACTTAAACTACAACGAAACAGAAAAACTTTATGAATTGCAAACCTAATTGCTTTCTTTTAATTTTCCATTTCTATTTTTATAATTTAACCCAAAGTAGTACCTATCATCAATCTACTCTAACATAATCAGTACACCTACGGACACACACACACACACACACACACACACACACACACACACACACACACACACACACACACACACACACACACACACACACACACACACATATTAATATATATATAGCTACTCGTGCTGATTCACTCACTCACTCATTGATCACCTCTCCTGTAAAATTTTGTATGAAAAAAAAATTTTTCACTTATGTTTTCATATAGAGGACAAAAATTCATTCGGAAGAAAAATATGGAGAGAGCTGATGATTGAGGATTTCGGAGACGTGGGAGGAGCACCGGCCAGGGTATTGAAGATAGGTGGGGGGTGTTCAACCAAATGTCACTCATAACCTCACCCAATTGGCAGAAAGCTGAAAAAAAACTCCAAAATGGCGGATTCAAGATGGCGGCCATACAAATTTTGTTTGTGTCTATCTCAGAGAGTATAAGAGATGGAAGAGTGGTTTTTTGGCAAAAGATGATCAGAAGCCGAAGGTCCACTTGATGAACAGAAAAAAAATTGAAGATGGCGGAATTAAATTTTTTCCATACAAAATATATGCAAGACTTTATACGGTTCCTTTTCAAAATATTTGATGGTTTCGTGTAGAGGACAAGAATTCATATGGAGGAAAAATATGGAGAGAGCTGATGGTTGACGATTTCGGAGACGGGTGAGGAGCACGGCTAGGATATCGAACATAGGTGGGGAGTGTTCAAACAAAAGTCACTCGAAACCTCATCCAGTTGGCAGGGAGCTGAAAAAAAATTCAAAATGGCGCTTTCAAGATGGCGGCCATACAAATATCCTCAGTGCCTATCTCGGAGACTATAAGAGATGAAAGAATGGTTTCTTGGATAAATATGATCAGGACCCGATGGTCTACGTGATGAATAGAAAAAAATTCAAGATGGCGGTTTTTTTTATACAAAATATAAGCAACGCTCAGATACGGTTCCTTTTCGAAATTTCTGATCGTTTTCTATAGAGGACAAAAATTCATTCGGAGCATAAATATGGAGAGAGCTGATGATTGAGGATTTCGGAGACGGGTGAGGAGCACAGCTAGGATAATGAAGGTAGGTTGAGGGTGCCCAAACAAAAATCACTCGAAACCTCAACCAATTGGCAATGAGCTGAAAAAAAAAACACCAAAATGGCGGATTCAAGATGGCGGCCATCGTCCGTGTCTATCTTAGACAGTGTACAAGATGGAATAGTGGTTTTTTGAAAAAGACGATCAAGACTCAAAGATTTACTTGGTGAACAGAAAAACCGCGGTTCGCTTTAGCGAGCCGCGCACCCACGCGCCCTACTAGTATATATATATATCTACATAAACGACGGAGGAAGAGCAGGTTTCCCGGGATACAGGTTATCTATAACTTAAATCGGGACTCCTGATACATTTGTAACTGACTTTATTTTATAAATAAATTTTCATTTCATTTCATTTCATTTCATTCATTCATTCATTTCATTCATTTCATTTAAAGGAAAGAAATTTCGTAATTTATATTTTCCCCCTTTAAATATTTACGAGCAAAGAACTGAGTAGAGTATACAAGTAAGATGAAAATTATATTTTTTCTCTGCAAACATTTAGCGAGTCGCTATCGGAAGGCCGAAGGCGCTTGGTTGCATGCATTATGCATACTTTCAATTGTCTACTGCTGTACACTTGCAACTTAAAATTCAGTCTGCACCTTCTTTAAGGTAGTTTTTATCTCTTTTGACGTAACTTCCGAGATCTAAAGCCTTCCTAAAGCGAGCTTTTGTTTTTGTCTTATTAGTATTTTTCGGGATCTCGCCCGTGAGTTCTTTTAGTAAGATTTTTTTTGGTTTTAGTTTTCTTTTGAGATTCCTTCCGGGATCTGAAGCATCTTTTTAAGATCGTTATCATCTCTTGAGCTCTATTCAAAAGCTTTTTTATTTATAACCCTTAAGTTTTTGTTCATTAATGTGAAGTTAACTTTGATGATAATCCTTGGGTACTTCCTTACTCATATTATAAATGCGTGTGTTTGTTTGTTGGTTTGTCCTTCCATCTCGCGGCAACAAAGCAACGGATCGACTTGATTTTTTACAGGGTTATAGTTGAGGACCGGGAGAGTGACAAAGGCTTCTTTTATTCCGAAAAATCAATGAGATCCCGCGGGATTTAAAAAAAATCCACGCGAGCGAAGACACGAGCAATCAACTAGTACTAAATAATTTTCAATATAATTAAATAAGTGACAATTTATTTCAGACTAGGTGTAGTCTAAAATAAATGATGTACAAAATATTATTCCTCCATTTACAAGGAATAAGACTCTGTGCTTTTTAAAAGCTAAGCTTCTTGGCAAACGTAATATTTATCAAACTACTTATGTGGTAATATAATTTCCATCAAAAATTAATCTGTGTTTAATATATAGCAGGATCAAATAGCTTAAAAATAAAATAAGTTTAAAAACTTGAGAGATTCGATCATTCGGTTCAAGATTCGAGAGCTTAACAAACAGAGCCTGAATTTTTATAGTGCTGGCTGGAGCGAATAAAAGATTTATAAATTGAAATGATTGCACTTCACTTATTGACTTAAATTGTGTTAAATATAATTGACTAATATATTTTAATACTCCAATTAACAGTTCACTTTTAAATTGTTAGCCGACTATTAGTCTTCCGGTTTTCCTCCAGTTTTTCTTCACCGTTTTCTTCACTTCAAGGGAATTTAAAACTTTCGCAATGCCTGGAAAAGCTATCGCGTTTAAAAAAATAGTCTTAAAGTATGCAAATAACGATATCACATGATGGAAGAAAACGATTGGATGCACCATCGCGAAATTGCTCGGAGGCATCGAGTGTTATTTTAAATTTTGTATTAGCCAAACCATTCACGTCTCTATACCCCACGCAATAAAGGTGAAGAAAACTATTGGACTATCCTCTCAAACTCTTATGCAAATTCGTAGGCTTATAGGAATAGACAGGGCACTCAATTTTCTCCTGAACAGCAATATATGTGGTAATATCAATCGCATAACATAAGTGGGATGGGTCGGGTCCTTCCTTTTATTGATGTCTGTCACATTATTGCGGTCCGTATTTTGTGTTTATCCGGCGGAAACGACAGTAATATATTTATTATACGAAGGGAATATTATGGTTACCTATGAATATGTCGCAGTAGCCGTGATATAGTTATATCTGAAATCTAAAATTTTTTAAAAACTTCTGTCAATTTTTTGAAAATTTTCAAATTGTCAAAAAGCTGAAATTTTCAAACAAAAAATATACTTATGCGATGAATTGAGAATTTCTTTTTTTTCGTCGGTTAAAAATATAAAATTACTTTGTACAAGGAAAAACAAAATTTTTGAAAAATTCAATCAAACCAGAAAAACTCGCACAATTGTGTCCACAATCTACAATTGCAAAGATTTTGCGATTGGGGGGATTTATATGGGGTTCATTGATTTCACGATTGTGCATTGTTTTTATATAGGGTTCATTAATTACGCAATTGTGCATTGCTGGTATATAGGGTTCATTGATTTCATCCGAATGAATAAGAAGTTGGTTTATAGACATTAGGCAGTAACCAAAGTGGCTGGTAAAAGGACGTATATCATACATTGATTTTACGTGTCACGAGTGATTTAACTTGTTAATTTAAAAGCCACGTGTCGTATGACATAGCTGCGTATCTCAAAGTCAAAGGACACCTTAACTATAATTTTCCACTTCACTGGCTGCTTTCGAAATCCTTGATATATTACAAATGTAACACATCAAACACTTATTTCCAGCGGTCACTAAATTCGCTTCACAAAACAAACTTCCTTCCCTAAGTGGCTTCAGTAATCAAGGGTCATCAAGGGTCAAATCGTTCTCACACGCCATCACGATAATGGTCGCACAAAAATACGGGTCACGGTCGATATTAGAGCATGGTCATTAACAAGCTTGCGCTGTTTGACAGAAATTATTAGAATATTTTCAGAAAAAATATTAAGGGGTTGATTGAAGACGGGCTATAAAATTGCTGAAAATCTTGCTGTTGCTTAACAATAGCCCAGAAATTGTACGAAAATGTATAATTTTTTTTTTTTTTTTTATAATTGCGGTGATATAATTAAAGCTAGCTAGGAACAAGAAGTAACTCACTGAAAGTGGCTTGTGGCTAGCTAGGGATGTCAATTTGTTTTTCGAGAGATTACTTAGTTATTAAACTTGCCTCTTGCTAAAAACAATACATAGTAGGTTTGAAAATAAAATTTCTTTTCAAAAACTGACTTGAAACGGCTCTACAAAGTATATCTAGCGTGCCTATAAAACTTGATTTTCCTCGATTACTCCAGAATCCCATGGTACATGACCATGACCATGGTCTACATGAAAAGTATACCCTTTCAAACAAAAGAAGAATTTTCCAAATCGGTCTAGGCATCTTTGAGTAATGGGGGAACATATTATGTACATAAAAAAAAAGATTCCGACGAATTGAGAACCTCTTTCTTTTTTGAAGTTGGTTTTGAAAAATTGTGTATAATTTCATTGAAATTAGCGTATAGTTCTTTAAATTCACGAGGGCACGTGGCTCATGGTTGTGTGTGAGTCGTATCTGAATAAGTGTGAGCGAGAGCTTGCTCGCGCCTGACCGCTCCCACCTAGGCTCCTGACAGGCACGCACACATACGCAATGTGCATGTACCCTACGTAACCACAAGTAAAGCGCCCGTAACTTCGTGAGATAAACATACTATGAGAGATAGATTGTCAACGGCTACAAAATTGCAGCTATATGTTGCCAGGAAACTATCCCGTTTAGATATTTAAGCGTTTTTAGAGAATTCGGCTGTATATTACTGCACAAAAGCGGCTAATTGTCTATTTGCGGGCAGCGGCGCGTGCCGCGTGAAAAACAGCATTTTCCCTCGTTGCCATTTTTAATTCAATTCTTTCCAACAACGCTGATGTTCCAGTTTTCGTTGCACGCTACGTGTTTTGTTGTTGGGGTGCAATTGTTAGAAATTGGAATAGCATAAGATCTCTTAAGTGCCACTTTCACCGACGCTGAGCAACGTTTAACCGGGGAATACGTAAATTGGACGGTTTTTTTTATTCAATGACAAGAGTGTCCTTGACTGCGATCTCGGGTATGGCAGTGTACACTCTTCCCATATCCCAAATCTGTTTGTACCCATCGTGCCAGAATACTAGATCGCTTGACGGCACGTCTTTGACGCTAGGGTGGTAACTAGCCACGGCCAAAGCCTCCCACCGGAACAGACCAAAGACAATTCAGAAATTATAAATTCCCAAATTGCCCCCGCCGAGAATCGAATCCGAGACCCCCGAGACCACAGCACTAATCACTGCGCCAGGGAGGTCATCAACGTTCTGACAGTTTTGGTGTTGAAAATCTGCTAAAACATTTGAAATTCCTCGGTTGCTTGGCGATGGTCAAATTGGCTAATATGCAGTAATGCTTTTTGTCGATTCTTTACTAATACATGTTATTATAGATACAAAGGTGTGATTGATTGTTGGTTTGTCGATTACGCAACAGAGCATCGGAGCGACGTAATTTTTCATGGGCACTATATTAAGATATGAGAACTCGAAGAGTGGCATAGGCTACTTTTTATCCTGGAGAAACAGAGGACGGAGAAATTTTTAAAACCCTAACGCCACCCAGAAGTCGTGGGGCAAAGCTATAGTGAGTATCTTTTGGAAGACAAAAGGCTCATAAAAATAAAAATGGGTCTTTGGGGTTTGATAACGTGTAGATAAGCTTATAAGCCTCAATAGCCCAACGGTTAAAGATGCGGACTGAAAACTGTAAGGTCGCAGGTTCGAAACCCACCCGTTACACTATTGTCGTACCCACTCCTAACACAAGCTTTCGCTTATTTATTTCGGGGACAGGAGGATATTAGTCAACTTCAGGTTGCCTAATATTCTTTTTTTTTAAAAAAAAAAAAAAGAGCTTATTAAATCTAATTTTTTCGAAACCATGGACAGCAACTTTAATTTTATTTTTATTTGTTTCTACTTTAATTATCTATATATATGTTGTAATAGATACTACTATATATAGATATAGTATTTGTAGGATGATTAAATTCATTCAATCAGTATATTGGCTTGAGATAACAATGAACGTAAATCTTTTCACAATTTTATATACGGTCTAAAATGAGATCGTTGATGATAATAATGTTATGTCCTCACCCTTTACTCCTCGCTAGCAAACTTTTATGCTAAAGATATTCTGTAAAACTTGGCTTACACTGCAAGCTCATCCACATTTTAATATTAAGTAAGGCTAAATCCAAATAATTTAAAAGTCATAATTTATGTGCCAGTTTTATAGCCAATAACCATAAAATTTCCCCAAAACCTTTTATATAAATTAATGTATTCGTCGAACTAACGTAATTTTTATATTCGTCGACTATGGACTCTTTAATTTATCGGTCCATTATTTTAATGCATCTCATTTATACGGTTTCAATATAATATTATTTATAGGATAATATTAAGTTAAATTTATTACATCTGCTATAATTTTGGTCATCTAATAAACCATGCTGGCACCTAGTAAATTGTTAAGGTCCTCGCACACTTTGCGGATTACGGCCTGTGGTCGCAACATCTAGGTGACCAAATGGCCGCACGCACGACGCTTACCGTGACTAATTATTGCAAACGAATTTCTACAACTGGTTGTGTGTATTACGGTGACGTGGTCTCCTACTATAAACATATCAGTTAAAAACATGGATAGACGATGAAAAGATAATATGTAAATAGGTGTACAAATTCTTCTAACACAAACTCTCAGATTAGAGACAAAGTGAAGAGAAAACAAAAGTGGAAAAGCGCAAGCAGAAATCCTTTTCAGCGTTATGCAGATAATTCTAATAATTTCGCCGACATTTTCCCGATATATTTGTTATTTTTCCCTGGCGTTATACGACATAGAACAAATCTGAACTTCTGACGTCTACCCTAAAAGGAACATTCCTGATGTATAAACTTCCACAATCTTAAATCAACCACATTCTAATCTGTCTTCCAACAATTCCAATTGCATTCCCCGGAATATAAACCGGGGAGGATCGCGAGGAATTCAGAAACTTTTAGCATGGGCTCACACCTTTGGATATTAATTGAAAAAGATGGCTTTAGGTGATCGTTTACTACAAAAGGCGCACGTTTCGCCAGAACCGCATTTTTGCATTTTACATTAAAAAAGAGTTACCTATCCCACCAGTCCTTACTTCCTTACTAATAGTATGAAAGTGAAAATGCGCTTTTTTTGTTAGTTTGTCCTTCAATTACTCCGCAACAGAGAAATCGTGTATGTGATTTCTTAAAAGCATAATTATTTAACGGCATACTTTTATGCCTCTGGAAGTCCATGTAAGAAACCCTTGTCCAGCAATGGACGTCTATCGGTTGATAATAAGGAAGTAGACCATCTTTCCTCTTTGATATAAACACTAGGTTTTAGTAAGAGCGGTAACGGGCAGGTCATGTCACTCAGATCAGGTCACTTTGTAGTAGGAACATGGTTTTTCAAGTAAGATTGTCTATTCGTGGACATCTATTGGTTGATAGGGAAAAAGAAGTACTTAGATCATCTTTTTTTCTTTGATATATTATTATAATGTGTCAATAGGTTTTATGAAGGGCGCAAATAATCCGAATAAGTCTGACCAATAACGTAGGTAAGTCAATCGGCTTTTACAGGTCGTATAGAACTTTGTAGTTAACATGGTTATTAAGCAGGTTTGTCCCACTGTAGATATTTATTGGTTGATAGAAAAAAGAAGTACTTGGATAATTTTATCATCTTAGGTATTATAATGTGTAAATAGGTTTTATGAAGGGCGCAAATAATCCGAATAAGCCTGACCAATAACGTAGGTAAGTCAATCGGCTTTAACAGGTCGTATAGCACTTTGTAGTAGGAACATGGTTATTAAGCAGGTTTATCCTACTGTATATATTTATTGGTTGATAGAAAAAAGAAATACTTCGATAATTTTATCATCTTCGGTATTATAATGTGTAAATAGGTTTTATGAAGGGCGCAAATAATCCGAATAAGCGTAGGTAAGTCAATCGGCTTTAACAGGTCGTATAGCACTTTGTAGTTAACATGGTTATTAAGCAGGTTTGTCCTACTGTAGATATTTATTGGTTGATAGAAAAAAGAAGTACTTGGATAATTTTATCATCTTCGGTATTATAATGTGTAAATAGGTTCTATGAAGGGCGCAAATAATCCGAATAAGCCTGACCAATAACGTAGGTAAGTCAATCGGCTTTAACAGGTCGTATAGCACTTTGTAGTAGGAACATGGTTATTCAAGCAGGATTTATGGTCCGTGAACCAGAGCAAATTAATTTATGCACTCAGCCGTGTCCAGTGGTTACGTCTCTCATTACGTCAATAATGCAGAGCCCTGTGACAAATGCGTACGCACTGTATTAACGTATGCAAGTGTATTAATGGGAAATTAGTTGCTATATGGAGATTAATGAAGGTATTGGGAGAATACTAATTATATTATTATTGCGTCTTAATCGAGTTGGGGTAGACTAGGACCTATGCTCGATCAGCTATGTGATTTGTAAGTAAATCGTAACTAATAATCATGGAGTCTACTAGTGACCGGAGGGCTGGAAGTTACCTTGGCTAACGTAACGTAACGTTTGGCCATTCAGTGGATTAACGCAGCCAGCGTTCAGTGCATATTTCTTCATTTCAGTGGTTTAGATGATACTTTTTACACTTAGCTTTTAATTTTTGATATTTTTGATTTCGTTTAAGATTTTGGTTTCATATTATTTTGAACTAAAAAAACGATAGGGTGTTTGTATCTTGCTTTGTCCTTGAATCACACAGCAACGAGCGAACCCCCGGAAAACAGAATGTTACCGTGGGACTTTTAAAAAGCTAACTCCACATCCATGTGGACGAAGTCGCGGAAAAAACTAGTAGTTTGGCAAATATAATAGAATAGAATTTTTTTAATTAAAATTTTAGAAAATGATTTTGAACCGCATTTCTAACCGAGATGAACTAGCAACAAACTCGGCAGTGACCGGCTATTTAAAAAAATATTACAACAATAATATTATTATGTTGTGTACAGTTTACAATTATTACAAGTTTATGTATTACTGGATTAAAAAAATAATATTTAGTCAAATAAGGCCTTTTAAGACGCTAGCTATGACGATCAAAATACGTAGCCATTACTTTTTCTCATACACAGAATAAAAGCTTTTTCAGGAAGATTGTTTATTTATTCCCAGTCTAGGTGTGGGTAAGTTGTAGGTTACTAACAGGAATTTATAGGATTTCGTCATAAATATATCGGGGCATTATGATATTGTATTGCCTATTCGTGAGGGGCAAAAGCCTTGACCTGAGACTGAAGGAAATGCGTTCTCATAACGAAAGGCATGTTTATAGCTGGCATTAGTTCGATATATAGGAATGTAGGTTCGTTTAGGCTAGTAAATGCGACTTCACCTCTTATTTCTTTCATATCTACATCTCTATCCATCACCGGTTCATTTTTTTTGACTGCTTTTTGAGACGGCTTTTGAAAACTTCTATCTCATTCATTCTAGTGGAAAGATCTGCCTAGTCCAAAACTAGGCAGATGTATCCTCTTGAATAAATGAGGTGGAAGTTTTCAAAAGCCGTCAAAAAAAATGACAGTGAAAGCTAATTGTTTCTTAGACGCCTTTTCCTGTTGATAGCCAACACCGGCAGGGTTATTACGTATCTCGCGACAGGTTCGCGACAGGCGTAAATTGCGCAATCATTGCTGTCAAACGTCACTTCTGCTGTCAAACGTCACTTCTCAAACGTCAAATTTGCAGTGTGACAGCAGTAACAACACGACAGCAATCACTACGCGATCGGTTGCAAAATGTCACTAAAATTCGTATTACGCAAGCCAATCGCACGTCTATTGCTCGCCAATCGCAAAATGTACTTTTCTTCTTTAGAGATGCTTGATGGAGAAGAAAGGAAGTCAAATACTTCGAGAGGGTTTTACCACAGACCACAACACAAAACAAATAAAAAATATAACAATTCAACCACTGACGACGATAAAAACTGTGTATTTTGTTTACATCTATTGCCGTCCTACCGCGAGTGGCGCTAGTATCGACACGTGAGCAATAGACGTGCGATTGGTTTCCGTAATACGATTTTTAGTGACATTTTGCGACCGATCGCTGTCGCGTTGCTATTGCTGTTGCTGTTGCAAATTTTTACGTAATCAGGGGGCCGGTCGGGACTAACTGCCTTTCCGATACTCGATATTCCACGTCATAAACGACACCGAAATACTTTTTTTTATAAAAATTTAGCTGGTGTACGTATAAAATGTTTCGAGAATTTTAGAATAGAATAGAATAGAAATATTTTTTTAATCAAATAAAGTTTTACAAGTGCTTTTGAATCGTCGATGAATCTACCACTACTTGGTTCGGAATGCCCTTCCTGCCGAGAAGAGCCAGCAATAAACTCGGCGGTTGCTCTTTTCAAAAAATTTTTTTTACTATAGGTAACAAAACTATGCTATGTATACAGTGTAATTTAAATAAGGAGGCAGTTATCAATCCGAACGGTATCTTTCTTTTCTATGTATGTTCATCGATTTCTCAGATTTCTGGACCGATTCACCTACGTGATTTTTTAAAATTCCATTTCTGATAAAGATGTTTAAACTAATGAAATCCACATTTTGTGCTTAAGTACCTAATCACAAAAAGATTGAATGAAATTAGGTACCTAAACAAAAATTATTAACAATATTTCATTAGTATAATAAATAAAATTACAGATACCTCTATAATTTGTCCAATTTCCTAAATCGAGCATTAAATTCCACATAAACAAGTAAATAATTAGGTATATACCTACGCTTTTTATATTAAAAGTCGTAGTATAGAAGAAAATGTACCTAAGTAAGTATATCTAAATATTCGTTTTATCTCAAACACAAATATCTGAGACATACGAGAGAACTCATAATATTATATCGGGCACAAATACATTGAAATAATAGAATAAAGGTAGGCACAACACTCAAATATTCCACTACACTTTGATATATCTTTTCACTCGAATATAGTTATTGTGTCATAGGAAATTACGATTAGTTTAGCGTGTACAGATTTTGCAGCTAGTCTGCTTGTGCTAAGTATAGAACTTCTTATTAGTTCGACCTCGAGAGGACGGGTCAACTAAGGTTTGTCCCGAAGGACAAAAGTTTAATTATTACGACTCTATCCAGTCCTGCCTAATCACTGGAGCGTATGATAAAATTCACAAAAGTGCCCTAACATTAGCGGTATCAGCAACACCCAGCCATTTAGTAACCCCTCGGGGATATGATAGTATGATTTTGTACAGTTAAATTACTCATTTTGTTACTCTATAATTTCATTTCTGAATTAGCATTTATAGTGCATTTATCTCATGAAGTTACGGACGCTTTATTTGTGGTTACGTCGTGTACATGCACATTGCGTAAGTGTGCGTGCATGTCAGGAACCTAGGTGGGAGCGGTCAGGCGCGAGCAAGCTCTCGCTCACACTTATATAGATACGACACGCACACAACCATGAGCCACGCGCCCTTGTGAATTGAAAAAACTATATCAAATATCTTTAGGGGTCAATTAGACGAGCCTCAACAGCTCAACATTTAAGAGCGCGTATAATAATTAATTAATCTTTAGATGCGATTTTTACAGCAGTAGATCAAGTTTTAAGCATCAAAAAAAAACAGGCAAAAATTACATCATATTTTCGAGGGACGACACTGAGTAGATACATAAAATAATGAAATTCGATCAAATCGAAGTTAGGTAATGTAGACCGAATAAGAGTTACGCGATAGATAGAGATATATAAGTTCTAGGTAAATATGACTGTAGGCAAGTTAGCGCTGTGCAATCTCTTTATGATTTTGCGAGTGAATCTTCTGTACCTGTACTATTGAGTATTTTGTGCCAATAGTAAGAGAGTACTAGTCAACGGGACGTCCACAACTGCCCTAGACTTATCACATCGCCTAGTACAGTGAAGGATGTCAAGCAAAACACCGATTAGGAATGTCGCTGAACAAAAATGAATGTCGCCTCACTAATTGTTTGGAGACCGAGGGACTGTCGCTGCTGGAGCAAGAAATTGTATTACCCGAGCCTGGAACATTTAAGCATTATTTGCGATCAAATTACCTCGAAAAGAAAATATACATACTTACCTACTAGGATCATAATTTTTTTTAAAGAATATTGGCTAATATTCCGCTCACGTCTCGAAATAAGCGTTAAACGTACTAGTAATGGGTACGACAATAAGGCAATAGGTGGGAATGAAAGCTTTCAGTTTTTTTTTTATTCGATGACAAGATCTCACCTGGGCCCCAAGTCTGCTATTTTACATGTCATTGTCATTGATCCGCAATACAATTACAATACAATTATCATTGGTCCAAAATTTCGTAGTCTACTAAATTCACAATGGTCGTTTGATTTCTTATAATTGGATTGTAATTCAATCATACCTCGGTATTGCTATTAGCTTAAAAAGCGTTTGCCGAAATGAGTTTAAACAAAACTACATATTAAAAACGTTTATTTAAGCTAGATTCAAAGCTAAATGTGTCAGTGGCAAACCATCGGAAAACAATTGTGACGCCATTGAATTAGTAGACTACCAAAATTGCTAAAAGTAGCAATTGGGATGTCATTGATAGGCAATGTAACTACAATTGCAATAGCAGACTTGGGCCCCTGATGGTAAGTGACGATGCAGTCTAAGATGGTAGCGGGCTAACTTGGAAGGGGTATAGCAGTGTAAATTCAACCCATACCCCTTATCGGTTTCTACACGCCATCGTGCCGGAACGCTAAATCGCTTGGCGGCACATCTTTGACGGTAGGCTGGTAACTAGCCACGGCCAAAGCCTCCCACCAGACCAGACCAGAGACAATTACACCATTAACTGTTAGGCTATTGAGTATTGACATGAGATTGATTAAAAAAGTTACGGAATGGGTTCCAAGAGATAGAAAGAGAAAAAGAGGCCGCCAGAAAAAGAGATGGCGAGACATTTTTTCACAGGTATGTGGACCGGACTGGATGCGGCAAGCTCGGGACAGGAAACGTTGGAAAGATTTGGGGAGGCCTACGCCGTAGAAGCGACTAATACGTAATTTTATAATTTTATTATTGCTGACAGACAAAAAAAAATATTTTTAAATACTGAATTGACCTAAATATATAATTTATTATTTTTGACATGATGATTTATAATCTAAACAACTTGTAATTTGTAATATTAATTTATTTGTAGTAATTATTATTGTTATTTGAAGAAATGTAATGTAATGTATTTTGATTATTTTTACGTATTAGAATAAATAGAATAGAATGTTTATGTCTGACTGACTATCTAAATATATAAAAGGCAAAGGTGACTAATTGATTGACTGACTGACTGATTGACTGATCTATCAACACAGCCCTAACCACTGAACGGATCGGGTTGAAATTTGGCATCCAGACAGCTATTACGACGTAGGCATCCGCTAAGAAAGGATTTTTGAAAATTCAACCACTAAGGGGGTAAAATAGGGGTTTAAGGAATCGAATTTAACTTGAGTGAAACCGCGAGCAAAAGCTAGTCCTTAATAATGTTATCAATGCGCGATTTCGTCCGCGTGGATTTAGTTTTTAAAATCCCACGGGAACTCTTTAATTTTCCGGGATAAAAGTAGCCAATGTCACCCTCCCGGTCCTTAACTCAAAAAATCACGTCGATCCGTAGCTCTGTTGCAGTTTAATTGAAGGACAAACCAACAAACAAACACACTTTTGCATTTATATATTAATTAGTAAGGAGTAAGGATTACTAAGGATAAAGTAGGTAAGGATAAATATGTATCCAAACAAATATTATCTACATCATAATATACTTTTTGGAAAATAGTTTGGGTCGACTTTTGACAATGAGAATTTTGCCTAAGGTCCGAAATAATATAAAACTACAATTATATTTCGTCGCTTCATTCTTCAGATATAAAAACATGTAGTCCTTTTACCCTACAGGCAACATTTCGCACATTTATAAGTAGATAGTTTAAGTAAGTAGTTAGTTTAAATGGCTGTATGGGCCCTAATGTGCTCTAAATTGTTACTTATTAGGTATATGAACAGTTATTATTCAGTTGAAATATATACATTCAAATTGTTTGACCCGAGTTAAGCCAAGTAAAACAGAAACGGGACAAAAGACAATGCCCGTACTCGTAGTCTCGCTAATTATTTAGAGACCGAGGGACGGTCGTTGGTAAACCGAGAAATACTATTAAGAATCTCCCAAGCTGCCAAGCGTGCCTCATACTAACGAAGTTTGTCTCTTATTTAACTATTATTTATCAATAATTCAAAGACTGAAGTTATGTAGACACACTCAAAAAACTAATAGGTATCTAATATTAAAATTTCTGAGCCGCTGTAGTCGCCGAGTGGAAGTCCAGTTGACAACGGTTGGATGCCGAGTTGTCATCGTTTTTTTTTTTTCCTACCATAAAGCACCATGTAACGGTGACTTTATTTTATACTTCCATCTAGCCTGTGGGCTAATAAGTAATATTACTTTAACTTAAACTTCTACTTATTATTAATTTCTATATCTAATTTACACTCCAATAACTGTCCTTAGTTTATTCTAACGAATTCACTATGAGTTCACTTTGAGTTCACTGTGAGTTCACTATGAGTTCACTATGTGTATGAGTTGTCATCGTGAATTGCCGAACAGTGGTCACCGAGTTGTTCACTCGCCATTCGTGTACGCACAACATGAAGAAAAAACTCTTATCTAAATAAGTATATCCAAGAAAAAGACTGACTGACTGACTGATCTGTCATCGCACAAGTCAATCAAAGCACTGGATGGATCGGGCTGGGCCTACAGTACGCATTCGCTAATTTGAAATTTCGACTCCTAAGGGTAAAGTAGGAGTTCGAAAAATCGAACTTAACGTGAGCGAAGCCGCGGGAAAAAACTAGTTTTGCCATGATCCGACACTAGCTGTTGTTCATCTTTCCAATTTCTCACTCCACAGCTCACTGTCCCTCAGTCTCTGAACAATTATTACGACGACATTCATTTTTGCGTCATTCAGATTCCCATTTCACTTGACATCTCTCGAGTGGGGACGAAATGTTTTCCTTGATACCAACTCCGAATAAATGGGGTGTTAGGGATGTTGTTAACGAAAACTTAGTAAATAGATTACACTTAAGAGCGCGTGTAATGGTAAATCTTTCAGATGCAGATTTGATTTTTACAGCAGTAGATCAAGTTTTAACCATTCGAAAAAAAACATGATGTAATTTTAAGACTGAGTAGAAACATAAAATAATGAAAGTTTGACAAAATAAAATCGCGAAGTCAGTCACGAATATTGTAATTTTTGAGTACGCAACGTATCACGAACAACGCCGATACCTACACACGTTGTAGGTAATGCGCGTCGCAAACTACGCGGTTTGTAGGTACTTAGGTGGAGTGCTTTGAATCTTTGATAAACAGCTGATCGCGTGCGTATTACATCGATTTCTTAATTTTTTTCAATTAAAATCAAGTTGAGATAGGTTCAGATTTTATTTTTGGGAAAAAACTTAAGTTTTTTGCATTAAATGACTGTAACGTGATAATTTTATTACAGTTAAGAGTTACTAACGACTACAAAATAGTATGGGTTACTTGTTTAACTACGGAACCCTGCAAATACCTGTACAAATGTTACAATATGAACCTATCAAGGCTATGAACTCTAGCTATTCAAATTCCCTTATTATAGCTGTAAGTAAGTAACGAGTAAATAATTCTAGTTTCCGTTGAAGAATTTAGCAGCCTACCGATGTTATTTTCGAATAATAAATCAAAACCACCATTAACTTTACTATTCATGGTTTTCATGTTTTATGGTGCTATCGATCTCATAAAGCGTTGAAACAACACTATTTTTCATGTGGTTTTCCCATTTTCGCCATTTTTTCCCCAATTACATGAACATTAACATCTTTCCGTGATATTTTTTTTCCCGTATTAAGACATCAATCTAAGGAATAGTAAAGCCATTTGGCGCGAGTCCAAGCAAAAACAATAAAACTAAAGCCTTCGTGAAAATAAAGGGAAGTTCGAAATTTCATTTAGATCCTCCATGCTCGGTGTTTGTCCAACACTTAGTTATTATTTGGATTGTCGATTTTATTATGACAGGATGCCCATGAAAATAGTAAGTATTGGGATTTGGAGCGGAAATTTTATCCCATAATAGTCTATACTTTATGTGATTATTGCTATCACAAGCTCTTGTCTGTAACAACATTGAGTTTTTGCATTCGTTAGTCCTTAATCTTGCAATTAGGTAGTAAAAAATTTAATAACAAGAATGTTGTTTTACCGAAATAGCACGTAATTTTTATGAGAGTTAATGGGATATTTTTATTAGCCCTAACTTGAAACTTCAAAATAAATTAATTTCATAATTAATGCTAAGTTCGCTTTGTTTTATGTAACTTATTATTGTTGTATGAAAATAGATAAATTATTCAAACAGTTTTCTTCATAAAGTCTTGATTTTTTATTAAATTCTTTCAAAATTTAATTTTTTTTAGTTATGATAATATTATTATTTTGTGTATTTATTTACAACCTTTTGCCTGTGACTTCGTCCGCATGAAGTAAGGTAGTTAAAAATCCCGCGGGAATCCCTGTTCCTGGATAAAAGGTAGCCTGTGTGTGTGTGTGTGTGTGTGTTCCAAGTCCTCAACTATAATCATCAAAAAATTGCATCGATCCATTGCTCCATTACTGCGTGATTGAAGGACAAATCAACAAACTAGCACACAGTCGCATTTATACATATTACTTTTTTCCAACCTGAACGTTCTAGTTCACTGAAAAATAATTTTATAGATAGAATACGTATGTTTCGCTTTAGGGTTAAGACCTTAATCTTATATCTTAATCAAGATTTCCAATATGGCCGTGTCGAATCCACTCCGGCGGATAAACTGACGTGAGCTCGCCTCGCAAGAACGAGGTGCCGAAGTTGTAATGAATCGGAAAAGTTTTCTCCTCTTAAAGACATTTGCGCAATCTTATGTTAGATTGGGGGCTAACTACACGTGTTCGTGACTTTAACTTACCTGTATCATAACTTCAGTGCAAATACTTTATTAGAAGGTTAAACCGTTCGTCTACGTCGATTTAAGAAAAAAAGTTTCTTATTTAAGGTATGGAATTTCAAAATTCCCTGTGTACCTCTAAGTTACTTAAAGAACATTTATTTTGTCAAGCGGTTGAAACTAAGCGTTATCTCTCATTTAGTTAGGGCACCGATTTATAGCATAAAGGCATAGATGATTTTTGGACGAAATTTATGAGAAAAGTACTGCGAAAAGTTTTGAGTGATTTACAAGTATTTTCTAATAATTGTAAAGTTTGCATGAAAAGAACACGCCAGATTTACCATTTTTCATAACTCTATTATCCTACAGGAATTACAGTTAGCTGTGGAGTTTATTGTTCATGAATGATTATTAAAGAAATCTTTAAGTATAGGTAGGCATTTCGTTTGTAGGAAAAGCTTTAGGCGTGATAATTATGAAGGGATAGTTATAAAATTAAAAATTCTTTAATGTTATGTGTAACGCATATATTATTCCCTTATAATAAAATCGTGTTATGAATTTTGAACTGTAGACTTTTGTATTTCGATACGAATTTGTATGAGTCCACCCTCACTGCAATGGATACAATTCAGTGTTGTAGTTCAAAGTATATTGTTTTGTTAAAACTTTCATTCGCTAGGAAAGGCGGAATTTAATTCTTGGATACATTTCGGTCTCACAACTCGAACCCAGTTAAGTTACCTATTCATGTCTTAAACCTACTTCTTACTAAAATGTTGCACCTTGTTTTATTTGTTAAATAGTGCCTCTTACTTTATAACAATTAACTTGTAAGAGAATCTAATCACTTAATTTCATCTTAACTCTTCTCTTTCTTCTTTATCAACCAATATCTCTACCTCTTATCTTTAGACATCCACATCTGGACAAAAGTCTCTTGCGTGGACTTCCACAGGACTAAATAATTTTATTCAATTACCTTATCCTTCTTTGACAAGCTTACCAATACGGATATGTATAGGTAAATTGTTATTAAGAAGCTTTACCTTTAGGTATATTTTATTCATGTAGTCCGACCATCCGAGTAGATGGTACTTTTAATGCGAATTAAGTACGCACAGGGAGGCAAATCTGTGAGATTCCTGATAATAATATTCATAGCCAATAACTCTTAGGAAGTGGTAGTCGAAGGCATTAACCCTTTAAGATCATTTGTGAAGGGATAAGCTGATCAAGTTTGAAGTTGCCCTAAATAGGGTAACCAGTATTATTACAAGTTTGGACAAGCTTTGAGTTAAAATAAATACGCGGTAATTTGCTACATAATATAATATAACTAGATGATGCTCGCTACTTCGTTCACGTGGATTAAGGTTTTTAATCCCGCGGGAAAACTATAATTTTCTGAAATAAAATCTCTATTCCAATCTCTATTCCCAGCCAAATTGGTTCATTCGCTTTGAAGAAATTGCAAACATCCATCTGTCCATCCATTAATCGATCTTCAAAAACTTTCACATTTATAATGTGAGTAGGATAGTAATATAATTTATTATGTCATAAAAAGACTAGCAGTTTTTGTGACAGAATAAATTATCCTTATTGAACAAGCGAAGCGAGTTCTCTGAGTCAACTAGAGCGCTTGCCTACTAGACAGAGAAGTGTGTCCGTCTAAATGTCTGTCAGAGCCCTATAACTTCTGAATTACTGAATATTAGAACGTGAAACTTGGTTGAAAATTCAGTTATATCCTGTACTTGAACAACAAATACTAAAATTAGATAAATGTTATAAAGAAACGAAATTATTTAATTTTAATGCGCCATCTATTAGCATTATTGTGAAGCTAATAGCTTCACTATAATGCTAATAGATGGCGCTGTGTCAGTAAAACAGTTTTATGTCAACTATTTTTTTTTTATTGTGTCTAATGTTAAAAGTTAATTATTACAATATATAATTAAAACTTTTGGGAATTATGGGATATCGCGAGGTCTCAGTTCGGGGCGAACCACTAGTTATTTAGACGTGTCTTTAATATTTTCACCGAACTAATAAAGCAAGCAAATGAATGAATGAATATATTTTATTGTACACCACACATTATATAAGAATAGACACAATGAGCTTAATAAATAGTGAACAATTTGGGACCTTATCGCTACATAGCGATCTCTTCCAGGCAACCAAACTTTGAAACCAAATCTTGAAATTCTATCTATTAAATGGGTGAACTAAAAAACCATCTAAAAAACCTCAATCTATGGGATTTTCTTGGCACATAATATTACATGGTCACCCTAGCAAACCAATTGGCTCTAATCGAAGGGACGTAGATTCAAGTCTATTTGTCACGAGAAATTAGTAACTTAATTTTGTGCTTAGTTTAACAGGGATAACTTTAGACCTCCATAATTTAGAGCATTAGCCCACGGGATTAACGATTCTTGAATATTAATTGATTGGAAAAACTCGGAGCCAGTGTAATTAGGCCGGCTAGAGTATTGTCTTTTGTTAAGTTGGTATAAAGTAATTAGCGGCTAATTACATTAGCAGCTTATATTATTACTGAATGATGCCCGCGACTTCGTCCGCGTGGATTAACATTTTTTGACTCTTTAACTTTCCGGGATAAAACGTAGCCCATGTGTTGGTCCTGGGTATGAGCTATCTCTTTGGTTCATTGACACACATACACTCCTGTTTCTCGGAGAGCACATAAAGCCGTCGACCCTGTGCCTGATCTCTCTCCGATCGTGTCGGATTTCGTTCGTACTATGAGAGTGAGGCAATAGATTGCACCTGTGTATGTGTGCACACTTGCGTTGTGCACTATAATATCTCACGTGAAGATGGCTAATCTCTGAGGTGGTTGGCCGCCGTGACCGGATTCGGTCGGAAGGACTTTATTACATGGATAATGGAATTAACGGAGTGATAAAATTTCGCAAAGAGTCTCATTAGCTTACTTCAACATTTTATATCAAAAGGTACATGGTAAGGTAAAGTTTATATTGAACTTTTTTAATCATTTATATAGCAGTGTAAAAGTCTAGACGTAATTAATTTTCCTTTGATCTTACTACCTCAAACGATCTATGGTAATTTCTTAACGCACTGAGGTGTAAAATTACTAGAGATAGTTACATCGCTCAAAAGACCTCATACTGAGCACGAACAAAAAGACCATTAGTGCTTGTTTTTAACCGACTTCAACAAAGGAGGAGGTTCTCAATTCACCATTTATCGATCTCTAAGTTCTTTGGAGGGCCAATCAGCTCAGTATCAAATCGAGTAAAAAAATCACATATATAATACCAGTCAAAGAACTTAACTGGCGAACATTCTTTGCGGGATTGTGGCTGTTTGACACAAACTTATATTACATATTAAATCATTCCTTTAAATATTCCGGTATAGTACCTACTTGAAATTCACGAGGGCGCGTGGGCTTTACTTGTGGTTACGTCGTGTACATACACATTGCGTAAGTGTGTGTGCCTGTCAGGAGCCTAGGTGAGAGCGGTCAGGCGCGAGCAAGCTCTCGCTCCCACTTATATAGATACTAACTACACACACACAACCATAAGCCACGCGCCCTCGTGAATTGCAAGAACTATAGCCAATATGATTTCGGTTCGTTCAGACAATCAAACGTTAAGTTAAAATATTTTTGACAGGTTTTGAATTTATGAACCACACGCTAAACAGCAGAGCTGCTCGTTCTCATCCAACAGAGCAAGACAAAAAAAAAATAGCAAGCCATGTCAACTATCAAAAGTCTCCCGATAATCATGTTGAAAGGCGAGGATACACATTCAAAAAATATTTTTAAGCCCTGTTTTTGAAGTACTGTGCCCGTTTACAAGACCCCGAAAAGTAGCTAAATAAACAGACGGGTCAAGACACCATTTAATGTGAATAAGGAAAAACTTTGTAGTTGACACTGTGAAACACTTTTCCTTAGCACACTTTGCGCCAGTGATAAGAGAGCATGTTTAAGTGACTCATGAGTTCACGACGAGAGCTCTTACGCGCTAGGTCGACAATGTATACTAATTGCCTAAGACATCTTAGAGACCCTTTCGGGAGCTTTCACTAGTTTACATAATAAATTAACGCTTTCATAATACTAGGGTTGGATTTCTTTATAAAGTTCTCTTGACAACATCGATTCATTTCATTCATTCATCACAACCTTTCGCCACAGAGAACATTATGGAGGACTTTTTATTTTTTCTATTCGATGACAAGGTAGCCCTTGACCGCGATCTCACCCGATGGTAAGTGACGATGCAGTCTAAGATGGTAGCGGGCTAACTTGGAAGGGATATAGCAGTGTAAACTCAACCCATACCCCTAATCGGTTTCTACACGCCACCGTGCCGGAACGCTTGGCGGCACGTCTTTGACGGTAGCCACGGCCAAAGCCTCCCACCAGACCAAACCAGAGACAATTTAGAAATTATAAATTCCTTAATTGCCTCCGCCGGGAATCGAACCCGAGACCTCCCAGTTATAAGACCACAGCGCCAGGGAGGTCGTCAGAAGACTTTCGGTGGAAGTGTGAATATACTAAAGATTTTAGACTTGATTCGTGGTTAAATGTCATAATTGTTATAAAATAATACGAGTACGTATCACGATAATTATTTTAGTTGGGATTGTCGATATTTCGATCCAATTGCCGTCGTGACCACGGTCCATGTAATTGGATCGAAATATCGACGACCCCATTTAAAATAATTACCGTGGTATGTACTCGTATTATTTTATAACAATTAAGCGTGAATATGTGTAAATGTGGTGAAGGAAAACACCTGCATGAGGTTTTCTTCTATTATTTTATTTCCAAACTTCAACTCATAACTCCGAGAGGTTCAAGGCACCTGGGATAGAACCCCGGACCTTTCGAGAAGGAGGCGAAAGTCTTAACCAAGTTGTTATCACTGCTTACTGCTGATAACTATAATTAAAGGGAAAATAATTTTCTGTCTGTCTGTTACCTTTTCACAACTAAATTGTTGAATATTATGCTATTGGGCTACTAAAACTATTAAATTAAAACTAGCTAATGCCGGTGACTTCGTCCGCGTGGATTTAGATTTTCTAATCCCGCGGGAACTCTCTGATATTCCGGGATAAAAGAAAGTAGCCTATTTCCACTTGTACTCTCCAGGTCCTCAACTATACCCATACAAAAAATCACGTCAACCCGTAGCTCTGTTGAAGCTTGATTGAAGGACAAACCAATCATCTTGGTGCATTTTGCAAACCGCGTTTACACAATGGCCTGAACTCGCTGAAAGCATCGGGCCAATGTGTACTAGAGGCACAATATAGTCTATTATCCGTGTATTATAAATCCAATGCCAGCTTAATGAGAAATCGATGAGTCATAAAATGTATTTAACAATACAATTTACTTGGCGGTATCTTGTTTATCGTGGATTAATTATTATGCGAATTTCGGGCTGACTGACACAGGTACAAGCTTTGAGCACGGGAAATAATATACTCGCACAATTAAATTGATGATAGCATGAAATCCAATATATTCGTAACATGGGCAGTATTATATCACGTGTGTTTAACATGAGTTACGATTAATTATCACAGAATTCAGAATATTATGTATAGAAGTGGTAAAAGTGCGTAAGCTTAACACCGCGCAGAGGACTAGTGAAAATGGCAATTGTATTATTAAAAAATCATCTTGAGAAAACCTGCATCTGCATGATTGAGTTTTCACGCCCAGTGTTAGAATAGAATAGAAATGAATAGAGTAATTTTTTTTCAAATAAACTTTTACAAAATGCTTTCGAATCGTCAAATGAATCTACCACTGGTTCGGAATGCCGTTCCAACCGAGAAGAACCAGCAAGAAACTCGGCTCGGCTGTTGAGTTGAGTTTACAATGTTAGTTGACACATCTAAAGCTACCCTTATTTGTCTGTCAAGTTACCCTTGTTTGTCGGTTCGGTTGGCTTGAATACTAACTATAGACCGCACTGTCACTCAGCTCTGACTCAAGACAGAGTTAAAACGAGACAGATTTATGTCAAAGCGTTTTGGTATCTCGTTTTAACTCTATCTTAAGTCTGAGCTAAATTAGAGCACGCTCACCACGTATAGATCTCACCGTCAGAATTCTTCATACCGTACTGTGTGCGATGTCTGGAATCCGTTCTTGGGCAGCATGTTAGACTCAGGCCTAAATCTTTCTCATTCTGTAAACAGAGATGAGTCAAGGTGATTGTGATGATGATGATTTAAAATCTGCGCTCATTTTTAAGTAGTAGTAACGTTGCTTTAGTTGCTTGAGAACTTTAGAATTATTATTGTCTAAAACTTGGCGACAAACTGTCTCGTCATTATAAATAGAACTTAGAAGATACCATTTCTATTACCTCATCGAGAATTCTGTGTTTATACCGAGCTGCCGTCAGAAGTTATGTTTTTTTTTGAGGCTTTTTAATATATTTTGTTTGTTTGAGGTTTTTAATATGTATGAAACTTAATTTGGGTCACACAGTAATCTCATTTTATGCATTTTTCGTACAAATTTTCGGCAAACTTGTGTTCGTCGTGCAGTAGGTACCTATTTATGCTAATGTGTCTGACCCAAATGGTTTGACCCAAATCTGAAGTTTTAATCATTGTTAAATTTTTTATCATAATAGGATGAAAGTTTAAAATCTCCAAAATTATTTTTCTGAGCATAATTTCTACACTTTTTTTTCTATTCGATGACAAGATAGTCCTTGATTGCGATCTCACCGAATGGTAAGTCAACCCCCCCCCCCCCCCCTCCCGCCCCCTCTTATCAGTTTCTACACGCCATGGTGCCGTAACGCTAAATCGCTTGGCAACACGTCTTTGACGGTAGGGTGGTAACTAGTCACGGCCAAAGCCTCCCTCCAGACAAAAATCGAATCTAAGCGAATTGAACGAGTAAAATTTCACACGATATACCTTACTTTCAACATTTATTTATTATAGTACCGTACATTAGGGAAGTGGTCTAGGTCTATGTTTTACAAGAAGATACGTTCTTTAACCTCGACAAACCGCTGAAATTCGTGGAAGTCATTCATACGAAATGCTGTCTACTACGATACGTTATGCATACGTATTTATACATAACGTACTAACTTATTTAAATTTTGGAGTAGCGCCAGGCTACTTAGTTAAACTGGGTCTACCTGAATTATGAGTAAGTAATAGTTACCAAACTATTCTGTTTTGTTCCATATATATCGTGGTAGGTAAATGTGGTATCATTATACATAATTACGTAAAATAACGCGGGACTAAAGTAACGTAATCTATCTATACTTATAATAAAACTGTAACGGGACGAATTCTGTACATTAAATAATATATTTTGAAAGTTTTAATCGGAGGATGCTTTATTATCGATACTGAGTCAAAACAATTTTTTTGAATTTTTTATCTGTCTGTCTGTGCGCGCATCACGTGAAAACTACTGAAACGATTTGAATGAAGTTTGGTATAGTAGTAACTGATACGCCAGGTTAATATATAAAATACTTTTTATCCTAATAAACAATAAGGTTTATCCGGGATAGCGGATGAAAGTTTTTGTTGATTTTGCTCCATAACTTCGTCAAATCTAAACCGAATTTGATAATTCATTTTTTTTTTTTTTTATAAATTGTGTACTATTAGAAATATTGTGTTTAATTTTGGTGACGATCTACTAAATATTATCGGAGATAGAGGACATAATTTTTCGCGGATCGTAGCAAGTCACTCTAAACTTTTTCAGGAAAAAAAGGAATCAGCTAGTACATAATAAAGTAAAATAACGCAGGATTAACGTAACGTAATATAAAAATAAGTGTAGGATACTAAAGGTAATTTCACCCTGAAATTCCATAGAAAGTAGGTCTAGAGAGAGGAACGCTCCGGGACAAATGTTTACGTAAGACTTGCTAGAAAATCAGTACATTTCTATTCAAATGATTATTGTGGATCCCGCGATTACATTTATTTTTGCCATTCTAGTATCGTTGGTTAGAACGCTCGGTTATTCGGACTCTGCATAATATCGCAATGACATTAGAAGTGAATATAGCATGACGGTGACCGTTGTCTGTTATTTTGTTGCGCTATTCCGGGGAAATGTACGATAAATGAAAAGAATAGATGCATAATATTATATAGGTACTAGGTATCTATCCATATCGAGGCGCGCGGCAGTGCGCCAAGACCAAAGTACGGGCTTAACACCTGTCTATTTATACGAAATATGTAACGCTGTTTTTACCCCCCTCATAAGTCTAGTTTGCGTGATGATTAATATAAAAAATGCAAAAGCGTATTTGTTTGTCGGGTTGTTCTTCAATCATGTAACAACGGAGCAGCGGATGGACGTGATTTTTACAGAATAGAATACAATAATTTTTTATTCAAATAAACTTTTACAAAGTGTTTTCGAATTGTGCATGGGTATCTAGTTGAAAACCTGTTAAATGACATAGGCTAGGTACTTATTATTCGGGAAAATCAAATCGTTCTGCTACTCTGGATAAAGGCGGCGCAAGACCAAGATTTGTGGAAGTCCATGAAAGAGACCTTTGTCCAGCTGCGGACAAAGTTGTGGACTGTTAATAAAGAAGAAGAAACAATATTACATGAAATTATTATTCCAAACTAACCTGGTAACGCAATATTTGCGTGATATACTATAAAAGAATAATTTACTCTATGATTCCATAAAGAAAAAAAAATGGAAGAAGTTAATGGATTTCAGCCAAGCAAAGGTTCTTTTCCGAACTATTAAGGAACCGTTTCTATTCTTCCATAAAACCTTTGCATTATTATATTTATTACTCTACCAGGCCGGTAGAGTGTATACCCGCGTAATTGGTGCAATTACTGCTGCTTCGCGTGTTTATGATTTTGCTGTTATTTACACTTCAGTGTGAGTATATATAATGTTTCATTCTAGAACAATTGCCTTCACTAACGTTATAGACCGAGGTTAATTTTTAAACGAAACCTAACATGATATCATTTTATATTAATTATTCATAATTATGTATATTCTGTGTATTGGATACTTAAATGTTTCACTAACGGCGAGGGACGTTTAACCTTAACCGAGGAATAAATCGGGCGTTCTAACAGTTTTGGTATCAAAACTCTGTCAAAATATCACGCTCGGATAAGACTTATTTCGCGTTGGTGAAATCAGCCCTAAATCACATAAAATTAAAAACTTTAGGTAAATAGTTAAAAAAAAAAATAGGTTTATAAAGTTTTTATAATAGTTATAAAACTCGTTTGTGATCCTTTCTCTTCTTGTATATATTTATTTTTTTATTTATTATAATATTAGTTTGCACTTTCTATATCTGTTTTTGGGATTTCTTAGAATACTTATTATATTGGTGCAACTATTCTTTTGTTACTGATTCTTCAGATATGCAATTGAATTACTCTTATGATTATCTAATATCGATAGACAGACGCACAGGCCGCAATTTAACTTATAATAAACCCTTTTATGTCGGTTAGGTATAAAAAAGGCTTTAAAAATGTACCGTAACTTTATACTTCACACCTGCAAATAGCAGCTAACTAAGTTTATAAAGAAAATAAATGAATATTATAAACGTTGTCTTTTCATTACAGCGTGCCTACTTCATAACTCAGGTTATTATTAAGTCCCGGCGAGGCTTTTCCTGCCTTAGGCTTTAGCGTGTTTTAATCTTTTACCTCGTTTGTAGGAACTGTAGTACAAGAGGATAGGCACCTGATACTTTACTGAAACTACAATTTTATTGTGCGTTACTATGGAGCCACCACTTCTTGAAGTTTAATTATAATCCTATTTATTAATTTAAGTATTAATTTATCTAAATATATAAAAGGTAAAGGTGACTGATTGACTGACTGACAGATCTATCAACGCACAGCTCAAACCACGGGACGGATCAAGTTGTTTGGCATACAGATAGCTATTATGATGTAGGCATCCGTTAAGAAGGAAATTTTTTCTGAAAAAAATGAAGGAAAGGAAAGGGTTTAAAAAAATCTAACTTAACGTGAGTGAAGCCGCGGGAAAAAGCTAGTTTTTATTATAAATACGAAAGTTTGGATGTATGTTTGTTACTCAATCACGCCGCAACGACTGAACCGAATTGGCTGAAATATAACAAGACATAGATTATAGACTGGAATAGCATATAGGCTACTTTTTATCCTGGAAAATAATAAAGTTCCCGCAGAAATCAAAAAAACCTCAATCCACGCGATGAAGTCGCGGGTATCAGCTATTAATAAATAATTTTGAAGGTTGATAACCTTAACGTTGAAGGGAAAACATAGTGAGGAAACTAGAACTATAAGCCTCGATAGTCCAATGGTTACAGGTGCGATCTGAAATCTTAAAGGGTGCAGATTTGATCCCCACCCGTTGCACTATTGTCGTACCCACTCCTAGCACAAGCTTTTCGCTTATTTGGAGGGGAGACGAGAATATAAGTCAAGTTCAGTTTGGCTAACATTATTTTTTTTTAAAGTTGTCTGTTCAATAAGTCAGTTTACTTACATGGGTTACTTTTCTCTTTTAATTCCACCTTTCTAGAGTTACTATTATGTGCATAGTTTATTTTAATTAAAATCAGATTTATTTTTTACTGACTTCAAAAAAGGAGGAGTTTCTCAATTCGTTCTTTTCTTTTATGTATGTTCCCTGATTACTTGAAGATGTCTGGACCGATTAGAAAAAAAATTTTTTTTAAAAGATTAAAAAAGAAAAAATAAAATCAGGGTTTGTAAAATGGTACTTAAAGTGAGCGAAGCCACGGGCAAAAGCTGATATACGAATAAAAATATATAAAACAATGTATTTAAAGGGTCTTGTCGCTGTAACGCACACATATTATCTTCATTGGGAAGCCATTATTCAACAAAGTACAAGGTACCAGGCATGCGGCTGTCATCTGACAAGTTCTTTATAAGAGCGTCTTTCATAATTTTCATTCCTTTATCCACTTCTAAAGTATGATCTTTTATCTACTAAGAAAATTAAAACTGCATTATAAAGAACCTTTCTTTTATAAAGAACATAATGAAACCTATTAATAATGGACGTGTATTTTTAATTATGTTCTTTTTATGGATTATCTAATAATATCTCAAAAGAGTTTTTAATGACGACAAGTTGCATTTTGGCTCTTTAATTAATTTATATATTAAATGTACATAAATTGTGGCTCTTATGATAAATCCAGACTGTGCCACTGGTTTGGAAAACCGATTCGGAAAGAATCTCAGTTTTCACTTTTTAAAATACAAATACAATGTAATAAGTCGGGGTAATTAACTTATTGGGATTTTCTTTCAATAAATGTTTTGTGGCAGCCCAAAGTTGATGTTGGTGAGTTGCCTAGGAGAGTTTTCCGACCACCAAAGTACCAAATACTTTAACAGATTGACATAACAAAAACTGTTAAAACTTTAACCGTCGGTAAAAATTAACTTGGCGTTGAGGAGGAGCCCTAAGTCTAAAAACCAAGCTTGTAATTAAAAACTTACGATTTTAAATAAATTTCCATTTATCAGAAATATCAGCATGATTTTTAAACTAGGTCACGCCCATAATATTAGGCCATTAATTTTGCAAAAGTCATTCCAGTTTATATTCCGCTCAAAAAGCTACTTTTTAATATTTGAAATGCAGGTAGGTATCATTAAAACATGACAGCATAAAATACTGGCAAAGGTTCATTCAACATTTCTACCTTTTCTGTTATGCGCTGACTTTTCAATACTTAGGCACAATACACACGAAGCCGTGAAAACGCTAATTCTTAATCTTAAAGTGACGTTGTTAGTGTTTTTTGCCGAACTTTAAATGACGTTCCTCCGAAAAGACCAAGAAGGCGGATAGATAGATTCTACCCATGACGGCTTCAACTTGACGTCTCGCAACACCGCAGTCTCGTCGTGAACACGGTTCATGCAATTGGATCGAAAGATCGACAATCCCAACTAAAATAATAATTACCGTGGAACGTACTCGTAATATTTTATAACAATTATGTCATTAAACCACGAATCAAGTCTAAAATCTTTAGTTTTACGACTCACTTTCTGTCTTAAATAGACCAGCACTATAGTGTGTCCAAACAGATTAGGGGTATTGGTTACCCCTTCCAAGTTAGCCCACTACCATCTTAGACTGCATCTTCCCTTACCATCACGTGAGATCGCAATCAAGGAGTAACTTGTCATCGAATAAAAAAAAACATGCGAAAGAACCGCACCACTATCGCTCACTGTGTCGCAAGCTTTATTGTACCTTTTAATCTCTCGCGAAATATGAAGATTTTTCACGCGCAGTTGCTTTTTGAAAATGGGAAATGTGAAAATCATTCATTCATTTTCCTAGGTATCCAGATCCATATGCTATTTTAAACGAGTTAACTATCGGATACTGAAAATCATCAAATGTATGAAAGTTTTAGGTGACGTCTTTTTTTTTAAATTTTATACACACACTTAAATTTAATAGTGCCAGGTTGGGGTGGAGTTCTTAACAAAATTTTAGAATATATTCACATATTTTCTTATAAATAAAATTTTAGAGTACATAGTAGGTAGCTAAAATTTACTACTCTAGATGGATGTTTGTTACACAATCAGGCCGCAATGACCGAACCGATTTGACTGAAATTTGGCACAGAGCTAGATTATACACTGGAATAGCATATAAACTTCTTTTTGTCCCGAAAAATGAGAGAGTTCCCACGGAAATCCAAAAAACCTCAATCCACGTGAACGAAGTTGCGGGCATCAATATTACATACATACGTGTCGAATTGACATTTTCCTTATTTGAAGTAAGTTAAAGACACTTCTTAACTACATTCAATTTAAACAAAGTAAGCAAGAGTCTTCCACTCGGAGTATCTTTTTCCGTCGAGACACGTAACCAGTCCCCTAGAGAGCTCTCTGACAGCTGACGGTCGAGACTGTTTACACTAATTGCCGCAGACAGCAGCCGCTTTGAGATCTCGGCTCCAACTAACTGTAGTGTAGTTCCACAAAAACCATCTTAACCTGGTTCTATTTAAGATTAACAATGTGAGAACTCAAATAGAGTTTTGTAACTTTAGAGTTAAATACAGCCTAGTGAAACCAAGTTAAACTACAAGTTTAACTTGCTCGTAGCTTCGCGTAGGTACCTATTATTTTTTGTTTCCATAATATGTTGGCTTTAAAAATAATATTCGCGCATTGATCATAGTTGCATATTTTCTTGTATCGCATGCCTATCATAAAATTCTTTGTACTTCCTAATTCCATGGATACTTTCTTTTTTGTAATCATACCTCAAAGTCCAGTACTTCCTAATTCCATGCCCTAATCTAGTAGTAGACAGTGAAACTAACTTAGACTCTTCGGGGCATATTACACTATCCTTACTAATATTATAAATGCGAAAGTGTGTTTGTGTGTTGGTTTGTCCTTCAATTACACCGCAACAAAGCAACGGAGTGTGTAGTTAAGGACCGGGAGAGTGACATAGGCTACTTTTTATCCCGGAAAATCAAAGAATTCCTGCGGGAACCGCTGGCATCGACTATGAGCTAGTACTGTATGTAGGATCCTATGTCGTACCATAGACTGTATTCTAAATAGATCACCATATATATTTCCTACTTATTCCCTAGGATGATAATCTAAACTAAATCATCCTAGCGATCTCCTGAAGGGGCATATTACACTATACTATATATAGGATCCTATGGCGTACCATAGATTATCATCCTAGGGACTAACTTACCATCTTCCGGCTAATTAGATGAGTGATGATTGCATAACACATGTAATAATATTTAATTTTTATTTTTTTTAACATGTAATATCTGCATAATGTTCTGCTCCAATTCACGACTCAAATAAACAGGATTAACATCTAGAGCCTACTATCAAAATAGATTCTGAAGAGAAAAATTAAAACAAAATATTTTTTAATAAAGCGAAGGTAGGCACAGAAAATTTTGTTTAATATTCCATGAAATTTCGATACAAAAATATTCCTTTGAAAAATAAAATCGAACCGGAAAAATAGAACGTTTCATTTAGGCTAAAGAATTTTATGAAATTTAATAGAGTGGAAAAAAATTGCTACATTATATGAGTACATCTCGACTGTCTCCGACCAACATTAAAATGGACGGATGGTTATTTCCATTCTTCATTTTAAAGTCTATTCGGGAAATTCCTCATATTTCACAAGAGTTTAAAAGATGAGTTTTGAAATTCATCATAATTATAAAGACCACTGACGTTCGCATTTAAAGGCGGTCACTGAAAATCAGCGTTGGGGCACCTGGCACCCAGATGCGAAACTTGGCGCTTTAAGTCTGTGGGGCTGGGGGCCCCAACACAATCACTGAGTGACTAACCTTTTGGTAGCGTTGCACTGCTGTACAAAGTATGATATGTAATACCTACCATAGCTGTATTTTTAAATTTTGATTTATTTTGTACTTTTGTGTGTTTGATTTTTGTAAAGTTTTAGTTTTGGGGAAATACTTATGTTTGTAACAACGACTAATAATTTTCTAAATTTAAATGCTGTCTCTCCATTGCTGCTTCAGCGTTGAGAGCTAGGCTGTGTAATTAAAGAATAGGTACTGATTGCAATTTGTCAAATAGGTACCTTTTGCACGGAAAATAATGCGATTTCATTGCGACATCTACAGAGTCAGTAAATACAATAATTAATTGTATCCATTTTGATTGTATCGGCTTACGCTGACAATGGCAAGTGCAAACATAATTGGAATATACAGCCTTTTTCCATACTCAATAGCCGGTGATAGTCGGAGAGCTGATGGAAAATTTTAAACATTTAAGAATTTTTATTATTATTAAAGTTTCACTACGATTATTTTGAGCCTTTACGCCTTATCAATGTACTCGTATCAAAAAAAATTGTAGTAGTAATTTTTTTTGACCCATATTGACTTTTTTTAAAAGAGAGCAAAATAATGTCCCTTTATTAATAAACTTATTGATCAAAATATATTTTATCTTAACAAAGAATAAACAATACCATTTTATCTGTTGTAGAAATTTATATCTGAAGCCCAGCGGAGAGTACAGAGTTGCCAGAGGAAGATTGTTTTTGAGTGCGATCTCACCTGATGGTAAGTGACGTTGCAGTCTAAGATGGTAGCAGGCTAACTTGGAAGTGGTATGGCGGTTTACATTCAACCTATACCCCTGATCTGTTTCTACACTCCTTTGTACCGGAACGCTAAATCGTTTGGCGGTAGAGTGGTAACTAGCTACAGCCAAAGCCTCCTACCAGACAAGATGTTGAATTTTGCCACGTATTAATTTTACAGCATAAATAAATACATTGCAAAATACATTTATAGTACGTTCATATACGCGTATAGCATCACCCGCCCCACACCCCGCAGACCACCAGGAGGGTCACGCTTACGGCTGTCTACCTAAAGTTAATATTTAACTTTCAGATTTTGAAAAGTAACTACAAGTTTCACACTTGCTCCTTGTCTATCTTTTCATACTCAATACGTTTATTGTGTAAATTAATGAGTCCTTGTAGACGTCAGTTCAGCACTGCATTCGAACTTTTCGGAAAAATAAAATTTAATTGTGTATGCAAATTAATGTGAAAGATCCCGGACGATGTTGTTTTTTTGTTATTTTAAGAGCTCTTTTAAAGCACTGCATTCGTTCCGGATCCGAGACAATTCAGATCTAGAAAACTCGGATCGAATTCGGATATTAACTCATATTCGGTTACTTATCTCACCGTAAACTAAATATCGATATAACACGTATGCGAGACGTAAGCGCCTATAAAGCCGAATTTACACTGCGAAATTAGTGGCATGAAATTAGTTTCATGACATTAATTTCGCAAAGTAAATTCGGCTTAAGGTATTTGACTGTTGTCAAAATGAGGATATTCTTTATTTACAATCGAAAATGTAACATGTAAGAATAACATTTTTAAAAACAGAAAATAAATTTGTCAAAAAACAAACGAACAAACGTGACGTCACGTTGCAATAGTGCTCTCTTTTTATATTTTCGAGACTAATAAAGATATTACAAAAAGAAAAATGTTTGTGTGTTATAAAATTAAAAACCTTTATTTTAAGTATATATAACAAAATATCAAATACCCAATTACAAAAGACGTTAAAGTAATAATTTCCAGCAACAGACCTTAGTAATTTATCTGCGAACACAATAATAGCTGAAGTTAGAACTCGGTAGGTATTCGTTAAGAAAATTTATGTTCGATATCTACGGTTAAAATACTGCATTTAAGTCAAATACGTACTTTACTTACTTAGTTTGAATATAGATAACTGTACCTATGTTGGTAACTTTTAACTACCTACTTGTATAATACGAGTATGTTTACCTATATCACGAAGTTACAGGCGCATTACTTGTGGTTACATCGCGCCGTGTACATAGTACATGCACATTGCGTAAGTGTGTGTGCCTGTCAGGAGCCTAGGCAGCGGTCAGGCGCGTGCAAGCTCTTGCTCTCACTTATACAGATAGGACGCACACAACCATGAACCACGCGCCGTCGTGAATTGCAAGAACTATCCCTACTTGTATCCTTATTCCTTACTTGTTGGTTGCTCATACGGAGCAACGAATGGACGTGATCTTTGCATAGGTATAGTTGAGGTCTTAGGTTACCTTTTATCCCAGAAAAATTAAGCCGGATTAAAAAAATCTAACTCCACGTAGACGAAGTCACGTGCAAAAGCTAGTGATAATAATGCTTATTTGATTACGATCTCTCTGAATGAACTCTGTAATAAAACATAAGGGCCAAGATAACTGACCAAAGTGACCGATCAGCGTTAAAGGAGAATGCCGGAAACCCGCCCATATTGCGTCACTCAGCGTCTTGACGACGTGTCTTGGAAAAATCAACTTTTTAATTATAATTTCATATGTATTTATTTAAAGTCAAAAGCATAATGGCGTTTAAAAGATATATAAAAAAAAAGTACTGTATTTGTTTTGAACTATACAGAAACGCCATATTTTGTCATGGAAAGAACTCTGTGACCAAATGTTGCCAGGTCATTATAATTTCCCTTTTTAAAGGGAAAAATGGTGACTAATCGTCTGGAATAGAAGAATGAAAACCAAAAATCATAATATATTAAAAATCATATTCTTTTTCCAATTGATTCCTAAAAATATACTTACTATTAAGCGTATATAATATATTAACGATGTGACGAGTTGGATTTTTTGACTCGAGTTACTCGAGTTGGGCTACCAATTCGAGCCACAGTCCGAGTTAACTCGAACCAGTGCCTAGCAGTATAGAGCGCAGCGCACCAATGCAACCGACTAAGGCAAGGCACCGTGTCAATTCATGGCGTGACGAGTAGCACATCGAGTCGACTCGGTGTCTTTATAGCCGCTACAACAATGTAGATTATCGTATCGCAGCGAAGTAATTAAATTAATAAACATTTATTCACCTTTTAAACATAACAAAGAGGAAATAATACAAAAGTTAAAAAAAACTTAATTCACACTAAATATCTACATAATTATTCTATATTACAAATGTTAAACTGGTATGTTAGCTATTGCCTCAGCATAATTACGAATAAGATACAATATTCCAGGTTTATTCATGTAGGTATTGTTGTGAATAAAATATTGTTGGTTTAATTAATCAGAAATGTTTATTATTTAAGTATACTTAGAGGTAATAATGGCGTCACTTTTCAGTCTTTAGATAATAATAATTTGGCATTCCTAGACGTGTAAAAATCGTAAAATATACGACTGTATGTATGTATTTTAAGACTTTAAAAATATACTATAAAGTCTTAAAAACTATTCTAAATAATTAATAGTTTAACATTCTTTTCTTTTTTTCTTTCCTTTTTATATATTAGTTATGTACTTACATGTTTTGGAAAGCTTCTTGTTTATATTAGATTAAAATAGGTATTTTAATACAAACTTAACCTTAAAATATCTGAAACATTAAAAGGGAGATTTCTAAAAATTGCCATGGAATATCTTAATATTTTTTTTTTATCGTGTAATCCAGAGGTTATTTCCAATGTTTTACCAATAATTTGGTTAAGACGCAAGAATGGGCGAACTCTCATACAAAATTCGGCATTCTCCTTTCTCCAGCATTTAGTACCTATTTAGTACTATTTAATACCTTTGTTTAAATCTTCTTTTTCTTTTTCAACTTATAGACGTCCACTGCTAGACATAGGTCTCTTGCATGGACCTCCACAGGCCTCGGTCTTGTTTAAATATTTGGTACCTAATTATTTTATAACACAGTTTAATTTAATAAGGGATCAGTTATTTTGACGTGAAGATGGCCGGCCATTTTTGAATTTCCCCATAAGGGCTCCGTATTCTGCATGTTATGTTTCTGCGCAATAATTTAGTACCTATTTGGTACTTACACATATAGTTTTTCCAGAATTGTTTGACAAAAAATAAAGAAAAAGTAACCAGCTAAAAAAAAAGCTAAATAAAGCTTGTTTTTTTAAAATGTATTTTTTTACACTCGTTAAACTTCATGATTTTTATAGGAAAATAATCAAAAGGGCTAATGAGGACACCTGATAAATAATTGGCATCGTAACATTTATCAGCAATGACTTCTGAAAAGTCTATTTACGTCCCAATTATTCATTATTTCAGAGTCGCCATCCTCTTGTCAATTAATTAATCTGTTTATTAAATCGTTGTCACAGTGAATATTAGCTAGTGAGAGGACCAATAAGGATGGAATCTGTCGAGGTACAGGGAAAAGTTTTAGTGTAGTGTAGAGGAGAACCTTAAACGAGATGTCTTTAAGGACCCGATATCAAGAAATAATGTGCGTCATTGAACAATTTCTTAGCTTATAAGATAGTAAATTTTATTGCTAATCAGCCAACTAATTAGACTAGATTGTAACTGCATTAAGTCGATATAACACCGCACCCTGTATTGGAATAAAAGAAAAAAGAAATAAAACATTTCTATTTTTATATGAAGCCTTACAAACCAACAGTCGAAAACTAAATTCCTCAGTTTAATATTTGGCGATTGATACATAGGCTCTATTTATGTTAGGAGTAGGTACATAAGAGTTTATATAGGTTTATATCTATAATTACAAATACACAAAAGAAGAATAAGAGCAATTTTATGCTTGGGAACTTGGCTTTTTTGCTTGGTTGGGAAGGTAAGCGGTGCTTAGCTTTTAACTGCATGTTTGATCATACAGATTTCTTCTGTTGGCGGATTATAGCAAAATAACTCTCACCTTTTCTTGCTAATACAACCTTTATTTTTCCTAGTTATAAAAGTTGGTATAACAATAAGGTTCTTTATAATGCAGCTTTTTATTTCACAAACAGATAAAAGATAGCATCGTACTAGGGGATAAGGGAAGAAAGATAATAATAATTATTATGAAAGACGCTTTTAAAGGAACTTGTCAGGTGGCAGCCGCAAGGTACGAGACTTTTTATAATGCTGGTATTATATTAGAAACTTATGAACTACCCCGTTTTCACTTAGATAGAGACAGTAGGTATACAACTGTACACAGATCTTCGTTTGATTTGGTTTTTGCTTAACTAAAAGAACATATTAAGTTAAGCCGTTGGTAGAGCCTTTTTTGTTATGCAGTCTAAGTTTTGACTTACAATGAAAGGCGCTTTTTTGTAAAAGGCGCTATATTTGTTTATACAGGAATTAGAGCTGTATTTATACAGAAATAGAGTAGAGTATTATTCAATGGGAGCCAGTGAAAATGTGCAGCTGCATAAAAATATTAACCTGAGAAGTGTGTAAAGCCGGGGGTAGGCGCTAGTAGTAATTTTGTGAATTATTTCACTTTTTATTTCGTTGTGCGTACACGTTTTTATTGCCCCCACACTGTATATGAGGTGTGTTAAAATAAAGTAACTTTTTACGATCGTAAAAAGCCGTACTCTTTTGTTTCGTGTACGTTTTTCGTTTAATGGATCATAAAAGAGATTCTAAAATTATAATTCAGGTTTGAACACCGGTTTTTATTTTTGATTTCGTTTCTATGTTTGTAATAAAGGGCCTTTGCATACGGCGACTTTTAAACTTACGGTTGACACGCATCAGACGCGTTTAAAATGGGCTGCGTACATAATATTTCATAAATATTATGAAAGTTTCAATACCGAAAGGCATTCCTTTCCTGTGGTCTAAACCTTAAACCACAGGAAAGGAATGCCTTTCGACTCTAAGGGCTAGCAAAGAAGTAGAAGCCTCGCTGTCTGCCGCGTTAGGTACTGTATTGAAACACATCTTTCAACAATAAGACCATACCATTGGAACGATGGCATATCGGTCCCAAAAGCAAATGCATTTCATAGAAATATAGCGTAGAAACCTGCGCAGAATCATAGATTACTTTTCTCTCCTTATCCTGGGATTTGTCTCCGTAAGTAGGCGATGTCCGTCCGTGGTACGGCTCCCCACTAGATCATTCTAGCTAGCCGAGCTCTCTAAAGAATTTAAGCCAGGGCGGCGAGGTGTTGCTGGGCATTCAAATTGTTGTTCTTCGGATGCACCCCTGCATTCGAGCAATACAAGGTTGGTAGGTGTTTCGTCACCCTCTATGCATGCTCTGCATAGAGAGTTGTCGGTGATACCTAAAATAAAAAAGTGTTTATTGAACGAACAGTATCCTGTACAACTATCACGAGCTTGCTTCGGTTTTCGGTTTTCGGTCTGTAGCAGTTTCGCTGAAAGACAACCAAAACATAAGCTTTGTTCAAAACATAAGCTTGTCCGTCACCAGTTTCAATATCTCATGTACAATTTTAGATTGTTGTACTTCGACGCGCTACTCTGCCTCTGAGTCAATGTGAATCAACCCTAACCCACAATCATAACTTTGAAATCCTTAGAGACACTCATTTTAGTAATACCGTTGTTTTACTACATTACTTTGTAAAATCTAGAAGCTACATTAGTGTTATTACTACGAACTCTTTCCCACTGTAACTCTACTTCTCCCTAGGTAGCGCTCACACAAGCTCAGGTAGACCTAGGTTTCAGCTAAGTATCTCTGGCTTTATTCCAAGCGTATGTACCACAATTTTCTTTTAAGATAAACTTTAGAAAGTATAAAATATTGGTGCATGTAACTACCAATTTTATAATCGTACATCGCCGTTTAACGTTTAACCACTTGTGGTCTGGTGGGAGGCCGTGGCTAGTTATCACTCTTCTACCGTCAAAATCGTGCCGCCAAGTGTTTTAGCGTTCCGGCACGATGGCTTGTAGAAATCGACTAGAGGTATGAGTTGAACATACACTGCCATACCCGTTCCAAGTTAGCCCGCTACCATCTTAGACTGCATCGTTACTTACCATCAGGTGAGATCATAGTAAACTAATTCTAGTTGAACGACAACTCCAGACGAGCCGTAGGGAGCCACTGGATACAAGCAGCACAAGATCGAGAATATTGCAGTCGATTTAAGAGTCCAATGTCCAGCTGTGGACGTCAAGCGATTGACAAAGGAGAATAAACTTATTTAAGTATTCTTGGTATTATTATAAAACTGATCCAGTCAAGACAAAGAAGATTTCTGTAGAAAATATGCAACTCTTGTATATCGGACACAGTTACCAAGAAACAAGGGAAACGATAAATTTCCTGTATCGATGGCCAGTACAGACTGGTTTTATGCACATTTCCCTATAAAATTCTTCTTGTAAATCGCAACCAGTTCTAGCCAAGAGCTAGTGAACAATTTGTTCGGGTTTATAGTCCTTTTGATATTTAGTTTGTTCTTCAATTACACAGCAACAGCTAGCAATTGATCGATGTGATGTTTTGCACAGCAATAGTTCAGGGCCTCGAAAGTGACAGGTAACCTTTTATCTTTCAGAAGCCTCAATAGACCAATGGTTAAAGGTGCGGACTGAAAACTGAAAGGTCGTAGGTTGGAACTCCACCCGTAAAACTATTGTCGTACCCACTCCAAGCACAAGCTTTTCGCTTATTTGGTGGGGAGAGGAGAATATAGTTAAGTCAAGTTCAGCTTGGCCAATATTTAAAAAAAATCTCTGAAAAACAGAGGGATCACACGGGATTTTTGAATACCTAACTCCATGCAGACAAAGTAGCGGACAAAAGCTAGTTAATAGGATAATAAAAAGTAGGATAAGGTTAGAGAGGCTTCATTACAAATGGCCCTAGCTCCTATACTATATATTCAGTCTACCGCCGGATCAAGGCATTTTACGGAGACATAGTTTATCGGGCTATTCGTTTGAGTCCACTTCCATAGATGAATGTCGGGAGATTTGTGCAAAGAAAGGCATTGCAAGTTTCTTCTTTGTGCACGATTTTCATTCTTAGTTTCTTATTATACATAAGCTGAAACCCGCGACTTCGTCCGCACGGAGTTTTTGATTCTCTCGGGAATTCTTCAATTTTTCGAGATAGAATATAAAATAGGAAATTTCATCAAAATCCTTGCCGTATTTTTTGTGTGAAAAAGTAACAAATATCCATCCATCCTTCTCACAAACTTTCGTATTTATAATAAATAATAATAGTAGAATGTCCTTTATAGGTCTTGCATTTCATGAGGGCCCGTGAGCTTTACTTGTGGTTACGTCGTGTACATGCACATTGCGTAAGTGTGCGTGCCTGTCCGGAGCCTAGGTGAGAGCGATCAGGCACGAAATTAATGCATGCATCATGAAATTAGATGTTTACACGTGAAATTGTTGATGAAACTAATTTCATGCCACTAATTTCGCAGTGTAAATTCGGCTTTAAGGATATAAGGTTGTGCAACGAACTTGTCGAGCACTGCTCCAACTAAACATTTTCAACAAAATTATTAGCGTCAATAAAACTCTACTATTGAGAGGAAAACAAAAATCTAAGCGAACTTCTTTCCCTCTACATAAAGTGACACGGCAAAGTCTAACAACAAAGTTTCACCTGACCGTTTAGTTTGTTGGACAACTTAGCAGCTAGACATAGGAACGCTTTTACACTTTGACGTCTTCTCTGCAAATTGACATTAGGAAGGCACTTGTCCACTTGTGGGAAATTATACTTTATTTAACTAATAGTTGATACTTTTTGGCACTTCCTGCTTCTCTATATTATATTTCCAGAGACACTCGTATGTCAAATGTGGAGCTTGAAATTGACCCTAAGCTTAAGTGTCTAAGGATAGGCAGTCCAGTGTTAATCATAGATTAATTATAGAGGTCAGTGGTCCGAGTATCCTAGTGTTCGTGGCAGGTTCGTGGTCTATGGTCCAGTCAATCTGACAAAGAGTATAAAATTATTGTGCCAGATTTCTATCGGACGTTCGAATGTTCAAGGACGGCCCAAGGTTACGTATTTGGAGGGAGGAAGGAATAAAAAAATAAACATCAAAATCAGTATTGATCCGTTCCCGAAATATCATCAAGAAAGCCATTCCATCCAAAATATAATATAATTTATATAATATAATTTATATTTTTCATATTTAATTGAGTCTAAATTGAAAAATAAAAATACAATTTCATTCATTTCATTTCATTAAACACTTTCCTTTTAAATTCGTCTTTTGATCTAGTTATTCCGGTTGGTGAATTGTTACTTTATTTGACTACTTAAATTAAATCATACCAAAAGATTACAAGAAAAACAACAAATTAAGAACTTCGCAAACTTTTCCTTGTAATAAGCAAAAGTATGCAAATTGCTCAAGAAAAACATTTAGAATTGCTTAGTAGGTAGGAACGTTGTAGCAAGTTGGGTGTAAAGTTATCTAAAATTTCAATGAACTTAAACTTTATTGGTATCTAGAGAGGCTTCTAACTCAGCACAATGTTCGAATTAGTTATCTCTTTTTAAGATCCTTGAAAGGGAACTCATTAACTGAAAAGGGATGAGATGATTCCCTCATAACTCCCAAACTTATGTGAGATATTTGTGATATAAATGCATCATGATGTCATAAGTCCTAAAAAGGGTGAAGCAGTGTTAGCCTAATGATTAGGACTGTGAGCTCCTATTTGGCGGGTCCCAGATTCGATCCCGGGTACGCAACGCACCTCAAAAAAAAATGAGGGCAGGTCCTCACGGCTCAAATTGTACGAAAAATTATTTACGCACCATTCTAATAAGTCTTACATAGAACGTATACCTTACGACAGTAAGCAATGCTGTTTATGGCGGCAACACAGTCGTTGGTGGAACCAACGGTGGATTGCAGATTTGGCTTAGATATACGAGGAATTTTTTTTATTGGATGACAAGATAGTCCTTGACTACGATTTCACCTGATGGTAAGTGACGATGCAGTCTAAGATGGTAGCGGGCTAACTGTGAAGGGATATGGTAGTGTACATTCAACTCATACCCCTAATCTGTTTCTAGTTTCTACACGCCATCGTACCGGAACCCTAAATCGCTTGGCGGCACGACTTTGACGGTAGGGTGGTAACTAGCTACGGCCAAAGCCTCCCACCGGGAAAACACAAAAATGAGGCAAAACATAAAATATTTAAGTTTTATTTTAGTGTCATCGTATTTAAAATATTAAATTTTATTCCTTTTAAAAATGCACGTGACCACAATTAATAACTCATGACTCAGTAATTGGTAGGAGCTCGGTCGATTGCGAGTTCGTTCACTGAAACGAGCCATTCAGGCGAAAGACTCGATAATTCCAATGAATAAATATTTAAAGAATTTAAATTTAATATTGCCGCGGGAAAATGTCGACGTAACCGTGAAAATAGTTGGTCACTTTTGCTTATCGTCAGAAAACGGGATCCATGTTTATACTTGGAGGCAATCGGCTTTGCGTATTGCTGATCACGAGATAAAAAAAATCTAAATTATTTATTCCACGTAGGCCAACCTGTAGCTCATAAATGACAAGACAAGACTCTACCACAAGTTCGGAAAATGGATTCTGCTGGGAAGAGTCGGCAAGGAACGTAAAATTAATAAAGGCATAATGAAAATTTTTTCAACACACTTGCTCATAAAGTGGCTCCCGGTTCACCGCAACTAGGCACACAATGACACCAACGCAAACTGTAACTTTTTATTACTATTATTCACAATGTGAGTTATAGAATTTTATTTTTTAATTTAATTGGTTGAGTTGCTTTGTATTTAAATAGATAATTTCAACTTGTACGTGTTTAATAAATAAAACTGTCACTCAAATATAACTTTTGTTTTTTCTGTAATAAAGAAAACTTGAAATTCCCCATTTTGTTCGTGGCTATCCGAGAAAAGCCAAAAAAAAAAGAAACCTCATTCTTTTAGTCTATGGACATTAAAGGTGCGCGCGCATTCCGGAAAACTGATTAATTTTTCCCGCCATTGCGAAAAAATTTTCACAACTCGTTTTCACTGTTTTGTACCATAATGTACTATTTTAGTATTATTTTATTCACAAGTGTGTTGAAAAACGTCGTATGATACACGTGTGTGTGGTGATTACCGTCCTCGGCTACTACCTTAAGACCCTCACCTAACGGCTCGGGTCTCAATAGCGCCTCAGCGGCAATCACCAATATTTCAGACTTGTACCATAATGTACTATTATTACCTGCTTGTAAGATGTCTAAAAATCCACTAAGAGATTGTACTTAAATGCCTTTTAAAGTGGTCAAGTAGGTTTTGAAGTAAAATAAATTTTAAAGTAAAAAAATTACGCGTTCCAATTTACGCGTACCTACAAGTATACGCTTACTTTGGAACGCGCTATTCGTATCTAAATTTAAAACGCAGCACTCCAGCAAGAGTCGGTATTTCAATACTTCTATTTTATTTGATAGCACGTAGATGTTATAGCTGGTGGACCATTTCACCTCGCTCGCGGCAGTCCAAAGTAGGTGGTACGCGTATCCAATTCAATTCGTTTATTTATTGCATGATTGTGAGTTACAAGTAAGATGTTACAAATATGTTATTATAGTCTAAGTACATGTCATTAATGGCGTGGAAAGTTTAAAATAATAAAAGTGCATTAAATTAAATTATGATCAACGATTAAATTACTATTACATCCATCCATCCATCCATCCATCCATTCATCTATCCATCTACCAGTACGTCCTACACGTATTTATACACCTACGCCGGCCTACCCGTGTTCAACATATCTTCACTACGCGTGCACAGGAACACGTGGTATGACTTTATTTCCACGGGAAAACAGAAATTCACCTCGAACGGACTCGCAGACAGCCTCTTGCTATTGACAAATCATTTGCATGAAAATTGAAAGTACCGAGCAATTGATTCCAGCGAAACTAAGAAGAGCCGAACTTAAAGCCCCCACTACCAGCTCAAACACGATTTGCATACTCGTACCTGCCCGTAGTTTTAATTAATTCAACGTAATTAGTGAGCTTTGCCCGACTAGCGACTGCTCTGTTGCATTCAATGCCCGTAATGGACCCAGCCCGGGTGTTGAATTTTGAGGTTAGTGTTCAACAAATTGGTAGCGATAGAATTTTCATTCAACGTTTGTTCGCTGGAGAATTATTATTAACCTAATAAGTACTTTGTTTGTAACAGCAACACTTCTCTCAATAATGTGCTATATTGCGCCCTCAATCGTCAAGTGTCCGTGAAAATTTATTTAACACTAGCTTTTGCCCCCGCGACTTCGTCCGCGTGGAATTAGGTATTGGGGTGGAATTTTCAAAAACTGTGACACACGTACTTCTTTATTTTTAACTGAAAGCTCAAATACCAACTTTGATGGAAACAGCTTGAAAAATGACGGAGTTTCATATAAACTTCCATCCCCTATTTAAACCCCTTAGGGGTGGAATTTCCAATAATCCTTTCTTAGTGTGCGCCTACGTCATAAAAGGAACCAACTGTAAAAATTTCAAGTTTCTAACTTCAGTAGTTTAGGCTGTGCGTTGATATCTCAGTCAGTCAGTCAGTCAGGACTTTGAATTTTATATTTATTTAACATGATTGTAAACTCACTCACTGAGTAAGCGTGAATATATTTCACGATGCGTCAGCGTCGTTTTATTGGGTATTTGACTGTTGTCAAAATGTTGATATTTATTAATAATTATTAGCGACTTCGTTCACATGGATAAGGTTTTTAATCCCTTCAGGAGCTCTTTAATTTTCCGGGATAAAATGTATTCAGTAGTTTTGTTTAGTTTGCACACACACACACACAGGCGTACGCACGCATGTAACACGCACGCACGCACGCACACACGCACGCACGCACGCACGCACACACGCACGCACGCACAAACAAACTTTCGCCTTTATAATATTAGTATGATGATAAATGTGAACTTTCTCCAATGAACATTCATTCATTAGAGCTTACAAATACCGAAATAATGCCTAATAATAAAGGCTGACTAGTGAGGCGGTTGAGACTTGAGGCAAAGGCATTAGCGTCCCAATTTGAGGCCTCCTTCAAAGCGGTAATTTATTTTGGAAATTTTCCGTCAGCCTTTGCGCATTTCGAGACTTCGGGGCTAAAGTTATTTTCAAAGGATGTGTATTATATAACTGAGGAAACAACAATGCTAAAAGTTTTTGTGATTTTATTAACATAACAACGTGGATTTAATTTATGTGGCCTGGAAATGATACCAGAACTTCGAATATAAGTTTTCAACTACGTTCACAAGAGTCTTATTTCATTCATAAAGACACAACAAGAGTGTATCTCCTTAAATACTTGATGGCTATGGATATGGCTTGTTTTCAAAGTATAACTTAATCCTTATCCATACTAATATTAAAAATATGCGAAAGTATATTTGTTGGTTTATCCTTCAATCACGCTGCAATAAATCTAAACATGACTTTTTGCATCGGCGCGATTCGGGATTTGTAAGAGTGACATGTTTATTACTTTTAAGCTATTGCATAGCTTATATCGCGGGCCTTGAGCGTGGAGACCGATTCCAGAAATTCCGTAACGAAAATAACCTGACACGGGACTCCTCTCACCGCTAGATGGCGTTGATAAAAAATGCTATGCAATAGCTTTACCGCGGCAGTACCCGAGTGCCACACGTTTTTTTTTATCTCCCTAAAGCAAAGGATTCCCACGATTTTAAAAGACGATATCGCGGGTAGGTGTTTAATATAAGTAATTATATAATTAATATCCCTAGTTATGTTATAAATATATAATTTTGATACTGTTATAAATTCAACTTTAAACTCGCTACGCTAACTCTTAGTGCTTATGGAAAAAAGGCATAAAGATGCAGGAGTTATCAGTGAGACGGTCGCTGAGCGGAATTATAAGTACGACGTCTTTAGTATATAGAGCAGAAAGATCAGACGTCAGCAGAGAGACCTAAACCATCAGTGGATGGGTGTAGGTCTCTCGTAAGGACTTCGCATTCCTGCTGCTTCTATACTACAACTCCCACTTTTGATGTCGTCTGTCCACCTTGTCTGCATTGTCCATTGTAACGTCACTTGGGGCTTTGACGTCTAGCGGTTCTGCGAACTGTGTGTTCGCCAATTATAGTAATAGGCGGAAAACATAGTACAAACACTGTAGGGTTAGTATAAAATTAAGCTTAGAGACTCGTTGAGCTAAGTCAAACCTCAACTATTATTCTGTTTTTGTAGCTAGACCTAATACAAACTTGACACTTCATTATTAGAGAAAAATAACAACACTGCATGTTTAAACAGGCTTCTTTCTAATTTCTCTTAGCGTTTTTTCTGGCTTACGCCTGGGTCCATTTTCTTATTCCACTTTGAACGGTCTAAAAAGTGGGAGAAAAACATTAATCAGGCCTTATATTCTTTAAAAGAATGGAGTTACTGTTGTCACTACACTGTGACACGACCTAATTCACTACGTTGTATGTGAGAAGACGAATGCGAAAGCGCAATTGCTAATTCGCATAATTCGCCCCAGTCTAATCAAGCGAGTGGTTGGAGGGCCCATTTACACTTGATCGTGAACGACCGCAATCATTTTAGTGTTTTTTTTTTAATCTAAGTGAGCCACGACTTGTTTTCTTTAGTATCGCAAAAATGGTTATAAATGATAACATAATTTCTATGAAAGCTGGTGGAGTTTCTTCTATTGGTTACGCCTGCTCCGCAATCATTACAGTGTCACCAACTCCTATAAATCGGAGTCCCTGGAAAGTCGCTAAAACTGACTACTAAGTTTAAAGTCTGTTATTAGTATTTTTTAAATATAAGTGAAAAATAAAGGTATTCTGGCAGCTTTTGTATTTGCATTCTGTCAATAAGATATATTCATTCGCCAGTTAAATTAAAAATAAACAAATAAAATAAAAAAGCGACGAAAAATATTTTACACAGATTGACATTTTCAAAATTCAACGCCATACCGAACCAGTTGTAGAAATACTTGACGATTCAAAAGCACTTTCTTTGAATAAAGAATCGTTTCTATTTCTGTTTTATCTATTCATAACTTTAATTTAATTGTTTATTTAAATTAAGTTAGAAACTCGAAATGCAAGAGCAGCGTTTTATGTTTCTTTATTGTAAGCGTCAGACGACTAAGTGTAAACAGTCCCTTACATCACTTGCTTAAGCGCTGGCAAGCTTTTACCTTCTGTTTTTTCTATAGCGGTTTATGGTAAGTGCCTCAGTAATTGTTCATTTAATCTATCAAGTCTAGACTTCGAGATGGCTTGCGGGTGAAATAGATAGCAGTTTGGTATGCAAATTGTATACTTTACAATTTTCTGTAGCTATGGAGAAAATAATTCAGCAGAAAACACTTCGATAGCTTAAGCTTGAGCTAACTAAGGACCTGAAGAGCTAGACAAGTGGCATTCGATTCCAAGCGATTCGCTTCGCATTCGCAGGGTCTTGGCATTCGCTACGGTTTCTATCATTAAAATCGACAACTATCGATAACGCTTGTCAAAAATGCCACTTGACTAGCACTTGTCGACTTTCTATGGAATGTCTTTCGACAGTTGTCGATTCTTTTGATGGAATCGATTTAAATTAACATTGTCTAGCTTTCGATTCGTTTTGACTAGACCACGTGACATTTCGATAGCTAATGCCAACCCTATACATTTTTGGACTTTTCTACTAGCGTTATCGCTAATCGAATGTAACTTTGTCTAGGCCTTCAGCGCAGACACGATGCTTTTGGTGGGGGCGATCGGCGTTTTAATTTCTCGACGCTTTTCGAAAGCTGGATGCCGCATCCGAACGCAAAGATGCCGATTGCCGCTACTAAAAGCAATAGTGTCTGCCCTAGCCACTTAGGCATTGTCCTAATACAACGCGAATACGCGATCATTGCAAGTTCGCGCGAATTTTACTTGTACGAACGCGCGATCAAAGATATTGATCTCGAATAGTTGTCCTAATAGGCATTCGCGCGATGGAACGAAGCGCAGTGGAACCCGCGGCCGCTCGCATCGCTTATTCGCGCGATGATCGCGCATTCGCTTTATATTAGGACAACGCCTTACAACTTTATCAACGTGAATGTACGTTTAAAAAAAATTCTTCATATTATATAGAAAAAAAAAAAAAAAAAGATACCGGCCGAATTGATAACCTCCTCCTTTTTGGAAGTCGGTTAAAAAACAACTATCTCTTCGAAATCATACACAGCCGTTCCAAATAAACACTCGACATAACTTTAAAGTTGACATAAGTATTTTGACAGCTTGGACATTCCTTGTTACGTTCCGGTACACTATGGACCTTCCCTGTTTTGTTCCTGTATACAGTTTTGAGACTTGAGTAATAAAGCTGACTATATTTGTTTTTACGCTTTTTCTATAATGCCAAATAAAAATACGCGGGAAAATGAAAATATTGCCATCAAAAAAAAACTTTTTGAATTTTGTGACATTCCTTGTTTTGCCCCTGTACCCTTCATATTAGAAACTTCAACATAATATATAACATCACACACTTCGATGGTGCATGCAAATATCGTGAGGAAACCCGCCTTAGAGTACTCCATAATTTTCTCAAAAGTGTGTGAAGTAGGTGGTATGCTACTTTATACTGGGTGGTATTGTTCAAATAATCATCTTGATGACAATAAATATAAAATAGTTATTTTGAAATCACGCACAGACAGTTCTATATTACTTATTTGTATAGATTAACGTTAATTATTGTACGTTTATATAATTAATTTAATTGGGTTACACCAATATGTAAAGCCAGTTAGAATATAGCATAGAATATTTTGTTTAATCTGAGCAGTTCCTGCAAAGTCATTATTATTGTTTGAAGCCATGGAGTCGTGGAGCACAAATTGAATTGAATTTGTATGAACTAGCGTTGGTTATTTGGCTAGCGGCTTTATTTTACTAATTAAAAGCGGAACGGGCTTACTGGAGGCGTGATCATAATTAAAATAATGTAGGGATTTTCATAAATTACTATATTCTGTTACAAACAAATAGGTATGTGGGCTGTAAATGGTAACATCGTTTTTGAACTTTAGAACAAGTATTCAGACATGTTTTTAATGAAAGCAGTGTAGAAAAGTTTTGGGCTTTTCCACGAAGAAAGTTTAACTCAAAGTCAGGTTCTAAAAATAGTTACACTTCATGAATGTTATTCAATTTCATAAGTGGAATTCCATATTATATACTTTAATTTTGTTTATACATGTAAAGTTGTATACCTTAATAATATATATAACATACCTAATCTATATTTATATAAACATCGATTGATAAAACTCGAAAATGGCTTGATTGATTTGAATATTTTTTTTTGTTTTTTTGACTTGATACAGGATAGATAGATAGATAGATAGATAGATAGATAAAAACTTTATTGCACACAAGAAAGAAACAAAAATAAATAATAAATAGGAGTGGTTTAAATACAAAAAAAAGACATGTGGCACTCGGGGACTGCCGCGGCAAAGCTATTGCATAGCATTTTTTATCAACGCCATCTAGCGGTGAGAGGAGTCTCGTGTCAGGTTATTTTCGTTACGGAATTTCTGGATTCGGTCTCCACGCTCAAGGTCCGCGATAAAAATCAAAAAAATCAAAATCAAAATTTATTTATTTCATGTAGGCCAACTTGTAGCTCTTATGAAACGTCAAAAATCTACCACCGGTTCGGAATGCAGATTCTGCTGAGAAGAGCCGGCAAGAAACTCAGCAGTTGCTCTTTTCAAAAAAATTTTTTTTTTTTTTTTTACAATTGTTAAAAAGAACTAGGCTATGCACACAATGTTTCCACACAGAAGTTTCAAAAATGTACGCCTACCGCAACCAAAGACATGTTAACATGGGTAGACACAAAGCAGACCCATTCCCGTTGGCGGCACCCGTTCACGAGCATGACGCATGATCCAGCCATTGCCTCGCTCAACCATATTTGAGGGAACGTAACAACCCGCACCACACGACACCACCACAGAAATGTTTAAGTGAGCATGACATACTTAGGCTACCCATGTTAAGGCATCGAATTAAATATTAATATTAAGATACTCATTTTAAGACATAACTGAGACACAAATAAAGTGGAAACACTGTAGAACAGAATACAATAGAATCATGTTACACAGGATAGTTATTACTGTCTCATGAATGGAGCGAATTATATTCACGCTTTTTTTTATCATTATATAGTCTTCAATTATTGTATAATATGTTTTTTCCATGAGAGCAGATTTAATAGATTTCTTAAACTTGTGTAGATGCAAGTCTAAGATCGACTGTGGAATTCCATTGTAGACTGTCACGCCCATTCTCACAAATATAAATTACAATGTAATAACTTATTACACTATCTATTGGGTAGCTGGATGCCAAGCCGATTGATTCCATGCAACTTTATCATTGAGAAAATCACTAACTTTGTAATAACCACGACTTAACAAATGTTTCTTTACGCATTGTTTAAATCTGTGCAATGGAAAATCCAGTAATTCCTTCGGGACCATATTATATAAGCGTACACTCAACCCCACAAAGGATTTCTGAACTTTGCGCAGGCGACACCACGGCGTTTCTAGTTTATGACGGTTTCTAAGAAGTCGATTGTGTGTATCTCCTCTTTGTTTATGAAGATGAATGTTTTGTCTCACAAGGACAATATTATTATAAATATACTGTGAAGCTACCGTAAGTATACCAATCTCTTTAAATTTTTCACGTAGAGATTGGCGCGATCCGAGATTGTAAATTGAACGGATGGCTCTTTTTTGCAATATAAAAATAGTTTCAATATTAGCTGCTCCGCCCCACAACAAGATTCCATAAGACATCACACTATGGAAGTAGGCGAAGTACACAAGTCTAGCAGTTTCCTCATCGGTAAACTGCCTAATTTTCCTAACAGCATAGGCAGCTGAACTTAGTTTACCTGCTAGTGTCTCTATGTGAGCGTCCCACTGAAGCTTGTCATCCAAGGTCACCCCCAGAAAAACTGTGGAGTTCTCAATCTTAAGTCCTTCTCCGTTTATTTTTATTGTTTTATCAATTTTTCTTACATTTGGTAAAGCAAATTCTAAACATTTAGTTTTTTTTGCGTTTAAAAGCAAGTTATTAGCAGTAAACCAGAGCGATATTTGTGATAACGTACTGTTTATATCGTCAAAATTTACTTTCTTCCTGTCAGTTTTAAATATAAGAGAAGTATCATCTGCAAACAGCACAATATCACAAGCATCGCGAACATGATATGGTAAATCATTAATATAGACCAAAAACAAAAAAGGACCCAAGATCGAGCCTTGTGGAACACCCAACAGAGCAGATGAACCCCGCGATTTCACGTCACCTACGCATACACTTTGAGTACGATCACTAAGGTAAGAGGCAATGAGATCAAGTGCAACGTTTTTGATGCCATAGTGGCTAAGTTTCAGTAAAAGAGTTTGGTGCTCAACGCAATCGAATGCCTTGGATAGGTCGCAAAAGATCCCAATAGCATTTTGCGAATGATTCCAAGCGTCGTAAATATGATTTAGAAGTTTAGCACCTGCATCAGTTGTGCTACGACCTTTTGTGAAGCCGTATTGTTCGGGATGTAGTAAATTATTTTCATTAAAATGTTTCATCAATTGATTGAGTATAATTTTTTCAAATATTTTACTAAGAGTCGGCAAGATTGAAACAGGTCTGTAATTATTAAGGTCGGTTTTATTGCCTGACTTAAATAGAGGTATTAGCTTACCATGTTTCATCAAATTAGGAAAGATACCCGAGGCAACACATTCATTAAAAATTACGGCTAAGTAAGGAGCAATGTCGTTGATTATGTTAGATATAATCTTCACAGACATACCCCACAGATCACCAGTTTTTTTCATTTTTAACATCTTAAAATTTTTAACTACCTCAGATGCAGTTATTGGTTCGAATTCAAACAAAACATTGCACTCTTTAACGTTGCCCCTCAATAAATCCTGAGCTACAGTAGGTGAAGAGTTTAAGGAATTAGTTAGCAGAATAGGAATGTTCTGGAAATAGTTTTCGAAAGTACTTGCAACTTCCTCATCAGACGTTATTTTATCATTATTGACAATAATTTCAAAGTTAGTATCACGTGATTTAGTTTTGCCAGTTTCTTCGTTTACTATATTCCACGTGGTTTTTATTTTATTATCAGATTTCATGATTCTTTCTTTAATGTGTAGTGCCTTTGCATGAATGCATACCTTTTTAAATATTTTAGAGTATGTTTTCACGCTTTCAGCAAAACTTGGGGACCGATTATATTTTTTCTCTTCATACAACTCATACATCCTATGTCTGCTTTTGTAAATACCTACAGTAGCCCACTCACTGAATTTTAATTTCGCATTTACATGTATTTGCTTCACATTAAAAATTTTATTAAATTCAGTGTCTATTGTTTTGAAAAGACCAGTATAAAGATTGTCTGGGTTACCAACTTCATATTTAAGAGTAGGAAGTCTGGAAGATATTTGACATTTAAATCGGGTCAATTTATTTTCCGTTACTGGCCTACATTTTATAATTCTTTTGTCTTTGTTTATATTGCTTGAGATTGTTATTCGTTGCCCGCAGTGGTCCGACCTTAATTTATTAATTATAGATTTATCAATGACAATAATATCCCTGCTGCAAAAAATATTATCCAAGCAAGTGGCTGAAATTTCTGTGATTCTAGTTGGTTCACAGAACGCGTTATTTAAGTTAAAACATTTAAATAAGTTTAGCAGCCTAACAGTGATGGAGTTCTCCAGGAGAATATTTACATTGAAATCACCACAGACTATAATCTTTTTTGTGGGTACACACAATCGCTTCAACACATCCTCCATTATATCCTCAAATTGATTATAATCACCTGAGGGGGGCCGGTATACACAGACTATAATAAAACGCTCCAGCTCCACACAAGAAATTTCAAAAGCTATGCAATAGCTTAAAAAAATAATAGAACAGCTGAAATTCGAACAAATCATAACTGGTAACTTTGAATGGGAATCCCTATTTCGATTCACTATTAATACATTGCCAAGAGCAAAGACGTGGGTACAAGCTTGTATACATTAGATACTAAATAGCACAGACTTTCTAGGCTTAAAATGCAATTTTACATCTGTAAAATGTAGATTGCTTTTGCGATTTACACACTTGTGTGCTGTAGAAGTACAGAAATATTTAACTGTCCTATTCTATCCTTAAAATATTTACGTCATATCGTTTCATCGACCTCTGAACAAGAAATATAAGAAGGCATTTTTTAAAGGAAAACCTATTAATTTTCTCTTAGACAACACAATACGCCTCACACTCACAAGTTATTTCCATATTCCATAGCACCTTTGTTTGAATTCCAACAATCGATGGGACGATCATTCAAAGGTTCAATTCCCGACCCTGCCATTAATAACCTGCAAGGAACCGAGCGAGAATTTCCAACGCACGTTTTTCATTAAACCCTCAAGAGGTAATTTCTGAAATTAAACGACGCTAATGGAAATTACTCATGGGTTCAATTATTCATTTAAAAAAATGTATAGAGCACTAGCTTTAACAGTGCGCAGAATGCCAGAAAAATATCCCCGCGATAGATGAAATGAAACAAAATGAAACATATCCGAAACCTCGTGTGAAACGCGACAGATGCTAGCGTGTAGGAGCGCCGAATACATCACGTATTCTTATAACTCGTAAGATATTCTTTTTTTTTTTAAATGGCTGTATCGTCTCTTAGTAATAGTTCTTTCATTTCACGAGGGCTCTTGGCTCATGATTGTGTGTGTCGTATCTGTATAAGTGTGAGCGAGAGCTTGCTCGCGGTCCTAGGCTCCTGACAGGCACGCACACTTACGCAATGTGCATTATGCATGTACACGACGTAACCACAAGTAAAGCGCCCGTAATTTCGTGAGATAAACGTAACGTATAGCATTTGAGTATATAACCAACACTATCAGATACCAGCAGATATTCCATCCAATATTTTCAGTAGGTAATTGCTTAATGTACTTACTGAAAGTAGTAATTATTCAAAAATGGCGTAAATCGCTCAATCATACGCCTCAACTTCCATATAGTATTTTATTCCGAGCTCTCGAAAATATCTATAAAGTCAACTTCAATGATTAAAAAGTATTAACATTCATTAATTAATTTTCAATTTATATAATTTGTTATTTTACTTGTTGTGTTTAAATTTTAATTTACTTTCATGGAAGCCTTAAACCATTAAATAATATGTAATATATAGGATAATATATAGAATACTGTCTATTATATTATGTTATATATGTATATGGTAGTTAATTTTTAAATTTTATAATAATAATTGTTCTCTTAGAAGGGTTTAGAAAAGAAAAAAGTTTTTATTAGAGCAAATTAACTCAATTCCTTATTAAAAAAGAACTCTTGAATGTACTTCTTAATACCAATTAACTTCATTGAGCGTGGAATTTTTTAAAGGCTATTATCTAATTTCTTAATTATGGTTCTTACTTGAGTAGCTATTTTAAAAATGAAAACCTACTGTAGTATGATTGATTATATTTTAAGAAGATTCCTTAAAAATATGAATATTATGACTAAAGTTAGTAGGTAGTATGTTTGAAGATAAATCGGGGATTAACCTTAAAGATAGAATATTGCATTCAATTATACATTTCTTTGAAGGGGGAGTTCGAATAAATTGTAATTAAAAAAAAAATATTCTCCTCCAAAATCAAAATCAGAAAAGCCTAGAAGAGAGTTATATAATATACTTATAGGTATTTTTTAAAGCTCAATTTTATTGAAGAAATTCAAAATCAAATCGTGTTAATCGTGTTCGATTTATTATTATTAAAAATTAACAATAATAAATCGAACGAAATGTTATAAATGAAAATATAATTGTAATTAGATGTTGAACTTTTCGCACAAGCGAACACCATTTTGTTCTTGGATCAGAAATCAGTACTTAACGGTTATACCCAAAATGATTTGATTCCATTTCAAACGTTTTAAACAAAATTCCAACAACTTCTAGTGGAAATTTCGGCACCATAGACAAAAGGTGATTCTTTGTGGGGCATAACGGTTAGATTATATAGGCGATCCTTTGTGGGGAATGTATGAATCTGTAAGAATTTTCAGATTTTTCAGATTCAGTAATAGTAAGTCGAGGTTATTACACAAGTTATGAATTTCTTAATGACAAAGTTGCATGGAAGCAATCGGCTTTTCATGCAGTTAATAATTACTTAGCCGTATTAATGTAGCTACATATTATTGTAACACTTTGTTGTTTTATTTTTCAAATGGAACTCTTTCCTAAACGAGAGTCTTGGCCATCTAATCTTGGTCGTCTTAGAGCTTATCATAGGTACAAACTATCAAGCCCATTTAATATTAAATTTTTAAAATTAGAATTTTGAATTCAGAATTTTAAATTTTGAATATATTATATCAAGCATGGTAAAGTTTTATTCAGAAAGTGGGTAAAGTGATTAATACAACGAGCTTGCAGTGGTCTAACTATTAGTTGTTCGGAGTTGGGCGATGTAGCTGGTTTAATTTTGTCACCAGCTTGCTTCTCATACTGTCTAATTGTATAATATCAAATGCCTAATTAGCCACTGCGTTCAGTTTATCTGCTATTTTGGGTAGCTATCAAATGCCTAACTAGTATTTGCGTGCAGTTTGTACCGACAGTTGACAGATCAAAGACCCAAGACTAAAAAGCAAGTTTTTAAATGAAATGAAATCTTTACAATTTTTATGTTACGTAAAACCATAAAAATTTGGAATATTTTATTAATTTTGAATTTTTGAATTTTGAATCTATACCGTATCCAGTATGGTAAAGTTTTAATCAGAAAATGGGTAAAGTGATTAATACAACGAGCTTGCAGCGGTCTAACTACTTGTTGTTCGGAGTTGGGCGATGTAGCCGGCGCGCTGCGGTTTAATCTTGTCACCAGCTTGCATCTCATACTGTCTAATTGTATAATATCAAATGCCTAACTAGCCATTGTATCCAGTTTGTCTGCTATGGTTATCCGACAGCGGTATAGCAATGATTTTATCCCGCCCGCGACTTTGTCCGCGTGAAGATAAGTTTTTTAAAAATCCCGTAAGCTTTATTTTACTGAAAAAATTTTTTGGCACTCGCCAGGTCCTCCACTAAATATAGTCATGCAATAAATCACGTCGTTTCGTTGCGGCGTGATTGACGGACAAACCTACAATCAAACATACTTACGCATATGAAAAATAGGATAGGTACGTTTCTGCCGTCCAATTACTAAAAGACCGTTAAGTGAAAAAAACCTTATTTGGAGTTACGTAAAATAAACATGGGAATTGATGTTTCTATAATTCTCAAAGATAAAAAGTATGTGTTTTTGTTATTGTGTTATTCCAGACTATAATCTATCTCTGTGTTTTCAGCCGAATTGATTCAGTTGTTGCGGCGTGATTGAGTAACAAACATCCATCCTTCCATGCATCCAAACTTTCGCATTTATAGTAATAGTAGGATTTCACAGTATAATTCTCATTATATTTCTATTGCTAAAAGCATTAGCGTGTAGCTCAATTGATTGGCTAGAGTTCAATGCGGTCGATCACAATGGAAAGAGGTTTTGTGGAGGTTATGAGGACGTGCCGATTCAACCGCCAACGAGCTTTTGGATCTCCTCGATCTACCATCGACGACCTCCCTGGCGCAGTGGTGAGCACTGAGGGATCGGGTTCAATTTCTGGCGGAGGCAATTTGGGAATTTATAATTTCTGAATTGTCTCTGGTCTGGTGTGGTGGGAGGCTTTGGCCTTGGCTAGTTAGAGTTACCACCCTAACGTCAAAGACGTGCCGCCAAGCGATTTAGCGTTCCGGCACGATGGCATGTACAGATTAGGGGTATGGGTTGAATGCACACTGCCATATCCGTTCCAAGTTAGCACGCTACCATATTAGACTGCGTCGTCACTTACCATAAGGTGAGATCGCAGTCCAGGGCTATCTTGTCATCGAATAAAAAAAATTGTACAAAAAAGGGGTCGTAGATATTTTGTGTCTATCTAGTTCATTAATTATAATAAGTACATAAATAATTTTCATAAACATGCTTTAACCTAATCGTAAACATTATAATTATTATAGTGGCGCGAAATATGTTCACGATTAAAAGCTAAATGTTAAACATAATATTTCAGATAATTAATTTTACGCTCTAAATAATACTTAATTAGAAACATGAAGGCACAATTTAGACCAAAAATGTTTTACCCGGACATTATGTTATTTATCATCACAAACAAAGTTAGAAGTTAAGCCGTCAATTTTGCAGATTTTAACCGGATTATACCAAAATGTAATAAGTAAAAGGGAGGAGGAATTTTCAAAAATCCTTTCTTAGCAGATACCTGCATCATAATAGCTATCCGTCCAGTGATCTGAGCTATACGTTGATTGATCAGTCAGTAAGTCATTCAGTATTTTCCTTTTGTACTTTTATTTAAAAAATACTTATTGTATTTGTGAGGATGCCTGTTACTCTCCCAAGTAACAATTTCTTGTCCTATAGCAGCCCATAGAACGTTTCCTCTAACACCACTTAAGCACTGTAAAAGCAATAAGAAGGTCGTATAACGCTGATTTGGCGCAGTTATATCTCTATTTAGAGACATAGCGAAACTATAGCAGTTGTGCTTGGGACTTTTTTTTTCTATAAATTTGATATATTGGTGCCTTGTATGACAATTTGTTGACATACGAGGCACAATAAAGCTTTTATAGTTCTTTTTTATTCTGTAGCAGCGTTCGTAATTCCATTATAGTGCTATTATACTCTATAGAAAAGTACGTGATTCTTTTACTACGCTTTTCATTTTAATTTTTCACGGCAAGGTGGTCTACGTGTGTTTATACAAAAACAAAAAAATAAAAGGGATAAGGATTCCATCTTGCTGAGTTTAATGTCATCTTTTATTTAGACATGGATAAATTCGACCAATACTATAAAAACCACTTGGAACCAAAGTTTTACTGATAGAATAGCATTAGTTTTACTTATTATTTTCAATGCGCCCTAAATTAATTGAGTTTTTTAATTAAAATATTAATAAAAATAAATAAAATTAACCGTAGTTTCTGCTACACAGCCAAAAAGCTAATTTGGTTCTCTTTTAGGTTAACTATAGCACAAGTGACAAAAAATCTGCCGCCATTGACGTAAAATTAGGGTTCCTTATGACTAGTCTTGTCCCACATACTTAATTTTTGAATACATTTTTATATCCAAGGAAGAAATAAAATAGGTAGGTAGGTAATCGTTGCTCATGATTGGTTTTCTTTCTCAGGTACTTATAATAAATATGCCCCTAGTAATGGATATTGATAAATTTCTAAAATTTGTTCTATAAGGGAAATAAAGGAAATAGCTATATATCGCTGTTGTCTTAAAACAGAACAACCAAAACCATAATAGAAAACTTTGGTCATGTAATAGAGTCATGGTGACTTCTTCTTCAATGAGACTATAATAAACCCAACAAAGATAATAATTAAAACACTTTTTATTGTTATAAAAATGTCCCGAAAATCGTTTATAAAGCAAAACCGCTCTATAACAGTGTTGTTATGAGTAATTATGTACCATGTACTATAGCAGTGTTTTGTGGGACCACAATAGCGTCAAATTATTGTATTGTTGTGTCCTTCATCACTGCTAAAACGCCATACTTATAGCAGTTACCAGGAAAACTTTATAGTACTAATGGGGTACATAATAGTGAATTCAAACGCTGTTATACATTAATATAGCGCTATATTGTCTAAATTCGAGGTTTTTATAGAACTTGCCTATAACGGCTCTACAAAACGGTTTTGTAAACCTTTACATCCCCTGCTAAAAGGATAGTTTGGCTATATAAGCTTATAGAGCAAAAAAGTCATAGCAAATGCTTTTATATAACGGGTGGTTATCGCTACAACCTTTACACGATGTTAACTCAACCTTTTCGTGATGAATTCTTAAATTATAGTACCAAAATGTTACTTGGGCTTACACGCAAGAACTGTAATCCCGGAAAATTAAGGCATGTGGGCGGGGATCAAAAACCTTAATCCACGCGGGCGAAGTAAGGCTAGTTGAACTCACATACAAATTCTTTGTTTTTCAAAAAATTTCAACTGTCTTAGTATTAGGGATTATGAGATACAGCCCGCTGACAGACAGACGGACGGACGGACAGCGAAAGCTTAGTAACAGGGTCCCGTTGCACCGTTGTCCCTTTGGGTACGGAACCCAAAAAAAATATTGAAAAGACTTCTTTTTTTTAATATAATATACTAGACTAGCGCTTGACTCCGATCTCACCTGATGGTAACTGAAGATCGTGCGCACTTGCCTAGTAGATGCCTATTTACACTCACTCTTGATTTAAAGACCACATTATAGTTAGTTAGAAAAACCAGTGTTTCATTTCACATGATTGAAGAATAAACCAACAAAACTTTCGCATATATAAAAACTACCTTGTTCGCTGAGGCAAGAATAATAATAAGACCTAAGCAAAATTTGAAATTCCCTACAACATTCCTTTTCGCAGCGTCAATTTGGCATTCTTTTTCTTCAACCTGAACGCCGCTCTGTGAATACAAAGCGATGGGTGCAGGAACTGCTTCGGAATTCTTAGATGTCTGCTATGTATGGGAAGAATGTATGAAAAAAAAACATTTTTTTTTTTTGGTTAGCGCAGAAACTATTGGCAAGATTATACATAATAATTACGCCGACAAAGTTGTAAAAGAAAATCTTGAAAAAAAATTATTATTTAAGGTACCTCCCCTACACGAAAAAAAATTTTTTTTTTTGCAGAGGCTATGGGTGCTAAAGAGCTGTAATTTTGCACGGTTAAACATATTAATTACGCCAATAAAGTTGTATAATAAAATCTTGAAAAAAACTATAATTTGTGTAGGTACAGGTAGGTACCCCTACACGTAAAGATGGGATGATTTTTTATGCTTCTATTCCATTATGTGGGATGTCGTTAGATAGGTCTTTCAACAATATTGGTCTCTCTCTTTGTAAGGATATGTCCCAAGAAAATATGCAGGTATATCCTATGATATAGTTTATGTATAAGAAGAGGTGGATATGTTACGAGCATGCGGTAAATGAAGCGCGTAATGGCAGATATTTATCGTAATTTGTCATGTCATTTATCAATGTAGTACTCTATAATATCTCTTCGTCGTTCGGAACAATTTTTTCGCTTGTTTTGCGAGTATATAACTGATCCCTAATAGAATATCATAGGGTATATCTACAGATAGAACACAGCTACGTTTGGAAACGCGGCCAAGTAAATACAGATGTGTATTTGTGGAAAGAACTGCGGACCTGTGGCACAATCAGACGTTTGCATTATGCATGAGCCACCCTTAGGCGACAGATGCTTGGAAACTTCCAGAAGACTATTAATATTTGCGTACGGTATTAAGCTTGTGATAAGGAATAAATAAATAATCATTTATTTGCCACTATGTTTTATGAATGAATGCATAGTTTTTACCCGACTGCGCGACGCAAAGAGGAGTAATGTGTTTATCAGTCTATGTATGTATGTAAGAAAAAAATGAAAATCGATAAACTATGTTAAGTGGAGTATCATTTTTTTTTATTATAAAAGAATATCAGCCAAGCTGAACTTGACTAATATTCTCCTCTCCCCTCCAAATAAGTGAAAACTTGTGTTAGGAGTGGGCACGACAATAGTGCATCGGGTGGGGATCGAACCTGCGACTTTTCAGTTTTCGGCCTGTACCTTTAACCGTTGGGCTATTGAGGCTTAATCATTGATTGAACAGATATTGAAAAATCATTGTTATGTTTCTCTTATCATTTTTCAATTTGAATGACCGTTTACGATCTACGAAAATTTAAATTTGTTTTAAGATTGCAAAATTTACCGTCTTACCGGGCATCAACTAGTATTAAATATATATTCTCGCGTTGTTCATGCTTATTTCCATTAAATAAATTTATTTTAGAAAATGTCCTCACTGAGATTTAATGAAAAACGTGCGCGGAAAATTTTCGTTCGATTACTTGCAGGTTATTAATGACGAGGGTGGAGCCGGAAATAGAACTTTGGAGCGATCTACCCTACGGTATGACTGTAGGAGTGCAAACAATGGTTCTACGGGGTACGAGTGTGAGCATTTTATTCACGTTGAACCGAATTCATCGCGAATGTGTGTGGGATTTCCTTTTGTCATAAGGGTCAAATTAGACGGTGCACCGTTCATGAATAAATAAATAAATAAATAGTCTTTTATTCAAAAATACAATAGCCACATAAAAATCCGAAAGAACACACTAATTCTGAGATCTATAGAGCGTGCTCTGACTCAGCTCAGACTTAAGATAAAAGTTAAAACGAGATACAAATATTCTCTGACATAAATCCGTCTCATTTTAACTCTGTCTTGAGTTTCAGATTAAAGCCTTACAACTTAAAAAATAGATAAACTAAGAGTGGGCCCCACGGCTCAAATTGTACAAACATTTCTATTATTATTATAGAACTTAAGGTACAATTAGACGGTGCACCGTTCGCCGTTCATTTTTGCGGTGAACGATGAACACTGAACAGTGAGTCTTTCGTCGCGGGGGCAAAATCAACAAAAACAAAAAAACATGGGTACAGAAATGCTTAAAATATTAATTTCCCTTACATATTCTGCCATGTAATGGTTTATTAATTTAATAATAATTAAAGTACTTCAATTATTTGCTTTAAACGTGGGTTACGAGTAGGTAGATTCCAATTATTATTATTTTGATGTTCCAAACATGTTTTGCCAAATTGGCGTGCAAATATTACGCAGCTAATTATTACGTGGGTCATTATTTATAGGTATCTACTACTATACATTTGCCGAATTTAGTGTGCTTAAATTAATAATTCTATTAATATTAGAAAATTAGAAATGCGAAATTTTTTATGTGTGTATGTGTTTGTTACTCCTTCCGCCACAGCGAATGAACCAATATGGCTGAAATTTGGAATGAAGATAGCTCATACCCAGAATTAACACAACAAACGCAGAAATATGCAACCAAATATCGCAGAAATCAGCATTCAAAAAGTGCCAAAACGCCATACAGACGCAAAAAGCCATAAAAACGTCGATAACTGCCACTCCCCGACTGTAGATCAAATACAGACATCAGTGACCGAAAATCACAGTAATCAGCGTTCAAAAAGCGCGAAATCAGCGTTCAAAAATCGCAGAAATCAGCGTTCAAAAATCGCGAAATCAGCCTTCAAAAATTGCAGAAATCAACGTTCAAAAATCGTGAAAACGCGATGCAGACGCAAAAAGCCATAAAAACGCCGATCGCTGCCGCTAAAAGTAGCCAGTCTGCCCTCTCCCTAAAGCGCTTTAGAATTTAGATTCATTTGCCGCGTCAAATAAGGACGAGGTAAACACAGAGCTATTGCATACGCGATTAGGCTGGTAATTAATTTTGTCTAGTGATTGATTTGCACTGATTACGTGTTAAATCAATACGTCCTATGTTTGACGCAACAAGATCATGTTTAACTCTATAATTACTGTGTTTATGTGCTGTTTATGTTCAATTTATGCTCTTGCACGGATTCTTGTTAAGCTAAATAAGTAGTTGACCCAGACTTAACTCAGATATACTTCTGATTGCCCAATGGTTAGGAATGAATTCTCCTATACGTGGGGTGGCAGGTTCAATCCCGGTTCAAACCTCTGACTTTTCGGATAAAATATCACATGTTTCACATAAAGGAGAAGATCGTGAGGAGATCTGTTCCCCATAATGTTCTCGAAGGTGTGTGAAGTCCATCCATTTGCATTTTACCAGTGATGTATCCATCTCTTTCTAAAACGAAGTTTTATAATATGAAGAATGTATAGAACTATTGAATCGTGACATAATATTGCAATAGCGCTCTTTTCCTCTAACGAGAATCTTAAAAGCTCTATATTTTTCAGACTAGTTAAGATATTAAAAAAAGAAAAATGACATTATATTAAAATATTAATAAAAACCTTTATTGTAAATATTTAAAAAAAATGTTAAATACCCAATTGGTAGCTACAGTTTGAAAACGTCTCGAACATAGCCCAGGTGTGCTGGCGGGCCCAGATTTATTCGTCCTAGTTATTTTTTATGATAATACTTATTTGTTTAATAAATTTCCCCGCTTCATCGCAAGTCCGTTTCGGGGAATCGTTATGAGTAAATTATGCTTTACTTTGGCAAACATCTGGCTTTTATAGGCGCTGAAAGTTGTATTTGTTGCTGAAATCTCATTATGTCGATACTGACGTTTCCTTTTTTTTTTAATTTCACAAAAAGTTAATGTTAATTTAAGCGCCATTTTTAATTTATGTCTTGCTTATCTGACACTGAGTTGGAAAGAAAAAAAAATGGTGGATGAAAAATGGTAGTTAAATATTCCTATTCTTATTCTCGCCTTGATAACGGTATACAAGCGAATTTCAGTTATTTACAAGCAATACCTAAGTATTATTGTCATGAACTGTCATGAACTGTTGAGTCGTCGACGAGCGGTCGCACGTAACGCACGCCTACATTCACTTACTAATATTACATTGTATCTACCTACCTACAATGCCAAAGTGTGACATTTGCAAAAAAACCGTAACTAAGTCTCAGCCCGGAGTGGAGTGCAGTAAATGTGAGAAAATTGTGCATCTTAATACCAGATGCAGTGGTCTAACCAACAAACAGATCGCTGCATTAAAGGCAGCCTCCAGTCTAGATTGGACTTGCGTCGAATGTCAGCAGGAATCACCGAAACGGAATACAACAATCATTATTCCGGAAGAGGACGACGATGAAGATGACACCCCAGTTCAAATAAACGCAAAAAAGTTGTTAAGTAACATAACTAAAGAAGTCGAGAAAGCGATCAAAAGCGAGATGCGCGATCTTAACGAGTCACTGCAATTTCATAGTAATAAGCTAGATGAAGTCGTGGAGTGCATAGAGGCTTTTAAGCAAACTATTAAAGTTCTTGAAAGAAAGAATGTAGAACTTACGAATAAGAACAATAACCTAGAAACGCGAGTTGGAGCCCTTGAGCAACGAGTGCAAGAGTTCGAGCAAGAGAAACTGTCAAAGTACGTGGAAATTGCTAATGTTCCCCACCAGAGCAAAGAAGCGGATGGCACGCTGGTTGAAAAGATAGCATTAAAGCTTCAGCAGCCCACAGAAGGAATTAAGGCTTTACAACGACTCCAAGGAAAAAAAGATCAACCGGCAATCATACTCGTGGAGCTGCGAGACGAAATGTTACAAGAGAATTGGATAACGGCTGCCAAAAGCTTGAAAATCTCGGTGGTGGACATATGTCCCAATGAGAAAAACAATAATAATACTGTGTATATTAATGAAGCTATGACGAAAATGAATAAAACCCTGTTGTGGAAGGCTAAACAAGAGCTAAAAATCAACCAACACTTTAAGTATGTATGGTTCAAAAGAGGTTACGTGAAGGCACGCAAAGAGGATAGCTCAAAAACATACACTATAAGAACACTGGCTGATTTAAACGCTCTTATTACTACTAAAGTCTAAGACAACTGTTTATATCGCTTTACCTACTTTATTATTTACTATGTACATATTTAACATTAATACCTACCTTAATACTACTTAACAAAAATACTTACACCCCGTATTATGGACAGTTCAATAGACGTTTATGAGATAACAGACTGTTTTAACATTAATGATTTTTTAAACAATATTCCAAATATGCATGCAAACCTATTATGTGTCCACATTAACATCAGATCTCTCATAAAAAACTTTTCTTTGCTCGAACAATGTATACTTAACGCAAATAAATGTATTGATATAATCATTCTCACTGAGGCAAGTATTTCAGATAACGTAAGTTGCCTCTTTAATTTAAACGGATACCATATGTTTACAGCCTTAAGAAAGTCAAAAAAAGGCGGTGGAATAATTATTTATGTAAGTAATAAACATAAATGTAATTTAAAAAGAGTAACCACAAATAGTTTTGAAAATATATTATGTACGATAACCACCTCGTCAAAATATACTGCGAACATATGTGCTATTTACCGTCCTCCTAACTTAAGTAAAAACATCTTTATCGACGAACTTCAAACAATGATAAAAAAGTACACTAATGTTGACACCGACTTATACTTACTGGGAGATATAAATATTAACCTGAAACTAGACAATCCTGTAAAACATAAATATAACAACATGTTATACAGCCTCGGCCTCTCATGTGGGATCACAACACATACTAGGATTCAGCTATGTAATGGTAAAATAACTAAATCGTGTATAGATCACATTTACGCGAGATCCCGCACACAAGAGCTGTTTACTGCGGCGATCGGTACGACACTGGCCGATCACCGGGCGATAATACTTGCCTGCCTAGGGGCACGTACACAGGATGTTCCTAAATACAAAACTTGTCTAAATAATCAAAAATTATTTTCTTTAATAGAGCAAATAGATTGGGGGCCTACGATAAACATGACATGCCCTATGAATATTTATAATTACTTATACACTAAACTTATGGAATGTTATAGAGAATCTGAATATAAAATAAGAATTAAATTGAACAAATCACGCAGTCATAATGATTGGATGAATACAAAAATTGTTAAAGCTTGTGAATATAGGGATAAATTGTTTTTAAAATGGATAAAAGACTCAAATAACCTAATTATTAAGCAAAATTATAACAGAGCCAGAAATTATGCTAATAAACTAATACAGCAAACGAAGAATAAAACTATAAAAGCAGATATTATTGCTAATAAACAAAACTCTAAAAATCTCTGGAACATACTGAATAGGCTGACTGGCAGCATTAAGTACTCTATAGATGAAGCATTACAAAATTCTTTCGGAAGTTATGGCTACACTGAAAAAGACATTGCAAACCAATTCGCCCTTGCATTCAAAAACAGTATCAAAAATATAATTCCCAAATGCACTCAACCTTTGCTTGACGAATCGAACTATAAGTCTTCTGCTAATGTATCGATGCGATTTAAACCTGCTGACTCTCAATCAATAGGGAAAATAATAAAATCATTAAATAGTAACAAAGCTCCCGGAGCTGACAGGATTAGAGCTATTGATATAAAAATGCTATGTGGTAAAATAAAGACGGTAATTTCTAAACTAATAAACGCAAGCCTAATTACTGGTACCTACCCCGCACTATTAAAAAGCGGAATTGTAAGACCAATATATAAAAAAGGGAATAGGGGGGATTGTGATAATTATCGACCAATTACAATATTGCCCACCATCAATAAAATAGTGGAAAAATATATAAGCAACCAAATACATAAATTTTATGATAAAAATGACATATTGACAAACACACAATACGGATTTCGACCACAGAAAAGTACCACACAACTGCTCTCTACATTCACTGATAGTGTTTACAAACATATAGACAATAAAGAACACATATTAGTTGTTTTTATTGACTATAGTAAAGCCTTTGACACGCTCAGACACGATAAACTTCTTCAAAGTCTGGAAGATTGCGGGATCAGAGGAAAACTACTCACTTGGTGTGAAAACTACCTTCAGGAAAGATCATACCAGGTGAGAGTTGGTGAAGCTATCAGTTCTCCAATACAGGTTACAGAAGGCACAGCACAAGGTTCCGTATTGGGACCACTGCACTACGTTACCTACGTTAACAGCATCGCTAAAGCAATAAAGATGTGTGAGATCTATCAGTTTGCAGATGACACATGTCTAGTTGCAACGGGACGTAACGTAGAACAAGCTCTTTCTAAACTTCAAACCGATTTTGATGTTCTTACAAAATGGTCACACGACGCAGGATTGGTACTTAATGCCAGCAAAACAAAATTACTGTACATTAGCACTACCCACAACAGAAGCTCCTTTGAACCGAAATTAATAGCTCATAACCACCAATGCTTACATGCTATAAGTACAGGTGATACCACGCCTTGTAGCTGTGATACCATACAGTTAGTTGACAAACACACATACCTTGGGCTTGTCATCGACGATCGGCTCAGTTGGAAAGACCACGTAAATCTAGTATGTGACAGGCTTAGGGGAATTTTGGCAAAATTTTCAATAATTAAACACAAAGTACCATACAAAACACTTATTTTATTGTATAAATCCTTGGCAGAACCAATAATAATGTATGGGCTGTCAAGCTATGGTAGAACATACAAAACTCATCTCGATCGAATTTTCACACTTCAAGTACGTATTTTAAAAACTCTTGTTCCAGCTAAAGTAAAACTTACATGTAAAAAAGATTACCGTAAACTCTTTTCTTATTGTAAAATCATACCAGTACACGAAAAAACAGAACTTACTTTATTAATAGAACATTATTTCAATGATAACTTTAGAAAAGTACAAATTCCATACTCGGACCGTAGAAAGCAGAAACTCCAATTACCCCGATACAACAATCTATACGGTAAAAGAAAATTAGCTTATGTTATACCTAACCTAATTAATCAGCTACCTAAAACACTAACAGAGGTAATAACAACTAAAAACATAAAGATTAAGTTAAATGAACACTACCAGCAACTCACAATTTCAAAATATAAATACTAAACGCAAATAAAGATAGAAAATAATAATAATAAAATAATAACAAAATATTAATAGTCTAATAATAAAGCATTGCACACTTACCTAATATGTAGAACAAAAAACTTATTCATCCTGTATATACATTCATCACCGACTTTCGATATTCTTCGTCGCGTATACAACTTCTTAACCTACCCACTTGTAAACATTGTTAACTTAGTATTTTTCTGTATCTTTCTGTATTGTATTACTTTTTGTTTATGAGTTATATTTAGGCATAAGTTACGTTAGATTTAATATTCAATAAACATCTTTTGTCGACGGCGCTGTGGTGTACAGTAAAACACTTCGGAGTTTATGATTACACCACAGTACTATCAAATACCAATGTAATTTTAAGTACATGTATAAATAAATAAATAAAAATAAAACCTATATGAATTGCCGAATCTGATCCAGATTATTACATAAATCAAAACTGATGACATATACCTTACTGTTCTGAGCTCAGTACCTAAAACAAAAGATTATAGGAACCTACTATTATTTTACTCCTAACGAATAGTGCCTATTAGATTTTTTATCTCAAAACCCGCTCCTAACACAAGCTTTCCGCTTATTTGGAGGGTAAGGGAAAATTTCAGTCAAGTCACAGAATAATAGAACTGCAGGGTATGTTAATATTCTTCAAAAACATGCCTGATGGAAAGCTCATCAACATGCCTGACAGGCAAGAAATCTCGAAACCAGCCAGGTTTAGGAACACTGCGCGCTGTAGTTACACCGCATCTCACTGGGAACAGCCTTAATAAATTCTCGAAGTACAAAAGTGGTGCGTGGTCAGTCACGTACAACAAATAAACAACTACTAACTGCTTTCCGAGCTCTTAATGCTTTAAACCACCGCTTAACGTCGCCCGGAGGCAGTTTAGTGCGAATTGTTCGCATTTTATCTGATACCGCGTGTATAATTGACCGTTTTACGCACGCGTAGTGATTTTATGTGCAATGTTTACAACTTTATTATGGTCGTAAAATATCGGCTCTACTTTGTCTATATGAAATTTCTCTTTTCTTATATGTAATGAGCTGATACCGAAATGTAAAAGCGGCCTATGTCCATATTATAGGGATAGGTATCCATTTATATGTTAGGATTTGAATGTCATTAAAATCTGTTCAGTAGTTACGAATACTGCCCATACAAACAATCGGACATCATTTTCAATATTAACAGATTAACTATTATTATTAATCACTTGCTTTAACGAAGAAGGAAAATATCATGAGAAAACCTGCATGTCTGAGAGCTCTCTATTATGTTCTTAAAAGTCACTTGGACAGGGTAGTGTATTATGACCTAAACTCTTCCTTCTTCTTCGAAAGACCCGTGTACTCAGTAGTGGGACAGCGATATGCTGAGATGAATGGAGAAAGCAGGTGTAAAGGCGGTGCAAAAACGTGGTATGTGGAAGTCCCTACAAGAGACCCATGTCTAGTAGCGGACATTATTCATTGGTTAACGAATAATGGAGCTATAGGATGATGTGATTAATCCAGCAGCGATCATCCAAAATAGCAACACACACGACGGATCCGACGTGTCATCAAAGCGAATCAATCAATGGATAAAATTAATTACCCATCTAATCACGAAAGCAATCGCGTTTCGTGTTTACTCGCCTTTATTTGACGGCTCTAATGAATCTAACAGCATCAGCGATGAAAAAAGATGTATTCCGTATTTTATTTTGTATGTTTATATACAAAATAAATTATAAATATCACTCCATTTTACTTTAACGGGGGTATTTATGTATCTATATAGTACTTAGAATTTTTACGATTTTGTTATGCCGTAATATAAGAACTATAAAGACATAGTAATTACTTGCATATTATAATATATTACCATCTTTTTGGGTCATTTACAAACATGACTCTAAAATTTGGATTTTTTGATCATTTCGTGGCCAACTTCCATCGTACGGCAATAAATCAATCCTTCTCAAATTTTTCCCAAAATCACGATTATCGAAGCTGTCAAATAAATCTTAAACGCAAATAAAACTAATCTTAAAACTCGTCTTATAACAAAATGTTACCTAAACGAAACGAAATAAAATAACTGAATTGTAATAAAATACACGGCAAATTTTTCTTCATATTCATGACTAAGTGAGCAAAATTGTAATTATTTTTTATTTTCTTTTATAAAATTTTCTCTAGTTTCCAAGTATAGAAATGGTCTTAGAAGTTGAAGCGTGTTTTAAAGTTAATGTTACTTTCAACTTTTCCTTATAAATTATTTTAAAAACTTCTAAATACTCGTAAAGATTTGGCCAAACACATGTTAGGGCGATAGTAAACAATTTATAAACACACATTTCTGAAACTCAAAACAGAGAAACTTGAAATAATTTGGCTTTGCATTCAGCTGCTCAGAATACAGTGCAATAATATTTTGTTACATTATTATAGCTAACACGTTGCATTCTGAAAAGAGCAAATGAGGAGTTCCTTGCCATCTTTACTCAAGATGATAATCTGTTTTACACGTTTTAAGTAGGTCTGTACACATATGTTTGCAAGACGCATAAGTTAACTATTATAAAGTTCTTTCAATTCATGTGAGCTTTAACTTGTGGTTTCGTCGTGTACATGCACATTGCGTTAGTGTGTGTACCTGTCAGGAGCCTAGATAGGAGCGTTCAGGCGCGAGCAAGCTCTCACTTCCATTGATTCCACGCACAACCATGAGCCACACGCCCTCGTGATTTGCAAGAACTATACAAGAAGTTTCTTTCTCTCTTATTTATCAAATCAGGTGTGACGCGTTTGCCGCGAACGTGCTTGTTTGACCTATCCTAAAACCTTCCATATCAAGTAAGCCACAAAAAATATTAATAATTTTCCGTAACTTCCCAAACATCTGTCGTTTCAGGATGGTTTCATGCATAATGCAAACGCCTGATTGTGCAAACACACATCTTTAGATTTTACTGATACGCAGTGTAGGTCCGTCTTTTCTTGTTGTATTTTTATTTCAATCCCCTTGTTTCAGCTCAGCAGTTCGATACATAATATCTCCTGAATCTAGTTTATGTCAGTCTGTTTCCGAATACCTATAATTCGATACCTGCAAGGAAAAACATCGTAACTCACTTTTTAGCGACTCTGAGTTCCAATTTAAGATTGTAATTCAAAATCGCTTAAAAGTTAGTTACAATGTTTTTCCTTGCAGGTGTTGCAATTGTTTCCAACTAACCACAGATTGAATTTTTTACCCTTTCAGGGGATGACGTGGCAAAAAGTATTCATGTTTATGTCTGCTAATCCCTATCTGTTTATGTCGGAGCGTGTGCCACATTTGATTGAGGGGATTTCTCATTTGTGAGGTTTTAACCTCACAAATGCCATAACTATTTTACCATAACTATTTAACTAGTTTGAAATTGGTTTTTTTATGAAAAATTTAAAATAAAACAAAACAAAACTTTTTTTTTCTATTAGAGTCAAAATTTTTGACGTTTTTTACCTTATGAGGTATAAATTGAGGTGGATATGTTACAAACGTGCGGTAAATGAAGCGCGTAATAGCAGATATTTGTCGTAATTTATCATGTCATTTAAAAATGAAGTACTCCATTATACTCTACGTCGTTCGGAACAAGATTTTCGCTTGTTTCGTGAGTATATACCCATCCCTAGTAGAATATCATAGTTTTTTTGCAGAATGCGTAAATTTTTCACAGTAAGTACCAATTTCGAACATCCATTATTAATCCGACACAGGGACACAACTTATAGTTTCTAAATTACATAGCTTAGAGTGCCCAGCGCTCTTAACGAATCTCGCAGTATTTTTTATTGAATTTTCAATGTAATACTGGTGGCGGCGGTTCTTATTGGAGTAACATTTTTATTGCATTAGCTAATAGCGTTCGTGTTCAGCATCGCTACAGCCGGGCACAATGCCGGTATCCGCGGCAAAGCCGTGCCTCGACTCCCTTACTTCTTGAATGCGTCTCCAATCTGTAATACTTAAAGTGCCTACGTGATAACAGCTATTTGTCTGCCGAAATTGAGCCCAATCCATTCACTGATATGAGTTGTGTGTTGATAGATCAGTCAGTCAGTCTGTCAGTCACCTTTTCCTTTAATTTTAGTTATAACTATAGCTGATACCCGCGACTTCGTTCGCGTGGATTAAGTTTTTCAGTTCCCGCGGGAACTCTCTTGTTTTCCGGGTAGCGTAATGTGCTATTCCAGACTATAATATATCTCTGTGCCTTTCAGCCAAATCGGTTAAGTCGTTGCGACATGATTGAGTAACAAACACACAAACTTTCGCATTTATAATATTAATAGGATAGGATAGGACTAGATGATACCCGCGACTTCGTCCGCGTGGATTGAGGTTTTTTAATTCCCGCGGGAACTCTCTTACTTCCCGGGATAACAAACATACAAACTTTTGCATTTATAATATTAATAGGATAGGGAATAGGTTAGTATTAAAATAGGATAAAGACAGTAAAATATTACATGTTCTGGCACGTACAACAAATAAACATTCTCTAACTGCTTCTTGGACTCTCTCAATCCAATCTTCAAAGTCTTCAATCATCGATCAGCGTCCCGGACTGTTTAGTGCGAATTCCTCGCTAGCCTGTTTACACTTTATTTAGAACATGAGTATTTCATCATATTTGAACATTTAACTAACAATTTTTAAGCTATTGCATAGCTTCTATCGCGGGCCTTGAGCGTGGAGACCGAACCCAGAAATTCCGTAACGAAAATAACCTGACACCCCACGGACACGGACTCCTCTCACCGCTAGATGGCGTTGATAAAAAATGCTATGCAATAGCTTTACCGCGGCAGTCTCCGAGTGCCACACGTCTGTTTTATTTGTTTTCTATTTTAAAACAGAAACATTTTAATGGGCATTTGTGAAACTTCTTTGCTACAGATTTTTATTTAAAAAAGTTATGATAACAAAATTTCAGAAATTATTTCAAATGGCTTTACTGTAATGTTGATACACGACGTAACCACAAGTAAAACGCCCGTAACTTCGTGACATAAACGTACTATAACTTTAATAATTCTTTCTGTCTTAAATCATGTCCAAAAACAAAATGTCTTGAAATTGAAATAGAATTTTCTTTGTACTGCAGAAAAAAGACACCAAGAATTTTCCATTGTTAAATTTTCTTATCTTTCCTTGCGTGTTAGCGATGCTTCAGCGATTCGTTTCAAATTTTATCCATTTTCTTTTGCTTTAAAAAATCTCAATGTCTGTCAGTCCATCTGTTACGTCTTACAATCGGATATGAACTCGATTTAACCCAATTTAAAATGAGGGTAAAAGCAGAAGCTAGAATTCCATGATATGAACCGAATGCTCGTGAACGGGTGCCGCCAACGGGAATGGGTCTGCTTTGACTTCCCATGCTGACATGTGTTAGATTATATGTATTGTATTTTTTGAAGCTTCACTGTGGAAGCACTGTATACTTAGCTTGGTTTTATTACTTATTGTAAAATTAGTTTATTTTATTTTTTGAAAAGAGCAACTGCTGAGTTTCTTGCCGGTTCTTCTCAGCAGAATCTGCATTCCGAACCGGTGGTAGATTTGATTTGTGACGTATCATAAGTGCTACAGGGTAGCCTACATGAAATAAATAAATTTTGAATTTGAGTTTGAATTTGAAGCAACATATCGAATTCCGTGATCATCAAACTGATTAATATGTATGCGAAATGATTTACAATGTATGCAGCTTGCAGGTTCTTCATGAGCCGGAGAGATACAAAAATATAACTGTAATTTACTGAAAAACTTCGAAATATTACGATATTCTTCTTAACTGTTAACGTAGTCTTGGGTTCAACTCCCGACAGATGCAATTTGAGAGTTAATAATTCCTAAATTATTACTCGCACTACCGTGGATTTTTATTATTGAATACTAGTTTGGTTGGTACATGCATCTCGGATGCCCGCGACTCGGAAAATGAATGAAAATTGAACTGAAAGATTCCATTAATATCTTTTACTTAATGTAAAACGTTAACGTTTGGACGATGTGAAAATTATTAATTTTTGATTCGGATTAAATATGTATAATCGTGGCAATAGTTGTTTCAGATTCGCGACAGATGGTAAGTAAAAAAATGAGGGGGCTCAAGAAAAAAATATTCTTAAAGTGGGCGGTGGGAAAAATAAGACTGAGAACCTTATGCTGAGATCTATAGAACTTTCTCTGACTCAGCTCAGACTCAAGACAGAGATAAAATAAGACAGATTTATGTCGAAGCATATTTGTGTCTCGTTTTAACTCTTATTTTAAGTCCGAGCTAAGACAGAGCACGCTCTATAGATCTCAGTATTAGGCTCTAGGTTTCTACACTCCTTCGTGCCGGAACGCTTAATCATTTTGCAGTAGGTTTGATAGTAGTTTGGTAGCTAGTTACAAGGACTAGAACTAGAGAAGATTATTTGGAAATAGGGCATAATATCCCATCTAAATATTGAATCCAGGTTACATAATATAAAGCTATATGAAAGGATTTTAACGATATTGCCACAACAATCGTCAATCAGCCCACACCGCGTGCACGCCACAAAGCCACAAAAAGTGACACGCTGATGTCACCCGCATTAAGGAGGACTTACACGCGCCGACTAGGGGCATGTTAAGCCGGTTTAGGCTAAATAAATAAAACGGTCACTAATACTGTTTTAGTGGTAGAACGAAATAATTTATCGGTACAACTCGAGATTCACCTTTCTTAGATTTTTTGAATCAAACAATTTTATATAATGACTACCTATTATTAAGCACTTATTGATTGTTAACAATTACATCCAGTAAACCATTTTAATGATGATAAATTTAAAACGAAATCTACGAGGATTACAAACGCATCCAGTAGGGCTAAGTAATCTCTATTGAAATTCACATAGAGATTACGAGTAACGTGTAGCCAAAATTTTCTCATGGCGCGCATCTTAACCCTACTGGACTGAGACAAATATTTTCTTAAATAATAACTATCTCACAATATAGCTTAGACTAAGTTTGATCATTTTATTGAATATACATTAAAATAATCACAACTTCAATTCGCTGGTACTTATTGTTGACTGAATTAATACCACAACATTTACAAACAAAAGGCTAATTTTGGAATAAAGGATAATTAACATTTTGAAATTGTGATAAGTCAAATTCAGCAAAATCAGCACGTTTAAATAAGTCTTTACATTGCATGGCAATTTGAATATCACTCCTACGGCATCCAATTAAGACTGCTTTTGTTAGCTAGATGTCAGGCACTATATTGCAATTTGATCGCCATTAAAAGGATTTTAGCTACAGTACACAATATCAATAACAATAAAATTGTGTGTTTGTTTGTTGGTTTGTCCTTCAATCATGCCACAACAGTGCTACATCAACATGATATTTTGCTTGGGTATAGTTGAAGACCTGGAGAGTGACATAGAGCTGGATAACCGAAGAGTTCCTACGGGATCTATAAAAACTAAATCGGCCAAATCACGTGAAGGCGTGGGCATCAGCTGGTATAAAATGAACCATCGCCAAGTTGACCCAGCTGGGAATCGAATCTCGGAAACTAATGAAACCACAGCAGTTCGCTGCGTTTGGAAGGTCATTAAAATCTGTAACTGTAAGAATAAGACGTTTAACTTTCCATCTGTTTAACTATTAGTAAGTACATAATGATTAATTGATAACCCCACCGAATGATTTTATTACTAAGTTTACACCCAAGAACATGAAGCGAAACCACGAGTTAATAATAAGTAATAATATTATTAAACTGGTCCATTCGGCATAGTTTTATGTAGCGGTCGGACGCTGGACCGAATTTAATTAACCGCCTGCCGTTGGCGGAGCGCCGGACCTGTCCGTTGGGACGTGAAATGTGTGGTGCAATTTATAGGCGGTTCTTTATCTGAAAATAAAGTTACCCCTAAAAGTACTGAGAGCCTAGTGCTTGAGAGGAAATACAGGGACCTTTTTTCCAAATAAACGCTCTCCCCAGTTTTTTGTAATATTTTTAGCGAGCAAACGAGCAGGCGGGTCACATGATGGTAAGTGATTACCGCCGCCCATGAACATTTGTAGCACCAATGCGTTGCCGTTTTCAGGAATTTGTTGGTCCGCCCCTTGAATAACCCCACGTTGTATTCTTTCTGGTTTAAGACCTTAAAGCAATGTTTTTTTACATTTACATAAATATCAACCTCTTCTACGTGCCTATGTTTTCCTTTTTGATGATACATTTTATCTTTATAAGCACTAGAAGTTAGAACCCTCACAAAATGCTCAAAATTGCTTATTTAAACCGCTGTCAGCAGGGGCCTAGTGTACAAAGACAACTATTTAAGAAAACAGAAAAACATAGGGATACAGTATATCTTCCTTATTCATTGTATGATATATCTTGTAAATTGGTCCAGTATTGGAGGAGGAAATAGTAGAGAGCCAAACCTCGAATTATGACTTTTTACTTAGGCTATTCAGTTGGATCTGCAATAATTGTTCTTATCGCATGAATGTGCTTTATTAAAACGAGACATAAAATGATCCCAACATAAATCTGTTTAATTTTAACTCTTGATTCTTTTCTTGTCTTAAATCTGAGTGAAGTGTTAAGTGGAATCGATAGTATTGAAAAAATACTTATTAGTATTTAAAAAGTACGTTACTCAGTGGGAGAATTTTTTCGCTTGCAAGCCATAACTTGTACCATTCCAAAGCCGTACAATACTCTACCACTCACTCTCCCTACATAAGTTATTTCCCCCCTCATAGTTAAGTTACAACTTGGATTGTGGGTCAGCAACTCGGCAACGTCTTGGGGATAAATATTGTAAGGGCAACGGGAGATTTTATTGTTTACACCCAAATATTGCATTCTGTAAGGCATTCTGTAATGTTATACTTACCCTAATTTTCTTGTAGGTGGACTGCAGGTGAAATTCATTTGTTGACTAGCTTTTTCCCGCGGCTTCGCTCACGTTAAGTTCGATTTTTCAAACCCCTATTTTATCCCTTTAGGGGTTGAATTTTCAAAAATCCTTTCTTAGCGGACACCCAAATTATAATAGCTATCTACATGCAAAATTTCAGCCTGATCCGTCCAGTGGTTAGAGCTGTGCGCTGATAGATCAGTCAGTCAGTCAGTCAGTCACCTATGCCTTTTATATATTTAGAAGATGTAGGGCTAGTATTTCGTCTTGCTCCTGTTGATTTTTAGGCCCGCCTATTGGGAAACTATGCTGAGGTCATTTAGCATTAGGTCTCTCGTAGTAGGAGATCCAAGATGGCCGACATAACTCAGTGATTCACGAAGCTGAAGTAGCAATGGGCGGGTCACATTTTCCAAAAAATTGATGGTCTTTGTAGTCCTAAAGTGCTGGAGTGGCATAAGAGCACCGGCAAATCCCCCACTAGGTGAACCGAAGACATAAGGTGAGTCCCAGGGAGCCCCTGCATACAAGCGGCGCAAGACTAAAATCTGTAATAGTTTTTTTTTTTTTTTTTTTTTTTTTTTTTTTAATCTCCAATTTAGGAGAAGCCAGCGTCCTCTGACTTGTGTCAGAGACTTTGTCTATTTTCAGTTTTATTTTATTTTATTTGTTTATTTTTCAGTTATGTTTATTATATTATATATGCCAATTTTTATCTAAATAAATATATATATTCCAATAATACATAAAATATTATAGATCTATATTTATATATATATAATATATTAAGTATAACTATAATTTTATCTTGTTTTGTTTTTATTTATAGTGCTTTTTGCTACTTTTGTGCAGAAATTTAGGAATGCTTTTTGATAAATTTTTTGTGAGATAAGTGTGTGTAATGTTTCTTTTTGAATTTTAAAGTCGATTACTTGCTCAAGGTCAAACCGTTCTCTATCATATTTGGGGCAATCGATTAGAATGTGTAACACCGATTCCTCTTTGGCTGGGTCACAGTCGCAGGCTGCGCTCTCTTTGCATTTAAACCGGTTCAGATACTGACCGAATCCTCCATGTCCTGTAACTACTTGAATTTGAATCGGTGTTAACTTCACTTTTTTTAAGATTTTAAAAGCAGTCTTTACATCCGGGAAGAACAGCTTAGTTAAGGCTGCCGTTTCCCCCTCTTGGTATCTTTTGTTCCATATTTCTATTGAGTTTTTCCTTATTTCTTGTTTTATGTATGACAAGGGACACTTGTCGTAGTTGGGGGCAATTTTCTTTTCCCTTGCAGCATCTTTTGCTAGAACGTCCGCTCTTTCGTTGCCCTCAACTCCGACATGAGCCTTTATCCAAAATAGCCTGAGAACTTTTTTATTTTCTTTCATCAATATTAAGTTTTTTCTAATTTCGAATGCAAAAGGGTGAAACGTCCCTGGACTTTTTATGCACTCCAGGGCTGACCTTGAGTCACTGAGTATATTCACGGATGGTTTATTACATTTTAGGGCGTATTCTGTAGCTTTGTACAGAGCGTAGAGTTCGGCTTGAAATACCGTGCAGTAATGCTCCAAGAGTTTGCTACCCAGTATTTCATTTTCGCCTTCCCAACATGACATGGCTGCACCTACTTTGCCCTCTATCTTGCTTCCATCCGTGAATATACTCAGACCGCTTATGCTGTTCTTCTCGATTGTGATCCGGCTTAAGTCCTCGAGGCAAGTGAAATTCTCTATTGTTTCCCTCGCGGGATGCACTGCTTCCAGAAAACACACTTTAGTCTCCACGTCTCTATCGCCTAATATTTTTTGCGATTTACCTTTTTTTGCCTGGTACAACTCCATCGTCTCTAGGGCTCTCAGATCAAGGGGTACAGTACCAGTTAGGACCATTGCTGCGTTCAAGGAAACTGTGCGGTAGGCCTTGCACATTTTTTGTGCAAAGCCTCGCTGAACTGTGTTTAGGTATTTTTGAATCATTATCTTTTTTGCAGCTGGAGCCCAAACATTGGCTGCATAGAGTATTATAGGCTCAATAACGGCGACGTACATCGTCCTGATGATCTCCGTGGACAACCCCCAATTAATTTTAGCTGACCGTGCAAGTGGTTTGTAGATTTGTAGGGCTTTAGTACATATATATTTTACGTGGCTATTGAAAGTTAATTTATTATCTATTATTAATCCTAAAATTTTAAATTCTTTAACTAGTTGAACCTGAGTACCCCCCATGCATATGAGCGGGTTGTCATACTTGAGTTTACGTGTCACAATCATCGCACTCGTTTTGTGAGGCGCAAACTTCAGTTTATTTGTTACTCCCCAATCATATACCAGGTTAAGCACTCGGTTCGCTTGTTCTTCTATCGCTGGGCCTGTACCACCGGAGAACACCAGGACAATGTCGTCAGCAAAAGCCTGACAGTACACTTTTCTTTTTTCCAATTCATCTAAAAGGGGGTCCAATAAGATATTCCAAAAAGTGGGCCCCGCTATTGAACCCTGTACACATCCTTTCGTTGTGGAGTACGTTGCGTAGCGTACACTGACCTTCCTATCTTTTAAATAACTATTTATAATTTTTCTTACGGGGCATTTTTTGTCCACTAAACGACACTTTACTGCGGGCCACCACGCACTATCAAAGGCTCCCTCTATGTCCAATGATACGACTGCATTGATAAGCTTATTATCAAGGTTTTTTCGTATATGCTGAACCAGATCATAGAGGGAGTCTTCGGTACTACGCTGCGGTACAAACCCATATTGCCTTGGATTTGCTTTTGGCAACAGGTGCCATCGAACTCTCCTCACTATCATCTTCTCCAGAATCTTTCCAAGGATCGGTAATAGTCCTATTGGTCTATACGACTTAGCTTGACTGTAGTCGGATTTTCCGGGTTTCCTTAGGACTATCACCGTTGCCTTTTTCCAGAGTACTGGAAAATACGATATTTCAAGGCACCTGTTTAGAATCGCTAAGAATATACTATAATCAGCATTTATGGCCTCCGCACAAATATCTGCCGTGAAGCCGTCATTTCCTGGCGCCTTTTTCGGGTTGAATGTTGCAACGACATAATTCAGTTCCTCTCTCGTAAATGGAGGGTCCCGAGTTTCATTCTCAATTGATTCACTTATACGATTGGCTTTTTCTCGAATTTTCCTGTGATCGAAATTGTCATCAGATTCCATATCTTCGGGAAAGAATGTGTCAGCCAGTAACTTTGTGGATTCGTTGGGGGTTAGAACAGTCCCTCCACTTACCAGAGGTTGGTCTTCCGATTTTTTGGTCGTGCTTCTTATAACCCTATAAATACCGTCCCATACACTTTCGCGGTTCTGGGCGCTACAAAATTCTTTCCAACTTTTCTCTTGTGCAATAGCTGCTTCTAATGTATATTTTTCTTTTGATTTCAGGTACTCGTCAACGACGTGCTGTCTTCTGCAAGGAGCGGCACACTTTATTCTACGCTTTTTCGTCATCATCTCTTTTTTCAGGTCCTCTAGCTCCGGTGTCCACCAAGGTAAGTTTATTTTATTATTATTTTTACTTAGTGGAATTGCTATTTTGCATGCTTCCGTTATGCTTTGTGTAAATTTATGTACTATTTCTTCCAATTTTGATTCTGTTTGTGTTTTTTCTATTTCTTCTACGCTTATATTATTTTTTACTAATTCTTTTCTAAACTCTTGCCTAAATATGTTCCATTTCGCTTTTTTAATGTTATATTTCCTAGTTGTTTTTATTTTCCTCTTTGTTTTAGACTTTTTTAATTTTATTGTAAATGTTATTGCGTTGTGGTCGGAGCTGGTGACACCTTCGTCGACTCTCCAGTCATTCACCGCACCAAGCATATTCTGACTGCACGCCGTGATGTCGACGATACTCTTAAAAATCATGCCATTTCTAATTGTGAAAAATGTGGGTACTCTTCCTTCGTTTAATATGTGCATCTCCATTTCCTCGATTGTTCCCATTACCGCTTCGCCCCTGTAATCCTCACGCTCACTGCCCCACCATGTACTCCATGCATTAACATCGCCCCCAATGATCAGGTTTCTCGGTTGTAGTTTGTCCTTGATCATTTTGACAGTGGTGAGGTAGGGTTCAATGGGCAAGCTATCTTCGAAGTAAACGGAGATGACACATATCTCCCAGGAGCATGTTCTTAATATTGCTACCGCAATGTTTTCAGAGGTAAGTGTGGGTTGTTCGAGAACTTCGACGTCATCGTTCAGAATGACCACAGCAGCTTTAACCGGCTTTGTTCTATTGTGTGTTTTTTGGACAACTCTGTATCCCCTCGCTTGCGCTATTTCTCCGACTGCGCCAACATATGGTTCCTGAACCAGAGCAAAACAGACTTTCCGATTCTGTGTGTCTCAGAGAAGTTCTTTTGTCGCCAGCTTAGATCCTTGTAGGTTTGCCTGGATCACCCTACACGTGTATTCTTCGGCTTGATCTAATTCAACCTGGGATTCCTCCTGGGCGCCTTCAGCAGTATGCTACTCTCGTCCTTGCCAGAGCGTCCCACTTTTTCCGGATCGGACAGCTTTCATCAAAGCTGTTGTGATCCGATCTGTCTAGTCGGGCGATCTGGCAGTTGCGGCACGTGGGCCGGTCCCCGGCCCGCCACGCTGGACATGCGTTGCGCAGGTGTGAGCCTGCACAATGGCTGCAGGTGTCCTCAGACTCCTGACAGGCCTTTCGGCCGTGTCCGTAGCCAAGACACCTGGAGCACTGGACCAAGGGAGACTGATCTTTTACTGTAACGCGCTGAAGGTCTATATGGACTTTGCCCACATCTATAACGCGTTGCCATACTGACGGCGATACCTGTAGGACTACGTGATTTTCAAGCGGGTTCCTTGCTCTTCTACGGTTTTACTTTTACAGGTTACCTAAACTAAGTTAGGTGACGCTGTCTGTCAATTTCGTTTTTACGAACCTTTAGGGAACACCTAAAAGAAAAAGTGACATTGGGTAATTAGGGGCCACCTACGTAAAGAGGCTCCTAATTAGGAGATGATTTAGGTAAGGTTTGTGAAAACGAGCATTATAGGTACCTTCTGCATACCCTAAGGTATTATACCTTTATCCGAACCGGTGGTAAAGTCTTGACTTGTCACATCAAGCCACAGTTCGGCTTACGTGAAATAAATACTCAGTTTTTTTTTTTTGAATTTAGATTTTTTTTAATCTTTAGTTATTGAGGCCTTTTAGATTTTATGTCATTTAATAAGAACTAAGAGTCTGAAGCTCCGCCGCGTCAAGGCGTAATAAAGGCAGCTTACAAATAATCCCACGGTTTAAGCTTTCTAATCTGCCCGTGAAATTCTCGTTATCTCGCAGCGAACATTAATATAACTAGGTACTCTGGGTGAGGAGTAAGCTTTAAAAAACTTTTTTAAAGTTTTTATTATTAATTAATTATTTTTATTTAATAGATTTATAAATACATATCAAAGATTCCGAGGCCGGCGGGATTCGAACCCACATCTCTCTGGGAATCGCGCCCGAGTGTGTTCACCGTTACACCACGGCCGAACCACACGTCAGCCACGAAATTAGTGATATGTATCTACTTTTTTTCAATCAGTTTTATAGCAACTGATAGCGACATCTAGTAGCGACACATTACAGTTGCCGATCTATTTAAAAATTAAAAATTATTTTTATTTATCTCAATCCATCACCGACCATAATGGCTATTAAAGTCCATACGCCAGTGGACTCCGTGAGTTATTTAAAACTCATTTTACCACAAACCATCAAACTATAAGGCTTAGAATAAAAGTTTCTAACAAAATTCCGCTACGTAATTTCAATTTTCAAGACTATCAATTAATGAGTGAAATGTAATTATTTTTTGTACTTGTACTGATAATTACGTTTTTGATGGTTATTGTGATGAGTTATGTCATCCTTTCACAGCACAGTCCATCTTTACTATCCTTACTTCTTTACGAATATTATAAACTAAAGGAAGTTTTTGTTAAGGACGCTTTCACTGAGTGACTGTTAAATTTATTCTTAATTGTTAGTCAAATTTAGCTGTTTAGTTTTTTTTTACACTTTTTTCCGGTTTTCTTGTTCTTTTTCCAAAATTGTAATTAAGTGCATTAGGTTTTAATTTTGTGTATAAGAGTCCACGCGTTTTAAAACAAATCCACTCGAACAAAATCGCGGGCATCAGCTAGTTTCTTCATAACTTTCTGCGAGCTCGTCGTACCAACGCGTAGATACTGCATAGTCGGCCTTAAAAGGCTTACTAAAAACACCTCATTGACAAAATTGCGCTTCTAAGCGTTATAGTTCGATGCCACGACCATATAAAAAGTCATGCTAACTTACTTCTATAGTCCACGCTGTAATTTAGTTCGACCCTAGCATTTACTTACCTACAGCCCAACACGCGAGGCAGCCAATAACTCACATTACCTATGTTTGCCGCTGTTAATAGCAAAATCAATAAACTGATGACCTTATTTCTTATGGGTTAAAGTAGGGCAGTTTTGACGACTTTCCTGGCGAGGTGCAAAGCCCTGTGGAACCTAATAAATGGGAGTTCTCAAACCCAAACAACCCAAGTTGACCACTTGAGTTTTTTAACCCCTGACACAAGAAGAGGGGAGTGTCTTTGTGTCTGTGTATCGGTGGGTCTGTCTGTTACCTCGTAGCTCCCCAACGATGGATCAATTTTGATGCTTTTTTTTTTTGTTTGAAAACTGACGAGATGGTTCTTAGCTATCACAGCACACTAATATGATAAAGGCGAAATTTTGTATGTATGTGTGTGTGTGTATGTGTGTGTGTGTGTGTGTGTGTGTTTGAATCGATTTGGCTGAATTTTGGAATGGAGGTAGCTCACATCTAGGCTTAACACTCTTAACATGCACACAATTAGGTACCTTATATTTGCCATCCTAAATCCTTTCTTAATTTCTTTTAACTTACTAACCCAAATCTTCTTGCTAAAAAAAAGAATTATGTACCAATTTGTAGAACAAGGAAAACCAATTTTTTAAAGCAGTGTTTTGTGTTATTTTGTTGAAACGTAATCAACTCAAGCTTTATAAAAGGGGATTGACACGGCGCAAAATGTATTTTAAAATTACAATCTACAAATTAATTGACAGCACCTTGTTTAACGTAATTAATTGTGCGAATGCCGGCTTGGCTGACGCGGGTGTAAATAAACGGGTATTGCAATGTGTTGCCAAAAGCACACACAGTCGACTGTTCAGTGTGTTGTGTGTGCTTAATACTGTTGCGTTAATACTGTGAATATAATAATGCTGCTAATTCTATCATTATATAATCTCAATAAACAGCCAAGTGTGTGTCGGGCCACACTTAACGTTCCGTAGGTGCCCGTTACAGTAAATTGGAGAGGGCGGACCGTTTAACCGATTTCCAAAAAAGAGGAGGTTCTCAATTCATTGGAATCTTTTTCTTTTTTTTTAATCTTTTATGTATGTTCGCTGATTACTCGAAGACGCCTGGACCGTTCTGGAAAACTCCTTTTTGTTTTGAAAGGTATACTTCCCATGTGGTCCCATTGTTATCAGGTCAGGATCTGATGATGGGATGGGTAATTAAGTGGGAAAACCTTCGAAGGGAGATGATTCCACAATATGGTAGTACACGAAAAAAAAGTCTGTAGCAACGGATGGTCCAAGTGCTCCAGGCATCCAGGTGGTGAGGGTAAAATTGCGTTCGGTGACGTGCAGTGCCTTAACCTTAAAGCTTAGGACAACAATGCAGTTTAAACTTGATATAGAAATACCGATCTTCGAACGAATACCGCTATATAGATTCCAATCGAGCGTGGCTCGCCAGAAGCATGCATCATTTATACAGGCAATACAAAATTCTGATCCAATATACCGGCACTCGATCGAAAATTTATATTTCATTGCCAACAAACTTTAAATAAAATGAATATCTAACTTAGGTTGCGCAAAGTTTAGTATTATGTAAATATTTAAGTTACTCAATTAAGGTCAGACACCTAGTAAAAATTTCAATGGAATTCGATGAAGTGTTTAAATTAACGTTAGCCAAATCTGCCATTTACATTTGAATTACGTTGTAAATATTCCTTACTTAATATTATAAATGTGAAAGTGTATTTGTTTGTTGATTTGTTGGTTTGTCTTTCAATCAGGCTGTAATAAAGCTACGGATCGACGTAATTTTTTGCTTGGGTATACTTGGGGACTTGGTGAATGACATAGGCTACTCTTTACCCCGAAAAATCTAAGAGTGCCCGCGGAAATAAAAAAACTAAATCCACGCCGACGAAGTCGCAGGCATCAGCTAGTATCTTATAAGCTTTTCAAATAAAATATTGTGAATAATAACAGCAGAATTACACTTTTATTATTTATATTAATATACCTTAATCCTCGTCATGTCGAAACATTTGAGAATTAGCTTCATTACTATTTCACGTTATTCCTTTTACCCTTATTCGCACGGGAACTTTTTCGACGCCTAAATATAAAAAAGCGTTCGGAGAAAATAGATTACAATTTAACTATTTTATTTACAAGGTAGCTCTTTTTATCGACAATCGCACGATGACATTTTAAATGTCTGCGTAATTTTTAAAAAATATAAAAATATATATATATATATTTTTAATATTTCAGCGCCGTTCGTGGTCTACGCCAGGTAAAAAATATCTTAGAACTCTCCCAGTAGCGTTTATGTATTGAATACAATCGTATTGAAATAAATCCACATGTATTTTTCAATTAAATGGTAAAAAAAAACACGAATTTTCATGATTTTAAACTGAGTTATAGACCTTCTCTCCCCTCCAAATAAGCACAAAGCTTTTATTATGAGAAAGTATGACAATAGTGCAATGGGTGGGAGTAGAACCGTTGGCCTTTCACCAGTTCGAAACTTTAACTATTAGGCTACTGAGACTTGTTGCGTTTTATTGTCAGTGTGCAATATGTAAGCGTTGAATACGCGACGATAAGAATATCAACCTGAGGTTGACGCAACGTTCTTTTAATCCCCGTACGAACTCTTGGACTATCGAAAATTGAAACGTCAGGTACAAGTCTTCATCTCAATTTTCTATTAACTTGAAATTCTATAAAATAGACCCTTTATTTTTTTAATTTCAGCCCTTTGACAGCTTAGTATTAATTAAAAGTATTTTTTGACGAAACTGAGGTAAAGGTTGAAAGCCTACGTTTATTATAATGACCTACATTTGTTGGAACTTACAAAAGATCTAATAGCGAAGGTAATGAAGGTAAATAGAGGCTATTTTTTATAATATGTCTTACTTATATTATTAACCCTAAAAAGAGGGACGTTAACATGTGTATTGTGTGTTCCCAACGAATAGACCGATTTCGATGCGGTTTGAAGATTTGTTCAGGCGTTTGAAGACCATCAGCTCATTTCCTACTTCATAAAATAAAGCGTATTTGGGCTCATTAAAATGGTCTCAATGAATAGGTGTTAGATAAATGAGGATTGAGAAGGAGGATCTGATGATGGAGCAGAAAACTGCAGGGTAACGCAAAAACACTGATCGCTGGCGCCATAATATAAACGTAAAAATTCTCTTTACAAAACCGACTTCACACGCCACTACAAAGTATATCAATTGTGCCAAAATTTGAAGAGTTCCCTCGATTTCTCCAGGAATCCACCCTCAGATCCTGACCTGATGACAATGGGATCACTTGGAAAGTATACCCTTTCAAACAAAAAAATAATTTTCCAAATCGGTCCAGGCGTCTTCACTCTTCAAGTAATCGGGAAACATACCTACATAAAAAAAAAAGATTTCGACAAATTGAGAACCTCCTCCTTTTTTGAATTCGGTTGAAAAGATGACAGTCTGCCCTCTCCCTAAAGTGTATCAGGCAGGAAAGTTTACCACAATTTATTTTTTGTGCAATTTTCTTCGTTCTGCAAGATTGCGCATCTACAATGTACCTACGAACATACAAAACACCTTATCTATATAAAATGTAATTAGTACATAGTGTAATTAAGGCTCGGCCACGGCTGGTGAATCGGAGATCTTGGCTTGGCTTCTGCAATTAAAGCCGGCTTTGCTCGTGGCCGGTGGCGTTCTATCCAATTACAGAATGGTGGCCCAATTTATAAGAACCTTCGGGTACTACCTGTAGATTGTGTAATTACTGCTCTTTGGGTAGGCGTGGAGTGATTTGATAAGATTTCTTACCTCCGCTATTGATCTTGAAGCCTATTTTTAACTTCTGACGGAAAAGTGGCCTATTTGTTTATTCCCAAATATAAAATACTAGTCCGCGTCAATTTTTGTTCTTATGATCGCGATTAAGAAGTTTTTAAAAGAATATATTTTAAATATGGATGGATAATTTTCCCCGTTTTTGCAACATTTATCAATTGATGCTTCGCTCCTATTGGTCGCAGCGTGATGTTATATAGCTTAAAGCCTGCCTCGATAAATGGACTATCCAACACAAAAAGAATTTTTCAATTTGAACCAGTAGTTCCTGAGATTAGCGCGTTCAAACAAACAAACTCTTCAGCTTTATATATTAGTATAGATATATTCTATCTCTGTGCCTTTCAGCTAAATCAGTTCAGTCTTTGCGACGTGATTGGGTAACAAATATCCATTCATCCAAACTTTTTTTTTGAATAATATTAGCCAAGCAATAGTTGACTAATATCCTCCTATCCCCTCCAAATAAGCGGAAAGCTTGTGCTAGGAGTGGGTACGACATTAGTGCAACTTTCGCATTTGTAATATCAATATTAATTGTTATTATTGAAAGCAAAACTACTTAATCGTATTCTTTATATCAAAAGCTTTTAAGGTCTAATGAGTGCTATTAGGAAAATAGAGCTTCAATTTTTTACGCCATAATGTATCAAGAAATTACGCAGTAATTATGGCGAAGACAATTTTTAATGACACCTGAACATGCAAACATTTACGTGGATAGAAAAAAGCGGAATAAGTTGAAAGCGTAAGCGTTTGATATAATGACGTCGTAGTTATTAACTAAACAATTCTCCCCGGTATCCCATTGATTTTTTATCATCATCCTAACCCATCCTATACACATGAACCCTGAAAATATGACACTCCTTTTTTGAACATTCGTGTAAAAACATAATTCTACTATAGTTCTTACAATTGAAGAGGGCGCGTGACGTTACTTGTGGTTACATCGTGTGCATGCACATTGCGTAAGTATGTGTGCCTGTCAGGAGCCTAGGTGGGAGCGGTCAGGCGCGAGCAAACTCTCCTTCACACTTATACAGATACGACACGCACACAACCATGAGCCACGCGCCCTCATGAATTGCAAGTACTATACAGAATAAGATAGAATTTTTTATTCAAATGAACTTTTACAAAGTGCTTTCGAATACATTATGCAATATTGACCTCAGCCTAATTCTATACGTTGTTCGGTTTAGGTGAGGACTTTTCTACAGAGTATAAAAGCTCCGAACGCCGGATCCAATTCTACAAGATGTTCATTAAGGTGGAGATTTTTCATTCGTTTTCTTCGTTCATTCAACGACAAAGAGCGTTTAGTTCAGGTGCTTTTAGCTTTTCTCTAGATTAGCTCTCAGCTATCGGGTTCAAGACAGGTGAAATTAGGAAAAGTAAGATCGATTTATAGGGATTTGTAAAGTTGGGTACGATCCTTACCTCTTTATTTCAGATCATGATCATAATCCTCTTAAACGTGATCGCCTGGTAGAGATCACATCTATGCTAAAAGTATGAAGCTTCCGGTTTGTAACTTTCCGGGATAAAATTAGCCTATGTGTTAGTCCTGGGTATGAATCAAAAAAAAGTCAAAGCATTCGTTGTGGCATGAAAGAGTACATACATACACTCTTTTTTTTTTATTCGATGACAAGATAGCCCTTGACTGCGATCTCACCTGATGGTAGGTGACGATGCAGTCTAAGATGGTAGCGGGCTAACTTGGAAGGGGTATAGCAGTGTAAATTCAACCCATACCCCTTATCGGTTTCTACACGCCATCGTGCCGGAACGCTAAATCGCTTTGCGGCACGTCTTTGACGGTAGGGTGGTAACTAGCCACGGCCAAAGCCTCCCACCAGACCAGACCAGAGACAATTTAGAAATTTTAAATTCCTAAACTGCCCCCGCCGGGAATCGAACCCGAGACCTCCCACACAATTGTTTGTGTGGGAGGTCTCGGTACTCACACTCACCACTCACACAAACTTTCGCCCTTATAACATTAGTGTGATAATTTTTTTTGTAAACATGTTTCAAAATTATTTACTACTAGAAGCCCGCGCCGACTTCGTCCGGGTTGAAAATTTAAATACATATTTGTTCTTACGGGACTGATCATCGCACAGAGCTTCTTATAAGAGACGATTGTAAATAAAATCACCAGAGGAATCTCCCGCGCCGAAACCCGCCGCCGTGCACCGCCCCCGCGCCAGCCGATACATATTAATTTAATTTTCCGATAACTCCTATGATATTTATTTAAATTGTATAGTGTAAAGGGCAAATATGTTCTAAACTAAATACTTACGATAATAAACATATTTATTTAGATATAGATTGACATCGCATCGGTTAAAGAACCTTCGAAAATAATTCATTATTTTTAATCAAAATTTGAAAGATAGAAATGGTCACTGTAAGTTATTCTTAGAAGATAGACATATGCTATCGCGGACTTTTTTTTAGAACTTTTTAAGAGGAACAATTGACCCATACATCATTTTCATCCAATAGCAGTATATGACCCAGCGCACGCCTTGAAAACGTTTAAGATTCAAAAAAATTTCCGACTTCCTTAACAAATTTGCACATAATATCTAGCCATAATACTTTATGTGCATAATATATAGCCTATAACCATCTGGAATAATGTACCTTTGAATTGGTAAAAGAATTTTTGAAATAGGTGCGGTGGTTCCAAAGTTTGCTCCGGACATACATACAAACTCACAAAATTCGCGCTCCCTCTTTATTATAATAGTATAGATATTAATCTATATAGTAGGTAGCTATTACTATGATAATATTGTTTATGATCTTATACATAGATACAGTAACATGGCAAAATTCTTGCAAATACAACCATTCCATTTCATAGAAGCCATCTATTTACTGACCCAGTGCTACACTGATCCAAAAGCAAAGATTTACCAAAGCCATTTCGGTGATTGCATCTGTCTATCTAACAAACTGAAAGGTTTTGTCACACGCCGATTTCTTGCCAAGCGTTAAGCAATCCTGTTAAAAGTTGGCACGGGAATTGGCTTGGAGTGCTAAAGGAGAGTCAAGCGACATAATATTGTGGCGTCGGCTCGTGAGATAACATCTCGTCATAACACATTGTCGCGGCACCGGAATGTGGTAATGCTATTTGAGCGGGAAACTTTGTTGGCGCGAAAATGTCACCGCACTTGACTAAATATGCTGCAGGCAAATATTTTGCTATCGGTAGGAATGCAGCTTTGTTGTGACAACAAATAAACAGCTACCATCATCATCATACCTATCGCCTGCCCACTAACGGACGGTTCTTCTCTCAGAATAAGCACAGTTTAGTCCATAGTTAGGCTTTTAAATATCCCGCGGGAACCCTCCCTGTTTTTCCAGAATAAATATGTCCAGCTGCCATTTCACATTTCTTATTGGTTGTGGAAAACAATGGAAAGTTGCCAACTAAGAACTGTTAACAGTGCGCTGAATGTCAGAAAAAAATCACATATAATAATAAATAATAATAATAATAATCATTTATTTAGCAAAAAGTAAAATTAAACACACTAATACTTAACAATTTTATATGGGCGGGGCATCCCTTTAATTTAATGTTTAATTTACACATAAATATAGCTTCTGAAGCTAAACTAGGTAGCCCTGTGCTTCAGCTTCAGTGCCGAACTCCCCTGAACATTTATATATAAAGACAAGCATGATAAGAACAAAATTATTATGATTTATGACAATTAAATAAGATAATAAACAAATAAACAAAAACATATTAGCGGAATTAATAAAGATAAGATTTTACATAAATTTGAAATAGCGATGACAATTAATGAAAAAAATGTTTACGTTTATGAACCTCTCTGAATAAGAATATATACACAATAACACACATCCTGGGAAAATTTCAAGTATCTGCCTATAACGGTTCATGAGATACAGCCCGCTGACAGAAGCACGGACGGATAAACGGACGGATGGACGGACGGGCAGCGGAGGCTTAGTATTAGGATCCCGTTGGCATCCTTTGGGTATGGAACCCTAAAAATTACGTCGATCCGTTGATCTATTGCGGTGCTATTAAAGGGTAAACTACAAATAAAACACCTTCGCATTTCTATATATATTAGTAGAGAAGGAAGTGATGGAACCCTCAGGAATCGGTACATAGATTCACACTTGACCGATTATAATATATTTTAAAGTTCAAGTGTTGGTGAGGCCACATGTTAATCTATGATATTTTTTAATTTTTTTTTTGTGTACGCTCTAGTTAGGTTACTAACATTAGTTGTATGTACAAGTTTTTGTCTCTACTAACAAAATGAGCCTCAGCTGCTGCAAGTAAAGAATCTATTATTATTTATTATTATTATTTAAACACTAGCTTTGGCCCCCGCGATTTCGTCCGCGTGGAATTAGGTATTGTGGTGGAATTTTCAAAAACTGTGACACACGTACTTCTTTATTTTTAACTGAAAGCTCTAATACCAACTTTGATGGAAACAGCTTGAAAAATGACGGAGTTTCATAGAAACTTCCATCCCCTATTTAAACCCCTTAGGGGTGGAATTTCTAATAATCCTTTCTTAGTGTGCGCCTACCTCATAAAAGGAACCAACTGTAAAAATTTCAAGTTTCTAACTTCAGTAGTTTAGGCTGTGCGTTGATATCTCAGTCAGTCAGTCAGTCAGTCAGTCATGACTTTGAATTTTATATATATAGATAAATCCACACCCACAAATCGCTACAAACAAAATTCCGAAAATACGTGTATGCTGTCGCTCAAAAGGAATCTAATCAAGCTCACACTCTAACTCGATTTTAGATTATTTGATCAGAGGCATACATTTGAAGTGAAACAAAAACTCCTCTGAACGTTAATCGCTTGAATGCGAATTGATTTGAATTGGTAATTACGCGTTCATTCAATTTCATACATAAATTGAACGTGATACGAAGTAGATTTTAAAAACCGATCATGAAAATATGTACCTACTTGTGTAATAGACACAAGTTTAAGAAATATATTAAAAGAAGGCTCATGAAAAAAGCATATTATACAATTGAAGATTATAATATAATTAAATATGATAAAAAAGATGCTCGTGAACGGGTGCCGCCAACGGGAATGGGTCTGCTTTGACTTCCCATGCTGACATGTGTTAGATTATAAGTATTGTATTTTTGAAGCTTCACTGTGGAAGCACTGTATACTTAGCTTAGTTTTATTACTTATTATAAAATTAGTTTATTTTATTTTTTGAAAAGAGCAACTGCTGAGTTTCTTGCCGGTTCTTCTCAGCAGAATCTCCATTCCGAACCGGCGGTAGATTTTTTACTTATCATAAGTGCTACAGGACAGCCTACATGAAATAAATAAATTTTGAATTTTGAATTTTGAAGTGAGGATAATTATGACTCGCAATTCATGAGACAGTGTTAAACTGTACACAACAAGTTTAAAAAAGAGCAACCACAGAGTTGCTTGCTGGTTCTTCTTAGTAAAAATAGAATTTCGAACCAGTGCGTGGTGCAGTGCTAAATTCACTTGACGATCCTTCTGAATCGTCAAGATTTATAATTTGTAAAAATTTATTTAATATTTTTTTATATTCTATTATATTAAATCAAATCAAATCAAAATTTATTTAGTTCATGTAGGCCAACTTGTAGCTCTTATGACACGTCATAAATCTACCACCGGTTCGGAATGCAGATTCTACTGAGAAGAGCCGGCAAGAAACTCAGCAGTTGCTCTTTTCAAAAAAAAAATTTTTTTTTACAATGGTTAACAAAACTATGCTGTGCACACAGTGTTTCCACAAAGAAGTTTCAAAAATGCACACCTACCACAACCTAACACACGCTAAGATGGGTAGACACAAAGCAGACCCATTTCCGTTGGTGGCACCCGTTTACGAGCACGACGCATGATCCAGCCATTGCTTCGCTCAACCATATTTGAGGGAACGTAAAAACCCGCGCATTAGGCGTGGGGAGTTTGTACAAGGTTAAAAGGACAAAAAGGCAATTACAAACAACTTTTGATAATGGATTGTCATTAATGGTAAGTGGATGAACAGCCAAACGGAAACGAGAGTAGCTATCATGAATTTTTTTAATTAAGCATAAATGTTTGGTGAATGTGACTAAAAATTAAGAAAGAAAATTGTTTTTGTTTCAAAATAAAAGAGCTTTTTGAAGGAAAGATGGAAATCAGGAGTGTGAGAATAATTCATGTTTACAAATCAATGAATTTTAAAGAGTGCAAGTGTAGAGAGCACAAGATTTTCAAATAATTATACAACACATTGTACATTTTATTTTATTTAGTTAAGTAAGTATAAGACAGTGTGTCGGCACACGAGGCACCGAACACCAGAAGTGAAACGGAAGACACTAAACTAACCACCTTACGACCATGAACGAGCATTATTCATTATGATTATCTCATAAGAGTGAAGACACACCTTGCCGAGCATCTAATGAAGGGAATCAAACTATCCCAATAACTACCCACAATAAGGTTACATTTGAATCATTACGTAACTAACATGGAACCCAACATTATCAAGTTCTAAATAACAAACCGGCTAACTAACCCAGCCTAGTTACGGCCTCCGCCATCCCCATAGCCGTCACATCACACACCATAGTAGAAGAACCTAACCAACGTCTATTCTAACCACTATAAGCCGCGAATGGGCAAGGACACTACAGGGAACTCACAGTAACGTAATATGATTAAATATTGGAACGAACTCACCAGATAACTGTGACCAGCAACCAAACCAGAATGACACGAACAACACTATCACCAACCACTTAACCTCACTAGTACCGAACTATCATAATAACCACGAGAACCAACCGCTAATCTAACTCTCTCCTGATTTAAAGATGACGAGCAACAACTAACTATAGACGACTAACTCGACACAGATTGACGAAAGCTAATACAATAATGATGCCTCTCGAATAGTGTAAGGTAGTTTTATAATATCGGTGATTGTAAACAAGATTAGTGGGAGTACCACGTGACTCACCAATAAGATCCAATAACATTTGTTTGGCGTTATAGATCACTAATACAAAAGGTATAATCTTATAAATAACTCGTACAGTTATTTAACCCAATATCTATGACAAATTAAGTATGAAATAATTATACACAATAAACTGCTATTGCAGAATGGTATCATGACCAACGAATTTCGAATACTCTTAAAATAATAAAGCTACATCCTTCCGATGTTCTAAACCAACTGATATCTATAATCCAATACTGAATTCTGAACCTTAAAATCGTATGTGAATATATTCTGACTCATCTATTTAATAATTTGCTAACACTCTAATCCTACTCTCCTACAAATTATACTTAATATTAACCAGTTGGCCAGTGTTGCTGACAAGTGTAACATTAAAAAAAAACGAATAAATAAGACCTCGACAAAAAATAAAATAACGAGGGTATTTTATTATAATTTTAAATTCACACATAAATCGTTAAGAACCAGAATATTATTTTATATTATATTATATATAATTCGATTTTAAGCCTAATGAAAATTAGTGTTCCTCTGTGTCAAAGTAATATAACACGTAGCTAAGTAATGAAAGGCGAAACTTGTATAACACTTTTCATATTAAATTGTCTTTCATACACGTTTAATTTCAAGATAAATTTTCAACTTTCGCAGCATTAATTCCGCTTTGAATACGACACGTTGCAAAATCTTTAAAAGGATATTTTAAGCGGAGCGATATTAAAGTGGAGAGGAAATTATGTATAGTGCCACGAAAGAAATTCAATAACGGTTATATAATATAATATCTCTAAGCTCTATTATTAAGTTAATCTTATAGATTCATTTTTTAAGGTATATTTAATTGGGGATCTGGCGAGGGACTTAGGCTACATTTTTATCCCGAAAAATACACGAGTCCCCGCGGGATTTTAAAAACAAATCCACGAAGTCGCGGGCATCAGCTAGTATAATATCTACTTGTTAAATTCTATTGAAATCGGTTTGCGGTTTAAGCGTGACAAGTTAACAAACAGAAAGACCCACAGCATAAGATAGATATATACTTACTATACTCTAAATCTGTGTACTTACTATCCTTACTAGAATAATAAATGCGAAAGTGTGTTTGTTTGTTGGTTTGCCCTTCAATCACACAACAATGGTGTACGCTTCTGTACATTCCCTATGCTGGGTTGGTCGGGTGTAGCAGAAAAACTCCTCTCCTCCTGAAGATTTCTTCTTCTTTATTAGGTAGCTATGAGCCGCTACCGCTTGCCGGTGAGAACTGTGTCGGCATACGATTTTGGCTCGATATTTATACAAAAAATGCCTCGAAAATGTAGGCCCTCTGATTGGCGCATTTCGCCGGCCAATCAGAGAGCGTTGTTTTTACCAATTACAAATCGGTTATTATTATTAAATAAACGACGAGTATAGCCGCGCCTTTCTCTTTCACTCATTATTACTATTATTTTAGCTAAAGAAGAGAGTAGGCGTAGCTTTGCTCTTTCACGCAATATTTCTTATTTTACGATTACAGTTTTATGACTATGTGTCTTATTAAATTATTTACGATAAAGTATAATAAAAACTAATTATTCTATTAAAACTATTCACTGTACACATAGCACACTGTTCGCTAATTATTTTCATTGTTTTGCACACACATTACACTATTGTTTATTGAAAGTTTTTAATCGTCCCGCACAAATGGAGCGAGGTAACTTTTTTTATGAAAGAGTTACATAAGCTACTTTTTATTCCGGAAAATAAAGAGTTCCCGAGGGATTTTGAAAAACGAACTCTATGTGGACGAAATTGAGAGATAAATCTAGTACTTGATAGTACTCTAATCAAGTTAAAAGAGAGATAGAGTATCTTCTAATAAGTAGAGTTTTCATGGTCAAATCCTACTTCCTACTAATATTATAAACTAGCGGACGCCCGCGACTTCGTCCGCGTTCCTAAATCCCCACAGTTTAGGTTGGCAGAAACCCTGCAGCATCAGGATTGAGGAGTTGGGTCTTGGAATTCAACGATGTAGTCTTTACTTGGTACCTACAATAACTATTCATAATCGACAGTTCCTAAATCCCCACAGTTTAGGAGGGCAGTACCCCTGCAGCATCAGGATTGAAGAGTTGGAACCCGAAATTTTTATGGTAGTAGCTTGCAAAGTTTTTGTTTCAATTAAAAAAAATTCACGCAAATCGGTTAAGAAATCACGGAGATATCGATATACAGAGGTAGAAAAACACAGCTCCTTCTCCTCCTTTTTCGAAAGTCGGTTAAAAAAGTAGCCTATACTATGCCCGATAATATCAGCTATCTACCAGTGAAAGTCCCGTCAAAATCGGTCCAGCCGTTCCCGAGATTAGCGGCAACAAACAGACAGACAGACAGACAGAAAAGAGGGGTGGATGTTTGTTTGTTACTACGTAGTACCTAAGTAGTAACACCACACCACAAAGAATGAACCGATTTAGCTGGGACTAGAGATACCGTTCCTTTACCCATACCGAAGATTAACACATAGGCTACATTTTTATTCAGGATAAATTAATAGTTCCCGCGGGATTTAAAAAAAACCTTAATCTACACGAACGATGCCGCGGTCATCGTCTAGTATAAAATAAGTACATATTGAGGTAGATACATAGGCATCCGTATATTATGAGCATTAGTTATGTAAACGCTATTCAGCTATTTGTTTGCATTAATTAAGTTTACTGATACAAGTGTTAATTTTAGTGCAACGCTCTGATAAAGCATATTATAGAATTTAGTACTAGTGTTCAAATTATGTACTGATCGTCCGATCTAATGAATAACATGAGTACGTAGTTATAATAACTGTTATATTCTGAATATTGTATTGAAACTAGTTGTGTTAAATTAGCTTTTATAAAAGCGAGCCTTAGCTTTTTGAATGGTAAAATGAATCTAGCCGTAACCTTTTGCCCCTAAAGCGGCGTCACACGGTGCGTTGCGGATCACTGCGCTGTTTTTTGCGGCACCATTACGGAGTGCTACTTAGAAAAATTCGTGGTACCTACGCAAAAAACTGAATAATTTAGTAAGTACCTACCTAAATTCTTCGCGTCTATGCCATACCTCAATAAAATACTCTTTTTGAATGGTAAAATGAATCTAGCCATAACCTTTTACGCCTAAAGCGGGGTCACACGGTGCGTTGCGGATCACTGCGCTGTTTTTTGCGGCACCATTACGGAGAGCTACTTAGAAAAATTTGTGGTATCCACGCAAAAAACTAAATAATTTAGTAAGTACCAACCTAAATCCTTCGCTGAATAAAATATTTTTTTTGAATGGTAAAATGAATCTAATCTTATTATAAAAGCGAAAGTTTGTGTGTTTATGTATTACTCCTTTACGTCACAACGAATGTAGGTACCGATTTAGCTGGGAATGGAGATAGCTCACACCTAGGATTAACACATAGGCTACAATTTATGCCGGAAAATCAAAGATTTTCCGCGGGAATAGAAAAATTAATTCACACAGACGAAGTCGCGGGCATCTAGTAACGATATATTAGGTTGTTAATAATTAATTAGGTTGTTAAAAATCCTGCAGGAATCCTTTGTTTTTCTGGAATAACAAGATGCCTACGTCACTCAAGCTACGTCATCAAGAAAAAAATCACGTTGACCTGTTGCTCCGTTGCTGCAAAATTAAAGAAGAAACAACTCTCTTTTACCTTTATAATATTAGTGGGATTTTTGCATGCTTGTAATACAGGTCGCAGGTGCAGGCAAGTGTCGCGTTCTATAGAAATATCGCACTGATCACTATGAAAAGGCAATTAAAAACTAAACTCAGTCAATAATCAATTATTTCTCACTAAAAATTTCTAATCAAAGCTCACAGATTATTTGATAACGAAATGAAACAAAAAAGCGATATTAATTCCCGACGAAGTGAACATCGATATGAGCACATTCACATGTGAATGGGTATTCATTCATTCATTCATTAAAATCGATTCCATCTATGGTTCCGGTTGATTTTATATTACCTGTTGAAAAGACTGCGAATGAGGCTCCTATTTGATAATGACTGGACGAGATTTCTGTTTTGTCTGTATTTTTGCTTCAGAACTTTATAATATTACTATATATATTATACAACTTTAGTTTTCTATTCAGAACTAAAAAAATCAAAATTATTTATTTCATTTAGGCCAACCTGTGACTTATGACAAAACACAGGTTTATTGGAGGAACCACAGAGTTTCTTGCTGGTTCTTCTCAGTTGTAACGGTATTTCGAACCAGTGGTAGATTCATTTGACAATTCGAAAACACTTTGTAAAAGTTTATTTGAATAAAAAACTATTCTATTTTATTCTATTCTATTCAAAAACTCTACCACTGGTTCGGAAAGCAGATTCTTTGAGTTGAGGAGAGCCAGCAAATTTCTAAACAAAAGTGTTACAATAATCAGTGGTAGAGAGTGAGAAAGATGACGTGTAATTTTTAAGCAACAACTTGGTGTGATAATTTCCATACTAAATGAAACACATTTAATAATGTACCTAAATTAAAAACAGTAAAACATTTATTTACACATAGGTGAGATTAATTTAAAAATTCAATCTTACATCAGAGCTCTAAGATTAAGTTTTCAAGTTAAACTTAAAATCCTAAGTTGATCTCAAGTTTAAAACTGCTGAGTTTATCCCGTTATAGGATAAGTCTATCCTATAACGTAGTCCTAACATTATATTATGAAACCGAATTCCATACAAGTCATCGTTTTCATAAAATATACTTCGAGATAGTTTCAGAACTTCATGCGACGAAGTCACTTTGAAACATTTAAAAAATTATTAAATGAATATTTTAAACTCAGGCTGATATTGCAGTTAAAAGGAAATTAAATCTCTATAGTGCCATGAAAGAATTTCAATTATTGGCTTTGTATTGGCAGCTATGCGTTGCGAACTATTGTTTGTTTTCGTAATTGCAATGCCATAGATATTGAAGCCTATTTTTGTTTTTGTATTTACTACTTTTTGCCCCTACTTCGTCCGCGTGAGTAAAGTTACTGTTTTTCCGGGGTTAAAGTTTTTAAACTCTGGCTGTAGCTTTCTAAACATTCGGTTAGGTGTACTAAAGGCATTGCAAGAGACAGTTTACTTTTGCAGTTTTACAGACTTATAACAGAAAAGTCATACTGAAGCGTCTTTTGTCTTACTATATATTTCGTGATTCGAAGGTGTTTATCATATTTTGTTTCCGTCCATAGTTATTCCAATCATTCATAGTGAGCAGGCTGTCAGATTCATAACAAACTAGCTAATGCCCGCGACTTCATCTGCGTGTACCTATTTAGTTTTTAAAATTCCGCGGGAACTCTTTGATTGTCCGGAATAAAAAGTATGTCACTACCTATTTCACTCTCCAGGTCCTCAAGTATGACAACAAACCAGCAAACAAACACACTTTCGCATTTATAATATTAGTAACTAGCGGCTCGCTCCGGCTTCGCACAGGTCTAAAATATATAGCCTATGTCATTCACTGTTAATGGATGTTATTGAACGAGCGAAGTGAGTTCTCTGAGTCAACTAGGGCGCTTGCCTACTAGACAGAGAAGTGTGTCCGTCTAAATGTCTGTCAGAGCCCTATAACTTCTGAATTACTGAATATTAGAACGTGAAACTTGGTTGAAAATTCAGTTATATCCTGTACTTGAACAACAAATACTAAAATTAGATAAATGTTATAAAGAAACGAAATTATTTAATTTTAATGCGCCATCTATTAGCATTATTGTGAAGCTAATAGCTTCACTATAATGCTAATAGATGGCGCTGTGTCAGTAAAACAGTTTTATGTCAACTATTATTTTTTTTATTGCGTCTAATGTTAAAAGTTAATTATTACAATATATAATTAAAACTTTTGGGAATTATGGGATATCGCGAGGTCTCAGTTCGGGGCGAACCACCTTCCTCTTCAATCACTCTATCTATTAAAAAAAACCGCATCAAAATCCGTTGCGTAGTTTTAAAGACTTAAGCATACATAGGGACAGAAAAAGCGACTTTGTTTTATACTATGTAGTGAAGACATAACCTCAATTAAAAAGGAATCCGGTACAGTCATAATGTTTTGAAAGGAAGTAAAATAAATCATATTCTCATATACATTCTAATAAAGGATTGTCATCGCGTCACGTTACGTTAAAATGTCAATTATTTAACGAGGCTGCCAACGTTCGCGTGATACAAGTAGGTATTGCCTTACAAGCTAGTTACAAGGCGACCGAAGTAGCTTTCCAAGCTTCATTTAAATTTTATATAAGACTTTAAAAACGTTAGTCTGTTCTAAGAACTAGCCTTCTTAGAAACGACTAACGTTCTTAAAGTTCTTCGAAACTGAAAAAGACGATTAACGGATTATCCTTTTTATGTTATCGCTAATCAGAAGAAAATAATTTAAACATACTGCACAATTAACCGACTTCCAAAAAAGAAGGAGGTTCTCATTTCGTCCGTGCCAAGGATCGAACCTGCGACTCTTCGTATAGGAGACCGTAGTCCTAAACACTAAGCTATCACGCTCTGCAGCGCTCAGTCAAAAGCATCTTGAAAGCCATAAAGAATAATACAGGCTGCCCAATTGTGAAAGGTTGGGTGGCAGTCGCCAATGGGAATGTTCCCTACAAGCCTAATCACAACTAACAATACTTACCTACTAGAAATAGGGACTTTTGTATACTAACACACGTAAGTTGTTGTATCCCCAAAACGCTTACGTTGCGTTGTGAAGGCCTATAAAATGGTTTAGGCCGTTATTTTAATAACGATACAACTTAAAATTATGTTAAAGAATGCTGTTTTTTTTTTCACTTTAGAAACCATTGGCTTTAATTTTTTATTAATGCTTTTATTTTTAAAAATTAATTATTACAAATACATAACTATTTCTAAAATTAAAACTATTAACAATAATTATTTCTAAAATTAAAAGTAACATAAACCTAAAACCTCATCGATATCACCGCAGCGCGGCATAGTACTCAAGAGATGCTGGCAACATTGCCCCATGCTGTTTTTAATTATTTTTTTTAAACGAACACATAAAATAGATAAAAACAAATGATAAGTGCAACGTGAGTGCAACAATCCTAAAATGCCAATTTTGTGGGATACCACAACTTACGTAGGAGGTATCGATTTATTTAAAACATTATCAGCAAAATAAAGTATCTGAATGTAACCTGTCATAGTGGGTACCTATAGTGAAGTGACCATTATCTAAGTGTTGTTAGTAAAGTGCTCGCTATAAACATGTGCACACCGGAGATTGATGGCTGCAGTAAAGCGAGCCAACTGTGATAAAATACAGAATAATGCGCCGCGCCGCGCTGCGCTCTGCGCTTTTGTCATGTCCACTTAGGTGTCTGTTATAATGTAAGAGATACATCCTACTTTATCTTCTCTTTATATAAAATTCAAATCTTGACTGACTGACTGGTTGACTTATATTTATCAACGCACAGCCTAAACCACTTTAGTTAGAAACTTGAAATTTTGACAGTAGGTTTCTTTTATGACGTCAGGGTGGCCACCTGGAAGACGAGTGTCATACCTCGTGCCACACGTTAACAAAAAAAAGGTTTTTTTTATGACGTAGCCAACCACTAAGAAAGAATTCTTTGAAATTCTACCCCCAAGGGGGTTACATTTTTCAAGTAATTAAAAATGAGGGAATGTGTATTTCACACTTTTTGGAAATTCCATCCCCAAAGGGGATAAATAGGGAATGAACTTTTTTTTTTTTTAGCTTGTTTGTCCTTTAATCACGTGGAATTCGTTTTTACAAATTCCGCGGGAATCCTCTGGTTTTCCGGGAGAAAAGGTACTTCAGAGCTTACGCAACCCTCAATATTCCGCAAACTAGTCAATTAATAGCCTTTTATAATAACTAAGTGAATATACCTAATACCTACCTTCACAATAATACGTAATAATTAATTATTATTAACGTCAGTTGTACTTCCACCGAGTGCCTACCTAATAATTCTTATACCATTACAATCATTTCTAGAAATATGATTACAGCCATTGTCTATTAATAAATACAGCCTTACAAAGCTACCAATACCTATGCGATAACCTTTGCGTGTCTACATATCCAATTACCTACCTACGAGTGTTACACACGATTCTCTTAGTATCAAATTCATTTTCTTTGTTTCGTCGTATGTATAACCTTTTAGGTAAGAACCTACAAATGGTAATGTGTTTCATTGAATTATTTATTTTGTTGTTCCTTATGTCTTATATAAATGTGACAACTTTACCGCTTAACGCTGTCGATCTAGATGGCACAGTGGTGAGAACTGTGGCGTTATGAATGGAAGGTCCCAAGTTTAATTCCCGAAAAAGGCAATTTTGTAAGAATTCCCGACGATGTAAGTATTGACGACCTCCCTGGCGCAGTGGTGAGCGCTGTGGTCTTATAACTGGGAGGTCTCGGGTTCGATTCCCGGCGGGGGCAATTTAGGAATTTATAATTTCTAAATTGTCTCTGGTCTGGTCTGGTGGGAGACTTTGGCCGTGGCTAGTTACCACCCTACCATCAAAGACGTGCCGCCAAGCGATTTAGCGTTCCGGGACGATGGCGTGTAGAAACCGTAGGGGTATGGTTTGAATTTACATTGCTATACACCTTCCAAGTTAGCCCGCTACCATCTTAGATTGCATCGTCACTTACCATCAGGTGAGATCGCAGTCAAGGGCTATCTTGTCATCGAATTAAAAAAAAATCCCTCCCTCTCACGATTTGAACCTTCAATCTAGAACATTTGATTAGACTTGTTAATTATATCATCAAGCGAAAGATTCATGAGGGAAATAAATAATTTGAAATTAGAGTTTGACCCATGAAAATAAATAAATTATGTACCTACTCTCTGTTCACTTAGGTTTAAATATTTTCGCCACCAACTCGAAGACAATTTAAGTTTAACTGGATTTAAAACTTTATTTGTTCAGGCTAACGTTTACGGTCAGCGAAAACAGTGCAATAACTTACACCACTACTAACTTACTGGATACAGTTATCTAGAGAATTTATCGCGAAGAAAATTCTCTTTCATTTGCACACTGGGAGCTAACTTAAGACCGTGCTCTGACTTGGCTCGGATTTGAGAAGAATTAAAATGAGGTCAAGGTTTGAATCCCAGACACGTATTTTTTTTTCGATGACACGATGGGCCCTGACTGCGACCTCACCTGATGGTAAGTGGCAGCGTGCCTAAATATAAAATTTTTTGGACGTGCGATAAAAAAACTTTGGGAGCCCCTGCTTTAGCGTGATCTATCGTAGAAAGAGACGACCTGTTTGTAATATGGCTCGAGAGGCTATTTCTACACGCCATCGTGCCGGAACGCTAAATCGCTTGGCGGCACGTCTTTGACGTTAGGGTGGTGACTAGCCACGGCCAAAGCCTCCCACCAGACAAATGCGCTTAATGAGCGGAAGTGATTTTGAATCACAGACAGACACTTTAATTTTATTTATTTGTCTAGAAATGTCTAGAAACTAGCCTTTACCCGCGGCTTTGCTCATTCAATAGACAGTAATTGATTTTCATATACTCGTTTATATAGATAGATAAATAACACTTCAATTTTTTATATTTGTATAACAATACCTTGCCTCTGTTTAGAAGTTACAGTTATCATAATTTATACAGTATGAACTAGGCGCACAAAGTTCTCTAAATGAAGTGAATGCAATTTATAGTGGAAATTCGGAATAATTCGGCGTCTCAGCTGGAGTTTAATTGCTAGTTACGACTGTTGCTAATATACTGCGCTAATACTTTAGTTTATAGCGCTTGTATGGAGATTTGCTTATTCTAGGCAGAGAAAGCCCTAGTTAGGCTGCGGTCACACCAGAATAATTTTGAAGAAAGAATAAAATATGATATACGTATATGTGGAAAACGGAATGTAAACGTGTGTGACAGAGATGGATGTATGGGTTAGAAAGAGTAGGAGGAGATGGTGAGATTGGCAAGATGGCGTATAGAGTGGTTACGGTGTAAGACGCGCTAATGTTTAAATAAAAGAAGTTAGTATATATAAAGTTATACTTTGAGCTTATTCCCACATATATTATGCTTAATACGACACACATGGATACAATTTACAACAACACAAACAAATAAAGCCCAACGGTTAAAGTTCCCAGATACGAATTTCCCACCCGTTGCCCTACTGTCGTATCCACTCCTAGCCCAATTATCCGCTTATTTGGAGGGGATAGGAGGATATTAGTCAACTTCAGCTTGGTTAATATTCTTTATATAAAAAAATACCCATGAAAAGGAAGGAAACCACGCAAAAATAAACAATTTTAAAAATTGTTTTTGCATCAATATGTCGCTTAGGCAGTATGTCGCATTTTGTGAGTTGCGTTTCAAATAGCACCTCTAACTTTTCGGAGTACATACTCGTAACTGCTTCTACGTTAAGCAATTAAACATCACTTGTTTTACGATGAAGGAAAACGTCGTGAGGGTCTGAGAGTTCTCCACAATGTTCTCAAAGCCTAAATAGCGCAACGGTTAAAGGCGCGCACTGAAAACTGAAAGGCTATAGGTTCGAACCCCACCCGTTGCACTATTGTCGTATTCACTTGTATTTTTTTTAATAAATAGACTAGCGCTTGAACGGATCTCACTTGATGGTAAATTAAGATGCAGCCTAAGATGGTGCGCGCTTGCCTAGAAAATGTCTATTCACTCCTGATTTAAAGACACCCCGATCCTCGATCATTCATCATCTATCTAGCACCTACTACATTATAGTTAGTTGGAAAAACGGAAGCCGGAAGGACTCTTGGGGGGGATGGGCTCTTCGTAAATTAAATTATATTTAAAATCCATCTCCATCACGTCACTCTTCAAACAAACTGCATCGAAAGCGGTCCATTCAATCAATAGCTACGAGGAAACAGACAGACACACAGACTCATATCTACGCAAATACACTCGTCTTTTTAGGGGGGTTCAAAAGATTGACATGGACCGTACCGCTACTACGAACTGCATTTTGTCGCTGCCGCCGTTTTCCAGTTTTTCCGACCCGCATTGTGTGTGTTGCACGCTTTAAAGTCTCTTAATGAATAAGGAAACAATTTCAAATGCCAATAGGTTACTTTGACTACTTAAAAGAAGTTCCGAAAAGCTAACTAATTAAGAAAACTCTTAATGAAGGGAAAAAATTGAGACGCCAAAGTCGATGAATTAATTTAGTAAAATTGAACTTTTCCTTTCTTTTGCGATTGCTATTTTTTTCTATTTTTATTTAAGAAACTTTGAAGAAACGTTATTGGATTTGGAGTTTAGCATAGCTTAATTAAAATAACGGAACAATTATATGATCGTTCTGCTCTATTTAAGTATATTTTAATTTTATTATCGTTCTAATAAAATATGTTACGTTATCGTTCAAAGATATTATATATATATAAAATCTATATATACTAATGGTTCGCCCCGAACTGAGACCTCGCGATATCCCATAATTCCCAAAAGTTTTTAATTATATATTGTAATAATTAACTTTTAACATTAGACGCAATAAAAAAAATAATAGTTTCATAATTTTTCAAGCTGTTTCCATCAAAGTTGGTATTTGAGCTTTCAGTTAAAAATAAAGAAGTACGTGTGTCACAGTATTTGAAATTTCCACCCCAAAACCTAATTCCACGCGGATGAAGTCGCGGGGGCAAAAGCTAGTATTATATAAATTATTACTGTTTATAAGAATAGTTAGTAATGTTACGAGGATGTCACACAATCAATAAACTTTTTTTATTAATTAATTATTCTACAAAAAAAATTACACAATTTAAAACTAAATACAGAGTGCAATAAATTGTGAAAACCTTATAATATGATTCCTTATAATCGATTCTCCTAAAATAGGAGAAATCAGGAGCTTGAACAGCTACAAAATAATTGGTAAAGGTTCGAAGAAAATAATGGAGTTTTAATTGAATATTAGCCAGCTGAACGGCATCACAAAGTTACCTTCTTTAAAGTACAAAGTTTGCAACATTAACTTCAATGTTGCCAACCAGAAACATTGTATAGCGGAAAAGTGTTATTCAGAGGATCAAAGTATTGTTCTAAACAGTATCATCGCCTTCGCCGCAGTTTTTACAACTCGCTGCAAAAATATTTTCTGAAAATCTTTAAGAAAGAAAGAGATAATATGATTTCTTATTTTTAACGTAGGTAAGCGTAGTGGAAAATATTGTCCACTAGATGATTCCAGCGACTTCGTGGGTAATAGTTATTTGTGTTATATGGGGCCAAAAAAAATTTTTGTTCCCCGAGGGCGCTATTTTGAATTCAGAGCGAAGTGAAGGATTCTAAAGTAGAATCCTGAGCGTAGCGAGGAATTCAATATACCTACGCCACCCGAAAACAAAAAATTTGGCCCCGAGTGACACACTATTTTTCATCATTACCTGTGAGAAAAAGCTAGGAGTATCAACCTTCTATGATCACGTGACTTATCGAAGACAACAGCTGCTCAAACATTTTTGAATTTCGAGTTTTTTTAATTTCTGCAACGCTCGGAGTGGTAATAAACACATACTAAAGCACGAACGCGGACCAATCAGAAGAGAGAAATGAAAACTCCCATGGGACTAAAAATTAAATTTTGCTCCCGCTATCCTCTGAAGCCAATATTCGTTTTTCGAATAGGTATGATGAAAAGGTTTATAGATTCCCGCGGCAACTGTTTAATTTTCCGAGATAAAAAGTAGCCTATGTCACTCTCCCGGTCCCCAACTATACCAATGCAAAAAATGATGTCGATCCGTTGCTTTGTTGCGGCATGGCTGAAGGACAAACCAATAAACGAACACACTTTCGCATCTTTACAAATAAATAAAATTGAAGTGGATGTTTGTAATATCAAAAGAACAGCTTTTTACTAACTGCATACGAAAGTAAATATGGTACTTATCACAAGAAAGCAATTTTTTTAATTTATTTCTGTCTGTCTGTTTGTTGCCGCTAATCTCGGGAACGGCTGGACCGATTTTGACGGGACTTTCACTGGTAGATAGCTGATATTATCGGACGAAATATAGGCTACTTTTTTAACCGACTTTCGAAAAAGGAGGAGAAGGAGTTGTCTTTTTCTATACCTGTATATCGATATGTCCGTGTTTTATTAACCGATTTGCGTGAATCTTTTTTTAATCGATACAAAAACTTTGCGAGATGCTCCTATAAAAACTTCGGGTTCCAACTCCTCAACCCCTGCTGCATGGTTACTGCCCCCCTAAACTGTGGGGATTTGGGAACTGTCAATTGTGAAGCGGACGAAGTCGCGGGCGTCCGCTAGTTTATAATAGTAAGGATATTAGTAAAAATTAGTAATGACTTAGTAATATTTATGATAAAATATATGATCAAACGAACTTGCAAAGTGAAGTTCGATCGATATTATATGAGTACGCTTCATTCGAAGATTTAGTCACAATCATAGTAACAACATAATATTCTGCCATTTTGACGGAAAACTTGGCCCGCGAAAGTAGGTATAACTTGCAACCTTCTTTGCTTGCAAGGTTTGATGAAAGTAACTTCGCCCGGCCGTTCAGCTGGCTAATATTCAATTAAAACTTTATAATTTCTCAGAAACCGTTGGCAATATTTTCAATTTACGTCGACTCTCAGTCGCAAATAACAATTTAGGCGCAATATTGGGCACACGCCTTTGAATAACTGCCCAATTTTAGAGCGTATAATTTAGAACTTTTATTTATAAAAACATAGTAATGTTCTAAATGAGGAAATATGACTGTCTGGTACCTGACACTTCTTCCCAGCTCAACAGCCGAACCGATTTTGACGAACTTTCAGCACCGAAATAGGTTGCATGCTGAAGACAATTCAAAGAGTTTCCATATCATTTTAAAAATTCCTTCCACGCAGGCGAAATAAAACTTTTGCAACCTTATTTATTAAAATGTATCTATATAATATACTAATAGATTAATAAATACATATCGAAAATTCCGAGGCCAGCCGGAGAAAAATACGGGATTCGAAGCCACATCTCTCTAGGAATCGCGCCTGAGTGTGTTAACCGTTACACTACGGCCAAATTGAACCACACGTCAGCCACGAAATCAGTAGGTTGTAATGTAGGTTAACACTTTAATAAAAAAATAAAAAATAAATAAAAAATATATAATATAATTCTTAAAATAGAATATAGAATTGTAAGTAACAGATTACTTTTTAGATTTCCTTCTAAAGAAGGAGTCTCAACTTCAACATTAAATTCTTGTAATATTCCTAAAGAGATAATAATCTAAAACAGTTACAAAAGAAACAGTGAGGTCGTTGACACTAAATGGATGTTACTACCCTAAATTCTACGAAAATTATTGCTAGGACTTTGCTCTTTTTATAACGTGAATAGAAAATAATAATTGGCACACATTTTTGGTTTCGGACTATGAAAAGATTTATGAAAATTATCTTTCGTTACGTTCGTTCATTCACCTTTGTAAGTGACGATGCAGTCTAAAATGGTAGCGGACTAACTTGGAAGGGGTATGGCAGTGTACATTCAACTCATACTCCTAATCCGTTTCTACACGTCATCGTACCGGAACGCTAAATCGCTTGGCAGCACGTCTTTGACCGTAAATATCTAAAACGATATTTTGTATGGACACTGTATGGAGCTACTGAATTTGTGACGCCACATGTCAGTAGCGCTCTCTCTGTCTAACAGGATACTTTAAAGCTCTATATTTTCGAGACTAGTTAAGATATTAAAAAAACAAAAACGACATTATGTTTTAATATTAAAAAACTTTATTTTAAGTACATAAATAATTTAGTGAAATACCCAATTATATTGCCATCGAATAAAAAATCGTTCAAGTTTTCGTTTTAAGCCAAGACCCATCGCAATATTAAAATTCAGCGTTCCGTACTATTCAAGTGTAGACTCCGCTTCACGCACTGGTGGTAGATCTATCCATTTCCGTCCATTCAGGTGATTAATATTCCTTTGAATTCTTTGGAGAGCCAACACAATGGAGTCTTTGTAAAGTGTATTGACTTTTAGTTCTTGTTATCTTTGTAACGCGCTAACGATCACGGAATCAATCGTACGAAATTGAAATTGTGTGCCTTTTGAAAACAATAAAGCACGGAACACACAACACGCGGGAGGGAAATGCGGGTCAATTTGGCTCGGTCCTCTGCCGTGCTAAGACAATACACTGTATCTGCAAATACAGTGCTTTTTAAGCGAAATGATTGTGTATTAGGAGTGGGTACGACAATACTGCAACGGGTGGGGCTCGAACCTGCGACTTTTCAGTTCGCAGTCCGTTTAACCGTTGGGCTATTGAGGATTGCACATGTTTACATGTAATTGCACATAAATATTTCAATTAAGTCTAAAAAAATAGCCTATGTATCAATCAATACATAAGCTAAATACTACAACCTGGTATAATTTATCTACGTTCCAAATTTCAGCCAAATCCGTTTAGAAGTTTTTGCGTGAAAGAGTAACAAACATATACACGCACACATACACACGCACATACACAAGCACAAACTTTCGCCTTTATAATCTATATATATATAAAATTCAAAGTCCTGACTGACTGACTGACTGACTGACTGACTGACTGACTGACTGAGATATCAACGCACAGCCTAAACTACTGAAGTGAGAAACTTGAAATTTTTACAGTTGGTTCCTTTTATGACGTAGGCGCACACTAAGAAAGGATTATTGGAAATTCCACCCCTAAGGGGTTTAAATAGGGGATGGAAGTTTATATGAAACTCCGTCATTTTTCAAGCTGTTTCCATCAAAGTTGGTATTTGAGCTTTCAGTTAAAAATAAAGAAGTACGTGTGTCACAGTTTTTGAAAATTCCGCCCCAATACCTAATTCCACGCGGACGAAGTCGCGGGGGCAAAAGCTAGTATTAATATAATAGTGTGATACTGATGAGCCGTAAACTAGAGGCGAGCTTCAGCGTAACTCTAGCTAGCAGATAGGTATATAATGTCTAAAGTGTGTACCTAGGCCTAACAAGGCCTGTTACCGCGAATTTCAGATCGAGGTTAGACCTATTAAGTAAATGTTTTGTTATTTAAAATTTCCCCGGTACAAATTGCTTGTTGCCGCAGCCTACTGAAATAGTAGGCTGTGTTTTTCCACCATAGTATAGTAGGTACTAAGCTGTTTTTAATATCATCCGCCCACAAAATCCCTAGTGAAGGTCTTATAAATTTCGATAGCAGAACTCGATGTCGAGTTGTTCCTTGTATATTGCCGATAGGGTTGCCAGATTTTTTTTCAGCCTATAAGGGACAAATGGTTAAATGGGCAAAAAAATACGGGATTTCAGTTTTTTACCCGGGACAAATAAAAAACAAAATTAATTAGTGTCATTTTTTTATATTTTTCCGAGGATCGAGTCAGTTTTAACATTGTCGAACGACGTACGGTTCAAATACGGGACAGATTCAGTCCCGCCGGGACATTTTAAACTATGCCTAAAATACGGGAATACCGGTCCCGGGAAATACGGGACGTCTGGCAACCCTAATTGCCGATCCTAGCTAAAACTGTGGAAGATAAAAACACAATTCAGAGGCTCTAATTTAACTTATATACACTCTGTTGAATCACATTACACTATAATATTATAAAGGCGAAAGTTTGTGTGTGTGTGTGTGTGTGTGTGTGTGCGTGTTTTTGTTACATCATCACGCCACAACGAATGAATTGATTTGGAGTGAAGACAGCTCATACCCAGGATTAGCGATCCACTAACATATTATTATAGGCTAAATTTTATCCCGGAAAATTAAAAAGTTCACGCAGGAATCAAAAAACCTTAATCCACGCCTGCATCATCTAGTTTATAATATTAGTAAGGGTATAGGCCTACATTACTCTGACATTATCTATGGAAAGTCGCATATTCGAGTTGAGTGTAATACGAGTACTACTAGGGATACATAGCAATAAACGCTCTTATACATCACTGTACGCCGTATGGGCGTGAGGGAACATGCAGACTGCGCATTTCGGCATGAATTCTCAATGGACTAGATTCCTATATTATATTCATTGAAAGAAAATTTCCACATCTACGGTATACGAAAGAAATTTAGAGCTCCCTTGTGAATACCAAGTTACTTTATCTATACGTACGTAGATACTTCGTGTTTTTTTATTATTACCTACTTATTTCGCTGAAGGTCAATAAACATGTGTTTTAATGATAAGTGTGGCATCGGACGTCATCATCAAAAAATGAAGATAAAGTCTAACATAGCAAGCATTTCATCATTTTTATCGTCGTCGACCAATTTGCATTGAGCCAGCAGCGTGGTGGACTATGGCGTATATAATCCTTCTCAGCAGGGTGAGCATGGACAGAGGACAAAAACTTTATCCCCGATTTTATCCACTGACAAGAGATAAAATTATCTTCTCCCTATGCTAAAGCATGGCGACAGGGGAAAGGTGAAGTAAGTAATATCCACTATGGATATTACGTATATTTCTACTGTTTTGCCCTTCGACCATTTAGCCGGGACGAGCCTTTTGTCGCCGTGTGCCTATGTACCTGTCCCTGGGTGTGTCTAGACTTTAGGCACCCGGTGAATATCTAAGTTGTTCTAGTATGTCACCAACTACTTGCAACACACGATCCACTTATCTAATTACTAATACGTATACAGTTAGTGACCGTCACCTTTAGCTTCTTGCGGCAGGCAATAGGCATTCCTCCCGGCATCTGATTGCGGAAGGAATCCTATCCCTCTATAGCACCTCTCGCGGCAGGCAACAGGCATTCCTCCCGACATCTGTTTGGCGGAAGGAATCCCATTCCTTAAGCACCTCTCGTGACAGGCAACAGGCATTCCTCCCGACATCTGCTTGCGGAAGGAATCCCATCCCTTAAGCACCTCTCGTGGCTGGCAGTCGGCATTCCTCCCGACATCTGCTTGCGGAAGGAAGCCTACTCCTCCCGAGTGTGCTCCCGAGAGTGCTCCCGAGAGTGCGGGAGGTTTCCTCCCAGTGGCCTCCTGAACCTCCCCTTCAGCCACCCCATGCCTCGCGACCTTATCTGGTCTAACTGCTCGCGACCTTATCTGGTCTCACTGCTCGCGACCTTATCTGGTCCAACTGCTCGCGACCTTATCTGGTCTAACTGCTCGCGACCTTATCTGGTCTAACTGCTCGCGACCTTATCTGGTCCAACTGCTCTAATACCCTGGTGACAGCAACACTGAGTCGGATTTACTGGTCAATCTGGGCAACTTCTCTGTCCCCAGGAAGCACAGCATTCGGTCGAATTAGACGCATCTAATCTGGGCAACTGCGAGTCCCCAGGTGGTCACAACTTCGAGTGTCAAGGAAGCAGCAGTACTCTCTCTCTCTCTCTCTATCTCTCTCTCTGCGTGCCTACGTTGCCAGCACGACCGTAGTGACCACTGCGACCACTGTGGCTTCCACGACCGATGTTGCTGCCACCCTGACCGAAAGCATTGATCTCTGATAACTTGCACTTTTGCTAACAATACCGACAGCATCGGTTTCTAGTTCTGGTAAACTCATATCTGTTAGGCAATACTAATCCGACGCATCGGAGATTATCATACATTTCTTATTCATTGAATTCATGCACATATAAATGACAAATTCACTTACTGATAGCTCGGCAGGTCACGGCGCTAAGCGTTGCCGCCTGTATCTACTTACCACCTGCTATCAATCTTACCAGCTGCTATAGCTCTGCGATCACTCACCACACACCACATATCACACTAATATATCTAGGTGGTATACCTAGCGCAGCGTTACGCGTTGCTGCGTCTGATCGCGATATTATAATGCCCCGAATCTCTAAGGGCCCGCGGCGGTCATAGGTACTTGCGCCCGCGACCCTCCGCGCCTCTTCCCTCACACCATTATTTAGCCATCTCTTATTACATAGCTATGGATACCTATGTATGTACCTTCGCATTAGCTATGTATGTACCTTCGCATTCGCGACATTCCCCCCCCGAGGAAGAATGGGAATAATAAAAACTAATTTAAATGGATACTTACAACTTTAGTTTACATCTCAAACAATGTGACTAATAATTGAGATGTCCACTCCTTAATAGTCTTTTTAGCTTTGATGGCCGAAGCTCTAGAGGGTCGTTCTATTGCAACTGGCATTTCAGATGATAACGGTACTGATTCCTTGCTTAGAGGCTCACTCGGCTCTGTATGGGTTCTGGTCTCTGATTCCTTAGGTTCCATCTAATGATTCCATCTTGATCTTTATATAAATTAAGCGCTCGTGATAAATCAGTTTGTATACCGTTAAACTCCTTCGGAAAGTATTCAGCTTGTATTTTTAAAATATTTTTAGTTTCGGGATCAACTTCTACGTCTTGGTCTACTGTGATTGGTTCTATCCTATCTACATTCGATTTAGTCGTATTTTCTGAAGATATGTTCGGAAGACACTCCTCGGCCAAAGAAATTTGTGTCTGCACCCTATCCGAACTACCTTGAATTCTATCGAAATTAGGCCAATGTACTGATTCCTTTGATAGGAACTCTGGGCCCTTGAGCCATTGGTTATACGAATCTACACGGTCTGTCCTAGTACCTATGTCTGCTGGATTTAGTTTTGTCGGTATATATCTGATATGTAAAGCTTTGTTCTTTTTGATTTCGTTGATTCTACGTGAGACAAATGGCGGAAGCAACTTTTCTGATCTAGACCAGCTTAACACAATTTGACTATCAGTCCACAAGTATTGTGTACCTATTTCCAAACGTAAAAACTTCATTACATAGTTTAACAATCTGCATCCAATAAGAACCCCCAGCAACTCTAATCTTGGGATTTGTAAATTCTTTTGGTCTTTTAAAGGCACTAATCGAGATTTCCCAATAACAAAACTGACAATATTATTAGAGTTCAAAGAACTACGTAAATAAACTACCGCAGCGTACGCTTCCATGGACGCATCGGTAAAACAATGTAATTCGTACTGAATATTCTTAGTAGTACTACCCCTGTTAAGATTTTGGGCGTAAACCCGATTAATATTAATATCCTTCAAATAAGAAAACTTTGACGAAATTTTTTCCCATTCGCCTAGTAAATTCTCGTCCAATTTCGAATCCCACTTAATATTGTGTTTCCACAATTTCTGAAAGAAAAGTTTTGCTGGGAGTAGCACTGGGACAGCAAAACCACAAGGATCATATACTGAAGCTACAAACTTTAATACATCTCGTTTTGATTGAATTTTGACTAATCCATTGTTATCAAAATTGGATTTAAGAGATAACTTATCATTATTTGTGTCCCATATCAAACCTAATACTTTTACGTACGTCGGATTTTGTGCGATAGATTTGCATGGTATCTGTGATATTAGCTCCTTTGAATTTGAATTCCAGTCATGTAAATTCATCGACAAGGAACTAAATGTTTCTGTAGTTGCTTTGTATAGGTCAAGTGCATCTGCCGTTGTCTGTGCACCTGACACAATATTATCTACGTAAATATCTTCCGCTATTTGCCTCATAAGAACATTCTCTGATCTATTTAAATGATACCTGACCGTCGCGTTTAGTAGAAATGGGCTGGATATTACACCGAAAGGAACCCGGCAGAATCTTAAGTGTAAAACATTATCTGATTTAGCTTCAACACCGAAATTTTTGACCCATAGAAATCGCGTTACATCTCTATCTAGATCTTGAAGTCCTATCTGTAAAAATGCTTTTTCTACATCCGCGACTATACCTATTGGATGTTCCCTGAACTTGATCAACAACCCTGTAAGATCTTCCAACATCAATGGCCCGCGATATAGACATTCATTCAAACTTTGACTTTCCTGATTAATTTTAGCTGATGCATCATAAACAATACGAATCTTATTAGGTTTGTCCCGTCCACGAACACAGTGATGAGGAAGATAATGCACTGGGTGTGCCTGCAGAACAGCAGGATCAGGTACTATCTCAATGATCCCGTTTTGTAACTGCTCCTGAATTACTTTATTATATGATTGAAATTCCGTGTAACTTAATCTTTTTAATAAGCTATTGAGGCGTCCCCAAGCCAAACCTAAATTGTTAGGAAGACTTGGAGGAAACTCTATCCACGGCCATTGAACGTGGTATCTATTATTTTTGAACTGAATAGTCTCATTAAACTGTTTTATTGCCTGTTCGTCACGTGAACACTTAGGTGAATCTGTAATACCAATCGACTCAAGATCCCATAATCTTTTGACATTATCTATTTTCAGCGGAAGATCAGGCTCATTGAGTTTGTTGTCAAAGTCTGCATTCAATTGAAAGTAAGTTAGAACTGATAAATCATCTGATTTGTCAACAACCTCACTAAATTTCCCTGACCATACCCAGCCAAAATCTGAATTTACTAAGAAAAGATCCTGAGTGACCGAAATTTTTTCGTGTAACATGAACGAGTGGTAATAGTCATTACCTAACAAGATATCTATCCTGTCACCACATGAACCATCGTCTGCCATCGGTAAATTCTTTAATCTGATATTCTTTAACGCAGTATCCAGGTTGATAGATACTGGCGTTCGTATACCTTGCGTTATGTAAGGCACTACGTTTGCATGAATATGTCGCGTAACTCCTATATGAGTCGTGATTTGGAAATTTACTACCGGACTTTCAATATGACTTGGTGATTTCGACCCGAATGTAAATATCGATAAATTCGTTTTCTCTACTACTGGTAACTGTAGTGACTTGGCAGTAGATTCAGTTATGTATGACCGTTGACTACCGCAATCAAGTAAAATTCTACACTTTATCCATCTCGATTCTGTTTCTGAATGGATTTTAACCTTAACAATGCACGTTTGGAGCAATGTGACATTCGCTTCAGATCTCACGTGTAAACTCTCAGTTGGCAGCGATTTAGCTGGCTTTTCCTGATTAAAAGGACATAATGCTCGGTTATGACCTCCAAATCTGTTACAATGCTTACACTTTAGCCTAAAGCGACAATCAATCACTCTATGCCCTTCACCAAAACAAAGATAGCAACGCTTCCCTAACTGCGATTTCCTATCCAATATCGTTTTGTATACTGTACACTCGTCATTAAAATGATTTTGTTTACAAAAGATGCATCTAAATGATTTCTTTTTAGGTGGCTCACTACTCCTGTCATAATAATTATTTGGCCGTTTCCGAGTGATTAATTTAGGCTTACTAGCACGTTTATTATCAAAATTAGATTTAATTTTATGAAAAGAAGTAAATCTGCGCTTTGGTTTTTCTTTGATTTCATCAGACTTCACATGCAATGAACCTAAAGTAAAACTATCTGATTTTTTCTCTCCGGCAGTCATATCTAAACTCGTCTGTTTGTTATACGAACGTTTTAACCTACTTGACGTTTCTCTAGCTGATATAATATATTCTAAATATTTCCTGATGTTATCGATTGAATCATCTTCACCCGTCATTTTTATCCTGATTTCATATATTAGATCTTCTGGAAACTTTTCCATGATCATAACTCTAAGGTGATTATGATTCACATCTTCTCCTAATGAGCTGAGCACCCTTAGGTGTCTTTCAATTTCATTAAACACGCTCCTACAGTCCTTAGCTTGACTTGAGCTAGCTGGTTTAATTCTATATAGCGCCACGTAATGTGCATCTATTATGACAGTGGGTTTTCCATACCTCTCCTTCAAAGTGTGAATTGCTATCTGGTAGTTTTTGTTCGTGGTATCTAACCCTTCAATTGCCTGTTTAGCATCCCCTTCGAGGACCGATTGTAGGTATAATAATTTATCGACATCACTAATATTTCTATTATGAACATTCGATGAAAACTGATCCCAAAATTGGTACCATTTCAAAACATCACCGTCAAATTTACTGAGCTCCATTCTGGGTAATTTACTAGTGACGTTAAAGTTTCCACCACTGTTACCCTCTGTGTTACGGTTACGCTCACTTTGTTTAACTTTAACCTGTATTTCCGATATTAAATCTTCCGCCTGAATTTGAGTTGCCGTATATAGACTAATCTCATCAGCGTCAGGTTCCGCCACTGATTTGCAGTAACTTTGTATTTCCGACACCAATCTCTCAGTAGCACCTTTAAGCTTAGACCCAATCAATTCTAATTCATTAATGTTGGTTCCGCCGTCTGCTAATTTTTTAAGTTCACATTCAGCAGACTTCATATATGATAGAACAGATTCATAGATTAATTTCAAACGAGTTCTGAGGATAGACTCCATTCTGATTATAGTACAGTACCCACTTACTTAAGATCAAGAACCTCCAGCTTGTTTTATATAACTTTCAAAATCTAAAAACAAAATTAATCATCAAGACCCGAATTGATTATCTTAAAACTGTGTAAAACAATCAACTATCTAAAACAGTACTGAATTAAAACTGTTAAACTAAATCGTAGTAAAGTACCTAACCCTTTTCTTTTTTTTTTCTATATACCGGTTATTTTTCATGGTACCTATCGTTTAAGTCTTACTTTATTTTGTGGTAAACCGGTAAGTAAACCCAGTAACAAATCAATATAAATGCATTAAATAAGTAACTCGTAACTAAACGCAATCGTAACTATTCTCTACTATAAAAAACAAAGGTATGACATCATTCATTCGTCTGACTTAACATCGTAGGGCTGCCTATCAATTTTACAACCGTTGAACGCCTAGTCGATCCTTACTAGAGTTGTTCAAAAATGCTATAAATCAATATCCTGCTACTGACTATAAACTATAAAATTTTAGCATGCTATAAAAACCGTTATACTATAGCAACTTTAATAATTAGGAAGCTTGTGGACGTCCGGCGCGCGCGCTATGTCTTGCAACACGCTAAATCACATAGCATGTTTATTGCGAGTTGCGATAAATCCATCTGCTAACTGCTCGGCCGCCTCAGCGCCGCTGCTACGCGCGCAGTGTGCTACACCACCTAAAGCGCGTGATATTTGTAGCATCGTAACACCATCGCGCCTACGTATGTAGCACTTGCTGTGTGCTATGCTATGGAAAGATAGCATGCTGTAATATGTTGCTAATTGCTATATTGACCACCTCTAATCTTTACCATATTACATCGCAGACCCCATCGATGCGAACAACGTCGATGTTTATTTCAAAGAATCACATAGCTGCTCTGTGCCTATTGTAAGTAAACACCTCCGGTCCCGGGTTACAATAAACGTATTGAACTGTACGTATTTAATATAAACACACCTTATCTTCAACTAAGCCGAAATAGTCGCAAAGGAAACTATAAGCTCTCCGTACTGCTAACACGATCTCTTAGCATAACACTTAATATAAACAATCTTTAGCTACGCGCGACATGAACAAAGGCTCATTGATAAGTCGGCGTAACTATTCAAAGTACACAGTCATTGCTTTCATGAAACTTAGTAAGAAGTAATATGAAAGAATTCTATAAAAGAACATGCCGAAATATTTCTCTGTAACTACATTTAGGCACAAAATCAAATCGTACTATGTCATGCTTTCAATTAAATCGGAAAATGATTACGTATACTCTTTTAAGATATTGAACAGACTAAAATGGGTACCTACCTATACTATCGAGATAGGCTGACGAAAGTAGTCTAACTAGTCTTATGCTAATAGTGTTTTAAGTTATTTTAGATCCCAGCATCTCCACCATGTCGCCGTGTGCCTATGTACCTGTCCCTGGGTGTGTCTAGACTTTAGGCACCCGGTGAATATCTAAGTTGTTCTAGTATGTCACCAACTACTTGCAACACACGATCCACTTATCTAATTACTAATACGTATACAGTTAGTGACCGTCACCTTTAGCTTCTTGCGGCAGGCAATAGGCATTCCTCCCGGCATCTGATTGCGGAAGGAATCCTATCCCTCTATAGCACCTCTCGCGGCAGGCAACAGGCATTCCTCCCGACATCTGTTTGGCGGAAGGAATCCCATTCCTTAAGCACCTCTCGTGACAGGCAACAGGCATTCCTCCCGACATCTGCTTGCGGAAGGAATCCCATCCCTTAAGCACCTCTCGTGGCTGGCAGTCGGCATTCCTCCCGACATCTGCTTGCGGAAGGAAGCCTACTCCTCCCGAGTGTGCTCCCGAGAGTGCTCCCGAGAGTGCGGGAGGTTTCCTCCCAGTGGCCTCCTGAACCTCCCCTTCAGCCACCCCATGCCTCGCGACCTTATCTGGTCTAACTGCTCGCGACCTTATCTGGTCTCACTGCTCGCGACCTTATCTGGTCCAACTGCTCGCGACCTTATCTGGTCTAACTGCTCGCGACCTTATCTGGTCTAACTGCTCGCGACCTTATCTGGTCCAACTGCTCTAATACCCTGGTGACAGCAACACTGAGTCGGATTTACTGGTCAATCTGGGCAACTTCTCTGTCCCCAGGAAGCACAGCATTCGGTCGAATTAGACGCATCTAATCTGGGCAACTGCGAGTCCCCAGGTGGTCACAACTTCGAGTGTCAAGGAAGCAGCAGTACTCTCTCTCTCTCTCTCTATCTCTCTCTCTGCGTGCCTACGTTGCCAGCACGACCGTAGTGACCACTGCGACCACTGTGGCTTCCACGACCGATGTTGCTGCCACCCTGACCGAAAGCATTGATCTCTGATAACTTGCACTTTTGCTAACAATACCGACAGCATCGGTTTCTAGTTCTGGTAAACTCATATCTGTTAGGCAATACTAATCCGACGCATCGGAGATTATCATACATTTCTTATTCATTGAATTCATGCACATATAAATGACAAATTCACTTACTGATAGCTCGGCAGGTCACGGCGCTAAGCGTTGCCGCCTGTATCTACTTACCACCTGCTATCAATCTTACCAGCTGCTATAGCTCTGCGATCACTCACCACACACCACATATCACACTAATATATCTAGGTGGTATACCTAGCGCAGCGTTACGCGTTGCTGCGTCTGATCGCGATATTATAATGCCCCGAATCTCTAAGGGCCCGCGGCGGTCATAGGTACTTGCGCCCGCGACCCTCCGCGCCTCTTCCCTCACACCATTATTTAGCCATCTCTTATTACATAGCTATGGATACCTATGTATGTACCTTCGCATTAGCTATGTATGTACCTTCGCATTCGCGACACCTTTACGCAGATTTAGTACTGAATATATTCTGCCACTTTCTGCGGGAGGTGAGGTAATCACGTACAGCCTACGTACAGCACACATTTACTCACTTCCGCACACTCTTGGAAAAAACTTAATGTCTCTATGAACGCACACTAACTCAAAAGCTGTCACACTCACAAGCTAACACGTACCTACGTTTGTACATGTACTTCGGCAGAGGGGAATGCGTGCGCTTGTCAAGTCCTGGCTAAATGGTCGAATCTTTGAATTGAATATGAATAGTATGTCCCCTGCCTATGCTCACCCTGCTGAGAGGAGATCTGCGCATAGTGAGCCGTTTATGAGTTTCTGATGATGGTGATGATGATAATAATGATGATGATGATCATCGTCCACAACTGGAAAGAACACGATCTTGCGCCATGTAACCAGCAGTTAACAGCGAGATCGTCCGTAGGCGTTCACCTTTTGAGACGTCTTGCAACGCTGCATTTCCCGTTGCTAGTTCACAATTCGAGTGCCTTAGGGACCCAAACGCCTGTCGGTTCTTTGTGCTATGTTCATTTCCACTTCAACTTCGTGACTATCGATATCAGTATCTCTATTTTCCTTAAGTATCCTTTATATTTTATCTGCAGGTAGGTATACTTAAGTAAAACAATCAAAGTACATTTCAAACTGCAGAGTCTAGTCTACAACCGTGACATTTTGCATTATGTCTCTATATCATAATATAGTCCTCGTCTCAGAAAGGATTATTGAGAAATTCGGGATTTTAAAACTTAAGTTCACGCGGACAAAGTCGCGGAAATAACCTAAATACCTAGTTGATTAGGTAATCCTAGAGAAAGAAATACAATAAATCTTATTCTTGGTTTTTGTTTTATTAGATATTTTGCTATCGGATTATCGGTTATTTTGCAGAATACAGCGAAAAGTAATTTCGTTTTCATCAAGTTGTTTTAAAAACGAAAACAGCGGTAGAAAGTGGTATTCAATTATAATAAATTAATTCATTGACTTGGTCTCCACTTAGGCACTTAGACGACCTTTTTTAATTACTTAGTTACTTAGTTTGAGAAATTCTGAGAGACTAAAGAAGATTCGTGGTATTTTTAATTGTTTTCATTGATCGCTTTAAAGATGTTGATCTTTCATTTGAAACCTTTTAGTGATGGACTTTTAATGACACCTGTGTGGTTCCGTTCATTATGAGAGACAAAACATGGTGATAATGCTTATAAGCGAAATTTTCATAAAACTGAAACACTTTACCTAATTCAAGTCTGGTGGGAAGCTTTGGCCGTGGCTAGTTACCACCCTATCGTCAAAAACGTGCCGCCAAGTGTTTTAGCGTTCTGTCGCAATGGTGTGTAGAAACTGATTAGGGGTGTATGAGTTGAATGTACACTGCCATATTTCAATCTTAGACTGCATCATCACTTACCATCAAGTTAGATCGCAATCAAGGACTATGTTGTCATCGATAAAAAAAAAGCTCAAATATCTACCAACTTTCATCGAAATAACTCGAAAAATGATAGAGTGATGAGACCCCCTTAGAACTTCCAAAAATCCTTTCTTATTAAATGTCTACGTAATAAAAAAACCTACAGTGAAAACAACTTTCTAACTCCAGTGCTTTGGGATGAGCTTTGATAGAGCAGTCATTCATCCCAACAGTAACTTAGTCAGTCAGTCCAATAGTCGGTCAGTCAGGACAAGGGACAAATACATGTATAAAGTTGAGGGAATTTAAATATCGAATGTCAATCAAACTCAATCACAACCCTAATCATAAGGCCCGTAAACCACTGTGTCATGTGTGCTATCTTTAGTAGCAAAAAATCTACTGTATGCTCTATGTATGAGTAGTTGATAAAATTGCAAAAGTTAAACAAACAACACTGTAGAATATTTATATTTAAATTGATAAAAAATACTGTTATCAAAAATAGCTTTCGACGCAAAAAATGTTACATTCGAAAATTTCTGTAAAATATTCATATTATACATACCCAGAGGCGTAACTATAGGGTGGCATGACGGCAAAATGCCACGGGCCCCAGCTGGAAGGGGCCCCCGATCAGAGAGGACCAGATGCACAAGATGATCCTAACATTTATAGCCATTCCTGTGATTACGGCTAGTGCCGAGCGATCATTTTCAAAATTAAAATTGATATAAACTAAATTCTTTTGGACAAGAAAGGTTTCGCACAGTGTCGGATTTACCAAAAGGCTGAGTTGACTGGAGCCTAGGGCAGCAGATTTTAGGGGCGGTATATTTGGGGCCAAAATTTTTATTTATGACTTACAGAAATGAAAAAGATACATATTTGTATAAGTATGTACCTAAATGTCATTAGGTCCATAAGCACATATTTTAAAATTTTATAAAATATCTAATTAATTACTGAATATAGGTACCCCAAACAATAACTAAATAGTTGGTAGAGCCGACTTTACCTACGATGCCAGGTGTGCGGCGCATACAAGCGCAGGGTCTCAAGTGTCAAAAGTACAGGACTAAATATGGCGTAGTGCAAAATAAAAAATTTCGCGCTCGCTTCGCTCGTGAAAATGTCATTTTTACGTTGCTATTGTAGGTGCCAAGTATGGAATACTGATTGCCGTAATGCAATCATAAAAAATTTTGCGCTCACTTCGCTCTCGAAAATGTCGTTTTTACGTTTCTATTGTAGGTGCCAAGTGTGGACTACTAAGTGCCGTAATGTAATCATAAAAATTTTAGCGCTCGCTTCGCTCGCGAAAATGTCGCTTTTAAGTTGCTATTGTAGATGCCAATAATGAACTACTAAGTGCCGTAATGCAATTATAAAAAATTTCGCGCTCGCTTCGCTCGCGAAAATGTCACTTTTACATTTCTAGTGTAGATGTCAAGTATGGACTACCAAGTGCCATCATGCAATTATAAAAAATTTCGCGCTCACCTCGCTCGCGAAAATGTCACTTTTGCATTTCAATTGTAGGTGCTAAGTATGAACTATTAAGTGCCGTAATGCAATCATAAAAAATTTCGCGCTCGCTTCGCTCGCGGAAATGTCACTTTTACGTTGCTATTGTAGGTGCCAAGAATGGACTACTAAGTGCCGTTTAGCAATCATAAATTTCGCGTTCACTTCGCTCGCGAAAATGTCACTTTTGCATTTCTATTGTAGGTGCTAAGTATGAACTATTAATTGCCGTAATGCAATCATAAAAAATGTCGCTTTTACGTTGCTATTGTAGGTGCCAAGAATGGACTACTAAGCGCCGTAATGCAATCATAAATTTCGCGCTCGCTTTGCTCGCGAAATTGTCGCTTTTACGTTGCTATTGTAGGTGCCAAGAATAGACTACTAAGTGCCGTAATGCAATCATAAATTTTGCGCTCGCTTCGCTTGCAAAAATGTCGCTTTTACGTTGCGGTTGTAGGTGCCAAGAATGGACTACTAAGTGCCGTAATGCAATCATAAAAAAATTACGCGCTCGCTTCGCTCGCAACATTTTCGGAGCAACAAGTATGGAATACATAACTGCGCGGTGCAGCCGTTAATACTGGGCTACATCATTGAACTTCAGGTACCAACTCCTCAATCCTGATGCTGCTTGGTAAGGCCCACCTAAATTGTGACGATTTAGAAACCATCGGTTGTGGATTGGTATTGCAGGTAGTTAAGCATCAAGTATATGGACTAGTGGAGTAGTGGCAGAATACAATCGTAAAAAATTTCGCGCTCGCTTCGCTCGCGATAATGACATTTTTGGTTCTTTTTTTAATTAACACTTTTGCTGAACAAAAAGCCCGAAAAAAGGAATTTGAAATTTGGTACTAATACAAAAATTGTGACATACAGTTCAATACGCTCTGAATTAAAGGTTATTAGAAAATCAAGTAATTGTATTCGCGTTTGTATGTACCTACTTGATACTTCACCTAGCGATTTATTATAAAGTAAAAATATTATAACATTGGTTGAGCTTCTTTATATTGGGGGAGAGAGGGCCCCGTCCGATGAATTTGCCACGGGCCTCAAACGGTATAGTTACGCCTCTGTACATACCTAAATATCGGCTGATGCCCGTGACTCTATCCGCGTGGATATTTAGAGGTTTTTTTTAAACTCTTAGCAACTGTGTAATTGTTCGCTATAAAAGTGGCAAATGGCAAATGGGTATCTTTTTTTAAGAATTTTAGCCAAGATGAACTTGACTAATATTCTCCTCTCCTCCAAATAAACAGTCTTATTTGGAGGGGAGAGGGGAAAGTAACTTATGTCAGTCTGTAGGATGGGAAAATCACCTTTGTGCCCAGCCGCCTGCCCAAACGTGTCGTATTTATTCTTTTTCCATAATCGCTAACGCTGTACAGCAGGGGCTCCCAAAGTTCTTTTTTATCACGCTTCCTTTCTGAGAGGATAGGACTTGTGATAAAAAAAAATTTGAGAGCTCCTGCTTTAGCGTTAACGATCTTAGAAAACGATCATAGAAAGAGAATAGATACGACACGTTTGTAATTTGTCTAGGGCGGCAGTTTCATCAAGATCGGTCCAGCGATCCGTGAAAAGGTAACAGACATACAGAGTTAATTTCGAATTTATAGGCGCGAATGGAATTTACTGAAACAAAATCAGAACAAACCCATCAGAAACTTTATCAGCTGACGGATTTGATACTAAAGCGATTTATGACCATGCATGACATTGACAGAGTTTAGATGTGATGGATACCTGTGATGAATGATGTCAGATAACACTTATAACTGTAAGATAACTTCTATAACTGTACAACAACTGAAAAAATTATGGGCCAATGAAAAACCATATCTACACTGCACCAAAATGTTATCTCTACTGGGTCGTAATTTTCTTTCCTAAAGGCGATAAATAATCCCTTCCCACCATAAAATTTTCTTGGATTGCTTTCATCCTGAAGATGAATATAAGACACTTTATAACCCAAGAAAACAGATTTTTAGGGAATTTTACAAAACCTAGTAAGTACTAGTATTATAAGTACTAGCCAAGCTGAAGTTGACTAATATCCCCCTATCCCCTCCAAATAAGCGGAAAGCTTATGCTAGGAGTTGGTACGACAATAGTGTAACGGGTGCGATTCGAACCTGCGACCTTTCAGTTTTGAGTTTAACCGTTGGGTTATTGAGGCTTAATTGACTGAAACACAACATCTGACTGATCGAAGCTAAACTAAATTGTATTCAGCTAAAAATACAGGGACGTTATCAAAGCGAATGGAAAGTGAACCCAGCGAGACGTATTGGACCAGCTCAAAGATACATCGGGCGCAAATACAACGGTTCATTGAACTTTACATTGAGCTAATCCCTAATCCATTGCCAACGTTTAGAAACTGATCGGTTTGTTCTGATTCTGCTTCGGAAAATACTACGCAACAAATTCTTTACCTACGATTTTTCAAGTGAAGGCAAACATCTCTATTGTTTCCAACCTTTTTTTGTATTGCCTAATGAAGAAGTAAATTCACAGTTCTTTTTTTTTGTGATTTTAAATTGAAATATAAGCACAACTGTAACAGAAATACTTACTGAATATCGTTATCAATATTTATTTAAAATATTTATTTTCAATTCTGCGTAGATATTTATTGCGATCTCCCGTCTCTCAATTCATTAAATCAACTTCTTCTATTACTTATATAGGTAGTTAGGTTGACTGGCAGAGATCACGCCACCTTTTGTATTTACCTATTATATTATATTTCATGTACCTACCTACTACAGGGATTTAAAATAAATAAATAAAATATCTTTTTATTTTATTATCTTAATTTTAAGGGACTTTCGTCCGACACGGACACGCCAGCCCCATCGTAAAAATATCTAATTAAGAACCTACAAAATTTATAGGTATCCACTTTTTTTTTCGTTCATGTTTCATAAATATAAGTTTTTTTTTTTTAACAGAAAACAAATGGCGCGCGACGTTACATGACAGCATGACTGTGTCAATCTATCTATTCTGAGGTTCTTGTTGCCGTATTCCCATTATTTCCATATTCTTGATGGTCTGTTTCCCAAAACTGTAAACACAATAGTTAACATTGTCTTTTGTGTTATTGCTTTGATGTCACCCACACAATATAACCGCAAGGGTCTGTTAGTGAGAACCATCGATTCGTGATAACATAGTCACAATTCGACTCACTATAATTTACAATTAGTATTGGCTTGTATCGGTTGACAATGACAGCTGATAGCCTTTGATACCATTTTCCAAACCACAAAGATGATTTCGGCAAATACCTAACGTATCTATCGTAGATTCTAGGTATTTCAATTAAGTATATTAATTGAAGACAATTTACAATACATTTTCTAATGTAATTACATTTAATTATATTTAAGTCTACAGGAAAGTCTACAGGGCTAGTCTAGATCGGGCAAGTTCGTTTGCAACTTAATACCTACTAGGACCGTTTACTTCTAATGTATTTTTGAATTTTACTTCTGTTATGTATTCTTAAGATCAGTAAAGTATAGGCCTTAATAATGTTGATATTGCCGGTAAGATTTTTGATCTGAAAACATTTATGAAATCAGTCATCGGTCATCATTTTTCGTATAAATTAGATGTAAGTATATTTATTTTTCTGTCCAAAAACATCAAAATTATCAGAAAAAAATACCAAATTATGACTGTCGCACAATATCTGACTATTGTTATCCGATTCATTTGATCACGGGCTTGCGTAGACGTTCTTGAAACAAGATGTTTTTATTGCGTTCGCACGCGTAGGCATCATTAATCAGCCAGACATTGACCTATTGCCTTATCTTGAGGTCCTTACGTCACGACCGAGCCCCCTTCTCGTACGTAGTAAGTATTCCTGATTCTTAACCCGGCGGGAGTGTGGCGGGGTGTAGCATACCCCACCAATTCTTTTTACTTGCGTACATTTTTATTATTGTAAGTTACGTGGTAGCGACTTTGAGTAGCTGAGGTAATGCGGGAGGGCACAGTGGTATGATCCCAATGTGGCGTCAGCCGGTGTTCGAGATACACACGAGTAAACTTGCGTGGGGTAAGTGACACCCCGCCACATAGTTTACGTGTGCATTTAATCATAACATTATTTACATTTAATTTTATTATTTCTTGTCTTTTTTAGGCTTTTGACAAACATGGGTGAAAACAGTAGGTAAAATAGACTTAGGTCTATGTTATACGACATATTAGAAAATTCTTCAGACGAATCGAGCTCGTCGGATGTGAATATGATGATGATGATCATTGCAGTGAACACAATATAGCATCCGATAGGGAACAGGAGCTAAATGTTGAGAGTGGTAGTGATCAAGATTCCGACGATAATGTCCTTCTTTCAATTCTCATAACTCGTCGTCCATCTACTCAAGGTCACGCACCTCATAAAATATACGTCACAGAATATCTTCCCAACTCAATGAAACATTGCAACCAGTTGTCCAAAATGCTCCGGAATGTTATGTTCGATGTTTTGACTGTACACGCGATAGATATCGTAAAAAAAAAACACGTATGTGGAAGCTGTGGAAAGGCCATTTGTCTTGAACATGCGATTTTTTCCTGCAAAGACTGTGCTGATTCTGAATCTAGTTCTTGATGATAATGTTAGATTTTTTTAAGTTTTTTTATTCAAGATCTCATGTTCTTTATGTTTTGTTGTTAAATTTGGTAATATTAGTTTAATTAAAAAGGATTGATGCTTCTTATGGAAGACTGTTTTGATTTGTAAACAAAAATTAGTGCCTTAACTTTGGTAATAAAAACTATTAAAATATATTAATATGACTAAGTTTTTCATTTAAATATAAGTATAGGGATTATGTTTTAATAAATAAAATTAAAATTTCAATTAAATTTGATTATTATAATCATATACAGGCAGTTTAATTTACGGGTATGTCATACCCCGCCACATACTCGATGAAATATTTTGTCACCACACTCCCGCCGGGTTAAGTTAAGGTTGCCAAGCATCTGTTTCTCTCGTCGTCAAAATTAGTGGACGTCAACTTGTACTGCTCCTGAAACATTCTTCTGCTGTTGGCATTCAGCGGCCTTCCAAGTTAGCCTGCTACCATCTGGTCTGCATTGTCTCTTACCATTAGGTGAGTTCATAGTCAAGGACAGTCGAGTCGAATAACCAGATAAACGTAAAAATTCTTTTTACAAAACCGACTCTTCAAACGCCACTACAAAGTATATCAAGTGTGCCTATAAAATTTGAAGCGCTCGATTTCTCCAGGATCCCATCATCGTATCCTGAATTCCTGACCTGATGACCATGAGACCACCTGGGAAGTATAGTACACTTTCACACAGAAAAAAAAATCCGAAGCGGTCTAGGCGACTTCGAGCTATCGACAAACGTATCTAGTATCTACATAAAAAATTAAAAAAAAGATTCCGACGAATTGAGAACTTATTCTTTTTTTGGAGTTGGTTAAAAATAGCTTTCAATTTACCCATGCCACCCAAAGTGCCACTTTAATAATTCCATTGAAAAAAACTGAAAAAAAAAATGATATAAATTTTAATTTACCTATAATTACCATAGTTTACTCTCTCTGTCAACCCTATTAAAAGTTTCCAAGCACATAGCAACACTTTAATAATTACTTTATTTGATAAAAAGATACATAGTTCAGAGCTATCAAGCTTATTTCACATAAATGATGCAAAGACAAACAGCAATCATACAAGTAGATACAAGTATAATTTTATCCTCAATTATTATTAGTCTCAATAGCGTAGGTACTGAAAACTGAAAGGTCGACTGTTTGATTACCACCCGTTACGTAGGTACAGGTAATGTCGCATCCACTCCAAATACAGCTTGGCTAAAATTATTTAACAAAAATTAGTCCTTATCTGAGTAACAAACATCCATACATTGAAACCTTCGCATTTATAATATTAATAGGATAGATCACAGTTAACAGTTATTTGCAAATTAAATGGGCTACGCCAGAAAACTCGCTCCATCGCCCCTTCGTTTAGCTTCACTCAGGACCTCCTTCGCGAGCTTCTGGCTCCGAGAAGATTGTGTGGAGTCGGGGCCTTTGCATGCCGTTTTTAGGTAGGTAGGTATGTAATTTATTCGTTAGTACCTATTTTAATATCGGGGATAAAACTAACGCTATTTAGGTTATTTAATTTCTAGGCAAGCGCGTTCCATCTTAGCCTGCATCTTCTTTTATCATCAGGTGTGATCGCAGCCAAACGCTAGTCAATGATCAAATCACTTGCCTAGCTGTTTGATTGAATGGCTGAATATCATTCAGGAAGGTTATCGTTGTAGAAAGCTTAGCTTAAACGGCGCTGTTTAGTAAAACGGCTAGGCTGTTAATTTAATAAGCTAGAGAAGAGCTCTAGAGGCTCGAGAGATATACCATGGAACCAATAGGTAGGTAGCTACCTACCTACCTAATGTATCACAGATGTCAAAATGTCAAAACTTATGTCAAACTCAAAAGTCAAACCCATGCCAAACCGTCCAAACGGCAAACGTCACATTTTGTAATTTTTGGTGACGTTTCACGTTACACTCTTCGAATTTTCGCATTAAAATTGTATCGTTATTATTAATTGCACTGTTTTAAGTAATAAGTGATTGTTTTTTTAATGTAAGTACTATATTACACTTCGTATATCTTATCACAAAAACGTCAAACACGAGACGTAGAGGTTATCTTGGTATCAACAATTACTCAAAAATAAAAATTCAACGTAGTATTTCTCGTATTTTGCCTTATCAACAACTATATTCTATGTTAAACTTGATATTTTTGGCATTTTTTGAGAGAGAAATACCCAATTTCATATATGAATTTTGTGTTAGGCAAATATTTTGAATTCTTTCACTCTGGTGTGTAATTTGACCTGTAATTTCCGGCCGGTTTCCAACTAGCGAAAGAGTTAGTCTGTAATTCAATATGTACAGGGAACATGACGATATTCTTTCAATAGGTACCTATAAAAATAGAAAGTAGATAGACTTTCTATTTTTTATTAACCGTGCTGTAATAACTATTCCCCTTTTCAAATACAAAATCATTAGTTTCATGTAGGTCAAGTGTTGTCTCTTATGACAAGTCGAGAATCTACCACCGGTTCAGAATGCAGATTCTACTGAGTAGAGCCAGAAAGAAACTCAGCAGTTGATCTTTTCAAAACAAAAATGTTACAAAATGTTGGTTATTGGTACCTATCGTTGCTCTTTTCAAAACAAAAATATTACAAAATGTATGTTGGTATCTATCGTGTGGACAGCTGAAATAGAGCTGATTGCTTCCAAGCAACTTTGTCATTAAGAAATTCACTAACTGTATAATAGTCCTTTTCCTTAGCTTTTCCCCTCCAAATAACCATGAAGCTTAGGAGTGGTCTATAGTGTTGCACCCCACGCAGGTGGGAATTGAACCTTCAGTCTTTCAACTATGAGATGAGTTTGTTCATAATAAATCAGTGCACTGTAATGCTGAGATCTATAGAGTGTGCTCTGACTCAGCTCCGACTTAAGACAGAGGTTAAAACGAGACACAAATGTACTCTGACATAAGTCTGTCTCCTTTTAACTCAATCTTGAGTCTGCGCAGAGTGAGAGTGCAGCCTATAGATTTCAGCCTAAGTCATACTATTGAGACTTAAAAGATTGTTGATATCACACAGTTTTAAATATTTAGGTCATTGTATTGAACCTGTGTACACTATCATGCCTTTTCAACATCAGACACGTTTAAAGCAGTTTTCACCGGTACATACAGATGTGTCCAGTTCGTACCAACTTATTGGCTCGTACTTGGCACTATTTTGATAACCTTTTCTAATTAATGCATATTTGATACCCAGAACTGCTAATAAGCGGAATATACTTAATTTCCATTGATTGATTAAGATGTTTTTACCAAATATTTTTTGTTCTAGAAGGTTTAAAGATATGTGTACGTACATAGTCCAGTTTTTTGTTATTTTAGACTTTTAAATAAGTTTTACTACTTTAGGCTACATCCTCACTTCTCATGAGATTTTATCATCAAGTGAGGATGTAGCCTAAAGCACAAGTTCTTGTATAAAAGAATCCTATTCACTCTCAACTTTAAGAGAAAATGTATGTATAAGTAATAAGTATGCATGCACCAAAGTATGGTACACATATTATCATAAATGACACAAAAAAGCAGATTCTTTGAGTATCCCAGATATGCACTAGGGCAGAATTATTCTTAAAATAACTACTATTGTAAGTTTCTATCAAGCAAATTTTTTTAAAACTTATGAAATACACATAGGCTGTCACTGACACTGCCAGTTTAGGGTATACATTTTAACCTAATATTATCAAATAGTAACCATTAAATTTAAATACAGTTGTGCCCACATGTTTTACACTTGTCGAAGTAATATTTATTGAATTAAGTACTATGTCTAATAATTCAAAAAAACATACGAGCTGAATTGAGACCTCTTCTCTTCTTGGAAGTTGGTAAAATAAAATGTTAGTACTTATGCTGTTAATTATATGTTTTTTAACAAAATGACACTTCTGTGTTTTGCAACATAACAAATTATATATTATCATCAAAAACATTTGAACTAATGACCTATGTACGTCAACAGTAGGCGATGAGGCATAGAATATGCTTGCGTATTGTCAGTACAGTTCTGAATACGAAAATGAGAAGTCACACGTACATTGACTCTTTGGGCTCGGCCAGGTAAAAAAAATTAACAAGTAACACTTGGCTTTTGTGTTTATTTTTAACTGTTTTAATTTTAATTTGTTCTTAATAGTTTGTGTGTTTCATTTCACTGTTCTTGTTTATTACATACTTTTATAATCTTCTAAGTTTGGTGCACATAATATTATTTTAACAATTACAATCAGTATCTAAAATATTGTGACTTGTCACAAAATCACATAAAAAAGTTAACTTTATTATGAACATAATGTTACACATTTAAATTATTTAAAACTAGTTATGAGTACTTGTTGGGTTGTTTTTAACAGAGGTCGGTAAATAAATAATTGACGGAAGAATGAAATAACCGTGCTAATGATATATTTTTAACAAATAATATAATTAATTAATTTTACTCAGCTACCTAAGAAAACACTGAAATCTTAATATTGATCCTTTCCACTAGACATGAAAGGGAAAACCTGGTGTAAAATAAAAAACTGTAATTGTTTAGATGCACTGTAATACTATTTCATTTCTTTATATTTTATGGTAGTTTTAGATTTTCTACTTACCCTCATATTTTTTATTATTACTTTTAGTTTACTTATTGTAATTTATTTTTTTAAATATTATATTTTTTTAACAGAGTAATGGCTCGAGCCCTCGACGGTAAAGCCTTAGCAAAGGAAATAAAGGATGAATTAAAAATCAAAATCAACAACTGGATCAATTCTGGCCACAGAGCACCATCACTCCGTTGTATTATCGTGGGACAAGATCCAGCGAGCCACACTTATGTTAAGAACAAGATTACTGCAGCCCTAGACATCGGAATAGAGGCACAGACAATAAAATACGATGATAATTTAACGGAAGAAGCTTTGATAACGGCTATAGAGTTATTGAATCATGATAAGTTGGTTGATGGGATACTAGTACAGTTACCGTTGCCAAATGGTATTGATGAGAGGAGGGTGTGCAATGCAGTGGCTCCAGAGAAAGATGTCGATGGTTTCCATATAACGAATGTCGGACAATTATGCCTAGATATGCCTACCATAGTTCCTGCAACTGCATTGGCAGTCATTGAGATGCTGAAAAGGTAAGATTTTTACTAACCCCTCCTAAACCCCTAATACTACAATATTCAAATTCAAATAAACTTTTACAAGCACTTTTGAATTGTCAATGAATATAAGATCATGATGATAACTTCTAAATATTTTCGATAACTGACTTTAAATTAAAAAAGGAGGTTCTCACTTCGTTGGAATCTTTTTTTTTTTATATTTATGTTCCCCAATTACTAGAAGACACCTGAACCGATTTGAAAAATTCTTTTTTTGTTTAAAAGGGTCTACATCCCAGGTCCCATGACTATCAGATCAGAATCTGACAATGGAATCCTGGAGAAATCGAGGGAACTCTTCAAATTTTATAGGCGGCACACTTGACATACTTTGTAGTGGCTTTTGAAGTCTTTTTAAAAAGGTTTCTTTAAAAGAATTTTTAGGTTTATATTAAGTATTTATACTCACTCACAATATAGTTTCATATCCATATTTTACTACATTGTACTGTAGGTCATAGAACCACACAGTTACTATTTCTATTTGCGACTTCATTTATTATACTGCAGAAGTTAACAAATAATAAAAATAAATTAAAAATTAAATAGGACCCCTACTAGAAACGTGCTTTTTTTCGGTGGTTTTTGGTACGGAACCTTTCGTATCCGACTCGCATTTGACCAGTTATTTATTAAAACTCATTGATAAAGGCTAGTTGGTATGCCCATGTGATTTTAGTCAATAATTATTAATTATTATCCATAATATTATGTAATTTCATCAAATTATATTATGTTAATGTAACCTCGATAGATATGTAAACATGCAGTATAATTATTCATATTTGCTTGTACATAAATGTTCAAGTGCAATCATTTCTCGATTGACTGATAAATAATGATAAGATTGCATTATTATTCAATAACTCGTACATATATACGCGTCAATTTCTGTTATTATGATCAGCGTGATGTTATATAGCCTAAAGCCTTCCTCTATAAATGGATTATCCAACACAAAAAGAATTTGTCAATTCGAACCAGTAGTTCCTGAGATTAACGCGTTCAAACAAACAAACTCTTCAGCTTTATAATATTAGTATACCTAGATTATTTAGTGTTTTAAAATTTAGTAATTAACTTTGATTTTTCATCTTAAAATGATTCCATAGAGTTATGACATAATTGTAATAGAGATGGCACACCCTATTTCAAATGCTTTTTTTATTTTTATTATAAGTATTGTGAATCAAAAAATTAAATACAATGCTTAAAATTAATTACAATACAATAAAGCTTAAGTCTCATCTATAGTTAATAATAGTGATAATAATTATTATAGAAATAAACTTTTAGGTAACATAATTTTTTTTATTTTTTTACCTAGGTTTAAAATCGAAACGTTCGGTCGCAGCGCGGTCGTTGTGGGTCGATCCAAAAACGTGGGATTGCCGATAGCGATGATGCTGCACAGTGATAAGAATCACGATAGCGGTCTGGGCATGGACGCAACTGTGACCATATGTCACAGATATACGCCGCCAGAACAACTAGCGATTTACTGCCGCAACGCCGATATTATTGTGACAGCTACGGGTGTGTTTCCTTTTTATTTTAACAACTTTAATACGTATGTATATAAATACAGTGTTAATGTAGTACATGAAATATTTAATACGAAAGGTGACCTCATCACAGAGTGATCTCTGCCAGGCAACCTGTATAAAATAACTTGACTTAGTGAATTTTATTTTTGTCATTACGAGCATTATTACCCCATGAAAGGGATACTGGTATGTGTGTTAACGTAACAGATTCTTTGTTACCATTTGCGTTGTTATGTTACCATTTTCCTGAAAAACTACTAGACCCATTTACCACCCTACAAAGACGTGCTGCCGAGCGATTTAGAGTTCAGCTACGGTGTCGTTTTGGAGTGTCGGCAAAATTAAAAACTGTCGTATCCCTTCCAAGTTAGCCCGCTTCCATCGTAGACTGCAGTCTTCTATTTAATGTTAGGCGAGATCGCAATCAATAACTATCTTCAAAAAAATTTAAAAAATGTCACCTTCCGACTCCGTCCGTAGTGGTAAATGAATTTTATCATTAGATAGTATCACATAAATATTAATGTCGTTAATTTGTCGTAGGTGTACCTAAACTCATAAAAGCTAATATGATAAAGCCGGGGGCAACGGTAATTGATGTTGGGATCACGAGGATTACCGACGAACAAGGCAAGACAAAGCTAGTGGGCGACGTGGACTATGACGGTAAGTTATGCTCTTTCACTCTATTAATAAAATTATAATTAACAATACAGGTACATATTAGATGTTTTTGATTATAAATTTTAATGATTCTTTCGTGAAATCATTTCACCAATAAGAGGGGAAAATTAGGAAAAGAATCCAGTTTATTACATTTCGCGCGTTTGAAGTCGGTTTTTTAAATAATTTTTCTTTTATTCATTATTATGTTGCTTCATTGTGGAAGCACTGTATGTATAGCATAGTTTTGTTACCTATTGTAATTTTTTTTTTTGAAAAGAGCAACTGCTGAGTTTCTTGCCATAAGAGCTACAAGTTAGCCTACATGAAATAAATACATTTTGAATTTGAATTTGAATTTATGTACTTACTAGCGGCCCGCTCCGGCTTCGCAAGGGTATAAAATATATAGCCTATGTCATTCACTGTTAATGGATGTTATTATACATATAAACCTTCCTCTTCAATCACTCTATCTATTAAAAAAAACCGCATCAAAATCCGTTGCGTAGTTTTAAAGATTTAAGCGTACATAGGGACAGAGAAAGCGACTTTGTTTTATACTATGTAGTGATGTAGTGATTATATTTTATCCTCTCAGAGGTAATCAAAGTGGCTGGTGCAGTAACTCCAGTGCCCGGTGGAGTTGGACCCATGACAGTAGCAATGCTGATGCAGAACACTTTCCAAGCTGCGCAGAAAATATGGCAACAGTAGTTTAACAGTGCCACATCTGTTTTATTCTTAGGTCTACTTTTCATTTAAAATTGCGCATATTACTTTTATAGTGCGTCCATAGTCTCTTGAACGTATCATACCGTATTAATTATTTATTATAGAACAAGGATTTATAAAGCATTTAATGGTTCTATAACATTTTTTTTTATGTACGCGTGATATAATTACGACTTTGTTAAAGAATGTGGACGCGTTTACACTTTGTTTCAAAGCAGCATTAAAACAATTTAACGTCTACTTTATTTGCGGTTAAAAACAGGCCATCAAATGATTCCTAAAAAAAATTACAGGCATCAAAGTCCGATGCGTACTTTTTCAATAATTTTCCTTTACTTATGCTGTCTTGCAGTAATTAAATTGATGGCATGTGCATTATGCAATAAATTTAATTACTTTACGTAAATTTTTATTTCCAATGGTTGTCCATAATTCTGTTCTTTAATTTTTGCACAAACTTTGTACCAATTTTAATGTGATTTGTAATGTATGCTCATGCTCAATTAATAAACCATAGTAAATAATAGAGTGGAATCTAACATTAATTTAAAAAAAAGTTAAATGTATTAGATAAATATTTCCTATTAAAAAGTGCCTCATATTTATTAATTATAGAAAAAAGAAAACTATTTATTTTTAGAGTTTTCTTTATAGGTTGTAAGTGAAATGATTTAAAGAAGTATTATAATTGTACCTCTAGAGTAGTTTAATTATATCATTATTATTTATGACGACGTTTGACGTTATTGTATCATTTTTTATTATTTTTTCCTTAAAATATATCACTATATTATTATGTCTAGTTTAATCTTGCATAACTTAAGGCAGATATTTTAAATAACTGATCTGATTTTGATTAAATTTCAATGTGACCAAATTCAAATTATTGTCGAATAAAATGTTTGCGTACTTGTCACATTTTCTTGATCGATAGCTCAGGGTTTTTATAAAAAACCTAAACCTGTCTAATAGATATTTAGGTATATTTAAGGTGTCACACATTCCTTCAGAGGAATTATTGCATTTTTGTAATTTTATATGTTTCATTTTAAGTTTTATAATTATACTACTTATTTGATAATTTCTTATTTAGGTACCTCTAAATTGTTTATCAGTGTTAATGACAAAATAAGCAAATAAAGACCCATATTATGAATCACTATTTTTTATTATATTACCAGCCAACATCGTCTGCACAGACATAGGTTTTTTTTTAAATCCGTGAGAATATAGAATAGGTTTTTGTGGAAATTTTCTAATTCTGATTCTCCCTGGATATGAACCAAACTTGACTAAGCTCAGTAACTTCACAATTTTATTACCTCCCAATTCTAAGGGCTGCGCCGGGCAATTAGAGTTGTAACATACAAATAAATCCAGAATAATACTGGATCTTATTAAAGGCAGGCTCACGTATAAATGAAGGGTCCGTACGTGGTCACATTTACTAACAAAATAATTACGTTATTTTGGGACTCCAATTGTCCCTACTCGTACGCTTTAAGGTTTTTACGACTGCTACCCTTAAAGTAGGGTTGCCCAAAGACTTGTCCAATTTTCCAGGACATTCATTCATCTCAACCCGGCCGGGACGGCCAGTCGCTGGCTCACTACTGGCCACGGTCTCCTCGAATTGGCGACCATGAGCAATCTGAACGTGACTGGCAGATTTCACAGACCTTTGAGAACAATAAGGAGAACCTCAGGCATACCTACAGGTATCCAGTATTTAAAACTGAGTGGTTTATATTCTCTTGGATATTTTATTGAGTAATCCTCTGCCAACTTTTGTGTTCGTCGTTATCATCTCAACCACTACTGGTCATGATCTCAATTGAGCGGTGATTGAGCAATCTGAACATGATTGGCAGACTTCCCAGACATGTGAAAACATTGTGCAAAACTCTCAGGCATGCAGGTTTCCAATATTTAGTTAACCTCGTCAAACTTTTGTGTTCTTCGTTATCATCTCCCGCCCACTACTGGGCACGGTCTCATCTCAGAATGAGAATGATTTAGGTTCTGATCTTGCGAAAAAATGCAGTTGGCCACACACACTTTCGAGAACTTTATGGAATAATTTCAGGCATGCAGGTATCCTCACGATGCTTCCCTAATAATATATAATAGATAAAGATAAAGAAAAAAATACCCGCGGGGTTTTCCTTCACCGTTTAAGCACGACTTAAAAGGGTGATGCGTACGTGCATCGAACCCCGGACCTACGAAAACAAGGCTGAAGTCTCTAAATCACTAGCCTATCATCGCCTTTATGTTAACGATATAATTTAATAATTTTCTATTTTAACGTTGCATCTTGCTTATAAATATTTTATAACTTCTCCATCGAGGGTTGTAGCGACAGCAGCTTAAAACGGGCTTTTCTATCTAGTCAAGTTGATAATATATTGTAGAATAATCTCGCGTGTCATCGCTGCTTGTCCAGCCCGTGAATTTAATATTATCTCTCCTAATACGTCACACTAAAAAGGTATCTTCACACACATATTTTATAGCGCGCGTTTTTTGTCCTTACCTAGCCATTTAGTAGGCTACCCATTTAGGTTCAGGGTAGAATAATAATTTTGAGTGCATAAAATATCCTACAAATATTCACAAACACGCACTCACAAAAGTAATAATTCCGTTAAATAACTACGAATACAAAATTCTTTAAAAAAAAAATGAAAATGAAATGAAAATGTCTTATAGTTATGAGTGACTTGTGTTCGTTTTCACCAACCATACCTAAATCGCCCCTGAAGTAGGTGCCAAGTGTTTCTCTTTCAGTAGGAAACCTCTAAAAATCCCTTGCCCAATGTCATTTTTAATAATAAGTAGTTAATAATTTATTTCAAAAAACAAATGAATTTCAATAACAGTGGCTTTAGCATTGAGTTATAATTCATACTTTGATGGGCTGGACTCTTCTTTTAGGTGTAAAATACACCTGCTAGAAGATTCCGCTCTTCCATAGCAATAATTACATAATAATTAAATATATATTTATGTAGGTAACTTATATTTTATAATTATCAAAATAGTAGTAGTTAGTAAGTAAAATTAGAATGGAACTAGAACGATTATTACGCATGTAGTGTGAAGGGACATTATAGTGTCGCAGCTCGCACCGACAGCAAGATTGATAGCTTCTTCCATTGCAAACTGTTTTAGCGCTTTTAGCTAAACCAATATTTAAGCTGTACTGCCCATCATAGTGCATCGCATGTCTATACGTTATTATAGGACTTAGAAATTATAATGGATAGGTCTACGAATAAATAATAAGTCGGGAACTCTAATTCACAAAAAAAAATCACACAAAAAGTGGCCCTACTTCAAACCAAAACGTATGATTCAAAATAGGATTATTTTTTTATCCGATGACAAGATAGTCCTTGACTGCGATCTCACCTGATTGTAAGTGAGCATGCAGCCTAAGTTGGTAGCGGGCTAACTTGGAAAGGGTATGGTAGTGTAGATTCAATCCATACCCCTAATCGGTTTCTATACGCTATCGTGGTTTGAAAATGTGAACAAAGCCGCGGGCAAAAGCTAGTCACACTTCACTATACTAATATTATAAAGGCGAAAGTTTGTGTGTGTGTTTGTTACTCTTTCAAGCAAAAACTACTGGACGGATTTGGCTTTTGGAATGGGGATAGCTCTACCCCGGATTAAAACATAGGCTACATTTTATCCCGGGAAATCAAAGAAAATATAAATAAATAAATAAAGAGTTTCCGCAGAAATTAAACCTTAATCCACGCGAACGAAGTCCCGGGCATCAGCTAGTTTTAAATAAATACGATGCTTACAGATCCAAACAGATTTTTCAGTACACGATTTCGAAAGCAATCGATGTAAGGTTTTTCAATTTGAACCCGCGAGCGCAGGCATTCTGGAATGTTCGATGCTTCGAACGCGCCCTCCTTTGTACGCGAACTGATGGACGTTAAAAAAAGCATCACGAGCATTGACAGCATTCCGAATTCGTCACGAATACAGAATGTTGGTATTCGTAAACCTTTTCGAATATATGTTTTTCTTTTTCCCCAACTGCCTCGCCTCTTGTAGTCAACTTGTACGGCTGCCGTGTTCGATTCCGGGTCGGAACAAAAAAAAAAATGTTTTTTTTTTTTATCAAGATAGACTGCTTAAGGCTATGTTCAGATGGCTGAATTGCGACGCGCGTTTTCAAATCGCGCGCTTAGACATCCTAATATATACCTAGCAACCGTTCACATGTGCGCGCGTTAACGCGCGTCAGCGAGCGTCAACGCGGCGCTCAGAGAAAAAGTTTCTAGACGCAGACAATCGCGCGTTGACTCGCGCTTTGATATTAATGTAATGTCCGTTTGCTGTTCAGTTGAGCGCGCGCTTTCATCGCGATCGCATGTAATTTTGTTTTTTCGTAATTATATTTTGAGTTGAAGCAAGTTGTCGAATGATTTTGTAGACATTCTAAAGTAATTAAAGAATTTAGATTCATGGTCTCTTAGATTCGGATATAGTGTCGCAAACAAACTGGGTCTATTTTTCAAAATTGGATGAACCCAATGTGTACGTTTTCTTTTTCGATATTTTTCTTTTATAATATAACCACAAAATAATAGCCTCTTCCACGTCCATTTTCTACGTTCTACCGAACTAGACTGACGAGTACTCTCGCAACGCGCATTAGCGCTCATCATCTGAACTCTCTACAAATTTGATCGCGCGTTGACGCGCGTTAACGCGCGTTAACGCGCGTTACATGTGAACATAGCCTTAATAAGCCAAGAATTTTTCCATTTAGGCTATGTTCACATGTAACGCGCGTTAACGCGCGTCAACGCGCGATCAAATTTGAAGAGAGTTCAGATGATGAGCGCTAATGCGCGTTGCGAGAGTACTCGTCAGTCTAGTTCGGTACCTATATTCCAAATTGCTGGCCTTTTTCTACTTCATCGATTAGTAAGTCGATGTCAATATCTTCAATTTCACTCATTTTAAATGCGAAAACAAAATATAATTACGAAAATTAACAAAATTACATGCGATCGCGATGAAAGCGCACGCTCAACTGAACAGCAAACGGACATTACATTAATATCAAAGCGCGAGTCAACGCGCGATTGTCTGCGTCTAGAAACTTTTTCTCTGAGCGCCGCGTTGACGCTCGCTGACGCGCGTTAACGCGCGCGCATGTAAACGGTTGCTAGGTATATATTAGGATGTCTAAGCGTGCGATTTGAAAACGCGCGTCGCAATTCAGCCATCTGAACATAGCCTTATTCCACCGTTCGTTAATGTGTGCATAGTTTAAGTATTTTTATCCTAAATCAAACTGTTTGATTCGCCGATGACTCTTTCACAATGTCGCACTGTCGACTGAACCGATTTGGCTGAAATTTATCACAGAAATAAACTATAGTCTGGAATAACGCATAGGCTAATGACACTTTTTATCCCGGAAAATATGAGAGTTCCTTCTGCAGATTCTTCCGCAATCGACTCAAATAAAAAGTGGGTGCAAAATCGTAAACTAAGAGTTACCCATCTCTCCCCAATGCCAATGAGTCGCTCTGCGGTCTGCCTACGGAGAAAATCAGCGTGTTTACGAGGAATTTCCCATTCACCCTCATTCCGTATTCACCCCCGTTTCCACACGTTAGCCACAATACTGCCATTCGGAACGAAAAAAACTAGTAATGCACTTAATCGTCGGCTAAATGCTGTTTGGAAATTTGCATCTGCTTATTAAGGAAATGCATTGTGGCTTCACGAATGCTAACAGTGTCGACTGTAGGTACCTACGTACAACAAACCTAAAAACAAGTAGGTACCTACTAGAGTCTGTTCATGACATGGGTAAATTGAACAATATACTTACTCCTTTTTCAGGCAGTCGTATAAAAATAGGTTGTGGCAACATTGTGAGAGTCACCGATGAATATAAAAATAAATGTAATTTTAATTAAAAATAAATCATGCACACTTTAATGTGGAAGTTACGGAGACGCAATCAAAGTAAAAAATTTCAGATCTCTTCCCTGAATTAACTCCTGGTATAGTACGTTCATCTCACGAAGTTACGGGCGCTTTACTTGTGGCTACGTCGTGTACGTGCACATTGCGGAAGTGTGTGTGCCTGTCAGGAGCCTAGGTGGAGCTCCCACTTATATAGATACGACACACACACAACCGTGAGCCGCGTACCCTCGTGAATTGAAAGAACTATAACGGCGATGAGTTTCCCAAGTAAGTACTCACTATAAGGTATTCAGGCCTTAGCCGTTGTTCCATAGCCATGTTCCTTACACGTTTCCCCCACCTGATAAGCAAATGAAACATGTCTCGCCCGCGATTAAGCGCATTACTAGTTTTTTCATTCCTCGTGTAGCCGGTAACGTATGGAAGCCGGCTTGAATACGAAATGAACGAACTGCGAAAATGACGAATGCCTCGTGAAGGCTTTTCCATTTACCTCTAAACACAAATATTTAAAGCGTAAGTTAACGAATTTAGTTTTAAAATAAACATAAAAACTCTTTTTACAAAACCGACTTCAAACAGGCCACTACAAAGTATACCAATTGGCTGCCTATAAAATTTGAAGAGTCCCCTGTATTTCTCCAGAATCCCGTTATCAGATCCTGACCTGATGACCATGGGTCCACCTGGTAAGTATACCCTTTCAAACAAAAAAACAGTTTTCCAAATCGGTCCAGGCGTCTTCGAGTAAACGGGAAATATACATAAAAAAAGATTAGAAAGAGAAGCATCACGGTATCGCGATCTGCGATCTCACCTAATGCTAACTTGGAAGGGCGGTAGTATGGCAGTGTAAATTCAACCCATACCTACCCCTAATCTGTTTCTACACGCCATCGTACCGGAACGTTAAATCGCTTACCACGGTAGGGTGGTAACTAGCTACGGCCAAAGCCTCCCTTGGGAAAAAATAGCATTGCCAAAATATTCGACATGTGCACGTTTCGAAATTGCTTATTCAAGTCTTACCACAGCAAGTACATTTAATCGTATCTTTTTATACTTACTTACGTTACAACGTTATTAACTGAGCTTGTCACTCGACTGCGACCGGTGTCGGGAATGTTCACGGATTTGCGAGGCATATTGCATTAGGAACGTCTTTCCAGCCCCTTGCACTTGGCAGAGGACGTCGCTTGCAATATCCGTTTGAAGTCAGTTGGAGTTGACGTTGGAACTTGAAGCCATGCTGCCTGTAAAATGTACGTGACTAAAACAACCGTTAAAGGTCGATTAGATGAAATGAAATGAATACACTTTATTGTACCTACACCACATTAGATAGAAACATAAAAAAGAAACTTAAAATCTATACTAATATATAAAGCTGAAGAGTTTGTTTGTTTGAACGCGCTAATCTCAAGAACTACTGGTTCGAATTGAAAAATTATTTTTGTGTTGGATAGTCCATTTATCGAGGAAGGCTTTAGGCTATATAACGTCACGCTGCGACCAATAGGAGCGAAGTATCAGTGAAAAATGTTTCAAAAACGGGGAAATTATCCATATTTAAAATATATTCTTTTAAAAACTTCTTAATCGCGATCATGATAACAGAAATTGACGCGGACGAAGTCGCGCGAAACAGCTAGTAAATTATAAAAAATGAGAGCACAAATGGCGGCCTTATCGCTAAGAAGTGATCGCTTCCAGGCAACCATGATGCATGGTGGATATGACGATTGGATTAAAATGATGTAGATGTTCAGATGCTAAGTTCAGATAGGTTTTACTGTCGATTTAACCACAGCAGGTAACTGGTATCCGGACGGACAGACAACTGAATCTAACGGAATCTAACATATCTCAGTAGCTTCAATAACTTAATGGTCAGGGTGTAGACTTAAAGCCGATAGGTTAATGTTTTAAACTCCTTGCACTATTGTCATATTTAATCACACCAGCTGAAACTGGTGAGCTAAGCGTTATTTGTAGGGGAAATTAGTTATGTTTAACATGGTTAATATTGGATAGATGTTTGTCCGAATGGGCCATAAGTCGGTCATAATTTTCAGATAAGTACAGAATCTATCGTCTAGAGGCGACGACTCATCTCAGCTGCGAATAGTAGAGGAATGAAAGAGTGCATCTAAGATATAGGTTTTTCTTAATTTCATGGAAAGAGCATGCAGTTATGCAAAAGGACAGTGCCGGCTTTACCTATGGTACAGGGTGTGCACGGGCGCAGGGTTTTAGGGGGCGCTGAGCCGCGCTTGCTTGCTTCCCGACAACATTTAAAATTGCATCATTTTTTGTACCTGAGTTTCCTTTCACTGGTGAAAATATAACTGTAAGTCAAACGGTATTTTTGTATTGTAAATATTCCATTTTGGCCGCTCGTCTACTAGAGGGCGCCAAGATATTGATTGCACACGGGCGCTACATGAGCTAGAGCCGCCTCTGCCTTTTACTTGCCTTCCGCTACAATTTTTTTTCAAGAATGTTAGCCTAGCTGAAAATGACTAATATTCTCCTACCCCCCCCCCCCCCAAATAAGCGGAAAACTTATGTTAGGAGTGGGTACGACAATACCTACTACCCAGTACTATGAGTTTCGGGCGAAGATGTGCTATCGCCCTAAATAATAAAGCCACAAAAGCTGACAAGTATGAAGCAGAGAATCGTCTCTAGACAAAACATCTTTTACAAAGCTCAAAGTATTCTCGTCGTCTACTCGTGTAATTTATAACAAATCCAATCCCCTGCACCCCATAAATTAGATAGCTTCCAGTGAGTAAATAAATGAAGTAAATATATATTAGGGCGCAGATGGATGGAGCGTCGCGAGCCGGCGACAATTGCAGGCAACAAATGCAGACGACCCTGATACGAAGTGGTATTGTGTAGTATTGCTGCCTCCGGGATATATGAGTGGTGTGTTAGTCATGAGAGGTAGCGGACAGTGGAAATACATAATATTACAGCTGTCAGTGAGTAAATAAATGAAGTAAATATATATTAGGGCTCAGATTGATGGAGCGTCACGAGCCAGCACCAATTCCAGGCAACAAATGCAGACGACCCTGATACGAAGTGGTATTGTGTAGTATTGTTGCCTCCGGGATATATGAGTGGTGCGTAAGTCATGAGAGGTAGCGGGTATTGGAAATATACATATTACAGCTTCCAGTGAGTAAATAAACGAAGTAAATATTGTATATTAGGGCGCAGATGGATGGAGCATCGCGAGCCGGCGACAATAACTGTAGGCAACAAATGCAGACGACCCTGATACGAAGTGGTATTGTGTAGTATTGCTGCCTCCGGGATATATGAGTGGTGTGTAAGTCATGAGAGATAGCGGGCATTGGAAATACATAATATTATAGCTTCCAGTGAGTAAAAAATTAAGTAAATCTAAATATATAAAAAAAAGCTGACTGACTGGTCTATCAACGCACAACTAAGACCACTGTGGACAGATGGACTGAAAGGTGAATAGATAGTTTATATAACGTAGCCATCCGCTTAGAAAGGGTTTTTGAAAATTCAACCCCTAAGGAGATAAGCCCATAAGGCATTGAAAAATCGAATTTAACGTGAGCAAAGCCATAGGCAAAAGCTAGTATATATTAAGGCACATATGGATGGATACAATTGCAGGCAACAAATGCAGACGACCCTGATACGAAGTGGTATTGTGTAGTATTGCTGCCTCCGGGATATATGAGTGGTGTGTAAGTCATGAGAGTTAGCGGTTTTAAAATTATTTCATTGCTTAATGTCAATTTTTTTTGTGGTACAGTCAATAGCTACAGTCATTAGATACAGGCAGCTAGAGATTGTGTTCTGTAGCGATCCTTTCAAGAGAAAAAAAAAATTAAACTGATAAAAAAACGCAAAGTTATTGATGAATAAGAACTTTTCTAATGATCAAAAATCTTGAAGATTTTCTCATCAAATACTGTCTGGTCTGTTACTTACCAGTTCTTGGTACATAATAAAAAAAATACTCGGCAGACGAACGCAATTGGAACGCGGCATAACTTGTTAAAATATAACTCATAATGATGATAACTTTTTTTTATATAAATAGCGGGCAAACGAGCTGGCGGATTACCTGATGTAAAGTGATTACCGCCGCACATGAACACTTGTAGTACCAGAGGCACCACCAATGCGTTGCCGGCTTTCCAGGAACTTATTGGTTCGCCCCTTGATATTGTAATTAACCCCATATTGTAATTAAGTGGGAACACTGTCGAAGGGAGATGATTCCACAATTTGGTAGACTTGATGAGTTATTAGGGTTCTGTGCCCAAGTAGTGCCAAGCAACGGGACCTTATTACTAAACCTTCGCTGTCCGTTTATCCGTCCGTCTGTCTGTCAGCGGGCTTTATCTCATGAACCGTAATAGGTAGAGTCTTGTCACAGAATGTATATATCTATTGCCACTACAACAACAAATAATAAAAAAAAGGAAGACCCGCTCACAAGAATGATACCTACGTGATTTTTTCGACGTTTTTCGCGCGACCTTAACAATCGCTGTTACGATGGTACGAAACCCTATGTGTGCGAATCCAACTCGCACTTGGTCGGTCTCCTACTTAATAATATTTTAATGTGAAAGTTTGGATTTATGGATGGATGGATGGATGTTTGTTTCTCAATCACGCCGCAAACTCTGAACCTAAGCTACTTTTTATCCCGGAAAATAAGAGAGCTCCCGTTGAAATTAAAAACCTCAGTCCACGCGAACGAAGTCGCAGGCATCAGTTAGTATAGCTAGCATGGGCAGGAGATAAAAAATTTATCCCCCGATTTCATCCACTGACAGGGGATAAAATTATCTTCTCCATGGCGACAGAGGGGAAGGCGAAGTATATTCCTATAAGTATATCTATCCACTGAGTGTTATTTCCACCGCTGTGCCCATGCTCGACGGGTGGATAAAACGAAGCGAGGGGATAAACATTTTATCCTTTTCCCGGGGATAACATTTCTCCCGTCTATGCTAGCCCTGCTGACTTAATTATTATAGTCAGTTGTTAACTTGACAGCTCCATCCGTACCACGACAATAGGATTCAGAGCAACGTAACTGCAACTGACATTTATCTCGATTGTTCCTGACACAAACATAACAATACATTCGAGCTTAAATTGGACCACCCCCCATATGTAGTGGAGCTGATACTAACAAGCATTACGGACGCAATAAGCTACCAAACAATATGTACCGATGCGACAGTATTTAAATTGAGAAAAGTGCCAGCGAATTCGTTTTTCAGATCAGTTAGCCTGATTTAGTGGGGAACGAATGCACTGGTATTTTTTATTCGATCGACTTATTTTTTACCATATAATATCAAGCTCAGTTTAAATATTGTAGTTCTCGCTGAAATATTGGTTTAGTCGTGTCCAATTTATTATGTGGAAGGTTATGGAAACCCACAAAATTATTGTTCCGTGAAAACGCCTACCATTATAAATGAATTATTATAATGAGGAATACTGTGCAAAGCTCTCTTTTAAAAGAGAGAGAGAAAGTACGCGTGTGCAATTTAAGTGCTTAAGAATTTTGATAAATTATAAAAAGTTCTTTTACACACTTGTGTAAAAATATATAAATGTGTTCTAGGAATCGAACCTGGGATTTCTCACTTCTAAGATAGATAAGCTACATTTTATACCACTTTTTTTTTTCAAAAGGACAACTACTGACTTTCTTGCCTGCTCATCTCAGCTGAAAAGCGTTCGAACCGGCGGTGGTAGATTCTCGACTTGTCATAAGAGCAACAAGTTTGCCTTCTTTTTCTTCTTCTTTATCAACTAATGGACGTCCACTGCTGGACATAAGTCTCCTGCATGGACCTCCACAAGCCTCGGTCTTACGCCGCCTGAATCCAGCGGCTCCCTGCGACTCGTTTGATGTCGTCTATCCACCTAGTGGGGGGTCTGCCAACACTGCGCTTACCGGTGCGAGGTTGCCACTCCAGCACCTTGGGACCCCATCGACCATCAGCTCTTCGAACTATGTGCTCCGCCCATTTCCACTTCAGTTTCGCCACTTGCAGAGCTATGTCGGTTTGCCTATATGAAACAAATAATTTTGAATTTAAGCCTGGCAATAGACGTCCGTTTTTGTTTCCGATTGTCTGATCAGGCAACCGGATCGTATTTACTCGATACACATCCGATTTTTCCGTCAGGCTTTTTCTGAACTCAGTCGTTCCCGAGCTATCATCCCGAGTGCTTGCGTTTGGAGCAAAGCAGAAGAAAAGAAGATGGATGACGAGTTAATAGAAATAGAAATATTTCTTATTCAAATAAACTTTTACAAGTACTTTTGAATCGTCAATGAATCTACCACTGGTTCGGAATGCCGTTCCTGCCGAGAAGAGCCAGCAATAAACTCGGCGGTCGCTCTTTTCAAAAAAAATTTTTTTTACAATAGGTAACAAAACTATGCTATGTATACAGTGTTTCCACAATAAAGTTTCAAAAATGCAAAACAATCCAATGCATGTTAAGACAGGCAGGCAAAAGCAGACCCATTCCCGTTGGTGGCACCCGTTCACGAGCATGACGCAGGATCCAGCCATTGCTTCGCTCAACCATATTTGAGGGAACGTAACAACCCGCACCACACGACACCACCACAGAAATTTTAAAGAGAGGAAAGAGAAAGAAGAAAAAACGTCGCTATTTTGGATTCATCCAATTAATTTGACAAGACTTACTGAGAGTCATTTCTATTTAAAACATCCAAAATAATTCATAATAATAATAATTTTATTATTATTCTGAATTATTAGTAGTGTCCTGCTCTACTGGGATCGGTCAATTATCACTGATAGGTATATTGTAGCCAATAGACCTGATATAGTGCTAGTTGACCGATCAGCGCGTCGAGCGATAATTGTCGATATCACAATTCCACATGATGATAATCTGGTGAAGGCGGAAAAAGAAAAATTGTCAAAATATTTAGACCTTGCCCACGAGATTACCGCCATGTGGAATGTTGATTCAACGATTATAGTGCCGATGGTCGTTTCGGTCAATGGTCTCATAGCGAAAAGTTTCGATCAACATCTTAAGAAACTTTCGCTTAATACTTGGATCAAGAGCAGGATACAGAAGGCGGTACTCCTTGAGACGGCACGCATTGTGAGGAGGTTCCTCACTCTGGAGCCCTGACCACTGGCTGCTTGAGTCCCTATCCCGCAGCAAGTGGGACCCATTCGTTTTATTGTTTTTAATTATGTTTTTATATTTATATTTGTATATGTATATTTGTAAACATTTTTAAAAATAATAGGATGAATGTGTATGAAAATAAATGAGAGAAATAATAATTTTATTATTATGAATTATTTTATTTTATTATTTTTTTTTTTATTTTTTTCATAATTTTCGCCCATTATTCGAACCACAATGATGCGTCCACACAGTGTCAGCGCTAGATTTTTTGGGCCCTAAAAATCCCAATCAGCAAAATTCCGCCCTAAATTTAGGGCTAAAAGCCCTAAGTTGGGAACCCTGACTGGCAAAATCGGAAGGAGTAACCGGATGTCTATTTTGTCTCATACTAGAAGTATGTAGACCGCGCCTTCAGGCAACCGGACCGACAGTAAAATCGGAAACGCCTCGCGCCCGTTTCCGACTCGGACGTCCGATCCGGCCACCGGATCGGACGTGTATTGACTGTTCATACAAAGTAATGGCTTCAACGCCTTCCGGTAGCCTGATCAGGCTACCGGATCAGACAATCGGATGAAAAAACCGGACGTGTATTGCCTGGCTAAGACCACATGCGCTAAGGAGGTCGTCAAATAGACCGAACATATTATTACGACAAATAATAATTTGTCATATATTCCACCTACAAACAAACACGCCTTATGTAATGTTTCAGGGGTAACGTAACGCTATTATGCGGTGGCACACCAATAAACCAACCCCTTTGAATAAATCACCATCGATAACACGAACAGTAACTAACAATATAATTGGCCAAACATAATCGACTCAAGGCTGTCGCCCGATACGATCTGTATCACCATAACCTATAATCTGCGATATAATTGATGGCATAATTACGTACTAGTAAATTCTGACATGAATACTATTGTCCCAAATTATTGCTTGTTAAATTACTAGCGATACATTCTTACTAATATTATATGTACATGTGAAATTAAATTTTCCTAACTACAATATGATATACTGAAAGAAAAAGTAATATTACCGGAGCATCAATATTTAATTGTAAAATGATTTTTTTCCCATTGATCTGACATCTAAATATATAAAAGGCAAAGGTGACTGACTGACTGATCTATCAACGCCCAACTCAAACCACTGGACGGATCGGGCTGAAATTCGGCATACAGATAGCTATTATCACGTATGCATCCGCTAAGAAAAGATTTTTGAAAATTCAACCCCTAAGGGGATAAAATAGGGGTTGGAAAAATCGAACTTACGTGAGCGAAGCCGCGGGAAAAAGCTAGTTATTTTATATACGTAGTATGTTAATAATTATGACTAAAACATAAAGTAGTGTTTTAAGAATAAATATAATATAAAAGAAAAGAATACGAAAGTGTTTAATTTTTAGTTTGTCCTTCAGTCAGACAGGAATTTATTTACAGGAAATCTTGAAAATAAATCATTTCGGGAAGGTGTTGACCGTAGATAATGCACGTCATACTAAGGTTTCAGCGAAAATCCTGCAATTTTGCTATCGGATTGCACTGATCTCTCTAGACCCGGATACGTACAAATTGCCGCCGGAAATGTTACCGGGGCAAACACTGGGCTAGCATTCAAACACAGGCGACGGCTGGGTTTCCTGGAAAAATGATGTTTTCTGAGATTTCCAGAAGGTATACCTATTGGTAAATCACTACATAGTATAAAACAAAGTCGCTTTCTCTATGTATGCTTAAATCTTTAAAACTACGCAACGGATTTTGATGCGGTTTTTTTAATAGATAGAGTGATTGAAGAGGAAGGTTTATACTATGTATAATAACATCCATTAACAGTGAATGACATAGGCTATATATTTTATACCCGCGCGAAGCCGGAGCGGGCCGCTAGTATTACATAATACAAAAAAAAATATTATATTAAACTAAACTACTCGTATTTACTAGCCATTTAACGGCCTCCCTGGCTTTATGCTGGGTGTTGTGGTCTTATAACTGGTCTCGAATTCGATTCCCGGCGGGGCAATTTGGGAATTTATAATGTCTGAATTGCCTCTAGTCTGGTCTGGTAGGAGGCTAGGAATCGAACCTGCCAATCCTGCCATTTATATTGACCACAGAATTTACCATTACGCCGAGAGGTTGCCTGATACATCGAACTATAACGTTTAGAGGTGCAATTAGCAATATCTCGTTAGTATGACGAGCTCACAGAAAATTAGAAAATGACGTAGTTACTTACGTCATAATTCCTCACAATAACCATCAAAAACGTTATTATCAGTAAAGTATTAAAATAAAAAAATTATCAGTATTAAAGTAAAAACAATTAGGTACATGGCACTCACACATTAATTGGTTGGTTTAAGGTTTAAGCGGGACTTTGTTAGAAAATTCTTTTCTAAACGTTATATTTCGATTGTCTTTTTTTTATTTGATGACAAGATAGTCCATGACTGTAATCTCACCTGATGGTAAGTGACGATGCAGTCTTAGATGGTCGCGGGCTAACTTCGAAGGGGTATAGCAATGTAAATTCAACCCATACCCCTAATCGGTTTCTACACGCCATCGTGCCGGAACGCTAAATTGCTTGGCGGCACGTCTTTGACAGTAGGGTGGTAACTAGCCACGGCCAAAGCTTCCCACCAGACCAGACCAGAGACAATTTAGAAATTATCGGTCGGAAATCTCATGTCTGATGTTAAGATTTTCGTACTGGACCATTAATAAAAGTGTTCGATTAAAATAAAAACTTTTGAAAACCCTCACCGGATCTAGAGAACAAAAGTAATTCAAAGGAAAGGTGTTGATAATGCAAAACCAGTTTCCGAGCAAAAATCCTGCAATCTTGCTAGCGGATTGCTTTTGATCCCCCGGCCCCGGATAGGTACAAATTGCTGTCGGGAATGCTGCCGGGGCAGACAGGCCGGGATAGCACTCAAGTACAGACTAAAGCTGGAAACCTGAGATTCCTGGAACGGATTAAAGGACGTCTCTTCTCGGAATGGTGGAATGGTGAGATTTAATAAAAATGGATTCCTTTTTAAAATAATTCAACACAATCCGTAGGAATTGAGAATGGAAAATCTCTGTAGTCTACTTGATATGTCGCGTTAGCTTCAAACACAGATCTTACGACTACTAAGGTGAATTGAAGATTTGATTCAAAGCATTTCTAGAAATTGACGCGTTCAAAGGTTCACTTTCAGTTATTGAAATGTGAAAATGGGATTGTTTTATTTTTAACCCCTGACCCAAGAAGAGGGGTGTTATTTGACCGCTTTCATTGTCTGTCTGTGTCTTCGTAGCGCTCAAACGGATGGGTGGATTTGAATGTGATTTTAAAACTTACGGACACAGTATATATAATATATCTTCCTTTTAGTTTATGAAATATCTTTTAAATTAGTCCAATATTGGAGGAGGAAATAGTAGAGAGCCATACCTCGAATTATGACTTTTTACTTTGGCTATTCAGTCAGATCTGCAGTTGTTCTTATCGCACGAATGTGCTTTATGAACAGCTGCAAAGCGACAGCGATAGTCTTTTCAAATACCTAATTTTCAAAAGTCTCTGCGACCGCATTTCCTCTTAAGCTGGACTAAAATTACAGTAGGTATAGTTCTTTCAATTCACGAGGGTACGCGGCTCATGGTTGTGTGTGTTTCGTATCTATATAAATGGGAGCGACAGCTTGCTCGCGTCTGACCGCTCCCACGTCCTGACAAGCACACACACTTACGCAATGTGCATGTGCACGACGTAACCACAAGTAAAGCTCACGTGCCCTCGTGAATTGCAAGAACTGGACTGTTTGCAACCTTGTACCACTCTTGCTTCACCCCACGGAGCACAACTCAATGGACAAAATCGCTTCATCGCAATCGGGTCACACCACTCCAACTTCGGTTGGATGAAGGTTGGATGCCAGTAATAAAAAGTACTCACGCCAAAGTACGCTTAGCTCATAAAACCGCTGTCACAACACATTATTGCGTTTTGCTTTCACCAAGTTAAATGTAGAAAGCGTAAGGACACGAACCCCTAATGACTTTTATTGTTGACTTTGCTCTCGAGGGGAAAATAAAAACTAAGCAATGATGGATGGCACCATTATTACGAACTGACTTTTAATACACATTGGCATTTACTACAAAAAATAGGATAGTTCTTCAAGTACAAGTTCTTTATATACTTACTAGGTGATAATCGCAACTTGATTGAGTTTTTTTAAGCTATTGCATAGCTTCTATCGTGGGCCAGCGTGGAGACCGAATCCAGAAATTCCGTAACGAAAATAACCTGACACGGGACTCCTCTACGGTGAGCCGCTAGATGGCGTTGATAAAGAATGCTATGCAATAGCTTTACCGCGGCAGTCCCCGAGTGCCACACGTCTTTTTTTTTTATTTTGATTTAGATGGCTAAATTCACCCAGGAGTCCGTAGGATCGATGATTACACCATGCCCGCATTAGTAGTGTGTTTACTTGAAAAAGGTTCTTTATGTTCCTACTAAAGACGGTTTATGCCTGAAAATAATCCTTTTCACGAGGGAGACTCTCTAAGATTTTATTGGACGAATGAAAAATTTTACTGCAAGCGAGGAATCTCTATCTTGTCGCCAATTTGTTTGTGCAGCATTAAGCAAGCGCTACAGGATAGAAAGCAAAATACATCTTGTATAATATTATCCCAGAGTAGGGATGTGTGATACAATGCTTAATGTTATTGTTGTTGTACATTGGCACAAAGCAATCTTACTTCTTAACTTATAGTTAATTTAAATAACAGCTGATAATAGTTCTTTAACCAAAAAAATCGAGATAAACACGGAAGTTTGTAAGTATGGATGGATAAATGTTTGTTACCCTTTCACGTAAAAACTACTGAACCGATTTGGCTGAAATTTGGCATAGAGATAGATTATAGTGTGGAATAACACATAGGCTACTTTTTATCCCGGAAAATAAGAGAGTTCCCGCGGGAATTACAAAACCTTCATCCACGCGAAAGAAGTTGCGGGCATCAACTAGTTTATCTATATTATTACTAGAATAGAATCAGTAAGTATGGATGTTAAAACTGTCATTTTACGAAATATGTATAATAGAAATTGTAATAAACAAAACTACGTTTGAAAAAATTGTAATAAAAAACTGAAAAGCGTATGTAGATTGTAATGTAGAGTATGGGAGTTTTTACTGAAAACTCTTTAGCGAAGAAGAAAATGTAAAGAGTACAAATAATACAATTTCTATATGTAGAATTTTTTCGACATGCCAATATTTTGCCACCCCAGTTCTAGAGTGTAAAATGAGAATTTTTGCATCACGTATCTTTTGTATTTACAGTTTACGAAGGTAGGTATTGACACAACGTGAGTTTTGTTTAATTTTCTTGTAGGTACGAGCTTGTTATGAATGTAAATATTCTGTAAAAAGGATCGACGCTTTTGTATTTTTCAAATGTATAAAATGAATGAAAACTATGAATAAAAATATGCTTGTCATCTACTTCACAATACAATATTAATGTTTATACAAACCTTATATGAAACATACATTTTAAAAATATGAATAGACGACAAATATTACTAATTCAAAATTCAAATTCGAAATTAATTTATTTCATGTAGGCTAACTTGTAGCTCTTATGACACGTCATAAATCTACCACCGGTTCGGAATGCAGATTCTGCTGAGAAGAGCCGGTAAGAAACTCAGCAGTTGCTCTTTTCAAAAATTTTTTTTTTACAAAGCTGTGCTATGTATACAGTGCTTCCACAGTAAAGCTTCAAAAATGCATACGTAGGTACACCAATCCAACGCATGTCAAGATGGGCAGTCAAAGCAGACCCATCCCCGTTGGTGGCACCCAACGGGAATGGGTGGGAAACTATTCTTTTATAAAAAAGTTTCTATGCAACGATTGTTTTTGCGAAAACAAATTAAAAAAAAAAACTGTAACGGTAAGTATTGAAATCAATAATATCTCTAGTACGGTGAACAGTCACGTACGTACGTATTAGCGCTCGGTTTGCGGTGATTCCCCGCAAATGTGTCATACTGTGGGTGAGACTTAGCACGCCTCTTGAGATATTGACCCTGACGATCGATGCTGCCAGTCTCTGACTCAAAGCGTTTGTGGTTTATACTGTACTAACTTGGGTTACTAAAGCTTCACCGTTTCAGCCGATAAACATCCACAGCTGGACGTAGATATTTTGCGAGTAGTATCACAGAACACGACTTCCTAATACATTAGTTTAAGGTAGCGGTGTTGTGTCAGTGTGCCGCGTTGTATAACTGTAGTGCCACAGAACACATCTACCTAATATTGGTCTAAAGTAGTCGTATCGTAGTGTCATAGTGTGCCGTGTTGTAGTGCCACAGAACACGGCTACCTAATTAATTAGTAAAAGGTAAGTTGTGTTTTAGTGCCATAGTGTGCCGTGTTAGAGTATTGTAGAGCCACAGTCTGCCGTGTTGTAGTATAGTATAACATATTAGTATAAGGTAGTATTGTAGTGCCACAGTGTGCCGTGTTATAGTATTGTAGTGTCACAGAACATGGCTACCTAATAAATTAGTATTAGGTAGTTGTGTTTTAGTGCCACAGTGTACCGTGTTGTAGTGCCATAAAATACGGCTATCTGATACATTAATAAAAAATAGCCGAGTTGTAGTGTCACATTGTCCCGTATTGTAGTATTGTAATGCCACAGAACACGGTTACCTAATACATTAGTAAAGGCCACCACCACGTTGGCCTATTGTAAACTAGCGCAGGTGTGTAGGTTTCCTCACAGTATTTTCCTTCACCGATGACGTATGTAATTAAAGGGTATTTGAATCTCGTGATATTGAATTTCTTGAACGCTCATAACTCCCAAAGGAAGTATCCGAGATTGAACCCGGATCTCCCAAATAGGAAACATCAGTCCTAACCACGAGGCTATCTCTACCATACCGCTTTTTTTTGCTTACGAGTAGTATCAATTAAATCGAGAACGTAGCCAGAAGCAATTTGAGTAACAATTTTGAAATGCGCTTCAGAATTGGGCAAACACTAACTAGTTTCCAGACGCGCCGGTTCCAGAGTAAACCCAGTTTTTCCATTGCTATAAACTCGAAAGTTTGTTATGAAAAAACCAGTCGATTGTAGGAAATTTGGTAGTTTTTTGTTAGTTCGGAATTCGGATCCTCCATTGGATCCGAGTAATATTTTGAAACTAATAGTCGCGCGGTCGTAAACTCAAAATTGTTTCCACAACAAAGTTCTTCCATTGTTCGATGTTTCTATTGGTATTCGGTGGCCTGATTTAAATTTCATGACGTGTATGGAAGTAACGCTTTGTATTAGAAATTGCCGAGCCGCTGAAATGTGTTTTGGTGCAAAAATTACATGAAGCTTTTTCCTAGTATTACCTACTTGTTCCAAGATTTTGTACGTTAGATATAAACTTGCTTATTTTTAAGACAAGAATAATGAAGTTTTATTAATTTACTAGCTGATACCCGCGACTTCGTCCACGTGGATTTAGTTTTTAATATCCATCGGGGACTCTAATTTTCCGGGATAAAAAGCCTACGTCCAAGTCCTCAACTATAACCATGCATAAAATCACTTCAATTCGTAGCTCTGTTGCAGCGTGATTGAAGGACAAGCCAACAAACAAACACACTTTGGGTTTTTTAATAATCTAGTGATGATACTCGAGACTTCGTTCGTGTGGATTGAAGTTTTTTTTTAATTCCCGCGGGAACTCTATTATTTCCCGGGATAAAACGTAAAAGCCTATGGTTTGGTAATTTAAATTCCAGACTATAATCTATCTCTGTGCCAAATTTCAGCCAAATCGGTTCAGTCGTTGCGAGGTGATTGAGTAACAAACATCCATACATCCAAACTCTCGCATTTATAATATTAGTGGGATTATTAGGATTTTTTTAATTTCGATGACAAAGTAGTCCTTGACTGCGATCTCACCTGATGGTAAGTGACGATGCAGTCTAAGATGGTAGCGGGCTAACTTGGAAGGGGTACGGCAGTGTAAATTCAACCCATACCCCTAATCGGTTTCTACACGCCATCGTGCTGGAACACTAAATCGCTTGGCGGCACGTCTTTGACGATAGGGTGGTAACTAGCCACGGCCAAAGCCTCCCAGACAGGATAGGATTAGTTAGTAATTGCTATGAGCGTCACTCATCCATAGTTTAAATGGTCTAAAGCTGAAATAGATCAGCGTAAGGAGAGCTGCACGTATCGGTCGTGTACAATTAGAGGGAGCTTTGAAACATTCGGTAGCCGGACTATGTCCGTACCTGTATTGCAGCGATGCTGTACCGGACACCGTCCGTTCAGTACAAGTGCACTAAAAAGGACGTATTAATGGATTTCTCGTGTCCGGCTATTGCAAGGTACAGGAATTAGACCGTGTACCAGTACATATTGGCTCCTCTAATACGCGGCTTTGGAGTTCTCGGATTAGATAAAAATTACATTACATTTAGGTAGAATAGGATTTAAGTTTTATAAGTACATGCATATTATATTTATAATAAAATATCCTTCTTTTTCCAATAGGAGATTAATAAATCTTACTAATGAGTTTCGATGGATGGATTTTTGTTTGTTACTCAATCACGCCTCAACGACTGAACCGATTTGGCTGTTTGGCACAGAGATAGATTATAGTTTGGAATAATACTTATGCTACTTTTTATACCGGAAAATAATAGAGTTCCCGTGAGAATTAAAAAACCTTAATCCACGCGAATGAAGTCGCTGGCATCTACTACTAATATATATATACGAAATACAGCTATGAAAACCATTTAAAACCTCATGCAATACTATACTTACCACACAATGTGCTAAATGGAAACTCACGGGGTGTTATTTGTCGAACGGAGCTGGGTTACCGCAGTTCTGTTCTGGCTGGTACATAACACTGTACATGTCTCCTAAAAAGAACGCTTTAATGGATTTTCCATGTCCGGGCAGGCACAGAAAAATAGAGTAAAAATTGATTACAAATGGTGTATTTTTTCCCCGAATTGCTTAATTGGCATAAAGGTTTTCTGTTGGACATTTAGGGCCAGCTCACACCGAGACGCGACGCGACGCGTCAATGCGTGCGTGCGTGCGTGCGTGCGTGCGTGCGTGCGTGCGTGTGTGTGTGGCGTCATAGCTCCCGAACGGATGAACCGATTTTGACTTTGTTTTTTATGTTTGAAAGGTAAATTAGTCGGACGTGTTCTTCTTAGCTATGTTTGATGAAAATCGATCCAAGATGGCCGCCGCCACAAAGTGGCGGATTACATATTTTTACTTTAATGATTACTGACTAGTGATAGGATGTTGTAACATGTCGGGGGTGTTTTAAATTTTTAATTTACACTTTTGTCGATAGCGATATCAATATAGAACCTCTTTACTACACAATAATCTCGGTGTGAACTGACCCTTATTAGATTCATAAAATAAGATATCAAAAAAACTAACAATCTTGTAAAGGAAGAGCTTTTTTGTTGCATTCAAACTTAGTGTAAGTTCTCATGGTGCGGAAAAACACGAGCCGAGCTTCCGCACAATTTGTACGCTATAGCAGGCGCTTCATGCTCGCCCTTGCTCGAGACCATAGCAGTGCGATTATCTAAAAATTATGAATTAGTGTGACGATCGTAATCATCTCTGATTGGCTGAATTTATGGCGTATTTGCCGCATCGCTATATTTTAATCAATAGCGAAAGAGTATCCGCCAATCATCTTATTTATTACTTGATTAAACGTTACAAGGCGTTGGTGGAATTGGCACTAAGTGCCAAATTGAAAAGCAGCGCAGCTCATTCTTTCACCATCCATAAGATGCACCATTGTTTATATTCTAGATCAGTTTTTTTTTATAACTTAAAGCACTTTTTATTTCGGGTTAAAGACTTTAATTAAAACCAAAATTATCATAACACTGCTCTTGTACGACTTGTTGCTCACAATTTATTGTGAGCAACAACTCAAAGCGTGGCACGCAACGAGGAACGGATATAGACATAGCCGTGTCTCATTCTTTCTTGATTGACATCGCTATACTGCATCTCTTTCGTGTGGGAGTGAAAATGAGACATCATTAAGTTTTTAGTACTTCTCTATCTACGTTCAGAACACACTATATTATAGTAGTTTTAATCAGAACTATAACTATGTATTCCAAATTCAAATTCAAATAGTAACGTCGAACAATAGCGCAACTTTGTAGTGAAAATTTTGAATTTATGACTACACGAGACGTGACTATTCATTCCGATAACCTTACAAATTAATTCAATGGGTGTGCGACTGTGCTTCAACGGTATTAAAGCTTTGATGTTCCATCTTTCATCTCGTTCTCTGTTGAATCAAAATAGGAATGGGTTTGGTAATTTAAATTCACTATTTGGACTAAAATTTACGTGTACATTGTTTAGTGCACATTATTAAGTGCATCCTTACTTCTTTACTAATATTTGGTTACAGTAAAAAATACAACTAAGTAAATTACTATTTTCAAAGTTACTCGTATGTATCGAAAGAATGAAAAATTCAAATTTGTAACTACGTAATTTTCAAACAATCAACCTTTATCCTTTACAAAGTTTCAAGCAGAGTTAGCTGCAGGTAAAAGCCCGTTCGCTCTAAAAAGTGTATTTTTGTATCAACCAATTTCTATCTGCGTTCTAAATTCGTTTTCGCAATACCTAGTGCACATTTTTATTTGAAGTAAAATATTTGCAACGTAATTTGAGCTTGGATTATAACGAGAAATTCTATTCTACGCGAAATGTACAACAATTTTTAATCGTAGGATAACCAAATTAGGATTTTGAGAAAGACATACAAAATCATGGGACAAACCCAGTTATAGGCATCGATCAATAAAGACCGATTACCTAGATATCCAAACACTCACTTTGTTCCTCTAAACTGCACTGCAGTCCGTACACTTATAATCTAATTATTCAATAAATCAACTATACTTTTTTGTTACTTATTTGAATGGTAAAAGGTATTGTTAGATTTTCAATCCACAATTAGGTACTTAAAAAGTTTTATCGCATAAATAGCGTCTGTCGGCAGTAGCCAAATTAAAAGGAGCACGGACTGCAGTGCAGTTCAGTGAAACAAAGTGAGTGTTCCGACCACCACATCTAATATAGTTATTTTAGTTCGAGACGGCACGTGGCTCATGGTTGTGTGAGTGTCGTATCTGTATAAGGTGTGAGCGAGAGCTTGCTAGCGCCTGACCGCTCCCACCAAGGCCACCAACTGTACTCCTGACAGGCTAGCACACTAACGCAATGTGCATGTACACGACGTAACCACAAGTAAAGCGCCCGTATCTTCGTGAGATAAACGTATTATACCTAGTATGTAATATATTATTTTATCGATGGTCATAAGTAAAAGTTCACGACAATTTTCCAAACAGTAATTATTCCAAACATTCAAAATTCAAACGGAAGCGGCACATTTATTTCAAACAAATTTCAAACAATGTCTATCTACATCCTCCGTCAGTACAAGTTGGACACTCGGCGCCTACTTCCAAGCGTTCGCAAACTTCTTGACGCAGCCTTATCATTGCTACTGAGGCTCGACTTCTGTTTCGTAGGCTTGGACAAAAACATCGATATTCTCACTCATATAATTTTTTTTATCCGAAATATACTTACGCTTGATGACAATCAATACTGGATAGCACTGATGAGGTCTAGGTTCGAACGCGCTTGCCTAGAAAATGCCTATTCAAGTATTCACTCTTGCCTTGAAAGTACTCAAATTATAAGTGGCACGAAACACGCGACTTAACTAGCTTTTGCCCTTTTCACTTTTTTCCGGGGTAAATGGCAAGGACCATCAAAAAACCCGTTGAATACAAAATATATGAGAAAATTAAATTTTTAGTTTTTTGTCAATTTTCCAATGTTTTTAATAGTTATTTTGCTACTCGGGACGGAGACTAATACAACAAATCAAAAACTATGAAAATCAGTCCTCGAGTTATAAGTGTCCCAACAAACCCGACTTTGTTTGATATATTAAGAAGATATGGAAAGATATGAAATAGCCAGTAAGCTATTCAAATTTCGCTACCCCTATTGACATCTACAGTTTTGTGTCACTTCCAAGATTATTTTAATCAACATAAACAATTTCAATTTCTTCAAAACATCAAAATTTAGTAGTAAATTCAAATTCAAAATGATTTATTTATTTTAAACAAACTTCTCGTACCTAGAGATAAGCTCTATGTACCAAAAAAAGTCAAAAATTTAATTATTTATTATTTTTTTGACTAACGAATTCAAGCAAAGGGTATTGGACGATTAATGCAGTATACATGTTCGAGCACCCTTTTGTAATATCGATATTTTGAGGTAGCCCATCCTTACTGTTTCGCAGGAAACAGTAATTGCCTGCGAAGTGATTTATTTGAAGTAGCACCGATAGTGCCAACTTGACGGCCGTACTTTGAAGTGAGTGTAAATTACATTTTAATGTGAAAATCTCGAATGTTTCACTTCCGTTCGAGCTCGTTTTATTGGGGGGTAAAAACTTTTGTGTTGATTTATTTGGAAGTGGGAAAGACACTTTGAATTTATTTATTTTTTTCTAAACTAGGAATGGGCTAACTTGGGAAGTACTTTGGCAGTGTTTTTGAATATAGCTTTTATTTTCTTCTATCTTCTTCTAAATATATAAAAGGAAAAGTTGACTGACTGACTGACTGATTAACTGATTTTGATTTTTTAAATTCTTTATTCACTTTTAACACACTTACATCAAACATAGGTGAAACACTTATGTACATGATCTTAAATGATTAACTAACTTACAGGCTACATTTTTACAGGCGCCTATTAAAATTTTTTTCATTGACTGACTGTCTGATCTATCAACGCACAGCTCAAACCACTGGACGAATTATGCTGTACAAGCTTCTATGACGTAGGCATCCGCTAAGAAAGATTTTTTGAAAATTCAACCCAAAGGGGATAAAACAGGTATTTGAAAAATCAAATTTAACGTGAGCGAAGCCGCGGGTAAAAGCTAGTGAAGGTATAATAACTTTAAAAGTTAGAATAGCATAGAGAAGTCCGGTGGGAAAACAGCATTAGGTAAGCCAATGCTTTGTTTACATAGCATTAAGCGCTACACACGGCAAAAAGTAAAATAAATATATTTTGTTCCGTAGTCTAAAATGTTACGTCCCGTCTTTTCCATTTCATATTTTATGATTCACACATTGCCTTCCATAAAAGTTTTGTTTATTTTTCTGACACATAGAAGTTGATGCTGTAAACAACGCGAATTAACGCGAAATACGGCTTTTATTTAAACATTCTTGTTTAAACGGGGAATTGTAATACAGTAGGTAACATTTCGCAAAACGTCGGGTTAAAATAAAATCAAACATAGATTTTTGCTTCCACTATAAGTTCTGTTATACTTCTTGCAATTCATGAGGGTGCGTGGCTCATGGTTGTGTGTGTGTTGTATCTAGATAAGTGGGAGCGAAAGCTTGCTTGCGCCTGACCGCTCCCACCTAGGCTCCTGACAGGCATGCAAACTTACGTAATGTTCATGTACACGATGTAACCACAAGTAAAGCTCACGCGCCCTCGTGAATTGCAAGAACTATTTTTTCCTTATTTACACACAGACCTACACGAATCTTGTAAGTTTTTTTTTCGATGACACCTTTGACTACGGTCTATTACTTCGACACACGACCTATCTCTAATCCTCAGCAATTGTAAGATGATGGCTTTTATTAAATCTGAATAAGCATGGACAGAAGTGGAAAATCATAAAAATATCAAAGTTTTGGACAGGTTCTTCTCGACGACGCAATGCTTTGATCTTTGTATAAGGAAAATATTTTTGAGCTCTGCGAAAGGATAGCAAAGGCCCATCGAAACCTCTCACAAAGCTTCTCAAACACCCTTCAAAAATACTACGATTTTATTAATAGTATGTAGTACGAAAAACATTCCGAATTGTAAAAATAAAAGACAAATAAGTACAAGAGTTTGAATGTTATGATTTAGGGTGGTCTGATGCTGAGATTTATGGAGCGAGCTCTAATACAGCTCAGAGCTATGATAGAGGTTTAAAAGACACACAAAATATATGCCCTGACATAAATCTGTCTCGTTTTAGCTCTGTCTTGAGACTGAGCTGAGTAAGAGTGGGGTCTATAGATTTCAGCCTGTCTATTATGTCGACTATGAAAGCTTTCTTTATACCCTACTACAAAGCAAAGACAAAAGAAAGGCTTATGATTTTAACAGCCGATGTTTGTTTCTGTTATGTATATTCCTCCGTAGTAGGTACCTACCTAAATTACTGAGCCGATTTTGAAATGATTCGTTTTATGGCTACATTTTATACAAACAAAATCAATGAAGGATGTTTCATAACATTTTACATGCTCGTGTTACAATTTTCATTGTTGGGTATTTGACAATTTTTTTTTATATACTTAAAATAAAGGTTGTTGATATTATAACACAATGTCATTTTTCTTTTTTATCTTAACTAATCTCGATAATACAGAGCTTTTAAGTTTCCTGTTAGAAAAAGAGAGCGCTATTGCAACATGATGTCACGTTTCAGCAGCTTCACACAGTCTCCATACAAAATTTCGTTTTAGAAAGAGAGTCATACATACAGTCGCAGTAAAACAGTTTATAACTTTTTTTGACCGATTTATTTTATGTTTTTACTCTTTATTCTCATATGTTACATTACATTTTCGATTGTAATTAATGAATATCTACATTTTGTAACAGTCAAATAGACAAAAAAAAAGAAAAATGTTTTTCAAGTTTCCGCGCTAGTATAACGTTGCAGAATTTCCAAATTCCCTTAGCTTTTATGGCGTATTGAGTAACATGCAGGAGTATAAGTCACTTCCAGCGGTGACCTGAAAAACCACTTAAGCGTGTCCCAGCGGGGTGCCTGTGAAAAATGCTCTCTAACAATAAAGAACTGCTTAGCGGATACCTCCCGCGGTTTGGATACGGTTCTGCTGTTTGTTAAGATTTATCTCTACTTAAGATCGCCTGTAGCTACTCGTATAGATATCCACATAATTTATTACGAGTTATTACACACGTAAACACACAAATAGCACAAATAGATCGCGAAATAACTAAAGTGACCGAAGCAGCTCTCAGGACAAGTTGAAGTAGTAGTGGACTGGTCACATTTGTCGAAGGGCCGATGGCCACTAGGGTCGTAGGTCCTCGAGTGGAGACCGCGTCTCGGCAAGCGGTCTGTCTAGTGGGAGGCTTTGATCGTGGCTAGTTACCACCCTACCGTCAAGGACGTGCCGCCAAGCGATTTAGCGTTCCGGCACGATGGCGTGTAGAAACCGATTAGGGGTATGGGATGAATTTACACTGCCATACCCCTTCCAAGTTAGCCCGCAACCATCTTAGACTGCATCGTCACTTACCATCAGGTGAGATCGTAGTCAAGGGCTATCTTGTCGAATAAAAAAAAGTGGAGTGTAGGGCGCTCCCCGGCTATAGATGGAGTGATGACATCCAGTTGCCGGCATCGATTGGATGCAAAAGGTAGAAAATACGCAACCAACGTTGCCTAAGCGCCAACGCGTTATTTAAAAGAGGCTTAAGTCCAACAGTGGATGCAATTTTGCTGATGATGATGATACACTTAAATTTTACTAGCTTTTGCTTTCGACTTTGTTTACCTGAATTCTAGACAAACCCCATTTCCAAAAGAAAGTTCTGAGCTAAAACTTGTTACATTTATACCTACATGATTTTTCTTTAAAAAAAGCAAAGAGAAAATTTTCAGCAGGAACGCAACTTAAATTGGATTATTTTGCCGAAATTGGTCTAACCGAAACTTCGGTTTGTCAGTAGGTAGTAAAATTAAGTCATAAATTAATAAATCGCAATTTTGTTGTTTATTCGCCGAAAAGAAACGAAATTGAAAATTGCAGAAAATGACAATATTAACGAGAAAAACTATATCATCATTCCGGGAATCGAACTTGAGACAACTTATCAATGTGACTTTACATCGGCACGCATGAATACTGCCAGAAAACTATAGGAAATGATGGTAAATTCTTTAAATAATATTGAACTTTACCGCATATATCGATTGACCTCTATAGATAGCAATTTGTAAGAAAAATTAGGACCAGAATATCGTAGTTTAACCAGCGGGTGTCGAACTCTAACCTAACTAATATTCTCAGTTCGTAGATTTATTTTTATACATCCACCTTTATACTTGTAAGCTACTGGCAACATCAACAATATTTTATTATAACAGAGCAGATATATTATATTCTTCGTTGGTATATGCTTAGGTCTTTACGTCTAGCGTTTATAGAGGCGATTCTGTTTATTGATCTATGGACCTACAACGTTATAATGGGAAATCTGTAGGTATGTGTGTGTGCGTGTGCGTGTGCCTGTGCGTTTGCGTGTGCGTAGCGTGTGCGTGTGCGTGTGCGTAGCGTATTCGTGTGCGTGTACGTGTATGTGTGTGTGGCAGGCAACCAAGCAACGAACGAGGAAATCACTTTTTCTTCACTGCTAAACGGATTCTGGCGAAACTACAAATACGACTTGCATCCTGGAGACAGTATTCCGGCAGAAAATCAAACTCTCAAGTAAATTTAAAAAAAACTAAATCGGGTAGCAGCTTCTGTACTTACAAAAATATAGCCTGTAGAAAGTTTGTTGTACAAATTAGGCACGGTCCGAAGATGCCGTAAACCCGGGCCCCTATCTACCCCTCTAATTCGAGGTGCTTCATTAAAATACCTGAGTTATTGCGGCGCGGTGCTACAATTTGTCAAGCAGATAAAACGCTACGTGAGATGAATTGTCCTTAATGTCGTTCCTCTTTGCTGAATAATTGCAGTCACACCTTGCTCTGAGCTAAATAGAGTAGCCATTTACCTCTGTTGGTACACGGACATGAAAAAACCCATTAAGTTTGGTTTTGGTATTTAATGGTAACCTCAACACATAAATGTTTCGAAACCGATTAGGAATTATAGAACAATTATTACAATATTCATCATTGTCGAATAATTTAAATAAATAGCGACTCTAATCACTACATGATAAAGTGCCATTCAGGTTGCACAGCGCTAACTTACCTACAGTGATATTTACCTAGAAGTTGCCTCTCTTTCTATCGCGTTACTCTTATCCCTTCGCACTTTGTTAGCCCATTGAGCTGACCCGTCGGGACGGGCCAACGCCGGGTACTTGTAGCTTTATACCAAAATGCAAAGTTTGCTGGTCTGTCATAGTTACATAACTAGATAGAACGGTGAAGGAGGAACAAGGTTTGCCACTATTTTTTTTTTTATAAATCTATTCGAAGGTTTGCCACAATGATAGCGAATATGACACGGTTTCTTTATAATACTAGGGATTGCTGAAAAAACTATTTAAAAAGTTCAACGCTCGGATGGAGTAATTTTCTACCGAATTCCTGCTTTAAACTTGCAAGATTCTACCCAAAAAAGAAAGTTCCAAAAAACTTTTTGCGACCCGACAAGTTGAATATTGGCTATCAAAAATAGTTTCCTAGTTTATAATCCCAGGAAAGTTTTATTCGATGATCAATCTCCATCAGATTGTTTTATTTCAAGGTAGAGGGTTCGAGAAATAGCAAAATGTAGCCCAGGCTTTGCCGGCATGATAAAGTTTGAATGGGATTGTATTGGCTACCTCCCAAGTTGGGAACTAAATCTGATGAGCTCCACTCTAGTTTGCAAACAGTTCTATGATTGTCGATGTATTAATAACATTCTTCAGAAGAATGTACCTAGTTGCCTACCTAAAGAATTTGTATATAAACAATCCTGTTAGTATTATAAATGTGAAAGTTTTGATGTATGGATGGATGGATGTTTGTTACTCAATCACGCCGCAACGACTGAACCGATTTGACTGAAATTTGGCACAGAGTTAGATTATAGCCTGGAATAACACATAGACTACTTTTATCCCGGAAAATAATAGAGTTAATAAATGGTACCACCTCATTGTCATTAGGTCAGGATCTGATGATGGGATGCTGGAGAAATCGAGGTAACTCTTAAAATTTTATAGGCACAATATTGATATACTTTGTTTTGTAGTGGATGGCGTTTGAAGTCGTTTTTGTAAAAAGAATTTTTACGTTTATACTTGTAAAAATCATCTTGGAAGGTCTATCAGTCCAAACAAAAAATAATAATGATAAAATTATTGTTGAAAATTGAAAATAACCGAATTGTTGAGCAAAACCAATTAACGCAGCTGACGCAATTGTGGTAAGTATAAAAATTTCTCTCGTAAATTAATTTAGTTTGTAATCACAAAGCTATTTTGGGGTTCTTTTGTATATCTCATTATTTTGGGGCGATGTGCAATACCATAATGCTATTTGCGAACGACTTACGTATGATATTCGCAAGAGACCAAGAGAGGATATAATATTATGGTATTGGCACTCAAACAGTTTCAAATCTACTCGTGTAAGTAATCACTCCGGTGTACAAGCTTCAAGACAAACAGTCGCGACGCAAACGCAAACACTACGCCAGTTTATCTCAGCGAGCGTTGTATATTCAGTGCACTGTCTTAAATGTACTGCATAATATTAATTTAATTTCAACCGACTTCCAAAAAATTAGGAGGTTCTCAAGGTATGTTCCCTGCCAAATACTTTCCAAGTTAGCCCATTCCACACTTGGTGCTACGGTTTCGCCCCAAAACGCAGCGACGCGAACGCTAATATAAAATAGTTGCCACTCTAAAACAAATCTTAAATAACACGTCATTTGAAACCCCGAGCCAAATTGCGTACCTACATAATTACACCGTTAATCCGAGGCATAACCGTTAATGAAACTGAAAACGAGTTTAACTTTTAAATGCCGTCATGAATGCAAGCTGTTTCTCAATTTGTGTAATTTGGCACAATTTTTGCGAGTGGATTACTCGGTCGGTACGATAGCCTGCGATTAACGGACTTTAAATAATAATAAAAAATTAGTGAACTCCAATGCGCGTAAACGTTTAAACTGCCTCTACTGGCGAATGCGACCATGTACATACTTCTTTTCGTATCCATGTATAGAATGTAGTCTTAAACTTAATGTAGTGATGTAGTGAGCCTCCTATTTTGGGCACACAAATAAAAGACTCTGGTTAACTTATAATGAATCTTTTATAATAGTAAGTTGCATGTTCCACACATATGATGGAAGCCGATCATCACGGGCGGCTGCCGCTAGCAGAATGAACTGCAGCGCATGTCCAGAGCGATAGTTTTTAAAATAACCTACATTCTAAGTTTAAATAACGTCGAACACATGGAAATATAGCTTTCTAGCAGCTCTTTAAATGATCTAAACTGAATAATTTTTTTTCTTGTATGAACAGCTCCTCATTTATACATTTATGCCCCTTTCTCCTTCATGAAAACCAAGAGATGAGTCCCAAAATTTTTCCGGTCAACTTTGGGAATCCCTGCCTTAGGCTACAGAGGCTTCCGTATTTCAGTATAAAAATGACAGAAAAGCTCTGTTTACACTATAAACATCGTCATTTATATTAAACCAAACTACAGTACAAGTTACAAGAGCGAAGTTCCCCGCCGCAAGTTCGCCGGGTCAGATTAGTTTATAGGCGTTAAACGGATTGCGGGCGGGGCTGTGCCGCGGTTTTATTATCCCCCATTATTTGATTAACCCCCTTATATAGCCTCTTTGTTTTAATGTAGTTTTGCTCCTCGAGCAAACATCACTGTCTTTGTAAGCTTACATTTTATTTTAACCTTTGATATTTTTTCAAACTTTTCGTAGATTTAAGTTTAGAAAAATGTTTCTCTACAAAAACTTTATCACCCCTTTTCACCCATTTATGTATGGAACCCTTACTAATTAATATTGGTATAAACTAATATCGGATAGAATCAGGCGTTACTTTGCGGAAGTTCATGATTAGTAAGAAAAGGTTAGAATTATTTTTTTATAATCCGCCAACAGAGTAACAAAATAATTCTAACCTTGTCTTGCCTTACAAATATTATAAGCACGAAAGCGAGATTGTTCGTTGGGTCATTGGGTTATAGGCATCGAATTATAACGCTTAGAACGGAAGTTTCTAAGAAAGCTCCACTCAAATCAGTGTTGGCATTAATCGATTAATTTTTTAATCAATTAATTAATCTGATTAATTTTAATCAGATTAAATTAATCATGATTAAAATAATCATGATTAAAAAAGTAATCTTAATCATGATTAATGAATTTAATCATTAATCATTAATCGTTAATTGATTAACTTTTTTAACTTGATTAACTTGATTATAAACTAATACATCCATCAATGTTTTTACTATATATTTATAGGTACTCGTGCTGATTCGCTGACTGACTCGCTCACTGTCTGACCTTTCCTGTAAAATTTTGTATGAAAAAAAAATTTTTCACTCATGGTTTCGTATGGAGGACAAAAATTCATTTGGTGCAAAAATATGTAGAGAGCTGATGATTGAGGATTTCGGAGACGGGTGAGGAGCACGGCCAGGGTATCGAACATAGAGGGGGAGTATTCAAACAAAAGTCATTCGAAACCTCATCAAATTGGTAGGAAGCTGAAAAAAAATTCAAAATGGTGGATTCAAGAGAGAAGCCAGCGGGCGCGCGCGGCGTGGCGCGGCGGTGTGCCTCGCCCCGCGCGCGCGCGCCCTCTACGGCACCGAACCGCTCGAACAAATCGCTCGATCATCGGCGCCGGCGCGCGGCGGGCAATGCTATTTCATCATCCCTACGCATCGATGTAAAGCGAAGTCCGCGCTCGGCGCGTATCATATTATGTACCTAAACAATTAGAATTGAATATAATTATATTGCACCTACGACTAGTATTTCGCTTGAGAATTCATATTGTAGGTATCAAGCATAGACTACGTCGTGGAGCTCTAGGTCCTGGCTCTTCAATCCTGATGCTGCAGGGTAGTGCCTACCTAAACTGTGGCGATTTAGAGACTGTCAGTTTAGTTTACTTCCTTATCCCAAGTAATCCTTACTAATATTTTAAATTCGAACGTGTGTTTGTTTGTTGGTTTGTCCTTCAATCACGTAGCAACGGTACAACGGACTGGCGTGATTTTTGCAAGGGCATAGTTGAGGACCGGGAGAGTGACATAGGCTACTTTTTATCCCGGAAAAACAAAGAGTTCCCGCGAGATTTTAAAAACTAAATCCACGCGGACGAAGTCGCGGGCATCAGCTAGTCACACTAATATTTTTAGGAACGCGAGCATCACCAATCATCAGAAGTGAAACGGAAGAAGCGCCATCTAGTGACGGTAGTCTTGTAACGTTACAAGACTACTGTCATGAAACGTTACAAGACTACCGTCACTAGATGGCGCTTTGAACAAAAATCACTCTAATCCTACTCTCCTACATATTATAAAGCCGAAATTTTGTGTGTGTGTGTGTGTGTGTGCGTGTGTGTGTGTGTGTGTGTGTGCTTATTACTTCTTCACGCCGCAACAAATGAACCGATTTGGCATGGAGATAGCTCATACCCAGAAATAAAACATAGGCTCCATTTTATCCCGGAAAATTACAGAGTTCCCATGGGAATTGAAAAACCTTGATCCACGCGGACGAAGTCGCGGGCATCGTCTAGTAGATAATAAAATGATACTGGTTATATTGAAGTACTTAGTTTCTCACCTTTCTTTTCATCAAAATATATTCAAATTCATAAATAATTTATTTATTTAATGTAGGCTGCCTTGTAGGTCTTATGACACGTCATAAATCTACCACCGGTTCGGAATGCAGATTCTGTTATATAAAGTGTTAATTTCGTTTGCTCAACTATTTCGTGTTCCTACGATCTTTTTTGGCGACAGAATTTGTTTGCAACCAGAGCAGCTTCCACTCATAAAGGCGGTCAAACGCCGACTGATTGATATTTGATTTTATATGAAATTTGAATTTTGAAATTAAATCAAACCAGCGACCGAGTAAAATTAAAATAACCCTTATTGTACACTATTTTAAGATTCAGTTTAAACCAAAATATGTCAAAAAGTACACGCGATGCTATATTTTATTTTTTATACTATTTGTACTATTTTTTTCTTGTGTTTTTTTTTATTCGTTGACAAGATAGCCCTTGACTGCGATCTCACCTGATGGTAAGTGACGATGCAGTCTAAGATGGTAGCGGGCTAAATTGGAAGGGGTATAGCAGTGTCAATTCAACCCATACCCCTAATCGGTTTCAACACGCCATCGTGCCGGAAGGCTAAAGCGCTTGGCGGCACGTTTTTGACGGTAGGGTGGTAACTAGCCACGGCCAAAGCCTCCCACCAGACCAGACCAGAGACAATTTAGAAATAATAAATTACTAAATTGCCCCCGCCGGGAATCGAACCCGAGACCTCCCAGTTATAAGACCATAGCGCTCACCACTGTGCCAGGGAGGTCGTCAAAAATTGTGTTTGCAAATAGCTGTTTAATTTCGACGAAAAAGAAATGGCGAGAACGAGCAATGACCACAGGCAGAGAAAAATCCTTTATAATTCGAAGACAATACCAATATGATATTGAGTATATTGGGTGGTGACGAGTGGTGATGAGTGGTGATGAGTGGGTGGTGATGAGTGGGTGGTGATGAGTGGTGATGTGTGGTGATGAGTGGTAATGAGTGGTGGTGAGTGGTGGTGATAGGGGGTGATGGATGGTGATGAGTGGGTGGTGATGAGCGGGTGGTGATGAGTGGGTGGTGATGAGTGGCGATGAGTGGTGATGAGTGGTGGTCAGTGGTGGTGAGTGGTGGTCAGTGGTGGTGAATGTGCTGAGTGCTGGTGAGTGGTGGTGAGTAGTGAGCGGTCAAAATTAACAATAAATTACTGCAAAATCGGACAATAAATAAATAAGTAGTTAATAGATAGTTAATCAAAAATAATTAATCAGATTAACGATTAATGATTATGATTAATTAATCGTTAATCAAATTTTTGATTAATGATTAAATTAATCGTTAATCAAATTTTTGATTATGATTTTAATCATTAATTTTTAATCGTTAATCAGATTAACTTTGGGCCAACACTGACTCAAATCCTAGGCTCAAAGCAACCAATGAATTTATGAGTGCCATATTATTATTTTCAGAATCAGAATGAGAAAAATCTTTATTGGCAGCTATAAACACACAAAATAATGAAATAAATCAAAATTTCAAATTTCAATCAAAACACAGCTATGATAGATATTAGATATCGTTACATTGTAACTACAGCAGCGCAACGCTACCAACTCTTTCACTCAGCTTGTGTAGCCGGTAAAACAAAGGGCTCCTGAGGGATTTAAAAAATCTTATTCCACACGAACGAAGTCGCAGGCATCAGCTAGTTTAGTACATTTTTAAATATTTATGAAAAATATCCTCGTGGACAAAACAGCGGATAAAAGTTACTGGCACCATAATATTCCGTCCGCTGTTCGGACCGATCACATCAAACAACATTTTGCGAATTTAACCAATCATTGTGTTTGTCGGCGACGCAATAATCCCCACAATAAACACGCCCCCGCTGTTGGAGCCCTAGCGGTTAAATGGAACACGTTATATAATGCAATGACAACAACCTCATTGTGTTTGAATATGCAAATGGTTAAATGGAACGCGTTGAGATAAAAATGACTAAAACTACAAAAAAAGACGTGTGGCACTCGGGGACTGCCGCGGTAAAGCTATTGCGTAGCATTTTTTATCAACGCCATCTAGCGGTGAGAGGAGTCCCATGTCAGGTTATTTTCGTTACGGAATTTCTGAATTCGGTCTCCACGCTCAAGGCCTGCGATATAAGCTATGCAATAGCTTAAAAAGACGTGTGGCACTCGGGGACTGCCGCGGTAAAGCTATTGCATAGCATTTTTTATCAACGCCATCTAGCGGTGAGAGGAGTCCCGTGTCAGGTTATTTTCGTTACGGAATTTCTGGATTCGGTCTCCACGTTCAAGGCCCGCGATAGAAGCTATGCAATAGCTTAATAAAAATGTGCCGCCAATTCCGGCATGACGGCGTGTAGAAACCTATTATTACTTGAATCTACACTGCCATTCCCCTTTCAAGGCAGCCCGCTACCATCTTAGATTGCAGTCTAATCTCACCTGATGGTAAGTGAAGATGCATAAAGTATAAAGTATAAAGTAGGTATGAATTTTACAGCACGAAATTGCTATACCTGCTGCATTCTGATATTAATGCCTCAATTTCAATATACACGTACCTAACTATAAGAGCTGAATCTTGGACTAGTTAATTACAGAGCTTTAGTATGCAAGTCGTTTCCGGATGGAATGGTAGCAAGAATGCGGACTGCATTTCCGCCTTGAATCACTTAGTTAATTCTGTAAGCATAAAAAGCTAGAGCAACTCGAAACTTGCAATTCTCTTAGAAAAACGTGATAAGCAGTTATAAGTTCCTTTCCTTAGTTAGAAGTACCTTTCTGAGACAAGAGCATTACGCTGTGACTTCAAAGAACGTCATTCTTGTTACTAGAAAAGCTGGAAAACGTAAAAATTATTTCTATTATCTGTGTAATTTTTGCGCGAACAAAAATATAAATTACAGAATAAAAAACTTCACTTCGAGAACTTTATTTTTTTAAAAAGAATATTAGCCAAACTGAACTTAACTTGTATTCTCCTCTCCCCTCCAAATAAGCGAAAAGCTTGTGCTAGGAGTGGGTACGATAATAGTGCAACGGGTGAGGCTCGAACCTATGACCTTTCAGGCCGCAGTCCGCACCTTTTACCATTGGGCTATTGAGGATTAGCTTTTTTAAAAATATGTAATACAATATGAAAATAAAAAGTTACTCACAAGCTACTAGTTTTGATATGCTTTTGTTAGTTCAGTGTCCGTACAATAAGTAGAAAACTACAAAGCCACTACAAAGTTTAAAACTATTTTAATTTGTCCACGTATGTTGAAGTCGGGCGGGCCTAAATAGAAAGGATGAAACCGATGCGCGATGCTAGCAAGTTTCACGCAAAAAGTCAAACGATCGGTGGATATTATTGTTGAGACATAAATAAAGAAATGTTATTAAAATGTTGTTACATGGGTATTCTTAGAACCGTTTGCGAACAAAAGTGGAATTCGCCAGATTTAGTTGCCAACTTGTTAGGTGGGCGATACAATCCCATTGAAACTTTCCGTTCCGGTGAGCCTGGAGCACTTTGGTATTTCCACCTTTAAATAAAACAATCTGAAAAAGATTGATCATCGCATAAAAGTTTTTCCGGATCACTTCCGGAACTTGCCTTCATTTTTGGGGCCATTTATTCCTCCTTCTAAACTTTTAGGGCTGTTGAGATAAAGTTTTGCTAATAAATCACGCGTCGTCTCACTTGTCGTCAACCGATAGACGTCCATAGCTGGACATAAGTCTCTTGTGGAAAATTCCACACATCGCGGTCATGTGTGGCTTGTATTTAGTGGCTATACCGCGAAGTTCCACTTTCCCCAGGAAGCTTTGGGATAAAAACTAAGTAGGTAAGTACCTATAGTTCTTTCAATTCACGAGGGCACGTGGCTCATGGTTGTGTGTGTGTCGTATCTGTAGGTATAAGTGTGAGCGAGAGCTTTCTCGCGCCTGACTGCTCCCACCTAGGCTCCTGACAGGCACGCACATTGCGTGCAATGTGCATGTAAACGACGTAACCACAAGCGCCCGTAACTTCGTGAGATAAACGTACTATAGGTATATAAAAATATATAAATGACCTTTCCAAATTAGCGAACACAGATATATACGATAGCGGAATTTTTCTGTAATACTAGCTTTTACCAGCGACTTTGCTTCCGCCATCTATTAATTAAAGTAATACGAGAGTAGTGATTCCTATAAAAAATTACTATTTTGATTTTTACGATTTTTCAGGACGAAGTCGCGGGCGTCCGCTAGTGGCTAGCTAGATTATAAAGATAGCATTTAAATAAACCCCAAGTATAAACAAAGTAATATCAAGTTTAGAATATCAATAAATTAATTTGCATCGGCACCCGCGGGACCGCTACGAACTCCGGAGCAATTGTAGTACCTAACCGACTCAGGAAATTTATTCATTGCCCCCTTTCCGCAGAATATCAAAGACCTAGAGTATCTATTGTGGTTCCTAGAGATCTTGCTTATTCGTTATTGTGGATTAGAATAAAGAAAATAACATGACTAACACCCGGATTACTTATTCAGTTTATCTCCAATCAAACTAATTATTAGTAGCTCATGCCAGCGACTTCACCCGCGTGGATTTAGTATACTTTTGGAAAAAATCCCGTAGCTCTGTTGCAGCGGGATTGAAGAACGAACCAACAAACACACTTTCGCATTTATAATAATAGTAAGGATATAAATGCGGAAGAGTCTAAGTTTGTTGGTTTATCCTTCAATCACATAGCAACAGTTACACAGACTACTATAGCCGCAAAATTCCAGGATACTTATTATCCTCCCGGAAAGACAAAGAGTTTTGCGGCAAAATATGCTTGTGGTGCTTTAACACGATGCTTTGTTTTTATACTCATAATTCTCGTAAATAAACTACTACAATATATTCTCTTGTTGTAACCTACCTATTTATAAGGTGCCCGATGTAGTACAAAGTAAACCCACTGAAAACGAATAAGTAAGAACCTAGGAGTATTATTTCAATATTGTATTATTTCAATATATTAAGCCTCAATAGCCCAACGGTTAAAAGTGCGGACCCAAAACTGAAAGATCGCAGGTTCAGCATAAGCTTTCCGCTTATTTGGAGGAGATAGGAAGATAAAAAAAAATATTGTTTATTGTTAAAATAAGTCACTGGACGTCAATGTACGACATGACAAAACAAAATTGAAATAATAGGTACTGCTTTAAGCGTTGGTGGGCCCCAGTTCATAAAACTTAAAACAAAAGCAAGTCTCCATTAAGTCAAGACAAGAGAAAAAGCATTTAAGATAATTTCATCCCACGTAGAGTTTTATCTGCTTGACAAATAGCAGGGCCTCGCTCGCAATAATTCAGGTATTTTAATGAAGTACCCAGCACCACACCAAGGTTGGCACTGATAAAGAGATAACACCAGGAATACTGTCTCAATAGCCTAACGGTTAACGGTGTGGACTGAAAATCGAAAAGTTGCAGGTTCGAACCCCACTCGTTGCACTATTGTCGTACCCACTCCTAGTACAAGTTTTCTGCTTATTTGGAGGGGATAGGAGGATATCCAAGATGCCAAGATGCTATAGTGGCGACGCATAAAGCTTGTGTTAGGAGTTGATACAACAATAGTGCAAGGGGTGGGATTAAAACGCCGACATTTCAGTTTTCAGTCCACCCCTTTAACCGATTCAAATTCAAAATTAAAATTTATTTATTTCATATAGGCTAACTTGTAGCTCTTATGACACGTCACAAATCTACCACCGGTTCGGAATGCAGATTCTGCTGAGAAGGGCCGGCAAGAAACTCAGCAGTTTTTTTTCTTTTCAAAAAAAAATTTTTTTTACAAAGCTATGCTATGTATACAGTGCTTCCACAATAAAGCTTCAAAAATGCAAAAATGGACTATTGAAGCCTTGTACATTTCCTAATAGCTATTTTTACGGTATAAGTTCGGAGATTAGTATCTGGAGTCCACAGCTGTAGACTAAACAATGGAGCTTCCTGTTTCTACTGTCTACACTATTGACAGAAACAACTATTCGTAGTTCTGAACAACAAACAATTGCTCATCTGTACTAATACAAACATTTCCGGTCAATTATCTAAGTATATTATTGTTTAAAATTATTTACAGCGGAAATCTGCTTCATTTATTTTTATTAATTAAAGATTAGCACAAGATCAGTTTATATTAAAACTTAAATATCAAAAATAAAAGCTAAACATAAAAAATATCATCTAAGCCACTGGGACGAGGAAATGTTCACTTATTTTTTTTTAGTCGACAGAAGAAGCTTGCTAGGTGGTCTCATAATTTTTTTCCCCCTTCAACTTCTCAAGCCTGATGCTGCAGGGGTACTTTCCACCCAAATTGTGGGGATCTAGAAACTGTCGATTACGAACTGATATGCTTATCACCAAGCATAGAATACATCATGGAGTTCTAGGTCCTAGCTCCTCAATCCTGATACTGCCCACCTAAATTGTGGGGATTTAGGAATTGTGGATTGTTAATAAGTACCGTAGGTAGGTACCAAGTTTAGACTACATTAGTAGCGTAGCATTGTAGGGAAGTGAGAAAGAGAGCAGGGACAAGCTACACTAAAAAGCTTAAAATAAACATTCTTTTCAAAAAACCGACTTCTTATGCCACTATAAAGTATAAAAATAATTTTAGTTTGTAAATGTTTGTTTGTACGTGCGCTTAAATAGAAACGATGAAAACGATGCGCGACGCTTGCCTTCTGATGGCACATGAGAGACACGTTTGTAAAATGTTTATTTTTTATGATCTATCATATGTATTTTTAGGTAGATACATTTTCCTTAATAACCATCCAATTTCTGTCACAGCAATAACCAATAATCATACGCTAATATTACGATTGTAGAGTAAACATTCAATTTGGGAGTATGAAATCGTAATGATTTGCGATTATTGGCAACAACATCGTTTGCAGCGGACGTCATTAACCGAACGTGTAATGTAAAGCAAATAGCCTATTTTATTATCGTGAGCGTGAAATACAGAATATTGCTCCAATTTTCTGTATACAAATGCCAGTAATTGTGCTGTTTGAATCAGTACGTATGTGGGTAGTTACGTATTTGCGTAAAATTTCTCTCACTGCGTCCAACCAATACCTGCTGTGTGATTGTTTCACTGAACTCTATAATTTATCTATGATTAACACCAGAGAGGGTGCTGTCATATTTTTTTTGGACCTACTTGATTGACGCCATTTTGGCGCTGTAAGCAAAAACGAGTGTCTATGGAACTATATAAATAATATTGCAAATGGCGTACCGAGGTCTATTTTAATCTATGAAGTCATACAACAACAACAGTGAAATCATCGATTAATTATAGAAGTACGGCAATGACTATACACTATCAATTTGTATAAAAAACTAGCTTTTTCTTGAGACTTTGCTCACTTCAAGTTCGTTTTTTCAAACCTCTATTTTAGGGATTATGTTTTCAATAATCCTTTCTTAGAGGATACCTTCGTCATAATAGCTATATGTAAGCCACAGCCCGATCCATCCAGTGATTTGAGCTGTGCGTTGATTGATCAGTCAGTCACGTTTTTCTTTTATATATTCAGATTGGAAAATCCGCACTATCTAGTTGCATCTACCTATCGCAGTATCTAGTTTTGTTGTTTATTGTTCCTGGCAAACCGAAGTCGATAGTCTTCGTATCGGGTTGCAAGTTCCTAGAAGCTTTCACATCAGCTTGTCAATTATGTCCCGCAACAACGAGTGATATATTGAGAAGGCGCCGGCTCGGAAATGTTGATCAATTTTACCTGAGCTAAGTTGAAACTGGAGCCATTTTCTGCAGCACAGGCTGGTTTGTAATTTTATTTGCTTAAAAAAATTGTATACCGGAAGCCGGTAACTTACAACAATTACAATAATTGTTTAATAAATCATTTTCGATTGGTCCTTCAATCACACAGCACCTCAGAAACAGATCGTGATTTTGAAGACTTGAAGAATGACATAAGCTACTTGTTATGCCACAGAAAAATGGAGATTTATAATAACATAACATTCTTGTCATCTAAGATAAGATAGGTTTTTCTTCTGCTATAGCAGCGATGCTTTGTATTTTTTTAATCGATGAGAAGATAGTCCTTGACTGCGATGTATAGCAGTGTAAATTCAACCCATACCCTAATCGGTTTCTACAATTTTAAAAAATCGTTTGGCGGCACGTCTTTGAGGGTAGGGTGGTAACTAGTCACGGCCAAAACCTCCCAACAGATCAGAGACAATTCAGAAATTATAAATTCCCAAATTGCCCCGCCGGGAATCGAACCTGAGACCTCCCCGTTATAAGACCACAGCGCTCACCACTACGCCAGGGCGGTCGTCATGCGAGAGACGCTTGTATCTTAGAATCCCTTCTACTGGTTCTAGTTATTGTCAATTCTGTGTATTAGGTAGGTATGCCTGATAAAATTCCCCTTTCGCCCGATAAATTACACACCACGGATAACAACACGCATCCGGATAAAACATCGCTCACAACACAACAATGAAAGCGAGAGAAAAAAAAACCCTGCGTTGTAATCGTCGAGGATCAATCTCTCATACAGCCGCTTCACGGCCCATAAAAATGCTTCCCACGGTAATAAAGCTTTCAGCAGACATGACGACGTGCGAATAGCATGGCAGGACCACTGACACTTTATTAAATAGTCGATAGTAAATTTACAAGGTAAATTTTAAAATGCCAACAACGATGAAGCAGTTTCAGTACACAGTTTGTAATATTATTTGAAAAAAATGCTATAAACAGCATTGTAATAAGGTTAGTGCGCAAAAAGTTATTCTTTCTCAATTAAGTTTTTGTTTCCCCTGAAAAGTTAACTTTTGGTGGTTACGTTTAAGTTTTTAATACTTTTTTTAACACAGAATAAAAAAAGAACGAGAAGTTGACGATAACTTTTGTATAATGACTCTTTACGAAACTCAAATTCAATACTGAGTAATTAAAAACAAAAAATCTTAAAAGTCAATGATGACGAAGACAGTTTGTTGCAACTTCTAGTAAAAATGTTTGCTCTCGAACGCCGACTAAAGTTCGGGAGTTCGGTTTTCGTCTTTTATATGAACCGTAGAGAGGATGGCTCGCGCGCACTTGGATCACTGATCTTCAAAATCAGAGACAGCAGCTGTAGTGTATTCCAGTGAGTGGGTAATGCTAACGGTATATATTTGTCTACGAATTATTTCACTTGTTCGTGTTCCTAGTTGTGTAGGCCGGAAAATATTCTATTATAAGTGCCCAAATAAATGATGTACCTATACTAAAAAATCGAGTTTTATTTAGACTGATCAATCTTCATCTGATCTGATCAATTGCCTATGGACGGCAAAATCTTCATCGACGACCGAACACAGTCGTGGGTGCGGGCCTCTCCAAAGGTATTTTTGTGTTATATAGGTTATTTCTTTCAGACTAAACTAGGGCGCGCCTGATCGTGTATATAGCAACGTTTAGAAGACGCGGTGGTCACGTTTCCGCCGCGTGTCGCTACTATCGCACATTGTTTGTCCAAGCCCGAAACAAACCAAACAATACAAACCATACAGACCCATTGTTTTCGATTGTGGCCATATTAAACCCAACCGCATGAAATATCTGACCGGCTTCCGTTTCCGGGGCGCGAATTATCGTCGAAATTACAATCAGCGTACCTTTGTTCGGGAGCGAACGTCATTAATGACTGAAGTTTGTAATGGAACTGCGTACCTACCTTCACGGTAATTTTATTTTGATTTAGTTTTAATTAGTTTAAACTAGCTTTTATGCACGACTTTCCTATAATCTAAACTATCTAAACTAATATTATAAAGAGAAAAGATTTGACTGTTTGTATGTTTGTTTGTAATGGATAAACTCAAAAACTCCTTAACCGATTTTGAAAATTATTTCACCTATAGAAAGCTACATGATCAGCGAGTAACATAGACTAAATTTTGTTTAAAAAAAATTAGAAATCCCGACGAAAACTGCAATAATGTAACCCAAGGTTTCAAAAATCCCTACATAAGCCCCCGCTGCACTAAGTTCTTGATTATTAGGTATTAAAAATATGCACTTCTTCTAGGTAAAACCAATTAAACCTTATCCTTTTTTAGCATTCAGCAAAACTTTAAACGGCTTCACCCGAGTTAAGTAAGTACTATTAGATAATATTCTGTGACCGACATAGACTCAATTTCTGCAAAATTTTCTGCTTTTTAGCCAAAAGTAACTCGCCGTTGTTTATTCAGCCCACGTAAAGCTATTTCTTGATTTCTCGGGATGTCTCGTCCAAATTTTTATTTTATCCTCAGTATCACTAATGTAGAAAAAACAAACATACTTATTACCTATTAACCATTTATTAACAACGAACAATAACAATGTATAAAACATGTATAAAAGTATGGGCTGAAACAATATTCAAAATTTTGTTGTAAGTTTATAATAATAGTTTTAATTTTACTATAGACTAGAAGCCCGCGCCGACTTCGTCCGGGTTGAAAAGTTAAATATTTGTTTTTACGGGTCCTGATCGCACAGAGCTTCTAATAGGAGACGATTGTAAATAAGATCACCACAGGAATCACAGGAATCTCCCGCGCCGAAACCCGCCACTGTGCACCGCCCGCGTCGACCGGCACCATTTTATTATTTTGTCGCGCGGAAATATTAATTTTCCGATAACTGTAAGTTATCCTTAGAAGCTAGACATATGCTATCGCGGACTTTTTTTTAGAACTTTTTAAGAGGAACAATTCACCCATACATCATTTTCATCCAATAACAATATATGACCCAGCGCACGCCTTGAAAACGTTTGAGAGTCAAAAATTTTTCCGACTTCTTTAACAAATTTGCACATAATATCTAGCCATAATACATTTATGTGCATAATATATAGCCTATAACCATCTGGAATAATGTACCTTTGAAATGGTGAAAGAATTTTTGAAATAGGTGCGGTGGTTCCAAAGTTTGCTCCGGACATACATACAAACTCACAAAATTCGCGCTCTCTCTTTATTATAATAATATAGATTGTCCAATTCTTTATTTTCTTTTTGGCAGATCAAGAAATTTTGACTTTAGTGACGCCTTCACACGTTACCGATTCGATTTGAAGTAATAATCGATTTTATTTAAGAAGAACTTTCAATCGATTTAATGAAATATTTTTTAATTTTGATTTAACGTAGAATAGAATAGAATAGAATAGAAATATTTTTTATTCAAATAAACTTTTACAAGCACTTTTGAATCGTCAATGAATCTACCACTGGTTCGGAATGCCTTTCTTACTTTTCCGTACTTATATTTTATTATATATTTTTAATCACTTAGATAATCACTTAGTTTGCGGTAACAGACAAACAGAAAAAAATAATAAGTTGATTTGGGTTCTTTATCGATACTAATAATAATTAAGGTTTTCTTTCAAAATATGTTTAACTAGCGACCTGCCCCGACATCGTCTGGGTTGAAATATTAAATATTTGTTTTTACGGGGCTGCGATCGCACAGAGCTTCTTATAGGAAACGATTGTTAATAAGATCACCACAGGAACCACAGGAATCTTCCGCGCCGATACCTGCCACCGTGCCCCGCCGCACCGGCTGGCACCATTTTTTTATCACGCGGAAATATTCATTTTCTGATAACTCCGATATTAATTTAAATTGTATAGTGTATATAAATCAGATCAAGTTATTTATACCTTTGCCTTAATCCTTACCTAAATAAATGATTTCTCAAGCAAGGCAGTTTAAATACCTGTAAATTACTTTTTAGTTTATTAAAATCGGACATTCCATTCGAAACATATTACGAGTTTAATATAATTGCTCAGTGAAATGTTTTTAAAAATTACGCGTTGATGTCACTTGTCCTGCATTTACTGTACGTTTATGTCAAAATGTTTAAAAAATAAATGTCCAGCCATACGAAGCCAGGACGAGCCGCTAGTATTTAATAATTTTACTTGTTTCATTTGTATACCCAATTACGTAGCTAGTTTTTTAAATAAATAAGTAGGTAGGTATGTGATTTTCCAAGTATATTTGCTCATAACTCTTGATTTAAACTTGGTTGAGACGTTATTAACCACGCGTTTTGAAGTTAACTCACTTCACTAACGCGTGCATAGTTACATTTTAAGGCAGCCGTCAAAAAATAAATAAATGAAAAGAAAAATTTCTTTACTCTTGGTTTGAACTTAAATTACAAGATTTCAACTTAATTCCTTGCAAATATTCAATATTGGAATCATAGTGACTATTTTTATTTTTTCCTTTTTTTTATTAATTTACAGAAACAATACTTACACAAAGTCAAATTATTTTTATCATAATTGTGAATGATTTATCGTCTTTCAAGAACTGTGTTTTAGTCTGTGGTTGTTTGTTATGCACAGGGCACTTCACTAAACGTCAATAAAGTACGACATTATTTTAGTACATTACTCCGAAAACAAAAAAACGGTAATTTATAGGCGTGATCTGCCAAAAAGAAAATAAAGGCTTGGACAACGTATAGCTTCAAAATAAACTAAGGAATTATTTTAAATTTAAGTTTTGTTGATGTTAAAGATGTAGAAATAGGTAAGTTAAAATTAATATTGAAATCATATTTGAAATAATACTTTTCATTAAAATAATATAGAAATTACGATGAACACAGCAGTATTTCTCTTTCAGACTGAAATAAGCGATCATTATTTTTATGAGCTATAATAAGCGTAGTTTAGATTTCTTTTATTAGTTTAGATATTACCTATTTATTGTTGAACTTACGGGGGTGACTTTGTCAATATTGATAAAACCCCCAGGAAAATAAAGGAATTTAAAAAAAAAACTGATTAATCTATGAGGTCTGTCTTTGATTCTTATAATAATATTAATTATCAATATTTCCAGTATGAAACTACGAATATCTTACTAATCTTACTTCTGACTAATATTATTAATGCGTTTGTTTGTTGTTGGTTTGTCCTTCAATGACGCTGCAACAGAGCTAAGGATCGAAGTGATTTTTTTGCCTGGGTAAGATGAGGGTCTGCAGAATAACTTAGACTTTATCACGGAAACTCAAAGAGTTCTTGCGAGATTTAAAAACTAAATCCACGCGGACGCAGTCGTGGGCATCAGCTAGTACATCATAATGCTTTTTACTTGGCAGAAATCGCACCAGAATCCCTTACTGTTCATGAAATTATTTATCTAATTTCAATAAGCAACGCAGCTTCCCCACTGGAGAGCGGGAGAGAAGATACGCAACGTTTCCTTTTGACAATAAACTGGATCACTAGATCGAACAAATGCTCATGTTAAAGAGCATTTGTTAGATTCATGAATAGAGATAACCGATGGTTTAATCTGTCGTAGGTAATCATGATCAAAATAAAATTTTCCCCACATAATATGTGTGGAGTCTGTCGTTCACCGAGGTTTTACGGCTGGCGGTTTCTTCGAGATGACTGGCTATTAGGTACATTTCCATGTGTTCGACGACATTCGGAATGTAATTTTAAGAACTATCGTTCTACACATGCGCCTCACTTCATGGCAATTCATATTCTACTAGATGCACCGTAGTATACCCGAGCTGATCGGCTTCCTAATTTTTAACATCAGTTTATTTTATCGCTTGGACCAGAGTAGTCGTCTGCACCGCATGTGTTGAACATCTTCCAACTTACCTTTTATCAAAACTGTAAAAGTTCCAATACAAGTTAACCGGAGTCCAAGTGTTTCATTTTGTGTGCCTACATAGAATCGCTACATTCTATAAATGCGTCGGACGAGATTCTTATGTCGACTTTTAGACGTGTTGCTAATTGTCCTAATATATTTCCCACTACATTCCGAGCACGTAAAGGGAAAAAGATCAGGCCTAAAACACTTCGCTTTAACAAAATTACACCGGCCCGGGGCTCTCTTCGACGCTTATCATACGAATCGGCGGCGCTTAGATAGATAACTCTGTTTTGACTTGTTATATCGCTTCAGTAAGAAAATATAATCGAATAGATCTACCCATTTATTGGATATTTGACTGTTATCAAAATATATCTGGTGGAAGGCTTTGGCCGTAGCTAGTTACCAGCCTACCGTCAAATGTATGGCGTGTAGAAACAGATTAGGGGTATGGGTTGAATGTACACTGCTATATCCCCTCCAAGTTAGCCCGTTACCATCTTAGACTGCATCTTTACTTACCATCATACATGTAACATAATGTGAAGCCTTTGATCCAACTAATCAAATTAATTATTATTAGCAAGAAAAGGTTAGAGTTATTTTGGTATAATCCGCCAACAGAAAAAATCTGTATGATCAAACATGCAGTTAAAAGCTAAACACCGCTTACCTTCCCGACCAAGCAAAAAAGCCAAGTTCCCAAGCAAGTAATGCCACCACCAATCACATGCACCACCACACAAGACTTTTATACTACTCTCGACGCACGTTTCGCCCCGACACCGGAGCATCCTCAGGAGATATCGACTTTACAATGCTGTATTGTCAAGTAGTTGTAGCCTGATTCTATCCAATATTTTCAATTAATTATGTCTCTCTGAACAATCTGTCAAACACAGGCGAATATTTACGCATGCAATTTGACTATGCGCTGGTAATAACATAACAATATCATTGTGAATTTGATTTGCAATTGCCAATTAGACATGATCACATCGTGTTTGATTCTCCCGAAGGGCGATTACAGTTGATTACAGGTGAGGGATTGAATGTTATCAATGATATAATAATCTGTACTTAATATAATGAAGTGGAAGAGTTTGTTTGTTTGAATGCGCTAATCTTTGGAACTATCAGTTGGATTTGAAAAATTATTGTTGTATCTGATAGCACAATTCTTGAGGAAGGTTATAGGCTATTCAATATCTCGGTACGACTATTAGAAGTCAAGCAAAAAGAAAAAATAGCGCGGGCAAACAAATATACAAATAATAATATATAATAAACATCTAACATATATAGGTATATATAAATAGTTTGGGCATGAAGTAAGTATATTGTAAATAATCATTAACGGTTTATCTATGAAAAGAAAAGAAATAATCTATTAAGCAACTTTCGTATCCAACTAAATATTATCTGCTTACAAAAACATTACCTACCTCACTGATCAGTCTACAAAGTTATCCAATCTGGCTCCTCGTATCTCCCACACTATTCATTAGCCATTATAAGTTTATCAGCAGTTAGTAAGTTATTTATGTATCGAAGCTTTTATGGAAAAGTAGATAATATGCCCACGACTTCTTCCTCGTAGATAAAGACGTGCCGCCAAGCGATTTAGCGTTCCGGCACGATGGCGTGTATAAACCGATTAAGGGGTATGGGTTGAATCTACACTGCTATACCCTTTCCAAGTTAGCCCGCTGCCATCTTAGACTGCATTGACACTTACCATCAGGTGAGATCGCAGTCAAGGACTATCTTGTCAATCAATAAAAAAAAAATAGAATGAATAGGATCAGGTTTGTCCGCGTTAACTTTTTATTAATGAAGTAATTTAGATTTGAGTTTTATGTGTTTATTATTTTAATTCAATAAATATACAATCAAACAAACTTATTAGTAATTTTAGTAGGGATCTTGTTTTGCTCACAGACTTTTGATTAATATGAAAGGTTAGAGATGAATATCATTTTATTCTACACCACATTAAAACCAAACCATAAAAATAAACTTAAAATAAACTACACGAGAGTACAAATTAATGCATTATCGCTAAGAAGCGATCTCTACCAGGTAATCATGAAGAACTAAAACCTATGTAGAAACCAAACCTATTCCCTAACTGGAAAGCTGGTAATAAAGTAACATTGGCAAGTCAATCCTTGCATTAGTAATCCAGTCACGAGATCCAATCGTTGCACTCAGACCAGAATAAAATATAGGTATATTTGGAGATAACCTCCTGCGAGTATCTTAGATCGGTATCTACGTTCTTACTGCACATAATTTTCACATATCGTCGGGGATAGTGCAAAACCACGTATGTACATTTGGTAAAAACCGCGGATCTACACTAGTCACAGTTTTACAGGGGAAGTTTCAAACTTTATAAATTTCTTATTAGCTATTGGGCTAATTTTTACACAGAGAGTATTAATTCGCGTGTTCTATGTATTGATAAAATTCATTTAAAGTGATTAATTTAGTCGCTACGACACTTACGCGGTTTTGATTTGACCACAAACGTATGAAAATGGATTTTGAGGTACTAATGCTAGTTACGCGGATTTGCACTATTCCCGACGATATGACTAATCAGTTTGGAAGTTCCGTAAATACAGGGATTAATACCTAGACCTGTCATCAGCACTCTGAGCACAATATTAAACAAGTACTTACTTAATTAAATAAAGTTGAATAACCGCGCGAAATACTCGTGATTTATGTGTGTTAATAACTCGCAGATAAATCACATAATATCGACAATTAATGTAACATGATGAAAATCGCCGTAAATTGACTGTACCCCTACATTCATTAATTATAGGGCTGTCACTGCCTGTCAAAAAGTATGTGACAGTGTAGTTAGTGTGAATAATTATTATTGGATTGTATTTATTGGATTGTAAATGTACGGACTGCCGTACAGTTCAATTGAATAAAATGAGTTTTCGGACTTCCATATTATCTCACACCTAATTTCACTCCTGTCACTGTGACAGTTTGCCTGGTAGAGATTGCTCTGTTGGCAATAAGGCCGCCTTTGCATGCGCAGTTTTAAGATGTATTAAATTTTGTTTGTTTTAGGTGTGCAATAAAGTTCTTATCTATCTATCTATTATCTATACATATATTGATGTCTTTGAGAACATTATGAAAACTCTCAGGCAATCCAGTTTCTCACGATGTTGTCCTTCACACTTAAAGCAAGTGGTATATAATTACTTAAAACATAACTCCGAAAAATCAGAGAGCCACATCAGCCCATAACGGAGGTCAAACTCTTAACCACTGTAGTTGTCAATATTCACATTATTTAAGTTATTTAGAGTAAGTATTTTTAATTAACCTACTTGTATAAACTTTTGTGTTATTGGTTTTGTCATTTTTGTGTTAATACATGCACTATAAACTTCATTTTCCCCAGTTGATAATATGAATAATAATGCGGCAAAGCTCTAAGGAAGGAGATAGATCGACATTTCGCATTCCAAAAAACTAGATCAAAAACCAAAGTCTAATTAAACACCTAATGCAAAGTTCAAAGTTCAAAAGTAAATTAATCTTACTTATCTAATAATACTAATTAGGTATAAAGTCGGTGTTTTCGAAGTGCCAACCCTTAAAGTCGTCGGATTTATTACGGAACAATATTGTACATCGGTTTCGGAGATCCACGCAAGAAAATTGGGAACTCCCAAATTGTAATTGAGTTGGAAAGTTTGCGAGTTCCCTACAATCGGTCTTTGTTTATGCGCTGTTTGAAATTATTACCCACTTTCTGATTATTATGATTACAGTTGAATGATTTATTGACTGAACGAAGTGCTTCGGTCTACTTGGGTGAAAGTGCAGTTAGTTTGGGCGTTTGTTTGCCTGGCTATCAGAGCTTTAACTTCGAAATCCCAAAAGCCGCAAACTTAAAGCATTTTAGGATAGGACGATATGATGATCAAATATTTTAAGTAGTTCTATGTGGCCTATAAAAATTTTTGAATTGAATCCGAGGGCAAAAGTTAGTTGACTGTTGTAAACCGATTTATATAGAAATCCCTTATAAAGCTACATATACCTAGTGTCATCCCGTCCCGACGGGCCAACTCTATGGGCTAATGTAGTACGAAGGGATAAGAGTTAAGCGTTGAAAGCGAGGCAACTTCTAGGTGAATATGACTGTAGGTAATTTAGCGCTGTGCGGCCTGAATTGCGTTTTATTGTGAAGTAGCAAGAGTCGCTATTTATTTAAATGATTGTACGGAGTTAATCTTCTGTGCCTTATTATGTATTCGGTACTTATAGTATACTAGCTTTAACCCGCGGCTTCGCTCACGTTAGGTTCGATTTTTTAAACTCCTATTTTACCTCCTTCACGGTTGAGTTTTGAAAAATCCTTTCTTAGCGGATGACTACGTCATCATAGCTACCTGTATGCCAAATTTCAGCTCGATCGGTCCAGTGGTTAGAGCTGTGCGTTGATAGATCAGTCAGTCAGTCAGTCAGTCAGTCAGTCACCTTTGCCTTTTATATATTTAGATAGATTATAAGCTCCGTTACAAGGAAACATAAAGTAAGTAAGTAGCCGAAACACAACACCGGCGCTCATTAGGGGTGCCGTAAAAAATAATAACCGCTCGTTATTCGCTACTGCATAAGTACTATGAAATGAAGACACATTCATTATCTTTGTGTAACACAGAATAAAAGTAATTTAATATAGTTGCTGGCAAAATTAATTGCCTTCTTTTCGCGATGTTACAGGTTGTAATTAAAGGACATGCTAATGAAAAAAGAAAACAGCGCTTCATTACACTATGATTCTGAGTAGCTCAGCGTTGGAATTTTTCATCGTTCTTGTAGAAATCGCATACCTAGTCTGTTCTCGACTTAATTATATCGTCCCGTCTGAACAAGGTGTAAACCAAAGCCAAAATACATTTTTTTGTTTTGGTGGCAGCTGCTGTCTTTGCATAGATGAAACGATAAACCCGTCTCTCTGCTAAATTATTGTTATAATTAAATCCGTAATCTAAAGTTCAATCTTTTATTATCTTTTATTAACGAAAAGAATTGATGGGTTTTAAAAACCCATCAATTCTTTTCGTGATTATGACAATTTTTTCAGTTTTTTAATTAATTACAACATGAAAGCGTGTATGTCAACTTGCTTTTAGTTAAAAAAAAAAAACAATATTTAACACAAAATAGCAATGCACGACACGCGCCCGATCAGCTGTTTATCGAAAGTTCAAAGCGTTCGTTGTAGGTGTCTGCGTTCGTTGTTCGCGATACATTGCGTGCTCTAAAATTATAATTTTGCTAACCCAATATGTTCCGAGATAAGTGGCATATTTTGTAAATTCATTATAGAATAGAATAATTTTAAACTTTTACAAAGTGCTTTCGAACAGGTACTGATAATAATCTATTCACAAAGTTTTCTTTAATACGTCCCTTAAACCCTATTGTGTATAAATAAGGTCCGGAAGCCGATAAGCGATATTGAGCTGTATACTAACAAAAAATAACGTTTCAAAATTTTGAAATATAACGCAGTAATTCCCTTTAACTGCTCCTTCTCCTAAAATAGGAGCAGAGTCGCTAGGCCGCTTATAAAGTCATAGAAATACTTATCACATATGACCAGAAATGTTTAACCGGCACCCTGGCCTCCACTATGGCCCCCTGGCCCCCTCGAAGGCCCCCTCTGTTGGGGGTGTGTGAAATAAATCTCTTTTTGTGGGGACTCATCCCGACACATGACAGAATCGGCGGCGCGCACTCTGCGAACTCCGCTTTTCTGTTGTAAATTCCGTATTATTTACGATTTCGACAGAGCAAGCTAAAAATATAGTAAGCTCTTAGAAGGAACCATAGATACGTTACTTATATTTTACTAGCTTTAACCCGCGGCTTCGCTCACGTTAGGTTCGATTTTTTAACCCCCTATTTAACCCTCTTGGGGTTGAAATTTTCCAAAATCCTTTCTTAGCGGATGTCTAAGTCCTAACAGCTACCTGTATACAAAATTTCAGCTCGATCGGTCCAGTGCAGTGGTTAGAGCTGTGCGTTGATAGATCAGTCAGTCAGTCAGTCAGTCACCTTTGCGTTTTATATAATATTTAGAAGATTAATTTTGTTTCTTTTTTTATGATTAATTTTTATATATAACAAGATGTAATCGTGATTACATTCACGTAAGGTTTCCACGGAAAATCAGCGCTGCAGCTTGCTGCAGCATAATGCTGAGTGGGAGACCTTATTTGATCACATGCAAAGGGTTTTTTCATTTTAGTTTATTTACAAGAACATACAACATTCTTAAAATATAAATAAAACTTAAATAAATTAATTAAAACTACTACTAATTATATTTACAAAAAATACACGCCGTACAAGTGGTCGTTTATGGGCATGGTGCCCAAAACACTGGCGCTATCCCTCGCTGGATAGCGAGGCTTAGCCGTTGGGCTAAATAAGCGCCAGCTCTTTGGTCATTTTAGCTGATTAAGTTATCCTAAGTTAATATTATAAATCCAATCTTTCATGACGATCCATCGATGGATGGATGGATGTTTGTTACTCAATTAAGCCGCAATGACTGAACCTGATCTGATGCATTTATTCTGGTTGATGATAAAGTTAATTAATTTCATAATGAAGATACTTCATTATTTATGTAACGTTACATTCAGATGACCTATCACCCTTTTTATAATACATACAACATTCAAAAAGAATGATTACAGGAAATAAAATGAAAAGGTCCATATTTTAAATCCGAGCCGCGTCAACCGTCATGAAAGATTACCGTCAAACAAACCGCGGCAGATTTAGGTGTGTGTTCCAAGTGTAATACATGAGCGAATGGCGCGAGGCTGCGAGGCTGCGAGGCTGCGAGGCAATGCAGAAACGCCTGAACCAAGTCCACGAATCATAAAAAAATTTAATTACCTATTATGAACGTCAAAACGCATGCTTAGTTAGCTACTTTTGATTGCTCTATGGCTTAGTAACATATCGCATCTTTGGTAGAACAAGAGCACATTACGACGCATTACCAGTTTTCGCAGTTTAGCGGGAGAGCCATTTTAAAATTATTTTTTTTTTTGGTTCTGTATGGAAAAACTCAAAAATGTCAATTTTTTGTTATTAGCTTAATTGACTTCTATTATGCTATATTAAAATATAAATATCCCGCTAATGAAAAAAAATCAAATCAAAATTTTAAGCCTAAAGCAGGCTTAAAATTTTGATTAATTTAAAAAATAAGATTTGATTGTTTTCATTAGTGGGTGAAAAATATTCTCTACGTATCATAAGAGCCCCAAGTTGGCCTAGGGGAAGGAGGGGCTTGTTGTTACAGGGGTAAATAGTTACACGCATTTTTACCGGAATTTATAACTTTCTGGCGCATAGTATTAGACTCAATGGATTCCCTATAACATCCACTGATCCGCCAAACGGCTTGCTGAAAGGTTGTAAACACGTGCTTTGATTTCAGAAGAAGTAAGTAAATTTTGAATTTTGAATCGCTCAGTTTCTCTTGTGTCTTGCCCCACATTACTGAGATAGGCGTTGAAGAGAAAGTGTTCAATTCGCAGAACACATGTGCGTGTCAAAATGAATATGATAGATGAGAGCCAACACCCCTCCGACCTCCCCCGCCCCCCTCACCGTACCCCTCGCCCTCCCCGCTGTACTCGCGGGAAATTGACTACGTGTCGTGAGCGAGCACAACAAAAATGCTTTAACCTTGTGCTTTACCTTACCTCTTGACGTAAAACAAATTAATTGGTTGAATTTACGATGTATTTTATTACACAGCTCCTCCAGACAGTACCCTTAAGGTGTCTGTCTACTGAAGTGTTCTAGTTTAGGTAGTTGGTGGGCGACCTTGCCCTCGCCTATATCCAAGACTCGTCTCATCATGTGATGTTAAACTGGACACAAATACCATATAATTCTGTCTTGTTTTATCTCTATCTTGAGTCTGAGCAGAGATAGAGTGTGGTCTATAGATTTCAGCCTAATTTGAGGAAGTTCTCGGCAACCTCGCAGGGATCTTGGATGGCTAAAGTGACGAAAACAGCGAAAGTGGGGTATCAAACACAGCAGACCTAATAGTTTAAATGATACCTTCACAGCAAGAACAAGGAAGGCGTTCGTTTGGCGAAGAACCTGTCCCAAGCGTGACCTTACATTAACATTCGCGTGGCCTACATTCCTAGACAATGTAGCATAATGCCGGGTTCAATTCCAAGCACGAACCGCAAACGATAACTGCAGAGTTCGTGTAGAAGCGAAAGTGAAATTTTGGAGGTGATTTTATTACGAAGGCGCCATCGAACTGAAGTCTGAACGTTAGCTAGTTGAACAAACTTAATATATATGTATAATGGAAGATTACTTTGTTTTAATCAACCGTCTCTTATTTTTCAAACAGTATTTTGTGGTAACTTCTTCTTTATTTACAGATAGATGTCCATTGCTGAACAAAGGTTTCTTGCATGGACTTTCACAGGCTTCGTTCTTGCGCCGCTTGAATACAGCGGCTCCCTGCGATTCGTTTGATCCACCTAGTGGGGGGAAGGTGGGGGTCTTCCAACACTGCGGTTCCCGGTTCAGGGTCGCCACTCCAGCACCTTGATCCTAAAGTACTCTTACTATTTATAGCTCATACCTACCTATTCCTAACTCCATGCGAAATCTAGACCATTTATAAATAAATCCTAACTAATCCTTGTTGGTTTGTCCTTCAATCACGCCACAACAAAACTATGAATCAACGTGATTTTTTTGCATGGTTATAGTTGAGAATCTAGGGAGTGGCGTAGGCTACTTTATATTTCGGAAAAACAAATATTTCCCTTGGGATTTTCAAAAGCCTACCACCACGCGGACTAAGTCATGGGTAAAAGCTAGTAAATAAATAATTTTCCACAATATACGGTATATGCTCTTAATAGTATAATATGCCTTTAAATGTGAATGTGTTTAAATGTGTCGCAAATTATAATTAATTTGACTAATGTATGAAACGTGGCGTCGGGTGTTGTTAGGGAACGTTGAAAATGCATTAATTTGGGAGAAAGGCGCGCAAAGGCGGTGAAATTGGGCGGCTAAGCCTTTGAAGTGAATGAGCGATGTTAATTGGAAAATTTTCATATTTCATATGCGGAGCCGAGGTTAGCTTTATGTGGATGCTATATACACGTAATGCTTCAGAACTAAAGGGCCACATCTCAAAATTTTCCAAATTCACTTTTATTTCAAAAAAAAAAAATAGGGCCATGACGCGAAGACATTCGTCAAAATCGGCCTTTTAAATCACAATAATTTACGCGTGCGCCCTTTTAGCATAAATACATTGTAAGTTGGAGAGCCAAAAAAGCAAAAAAAAATAAAAAAATTTCAATCTGCCCTCGTGAAAAAAATTTGATTTTGAGATGTGGCTCTTTAGTTCTGAAGCAGCGGTATGTTGAACTGCTTCATTGGTCTAGTAGATAGCATCTTCGACCCGGATTCAATTCCCGGGTCGGAGAAAAAAAAATATTTTGAGTTGACTGTGCCTTGCGTGCACACAGTAGTCGTTTCATAAGAATATGATACTCCTTTATCTAATAACTAGCTTTTTCCCGCGGCTTCGCTCACGTTAAGTTCGATTTTTCAAACCCCTATTTTATCTCTTTAGGGGTTGAATTTTCAAAAATCCTATCTTAGCGGATACCTACGTTATAATAGCTATCTACATGCAAAATTTCAGCCTGATCCGCCCAGTGGTTTGAGCTGTGCGTTGATAGATCAGTCAGTCAATCAGTCAGTCACCTTTGCCTTTTATATATTTAGATAAATAAATCAATTGCCCATCACTATATTATAAATATTGTAAATTATATTCTGTATGTATCGCTGTTGATTACAATAAAATAAATAAATAAATAGTTAAAAATATTATAATATTTTATCTTACGAAGTTACGGGTGCTTTACTTGTAGTTACGTCGTGTAGGTCCATGCACATTGCGTAAGTGTGCGTGCCTGTCAGGAGCCTAGGCACACAACCGATTACCAATTGCAAGAACTATACACAAATGATCTAAGATAAAACGCCTAGATTTAAATTAATACCAAAAACGCTACTGTAAATGTATGAAATTACGCTTTAAAAAGCTGTAAACAGCATTAATAAGAGCCAGTATACCAAATTGCTATTGACTTCCGTATTCCGTATCAACTTAGGTGCTTACCTCAAGCTGTTTCTGAGAAAAAGGGCTTTGACACACAGACGGACAGACGGACAACGTAGTGATCCTATAAGGGTACTGTTTTTTGGGACGCTAATAATGAGTAAATAACTCAATAACATCGACACATCATTTACAGCACGCAGTGTTTCGCCGCCCTCACATTTGCCTGCTACATAAATTATTCCTATCTCGACGGTAATTACTGCGAACTGGCTATTGAAAATGCCATTTTATTCCATATTTTATTATTGTACACAGCTTCGATTCTATGAAGTTACTCAATGTAGCTACGTGAATGCCTTTTTATCATTCATCACAACCTATACCCTATCTAAATACTCTGATACAAGTTTCACAATAATAAACTTTGACAATAACAAGAACTTCTACAACAATGATCGGCATTGAACGATTTCGAGATAGGAACCGAACGATACAGTAGTATCACTGAGCTCTATTTATTTTTTCATTTATTGTTCAAAATATTTACAAAAACAACCTACCAAACATCCCAACGAGTTCACTTATTCTAAACTTAAAATTAAAATCCTTTAAAATCCTACTAATATTATAAATGTGAAAGTGTGGATGTTTGGATGTTTGTTACTCAATCACTTCGCAACGACTGAACCGATTTGGCTGAAATTTGGCACGGAGATTATAGTCTGGAATAGGACATAGGCTACTTTTTATACCGGGAAATAAGAGAGTTCCCGCGGGAATAAAAACCTTAATCCACGCGAACGAAGTTGCGCGCATCAGCTAGTAAGTAGGTTTATATATTCAAAATATCATTGTAATAATGTTAATTATTTTTCGAAAATAAGCAAATCGCTACTATTTACTATAAGTCTTAAGACAAGACAGAAATACCTTCAGGTTGCACAAAATTCCGCATTCTTAAGATAAAGCCACAAACAGAATGTTTTCAAGGAAAATGCAAGGAAGGACATTTCCAATTTATTTTTACCATCAGCATAGTCTTTATATCCAAGCGTACAAGGTTTAAAGTTGTATAAATGAGTGATATATGAAAAGTTGTAAGTGACTGCAGCAGCAGTATTAAAAGGGTTCCACGATAATATTATATTCATATCGCGTACCAGAAATAACTTGAAAATGGATTTGTAACGTGTCTTATTGAATACTTTTTGAAAAAAAAAAAAAGACGTGTGGCACTCGGGGACTGCCGCGGTAAAGCTATTGCATAGCATTTTTTATCAACGCCATCTAGAGGTGAGAGAAGTCCCGTGTCAGGTTATTTTCGTTACGGAATTTCTGGATTCGGTCTCCACGCTCAAGGCCCGCGATAGAAGCTATGCAATAGCTTAAAAACAATAAACCTTCATAGGAAAGACATGGTAGGTAGGGTTTGGAACTTGTGAACCAAACCAAACCAAAGCGTCGTACTCGTGAATGTGTGCCACCAACGGGAATGGGGCTGCTTTGTGTCTGCCCATCTTAACGTGTGTTAGGTTGTGGTAGGTGTGCATTTTTCAAACTTCTTTGTGGAAACATTGTGTGCATAGCCTAGTTTTGTTAACCATTGTAAAAAATTTTTTTTTGAAAAGAGCAACTGCTGAGTTTCTTGCCGGCTCTTCTCAGCAGAATCTGCATTCCGAACCGGTGGTAGATTTATGACGTGTCATAAGAGCTACAAGTTGGCCTACATGAAATAAATAAATTTTTGATTTTGAAACAGAGATCGTTAACTCATATTCTGATAGGTATAGTTCTTGCAATTCACGAAGGCGCGTGGCTCATGGTTGTGTGTGGGTCGTACTCGTATCTGTATAAGGGTGAGCGAGGGCTTGCTTGCGCCTGACCGCTCTCACCTAGGCTCCTGACAGGTACCGCACACTAACGTAATGTGCATGTACACGACGTAACCACAAGTAGAACTCACACGCCCTCGTGAATTGCAAAAACTATACTGCATCTGACGTTTCAATCGACTCAACTTAGCTCCACTATAGCTTCGCGTTTCGTCAAGTTGCTATTCGAATTTGAATTAATACTCACTTTCTTTTTTTCCCAAGATTTTCATCCAAAAACGCTCGAAATTAAACCATGAAAGCGATGTTTTTTTTTTTATATATTTTTAGCAAGCAAACGAGCAGGCGGGTCACCTGATGTTAAGTGATTACCGCCGCCCATGAACACTTGTAGCACCAGAGGCACCACCAATGCGTTGCCGGCCTTTCAGGAATTTGTTGGTCCGCCCCTTGAATAACCCCATGTTGTAATTCAGTGGAAACACCGTCGCAGGAAGTTGTTCCACAGTTTCAAAGTACGTGGAAAAAAGGATCTGGAACATCAGATGGTCGAAGTGCTCCAGGCACCCAGGTGGTGAGGGTGAAACTGTTTTCGGTGGCGAGCGGTGCGGTTGTAGAAAAGAGACGTTTGTTGTCTGTTTGTTTGGAACCTTTAACGCAGAATTTTTGTTGGACCCCGAACCCTGTTCTATTTTCGCCACTTTTAATCGAACCGACCATTATCGGTGAGCGTTACCATGTTGTCTGATTTTATTCACCTTTCTATCAGTTAACATCCCACACAGTAGCTAAGCCTTTTTATGTACTGCATCCGATCCGAAACCAAATAGAAAACTAGAATAGAATCCGTCACCATCGTTTTACACTGCGTCCGTTTCGACAGATATTTACCACCTGTAGGGTTAATATAAGATTTAATTAGATTTATCGTATTCGTATTCGATGATATTAGCGTCAAAGTAAAATTAACTAAAAAAGTGTAAAAGTAATACACAATATATTTTTAGTAGAGCTTGTCTAAACTGAAATGACACGCCTCACTACCGCATTTACGCACACAAGACACTATGTATCGTCACAACTAAATGTAGTGGGGCGCGTCATTTCACCTTAGACAAGTTCTATCTAAGTATACCTACAATTAATTTTGCAGATTCTCGCTGCACAAATCTCCAAATGTCTATATATTATATTTGCGGGCATCATTAAGACTTAAAAGAGCATTTTTATAAAACACTAACTAATTTCCAGACTTATTTTCTGAATTAGGTTTCAAAGTAATGAACCTCTGTAAAAGGCGAATTAGGGAGCAACAAACTCTCATTAATTTTCGTCTGTAGCTTAACTATACTTACAAGTTAATTGAAATACTTCTAATTTAGTAGATACAGAAACAACCAATTAGATAATTATGTTATCTATCTTTATTCTCTCGGCCATTCCAAAATGGCAATCCGAATCAGTGGTATTTTCACTTGACGATTCGAAAGCACTTTGTTAAAGTTTATTTGAATAAAACAATACTCTATTCTATTTCTGCGTCGGAGTTCTCATTGCTGAGGGTCGCGACCCCTTTCGATTATTCATAAACAATGAAAGAAGATTTCTATTTCTAGGGATAGCAATGGGATTTCGGATGTTTGAAGGGGTTAATAAAGTTATTTATTTTACTAGCTCTTGCCCGCGGCTTCACTCATTTCGATTCAATTTTTCAATCCCCTCTTTTACCCCTTAATCTAACTAATTAATTACGCTTGCTTAACCATATAGTTATATAAGGTACCTATTATTTATTTATCTACATTGATTGTTATCACTACGTGAAGTAAAGCGATCCTAACCTCAATAACCAAATCAGTAATCTCAACATCGGAATCGATTGAAAAATTCCAATCAGATAAATAATAATTTTAAACACGAACCTAACAAGAAAATAAATTAAGAACTAAATGACACAGAAATAGAAAGTTGGAAAATTTGGTCACATTAAACAGATTTATTATTTGAAACACAAGGTACAGAATTAAATTAAATATATTACTCGGCATATTCACGTAATCTACCACACAGAGCTCGTAAACTCCGTAAATTTAATTCAAATTAACTCTCCCGTAGCGGCGCCCTTATCTAAGGTTTTGCGACAACCTCTAAGAAACTGTCCCCCAACGAAGTGGTGTGGCTTGAACTCATCTAAATTACATTGAAATAACGCTCGAGGATTGTTCGAGTGATGTTAATTCGCGAATTCTATTTATATTAAGGCCCTTTTAAAGCGACCACAGCCTAATGATTTTCAGAATTAAAATAGATGACGTCCTCCCGACCGAATCTCGTCCGAGATTAGCCATCTGCGCGGATACTAAGTTATAGTACCTACATGGGTTACTATATGGTTGAGCGAAGAAATGGCTGGATCATGCGTCATGCTCGTGAACGGGTGCCACCAACGGGAATGGGTCTGCTTCGGCTGCCCATCTTGACATGCGTTGGATTGGTGTACCTACCTACGTAGGCATTTTTGCATTTTTGAAGCTTTATTGTGTAAGCACTGTATACATAGGCATAGCTTTGTAAAAAAAAATTTTTTTTTGAAAAGAGCAACTGCTGAGTTACTTACCGACTCTTCTCAGCAGAATCTGCATTCCGAACCGGTGGTAGATTTATGACGTGTCATAATAGCTACACGTTAGCCAACATGAAATAAATTAATTTTGAATTTGAATTTGAATAGTAGGTACACGGGTGGCCAGAACGCGGCTATTAGTCGCGACGATCGTGACATATATATTTGTGTGAAAAACTGACTTTGCAAATCCAGCGGAAAATGCTCAGGCGCAATGCTCACACTAATATAATTTCCCGGCAAATTAGAGAGTTTCCGCGGGAATTAAAAAACATCAATCCATACGAGGGAAGTCTCGGGCATCAGTTAGTATTTAATATTACAATAAATCATTTAAATAAAAACTGTCTAACAACTGTCTTGCCAAAGGTTATATTATCACTTCCAACCACCAAATAAAGTGGATCATAATAACGTTATCGCCCGATCTGGAAGATGACTTAGAAACTTTGGATCCCTCAGTTTTCAGTCGACACCCGATAAAAAGTAACTGTTTACAATTAAACTTGCAAAGCACCCTCTTATTTGGGGAAAGATCTCCTTAACCTTATCTCGAATGGGAAAGGTTTGACTGCGTAATTAAAATAGATTTTCCGAATTTCAATTTAACTGACTATCAAGTTTTATTTTATACGGAGTTAAAAAAGGGAAGGTTCTTAACTTAAAATAAGAGGGCATTTGCTGATGGGTTCGATTGTCAGTACCTACTTGAACCACTACAATATATGGTCCATATGCTTTTATTTTAAGTGAAGTTTTACGATTTAGTTTTACTAACAACTATTGTTCATAACTTTGTCAAATCTAAACCGAATTTGATAATTCTTTTTTTATTATAAATTGTGTAAAGAAATATTTTGTCTAACTTTGGGTGCAGATCTACTAAATATTTTATTGGAGATAGAGTATATAACTTCACGTGGAAAGTAGCAAGTCACTCATAATTTTTGTCGCGGGAATCCGCTAGTTAATAAATAAATTATTTAATAGCTAAATATCATTTTCTAAAGAAGTAACTTTACTAACTATTCAATGTGAATGGGGGTAGAACAATGGGAAGCGTATCGCATGAGATCACGCCGTGTGAGATACAGGATGAGATACATCCCTTATGTTTGAATCTGACACGTCCCTGAGGGTGCCGTGTCAAAGAGATTAGCGTATGAATCGCAGACGATTCCAATGCAAAATGAGGTATTGTATACGTGGGATACACAAACATAAAGTCATGATCCCGAGTCATTTCGACGGCACCTACGAAAATCATCGGAACTCATACATGACGATTCTTATTGGCTTCTATCACACTAATATTATAAAGCCGAAAGTTTGTATTTGTGTGTGTGTGTGTTTGTTACTCTTTCACGCAAAAACTACTGGACCGATTTGGCTGAAATTTATGATGGAGATAGATTATACCTTGGATTAAAACATAAGCTACTTAACTTTTATCCCGAAAAATCAGAGTTCCCGCGGGATTTTAAAAACTAAATTCACGCGGACGAAGTCGCGGGCATCAGCTAGTTATGCTATATTTTACACCCCGTTAATGAAAAAAAATCACGTCGATCCGTAGCACTATTGCGGCGTGATTGATGGACAAACCAACAAACAAACACACTCTCGCATTTATAATATGAATAGGGATATTAGTAGGAATTTATTCGGATATTTCGATTAAGTGTAGGTCAACAATTAAATAGAAAATATTTAATTTAATTTAATTTCGAAGTTGTAAATTTCACTCGAGAGAGAAAACAGTGAACTCTACATATTGCATGTAAGTTTCTGCACTGCATACATTCTAATTGTACCTAACTTCAGCACCAGAAGTTAAGCCTTTCTTGGGAGCTTGGAATAAGTCGGTATAAGTGTGCGTATGTTGAACTAAGTAGTGGTTGTAGACTGTAGTTGTAAGTTATTACTAGGAACCTAACTTAGCCCTTAATGGATTGGATGGCAATGAACGTAAATTACCTGCACAAAGTGCCAAACACTATCATCAAGTTAACTTTAATGCTTAAAGTAGAATGGGCGGGGCACATTGTTCAAAGAGCTGATAGTCGTTGGGGTCCCAAGGTGCTGGAGTGGCGACCTCGGGAACCGCAGTGTTGGCAGACGCCCCACTAAGTGGACTGACGACTTCAAACGAGTCGCAAGGAGCCGCTGGATTCAGGCGGCGCAAGACCGACTGTGATAGTCCATGCAGGAAGCCTTTATTAAGCAGTGGAAATCTATCGCTTGATAAAAAAGAAGAAGTAGTATATCTTTAATATAATGATGACTCTCGACAAGGTTCTCGACTTGTCTTCTTCGGGCGTTTAAATAATTTAGAACAGTGGGTGAGAATTTAAGACGTGAACCGTATTCAGGTCGCGGGGTAGTGAGTACCTCGTTTGGGAAACTACTCTGATATACTAAATCCGAGACACACACACTGCCGCAACGGGCTCGGCACGCGGTAGCTTAAATTCCAACCATGTCAACGAAAACAATAATTGCAACCGTGCGCTGTCTTCCGTTCAGATAATTCCATCGAGAAATTCCATGGTGATCAATATAGTTTGATCTATGATATGGATCAATGCAAAAATTTTGAAACACATGACGATATTATAACAAAGAAATAAATCCAAACTTAAAAATTTTAGCGTGCAACAAGTATAAGGTGGTAATCCTTGGTGTAACCACATTGGTACGCTTTCAAATTCCATAGAGATTTGTGCCTTTTACCTAAACTCTTGAAGAAATGACAATACAACTGATAGAATTAATCATTTCCTGCAAACTCTGAAATTCGCTTTTCAAACACATGAAATCAAAAAAATATTTTCGATACTTAAAATCACGATAATGAATTCACTTTATTTTTGAGAAGCAGTGGCTGCAAATTGTTATTTCTTAATTTATAAATCAAGGCTACACAGTTGTGTATCCTTGATTTTTATGATATCAGTGGTAAAACTATGATGCCCTATTCATCGTGCTCCTAACAAAGAGCATAGAGTCAAACAATAGGGACCGTGTCCTTAACATAAGTATGTCACCCGGGATTAAGTAGTAGATATAAACCGTGAGTAGGTATGAACATTAGATATGTCAGTGACGTTTAAATTACAAAACTTATGTATACGTACGAACGCCAGCTGACCAGCCGTCTTAGCCATATTATAAACGGGCCGTCTCTTTCTACGATCGCTCACGCTAAAGCAGAGGCTCCCAAAGTTTTTTTATCGCACGTCCTATCCTTTCAGAAGGAAAACGTGAAGAAAATAGATTGCCAACTCTGTGTGTGAATAAAATTACGCTTAAAACAGTTCCAAATGGTGTAATTGAATAAATCGTTGAAATCGACGAAATATTGTATTTCATTTGTTCTGTTGTTTATGAGAGTGAGGGAATATAGAGTGCACCTGTGTTTGCGCACCCACTTATGCACGCGCAGATGGCTTATCTATAAGAGAGTCGGGACGATATTATAATTTACTTTCTAACCGATGTGTTTAATTAAAACATTGCCATATAATTCGCTTCCATGTTAGCCCGCTACCTTTTAGACTGCAACGTCACTCACCATCAGGTGAGATCGCAGTCAAGGATTGTCTTGTCGGAAATTATGCTGTATGCTTAGTTGGGGTGGGAAAGGGGGAATAGTCATGTACAGCCTGTCTTGGAACCGTATGTCGTCACTTGCGAGTGTATTAGTTGGAAATTTCTGAGTTGCAAATTTCAGTTTAATTATACCGAAACCCATAACTTAAGCCTTTCCTTAGAACGTTAAACAATTCGGAGCGACACGTGCCAGGGTTCTATAGGTGGCCCGCATAAAGGGCTTGGCGTAATGAATATCACATTTGTGGAGAACTGCTCTTAAAGGATTGGGAAGATATAACGCGTATCGTCAGCGACGCGATATGCCAGCGATGGATGAAGGCCGCTGGATACAGGCGGCACAAGATTGAGTCATTTAGGTCCAGCAGTGGATGTCTATCGGTTGATGAAGAAGATTTATATTCTAGAAGAAGAAGATTTATTTTTTAAATGTATGGAGGCGTTCCATTATAAAAGCGCGTTTTCCATGCAAAAGCCACGCTCGTGTAATGCGCTTCATTGTATTACACATGTTGTTTCCATATAATACACGAGTTTCTGGCATACATGCTTTCCTGGCATAAACAGCATACATGCATTTCTGGTATGCGATACTAGCTGACACCCGCGACTTCTTCCGCGTGAATTTAGTTTTTAAAATCCCACGGGAACTCATTGATTTTCCGAGATAAAATGTAGCCTATGTTTTAATCCAAGGTATATTCTATCTCCATTTTCAGCCAAATCGGTCTAGTAGTTTTTGCGTGAAAGAGTAACAAACACACACACACACACACACACACACACACACACACACACACACACACACACACACACACACACACACACACACACACACATACAAACTTTCGGCTTTATAATATTAGTGTGACTAGCATTCTGGCATACATGTGTTCTTGGGATACGTGCGTTCCTGGCATACCATGGCAAAGCATGTAGATTTCTTACATACATGCGTCTCTGGCATACATCCGTATCTCGCATACGATCCTCGCATACAATGCATTTGAAGTTCTGGCGTGGCGTGACAGTTCCATCTGTCCAAGCCTTTATATAAACTATTCATTGTGCGCCTTAACAGTTGAACAATGAGCGCGGTTTTGAGGAATAAGGATGTTGTAAGGATTATTATAGTATTGTTTAAGTGGTCTGCCAAAGGACGAAAGGGTTGTAAAGGTGACCGCATAAGAGCTGATCCGGAAGATTTTGTGCGTCGTCTGTGGGTCTTGCGGGTTGGTCTATTTATACGATCATTTTAATAAGTAGGTCATGTTGTAAGACAGATACCATAAATTCAAATTCAAAATTTTATCTTAAGTTCTCTGTAAGTGAGCAAATTGTTCTTTGAGAATTATTAATCTTTAAACCTGACTTATTTAATTTATGTAAGTAAACCAACATTTTATGACATCTCAAGGTCAAGACTCTATACCAAAAGCAAAGTTCGGAAAGCAGACTCTGTCGAGAAGAGCCGGCAAGAAATTCAGATTTTTTTTCAAAACAAAGCCAACTTTGTTCCTTTTTCGACGCAGTAATATACCTAATAAGTCTATGTTTTTCGATGAATGGGCAGCTCTTGACTTTAATTTCTTCTGGTGGTTATTCACGACGCATTTTACTATGGAAGCGGGCTTCTTGGAAGGTGTTCTAATTAAACCCATACCCTTAATCAGTGTTTACGCTGCATCTGCTACGTACCGGAACGCTAAATCCCGTCTTTGCCAGTTGTTTCTCTAGAATCATTCACGAAGTTTTATTTTCAGTTAGCTCGCACTTAAATATTCAATAGAAAGACACAAATACCTTGGAGATGCACAAAATAGCGACGCTTTTCTTAAGATAAAACCACAAACAGAATATTCTTCAGGGAAAATACAAGGAAGCTTATACCCAATTTAGGTTTGCTACTTCTTACACCCTTAGTACTATTGAAATAGAGTTCAAAGTTACTGGCCCGAGTGTAATAAGATAGTTTGTAAGTGACTGCACCAGTGACGTAGCTCTTAAGCAGTATTAAAAGGGATCAGTCTTATATTCATACCGCGTTTCAGAGCATCTTGAAAGTGGATTCGTTTCGTGTCTTATTAAAAGTTTTGATAGTGACATAGTACCACAGACTACCCATATTAATCTATTTTGAACCGACTTAAAAAAAGGATGTTATCAATTTAAGATGTAATGTATGTAATATTACTGGAACTGCAAAATATTCACATAATATAATGATAATCTATTTTATTTTTTATATGAATAGCGGGCAAACGAGCTGGCGGGTCACCTGATCTAAAGTGATTACTGCCGTCCATTAGAGCTTCCAAGCAAATATAAACACAATTTTATAGATGTTTGTATTTATATATTTTGGCCAAGCATTTCTCCGAAACTAGTAATCGAATTATGATCATTCTTTTTTCAAACTAATATTTTTTTTATTCCAAAGTAAATTGAGAATATATTGAAGAGTTCTCGTGGAAATTAAAAAACCTTTATCCGAAGTAGCGGGCATCGTCTAGTAGAATATAAAATGTCGATTTTTTTTCATTGAACTGCCGAAACGAGATAATGGCTACGAAAATGTATCCAAACAATCGTCATGGCTACACAAATGTCGCTTCCTACGCTGTTACGTAGCAAAATGCTACGAGCAGTACATCCTAATAAAGCTGATGCTTCGAAACTAAATAATTATATGTATTAAGATTTAAAGTGCTCGTGAACGGGTCTGCTTTGTGTCTACCCATCTTATCATGTGTTAGGTTGTGGTAGGTGTGCATTTTTGAAACTTCTTTGTGGAAACACTGTGTGCATAGCATAATTTTGTTAACCATTGAAAAAAATTTTTTTTGAAAAGAGCAACTGCTGAGTTACTTGCCGGCTCTTCTCAGCAGAATCTGCATTCCGAACCGGTGGTAGATTTATGACGTGTCATAAGAGCTACAAGTTGGCCTACATGAAATAAATAAATTTTGATTTGATTTGATATCTATATATTTAGAATGCAAAGCGCATCAAAATCTGGCTTAATAATTATTTGATTACCTTCGTTAGCCAAGGCAACGTGGGCATAGCTCCGACAGCGCATATGATACGATTGTGCTGGATAAGCAACATCGACCCAAGTCGATTACTAGATGGGTGGTTGACTGACTTTTAGGTCCAAGTTTTGCCTTTTCGACAAGCATAGGTTTATATTTATAATAATCAATTATAGTCATGATTATAGTTCTTACAATTCACGAGGGCGCGTGGATCATGTTTGTGTGTGTCACGTATCTGTATAAGTGTGAGCGAGAGCTTGCTCGTGCCTGACCACTCCCACCTAGGCTCTTAACAGGCACGCACACTTTACGCAGTGTGCATGTACACTACATAACCACAAGTAAAGCTCACGCGCCCTCGTGAATTGCAAGAACTGTACTTGACTTACCTACATCTACGATTTTAATATTGAAGTATTTGAAAGCATGAAATGAATGATATTATTTTTATCTTTTAAACAATACACTTACTTCAATAATAAATGAGCGGCCCTATTAAACTTCAAGCGGATTAATTTCGACAAAAGCAAAATTTTAAGCATAAAGACTCTCTCATTATTATATTGTATATTAATTACTGATTTTAAATTGTATTCGCAGTCTAACATCAAATGAATATCATACTACCTACCATGTTAGGCATGAGGTACTAATCTTTGAAATCTTGTCTAGTAGGTATTTACCTTTCGCGGTACAACTAAGATGCAAATACTTGCAGCTTATACGAAACACCGGCGCATACTTAAGATAAAACTACAAACAAAATGCTCCAGGAAAATACAAGCTTGTTCCATTTTCATTTACAGTTAAAACAGTGCCTAAAATGCTCACAAATAATGTTGCAAGTTTTTCGGAAGGCAGTCGTAATAATGTTAGTAAAGCTTCACTAATTAAGTTTCAATAATTTTTTTTTATTTACAGGGTGTCCCCTTTCTTTGAAAGATATCTTGCATTTGTTTTACTTTTCATTTTGTTTTAAATTTCACGCTGATGAAGATATAAAACACCTCCGACATGTGACGTAAGATCCATCTCGATCACGTTCCTCTGCTTTCAAACAGAAAAAACCGCATCAAAATCGGTCCATTCGCATACACAGATGCACACGTCAAACTTGTAACACCTCACTTTTTCCGTCGGGGGAAAAAAACCTGGACCGACGGCTTAAAGTATTCTCCGAGGAACAATGGGCCTTTGGAAACCCAACATCACACAAAGTCGCTTAACCGTTGATCGTTTGAGTATTCACTATGGTTGCCAGATTTTTATTTAGCCTATAAGGGACAAATGGTTAAATGGGTAAAAAATACGGGATTTCAGTTTTTTACCCGGGACAAATAAAAAACAAAATTATTTAGTGTCATTTTTTTTTATATTTTTCCGAGGATCGAGTCAGTTTAAACATATTTTTATTCGTTTTAACATATCTCCAAAAATCAACACAGTTATAATCGTAATTAGGTAGGTATAAACGAAATGTTGCTTGTGTGAATACTTGAATCAATTTTATAATGAAAAACGAAGTACAGTTCAAATACGGGACATAACCTCTCCCGTCGGGACATTTTAAATTATGCCTAAAATACGGGATGTCTCGGGAAATACGGGACGTCTGGCAACGCTAGTATTCACTTTCACAACTAGGCCACACGTCCCTCAAGTGAAGGAAGAAATCTTCAGTGAAGCTTAATTGAAGAACAATAAATTAAACATACCCAGTTCCTTGGAAGCTATTATTCATTACGTCAGGAACTTTGCCCCGGGTTAGTCATGAGTTCGCGCACGTGGCGCGACTTGTTCCGCTGCGAGGTTGCTCGTCTGCTTCTAAAGGCTTAAGTCTTGCTCCTACAGCGCAATTAGTTATTTAATTTTACGACTGAGATGTCGACTCTCGACTCTGTTTGCTGAACTTGGATCGCTTGTGCGGTAGTTCTTTGGGAATGTATGAATGCTGTATGAATACATGTTTTACATCATATAACAATCGAAAACATATAACATATAGATATTATATATATCTGAGATATTATAGTGCACGAGTGTGTGCGCAACACAAGTAGGCACTCTCTACCTACATATTTCTACACTCCGTATAGTGCGATGGGGCGGCAATCCGACACGACCGGTGAGAGATCAAACGCAGGACCAACGGCTTTACGTGCTCTCCGGGGCACGGGAGTGACACACCGCCAACTTCCTTTCTAGTAGGTATACTAAAGGTAGGTATAAAACCCTATAAGTACATTATTTTTTGGGCCGACCCTGGGCCCTTGTTACCCGCAGTCAAAACATGCTAACCACTTAACCAACGTACCAATCAAATTATCATTTTACTAGCTTTTTCTCTCTTAAATTCGATTTTTCGAACCTCTATTTTACCCTTTTAGAGGTTGAGTTTGTCGAGATTCTTGTATTAACAAGCACCTACGCATGATGGGTTCAGATAAAATTAGCCAAAATACAGAACAAACTTTTTATATTTCAACGTCACATGTAGGTATAACAAAAGTTTTGTGTACGTGAATAAATAAAAACCCAGTTTGGCGCCCGGCGGCACTGCTGCATGAGTGAATAAGCGGACAGATCCAAACGCTCTAAAGACCGTGCTAAATGTATACCTAATTTGATAGGGTTGTCACAGGTGAATAAGATGAATGAAGCAAAAGTTTTTTCTACCTTTTTTTATATATATGATAGAATACTTTTGAAAAAATAACGTTAATTACGAAGGTCGCGGCAGAGAGGGTGAAATAAACCAAAATTGTTCAAGATTGTGAAATATTTTAATATTGACCATTTTTATTTAAGTTCGATCAAAAAATCAGTTTCTTGTATGGGGGCTTGTTTTTTTTATTATTTGTTGTAGCGGCAGTAGAAATATAAATTCTGTGAAAATTTCAAGTAGGTATTATGGCTCATGAGGTTAGTTGGACGTTCGGACGGACAGCGGAGGCTTACTAATAGGGTCCCTAGGGTACTAGGGGTTCGATTTGGGTACGGAATCCTAAAAACGTGGATCGAAAACAAAAGGTGGATCACACAACACTCGAGCTTGTCCACTGGCTGAACCGATATAAACCGGTTTTCTACTCGCAGTGCGTATCTAAGCAACCAGTTGCCAGTGGACACGCACTAAAGTGCCGCACACTTATAATCACAGTAAACGCAAGGCACAGAAAAGATCTGCACCCCTACGTAGTTGAAGTCCTAAGGACGCGCACTAAGAGCTTTGCTTCTTCGTTCCTGATACGCACCGCTAAAATTTGGAATGCCCTTCTGGCTTCCGTTTTCCCCTCTAACTATAATGTACCTTCAAATCAAGAGTGAATAGGCATCTTCTAGGCAAGCGCGTTCCATCTTAGGCCGCATCTTCACTTACCATCAGGTGTGACCGCAGTCAAGCGCTTGTCTATATATTTTAGAAAAAAAAAAAAAGAAGTGTGGCACTCGGGGACTGCCGCGGTAAAGCTATTGCATAGCATTTTTTATCAACGCCATCTAGCGGTGAGAGAAGTCCCGTGTCAGGTTATTTTCGTTACGGAATTTCTGGATTCGGTCTCCACGCTCAAGGCCCGCGATAGAAGCTATGCAATAGCTTAAAAAAACTGTACGGTTGTATGAATGCTTAGTTCTGGTCCGTTATTCACTCACATGGTACAGCAGTCCAAACTTGTTACTCTAATATTTACGGTCATTCGGCCTCGGATAGCCATCGCATTTCATTACGGGGTTAAGCCCGACCCAGGAACAACTTAGTGTCACATTTCATGAAATACAGTTAGTTATAATCATTCGCTACTTTCCCCCGGGCCTCGTTAGCGAATACCAACACAGTGCCTCGGCTGGAATACTCCAGAATATTCCAGATGCTTTTAATAGCTTTTTAACGCAATTACTCACAGAGATTACGAATTACTAGAGCGAGAAATGTTCCGAAAAACGAATTAACCTGACTGATGGACAAAGATACGAGTATACCATTCATACAATTCGTGCTCAATCAGTTGAGCGGCACTGGATTTGGTTATAGTCTATCTATAAATAGCATCGTAACTCTCAAATAAAAAATATAATAAAGTTGAACGGTTTACAGTTTTATATAACTAGTTTGGTTTATCGTAGGTAGGTATTTAAAAGTTGTGAAACTAAGTGGGAATCCTTTTGTTTTCCGGAAGAAAAGTATCTCCACATTTAGGATACAAGCTGTCTCTGTGCAAACTGTCCAATTGCATTACGATCGATTGATCCATGAAAAGATACCTAACAACAAAATACCTTTTTGCATTTAATCCCTTGAAAATTCTTTTAGGGACTTAAGTAGGTAAATTTTTCCATCACCAAGATGCAAACTATATTTGTGCCATCGTTCGTCACGACTGATTCTGCGATTTAACACGTTGTGTTCACGTTTTATAATATTAGTATGAAGTAGGGATTCTAAGCTTATATACTTCATTGTTATGATTAGGGCGAGCGCTTTTTCGACACCTGTTTGCTCCTCCAATAATAATTTTTCATCTCCGTGCCATTAAAGCTATAACTTTGTTGGAATTTTTGAACATTGAATTATTTATTTACGCATTAAAATTATTAAGCAGATTAAAATTATTATTTTCTGACGGTTTACTGGAGATTATTTGTGCAAAATATAATATATTGTTGTTGTTCTAGGCTCCTAACTTCCCCCCTTATTTCAGACAATTTTATTTTTATAAATACAGCAAAATGAGTACATGATTATACCGATACATCATTTCACTATGTTTCACTTTTTATCACTGGATCAATTTTACGGAGTTTATCCTGTTCTACTAAACTAACTAACTAAAATTATTATAGGTAAAGCCAAATTCGAAAAAGAATAAATATAAGCAAAAGAAATTAAGGTGATCATCATCACTTGAGAACGGGCTCTATGAATTTTTTTCTATGTTCGTAATTGTCAGCTTGTCAGGTTCTTTTTGTATGAAAATCTCCGTAAGGGGCCTCGAGTCTAGGCAGGCCAAATTATACTTTTGTAAGATAAATATTCGATTTTAGATTAGTGTCATATTCCTTTAATGTCGCTACAAGTAGCAGTCATCATTACCATATAGATCGGTTCCGTAAAAAATTCTCCCGAAGTGTTCTTTGTTTTATCTGCGACCTTAGAAAGATAAATTAGAGCTCCTTTGTAGGAATCCTCCTGTCTTAGTTGGGACTTGGGAGGTCAACTGAACTTCCTTAGCACTTTATGTGCTTAGAAAATGATGAACTCATTCCACTTACAATTTACTAAATTCTATAGGCTATTCCCAAGAATACTATGGTATCCTCAGCTTTCAATGTATCATCAAAAATTCTTATATCGAATTTTTATTTTTTTACAAAGATACACTAAAAATAATTATTTCGGGGATAAAATGTCGTTTACTCGCGTGTGACAGATGCAACAGCTACTATCGTTCAAATTATCGAAAAAATGAGCTTCAATGAGCTGTAATTTAAATGAGATTAGATTTCTTCCACATGCCATAATTTTATGTTTATAATATCCAGCGGCAACCTGCAATTAGCTTGATGTTATAAGCCCACCCTACTTTAGTTGCGAGAACACTCTGCTTTCTGGTCCAAGACTACCATTCCAGCATTTTGGTTCTATGATTCCTCGAAATATAAGTATATCCCACCTATTACCACTTTAACTTTGAAAATTACAACCCGTAGTTACAAATATGTACCTACGTTGAAAAAAAAAAAATGTAAAATATGCATGAATGTTTCTACTTTAGCAATTTTATAATTAAAGTGCTACTGGTTAATCATGCTATATTTTTGGTTGTCACCGTTTCGGTCGCGTACGAAACCAATAACAATAATAGGTAGGTAGGCCAGTTTCCTGCAAAGAATATTTTGTCTTCCTACGAAACCAGTTACGAACGAATATATTTTGTTCTTTATACGATACCAATTAACGAGTGCTACGTAATAACATAACCAGTATGGGACAAAGAATACCGTTTAAAATTCGTTTCATTTAAACAGGGGTCCCATGTAATGGTAGGCGAAATGTCCTAAGTTAATGGGGGTCGTTGGGAAAATCCCAGCGCTAAAAATACCGGGTCAAAGGAAATAAAACACATCTAATAAATGTTAATTCTATTGTTTTTCGATTGGTCCAAATCGCGTTATGTTTTTCGAGACTTCGAGAATTTCTCCTAATGTTAAAAAAGGGTCATCGACGCAGGTTTAGATATATTTTATTTTAGTACATTTTATTAATTATTTAGTTGTTGATATTTAAACTTAAATTATTTGAATAATTTTATCACATAATAAAAAATATAAAAAGCAACAACGAGCATAAATGAACAATTGAAATCAAACTAAAACATTCATATCATAATTATTGATAGATAATAAAATCATACAAGTGAATTACGGTCTATCAAACCAAATCCGCTTATATTAACCGAAATAAGTCGGCTGTGACGATCACATATATTCAACAACAACATTTCGTGTTGTTAATAATTTTCATCTTAATTTATTGCATGCAACGAAACGAATTTATGTCGAACATTACTATGGAAATATAGGCTTTGCAGGCCTTCAAAAGCTTCGCTAGTAATTGAATATCGATGCTATCAATTTGTTTTTTACATGGAGTTACAGCTAATATACCTACTAGAGGTGGCAACGCTACATAAAACGGCCTGGACTGGTTAGAGAGGAATTAATATTAATAAATTAATATATATTTTTAATGAATATTGTGATAAATTATACGAGTACGTACCACGATAATTGTTTTATTTTGCTCGTATAATTTATCAAAATTATGTCATTAAATCACGAATCAAGACCTTAGAGAGGAACTTCTTGGCGCTGCTGTAACTGCTGTTTCTAGTCGATTAAAAAACGAATTCACAGGTCTTAATCTCGCGCTATCCGTTTCATAATCCTTGCAGAGAAGGATAGCACTAGAACTTTCATTTAGATCTGTCAATTTAATTTAATTTAGAGATAATACAAGTTGTATGCTCGTATAGTTTTAATAGTTTAATAAATATAAGTACTGTTTTAAGGGGTTACCTGTAAAATACTATACTAATCATATTTTTCGGTAGTGGGTAATACGTGATAATTTCCATTGATACCTATTTATAATTTCAATAAGTGTACAATGGATTATTGGATTATTCATTTATTTATGTTAACGAGTTAAATTTTTTACGGAACTAATAATTCTATAAGATCTTTTTTTAGTAAATTAAGTGAGGGCGCGTTTTTAACGCTTATATATGAGGTCTACATGTCAATGGTCTATAACTCAATGGTTCAGCTCTAACAAATGGGTGTGGTATATAAAGTTAAACTAGCATTTATAGCGCGGCAGTAAACGCTTCAATAGAGATTGGAATTTTTTCATCAGAGCTACGTCCCATTTAGAATTTAGTTGGACTTTTTATCAAAAGTTTTTGACATAACTAACTCGATCGTATCCGATGATTGAGTTGCAATCGTGATATATGTGATGTCGCTCAAAGCACATTGTAGGAGTTGATATCAAGTGATTGAAGGTTCTCGATTGGGAATAAAGGTTCTTTATTAGGGTTCCGTGCTGTCCGTCCGTCCGTCTGTCTATCAGCGGGCTGTATCTCATGATCAGTAATAGGTGGACATTTGAAATTTTCAGAGAATGTGTATTTCTGTTGCCGCTATAACAACACAAATAATAAAAATAAATTAAAAATTAAAGGGGGCTCCCCTACTACAAACGTGTTTTTAGGCGTTTTTTGGTACGGAACCCTTCGTATGCGACTCGAATTTGACCGGTTTTTTTCTTTTATTCGATGACATGAATCAAGTGTTACTTGATTGCGATCTCACACGATAGTAACTGACGATGCAGTCTAAAATGGTAGCGGGCTAACTTGGAAATGTTGTGTAAAATATTTCCCACCAGACAATTCAGAAATTATAAAATCCCAAATCGCCCCTGCCGGAAATCAAACGCGTGACCTCCCAATTATAAGACCACAGTGCTCACCACTGTGCTAGGGAGGTCTTTACATTAATAGTTGTTAGAAAACCTACTTAATTGTTATAAAAAATCAATTCTTCAAATGAGCGTATTATCTTTTTTCTCCAAGTGAATTCAGACATGCTGTCTTAAGATTAATTGAAGCACTCCATTAGGACATCAAAAGCCGACATAGTTCATTATGCAGCCTCAATAGCCCAACGGTTAAAGGTCTGAAAACTGAAAGGTCGTGAAAGGTCGTGGGTTCGATCTCACCCGTTGCATTATTGTAGTACTCGCTCCTAGCACAAGCTTTCCGCTTATTTGGAGGGGATAGGGGATAGGAGGAACTTCAGCTTGGCTAATATTCTAAAAAAAATATGCTACGGTCTTGAGTATGGGGTCCATACAAAATTACCTATTATCCTTTAAAAAAGGAAAATAAAGTGGTGTTGAGTTGTCAATAAATTTATTTATTACCTAGTTAATCTAAATGGATTGTTCGATGCAATACAGTCATGTTTGATATTTAAATTACACTCTAATGTTGAAAGCTTTTATAAGCTTTCATCACTCGCAGTTCGCAAACATTGCAATTTAAATGACGATATCGTTGTTTTTACCGATAAATAATAAATTGGTGGTGTAAAACCTAAAATTCACGATTACACGTGCAATATTAATGAACTTTAATTGAGAAATAAATAATTTTATTGTGAGTATGAATCCACCAATATTAGGTACATGGTATCTAGAGTCCACAGCCCGTATTCCTCGAGTTACTAGATAATGTATAGATTTCCTTGGAAAAGTACTTATAGGTATTACAAAATAATAAAGATAGAAGAAGATAGTCCTTGACTGCGATCTCACCTGATGGTAAGTGACGATGCAGTCTAAGATGGTAGCGGGCTTACTTGGAAGGAGTGTGGCAGTGTAGATTCAACCCATACCCCAATCGGTTAACACGCCATCGTGCCGGAACGCTAAATCGCTTGGCGGCACGTCTTTGACGGTAGGGTGGTAACTAGCCGCGGCCAAAGCCTCCCACCATACACTTTTTAGGTGTACGTCGTGTCTAGTGCCCGATGGGACGCTCTATAACCTTTTAAAACATTCCATTAAAAATCTAAAGATAATACTTTACCCAGCGTTCATTAGATATAATTAACGTCAAAGCTAATAGATGAGTAGGATAGGTACCTAATAAACTTTATAGTCTTCAGCAATTTTTACTGAAAACAATTTGCCCTAGAATTCTTTATTAAATTCTTTCTACCTTGCCTTCGACAAACATCTTTTACGCCAACTTTCTTAAGTTTGTTCCTAACTTGTAATAAAATTTCTCAGAAGACAGGCCAAGTCATCTTTGGTAAATTATAATTGGTTTTCCTTTTACGATTGTAATATTTTGATAATATTTGTACGAATTACAATAATTAAAGTTTCTGTTGACAATATTATGATATGTACTTATTATTGTTATGATGAAATATTGGAAGCTTTGGGAAGCTGATGGTGAGTAGCACCAATATACAGACGGCAGACCAAATCGTTCTTTTGGGTTGACCCTAGTAGAAACCCCTTCGCCTCGCCTTCACCCGCCCAACTGAGGTCGTACACTCGAGTGAGTAAAGTGAGAGGTGCCGATACTCTACATTCTAGCTAGTAAGTAGGTAGTAGTAGCTCAGCTTTGTGGCGAGCTTTGCCGAGTGGCGACGTCACGGAATTTATTGTAGCTGGGTGTCCTTTGGACACCAACCGGGCCGCAAGCACTGCACAGGTGTAAGGGACATCCAAACGAAAATTGAAATCCCCTAGTTTCAGTCGTATCGTAGTATCGGATAGGTTGGTACTGAATCCATCCCTATTCAGTACCAACATGTTTCTGAAACGCTTAACGTTGGAATTTTTCATCGATTTTTTTGTGCTTTGTTTTTTTAATTTTTTTAATTAATTGCCTACAACGTGGAATGAAAAAACAAAAAAATGACAATATTTATTAAGAAGTATTGTAATGACTTACGGCAGTGTTAGTTCTCTCAGCTTAGGTATCATTACGTCCACAACACCTTACCCAATAGCCTTCTTCCGTCTTAGCACAAACCAGAATACAAGAAACAGAATATTTCCACAATATATTTTGGCTTACCAAGGATATATAGGTACTTTGGACCCAATTTGTTCGTATAGTACCACAATAAGGCCGATAAGCCCCAAAAGACGGTAAAGCAACCCCAAAACAGAATATTGTCCTAACTCCATTAAAACACAATATTGGGCGACGGCCGCCGTCGATTCTCGAAATGTTAATGCAGCACAATACTATGCAAATAACATCCCTCTGATATTGCCCTCATAATAAGGGACTGTTTGCGGGATCCGATACGGAGGGAATAGGAATTGGGTAGGTCCCGTGAATTCTTTGTCATTTTGCTGTTTTTGTAAGCGACTTCGAAAAACCCAATTCGGCTGTATAGGTAGTTTTTTTGCTCTGTCTTGTACATACTACCTTCTTACTAAAATATTTGAATAAATACGTTTTTTCATCCAAAAAACAATACCACGGTGTGTTATTTATAAAAAAAATCAACAAGATTTAGAAAAATATGAAATTCACGAATTTTGAGAGCCAGAGTGGGATATTTAAGGTAAATAAAAAAATATTTTGACACAGAATCACTTTATATTATAAATATTAATTGCAAATAAGAATATTTCATACAAAAATACAATTTTAAATAAAAATCGTTTCCACGAAAATAAACTATAAAATTATTATACAGACAGAAAACACCAGTAAATAGTAATAACAAACTTTTGCTAAAAATTCCTTTGGAATTATGCAGATTATACAAATGAAACAAATCAGATGTCAAGAAAAAAATATTATTAACTCTAAGTACATACAAAATACACGACTCATGAAATAATATATATTATAAAAATATTTAAAAACTCATTTAAACAAAAGTACACACATCATTTAATTGACAATATTCAGCGGATGAATTTGTAATTTTACAATTATTTGATTAATCAAATTCATGCCTGGTGCAAAGTGAATGAATTTTGAATTTAATTTATAATGCAACGAAAATTTAAGAATTCTATCAAACACAAACATAACAGTTCAGACGAACATTGCAATGTGAAATATATATATTTGAGAGGGCTTTAAACAAACATGATTACCTGTAAAATACGATGCAAAATTAACTACAGTCTTGAAATAAAATATTTCATGTTATTAGTAGTCCACAATAATTCACACAAGTGTTTTTTTTTTTATTTATTGTGAAAGTATTATGTTGTCACATTATAAAATTATTATGTCATACGTTTTTCAAAACCATGATGATTTACAAATCCAATAAATTGTATTTAAATCAAACTGAGATTACTTATTATAATATTTAATTTCACGTTGAGACACAATCATTGTCAATTTATTTAATAAATGACAATATTATCGGTAGTTACATAATTAATTATTTATTTAAACAATTCAACAATCTAACTATTTATTTACATTTGTGATGTTATTGGTAACATTTATTTAGTTGACAGACATTTTTCTTTTATACCTAATCAGATTTTTTCCTAATTAGTGTTTAAAAATAAAATTTGTCTACGTTTATTAAAGTAATAAAATAATTATTTGTAATGATTTTTTGTGACTTTACTAAAAAGATAAACTAATATTGTTTCTAAGATTACTTTAAATGAAAGATAGGTAAATTTAAACTAAAAAAAATTCAGCTATAATATTATTTGCAAGAATGTATTGTACGACAAATCGAAAAGTCGATAAACTTTATATGATTGAATTTAACATTGTATTACAGTTCATAGTTTCTTTTTTTTTTCAAATAAACTTAGGATAAAAAATATTTAGTAAGCCAACTTTTCGAGTTGCCGCATTAAAATATCTATATTATAAAATATGTAAACTCAAAAGTCAAAACTTCCGTGTTCCCGAACATTAATTCTTTTTTACTTAAAAAATAAAGACAAGTAATGACAAGGTATGAATTATTAAAACTACGTTGAATTATATAAAAATAAAAACTTCATTTTTATTTCAACTGTCTGAAATAAAAAGCCAGTTGAAAAAAATTATTCGTTATTACGAATATCTAACACGTTTCACATTTTCGACAAAACATACTTTTTTAATCAATGAAAACGTGAATTTTATTTGAATCTTGTGAGAAAATATAACAATTATACTTAATGACAATTTTTATTATTTAGATGTCATTAAATTGACTAAATTTGAAAAAGTGCTGAGAATTTTTTTGTCTAAAAATATTAAATAATAACTAAATTAACGCTATAGCGGTCATAAAATAGTGTTTCAAAAATATTATTGTACAATTTATCTATTGGTAACTCTTGGACTATAACACTTATCTAATGAAATAATTAAAATGTGAAATAAAATTTGTGACAGAATTTCAAAGAGAGCTGTTCGTTCACATTACTTTAGCATTTTGATTGAAACTTTTTGACATTTTCTATGGCTGTAATTTTATTAATGACCATAAAAATTTTTGTAAGATTACTTAATATTTCATTAATAGTTTTTGTATGTGTAAGTATTTCACAATGCATTGTTTTTTGTTACCATTAAAATATGAACCTAGTTTATTATATTATGCAATAACAATGTATATATACGAGAACATTTATTATCTTGTTGCGACGAAATTTTTTATCAAAATATCCAAATGCATTTGTTAATTACGGACGAAGGTCCATCCACCACTTCAGTCTCTTCCTAAGTAGTCTCTTTGGCACTTCACTACATAGTATAAAACAAAGTCGCTTTCTCTGTCCCTATATCCCTATGTATGCTTAAATCTTTAAAACTACGCAACGGAATTTAATGTGGTTTTTTTTAATAGATAGAGTGATTGAAGAGGATGGTTTATATGTATAATAACATCCATTAACAGTGAATGACATAGGCTATATATTTTATACCGATGAAAAGCCGGAGCGGGCCGCTAGTAGTGATAAATCTAACCTTCTTTATTCTTACTTTTTGCTAAAAATATTAACTCGTATAAATACTGAGTATGGATCGACTTTACAAACTAGCAAAATGACATCGACTCGTTAGTTGGTTGAACTTTTTAAAAGAACCGACTGCCTATGAACAGCGAATTGTCTCTAGGAGTCTGCTAAGCGATGGCTGTCATTTAATTCTTACTAGAACCGTGAATATTTTTGTTCGGACGACCTTCCATATAGCTATTTATTTCAACGGCTAAAAATCAAGGTCTTTGCAGTCCCTTAAACGAACCTAAAGTCATAACGTAAAGCCCAATACAGTTTGTGTATGCAAATATCAATTAAAACTTGGCCAGTAGGCACAGTATTCAGAAATTGCAAACTTGGTCCCTGTAAGCGAAACCCACGTGAGGCGTTATTGATTCCCTGCTCAAACTGAACCTAACTAACTTATGCTGAGGCTTCAATGTTTAACTATTGACTTTGCAGGGGTCAGAGCTTCGTAAGCGGATTCCTAACAAGACAATTCCGAAGATTTACAGTCTTATAGGGGACTGTAAGCGAAATTTTCCTTTCAGTATGTAAACAAAGGGCTAATAAGGGTTGCTGTTTGACCGGGCGATCCCTGGACCAAGTTGTGATGTTTTCCTAATTTGATTTTAGATCGTCGTGGAATTTATTTAAGGAGGATACTCCGCGTTTAAGCTTCGGTTATTTGGTCGTAAATATACTTCAAAATAAATAAAGGCTTCTACGAAACGAAAAAACGAATTTCAAACGAAAATTCAAAACGTTTTTTATGAAATTTTCCCAATACAATTATTTCACAATTCAAATTAGTTTCGTGGAATTTTTTTACTCTCCTTTTTTTAACAATTAGTTCCAAAACGGCGATATTCAAGTTGCTTCATTTTGATTTTGACGATGTATTAAATGCGGTCAGTAAACAGTGATTACTAGACACAAACTCCAATCATTTATCAAAAATCCTTAAAAAAATCTATATATATAAAATTCAAAGTCCTGACTGACTGACTGAGATATCAACGCACAGCCTAAACTACTGAAGTTAGAAACTTGAAATTTTTACAGTTGGTTCCTTTTATGACGTAGGCGCTAGACACTAAGGAAGGATTTTTGAAAATTCAACCCCTAAGGGGGTAAAATAGGGGTTTGAAAAATCGAACTTAACGTGAGCAAAGCCGCGAGTAAAAGCGAGTAATAAATATAATAAGGTGGTCGTTAAAATGTCCAAAAAATGAAGCTATTTCCTGTCATTAAATGGTAAAAAAAACATGATACAAAATAAAAGAACAATACACTAGTAATTACTGTAAAGTAGACTCGAGTGTTTGACATCAAGAAATATTATTACTGGTCAACAACGGGAAAACTTTGGCATTGTTTCTCCACCGGATTGACATTTTATTAGCTCCACATCACGTCGATTTGGTGTAATCTTTCAAAGATTTTCTAGATATAGGTATATTATTTGTATACAGGCACAAATTCGCGATGCGTTCGCGATTCTTAGTTGACAATGGTAACAACAAACAATGCATATAGATGTGTATTATATAGAACTAACCCCATATCACAATACATACGGCACAGGGCTTAAGCCCGGTAGAACATTTTGTTCATACTTTATTTACACCTATCTAATCTAAATATGTTATAAAATAGATAATAGGTCATTGACACACCAAAAATGCTTTAAATATGTATTCTTTAATTATTTAGTGAATCTAATTTTTGAAAGCTCAGGAGAAAAATAATTTCAACGACATAAGTAAGTAGTTACGTAGTTATTAAGTAGTACAGAAAGTTAAGAATTATTTTCGATATTATATCATAATATTACTAAAGGCCTATGTCACCATACCCAATATACTTTAACCGAGAAATAAACTCAGGCTTTCTAAACAGTATTGGTACTGAAAATCTGTCAAAACATCAATTAATGATTTTATATTTTGTAAAAAACTGAAAGTTAACTTTTTGATAAAATATAGAACCTACTATAAACTTTAAAGATTTTGTCAATATTGTCTTATTCCAAACCATTACAATACAGTTTATTTTGGTTATCATACTTTAAATCCCTCCTGAGCTTAATACCTATACAAAAATCTTATACAAATATAGTGGTCCGCTAAACATATTTACTAAAATTTGCGACCATTACGTAGTTACATCTATAAATTTACGTTAAAATATTTTAGCATTAACGACATCTATTCATTTACGGTAAAATATTTTAGCATTCATAATCCTGAATGATTTAATTGAAAAACAACGATTTATTTTAACGGTTTAAATTTTTGAAAAATATTATGATATTAATAAGAATTTAGCAAATTACAAATTTTTCGGTTTCATTTTTCTATAGGTAAATCAATATATTCTATGACAATATTCAAATAATATCTAATCTTAACTCCTATTAGGACATCTTTGAGTTTCAGAACAAATGGGTACAGAGTTTTCGATTCTTGTGAAATTAAAATGCGTCTCTAATGTTTAAAACACTATCTTAATACGCACTTAAGACGCATCTATTTAAAATTGACTCGGCATTTATGGGTGGATGATTGTTCCAGTATATATATATTTTGAACTATTTCAATAGTCTTACATAGTAAAATGAGAACTATAAGAACGCGAACACACGAGCAACTTTTGTTTCCCACAATTCTTCAAAAGTCGCCTAGCACTTTCATGCGAACCCATATGTTCTTGTTTATCAACATATATCATATGACTATGCGTAACTGTCATATATCATATGATTACGCGTAAACTGGGACGCGCATATATAACAGCATATTCTAGGGTACACGTACTAGACTGTACGTATACCCCAGAATATGCTGTTCTTATTCTACAGCCACGGAGGTTGTCTTGCAAGGATGCGGACGATAAATCGGTATTTTATCGCGGGTTTCTATTTCATTTAAATGGCATGCTGTAACCAACGTGGCTTACGGTTGCTTTCACGACAGTTCGAAGTTCTGTACGACCAACATACGACTACTGATATAAGAACACGCAATCCATACAGAAGTAGCATTGCAGAGACATAAGTTGCTAGTGTGTGTGCTCTTAGAAGCTAGCACACACTGTGATATATGAATTGCCTTAAATAAAATTATAAATAGCCTCCTGGCCTATAAGATGCATTACTTAGTTTTGTCTGTTTGTAGTACCTAATTCTCTATGACACTGAATTTGTTTGAGATGTCCGTTTGACATTTCTTTGATCAAAAATTGAACGGAATGAGGTAACGCTACACCCAATACCGTCAATTCCGATTGTGTTTAACAAATTATGTTTCCAACTATCAGTACAACATTACCGTCTTAATAAGGAATCTCTCAGTAAAATTTCGCAGTATGTGCTTTCTTCCGGGTTTTTATGCTTAAGCCACTCCACGAACTACAAAGCACAGCTAAACGAGCTTCCTGAACAGAATCTAGAGATTCCATCTCAGCGTGTGAATTTTGTCGCCCTTCTGCTTCAATTTACCCCCGCGCCGTCAACCGACAATCCATGACTACAACTTTTAGGTTTCAGCCAGAACCCACATATTTTAGCTCGCATGTTTGATGGCAAGCTAAGCTAAGTTCGTTTTTTCTTGGTTAACTTAAGTTCGTGGTGTGGCTTGCGTAATAATTGGATACGAGTTACGACGCGTAAAAAGGAATTACGTTAAGCTTACGTCAAGATCACTTATGTCTAGCATCACAGTGTGCTATGTGGAATGTTCGAGCAACGGCTCGTGTTCGGCGCGTTCGGGCTCGCCCTCGCTCGCGAGGCAGGTCGTTCGCGTACCGAGCACCGCAACGTCGCTCTCGTCATTACACGCGAGCGGAGAGTATATCGCGCCTTTCGAACGCGCTTGAGGTTCTTGGCGCGATCTTCGCAGCTGCAATAGAGAACAACTTTAGTATTTTAAGCATTTTATAGTCAAAAATATTTAAAAAATTGTCTTGTTACAAACTACCTGACAAAATATCACCTTAAAAAATCTACATGGGTAAGTCCCTTGCATTAGTTTGTAACTTTGATACTTTATTGTAAGTGATGCTATATCCGGCAGAGAACGATGAGACTCTTGAGCTAGAGTTGTCACAGAACCCAATCTTGTGTCATCTGAGACCGCCTGTGAGGTGAGTATTGAATATATTAATTTATTTTATTTTAAAAAATACTCTGGGAGACATTACTGTTACTCAATTTGTCTCCATAGGCTACTGAAATAATAATTACAAATAGGCATAATATTTAACCTAAATTAACACACACACACACACACACACACACACACACACACACGCGCGCGCGCACACACACACACACACGCGCGCGCGCGCACACACACACACGCACACATACACACGCGCGCACGCGCACACACACACACACACACGCACACACATGCACGCACGCACGCTCACACACACACACACGCACACACACAAGATAGCTTAACTAATAACTAAAATGTAAAATAATACTAGCGAATATTTAATAATATTTTATCTTAAAACAGTTATTACCTGCACCACCATTATGGATAGCACTAGCAGCGCCACGACGCCCACAGCTGCCACAAGGTTGACGAACGACGTCGGCGCGCGCTCGCTCGCGACGTTGTGCAGGGCGGCCGCCTCCGAGTTACGCCGCTTCCCCGCCACAGAGGAGCTCGTACATTCTCCTGTCAACAAAACAGTCATATTTCATTCACGTCACTTATTCACTGAGAATTATAAAAGCGGTATTCCAAATATTTCGTCATCAACGTCAAATATCACATGCTTTAACGGCGATGGAAAGTATCATGAAGTATACAGCACACCTGAGTTCTCCATAATGTTCTTAACAGTGTGTGAAGTCTGCCAATTAACATTGGATTATAACCCTATAACCCTCGTCCTTCTCTGAAGGACCTGCACTCAGTATTGAGCCTTAGGTGGGTTGCTGATGACGCTTCTGCTGCTGCTGATAATAATGATGATGATAATGACGACGATGATGATGACGATGATTTATGTAGTATAGTGTTTTAGTTCACTTCACATTACCGGTTACAAACACCGGTAAAACTTCACATTAACGGTTACAAAAACGGTAAACATTACCGGTATCAGGGTTGCAATGACAGCAGTCGGGCGTCGACGTAGAGTTCGCAGATATGCCCAGCTCTGAGCAACACCGCACGCATTGGTTGTTCAACCTGTTAAAAAACAAACATATTTTCATTATATCCATTCGAAAAACGAAAATTGGCTTTAAAGGATAACGGGAGCCAAATTCAATTTTGTTTTTATGTGACTTTGAGTTTGAACTATCTCTCTTCTGAGTGGTCCGCGTTCGTGCTTCAGTATTTGTTTATTACTAGTTAACTAAAGTTAGTTAAGTTCGAGTTTAAGTATATAAATTTAATTTCATACATTACATGTTTTTAACTTATTTCCTGATTTAACGGAATAATATACTCAATAGAGCAATGAATTCCAGAACTAGGTACTAGACCGTTCTATTGAATTACGTAATGTATATTGGAATCCTCAACTCATATTTACATCTGCGGAACACATCAAAGGGTTGAGAAATCAAAGCTACCCCGATAGGTAACGACATTAGATACTGTGTAATATCAATATTTGATGTACAGTAGTAAATCATTTTGAGACAAATTTCCAGGAACCTGTTAGGTGGAATACCTATTCCATTTTCCACAATACTTAAATCAATGAATCTATATCGGATAAAGTCCAGATGGTTTCAGGATTTCCTGGTACTCCAATTTACAAACGCAGACGTTATTAGTTCTGCTACCGTTCAAGAGTCCTTTTCTATAGTAGCTTCTATAATTTACTTACCTTATTTATGCTTCAGTAAACTTTACATTGCAATTTTTTACTCTTTGCTTTCCTCCTTTTCTAAAATCACTAGATTAATTGGATGCAGATACGCAATCATGAGTCAACCGACACAACTTATCAATTGAAAAGTTAACTTTATTCTTTTACATTATGTATGTATTTAATTCGACAAATAGTAGGATCTGCGTCCAATTATACGAAAATATTTTCTTCATATCTATAAGATGGTTCTCGTACGCTTTAAATACGCACATAGACAGAAGAATATGTGTCTTTACGACGGAATACATAAACAAATCACGGACACTTCAATACATTAACGACCATTGATCATGCATACTGCCAGGAATATCCACAATATGTTCGGAGAATAAGGCAAGTACGTTAAAATATAAACTTGCTACGTGTCATCATTTAAATAAAGGCAGTAGGTTCATGAAAAACTTTGCCACATTGCATTCGACCTCAAAAAAGGTAAATGAAGAGTTCTCTAGAATGTTCTTAACAAAGGTATGTAAAATCTGCCAATCCGCATAGACGGCGTAATGGACTCTGGTCTAAACCCTTTTAATTCGAGACGAAAACTGCGCCCAGTAGTTGATATGAAAGAACGATGTTTCTGGAATGTTCTAATACGTATCTAAAAATTCGAATGAAATTCGCATTCATAGTAACAGAATCGACGCAATAAGCTGCATTATGTCGAACATGTTTCCATGCACAAAGTTTCATTGTTGACTTTTAAATTATCCCGAATACAGGTGCTCGGTACGAAGGCTAACAACTGCTTTGAATAGATACTAGAGTTACTATTGAAAACTTTTCCAGAGTATATCTACATTTTATCCTTGGTATACCTAATAGACTAGGAAGTAAAATTGTAAACAAAGCGGGGATGTAAATATGAAACACCATAACTTCCATTCATTTTAATTCAGTGTGAGAACTTAAGCTAAAGTATCTAATTGCTCAATCACAAAATTATTTTTTGTAATTTCAGAGATCTTTATTTCCAACTAACTATCACCATTTTTCCCTAGAGATTTATTGCAAACCATTAAGTTTATTCAATATATTTTTCTTTATAAATATATCGCATCGTATCATGCAATTTTCATGTTTATGGTAAAAAAGAAAACAAAAATGTTTACGTAGAAGGCGCCAGAATGAGGGTATGTAGATTTTTCTAATCAAAGAACAAACTCAAATAACTGGTACGTTAATGTATTACACTGATCGCTTGAATACAGCAATTTGGGGAAAAAATACTCACTTATCGAGTCTCAAAGGCCTAGAACAGCCAGTGCAACTATTCTGGCCAGGTCCGGAGCACGTTCGACACGATCCATCGCAAGCGTGACAAGTTCCATTGCTGGCGTCCAAGTACTGCGAGCCGAGGCATTCCATACAAAGCCCGCCATCTAGCATAAACCTCGGGGGACACGACGTGCAGTGTAGCGGGCCTGAGCCGTTGCACTCGCGGCAGTAGTGATGGCAATGACGACAACCATCATCGGTTTGGTAGAAACCTGTTGATTTAATGAGGTTTAAAATTCACTAAAGTATCCAATTCTTGAAGGATTCTATTAAATGGAACATGAAACTGAAACAGTTTCTAGAACTTTCCTTCTTACTAATGGGGCATTTTAAAATCTCTATGCATCTGTATTGATAGATTCTGACATTTAAGCAATTAAATATCACTTGCTCTAAGAGGGAAGAAAAACCTAATGAGGAAATCTGTATGCTTGAGTATGTAGAGTGTTCTCAAGTGTGTGTGATGTCTGCCAACCCACACTTGATCAGCGTAGTGGACTATAGGCTCCCTTCTAGATCTGAGAGGAGACCCAAGCCCCGTAGTCTCCAGCGATGGATTGGGATAACTATTGGTATATAAAAACCTTGAGGGCATTCAGGATGGCACTCCCCAGCAGCTAGCTTCCATCCAGTTGGACATGAAGCGCATTGATCACGTCTAGGTCCAATACACGTCCGACAAGAGATGTAACACTTGGTACACGTGCCACGATCAGCGTAGTACCTAAAAATGAAGCAGTTAAATGGAAACTTTTTAGATTCATACAAAACCGAATGAGCTCAATTTGGATCCTAATGAAACCCTAGACAAACACTTTTCAAGGAAGGCATCGAGTTAAAGGTACAAAAACAAAAGAGACAGAAATAAGGATGAACATTATTACAGGGATGATAACTGATTATGATGATAAAGAATAACAATATCAGAGTTGTTCTTGCGTATAGAAGTAGGTACTCACCCGTCCGCACAAGTTGCCCTACACGCTCCAGACTGCAACTTCAAAGAGTCGGAACAAGAAGTACAGTTGAGTCGCGACACGCAAGACGCACAGCCGTGCATGCAACGCGTACACCTGCCTGCTTCGGCGTAATAACCACGGCTGCATTCGGTTACACATCTACAAATAGTAAAATTAAATAAATTAAAGTAGCAACACTAACCTTTAAATTTAAAATTAGTCAAAACCTAACTAATATTTAAGTTGGTTGGTTAGGATACTTTTTATCCCGGAAAATAAGAGAGTTCCCGTGGGAATAAAAAAACCTTAACCACCCGAACAAAATTGCATGAAATTAACTACTTATAGAATATTTTCGATTAGCAACAGGTCTAGTGATATTAAAAATATACATACTTGTGATTTTGTAGCAAATATGGCGATGGACAGGTAAGACAATTGGCCTCAGTTTCAGCATAACAAGATTCACAGCCCGTATGGCAATTGTTGCAATTGTTACCATCCGAGAACTCTGTAGCGGTGCATTGGTCGCTGCCAGCCGCTTCGCATTTGCTCTTTTTGTTCAGCACCCAGTTTGAGTTGCACGACAAACAGAAAGCTGCCAAACAATTTGTACAGCCTATGGGGCATCTAAAATGGAAAAATTTATTATTACGAAAAATATATTATATTTTAAGAACAATGGCGACAGTAAAAACATGAATTGCCATACTTACTTCATACATTCTTTTCTCTTCTTGTCTGCATAATGCCCACTAGGACACGTGTTTACACATTTGCCATCAAGTATGTAGCTAGAAGCGTGACATGTAACACATTGGTTTTCTTCGGGCCCGCTGCACGTATCACATGATGTGTGACATTTCGCACACGAATAGTCATCAGTCTCGTATGTAGAGGGAGGACACGAAGATGAACAAGTTTCATTATAAAGTACTAGGTGATGTTCACAAGATGTGCAAGTGTGAGCTCGTTCTGAACATGTAGAGCAATGTGAGGCACAGGGTCGGCAAGCTGAAGAATCGCTATCTTCCCAATATCCGTCAGGACATTGCTGTGTGCACACGCCCAAATCTGCTACTAATAAGTATGCTGGAGCACAAGTTAAACAGGAATCTTGTCCAGGACCAACACAAGTTTCGCAGCTTTCATGGCATGGCCAACAAACTCCACCTTGGTTCGCGTAACTTCTCGGAGGACAACGAGATACGCAGGCGTCGTCAAGTCGGTAATGTTTACAAGATATGCACTGTGTAGGTCCACTTCCATAGCATCCTTGAGAATCGCATTCGGGATCACATTCATGAATGACGCGCTTATCATTACTATCAGCGAGGACATTTTCCCCATGCGGTGAAGGGATGTTATGTCCGTCGAGGCGGGCTATCGCCTTTTCCGGATCTGATCCGGCGGCGAATAACGTAGGAAAGTTTTGGTAATTGGTAAACGCGTCAGTATTGTAAAAAGAATCCCCGACAGAATCATAACCGTCAGCTGCGGTTGGAAAACCAAAAGGTGGCGCTAAAGGCGACGGCCTTTTAGAACGTAATCTGATGGGGTCAGTTGAAGTACCGTAAAATATTAATTGCCATTTCTTGAGGATACCTGGTTGGTTAACATGTCTGTTTCCAGCGTTGACAATTTGCAGAGTCCATCTTCCTTCTGCTCGTTCACCCCAAAAGTGAACGCTTAAGAACGGCCAATCATCAAAATTAGAACTTATGACGTCTCGAGGCCTCTCAAATAACAAAGTTGAAGTCGTTTGCATAGGAGAAGTAAGGAGAATGTGAAGGTTTCCCCTAGGGAAGAATCTTAGAGATATTTTACATTGTACATGTTCTAAATAACGCACTTCATTCACAGTGCCACTACATCCATTAACATCCATATGAACACTTAAAGTATAACCATAGGTTGGATTAATCGGCTTTTCTTCGTTGATTTCTTGAGACTTACATATATGTTGAGGAGGAACCGATATCCATTGTTCAGCTAAATTAACCATTTCTGAAGCATCCATTAAACCATAACCAAATTTATGACTTACTTTTCTTTTTACACCGTTTACTAACCAACCAGTTTCTTTTTCTAGGGGCTGTGATCGTGAAGTTAAAACGACTAAATACTGCATATCTCTCCATGTTAAATCTGGATTAGCTTCTAATGCAAGTGCACATATACCTGCTGCTAATGGAGCAGATGCAGAAGTCCCTGTGTGTTCTACAGTACAAATATGATCTGCTCTTAACCTTCCATCCATATCGACAGTAGCTACACTCTTATCATGTCCAGGAGTACCGGAACTGTAAGTGCTAGCCAAAGTAGAAGAACATTCTTCTAAATACCAAGGCTTATAGCCTCCTTGTGTGGCACTTGATATTGATAAAGTAAATATACTATTTGTATATCCATCACAATTGCACGAATCAGTATGTCTACCACCGTTTCCTGATGCCCAAACAAATATACTTCCTTTTCCACGTCTACCACTGGTCACGCCATAAATAAACGCCCTGAAAGAGAAATTGAGTATTTCAATATTGTGAATATTATCAAATGGATTTCAACATGTAACAAAACTATAATAATATTTACCTTCTCGCTAATGGTCCTGGGCCGTCAACTGTCTTTCCGTCATCTTCCGGACCCCACGAAGCACTGTATATATCAATATGATCAGGATTTAAACCCAGAGCTCTTGCTTCAACGGCGTCGTTCACAACGCCATCTAACATTCTAACTCCACCTATGCTTGCATTATAAGCTATTCCAACGCCACAATACTGATTATATGCAACTGCAGCGACTTCTCCCGCGCAACGTGTTCCATGTTTATTATCACCATTATCTTGAGGCATCGGGTCGTCATCATTGCCGTTTATGTCAGTTGATGCGAGCGGATCCTATGAAAAATTTAAGGGAATCAGGTATTATCTCTATATCATTAGAGAATCAACTGAGAGTGTGATTTTTGTGATTAACCAATTTCTGCCGATACACAGTCGAGACTTACGTAGTTTTGTGCTAGGTCAGGATGGTTAGTTTGAATACCATCGTCAAGTATGGATACAACAACACCCTTGCCCGTATATCCTTTCTGCCATGCCGGCGCTACATTCATATCGAGTCCATCTTTTGCCCCACCATTCTGTTTAAGAGAAACAAATCATTAAAACATAAAAGACTTTATTTTTTTAAACAATGTAGATCGATTGTGTTCAATAATTATTTCTGGTAAATTTCAAAATAATCCTCAACATCCGTCGAAATTTTTTTATTCAAACAAACTTTACTTTCATAAAGTTCTTTTGAAATTAAGCGAATACCCGCATCTTAAGAAACCTTAAACTTTTATAAACCTTATTTCAACTTATTTTGTAATACATTATCCAACAGCTTGTAAAAAAATTCTACTTCAAAAGTTTTTTTATATTATCCTTGCTGAATATTTCAGTCACATTGACAGAAATCTTGAAAATAAAGTGTTGCAAGAAAACGAATCACATAATCAGCAAGAAAATCCTCAGTGGAAGGGATCATGACCCTCAGTAATGAGAGTTATGACGCAAAGAGAGACAGGCTAAAAATAAAAGGGAAACTCACACGTACCAAATACCATTGCTCCTTAAACAATGGGTCTGGGAAGAAAGGTGACGACGTGATTGCTCGATGCCTAGTTCGGTGTGGTGAGAGCCTTCGGGTAATTTGTGACAGTAGTGAGTCTTGACTGTAGTCGCGTTTGACTCTTCGCTTCTCCCGTTGCTGCTGGAACCATTTCACCTGAGAACAAAAACAATTTATTTATTCTCCTTACTCAACTACAACAAAGCCAATAAAAGGGTTATGAGTTTAGTAGCCTTAATCAAAAAGTTGCAATTATGTATATGTTCCGCCGTAGCCCCTCAACTACTAGAGTCAATTTTGACGGATAAATGAATAAGATGTTTAAAATGGATTCGTTATTATGGGCGAAATACATTTAATACAAACAAAGCCAATATTGTGGATGTTAAATCCAATTTTCCGTAGTCGGGTTTTAAAACTTTTACCCTTGTTCTAAAATCAGTTTTTCGTCATTGCGAGTAGGTATATAGCTTTTTGCCGCGGCTTCGCTCACATTAAGTTCGATTTTTCAAAATCCCTATTTTTCCCCCTTAAGGGCTAAAATCTCAAATCAGTCAGTCAGGCAGTCAATCAATCAGCCACCTTTTCCTTTTATATATTGTATGTAAGAAGTATAGCTTTTGCCGCGTAGAGTTAGGCTTTGAAAATATCCGCGAGAAATCTTGGTGTTTTTTCAGGAAAAATAGCCCAAGTTCTCACTTACAGCCATGCAAATCACATCAACCGTCGTCGTGCTCTGCTGTTGCGTGATTGAAGGAAAAATCAACAAATAAACACTTTCAAAATATTAGTAAGAATATCACTTGAAACAGGTGGTACTTGAGTGCATAAAAATATTCGAAATGGAAATAAAAATCTCCATCTGAGATAACATTTTAGAAGCACTGGGAAGGCTACTTGCTGTGAACAACGGTGCATTTCTTAGCACCAAACGAGACAGCGTCGTTCTGTTTAGTGAGGCAATTCCAGAACGAATGGAGGGCGACAGGGAATAAGCGCTGGGTCGCATTTACATGAATGGACGGCCATTTTGATGTAAATATTTTTGTTCGTGTTCTATTATTTATCGCGAGCGTTGTGGAGTTTTTGAAGAGCTACCTTCACGTTTAAATTGCATCTAGATTCTAGGTAGTTCCGCCTGTTCCCGTATTGATTTTTTATTGAATGACGATATCACATGACGGATTTTCTGAGTAAAAAATATTTTTCTCCTAACGTTATAAGCCATAGACCACCACGCTGACCCAATGCGAATTAGCAGACTTCACATACCTTTGACTACATTATGAAGAACTCTCAGGCGCGCTGATTTCCTCACGATGTTTTCTTTCACCATTGCAGCGATTAAAATCACCTTTTAATTACTTTTTTTTTAATATGAATAGCGGACAAACGAGCAGACTGGTCACCTGATATTAAGTGATTACCGCCGCCCATGAACACTTGTAGCACCAGAGGCACCACCAATGCTTTGCCGGCTTTTCAGGAATTTATTGGCGCGCCCCTTGAATAACCTCATAATATTGTAGTTAAGTCGAAGGGAGATGATTCCACAATTAAACGCAAAACTGATTTTGCGTTTAATTGTGTATGTGTAAGGTGTGTGCCCGGAATGGAACGCGCCCCGAATAGATTGTAATCCTAACCACTAGGCTATCATAGAAAGAGAATATATTATGAAAACAAAATTAAAATTTCAAGTACGTAGGGAGAAAGAGATTTACGTAAACAAAGTTGCAATTAGTTGGCGGGTCAGAACTCAGAGATATTTTCCTTCAACCGCGTACGTTCGCCCCGGCCAAAAGCAGTGTTTGTGTTGAACCGGTAATTCAATAAAAACTCTACCGCAAATTCCTTCTGTAGCCAATGGTGCAAGTGGAGGAGACCGGAAGAGGCGTGGTTTTTGCTGATAAATGAAATTTTCCCTTTTGAGTCGCAAAGTGCACTAATTATTGAAAATTGACACACACGTACGCTACACATAAGGTTTTTAGGGTTCCGCAGTAAAACTACAAAGAACCCTCATAGTTTCGTCAAGTCCGACCGACAGTCCGTTTGTCCGCAGTATAGCGCAGAGACTATTGCTACTAAAGAGCTGTAATTTGGCAAGGTTATGCATATTAATTACGCCGAAATAGTTGTATAATAAAATTTTGAAAAAAGCTATTATTTTGTACCTTCCCTAAACGGAAAGGGGGATGATATTTTTTTTACTCGCCTTCCATTGTGTGGGGTATCATTGGAAAAGCTTTCAAAAGTATAGGAGGTACGTTATAAACATTTCTTTCGATTTACGGGTCCGTTTGGAAAATGTTAAGCCTTAAATTGAAAATATTCGTCCGAGTACCCCCCAAAAAGTGCACAATTTTTTTTTTTATAAGAATATTAGCCAACCTGAAGTTGACTAATATCCCCCTATCCCCTCCAAATAAGCGGAAAGCTTGAGTTAGGATTGGGTACGACAATAATGCAACGGGTGGGATTCTAACCTGCGACCTTACAGTTTTCAGTCCGCACCTTTAACCGTTGGGCTATTGAGGCTATAAATTGTGTGCGCAATCACAGGTGCACTCGCTATTCCCTCACTTTCATGGTCCGGTGAGTCGTAAACCCGACACGACCGGAGAGATAAGGCGTAGGTCCGACGCGGCCTTATTTGCTCTTCCTAGCTTGGGCTTAGTTTAATGAAACTCTGTTTCTATTCGGCTATTTACTCATTCAGTATAAGTATAGTACAAGTCGTATATTCAGAAGGCAGTGTTTTCCTTTGTCTCAGTATAACTCGATAAAAACTTGATTCTGACCGCACGCTCGGTTTGCGACCCCTTTGTCACACAAAGTCTACGTATATGTGCTCTTTGAAATGTGAATCCAGTTCATTTCACTGCTTAAATCTCTCCGCTTTGAGATGTTAATTTGCTTGTAAAATTTATTAAGCTTTTTGTGTGAAGAATTTTCGATCCAGGCAGATCTCCGCCGCGATCAAAAATTCTGAAAATGAAATATAGTGAACCAGCTTAGGCATCAGTATTTTTTTATTATTTCACAAGCCAACAATATTTAGGCATATGATGCCCATTTTCACCAACCAGGATAAGAGATTCTATTTAGGAGTCTCCTAAATAGAATCCCTTATCCAGTAATTTCTACTTTTTGTTCCCTAAAGATTTGTGAAAACGAAATTGACAGAAAGCGTCACTTAGCTTAGGTAGCCCGTAAAAGTTAGGGAATTTTAGTGAAAACGAACAAGAGAGTAACAATTAAAATACATATAGCAAAAATATCAATAACTGGTGTGTACACATTAGGGCCTTCTTCACCATCAACAATTCAATTTATAACTGACTGGCGTCTAGATACAAAGCTGGATAAAAACTGACACTAGATAAAAAGCGTTCAAGAGAGATGGTCTTGAATATAATAGGACTTATTTGATTACACCCTTTTAAATGGAAAAATTGAAATTCCGCAATTGAATAATACGGAAAAAATTAAGTAACAAAGAGGTCCGTATGCAGCGATTAGGTTCGGAATTCTGCTAGAAACTTTATTCGACTTTAAAAACAGAAATCTTGCATACAATTATCATTTCGCAAGGATGGGTAAAATTTATTAAAAATTATTCAAATAAATTCAACTACGCACAGACGAATGCAGATTTCTAAATATGCAAATCCATATCAAGATAGCACGAGTAAAATATCAGATGTAGGTATAGTAAGCACTTAATTCTAACTCCAAAATTGTATATTGGATAGAAGCACACATGAGCATGCTCTGTCTCAGCTCAGACTCATGAAAGAGGTTAAAACGAGACACAAATATGCTCTGACATAAATCTGTCTCGTTTTAACTCTGGCTTGAGTCTGAGCTGAGTAACAGTGCGGTCTATAGATTTCAGCCTTAATGTATTTTGGAGATTTTTATGCTGTCGCGTGTTGGTGTTGCGTTGTTCCTGAAAGTAGATAGATGTTCTACTACTGGAAGAGCGGTAGTACCTACCTACACAACGTGAGCGGCACGTTTTACCCTAAGGATTTTTTCTGGTTTGGTGGATTATTTTCTTCTTTATCAACCGATAGACGTCCACTACTGGACAAAGGTCTCTTGCATGGACCTCCACAGGCCTCAGTTTTGCGCCGCCTTAATTCAGCGGCTCCCTGCGACTCGTTTGATGTCGTCGGTCCACCTTGTCTGCCAACACTGCGCTTTCCGGTGCGGGGTCGCCACTCCAGCACTTTGGGACCCCATCGACCATCAGTTCTTCGAACTAGGAAACTAGGAACTATAGGAAAACTATTTAGTTTTTCCTTGAATTTTTAAAATAATTAAGGTCCTACTAATTTATTAATAAAAAAATATCATTTTTAAAATCATCTGCTATTTTAATGGCAAGCAAACTATAGCAAAGGTTTTATCAGTTGCTCGTAGGTTTTTGTATAATGAAAAATTCGCTCACTGTGTTTCACCCTTTACCACAGAATACATAATAGTACAGGTTTTACACCATAAAATAACTATGTCGGTTTGTATTTGCTCTGCTGAGCATGTTTGTTCAAATAAGCGCTTAAAACAATACGGAGGCGCTTGTTTGAGGCGCAAAAACTGATTTTATCAATGTTCGTAGGATCTAGATAATACATTTTTTTGTGTTTGAAGATTCGTGTAGTTATAAAGCATAGTGCATATAGCATAAATTTTCAACGCCGACGGACGGACGAACGGACGACGGACGGATAGCTTAGGAATAGGGTCCCGTTGGTTACCTTTCGGCTATGGAACCCTAAAAAGGTTTTAATACCTGAGAGTATGTAAAAAAGTCTTTTCGACGTAAACAAAAAAGGTTTTTACTAGGTCGATCCGTGGAATTTCGAAATGATAAATTCGCTCAGTGTGTTTTGCGCCGTGAAATAACTATGTCGTATGTGTATTTGCTCAGCTGAGCACGCGCGCACTAACAAGCGCTTAAAACAATACGGAGGCGCTTGTTTGCTCGCAAAAACTGATTTTATCAACGTTCGTAGGATTTAGAGAATACATTTTTTTTTTATGTTTGAAGTTTCGTATAGTTATAAAGCATAGTGTAAAATTTTCAACGGAAGCAAAGGTCCCCTCACGTAAAAAAGAAAAAACGACAATGGAGGGAATATGTTTGCACACGGGTATAGTCGCACTAGGCTATTGTTTTGTAAATAAGCGTAATTGTTTTAGTGTAGAATCATATTAGGTACTTTATTAGCTACTAGCTGATGCCCGCGACTTCGTACGCGTGGATTGAGGTTTTTAATTCCCGCTGGAACTCTCTTATTTTTCGGGATGAAAGTAGCCTATATGTTATTCCAAAACAGAGCAGAGCGGAGATCTGTTCGGCGGACAAATTATATTATTGAGAGATAACGTGATAAAATTATCGCGTCATCTATCAATGACCTGATTGGTCTGCGAAGTAGCTCCGCTTCAATGGACGGGCAGCTTAAGGATAGTCTGTGTAAAATATAATCGAACTAAAGGCACTCAGGATTACCAAAGGCTAAGCGTGCACTATGAAAATAAAACACCATTGAACCATCAAAATACATTAGCATCCACGCACTAGGAAAAAAACGCATACAATTTAGAATCACAATTTGATGGGTGGCAGATTGACGATTTATTTCGCAATGATTTATTTCGTTGTGCGCGCTTAGCCTAACATAGATAAAAGCCGTTAGCCGTAGTTTCCCTGTCAGCATTTTATAAAATATAAAAATTCTTTTCAAAAAACCGACTTCAAACGCCACTACAAAGTATAAAAATAATTTTATTTTGTACACGTTTGTTGAAGTCGGGCGGCTTAAATAGAAACGATAAAACCGATACGCGATGCTCGCCCGATTTCAATAAGCGTGTCTCTTATATGTCACCATAAGATAAGCGTCGCGCATCGATTTCATCGTTTCTAGTTAAGCCCGCCCGACTTCAACAAACGTGTACAAAATAAAATTATTTTTATACTTTGTAGTGGCGTTTGAAGTCGGTTTTTTGAAAAGAATTTTTATTTTAAGCTTTTTAGTGGAGCTTGGCCCTGCTCTCTTTCTCCCCTCCCTCCAACGCTACGGTACTAATGTAGTTCTACACTTGGCACCTACAGTATTTATTAACAATACACAAGAGCTAGGACTAGGAGCTCCATGATGTAGTCCATGGTTGGTACCAACAATATCAGTTCGAAAGCGTCAGTTCGTAATTCCTCCAACTCTGCAGCATCAGGATTGAGGAGCTAGAACCTTGAGCATTATGATGTAGTATATGCTTGGTACCAACAATATCAATTCGTGAACGACAGTTCCTAAATCCTCACAGTTTAGGTAGGCAGTACCCCTGCAGCATCAGTATTGAAGAGCGAGGACCTTGAATTCTACGATGTAGAATATGCTTGATACTAACAATATCAATTCGCAAGCGAAAGTTCCTAAATCCTCACAGTTAAAGTGGACAGTACCCTGCAGCATCAGGATTGAGGAGCTAGAACCTAGACCTCGATGGAGTAGTATATGCTTATTACATACAATAACAATTCATGATTAGCAGTTCCTAAATCTCTACAATTTAGGTGGGCAGTACCCTGCAGCATCAGGATTGAGGAGCTAGAACCTAGACCTCGATGGTGTAGTATATGCTTATTACATACAATAACAATTCATGATTAGCAGTTCCTACATCCCTATAATTTAGGTGGGCAGTACCCTGCAGCATCAGGATTGAAGAGTAGGACCTGGAGCTCTATGATCTAGTATATGCTTAGGCTAAGCATACTAATTCGTAAACGACGGTTCCTTAAGTCCCATAATTTAGGGGGGAAATACCCCTGCAGCATCAGGCTTGAGGAGTTGAAGGTAAAAAAAATTATGGGACCACTTCGCGAGCTTCTTCTGTCGATTAAAAAAAAAATCTCGTGAATCGGTCCAGAAACCTCGGAGTAATCGGCGGGCATACATAGAAAAAAAAAAAAAATATACCGGCCGAATTGATAACCTCCTCCTTTTTGGAAGTCGGTTAAAAATACCAACCGCGCGCCCGTTTGTCATAGACCTAACTTAGTCCCAGAACTCAACAAAAAAGGATACAAGTGCACATACCGAGTTAGCTCGTAATAAAACCTCTTTGTGTTAATACACCGTAACGTAATAGGGTCCTAAACTAATAAAGCGAAGGTCCTGCGGCGGGGTACGAAAGGGTTTAAACAGATTTACGTAGAAAAAAGTCACAACGCCTAGGGGGCTCACTTGTCGGGCTCGCCAAATATATTACAGCGCCGTTGACGAAGCCTTTTGTGTATATGAGATTTGACAAGTACATTAAATGAATACATTGTGCTTATTGATCTTACACATTTTACTAGCTTTTCTATAAAAATCTATTACGCTGCCAATTTTTTTTTTGTTGTTCTGAATTACTATCTCTTTATTATAGAAACCCGATGTAAATTATTAGATTAAAGTTTTAGATGTTGCAACACAGATTCCTTATTAGTCGAGTTGGTATGCCCGAACCGAATAAAATAAAGAAGCAGATTTGCTAATATTGTTTACGACATCTTACGTATTGCGCATAGCATGAAGACGCGTAAAAAACCGCAACAGAATCAGTCCAGTAGTTTCAAGAAAATGCCAACATGAAAATTCCATAAAAACACTTCTTGTACGTTGAACGCATACACAGTCACCGTAACGTCGTGAATAATAAAAATAAAAATAAATTCTTAACAGTCGTCTTTATTCTTTGTGCACGTGTTTTCATTCAACGTACATATTATTATGTTTCACACAAGAAAGAAATGAAAATTAAGCTCCAGGTCACGGAGCAGTTCATTACGAGGCAGCCAGCGGCGTAACGGGGTTAACGAGGACTGTTTATGATGTAGGAGGTCGCTGATCAACATGAGAGAGGGCCGAGACACACCCCTAGGTTTTATTAGTTCCACGGATAAGGCGTGCTTCAGACTTTTAGATATAAGGAGAGGACTAAGGCAGTGTAAGTCTACTTAAACACTCCATCCTCAAGACGTCACATCGACGGCAAACTTCTACGACATCAACCAAACGACGTCGACTGCTGGACAAAGGTCTCTTGCATGGTCTTCCACATGCATCTGTCAGGAGCTGCCTGTATCAAGCGGCTACCTTCGACTCGTCTGATATCGTCACTCTGCTAACATTGCGCTTTCCGGTGCAGGGCAAACTTTGCAAAAGTTGCAAAAAAAACGGGGACCATTTTGAAAGTATAGATTTTTTTAAAAGGTTACATTTTAAAGTAGGTATGAACCACAATCCCTATTAAAAAAAATATTCGGAGTAACGGATAAACCTTAACTTTTTCGCATGGGTATAGCTGAGAACTTGAAGAGTGAAATAGGATACATTTTATCTTGGAAAAAAATAAAGAGTTCACGCTGGATTTAACAATTTAAATCCACGCGGACAAAACTTATATCTGTATTATTAAGGATGTTTTTTAATTTTTTTTTATTGAAACTATAAATTTTTGATTAGAGAATTTTCCACTTGAAAACCTAATCAATCTTAATGAAAGCTATATCTGTCTCAACGACTATTTTATTTCATAAAATCAATTTCGCTTTCTAATGATAATACTCTAACTCGTTATAAGATAAAAATAATACAAAACCTCTGTTCTGCTAACCGACTAAGTACTACTAATTCAATTAGCCCAGACCATTAGCAAAGTCATCAAAGCTACATGGAATAGTTATTACTTTAGTCTATCCGGATTATAGGCTTTTCCCTTTGACACGGCAGCGTGATTTGGAACAAAATAACAGAGCGTAATGTACTCCCATATATCAAATTGCGTCGCAACTAGACACTTGATAACAGAGCCGGTAATAGCTAAGCTTAATTGGAGCACATGTCTGGCACGCCGTGACACGGTAGATGCGGATATGTAATTGTTAGAAACTTATTGACAAAGGTAAAAAAATTAGAAAAAAAGACGTGTGGCACTTGGGGACTGCCGCGGTAAAGCATAGCATTTTTTATCACCGCTCACCGCTAGATGGCGTTGATAAAAAATGCGCCATTTAGCGGCTCACCGTAGAGGAGTCCCGTGTCAGGTTATTTTCGTTACGGAATTTCTGGATTCGGTCTCCACGCTCAAGGCCCGCGATAGAAGCTATGCAATAGCTTAAAAAAATTGTTTTTTTTAGAATAGAATAGAATAATTTTTTATTCCAATAAACTTTTACAAAGTGCTTTTGAATATTATAATAACATTTCGTGTGATTAGTTTTTGAATTAATATCTATTGTGACGGCATTGTCAAAACGATATACCCGTATTTCAAAACAAAGCCCGTAATAGCTAAGCCTAATCGGAACACAATATGTCTGACACGCCGTGACACGTATTTTATGTGTTCGGTGAATTTAATTAAAAAAACGATGCGGCGGATTTTTGGTTGCGATTTTTACTAACAAAATCAAAACAGATCGTTTAACTGGTTTTTAACTTGCACGTTAATTGCAATGGGACTTACCCATCGTTACTTCATCGATATTTTTTTCTTATCAAAGCCCGTAATAGCTAAGCCCAATTGAAATCTGTCTGTGCGCGCTAATCTCAAAAACTACTAAAGATATTTTCATTTTTTGTTTTATAATAAGTAAAGAATAGTTTGGCATAATTTTTTTTTTATTCGATGACAAGGTAGCCCTTGACTGCGATCTCACCTGATGGTAAGTGACGATGCAGTCTAAGATGGTAGCGGGCTAACTTGGAAGGGGTATAGCAGTGTAAATTCAACCCATACCCCTAATCGGTTTCTACACGCCATCGTGCCGGAACGCTAAATCGCTTGGCGGCACTTTTTTGGCGGTAGGGTGGTAACTAGTCACGGCCAAAGCCTCCCACCAGACCAGACCAGAGACAATTTAGAAATAATAAATTCCTAAATTGCCCCCGCCGGGAATCGAACCCGAGACCTCCCAGTTATAAGACCACAGCGCTCTGGAGGTCGTCAATAATATAGTTAATCATTAATTTAAATTGCTTAAACTATTCCTTGGTCTACTGTAACTACTATTTACTCAGCCTAAGATCCCAGCATTATATCCGAGTAAATCGCAAATAGCTTCGGGTAAATAGAGAACATCGGAGCGTTCTCAGCTAACTGAAGCGGAAGCAAATTATTGAGCTGTTTGATGTAGCCTTTATTATCTAGGTATTCGAAGCGGTAAAACTACCTTGTAAGCAATAAGAAGTTCTGCTTTCTATTTACTATTAGATCAGTTAAGGATAGACATTTTCTAGAGTTCAAGTCTTTTCAAGAAATATTTTCTTCATATTTTTTTTCAGAAACTCCTTTAGAAACATCTTATCATTTTAGATTTTTTATTTTTTCTATTTCGCATGTCAAAAGATCATAGATATTTCATCAGCTCAGATTTAAAGCTCTACTTTTTCCATTCCTACTTAATATTATAAATGCGAAAGTGTGTTTGTCCCTCAATCACATATTTGAATGGGTATTTGAGTACCTGAATAGCGATAAAGGCTAATTTTTTATATCTCAGAAAAACAAAGAGTTTGCCTGGAGTTTGGTTTCATAAATCCTGCGGGAACTTTGTTTTGCCGAGAAAAAATAGCATAATATGTATGTTTCTCTCCAAGGACGCAAATATACCTTTGAAAAAATTTGGTCGATCCATTTCTCTATTAGTGAAAGGTTAAAGGACAAAAGTGGACAAAGTGGTGGTGCAAAGGAAGCAAAAAATATTGCATTTATATTGCATTTGTCAATACTTTTAACATTTTTTAAATATTTAGTGCACATAGATAAATAATTTATTCAAAAAGATGGTATTTTATCTTTTAGAGTGCCGATTTCATCAACGTAAAATAACTCTTATCCGAGGGTAAACTTGATATTGTGACAGTTTTAGTATTGAAAATCTGCCAATCTCGGATAACACTTATTTTACGTTGGGTCGGCCCTAAGCCTCATAAATCATTATCTAATGGTTTGATATTATCGAGGCTCTTTCTGTAGCCAAGTCGATTTGGCAAAACCCGTAGAATTATTATCGTTGGATGGTACTATATTGCAAACAAAAAGGCAGAACTTCATAAAAAGCAAGAAAAGGTTACAGTTCTGTATTTTGCTATAATCTGCCAACAGAAAAAATCTGTATGGTCAAACATGCAGTTATAAGCTAAGGGCCGCTATTTAGACAATTATTAGATATTGTTAGACAATACAGCACTGTAAAGTCGATATCTCCTGAGGATGCTCCGGTGTCGGGGCGAAACGTGCGTCGAGAGTAGTATAAAAGTCTTGTGCGGTGGTGCATGTGAGTGGTGGTGGCATTGCTTGCTTGGGAATTAGGTTTTTTTGCTTAGTTGGGAAGGTAAGCGGTGCTTAGCTTTTAACTACATGTTTGACCATACAGATTTTTCTGTTGGCGGATTATAGCAAAATAACTGTAACCTTTTCGTGCTAATCTTGAACTTCCGCAAAGTAACGCCTATTTCTATCCAACTTCATAAAAAAAATTATGTTCTACGATAACCAGCATTTCTAATAGGCACTAGAAAAACCTTTATCAGTAAGTAACCCTTTATTTCTTGAATAAAAAAGCGCAAGAAATACTTCATGTTATGGTAAAAAACCAAAAGAAAACAATAAAACCGCGATTTAGACCCTTTCAGATGGAAATGAGACACTTGATTACTATTCAATAGTTACGGCGTACTCGTATCGCTGGGAATCCGAACGAAGTATTTACAAGTAGGCGCTTGAGGACAACTGTCTAGAAAGGTAAGATTTACCCGTACATGTTACTGCTGAATTGATTTTAAGACATCTTTATTTATTAGAATAGCTAAGAAAATATGAAATCGTTTTTCAATAGTTTTTAAACTCAATTTTAGGCGCTAAATTCTTGATTTGCAATTTTATTTTATTCGATGACAAAATAGTCCTTGACCTCACCTGTCAAGTGACGATGCAGTCTAAGTTGGTAGCGGGCTAACTTGGAACGGGTATGGCAGTGTACGAGTACATTCAACTCATACACCAGTCTGTTGTACATAACAGTCTGATATACATAACATTGATACAATAGATCCATGCTTATGGTGGTCTATTATATGAATTTTTACTTCACGACCTTCATGTAGCAATTCTACTTTGATAGATGCCTGAACTTTATCAACTTCTGTTTCTATATCATTTTATGAATACAGAAGTTAAGGGAGTTCTTAACTCATATATTATTGCTACCATTGTGGAACTCGGACACAATGTCCTCTCATACAGTTTAATGCACACAACTCCCAACTTTGTACCAACAATGACAGTATTCTTTTGTGCGAGAGAAGTAAGTTAACATAAGAACGGATCGGGAAGCGTTGGCGATGCGGTATTGGAACAACTTGGGCGTACCGCACTCCATTGTTAAACGGTTTCTTATACTTTTCAAAATACGATTATTTTGCATTGAAGAAAATATACTTTTATTTGTTTGCTAAGACGATAAAAACTTGGACTCCTCCAGTTCAGATTTTCTTTTCGTAGTTTCCCTTTGGTCTATTTTCTTAATGACTTACTTGCGAGCCGTCCACTGAGTTTATGCGGACATTTAAGCACAGCCACTATAATTCAGTTTTATAGACTGTTTGAATAGAAATAGTTTTTTTTTTATTCAACTAAACTTTTACAAGTGCTTTTGAATCGTCGATGAATCTACCATTGGTTCGGAATATCCTTCCTGCCGAGAAGAACCAGCAATAAACTCGGCGGTTGCTCTTTTCAAAAAAAAATTTTACAATAATTTTAATTAATATTGCTGTCACCATTATTTCTTACAAAACTTTTGTAAAAGATTATTTCGAATGGTACTAGGTAATTTAGGAAAAAGATGAAATCAAATATTAAACAAAATTCTGTCTCTTATAATATCCATTGTGTATTATAATATCCATTTTTAAAAAGAAAATAAATTCCATGAACCAAATTTTGTTCTAGAAAATAAATATTGTACCTAAATTGCACATATTGGTGGCATACGTGGCTAGAAAGCCTCATCCGATTTCATAACAGAGACAAACAAATCAGAGCACGACAAAAATAGTAGAACCCTTTTGCTTCTTTATTAAAAGCGGCCATGAGAAAGCAAAGTTTACGGTGAGGTCATCCTTTCCTATCAAAGGGACACGGGTCGGGTGTTGTTTATATTATGATGTAATTTTTGTCCAACGCCTCTTTTTATTAATAGTGAAAGGATATTGTTTTCTTTTTTTTTTTTAATTCGATGACAAAATAGTCCTTGACTGCGATCTCACCTGATGGTGACGATGCAGTCTAAGATGGTAGCGGGCTAACTTGGAAGGCAGTATACCCCTAATCGGTTTCTACACGCCATCGTGCCGGAACGCTGAATCGCTTGGCGGCACGTCTTTGTCGGTAGAGTGGTAGCTAGTCACACCCAAAACCTCCCACCAGACAACTCTACTACTTCTTACTATAATACCCAAAAATATTGTGTAGGTACCTACTTAATATTACGGTATGAAACAAAAAACAATTATTGAAAGGTTTAATTTTATTATTATAGAAACTAGAAAGGTTTGTTTTCCCTTTTATAATTACCTTAAGAACTAAATTATATCATTGCTTAAAACGTAAAAGGTAGGCCAATTAGTGAAGATAAACCCAAAATCCAAATTGGCTTCTACGCCTCTCCAATACTCTCTAATTATAGTCAACTAGCTTTTGCCCGCGGCTTCGTTCACATTAAATTCGACTTTTCAGACTCCTATTTTATCCCCTTAAGGGTTTAATTTTCAAAAATCCTTTCTCAGCGGTGAGAGGAGTCCCGTGTCAGGTTATTTTCGTAACAGAATTTCTGGATTCGGTCTCCACGCTCAAGGCCCGCGATAGAAGCTATGCAATAACTTAAAAACTGAGTAATTATAAAATCCGTCGAACATTTACGCAGCGGTTCGCGTTGTCAGGTACAAAATATCTCGTTGCGCTAACGCCGTTTCGTTACGATGCAATAGAAAAACTAGACAAAGGATCTCTTCGAAATAACAATTTTTAATTGTGATAGTAAAATTCGCAGCCGAAAAATCCGCGGCATCGGTTTAATCAAATCCGTGGAACAAACCCGCAGCGTGTCACGGCGTGTCAGACATGTGTTCCAATTAAAAGCTTAGCTATTACCAGCTCTGTTATCAAATATCTCGTTGCGCTAACGCTAAGCTATGTCCCGTCGCCATTTGATATACGAGTAGATTACGCTCTGTTATTTTGTTCCAAATCACGCTTGCCGTGTCAAAGGGAAAAGCCTATAATCCGGATAGTGTAAAGTAATAATTACTATTCAATGTTGCACTGATGACTTTGGTAATGTTAGAGATGTAAATGCTATCAGTTGAACCGCGAACTTGTGAAATGTTTCAGAGGAGTTAATATCGGCTTACATCTGTAGTATCGTATTATCAGGCGCAGGCTTTACGTGCTCTCCGAGGCACGGTCGTGTCGGATTTTCCAACCCATCGGAATAAGAGAGTGAGGGAATAGAGAGTGCACCTGTGTTTGCGCACACATTAGTGCACTATGATATCACCCGCTCAGATGGCTAACTCTGTGGAGATTGGCCGCCGTGACCGCATTCGGTCGGGAGGACGTTTTTTTTTTCATCTTATAATAGTAATTAATGGCACTCTAAATCGATTCCTTATTTTTTTTTAATTAGCAACTAGCTTTTCCCCCGGCTACGCCCGCTTGAGCCGTATCGATAATGCCATGGAGGAAAATAATACTTTGTATCCCAAGAAACAGTTTAAAAAAACTAATTCTACGCGAACAAAGCATCGGCCAAAAGTACGTTCTAAATAAGTAAAATTACATACATTTTCTTCAAACTCCTCCTTCCAAGCACATTACATTACAGTACGCCCTGATATTAAATTCTTTTGAACTTAAAAATTCCTATTTTATCGCAAAGCAACCGCGAAGTACGCGATAGATTATGAATAATCCACCTATGGATGGATTAAATGTTTTTGAAAATGAGAGCGTTACGAGAGTGCAACGGATGTTGAAATAAATAAAACTAGCCGAGTTCGAATCCAAAATTTTGCAAAATATTATTGCTGATTTCTCAAAAACTTGGTTATCATTTATTTTTCTGAAGAATTTATAAACATCTTAACTTACATGTTTAAGTTAAGTGAAATAAAATTTTTTCTATGCCTCTTCTTATCAAGTCTGAAATAAACTTCGAAAATTGCATGAAAAAATTCAACTAAGAAATATTTGTTACCAGTTTGTGCAAGCCAGTCTTAAACACTTCAACCTTCTACAGCCAAGAGCGCTACTACAAGTTCTTTACATTGATACCTTTGTAATTTTAGCGATGAATCCTTTAAGTTTAAACTATCTACTCAAGTAGGTAGTATTATCTATTGAGCCCCTTGCTTTGTGAAATTTGACCCAAGTTAACGAAGTGACCTATAGTATCTTAACGCAATGTCAAGCGGCACAGAATATATATGAAGGTAGAACAGAAAAGTGGTTCGGACACACTATTCTCAACTATAAAAATAAAAGATTAACTATCTCAGGAAAGGAGGCATTTCCAGGAGTATTTATTTACATTCTATCAGGTACAGAGGAATTCTTTTAAGAGTTAATAAGGAGAGCGTGAATGCGGATGAAGTCATGAGTATCAGCCAGTGTTAAATAAAAAGTATTCTAAATGTATTCTTTTCAATCAAAAGCTGCACTGTTGGCGCATATAATTTCACGGTTGGCATCATTTCTTCGAATCTTTTCATCATAATATTCAAAATTTACTCATATCCCTTTGCCCCGGTCGTGTTTTGTTTTTGTCACATAACGTATGCCCTCTCATTTAGAGTGAGATAACTAAATCCCGACCCTTTGCCCTGACTCCTGATAGCTTCATATTTCTATTTAATACGACGGAAAGGCTGGCGAAATTAGATTTTTAACAAGATTTTTACGTAAAGATTTGGTCTGTGATTTTATGTCAGCAACGGGTAATTTTAATTTTATGGACCTCGCGCACTACGCGACTTGAGACGGAGATCGAATGGTACGTTCTATTGGTCTGAGTGGATTCTGTTGCAGTTCAATGCCCATTTCGATCCCCAAAGATATTTTATTTGTTTCTTATGGAAACGAAAACCATGAGAACTGGACAGCAGGCCGACGTAAATAGTAAATAGAGCGCGTGTACGCTTGTATGATTTGTACTGGGACCGCACGTGCTGGCCTCAGTTTGAATTTGTTCACACAGAATCTTGTTTTTCAACTTATACTCGTACAAGTTGCGGTTGAAGCCGCCGACTTGGCGACTTCTAAAAGTTTTGCTATAATATCTAAAATCACTACATTCCTTCTCAACTGCATAAAAATAGTTCTCCGTAAGAGTCACAATGAACATTCGCACGTCGCTTTGTTTTTTTTTACAAATATAGCGAGCAAACGAGCAGATGTTAAGTGATTATTACCACCACCACCAAAAAATTTTTTTTGAAAAGAGCAACTGCTGAGTTTCTTACCGGCTCTTCTCAGCAGAATCTGCATTCCGAACCGGTGGTAGATTTATGACGGTAATCACTTTACATCAGGTGACCCGCCAGCTCGTTTGCCCGCTATTCATATAAAAAAAAGCATACCTCTGGTTCGTTGATCAACTTGTGATGATGCTCGTGACTAGGCTCCGTCGACCTCTTGTGGACCTCGTGGTGCGAGAGCAGGTAGAAATCCTTGAGTGCACCAATCTGTAACAAGATGATTTATATTTTTTTAATCGACTTCAAAACAAGGAAGAGGTTCTCAAGTCGACGTTTTTTTTTTTGCGATATAACTCCATAGCTCCATTAAATCTGGACCAATTTCAATAATTATTTTTTATCTGAAAGGACATATCGTTAGCTTGGTCCGATTTAAATTTGGTGAAAATCATCTTCGGAGATGAAGTGCAGAACTTTTCAATGAATAACAGCAAATCGCTCACAATCAGAGTATTGTGTAAGCTTTTAAACCATACAATATGCTAAATTTCTATTCGGCATCTTATTTTTTTTTTTAATTTTAACGAGCTAAACATAAATGATCCTAGTGAATTGATCCTATGAAACTACACTAAAAAGCTGAAAATAAAAATTCTTCAAACGCCACTACAAATTATAAAATAATTTTAATTTGTACAAATGTACACGTATGTTGAGAAGTTGGGCTAAAGTGTCGCGCATCGTTTTCATGGCGTTAGTGAAATTGGAACATACAATACAAAAATTGCCAATACCTGGTTAACGTTACTGGTCGTTAGTGAAATTGGAACATATAATACAAAAACTGTCAAGACCTGGTTAAACGTTACTGGGCGTTAGTGAAATTGGAACACACAATACAAAAACTGTCAATACCTGGTTAACATTACTCGACGATGGTGGAACTAGCCTTTAGAAGACTCTATCTAGTTGTTTTCTATGTTTTAATTTACGCAATACAGACTAGATAAATGACAGTTCGCTGGATTGCATTTGAATCATTAATTACCATCAAGATTTCTATAAGTGAGGAGTCTAGAGAGGCTTGAGCTTCAGGGAATTCAAACATGGTTTAATTAAGCTTAGTCGTTTGTTTTGAAGCAAGTAAATTAAATTGATACGTTCAGTAGTGAGTTTCTGACTTATGTTTTAACAACAAAGTGTATAATTCGTTATGATTATTGGAAATGGTATACTGACATCATTTATTTAGTAATTTGAGATTAAATTTTGTTCCCTCTGAATTTTCTTGCATTATTAATTTTAATGGTCATGCTACGAAAAATTAATAACAACGTACAATAATTGCCATCACCGAGTCGATGTGATTGGCTTAATTTAAGCAAATGACCAGTTTACATTTCTCCCAATCACTAGAGCCATTCCAGGGCTGAGTTAAAACGCAGCTCTTAACTTTTTTTAAGTAGCAATCCTAAACAATGTAAAAGCCTACCGTATTAGCTTATTCTACTTGTGAGCTATATTAGATTATTATTTGTTATGTTAATGAATTAAATTGAAATGATACGAGCCTACTTTCCAAATGATTTATATTTGCCGTTTTTAAATTGAAATTGCATTTTACTACCTATAACGAAACCACGTCGAAATTAGATTGAATTTCTTTTTGTGAAGTTTTAGTCTTGCTTGTATACTGCGCCGTCAAAAGACTTTTCAAAGACTAGACGACGAGCGACTTGTTATTTTCCTCATATTGACAATTTTCAAAGACAACGTGTCTTTGAAAATTGTCAATATTTATTATAAATTTACTGAAATATAAAAAAGCTCAGTAAATTTTGTTAACTTAGAAAAAAATATAGATCAACTCGGAAATGAAAATACTTACTCAAATGTACATAAATAAACAATTACAGTAAATAGGGTATAATATATAAGCTCTAATTGTGTTTATTCTGTATAAAAATATCATAAAAAGGATTCGTAGCTATGTTTTTAGTATTCAAGCATAAATTTCACGCTTGAAAGAAACTCGGCTCTATTACCTTTATTGGCTCAATAAAGTCGATATTGAATACGCGTAGTGTCAACACACATTTCAGGGAAATAAATAAACAATTTACGTTATTATTACAATCGCTGGATCCAGTAACTACATCGGTAGACTTACATGATTCCTTACATATTTCTACAACATTAAAGGCTATTGAGCTTAAAACACTACTACTACTGAGCGCTAGAAAGCCATTGAAGGGAGTGACTCAGAGCGACCGGAATACTCTAGTCACACTATAACAGGTGCACTAAAAACCCAGTTATTTTTCAGATTAAATTGTTCACTAGATTCAATAAACTAGAATCGAACCACTTAATACATTATTGCAGTAGGTCAATGGACTGCCATGTTACTAGAATAATGTGAACCGGCCGTAACACAGTGAGAGTAAATATACGACGAACATCACCGCCTCACGTATGTATCATTTGGGAACAAACGATTGTACACCTTTGGGGACCATATTTTAGGCGATATATTCGCGTAAATACTTTTCGCAGATTTATCTCTTGCACCGCACGTATTTTTTACTCTGATCTACAGGGGACTAGCAAAAAGAACGTTTCTTTTCAATAGAGATGCGCTAGATACAACGTTCACCTTTGCCATAGTATCGGCTCATTCGGTCGAAAACATTATATAAAGATGATAGAGCTTTATCACATCATCACACTATCACATCACACTAATATTATAAAGCCGAAAGTTTGTATGTGTGTGTGTGTGTGTGTGTGTGTGTGTGTATGTTTGTTACTCCTTCACGCCACAACGAATGCACCGATTTGGCTAAAATTTGAAATGAAGATAGCTCATACCCAGGATTAAAACATAGGCTACTTTTTATCCCGGAAAATTACAGAGTTCCCGCGGGAATCAAAAAACCTTTATCCACGCGTACGAAGTCGCGGGCATCGTCTAGTAATACATACATTTCGTCAGTAAATCGGATGCACAAGACTGATAGTTTGTTTCGAAGAAGAATCTCCTTCGATATTAAGTTACCAAGTAGGTGTAATGACTGCAACAATATTTTAGTATGACGCATAACTACAGAAACTTTCGTTCACTACCTAATACACGCTGTACTTTTTAGCGCTAACAATAGCTAGTACGAATAGCATGTCATGATACTGAACGGGTGGTACGAAGCTGATATATTAACAAAGTCTCCCTCGACCCTGATATTTGCGGATAAGCCTTGTATTCGGTGCTTAGGTGTTGCCGCAAACAATCAAATGTCGTCTCCTAGGCGTGTTACTCAACATGAAATTCGTACAAGGCTGTATAAATGCATAGGAGTAAAAAAGAGATAGTTGCTTGCTGACCTGTTAACATTTTATCCTCTCACACGATTCAAACTTGTTAGCGTTGCCTAACGAAATTCTGAATATAAATAAAAAATGTTAAGAGTGCGCCTCATAATTATTTCAAACTTATATTACTATTTTTATTTAATTTCTGAAGCGGCTTCTCGTTTTGTTTTCCTTTTTAATACGACGCTGCGGCAGAAACTTTTCAAAAGGTTTCCATGTCGAGTTTTCAGTGTATGAAATAAATTAAATTAGTTAAATTAATGTTAAAAATAATATAATGATCATATTTTTAAAAAGATAATTATGCAGTTTGTAAGATATGCTCGTGAATAACAGAAACATTTAAATAAAAGCTAACATTTTTATACTTTACTATTTTGATAAACACGTAGTTTAATAATCTTAAACATTTAGTTACTGTAATAACTTTGGAAGTTATTCACTGATCCAGTTATCGATAAGTGTTAACGCTGCTTAACCAATAAAAGCGTCTTCTTTGCAACTAGCTTTTGCGCGCGGCTTCACTTACGTTAAATTCTATTTTTCACCTCCTATGTTACCCCGTTTGGGGTTGATTTTTCAAAAATCCTTAGCGGATGTCTACGTCATAATAGCTATCTGTCAAATTTCAACCCGATCCGTCTAGTGATTTCAGCTATGCGTTGATAGATCAGTCGATCAGTCAGTCACCTTTCCTTTTATATATTTACTAGCTGATGCTCGCGACTTCGTTCGCGTGGATTGAGGGTTTTTTATTCCCGCGGGAACTCTTTAATTTTCCAGGATAAAAAGTAGCCTATGTCCTATTCTAGAGTATGATCTATCTCTGTGCCATATTTCAGCCAAATCGGTTCAGTCGTTGCGACGTGATTGAGTAACAAACATCCAAACATCCACACTTTCACATTTATAATATTAATATATATAATATATATAATATATATATAAATATTAGGAATTAGGATTAGGACTATTTAGACGACGCAACTCAGCCAAAATACCCTCAACTAGCTTGCAATAATGCTACAATTTTGTCGAACAATATCATATAACTATTGTAAGCTATCCATAACATTGCAGTGAACTTTGCAAAAGCGGGTCAGGAGTCAAACTCGAGTGCATGGAATTGAATATGACCGGATAAAGCAATATTGCATGCAATATATCGACATATCGCCGTACCTCGCTACTGCTTGTTATGGCACGTGGGTTGCACGTTCCAGTCAATTTCAAACTTATAAATACAGCGTATCTGTTAAGGACCAGTTTATGTTTATCGTCCCCTCTCTCTCTCGCAAATTCTAATATTTTCAATTAGGTACTGTACAAATCTCAGTAAACTTTTGACCTAAGTGGTTCATTACTATACTTGACAATAAAATTACGGATATTTTAGACATATTTTTAAGCTATTGCATAGCTTCTATCGCGGGCCTTGAGCGTGGAGACCGAATCCAGAAATTCCGTAACGAAAATAACCTGACACCCCACGGACACGGAATCCTCTCACAAAATGCTATGCAATAGCTTTACCGCGGCAGTCCCCGAGTGCCACACGTCTTTTTTATCATAATACCTACTTAGATTCTGATAGAGAAACATGGCGACAAAATTTACTAGTTGCTTTCGCCATTTTTTAAATTATAAACTAGACATTAGAAATATGTAAATCCTACTAATATTTTAAATGCGAAAGTTTGGATGTATGGATATATTGGATATCCATCCATACAGCCATTAGGTTGGGATGTTTGTTACTCAATCACGCCGCAACGACTGAAGCGATTTGGCTGCACAGAGATAGATTATACTCTGGAATAACACATAGGCTTACTTTTCATCCCGGAAAATAAGAGAGTTCCCGCGGGAATTAAAACCCTCAATCCACGCGAAGGAAGTCGCGGGCATCGATAGTTAAAAATAAAATAGTGGAAAACTGTAGAAAACGCGAAAACTATATTACATAATTGTAAAAACGTAATTAACGTATGCCTGCCTTTACGTGAACATGTCTACCAGATCGAGAGATGTTCACATAAAGGCACTAAATTATAAATGTGAACTTCTCGAATACATATTAGCGGTGAAGTTCTACGAAGTTAAGATACATAGCGAGCTTGGATCGCTTTATAAGTCAGTTTAGCGGAACTAATGAAACTTTTCACTTGAATACTGGCTTCTAACTTACTTTGGAACAAAAAATATTAATTTATATTAAGTTAAATCAGTGCCTCAGGGTATCATCGCTTTATAAATCCGCCCAAACACCACAACGCACACAAATGTAACAATGGCTTTAGATATTAATCGCCGTGTTTCAATTAATTTGACGCTTTTAGATTTTGACGACCTCCCTGGCGTTGTGGTGAGCGCTGTGGTCTTATAACTGGGAGGTCTCGGGTTGAATCCCGGTGAGGCCAATTTGGTAATTTATTATTTCTGAATTACTTCTAGTTTGGTCTGGTGAGAGGCTTTAGCGGTGGCTAGTTACCACCCTACGGTCAAGAAATACGCCAAGCAGTTTAGCGTTCCGGCACAATGGCGTGTAGAAACAGTAGAGAGAGAACAGCGTGTAGAGGTTTGGGTTGAATGTACTCTGCCATACCCATTCCAAGTTAGCCCGCTGCCATCTTAGACCGCATCGTCATAAGTGACGATGCAGTGTGGTGGTAAGCCACCAGGTAAGATCGCAGTCAAGGACTATCTTGTCATCGAATAAAAAAAAATGTTTTACCTTACTACAGCAAGATTTAGTCGTGCGACATAAAATAGATCTATCTACGTACGTAGATATTTATCTACCTAAAAATCGGAATGTGCATTTTGTTCAATCTATTCGAAAATAGCGATGAGAGCTCCATGATAGATTTCGGTACGTAACGGAACTTACGTATTCAAAAGCGAATCGAAAAATACGTTCACAAAATACTCGCACCCACCGTACTACACCTGCTAACGGATCGCTAACGGAAAATTGTTGGCAACAAGTAAAATTGCGCGAATTTCACGAAAATACCAAGGTAACTGACAGCTGCGCCAACCGATGGATACCCACCTACTCGATTTGGAAAATAATATTTTGTAAAGATCCAACGGCACAGACTTTTTAAGTAGGTACATACTTAAAAAAAAATATTCAACATAAAAATGAAACATACTTTAATGTTGTTTAGATTGGTACTTGTGCTTGTGGTTTTATCATAAGACAAGACTACCACTGGTTTGGATTGTAATTTCTTTATCAGCATCACACAACGATTATATCGTAAAAATCAATATGTTCATAAGAAAAGATTAAAAAAAGGATATTTTGCATTGACTTCTTTTTGAACGTTGAACTGAATTTTAAGTGGGGCTTTACGAATTCTTTTCAAAAACTCAAAAGTCTTGTACAGTTGGGGACCACAACCATCTCATTCTTTATCAAACGATAGACTTCCACGGATATACTCGTATTATGTATGCTGTAGTCTTGTCACTGAGAGGTCTCGAGTTCGATTCCCGGCGGGGCCAATTTGGGAATTTATAATTTCTGAATTGCCGCTGGTCTGGTCTGGCTTTAGCCGTGGCTAGTTACCCAAGCGAATAAACGTTCCCATACCCCTAATCGTTCGGCGTGTAACTGACCGATTAGGGGTATGGGTTAAATGTATATTGCCATACCCCTTCCAAGTTAGCGCGCTACCATCTTAGGCTCCATCGTTACTAACAATCAGATAAGATCGCAGTCAAGGACTATCTTGTCCTCTAATAAAAAAAAATGTATCTCTCTATTTCTATTTACAGACTGGAAATTGTAAAAATATATCAAAGCTTTGTAAACAGTTGTGTTTCCATAATTGATACTTTGTCCATATTATATAAATCGGATCCAGCTGAAATTACAATAATTAATGAATGTTGATCAGGGCCTAAGCGGCTTTAGATAGTTGCGTTATCACAGAATATGTTTAACCAGGCATTCATTTTTGACGTCGGTAATTGAAATTTAAACCTGATGTTATTTACGCTCGATGTTTGCAGCAGGTGCTCTAAATTAGTATAATGTTGTTATTAATAGCAGTGTTCCTAGCTTGTTCCTAGTGTTTAGGAACGATCTCGGCACGCACGTCACACTTTTCGAAGTTATATGTCCTGGTTATTTTACTGGCACAGGTATAATACTTACTTAAAAGGATGTCTCAGCGACGATTAATGTTTTGGAAAACTTTTTATGAATAAATTATTTTTCATTTTTCTTATGTGCGTTTAGGCAATCGGGTATTTGATGATAATTACAATGGAAAATGTATGTTACATTTGTAAAAACAGAAAATAAATCAGTCAAAAAAAAAACAAATAAGTTATTAGCTGTTTTAATGCGACTGTATCCGTCTCTTTTTAAAACGTTTATATGACGAGTCTATGGAACTACTGAATCGTGACGTCACTTTACAATAGAGCTCTCTTTTTCTAACAGGAAACTTAAAGGCTCTATATTTTCGAGATTAGAGATTAAGATATTAAAATAAGAAAAATGACATTGTGTTATTAATAAAACTTTAATTTAAGTATATAAAAAAAATTAGAATACCCAATTAAACATCACATGAAGTTTGGCACTTTGGTTATCATCCAACAGATCTTCTCATATCTGATCTCGCAGGGATACAAGTCAAAAGGGACAAGTCATACTGGCTACAAGTATAATTAATACGACAGAGTCCTAATATCATTAGTTCGACTAACAAGTTTAGCGAAGCCACTAAACTTGGCTGGCGTTTCGTTAAACAAATTAATATCTACAATTCGAACCCTCGTCATATTAGGTACCCTTGTCTCCCGGGAATCGATGTTATATTATGAATACAATCTCATATCGCTTCAGGCTCAAAATCTACAGGATTTTACTGTTTTTTTTTTTTTGCGAAGTATAAACTATAGAAGGATTATAGAGCTAACTAATTAACTACCTTCAATTGATGGCGTCAAGAAAACTTATTATAAATACGGGCGGCCGATGTCATTATCGCTCGAGACGTTGAACTATACGGATCTTCGTCAGTACAATAAAGTCAGTGAGAATTAATGTAAAAGGGAAAACGCCAGCGGGATTCCGCGCTTCATCACTTTATCCACCCAAAGAAAAAATAAATCCTTGTTATTCCTTCAAATTCATCCCTGGCTCAAAATTTTGCATTTTAGCCTTACTTTAGCCAATTGCAGAGGACAAGCGTTGTATAGCCTCTATATGTATACTAGTATAATCATTTTTATTAAATCTAATTTTATAGATAAATACTTTCAAAGCTGCATTTAATTTGTATGGATTTCGTGAAACAGCTTGAAAGCGCTCGTCGATCATGTCTCACAGCGTGCAGCGTGATGTATGGGCCCCGCTATTGAATAACCGCCCGCATCAATATCCCGTCTGAGGGATACGGGTAGATAAACACTTTAAAGAGATTTCTGGTTTAAGCGACACCAAAATAATTAATAATGTCCTCCCCACCGAATTCGGCCACGACGGCCAAAGTTCTACGCTCTTCATCTACGCTGAACATATTTCTTTTATTTTTAAAAGAATATGAGCCAAACTGCACTTAACGTATTATTCTCCTCTGCCCTCCAAATAAGCGAAAAGCTTGTGTTAGGAGTTTCAGTTTTCAATCAGTAGTCCGCTATTAGGGAATACCCTCAGTCTCATAGTCAGATGGAATGGAATTCCGAAATTATCTGTATCAGGCGCAGGATCGACGAGTTTAGGTACGTTTTCTCTGAAGCACACACGAGTGGGTGACACACCGCTAACTTCCTAACTCCAGGCTGAACCGACTACTTGAGAATTTCTCGACAGAAAATCATTTAAAAATACAAGTTAAGTTTTAAAATCCCAAGCTACCATACGGCAGCCCAGTACCCCATTAGGTATTGTACCTACCAATGAAATATCTACAGATGTTTGAATTAAGTTTCACAGCATCAACACCTGGCCTGAATTCTCTAAACTAGTTAGTACCTTTCTGCAGGTTTGGTTAAGGTTCATCCACCACACACACAACAGATAAGCCACAGATAAGTAAATATTAGCTAGACAAGCGAACAGTGGCAGTCTGTCAACAGTCACTTAATATCGTTCGTTGTATTGCACTCGCAGTCCAGTTACACTGTGGCATCCAAGTAAACACGTCGGTTAGTCTCGGTTCCTAATTTCATGTCTATTGACATGCGACTGTGTTGATGTAGCCCAGGTACTGCTGAGTAACGAACTGTTCCACTAGCAACGATGATAAGAACACAAGTAGGTACCAGATCGTTATCCGGAAAGTACAATAGGTACGTATTAGAAAACCACCCAAATATTATTCACTGACTTTTGCAATTTTTCAAACCTAAAAAATCTTTTCTTGATGCTTACGTAAGAATAGTTATCCGTATGGCATATCCGTATGATAGGTCAGTCAGTCAGTTAGTAACTTTTGCCTTTTATACATTAAGGGGGGGGGGGTTAGGTATTAAAATTTATTTTCTTCGATTTTTTTTTTTTCTAATTGAATGCATAATATTTCAAGAAGATTGTGTTAAAATTTCAAGTCAATCGGGGCAAAATTGACGAAGTTATGAGTATTTCAGCGTCCGTTGCCAGCCTGAGGTTTTATACCTGAGCGACAGGCCGGACGCTGACTCACCTGGTCCAAACGGGCCTGTTCAGGTAAAGTCGAGTATATTCGAGGCATGATCTATGCATCAGTTAAACGCTGTATGCCGTGCTGGAAGCCTTTTGCTCTACGGACCTGGCATCGACGACTGTGTGAGTATAAAAAAATTGTCGAATTTTATCTTGAATACTTCAGTACGCAAAACTTTAAAGCGTTTTTCTGAGACTTGTCATTTTCGAAGTCCGTGTCCATCATAACTAAAAATCTACTGGACCAATCGTTTTGAAATTTTGCACAGTGTTTCTTCACATAATTCCCCAGGTATTGTCGAGAGCTTTTTCTTTTTCAATAATTATCAATTTTTTTACAACAGCTAATTAGCCGTTTTTTTTAGCGAATATCTGGTTTTTGGCTTTCGAGTGCTACGAAAAATCGAAAAATCGAAAAAAAAAAATCCTCTCGTGAATACCTCGACAAACATCTCCTTTAACGAATGCATTTTGATTTTTTTGTTTCAGATGATTTGGTTGCGAGTTATGATGGACACCGCAAAACAAATTTTTCTCGAGGCGCCACCGGAGATTCACTGTCACTCGCTCAATTTTGGATATTTTGCAATGAAAATTTAGGAGAATATTGTTCTAATGTTACATTATCATGTATGGATCGACTGAATAAACTAACACCATCTGTATTGCCAAAAAAAAATCTTGAAAACATGCCTTTTTTTAACCGAATTAACCTTACCCCCCCCCCCCCCCTTAAGAAAAATCTGGCTCGCATCTCTGAATTTTCGGAGTGATGTGCCTTTTAAACAATCAAAATATCACTTGCCTTACTCGTAACCTTCATGCCAGATTTCTCTATAGTATTCTCCTCAAAGACGTGTGAAGTCTGCCAATCCGCACTTTGCGGGTGAGATAGATTATGGCCTAAGCCCATTCTTCTCATTCGAGAGATCTGTGCTCAGTAGTATGCCGGATTGGGTTAAGATGAATGAATGACTAAATTATTTTGTAGGATTATATTTACTTCAAACACATTCCCTATTAGTCAAGCTGGTACGCCCGCGCCGAATAACTAACGAAGCATACTTGTTAAGCTTGTTTACGACACTTGAAGACGAATTTTTTGTATCTACCCTCATCTTACATAGTGGGCATAGCATGAATAACTTAAGTCTTACGTGCAGAATCCCCTTGTTTTGTCTGACAAAACTTTGCATGCCATATTCAGAGACAAAACTCGTACAATTATCCACATCGTCCAACCAATTTCAAACCTTAAGTTTAGCGCCAAAAAAGTCATGTTCGAACTGGTTCAAACTTGTGGCGATCCATGCGGTTCACCGTACATTCATGTTGTGCTCGCGCGTCATAAATAAATGATGAAGTATTGCCAGTAACGCTTTGTGACAGCTAGACAAAAAAGCCTTCAGAGATATGTGTTGGTCCAAAGTTAGATAAAAAGACGAAGAGAGCATGATAAGAAAAAGTGTACTTATTGAATACTAAAATATAAAAAAGAGAGCTAAGTAACTGGGAAATTAAGGCAAATATATAAAAAAAAAATCATTTCGCTATAATCCAGAAAACCAGTTAATCTTCATACAGTACAAATCAACATGCAGCGTACGCTATGCACCGCCCGCCCTGCCGCTAAAGATTATGAAAACATTGCCTACTTTTCCTACAAGCAATACGCGAGTCCACAAAAAACTCCACACACGTTTCAGTCTGAGTCCGAAGCCTGAGGATATGTGTATAAAACCTTCACTTGACAAGCAAGCTGACCCGAGTTGGTCTCACGGTAAATATACTCGGTACCTTCTTACGAGTATGTACAGTGTAAAAGCTACTACGCGAATGCTTTGCAAAAATACTTCTCCATTATGTTCGTATATTTTAATCCAACGTACGCGTAGTGCATTCAGAAGCAGTGATAAATTAGTCTCTATATCCTCATCTATACTTATAATAAAACTGTAAAAGGACAAATTCTGTACATTAAATGTACATACATCCAAACTTTCGCATTTAGAATATTTACTAGATTAGTAAAGATACTCATAAACCATAGGTAAATATTTCAAGCTACCGCCTTTTTACTGAAATTCCCTGAGGACAGGAAGGGACCGTGTTGAAGGGTTTAAGTGTATAACAACCGCAAAAGTGGTGACGTACTGCGAGGAGGCAGTAAAAGTAAAAGGCATAAGAATAAAGTTTGCACACATTTTGCTGTGGAGCGCGTAAAAAGTGGTTTTTCGAGCGACATTTTTGCAAAATGCTCACCTTTGAAACACCTGCAGTGTGCGGGACGTGCGTAACGCCGTAGGCACTACATTATGCGAGTCACTACTGCATGCATTATACAAGATAATTTAGTATAATTTACCAGTAGACGTTACAGAGCATGTTATACGCTACCTGAAATTTCCGGAAAAAGCTGCTGTAATTTTATGAGTTGCCTCGCAGGCTGAGACCTAGAGGGCTTGCTCTCTTTATTCGGACTTGAGAGAGAGTTAAAACGAGAAACAGATATGCCCTGACATAAATCTGTCTCGTTTTAACTCTATATTGAGTCAGAGCATAGTGAACTTATAAGAGGTGCCTTGAATTATTCTGACCGTCCGAAAAGAAGGTCAGAAGTTTTCACCGGTAGGTTATCACCAACACATTCCGAGGAGTTTGAAGAGTATTTCTATACTCTTCTAATATATACTTTTATAGCAAAGAATAATAACTTTTACTACTTAAAGAAGATACTCTCTCATCAAAGATGTAAGCAAAGAAGAATTTAATACCGTATAGCGCAGTCCTTGTCTGAAGTAGTAGGTAACTAAATCAGTTCACTTGTATGAAGGGAATATTGCATGTGGGGAGTGCGACTATTATTAGTATTTCAGAGCTCATTCTGAAAGTTAATTTGTGTAGAAAAAACATTGATCTAAACAAAACATATCGGTACTGCGATCGCTAAAAAAAAGCTGAAAACGAACTATCCTATTTTCAATGCAACTGAATAATAGATAGAGTTTATTTAACTTATTTAGCCGAGCATAGAGCTACGACAACAACCCTTATATTTATAAAAATGCCGCGTTGGTCTAGTGGTTAGCAAGTTCGACTACGGATAACGAGGTCCCGGGTTCGATTCCCGGGTCGGGCCAAAAAAAATGTATTGGGTTTTCTGTTAAGAAATTTTCAGTACCTACTAGCCCGGAGTTAGGAAGTCGGTGGTGAGTCACCCCCGTGCCTCGGAGAGCACGTGAAGCCGTCGGTCCAGCGCCTGATCTCTTTCCGGTTATGTCGGATTTTCCGTCCCATCGGACTATGAGTGTGAGGGAATAGAGAGTGCACCTGTGTTTGCGCACACACTTGTGCACTATAATATCTCCCACGCAGATGGCTAATCTCTGTGGAGATTGGCCGCCGTGGCCGGATTCGGTCGGGAGGACATTATTATTTATTTATTTATAAAAACACACCATATTTTTTTACCTGCCCCCAGGACAAGAACCCGGGAACTTATTTACAAGCTGAGCTCCAATAAGACAGTGCAGTCACCAAAAGAATAAAATGCATTCGAAGAATACGTACAATACATCGAACAGCTATCTTCAAAAGTGCTCTTATTATACACGATTGAACCGGCTCTATGGAATTGCGAAAATTCAGTGTACGTGTGAATGCAGCTTTAGACGTATGACTGCACCTTTTAAAATCTTTTCACTGCTAAAGGGCCAGTGTAAAAGCCTTTACAGACGTAACGTGCGATTTGTACCTGCCTGTCTACTGGAGCGACGAAGAGCGGTTGACGGTTAGTATTATACATTTCATCGGGAAATATGCGTTCTGAAAAGCTGGGTAGCGCAGCAATAAATATGAAGCCGAGCAGAAGGTGAGATTTGACGGAACGTCACGTACTTAACCCACCCTGGGTTTCGCAACGTAGAACTATCGCTTTGAACTCAAATAAAAAAAAGAAAACTGACGCCCGCCCCTCCGCTACTCAAAAAAAATTGTTCATGTTCGCTTCATTGGATAAGGACACTCTTCTGCAATTAACGCACCTGACTGTGGCAACACAAGGATATATGAACATAACAATGCGAAGAGCAGCAAGCGCGGTACCTATGCATTGCATCGTCAAACAGATCCTTGTACTTTGTACAAATATTGTGTCCAGCCATGCCTAAAAAGTATTGCACATTATACAAAACGTGAGCCAGTGACTCATACAAATTGATTTTATAATATGCGTTCTCAGAACAGAGCTCTTTTGCAAAATCGCGCGGCGAAAATCCGCAGTGTGACGTCGCTTATGAAGTGCTTTGTGCAAAGGCCTTTACGCTCTTTTTAGCAGCAAAGCGGCTAGCATAAAGCATTGAGAGGTACATTTCAAAGGGAAGTCCTCACAAGGGCTCACCGGAACTGAAACCTTGAGAATTCTCAACTCAATAAAACATTATGGTTTACTAGCTTTTGCACGCGACTTCGTCCGTATGGAGTTAGGTTTTTAAAATTCCCGCGAGTACGCTCTGTTTTAACGGGATAAAAGGTAGCCTAAGTCACTCTCCAAGTCTTCAACTATACCCATGCAAAAATCACGTCGATCTTTTCGCGTCGCTCCGTTGCTGCGTGATTGAAGGACATACAAACACACTTTCGCATTTATAATATTAGTAAGAATTCGATAGTCGTAGACCTAGATACAGTTAGGATAGATAGGTAGGTACATGGGTCACAAGCTTTTCATATAAATTCCACTTAGAAATACAGGTGCGACGCAACAAATTCCAGATATTGTAAAGCTCCGAGCGAAATCCGATCGGCCATTCGTCCCGTTTTTTAAATAAAAAAAGAAAAGAGCAATTCACGCGCTTCATGCGCTGAAAACAAAAATGCCCGTGAGAGACTTTTTTCACCGCAATATTTATTATTTAATGGCTTAAAAGCAACTCCTACTTAACGGGGACAAGCTATAGGCAACGTCCCTTTCTCCCTCTCTGCCAAAATACGAGACCAATGGATCCTGACTTTAAATATTTTACCTGTTGAAGAATTAATGAAGTGAGTATATACTTGTAACTAATAGATTTTAATAATTATAGTTAGTGAATAGCTTATTTTTCACCACAATATTTATTATTTTGACGCGTAGACTCCTCAGCCGGGCTTTTCACAGTTATGTGATTACACTAGACTTCTTTATTTTTCAAACTCTGCTGATTCCGACACATCTTAAAGGACAAGGCCACTGTTTTGTCATGACCTGTGTTAAGGCATGAATAGGGTAAAGGTCAGACAAAAAACTTTCGCAATTATAGTTATAAATATATGGATTAACGTAAATCAACTCGTAAGCGTGTTACTCAATTTTTTAATGGCCCACTAACTGCCGAAATGACCGTGAAATTAATAACGTTACGTCGCACGTTAAACTTTCACAATTAAGCGGCCATTCATTATATGCCTTTCAGTTTAACGCGCAGAATTAAAAAAAAAACGTTTTCGTTAAACGGTATGAAAGCTTGCGTTAATTAAAATCTAAAACAATGCTTCATTGTTAGAATCAAATATTTAATTAATAAATAGTTCCTCGGATCTGAAAACTAAATGGGAAAAATTTTGTACAGGGTAGAAGCTATTACTACCTATATGATTATTTGCTAGTGCCAATTTTACCATCCCACCGACTTATCTATTCAGGTGGACAAAGTTGGAACTAAGGCCGCTATTTTAAAATAGGTATCATTCTGCTCGATTCCGCTGTTTAAGGCCCAAGACACGGAGCTGCCCGCGAAATTCAAATTTTTGGTTTTTCGCCATTTATAAACGAATACGACAAAGTAGACTTATGGTATTCAAATTGCGATAATGGCAGTATCATCTTCACAGGTTTATAGGTTTATCTTTACGTAAAAGTATCCAGTTTAAGAAATTAATCAAAATAATGACTAATTTGTGAGTAGCTCACGTCAAACTCATTATTTTGACTAATTTCTTAAACTGGATACTTTCACGTTAAGATTAGTATATAAACCTGTGAAGATGATACTGCCATTGGCGCAATTTGAATACCATAAGCCTACTTCGTCGTATTAGTTTACAAATTGCGAAAAACCAAATTAAATTTGAATTTCGCGGGCAGACCCGTCTCTTGGGCCTTAAGTGTTGATGCTTTGCTGCTGTCAGTTTTTTTAGTGCGAGTGCCGTACACTGTACAGTACACCTTTATTCAGGAGTCGACGTCTATCGCAGTCAAATCCCTTTAATAAATTAATTAGGTTATGTATTATTATTTCAATTTCAAGTCTAAAACGGCAACAAAACAACTAAAGCTGCGAGCTGTGTTTGTATTTCCACTCGATTTCCATAACATACGCAATTCTAATTTAGTTTAGTTTAGTTTGGTTTGGTGTGTGTGTGTCGTCGAATAATAGTTCATATAAACTGCATCCTAAACACATACTACTAAACTTCATATCTAATTGTAGAGTTACAGATTATAATAATTAATACTAGTGGTTCGCCCCGAACTAAGACCTCGCGATATCCCATAATTCCCAAAAGTTTTAATTATATATTGTAATAATTAACTTCTAACATTAGACGCAATAAAAAAAAAATAGTTGACATAAAACTGTTTTACTGACACAGCGCCATCTATAGTGAAGCATTATAGTGAAGCTATTAGCTTCACAATAATGCTAATAGATGGCGCATTAAAATTAAATAATTTCGTTTCTTTATAACATTTATCTAATTTTAGTATTTGTTGTTCAAGTACAGGATATAACTGAATTTTCAACCAAGTTTCACGTTCTAATATTCAGTAATTCTTGACGTATGGCTCAAATTAAAATCTCCACTTTGAAACCCCCCCATTTGGTCAATTTTTAGGGAAAAATTAAAAAAAATATATTTTTGTACTCTGTTCAAAGTCGTCTTTAAAAAGATATATCGCAAGTCTATGTAGAGCAACAAACAAGATTTTACTTCAAATACGCTTCTATGAGAGCCCCCCTGAAATAAAGGTTTTTATATTTTTTTATACAATGTTCGGCTGAAGGCCATCAGTTTACATATTATATTTAAATTTGAAGTAATTACGTTCAGTAATTCAGAAGTTATAGGGCTCTGACAGACATTTAGACGAACACACTTCTCTGTCTAGTAGGCAAGCGCCCTAGTTGACTCAGAGAACTTCGCTTCGCTCGTTCAAATATTTGCCATTTTGTCTGGTGGGAGGCTTTGGCCGTGGCTAGTCACCACCCTGCCGTCAAAGACGTGCCGCCAAGCGATTTTGCGTTCCGGCACGATGCCGTATAGAACCCGATTAGGGGTATGAATACACTATCATACCCCTTCCAAGCTAGCCCGCTACCATCTTAGACTGCATCGTCACTTACCATCAAATGAGATGGCAGTCAAGGACTACCTTGTCATCGAATAAAAAAAACGACTCATCATATTATCATTTGGAGGTATTTTTTTTTTAACTTTCTATTTTCCCGTGGGATTGAGATATTTTCTGTTCGCGTGATATTTAATTCCTTAACGTGGCACTTACGATAAGGTAAAACTTTAACTTGCTCTTAGAAATCCCAGGAAGCAGGGTGACATGAACACATTTATATGTCTTCACTCTTCAACGAATAATTCTACTGAACAAAGTTCTGGCAAAGTCGGAAGTCACTAACTACGGGTGACTAAGTAATCCTTACCTTCAACTAACCGAATCCTTGGCCGTGCAGATTATCCGAAGCTTAATGTTGCGAATATTAGCACTTTCTCGAACACTCTTGAACACTTCTTCGCTTCTATAAAGAGCGATACATTTTATTACCCTAAATAAATCTTTAGTATACTAAAAGAGAACCAAAAGTTGTTATTTTTTGTTTTATTGTGTGTTTTTTTTGAAAATCTACTGGGTCGATTCTAATGCAGATTTTTGCATTAATTAAGAATCACAAGCTAGCAAAGTGAAAAACAATTTTTCCAAAGTACAAAACTTTGAATGAGACTGAAAAGATCATTACCTAGAGCAGATTAATTTTGTAGAACGGCTTGTGAAAATGATGTTAGGTTATATTAGAGTTTTCATATTATGAAGCCAGATACTCAAAACGATATTGATCGAGATACCTACTATATCCTTTCCTTACTAATATTATAAATGCGAAAATGTGTTTGTTTGATTGTTTATTGGTTTGTTGATTTGTCCTTCAATCTCGCAGCAATTGCTCAACGGATTGACGTGATTTTTTGCATGGGCATAGTTGAGGACCTGGAGAGTGACATAGGCTACTTTTTATCCAGGAAAATTAAAGAGTTCTCGTGGGATTTTAAAAACTCCAACAAATCCATGCGGAGGAAGTCGCAGGCATCAGCTAGTTCATAATAATTCTTTCTAATGGCGGTAAGACTTATGAAAATGATGAATGCTATGGAAATAGTCATAATAATCATTAAATGTATAAGAAACTCGAAAAAGAAAAACATAAAGAAGGTAGTGAGGGGGCATAGAAATCACTAATGCGAGTTTACCTCAAACGAAAGCCATTTCAGATTGACGCCTACACGCACGGGTTTGGGCGCTGACAAATGACGCATAAGAAAGGCCCTAATGTACACGTAACTCAGAAAATAAAGAAAAGTACCCTCTGTGAGGAATCTTCACAGATTTCTTTCCGTCTTCCGGTATATGTCTTAATTCTATTCGAAAACACAAATCACTTCAGATGAGCGTTGGCCTACCAATTTAAAAAAATTGGATCTGGCGACATTGGAGCAATTGTTTATATTTTATGTGTGCTTTTATTTAAATAGGACATACTTCATGAATAAATTTGTTCAACGCACCGTTTGTTTGTCCAATAAATACAAACCCCGCGGGTGGGCGCGGATATAATTATTTTTACAAATAATCGTTTTAAAACCTATTTCCGTAGCGGACCGCGTCAGTCAATTAAATTTAAATGAAACAACTAACAGAAACAACACGAAAATAACATTACGTGTTACCGAAATTAAATAGTTAATAGCGCTGGAAATAACAGACGACAGACGGTAAAAGCGTGTTCGTGTATAAACAGGTAATTTTGAACGCTCATCGGTCACACAAAGAGGAAATTCATTTATTTAACTAAAGCGTGTGTAAATTTACGTTGCACTAACCGTAACTACGTTCAGGTTACTTTGCGGACCTGGAACGTTGAGTCCACAGGGGAATTCCGGAACGGTGAAGGGGAATTAAATGGCGACGAGTGAAACGCTGTTAAAAAGAATACTAACTGGTAGTACTCGTAACCCTCATGTGGCACCGTCGCGATGTGAGGGAACCGTACCGTCGTAGTACGTGAGGAAAACATTCATACACAGCATACATGGAGGGCCATAAGTTACGCATGATCTTCGATATTCATAATCCCATAATATTAAGAACTTCTCACACTTGTTCACAAATGGACGCTGAGGATTATTTAATTAGCGTGTTTGTAAGCAAACATTACTATTTTACCTATGTAAAATTTTTTTTAAATATTAACACTAGGTTTATTAATTCCCGCGGGAACTCTCTTATTTTTCGGAGTAAAAAATAGACTATATATCAATCCTGGATGTGAGCTATCTCCATTCCAAACAACCAAATCAATTTATTCGTTGTGGCGTGAAGGCGTAACAAACATACACATACACACACGCACACATACAAATTTTCACTTTTATAATATTAGTGTGATGTAAACTAGCACTATTATCCTAACTAGCAACAACCGATACGCAAATGAAAAGAGACTAACGGCGCAATCAGGAAAATAAAGTAAATGAAATACAAAATCGCTAATAGTAAAAATACACTAGCGAATAGCACAGAGAGCTAATAAAGTCCTTCCACAAAACTCTACGGAGCCCTTAAAACGATAAGATAAGCCTCTGAAACAAAACCAGGAGAGCTCATTTATTAACAACGTGTTTTGTTCTGCTGCAACAGCAGTAGAGATGGGCTTATGTGAATAATTCAAAGTCAAAGTTAAAAAGTTTCTTATTGTATTTGACAAAGTATGTTATCCAAATAAGATAGTATTAATAACAATCTTAATCACTAAAGTACCTATTCAATACATTCGAATGATCATTCGATAGCTTGCTAGTAGAATACTTTGATTGTTAAAATAAAATACTTTGATTCTTAAAAATAGCTTGCTATTAGAATACTTTGATTGTTAAAATGGACTAACAGAATGATAAAATAATAATTCGCATTTGAAAAATCATTAGAAAAAATCGATTGTTTAACTGTATCGGTTACTTATTTTAAATTTTTAGGGTTCCGCGCCTTGCAGTTTAATAAAAAAAGAACCCTTATGGGAACACATTGCTGTCCACAATGCCACAAGGTGATTTATCTCTAATCTGTTTTTCCCTTCATTCGATATCGAGTTAAAATATATTAATAAATACAAACGTCATCATCTTATAAACGTACAATGAACATTTGATTGTATTAATTCATCAATCGGTTACTGAACGATCATTCGAATAGCGGAAATTAATTTTTAATCGAATTTCAAATGATCAGTCGATAACTGGTTGGCAAATCACTCGAATAATTCGGTTGTTTTTTTTTTTTAAACAATCGCCCATCTCTAAACAGCAGGGGGAGCATCGAGCTACTTAGCGAAATTAAAACGATAATGCGCCCGAAGCTCGAAATTTCCAATTGGCAAAGCGCAGAACGGAATAAAACAACGGCTTTTACGCTAAACCTCCAGTATTGTACTGTTAAAATTCGGTATTACTAGCCAGGAGCTGAGAGTTCAGTGTTAATGAAAATCTCACTGATTAGTTTGTAATGCCAGCAATTCTGTACGAACAAAAGTAGGTACTTCCGATAATATTTTATAGAGACTTTGTGTTTTAAATTAGTTACATAATTTATTTGAGCTTTGATAAATAAACAAACAGTTGTCCGTCCCGTTCTCAATCCATTTTATTAACAAATCTATATTTTTTAAGATGAATTATAAAATGGTTCAAAAATTATTACAATCGCAATTACAGTTTTAGAACAAACTATCTATTATCAATTTCCTCAAACAAAAACAGCGTGGTATATTACGTGGTATAAATAAAAATTCAGTAAAGAGCAGCTTAGAAAAACTACGAAAAACTCTTGTTAAAATATTAGAAACCCGTGAGAGGTAGGTCACGTAAACTTTTCACTGCTACCGAAAATTTTAGTGGTTTTTGTTATTTTTTTTCAAAATATTCAACCTCCTTTTATATTCTCTAACGGAAGCTTTTTCCCACAGTAATATTATGAGGCCACAGTGGTAAAACTTGGTAGTCGAGAGGCGAGAAGCTATGGCCTAGAAGTAATAGGCACTCGAAGATGCAAGTGGGTCATGTCCTACATCCCTGGTCCCTCCATCATTTATATTGATGCGCGGAATCAACGCGAACTCTTTCCAACCTCTTTCACTGATCAACTTCTATCTTTTACCTAGTACTTGTCTTGAAAGTATTTTATGACTCCATACCCAATGCCTATTATTATTAAGCCGCTGCTGTCAGTCCGTCCTTCCGTCTTTCTGCGGGCTGTATCTCACGAACCACCCATCTAGCAAAATGTTTTTTTTTTCTCTTTCTTTTTTATACTTAAAAAATACTTGTCGCATACTATAAAGGCGGATTTGGGCATAGTTACAAGAGCACTTATTTCTATAACGATCTTATAATCTACTTATAGTCTACTTGTGCTTGTGAAATTCTATTATAGGTAAAAGAGTGTAATACAATGCTTTTATAGGAGCTTTATTGGTATCGATAGACTTATAGTCTTTTTTGTGGGACTACTTTGCTAGTTGGGCATAATAGATAAGTAGATACCTACTAGAAAATTTTCACTAAATGTGTATTTCTACTGCCGCTTTAACAAAACCTAATAAAAAAAATGAAAGAGGGTCTCTACAAGATAAAATTTTGATATTGTTCGATCTTAAATGGTTTTAATTTTGTACGATAGTACCTACGGAACTCTTCGTGGGCGTATCCGACGCGCTATTGGCCGGTTTTTTTAATGTATTATAGACTACACGAAGTTGTGGGCGTCAAATAGTAAATAATAAAATAAAAAAAAAAAGCTTTTATTCCCTTAAACTTTAACTTAAACACCAACACTGATATATTTATAAAAAAAGAAGAAAAAAGAGTTTAATAAAAAACACTAAAATGACACAAAAAAATGACACAAACAGCGACTAACTAACAGTTAGTCATTAAACTAAGGACCCCTTGCGGGTAAAGGCCTCCTCCAATCTGCGCTACGCTTTGCTATTTGTGCTATGTTGGTCCAGTTTTTGCGCGCTATGCCTACAATTTGATCTGACCATCTTTCTTCGGGGCGTACACGCTTTCTGGTCCTTTTTGGGTCAATCCACTGAGTAGTGCGTTTTGACCATTTGTTAATATTAGTACGTGCAACGTGACCGTGTTTACAAGTACATCCTCCAAATGTTTGAGAGGCCCAAATGCAAAAATACGGTGAGCGAAATTGGCCTGCCACTGACAGTCGCGTTCTGTCAGAACTCAACTCAGAATCCAATAAATATGTTTACGGACGCGGACAGCATTTCCATACGCTAATTTTCCATCAATAAGCGACTCTCCCTGATCCGCAATTTTCGGGAAATTTCCTTTCGAGCGGATAAAATAAAATTAAACGAAAACAGCTGGCATAGTTTTTTCAACTTTTCATGTAGGTTTTTTCTTATTAACTTTGGAGCCTACCCTCATTAGGCACAATGAACTTTTATTCTTCTTCATATACCTCTCCGTTGTTGGAGTTTAGCAGTCAACAAACAAACAAGCACACACACACACGCACGCACGTACGCACGCACACACGTAAAACTTATAACACCCGTTCTTTTTGCGTCGGGGGTTAAAAATCTATGCAAATATAGAGAGTGGTCTGTGAAAACACTATGGAAATCCTATAAGCCTTTCATACGGGCTACCTAAGTAACTCTAAAAAGTACACACATCGACCGTCTAAAGGTAAAATTCGGACGAATTTTACAGATACGGGCACAGTAATAAAGAAGATAACAAAATTATTAATAACCAGTTGATGCCCGCGACTTTGTTCGCGAGGATTAAGGTTTTTTAATTCCCGTGGGAACTCTTTTATTTTCCAAAATGAACTCTTCCAGACTAAAAGATTATACTCTTTACAAAAAAAGCAACGGACAAGTGCTAATCGACCAATACCATCCTACAAGGTTTAACACCAGCTATTATTAAGATAGAACAAAACAAAAGTATACTGTATGGAGACACTCTTACATTTTTAACGCTATTTTTTATTATTTGTTGTTATTATAGCAGCAATAGAAATACACATTCATGAGATACAGACAGATGTAGGGACAGAAGGACATCGAAGGCTTAGATATAAGGTGCCGTTGACACGCATTGGGTACGGAACCCTAAAAATAGCATTTACAACATCAATATAACAATTGGCACGTGTCACATAAATAATTCCAGCGCACAATTCAAAAGCTCGAACATCACGGCGGGACATATTTCCTTAACATCCATAAATATTACAGTCCCGACACGTCCTTATAATAAAAACATCAGTAGAATCGTCCGGGCGGGGAAAATAGCGGGACATTAGGCCGCGATAAGTTCTCAACTGCGCACTATCCTACACATTTGAACATAGAACGAGCACAATAAATATGGGGGGCGCAGAAGAGGCCGCAGGTGCAGGTTTTTCGGGAAACGAATATAAGTTTGTTTACACACGTTAGACTCGTCAAAGGTCAAGATTATTGTAAATTCAAGTATAGCTCTTGCAATTCACGACGACGCGTGAGCTTTACTTGTGGTTACGTCGTGTACATGCACGTTGCGTAAGTGTGTGTGCCTGTCAGGAGCCTAGGTCGGAGCGGTCAGGCAAGAACAAGCTCTCGCTCCCACTTATATGGATACGACACACACAACCATGAGCCACGCGCCGTCGTGAACTATACTCTGTCAAACGTACCTATCCGAAATCTTCCGCTCGCGATCATCGGTCAGTGACTCCGAGCTCTATAATTAACCCTTTATTAACAGTTTTATTCAAAGGCTAATATTATTTTTCATCAAAAATAATATTAAGAGAGAACCAAAAACCTAAATCAAATGAATAGAAGACTGACTGTATTCAGAATAGAGACAAGACTTATCTGTGCCAACAGAACTTATACATGAAAAACTCGTTCGCGAACAACAAAAGGGTGAGATATATCTTCGGAGCCAGCCAGGTGCGCCTTGATAATGCTGACGTCACGTTCTCCCGTGATTTAGATGTGACCTCCCCATACCTACTATTGTATGTGTTATTAACTGGGAAGTCGTAAGCGATTTATTAGTTGTAATTGTAGTTTGTAACACTGTATAACTGTGTAGATAGAGGTACATAGCGAATAGGAGTTTCTAATATTTTTCAATGTCTCACTTGGTTTAGTGAATAACTTGTTCGACTACGGATCTTAAGGACCCAGGTCAGGCGAAAAATTTGAAGGGTTTTTCAGTCAGTGCCTTGAAAGGCACGTTAAACTGTCTGTTCTATATCACGCGTTGGTCGTGTTACATTTATTGAGGTTGCCATGACAAAAGACCTCACCCGTTGCACTATTGTCGTGTCGAGGGGAGAGAAGGATATTAGTCAAGGTCAGCTTGACTAATGATTCTTTTCGCTGGTTACTGGCGGCGCAAGAGCGAGACCTGTGGAACTCCATGCAAGAGATATTTGTTCGACAATGAACGTCTATCGATATCGGTGGATGAAGAAGTTAATGGAAAAAAAGGAATATTCTTTAAAAAATAAAATGAGTAAAACTAACTTACTTAAATTTTTTTTTAAATAAAATAAATAAGTTAGGGAAGATCTAAAATTAAATAACTAGGTATGTTTTTTCATTAATTCCTTCATTACATCATTTAAACTATAAATCTAACATCACGTTCGATTCACATTCGATTACATAGATAGGGAGTTGTTCCTATTACATTAACTATTTACCGATACATTGTAGTAGTACTTACCACGTAACACACACGTACGTGGTAACTGCTGTATTTACGAGTTTCCTGGCCACAATAGTTAACATAAAAGCAATTTTCTGAATTACTTTCGTGGACTTTGAAGTAGGTTACCATGTACCTATGTAATATGTCAAATGTGATTATACTTTAACCAGAAAAAGCTTTTTCACTGCAAAGAAATTCTAGACCGTCTGGAGGACATAGACCAGTTTAATTTCACTGATATTTTCGAGACTTGGGTCTGGAACATTTTTATAAATCTTTTTTTTTTAAATGTTCTGTCTACCCTTTTCGGATAATCTTTGGAACGACTGAACCCCATTTTGACGGATATATGGATTGATACAGTCATTTATAGTCTTTTTATTCCTATTTTATATTTTATTAATTAAGTCTATACATATAATAAAATTGTAGAAAAGTGGTGTCTGTACAATGGAAATATATAAAAAAAAAGTAGCAGGGGTTGTTATTATATCGATGCCGAACCCGAAATTGTAATTAATTTTTTTTTGTCTCTTTGTCTGTTTGTCTGTTTGTCTGTGTGTTTGTGCACGCTAATATCAGAAACGGCTTATTCGATTTAGATACGGTTTTCACTAATATATTGTAGTAAGCTTCACTTAACATTTAGTGTTTATTTCATGTCAATCGGTTCATAAATAAAAAAGTTATATCAATTTAAAGAATCACGGCGAACATTTTTAACGTACAGAGTACGTACTACACGCCTCGCGCCTGAGCGTCCGTGGCTATATAAAGCGCGCTAAGAGCCGCGCCCCGAAAAATCACTATTCCACGCGAACGAAGTCGCGGGCACAGCTAGTCTTTCATAAAAAGAAAAAGTTTCTGTTAAAGCTAATATATACCTAATACTTAGCCGAATAATTAGTCAAACCCTAAAAGTGAACACTATTTTACAATAATTTCCATGGAAAATTTGAATTGAGTTACTAAAGCGAATTTCCGTAAATGGATTTAGAGGCTTAATTATTCTGGAGCAGTTTATTTTATAAACTTTGCGGACCATGTCTGGCTTTGTTTAAGCAGCTTTCCCTAACTTTTTCGGCCCACCATACTAGACCAGAGGCAATCTATACAAATAAATAAAATTGAAGTGTCTGTTTGTAATATTAAAATAACAGCCTTTTACTAAATGCATATGTAGGTAAGTAAATACGGTACTTATAACAAAAAAAAAAAACAATTTTTACAATTTTTTCCCTTTTTTATTTAATTACGCTGACTGTTCACATGTCGTCGATTAAAGCCGCTCAACTATTTGACAGAAACAGGACCCTTACAACAAAACAGCTGGTATTGAAATATACTCTATGTTGCCTCCATTTTGCTATTCACGACGCGAACTCACAAAATTCTAGTTTGAATCCAACACATTCAGTGGCAGATATTTCGCACTGTGTCCGGTGAAATAAGTTTTAATTGCAATTTGATGCCGCATGAAACTTATTCTATGGGGGCGTGTTGGCGACAGTGTTTGCCATATTGTATCACAGAAAGTGTTATGAGACGTGGCGCAAAGTGGAAAGTTTGCCAATTTCGTATTTATTTGACCAAGGATTAGAAATTGGTAAAGTTAGTTACACTGCCAAACTTTTACTTGACCTCGCATTTAATTTTCAAAGTTTGAGTTGACTTTACCTATTTGTTCTGTACAGCCACTATGAAACTCAAACTACACTAACTACACGCACTGGAACTTGCAGATATGCTTTTTTTATAAAATAGGAAGATTTAAATATAAATCCTCGTCACTATGGTTTTATACAACCTTTGGATACTCTTTCGAAACAATGCTCGGACTTAAGCTTTCGCTGGGACTTGGGTCAAAAACGTAAAGGCTTCAATCAGTTCATCAGAGAGTTGTGCGATGAAAAGGATTGTTGATTCTAAATCAAAGCTTACCTTCGAATATTTTTTATCACGTTTAAGTGTCGATTTTACTAACGTCGAGTGCCATTTAACCGTGGAATTTTGATATTCAATAAAAAACTCAGTTAAACATAACTGAACGTTGGTAAAATTGGCACTAATTGCCAATTTAACTATTGCCAAGCAACCGAGGAATTTAACCGAGGAATAAATTCTGACAGTTGTTGTATGGAAAAATCTGCCAAAATATCAAAATTATTCCTGGGTTTAACGCTATATTAGTGTAAGTAAGATTAGTGTAAGATCAGGTGTGATTCCATGCTAGCGCAGTTGAAGGAAAAATAGAGTATTTGGTGAAATATTAATATGACAAGTGTAGTTCCCGGCACGACTAAAGGGAGCGATATATACCTACATTTTGGCATTCAAAATAAATATTTCACAGTCGCAACTCTATCTTGGGGTTCACCATTCAATTAATAGAAGTTCTCGGTCTCAGTTGTACCGAACGAAAGTAACTTACAGATCTGAGAATAGTTAGTAGATCCCTACGTATACTCGAAAATTCTGGAACTTGTTATCGCGTCTTGCGCCATAACCTCTTGAGGCTTGAGCGCCCGTATATGACCGGAGTTTTATCGTCCGAATGAACGTTCACATGGTAATGTGACTGGGGGCATAAAGCCTTTACTGAAAACTTTGTGACGAGATCTCGATAGTATCATCTGGACTTACTGTCCATTGTGTAATATATTGCAGTGAAATAGTGGGTATAGTTTTTTCATTTTACGAGGCCTCGTGGCTCATGGTTGTGTGTGTCGTATCTGTATAAGTGTGAACGAGAGCTTGCTCGCGCTTGACCGCTCCCTAGGCTCCTAACAGGGACGCACACTTACATAATGTGCATGTACACAACGTAACTACAAGTAAAGCGCCCGTAACTTCGTGAAACAAACGTACTGTACGTCATATTATAAGTCAAGTTTTCGTTTACTTAACGCCAGTTGCATCTGAAGCGGTTACCGTTTAAGCTATAAATATTTGACAGCCAGAAACAATGCACTCTGCACTGAACAAGCCTTCTTTGGCTTTTGATCGTTCAAGCGTTAATCTGAACCATGGGGGTTCGAAAACAGACTTCTGCAACTTTATTTTTTCACAATTTAACTTTGAAGTATCAGTAAAGTTAACGCTTGATGTGTCTCTGTCTTAAAAATGAATGAATGAATGAATGAATATACTTTTATTGCACACCACACATATTATAAGAACAGACACAAAGAGCTTAATAAATAGCATACAATTTGGCGGCCTTATCGCTACATAGCGAACTCTTCCAGGCAACCAATAAAAAAACCAACAAAAAAATCTTATAATTTGAAATGTGTATCAATAACTTTTTTATTTCATAATAACTAATGATTTTTTTGAGACTTTATAAGCACATTTTAGTCTTACCCAGATGTATTTATTTGCAGCAATATGGTATTTAGTTATAATACGAATATTTATATTATGATTTGCAAAAAAGTTTATCGTTTCAGCGTAAATTCATCTAATATATAAAAATGAATCGCTTAATGTGTTGGTAAGCGCATCACGCGTGAACGGCTGGACCGATTTCGCTAATTCTTTTTTTATTGTGTTTGTTATTGTCAGGAGAAGGTTCTTATGAAAGAAAAAATTAAGAAAACTGCGCGGAAAATTAGAAAATTTAAGAAATATTAACCACCATATTAAATTATTTCTAATGTAACCGCTTTTACAATTCAAACTTTTTTGATGTAACCTTATGGCGTTTGACATAACATTGACAGAATGCGTGCTGCCAATTTCGTCAAAGAGTTTCAATATTCATAGTTAGACAGGACAATGTCTGTCGGGTCCGCTAGTAATAAATAATAATAGAAAGTCGTACAAATAAATAAAGGTCCGTAGGTCATTCTGAGTTTCTAGAAGTATTAAAGTTTAATGACACACATTACAATTTTCTGTTTACGTCGACTATTTTTTTTTGTAACTAGCAGTTTTATGACAAAAGTAAAACAATATTAGTTTTGTTGACAAACAATTCTGATCACGATGAGAGTTTTCGTATAATAGAGCCATTTAGATGGCCACTTACGGAAGTCTTAAAGTTTTAGGTCTTTAGCACATTTCCGCCGCGAAACCGTAGCAGCGAAACCTCTAAAGCTCCGGCATGAGTTGTCCGTCATCCTATTACCTATATTATAAATGCGATAATTTAGATGGATGGGATAGATGTTTGTTACTCAATCACGCCGCAAGGATTGAACCAATATAGCTGTTTGGCACAGAGATAGATTTTAGTGTGGAAAATAAGAGAGTTGCCGCGGGAATTAAGAACCTCAATCTAAGCGAACGAAGTCGGGGGAATCAGCTAGTATGATAATATTATGATAGGATAACAAGTGAAACTGCTTGTTCTTTCGCGTTTTTTTCACTCCCATGCGATTTTGGCTATGTACTGAGACGCCAGTCACATGTGTGGTTTCACTTTTTGTGACGATGCAATGGTATGTTAGGGGAAACGCCAAACTGATGCGAGAAATAAAGATATTTTAAACAGTTTTGAAGCGTTTCGCAAACAGGCAACTTTAAATAACAACATTAAGTACACAACACAAGAGACAACTCATGCCGGAGCTTCCGCGGTTCCGCGGTGTCGCGGTGGAGGTATGCTACAGGCCTTAAAGTTTAATGCTACACATTATATTGTCCTTTCTATGTCGGCCAAATATTTTGTAACTTAGCAGTTTTATGACAAAAGTAAAAAAAATTAGTTTCGTTGACAAACAATTATTTTGATCACGATAAGAGGCTCCATAGAGGTTCCGTATAATAGAGCCGTTCAGACAAGTTTGATGTTATAGTCTTGAAGTTTTATAGAACACATTTTGCGATGATTGCCTATTTACTAAGCCCAAGTTTCTTCGGCATTTATTTTTGACTTAGGTACTTATATTTCTTGTTAGATGATGGCCGCGACTTCGTCCGCGTGGGAATTTCGCTGACTCATTTTACGCTGGTAAAATCGGCCCTTATTAAGACAATCCTTGAATTATTTTACATATTTATACATATACCAACAAACAAACATACCATCGCATTTATAATAATGGTAACGATTATTTGCATAGCAAAGTATAATAAAAAAAATAAAAATAAAACAAATATAAAAATTATATAAGCCGTTTATCAAATACTTAAGTGCTATCGACTTTATCGTTTCTCAAGCCATGCCCGCACACTAAAGCGGCCGCATTTGACCCAAGTTTTATAGGCACAATAAACGTTTCACATGGTAATGCGACCGTATAAGAAAAGTTTCCGAGGAAAAACTTGTATGTAACCGGTCACCGATAGTCCTATCAAGACGAAGGACAGTGCTATGAAGATATGTTGTAAGAATATAATGTAACGCACATTCGGCTAAATCGCCCAAGTTTAGTTTTGTTGGGCACTTAGAATTTTTTACGACGAAATTAAAATAATCCAGTGGGGTTAGTATAGGTAAGATTTAATTCGATTTATCGTATTCGTATTCGATGACATTAGCGTCAAAGTAAAATGAACCTTAGTTTTAGTAATTTAAAGTCAAAAATTTAGTACAACCCATTTTAATTTTGATATCCGTATACGTAAACGTACAATAATGGATACACGAAATTGAGCTCTAATTCAATCGGATTATGGTTCAATTTACTTTGACGCTTATGTCATCGAATACGAATACGATCAATCGAATTAAATCTTATACTAACCCTACAGCTTTCAAGATAAGTTGGGTGACATTTTCTGTCAATTTCGTTTCCACCTTTACGGAACGCCTAGAGGTGAAAATGACATTGGGGAAGGGATTGTGTTTAGGGTCTACCTACGTAAACACTCCTATTTAGAGGTTGATCTAGGTATGGTTGAAAACTGGTATCAGGCCCTTTTGAAAAATATTACCAGATATGAAATCTCTAATGAGCCACTACCCTTCGAATAGCAGAATCTTGTATTGTTCTCAATGAAATTACAATACCGGGACTTCTTATCAAAGATCAATAGGCTTATCGGCTTTTACTATCAACGAGCGGTATCAAAGTTGAACGGATAAGCATTTGCATAATCAAAGACCGAATTTAGCGGCCGAACTGGCTCACGCACGGCTCATCAGGGCGGCTAGCAATTTATGATATCGCTTTTTCATTATCATCAGCCAAAATGCATGCAACTGTTGGACATAGGTCTCTTTTGAACAACGCCGACAGTGTTTTACATGTTGGGTCAGCAACTGCTCACTAAGCCGACGAGATGCTTGTACATCTAATGCGGCTTCGTTCCGGACACATTTTTGTTAAATTCGGATCTTTAATGAGAAAAATTACATCACCTAATTGCCCTGATTGTGACAAGCCCGAGGAAAGAAAGAAAGAAAGAAGCGTTTATTTAATGCATTGTGCCACACATCTCCCAATAGGTATACCTAGATTAGGTTGTCCCGGCGCCTCCACCACTTGAGCATTAAAGATAAAAGACGTCATGCAGAAGAAGCGCCGGAACAACTAAGTCATGTGTGCCACAACCCAGGAAAAAGGTCCCAACTCAGCAAAATGCTGTATGCTTTGTATATGCACAAGAGCATACAGCGCTGATTTTCAGCCAGGACCCTGATTCGGGTGGCGCCACGGAATTCTACATCGTTACTACTAGTTACTAGTGCACCGTACTAAATTAACTAAGCTAAGTTAGTATACACAATACTAAGTAACTTAGCTTAGCTTTACTCTATGCGAATAAAATAGACTCAGACCGGAAACGGAAGTTGTAGTGACGTGCTGCCAGTCGCCGAAGATGAAGGGAAGTAGATTGGCGACAAACTTCACTTCTACATTAGCTGAAACCCATAGTTCAATTATTAGACTGCATAGATTTGGCGGTGTGGACTGACGCATGAAATGAACCTACGTTAGCTAAGCTAAGCTATAACGGACAAGCATTACGTATTTGAGCTACAACTAAAGCTGACCGCACATTAACTAAACAGAGTCGAATTTAGCGGTGGACTGGGCACACACACGGCCCATCGGAGCGGCTAGCAATTTATGATAGTGTTGTGTGCGAGATTATAGGTTCACCATTATGTTGAAAACCCTAAACGAGAAGTACAAATACTTATAAAAAAAACATTTTCGATTAAGTAAAGTAGAATGAACAGGTAAAAGATCCTTTTAGACCAGTCCTGAATTCGGCTTTTAAAGCCAGACGTTATTGAAGTATTGGAACAAGAGATTCTTTTTTCTTTGAACTACATGCGGTACTATGTTGAAAAATGTTCAGTGATACATCCACAACAACGATGAGCAAATAATAAAAGTATTGTAGAAATCTGAAAATAGAGCCAGATGGGAAAAGTTATGACCCACTCTAGGCCAAAAATCAGCAAGATCGAAAAATAGGCTAGCTCCCATTAGTTCAACTGATAAGTTCAACAATTGACCTAGTGGGACTTTTCACACAAAATCCGAAAAATTCTGGTGTCTGGTGGGAGGCTTTGGCCGTAGCTAGTTACCACCCTACCGTCAAAGACGTGCCGCCAAGCGATTTAGCGTTCCGGCACGATGGCGTGTAGAAACAGATTAGGAGTATGGGTTGAATTTACACTGCCATATTTGGGGTACTTAAGTTAGTCCGCTACCATCTTATACTGCAACATCACTTACCATCAAGTGCGGTCGCAGTCAAGAACTATCTTGCCGTACCGTCCGCCTACTAGGGACACAGGACAGGTAAGCAATTTAAAACGCTAATCGAAATAGCGAACGATGATCGAGAGCATTTGCATTGCTAAAGAGGGCCAAATTTGTCGGTCGACTGTACTCATGTAGCCGCTGAAGCGGTCAGCAATCAATGATAGGCCCCGTATGAGAGATTATCTCGATGATGTAACGTTAACGCGAATTATGTATTCCAGCACAATGGCCCTAAATGAGAAGCCAATCATCGGTGAATATTAGAAGGGCTGTCACAAGTATAAGTTGATGTTCTCTTCTCTACTCCCATAATGTTATACTTGCTTACACAAAAACAAAAAAGCAGGATCTATTCTGTGGCTATGGCAATAGATTTGTACCTAGGATAGTTGATAATAAAAATTAGAATAATAAACATTTTGTGGGACTGTTACTCAATCTACCGGTCAGACCGGACGTCTAGTGCTGCTAGGGGTCGCCTGAAAATCAGCGCTGAAGGAGTGTATCTACAGTGCTGCAGCATTATGTTGAGGTGATACCTTTATCGAGAATATCTTGCGCCACATTTATGTGATTTGTTGTCGGTTAAGTTTATATTTATTTTGCCGTGCGTTGTGTGTGCGAAAATTTGGTAACACATCAAAATTCGTCGGTTAAATGTACAAATGTTACCCGGTGATAATGAAAGTGGCACATAAGATAAGGCGTAATAGTAGATAATTATTTTCTGCCAAATAATATAATATTAGATACTAAATAGTTTTACAGTTGCACATAATTAAACTTGGGACTACTGGCTTCTTAAGTGATGCAGCTTTTAATACAAAGAATCCAAACAACATATGGAATTTGAAGGGAGACTCAAACTGATCTATCTGCATAGCCTAAATTAAATGGTGCCATATTATATTTACGACCAAAAGGGTCGATTGATTTTGTATCACTACTTTACATAAATGCCAAAATTGGCCGATCAACTTGGCCCAAATGTTTGTATGAATATAGTCCAAGCGCACTTCAACTTAGACCTCATCACTTATCAGATATCAATTTCCTTAAGGCATGATGGTTAACAAACCCAAGCTTGGCTGGTCGACTTGGTACAAATATTGGCACGGGTACAGAGTATTGGAGCGGTTGGTAATCAATGAAAGCCCCCGTATCGCGATTATCTTGATGGCGTCAACGTGAATTACGTATTCGAACACAATAGCGCTAAATGAGAAGCCAATCAATGACGTAAGGGTTGACACTGCCCTTTTATAAGTTCCTATTAATTTACTAACTGCTACCCAAAACTCGTTTTATTAAAAAGTGTTTTAATGAGATTTTTTCAAATGAGCTTTTATCAAAAATTTTTGAATACTGTAAGACTTTTTTTTTTTTGACATTGTCAATGCAAATTGATCCATAGCTTAAGCTGTCATTGGTATAGGGACCGGCCAGTCCAGGGTTAATCATAGATCTATTATATAGACGTCAGTGACTGTTTCGAATGCGGCTATGATTTATCCTAAACAGTATTCTTTTTTTAAATTACTGTTAATGCTTAGATTTACTAAGTAATTCGCCCTGTATTGAAGTAGATTGAGTGATTAACTGATACCATCGATATAGGCTAATGGCATTTACGCTAACATGCTAGTCAGGCCTATGCTACGAATAGAAAACCTTCAGTTATCCCAGACTGTAGTTTGAGAGCTAGTTCTTACAGTAAAAAAAAAAAACTATGAAAATAATTATCTAGTTGACAACCCTATTCCGAAACCCTTATCCCAACGCAACGTTAACGACAGGCCTGTGACGTGACAACAAACCAGATCGATTTGCATAAATATGTTGCCATCAATTACCAACATTTTGTACAGGGAAACGATCGCCTAGGTATATCATTTTGATGATATACCTAGGATCTCCTAGGTATATCATCAAAATGCCAAATAAACCTGCCATCATACGATATAATCGCAAATCGTATGATGGCAGGTTCATAGATCGATGTTTTCGGCAGTTTGACTTACTCCTTAACATGATGCCCGAAATGGGATGTACATACCTGAAAATAAATAAAGAAAATATATTAAACTAAGAATACAAAACAAAAAAAATGCAATAAATAAGTTTAAAACAAATTAGAACAATCTGCGTAAGAAAAAACTTTCAGTGGAATCCACTGAAACCTTTTTTCCGCATGAAAACCGTATTAAAATCGGCACAATAATTTCTCAGGAAGCTGATACCAAGAAACTAGCAAACGAACACAAAACATCTAATGTAAAACGCATGTATACCGTCTCCGTTGCATTGTAGGCAAAGACTATATTTTACCAAGATCAAAAACAAATTAAAACCACTAATATCGTTTTTATGATACCTAAACTTGTTTATGGCAATAATTTACAGTTGTTCTGAACTAGCAAATAGTTAGAGAAAGTGAAGTCGAAGACGCCGCGATATTTCGAATAGGCTCCACATGACGAGGTGGCCGAGAGGTTAAGGCGTTGGACTGCTAATCCAATGTGCTCTGCACGCGTGGGTTCGAATCCCATCCTCGTCGATATCTATTTTACATTTTATTTTTTGTATTTTTTAGTAATTTTTAGATTTTTGCCATTTTTGGTGTCATTTTTTATTTTTATTATAAAAAATATGATTAAAAATTCGCTGAGGTCGCAAATAGAAATTTAGAGAGGCATCATGGCATGTAGCCTAAGCACGAACATGTTAACTTTTGAAAGAAATCTACTATATAAAAACGAATTTATAAGTCGGGTTTTCCTTCCTGACGCTATAACTCCAGAACGCACGAACCGATTTCCACGGTTTTGAATTCGTTGGAAAGGTCTCGGGCTCCGTGAGGTTTATAGCAAAGAAAATTCAGGAAAAATTTCAACAATTTAAGAACGCGGACGAAGTCGCGGGCGTCCGCTAGTTTTATATGAAAATGATAGGCCGAGATACTGTCATTTACAAAATTTCTTACTGACGTTAACTTCACCTTTACTATTCGAAAGTCAAAATGTTCGTGCTTAGGCTACTGGAAGATTCTAAGATAATTTTAATTTTACAAAAGATTAATAAAAATTATTCTGTTGTATTCTAAGGCATCTTCTTCTAATTTAAGGAACCTCACGCACTTCGCGACTAAAGCTAATCTTGGTCGTATAAAAGCTCATACGCTAAAAGCGGATGCTCACAATAAAGTACATAGAGATTGGTCGCAACGTCTAGGTCGTCACGCCGTTACAAACAACGTTACGGATACTTTATCTAGACCACGTAAACGTCAGTAGGGCTAACATGCGCGCCACGAGAAAATTTTGTCTACGGGTTTGCTCGTTATCTCTATGTGAATCTCTATGGAGATTCACGAGTAAAGTGTAGATAACATTTTCTCGTTAAGCGCATGTTAGCTCTACTGGTCGTCGTAGTCATATCATCGAGCCACGTTAGCTGTGGTTGTCGCCACGTAGTGCGCAAGGTCCCTAAGAGAACCTAACAACCAATTACTTCGCCTCTAGTTCGGTGCATCCTTTTGGCTTCCCAATATTACCGGTAAGAGACAGCAATTAGTAGGAATTAGTATTCTTTGGCAATATTAAGAACGATGTGACTGTTGACTTACAGACGATCTTCCCGGGAAGTCCCGAAGGCATATAAGTATTGTTTCCGATTTTTTCCCTCTTATTAACGTTAAGTAGGCAAAAGCTGTGTATAAGGACTATAGAATACTGCATACTTTAATTATACTTCTGTCTGTCTTTGGCACAGAGATTGCATGCATTCTGAGGGACACACGAAAATTTCTATCCCAAAGGAAAAGGAATCAACCACGGAAATTAAAAAAATATACAGAATGGATAATGGGTAATTTTGTATGGTCCCCGGATCAAATACTGTAGCGTTATGAACTATGTCGGCTTTTGTTGCTCCAATGGAGAGTTAACTAATTCTAAGACAGCATGTCTGAATTCACTAGGAGAAAAAAGATATGTTCGTTAGGAGGATTTCATTAATTAGTGTAAACTGTTAATCTAAGGGTCGAATATCTTTTTTCTCCAAGTAAATTCTAAGAATGCTGTATTTGGATTTATCTATATATACTAGTGGTTCGCCCCGAACTGAGACCTCGCGATATCCCATAATTCCCAAAAGTTTTAATTATATATTGTAATAATTAACTTTTAACATTAGACGCAATAAAAAAAATAATAGTTGACATAAAACTGTTTTACTGACACAGCGCCATCTATAGTGAAGCATTATAGTGAAGCTATTAGCTTCACAATAATGCTAATAGATGGCGCATTAAAATTAAATAATTTCGTTTCTTTATAACATTTATCTAATTTTAGTATTTGTTGTTCAAGTACAGGATATAACTGAATTTTCAACCAAGTTTCACGTTCTAATATTCAGTAATTCTTGACATATGGCTCAAATTAAAATCTCCACTTTGAAACCCCCCCATTTGGTCAATTTTTAGGGAAAAATTAAAAAAAATATATTTTTGTACTCTGTTCAAAGTCGTCTTTAAAAAGATATATCGCAAGTCTATGTAGAGCAACAAACAAGATTTTACTTCAAATACGCTTCTATGAGAGCCCCCCTGAAATAAAGCTTTTTATATTTTTTTATACAATGTTCGGCTGAAGGCCATCAGTTTACATATTATATTTAAATTTGAAGTAATTACGTTCAGTATTTCAGAAGTTATAGGGCTCTGACAGACATTTAGACGAACACACTTCTCTGTCTAGTAGGCAAGCGCCCTAGTTGACTCAGAGAACTTCGCTTCGCTCGTTCAATAAAATTCAAAGTCCTGACTGACTGACTGACTGACTGAGATATCAACGCACAGCCTAAACTACTGAAGTTAGAAACTTGAAATTTTTACTGTTGGTTCCTTTTATGACGTAGGCGCACACTAATAAAGGATTATTGGAAATTCCGCCCCTAAGGGGTTTAAATAGGGGATGGAAGTTTATATGAAACTCCGTCATTTTTCAAGCTGTTTCCATGAAAGTTGGTATTTGAGCTTTCAGTTAAAAATAAAGAAGTACGTGTGTCACAGTTTTTGAAAATTCCACCCCAAAATCTAATTCCACGCGGACGAAGTCGCGGGGGCAAAAGCTAGTTAAACTATAAGAGCAAAAAATACCGACATTTAACTTTGTGTCTGGGTCCACTCTTACCCATCCTCCTTTACGCGGAAAAAAAACAATAGTTGAAAACCTAATAATGATGAGCCTAAGAAACGGAAACGGTCCAATATTTTTTCTTTAAACAAGTAAACTGAATGTTCATTGTTTGTTTTTATTGGATTCCTTCCTTGCTCCAGCTCCACTCAGGATAAATTGAGTGAGATAAGAAACCTTTCAACTTATAAAGCCTAATTACACTACTCAACAAATTTCGAACTTTTTTTTTTATCTGAGTTCCTACTATGTGATAATTGTTCCTTGCTATTGACCTAAGAGAAATGCATAAATGAAGTTTTTCCATCACATCTCATTTTCGAGATAAAAGGGTCAAGTCAAAAATTCAATTTTCTTAGAAAATGAAGCAACTGCATTAACTTTTATTGATGTTTTGATGGAAAAGGTGAAGTTTTATTAGTAAAGCTGATTCCTCTTGTAGTAATGGTAGCCAGGAGTATCTCTGACATGGCTCCAACAGTAATCTGCAAGCATAGCAGGTTCCCATCTTCCTTGAAACCGGTTTTCGATAGCAGCTACATTTTGATGAAAGTTATCCCCATGTTCATTGCTAAATTAACCATATTTTCGAGAAGAAAGTCCAAATGGGAATGGAGGAAATGAAATGAAGGAAATTTTAATAAGATTTTGCATCCCATTTTATGGTAGCAGTCCAACATCAGTTTTATTCTTTCCCAGAAGTGAGCGGTTTTGTTGAATATTTTTTCACGTCAAAAAAAATATTTAAAAGCTTGGTTTTCAATAATATTGTTATGGGTAGATGTAAAAGATGAATTTTTAATCAGTTTTTTATATCTAGACCTACGAATACGCCCTCTTTGATTTTTTATAATCACGATTTTCACTGTCTCATAAACTAAACTTTTCTAATTTTCTTTTTTCATTAAAATTTAACTGGGCCCTCAAGAATAGGCAAATTTTCGGAATGTGGCTAAGGTTTTCTAACTGATGACCTATCGGCATACTTAATATTTTGTTTAGATTTCTCATAAAACTCTTTTAATTGTGTTAAACAAAAATAGAAATTCACTGTATGATTCGTTGGTTCAGCCCTTCCCGGCGTACCAAATGGCATTTTTTTTATTCTTCCATCCTAACAACCGTTGAGATTCGTATTAGATATTAGCCAGCACACATTAGAAACCCACGTCTTATCTAGATTTCTCACATTTTGATTAAAATTAGCTAAATAATACTGTTTAAATAAGCCAATACATGACTTTTTTTTCTATTTTGGCGCGAATTCTTCACAAATACAACAAAACTATTTAAAATTGTTAAAACATACCCATGATATTTTAAAGATTATCAATCAAAGTAACTTGTAAGCTATGTTTTGTTTGCAAAACAATCGTATTTTTGAACTACCCGCATTTTAAAACTCGAAAATAGGTGAAAAAATTAAAAGTGATATTTCTCCGCTTCTAGACGTGATATCAAAATAAAATGCCTACAGATATTTATTATTAGTCAACCTCAATATGAAGCCATATGAGTGAATTCAGATATTTTTTTAGTGTTGAGTAGTGTTATCTGCCACCGTTGTTGAGGATATCGTATAATTTGATTGTAGGATTCTCGACAATCTTCCGTACATTTAGGCCTTGTTCACGAACACTGGTGCGAGCGCGGTGGCAGGCGCGCCATTATTGGGAAGATTTGAACCGATCTAGATTTTTAATGGGTCCAGGCTGTTTATTAGTCAGTGTTAATTAACAGAATTCTAGATAACTGGACTTGTAAATTTTTGTTTGAAATTCAATTTTTTCATCAGGGTTTATTGTTTTTTATAATTCGCTTGTTTACTACACAGGTATCATCTAAGAGCATGTTCTTTTTTTTTTTAAATAAGAATATTAGCCAAGCTGAAGATGACTAATATCCTCGTATATATACGCAAATTATATACGCAAATAAGCGTAAAGCTTGTGCTAGGAGTGGGTACGACAATAGCCCAACGGGTGGGATTCGAACCTGCGACCTCAGTTTTCGTTCCCCACCGTTTGACCGTTGGACTGTTGAGGTTTCTTTGATAGGTTTTAAGGCTTTTCTAGGCTACAGGAGTGCGTTGAAGTTCGTGGTATTTTCTTTATCTCGTTAACAAGCTATAATTTAAAAAAATAAAAACACGACTGCCCAGCTAAGTCCTCTGGAAAATCCTGATCTTTGGAATCTTATTTACATTTTTAAATGACTTTTTTTTTGTGAATCAGAATCTACTCATCATTTTCTAGATGATGATTATAATATATTATATTTAATCTTATTTACGAATTTTTTTTCAACTTTAGTCTTTAATGCGGGACCATGGTCACCCCATCAATTTTTTTTTTAATTTTACTAGCCTATGTCACCCGGAATAAGCTAAGGATTCTAACAATTCCTGATTCATCAAAATCGGTTCATGCGTATAGAAGTTATGGTGCAATATAGAAACTCACATACATACATAAATACATGAACCCTGAAAACAACAATGTACTCCTTTTTCCAGGCAGTCATATAAAAAGTAAAAACGCAGTGCTGAAACGGGCGTTATTAACAAACGGTGAATAATCGCGTGACGCTGAAATTGGTAATTTCGATGAATACTTTATGATAGCGCAGTAATAGGCCGAATGCTACAACTGACCAACAGCTGTATTACGCTTTACGAGCCAACTTCATCCGGTTCACACTTTTTATGTCAAAACGACCATTTTAATATCCCCTTAGGCTATGGAATGTAATAGACCAGTCGCAGTTCGATTCTCGAATTGGTCATTAATATAATCTCAACTTATCTCCTCTGAGAATGAGATGGCTTTACAGGTGATAGTCGAAAACGCCAAGAACGGATTGGCAGACTTCACACACCTGAGAACATTACGGCGAACTCTCTACAGATACGCGTATCTGTAGATAGATGGATATATCGCGATATATCCATACGTGCTGCGCACGCAACGCAACCCGTCCGTTGCGTACCCAGTCGCTGCTTCAATTTATTTTCCATGATAGTTTTATTTATTCCTAGTTTCATTGTTATTGTTATTTTATATCACGTGTGACGAAGTAAAACGAATAGGTAATATACATTTTATGCGTTTCATCGGGCAGTTTGTCATTTAACGAATAAATTTTCCCGAAGCTTCAGCGATATCGCTGCTCAGGTTTCGCCTGAACTGCCTGAGGACGTTTCGTAAAAACAGTCCCATCGAAGTACCTACCAACCCAACTGCATTTCATAGCTTAAGTTTGCAGCAAAGTTCGCTATCTACAGTACAATTAAAACTTACAGATAAAACCTGATACTGGGCTATTAAACGGCGCGGAGTAATTAAGTTTGTCGCGGGAATTACTACACGCGATATTCACTGAAGTTTACACAGCTTGGCTATCATACAGTTAAGTAGAGTTGGTGCTTTTATGGCCAATTAAATAAATATTTGATCGATGATTCAAATATTCCGATTTCAGAGCTCAGTACCTAAAACGAAAGGTGACTGAAAAGCAGATTGCCTAACAACCAATGCCTAAAGTTCCAGCCCAGATCATTGCTTACACTTTACATGGACAGTGGCCGCATCAAGGTGGACGTGAAACGTAAACTGAATTCTAAGTTCATCTAGTGAGGTTTTTGCGCGGTTTAGTTATAAATATCAATTATATCATCGCTTAGCCGTAGCAATCTTTACATTTTTTTAAATCTAGCTCTAATGTGAGTTTTATGAAAAAAAGGGGCACATGTGTGAATTACAAACTAAGCGAGAGCGTATATTATGATCAAGTAGAATGCGTAGCATTCTGATTCAAAGCGAATTTTTGGCCAGGGTTACCATATTCATCACTATGAATATCAATTTTGAATCACATTTCATACGATCATGAAGAAGTTTGAAATCTACACTGGGACTTACTTAACTGGAAACTTGGATTCTGAACTGTATGATTGTTATTCTGAGATATTTATTGGTAACGACAATTTGCTGTGGGAAAATTAATTATCTACACGCCACATCTACTGTTTATTTACACATGGCAGTTTAAACATGAAAATGGCACTCAGAATTTAATTTTTAATAGGTTTTTTAAAGCTTAATTATTATAGAGTAGTAGATAAGTACCTACTAGTAAATAAAATTACTGATGATTGTTTATATAGCTAAGTTTTATTATTGTTAAATTAAAAATTATGCCAGTATTTTATTGCAGACATGTAAAACAAATCCCGACTCTTCCATGTACTCGAATATTAATTTCTAATTATTAGCTTATACTTATGTATATGCCCGCGACTTCTCAGCAGAATCAGCATTCCGAACCGGGTGTTAGATTTTTGACCCGTCATCAGAGCCACAAGTTGGCCTACACGAAATAAATAATTTTGAATTTTAATTTTTTTGAATTTTGACTTAGTCCACGTTGAGTTAGGTTCCAAAAATCCCTCGGAATCCTTTACTTTTTGAGGTCATGTCAACCTCCTGTATAAAAAAACAAGACGATTTGCAAACCTCACCTACCTTTTAGAACGTTGTGTAGAACTCTCCATTCAGGTTTCCTCAAGATGTCTTCGTTTAACGTTAAAGGGACTGATGGTTAATTGCTTGAAACTTACAAAATCCGAAATGTTAGAATTTTTATTTGCGTGGAACACGTTATAGGCAAAATAGCATCGAGCGCCTATTTACACGCAGGTACCGCCGACGTACTACTATGTTTAGCACCTGTTATTTCACACGCTACTATGTACCCCATATACCGGTATGAATAAATTATGTAACGCCTCCATCGGTTACCGGTATATACCGGTAGGTACACGTGCGAATAATAGAACCGGCTGAATTAAACCATTGGATTGGAGTGTTCGTGAATAATAGAGTTACAGAAAATTTCTTTTTTTTTTTTTTTTGCTCCAGGTACAAAAAGCGTTTATTTCGAGCGATCATATTTCATTACACTTACTGCTTTAGACTGAGAGATCGTAAACGACTTTTTGCTAGAACTTAATATTGATACAAAAGCATAATGTAAACTTTTTTTTATTAACAAAATTATGACCGGTACACCGTCCCCCTTGGAGCATTGTCGTCCGCACGAATTTTTTTACGTGTTTTGATCCCAGTGTTACTCTTTTATTTCACGGGTATAAAAAGCAGCCGATGTCCGTTTCAAGAATGCAAGGTATATTTTCCAAAATCAGTTTAGCGATTGGAGCGATTCAACCCCAATATCAAAAGTTTTTTTGTGTAGGATCTTTATTACCCCCGGGATGAAATAAAGCGTCAGCTACGCCTTGTATCCTCTACCGGTCTTTGAAAATCTTGCTAAAATCAGTTCATTCATCGCAAAGATGAGAAACCCGTGATGGACCGTACAAATAGACAGACAAACTTTTAAAACTTATGTTTGGGTCGTTTAAATAATCAATTAATAAGTCAATTATTTCGCAATCTCAGACAGGCTTCAGTTTATTTCTATACATATAGATATACATGAATATTTATAATCCTGGATATTCCACAGAAAGCCAATCAAGAACTTAATGATTGAAATAATTGATATTTTATAGAGCCTTTAACTTAACCAATTTACTATTTAATTGACATAGGCGTTTTAATATAATGGCAATAGATGACACTTAGTTATTTACGAATAAAATCGTACATTCATATCACTCACCAACTCTTAGTGTTTTAGAGACACACCATAAATGGCGTTTTTGCGCGTAAAAGAAATTTATATTCACATTTCAACGTAGCGTAAATAATATAATAAAGTGCTTTTTCCAAATGAATTACTACACGCGATATTCACTGAAGTTTACACAGCTTGGCTATCATACAGTTAAGTAGAGTTGGTGCTTTTATGGCCAATTAAATAAATATTTGATCGATGATTCAAATATTCCGATTTCAGAGCTCAGTACCTAAAACGAAAGGTGACTGAAAAGCAGATTGCCTAACAACCAATGCCTAAAGTTCCAGCCCAGATCATTGCTTACACTTTACATGGACAGTGGCCGCATCAAGGTGGACGTGAAACGTAAACTGAATTCTAAGTTCATCTAGTGAGGTTTTTGCGCGGTTTAGTTATAAATATCAATTATATCATCGCTTAGCCGTAGCAATCTTTACATTTTTTTAAATCTAGCTCTAATGTGAGTTTTATGAAAAAAAGGGGCACATGTGTGAATTACAAACTAAGCGAGAGCGTATATTATGATCAAGTAGAATGCGTAGCATTCTGATTCAAAGCGAATTTTTGGCCAGGGTTACCATATTCATCACTATGAATATCAATTTTGAATCACATTTCATACGATCATGAAGAAGTTTGAAATCTACACTGGGACTTACTTAACTGGAAACTTGGATTCTGAACTGTATGATTGTTATTCTGAGATATTTATTGGTAACGACAATTTGCTGTGGGAAAATTAATTATCTACACGCCACATCTACTGTTTATTTACACATGGCAGTTTAAACATGAAAATGGCACTCAGAATTTAATTTTTAATAGGTTTTTTAAAGCTTAATTATTATAGAGTAGTAGATAAGTACCTACTAGTAAATAAAATTACTGATGATTGTTTATATAGCTAAGTTTTATTATTGTTAAATTAAAAATTATGCCAGTATTTTATTGCAGACATGTAAAACAAATCCCGACTCTTCCATGTACTCGAATATTAATTTCTAATTATTAGCTTATACTTATGTATATGCCCGCGACTTCTCAGCAGAATCAGCATTCCGAACCGGGTGTTAGATTTTTGACCCGTCATCAGAGCCACAAGTTGGCCTACACGAAATAAATAATTTTGAATTTTAATTTTTTTGAATTTTGACTTAGTCCACGTTGAGTTAGGTTCCAAAAATCCCTCGGAATCCTTTACTTTTTGAGGTCATGTCAACCTCCTGTATAAAAAAACAAGACGATTTGCAAACCTCACCTACCTTTTAGAACGTTGTGTAGAACTCTCCATTCAGGTTTCCTCAAGATGTCTTCGTTTAACGTTAAAGGGACTGATGGTTAATTGCTTGAAACTTACAAAATCCGAAATGTTAGAATTTTTATTTGCGTGGAACACGTTATAGGCAAAATAGCATCGAGCGCCTATTTACACGCAGGTACCGCCGACGTACTACTATGTTTAGCACCTGTTATTTCACACGCTACTATGTACCCCATATACCGGTATGAATAAATTATGTAACGCCTCCATCGGTTACCGGTATATACCGGTAGGTACACGTGCGAATAATAGAACCGGCTGAATTAAACCATTGGATTGGAGTGTTCGTGAATAATAGAGTTACAGAAAATTTCTTTTTTTTTTTTTTTTGCTCCAGGTACAAAAAGCGTTTATTTCGAGCGATCATATTTCATTACACTTACTGCTTTAGACTGAGAGATCGTAAACGACTTTTTGCTAGAACTTAATATTGATACAAAAGCATAATGTAAACTTTTTTTTATTAACAAAATTATGACCGGTACACCGTCCCCCTTGGAGCATTGTCGTCCGCACGAATTTTTTTACGTGTTTTGATCCCAGTGTTACTCTTTTATTTCACGGGTATAAAAAGCAGCCGATGTCCGTTTCAAGAATGCAAGGTATATTTTCCAAAATCAGTTTAGCGATTGGAGCGATTCAACCCCAATATCAAAAGTTTTTTTGTGTAGGATCTTTATTACCCCCGGGATGAAATAAAGCGTCAGCTACGCCTTGTATCCTCTACCGGTCTTTGAAAATCTTGCTAAAATCAGTTCATTCATCGCAAAGATGAGAAACCCGTGATGGACCGTACAAATAGACAGACAAACTTTTAAAACTTATGTTTGGGTCGTTTAAATAATCAATTAATAAGTCAATTATTTCGCAATCTCAGACAGGCTTCAGTTTATTTCTATACATATAGATATACATGAATATTTATAATCCTGGATATTCCACAGAAAGCCAATCAAGAACTTAATGATTGAAATAATTGATATTTTATAGAGCCTTTAACTTAACCAATTTACTATTTAATTGACATAGGCGTTTTAATATAATGGCAATAGATGACACTTAGTTATTTACGAATAAAATCGTACATTCATATCACTCACCAACTCTTAGTGTTTTAGAGACACACCATAAATGGCGTTTTTGCGCGTAAAAGAAATTTATATTCACATTTCAACGTAGCGTAAATAATATAATAAAGTGCTTTTTCCAAATGATATTTCTTCAGAAACCTAAGTTATTAGCATTAAATCATATTTTGGTAATAAATAACGTACTAAAAATATATCCCTTTGAACATAAAAAGGAATTGATAAATAAAAAAGCATTTGGGATTGATTTCAGACTTAATAGCTCTATGATAAGAGAGTTGAGATAAATTGATATCTCCCAATGTATACAAATCTTTATAAAAAAATAAATTGAAGTGTCTGCGATTTTGAAATTGCTACCTCTAATTATTAAGCACAACAATATGATTTTTAGGTTTTTGTCCGTCGTCAATCTGTCAAAGGTCAGTTCACTCAGACAGTTCAGTAGCCTAAGCACGAACAATACCCTATTGAAAATACCTTATTGAATTGTTGTTGAAAAATTGTGATCAGAATACATAAGTATATCAAAAATATAATATGGGCTAAAATGTTGCAGCATCGTGATGGTGAACGAAATCACACGATACCGATGTCCCGAGACAAATCTGGCGAAAAATCAAAAAGTCGCCCAGTGAATACACAACTTAACATTACTATATCCAAAGAGGTAGGAATGCCGACTTTGCATAAGTCTTTGCTTGTCTAACTTTGCCTCTTTTTTAGTGTAAAAGTTTACTTTAAAGGGTAACTTTACTTTATTCGCCTGACGTGCAATTGGTTCTAAGTCCAAACTTAAACTGGTTAAATACCGATTAATGCTTGGACTGGAGAAGCTCCGCTTTAGTAAGTAGGTCACACCACCATCTTGAGAATTAGTTTAGAGAATATCTCGATGGAAATTGCTTCTTGTACTGCCTTGGAGCGTAATTGAAGCCGAAATTCAGTTACGACATGCACTTGGGTAAATATTAAACCGAGCCTAAAGCTAAATGCAAAATGTAGGTGTTACGGGATATACCCACAGGGTGTGGTCTGGACGCCCGGGCAATGTAATAAAGCTTAGCAAACACCGATCGCCCAGTGCAAAAAGTTCTTGATTGAAAGTAGACTACTATTTTTACATTTCCTATACATAGGTGTTCATGTAAAACAGTTTTCTGGTCCAAAAATACCCAGCCATAGTCTATCATTGCCCTGTGTAAAGTCGGGCAATGTTGATGGACAACGGCAGTCTCTACCCGGGCAATGTTGACTCTGCACACTCAATAAATATAGCCAGTAACAAAGTCGAGACTATCTTTGCATATCGTTCGGTTAAACTTTAAAGTTACTGGCCTAGGAAGCGGTATTGAAACTGGGTTCTTCGAATAAACTGCCAATTGAGTTTCCAATTGGTTGAGTTTTGAGAAAATTTAAATAAGAGATGAATATAATCGAAACTCATGTCACGATCTCAGCTAAGTGAATAAAATCAATTACCAATAATACCAATAGTTTCATCATCATCATCATCATCATTTCAACTGACAGACGTCCACCGCTGGACTTAGGTTTCTGGGAAACGATGGCCACAGATCTTAGACTAACTGTATCCAGCGGTTGTCATTGATTTGCTTAACTATTTATTAGTCACCTAGTACGAAATTAGGTATTTTAACAAAACAATATAACTATGCCCTAATAAAAATCTGCCCGAGTGGCGGTAACTGCAAAAGTTTGTAATTAAAAACCGTGCTTTGTTCTAAACTTTAACGGCAACGAGCGACTTGTAGTATTCAGGCTACCAGACCTTTATCTTACTTAAATACTACAAAAACAGTTTTTATTTTAAACCATTTTAGTTCATAAGACCATTGGAGTAGAGTTTATATTCGTCTGAAAAGTTTTCTCTACAATTCACATAATATAATGTACACGTGGTAGAAGTAAACGTGTAAATATGTTTTGTGTTTAGAAATTGCGCAAACAAGGAGAATCCAAATTAATTACACAAATACTTCAAAGGTCTAACAAAAGTGCTCTTACGTTAATCAGCATTAGGAGTAAACATCAAATTCTGCATAATGTTTTCATAATATGCCTGTAAAGTCAGCTAATTCACACTTGGCCAGTTTGGTGGACTTAGGCCTAAAACATTCTCATTCTGAGAGCAGACCCGTGTCCAGTACTACTCCGGAGGTATCTCCCAGAAAGAAGAAGTGTTGACAGTTTTGTAATTAGAATTCTGTCAGAATTAATTTCATCAGCTAAAGAGTACTTAGCGTTCGAGTAGTCTGTGGCAAGTTCTCGGATGAAAATCAGCGCTGTATGCCCTTGTACATTTACAAAGCATACAGCATTATGCTGAGCATGGACTTTTTTCCGGGTTGTGCCACACTCGACTTAGTTGTTCCGGCGCTTTTTCTGCTTGACGCCTTTTGTCTTTAATGCTCCAGTTGTGGAGGTGCTCAACCTTATCTAGGTATACCTCCTTGATGATATGTGGCACAATTTATTAAATAAAAGCGTCATTCCTTTTTTTTTAATAGGCCCCAAGAAGCAGTTGACTAAACTGATTTTGATATAACTCTTTATAGCTTTAGTTATCAAACAAATCTTATTAGATTTTCCATAACACATTAGTTTTACCCAAACATCGCACTCTAATTCCAGGTTCAAACCCCAAGAGGAAAGGTCCGGGGCTTACTTCCGTCCCTTATCCGGGACCACACCTTTATTACGCCTTTATATGGCACAATGAAAATCATACTCAATGTCGCACATAATGTACACGCATGACAAATTAACCACAAAGGGTAAAGCGTTTTTCCTTGTGTACGTCTGGTATCATCAAAGAAATCGGTAAACACAAAAACAGAAACAGAAGGTCAGTAAGTATTCAGTATTACAATGATTAACATATACCCGCGACCAGGTTGAACTTTCTCGAATCCAACTTCCTACTTATAATATTACTAGCTTTATCCCGCGGCTTCGCTCACGTAAAGTTCAATTCTTCCAACCCCTGTTTTATCCCCTTAGGGGCTGAATTTTCAAAAATCCTTTCTTAGCGGATGCATACATCATAATAGCTACCTGTATGCCAAATTTCAGCCCGATCCGTCCAGGGGTTTGAGCTGTGCGTTGATAGATCAGTCAGTCAGTCACCTTTGCCTTTTATATATTTAGATAAATGTGAAAGTTTGATAGGATGTTTGTCACTCCTTTACAACACAATGAATGAACCGATCTAGCTGTTTGAAATGGAGATATAGCTCTTACCTAGGATTATATTCCGAAAAATTGTAGATTGCCGTGGGAATTAAAAAACCATAATCAGACGAAGTCGCGGGCATCATCTAGTCATGTATAAACCCAACAATAATAGTACCATATCCTTAGTTTGTCATCCAAACCACACGTTTTGAGGTCAACCATTTTGGAAATAGTCGAAAATTCACTAACCAATTTCGACAGAAACACATTACGAGCAATTAATTCAATACAACGAAATAAAATTAAAAAACAAACACGATAACCATGGCAACGCCAAATCGCTTGGTTACCTAAATTAACGTTAGAGTGGTAGTCAAGGTTAAAGACAAATTATATTATGTTATAGAAATTCCAAATTGCCCGTGCCGGTAATCGAACTCAGGACTTTCCACGGCGCTTACCACTGTGTCATGGAGTCTCCGTTCTGTTGTTAAAACTAAAATGCTCCTAATGTAGGAGTTCGAAAAAGCTTCGGCCGAGTTGCAAGCGTCGTCGCAGCCTCCTTTGAGACACATAATGTAATATTCCGGTGAAAGGCGGACGGTGACAGGTGTTCTGAAATGGCGATGAAAAATGCGCCGCCTCGGGAACTACGAGTACGTAATGGAGGAATGTGTCAACGGATAGAGGGGATAGAGTTTTCGAATTCTTTGTGCGCCGGTAATAAGCAGCAAATATGCCAGATGCTCTCCGGGAAATACACCGGAGCGTTTACCCTTCATTTATCAGAGTCATAACTATGTGTACCTTTTTTTGCATGTGTTAGTAGTGGGCTAGTGCAACGGGTGGGGACCATTAATTATATTGTTGGGTTATTGAGGCTTGAATTTGTAAAGCAACTTGCAAGGGTCAAGAATAAAATATGTCATAACTAGATACTAGACTTCGTCCGCACGTATTAAGGGTTTTAAAAATCTCGTAGGAACGTTTCGATTCCCCGGGATACATGTCCACCTGCAGGATCTGTATGCAGGTGTTCATCCCTAAGGCTTCAAAATCCTGTGATTTTGAAGCCTTAGGGATGAACACCTAGATGGCAGAAGTATCTCAACAGTCACACGACTGTAGCAATGTGAACTCTTTCGGTAGACGTCAGTATTTTCATGAACCACAGTAACAAGACCGACACGCTGCGTCTGACGCAATGATAAAGTGAAACTGTATAACGCCGCTTCGAGCGAAGGAAGCGTGGTCAATGTTTCTTTGTGTGATATCATCGCGTCGGCCGCGACACATCTGTCGCACACTTCAGTCGGGAAATTTCCCTTTAGCATTATCGCGTCAGCTGCGACGTGACAATCGCACACGTCTGTCGCATCGGCCGCAATCCATGGAAGTCACCTAGTGTCGCGTCACGCGAATCGCAGTCGCTCACCTCAAAAGGTACTTTAAACGTGCTGATACTGCACGTTTATGTATTTTCTAGTACTGTTATACACAATGATCGTATGATCATGTATTAACACTGATCATAATAGACTATTGTGTGATGAGCGTGCAACGAACCGGAAACTCGTTTCACACTAAACAATTGACTCACTTTGATATTTCTCTACAACATTATTAGGTTATTGTTTAAAATTGATTGCGATTTTCAGAAATGATTTAAAGATTATTGGGACCCTAACGACTCGTTGCCATAGCATTTAGAAGACTTTTGGTCTTCAGACCTGACTTATTCTGGATGAGAAGTTTCCCGAACGCTGCCCAGCCGAGTATAATTCGGAGGATAATCTCTTTCTCAAATTAAACCTATGTATCGGGAAGGTGCCTATATTTATACCCAGGTATTTATATCGCCCACAATTTCCATTTTCGAATTTGCTTCCGCGTCTAGGTTGTTATAATTTGATTTAAAGTTACAATAGCAATTGCCCTCTAATCAAATAAGTATTGCTACTAAGCCTAACTGAGTACCATTAATTAATTATGTAGTATAAAATAGATTACATCTTTCTGAGGACATCTCATTTTAACTAATCACTGCACTGGTTCGATATTAATTAAGTGTATGCGGTTGTTAAACGCGAATATGTATTTAAGTAATAGCTGTTTATCTTAGTTAAAAAATTTTCTCGTCTTCTGTTCTTTTGTTTGGGATAAAAGTTAGCCTATGTCAGTTTCCAAGTTCTCAATTATACTCATGTAACCACCTCGAATAGTTGCTGCGTTGCTGCGTGATTGACGGACGAATCAAGAAGCAAACAAACAAACTTTCGCATTTATAATATCGGTGAAATATTGGGAATTTTTCAGGAAATTGAAATCAATAGTCAGCGTTTGAAAAGTATTAAAATAATTCCTGCTTCAGAAATGATGTCCTTATAATCATAACAATACCTTATCAGTTATCACTAAGGTATCGTGTTACTTAAAATAACAATGGAAAAGTGTAAGGACGCCCCCACAATTTATTCCACTTTTCCTTTGTTAGAGATAGATATCAGTTTTTCTTTAGCATATTTATTTTATCTTTCATCTTTATCGTTCTATTTTTAACCGACTGTGACAAAAGGAGAGTAATATTTTGCGGGTGTACGTATCAGAATATTGTTTGGAGTCAATTGTAGACGAGTTGATAAAAATATTGAAGATTGTAACGGATCTTCTTCATATACGGATGAATCCATCCTGAGGGCGGAGAATAAAATTTAAGATAGATAGACAATAATAAGAAAGAAACAAAATTGAATACAACTTAAAATTACGCCTTATTGATAACAGAGCAATCTCTACCAGGCAAGCATCGTTAAGAGGAGTGCTTAGGTGTGAGGGTAGTATAGTGCAACATAAATGGATAATTATTATTTATTACGAAATATCAAAAAATTCACACAAAATCAAATCAATCAAACTATTTTAGAAATCTAAAACCACGGCGCGCGGCGCAGGTAGAAACTAGTAAATTAATATTATATTACCAAGCCAGCCACGTATATCACGATGAAAGTTTGCGTTCAACATTTTTTAAAATCTAACAAAGGAAGCTTTCCCACGAAAAAATTCGATATACCTCATCCGTAAAAGTTTGTAATTAAAAATTGCGCTTTTGTTCTAAACTTTAACGACAACGAGCTAACGCTAAAAGTATTCAGAAGCCTCTCTAGACCGCGACCTTTATCTTACTTAGCTACAGCAAAACATGTTTTGGTTCATACAATTTTAGTCCGTAAAGCTTGACGCAAAAAGCCTTTAATCCCACGAAAATCGTTTCCCTGAGAGTTCCATTTACCGAATAACACTGTATACTGTGAAGAAGAAAATGTACAAATATGTTTTGTTACTAGATTCAACCCAAACAAAGGAACATTCTGTCCAACACATAATACATGAGTAAATGTTACAGCTTAATTGATAAATATGCGATTATCGCTAAATTGAGTCACGAAAATGATCAATTAATTACACTATCTAGAGATTATTATTGTATTGTATTAGACATCGATGATAATAATATTATCTAATTAAACTCGCTCTGTTTCTGACTACCCTCCCCTTGCTCTCCCTATTTCACCACGACCGCGACGTGACGTTTTAACAATATAGCCTACTTTGTCTTCAGGTATAGGTAGGAGTAGGACAGATCTTACTTCTTAACTTTTTCATCATAAAGGTAAGACCGCACTACGCGGAACTGCGCTGCAGCGGAGCGACGCGACACTGCACTTTAAAATACTGTTTCTATGTAAACGTATTAAACATATCGCACTACGCGGCAGCGGAACCGCGCTGCGCGACAAAGTTGGGCAACTAAGCAAAAGTGTCGCGACGCTCCGCTGCAGTGCAGTTTCGCCTAGTGCGGTCTTACCTTAAGAGATGATTTAACACATTTATTGCTTTACCCTGGGCTACATATTAGCCAACCTGAACTTGACTTATGTTCTCCTCTCCTCTTCAAATAAGCGAAAAGCTTAGGCTAGATGAAGGCACGACAATTATAGTGCAACGCGTGTGGTTCAAACCTTTCAGTTTTTAATCCGCATCTTTAACCTTTGGCTATTGAGGCTTAAAGGTAAGACCGCACTACGCGGAACTGCGCTGCAGCGGAGCGACGCGACACTGCACTTTAAAATATTGTTTCTATGTAAACGTATTAAACATATCGCACTACGCGGCAGCGGAACCGCGCTGCGCGACAAAGTTGGGCAACTAAGCAAAAGTGTCGCGACGCTCCGCTGCAGTGCAGTTTCGCCTAGTGCGGTCTTACCTTTAATTGGTTAGTTAAAATGCGTTGATGCAGCAAGAACGCTCTAAAATCAGCCAACTAGAGCAGATTGCGACTGACACACTGATGCAGTAATTTTTAGACAACCCCACGATGACGACTTTGTCCAAAATTGTTCCTTACAAATCCATTAATTTCAATAAGCTCAATGCGTTCCGAAGTCCAGGGGGCAAACCCCGCAGGGAAGGTCCGAACTTCCTTCCGTCCCGAACACCCTTTTACTGACGTCTTTATTTCGCACAATAGAAATCATTTCTAACGTCACATACATTATACGTTATAGTAATAATTTGCCGGTTATTTATGAAGCGAAAAGGGTAGATAACTTTTGGTGGCGTATTCGAAAGAGAATAATTTATGTACTTTTATCTATTTGGTGAAAATCAAATACAATAATAATTCCTGTGACCTTTTACTATATGAGTATACCTACTGGTTTTAACCGACTTCAAAAAAAGTGGAGGTTCTGAATGCAACGCGTGGAAAAATGCATCCCTCTCGAAAATGACGTAATATTTAGAGAAATTCGGATTCAAAGTTTCAAGTTTGAATAGACTTTTAGGATTATTTTTGTACCTACGTATGTTAGCTTTGAATAGCTATCAATAGGGGGATTATGCTCTAGCATCCATCAGTGACCTGACTAATTTTTTTTATGTGTTTCTCCCTCTCTTTTTTCCTTTGACAAGGCAATCGGACCAAACTGATTGGGGATTAAGGGAGTACATGTTGTGTTTTGATTTTTAGGGTTCCGTACCCAAAGGGTAACCAACGGGACCCCATTACTAAGCCTCCACTGTCCGTACATCCGTCAGACTGTCTGTCAGCGGGCTGTATCTCATGAACCGTTATAGGTAGACAGTTGAAATTTTCAGAAAATGTGTATTTTTGTTGCCGCTATAACAACAAATAATAAAAACAAAAATAAACCCCTCCTCAGCTAGGAACGTGTTTTTTCGGCGTTTTTTGGTACGGAACCTTTCGTATGCGAGTCTGACTCGCATCTAACCGGTTATTGACTTTGCTTTGCCTTTAAAGACATTTTTTGCTTAAGCTGCGAAAAGCGACATATGTCGCACTGATTGTGTTTGGGCAACAGATTATTTGGTGTCCCTTGAAAAAACAAAAACACAGTGTTTAATCCAATTTGTTTGCTTAAGAAAGTTTTTGTTTTGCTTACCTACCTAATTAATGTACAAAAATGGACAGAAAAGTCCGCAAATCTGATTACGCGTAGAGGACAAAGGTTTTGCCAAAGCGGAGTAATTATGTCGGGGTGTCGTCGAATTAATCGGATTAGCAAATGTTCACGAGCGACGCGGCGCGTGTCACACGGCGCCATGATATTGAAACCTCATGTCAAAGACAGATGGGACAGAGCACCCTGTATGTCATGCTCTCTTTAAACATTTCTGTGGTGGTGTCGTGTGGTGCGGGTTGTTACGTTCCCTCAAATATGGTTGAGCGAAGCGATGGCTGGATCATGCGTCGTGCTCGTGAACGGGTGCCACCAACAGGAATGGGTCTGCTTTTGTCTGCCTGTCTTAACATGACTGTTTTGCATTTTTGAAACTTCATTGTGGAAACACTGTACATAGCATAGTTTTGTTACCTATTGTAAAAATTTTTTTTTTGAAAAGAGCAACCGCCGAGTTTATTGCTGGCTCTTCTCGGCAGGAAGGGCATTCCGAACCAGTGGTAGATTCATCGACGATTCAAAAGCACTTGGTATAAGTTTATTTGAATAAAAATTATTCTATATCTATTTCTATTAGACCATCTTTCCCCAAACCTTCCTAAGTCGTCGGTTCAGCGGGCTTGAAGCCACGTTTGCTTATACGCAATTTTCTACTCTACTCTAGAATACGTCTACCCCAGTGGCATTAGTCCAATATCTAACGTTACCCAATGTTACCACGACCAAGCGGGTAATATAGTCCAACCATGAATAAGATGGTCACCTTCACCCCCAGGTTTATTCAATCCGGTCGGGAGGAGGGTTAAGTCTCAGGGAGCCGCTGGATACAACAGCCGCGCTGGCACAAGAAGGAGGCGCGTGGATGTCCTTACAAGAGGCTTGAAAACGTCTATCGGTTGCCAAAAAAGAAGAATATACTTCTTTCTGTACATATGAAAATGTCCTCAATAGCCGCTCTACCCTTTAGGTGTCTCCTTATGGACGTCACACTCACTACACTAGCTCGTTCGTGATTGGCGAGTAGGGACATGTCGGTAAATGAATTTAATGCTAAGCACATTAGTGTAGTCCATTAAGGCTGTGTTAAGTAGGCTCGTGGATATTGAGCCACTGGACTGCGTAGATTAATCATAAACTAGAGTATATACCACATATTATCTACCGACCTAAATACCTACCTACCTATCTACTGCATACAGTATAATAAACCTAGTCCACACTAAAATTATTGTAAATGCAAAAGTCCATACAAGAGACCTATGTTATTATGACGACTATCAATAAATTAATAAAGAAGTAGTCTAACTTATAGATAGATAGATCGTTAAAAATCGGGTTTAAAGTAGGTCAATAGACCACTGGCAACTATCATACCGTATAAGAGTAAACGAATTCTTCATGTACATTCTTTTAAAATAAATCATGTTACATTATCTGTATATGTAAAAGGAAAAGGTGGCTGACTGACTTATATGTATAACCACGCACAGTTCAAACCACTGAATGGATTGGGCTGTTTGGCATGCAGATAGCTATTATGACGTAAGCATCGGCTAAGAAAGGATTTTTGCAAATTCAACCTCTAAGGGAAAAATAGGGGTTCAAAAAATCAAATTGAACGTGAACGAAGCCGCGGGCAAAAGCTAGTAATTAATAAAGCTAAAATTAAGTACACGCAAAGAGTGAAAGGAACCAGCTAATTTGAAATATCTTTCTAAAAGCTTACGACAAGGTTTAGACATAGAAAGCTTTCAATTCTTTGTCTCCCAACAAAGAGCTGAAGACAAACACACGTTAGGTTTATAAAATAATACATATATTTTACACAAAGAGACCAGATAATGCGCTGGGAAATGTTTGAAATGTGATCCACAAGAGATTTATTCTTATAGGAGAGACAGGAAAAGGCACTGAGCTATTTTCTCAGCTTCCGACAACACTGGATTCCAGTTAGCCTACAGATGCTTTTATATTTGTCTTGAGTCTGTTTTTGTTGTACTTACTAACTTAAATTTGGTATTTACGGATTGTTTTGTGTTTAATGTTTACTTTGTCGGTACTTGTGGCTGCTTATTCTTGAATGCGAGCGTTAGTTGCGCCACAGTTTTATACTAATACAAAATTATAATATTAAATTGTGACATAAGCATCGAACTATCAGTTCAGTGGATAAGTAGCCTTTAAAAAGTACCCTATACTTTTTAAAAACCAAGACAATCCTCGAGATTTACAAACATCTCATTCCACGGGAATAAAAAGCTAGCTTTTGTCCGCTAGTTAGCATTAAAGTTTCAAAGACTCAACCTCGACTCAACTTGACACAAAAGTCAAAATCCATGGAGATTGGACATGCAAATGGGATTACGAATACGAACTTAACTACGTGCTTCTCGGTCGGAGATTGATACATGAATGAATCAAACTAGCTTTATCTGGTTTTGACTCAGCATCTGCTACCCGCAAATAATAATACTGTAATACTACAGGGCATTTATAATGTGGCGAGAGAAACATACCTGGCCATGGTTGACAAAGCCGTGCCGCCTCGCGATGTCATCGACGCGCTCCACGCCGCCCGGCACCCTCACAGCAAAGTGGTTGTGGTAGTACGTCTCCGGCACACTCGCGCACACGGCCAGCGCGGCCAGCAGCGCCAGCGCGCGCCATGACTGCACCATGACTGACAGCTACCACAACATGAGCACCGCACCGAGCACTGCACCACTCAACTGTACCGACGCGGCGACACTAAAATCCGGAGTACCGCAACTTTTCGCATCCCTTGGAACACCTGAAACAATAAAAAATTTAGATTAATAAAGGTATATTTCAATAACACCGTGTGCTCTATACCCATGAAATTAGGAGCACCAGAGGAACTCTCGATGGACAAAGGCGAATTCGTATCGATAGTTAGACAGATACAAGACAAGAGAAGAACATAGAAAAGAAGAGTTAAATATAAATGGGAGTAGAATAGAAAAGGCGGCCTTATCGCTAGTCGCTAGTACCTAATAATCTCCCAAAAAAAATATTTAAAAAAAAATCAACTACAAAAAGAATTCGTCTCCTTTGCATTTCGTTCAAAAATGACGCCATCCTAGAGATAAAGCCTACTCAAAACAGTTCGGCGAGGTTCTAGTGTAAAAAAGCACAAAAAAAAAAGATTTGAGAACCTGCTTCTTTTTTAAAAAATAATCTGACTGTTGGCGCTTTGATTTTCTTCGAAGTATTTTTGCGTTTGAAATAAAACTCTTGCGTGAATTCGGTTAAAACGTTGTATTAAAAAAGTTAGTTACAGTGCGTATATGTAACGTATGATTTTCGAATGGAAGAATAACTAATAACGACGATGACAATTTTTGACGTGTTAACTGACGTTGGATGACTGATTGATGGAATACGTGGACCAATAGTGTCGCGTTTAGGAAAGCGTTTCATTTCTGCTTGAACACTGACACTTTACATTAATAAAATAGTTCATAATCGCTCTTAATCAAAGAGGGAAACGTTGGAGATATAAAAATTCAATAAAAAGGTCCCTTCCGTGGCGGACTCTCCGTTTTTACAGACTCATTTTTTACGTTCGAGAGCCTCATAAATTTAGAAGGAATTTAGGTCACGATAAACATATTTGCGGCTGCCGGCGCGACGTGGCAAATCACCTGCCAGATACGAAACGCACAAATGCGAGCAAGTTAAAAAATATCCCGGGGAAATCCCGAGATAATCCAGATAAGCCACGCGGGCAAAGTATGAAAGGCCTGACCGTGAATACATCAAAAATATTTATGAAATTTTATTTGGCGAAGCCAACGGTCGCTAACAGTTACTTCGAAACCTTTGGGAGAGATCCCTTTGTGAAGGTTCCTTTAAAGATGTCTTGGTTATTTCAACAATACCTTTATTATTGTACACAATCAAAGGCTTCTTAAGAATCAATCAGACAAAATTGGAACCAACCAAAGCAATAAAGCTTTTGTGGTAACTATAAAGTGATATTGTATAGGGAATTGAAGTATCATTCTACTCTTTTCATATATCAAAAGCAGATCAAAGGAAAAGTAAGATCTAGTTCCTATTTATAATTTCACGTTACAATAAACACATCAATGAAATAAAATTTCACGTTACAATAAACACATCAATGAAATAAATGAATGAAATAAACAAATCAATGAATCATAAATCTGTACCTATTGCATTGCCTAGGTGGACCGACCTCAAACGAGCCGCAGGGAGCCACAGGATTCAGGCAGCGCAAGACCATGGCCTGTGGAGGTCCATGCAAGAGACCTATGTCCAGCCGTGGACGTCTATCGGTTGATGAAGAAGAAGATTGCATTGCCGGCCCACTGCTGAGCAAATGTCTCCTCTCTGATGAGAAAGGTTTCGGCCTTAGGCCACCACTCAGGCCGTGGTGCGGCTGCGAATTGGCAGACAATCATGTTTTCATCATTCATGATATCACTCATGCAATTTGCGTAATAAAAAAGACCGTGTTCCCAAATTAATTCAAAGTGATCGAAGGGACAATTCCATTAAGGCCGGGGCTCTGAAATCTGAGTACCTAGTCGAAATATTTATGACTTAATATACTGCCACATGTTTACGTATATTAGGCACGTTAAAATTCTCGTCCCTCAAATTTTTTATTTGAAATTCATATCCTTTTTTTTTAAGGCCTAAAGGGCCGTACTGTATACCCGTCCGTCTGTCTGTCTGTCTGTCTTAGAGCTCTACTACTAAAGACTGTACTAAAGACTGTGTGTAATGGAATTTTCATTCTCGTACTCTTCAATTTTTGTCTTGATATCTATTCTTATCTTGATGGCATTAAACGTATTTTCAGTTTTCAATCCACCCACTTCACCACTGAGTGAATGAGATACTTACGAGAATAATTTATTCAAGACACAATTCTAATTCTAACCAAATTCCAGTAGGGCTATAATCAAAAACAAACTACAAATATGATAGTACCGAAATTGTTGTGAAATCCAATCTCCAGTTAAACCTAACCATAGCTTACGAGAACGTTCCTCGCTAAACCTGAACGCAAGATTATATGGCACACGAACAACCGAGGCAATTTGTTGTTTAATCTAAAAACCCGGGTTTAGGGTTTAGCCATAACGTATGCTTTGTGCTGAATGGTCCTTTTAACCGACTTGTAACAGAAGACTCCCAAATAGATACCTACTGTATATTTCCATGAAATATACAGTATGATGAATGATGAATCGAAGGTTGCCTAGAAAATCAACATTAGGTATTATTATAATAACTTTTGCCCGTGGCTTCGTTCACGTTAAGGTTGATTTATCTAACCCCTATTTTACCCTTTATATAGCGTATGCCTTTCAGCCCGATCCGTCCAGTGATTTGAGCTGTGCGTTGATAGATCAGTCAATCAGTCAGTCAGTCACCTTTTTATTTTGTATACATATTCAGATTACTCGTAGTACCCCGTGTCAGTGTCAACCCACTGTCGACCCACTAATGGGCAAAGATCTCCTCTCGGAATGAGAAGGGCTAGTCCACAACATTGAGCGCTGACTAAATGCGGATTGACCGACTTCACACATCATTGAGAACATTACGGAGAACTCGCAAGAGTGTTGGTTCCCTCACTATATTCTCTTTCACCATTGAATCACGTAAAATTTATTTGCTCAAACTCGCATTATTTTGCGCCATTCATAAATAATCATACCAAATTATACCGTAGAACAGAACTTCCGCTTTGAAGTAACGAACAGAATGAGGACGTTATAATAAATTGTTTGATGTTGAAAGCTACTCGTAAGATAAGGTAATCATTATTTAATTTACACTTTTCAAGGCATAGATGTAGCTAACAATTCTAAAATTGCTGGTTAATTTTAACATTGAGTTTTCATTTGGGACGATTAACACAATTATTTCAGAAGAGCTGAAGACACAGGGTCAATGATCCATTCTTTCTACGACGGTATATGCGTTTGGCGTAAGAAGTTGTATATTTTTGTTTCCAAACTTTAAGTTGGTAGCGGAAACTTTGTTTATTTGGGACATAAAGTAGTAATAATACTACCGATACTGCGCTTTCTGACGCTGCGCCACTCCAGCACCTTGGGACCCCAACGATCATGATTTTACCTAAACCTTAAGGTTTAAGATCAATATCTTTGCTTTTCACAAACACCAAAGATCAGTTTCAGAACTTAACTCATTACAAAGCAGTTGATATCCACTGTGCGTCAACCAGTCGATCAGATATAAATCACAGAGTGGATTAGCCGGAGACGGTCTCGCCTTATCTGTATACAGTAGACAGTTGACGGGGACAGTTCGGCAGCCAGTAAATTACAGACTTACCAACTAAGCATATTGGATGAGACAGTTATAATCCCGATCTTAGTAAATCGTTTATACCCCATGTATCTAGTTTATTATTTTTATAAAGTTAGCATACACATCTGCACAAAAATCTTACGTAACATTAAGGTTTAAAAGATACGGAAATAATAACTATGGAACCAACTTCCTGCGACGGTGTTCCCACTAAATTACAACATGGGGTTATTCAAGGGGCGGACCAACAAATTCCTGAAAAGCTGACAACGCATTGGTGGTGCCTCAGGTGATACAAATGTTCATGGGCGGCGGTAATCACTTAACATCAGGTGACTCACCTGCTCGCCTGCTTGCTCGCTAAAAATATATAAAAAAAGCCGTATTTTTTGACTTAATATTGTATAATATTTTACCATTTTTGCTTTTGGTGCAGTTATTAGCACTAGCAAATCGATTGAAAATGAACATCCATATTATTCTATAAAAGTAAATTACCCTATAAGATTATTACTGTAACAGATATTTAGTAAAAGCAAGCTAGTGTAGCAAATATTTGCATCGGAATTTCTACAAATCAAAATATGAAAACGTCCGTTGATGAAACATTTTCATTTGCATAAAACGAAAAAGATTTATTGGACGTTTCGGAGAAAAAAAAGATCAATCAATCACCCAAACAATGCACAATAACAAACATTTTTCAAAAACAATAGAATTCATATAAAATTCTGAGCAAAAAGTGACCTAACAATGCTAATACTTATGCAAAAAAGAAAATGGAATATTTATTTGAAACGAGGGCGATAGATAGAATGAATAACAGAAATAGTATATTTGTAAAACTACATAGCCACAGGAATATTTTCTTTAATGAATAAATGATTCTATTATTTACCTACGTAGTTCAAAGTTAATACTTATAAGAGAAATAGCATTATCGATAAACAGAAGCAGCAGCAACAAAGCATAATCCTATCGGCCGATGTAGATAGATTTCCGGTACCCAAATCACACCACCGAACACCTCAATAATTACAGAGTCATTCGCGGCAGCTGAGCGTTACGGTATGAATAAAACATACCTCATTGCATAACCTGGACCAGTATAACCTGACTTATAGAATTTGTGAATAACAAATGTAACCGTAGTTCAACATAACTGGACATGTCTAAGGACCATACGTTTGGCGTGGAAGACAAACAAGACCTAGGCAAGCAAGCTGACGCGGTAAACATCGTCTATATTATTAACAGGATTATCAATATGCGAATTCGATATATCGGTATGGCATACATTCTACATACATAAATAATTTAAACTTTAGTGATATAACAATGGCAGAGAGTAAATAAAATTTCAACAAAATATTGAAACGTAATAATAGAAAGAATTTAAAACAAGTATTTTTTTAAGTTCATCAGTTTAATTTTACCCATAATACCTCTATAATTATGTACTCATATATATAACGATAGATCATCATCGTCATGGTTAATAAGAGCAATATCCCTGCAGTATATTGGTTAAGGAATTGAAATGTACATTAAAGAAAATTACATAAGTCTTATTTCAGTCGAAGTAATTATATGCTCATCGCAAGGTTTGAAGTAAATAGTTGTAGCCATTGCGTGGACATTCAACAGTAGATATTTGAAGGTCAATAAGAAAAATAGAGAATATATAAAGTTAAATATAGACAAGCTAGGTGTCCCGATCACAACACCAGCTCGGCGGAAGATATTCTTTTTGTCAAGGTTGAATAATAATACCTTACTCACAGAAAAACTCGTGTGAGATTTTAATTGTTCCTGTAAAAAGGTAATTTTTACAGGAACAATTAAATTTTCATTATGAAAAAAAATGAAAGCATTAAAATTACAGTTGAATTTTTGAATCGAGATGCTTAAAATGTAGCTTAAAGGAGAAAACGTGACGCATTGTAACAAGCTGAAAGGAAAGCCATTTTATTGCAATGTGGTCATTTGAGCAGAACACGAAGGGGACGACATTGCTACGATCGGGCTTTAAGAGAAATGTAATTTACGAAACTTTTAAGAAATTTCAACAAAACATTTAGCCGGAGCCGGCAATGCGTATTGTAAGTTATGACAGATTTCATGAAAATCAACCTGCAACCGTTGACCCCATCTAAGTGAAATTTCCCTCTTGATTCGTTTCATGGTGTCAGTCCTATCAACACTATGCTTTCCGGTAAGGGAGAGCCATTTTAGCACCTTGAGACTACAACATTTTCATCTATGACACTTTAGCTGAGTCGGTTAATGGACAAATCTCCTCATTTGTGATATTTTGATAACGTAATTAGGCTAAGTTTCGTTAGGTAATTACTTTGAAACTATGAGCATATCTCATGGAGTAACTGAGGTGATCGCTTGGGGAAAAGCTGCATCAATTATTGCTACAACATATACAATTGTGTCAATGTCAATTGTGGTGATCGGTTGAATTTGTGGCATTCTCCCAGCAAAAAATTATTTTCGGCCAATCTGAGGTGATTACGCTTGTCATACTAGCAATCATTTTTAGAAAATTCCGCAGCTGATTTCTCTTGTAAGGCCAATGGTTAGCGAACATTGTCTCAGAAATTTCAGTCAGAATTCTGTATTATAAAAGCCTTAGGAAAAACAAACTCTCAACAATAGTGTCGCGATGTCTATGAGGAGAAGGGTACCAACTATCCAGTGATGTATTGGACAAAAGGAATTATTAAGGCGCCCTGTTACGCTGACGACGCCGACAAGGCGAACGTCGACGTTGTATTGTTATCGTGCACTCCCATTCTTCTCAGTTCAGTGGCCAGGACTTAAACGAAACTGTGATTTTAAACAATGTGGTGTCACATTTCGTACTGTTGCAAAATTTTTCATAATCCACACTTATTTTGTTTGGTTTCTGGATTCGGATCTAATATGTAGTACTGGCTGAGGCAGCAACTACATCCAAGTCAAGTTAGGTGTTTTAAAAAGTATATTGGATACTTTTTATGCCCGATAATTAATCAAAGATTTTCAGGATCTGTCTCCAAAATGTAAAGTATCTTTGCCAAATCAAGCCACGTCAAGATCGGAGATCGAATCAGTTCCAGATAGAAGACAGGCAGACAGAATGTCGTATTTTTTATATTATTAAGCATAAGTTTAGATACAATTTCGTACATTTTTGGCACAAAAAAGGGGTTCTTTCATAGGTGGTTATTGTTGAATTGCGGATTTACATTTTGTTCCTTGACAAGTATCACCGCGCGTTGACAAGATTGTGGCTGACGTTGTATATTGTACTGCTTTGCTCTTTCTTCAGAATCCATAAAGACGCCCGAAGGAACACAGGCATTGCATAATTACTCTTACCTTAAAACACATAAGAGCTATATTACTTTGAAAGGTGCTATTAATATTCGCTACAATGAAATCTCCTTTTAAAAGGGTTGCTGCATTTAGCAACTGACAAATTCAGTCATTATTCGGGATAAACATTGATGCAAGTAACAACTTGTTAGTTTTGTTAAATCTACACTATTATAATAAAGAGAGAGCGCGAATTTTGTGAGTTTGTATGTATGTCCGGAGCAAACTTTGGAACCACCGCACCTATTACAATAATTCTTTTACCATTTCAAAGGTACATTATTCCAGATGGTTATAGGCTATAATTATGTTAATAAATGTATTATGGCTAGATATTATGTGCAAATTTGTTAAAGAAGTCGGAAATTTTTTTGACTCTTAAACGTTTTCAAGGCGTGCGCTGGGTCATATACTATTATTGGATGAAAATGATGTATGGGTGAATTGCGCTTGTTCGCTTTAGGACAGATTCGCTTTACGACAGATTCGCTTTACGGCAGATTCGCTTTACGGCAGATTCGCTTTACGGCAGAAGTACAGTGAACTCGAATATATATAGATAGATTTTTGTTTAAAATTAATAATACATTAAACAAGTTAATACATTAATGCTAATAGATGGCGCTGTATTTACTATCGGTCAAGTCATGTTAAAACAGTTTTGCGTCAACTATTATTATTTTTTATTACGTCTTTTCTAATTTCATAACTCGGCACCTTTAAAATTTAGTGAAGCATCAATAATTATAATTTATCACATATCCTATATTGTTCTATCATCAAAATGTACCTAATATTAGCATAAAAAAAAATTCATTTTTTTTTACTTACTTTTTTTTGTAAGCTTTAGGTAGGTTTACGATCCCAACAGAACCTAAGTGCCCGGCCTTCGGCCGGGCACCTGAATATTCATGTATAACCCTAACCTAACCTAACTTTAGTTTAAAGAAAAAATTCAAATGACGGACAAGTGCAAATTCACTCAAGTAGACTCGGAGACCTCGCTTCGCTCGGTCAATAATAATTATATAAAGGAAAGTTTTCCTTGGAGTGGAGACCATATTTTATCTCGACCTGTACAATTTTTGCCGTAAAGCGAATCTGCCGTAAAGCGAATCTGCCGTAAAGCGAATCTGTCGTAAAGCGAATCTGTCCTAAAGCGAACAAGCCGTGAATTGTTCCTCTTAAAGAGTTCTAAAAAAAAGTCCGCGATAGCATATGTCTATATTCTAAGGATAACTTACAGTAACCATTTCTATCTTTCAAATTTTGATTAAAAATAATGAATTATTTTCAAAGCTTCTTTAACCGATGTGATGTCAATCTATATCTAAATAAATATGTTTATTATCGTAAGTATTTAATTTAGAACATATTTGCCCTTTACACTATACAATTTAAATAAATATCTTAGGAGTTATCGGAAAATTAACATTTCCGCGCGACAAAATAATAAAATGGTGCCGGCTGGCGCGGCGGGGCACGGTGGCGGGTATCGGTGCGGGATATTCGTGTGGTTCCTGTGGTGATCTTATTGACAATCGTCTCCTATAAGAAGCTCACAAGAACAAATATTTAATTTTCAACCCGGACGAAGTCGGCGCGGGCTTCTAGTTATAGATATAAAAAGATAAAATCTGGATAAAAATGGCGCAATGTTGAAGAATGTGGAAGTCTATGAGACATTTATGGGTCCAAAAGAACAATAAGCAGTTAGTTGGTTTTCCTTTATAAATAACATAAAATGACGAGGAATCACTAATGCCATATTTACGGTATTACTGTAAATATGGCATTAATGATTCCTCGTTTTTCCTGCTACCTACATCTGCTACGTGTAGCATTTACTTCGGAGATACTAAAAAATATTCATTAGGTAAATTCACTGATGATTCAAAGCACCTTACAAAAGTTTATTTATCTAAATATGAAAAAGGTGACTGACTGACTAATCTATCAATGCTTAGCTCAAATCACTAGACCGATCGAGCTGAAATTTAGCTTTTGTAACGTAGGCATACACTAAGAAAAGATTTTTGAAAATTCAACCCCTTAGGCGGTAAAATAGGAGTTTGAAAAATCGCACTTAACGTGGGCAGGCAAAAACTAGTTTTTTTTTTTAAATATAAAAAGAAATAAATATATAAAAGGAAAAGGTGACTGACTGACTGAGTGATTTATCAACGCACAGCTCAAACCACTTGTGTACCGGGCTATAATTCGACATACAGATAGGGTTTATGTCGTTGGCATCTGCTAAGAATTTTTGAAAATTTAACCTCCAACGCGGTAAAACTGGGAGTTGAAATCGATTTAAACGTGAGCGAACCCGCAGGCAAAGCTAGTTTTAATATAAAATTCTTCTATTTTCTATAAGAACAATTTCGCAACGAACTATGCATACAAAACACACTGTCAAACCGTTTGTCGGAAATAGTTCTGACGACGACGCCTGATCAAATACAAAGCAATATCGCGTCTGTCATACATCTTGTTTGCATTCTAACGAGCATTCGGCAACCCTTATTTGCTTTCACCCATATCCCATCCATTCTTAAAAATAAAATGGAAATGGAATTCCTAGTAAGACTCACAAAATTCAAAGAAACGGGAAAAATCTATCCATTATTAAATTTTTATTTGAATCAAATCCTTTTTTTTGTAGCCGTTTTAACTTTTATTCTGATTTAACTTTTTTTAATCGCATTTTTATCCAATATCTGTTCATTCAATATCATCATGACATTTTGAAAAATCTATATTTTCCCCCAATACTTATAATAATGAATGCTAGTTCCTATAATAGTAATAATAGAAGTGTCTTTGTTTTGGTGGTTTTTACTTCATTCTCGCATTAACGGAACAACATATCCAAGTCTTTGCATAGTACCTATATTTGAGTATCTGAAGAGTGACATAGGCAACCGATCGTTCAGTTTTCAGTAACCTTTAAGCGGAGACTACTGAGGTTACCATTCCTTCAATTTCCTCGGGATTTTTAAAACCTAGATAGAAGTAGCAGTAAAAAGCTAGTAAGCTGAAGCGGTTGTTAAAAAGAAGTAAAGACTGATTAGAGGCATTTCAAATCCCCTGTACGGTACAGAGGATTCGTAATGTCTCTATCCGGTTGTCTTCTATGGATATGCATATATTCGAAATTGAGTATCCGTCTTGCAGACTGTATATATTTTAACAAAAATTTAGTTGAAGTAATTCCCATCCTTGGCACCGATCATACTTCACTGGTTTATTTAATTACGAGCAATACACCACAGTAGGGTACGGCTATATGCAAACTTTTACCACTCCGCGCGAACTCGCCCGGGTAGCAAATAAGTTCGAAATTGTTCCCCCGTTTAATCTAATAACTGCGCCAAGTGTTTTATTATAAACATCACTTGATTACTTCTTGGCGTAAAGTTACTATAACGTGAGATAGGAACATCGATCCAGTGGGTAACTTGAAACTTGTTATGCAGAACTGTGTCTAGCATTTAATATTGAAATTAACGGAAGAATAACGGAGTAATGGTTTTAAAGGACCTCTGAAAAGGATGGCTACAGAATACGATCTTGCGTCGCTTGTGTCCAGTGGCTGTCAACGAATCGTCTTTCCAACTAGTGGGGGTCTTCCAACGCTGCGTTTATTGGAGCGAGGTCACTGTTTTTCTCCAAGCTCCTTATGAGCTGAGCATATTGCCACTCGGCTTCGCGGCTCGATAACCTAGGTATATAACTTTGGTTCTCCTACGGATCTCCTTCTAGCTGATTTCACGCATTGATACTCCGAGCATAGCTCTCTCCATCGTCCGCTGAGTGCCCCTGTACCTTCTTAAGTGACTGAGTCTTCTTCATACATACCTTTCTAATGCCATCTTTGCAAATAAGAATCACACAAAAATTACGAGTAGAACAAAAGGAAGTATAACTATGCCATACATCCTAATGATAAGGTATATGTTGTTTCTAGAGCATGTTATAGATTGGAAACTTGAAGATATAGCGAGTTTCTCGGATTGTTTCCTATTATCATGACGATATCCTTGAAGTTATAGTATTGCAGTTGGCAAAACTACGTTGAATTGGAAGTATTGATATAGTCCCATTCCGTCCGAGTTACTTCAATTATATAGTTGCAGCAGCAGATGATGCATCAATTTTGCTGCTTGCATAAATAGAACACTATAATGTTGTTGGGAAACTTATTCCTTCGATCAGAGCTTGGGTTTACATAGACTATGAAATTACTACCGATATACAGCAATTAAGGCAAAGTTTTGCCACATCGCGTGATCTGGCTTGCGTAGCAACTGAGTTCGAAACTGTTTCACTATTTAAATCTAATAGCTGAGCAAAATGTTTTATTATTATAACTAGTATATTACAGCTTGGCGCGCTTGTATTTACAATAACATTGCTCTGGAACTTTCGATATAGGTAGATAAAAAAAATTAAGTAGGTATTTCGATTTTACTGTCTCGATAGTAAATGAAGTTGCTTGATCACTATATTTAGCGTTACCTTCCAATTTGTAAAGTTAAAAGCTATGCCTTCCATATAATATGTCATTAGTCATATTTAAACGAGTCGAAGGAAAGCGCAACCAACAAGCGGCGTATCGTTGATAGAGTGAAGAAACTCCTTTGAGAGATCATCCGTTGAGACAAAGATTATTCTAGAAAAACCATACATTTGAAAATAATAATTTTGATAATTCTTTTTATAATTTTCATGCTTATTATTATTAACCTATGGAGTGCACAGCAAATATGGGCAAAGTTTTACCTTATCGCGTGATGTTACTTGCGTAGAAAATTAGTTCGAAGTTGTTACACATCGTTTAAATCTAATAACTGCGCGAAGTATTTTATTAGAAACACCACTTGATTACTTCTTGGCACGCATTGGCTTATTCCTTGGAAACTATAGATCACTGTGAAGAATTACACCAAGAAATAAGAACACTAGTGTGGAAACCACTCCCAGAACCGTGTAAATTATGTATTTATTTAGCTAACACCTGAACTTATGTTCAGTTAATATGCATCGGATTATCCGATAGAAATAAAAATAGAATATTTTTTTATTCAAATAAACTTCTACAAAAGCGCTTTCGAATCGTCAAATGAATCTCTGGTTCGGAATGCCGTTCCAATCGAGAAGAAATAAAGTCAACATTATATTATTTTACCCGTACCCCAATGCACGGATGTTTGTAAACTACAAATCCAATAGTAGCCCCTCAAAGAAAAGCAGTAAGCGTTCCTGTAACAAAATATGATACAATTGAAGAATTCCACTCATTTCATGGGTCCGCTCACCACAATGTACACAAAGGGGTCGTAAAGTGGCCATTGTACCCAGTACGACTACTCGACCTATTCAGTCGGCTCAGGGAGAGGTTAGCATGATTATGTGAATCTAAGGGGAGTTCCCCTTTTATAAACTTACGCTCGTGATCATTGGTTCTACTTATGATATTTTTTCTGCACTATTTTTTTTTTATTAGCCTTTGACTGGGATCTCAACTAGATAGATAGATAGAAAATTATTTATTGCTACACACAAGAATAATTGATGTTTACAACTGAAACTTATTTTATTATTAATAAATTATTGTTCAGTATGTTATTTTTTTTTTAATCTATCAATCTTAAATATTTGTAGTTTATTGGCCAAGAGATACGAATTGGTAACTGTAATGCCTTCCAGGGTATTTCTTGTAATAAATAAATAAAATCGGTGGTAACTAGCCACGCCTAAAGCCTCTCACCAGAACAGACCAGAGACAAATCTGAAACCAGAGTCACGTCGTGATTCCATCGTCAAATGCAGACTAGAAGATTGAAATGTTTATCTTTTGAAGTATTCATTTGTTACCTCCTACGTATATTTCCTAGCATAATCCACATTTTCACTTACAATATTTATCTACCAAGCTAAAATTTTTGGCATAAAATATACAATTTCTACCCGTTACCATATAAATCTTTGTTCCCGAGAATTTGCAAGATTTTAATAAAAATCGCTTGTCCGTATCTAGTCGGTAACTACAATGAAAAACATTGTTACATTCTGTACCGTCTCTAAATGCAGCAACATTTATAAAAGGAGATTTTGTTATAGAGAATGGAACCGGCGTCTGTCAGAGAAAAGTCCTGTTACACAAACTTAGTCCCTATCGGTTTTATCGTAAGAGTCATTATTTATTATGCAACTTTGTACGCTCGCGTTTGTTCGTAGTAGGGGTGCCTTCACACATTTCCGGACCGGCATATTCGATTGGCATAATTTAATAATAGACTAACGAAGGCGGTTTTTCTATTTACACGCATTCATACTGTGCTCTCCTCCCCCTAGCTTCAAAAGAATGTATAAAACAACAAACGAGCACATCCACAAAACCTTAGACAGAAAAGAATATTTTATTATCTCTTCTAGAAAGGAGCCACGTAGCTTTTGGAGTGTTTTAGACCCACAAATTGGACGTCCACGTCCGTTAATTCAAAATACAAAATCAAAGTTATGATTAATTTATTCCAACCAGACATGTTAGTTACTTTACTAACACTCTTGACGGTTTCCACACCTCGGCAACGTTGACAGATTTCGAGTTTCGAACCACAATAACACCAGACAAAAATGCACCCAAAGGTTTTAGTCATGCATTCGGTACTGCCAGATATTTATTTCAAAAAGTTTTCACTAGCAATATATAGACAAACCTCAGCCTACAGTTATATTTTAATTTGTCTATTAACGCTACGGAGCTGAGATTGATACTACACGGCGCAGAGGTGCTAGAGCTTACAAATGAACGCTACGTTAAGTTCTCGTTTCACAAAATCACTATGTTGCCACACTAACTACAACAGATTTTTACTAACACAACTACAGATTTTTTAGTCTATTTGCAGATCATTTTCATACATAATTGAGCGTTGTTAAGCAGAAAGCGACCAGCGCCAGAAAATCAGTTTTAGGTATGAGCTGATTTAGGTATTTTTATCACTGCTTCGAATGACCAAAATTGTTAAAAAATTAACGGAAGTTTAAGTATATTTACTTAGCTAATATAAAGCTTATAGTATATTTTAGTAGCTAACATTAGCCATTTTTTATCGCCAAAATACCGTTTACTCATTTTCGCATAAAAAAAGCCATTGGTCGTTTTCTGCTTAACGACGTTCAATTAACTTAGCAAATATGCCTTTCTAGAAATTTACACATTTATAGCACAATCATCAACATAGTCACATAAACACAAGAAGAAAGAGGGAGTCAGGTTGAATTGCAGAATATAATTATTTTTGTCTATTCTCAATGCCAATTCCGTTAGTTATAAGTCCGTATATGTGTGTGGTTACCCCTAAAGTAGCGTCTTACAATATACGACGCCAGCCGCAGTCCTGTCAACGCGCGGTGACATAAAAGAACTCGTCAACTTAGAAATGTAAATCTAGAGTTTCACCGAAAACCGCGAGGCAAATAATGGCATCCGTTTTGTTGCGCTCGTAACCTGAGTAGGGTTATACGGTTATTTTCTTGTAGCGCCATTATATTTTACTGTCATGCTATTCAGGAGTTCAGGGCAACTAGTGTTATTATTACGATTCCCTTAGTTTCTTACTAAGATAAGGCTTTTTAAGATCATACAGTTACGGTCAGGACAAAAAGCTTTTTTTTTTTGAAGCAATATACTATTATATACGTTCGTAACCTTAACTTATATTTTATAATATAAAAACAAAAGTGTATTTGTTAGTTGGTTTGTAATTCAATCACACAGTAACCGTGCAACGGATTGAGGTGATGTGTATCATGAATATAATATGTAGTTTATAAATTTAAAAAAAAATTAAAATATAGGTACAAGTATTTAAAAACAATGTAATAAACAGTTTCATAAAACACTCGCTACTTTTAAAACTATGTAAAAACTAAAAGCGTCACAATATTCGTAAACAATGAATCGTCTGAAAACTCCCAAAGTGTGCCAGTTATAGTCCAGTCAAAAAACCTCAAAAAATGGCCCAACCTCTGGAAAATTGCGAAAGTTTTGAAACTTTGCACATCGAATTATGGGTCCTTAGGGATGAAAATACCAAAAGTCCTCATGCGTACGAGGCGAGCTCTAGCGGCAATTAGCGGAAACAGGACCCTTTTTTTGGTTTTTTGTTAATATCTCGAGAACCTTTGGTCAGAGGTAAAAGTTTACTACTACATAATTAAAGCTTATTAAATTTGCAACAATAATGATTATATACATTTTTCTTGAATTCCTAATAATTACTGAGTTTTAGGCCACTAAAAGATAGCTTTTTCGAAAAATCACGCTAGCGGCGCCCGGTACAATATGGCATTTGTAATAATATTTAACAATCATAGTTTATCATTTTTTTTTGGGTACCAAGGGTGATTCAGAAAATAAACTTCACAGTTATGTACAAAAAAAAGACATATTGTTTATTAAACAACTAGCTTTTGCCCTCGGCTTCGCTCACGTTAAGTTAAATTTTTCAAATCCCTATTTTATCCGTTGTACCCCCTTAGGGGTCGAATTTTCAAAAATCCTCTCGTAGAGGATGCCTACGGCCTAATAGCTACCTGTATGCCAAATTTCAGCCTGATCCGTCCAGTGGTTTAAGCTGTGCGTTGATAGCAATTTTTATTGTTTCTGTATTTCATCTAAATATTTAAAACGCAAATGTGACAGACTTACTGACTGATCTATCAACGCACAGCTTAAACCACTGAACGGATCAGGCTGAAATTTGGCATACAGGTAGCTATTAGGCCGTAGGCATCCTCTACGAAAGGATTTTTGAAAATTCGACCCCTAAGGGGGTACACGGGTAAAATAGGGGTTTGAAAAATTTAACTTAACGTGAGCGAAGCCGAGGGCAAAAGCTAGTTGTTTAATAAACAATATGTCTTTTTTTTGTACATAACTGTGAAGTTTATTTTCTGAATCACCCTTGGTACCCAAAAAAAAATGATAAACCATGATTGTTAAATATTATTACAAATGCCATATTGTACCGGGCGCCGGTAGCGTGATTTTTCGAAAAAGCTATCTTTTAGTGGCCTAAAACTCAGTAATTATTAGGAATTCAAGAAAAATGTATATAATCATTATTGTTGCAAATTTAATAAGCTTTAATTATGTAGTAGTAAACTTTTACCTCTGACCAAAGGTTCTCGAGATATTAACAAAAAACCAAAAAAAGGGTCCTGTTTCCGCTAATTGCCGCTAGAGCTCGCCTCGTTCGCATGAGGACTTTTGGTATATTCATCCCTAGGGACCCATAATTCGATGTGCAAAGTTTCAAAACTTTCGCAATTTTCCAGAGGTTAAACCTTGTTTTGACTGGACTGTTACCAGTTAGTTACGGTTTTTGATCTGAAGTGCACCAAGTTCAACGAGATTCAGACAAAAGATAGAGCGCCTAACGGGGTAAGGTTTATCCGATTTCCAAGGAACAAGTTTGCTCCCATGCTAAGAGGAAATAAAAATTATCGAGGGATAATTAAAAATTTCCCTGCAAACCAGATTTGAACCGCCGCCGTTGAACCGCCGCATTACAAAACGGCGCTGTTTTTCAAAACGGCTAGCCGTAATGTAATACGGCGGATTATACAATCCGCCTGCTACAATTATATACCTACTTAATCTTATTTTCGAAATCTTGTTTTCAACTTTAGTCTTTAATGCGGGGCCATGGTCACTCTATCAATTTTTTTTTTTAATTTTACTAGCCTTTGTCACCCGGAATAAGCTAAGGATTCTAACGATACCTCATTCATCAAAATCGGTTCAGGCGTATAGAAGCTATGGCGGAATATAGAAACTCACATAAATACATACATGAACCCTGAAAACAATATACAGGCAATATACATTCTTTTTTCAGGCAGTTGTATAAAAACTAGCCAACTAGCACTTTTTCCACGACCTATTATTTTATCCTATCTGAAACAGATCGCTCAAGTATCTTTGCATAAAATGCACTACAACAATGCAACGACGGACGCCCTGCCGCGTGCCGCAGAATAATGAGCCATCTTAATAATTCCTTTTGTTCCCAATCTACTCCCTACCCCCGCTGCTTATAAGGGTGTGTTTCCACTGAAGCGTACACCATTAGGCAAGAACAAGCACATTATTACGTATTAAACTGGGTCTACGCTTGGCGTGGACGTGACGTGGACAGGTTAAGAAGCTTCAAACGTGCTCTAAACTTGATGAAACAGCAACGCACGTGTTCTTGAAGTGCACAGGAAAACAACACGCAAGAATGGTTCCAGATCGACAGGCTTCACTTCAGAAAGTCCTCGTTATGCTGGGCAGCTTGCTAGGCTTCTAGAGTGAGATTGAATCATACTATATTACAATTAGTATACTACATAAAAACCTACGTCGCGTTGCTACACACGAAACCATTAAAAAATAAATTAAATAAAAGTCCGCCACATGACCCTGGAACTCATTTGTTTCTAAAATTAATTTATTTTTACTTGAGTTTTGAAAGAAAAAAAATTTTTTTTTCTTATTGGAGGTGGAATTTTATTCCAACATCTAGTGCGGAGTACCTAAAAGATCCCGTAAATGCAGCAGGACAATGACGACGAACTCGACTTGTATATCTGAGCACTTTCAAAGATGATATTCCGTAATTGAGAAACAAATCAATGGAACACCCCCCTCCATCCCCCTCCCCCTCAATTCTTTACAGCTCGTCGTCGCCGCTCATCTCCGCTTTAGTGGGAACTCAGCCTTACACCCATTGTCGGATACCGCGATACCTTTGTTCTCGCTCACGCTGCATTAAACGGGCAAAATAAAAACAGGCAAAGTAACGACAAAGGCCGCCGGCGCTTGGTGCGCTCCTGATTTTTTTTGTTAATTCGAGCATATTGCCTTCGTTTGCGTAAATCTTTATTACATCGCCCGATGCCAATTTCCTTATTGGCAAATGAACCTTTAAACTTCGGAGACAATTTATGAACTTTCATACTTTCATTATTTTTTTAATGTGATAAAAGCTACTACCTACTTATCGCTTTCTACCCATACTATAGAATCCAAACTGAACTAATATTATAAATGCGTAAGTAATTCAGTCTGTCTGTTACTTTTTACGCCTTAACCACTGAACCTATTGCGGAGATAACTTGCATCCTGGGAAAAGGGTAGTACCTCTTTATCCCTAGCACATCAAGGTGCTGCACACATAGGATTTTAAAATACATAAATCCATGCAGATGTAGTTGTACAATAAACCTTAGTATCATAACGCTAATACCGCTGTTGGCGATAACTATATGTATTGGTATTAATCTATACATATAATAAAATTGTAGAAAAGTGGTGTCTTTATATATAAAAAAAAGTAGCAGGGGTTGTTATTATATCGATGCCGAACCCGAAATTGTAATTAATTTTTTTTTTTGTCTGTTTGTCTGTTTGTCTGTGTGTTTGTGCACGCTAATATCAGAAACGGCTTATTCGATTTAGATACGGTTTTCAGTAATATATTGTAGTAAGCTTCACTTAACATTTAGTGTTTATTTCATGTCAATCGGTTCATAAATAAAAAAGTTATGTCAATTTAAAGAATCACGGCGAACATTTTTAATGTACAGAGTACGTACTACACGCCTCGCGCCTGAGCGTCGACGGTATATGTAATTTAAAATATTATGCTGCCCGAAAAGTCACTATTCCACGCGAACGAAGTCGCGGGCACAGCTACTACCAAATAAAGATATAAATAACGAAAATTTAAAACAACTCAACGAAAATATTTTTTGCCACTACAAATATGTACGTCAAGAGTTGGTGCAGAAATCTTCGCCTTATAATTGCACGAAGTCTGTATGAAAAACAACATTATGCAGGTAAATAAGGTATCCTAAATTGCTCTGTATTTTTCAGTCGACGTGTTACAAGAGACCTTGTTGAAAAGTTCCGAGTGAGTTGTCATTGGAAATACATTATATTTCTGTTAGTGCGAGATCGTGCCAATGTCGCCGCCTCGCAGTTCCGCTCAAATGAACACACAGTTATAGTTTTGGAGCTGGTGGGATTTAATTTTTTTTAAAGTATATTACCCATGTTAAACTTGACTAAAGGCTTTTGTCATTTTCTAAGGAAACAGATGTGAGAACCACCCTGTCGCTGTAAAGGTGTGAATAAAAAATTTATCTAAGTATCGTACCGCGGCGACAGTTCTCAGTTTATATATTCTGATCAAGTATAACGAGATTTTTAGGCTGCGGAAAAGACCTTGGGTATGACTGCTAGGTCAAGCCTCAAAAAAGTTGGGTTTCTCTTCAAGATTTACCTACTCTGTAACAGCTCGGAGTTAGTTGTACTACATACACCTCCGAGCTTTCTGCGTCTGATACCTTTCCAGTTTTCTCTTCTATGAGAGCGAAGGAATGTAGAGTGTACTCATGTATACCTTTCCAGTCATCTCTACTATGAGAGCGAAGGAATGTAGAGTGCACTCATGTGTACCCATTTATGCACTTTTATCCCTTCGGCCGCGTACGAAAACGACGTTTCGTAACCAGTTTCGTTCAAAGAATATATCTTTTGTAGTTAGCTAGTCTCCACCTCTATTGAGTCTGACCGCAGTGCCTGAAATCCGGTCGGAAGGACAATACAGACTACTTATATTAATTACCTCATAATTTCCCACCCTCTCTTGGTACATAAATGGCGCAGTATTGGCTTTCCTTTCGAAACTTTTCTGTTGTTTTCACTTCACCCCACTCTCTGTGTTGAAATATTTCAATACAGTTCCACGAAGACTCGCTTTTATTAAATTGCCCATTTACTGTATATTGAATTTAATTTTCAAGTGAATTCAACTTTTTCGTTTAAGTTATTTATGCGATATAAGCTGACATATCCCGGATTTCCCGGAGCTCGATAACAACAGTCGTGACATCAAAATTTCGTTCTTACTTAAATTGCTCAAGCCGTAGTTTAAACCCTATAATGTAAGGTATATCTACTACTAGATGATGTCCGCGACTTCGTCTGCGTAATTTCTTTGGATTCCCGCGGGAACTCTTTACTTTTTACTTAACTTAACTCTTCTTCCGGTATAAAAAGTAATCTGTGTCTTAATCCAGGGTTTAATCTATCTTCATTCCAAACAGCTAAATCCGTCCAGTAGATTTTGGGTGAAAGAGTGATAAACATACACACACACACACACACATACAAACTTTCGTCTTTCTAATATTAATGTGATAAAACCTTAAAAAGCCCCGTTGGACGACCTGCTGGGTGGACGAAGTGACAGAAGACCTGCATTCATTACACCCGATTGGAGTGAAGCGGCGCAGGACAGGCATGAGTGACAGCTTCTGGTGTCGGAAGCCAAGATCCTCTTTGGGTCACTGAGCTAGCGAAGTAAATAGTAAGTAGCAAGTGTGATAAGTGTGATGTTATAGTGTGGTAGGTAGTGTGAATGTAATTTAAAGCAATAACAACAAAACAAAAGCGTGAGTTGAGTTGGCGGCACTTAAGAGAGCAATCCAACCCAGGTCATACATTCCGACTAAGTCCTAACCCGGGTTTTTAGATTAAACAACAAATTGCCCGGTTGTTCTGTATAATCCCACGTCCTGGTTTATTGCGCGACGCTCCTGCTGAGCTTCGGTTAGATTTAACTGAAGATCGACTCGAATAACCATTTGAATTTTATGGCCGCGGTGTTTATTTGAATTTGTAGTGGTTATTCGTTTGTGCTAACTTGCAGGAACGATGTTATTCCATGGGGTAGAAATCTAAATATATAAAAGGCAAAGGTGACTGACTGACTGACTGACTGACTGACTGACTGACTGACTGACTGACTGACTGACTGACTGACTGACTGATCTATCAACGCACAGCTCTAACCACTGGACCGATCGAGCTGAAATTTGGTATACAGGTAGCTGTTAGGACGTAGACATCCACTAAGAAAGGATTTTGGAAAATTTCAACCCCAAGAGGGTTAAATAGGGGGTAAAAAAATCGAACCTAACGGGAGCGAAGCCGCGGGTTAAAGCTAGTTGAGGATAAACTATCTGAGAATATCTAAATTTTTATATACCTAATCAGATACTCGCAGATAGTTGATCCTCAATGGAATCCTCCTAAGAAAGGGTTATTATCGTTTTGACAGGTTTTCGTTTCAAAGGTGACTGACTGACTGATCTGACAACGCACAGCTCCAACCACGGGACGAAACGGGCTGAAAGACATACAAATACTTATTATCGGCTAAGAAAGGATTTTTGAAAATTTAACCCCTAAGGGGGTAAAATGTGCGTTTGAACAATCGAACTTAATGTGAGTGAACCCGCAGGAAAAAGCTAGTATTTTATAAAACACTATAACGTGGTATACTGACGTCTATTGTGTATAGTATTACTATACTACTGTACAATACACAATTTGTATTAAAATCTCCTAAAAAGGAGGGTATGAAATTTCAATCACAATTAAAATTGTACGAGGGGAATTTTCGGTACAACAAATATATTCTGATCGTTTATTAACTCGTAACATTTCGGCTCCTCGATCCCATACCCTAATGAATTTACCCCTTGGGGCAAATGAAATTAATTTTGATTGGACAACGCATTTTAATTTTGCCCTCCGATAACAGAATATTTGATTCAATTTGAAACATTTTTCCATTCAGTGTGACCGTTCAGTTCTAGGCGATTCGGTTTTTAAGGTATTTTTGTCTTATGCTATACTTTATCTTTATAAATATATACCTAATATAATATAACTAGCGGCCCGTCCCGGCTTCGCACGGGTGGACATAGGATTTTTTAAAAAAAATAAATATAGCCTATGTTACTCAGGGTGAATGTAGCTTTTAAATGGTGAAAGAACTTTTAAAATCGGCAGTTGTTTTTGAGTTTATTCATTACAAACATACACACAAAAATACAAACCTTTCCTCTTTTAATAGTATAAGTGTAGATAAATATATAAAGGGAAAAGGCGACTGACTGACTGATCTATCAACGCACAGCGCAAACCACTAGACGGATCAAGCTGAAAGGCATATAGATTGTAGATAGTTACTATGATGTGCGAAATTAATTTTTGAGAACTCAATCCCTGAGGGGATAAAATACATCCTAATACACCCTACAAATACAATCCTAAGAGGACAAATCGAACTTAACGTGAGCGAAACCGCGGGTAAAAGTTAGTTAAATAATAAACGATGAGTATTATTGTAGGACTGTGTGATATTTTGATCCGATTACGAGCGAATAAATTTAAACGTATAATCACGTACCGAGGTAAAAATAAAACAATATTTTAGTGCATATCATAATCATGGGGCAACGTGTATGAATGTACGCGAAATGGAGGGTAGTAAATATTTCTACAAGAGCCGGGACCAGGGTGGCTGTGTTTTGAATTTTAATGATGTTTTAAAGCATGAAGCCACGCGACGTGAACCTCTAATACGAGACTCGAGAGGAGGTTATGTGTAAGTTTTACTAGAATTTAGACCGCGGTTGGAAGGTTTATTCTGTGCTATCCTTACTAATATTATAAATGCGAAAGTTATTTCTTTGTCGGCTTGTTGGCTTGTCAATCTGACCTGATGGTCAGTGAAGATGCAAACTAAGATGCAGTGCGCTTGTCTAGAAGATGCCTATTTACTCTTGATTTAAAGACCGGGTGTCTTATAATTATAGTTCGATTTTTAACCTTTTTTTATTTTTTATTCGTTGACAAGACAGTCCTTGATTGCGATCTCACCAGGTAAGTGACGATGCAGTCTAAGATGGTAGTGGGCTAACTTGGAACGGGTATGACCTCCGACGGAAAAGAGAGGTGTTATAATTTGATCTGGGTATCTGTGCACTCTAAAAAATGAATTAGAGAATTTGGAGAATTTTAGTCAAGTTCAGCTCAGCTAATACCATATCCTTAAAAAAAATTGTATAGATTAAGAGTGTAAAAGCATTTCTCGTATTAGCAACGAACTCGCCGTCTGTTTCAGCGAGCTTTCCCCACGCTTCGTTTAACTTAACTTGCAGTTGACAAATATTCGTTCCGTGTTGGATGCCATGCGCTGTGCACCGCGACGAGATAAATTAGCAACGAGCAAGATACATAGTACCTAGATACCTGTCTGCTGTGACAACAAAATTGAATTAAAGTAACATTTGCACTGAAATCTTGTATTACACTTAAGATATTACAAGGTTGCTTTGCTTGCGACGGTAATAGCTTGCTGCAACCCCGATTAATGTGCAAGATAATATAACGTTTAATTTTGTTGACACAAACGGTCTAGCCATAGTACTTATATGGGCAAACTCTTTTTTTTATTACAAGATAGGCTCATGGCTCAGTTACACATGTAGTTTTTCGAATGCGAGCGGAATTCTCGGCATTCATATTCGAATATTGCTTAACTGATACAAGTTTTGTCATCTTCTAAATATATACGTATAAAAGGAAAAGGTGGCTGACTGACTGATCTATCGACGCACAGCTCAAACCACTGGACGGACCAGGCTGTTTAACATACAGATAGCTTTTGAGACATAGGTATCCGCTGAGAAAGGATTTTTGAAAAACTAACCCCTAAGAGGGTAAAATAGGAGTATGAATAATCGAACATAACGTGAGCGAAGCCGCCGGGCAAGAGCTAGTAATGTACATATAATAATGTAATGTATAATCGCGGGCGAAAATTTTATGAAGCCGCTCGCATTCGATAAACTCTTTTTATATAACTGACGTCTTACGATTGACGACACTCAAGCTTAGAAGCACAGAAGCATGAGTATCGTGAACGAAGCCGCGGGCAAAAGCTAGTTAATTATTATATTTTAGAATTTCCTATTGCTCAAAAGATAAAAAAGAGTTACATAACGTCGTTTACAACAACTAACTTACTTAGAGATCCCTTGAAAATAGCGGATAACAAACCCAATCAGGTGGAAGATTGATCGCTCCTTACAAACATCCCCTTAAACAAGCCCAGCCCTTTGTGTCGCTTTATACCTTTGGGAGGTTATGTGAGCGTGAACCTTACGTACCTGTATGACGTCACCCAGAGGAAATGAGAAAATTATTGCTATTTAAATCCTCAATCACGAAATTGTACCGTTTGAAGTCACGAACTCCCTGGCGCTGTGATGAACTCTACCGTCTTATTAGCGAGAGTTTTCGCGTTCGACTTCCTGTGGAGGCAATCTGGGAATTTATAATGTTTAAATTACTTCTGCTGCTCTGTTTCTGTTCTTTGACTAGTTACTACCCTAATGGCCTAATAGTTGCCAACAAGAGATTTAGCGATCTCGTCGGATGAGAAAAGAAACCGGTTAGAGGTTCGGAATGCCGTTCCTGCCAAGAAGAGCCAGTAATAAACTCGGCGGTTGCTCTTTTCAAAAAAAAAAATTTTTTTACAATAGGTAACAAAACTATGCTATGTACACAGTGCTTCCACAATGAAGTTTCAAAAATGCATAAGACCTACATTTGCATGTTACAATCCATTTTAGGACGGGCAGCCATAAAGTAGACCCATTCCCGTTGGTGGCACCCGTTCACGAGTATGACGCATGATCCAGCCGTTGCTTCGCTCAACCATATTTGAGTTCAACCAAAAGCTTAAATGAAAATCACACTTTAGTCGGTCGAGGGTGGCTTCTATTTAATTCTTGATATATAAAAATGTGCCTGTTATTTATTTCTAGAAATCGTATCACGAAATTGCATTCCATGTCTCCGAACGTAGAGTCATAAACTTATACTCCTACATACGGAAGTTCATATTTGCGTCGAGTACGGATTGCTAGAGCCTTTGTGCTGGTATATTAAATCTGCAGTTAAGCCGTACGTGGTCCGGACGTGAATGGGAATGATTTACGTACCCACAGGCTCTTAACACGGGGGGGTAAATATTTGGTGGACCGCAGAAATCACGTCACGAAAACGTCCGCTTGAGTGAACGTTCAGTGCAAAGGGGAGCCCTATGGGTCTAGTGTGTGCACGGCGTACATAAGGATATACAAATTAAATGCCCATAAAACTTTAGGCATCAATTGTATTAAAAATAATAAATTTTACAAATAATATGTATGATTTGTGGAGTCCATATAATGTGATGAATTCGCTAAGCTTGACCTATGTCCACTTCTTTTAATAATATTTTCTTGTAACTGTTTATATGTACCTACATCTTACTAATATTATAAATGCGAAAGTTAGTAAGCGTGGATGGATGTTTGTTACTCTTTCACGCAAAAACTACTGGACGGATTTGGCTGAAATTTGGAATGGAGATAGATTATACCCTGGATTAACACATAGGCCACATTTTATCCCGGAAAATTAAAGGGTTTCCGCGGGAATCAAAAAACCTTAGTTCACGCAGACGAAGTCGCGGGCATCATCTAGTAAGAAATAAAAATAAATAAAAATCCTACTCGTATCAATTCAATTAAATAGTGCAATTTAATAAAGACGCCTTTTACAATATTAACTGAGGCATTAAAACCGACACAGAAATATTTTATCATCCCTCTGTTGAATGTTCACATGCCCATAATATAATGGAATGTTTAATATAATGCCGACGTTTCCACGTGTAACCCCACTCAGCTTATTATTTCAATTCAGATTTGATAGGCTACAGTTTTGACGAGCTAAAAGCCTCTCGTTTTAGAAAGGTACTTTGAAATTCGTATATTTTATGCATACACCTATGCAAATTTAAACTTATTTGACTAACCTGAATTGTAATTTAAACAAAATACAACGGCGAAGTCTCTATTTTTACATTATTATGATACAGTTTTGTAACCACCCCATCGAATCCCAGAAAGCTTGGTTTCATAACGCGTCGGCTCTGTCGCGCGAAGCGAAAACACACAGGTATTAGTTAAAGACGACGCTCTATGAAACTGTAGTAGGTTTTCTTAAAAAGTAAAAACCTACTTACCTACAGTTTGATGTCGATATATTGCCGCCCTTAATTTATTAAGGCCTTAGCTTATCAACACTTGTACTGACGGCCTTTCAAACAAAAATTTACCGCATCAAAATTGTTCCATTCCTTAGGGAACTATGTGGGAACAGACAGCCACACAGATACCCAGATCAAATTATAACACCTCTCTTTTCCGTCGGAGGTCATACCCGTTCCAAGTTAGCCCACTACCATCTTAGACTGCATCGGACTAAGGACTAAACTGCTAAGGACTGTCTTGTCAACGAATTAAAAATAAAAAGATTAAAATCTAACTACAATAAGGGTGTCTTAATCAAGAGCGAATTGGCATCTCCTTAGGCAAGCGCGCACCATTTAGGCTGCATCTTCACTTACCATCAGGTGAGATCGCAGTCAAGCGATAGTCTCTATCATGATCATTTCACCCTGCGGACGTCCCCTGCTGAACATAGGCCTTTCCTAAAAAGTGCCACCACACCCGGTCCATATATGTATTGTTAGGAGACGCTCTTGTGTATTCTCAATTTTGTACCTAATTACCCACAATAATGTAGGTGGAACGAGGAGTAAATGTATAAAAGCAAGTGCACGGCTGTGCACGGGCTTATTATCTCTGCACCCGTCGAACGGGAAGGCCGTTGGTACCGTCACTATTCCGAGTAAGATCGTTCCATATGTTAACAAAAAACAACCTAGGTTAGGTTGGGGAGGTAAGCGGTGCTTAGCTTATAACTGCATGTTTGACCATACAGATTTTTTTTTTTTTTTTTCTGTTGGCGGATTACAGCAAAATAACTCTAACATTTTTTGTTAATCATGAACTTCCGCAAAGTAACGCCTGACTCTATCCAATGTTCCATATGTTGTTAATGTAACCTCTGTATTGAATTATTGTTTAGAATTATGTGAATCTGAGAGTAAATTGAAAGTTTATTAAGGCCTAAGTGTTATATCCTGACTGTAATTATCCTTTTCTGCTTCTGACTTGCTAAAATCTTAATAAATTCCGCTTCTGATTCCTAAAAGTATATTTAAAAAAAATCTAGTAGATTGTAGGCTTTCGTCGCAAAATGAACGGCAAATAAGCGCCGGGTGGTTACAAAACACGAGCAAATTTAGGAGGAGCGGGGAATTAACCGCTAGCGGCGTGTCTCATTATGGCGGCGAGCTTAAAGCGCAGTAATCCAGCTTAGCGGCGGAATGTTTCAGTTCCGTATTAGCGCGATCAATTTGAGCTCTAATTCAATTATCCCGTGGATGTTGTCCTTCGCAACAAGGACCGTGATTAGAGTGGGGATCAAGGCTATAGGCCATTAACATGTTCATCCTTTTTGTCAAGCGATAGACGTCCACTGTTGGACATAGGTCTCTGTTTAGGGTTCCGAACCCGAAAGGGAACTAACGGGACTCTATTAATAAGCCTCCGCCGTCCGTCCGTCCGTCTGTCTGACAGCGAGATGTGTCTCATGATCCGTAATAGGTAGACAGTTTTCATTGAATTTCAATACTTCCTTATAAGTATAAAGTGGCTCGGGGTTTGGTTTAACTGTTACAAAGTCGATTTAATTCCTTAAAGCGTCTCATGATCCGTAATAGGTAGACAGTTTTCTGAGAATTTTAATACTGCCTTATAACAAGTATAAAGTGTATCGGTGTTTGGTTTAATTGTTGCAAAGTCGATTTGATTCCTTAAAGCGTCTCATGATCCGTAATAAGTAGACAGTTTTTAGAGAATTTCAATACTGTCTTATAACAATTATAAAGTGTATCGGGGTTTGGTTTAATTGTTGCAAAGTCGATTTGATTCCTTAAAGCTTCTCATGATCCGTAATAGGTAGACAGTTTTCAGAGAATTTCAATACTTCCTTATGTATGAAGCGTCTCGGAGTGTGGTTTAACTGTTACAAAATCGATTTGATTCCTTAAAGCGTCTCATGATCCGTAATAGGTAGACAGTTTTCTGAGAATTCCAATACTTCCTTATAAGTATAAAGTGTTTCGGGGTGAGGTTTAACTCTTACAAAGACGATTTAATTCCTTAAAGCGTCTCATGATTCGTAATAGGTAGACAGTTTTCTGAGAATTTTAATACTGCCTTATAACAAGTATAAAGTGTATCGGTGTTTGGTTTAATTGTTGCAAAGTCGATTTGATTCCTTAAAGCGTCTCATGATCCGTAATAAGTAGACAGTTTTTAGAGAATTTCAATACTGTCTTATAACAATTATAAAGTGTATCGGGGTTTGGTTTAATTGTTGCAAAGTCGATTTGATTCCTTAAAGCTTCTCATGATCCGTAATAGGTAGACAGTTTTCAGAGAATTTCAATACTTCCTTATGTATGAAGCGTCTCGGAGTGTGGTTTAACTGTTACAAAATCGATTTGATTCCTTAAAGCGTCTCATGATCCGTAATAGGTAGACAGTTTTCTGAGAATTCCAATACTTCCTTATAAGTATAAAGTGTTTCGGGGTGAGGTTTAACTCTTACAAAGACGATTTAATTCCTTAAAGCGTCTCATGATTCGTAATAGGTAGACAGTTTTCTGAGAATTTTAATACTGCCTTATAAGTATCTCGGGGTTTGGTTTAACTGTTACACGATTTAATTCCTTAAAGCGTTGTCATCACTGTGAAAACTACTCGTGCTGAAGCGTACTGCACCTAGTGTTGCGAAAGACTTGAGTCTTACACGGTTACATTTTGTTGGCATCAGCTGCCTCAAGTTGACGTGACAGCTCTAGTACAAGTTGGGAGGCGTGTTACGAGTTAGCTACCTAGATGGTAGTACCCCTAATTTTAATAGGCAATAACATAAAGTTCAAGTTCACAACTATCGAATAGGGTTACAGTATTGTATGGCGTCAGCTGACTCTGAAGTCGACGTGACAGCCCTACTGCAAGTTTGGAGGCATGTTACGAGCTATGTGCTTAGATGGTAGTAGGTACCCCCAATGAATTTAATAGCCAATAACATAAAGTTCAAGTTCACAACTATCGAACACGGTTACAGTATTGCGTGGCGTCAGCTGACTCTGAAGTCGACGTGACAGCTAAAGTACAAGTTGGGAGGCGCGTTACAACTCGAAAGTTACAAGTCGCAAGTTACTACTTACGAGTAAGTAGGTAGATGTAGTGCCTTAACTTTACTAATGCGCTAGTGTTTCAGAAGTTGTATCGGCAAGTTGTTTATGGGGCACTATTTCGACGCACCGGATATCAAGGCGAAACTTTGCCTTGTAGATTATGACTGTAGCTGAATAATATAAATCTACATATACATACATATAACTATTGGACTGAAAAGGCATACAAAGAGCTACGTATATAATGACGTAGGAATCCGCTACGAAAGCATTTTTAAAAATTCAAACGGGCTAAAATAATCGAACTTAACGTGCACGAAGCCGCGTGCAAAAGCTAGTGTACGTATAATAAAATATAAAAAACCTCAAATCTATTTTACGTGGCTTACAGAAACATTATTGAAAGCCATATAAATTCACAAAAACTAGTAGAACAAACCGCTTAATTACGAAAATGACGATTTCCACCGCACATATCGGTAGTTAGTATAATTCAAAAGCACTTAAAATTAATTACAATTTTGCATCATAGAATAAAATGGCAGCGCTCCACTCGAAGCCTCTCTGCCAATTTATTTACCTTTACATTTCACCCATCATTTCCACCGCGCTTGGTTTACAAATACATATTATGTATACCTTTTACTTATGTAAAAATAAATACGCATCGAATTGAGTACCTACTTTTGAAATTGGTTTAAAACGCACTTTGTTTAGAGCTCGTTTCACTTATTTCCACCGCATTGTTGCGTATGTACAAATCGCATCACATTAATATTATAAAGGCAAATGTGTGTACGTGTGTGCGCGCACACACACACACTTACACACACACATTCGTCTTTTCCTTCACGCCACAACAAATGGTCCGATTTGGCTGGGAATGGAGATTGCTCATACCCCGGACTAACACTTATTTTATCCCGCAAAATTAAAGAGTTCCCATGGGAATTAAACAAACTTTAATCCACGCGGACGAAGTCACGCGCGCATTAGTAATAGATACAAATTAATATAGGTCGAGGATTCCACATTTCGTCGCAGAGCCTTGAATCGGGGATATTCTATTTGCTTATAAAACAATGAGGGCGTAATATACAAGAATCCCGTCACGTTTGTAGCCGGCGGCGGGTTTAATTGAAATAATATTCCTTTCCCCACGACTCAAAGGGATTCGGCGAGAGACGTGCGCCGTTTCACTTTGTTTTTTTCCTCTCCAGTGGGTGCGAAGTATTGTCGTCTTTTTACCCGACTGTGGCAAAGCCAAAAGGAAAAGTTGTGATTTTAGCAGTCTATCTGTTTTTTAACCGACTTCCAAAAAAGGAGGAGGTTCTCAGTTTCTCAAAGCAGATTTATAAATACATATCAAAAATTCCGAGGCCGGCGCGCTTCGAACTCACATCTCTCGGGAATCGCGCCCTAAGTATGTTAACCGTTACACTACGGCTAAATTGAATCACACGTCAGCCACGAAATTAGTGATATACTTTTTCAATCAGTTTTATATCAACTGTTAGCGACATCTAGTAGCGACACATTACAGTTGTCGATCTACTTTTTCCAAGACCTTTAAGTGTAAAAAATAAAAAAAGACGTGTGGCACTCGGGGACTGCCGCGGTAAAGCTATTGCATGGCATTTTTTATCAACGCCATTTAGCGGCTCACCGTAGAGGAGTCCCGTGTCAGGTTATTTTCGTTACGGAATATCTGGATTCGGTCTCCACGCTCAAGGCCCGCGATAGAAGCTATGCAATAGCTTAAAAAATGTATGCTATAAAATTAACCAAAAAATTTTTTTTTATTCTCATCATTTTATATGGGACTTTCAAAGGTGACCTTTATGTCAGCCCCATTGGAACACACAAAATATTACAATTAACTATATATACAAATTCAGCTACCTATAAAACTATACCAATTTGATTCGCAGCTGAGTGGTTGAAGAACGAACAAACTCAATTTCACATATTAGTAGGCTATTAGGTATAACAACATGCTGAAAGAAACATATTTTCCCTTGAGGAGTCCCGTGTCAGGTTATTTTCGTTACGGAATTTCTGGATTCGGTCCCCACGCTGGCCCGCGATAGAAGCTATGCAATAGCTTAAAAAAGCTCAAAGCAGCTTTCCATAATATCACCATACCGCCGAGATTAACCAAGAAACCGTCAGTTTTTGTATTGAAACCCTGTCAAACATCCACTTTCTCCTTCTTCTTTATCAACAGATAAACGTCAACTGTTGATCAAAGATACCTTTATTGAACTTCCAAGGGTCTCTGCGTCACATGCATCTAACGGCACACGTCATTCTTCAGCAAAACGTTACTCGGCGATGACCCTTACTGTTTGTTTTTACTGACTCTTGCGAAAGCCATTTCTTAGCGGTTTTACTATGGACGTTGTAACTTAGCGTAGTGTGTTTGCTAAGTCTGATAAAGTACGTAATATGACACCTCGACATTGACTTCTAGACGCTAGTGTATGCTGAACTGTAATAAATTCATTTCTACTATGGTTCCCCTTATGTGCCTAAGGTGCTATAAAGTTACTTACTGACCTTTCGTATGCCTTTATTTTCTTTCGGAATGTAGTTCGTCGATGGTTGAGACGCGTATTTGGCTCCAATGACAACTATCGATAGACGTAGCACACACGTGCCGAATGAACTTCGTTTTTAGGGTTCCGTACCTGAAGGTTAACCAACGGGACCCTATTAATATACCTCCGCTGTCCGTCCGTCCGTCTGTTTGACAGCGGGCATCTCATGATCCGTAATAGGTGACAGGTGAAATTTTCAGAGAATGTGTATTTCTTTTGCCGCTATAACAACAAATAATAAAAATAAAGGGGGGGTCCCATACAAGAAACGTGATATTTTCGGCGTTTTTGCTCGGCCTTAACGATCACTGTTGCGATGGTACGGAACCCTTCGAGTGCGAGTCCGGCTCCCACTTGGCCGGTTTTTAAATTTGTTACGAATCAACACGCCACGACTTATCGATCTTCTTCGCTTCGCATAAGTACCAATTAATGTCCACACCACCTTAGTCCATACAATATTAGTGCGCCTCTACCGCTCCTGCTCGATCTTCCCAAAAGTTAGTTTGGAACTTTACCCTGCCACTTAATGGCACTTAATGGCAATTAATATGTATGTGACTTACCTTGTTAACATACTTATTATCATACTAATATTATAAATGACTAAGTGTGATTGTTTGTTGGGTTGGCTTTATACTCCAAGCCAACAAACTTGGAGTAAATACTTACCCAATTGCTTACACAGTTAAATCGGTTCAGAATCGGCGGAGATATCGCGTACCCACATAAAATACAGTCAAATTCAGAACCTCTTCCTTTCGGAGTCGATTTGAAATTGGCGTTTAATGAACGTTGTCAAAAATCACTTACTATCAGTGTCATTCTTGGAGTATTTATACTCCAAGCCAGTTTTGTTGGTTTATTAATCGCGCAGTAATTAAGAACGGATCGACCTAATTTTTACATAGATCTTTTTTTTACGAAGAAAAATAAAGTGTTCCCGAGGGGTCTTAAAAAAAATCTAACTTCACATGGACGATGTCGCGAGAAAAATATGTAACTGTAATATCTTTTCATTCAATGTTTCCACTTAAAATATCTATTCGATTCTCCAGATTGTTTTCCTATTTTATTTATACTTTCATCTCGGAAAGGAGGAAAAATGTTACTAACATATAAGATATTATGTGAAACAAATCTCTTTTATATGAAATACTTACATCAAGAGGATTTATTCAACAAAAATAAATGTATTTTATGTGACGCACGAGTAGTTGTGTAAAGTTATAGTGATTGATTTGGATTTGTGTACCGAAATGTTACGCCTCACCTTATTTTGGATTAAAAAACTATTTCTGTAAAACTGTAATTCTGTATAACTATTACTGTAAAAGTAACAGGGACAAAATAAGTGTGTAACGTGTCTAGTGTACATTGACGAGATTAGTTTGTTTAATTTTAGTGTAGCGTTCTACCTATAGAAAAAAATTTAAGTAGTAGCAGTAGTAGATCTGAACTTCGCCAGTAGCGAGGGGATTGAGTGACTATCTATTTTTTTTGGAATGACAAGACAGTCCTTGACTGCGATCTCACCTGATAGTAAGTGACGATGCAGTCTAAGATGGTAGCGGGCAACGCATGTCGCATACCCGTAATCGATTTCTTCACGCCATCATGCCGGAAAGTTAAATCGCTTGACAGCACGTCTTTGATGGTAGGGTGGTAACTAGCTACGGCCAAAGTCTCCGACCAGGCAATTAATTGAATTGTAATTTAGCTATCTAATCTCAAATCTATTAATTGAATCGTCATATTGATTTTGTTAGTATCAAATATGGCATTAAGTCTAGCCGTAAACGATCGAAGCTTCGTTATACAAAAAAAGAATTTTCATATAAATGAGTTCGTAGAGTATGCCGAAAAGATAGAGTTTACCGAAACGATCCAACACCTTACCAAAAAAGTAAGCTTACTTACTATTTAGACTTTTTCCGGTCGCAATCCATAAATACTAGTAAAGCACATGATCCTATAGGGATTTAACCATAAATTTTTCCACTCTGCGCTCCGAGTTTCGGTGAAATTGAATTATACAAGGATTTTATACGTAATAGGATAAAGTCTCCGATGGTTTAGGTACCGATAACTTTCTCATTTCCTCGGTGTGACGTCACACAATAGGCGAGGAAATGGTGGGAAATGAAGAGGTACTTGCAACGGAAAGTTTTTGACCTTGCAATTCGGTTCTGTACCGTCTATATTATCTATATGATAAAAATCAATAGCTGTTCGTTATTTTGGCTAAAACTCAGAAACAGCTTGAAAGCTTGAACTTCTCCTTTTGACCAGACTCTATGTGATTATTTATTTACTAGTTGATTTTTTAATTCCCGCGGGAACTCTCTTATTATCCGGGATAAAAAGTAGCCTGTCTTATTCCAGACTATAATCTATCTCTGTGCCTTTCAGCCAAATCGGTTCAGTCGTTACGGCATGACTGAGTAACAAACATCCATCCATCCGTCCATCCATACACACTTACCACTAGCTCTTATAGCACGCAGATTTATCTGAGGAATCTGGCTCCCAAGTGACACAGAGAATGTTTCAGGAAGTTTGGGAAGGACGATCAAGTTCTATTCTGACAATAATTTATAAATTACTAGCGGCCCACTTCGGCTTCGCACGGGTATAAAATATTTAGCCTATGTCATTCATTGTTAATGGATGTTATTATACATATAAACTTTCCTCTTCAATCACTCTATCTATTAAAAAACCGCATCAAAATCCGTTGCGTAGTTTTAAAGATTTAAGCGTACATAGGGATATGGGGACAGAGAAAGCGACTTTATTTTATACTATGTAGTGATACCTTAACCTTCTTCTGACCGAAGTTCAGAACGGCAAACGTCATCATCATCTGATGATCATCATCAGCAACTCATCAACGGGCTGGGCACAGGTATCCTCTCAGAGAAGGATAAGGCCATACTCCGTCTCGAATATAGGCTATACTTTACACGCTGGCCCACTGCGAATTGGCAGACTTCACACACCTTTGAAAACATTATGAAGAACTCTCAAGCATGACGATTTACTCAGGATGTTTTCCTTTATCGTTGAAGCAAATAATAATGAAATAATTTTGATAAATTGTACGAGTACATACCACGATAATTGTTTTAGTTGGAAATGCCGAATATTACGATCCAGTTGCATGGACCGTGGTCACGACGGGACCGGATATTAAAATGTTTAAACGCACATAACTCCGAAAAGTCAGAAGTTCGGGGTCGAACCTGCGACCCCCCGAATAGGAGACTGCAGCCATAAGCCTAGGCTATCACTGAAATAAATCAATACCTCCTACATAAGTTGTGGTATCCCACAAAATTGACATTTTAGGATTGTTGCACTATATCATTTGTTTTTATCTATTTTATGTGTTCGTTAAAAAAAAATTAAAAACAGCATTCTTTAACATACTTTCAAGATGTATAAAGTTGTATCTTTATCAAAATGACGGCCTAAACCATTGTATTGTCCATCACAACAATGAACGCGTCACGTAAGCGTTTTGGGGCTACAACAACTTACGTAGGAGGTATTGAAATTAAAGGGGCAACAAAATCTCTCTGTACTCAAACACAAGTACACAGTGCTAATGACATTTTTACACCGCTGATCAAAAGAGAGACCAATGTAAAAATAAACGGAACTGAGAATTGGGTATCGGGAACGAATAAAAAGAATATTTTCCACCGATTCATTTATAAAAAACCACGGTTCACTTTAATTAGTTGGATGGTTTCTCACAAAAACAGATTTCTTTATGCATAGCAATAAGAATAATTACCGTCCCCTTTGTGTCCAAACGGAAGGTCGTAATTCAATGTTATTGGCGAAACCGACTTCTCGGAATGTTCGCAAACAAAAATAATTCTAAAAAGAATTGTGTCCATACCTACTGGAGATCAGTGAGACCATTACACTAATTAAACGGGGAATTGTAGAAAATATGGTAATAATGATTTTTGTATCTGATGTAGAATAAATTGCAGATATGCAGGCAATGATGCTCGCTTTTTTTGGCGGAAAATTCCATAACTTTTAATCCGACCCGGCACTCTAAGTAGAACCAAAGTAGCCAAATAAAATAAGCTAGCTACGAATACTAGACGACCTTTTGATTACATTAACATATTTTTTGTCTTCGCTAAGGAGTTCATGTCAAAGGCAAAACTTCGCGGACCAATGCACACTGGTTCAAAAAGACTGCTCGAGGCCGTCAAAATGCTATCATAGACGTACGGAGAATTCACCAAGATTGCGTTGGTTCCACGCTCTTACAGTCGCGCGCACTCGGCATCAAGCGTTGTAGTTTGACGTAGGTATTTCATTTATGAATGAAGTACGTCAAACTGCAACGCCTGATGCAGTTCCGTATGCTGCGTCTACGCTTGGTAAATGTTACAAACAAAATTCGCGAATCTTAGACGGCACGGCGAAGGAACCTCAAAAGAGTATGCTTTCAGCTCATTAAGAGGCTCTTAGGAGCCTGAAACGTGATGAAAACCCGTCTACACTCGCGAAAGCTCGAATTTTATTAGTAGGATACGTCGTTTATGCTCGGTTCGCTAAACGTAGACGTTCGCAGCTTCTTAAATAAATCGTATGCACTAGCGTCTAGTGTAAGTTGCATCATCAGTACATATGTGTTGATCTACGGTTAATAACTCTAACAAAAAGTGGCATTTAATGTAACTACGTGATTACTTTTCGACACCACGATGCGCCAAACGCGGAAAAACTAGCAACATGACGATATTTCACGCCGATATTGCGCTTTCCGCGAAAAAGAGGAGCACCGAGGGTGACGGGCGAGGCCACAAACTTTAAATCAAAACGTTGCCGTATATTCTCCAAGCAAACTTTTAATTGCGGTTAAAGTCATAAAGTCGCGTGTCTGTGTGGAAATCATGTTCGAGTTTAATGAATTCGGCGCTGAAAATTTCAGCCTTGGAGTTACGAGAATATCTAACCCCGACATCCACACTCTCCACGAGGCGACGCGAATGGCTGTTAGTTGTGGTCGGCCGCGTCGACGCTCGTCGCTCCTTAAATGATTTCCACTCGGAATTTACCCAGTCACAAAAAGAAAGGACGATGACGTGTCCTGGTTGTATCAAAGCTTATCAGTTAATAGCGTTATTGTTTAAATAAGTCAGTAATTGGACACCAACTTAGATGCTCCGAAATTGGCTTTTTCAATTTCGCTGTGCCTCAGCGAGCACTTTAAGCCATTATATTATTAGTCGTAGTCATTAATAATTAATCTCTAAACTCCTTCCTTGCCTTGCACAAACTCTAGTCTATAAAATTAGCTCAGCAGATGTGGGATTGTCTAAAAATGATTACTTACGTGTGACGACCGGAATCACCTCTTGATTTGTTAGTGCACTCTCGCTTTTGGTTAAAATGCATTGATGCAGCAAGAACGGCATATATTCAGCCAATCAGAGGTGATTGCAATCGTCAGACTGTAGCAAATATTTTTAGACATTTAAAATATTTTAGACAGCAGAATGAACAAGATACAAACGTTCGAAGTAAAATGAAAGAAAGGTACGAGTGGTGGGCAACAGAACAACTGTTTTAAATTGGTCGTGTGACCTCTGCTACGCAATAAGCTCGACGAGGCATGCTCGCGAGAGTGTGGATGCGACGTAATATTTTTCACAAGCTGAGTAAATAAACAGTAAAATTGAAGTCAAACAGCGTCCGGCGTTTAAGTGGTACTGGGAGTTTGAATAATTCACGGTACGTTAGTGCTCTGCTGTGATAAAATGAGTACCCAGCGCGACGTCCGCATCGCTTGTAACGAGATTTTATAATTAACGCAAACATGGATATCTTAGTTTAGTTTAATCTGACCGCGATGTTGTGTAACCAACGCAACGTACTATGTAATTTTGTAAAAATGGGTAATTTTATATGGTTATTATCTTTAAAGTTAATAATACAAACTTGTGGCTTAGCAATATTTTTAAATTTGTACCCATAGATCAAAGTGTGTTAACCTTTCATTTATTTATTTTTTGTTCCATGATAGGCTTGAGCTTGGCGACAATCATTCTTTATGGAAACGATATTGAGGTATATGTTAGAGCGCGTTTGTCTAGAAGAGGCTATTCACTCTTGCTTTGAAGGTAGTTTGAATTAGTGCTAGCTGTATGGCAGGAAACACGCACGCCGGAAGGGCGTTCCACACCTTAGTGATTTTCAAACGTTGAACTAAAGCGTGTGAGTTTCGCTTTAGCTCTAGACGTAATGCAATTACAATCGCACGAATTCCCAAATGTTACCTTAACTTATAAGGAGAGGACAGACTAGCTACTTTTAGCCGTAGCGATCGGCGTTTTTGTGGCTTTTTGCATATTGTGGTTTTCGCAATTACTGAAATCTGGCGGTTTTCGGTCGCTCATTTCTGCGTTTGATCTATAGTAGCGGAGAGGCAGCGATTGAAGCTTGTATGGCTTTCCGCGTTTTAGCGATGCAGACGCATCGCGTTTTCGCGATTTTTGTACGCTGAATTCTGCGATTTTCGGTCGCTGATTTCTGCATTTGACATGTATCTATGTTAGCGTTGAAAGTCATGCAAACGCCGCGCCGAACGCTGCCACTAAAAGTAGCCAGTTTGCACTCTCCCATAAAGGTAACCGAGCGGCTATAACGGTGGGATGTACTCAGATAGTGCGAATTCTCGTCTCAAACGGAGTGACGTTTAAAATTGAATCGCTCCCGAGCTCACGGCAGACGGGACATGGAAGCAGCGAGCTGTCGTCATACTAGAGCAACAAAGCGAACACAATTCTGCCCTCGTAATTGAAAACACAGTAACTTAAAGGTAACTTCTATTTAACTTACTTTGTTTTCAATTACGAGGGCAGAATTGTGGTTACAAGATCACCAGTCATGTTTTTGTCACGTGGTAATTTAGCGCACCTGCTTCTCTCTTGCTCTGTGTTTCAACAATCAGTCATAGCAATGTAGCAATTACCTAAACGTGGTGGTGTTGTATTTATTTACTTTTTCTACATATCTGCTTGTGCGGAAGGCGGACGGTATGTATTGCTGCACGTTGTACCACACAATATCTAGCTTAGCCATTGGTCTCTTTGTATCATCGATGTCAGTGGTATTCGTTCCATTTGGGGGCCTTTAGAGATCAGCTACATGTCGATATTAAAATTGATTCATCATGACGTCACTTACGACCTTTCCAATGTACTACCATCATTGACGTCAATGGATTTAGCGGAATATAGCGAAATAAGCTTGCTGTTTCTTTTTTGTTCTATTCGACAAGATAATCCTTGACTGCTATCTTGACTGATGGTAAGTGACGATACTGTTTAAGCTAACAGCGGGCGTCCTTGGATGTCTTGAACTTCCACAAAACAACGCCAGCTTCTCTACAACATTATAACAAGATAATTTTATAAGTCTTTGTAATCATTAGGTGAGGGGATGCCTATCGCTTGTTTTTTTTTAAATTTTGCTACTCCATAGTCTAACTCAATGCATGAAGGGGACAATGGGAAAAATACCGAAAGTAACGTATGTAGTTGGGAAAATGTTAGGAACGTAACTGACTAACGTAAAGTCACAAATTAAACTGTCTCTTGTAAAATGGAAAATTGTTTTGTGGCTCATGTCATGTGAAATGGATAAGATGTCTTAGTGCCTTCTCGTATTAATGGGAAAATAGGTTTTACAGGTACAGTATTAAATCCATGTTATAAATGCAACAATAACGGGTTCTTCTTCTTCGTTTAATCAACTGATAATTGATGGACATAGGTGTTTGGTTTCTCAAATGCCTCGGTCTTGTGCCATGTGTATCTTGCAGGTCTCTGAGTTTCGTCTGATATCATCGCCGATGGAGGTCGCCACTGCAGTACCTTCGGACTCAAACGACTATTGGTAACTAGAAGTATTTTTGTTTCTCATAACAGCTATAATATTATTACATTACTAGTTGATGCCCGCGACTTCGTTCGCATGTATTAAGGTTTTTAATTACCGCGGGAACTCTCTTATTTTCCGGGATAAAAAGTAGCCTATGTGTTATTCTAGACTATAATCTATCTCTGTGCCAAATTTCAGCCAAATCGGTTCATTCGTTGCGGCGTGATTGAGTAACAAACATCCATCCATCCATCCATACTTACAAACTTTCGCGTTTATAATTAGTAGGACTACTAGTAGGACTACTAGGACTGTATAAGTGCTAATGCAGCCTCGCTAAACTCTTCCTTAGCAGACAACTGCATTTATCGTTACTTACAGTTTCCTTACGCTAGTTGGGTAGTCAGGAGCTCACCCATCGAATAAAAAATATACGTCCTTTTTTAGGACTTAGGTGCTAACCTAACAGTGTTAATGTCTTGACAAAAAGTATTCAAAGTAATAAAGTTCGCAGTTTACAGTGCTCATAGAGTTCGTAGAACAGAGTGTCGCCATCTCCCGAGCAATTTTATCACTGTTTTTATTTCGAGCGGCGAGCATTTCGTAATTATCTTGTTACTTTAACTTTCTACTTTTGTAAGAGTGGAATTCACGAGTCGGTTATTTAAAGGGACAGTAACTATTCAGCGTACGTAGCTGTGATAATTCTTCTTTGTCCTGCCAAGTGTGCTTCGTTTTTGTGTTCATTTCGCTGCATTTTTATCAGAATCCGCTAATTACTATGACCGACTTGACATACTACAAATAATTTTTATAATACCCTCCCGACCGAATTTCACAGAGATAAGCCATCTGCGCGGGAGATGTTAAAGTGCACAAATGTGCACAAACACAGGTGTAATCTTTATTCCCTCACTCTTGCCGCTAAATGTAAAGAAGATGATGTACGAAAGGCTTTCGATTTAAAATAAAGAAATGCGTTTTTTTTTTTTAATAATATTCCAACTCTTCAAAAAAATATTAATTACCTCAACCGTTTTTCAATATTATTTTGATGACGAAAATCTAAGCAACTTTTTCTTAAGAAATTTTAAATAATATTAATAAAAGTCGTAGGAATCAGGTACTCTATTTAGTAATTAATTATTTATTATTTAATAGGCAGCGTAGTAAATAAGGGCACTATTCTCTGTTCGTAATAATGTTGTGCCAAATTATTATAGCGATAGCTTTTAATACAGCATAGTGCTGGAAAACTCATTAACTCATACACATTGAGTTGGACCGTAGAGTAGCGGCACTTGCATATACCTCAGACGACAGACCAACTCCCGCTCAACCTATAAACGTACACTGCTAGATACTGGGTATCTAGTAGTGTAGATCTCTGGAGGTCTTCCGAGGAAACCTACACAAAACGATTTTGTAGCGCTTAAATTCAGCGGCGGCTTAAATGTTTCGCCCGAGATCATCTATCGTTTCCCAGACGCTGCGATGACAAACGAATGTCACAGTTAACCGTGACTGTTCGTTTGTCTTCAGTCAATATAGAGACGCTATAGGCCGTCCAAAAGTTTACTTAAAAAAGAAATTCTTACCCACAAACACAAACGTGTTTTGTGACACAACCAATATGAGTAAGTGCAAAAATACTAGCACAACTGTACCAACTATAAAGTTTATAAGGAACGAAGAGTCAATGCGCTTGGTGCGCGTCCGCGGTGTGTCGACCACATAAGGGTGGTCCATTCGATGCCTTGCAGTATGACAGTTGAAAGGTGACAGTAGAGTTATCTAGAGCAGCAACAACCCGCAAATTAGATTCAAGCTATATTCGGAGAGTAATTCAAGGTAAGAGGATTAAATAATCCTTGAGCCGAATTACTCTCCGAAATATAGCTTGAATGATACCCTTCAGGTGGAATCTAATTTGCGGGTTGTAGCTGCTCTACACAATAACAACTCTATGCTCACACGTGTTTTCATGTTTATCAGGCATTTCAAGGGAAACACGGAAAGGTCTCAACATTCTTTCTTGTTAATATTTTCCCTGTCCCTTGAAGATACAGCATTTTTATAGCCAGCTTTATTAGAGCCAGCATTGTTGTTCCTGTTGTTATCTAGTTAGTTTTACTACCTTTAAAATTGTGGGGGTCATGCAAACCCATTTCAAAACTTACTAAAGCGGGAAAAGGTAGCCATTATTAGGGTGAAAACATACCCATACCTTCGTAGGTATTACATAAGGGACTTGACATAGCAAGCTTTTGACCCTAATAAAAATAGCGCCCCATGTGGGGAGTGAATTTTTTTAGGAAAAGGATTCGCCTGTACTACTAGCTGTGCTACTAGCAAGTATTCCAGTTCAAATCCCAAACACGCACCTCCACTTTTAAGCAATTCATATCACTTGCTTTTATGATGAACGAAAACATCACGAGAATCATCATGAAATTAAAAAAAAAAAAAAAATTGCCATTTTGTGGTGGCGGCCATCTTGGATTTGAAATTTACTATAGTAAGAATACTAAGGGCTTAGAAACTAGTTAAATCATCTGATACCCATATTGAGGGAGTTGTGAAAAAATATGTAATCCGCCATTTTGTGGCGGCGGCCATCTTGAACAAAACAACAAAATCAAAATCAACATTGCTCAACTGATACGAGTTTTTGTCATATTTGTCATAATGTATAATCATCGTGTAATCATCATGTTTTTGTCATGTACATTACATGACACACCTATAATCGCAGACGAAAATTGTATGGCACGTTTTCACATAGGATAATCGCAAACTATTTCTTGCCTAAAAAAAAAAAAAAAAAAAGATACCGGCCGAATTGATAACCTCCTCCTTTTTGGAAGTCGGTTAAAAAGACAAACTTCTTAATACTCGCGCACATTATACAGTACGTGAATCATTAATACCGCCCATAGAACTGATACGTCCCATCTCGGACAGCCCTAACGACTGTGCGCTCGGAAATTGCAGTTCTCATATGTCACAACTCACACACAGAGCCAAGGCGTTCCCATTGATGCGAAATGCATTGGCCCTCAGACACACCAATCCAAGTTGGTCTCGCAAACATTATGTTTTGCTACGATTGCCGGATCTCGAACGCTGGTCGTGAGAAGTGCCATTCATATTTCGCAATACTATTGGTTTCGCATCGGTAATTCTAATAGGACAGGACAAAATTGGTTGATTTTATTGAGGCGCGCTTTATTGTTCATTTTGGTAATATTTGCTTCTGAACCTTGATTGAATATGTATAAACGTGGTGAAAGTTGGGTAACGTCTTAAACCATCATCATAATGACACAACCCGCCTGGAACAGTACGGTGAGCGCTGAAGTCATATATGTTAGAGGTTCTGGGTTGAATTCCTGGATTACATTAAACTATTGGATATGAAAATACCTATCTTTACAGTAAATCTCTCCTTTTAAGTGAGGGTAATATTTTGTAAAGTTTGGATGTACCTATGGGTAGGATGAATGGATGGATGAATGTTACTCAATTAGGTACGCCGCAACGATTGAACCGATTTGGGTGAAAGGGTCTAGCCGGTTAAGCATGAGAAAGCTGCACCAGCGTGTAATGAAGAGTTCTTACCCTGACTTCTCGTTTTTTACCATTTTTCAAAATGGGAAAATTCTGAAATAAATATATAATATGTAACTCATAGACATATATATACAGTTTCAGTTTCATTAAGATACCTCCAATAGTTTCGGAAAAAATCAAATTTAACGATAAGGGTTGCCACCCCGATTACTCCCTAACTATTCGAATTAGAAGTCTGAAATTAAGCATAAAGATGTTTTAGATAGAGTACAATAATCACAAGGTAAGAACTCTTCATTACAAGCTGGTGCAGCTTTCCCATGTTTATCCGGCTAGACCCTTTAGCACAAAATAACACACACTACTTTTTATCCCGGAAAATAATAGAGTTCCCGCGGGAATTGAAAAAACCTCAATCCACTCGAACGAAATCGCGGGCATCAGCTAGTAGATACATAATAATGACTTATATTTCACAACTCGATGGAGGTAATACGACCTATTTACGTCTCAGATAGTTACATATTCAGTAGCGTAATCCATATCGTCTTGTATCAAACGCCATTCAGCTGCCGTGTAATGATCCAATCTCACTGCCTTGTCAATCTACATGGCTAATGTACGCGCGAATAATAACTGATTAAACTACTATAATACTATTTGAATACTAACATATCTTGTGATTAGTTGTTTTTTTTTTATTCGATGACAAAATAGTCCTTGACCTTGACTTGAAAAAATTAAGTGGGTAGGTACGCTCCTTTGACCCCACGTTAATATTTTGCAAATGTTTTACCTAGAACAATTACCTACAGTAGACTAGATAAGTATTAAAGCTAATGGATATAACTACTTGCGCTTTTATAAGTAGCAACTTACTGCATGATGTACTTCTACTAACACGAATGTCCTCTTCATATAAAATTATTCTTACGTACCTGAAAATAAAAAAAAAAGTTAATTAGTAATGTTGTTTCGATCTAAAACTGAGGGACAAAACAGTTAATGACGAAATTCGTAGAACTCCATAGACACGGCCAGTATTCATAAATAACTTATCTTATCCAAAATCTACAGATCGAACGATCTGAAGGTCAAAAATTTTAATCCAGATATGTGAGACCGATTGGAAAGACAAATTGCAATTACGTGGATTGATTTCATTGACACGCTTCACCACATAACTATCTAAATCAATCAATCGACCGTGAATGCGCAGATTATTTTACGTTAAGGGGAAAAGAAGCGTAAATACCTATTAAGATTTTCTAAGAATATGGACTTAGAAATTTATAGACCGCACTGTCACCCAGGCCAGACTCAAAACAGAGTTAAAACGAGACAGATTTATGTCAAAACATATTTATGTCTCATTTTAACCTCTATCTTAAGTCTGAGCTAAGTCAGAGCACGCTCTATAGATCTCAGCATAAAACTCGACTCGTAAATGTAACATTGATTTATGTGTTTGTTATTTAGGTATTTATGTTTTTAAGTTTTTACTCGCATTAGTACGTTGAACGTTGAAGTCATAAATGTGAGAGGTTCTGGGTTGAATTCCTGGATTACATTAAACTATTGGATATGAAAATACCTATTTTTACAGTAAATCTCTCGTTTTATAAACATGAGATGGTATTCAAGTACTCTGCTGTATAATAAATTAGCTAGGTACCTTATCATAGTATTATCTAAGTAGGTCAGTAAAATTACGCTAAGCCACTGAGGACAATTAAAACAATATTATCTCAAACGAAGTAGTAGTAAATCGAGAGCGTGACATTACTTTATCTTGTTTAAAATTAAATTCTTAGCAAGTTTAAACCAATTGCGGTCGCAACAGGCCGTTTGCGCTAACTTACAGCCGTTATAAAACCGCAAGCCTGAGATAACGACTAGTTAGTCGCTACATTTAATTAAATTTGTAATTATACAAGCAAGTATATCAGAAAAAAAACTTACTTAACTCATATCACTATCGAAAAAGACTGTTCAAGATATTGACTCTACAATGTAGAGGATATTTGACTGCTCTTTTTTAAACATTTTTTTTTTATTAATACTATAACACAATGCCATTTTTCTTTCTTTTAGAAAATTTCCTTTGAGAAAGAGACAGATACAGTCTCAGTAACACAGCTCATAGCTTATTTGTTTATGGACAGAATTATTTTATGTTTTTTTTTTCAAAATATGTTATTCTTACATGTAACACTTCTGATTATAATAATGAATATCAACATTTTGACAACAGTCACATACCCAATTGCAAATTAGAGTCAACATCTCCTGAAGATGCTTCAATGTCGAAGTCAATCGTATGTACGTAGAGTGAGAGGCTTTGGCCGTGGCTAGTCACCACCCTATCTTTATTATTTAACGTTCCAGCACGACGATGGCGTGCAGAAACCGATGAGGGGTACGGGTTTAATTAACTTCCATTCTAAGTTAGCCTGAAAGCATCTCAGACTGCATCGTCACCTACCATCGAGTGAGATTCATTTCATTCATTCACAGGATATCTAGTCGTAAAAAATATGTGATGTGACGTGAAAGAGATATGACGCCCAGGTACCTACCTACTATATTCGAAATATGAGAGACAGTTCTATTCCACTGACCACTGATTTGGAACAGGGCATTTGACATTTCAAATATCGTAGCGTTTCAGTCGAGAGGCAGGAAATAGGCGTAAAGGATCGAGTTAAACCGGTCACTGTCCGCAGAACATTGCGTTACGCTTCAATACACCTGCGTTTTACGTACGGGGATGCCAATAAAAACAGGTTTTTTTTACAAAATACTAGTATAATTTTATTTGGACAATGAATAAGGAACTCAATATCCATGCTTGAACGTTGAAGGAAAACACAGTGAGAAAACTTGTGTCTGAGAGTGTTCCATAATGTCCTCAAAGGTGTATACGGCCTGTGAATACGGCCAATTTGAACTGGGCCAGCGTATGGACTTTGACCCATAACCCTTCTCTAGGAGATCTTCGCTCAGTAGTAAGCCATTGATGGGTTTCTAATTTTATTTGTGTTAGCGAAATATTGAAATAGTAAAGATATACAACTTTAATGTATTAAAGCTAGTTTGATAAAACTAGTAGTAGGTAGTTTGACTTTGTTGACGACGTAGGGGCCGGTATGGCACCGCGCCGTGAGTATAAATACAGCGGGTTGGACGTTATTAATTCAGTCTCTTCCAAAGACTCATACGGCTATTGGATGCTCCCGCGTCTAGGTCGTTGTATTTGATTGAGGGACTGTGATAGCAATCACGTCCTAATCGAATAAATATTACCCGGAGGTTTAGATGAGTGTAATTGAATAAATAATACTTAGATATGTTTGATAGTTACCCTCACGTTCAGATGGTGGTTTGTCTGACGTGTTGTGGTTAAATAGGTTAGATGTGAGGACAGGGGCCGTTATAGGGGCGGTTGGAGACGGCTTTAGGTAGGGTTTTAGCGTTTTTTTTTGTGTTTATATTTGAACATCGAACAAAGGTTAGACTCATATATACCATATCAAAAGAATTGCTGACGGTCACGGAGTTAGTCAGCGATTACGTAAAGAAGTTGAGGAGATAGACCAATAGCGCAGAGTTTACCGAAAAGGATATCGTTATTCACCCTATCAAAAGCTTTGCGATAATCAAAATAAAGGACGTCTACTTGGTGGCCTCTATCAAGACAGGTAGACATGTAATCAGCAGCTATTAATAAATTAAAAAAAAAGAAAGAAAAAAAAAAGTATAATATAAAATAGTACTTATCAAAATGTTTCAAAATACGATCATCATCCTCATCTGCAAAGATATCATAAATAGGCATTAGTAAAGTCGAAGTTAGAATATCTTTGATTAGAGATGTTTATGAAAAACATTTAGTAGTGTACACTGTACATACATTGTATTTGATTTGGAATTTTACAGTGGGCTAGGCAAAGTTTTCATCAGTGGAATTCTCAATATTATTTTGAACATCTTCTTGGTTTTAGTAATAGTTATACGTGGCATGAATATATGTATAATTTTACCACGCGTTTTTAATAAAGTTGTAGGGAAACGGTGGAAAATTATTGACATTTAGATGGACAAATATTGGAATAAATATTTTCAAAATTAATTTAATTTGCTTACTAACATTTAACAACATTTACTTTTTCTTCTTATCTTTTGAATCTGCTCAGTGAAGTAACGTTTCCAGATTACAGAATTTGATTAAATAAAACAGAAATATTTTATGCAAAGCATTTTGCTTTTTATCCAATTATTTCGCCTAGCATGTCAGAATTAAACATCTTAGTATTCAACTAAACGTCTTGAGTCATTATTTTGTAAATCATAATAAAACTACTATTATTTTAACCATAAATGCGAAATCGTCAAATATTGTGTATTTATTCTTTTTTATTAACCGACTTCTAAAACGGAGGAGCTTATTCATAACTAGATAATGCCAGCGAGAACTCCTTAATTTTCCGAGATTAAATGTAGCCTATGGGTTTATCCTGGGTGTGAGCTATCTCCATTTCATATTTCAGCCAAGTCGATTCATTCGTTCTGGCGTGAAGGAGTAACAAACACACACACACACACACACACACACACACACACACACACACACACACACACACACACACACACCACACACACACACCACACACAAAGAGACACATACACACACATGATTAGTTTGATGAGAATAATAGGTAATTCACGTAACTTATTAAACGATCTAGGATCAACTAGGAACGTTCCTATATTCTGGCATCCAGTGAACCATGTACCAGTAAACTGAGATTAATTATTATTATTGAGCAATTGTAAAGCAAGGAATAGGCGTACAGGATCAGACTAAACTGGACAATATCGGAGGGCCAATGAATTCAGCACCAATACGAATGGCTTGCCTCGGTTTGTGACATACGAGAATTGCAATTTCCGAGCGCGTGTCGTTAGCGCGCACCGAGGTAGGGCGATGTATCAGTCCTTTCAACGATAATAATGATTTACACGACATACAATGCTCGCCGAGCGAAAACAATGCAGTACACAATACGATTCTAAGACTCAATTGGAAGGTGTAAAGAACGACAGCGTAAAAGATGGGAGATCGTTACAAAGCATGAAATAGCTGGATATTTTCACACAGATTCATTAAAGAAGACAAAAAATATGGAACTAAAATGATCTCGACTTCGATTCTCAACAATATTTATTTAATCGTAGGTTTTTAAATATGATTATTATATATTAATATAATATATCACGTTTGCTTTTTATTACGAGAAGTCATGTTTCCTCACGACGTGTTCGAAGACTAGAATAAAAGCGGTGATGACTTTTGCCCTGCTTGAGCCACGTAACTAGGTACTTCGGACGATGTCGACCAAATCGGCAAGACACCGCTGGCATGACTGGCTTGGATGATAGAAAATGGGAAAGAATCTACAAGGGGAGCATACATAGAATTTCTTCTTCTTCTTCTTCTTTATCAATTTATAGAGGCCACAACTGGACTGAAGGTCTCTTGCATGGACCTCCACAGATCTCAGTCTTGCGCCGCCTGAATCCAGCGGCTCCCTGTGACTCGTTTGATGTCGTCAGTCCACCTCGTGGAGGGTCTGCCAACATTGCGCTACCCGGTGCCGGGTCGCCACTCCAGCACCTTGGAACCCCATCGACCATCAGCTCTTCAAACTATGTGCCCCGCCCATTTCCACTTCAGCTTCGCAACTCGCTGAGCTATATATAGAACGTCCATTAGTACCCCATGTATCATTGGTTGGAGGAAGAAAAAGGTTTATAAATTAAAACAAAGTAAGAGAATCATGACCACCGTATTTGTCTGCTGAATAATACAGCCCTGTCTCGCTAAATAACAAAACTTACGAATTCTGAAATAGTAGAAAGTTAAAGTAACAAGATAATTACGAAACGGCACTCGGAGCTCGCCGCTCTAAATAAAGATGGCGATAAAAACACCCGCGCCAAAGGACACATCTGTGTAGCAAACTGTACGGGGGACAATAAACAGGAAACTTTATTTTACTTAAATACTTTCGGTTTGGCCATTACGCGATACATTAATTGAGATACATGTAAAAGAATGTTTTCCACATTTCGGTTGCAGTGTCTTAACTGCGGGCTCGTACTAAGCCAAACCGACTTTGGATTTCGCGGACTTCTAAAGCAAAGGGAGAATAACTATCGTGTAATTTGTATTGTAATTTCCGAGAAAATACTATGGTCTAGATGTTTGATCGGATATGTTGCTACACATTCTTGTTATGTTATACTAGATGATGCCCGCGTCACTTCGTCGGCGTGGATTAAGTTTTTGTGATCGAAGCAGGAACTTCTTAATTTTGCGGGATAAAAGGTAGCCTATGTGTTAATACTGGGTATGAGGTATCTCCATTCCAAATTTCAGCCAAATTGATTCATTCGCTGTACATGTAATACATACATACATGAACCCTGAAAACAATATACTCCTTTTTCAGGCAGTCTTATAAAAAGGTAGCAAATACAGCAATAGTCTGCCAACATTAATTACGTGGGGACAAAAGCGGCAAAGTTGCCCTGACAACTTTTGCCTGTCAAACTGCAGGTACCTTAGGCCTGTGGGGAGACATTTTTTCCTCATTTTGGTGTACCTACCTCCGACATAACTGCACTCGCAAGTCCCATAATGAGTCCGTTGTTAATTTAGTGGTCATATTCACTGTCACTATCTGTTTCAACTCCGTAGTTCCAAACTTTGAACATTTCATTATCTACATGAGGAGTAAAATTATGAAAATAAACTCTAGCCGTTTTTATTTATAGTAGCTATATTTTTTTTAATTCGATGACAATCTTAGCCCTTGACTGCGATCTCACCTGATGGTAAGTGAAGATGCAGTCTAAGATGGTAGCGGGCTACGCGGTTTCTAATAAATGCTAAATCAATTAATTCCTATTTTCTCTTTAATTAGATTTTGTTTATCACAATCGTGAATTGTCGTTATTGAAGTTATACCTACGTTGACTTCAATAGAAAAAAAAAGGAAATAAACCCGTCTTAACGAAGACAAAACAAAGCTTAGTCCGACTGAAACATTACCCTAATGATGAGGCCATTCCAATTACAGGACAAAATTCGTTACAAAATAATCTTTAATATAAAACAAAGTCTAGTTTGTTCGAACTTAACTGTGGAACGGGACCGATTTTCATGGTTTTTGATTTTTTGTATTTGTCTCCGTCCCGAATAGCAGAAAAACTGTTAATAAAAACATTGGAAAATTGACGAAAATATTTTTTTTTTATACGATGACAACATAGTCCTTAACTATAAGAAAAAATAAAATAAGCGGGCTAACTAAACGAAAAAATAAAATAAAAGAAAAAACATTTTCCCTTGATTTTCCCATACAAAATGTTCATGGGCTTCGTAACTGCCAAAAGTTGTTTGAAGGGTGTCGTTGAAAGGTGTTTGTCTTTCAGTTACGCAACACCGGAGCTTCGGATCGACATGATTTTTGGAAGGGTATAGTTGAGGACCTGGAGAGAGACGTAGGCTAATTTTTATCCCGAAAAATCTAAGAGTTCCCGCGGGATTTCAAAAACTAAATCCACACGAAGTCACGGGAAAATGCTAGTAAATAATAGAGTGGGCCTTCTATAGAGATCTTTTCAATCCATCGCATCGACCAATTCAGCAACGTGTTATCGCGAGGGCACATCGCTGAGATCAGCTTTTCATTAATTACATGCCGGCCTTATCACTTGTTAGAAACTGACACTAAATACCTAGTCCAAGAGACAGATTCGTTATCTGTAAATAATATATATTCAATTGCACAACAAACTCTGTAACTTTTCTTGCGCTAAATGCATCAATTTTGCCTGCCCAAGCAGCTGAATCAATGTGAATAAACTGATCTTTTCCATACCCACATGCAATTTTCTGAAAATGATTTTCTAAATCAATAAACCCAAAACCAATACCAATATAAGAAAATATTATTCTTGTGTTGCATTTATATCTTTAATTATATAATATAATAATTATAAACTTCATATTTTTTACTAACAAAAAACGTCATATTTTCTTTCGTTTTTTATAAAATGTGTTAAGGTAATCGATAGCATATAATACAAGTAACTTAAATTGGCTAAAATTTTGACAGTGTACCAATACAAAACTTACGTAAGCCACTTGCTCTTGCACTATAAGTAGAGATGTAGGGCTGTAACGTTGATCAGCTGCCAGATTAATTTATTAGACGTCCCAATCCCGGTGGGAGTGGAAATTGACTTAGTTATTAGCGTCATACTTTATCCTGACGCCTGTCACACGCCAAGCTTCCCGCTTCCCTCCCATTTAACTGTGTATTATATGCCTAGAAAAACTTAATCCCAATTAACCTTTTACCTTTTTAGGGTCTCGTAAAAAAACGGAACCCCATAGACTCGCTCCGTTGTCCGTCTGTCTGACCATGTGACAAGGCTCTTTTTAAATATTAGACAAACTGTACAACAATAACTTTTTAAAAAATGGGACCTTTTTTAAATCTTAACTTTATTATATGTCTAGAAAAACTTGATCCCTTTTAACCATTCACCTTCTTTATGATCTCGCTAAAAAATATTAGACAAGCACAACAATGAATTATTAAAAAAGGAGATGTTTCTTAAATCTTAACTTTATATTATTTTGTACCTCAGAAAGATTTTTGTAAAAGTATGATTTTATTATCTTAAAAAGAAACTCTATCATGACAAAATATAAAAATCTAAACGAAATAAATAGATAGGGTGCTGGTGAGCATTTAGGTATATGATTTGCACAAGTTTCACATCGAGGTAGATTGTAGTTTACGTCATTAAGAATTGATTTGGTCAAGTCAATTAAGGTCCTACGTCGCTGCGTTTTCGCGTTACAGCCGATTGAAGTTGCTTAAAAAAAAGGGGATATTAAATCATTTGCACATGTATGCCTCTGGGGTCAGCTTGGAAACGAAGAAAATCGAAGAGGCAGACATTCAGGGCTCTGCATTATTATGGGGTGGAGTTGTAAAAATGTTTAAAAAAAAAGCTCTACTAAGTAATTTGCACACGGTTCTCATTGCGCCCATTCGATTCATTATGACTCCGTGGATACGAAAAAACATTTGGCAGACATTTTGCTCACTGATTTTTAGGTGTATAACTTCATTGTTGGGCCCAAGCTTGTATGAACCAAATTCATCTCCTTTCATACCTGCGGAGACGTGGTATAACAGGTAGAAGCCGAATATTTCTGACGCGTGTTTAAAATTGAATTTTGTACTTCTAGCTCGGCGCGAGAGTCGGGCTGAAAAAAAAAAAATTCAAATGGTCTGCCTTTGAAATATCAGAGGCCTGAACGTCTGCCTCATCGAGTTTCTTGGTTTTCATGATAAATTCAAACATCAATCCAAGAGGCAGACATGTGCGCATAATATAGCACTTTTTTATTTTTTACATTTTTGAAACGCTGTCAATAGCGAACGCAGAAACAACATGCTGGCAGACTATTTTTCCGTGGTCCTCCTCATTGTTATTAATCGAACAATTTCAATCTGCCAAGTGTGCACTTCATATAGAGTTTTTTAAATCATAAAAAAAACTTAAAAAATTGAAAACTACAAAAATCAGAGCCCTGGATGTCTGCCTCTACGAATTTTTGTGTTTACAGGATGACTATGATCATCAGCCCCAGAGGCAGACATGTGCATATAATATCACCTACCTTTTTTTTTTCAACATTTTTGAAACGCTGTAAATTAACAACGCAGCGCCACCATGGTGGCAGACGAGGTTCTTGATGTTACTTAGGGTATAATTATCACTATTAATAACGTCTGCCATGTGTGCTGATCATATAAAAATTTTGCTCGCCAGCACCCTATCTAAAAGTTCATTCAGGACTATAACATTAAACATATCTAAAAACTTGATCTGAAATACCTTTGAACCTGTGCAATGAAATAAATCGCATCCAAATTGGCTTGGTAATTGTTCAGGAATATGATTAGGTATATAAAAATGCACAAAATCTTAGGATTATAATTATTTTGTACGAAATGGCTGAAAAAACGTCTATTATAGCCATTTTATACTTTTACGAGTGGTTTCACTAGTTTTTTGTTTGGATAGGTAGTTCCGTAAGGATGGCAACGGAGGAACTCCTTTCAAAGTGATGTAGCGGTATAATCGTAAAATATAACATAAGTTACCCTCGTAATCTCTCGGAGAGCCGCCAGAAACCGCGGCCACAGTTCACGTATTATGTCAAGATTTATGGACTGGTGACATTAACAAGCATGAACTTTGCGCGATGACGTATTCGTTTCATTCTACGGTCACTCTGGAACTCAGTTGCGAGGAAAATTCTTCTTCAACTTTAACAACCGACAGACGTCCACTTCAAAGGTCTGTTGTATGGCCTACCACATACTTCGGGTCTTACGCAGCCTGTATGCAGTGGCTCCCTGCAACTTGTATGATATCGTCGGTCCACCTAGTAGGCCAACACCGCCACTCCAGCACGTTAGTACCCAACGACTGTCAGTTCTTTGAACTATATGCCTGGCTCATTTCCACTTCAGTTCACGACTCGCTAAGCTATGTCGGTAATTTAAGTTCTCATAAAGTTCTTTTCATTTCTGATTTAATCACACAGGAAAAATTGATAATTATTATTAATTTTAATTAAATTTAAATAGCCTTACTTGTAAGTAAGTTAAATTAAAATTATTAATTCATAATATCGAAGAGAATTGAAATTGAGAAGAAACTGCTTTAAAAACCTTTTTTGTATAAACAGTAATCGCAAGCAAAGCTAAGCAAGTGTAGTGGAACAAAAGGAAAAAAATACCATAATATCAAGTTATAATAATACTGTTATCTTATTTATCCCCAGGAACCTATGGTAGTAGGAGTAGTAACCCGTAAGTTAGGTTTAGACGAGGAGGTAGCAAAGTGATACAACGGTTATATCGTAAAATATAACGTAAATTCCCGTCGTAATCGCTCGGACGGCCGCCAAAAACTGTCCCGGCCATAGCTCGCACTTGTCGAGATTTATGCACTGGTGACATCAACACGCATAAACTTTGCGCGATGTATTCGTTCCATTCCACGGTCACTTTGGAACTCAGTTGCGGGGAAAATGTCGTTTGTTTTGAACGTAAAGCGCGGAGTTTCAAATTTATATTCGGACTGTCTATTTAAAGACATCGTGCGATGCCAACGATAGGATTGGCTGCAATAAAAACCAAGATCTTTAGCTATTAGTTTACTTACAAGTTATAAAAAAGAAAACGATTAAAAGCCAATTTTTAGGAATTAATTACTTTTATTGACCTATATTACGACTTTCTTAATGAGACCACAGTTAACGGCTGATTATTACTGAACAAAAAAGTTAACATTTTCCAAAATTCTTTCACCTGACATTTTTAGTAGGTACAGATGGCACAGTACGATTATTGATGGGAGAGATTTTTTATAGAAAAACATTAGCAATACTGAACTTGCCTAATATTCCCCTCTTCCCACCAAATTGTCATAAGCTCGCGTTCCAGAAGTTCATATTCTAGTTGTATGTTATTATAAATCAACTTCTGGCTTACGTTGCAAAAAAATAAATAAAAAAAACCGGTGACCTAAATCGCTTGCTCGCGTCTGGCAGTTTTTCCACTAATTCTCCTCGACAAGACTCCCATATAAATCTCTTGCCAAACTGCTAGGTCCTTGTGTTAATGAGTAATTGTTGTTGTTTTGGTACATCATCATTTTAAAGATTTTTCATGCATGCAGTAACCGCTCTATTATTTACTCATATAACATTGCATGTGACTACACAATCTACCTATATACCTACTTATATAAAAATTTATTGCTGTTCTTTAGTCCAGTTAAAATTATAATGTCTGAAAAATTGAAAAAATCTAAATCTCATCAAAATTGAATCAATTGTGGACATATAAAAATCTATTATCTAATCTAATTTAGATTTTTAATTAATCTTTTATTTATTTTTTAAACTTATAAACTAAGTGCCAGTTACAAGAAAATCATGGATAGCTTTTATTTGTTTTAGTATTCAAACTTTTTTTTTTTTCGAAAGTTAGCTACACCTGACCTTTTACCTTGCGAACCATTGCCGCCTTCAATACTCTATTACCTAAATTTTATCGACGAAGTAATCATATACAAAATTGCGCCACCAACTCCGTAGGTAGTGGTACTCTTGTTTCTAAAACAACGATCAAAGCCCAACCCAATTTGTACTCGATATGCGAATTGACAAACATACGTAAACAACATCAAAGGTGTTGTTAGCGAATTGTTTCTTTTAAACAACACTCCTGTGACGTAGAATGGACCGTAAAATTGAAAAGTTGGTTCAATTTCAAAAATAGAATGGGACGGTGGCGCGTACAAACAGAGCGTAAACCGTTTGCGCTGGATACACGCTCTTGTGTAAAGAGGATAAGGCTAGTTACATATGACACCATTCTACTGTCCCAAATATTTTTAGGATAATAAAAGTAAACGATAGTAAAAACTTTTAGGGTTGTCTGCGGTTTATAGGTGGGGATATGCTCGTAGCTTACATACGACATATTTTATGTATGTTTTATTAGAAGCTCGTATTTTCTAACTCGTGATTTTGATGCGAGGTGGAGATAGCAATAGTCCCTAAATCACATAAATATCACACTTACTCTAAGACCAGCTTCTACGTCTAGCGCCAAAACAAATGAAGTGTGTTCATAGTTGGTTTTAGATGGATAAAATGTGGATAGGTACTTTAGAGCGCGTATTTATGACTGCAATAGCACGACAAGAATTCACGGTCTATCATACAACACCAGTAGAGCTAAAATGCGCGCCAGGAGAAAATTTTGTCTATACGTGTACTCGTAATCTCTTTGTGAATCTCTATAGAGATTCACGAGTAAACGTGTAGACAAAATTTTCTCGTGGCACTCATGTTAGCCCTACAGGAACTGTATGAAACACGTCAAAACTGCAGCACGTCTTCCACACAATTCTTTCTAATACAAGTTCTAAAAGCTAGGTTGGACACGTTAATATCGCTCACGACACACACCTCAGTCATCCGAATCTGAAACATGGCCGCAGGTTACGGGCTTCAGAGAAGAAGAAGGTTCAGGGTCATACAGCGTCAACTAATATGCGCAGAGATCTTTGCGGAATTAAATCAGAAATCAGAAGATCCTAAGGAATTACCGACATAGCTGAAATTGCAATGGGCAGGGCACGTAGCTCCAAGAACCCCGAGACGTTTGAGTCCCAATTTGTTCAAATGGCGGCCCTGCACTTAGAAATACAGCGTTGGAAGGACTCCAATAGGTAGATGATCTCAAGCGGGTCCCTGGATACATTCAGCACTTTTAGCTCGGACTTAAGATAGAGTTAAAACGAGACACAAATATCCAGCAGTGAACCTTTATCGGTTGTGACAAAGACGACAACAAAAACATTTCTCTCGTGTACAACGAGCCCTATCCTGCGGCTGGCGAGGGACATTAGCTTGCACCTTGTAACTTCGTAGAATGTCTACTCAAAGGTTTAGGGGGACCTTTTTAATTACATTCCGCAACTCGTTTATGGAACAAAGATAAATATTAAGCCGTTTCGCGTCCGGAGAGGGAATGCGTGTCGCTTTAGGTATTGCGACGCCTTTGTCTTCGTGTAATTTAGATAGCATCTGTGCCGTTCTGTGGAGCAATAAAGGCGTGAACCTATATACCGTTCTTATGGAGCGGTTTTTGCTGCAACATGTAATAAAATGACCTGCCGACCGAATTTTAAATATTTATGGACAGTCTCAATGGAGACAGCCTAGCCTAAGCAGGCGATATTATAGTGCTTCTGTATGTCACACACTCACTCTAATAGGCCGAAGGAAATATGTGATGTGTATGACTTTATGTAACTATACTTAGCTACTATGATTGTAGAAATGAATTGACCAACTTTAAACTCGTATCTTATCCTAAAAATGTTCATGAATTTGCTTCCAATTCCAAGTTACGAAAATGATAACAATTTCGCTTCATCGAGGGTTTTAATTACTGAAATATTTGAACCGTCTTCAGTGTAAAAGTTGTATTTTAACGAAAGATCGTTCGCGTTTTAGGTGAGAACTTTTAATGAGAGAAACTCTGGAAGTGAAAATATCCTTAGATTACCTTTTTGGTGTGGATCAATCCTACAACACTAGGCAAATTGCTGGATTCCGATTTTGATGTAGGAAATTCCCCAGTTTGGAGGGTATGCCTGATATAAGGTTCGAGCACCTATCAGATATCACGACGCCTGAACTGACAGACCAGATTAAGGGTACAGACAGGCTTTAAAATAGCAGATAGTGATTCTAAGAGCTGTCCAAATATATTAGAAAACACAAGTGAAATGTATAATCCCACAGAATTTTAATTATACCAGGGAAGTTTTAACCAATTAGGTACACACATTTAAATAATGGGTAGTAAATTTCAATAATGTATTTGTCAAATCGAGGATATTATTAAGTAGTATGTAGTAGTAAGTAACGGGCCCTTAATTTTGATTTCCGCGACTTCGTTCGCGTGGATTGAGGTTTTTGTTCCCGCGAGAACTCTCCTATTTCTCGGGATAAAAAGAACCCTATGTTTTATTCCAGACTATAATCTACCTGTGCCAAATTTCACCAAATCGGTTCAGTCGTTCCGGTGTGATTGAGTAACCAGCATCCATCCATTCAAACTTTCGCATTAATACTCGTAATATTATAATAGAATAGGCTGTGAAAAAATTACAGTTGCAATAATATTAAATTGAATTGATAACCTCCTTTTCTTTTTTAAAGTCGATTAAAAAGATCAAGATTCAATGAATAGAATTATCAGCGTAGTAAGTTTGTACAAAGTGTAGCCTTAGTAAATAATTATTAAAATCTTTAAAGTGCCAGCACAAAAGTAAGTTCGGAACAGTATTGTGTTCCGACGCCCGCGGGATTGTTTGCGTCTAGGTGGGATCCGCGGGAACTTTTAATGAGAGAAACTGGGGAGGTGAAACTAACCGGCGTTAACTTTTAATTATGGCACCTAGCATTCGCTTAGAGTGTAAAGGTCGCTGAACTAAAAACACAATTTTTTTTTTATCGATGACAAGATTGCGATCTCACCTGATGGTTAGTGACGATGCAGTCTAAAATGTTAGCGGGCTAACTTGGATGGACATGTGGCAGTGTAGATTCAAGCCATACCCCTAATTGGTTTCTACACGCCATCGTGCCGGAACGCTAATCGCTTGGTGGTACGTCTTTGACGCTAGAGTGGTAACCAGCCATGGGAAAGCCTCCAACCAGACAAAAAACCACAAATACCTAGTAGTTATAAAAAAAAAAGTTTCTTTTAGTACCTATTATCATGAAATTCCTGCCAGCTTCTTTCTAATATCTAGAAGTTACAAAAAAAGTCTGCAGTAAAATATGCTAATACACCTGTTGGCCTATTAATTGCCTGTTGGCAGTTAATAGTTTCACTATTACAGTAATGTCGATATGCATCAATTCTTAGCAAACATTACATCGCATCTTTGGAATAATTAAAGTTCAAATTCAAAAATTGCAATCTATGGGCAATGAGCAAAAAACAATTCAAAAAGGGATATTGTTGAGTAAATTTAAGTTTTATTATAAAAAGAGTTTTTTTGCAGATTGAGCTTTTTATATATGGAATGGTAATATTAAATTAAATTTAAATGTATTTGAAAAGAAGTTACATAAATTTTTAGTTAGATCATTATAATTCTAAAGGTGCGACATGTTCTTTCAACATTGATGATAGGATCACGTTCATATTTTGAGGTCAGCTGATAATCTATTCATACGAACAAAACAGACAGCTGGGATTAATTTATAACGATATCAATTAACATTGAATTATGACTACAAATTATTATTATCCATTCATCGGTTTTTACTGTCGTCATTGTGGACGTTGTGTTATTATTTAATGATTTTATAACTGTGAGATAAAATTTTAATATTGACTTATTACTTACTATGAGCGATTGTTGTTTTGTTGATAAACTGCATACAACTGTTACCAATGCATTGCGGTTTTATGTTTCGACTGGCCAAACTAAACTTGACTATAAAGTCAGGCATTGTTCGCAGACAATACAATTTATAGCACTGTTCATTGTTTACTTCATCATTCCTTCATCATCATCATCAGATTAGGGGTATGGGTTGAATGTACACTGTACCCCTTCCAAGTTAGCCCGCTACTATCTTAGACTGCATCGTCACTTACCATCAGGTGAGATCGCAGTCATGGACTAACCTGTTACCGAATGAAAAAAATCATCATCAAGAGCAACCCATTAACGTCTCGCTACTGAGCGCAGGTCTCCTTTCAGAGAAGAGTTTAAGGATGAAATGTATAGACCGCACTCTCACTCAGCTCAAACTCAAGACAGAGTTAAAACGAGACAAAATACCAGAGCATATTTGTGTCTCGTTTTAGCCTTTATCTTGAGTCTGAGCTGAATAAGAGCATGCTCTATTATAGATATCTATAGCGCTCAGCATAGACCATAGTCCACCGCGCGGGCTCAATGCAGTCCAGTCATTATAGTAAGTTCTCCTCGGAATTCGAGATACCCAGCTGTAAGCTGTAAGACAGTTAGTTGCTGTAGAACTGATTGGAAAAAGTAGATGCATATCACTAATTTCGTGGCTGACGTGTGGTTCGGCCGTGGTGTAACGGTTAACACACTCAGGGCGCGATTTCCAGAGAGATGTGGGTTCGAATCCCGCCGGAATCTTTGATATGTATTTATAAATCTATTAGGATATTAGGATTAGTAAATACTTGTATATTGACACCCTAAAAGTTGTAATTAGCACACTTCACACAACTTTGAGAGTGTTTCGGTTTCCCCGCGACGTTTTACTTCACCGTTGAAACATGAAAAACATTGCATAATATTATTATCATAATAATACATTACTCCGTCAAAAAAGTCAGATAGCTTGTACATAACTTTTCAGCCCGGAAAATATAAACTATTTTCCGGGCAGAGGGTATCCGCTAGTTATGAATATCAGTATTACATAATTATTCGAATTGAAGTCACACAATGCAAATCCAAATAAAAAAGAAGGGACATTTTAGCAGTTTCGTCAGTTTTCGAGTTACATAATTATAGTTAAAAAAACCGGCCATAACCAAACCAAAACTCGAAGGGTTCCGTATCTTGGTAACAGCAATTGTTAAGGTCGAGCAAAAACGCCGAAAAAATCACCTGTCTAGTATGGAGGGCCCCCTTTACTTTTTATTTTTATTATTTGTAGCTATAGCGGCAAAAGATATACAAATTCTATGAAAATTTCAAGTCTATCTATTACGGTTAATGAGATACAGCTCGCTGACAGACAGACTGACGGACGTACGGATAGCTGAGGTTTAGTAATAGGGTCCCGTTGGCACCCTTCTGGTACGGAACCCTAAAAATATGCAAGTTTGACGTTTGGAAAGAGGCTTCAACATTCGCGATCCCCGGTAAGTATTCGCGTGCTCGAGACACAAAGCCAGTGAGATTTTCCATTACTTTAAAAGATGAATTTGTAAAGTAGGTACAGTCAGTATCAGATGCAGATATGGGTAGAGATTACTTTAATAATATAATATGGCAGTTCGCCAAAATACTTTAAGGTACAGGATACGACAGTTATAATTAAAGAACTTCAGAAAATCTGTTGTCGTCAGTTAAAACATTTACGAAAGAATTAATCGTTTAATGTTTAATCTAAATATGTAAAAGGAAAAGGTGACTGACTGACTGACTGACTGATCTATCAGCGCACAGCTGAAACCAATGAAAGGGTCGGGCTGAAATTTGACATACAGATAGACTATTATGACGTAGGCATCTGCTAAGGAAAGATTTTAGAAAATTCGACCCGTGTTGCTTTTAATTAAATATAGAATTCTGAAAAGAGTCACCAGTTTACACTAACTGTATGGATGCGTGAGAAATATTTTCTACCTAAGCTTGAATTCCCCCGCCGTCCACAAATGCATATTATGACGTGTTTCATTGACAAAAATTTATGCATGTGTGCACACTTCGATGCGTTCATGACCATTCTATAAAAATGCATGCCAGAAATTTCCGTCACGGAAACGTCTACGAGCATTTTTAAGGAGTTTTTTTTCTGTCTACATAATTATAATTTCGAAGTTACACAATTCGAAAAGTGACAGAAATATGATTGCCGCCTTGACAAATGGCAGGTCACGTAGATATGACGCCGACTGTACATACATCAGACATTAAAATATGTATAGCGTTAAAAATTAAATCACGTACTGTGCAGAGGTCATTCGTCACACAGCGGTGTCTGCGTTACGCAAAATTGAAAATAAATTACGTTTTTTTGGATAGTGCCCCACATAAAATATTATATAATAAAAAGATAAGGGCTATGATTTATGCGTTAAATTACACGAGTGGTGGTAGTGTTGGTGTTGTTTTTTATATGAAATCATATATAGGTAGGTACTGTTATTTTCGACGGCTAAAATATATTTATGCTTTTGGGATAATACATTGATGACATTGCTAAACTGAAAGTGTAGACAGGACTTAAGATGAATAATGAACAAAATGAAATATTTATTGAAGAGCGGAACTGATCAACGGTGTACTTTGGAAACACAAGGTTGTTCGACAACACTTGTAATCGATTTAAGGAATAAGATAGCAATGTCTTTACCCAAATGTGAAATGTGTGACTGCGAAAGTGTATTTATTTGTTTGCTTATCCTTCAATCACACTTCAACAAGAGCTACGGATCGACATTGCATGGCTATAGTTGAGGACCTGGAGAGTGACAGTAGGCTACTTGTTATCCCGGAAAATCAGAGAATAAAAAAAGTATCAACAATTATTGACGGTTACTCTTTGCTTTATTGGATTTTCTTTGACTGTATCGTCAAAGGGGCAAGGGCTACAAGGCTGGGTCTCCTGACCCAAACACTGCATCTTCAAAAGTAGCTGCTACTGCTGCCTGGACTACTAGTTTCTCTTTTAGACGAGACTTAAACAAAATAAAGTGTTAACTTACCGTGCTCTATAGGTATAGAGCAGTGTTAGTAACAGTGTATTACCTAGTGCATGCAATAAACGTGTTTGTTCATAATGTTTAGCGGCGGTGCAGTAAAGACAAATCTACTTTTAATGTATTGAGATAGTGCCGGGTTGTGGCAATCTTGTCTGCCGGCGTCATAATGAAGTTTATGGAACTTGCAGTTGTGACGTTTGTTCTATCGTGAAACATGGGACGGAGGTGTACTTTAAACAAGCCTTATTATTGTTAGGGGATTACAAGTGCGTATACCTAATGGTAAATTTTCAGATGCAGATTTGATTTTTACAGCACTAGATCAAGTTTTATCAAAGAAAACAGGCAAAAATTACATAATATTGCCAAAGGATGATACTGAGTAAAAACATAAATTAATATTTGTTCGACAAAATAGAATCGCGAAGGACGTGTTTTGTGGCGGTCCTTATAAGAATGCAGTGCTTGCGTGCAGTGTAGTTACTCGTATATCGTTTGGGACAACCCTTACAAGAGTGCAGTGCTTGCGTGCAGTGTAGTTATATCGTTTGGGACAACCCTTATAAGAGTGCAGTGCTTGCAATGGACGTAGTTATATCATTTGGGACAACAGTTTATTTTACACTACAGATATTATGCATCCGACTTTCAAATCTAATATATAAAAATGAATCGCTTAATGTGTTGGTAAGCGCATCACGCGTGAACGGCTGGACCGATTTCGCTAATTCTTTTTTTATTGTGTTTGTTATTGTTAGGAGAAGGTTCTTATGAAAGAAAAAATTAAGAAAATTGCGCGTAAAATTAGAAAATTTAAGAAATATTAACCACCATATTAAATTATTTCTAATGTAACCGCTTTTACAATTCAAACTTTTTTGATGTAACCTTATGGCGTTTGACATAACATTGACAGAATGCGTGCTGCCAATTTCGTCAAAGAGTTTCAATATTCATAGTTAAGACAGGACAACGTCTGTCGGGTCCGCTAGTTAAGAATAAAAATCGGCAACACGCTCTTCCGATTCTAAACAACGCAGATACCGTTCATATTACTTGCCTATTTAGAATTCTTTAGAATCGTTGACACAGAACTAAACGAACGACTAGAGGTACGCCCTGGGGTTTTAATACTTATGTTAGACTTTTATACACTCGCTGAAAATAAAACTAGGAAACTTTACACTACCATATACTTACCAGTCGCACCTAAACTTTAAGCCGTCTTGGGATAAAACTTTTAACTTTAAATGCTTTGCTTCATAATCGACCTTTCTCACTTCATTTCTCAGTTTGTAGTTGTTGAGAAATTTACTTTTAAAACATATATTAAACACATAGTTGGGTCATCGTTGTCAGCTAGAGTCTATTCAATATGTCAGTTTACTTACATGGGTTACTTTTTTCCATTTATTCCACCTTTCCACATAAACATGTGCATAGTTTATTTTTATGTTAAGTATCAAAACTGTTTGATTCATCGATGACCCTTTCAATGTTGCTGCAAAGTATTTTTAATTTACCCATGCCAACAGACTCTAGTCTGTCCATAGCTAAACACAGGTCCCTTGTTGGATTTTCCACACAACGCGCTCTTGTGCCACCTAAACCCAGCGACGTCTTCCTTTGATGTCATCGGTCCACTTAGAAAGAGGTCCGCTAGCACTATGCTTTCTGGTGAGAGGTCGCCATTCCAGCAACTTGGGACTGCAATGACTGAATGAATTAATGGAATCGCTTCTTCGAACTACATAACCACCCACTGCCACTAAGTACAGATTCGCTACAGATCTCCTACGAACCTCTTTATTTCCGACTTGATCACGAATGAAGGGAATTAGTTACATAAAAAGGCGTAATTATTTACTAACAAGTGTAGGTAACAATCAAACGGGGATGAACGCTGCGCACGCAACATGGCGTGCTTCTGTGACACTAATGTATAAGTAATTACTGCTTCGATCGCTGCGTCGATAACGTGCTGCACCATCGTGACGATTTAACCCATCGCAAGCCCTCTACTGGCGTGCTTCGCGAAACTGAAGTGGAAATGCTGCGTGCCGTGACAGTATACTGTAAATATCTAAAAAACAAGCATTTACCACTGTTAACTGTGTTTTTTTTTAACATTATGTTTTATGAGATACAGTGTATTTGCATTTGAAGTTTCTTAGTATTTTTAAGACTTAATTGAAATATTTAAATATGTTTTACCACATGTGCGAGGAACTCATTTATCGCTGTTATTTGTTTTAGCACGACAGAATAGGCGGAGCACATAGTTTGAAAAGCTGATGATCGTCGGGGCCTCAAGGTTCTGGCGTGGCGACCCCGCACCGGGAAACGCAGTACCATACCCGCCACTAGGTAGACCGACGACATCAAACGAGTCGCAGGGGCACAAGACCTGTGGAAGTCCATGCAAGAGACCCTTGTCCAGCACTGGACGTAGAGCGGTTGATAAAGAAGGCTCACTACTGGGCACGCGCCGTTCAACTCTAAATGAAGGGCTTAGACCCTAGTCCACTATGCTGGCGAAATAGAATAGAATAATTTTTATTCAAATAAACTTTTACAAAGTGGTTTTGAATCGTCAAATGAATCTACCACTGATTCGTACATGCTCACACTCGTACGTTAGCATATCTATCAATTCATATGATATGATAATTTGAATAGAGGTACCCTTAATAATGAAAGCAATATAGGCATAAATGCACTAAAAACTCAATTATAATTCCTAACTATTTTCCATCTCTTTCTGTCTACCCGTGGAAGCATAGAATACTAAATTCCGAAATCATTTGTTAGGTTATTATGAAAAGTGAGTGTATAAGCGTACGTATATCCACCCCTCCGTAGAACAAAGTCTCATCTGTTTAATTCACAACTTGAGATTTGAGCCTTGCAGATGTGACTTTTAAGGCTCAAATTTTAAGTTGTGAATTTAGCAGATAAGACTTTGTTCTACGGAGGGGTTGATATGTGTGTGGATTAATTTGATGAACGCATTTTTCTGACACACGGGACTCTAATTTGAACCGTAACCCGATATTATAACGTGTTTAAATAATAGCTTAGTTAGTCTAAATTAGAGACAAGGCACGACAAAATTTGACATTGAAGACAAAATTACAAATCAAGGTATTCAGGAGACGTGACACGTACGCCCGTACGTACGTACGTGTCGTACGGAGCGCGCCCGCAAATTATTGTCTTCCCACTAATTCCGAATGTGAGCTCGATTTGAGATATTAGCACGAATTACTCAGTTATTAATTACACCATTGATCACGTACCAACACCGCGCAAATGGTGTGACATAATAAATGAATTATATACAAATGAATGGTTTGTTAATGCGTATTAATTAGCACCTATTTAATTTTGTATTATTGAACATTGTGCTCGTTTGCTGCGACATTGTTCTATTTCAAAAATCACGATTTTTTGAAACATGCGTTGAAAGGTTTCTAAATTTTAAAAATCAATTCTAAGTTTAGAGCAAAGTGTTCTTTCTACATTACCTATAATATAAGCGTAAAAATTCTTTTACAAAACCGACTTCAATCGCCACTACAAAGTATATCAATTGTGACTATGAAATTTGAAAAGTTCCCTCGACTTCTCCAGGATCATCAGATTCTGACCTGATGACAATGGGGCCACCTGGGAAAAATTCAAAAAATTCAAAATTATTTATTTCATGTAGGCCAACTTACCCTTTACCCTTAGTTAGTACTTAGGAAGTTTACCCTTTCAAACAAAAAAAGAATTTTGAAAAAATGAAGGGCGTTAACTCGTGGTCTCGGTCGCTCGACCCATCAATGAGACCAACGGTAAAAAAAATCCCCCGTGTCCCATGGCTATTCCAGAGGAACTACAACGATTGCGCTACAAACCGACTCCAAAGAAAGAGGTTCTAAATTCGGCATATATTTTTTTAGTGGAGGGAGAGATAGATATGAACTGATAGATATGAAAAATTAAGGAAATATTAGTTAACACTTTTTAGTGGGGCGAACTAGAGTTTTTATTACTATTCTTTCTTTGATCCGTGTAACTTCAAACGTTATGCTTACGTCTGAAAATAGAAAGATTTGAGAAATGCACAAAGGTGAAACTAAAATGTGTAAAATCTTCCAAACTGCATTCGGCCAGCGTAGACTCATTATGAAAAGATCCTTGCTCCGTAATTAGTGACCCGTCGATGGTGATAATCTAACCAAGTGATATTTGGTTAACTACACTTAACCGTCTAATGTGCAACTGGCTTTTATCCTGAGATCTATAGAGCGTGCTCTGGCTTTGCTCGGACTTAAGACAGAGTTAATATGAGACACAAATATCCTCTGTAATAAAAGTCTTGAGTCTGAGCAGATTAGAAAGAAAGAAAGAAAGAAAGAAAGAAAGAAAGAAACGTTTATTTTATGAATTGTGCCACACATGACCCAATAGGTATACCTAGATTAGGTTGTCCCGGCGCCTCCACCCAGATGCACCCAGAGAGAGTGCAGTCTATACTAGATTTCAGCATAAGTCTTCAAGCACGAAATTATAAGATCAACAGATAGAAGCGACACACCGCATATTATTACACCGTTTATACCTAACAGCAGTCTGACTTACAGCCCAGCGCGTTTGAATATGTATGGACATGCAGTGTAGCCTAGTTCCCGATCCCTCTGCAGATGTGTTGATTTATTCAGACATCTCGTACCGATATCAACGTCGTGTGTCGCATGCATTCATATTATGCAATTTGTGTATTTAGATTAACTAGTGTCGGATGAAATCGCTTTATTCGAGTGAGGTAACACTTAAGCTATTAGGATGTCTCATGGTTCTATACTGTTCTTCAACATAGCGATATCGATATCCATATCGATGGATATCGCTGATTCGATTAGACATATCAACCAAGCCAAGCTAATGAAAATCACCTTTGAAGATGTATTGATGGGTTGCAGCTAAATGATGCACAGCGCGGCGGGGAAGAGGCCGATGGGTGACAAACTTCACTTAGCTCACGTAGAGCCATAAATGGGTGTATGTGTGTGTAGTATGGACAAAGCAAACCCATCTTTCAGTTAGTCCGCTTAGTTTTGTATTGAAACAGCTTATTCTAACGCAGACATTTGGCTATGCATCTATCTTTCGTTCCGCTGCTGTGGTTTACCGGTGAAAATGCACTCACTTTCATTTCTATATAAAACTTAACATGTGTAAATACAAGTAAAACTTTACTTTTTTAATGGCAAACGAAAATGTAGCCTAACATGAAACGCGCTTGCCTAGAATATGCCTATTCACACTTGATTTAAAGGTACATTCAGAAAAATAAGTAAATGCAATTTCTAAATAATATGGGATGTACATGTACCTACACGAAAATTGTGTTTCAATAGCAAAAATAAATAAAATATAAGCAAACGCTCACCATACGATTTGCAAATCACTGCACATGACACATGTCGTTAGCAGGTTTGTGCGGCCACAGAGCGAGGGTAGTCAGAAATTCGAGCCTCGTCATTCATGCCCATACATATTCAAACTCGTGGAGAACCGACGGCTATTATAATCATATGCAATAACGGCGCTATCTGTTGATCTGTCGGGTTTTGTGTTGACATTTGTTTGTTGTGTCGGCGTTCAGAGCGATCTATGGGCTCAGTGCTGACTTTTTTGAACGAGCGAAGCGAGTTCTCTGAGTCAACTAATGCGCTTGCCTACTAGACAGAGAAGTGTGTACGTCCAAATGTCTGTCAGAGCCCTATAACTTCAGAATTACTGAATATTAGAACGTGAAACTTGGTTGAAAATTCAGTTATATCCTGTACTTGAACAACAAATACTAAAATTAGATAAATGTTATAAAGAAACGAATTTATTTAATTTTAAATGCTAATAGCTTCACAATAATGTTAATAGATGGCGCTGTGTCAGTAAAACAGTTTTATGCCAACTATTATTTTTTTTATTGCGTCTAATGTTAAAAGTTAAATATTACAATAAATAATTAAAACTTTTGGGAATTATGGGATATCGCGAGGTCTCAGTTCGGGGCGAACCACTAGTAGTTAAAAGTTTAAGTTTACGTACCTAACTTTTAGTATATAAGACGGGAAAGAGACACAACTACACAAATTCCGCACAGATCAGATTAATTAACGTAAACTTGAATAGTTACACTTTGCCTGTTATCATCCTACTAATATTATAAATGCGAAAGTTTGGATGGATAGATGGATGAATGGATGTTTGTTACTCAATCACGCCGCAACGACTTAACTGATTTTGGCTGAAAGGCACAGGGATAAATTATTGTCTGCGATGCAACAACAAGGTAACAATAACAAAGTAACCTAACACATAGGTTACTTTTTATCCCAAAAAATAATAGAGTTAATGCGGGAATTAAAAAAACCTCAATCGACGCGTACGAAGTCGCGGGAATCAGCCGGTCAACAATAAAGGTACTATCTGTCGATCTGTCAGGTTTTGTGTTGACTTTTTTATGCTTCGATCACAGAAGAAAAAATATTTTTCTGTGATCGAAGGTTTTATGCGATCTGTGGCACTATTTAGATAAGTTATAGTTCATTTCTTTATTAAAACTAGTTAAATAACATATAATTAGTTCATTTCTTTATTAAACTTGCAAGGCTGCCCCAAGCAGGTTCGATTATAGCAAGAGTATATTTTTATATACGGGGTCTTATTTTGGAACAGATTTCGACCCCTCTTTAATAACGAACCCGACCTCCGCAGGGGTAGGAATCCCCGGTTGAGATATGATGGTCTAGTTTCTAGAAAGGACATTATAGCGTTTACACTTGGTAACACAAACGATGTACAATAGGTACCTGCTCGTGCTCGCATCTGCAAGTAACGCCCACCATTCGGAGTCTGTGCCATTATCCGCTGCACTTTGATCTTTGAGCGCTTCGTTCGAGCGAGGAGAACGAGCGTCGCAAGAAACGACGTGATGCAAGATATCATCCCACGTTTATTGCATAAATTACAATGCAACCGTGCCCTTTGATGTCCTGGTATTTGGAATTTGAAGTGTACGCCTTCACTCACGTACGGTGGGTGGAGTGAACTTTAAAGATGTCTTTACTGTATCCATACTAATATTATAAAACTGTTGTTACTTGATGTGGATTAAGTTTTATTAATCCCTCTGGATCTCTTTGATTTTCTGGGATAAAAAGTAGCCTATGTCACTCTCCCGATCCTCAACTACACCCGTACAAAAAATCACGTCGAGCAGTTGCTTTGTTGCGGCGTGATTGAAGGACAAACCAGCAAACAAACACACAAAGTAAGGAAAGTAGTAGTAAGGATAACAAAGTAAAGATTAATAGTTGCTTAGAACAAATAAATATCTCTTAATCTATAATTATATAAAAAGGCTTGTCCTGACTGACTGACTGACTGACGATCAACGCACAGCCTAAACCACTGAAGTTAGAAACTTGAAATTTTGACAGTAGGTTCCTTTTATGACGTAGGCGAGCACTAAGAAAGGATTTTTCGAAATTCGCCCCCCAAGGGGGTAAAAAGGGGGGTTAAAGTTTGTATGAAACTCCGTCATTTTTCGAGTTATACTCATGAAATTCGGTATTTAGGCTTTAAATTGAAAACAAAAAAGTACGTGTTTCACAGTTTTTAAAAATTCTACCCCCTAAGGGGTTAAATAGGGGTTGAATGTTTGTATAATAGTCCTTCGTTCTTCAAGTTATTTTTCAAGTTACGTTTATGAAACTTGATATTTTGGCTCTTGATTAAAAATAAAGAATTACGTATTTTACATTTTTTTTAAATTCTCCCCCCAAGGGGGTAAAAAGGGGGGTTAAAGTTTGTATGAAACTCCGTCATTTTTCAAGCTATACCCATAAAATTCGGTATTTAGGCTTTAAATTGAAAACAAAAAAGTAAGTGTTTCACACTTTTAAAAAATTCTACCCCCTAAGGGGTTAAATAGGGGTTGAATGTTTGTATGATAGTCCTTCGTTCTTCAAGTTATTTTTCAAGTTATGTTTATGAAACTTGATATTTTGGCTCTTGATCAAAAATAAAGAATTACGTATTTTACATTTTTCGAAAATTCTCCCCCCAAGGGGGTAAAAAGGGGGGTTAAAGTTTGTATGAAAGTCCGTCATTTTTCAAGTTATACCCATGAAATTCGGTATTTGGGCTTTCAGTTAAAAATAAAAAAGGACGTGTTTCACGGTTTTCAAAAATTCTACTCCCAAAGGGGTTGAATGGGGGTTGAATGTTTGTATGAAAATCCATAATTTTTCAAGTTAATATCGAGCAACGGATCTACGTGATTCTTTGATGGGTATGGTTGCAGACAGTGTGTTATAGGTTACTTTTATTCGGACAAAATCAGGAGTCCGCACGGGATTTTCAAAGAACCTAATTCCACGCGGACGAAGTCGCGAGGGGACAGCTAGTAAGTTTATAAAACTTATTCTGTCTTATTGTGATATAGGTAGATACATCGTGTACTTGTTGTATAGGTAGCAAAAAAAACAGCTAAATACGAGTCGGACTCGCACACCATGGGTTCCGTATTATTAAGATAGAGGAATAACAAAATTTTACTGTATGGGGCCTCTTTTAATTTTTAACTTTTGTTGTTATAGTGGCAATAGAAATACCTACACATTTTGTATGCTATTAAGGTTTTTTTTTAATATATAGACTAGCGTTTCGCTGCGATCACACCTGGTGTTAAGTGAAGATGCAGCCCAAGATGAAGCGCGCTTGCCTCGAAAATGCCTATTCACTCTTGATGTGAAGGTACCCAAGGTACCCATTTGAAGGTATCTTGAAATACGGAAGCCGGTAGGGCATTCCAAATTTTAGCGGTGCGTATCAGGAATGAGGAAGCAAAGCCTTTCAAAACGGTTCATAAGATAGGTACACTGCCCTCGTAATTGAAAACACAGTAAGTTAAATAGAAGTTACCTTTAAGTTACTGTGTTTTCAATTACGAGGGCAGTACAGCCCGCTGACAGACACGGGCAGCAGTGAGGCTTAGTAATAGGGTCCTGTTGGCACTGGGTACGGAACCCTAAAACCTGTAGCAACAGTCACACAATAAACAATGGAACTTGACCTCGAGGGCTAAGTGCTAACATGACAAATGTTTCTTTTTACGTAGTTATCTCACTAATTGTAGTCTTTCATGACATTCATTTGCTACTGCGATCACCTATTAAGTACCCAATTAAACAAGCGGGAAGCACAGTGTTGACAGATCTCCCACTAGGTGTACCAACATCAGACGAGTCACAGGGAGCCACTGGATACAGGCGGCGCAAGACCGAGACCTGTGGAAGTCCATGCAAGACACCTTTTTTCAACGTGCGGACGTCTCTCGGTTGAAAAAGAAGAAGTATACCAATCTGATAACTACCTTACCTGGTACCAAGCTGGCTTAATAGTCTAGCTTATAATTTTTTTTAATCGATTTTTTTTTTTGGGTTTTTCAGCAGCTGGCATGTTAACCCCATCGATACTACATTGGTACTTAACTTAATTAATAATAAACTTATCTAACTTAATACTAACTTAACTATAAAGACATCCGACAGTCACTGACGGCAAGCAGTGAATACCTCGCACACTTTTCTGGCTTGTCAGTTTCATATTTTCTCGGAATGAAAATATTTTATGCGTTTCAGCTTTCCCATTAACACAAAATAACGTTGAATGTATAATTAGACCAGGTGAACAACACACATTAAAACGTAAACATGGCAACATACACAATGCGCGCCGTGACCGATTTGACAAGTCAATTCGTTTCAGAGGCTCAATAGCCAGAATTACGACTGTCCATACTCCGTTCCGACATATCCAATTACGCGGCCCGACAACTTATTATTACAGGTGCAATTTTAATTTTGAAATGCATTTTTGCGTAATACAGTAGAAACTATTTTTAAGTTTCCACGGTACAACCCTTATAGTCCAGTCTATTTGTCTATACGTCTGAGATTCACAGCTATTATATTCAAGAATTATTATTATTACGTAAAAGGCGATGTAATTTGTCATATTATGTTTGTCATATAATAGTTTCAAACCTTGTGCCAAAGTAAATAAAGCTGAGTTTAAATTGTTTTATGTTAAGGCGCTGCGCCTCGGCTGCACTCCACTCCCAGGTTCAACATAGTTCCTAAATGATCTGAGAGTGGATATACCCCCGGGAATCCATCCCGAGAGAAAGAAGCGGTATCTATCCTATTACTTTAATGCCTCGGCTAAACTTGACTGATTACGTTCCCGGGGGAGGAATCTTTTCAACGCCACAGCTGGATTTTACTAGTGCCATGGGATTTCACAGTAATGAAAGTAAGTGTGATTAAATAAACCTAAATAAGAACGACCTTAATTTGATTTAATGCTGAAACAGTCGGTACGCGTGAAGCTCCAAGAGCCTGTAAACGTCAGACCTACGTCACAAGAGCTGGATATTTTTCTGAGCAAATACATGACAGGAGATACGAATATTCAACTTTTACTATATGAACCTTGAGTCGCGATGATTTTGACACAAAAAATACTTAGCAAAGTTGCTTAAAATTGCTGCCTACTATAAGAAATCTTTTTTCTTTCTTTCTTCTTTCTTTATACTGTGACCTGAAGGTCACAGACTCTTGCTGCTATAAAGTAGGACTTCTAATACAAGGAACTGAAAAACGCAAAGTCAAAATTACGAAAAGACCGATGAAAAAATTTCAATGCTGAGCGACTTAGAATCATGTACGGTTTCACTTTTCGTTAGCATGTCCCTTACAATTTGTATTTGTATAACAAGTGGCATCCTGCAGTGGCATGCCATCTGCGTCATGTTTGACATACTCCAAATATTTCTAAAACAAAGCGTACACGCTTACGCGCGCTTACAGTGTGGTATTCTCTTGTGCTTATTTTCTTATCGCACTGCAGTAATGGGCTGGCAGCCCTATTCGCTATTGCGTTCCATTGCTGCTATACGTGATGCGACCTTTGATAGTTCACGTACGAAGAAGGTTGTCAAAATTGATGTCGCAATAATTCTAGACTTCAATGATGATAGAGAACTAAGTCCTAGGTTGTGTATGCTACCTCAAAGGCCACAATCGAAATGTAACTCATAGATTTATATTCAGTAACACACGACAAGTAAAACTTCCGTTGACTGTGCAGGGTCTCAAGAGACGAGTCTCAACTTTGTGTGACTTAAACGGCTGGCAAGTAAGGGCATTTGTCTAGTCAGTAGGTACAGCGAGCCAATTCTACTACTCGGTTGAGTCAAATGATTTTGATTAGATCTCGTAGAGATACTCCGAGCATTGTTCTCTCCATCGCCCGCTGAGCATTCTTATGAGGCCCATCAGAAGGTGATGTAATAGGTACGTTCTGCGAATATTAAGTTACACGATACAATTTCAGGTCAGTCACCATCTTTGGATTCCTCACCCGATAAAGTACTCAGTCAAGTTTAGCCGAGCATTACTGTAATAGGGGAACAACGCTATGTCCGTTCAAGGCGGAATCACGCGCGATCAGTTCTTTTGGAACCTAAACTCTGTGAAAATAACTTTATTGGAAATTATTATAGCGAATAAGCAAGACAAAATATTATTTGTGCGATTTCTTTTGTTATTTTTGGGTCACACACGTGCTATAAATAGTTATTTTTGCTATAAGTGCTTTAGCAATTTTGCAGATGTCAACATTGTTAGATTTTGTGAGTGATGTCAGCGGGGGGCGCCAAGCCACGCCAGCTAGCAATAAGTGAAAAGAGTTATCCGCATGACCTTTGTATGTGCCAACTGTGTAGCTATACTTTAAGCGCACACATGCAGTAAAAGTCTGCTTTACAGTTTTGACATCGATGTATGTATAGTCTTTGCAATTTACGAAGGCGCGTGAGCTTATTAATAGACTACTTCAAGAACGCGCTTCGTAATTTACTTCGAAAAACATTTTATTCAATGTCCCCATACAGTTAATATAACATTAATCTTAAATCCCCTGTATTCCAGGTGCGGCGTTAGAAAAGATTCCTCCTCCGGGAACGTAATCAGTCAAGTTTAGCTCAGTGTTATCCTAATAGCCCTAGACCACTTTGTCCCCTCGCAATGTATCACCAGGCGATGCAGTTCGGTATCAGACCATTTTAAACCTAAATCAAATTACTACAAATACAAATTACTTTCCTTTGGACTTTTTTTCTGGTTCCTCTATTTTATGTTATTATTATTAAGTATTTATTTTTTAATCACTTAGCTATAATTTCTTTTTAACTGCAGTTAATATTGCACATCGACGAGCTTCGACTTCGCAGTGCGTCGTCTTTGCCACACAAAGCACGAAACGTCACAAAAGTCTTCATAAGCCCAGGCTGGTCAGTTTGTCAGTTTCTGTAGCTCGATGTCTTCTCTATGTGTAATTTATTTGAAAATTATTTCCGAATAAATATTCCAATGTTCTATTGGAGTTTAGGCTGAGATCTATAGACTGCACTCTCTCTCTCTCTCTGCTCGGACTTAAGACAGAATTAAATCGAGACAGATTCATAAATCCTGACATATCAGGGACATAAGTGTGTCTTGTTTTAACTCTATCTCAAGTCAGAGCACGCTTTATAGACTTTATAGATACCTTAGTACCGATTTCACTAACGTCGAGTGACGCTACAGTAATAGACCGAGGTATAAATTGGGCGTTCTGGCAGTTTCTGTATTGAAAATTTGTCAAAATATCATGCTCGGATAATTCTTAGGTATTTTACGTTGGTGAAATCAGCCCTTAATGGTCTTATTCTGTTTTGTACGGGTACTTAGCAAGAAATGTTTAAACTATAAATCTCTTCTAACAAAAACCGATTCGTTATTTTAGGATTCCAAAGAAGAATTACAGTATGTAAGAAGCGCTGAGAGTACTGTAAACCTTTTTTGAAAGGTGATATTACAATAACGCTCTATCAGATCATTTTAAACCTAAATCCGTTACTCTGTACTGATAACTAGTGACAAATTACTTATGAGATAACGCGGTTTCGGTAATAAATACAAACGCAGCTTGTGGAAGAGTTTTTTGCTTGCGAAATAAGATTATTTTCCAGGTCGATCCGTTAAAACAAAGATATCTAGAGCTCCAATCAGTGCTCACTGAAGATAATGATCCGGGGCTCAACAAAACGCCTTGCGCTAACGACACCTTCGCTTACCTGTAAAGAAAGAACACTGTCATTAAAAACCTTGTATAGTGAACAGAATAGAATAAAATAAACCATCTTCTAAGAGCCGACTTCACCAGCGTGAAATAATCTGCCTTATCTGAGAGTAAATTTGATATTTTGATAGAATTTTCAATTCAAAAAATGTCAGAATGTCCAGTTTATTTCTCGGTAAAATGTCACTCGTTTGTCTGGTGGGAGGCTTTAGCCGTGGCTAGTTACCACTCTACCGTCAGACACATGCCGCCAAGCAATTTAGCGTTCCAGCACGATGTCGTGCAGAAACCTATTATGGGTATGAGTACACTGCCATACCCCTTTCAAGTTAGACCGCTACCATCTTAGACTGCATCGTTACTTACCACCAGGTGAGATTGCAGTTATTAGTTATTTTTATTCGATGACGAGAGGACTATCTCATCATCGAATAAAAATAAAAAAACTCGACATTGGTGAAATCGGATTTTGATAGCATTTTCAATTCAAAAAATGTCAGAATGTCCAGTTTATTTCTCGGTTAAATGTCACTCGTTTGTCTGGTACGAGGCTTTGGCCGTGGCTAGTTACCACTCTACCGTCAGACACATGCCGCCAAGCAATTTAGCGTTCCAGCACGATGTCGTGCAGAAACCTATTATGGGTATGAGTACACTGCCATACCCCTTTCAAGTTAGACCGCTACCATCTTAGACTGCATCGTCACTTAACACCAGGTGAGATTCAGTCAAGGACTATATTGTCATCGAACAAAAATTAAAAAAAAAACGACAGTAGTGAAATCGGCTTTTAAACAATTACAAGCAAGTACCTACTAGATTCGTAAACATATTTCAACAACAATAAATAGTAAAAACTTAGTATTAATAATATTTTTTTTAAAAACGTCATTATTTGACATCTCTGTGCTAAAAGACACACTTACAGTTAAATCCTCAGTATAACATTGTAGGTACAAAGTATAGCTTTAATATTTACTGCAACCTTAGCAACACACTAAAACTAATTTATAGAGTCTGACAATAATTTGGCGAAGGTAAACGTGTGTCAACCCTTCTCTCGGTTAAGGATCCTGACTCGAAGTGTTCCACCGAAATTGGTACTGTGTGAATAATTCAGTCCGTATTACTTACGAAGCACTTACGTCAATATCAAAAAAAAAAATTATCTGTTCCATTAAATATTGCAATGAGTTTTACAAATATGAGTAGAGATAAACCGAAGACATATATTAATATTTTTAAGCTATTGCATAGCTCCTATCGCGGGCCAGCGTGGAGACCGAAACCAGAAACTCCGTAACGAAAATAACCTGACACGGAACTCCTCTACGGTGAGCCGCTAGATGGCGTTACCGCGGCAGTCCCCGAGTGCCACACGTCTTTTTTTGTTTACTTACTTAAAATAAAAGTTTTTTTAACATTATAACACATGTCATGTTTCTTATTTTAATATCTTAACTAGTCTCGAAAATTACGAGCTTTTATGTTTCCTGATAGAAAAAGAGAGCGGCTATTGCGTCACGATTCACTAGCTCCATACACATTTCGTTTTAGAAAGAGACGGATACAGTCGCATTACAACCTATTTGTTTTTTGACCGATTTATTTTCTGTTTTTACTTTTACAAATGTTATTCTTTATTTAATGAATATCTGCATTTTGACATTCAGTCAAATACCTAACGTATATTTTACTTTTATTTCACCCACTGCCGTGTCACCCTGGGCTGTCAAATCTAGTAGCGTCACGGCCAAGCTAATATAACGTTCCAGCGGCGTGACAACACGTGTCAACCCGTGTCTATTGTGACGGGACCCTCTTTGACCGTCGGGTTCAACCGTGATAGCCGTTACATGAATCACTACACATATTATCTTATAAGGACATGTTAATGAATAATTTATGGTTGACATAACATCTATTACATTAGAAATCGGTTTTCTTTACTTCAAATTAACTGGTAGCACAGAATAGATAATAAAAACCAAGGGTTCCGTACCATTGTAACAGCGACTTTTAATGTCGAGCAAATAACGCCGAAAAAATCACGTTTCTTGTATGGGGACCCCCCTTATTTTTTTATTTTATTTTTATTATTACTCATAGCGGCAATTACTGGATTGTCTCTTTAAGTGGATCAAGGTTTATTGTTTACCGCGGGAATTCTTTAATTTTCCGGGATAAAATGTAGCCTTTGTGTTAAGCATTGGTAGGAGCTATCTCCATTCCAAACATCCAGTTGGTTCATTCGTTGCGGGGTGAAGGAGTGACAAACATCCATCAATACATCTATCCTTACAAACTTTCGCATTAATACATCGATGCATTTATAATATTAGTAGGATTGTATGCTTAGTATGGATTCAAATGATCCTCAGAAATTGAACGACTTCGCGGAAGCTCGTCGCGATGGTCTTTTCATGCAATGCAGAAATCTCTCAGAGCATATTACACTTTGATCCCACATCGCTGCTCCCAAATGCTAATGCGGAGATAAAATTCAATAGAGCCACCCCCGCTACCTTATGCATGGCTCGATATGTACTGGTAACGTTTCTGTACTTGTAACGGATATGTTATATGCAATATTCTAGCCAAATCTGATATTTTTTTTATTCAATGACGAGATAGTCTTTGACTGCGATCTCACCTGATGGTAATTGACGATGCAGCCTAAGATGGTAGCGGGCTAACCTTGGAACGGGTACTCAATCCATACCTCTAATCGGTTTCTACACGCCATCGTGCCGAAACGCTAAATCGCTTGGCGGCACGTTTTTGACGGTAGGGTGATAACTAGCCACGGTCGAAGCTTCCCACCAGACCAGGCCAGAGACAATTCAGAAATTATAAATTCCCAATCTCGGAAAAAAATCGGCGTTTTTATGGCTTTCTGCGTCTACACCGCGTTTTCACTATTATTTGATCGCTGGTTTCTGCTATTTTAAGTAGCTGACTTCGGCTTTGTTGTGTGATTGTGTGCCCATGTTAGCTTTAAGAGCCATAAAAATGCCGACCGCTGCCGCTTAAAGTAGCCAGCCTGCCCTCACCCTCACATATAATATTGACACCCAGTTTAACAGAGTTAGCCGTTTATTTACTCCAACTTTGTGCTACGTCCAAACATTTTCCCCGTATTTGATTTGGGTACGCTTTTTGACAGGTTCGTTTTAACCTAATTACGTTACATGTTAGAACAGCATTTCTACTTTATAAAGTTCAACTGATCTATACTGAAACTAAATACTAGTAATAAAATAAAATTGTAATCCTACTCATCCTATGAATATTATAAATGCGAAAGTTTTAACGAATGTATGGTTGGAATATTGTTATTCAATCACGCCACAACGACTGAACCAATTTGGTTGAAATTAGGCACAGAGATAGATTATAGTCTGGAATAACACATAGACTACTTTTCATCCCGGAAAATAAGAGAGTTCCCGCGGGAATGAAAAAACCTCAATCCACGCGAACGAAGTCGTGACGAGATAATAATATTAAAAAAATATATTTTTAAAAAACCGACTTCGTCTGTTAAAATCCTACACTCACGAGTGTTTTGCTCTTATTCGTTGAGGAATTCCGTCCTCCATCTCTAAATGGGACCAACCTGACGATACGTCCTTTCAAATAAAAAAAAATATTGAAATCGGTTCAGATTTGACGGAGTTATGCAATAACAGCGCCAAAAAAACGTCGAATTGAGAACCTTCTCTTTTTTTAGAGGTCGATTAATAAAATAAACGAAGAGTAACATTAAGACCGATATTACTTTTAATAAACAAACAGAACAGTACGAAAAGAGCGACTTAAGTAATTAAATTTTCAGTCGTCTCTTGATGCTCGTATGTGTGCCGCCATTCGTCTCTTAATTCTTAACGTTGTTTGTTGTTCGCGATTGTTTAAGTCAAACAAAGGCAAACAAACAAGCATAAATGTTTCTGTGACATTGTTTTACTTTCGTGTTAGTCATGTGCTTAAAGTTATATTCTAACTACTCGTATGTATGCGGAAATTCTTAATTATTTTGCTTTTTGTTTGAGATGTTTTGTTTGTGTTGTCGTCTTTTCCGCCAAACTTTCGCATTTATAATATTAGTAGGATCATCGTCATCATAAACCCATAGCTTTTTTTTTAGAATAGAAAATAACAAAACTTATTTGCCAGAATGTGGTACAAATATCTGGTCTTAAAACTATTTTGTCCTGACACATTCAACATTACATTTACAATATAAAATCACAAGAATATTTTTTTTTATTAATAATGCCAATAATATAACAGTGTGTTTGTTTGTTGGTTTGTCCTTCAATCATGCCGCAACAAAGCAACAGAGCGACGTGATTTTTTGCACGGGTATAGTTCAGGACCGGGAGTGACATAGGTTACTTTTTATCATCCCGGAAAATTAAAGAGTTCCCGCGAGATTTTAAGAACTAAATTCATGCAAGCGAAGCCGCGGGCATAAACTAGTCTAAATATATAAAAGGCAAGAGTGACTGACTGACTGACTGACTGACTGATCTATCAACGCACAGCTCTAACCGCTTGACGGATCGGGCTGAAACTTGGCATACAGATAGCTATTATGACGAAGGCATCCGCTAAGGAAGAATTTTTGAAAATTAAATCCCTAAGGGGGTAAAATAAGGGTTTGAAAAATCTAATTTAACGCGAGCGAAGCTGCGGGCAAAAGCTAGTTTTACAATAAATCCCTGTAGAGCGTGCACATGCTCTTACATTAAGAAATTCATTAATTATTGTGTCATCGCCTCGACTTAATAAATGCCCTTTTCCACATTTTTTCTCTAATGGCGGATCTAGAAAAATCTTCCGGATTAACGTTAGAAAAACGTATTTCAATACTCGCTTTTGTAGCCTATGCTCTGTTTTGTTTTCATGAAAGCGGAATTACATCAGTTCCGAACAACACGAAACAACATACAGATTGCATTGAAATTTAAATATTTACTTAGCAAACGAGTTTTTAATTTTAGCTAGTAGCTACATTTTTTCGTTAATCTTTTATGTACGAAATCCAGTAACATTTTGGAGTAAAAGCGCTTTGTTCGGAGATAATGCAGAACAGCGTCGAAACCTGTGAGTGACTGGCCAGCTAAATTAGTAATTAGTATCACGTCCCATAGTCAAGTCGAGAGTACACTACAGTGGATACAATTTTATTTTTAGCATCATTCATCTTGTTTCAGAATAGTCGAGTGTTTATTTTAACCGAGCAAAAATATGAAAAGTTCTGATAAAGTTATAATGAAATCGAATCTGCATTTCACGAACATTCATGAAACATATCGTCGGGGATAGTGCAAAACCGCGGATCTACACTAGACTAAGTTTTACAGGGGAAGTTAACCTTTATTATAGTATGAACTCGATGCCTGCATTGAAAAACACCACGAAAAATATCGTAAGGAAAACTTAATTTCTGAGAGTTCTGTATATCGTCGGGATAGTGCAAAACCGCGAATGTGCTATAGGTAAAACCGCGGATCTACACTAGTCCAAGTTTTACAGGGGAAGGTATATAAATTTAAAAAACGGCTATTGGGCTAATTTTTACACAGAGAGTATTAATTCATGTGCTCTATGTATTGATAAAAATAGATATCTTTTAAAGTGATTAATTTAGTCGCTACGACACTTACGCGGTTTTGATCTATTGGATCTTCGACTTTTAATTATGCGAGCTATTATACTAGTTTTTTAATGTGAACACAGCCTTAACTTCAAGCATTTACAATAAAGTTCAAGCTTTGTGCCGCCACAAAATTAGAGGTTTTCAGCTTTCTGCAAACTTAATCATCAAAATAGTTCATATTTCACAGTGATGTATGAACCGTTTATGAAATTGGAAGGGATGTATGTGCCGCCACATTATTTATGTCACCGAACCTACTTTACAATTATGAAATACGACCGGCGTTACCAAACTTTCTCAAATAATGTGGATTTTCTCAAATAGCTGATGGTCGTGACTTTGTCCGTCTGGCTTTAAGCTTTTATAAATCTCATGCGATCACTTCGTTTTCCCGAGATTGAAAGTATCCCTTGTCACTCTTTGGATCAATTTCTCAATCGTCGAGTAAACTTTAACTGATGAATAAATTGGATGTTTAGAGACTTTCGATAAATCAATACAAAAATTTAACAACCTTAAATTTATAGTTCAGTTTTTGACAATTTTTGAGGTATAGTTCTTTCATTTCACGAGGACTCGTGGCTTATGGCTGTGTGTGTGTCCTATCTGTATAAGAGCGAGAACTTGCTCGCGACTGACCGCTCCCACCTAGGCTCCTGACATACGCACACTTATGCAATGTGCATGTACATGACGTAACCACAAGTAAAGCTCCTCTAACTTCGTGAGATAAACGTACTATATATGTATCTCGAACAGATCAGCCATCAAAGCGTCGACAGCCTTTTCAGCGTTGTAGAATTCTAACGAAGGAGCATAATAATTATAGACGCAGTCATGTCGAACTGAATACGAAACCAATATCAGAACAAGAATTTAATATTATACCGTAAAGATATGATCAAAGGACATTCGACAATATGGCGAATGAAACGTTTACGAGTCGAGCTGAATAGAGGCGTTAACTCCATACAATATCTCTCACCCGAACATCCCCCAGACACACTAATTGAAAACGTGACGGAGGGTAATGACGTAATAAGATATCGATTCTATACAGTCAAAGCTCTTTTGAGTCGAGTGACGTGAAACATGTCTATTCTCTATTATGAGTCGAGAATAATGTAATATTTACGGCTATGCTCCAACAAATTTGTAAGGAGCTAAATAAATAATAATGTCTGGTTAATATCATAAGCCCAACGCTAAAATTTGTTTTGTATGTGGTACAAACTTCACACGCACGGCTCGCCTGTAAAAAGTGATAAGGCATCTTAGCCCAATTTTGTTCTTTTTTTTTTTTTGAGAAGATTATTTTTTCAAGAATATTAGTCTTCTTCTTCCCTCTTCTCCAAATAAACGGCAAGCTTGTGTTGTTAGGAGTGGATACGACAGTAGTGCAATGACCAACGGTTACCATCGACTTTTCAGTTTTCAGGCCACACACTTTTAAGTGTTAGTCTATTGAGACTATATTTATGTTAGAACCACAATAAATCACCACAATCGAAGCAGTATAATAAGTAGTATGTACCTCTATCAATATAATCACAAAAAGAATATCCATTGAAGGTCATACAGCGCACGAAACAAAATACATGTTGTATTCTGACATAAAACATGTAATCCGGACAGACGGCCGGGCGGACATTCCTATAAATTGATCACCGCGCACACAAAGAATGATTGATGGATGGAAACGGCATCCTTCTATTAAAATACACACACGTGAATTGGACGCACATACGCAATAATGAGTCAACCCACACAACTTATCAATTGAAAAGTTGACTGTATTCTTTTATAGTAGATACGTTTATCTCACGAAGCTACGGGCGCTTTGGGCTACTTGTGGTTACGTCGTGTACATGCACATTGCGTAAGTGTGCGTGCCTGTCAGGAGCCTAGGTGGGAGCGAGCAAGCTCTCGTTCACACTTATTTTGATACGACACACACACAACCATGAGCCACGAGCCCTCGTGAAATGAAAGAACAATACATTAAGTATGTATTTAATATCTTGACAAAGGTTTGTGGGTTAAATCGTTATTGCGTATGACCGTCCAATTATTATTTATCACTGTGTTTCAATTTACTTAAAGGTGACTTTGAAATATCGAGTACGATTACAAGTTACTACGAGTATACAATATACATATTATAATATCATCGTTATAGACATTAAGTTAAAGAATGATATAATTGATTATTATTATTAGCAGTAATTAATCAAAAATGTGGAGATCAGTAGGAGAAACAAAGTTACATAACTCAGCGAGTCGCAAAGCTGAAATGGAAATGTTTTGGGGCAAATAGTTCGAAGAACTGATGGTCGTTGGGGTCCCAAGGTACTGGAGTGACGAAACCACAACGTTAAGTGCAGTGTTGACAGAAGCTAGGATCAGATCAGTCACAGGGAGCCACTGGATACAAGCGGCGCAAGACGGAGCCGTACCAAATGACATTCCTGACCTGTAGAAACTTTTCCATAAAAATATTTATTTAGAAAGTGGCCTCGTCATATTTCTGTAAACAATCATACCATTTTCAAATAAAATGAAATGAAAAGCTGATGCTGATGATAATTTTATTAACTAAATATGACATAATACAATTTTAGCATGTTGTGTCGAAATAAATTTTGTTTAAAACGGCGGCGTGCTTTAATACGGTTCGGGTTAGTTTGTCCTTTATCTCAACGAAACACAGCGTCTAATGGCTTATAAATTCTAAAAATGGTATCATTAACGCGTCGCCCAAATTATTTATTCACGGTTTAATGTTGTAATACAAACTTAGTAGAGCAAATTGCGGAAAGGTGTCTAGTGTTACATCCTAGAGACATTTTGTTTTAAAACCGATAAAAACTTATTGGCATTTACATAGCTAATAGCTAATTTAAAATGACAGCTTATTAATCCCCGCTGGGAAAACTTAGATTATACTTTGATCGTTTTGTCTGTATGTGTTCTCAAACGAATGTTATATTCTGCTAAAAAAATTGTGTCACTTATTGCCAATATCACCAGCGCTGGGTAAGCAACGAATATTTTTTTGAGTATTAACAGATTTTCAATAAAAACTTTCCAGGACTCAAATGTAGGTACTCGTCATTCGACAATTATGAAATTGGCATTAAAATTGTGAAACTAAAATAAAATGCTAGAGGCAATTTTATTACTATTACTAGCTGATGCCCGCAACTTCGTCCGCGTAGATTGTTTTTAAAATCCCGCGGGAACTCTGTGATTTTTCGTAACAAAAAGTATGTCACTCTTCAGGTCCTCAACTATACCCATGCAAAAAATCACGTCGATTCGTAGCTCTGTTGCAGCGTTATTCAAGGACAAACCAACGAACAAACACACTTTCGCATTTATAATATTATATAGTAAGTATTTTATTAATTTCTGGATAATTAAAATAGGAAAAATAGGGCTAGCGACAATTTCTGCCCAACCTAACGATTTATTTTTCATTTAGGTATTTCACAATAATTTATTATGGTTGCAGGTTGTAATTTGGAAAACATCATTGGTTTAAACATAAAATAATACAAGTTTTGACGTTCAAGATTATAATAACATGACGATATTGTAAATGATGGTGATGCAGATGACGATGAAATTAGAAATTGGAAATGATTAAAATATCTCGAAAAATATCAAAATTATCCCGCTTACGTTCTGAGACTCCATTTAATTCATGGAACGCTTAAAGCGTGATTGAGCAACCAACAAACCAACAAGTTTCGACAATATTAGCATAATAAGGATTCGAAAGTGAAAGGATGCGGGAGGCTGATTTGCATCCGCCGCTGGTTTGAACGAGTTTCGGATGAAATGCTTTCATCTCGAAAGCGATGGATTTTGGAGCGTCAAAGGAAGTGGCATGATAACTTGGCACAAAGCCGCTATATTGTTCTTCCTGTGTTAATAAATAATAATAATAGGCCGAGAGTTGATGGTACTTTTCTTGTAAATATTTTAAGTACTAAGGGGCCAATTATAAGATTCATAGAGATAGTCTTTATAAGATTCATAGAGATAGTGATGCAAATATGGTAGGTTCAATCTGTCAGTCAAAACACTGGCTTTCAGAGTCCTTAGCTTGTTTCAATAAAACCGTGCTTTTTTTTTTATATTTTTAGCGAGCAAACGAGCAGGCGGGTCACCTGATGTTAAGTGATTACCGCCGCCCATGAACACTTGTAGCACCAGAGGCACCACCAGTGCGTTGCCGGCCTTTCAGGAATTTGTTGGTCCGCCCCTTGAATAACCCCATGTTGTAATTCAGTGGAAACACCGTCGCAGGAAGTTGGTTCCACAGTTTCAAAGTGCGTGGAAAAAAAGATCTGGAACATCGGATGGTCGAAGTGCTCCAGGCACCCAGGTGGTGAGGGTGAAATTGTGTTCGGTGGCGAGCGGTGCGGTTGTAAAAGAGAGACGGTGGAATAAGGTCAAAAAGCTCTTCAGAACACTCCCCATTATATTGCTTGATTCAATTATTATAATATAAAAAATTGCTGTCAAAATCGGTTAATAATTATGTCAATAAAGTCAAATTGGTGAAATAAACATGCCAGCAAAATACATACCTAGACGGCTAAAATCATAAGACTTCCTTTTGGCTTTACTTTAGTCTAGTAAAAACACATGAAACTCTCTTAATAATTATGTCAAGTAGATAAAATACTTGTGTAAGTTCACTTGGACACGAACGGCTCCAGTGTGAAAACAAGTGGAAATACATAAAGGAATTTTAGTCACGAGAACAACTAGAAAAATACCGTAAAATCCGTTCAGTTGTAATCGACGGTAGCGATATATCAGTTATTTCAACGTAAAAGTTCATTGTGGAGATACATTGTGCGGAACCGGATAGGGTTACCAGACGACAGAATTAGTCTTTGAATCTTACTAATATTGTAAATCCGAAAGTTGATAATTTTTAATTATTTTTTGTTTAATTCGCCCGAATACAGGGGTGGTTTAAAAACTGTTAAATAGGGAAACTCCAAAAAAAAGTTGCTAAATCGAAAAAATCAAAATTGGTCATTTTGTGTTTAAATGGGAATCACCACTTCGGATTTCTTTTAAGTTTAATAAATGGCGAGATCGCGGGTTTGGCAAATCACAAAAAAGTTTTGCATCCAGCTATTTATTTCTACAAATGTCACAAGATGGTTTGGGTTTTCATTTAAAAGAGAGAGTTAAGTAAAGAATCATTTAATTTAGTTGTAGAGTTTAAGTTTTCATTTAAAAGAGAGAATGAAGTAAACAATGATTTAATTTAATACCTAATAAAATTTGTTTTTTATGATTTGCCAAAGAACATTTTTTTTTAATTCAGTCACTTTAATACGAAGCGTGCGACATAATATTTCAATAACGTGAACATATTAATTTTATTGCGTAAGTGGGTGACGAGAGAATATCATAGTCTGTAATATACCTACATACATCTAACGCCGAATGGTGACTTTTCGTCCTACGTCCTTTATAAGTACTATTATAACTACCCACTAAATGACAATTTCAACTCCTCAAATTTCATTTGAGCTATCTTAAAAGATGGCATCGATGGTTAAGAGCACGGAAGTGTACAGGAAACACAGTATAAACTTTAAATTACAAAATTGTTTTTTGGGCAAGTTATAATTATTTTTGAATATCGCAAAAAAGTTCCTTTACATTTCTTCTTTTCAATGTACTACTATTATTTTAAACATATTAAGAATTTCACTGCGTACTTATCACATTTGCAACAAAATTTGCACTTACCACTTTTGTGCTCATAACCATCGGCATTAAGGTCAGTAGAGTGCAATTTGAATTTTACATCTGGTAACCCTGAGCCGGGGAGCTTTTGCGGTTAGCGCGTCATTTGGTTCGGTTGCTTTGAAAAATACTACCAACGGTCGAGTACGCGGTTATCTATTGTTTTCCTGTTCGGTAAAACGGACAAAACCACAAATAGTACAATAGAATAATGTTCCGTTTACCACACAAACATTTCATCGTGTCACGAAATATATTTTGCTCCAACTACATACCTATTTGCAAAAGCGTTTCAACGATTAGTTAAGTGTCAGACTATTTCTGTCGCACTATATTACGGTGTTCTCTGAATTATGTGCTTTGTAACTTAAAACTTAGGTAGTCGGTAGCCTTTTGCAAGTGTGTTCCGAATTAGGTAGCGATTTTAAATAGTATGAACTCGATGCCTGCATTGAAAAACACCACGAAAAATATCGTAAGGAAAACTTAATTTCTGAGAGTTCCGACGATGTAAGTCGGGATAGTGCAAAACCGCGTATGTACCATAGGTAAAACCGCGAATCTACACTAGTCCAAATTTTACAGGGGAAGGTATATAAATTTAAAAAACGGCTGTTGGGCTAATTTTTACACAGATAGTATTAATTCATGTGTTCTATGTATTGATAAAAATAGATATCTTTTAAAGTGATTAATTTAGTCGCTACGACACTTACGCGGTTTTGATTTGACCACAAACGAATTAAATTTTAATGTACTATTGCTAGTTACGCGGATTTGCACTATCCCCGACGATATACTTTTTTTTTAATTTAGGACCAGCCCTTGGTCTATATCTCCTAGAAAACTGGGCATTTTTTCGAAGCGGCAGTTTGACATAGTTGGGTGGGCCGGACATTTTAGTGTCCGTCCACTCGTTAGGGTAATGCGAGACTAAACTTGATGGATACCTCCCTGGGCGCCGGTCAAACTATTACGGATACGTTTATCTCAACTAAAATAGCGAACGTTAAATTTTTAGGCCAAAAGTGAGTTAGCTCTCTCTCCAGTAGGACTTATATACGCGCCAAGGGAGAATTTTGTCTACACGTTTACTCGGATCTCTATAGAGATTCATGAGTAAACGAGTAGACAAAATTTTCTCGTGGAGCGCATGTTAGCTCCGCTGGTTTGCTAATCACACAAATATTATAAAGGCGAAAGTTTGTATGTGTTTAAGTGAGTGTGTGTGTGTGTTTGTTACTCCTTTACGCCACAACGTATGAACCGATTTGACTGATATTTGGAATGAAGATAGCTCATTCCCAGGATTAACATATAGGCTACATTTTATCCCGGAAAATTAAAGTTCCTGCTGGAATTAAAAAACCTTTATCTACATGGACGAAGTCGCGAGTATCAGCTAATTAGCTATATCGCTGACTCTGTATAGGTTCTAGACATTCTATAAATACGCGTCATTACAAATTCAAGATGGCGGATATAAAAGACAAAGCGAAAATAAACTGCGGCTAAATAGATTGATGAATGGAGAGAAAATAATTCACATATTTATTTATTTATTACTAGCTTTTGCTCGTGACATCGTCTTGTTTTTTTCGGGATAAAGAGTAACCAATGTCACCTCAGTTCCTCCACTACGCTCATGCGCTTGATCTCTATCCGGTCGTGTCGGATTTTCCGTCAAATCGGACTATGAGAGTGAGGGAATAGAGACTGCACCTGTGTTTGCGCACACATTTTTGCGCTATAATATCTCCTGCGCAGATGGCTTACCACTGTGGAGATTGGCCGCTGTGGCCGGATTCGGTCGGGAGGGTATTGTTCATTATTAACTTCTTCATTAATATGGAAAAGTAACAAGGAAGTAACTTTGAAAACTATACTAAAATCGCCATTTTTCTCATAACTTCTGAACACAACATCGTACAAACTACTCTAATACGTAATTGTGTCGTAAATAAATTGAAAGCCACACTTTTGCCAAAAGTTTTACGAGTGTCAAGATACGAGCAAGCAAATCCAATTTGCAAAAAGTTAAGGGTTATTTTGTCTGTTGCAGCGTAGAGTAATAACTTCATACATATTTAAATGGAAGGACCGATGTGAAACTCGGTTGGACTTCTTTTAGTAAAATGAGGACGAATGAAATAATAACCTAAGAGCGTGGTGGTAGCTCAGCGAGTAGCGAGACTTATTACCCTGCCATCTCGAGTTGGCCGTCGCTCGTCGACGGTTACAAAATGACGTCATACGGTACCGTTGACAAGAAACTAATAATTGTTTTTTTTACTGTAACCATAACTATGACGGACGGTTCTTCTCTGGCAATGCTTTTCATGGCAATGACATCTTCAAAGTCTAGAGACGTAATTTTTAATTTCCTATTTATTTCCGCTTGAAAAAAGTCATTTTTTAAAGTAATTAATAGTCTGCGCTATGCAAAACTTTTCCTTTTTTAATCATCCTAGGAGACGATACGCTAACAATAGTAACCAAACAAAAATAAATGAATAATTTAAAGTTAACAAAAACATTCAAAACGTAACATTAATAAAACTTTGAAAAAAATTGGTAGTGACAATTGCGAGCGGTACACTGGTATCTGTACTGGTATCTGTAAGCGGGTCTGACTTGAGGTGCGGTGCGGGGAAGCGCAAGGCGAGGTAGCGGCCAACTAGGGATGGAAAAATCGTAAGTGGAAATGGACGGGGTTCGAAGCATTGATGGTCATTGGTCGATGGTGAATGATTTGTTCAAAGCGTAGCATTTCATAAAACTTTTGTAGCCTAAGCCGACGGGGGTGAAATGTACATAAAAGCCCATTAATAAATAACTTTACGTTACTTAACTACTACAACTATTAAAAACTTAAGACATCTGCAACTGCTCACTCAATGAATACCTTTTTAACACGCTACGGAAAAAGTGAGATACACTGATGATACTGCAATAATCGCATACCTGTAACAAAAAAAAATATTGTTAAGGCAAAGTGTAAGGCGAAGAAATCGCGTAACATAAAAAAAGATACCGGCCGAATTGATAACCTCCTTATTGGAAGTCGGTTAAAAATACCATTTATTTCAAAGCCTCCTCAAATTTTTGTAAAAAAAAATTGTGTAAACCGCCTCGGATCAAATTGTCCACTGACTCTTACAGCGCAATGGCAGGAAAAAAGGTCACACGGAAAAGTTCGGAAAGTGGAGTCTGAAAGTTTGCGCGCGCCCTTTTATATTTTAATACATTCTGCTCTCCCGTCGGTCTTATGTTATTATTTATGTTACATTCTCCTCTGACCGCGGGCCCTCTACTGCGGTACTGTTTTTAATTAATGCAGCCCGTTTCCCCGCACTCGTACCTTTCTTGTGTTACAACAATTATTTTACCAACCTCATTAAGAAGTTTTCAGCCCTGGTCAAATGCGACGCGGGGCTGCAGCGTGTTCAACGCGGTTCCTAGCCCAAAGCAGACCAAGAACGAAATAGTAAATAACAAGAGTTATGCTGAAATCTATGGAGCGTGCTCTGACTTAGAATAAGAGTTTAAACAAGACACAAATATGCTCTGACATAAATCTGTTTCATTTTATCTCTGTCTTGAGTCTGAGCAGATTGGGAGTGAGGTCTATAGGTTTCAGCCACAGGTCCAGCTGTGGGCTACGCTGGCGACGTCGACTTAAAAAATGTTGACAGCATCATAGTACGAATGAATAAAAAAGCTGATATGAACCTACTCAAGTTTCTGAACTTGCCAAAACTTGTGAATTCTTCCGATGACTGTAAATATATGAACGCCAAACGTCATATGGATAAAAATGGATGATGTAATTTTTAACAGTATCGGCAAGAGAACATTTCATACTGTGAGGCAAGAGAACAGTAAATTCATGCCTTTACTACGTTTTTTCTGTCACAACCACCTGTTGCGGTGAAGCCAGGCGAAACCTTTTTCTTACCTCTTGTGGTGTAAAAAAACTGCTTTTAAAATTTGAGTTATCATGTGGATTTGGCCCCTTGCTCTTATACAGTTCTTCGTATTATCTGTAGGACCTGCTCTCGCAACACGTCCCTTTACACATTCAAAATGACGTCCTATCGTATTATGCGTCTCGCGTTTTGTATATTCAGGGCCTTATGGGAAAGAAAAATATTCTACGCGTGAGGTTTCCACTTGTGTTGTTTTTGTGCTTTTTGTTCTTTCACCGTAGTCCGTCCGCGCCTTTGTTGCTGCTCACGATAAATATTTTTTGTTCGTACCCACTTAAATCTTTTATTCATCTAATTTCTTCGGTGAATAAGGCAATTTTGGCGTATTATTCTCAAAAACCTTGTTCATTTTTAAATGTCCCCTCTCTCCTTTTTCTTGTATGAAATGTTCCCCTTATTTATAATTTTCTTTTATCGTGTTAATTATGAATAGTACTCCACTAACAAGGCTTCCTTTTGAAGATAATTATGTACCTAGGTACCTATATCAATTTATAGTGGCATGTTTCCATAATAAGGAACAAACAAAGTTTTAATTCAAACACCTATTCAAATAATAATATTCCTGAAGTGTGTTGAGGAAATTACTGAAAAAGATTTGCGTCAATTAAACGTTTATAATTTTTTTGGCTTCGACTAATAACAACCTTATTGATTGAAGATGAAATGGTTTAAAACGTTAACAGCTAACCAGAATCCATCCATCCATCCACAATACATTAATAGATGTATAAGTAGAAGTTGCATATAAATGAAGTTTTTTTTTCCACCAAAAAGAATTTTTTCCACGCCATTTCTCCGAAACTATTAATCGCATTGTGATCATTCTTTTTTATTTGCTTACATTTACTTCAACTTGGGGATCAGTAACAATTTTATCAAAATCGGTTCAGTAATTTTCAAGATATTATGGACACTTTTCTCTTTTCAGTTATTCTTTATTTCGGTTTATTGAAGTCAGTTTAATTTTACTTAAATTATAAGTTATTTTGTTTTGGTAGACGAGTTTGACCTCAACAATAATAATAAATAATTTAATAGTAACCGTTTTACAAGCAACTACCAGTAAAATTCGCGTGTATTGGACACTCGATCAAAAATCCGATAAAATTAGTTTCGCTGATAGACAGCGCGAACGTCACTGTATCCCCATTCAGCGTCAATCAAATAGCATTTTATCCAAATCGTTAGATGGATTGGAACCGTTACGAGTATGGCCTATGAAACGGAGCTCGATGTTTCAGTCGTTAGTCTCTCCAGTACATATATAAAAGTGTAATAGTTTGTCTATATTATAAACGTAAAATTCTTTTTACATAACCGACTTCAAACGCCACTTCAAAGTATGTATATCATTTGGTCTATAAAATTTAAAGATTTCCCTCGATTTCTCCAAAATCCCATCCTCAGATCCTGTCCTGATGACAATATGACCTGGGAAGTATACCGTTTCAAACAAAAAAAGAATTTTCCAAATCGGTCCAGGCGTCTTCGAGTAATCGGGGAACATACATAAAAAATTTAAAAAGAAAAAAAAAAGATTCCAACGAATTGAGAGCCTTCTCCTTTTTTGGAAGTCGGTTAATAATTTTTAATTTACACTTGTTTTATTATAAGTAGTTGCTTTCCACCGTCGACAACTCTTGATAATGATCAAGTGCAAATAGGCCCGGCTCTACATGAATTATTAAAACGAGTCCTTCACAAGCATTTCCACGCATAATTTCATCTCGAAATGATTTCTTAATGTTTTTATTAGAGAACCCTACAGGAGATATCTCGGGAGTCCGTTGCGCAAGTTATTTTGCATGTCTCATTTGATATTCAAACTTGATGTTGCAAATGTTACAGAATAAAAAAAAAAATCCTTTCTCGTCTTCTCTGCTGGGTTCTCTATGTCAGGACGTGATTCAATTTTCTATTTGAACCGACTATGGAAAGTAGCGGCAACAAACAGACAGACAGACAGAAAAATAGATGGCGCTGGCTGTAGGTTGGTTCGCGAAATTACTTGATTGACGGGCGTTGCATAAGAGGCTGCTATACAAAACTGCTTTTTGTTCCAGACACTTCAATTTTATTTATTTGTATAGATAAAAATACGGTATACTATCTTTTGACCGCGGCTTCGCTTATGTTCAATTTCCAAACTCCTATTTGACCCCCTTAGGGGTTGAATTTTCTAAAATCCTTTCTTAGCCGATGCCTACCTGCACGAACTGGCTGCCTTTGACGAATGCGCGTTTCTCCGCTCATCGCCACTTCAGCTTCGCGACTAGATCTTGACTCGACCTTTGAGTAATCTGTGCACGATCGGAGAAGTTGGTCAATCGATCATCGCTGTTATAATGTAGGCAGCTTCGTAATCATCGGGTGTAATGAGGCCTTTTGTATAATCGCTCAGGGCCGCGTTCGACTTAATTCGACTTGTAATTTGTTCTAACATTACTTTTTGTGCCCCGCCTAGTTTGAAGATTATGTTCGACCTAATTTTGGCTCGGAAACGGTGCGGCTGCAGTCGTTATTAGCGCCAAAATTGCAAATGTTACTTGTGCTTGTATAATGGTTAGAATACTATTCCGCACGTAGGAAAATAGGTACTGTATGTTAGAGTAGAGTTAAGTAAGTAGCTTAGTATATTGACAGAAGCAAATGTATGTATAACCGTTAGTTTAAAACTCCAAGGTATAAAAAAGAACATGGCAAACTTTGTTTCAATTAAATCAGAATTTTAGAAGATTTCATCTAATATTTCAGAAGATTGAAAAACAACTATAATAGACGGGTTTAAGATATTTTTCTGTCTCAAAAAGAAATACATATTCAAGTCTATTTCATTATGAAATAGACTTGAACTAAATACAATAAAATAAACAAATAGAAGTAACCTACTGGGATCACTTATTTTCCCGAATTTCAAGTCTTCTAAATATATAAAAGGCAAAGGTGACTGACTCACTGACTGACTGACTGACTGACTGACTGACTGACTGACTGACTGATCTATCAACGCACAGCTCAAACCACTGGACGGATCAGGCTGAAATTTTGCATGTAGATAGCTATTATAACGTAGGTGTCCGCTAAGAAAGGATTTTTGAAAATTCAACCCCTAAAGAGATAAAATAGGGGTTTGAAAAATCGAACTTAACGTGAGCGAAGCCGCGGGAAAAAGCTAGTCAATTATATAAGTGCAAGTACATATACATATATAGGTATAGTATAAAATAATCGCTGAATCAAACTTGTAGGTATGTGGCGTGCTCAAGGGTGTGTTCACTTAATTCGCTGTGTAGCAATACTACTAATCCTATTATCCTATTAATTTTATTATTCTCACTTCTCATACTCAATCACGTCGCAACGACTGAATCGATTTGGTTGAAATTTGGCACAGAGACAGATTATAGTCTGGAATAACACACAGGCTACTTTTTAACCCGGGAAAAAGAACGTTAATCCACGCAAAAGGAGTCGCGGGAATCAACTAGTATTATAAATGCAAAAGTTTGGATGTAATGGATGGATAGATGGATGCATGCACGGATGGATGTTTGTTACTCAATAACGCTGCAGCGACGAACCGATTTGGTTGGGCACAAAGATATAAATTATGGTCTGGAATAACATGTGTGTTATTCCAGACCATAATTTATTCTGGAAAATATTTATAAATATATTTTATCCCGGAAAATTAAAAAGTTCCCGCGGAAACTGAAACACCTTAATCAACGCAAACGAAGTTGCGGGCATCAGCTAGTTTATAATATTAGCAAGAGGAACAAGTCGGCGCAATATTTTGACACTACAGGGGGTCTACTCTTATTCAACGAAAAACGAAATATCGATCGCGCGTATTTCCTACCACGATTCGTTTTCGTTTTGCAATTTCGTTCGAGCGAAAATGTTTGACGTTTAGATTTTCTAAACCTACTCTAATTCATAAATGTTGCGAACGAAAATGTGAATTTGACGGATGATTGTTCGGAATTTTAACCTCAAATTGACGAAACGAAAGTTAGCCGCTTAGCGTCGGTACGGCTTATATCGGTGACGCGGCCGCCGCATCCTGCCTAATGGCATAGTTTAGTTCTAGAACCGTCGACACGGATAGGGCAAGGACGACATGTTTTACAATGTACCACAGACTAGACTGTATTAGGTAGGTACTGCACGCAACTGGTACTGTAGGTGCATTATGCATATCGAATATTCATCGAAATTCCAGCTGAATAAATTAGGATTCTGTTACAGGTGTGTGATATTTTTTCATTTTCGTTCATGTCAATCCTCTATCTTTAATCTATGATTAACATTGGACTTGCTATCCCTATACAAATGAATCTATATTCTACCCATGACGCTTCAACTTAACGTCTCGCAACCCAGCAGTTCCTTCGTGACCACGATCCATGCAAATGGATCGAAATATCGCCAATTCTAACTAAAAAAATTACCGTGGTACGCACTCGTATAATTTTATCACAATTATGTCATTAAACCACGAATCAAGTCTAACATAATGGAAGATACTCAGGCGTGCAGTTTCTCTCACGATGTATTCCTGCACCTTTAAATTATTTATAATTAAATGCTTAAAACGCACATAGTTGAAAAGTCAAAGGAGTCTTTTAAACCACTAAACCATCACCGTATTCGAAAAAATTCGTTCAAGTCTAGCTAAACATTTCAATAAAAATATTACTCTTGTTCTCGAAAAGAAGGATTTATCTCAACGAAATAATCAAGAAGCAGACGTAATCAGAAGCATCTGTTATTATCATATGAACAAACGAATAACAAATGAAATCACACACGCGTGTATACTGTATTTCAAATGGGCCCGGGCGTGATGTGACAATGAGCATTCATAACAGATTGATTATGTCACGCGAAGCCGAAGTGGACATGTCCAGCCCATTACCGCACCATTCGCTTAGGAAACTAATTAGGTCACTTTCCACGTTGACGCGGTACAAACGGCTAATGGGTCAGATGTGTTTAACATCGGGGATCAATCATACTCTACCTGGGCCCAGATTCTCTGTGAAATTGGAATAGTAACAGAGCGCGGTGTAATTTGCGAGGTCAAATGTGACACTCTTCGTACGTGGTATACGGAGAAGTCAAACGTTGCAAACTGCAGTGAGCCATTTTAATTATACAGCAATTAGAGGGCCTACTTTCGGTCATTAGGTATGTTTTCATTTGATCGACACCGGTCAATTTATTTATTATTGTTATTCGAATTCACTATTTGACCAAGAATAAAATTGATATCCATAACATCATTATACATGGACTTATCTCTACTTGACATTATAAAAAGAAAGTACACAATCTCCGATGTATCGGCAAACCTATAGTAGATACAGAGCTGTGTAGACAAAAAATACGCCGAATCGAGTACATCCTCTTTCATGGAAGTGAAAAAGACGGTAAAGTGACGGTAATAGAAAAAATTGTGTATCAATTTCTATTTTAATTGCTTCAAAAGCCCTTTACAACGCAAGCAGGCTTGAACTTTAATTGCTCGAACAATTGTCGCCGTTCACACTAAATTACTCGCAGCTCTAACAAATTACTAGCATAATCTGAACTAGGCTTTAGGGATTCGCCATCATCAATCAAGTTTAGTCTCGCATTACGGTAATGACCGTCGGCGCGGACGGATGTCGCCTTATTTTCTCTTTTTTATGCCAGCATTTCCTACGAGGCAATTTGGTGCACGATACTCAACCTTTCCGCGCTGATGAAAATCTATGAAGGATAACCACTGCGATCCGTGTTTTTATTTTTTTTTTATACTTTATATTACGAAATGATAATGGGCCTTCGAGGCGGACATCAATCAAGTTTATGAGGAAATGTTTTCGTTGGAAATATGTATAAATTTTGTTCATTGTTATTTTGAATTACAATACAAAACTTTTTAAGGATTCAAATTTAAAATGGATTGTAAGTGGATGGATCGGGCAAAATATTATAGTGATACTTGCTAGTGATGATCAGGTCTTTAGAAAGTGGATGATTTGGATATTCTGTGAATAGGTCATTAGGGCATTGGAACCGGAAGACTAGACATAAATACGTAAGAGGACGTAACAGACCTACTGGACATTCGGGAAATTGGAACTTCTGTGACTTAACCAAGGGTAGAAATTATTTTTTTCAATCGCAGATAAATCTTAGGTAAAAGAAATAGGTTATATAGTTATTACCCACTTGTAATTTAAAATAAATCTCAGCTACTAACTGCTCTTATAAAAACTAACTTAAATAAAAAACGGTCTTGTGATTTTTGTTCCTCTTTTTAAAACAGATTGCGTTCATAGTTAATAGTCCAATCAGGTTCCGTGAACCATTTCAAGTAAGTTCCTAAAGGTGGTTTTTCACGGTCTATGATATAAGGAGCATTGCATTGTCTTTAATATATAGTCCTTCTAATTCTAGTAACACTTCCCACGATAGTAAATTAATACTGACTACATATTACAACCAAGTTAACCGACCGCCCACCACTTACCTGAAAATCTTTTCAGCCGATTTTAACGCAGTTTTTTAAATTAAGTATTTTGTAATTATTTTCCTGTAAAACTGCTGCGCCGATGTTAATGAGGTTTTTATATTTCAATTTTATGTTAACACGAGGAAGCTCTATGGTGTAAATAAATACAGTTGATAGTCAGCTCAAAGCTATAAATTACACCACAGGCACTATATTAGATTGAAGATTGTTAGAGTTTTTTGTTTTTGAATCGTAACAACTATGCAGCGACATATTCCTTGATGGAGCACGGATATATTTCTAAAATAAAGTGTCGTTCAGTGAACCAGTGTTTTATGAGTCGATTTAAGACGATCAGTGCAGCTCATGAAGTAGCGCGCTATGAGAAGCCATCTTTAGGTTTATCTCAATGTACACTCCCCGTTTTCACTGGAGGAAAATTATTAAGACCTCTTAGCGATTTTCACATTGCTATATTACTATAAATTTCTTCTTAGCAAGAGCTACTGTCCAAGTTTCATGAAAATTTAAAACTAGTTAGTTTCAACGTATTTTTCTTCGTTATAAGTCTTGCGAGTTATGAATCAACCGATTTTACATCAGAATGTAGCTGTGTAGGTGTGTGTGCATATATGTTGGATAGAAGTAGTTGTCAGGCAGCACTTTCCAAAATTCCATTTCCAGAATTCACCAATCTAGAAAATACCTGTATGGCACAAGTACAACGTGTGCCATACAGGTATTTTCTACTTACTACGTTACTAGGAACTGTACTAGTTTTACTAGAATCGGTTTAATATAAAATTTCAAACGATTTTATGATCCAAAGTCCTAACCCAATATGCCGCAAGAGTCGGTTCGTTGATTTTTATGAATCAGATGGGAAGCCTCAAGCGATAAAAAATTAAAAACTTTTTTTATAACTTTTTAATTTACCAGCCCTAATAAACCAAGCCTCAGTACCGAAACTTTTAAGGCGCGGACTGAAAACAGAAAGGTCATCACTTCATACCCCACTTGTTGCATTATTGTCGTGCCCACTCCTTACACAAGTTTCCTTTTATTTGGTTCCCAAATCACCCTTAAGCCATAGAACCGCAAGATATCGCTTGGATCTGCGCCCCTACATGGTTGGAATCCCACGATCACGCATTTTCCGCGTTTTCCTTCTCGTTCTTTTTACCACCGCCAAAAATAAGCTGAAATCTATAGACTGCACTATCACTCAGTTCAGACTCAAGACATACTTAAAACGAGACAGATTTATGTCAAGAGCATATTTGTGTCTCGTTTTAACTCTATCTTGAGTCTGAGATAAGTTAGAGCACGCTCTATAGATTTCACCATCACTACTGAGGTCTTCTCTCAGAGAAGAATTATAAGTCAAAGTCCACCACGCAGACCCATGCGAATTGATAGACTTAGCATACCTTTGAGAACATTACGGAGAACTCTCAGGTTTGCAGATTTTCCTTCACCGTTGAAGCATTTGATATTTAATTGCTTAAACGCACTTAACGTCGAACAGTCAGAGTTGCGTGCGAGCCTGCGACGCTGCCGCAGTCCTACTTACTAGGTTGTTACTGCTTTCCAGCTTTTATCAAGAGTGAATAGGCATCTTCTAGGCATCCATCTCAGACAGCGTCTTCTTGTAATCGCAGTCAAGCACTAGTTTACACATTTAAAAAAAGTTTTTCACGTAGGTACATACTGGAAGAGAAGAGGAATATTTTAAAAAAACTTAATCACTTTATACTAAAGATTTTAGACTTGATTCGTGGTTTACTGACATAATTGTTATTAAATATCACGAGTACGTACCACGGTAATTATTTTAGTTGGGATTGTCGATATTTCGATCCAATTGCATGGACCGTGAGTCTCGTCGTGACCACGGTCCATGCAATTGGATCGAAATATCGACAATCCCAACTAAAATAATTACCGTGGTACGTACTCGTGATATTTAATAACAATTAATCACTTTATATCTTAGCTTGTTTGTAATAGAGCAATTTGCGACCGACGCTACGGATCATGAAGCAAAAGCGATCCCGTGTCGCGAAGTTATCTGCTTTATGTTTATTATCGGCTGTGAATTACCTACTTTAAGTGGCTTTGTTTAATTTTATAGGCGCTTTCGTAAATTAACCTCGGAAATGTAGAGGCGATTTTGTTATTAGGTCCAGTAGTACACTCCGAATTGTGTTTCGTTGCTCGAAATTCGTTAATGTTGTGGATTCTCGCAAACTGTAACGAGGGTTAGCACAAGTTTTTAAGGATTGCGGAGTGACTTCAATCAAACACGTATGAGCTTAGCTCTGTTATTTAGTCGTGCACGCACCGGTGTCAGTATTTAGTAGACTTTCGTTATATACTATACTTACTCGTTACTTAGTTAGTATTTGTAAGTAACCTCTTAGGAAGTTTATAAATATCTTGAAAACATAAGTAGATTTCGAGTAACGTTAGCTAGTGTGAAATATACTTTGCTGTGTTTTGATGCTCGAAATCTGGCATAATCGAGTGTTGTAGACTTATACTAAGGATACTTATTCGCGTTACAATTATACATTAAGATAAGAAAACTAGTCGTATTTAATATCGCTAAGTAGGTAATTGGAAATAATTTTCGCTGTATTTATTTTCGATATTAGTTCTCAAACAATATAGATGTCATTTCTAGAACAGCCATAAGTACATTAGCTTTGTTTAACTACGGTCGCCATATTTGACTTGTTTCTAAACGGGACACAGTAAGGAACAAATAATGTTGATATAGGAAGAATAAATGCGGGTCAGGTCACGCTCAATCAAAAACAAGTATTATAAGAAACAAAGCCTATATACTAGCCATGCCCGGGACATCACAATTATAAGAGAACTCTTTGAAGGGAAAGAAAGGCACTTCAGAATCTAAAGTATGTGAGAAATTTCATCACGATCGATTAAGCGGTTAAACCGTGAAAAGTTAACAAAGTTACTTAGGTAGTGGTACGCATTATAATATTAAAATGGATGTGGTATTTTACTAAATAAACTGCTCCTTTCAAGAGTACACTGAAGTAACTATACGATATTATCTCGATCAACTATTGCTTCTTAGTTTATAGTTGTTTATTATCCTATACTATCTCCAAAGATTTTGATTTTTCAGATATTACAATAAAGTAATTACTGGTTTGCGCAAGAGGATGTCTAAATTTACTTTATAGTAAAAATCGGGACATTGTAATTATTTTTTTCGGGATATTTTAATAGTTCAATAACAGGAACAGTCCCGATTATCTGGACTGATGGCAACCCTACGTTTATTTCACTGTTGATAATATCAATACTGAATTTGTAACGGATATGTATTCTGTGAGCTAAATTAATAGAACCGAATAAATTACACAGGTTCCCCGTAATCCATAATTAACGCCATAATGTATTGCGACCACTATTTATTTGGTCGCCCCCGAAAATTATTTAACAAAGCTATTATGCTCTTTTCGCTAAAATGGATAGGTATTATTTTAGTAAATAAACTTCGTCCCCGTGGATTTAGTTTTTAAAATCCCTCGGGAACTCTTTGAGTTTCCGGGAAAAAATTTTGTTTTGCCACAGCTAAGTTATCCTTACCCTTATCCTTACTAATATATATAAATGCGAAAGTGTTTGTTTGTTGGTTTGTCCTTCAATAACGCTGCAACAGAGCTACGGATCGACGTGATTTTTTGCATGGGTATAGTTGAGGACCTGGAGAGTGACATGGGCTACCTATAATATCGCGTAAAAATAGTCGGCTCTCGCTGGATTTTAAAAATCTAATTCGACGCAGGCGAAGTCGCAGACAAAAGCTTGTTTGTTTTTTACATTCAGCTCATTCAGGTTAGCAGAATACCGAATTTGTAATGGATATTCTATAAGGTGTATTAATATCGGCGAATACAATTGTTTTCGACTAATCCGTAATTATCGGCAATAATGTATGGCGACCACTGTTTATTTGGCTGGTCATGCGTGGCTGCTCTAATTGCGAACTGCGGTTCTAAACGTTCCGAATTAAATAGATTTTCCTTTGATGCATGCTCTTTTGGCCAATATTGGTTTTGTTGGACGTGTCTTCCATTGAAAATAGCAGTGCGATTCTCCAAAAATGATTGCTAGAGTTTGACGAATGCAATCGCCACTGATTGGCCGATACTCGACGCGATAAATTCAGCCAATCATCACAATTTGGGAACACTTGCTGTTGGGCTGAACACAATATATTAAACTCGCTTCGTTGGCCCTACACTCAGCTCTTTTTCTTCTAAACATATAAAAAGAAAAGGTGACTGAGTGACTGATCCATTAACACAGGTCAAACAACTGATCGGGATGATTTTTGAAAATTCAACCCCTAAGGGGATAAAATAGGGGGTTTGAAAAATCGAACTTAACGTGAGCAAAGCCACGGGCAAAAGCAAGTTTTAATATAAAGATGAGGTGTGTGAAGTCTACCAATTCGCATTGGGCCAGCGTGGTGGACTCAATAGTCCAAGCGAAGGGTTATAGGTCTCTTCCTAGCGAAGGGTTATAATACCTATAACCCTTCGCTAGGAATAGACCTGCGCTCAGTGGTGAGACGTTAATAGGTTGCTGATGATGATGATGATGATGATTTCCAAAAAACCACAGCACCAGATGGGTCGTTAGAATCTATTTTATCTTAAAAGATTTATAAATACATACCAAAAATTCCGAGGCCGGCGGGATTCGAACCCACATCTCTCTGGGAATCGCGCCCGAGTGTGTTAACCGGTACACCACGGCCGAACCACACGTCAGCCACGAAATTAGTGATATGTATCTACTTTTTTCAATCAGTTTTATAGCAACTGTTAGCGGCATCTAGTAGCGACACATTACAGTTGTCGATCTACTTTTTTCCCTCTATTTCTATTCTATTTTATCTCTTCAAATAGCATTCGATCACAGAAGGCCGTATAGGCCTTCTGTGATCGAAGTATACGGCTGATACTAACTTAAAAGTTTTTTCCTTCGTCTATTAATAAAATATGAGCATTCGGTTAAGTCTAAATTCAAGTTCAAAATTCAAAAGGACATCATCCATTTTGGGCTTAATCTGAAAGTGCCGGCCAAAAAAAATTTTTGCTGTATTTCGTTAGAACTTGTCCACCTAAACATTTTTTATTATGACACCGAAGCTCTAGAACCATTAACCTTGGTTTTATTTAAGTTTAAAAATCTGTATTTTCTCGAGTATATGAAGTGTTTCTAATAATAATAATAATAAAAAACTGGAGTGCCCAGCAGTCTGTTCTACCTCTCAGCAGCCGAGCTCGGCTGACCTCATCGCCTTTTGGTGAAGTGTGTGGTCAAGAGAGATGGATGATGAGATGGATGGATGGATGGATGCTTGAGGAGGGCTCTTGGATTGCAGCGGTAGAGAAAGCATGCGCCTCAATAGAGCTAATGAACCCAGTCACCATCTCTCCGGAGGATGTACCTGGTGCGGTGCGCCGGGCCGCGAACTGGAAAATTCCGGGATCCGATGGATTGCATCATTACTGGCTGAAGGGTTTTTCGTTCTGCTATGCTATCTGGCCCAATAAGTCCAAGAAGCTCTCGAGTAAAGGGCACTCCGAGTCTTTTCACCACCAGAATCACTCATTTAGCTCCAAAGTCCACCGATGCCGCTGACTCGACTAAGTACCACCCCATCACATATCTTAATACCATCTATAAGACATTGACATCCGATGAGCCTGGGTCAACTGGTCAAACTAAGTCGCCGGAATTTCTCCACAGTCTGGATTGACAATAAGAAAGCATTCGACTCGGTGCCCCATTCATGGCTCTTGAGGGTCCTTTAGCTGTACAAAGTCGATAGGACAGTTCGAGACTTTCTCGGAGAATGTATGGGGCAATGGAGCACGATCCTTTGTCTTAGATCTAGATCTGGCTCACGAGGTTTCTGGCTTGTGGCATGTTCCTCTGAAACCATCCCGATCGTGCAAATTCTGACTGGAATTTGCACGATCGGGATGGTTTCAGCCTCGATCACCATCTGAGAAGGCTGGGGTTCCATGGTAGTTCCAGCCAAGATGCAGTCTATTTCACAATTATTATGCAATAGATATTGCTTGTGTGGTATTTTTTGGGTGTGTGGTTAGGATAGAATAGGTAGCACTTAACAAAACTCCAAAAAAAGCAAAAAAATTGGCTTAGAAACACTTCATATACTCGAGAAAATACAGATTTTTAAACTTAAATAAAACCAAGGTTAATGGTTCTACAGCTTCGGTGTCATAATAAAAAATGTTTAGGTGGACAAGTTCTAACGAAATACAGCAAAATTTTTTTTTGGCCGGCACTTTCAGATTTAGCCCAAAAATGTATGAACCGCGGAGGATCTCCTTTATTTATTTCATGTAGGCTAACTTGTAGCTCTTATGACACGTCACAAATTTACCACCGGTTCGGAATGCAGATTCTACTGAGAAGAGCCGGTAAGAAACTCAGCAGTTGCTCTTTTAAAAAAAATTTTTTTTTTTACAATACGTAACAAAACTATGCTATGTATACAGTGTTTCCACAATGAAGTTTCAAAAATGCAAAACAATCCAATACATGTTAAGAGAGGTAGGCAAAAGCAGACCCATTCCCGTTGGTGGCACCCATTCACGCTTGCCGCATTGAGAGCTTGACGCATGACGCAAATAAGACTTTTTAGTCATTTAAATTGGTGGAAAATAAAAAAAAAATTAATGCCTACCTTAATATTTGCCAACATAGGAAAATAATATCATGTCAAGGTCAAGAAACGGACCGAAAGTGGACTGAAATGTGAAAAGTCGACGGTTCAATACCCGTAGACCCGTAGCACTTTTGTCGTATACACTCCTAACACAAGTTCTACGTTTTTTTTTTTTGAAATATAATTCAAGTTAGCATTGGTAAAATTCTTAAAAAAAGTTTAAAAAATCTGAAAAACACTTAGTAAAAATTTTTAAGCTTTATTAGCACGCTTTCTTTAAACACGCTTTTCTCTGATAATAATTTTGTGAGATAGCGCTGAATGCTGATGGCGCTTTAAGATGTTTCAGCGAAGCAGAGGAGAAGTAAGTTTTAAAAAGTTCTACTTTTTTAATACGAGTAAAATAGGTATCTACAATTTTAAAAGCTAACATTATAAATGCGAAAGTTTGGATGTATGAATGGATGGATGGATACTTGTTACTCAATCACGTCGCAACGACTGAGCCAATTTAGCTGAAATTTGGCACAGAACAATAAACTTAGGACAATTAGGGCTATCTTGTCATCGAATAAAAAAAAAACAAGTAAATAGTTACTTGTTCAACAAGATAGCAAAGTTCATTTTTGTAGCGAGTGCCTAGTTTGAACCCCGAGCGTGCGAAGGATTCTAAGTTAGAATCCTGAGTGTAGTGAGTGATTCAAAGGCACAAGAAACAAAAACTTTGCTATCGTGTGATACATCATTTTTGCTCACTCAGTGAGAAAAAGTGTTGAATTTTTTTTCAGACAACACTTTTTATCACTGAGTGAGCAAAAACGACTTTTGCTCGCTGGTTTTAGAAAGCAAAGGCGCCCTTTTTGAGCTAGTACCCCACTAGCTCAAAAAGGGCGGAAAAAGGTATTTCAATAGCCTCCTCCATCTGCGAAGACAGATTATTTAGAAATCCTCCCTCAGCGAAACGATCGTTGTTTAGACGTACGATACAACATTTAATATGATAGAATACGGAATACATCACGCACTCGCGCCGCCCAATAAGCCGTTTGCATTATTCAAAAGGTTAAATGGATTTCGCTTTTAGGCGAATTTAATTTCAATCACATCTCACGCCGAACACGTTTCGGGTTTCGGCTATCGGAAAAATAAAAGATACTATACGCCATATAATTCATAACAAGAAGCGGATGTCCAATATCGTTTAGAGATATAGTAAATATAACATTGGATAGGAATAAGACAAGGTAATAGCTTCATTAAGTACCTAATGATAAATTTGATAGATTAAAATAAGATAGATAAGTAGAATGCGTAAGCAATAATGTATACAACATATATTAATAGAATAACATGTTTTTCAACACACTTGCTCATAAAATGGCTCCCGGTTCACCGCAATTAGGCACACAATGACACGTTTAACTAAAACTGTGACTTTTTATTACCATTATTCACAATGTGAGTTATAGAATTATTTTTTTTAATTTTATTGGTTGAGTTGCTTTGTTCTTGAAAAAGTTTCTATTACAAAAAAAATCCTACCTATTGCCAAGATATTGCTTGCTCATTTCATACAACTTCGTATTTAAATAGATAATTTCAACTTGTACGTGTTTAATAAATAAAACTGTCACTCAAATATAACTTTTGTTTTTTCTGTAATAAAGAAAACTGGAAATTCCCCATTTTGTACGTGGCTATAAGAGAAAAGCCAAAAAAAAAGAAACCTCATTCTTTTAGTCTATGGCCATTAAAGGTGCGCGCGCATTCCGGAAAACTGATTAAATCAAATAAACACCTGAATAGGCTGTATGGTCGTCGATCTTTGCCTGCCCTCAAGAGCATCTCAAGAGGGCGAACAAAAGAACAACATTAATTTTTCCCGCCATTGCGAAAAAATTTTCACAACTCGTTTTCACTGTTTTGTACCATAATGTACTATTTTAGTATAATTTTCTTCACAAGTGTGTTGAAAAACGTCGTATGATACACGTGTATATTGATGATTACCGTTCTCGGCTACCTTAAGATCCTCACCTAACGGCTCGGGTCTCAATAGCGCCTCAGCGGTAATCACCAACTTTTACACTTGTACCATAATGTACTATTATATGCATCAAAACATAAGTTTAAAAACAATAAGGTAATAATGCAAGGCAAAGTAATAATGATCACAGTTAAAAAAAAAGAACCTGTTTCATGACAAACTAAAAGAGAAAGGCTATATAAAAAAGGAAGGATGTGTTAAGCTATACAAAGTCTCCGATAACCATGTTGGACCATTATCAACGGAACATACATTTATAAAAAAAAATATCGGATAGAGAGTAGGTATTCTGCAGGGACTCTGATTTCAAAAATTATCGAATAGAGAATACTCTGATTTTTCGTGTTAAAAGACTATGTCGCTCTCCTGATCATTACCTATCCCTATGTAAAAAACACTCCAATCTAGAGCTAAATTGCGGCTTGATTGAAGGACAAATCCAGAAATAAACACGCTTTCGCGTGTAAGTATTTTATAGCATGCAAAACGGCGTGTACAAACTAATGGTGATAAATAATGGAAGCGATTTACATAATCTTACGTTATTTCTCCTTTCTATAGCGATTCCTGGTCGCAAGCCGGTTTACGCGTTTCGTAACAGCTGTTGTCCAGAACAACAACGGACTGTATGACTGTTATTTTAATCGCTCGATAGCGATCTCGGATTGAAAGTTAAACAGTGAACGTTATCGATTGGGATTTTGGAATTAAATGATCAATTTATCTTATCTTTAGATGTTTTTCTAACCTGTCGTGTGGTGTTTCGTGTGGTTTCAGTTAGGTAACCCATCTAAGTAACCGTGCAAAGTCGGGTTGCTTCAAGTATAAACTAGAAAACTTACGCCAACCTAGAAAATGTCACTTTTCAAATTTTAAATGAAATGCTAGATTCAATGGTCATGGTCTTCCTAGCTGATATTGAGAGGTAAAGGGTATTTCAAAGAAGCCATATCATATTGCAGAAATTCCTTTAATCCACGCTCAAAAAGTTTAAAAGCGACGCGATAGAAATCATAAAAACATGTAGGTAATATATTTCTTTTACCCCCAGGGAAAAACGTTTAGAAAAGTTTTAAAAGCGCAGAACGGCCAAGAAGAATAGCCCTGAAGCTTTATTAATGAAATCCAAAGAGCGCTCTAAATTGTTGCACCACACACGACGTTAACGAGAAATGTGTCCGTTCTAATTGTATTTCTCGGAGAAAAATACTGTTCATTTCTTTGCTAGTGCCGAACGTATAGAGCGACCGATCGCCGATCAGCGATTCTGTCAAAAGATCGCCAATTCAAGAGATCTTTTTGGGTTGTTTTGGCCAAGCAGTTGTCTATTTTTTTTGCAAAAAAGCACGTTGATAAAACTGTCACTGAAGAAGAAAGTCACTGTAGCCTAAAGCACAGGGTAACCCAAATTAGGCAGCAGAGACCGACCATACCATGTATACACCTAAGTCTTACTTTAGTGAACTGTGGCAGCAATAAAGCAAATATTATTATTATTTGACTCACATCCAGTGTTGCCAGCACGGTCATGTCAAAAGTTACCTAAAATAATTAAAAAAGTAACCTTTTAGTGTAAAAAATAACCTCTAATTTTTTTCTAATAGAAATGTATTAAAAGTTGTAATAACTTACACAAATATAAACGATAATGTAGTTGTATCTTCCATTTTAAGTTGCATTTTGCTAGCTACTTATTCAAAACACCTGAAATTGGTCGAGACGAAACGAGTGTGAAAGAGAACGACGTGAACTAATATTATATTAATTTGTGGACGTGAATATTGCCCATTAGGTACACGAAGTTGCCATTTGCCAAACCACAGAGAGAGTATAAAAAAAGTACAACCTACATACCTATAATAGGTATGTAGGTTGTACTTTGGTTTATACCAAGAATTGGTTTATACTGTAAGTTTTGCGTTGTTTCAATTTGCGTTCCGTTTCACGTTCATTTTATATTTATACAAAATATTAAGAATTAATTCTACAAGATCCGAAAAATCACCTAAAAGTTACCTTTTGCATAGTGTAACCTAGAAGTAACCGGACAGAGTTAAAAATCACCTAAAAGGTTACAAAAGTAACCTTCTGGCAACGCTGCTCACATCCGCGTACAATATCTATACAACTAAATATATTTGAAGTGTCTGGTATGAAAAGCATTTATGGAAGGTATTAATGAAATCAACCTACATCTAGCTACATCGCGTGCCTACCTACAGCTAACGCCATCTATTTTAACTTGCGACATTGCGAATGGTAGTGTTACATCTATTAAAATTGAAAAGTGTCTGCTTGTTGCCGCTAATCTCGGGAACGGCTGGACCGATTTTGACGGGACTTTCACTGGTAGAAGCTGTTATCGGGAGTAGCATAGGCTACTTTTTTAACCGACTTTCTATTTATGTATATTCGTGATTTCTAAACCAATTTGCGTGATTCTTTTTTTATCCGCTACAGAAACTTTGCGAGATGCTCCCATAAAAACATCAGGTTCCAACTCCTCAATCCTGATGCTACAGGGGTACTGCCCCCCTAAGCTGTGGGGATTTAGGAACTGCCGATCGTGAATTGAAGAAGAGGACGAAGTCGCGGGCGTCCGCTAGTAAATACATATAAAGCCAAAGAGTTATATAATAAACATAAATATATGTATACAAATAAATAAACTTACATATACTGTACACAAAAAAATACTTGTAGCGAGCAGAGGATTACGCCTCGGCAGGGGAGACCAAACGGGTCAGGGCGACAGGCTGAGAAACCGACGGACTATCCTAGCCGGGTCTAGCAACACCGCTTTCTGCATCTTAGCTTCGAGCGAACTTATAACTTATTTAGTTCGTATAGCTAGAATAGTAAGTTAAGGACAGTGAAGGGCGGAGTCTAATTTAAAATTTAGTATCACGACCGCCTGTAATTAGTAAAGTAGATTTCAGCCCAGCGAACTAACGCTAGGGCCTGGGAGATATACAATTTCAATTAGGACCCTCATTTGTCTAACTAAGAGAAGTAGATATCACAGTTTGGTAATCATTCCGTTGGAAAGAAATTGTACTTTATTTAGACCTTGTGATCGATTGTGGAAAAGTTGCATCAATTAATTATCGCTACAGTCTCAATTGTAGTGATTGACTGAATATATTAAGAAATATTTAAGCCAAAAGCGAGAGTGCCATCCAATCAGATCCAATCAGAGCAATCATTTTTAGACAATCCCGACGCTGAGCAACGTTGGGGCCTCGGTTGGAAGCATCCAATGCGGGTTACAAAATAATTTAAGAATAGGCTAAGATTTTGTATTGTTAATTTTACTAATATTACAAATGCAGTGTTTGAAGAACAAATCAATAGACCTACGGATCGACGTAATTTTTTGCATGGTTGCAGCTAAGGGCCTGCTTGTGACAAAGACTACTTTATATCCTGGAAAATCAAAAAGTTCCGGCGTGAGTTTAAAAACCTAAATCCATGCGGACGAAGTCGCGGGCATCAGCTAGTTGACAATACATTACAATATTTATTTTTATTACTAGCTATTAGTAATGCTTTTACACACAAGAACATAAGCAATACAAAACGCTGCAGATTGTTAAGGGTTTTAATTTTAGCATAAGCAAGGCCTCCGTACCAATTAACCTACCTCCTTACTTAACGACCTCCTGCAACTCATAATTCAAGGGAAAATAGCTGGCCAGTGGCCACTTGGTCGGAGCAGAACATCTTGGCTTAATAACTTGCGCCAATGGGAGCAGCAGCATCCAGACAATCCTAAATCGTTAGCAAACTCTGATAGAAGACAATAGAATAAGAAACAAGAACCTATCTCCGTACGTAATTGCATGGCAACTGTAGGGATGCTAAGCTGTGGTCCAACTAAAGAGAGGTTACCAAGTATGTTTGTAACAAAGTCTCAGACGACCCATCTCAACAATGCCGGTTAGAATCAAAAGGACGACCTCTCTAACAAGGTGTCAGTTACCTGACACTGTAGTGAGGGGCCCTGCTTTGAGGGACGAATATTCACGTCCCAATAAACGGGATATATAGCCTGGGATCAAAGGACACGTACCTATTTAAAGGGACCACTGTAGGTGCGATATGTGATTACAACTCTGTAAACTAAGAAACTATCGCCGGAATACTTCCGCGCCACTTATTTATGGGCAGTGTTAGCCTAGTGGTTACAAGTGAGGTGGCCTATTCAGGGGGTAGTGGGTTTGATCCCGAGACCTCGGACTTTTCATAAGTACGTTTAAGAAATTCAATATTACGTGCTTCAAGGGTGAAGGAATTGTGAAGAATCCGCACGCCTCGTAGTTCTTCATAATGTTCTCAGTTCTCAGAGATATGTCAAGTTTGCTGCATTAAGCCGGCGTGGTCGACTATGGCCTATAGGGTCTTCTTTTAGAAGAGACCTGCACCTAGAAGGTGAGCCATGGATGAGAGGCTGATGATTATGAAGACTTAATTAAGGTCCGAGTGCCCTATATATATAGGTATATTTTTTTTGAATACATAGATTAGCGTTTGACTGCGAAAGACTAAGCTATTTAAATTAAAAAAAGTCTCAAGAAGAATACAAAAAAAATTCAAGAAGTATGAAGGCTAAAAATGATTCTTATGTAACACGAATTACGTAAGTCATAAAATACTACGAACGAAGAAAAAGATTTACTACATCAAAACATAGGAAACACATCTAACGCAAACAGGTTTTTTCATAGAAGAGAAAATTCTTTCAAGTCTGCACTTTAAAAGTCCGCTACATTTAATTGGGCGCTGATTCACGCTAAAGTAACAAGTTTGAGAAACAGGCGATACGAGTTCCTGAGACCACTTCTTACATAACGTTAAAAATTCCAACCACGTTGCACACAACGCGACATAGCTATAACACAAATATACTTCGTATTTACGGCAAGTTTGATAAATAAAATTATACAAAAAGCCGAATTTACACTGTGAAAGTAGTGGCATGAAATTAGTGAAACTAACTAATTTCATGCCTCTCATAAATAACTAATCACACTAATATTATAAAGGCGAAAGTTTGTATGTGTATGTGTGTGTGTGTATGTTTGTTACTCCTTCACTCCTGACGCCACAACGAATGAACCGATTTGGCTGAAATTTGGATTAGAGATAGCTTATATCCAGGAGTAAAAGATAAGCTACATTTTATCCCGGAAAATCACAGAGTTCCCATGGGAATTTAAAACCTTGATTCACGCGGACAAAGTCGCGGGCATCGTCTTGTAAATAAATATAAGTGTAAATTCAGCTTTAAATGTATAAAAATGTGTGTTTTTGTTCCAATTGTACTCATACATATCTTTGAACGATGACAGCTTTAAAAGTTATAAACAGCGTTACAGCCATCTCGCCTACCTACAGACTACTTGAACTAGAAAGAGAGATATTCCGTGGGAGGCCCAATCTATTAAGGGAAGGGGTTAATAACTTAATAATGACTTACGGAAACCCGAAAACTTACCAAATGAACGAAAACAATTAAAAATAATTAATTCTAAAGAGGAGAACGATAGAAACAAAATAACAAAAACTGAACTCTCAACTAATAAACATAAAAATTAACACAGGATAGATACAATGCTAATCGACTAACAGCAACTCCGAATTACAATTCCAACAGCAAACAACCTAATAAGATAAAACCAAATGTACCTACAGCCAGTGAAAGTGAATGGACCGTTTTAGGATCTCGATTGCTCGCGGAACTTGCTAATAATAAAATCAAACCACTTCGGGCGAATTTTAAACAGCCAATAAATTTCAAGCCGCCGCTCGACTTTAAACCTCTACACACCTTGCCAACTTCCCTACCAACTTACACTCCAACCGTGCAATGACTCATGACATATGATATGGATCGAAGTATTTTTCTAACTTGCAGGAGAGCTAAAAAAAAAATTTTTTATTATGATTCTTACATTAGGGCCCATGCATAAGTAACACCTTACGCTTGTGTTTCACTTATCTGTAACATTTGAACAGAGCTAACCCGATATATTATAAAGTCAGTAACTAAACGTCAAGCGTTTCATTTTGAAAGTGAAATAATTTGCAGCCGCATAAGCATAGTAAGGGTTGCAAATGGATCTAATTTAATATTATGTATTCAAAGCAACTGACCCTTATGAATTTTCTCATATTCTAAACGGTACGTTTCTGGACTTCTTTTGACCTAATCTTTCGGCGCCGTATTGTTCATCATTTATCTTTATTCACTAAAAATGGACCTATTAGGTACAAGATATGAAATCATGGTTCTAATATGGAAAAAGCAAAGAGCACATACGGATAACGCAAGCATAATTAAATTAATGTTAATACAAACTGGGTCGGTAGTCGGTACCTAAATATGGAATGAAATCGGTTAAGTGTGTAGAGTATTCTTAAAGCAGCTTCTACACGAGTATTTCTATTTATGAGCCGGCTGGCAGCCATGATGAAATGGTGGAGGTATGAACGTCTAAAACGGCATATTGTGAGCATTTCTATGTAATAACTTGTCTCGAGATTTGTTCGAGGATCTTGGGATATACCTCTCCGTGAAATTCTCGTTTAAGATTTATTTTTGTCGGGTTTCTATGATTTTGCTCGCTGGGGTAAGCATTTTGCTAATGCATACATTTTTCCTAATATTTATTAGCCTGTGTAAATCTTCTATATGACATAATCCTCAATAGTTCAACGGTTAAAGGTGTGGACTGAAAACTGAAAGGTCACAGGTTCGAACCCCACCCGTTGCACTATTGTCGTATCCACTCCTAGCACAAGCTTTTCACTTATTTGGAGGGGAGAGAAGAATATAAGTCAAGTTCAGCTTGGCTAATACTCTTTATTAAAAAAATAAATGAAATAATATATTTTGGTATTTCTGAATATCTGAGCTTTAAATGAAATATATAACAGATCCTACGTTGTTATGGCTGGTGCGTATATTCAACATAATACGGTATACTACGGTAACGGGCTTGATCATTCGAATACATAGTTCCATAAATGAATTCACCGCTCGAAATTATTAAGAGCCTTACCAGATGGCGCGTTACGGTGTAGCATGAATTCTCTGAATAATCCTGGTATGTCTTGTGGTGTATTGCCAAACATTTCCGAATTAAAAGCCCCAGTATGGCACGCAATATGATACCGATACCAAGTGTTGGTACCGCAAGGCACCGTGTGGTATCGCTTTAAAGTTAAAATAACCATTAACATTAAACTTATCCGCCAAATAAGCTAGATGTGTTGTTGAAGACAGAATATGTTGCACCTTAATGGTTAAGGTGAAAGGTTGAAGAACCCTGACTTGAGCCACCCAAAGTAGGTAGTGGATTTTCTTTAACGATACCTTCCCATCATGTGCAGCTGGCACTAAGATACTCATCTATATATATATAAAATATCTATATATATATAAAATTTAAAGTCCTGACTGACTGACTGACTGACTGAGATATCAACGCACAGCCTAAACTACTGAAGTTAGAAACTTGAAATTTTTACAGTTGGTTCCTTTTATGACGTAGGCGCACACTAAGAAAGGATTATTGGAAATTCCACCCCTAAGGGGTTTAAATAGGGGATGGAAGTTTATATGAAACTCCGTCATTTTTCAAGCTGTTTCCATCAAAGTACGTGTGTCACAGTTTTTGAAAATTCCACCCCAAAATCTAATTCCACGCGGACGAAGTCGCGGGGGCAAAAGCTAGTATAAAATAAGCGATCACGTCATAACGACACACCGTCCACTTTCCCTTACGTATATTATTATCATCAGTCCATTATGTTATGTGTTCTTAGGCTTATGAGATTGATATAATGAGTTAGATGATGTAAGTATCTTACCGAATACCGATAATAAATATGCCAATGAATTGACTCTTTGAATCACCTCTGCTCGAAGCTGTCTAAAAAGCAATTTTATATGATGCTTCATTCATTCGACAACAATATATTTCATCCATTCGATAGACTCAACAGATAGTTGATATCAAGCTGTGAGCTGCTGGACACAAGCGGCACAGGATCGTGTTCTGTGGAGATCCTCGTCAGAGACCTATGTCAGGTGAACATATATGGGTTGAAATTTATAGTAGAAAAAATAAGCTACATGCGGACGTTACAATCGCTAAGAAGTAGAAGCAAGCTATATGAAAGTACAAAGTGTTTCTATACCTAAACTGTTGGTATGAAAGCTTTACAATAGCTTCAGATAAATGCGATCGCTGCTGATACCTTGATGGAAACATCAATTAGATCGTATTTAACGATAACTTGATAGTTCGCGTATTTAGTAAAAGTTTGATACTAGAGCAAATGGATTCATCATTAAGCAATTCATGTTTTAAAGACTTTAATGGTGTTACATATAAGGTTGTATAGTTCTTTCATTTCACGGGGGCGCATGAGCTTTACTTGTAGTTACGTCATGTGCATGCACATTGCGTAAGTGTACATGCCTGTCAGGAGCCTAGGTGGGAGCGGTCAGGCGCGAGCAAGCTCTCGCTCCCACTTATATAGATGCAGACATAACCGTGAGCCACGCGCCCTCGTGAAATGAAAGAACTATAATAAGACTAGCTGATGCCCGCGACTTCGTACGCGTGGATTTCCTGAATTTTCTTTGCTATAAACCTCACGGAGCCCGAGACCTTTCCAACGAATGCAAAACCGTGGAAATCGGTTCGTGCGTTCTGGAGTTATAGCGTCAGGAACGAAAACCCGACTTATTTTTATATAGTAGATTTAAGGTTCAAAAAAATATGAAAGTTTAAGTACTAGCTAATGCTAATGGAATTAATATGGAACAAACAACAAAAGTAGCTACCTACATAATCGAGGAAACACGCATTGTAAGATTTGTAAGTAAATTAATAGGTATAGAATAGATTGCGATCCTAGATTAAGTTGTAGTCGTTGTATTGAATTTAGATTCATCATATTGAATGTTTCAACGAGAAACTTCAAACAGCTTTAGTTAGATACGATCGGATCTCACGCCCCGCGGGAAACATCGAGAGACTGAACGAGTGTTAGCTTATAGCTATATAGTATCATGCACTGGTTCGATTTGATAGTTTTGCAGCTTTGAAGTAAGTTGATTAAATCGTCTAGAGATAGTTTACGACGAAGATGACAGAACCGTTTTGAACCGTGATCTAAGTTTATCGTTCACCACTAGACGTTGGCTGCTTAAGCAATTTGTAAAAAAGATGAAGAAACAAAAATTTTCCTAAACAAGAAAATATGAAAATGAAGACAGTAAACTAATTTTTCAAATAGCTCCAATATCACTTTTATATACTATTCAACTCTTATGAATCATTGAACTAAAGTCGAAGTAAGCTTGATTTTTATCACAAAGTTTTATCACAAAGAAAGTTGTGTGTGTGTGTGTGTTTATTACTCCTTCACGCCACAAGGAATGAACCAATTTGGCTGAAATCTGGAATGGAGATAGCTCATAGGCTACATTTTATTCTGGAAAATTTTACCGTGTACTCGGGTACCCATGTTCATTTAGTTTCTATCTGTGAAAACCTATTATTAGCTATTAGCAATCTAATTTTAAGTTTATGTAGTATTATAAGGTGTTGGTTTTCCAAAATAAATAAAATAAAATAAATTAAAGAGTTCCCGCGAGAATCAATAACCTTTAATCCACGCGGACGAAGCCGCGGGCATCATTAAGTTAAAAATAATTATTTATAAAAGAAAAAGATGTTAGGCAAAATTTAAAAGAGAGCAGTGTATTAGAAACATAAATATGATGAAATTCTTTAGTTTACTTTGACGTGAAATTCACACGAATCAATCGTTTAAAAATTCTATATCTGAAACTAATAAAATCGGCAAGCAATAAAGTTAGCCAACTTTCCGAAAAGAAACAACAAAACATCCTACCAATAGTCTCTTCTTAGACGCTCAACACGTGAAATCGAAAGATAAAAGGATCGCTCGATCGCAGAACGAACTACAAGAAAAAAGGCTTCTTTCTACTCTTTTATTGTATTGGCATTTGGCACTGAAGCAATCGCGGCACTTATTGCGAATCTCTTCATTCGGCTCGGAACGGATTGGCCGCAATAAGATTAGATGATAACTTGAGTTTTATTCGGATCTCACCATTAGGTACCGACGTTCCATTGAGCGAATTGTTCTTTGAGTTAGATCTGTGATACGTACCTGAAAATGAAAGAGGAAATGGTTATTTTACGAGAATTATATAGCACATTTTCTGAATTATATAGCACGTTACTTTCTGAAATACTAGATTATTTACTACTAAAATCTTAAAATAGAATATAAAAGCTTTCTAGTCAGATAAACTTTTACAAAGTACTTTCAAGTCAAAAGTGAATCTGCAATTGGTTCGGATGCCCAGACGAGCGAGCAGGAAAATCAGCGGGTGCTCTTTTAAACAAAAACTAACAATATTATGTGTGCACTTGATCAATTGTATTCAATTTTATAATGTGCTTATGAAAGCGTAAGCATATTTTTAATTAATAATTATTATAATTATGTAAAGGCAAGTCTTATCTCAACGTCAATTTATTTCTATAAAAACGTTTTGCTTTATTATCTCCCTTAACTCAGAATAGATTGATTAAAAGAGACTATAGAAGAATCTTTCCCATGAGATTATTTCTGTGTGGAAGTGAAATTGTATGGCTGAAGTGCGTTTTGCTGCTTCACGTAATTTCTTGAAAAAAAAACTGAGTCCTTTGTTAAGATAAACTTTCGTTAAAAACAATGTGTACGTAACAGTATATATGTATAAACACCGACAGCATAAACCCAGCGGATCCAGCGAACGACATCGCCGGCAACGCAGAGTTTAATTGAAAAAACAAACTGAACATAAATATGTAACGCAAACGAACGCTTGATCCCAGGCCAATTCCCCCGTGCCGCCGAAACGACACTATATCCAACTTTATACAACACCATGGGACTAAAACGTTTTGTATCTATACAGTATATACTCTACGACACTGGGTCGCTAACGGCTTGGACAGACACAACGCGAGGCGGCAAAGCGTCAAAAATCGCTCCTATCGGCAAAGCATCATTCAAGCGAACTAGTATAACTATTACTGACAAAGCTTGTAAAACAAGTGGTACAAGTTACCAGTATGTGGACGACGACGTGTTGGCGAGAGGAGTGAGAGTACATGTAGGTAATAAGTTTTTAATTGCTTGATATTTTAATCTTTACATTGAAACCGACATCAGTCAAAAATTAAAGACGGCAATGGCAAAAGATGATGAGAGTGCCGTATAAAGTGATTATGATACTCACAAACGTAAGATACAGAGACAGCTGAACCATTTTTGACTGCACTTTCAAAGGCAGATTGAGAATTACAAAAAGACTGAACTGAAACGAAGCCCTGGACTCAGCAACCCAATCGGCAAGCGTCGGGCTATGTAAGTTCACAGTAGGAACATAAGGACATAATTATGATTTCTCCTGCTCCTTGCAGTAGAACCCATGCGGAAACGCCGGTTTCCGCATGGGTTCATGAGAAAAGGGCTTTATGGCAGTCATGAGACTTAGAGGTGCAAAGAACCTATGTATATATTTTGATTTTTGTTATGTGAATAAAGAATAAAGAATCCCGCAGTTGATTGCAAAAGGCTGTAGGTAAGCCAGCAAATCATAGAAGCTCCTGTCACCGCGAACTGTCTCTCCAGACCTTGATTAAAATAATATACCTATTACCTACATATATTGTTAAACTGAGAATTGGAATTAGCACATTTACTAACACACGGATTTAATTCCCTTTTTGTACAACAGAATGAGACTAGGACAATAGGCCGCAGAACAATCGGTTTTAATTAACTAGGCCTACGGATACGACGCTCTGTTTTCATCAGCAATGTACCAATTTGAGCGACACGGTCTCGTCAGCCGGCTTTTTCTCTGGGTTTCCGGTTTTAGATTCAACAAATAACTTGTTTTACCGTTCTTTTTTTAAAACACAAAGTAACAAGCATTATCTACACAGGTGTTCAAGGCCGTACCTACCGGTGTTTTCTCATGTTTTTTGTCTTCATAATTTGTGAATTGCTTTAACTTTTGCTCACGATCCGTCCGCATGGATTTAGGTTTACAAAAATCCCGCGGGAACCCTCTGTTTTTTCCGGGACAAAAGGTACCCTATGTCACTCTCCAAATCCACAACTATATCGATGCAAAAAAATCAAAGTTGCTCCGTTCTTGCAGGGTTGAAAGACAAGCCAACAAACCAGTAAACAAACGCAGACACATAAAAGTTTTTTATAGATTGAGGTTTTAGAAGCGGGGGCTTTTGTCACAATATGTAAACTTAAATAGTAAAGTCTACCTGTCTCTTTAAAGTCACGCATGCGAATGTTAAGTCTTCCTCAGCAAGTTACTCGAGGCAAAAAAACTATATAAATTTTAAAATCAGACTCCACTTAATTCTAAATTCCACTAACTAAACGCGGATTTAGTCGGATGCGTTGGAGATTATTGCCAAAGTTCACGCCGGTGGCGGCTGAACGTAATGGCTGGAAATGAAACTAAACTGAACTGTTTGTGCACATAATATGCTGGATTTCATACTGCAACTTCTTGTGCAGTTGACGAAAGTATACTATTTCAAGTAGATATAGATTTTATGAAAATAGTGTTGGACATAATTTACTTTTATAAAATGGGACCTTATAGCAAAATCAGTCGCAGGACCGACGACGTGCTTTCCGAGGCACGGGAGTGATACACTGCCATCTTTCTGACTCCGGGCTAGTACTAAGAATTTTTTAAGAGAAAACTGCAATATTTATTACAGCATAAATCTAAATAGATCGCTGAAATCATAACCCCTTTTGACTTTGGTTTAGTCGTAAAAGAATTTAATGTAATATTTATCGACAATCTAAATACAGACTAGTTAGGTGACAGGTTTGAATAAAATACAATAAATAAATAAATAAATTTCGTCCCCGACATAATTAGCATTCCACAACCGCAATCCAAACTCTGGTATCGATCTAATGATGCAATGCCTATTTCAAGGTTTCCGCGCGTTCTTGACACGCCAGTCATGATCGTCATCTAATAGAGACGCGACACCTTAACCTACAAATGCTTGATCAACTATCGAACAATGCATATAAACCATTCCAGGGACAATAAATTCAAAAAAATAAAAATTAAATAGAAATTTTAATTTTACACCTCGCTTACCCTACATCGTTTTACCACAGAACTCTTTTCAACTTTGAAAAAGCCGTCTTTGAAATTCAACTTGCACGAAACGCTTAACTTTAACGGTGGAACGCTCTCCAAATTCAAATTATTTTATTTCATGTAGGTAAACCTGTGGCTCTTATGACAAGTCAAGACTGTCCGTTTTTCCCTCCATGTATAACTTGAGTTCATTCAAAGCATCTTCTAGGCAAGCACGCTCCATCTTAGACGATATCTTCTGGTATAGTTCGTTCAATTCACGAGGACGCGTGAGCTTTACTTGTGGTTACGTCGTGTACATGCACATTGCGTAAGTATGCGTCAGGAATCTAGGTGGGAGCGGTCAGGCGCGAGCAAACTCTCGCTCCCATTTATTTAGATACGACACACACACACAACCATGAGCCGCGCGCCCTCGTGAATTGCAAGAACTATAGTAAAGAGTACTATGAGTGATCGCAGACAAAAAAAAGAAAGAAAAGATTTATGTATCGGCCAATAAACATTTCTCAAGGAGCAGGCGAAAACTAAGATTAAACAGTCATGGAGGTGGAGTTGACAAACGGACAATGGGCGCCTTTGGAACATTCCTTCGGCGACGTGACGTTGACTAATGGCGCGGCGCCGAGACTGCCTGACAGGTGACCTTACAGGGAAGACCATTCATTGCGGATCAGCACGTTGCAGAGTATAGTTTGGAAATATTTCATGCTTTAGTAGAAAGAAAATAATAATAATAATTCTTGTCTATTTTGGTCATATTGCTCAACGCCTGCCTAGTAACCTAGATATAGTTGTAGGCAAGGTGGAGGGGAAACGACCACGTAGCCGATCACCTAGCCGCTGGTCAGACCAGGTTAAATCACTCACTGGCCTTCCACTTAGAACTGCAATTAGAAAAGCCGAGGACCGGAAAGAGTGGAAGGCTATAGTTACCCACGCCACGAAGGCACTTTCATATGGACACGACCTTCAGCAATGAAGTGTACGACCAAAAAGAGAGAACAAATAAATAGCGTACACGAAAAAAGTTTAAAAACTGCAATCTCAACGGCCTTGGTGCGCTCGATTACCTTGGAACACCGACTCTACTTTCTTTGGGAGATTACAACTCCTCATTGGGACCCTAATTCAAGATAACGGAGTGGCAACCCAACACCGGGAAGCGCAGTGCTGGCAGACCTTCCTTAGGTGGACCAACGACATCAGAAGAATCGCAGGAAGGCGACAGATACACGCAGCGCAAGACTGAGGCCTTTGAAAGTCCATGCAAGAGATCTTTATTCAAGACGTGTATCGATTTATTAGCGTCTATCGGTTTACGTAAAGAAGAAGAACAATTCGACTACGGAAAATTAGATGTAAGTTCCGTTATATTGATTTTATTCAAATAAAATGTAGCCTTGTCATTCGAACTATAATAACAAATCGATTGACACCTCGTTCATCAGAATCAGCTCAGTAGTTTAAGCCCTGCGGTGGAATATACCTAAATACACATACATAACTCTTCCTTTTGGCACAGTCGTAGTCGGGTAAAAATAACACAAACTTTTTTTTTATTACAAGATAGGCTCGCGCTTGACAACAATCAATGATGGAAAGCGCTGATGAGCGCGTTTGTCTAGAAAATGCCTATTCACTCTTGCCTTGAAGGTACTCAAATTATAGATACGTGGCCGGAAACACATACGCTGGAAGTGCGTTCCACACCTTAGCGGTTTGTGTTAGAAACGTTGAACTAAAGCGTTAAATTGTTTGTCCTTCCAAACTGCAATAGTCTACCTACACAAATTACAGCAACGCTTGCAGTATTTTTACAGAATTTTTTGCAGTAGTTTATTTTCAATCGACACATCTTTGTTGCAAAAAAAATCTCCATTTGTAAAACGTAATTTCAACTAAACGAAAAAAGCAGCAGCTATTCGTAAACGCTTTAGAAACATCTGCATAGGAAGTTCACAGCAAACTGTTTACACACGGATTTTGAATTTGCCGCGACAACACTCTGAATGAAGGAGCAATTTTGTTTAGATAATCGTGGTGCTACGTGGAGATTTTGGGTACAATTCATCAACAAAACAAAGCCTCAATAGCCCAACGGTTAAAAGAGACTGAAAACTGAAAGGTCGCAGGTTCAAACCCCACCCGTTGCACTATTGTCGTAGCCACACCTAGCACAAGCTTTCCGCTTATTTGGAGGGGATATGAGGATATTAGTCAACTTGAGCTTGGCTAATATTCTTTAAAAAAAACTGTTGCGCTATGATCTAAAACTGATTGTAAAACAAAAGATTCCCACGGGATTCTTAGAAAACGAAGTCGTGCGAAGAAGCTAGTGGTACTATACATCTTATTCGTATTGCTTCAGGTAAACAAGATTACAGAATCTAGTTCTGAAGTTAAAAATGGTGGTACACTCGAGTCTCGACCGGTGGACAATGGCTGTTCTTAGAGTATGCGACGTTGACAAATGACGTCACGGGGAATGAAATTGAAGTCACGAGGACGCGGGCGGCGTCGCGACAGGTGACTCGGGAAACGCTTATAGTTTGCATTGCTTCATGTTGCTACGAAAATGCTTGAATTTAGATATTAGATACCCTATTTAGCTCATCGATACTTATGCTTGCGACGTAAAAATAAGAAATAACTAGTTTCAATAGCACCAAACTTGTAATCCCAATAGTTGTACTTAATTATTTTGTAAGCCTGAAGTTAAAGACTCGAGGCTTCGAATTAGCAGGAATATCATGCAATGGGAGACAGCTTGTAACTGGTCGATTGCGGAAACCCTGCACCAAACTTTGCTACAGGCTCAATTCTGATGATTAGGTACAGTCGCGGACAGAAAATGTTTACCACCTTAAGATTCATAATTGCATGCACACATCTGTGTCAGAAGGTCGATATGTGATTTGATTAGCCATAGACCATTCAATGCACAATATGAACTTCACCATTAGAATTATGATTAAGCTTGCCATTTATTTTGTATATTTAAATTTCAAATAACAAATATAATATTTTTGATACTTAATTTTCACTTTTACAACGGCAATGATGCTAATGTGTCAAACTTGAATTTAGGAAATGAGTTTTATTACTAATATTTGTATAGAAAAGTCATTAATACTTTTTTTTTTGATAAAACGATGCATGAAATTTTTATAACTTAACAAATGCCTTGATATAGCATTATAGACCTTACTGAACGCAGGGTTACGAAGAATCTAATTTGAAAAGTGGTAAACATTTTTTGTCCCCGACCGTACATGATGTAATAGCCTTGCTTTTTTTTGCTGCAACAACTTATTTTCTCTAATAATGGGCTGTCAGAAGTGATTGAGATCGTCCTACTCTAGCAATCATTTTCGGGAATAAATCATTGCTAGTGTTGATTGTGGTAATTGGCTGATTTACGGCGTTCTTACAACTATATGCATTTGACCAATCAGACGTGATTGTGACCTTCAATTATAACAACCAAAAAACAATCTCGCGACGGGTTACACGCGTCAAAATATTGTCGTCAAGGCAAAAAAAATAGAATGTCTAAAATTTTTAACGATAAGCGTAAAAAACTCAATTGAAATACTTTTCAAATATCTCCTACGTTAATTAATAAATACGAACGCTGGAGTTCTTTTTTGGAACGACGATCCGCGACGTTAAGTTTTTGTCTTTTTCTGTTGTTTTACATTGATTGGTATAGTAAAACATGTTCTTGTATGTATTATTTATTATTGAATATCCTAGGGAACCTTCCTATTGTTTCAATGTTTACTAGGTACATACCTACTTGTTTATGATAACATGTTTAATTCGACAGGAAAATCCAATGCTTATTATTGCTTATGAAGTTATTTTATACTTGCTTGCCTTAATTCTTGTTATTAATATCAGTTTTAATGGTAATAATACTATTATTATATGATAACTACAGTTTTATAGGTATGCAGTATACTATAACTTAGAATATAGAGAAGTGTTTTAAATAAGTAGGTAATTGATTGAAGATGTGATTTTAACTAGATGAAAAAAGATTTTGAATTGAATTTTTAAATTGAATATTAATATTTACTACTCCGATAAAGAACTCTACTCTCATTTTAATTCATTTATTTAATTACTAGCTGGTGCTTACTGGTGGATTTCATTTTTTTTAAAAGCCCATGGTAACTTCTTGATACTCTGGAATAATATTCCTAATTCCTTGCATAGGATGCAATTTATCTCCTAATTACGTGCGCGAAAAGAAAACAGAAAAACAGACTAAATCTCTCTCACATTTAAATAATACTAGGATGGACATAACAACGTATAAGTCGTAATATGAATAATTTCGTCACGAGGTCCGCGAATAAGCGATTCGCGAACATGTGACGCAATACACATGGTGAAAGTGAATAGTCTGTTTTCATTTTTAGTTAACGCCTGGTGACTTTCAATTGTTTGTAGTGGCCAACGTTAATAATACCTCATTGATGGCTTTAGATTGTATATAAAGAACAGTACAGTCGGCAGAAATCTATTTGAAGTAGCACGAAACGCTTTAGTTCAATGTTTCTGAAACGAACAACTAAGGTATGAACGTCGATACTTGAAATTGTTATACCGTTTCCAATCATGGATTATTACCAAAATGTTATTGCAAATTTTTCAAGCTTCGCTTCGCTTAGATGAAATTTCGTAAAAACCTTTCTTAGTGGATACGTTATAAAAAAACCTATTTGCACAATCTCAAGTATTTTCTTTTGTGAAGTGAAAAACACACACATGTAAAAATATTATAATTTAAGTACGTGTAACGTGTTACGTAGTGGCAGAAGTAGGTTAACAACCTTCTATTAATATTTTCAGTGAAACTCAGAACCTGCCTTTCATTTTTTCCTTATGCAATGAAAATACAACCTCATTTTATTTCTCCCCTAACTTAAATATAGGAGAGTGGAAAGTTTATTCCACTAAGCAACGTAAACTTATGACGCCTCCCACTTTTACTTAACGGACTAGCCGAGATTTTGTTCGAAACAATCCCGTGTTGATAAGTAAGCTCGTAAAATATGAGCGGGAATACTTCTACATTGTATTGGGGTGTTTCGCAACTACTTACTTCGAGTGCTTGTGAAGTGTTCGGATATAGTCCGAGAGCCCATAAAGAAGAGCCTCTATGGCCTAATTGTTCTCGCGAAAACGAACGAAGCGACTGCAAAACCGAAAGGTCGATACTTCAATCCCCACACGTTGCACTATTGTCGTACCCAAGTTTTATTCTTATGTGAACGGGGAAAAGAAATAATTTATTACATAATTACGTTATATATATATTTATGTTTGTACATTACATTTAGGCAAGGCATGGAAAAGGCGATTGCGTTGATTGAACGCTATCTTTTCCAGCATTTTTTAAAAGAATTTTAAACGCGCCTGACAATTATTTATTAATTGCCATATTGTTTTATATTCACCAACTTAAAACAAGTCTTATCAAAGCGTTAATTTGTTATTTTGGCAGATTTTTACTAAAAAAAACTGTCAGAACGCCCAATTTATTCCTCGGATAAACGTCACTCGACGTTGGTGAAATCGGCACTAATATAATATATAAATTATCTTCCTTTATGAGTTAATGCAAGCACCTTCTCAAAATAAGCAACGGGCTCTTGGGGACATTAGAAAACTTTGGTAACATAACTCGATAATAATTGATAAAGTTTATCGTTTAATATGTGGAGTGTAGGGGGCAAATATTGGTAAAAGAAAAACTGCTTAGCTAAGCGCACCGCGTTCACAGTTAACGACTTAATGGAGGTAGTTTTGCTTAGTACTAGTTTACACGTCTCGATTGACGAAAATAATCTTCGAGTGTCGAAAGAGTACTAAAATTGACCTAAGTTCTATGTTTTAAAATCTTTTATTTAGTTTATTAGGTATTATAATTAATTTAATTATATCGTGTTAATTTTGACTATGATGATTAGATCCGAAAGAAAGTTTTTCTTTCTTTCATCCTATTACCGAATTATATTCTACAAAACTTCGTTTGGGGCGGCGCGCTGGCTGTAGACGTATACGAATTTGAACCTTAGAACAAAGCAGTTTAAGTCTGATTTACTCCCACATAACACACACATACATACGTGTATTTCCACATACGAAATCTATCAACGCTGTCGAGAACTCGAAAATTACAAACTCGTACTAAGCCTACAGAATGCTGATTACAGTGAAATTACAAATTGCACTGGCCATTGTACGAGATTACGTATTGGCTGTGCGGAAGCTAGAATTGAGACGATTGTGCCGGCCCCAGTCATTCGACACTGCGTCATCAAGACGTAGGAATGCTTACAGGATCTTATTGTTCATCTGCTTGCTTAGAGTACTTGTTTATGGTCCTTGCGTTTTTCAACTGTATATCAACTCCTATTATTTTATAACAATTAAGTTCCTGAAACGCCACCAACGCATTGGCGGTGGCTCTAATATACTCCAAAATAATAAATGAGCGGATAGAACGGTAATTTCATCAAAACGAACAATTTTCATCGAACAAATACTTGTCAAACAGGTTTATAATATGCAACATAATTTAAAAAAAAAAACACAGATTGCATCGCATAGATCGTTGCACACTTGCACAGATGGGCATGACACCGATCGGCCTTGAAACGTCAACCCGTTCGTGCTCTAGTTGGCGCGGCACGCGAGCGTTGCGTCCTCACTCGCGGCGTCATTGCGGTGCATTGTAATGACGGGCTTGTCGAATTGTATGAGATGTAACGACAATGTTATCATTCGTCCATTTTTTAGCTTGATGTTAGGTGTGTCCATAGATGGATTATATCTTTTTTGAGAACGCCACAACTAGAAAATTTTAAGAAATGCATCGAATCCATCGCCCAATAATGGATACTCAAAGATATTTTCAAATTCAAAATTATTTATTTCATGTAGGCCAAATGTTGCCTCTTATGACAAGTCGAGAATCTACCTCCGGTTCGGAAAGCTGATTCTGCGGAAGAGCCAGCAAGAAACTCATAAAGAAATGCTGAATATCAATGATATTCAGCATATAGATATGACAATAAATTCAAATTCAAAATTATTCATGTCATGACTCTACACCGGTTCGTTCTACCACCAATAATGCACGGATGGGCATTGAACCGACCAGTTTTCAGTTTTCACCTTTAACCGCCTGGACTATTACTGAGATTTTTAAAATTTAAATTACGTATATGATGAGATGCATCGAATACATCCATCCATCGTAGTCGAAACTTGAACGCCGTCATTTGAACAAGGTGAGTGTTCAGAACGTGTATATCTACTAAGTAGTACATAAACATCGATACTTGTAACAAAATAAAGAAAATATCACACACTTACTTAAAAATAAAGGAGAACAAAAATAATTCACGAATTTCTATCAAGTTTTTCCTGTACAAAATAATGGGGGGATCCAAAATGAATTGGCAGTTGTTCCGCCCGTCAGACTGTATGGGAACCCATCGTTAGTCAACGTCGTGCCAGCGGAGAAACACTCCAAAAACACCCATTGTCCTCTTGTCCATTTCGGCTCCATTTTTAAACATCGAAACGGGATTCTTTTATCTTAAAGCTAGGACATACACAATGCGACGGAAGAGTAGCGACAGAACATGTCCAACAACTTAACAACTTACCATGTTTTATGACAACAGCTATCACTGAGGGCATGTTTGTGTCTTGTTTGAATAGAATAGAATAGAAATATTTTTTATTCAAATAAACTTTTTACAAGCACTTTTGAATCGTCAATGAATCTACCACTGGTTCGGAATGCTTTTCCTGCCGAGAAGAGCCAGCAAGAAACTCGGCGGTTGCTCTTTTCAAAAAAATAAAAATTTTACAATTGTTATTGAAACTATGCTATGTATTCAGTGCTTCCACGATGAATTTTCCTGAGTACAATACAAGTAAAAATAAATACAATACAAATACAATTCAATACATGTCAACACAGGCAGGCAAAGCAGACCCATTCCCGTTGGTGGCACCCGTTCACGAGCATGACGCATGATCCAGCCATTGCTTCGCTCAACCATATTTGAGGGAACGTTACAACCCGCACCACACGACACCACCACAGAAACTTTAAAGAGAGCATGACATACTTAGGCTACCCATGTTAAGGCATCGAATTGAATACTAATATTAAACTACTCATTTTAAGCTCTACCTCAAGTCCGAGTAAAGTCAGTGGACGGAGGATTAGAGCCTTAGAACACATTCGATGCTCCTAAACCTGTCCATGCTAGCCATAAGACATACTCGTAGCTATAAAACGTTAAACATCACAGTTTATCCCGGAAAATTAAGAAGTTCCCGCGGAAATTAAAAAACAATCCACGCGGACGAAGTCGCGGTCATCATCTAGTTTCTTCACTACATAGTATAAAACAAAGTCGCTTTCTCCGTACCTATGTATGCTTAAATCTTTAAAACTACGCAACGGATTTTGATCCGGTTTTTTTTTTTAATAGATAGAGTGATTGAAGAGGAATGTTTATATGTATAATAACATCCATTAACAGTGAATGACATAGGCTATTTTATACCCGTGCGAAGCCGGAGCGGGCCGCTAGTAATATAAATAATCTAAACACAAAGTACATACCAGCACCATTTTTATTTTCCCTTTCGTGACAATAAATAACGAAATAGATTAAAAGAAAATGCAAAGAAAATTTATGTTCCTTGTGGGTAGAGTAAACTGATTACTCGATCGCAACGGAGCGTTGGGATATACAATAAACCTCGGATGATGGCAAAGCGGATCCGCGGTTGAGCTAAAGTAAATATTTTTTCAAATTTCAGATTTTTCTATCAGAGAGATGTTTCGAAGTTATTTAAATTCACAATATCAATTTTATAAGATTAGCAGGATAAAAGACTTATTCTAAATATATAAAAGGCAAAGGTGACTGACTGACTGACTGACTGATCTATCAACGCACAGCTCTAACCACTGGATCGATCGAGCTGAAATTTGGCATACAGGTAGCTATTAGGACGTAGACATCCGCTAAGAAAGGATTTTGGAAAATTTCAACCCCAAGAGGGTTAAAAAATCGAACCTAACGTGATCGAAGCCGCGGGTTAAACCTAGTTTAAGTTAACAAATGCAAAAGTGTTTTTGTTTTGGTTTGTCTTTCAATCACGCAGCAACGGAGGAAAGGATCGACGTGATTTGTACATGGATATACCTAGTAGGCAACCTAAACGCGTATAACTCCGAAAAGTCAGAGGTGTGTGCCCGGAATCGAACCTGCGACCCCGAGAAATGGAGACCGTTTAGTCCTAACCACTAGGCTATCAAAAAAGGGACAAACTAGTAATATAATCCTATTAATATTATAAACGCGACAGTTTATGAGGACGAACGCACGGACGGACAGACAGATGGATGTGTGGGTGTTACTCCTTTGCTTGGTATTCTAACAAGTAGGTGCGGCGTGATTCCCCCCTTTTCAAAGCCAGCTAATACACGACAGAGCTGAAGACCTATGGAAACAAGACTTGGGTACCCCTCAGGAGACAGCTGAAGCCATCCTTGTAAGTGCTGCTACATTTGCACTCCAGTCCCAACCATTTAACTTTCCACAACATGGAGTAAAAGACTTCTGGGCTTGTCTCAAATTGTTTAATATCGTGATTAAGTCTAGCATGCCCATGAGTGTAAAGAGATTATTACCCGTAACCGTAAATTCTGCTAACGTATTCGATTTAATAGTACTAAGCTCCGTCGTATAAGACGGTATCTCGTAAGTTAAGTCATTAACACATTAGCCCTAGCAATTGTGTGGTTATTGTTCGCTATTACAGTAAGACTTGTTCTTGTCCTTGTCCCACGCTATGTGTGGTCGGCACGTCTTTTTCTTCCACTCACTTTTATCATTCGTCAACTTATTATCCACTCCTCTTACACGTATATCTACTTTCACACAATAAAAATAAGTTTATGAGAAGTCACGAAATTTGTTCCTTATAATTTATCCAAACAAAATTCTCTGGACACGCTGTAGAAACTAATATCTGTATGTTATGGTTGGTCAGATTTCCTTTAAAAAAATCGTTCCTGAAAGTTACACATCCATAAAGATAAGTAAAAAAAAAATCATTTTGGGTGGAGCGCTTGGGAACGTCCAAGAGAAAGACTTCTCTTAAGAACAATCGGTTATTATTGCAGCAGAGAATAATTGTGCTTAAGTGCGACATGAAAATGCAACATAAATTTATGGCAAGTCGCCCACTGTAAGGAGACTTTAATAATAATGGGCCGACCTGTTAAGACGAAAGCTCTTAAATAGTTGAGCACCGAGACGTGGGAAGCTGCGGTCAAATCAGGGAATTCCGAATTGAAAACATCTAGACCGAAGCAGGTTGCGAGGCGATAGAAGCTAAACTTCTCGACTTGGAAGCACGTTTGAAACTAATTGAACAACACAATCCGAGCACCAAGATTTTAGGAAATGTTACGCTTGAATGTGTTAAATAGAAGTTTTCAGAAAAAAAATAGACATTTATATTCTTCTACAAATTAGCCCTTGACTGCATTCACACCTCGGTAATGACGACACAGTTTAATCTGGACGCGGGCTAACATGGAACTACTTATAACTGTTTTTATTAAGCCCATACGTCTGTCGGTTTTTACGCCTCATATTACCAGAACGTTGCACAGTGAATCGCCTAGAACAAGCTAGGTGGACAAAAACATTTTTTTGTGCATTCTAATTTTTATAGCTAAGAACTATGATATTTTGTTGTAAAACTGTATAAATTATCAATAATTAATTATTTAAAGCCTTCAGGGATTTTTTTAAATAAAAAGTCAAATTGGAAATAAAAAATATGTATATATAAATGAAAAAAATATGTTAAAATCAGTAATATCGTTACAAAAGTTCAAGAAGAAAATACAAGACAACATAAAATACCAGTTAAAAACACTTAAACCTAATTTATATTAAACAAAACTTAAATATAATGTCAACAACTTAAAAAGAATATCAATTCTATAATAATTAATTAATAACTATGTTAATATTAATAAATACTTAAATAACCCTCACCAGAAGACTCATCACTTGACGATCAGACGAATCACAAATACAGCAGGTAATACCTGGCCAGGTAACCATTTTAATCTGTTATCTGGTGTATTGGTATTGAAGGAGGGACAATCAAATTCAGGAGTTCTACCGGTAATTGCTCAGTCTTCTTTCTCGGCAATTCTCTGAGTGAGTTTATTGCAGGATCGAACGTTATCAAGAGCATATTCAACAAGTCTGTATTCGTAGAAATACCTACGTGACTGTTTTCTAGCGTGGTGCTCACGAAATCTACGGCAGTCTTTGTTTCGAGCCTCTTGAGACTCTTCCGAGAACTGCTCAATTGGAACTATGGAAGTTTTGATAATCTCTGTACTATGTACAAGGATTCTGTGTACAGTAACAGGCAAGCATAATATCAGCGTGCGTTTCAGTCACAGAAATGTCTTCTTCAGAAGGATAGCATGATTTTTTAGACTTACGGACACTATGAAAAGATGCAAAAACTTGATGTCCCGCCTTCAATGACCACTTTCGCGTCTGTTTATAAGAGTGACTGGTGCACTTAGCAACTACATAATAAGCTAATGCATTAGCCTATTATGATTAGTGACAAGTCACTAGATAGTATATAGATAGTAGCCTACCAATACAAACATCAGCACCAGACTTAATTTTTTCCAAAGATTCAGAACTTCTTATTAAAAAAGCAATGTTTCTGTGACTCGACAAACGATGTGCAACTTCTGCAGCTGTGGTTAAATCACTAGCACTGCACGATTACACTAAATCGTCAACCCTGCGTTTTTTTGTTTTGAAGGATGAGTCTTCGAAATTTTTTTAAGGTCACCCTTGAGGGTTATTTCTTTTTGATGATGAGGAAGAACAAGGCTGATGTATGCAAACTTTAAACTTTATGTATGCCCCCTCGCATCAGCTTTTATTTTTGAGAAAAAAACGATCCACTACCATTTTTGATGAAGCCCACTTTTCAGCTAATTTTGCTGAAATACTTGCTATTTGTAACTGAATACTCTTCTGTGAGTCAAGAGTCATATTAGCAATAGAAAATTTTTGCGTAATAAAACTCATTAGACAAGCATTTGGCATGTTTTCGCCACTCTTCGAAAAATTTCATTTTCGAAACAGAATGCACGTGTTCTGTAAAAAATTAATTAAAAGGAAATGGATTCGTTGTAGTAATCAAATATTTGTTATATTAAAGTTAAGAGTAATAGCTATATAATATAAAAAAAGTAGACTGGATATCTCTGGATAAAAAAAGTTACATTCCTTGAAAGTAAAGATATTTGAAAAAAGTCGTCATTTTTTGGACTGTATGTTCAAAAGTTCTTAGACCACACATTATCTATTATTACCATCTATTTGAAGTAAAATAAGAAAAGACATACCCTCTAAAGTAAAATACATCACAGTAAATACTTGTAATATTGAGCACAAATTTTTTATGGGTTGTCGAAAGCAGTGCACAATTGCAACTAAATTGTTTACGTAAATGTAATTACCTTATCACCTGACTTTAACTCCATATAACTCATCGTTATGGAATGTGTGCTTTAATTCTTACCTGGATTAGTGGTCCCTGGGTTGTCATTAGTGATATGTAACCATCAATTAACTCATTCTTTGAGTTGAGTTTTGTCCACCTAGCTTGTTCTAGGCGATTCACTGTGCGTTGGTCGCATGGCTGAAGCAACAAAACGAACCAGATCAGCCACTATTTCATCCTAATCATCATCTCATCAGCAACTCATCAATGGCTAATTATGATTGAGCACAGGTCTTCTATCAGAGACCATAATCCACCAAGCTCGTGTCTAATGCGAGGCGAACCTAGAAGAAGAATGAATTTAGAAGCTATAAATTCCAAAATGCACCAGGGAATGAAATCAAATGCTCACCAAGTTACTATATTTTTGTGTTTGCAAACAAAATTATCTATGCCACCTTTTATCTTTTAAAGAACAATACTTTTCTTATAAAAAAAATTTTGATCTACAAGGCTTTTTAAAATTTATGTACAACGTTTGATGGTAAAATGTTTTGAATCGTTGTTTTAACCTTTCCACAAATATTCATGGAACAAATGTTCACTCACTTATCTATTACACCTCAAAACACAGCAAACACTGGCAGCAATATCGAATATGATTGTGCATGGTATTGAAATAATTCGATTGCTTACTTTTGTTTGATATTCAAATCAGTATGTACAGTATGTAGCTTGCCTATTGCATTTGTGCATGAATGCAATACCACGCATACCGCGTTCGGATATCACTCAGTGTAAATTATATCTTTACCTAAACTAGTGGTTCGCCCCGAACTGAGACCTCGCGATATCCCATTATTCCCAAAAGTTTTAATTATATATTGTAATAATTAACTTTTAACATTAGACGCAATAAAAAAAATAATAGTTGACATAAAACAGTTTTACTGACACAGCGCCATCTATTAGCATTATAGTGAAGCTATTAGCTTCACAATAATGCTAATAGATGGCGCATTAAAATTAAATAATTTCGTTTCTTTATAACATTTATCTAATTTTAGTATTTGTTGTTCAAGTACAGGATATAACTGAATTTTCAACCAAGTTTCACGTTCTAATATTCAGTAATTCAGAAGTTATAGGGCTCTGACAGACATTTAGACGGACACACTTCTCTGTCTAGTAGGCAAGCGCCCTAGTTGACTCAGAGAACTCGCTTCGCTCGTTCAATAAATAATAAATTTTTATTAGAAAAACTCAGTAGGTATAGCACATATCATTGGAATGCTGACCCCAAAACTAGGAAAGCTAGTATCTTATATAAGGTGCCAGTGGTATTCGCAAATATTGATCTCTTTCTGGTGCATCTGATGCAATAATTTTTAGAGAATCGACACATGGGTCTCCTCTCGAATGATAATTTATTAATGAGTTTAGACCAAAGTTCATCACGTTATCAAAGTGCGTAACAATTTTATTTTTCCTTCATTAAATAACTGAGAGTGAAAGATCGCACCTGTATTTGGCACTCACTTGTACTGTATAAAACCTAATTTGTAGTTCGCTAGTGTCCCCCTCCTCTGAGATTTGATGCCGTGGCCGGAAATAAATTAAGTCAGAAGGATTACTATGTTACTACTACTTTTCCTACCATGTGCCAGGGTACAGTAATAGAAAGAGATTCTAAAGGAAAAATGAAAAATGGATACTGTAGTAACCACAATAAAATACACTAACATTATGGTTAAGTATTTCGTTTGTCTGAATTCAGCACTTCATAAAACTACAAAGTAAACAATATTTTAAAAATCCTCAATAAAGTTTGGTGCCAAACTGCCAACACAAAGTGTCCGAGCGGCCAACTCGAACATTTCCTATATTTATGAAGTTTCCTTTAATCGATGGCAAAATCACTTATGTGATCCGATTGGGTTAGGGTTGCTACGTAACTTATCAAAACTATCCTGTACATACGACATCAAATGAGACATTCTTATAACTTTAGGGTCACCGCTATTTTAGAAGACCATCAAATACGGCCTTTTTGTTAAACATTCTTCGAGGATCCTTTCAAGTGATCCGTGTACCGGAATGCTACCTTTTAGACAAACTTTGAATATATTTGGGAGAGACATACAACAATAGGACATTCTTTTCGAATTTCCTTCGTAAAAAGTTTTAACGAGACTCACGAATACTAAATATTTCGAAGAATAGAATGTGGCCCCAAATGCCAAATAATTGCACTAACTTTTAATCATGTTGACTTCGCAGGGCCGAATATAACTTTGAAGCCTTCCAGAAATAACTGAACAGAACCAACTCTTCATGAAGCTTGATCCCGAAACTTCGTCCGCGTCGACTTAGGTTCTCATAAACCCGTGGGAACCCCATATTTTCCCGAGACATGAAGAAGCCTATGTCACTCTCTAAGTCCTCAACTATGCCCATGCAAAAAATCACATCAATCCATTCCTACGTTGCTACATAATTAAAGGAACAAATCAAAAAACGATCACTTTTGTGTAAAATACTCGTACTAGACGATTGGTGACTTAAAACATCAATTTCATCAGCAAGCTATCAACGGCTCACTACTGAGCGCAGGTCTCCTTTTAGAGAAGGATTATAGAACAATCACGGTTATAGGCCATTTTTTTTTATTCGATGACAAGATAGCCCTTGATTGCGATCTCACCTGATGGTAAGTGACGATGCAGTCTAAGATGGTAGCGGGCTAACTTGGAAGCATATAGCAATGTAATGTAGTATAGCAATGTAAATTCAACTCATACCCCTAATCGGTTTCTACACAACATCGTGCCGGAACGCTAAATCGCTTGGCGGCACGTCTTTGACGGTAGGGTGGTAACTGCCATGGCCAAAGCCTCCCACCAGACCAGACCAGAGGCAATTTAGAAATTATAAATTCATAAATTGCCCCCGCCGGGAATCGAACCCGAGACCTCCCAGTTATAAGACCACAGCGCTCACCACTGCACCAGGGAGGTCGGTTATGAATGAGGTGGATAGTTAGCCATTATCTAATGCATTATGGAGAACTCTTAGGCTGAAATCTGTAGACGCACCCAGCTCTACTCCAGACTCAAGACAAGAGATAAAACAAGACAGATTTATGTCAAACCATATATATTGTGTTCCGTTTTAACTCTATCTTAAGTCTGAGCTAAGTCAGAGAGCGCTTTATAGAGTTTATAGATCTCAGCATCAGGCGTGCAGGTTTCCTCATAATGTTTTCCTTCACAGTTGAAGCATATTGTGGTAGACGCAGATAACTCTGAAAAGTATTCAATCAATTTATTTGGTATAGTTTTTTTTTAATTAATTTTATTTCAGCACTCGATAAAACATCACAGCGATATGGCGTGGTAGTGAGAATTAACCCCAATAACTTTTACAGTAAAAACAAAATTATTTCCATGGTGGAATTAAAGAGCAACCTCATTCCCAACCTTTGCGTGTCGACTCATTGAATGGTAATTCCTTGCGGTGGCAAACATATTCATAATCTGTTAAAACATTTGCCTAAAGCCTAAATCGCGTGTCAATACGTTAACTACTGTGCTCTTTTAGAGTTCCATAGTAAAACTACAAGGAAGCCTTATGGTTTTGCCAAGTCTATCCGTCTATCTTAACGTGTACTAAAAAACTAAAATTATTTTTATACTTTGTAGTGACGTTTGAAGTCAGTCGTTTTAAAAAGAATTTTTATTTTTATGATAATCAAGAACAAACTGCATTTTTATTCTAATGATGAAGACGCAGCAATGGTAAGTTGTACCTTGAGTTTTTGCTATTAATTTATAACTAGGCGCATTATTACTTTGTGAAGTTATTTTAAAATGTAAAAAAAATTCTAAGTACGCATACTCTCGGAATTAATACGAAAAGCCATCACCTACACGATCCTTAACCTTTAAAGCCTTATTAGTATGCATATTGCGTAAACGGTTTTAAATTATAAAACAGATCGATTATTCCGTATCACGCTTGATTGATTTGGCTTTAGGTAACATGCGTGGCTTCATCACTTTTGTGTGATTAGTTGGCAGTAATTATAGCTGGATTGCAAAGTTTGCATAGGTATGTATATAATTTATATCTATGCAAACGTTATTACACATTTTATACATACATGTATATTATTACAATATACATTAGTATAACTAAAAAAACCGGCCAAATGCGAGTTGAACGGTTCTGTACCAAAGAATAGCGATTGTTAAGGTCGAACAAGAAACTCGTTTCGTGGCTGACGTTTGGTTTGGCCGTGGTGTAACGGTTAACACACTCAGGGCGCGATTCCCAGAGAGATGTGGGTTCGAATCCCGCCGGCCTCGGAATTTTTGATATGTATTTATAAATCTACTAGGATATTTCCTTTAAGTGTAGGTTAACACTTCAATAAAAAAATAAAAAATAAAAATTGGAACAAGAAACGTCGAACAAATCACGTATGTTGTATGGGGACCCTCCTTTATTTTTTTATTTTTTTTTTATTAGTTTTCGTTTGTTCTTCTTCTCCTGGGAATCTTCTCTGAAATTAGGCGTCGATTCGCCCGTTATGCGTGGTCTTTTCGTTCGTGATAGCGGCAATAGATATACACATACTGTGAAAATTTCAAATATCTGTACACTGACAAACAGACAGACGGACGGACGGACGGACGGACAGTGGAGGCTTAATAATAGGGACCGTTTGGGTACAGCACCTTAATAAAAATTAAAGATAAATGTTGATAAACTATGCAGAACAACTTTCGTGCCAGTTACGCCGGCCGGACCGCATAAAGAAAATGTGAATAGTCAAAGTGCAAATTGACTTAGTGCGAACAAGGACACTTCATCTACGATACAATATTCGGGCTGGAGTCCAAACTGGCGTGCCAATTCTACGACATGGGCTCCCAAATCCCATTAATGCCTCAAGCGTAGTCGTTAGCTCGGAACGAGAATCACCTTTACTTTCACTTCGAAAGTTTTTTTTACTTTTATTAACAAAATTTTGCATCTTCCTTTATTTATTTATTAATACTTTACTGCACCACAGAAAACAAAGTAAACCTAGCAAAATATATGTGAATACAATGAGGCGGTCTTATCGCTAAAAAGCGATCTCTTCCAGACAAACTTATGGCTAAGAAAACCAAACAAATTAATTAGAAGACAGTAGGAGGTGTGGCAATAATAAAAAAATGAACTGTAGTTACGCAAAAATGATTCAACCTACAAACCTTTGTCAAATTAAATACATACATAATAAAAAGAACAAAGTTAATTTTTTCATTGATAAGTTGTGTGGGTTGAATCATTTTTGCGTAACTACGTCCAAAACCAATATAATATGTAATATATCATCCTTAAACGGTTTTCCCACTTACAATATGGGGTTATTCAAGGGGCGGACCAACAAATTCCTGAAAAGCCGGCAACGCATTGGTGGTGCCTGTGGTACTACAAGTGTTCATGGGCGGCGGTAATCATTTAACATCAGGTGACCCGCCTGCGCTTTTGCTCGTTATTCATTAAAAAAAAAATAAGTGTAGCTGAGGACTTAGAGAGGAAGCTGCCATATTTGATCCCGGAAAACAGCTAGGGCTCCCGCTGGATTCTTAAAAGTCTAACTAAAAAGCTAGTCGTATCTAATTTAGAAACTATTTTTTATCTATAAGAGTTCCATAAAAAAAGTGGCATAAGTTAAAATTCTTTCTGTAGGCTCTACTTAATTTCTGACAACATCGAAATAATTTTATTATGGTCGAAAAATCTAGCGTCATTTATAACTGAAATCAATTAAATTGATATTTTTTCTGTGTCTGATATCACAACAATCTCGAGTCACGACTCAACTGACGCAAAACCTTGAAAGATACAATTAACTAGACACTGCAATAAGAGTTACATAATAGCAACAACAATAAACATTGAAAAGGCTTTTGAACGTTTAAACGCGTTTAACACCACAATTAACGGTGATAAAAACTCTTTTTATATCTCATAAATAGTTGAAATTACCTCTACGTGCAGTAATGGCTCACTTTTGATTTTCTTTTTTTGGCAATAATATTCCCGCGACTTTGTCTGCGTGTATTTAGGTTATAAGGGTTCCGTAGTATAACAACAAAGAACACTTATCGCCAAATCCGTGCGCCTGTCCGTCACTTAGTAATATAAATATAAAGAAAAAAAAAATTCTAGTGATAATAATAATTACTATTGAAATCTTAACTGTAAACTGTTTCGGTATCAAAAACAGATTAAAATACTATTTAAAAGTAATGGATCTCTCATTAAAACGTTGTTAAACCTTTAACCGTACAAACTACGTCTGAATATAGAAGTTGTTTGTCAGTTTTTCCGAAATAAAAGTATTTTATGTCATGCTCAAAGTCATCAATATGCTGCTCCTATTAATTTGTTGTTACGTGATTGAAGGACAAACCATCAAAGAAACACACTTTTGCACTATTTAACAAGTAGGTACATATTGTGATATTAGGAAGGATTTGCTGCAAAAAGTTTAACAGTTGTTACAAACGACAAAAGTTAGGCCCAATTTGAAACATCATCAGTTTTCCCACTTAATTACAACATGGGGTTATTCAAGAGGCGGACCAACAAATTGCTGAAAAGCCGGCAACGCATTGGTGGTGCCTCTGGTACTACAAGTGATTATGGGCGGCGGTAATCACTTAATATCAGGTTACCCACCTGCTAGTTTACCCGCTATTCATATATATAAAAATCTCCTTTCGAACGCAAAACTAAAAGGCTCGTAACGTATCTTTTCAAGAGAACAAACAACCCGAAACAGTATATTGACTGCAACAGGCACAGTAAATAAAACAATGCTAATGGGTAATCCAATAGCTATTGTATAATATCGAATTAAGATGCTAATTACATTGAAACAATGCACCGATTGAATGGAATTAAACAAACCATTGAATTTCGTAATGTATATTTATTTCCAATCTGATGCCCTACGTCATCTGTTCTATCAACGCACAGTTCAAATCACTGGATAGCTCAGGCTGTTGAGCGTACACATAGCTTTTGTGACTTAGGCATCCGCTAAGAAAGGATTTTTGAAAATTCAACCACTAAGGTGGTAAAATCAAGCCTGAATAACTCAACGGTTAAGGTGCGGACTGAAACCTGAAACGTCGCAGGTTCGAGCTCACCCGTTGCACTATTGTCGTACCCACTTCAAGCACAAGCTTTCCACTTATTTGGAGGGGAGATGAGAATATAAGTCAAGTTCAGCTTGGCTAATATTCTTTAACTTTTTTTCTTTTCCGAACCAGTGGTAGATTCATCGACGATTCAAAAGCACTTGTAAAAGTTTATTTGGATAAAAAATATTTCTATTCTATTCTATTAAAAAAAGGGCTTTAAAAAATCGAACGTAACGTGAACGAAGCCGCGAGCAAAAACTAGTAAATTATCATTACAATATTTATTACTCACCTTCAAATAAATAAGCCGTAGTAGGTACCAGGAAATAATAATACGTGCACAAATAGCTAACTAAAATAATTAATTTTATTTATCCTTCCTTTGGCTTTTCCGTATGCAAACATGCGGATTTAATCACTATCTATAAGTACGTATTATAAAGCAGAGACCAAAGATGTTGAAATTATCGTCTATATCGCCTCAGTTCGATCAAGGTAAAAAGCGCAACTGAAAATTGAACGAGTGGATAGGTACGTTGCGCTACCCGTGCGAAACCGGGATGAATTGCTAGTGTCGTAGTTCAAATACCTAACATATTTTGTTTAACTTCAAGTCCGTGAAATGGAAAAGCCGCGGCTGATATTAATTTAGTGTTGCAACGCGAAACGCATGCACTACTTGGCAGAGTTCCAAGTACCAACGACCAAGAACGAAATCGCTACTCTGTTTCGGCGTGATCGAAGGACAAACCAAGAAACCGTCAAACAAACAGGGACAAATACAGGGGTGGTTTAAAAACACGATCGGAGAGAGATCAGGCGTAGGACCGACATAAGCTCGACCTGGGGATCGGACCCGCGAACTCGTCGTAGTGGAACATGCTACAACTACTAGACCACTGAGGCAGTTAGGCTAGACTAAGTAATAAAATAGAGAATAAAATATTGCAGGTATTGGTGGTGCCTCTGTTGGCTGTTGCTACAAATGTTCATGGACAACGGTAATTACTTAACATCAGGTGGTGGCCAGCTCATTAATTGCTCGTTATTCATATAAAAAGGCTAAATTGCTAAGGCGAGAATTGATACAGGTCTACCAGAGAAGAATAAATATAATAAAAAATAATAAGGTCGAAAAAGTTAAGTACGATAAGCATGTGTTTTAATATTATTTCTATCATTTGTTTTCACTGTTATTTACATTATATTATTTTTAAAAAAGTTACCAAAAATACAATAATTATATCTAAGTATATAACATTCTCAAAAATAATAAAAGGGTCCCACTTTCACCAGGGTACAGGGTACAGTGGTCAGGGCTCAAGGGTGAAAAATTTCCTCACAATGCATGCCGTCACAAGACTCACAAGTGATCCAAGGGTTAAGCGAAAGTTTCTGAAGGTGGTAATCGAAACTTTTCGCCATACGTACGGTCGTACGTATATAAGATCATCAAACAAAAGACAAGACAATCGGAAGTATAATCGTTGATTATTTATTTATTATTATTATTTACCTTTCAAAAAGAATTCTCCTTGTAAAGAAAGATAATCCAATTACTGGAATGACTGGCACTGCACAACAGAACACTACACTCTGAGACACTACAAGCTCTTCCTAAATCACCGCAATCGAAACAAATCGCACAACTATAAAGAACCTCAAGTGTTATTACCGAAAAAACACGTACCGCGCGTCCGATTGTGCTCCTAACAAGACGTAGCGTCTGTTGCTTTGTTCTATAGCACAATACAATCGTGTGACAAACTCACGCGCACGTCGAACATCTATAAAAACACCTCTAGGTTCTTTATAAATCACGTTCCACCGCTATAACAATTTAAACGTCCGTATCACAGAGACACTAAAGACCACTATAAAGTACGTATAGCGCCGTGGTCACGTGCGTACGTTCACTTTTCAACTACGTTTATGCGTGTAACCAACTCACTGACACCAACCAGCCGACTCGGGTTTGCGTAACAAAACCGTGACCTTTGCAGTTACTGCGGGTTACATAAACAGATCAGCTGCAACCTTGCAGACAACTTATTGTGGTGATGGTGTAGTTTTGGCTAACAAACCAGTAATCATACCACTACCACTACTATACTACATTGATTTTGCAAATGGCCAACATTGGACAAATAATGCGGGAGGATCTAGAAACACACCGAACTTATTTTCTCAATCTAGGTGTCAAATATGTAGATACCGGACACCTAGATCAAAAGTAAGACAAGTTAAAAAAGGTCTCTGTTCTCTAGACGAAAAAAAGTCTTTCTGAATCTTTTGTTAGCAAAATTATGAAACTCAATTTTATTTCATGTCATAAATATGTTGTGAAATGTGACCTAAAACACAATCACAGAAACATTTTATAAGTTGTCTAACTTTTGGTCTAGGTGAATGAATAATAATACCTATGCGATAATTGGGATTATTTTCATATAATGATAGGAGTTTTCTATGGATAACTCAATGGAAAGGGATAGTTGGAAAGGGGTCACGACAATCCGTAGTGAGGAATACAATGTAGAGAAAGGATGAATAAATTCTGATGCCCTGCAATATCAAATCCGGAATGAGGACATCTGTAGTAGAATCAGTACCAGAGTAACAGTTCGAAGAAATGATGGTCGTTGGGGTCCCAAGGTGTTGGAGTGGTGACCTCGCACCGGAAAGCACAGTGTTGGCAGACCCTCAATTAGGTGGAACGACGAGCCGCTGGATACAGGCGGCGCAAAACTGAGACATGTGCAAGTCTATGCACGAGACCCTATGTCCAGTAGTGAAAGTCTATCTGTTGATAAAGAAGAAGAAGCTGACGCTCAATAATAAGTCTAGATTGATTTAAGTTTTTACAATTCCAGCAGTCGAATATTTGAGACTTTTTTTAAAGAATTAGATAAGATAACGTACTGTTGCAACTTGTGTATTTCCAATTACTCATTTTATAAGGAAGCGTAATATGAGTAATGGGTTAAAATTAAAATATACATTGCATTTGTTATTTGTATAGTCACTGTCTTTAGCCACTGGTTTTCCGTTCCTTTTAATTACGTCCGGTTCATATGCACTATGTAGAAACTGGTGAAGAGTCAATGGCACTTCACTTGATGTCATCCAATGCAGGCTTTCATTAGAAATGAAGTTGCAAATGCTAGCTGTACAAGCACATGTGATTATTTATTGATTTTCATAAGTATTTATGTCTAGATTCTAGGCTCGCTGATGCCCGCGTCTGTCTGCTTGGGAACTCTTTGATTTTCCGAAATAAAAAGTAGCCCTTTGGTTCGGCTCTTGATCTTGTGCGGATTACTGCAAACTACCATGGAATTCCAAATAGCTAACGCCTGCTTCTATTCAAAAGTGCATTGAGTGGAAATCAAACCGTCGACCTTTCAGTATTCAGCCCATACCTATAGCCGTTGAGCTATTGAGGCTTATAAAAGTCTTCTACAGACAGTTGACTTTCAAAAGGTAGGGTACACAATCGCCAATAACAATTTGAACGTAACACATAATCAGGAGTTGGGCAATCGCCAGCCCACTCCGAAGTGGGGGGGAGGGGGGAACGGAACGGAACGGAACAAATACCGAAACGTGCCTCCGATACACTCCACGGAATGCACTATTTCATATCTACTGTGTGATTTATTACGCCAAGTGGATTGTCTTACTTTTTCATACCTATTATTATAATATTATCTAGACTAGTTGATGCCCGCGACTTCATCCTTCGTCTTTGATTTTCCGGTAAAAATGTAGCTTACGTCACCCTCCATTAGGGCTGAGATACGCGACAAGAGATAATTTTGTCTACACTTTTACTCGTAATACCTATGGCATAGGGCCTATGCGAATCTCTATAGAGATTCACGAGTAAAATATAGACATAAAATATAGTTAGAGAGAAAATTTCTCATGGCGTGCAGCTTAGCCCTACTGGTCCTCAACTATACGCATGCAAAAATCACGTCGATCCGTTGTTCTGTTGCTGCGTGATTAAAGGACAAACCACACACACACACTTTTGCACACATACATACCTAATATTAGTATATATTAGTATAGATTAGAGGTTTACGATTATTCACATCAAACGCCACTACAAAGTATATCAATTGTGCCTATAAAATTTGAAGAGATTTCTCCAGGATTCTATTATCAAATCTTGACCTGACGACAATGGGACCACCTGGGAAGTATACCCTTTCAAACAAAAAAGAATTTTCCAAATCGGTCCAGACGTCTTCGAATAATCGAAGAACATACATAAAAAATAAAAAAAAAGATTCCGACTAATTGAGAACCTCCTTCTTTTTTGGAAGTCGGTTAAGTACTACTGGGGCGAGGAAAATATAAGAATAATATTGTAACAAAATAAACTTATGCTCCTCGGACTTGTTGTAACAGTGATTATGGGCTCTTAGCGACGCAACAACATAATTAGTAAAGTGCAATTAATTGCTCGTTAAACATTTTACTGGCTGGACTTTGTTTTATGGACGAGGTTTTGTTTATACAGCCTTCATTGTGGTTTATGGTGCAAAAATATTGTTCGTAATATCTTTATGCCTCATTTTCCACGGTCCTTCAGAGAGGACCGGAATCTTTATGACTCGTAGGAATCGAAAAAGTAAATGGTCAAAAATATACATACTTCCGATCTATTCGAATTTATCTACGTCAACAAGAATAAGAGTTTTAAAACTGAAACCAGACTACGGAAAATTGGATGTAACATCCGGCGTCATATCGATTTTATTCGTTTAAAATGTAGCCCATGTTACCAGGACCATCATAACACATGGATTGATACCTCATTCATCAAAATCGGTTGAGAAACGCTACTGTTGAATATTCGTAAATAGTCACATACATACTACATACCTACATACTCCTTAAGACATAACCCTTCCTTTTGGCTATGGGCTATGCTGTAGTCGGTTAAAAAATGTTAAAAAAGGGACAAATTAAACTAAACATCGCACGCGAATACCACTAACGAAATTCCATAGCAATGTAACATTAAATAAAATACCTATTAGGGGCACGTGCAATTTTCCGTTAAATTCGTCTCTGCTTGAAGAAATGAAGGAAAAGATAGAAAAAGAAAATTTTTTTTTTTAGTATATATCTCTATAAGGTCTAGATACTCGGTTGTATGAATACACTGACTAATCCCTGCACTTCATTCAGAATTCAAGAGAACACTTCAGGCCCCGTTCTATATTTAATGAATATTCTCAGTAGGTACCTACTATACTTTGAAGCTTGAATTTGATTAAAGTTCCTAAAAGTAATTTATTTTTTCATATAAGCCCCTACCTAAATTTTGTTATGAATAAAACAACCCATATTTTGTCTTTATTTTGTTAGGTATAACATCTGGCGTGTGAAGTTTTTTTTGTGTTGTGTGAAGATAATGGCTGAATCAAAGTTTATTAATAGCAGATATTTAAGCAGTTTTTGTCGCTATATTGGTTCATTAAGTTAGTAACTTATAAGGTTTTCTAGATCTCGAATGGTCCAGCAATGGATTTAAGGAAACCTTAAATGCAATGGATTGCATGTAAGTGTTTGTAAGTTAACCTAATAAAATAAAATAAAAAATAAAATGAAACTCATCACATTACCATCACATCTGGTTACACAACAGATTTCATTAAACAAATATTGTATTTCATACGCAATCCTCTATTTGGCCTCGCTCTAATAGATTTTTATAGGATAAAGTATCATCGTGTCATCGCAGTGCGCGGATGCTTTCATTCATTTCATAATGATGGTTGATTATACTGCAATGCTTTCAATGGCCAGTACGTTAACCCCATTCGAGCGGATGATGTGGATTGGATTAGTTGAGAGCGGTATGGCAATGCACAGATTTTGTGTTATTATTATTGTTGCGCAAGATCGAGACCTGTAGATGTAGAACTCCATACAAGAGACCTTTGTCCAACAGTGGACATCTATCGGTTAATAAAGAAAGAAGTATGCCTACACTTTACCTAACGAATTTTGCCGTTCTGACAGAATTCCAATACTACTATTACAACGTCAACTTTATTCGGCAAAATAGGCCCCAAGGTTTATAATTTATGCAGGTCTAACTGCCATTTTCCATTCCTAATTTAGACTAAATTATTTTCCTTCATGTGCAATCATATTTACGGAAATTTTAACCTATTCAGCCTAGTTTGGCCTTTCTTCTTGTTCTTTTGGTAACATCACATTACGGAATTTGGCTGTTACGGCTAGTTTGCTCTTCGATACAATTCTCATCACAATCTGTGCTCAATAGGTAAGATTCCCAAAGATCCTTGAGCCAGAATCAACGTTTTGCCATTTGTTTATTGACTATTTTAATTTTAAATAATCTTGAACAAACACAGTTACACCATCAAATATCTTTAAGGTACAGACCGTAACTATGAATTTCATATGAGCTATTAAGTTTATATCTTCTTACTAAATATCATATCCATACGTCTTATCATTATTTCCTTTCCACGTTGCAGTGTAGTCTATTTATGCTTTGTTTGCGTTGTACCAACAGTTAAATTTAACGTTACGTTGCGTTACTGCACCTGGCTCTATTGCAACACCCCGACTGTTTTCGAAAGTTTTAATGCTATCAAGAGTCCAGATTTAGACTGTACTGAGACAAGATTCGATTTTGTAACATTTTCAATAAGGCTTATTTACTAGCTCGTGGCTACGCTCACGTTAAGTTCAATTTTTCAAACTCCTATTTTACCTCCTTAGAGATGGACTCTTTTCTTAAGGGATGCCTACGTCATAATAGATATCTATAAGCCCAGCCCAATCCGTTCAGTGGCTTGATTGCGATCGCACCGGAGGAAAAGGGAGGATACAGTCTAAGATGGAGCGCGCTTGGTTAGAAAATGCTTATTCACTCTTGTCATCAAGTTAATAAGCAAACAACTCGGACGTCGGTCGGAAGGGTGCTGACATCTAGTAAGTATTATTGAAATTATAATCATAGAAGTTACTCTAATAAAAATATGATAGCACAATATCTCAAGATGCCGTACCTATTTTTTTTTTGTTTACACGCTTGCGTGCTGCGCGTGGCTTTGCAAAGGCTGAAATAAATTTAGAACTGTTTGTGGCTTTACTAACGCATGTTTTACGAGTTTTGGTGGTGATAATAAAACTTTTGACGCCTACTTCTTGCACGAAAATAGTTTCATCGCTTTTTATTTTACGTTTTACAAGACTTTCATCTGATTTCGGACTGGTCGTTGGACTTGACGTGTCATAAGAGCCACACATGAAATATATAATTTTGAAAGAGTTTTTAGCCGACTACAAAAAAAGAGATTCTCAATTCATCGGAAACTTTTTTTATGTATGTTCCCCGATTACTCAAAGACGCCTAGATCGATTTGAAAACTCCTTTTGTTTAAACGGATGGTCAGGATCTGATGATAGGATCCTTAAAAAATCGAGGAAACTCTTGAAATCTAGGTAATTTGTTGTGATGTTTGACTGGATAATGTCGCAAAACGCGCAAACTTTATGGGAACTTGATGACTTCCATGGCGACTTTGCTCACTAATTTATTTACTCAGCTCATACCCCGTGACCCCATTAGTTATATTTCAGAATTATTCGTGTCATGTCACACGCCTGACCTTAAGCGTTGGCAAAGAATATAAATGGTGTTCAATTTTACACTGATCCATTAGACGGTCGCATTATGGTGTTAGGGAGCAAATTGCTTCCGAGTCGCCGCACGCGAAACACCCACGCGAGCCTTCAGCCTTTATAACATATTAACTAATACCTCCATACAGCCCCTATAAAACATATTTATGTTGAAGGCTTAAACGTTATGCAGCGGTATTAAAGCCTTCTATGCAAGTAATAACACGTTAAAGTATCGATTAATTTTCATTACAAAGTTTGAACACCAGGTTAAATCAATGTGATGATGATGTCACGCTATTACAGATTAGAGACAGAGAAGACATTATATATCTTTTCTTTTTTTTCTGACATAAAAATTATGTACTTGAGTACCTATTTATTTTTTAATCATATTTGTTATGTTTAATGACATCACATTATTATTATATTTTGACCCTTGACATAAGTAGTACATAATTTTTTCTTTTGACATTTAATTAATTTATTTTTATTTTTATTAAGTATTTTGTACTTATTGATGTAAAATTTGTTGACATTCGTAAGCGCTTTTGTAAGTCTAAATCGAAGAAATAAACAATACAATACAATACAATACAGAACTCTACATTATCACCGTGGTGTTGGAACTTGTTATTTGTTGCTTTCAAGGGACCCTCTGAAATTTTTTTTTGAAGAGCATGAGCCATGACTTCAATTAAGCCTTACTAAACTTGTGCTAGAAATTGACACGACAATAATGCACCGAGTGGGGTTTGTTGAAGCACTTCTTAACAGTTAAGATATTAAGGCTTTAATTCCCTAACTACACAAGAACATTGGTTCTGATTCTGAACTTCTGCATTTAGGTATATTTGATCTGTGGTTCAAAGATCAGTCAGTCACCTTTCCCTTTTATATATTTAGACTACTAATTATGAAACAGAACCAACTAGTAGCCGCTAGTTAAAAGCGAATTTATATTTTGTTTATTTGAGTACACAATGATTTACTGCCAAAATCAAATAACGTACATATAATATATGAAAATAATGGGCGCAAAAAGTGAGACATCAAAAGGTTTCGTGCCGCGAATATTACAACGTCGTGTGAAACTACGAGTACTATAATATTATAACATCACGTTACACCGCCGTCGGCGAAAATAATTCCATAAAATTTGTTGCTGTAAGATCTGGAGGAATTTGCAATTTAATACATTTCGCTAGCCACGTATCATGTGAGAAAGACAAGAATCTGTTTTTGAGTAAATTGATTTATTTTGATGTAGTTTGTCTAGCGTGAGCTTTGCTAATATATGTGTATTCCAAACTAAACAACATTAACATTTATATTATAGTCGTATCTACGTCATGTTAGTAATTAGGAACATAGAACGGATGAATGGCTACATGATTTGCGTCATCGGAAAGAGTAATAAACCTCACACATGATGCTCGTATGGATGTAATTAGTTTTTGAGGCCGAGTCACTGAGAGAATATGATGAATAACGAGAAAAAAATCTTTTTACAAAACCGACTTCAAACACCACTATTATTGTGCCTATAAAATTTGAAGAGTTCCCTCGATTTCTCCAGGATCCCATCATCAGATCCTGATCTGATGAAAATGGAACCACCTGGGAAGTATGCCCCTTCAAACAAAAAAAGAATTTTCCAAATCAGCACAGGCGTCTTCGAGTAATCAGGAAACATACAGCAGAATTGGACTACATATTTGACTAACTGAATTTTTTATGTTACTGGTATTTTATTCGGCACTATCTTTTGCCCATGCATGGCCTATGCCCATTTAAATTCGATTTTTCATCCACCTGCTTTACCCCCTTAGGGGTTGAATTTTCAAGCATTTCAGCCCGATCCGCCCAGTGGTTTGACCTGTGGTTTTATAGATCAGTCAATCAGTCACCTTTTCCTCTAAATAAATACATAAATGGAAAAGGCGACTGACTGACCAATCTATCGATTCTTCGAACTATATGCTCTGTTCATGGTTACATCTGTTTAAGCCTCAATAGCCCAACGGTTAAAGGTGCGGACTGAAAACTGAAAGGTCGCAATGTTCGAACCCCACCCGTTGCACTATTGTCGTACCCACTCCTAGCACAAGCTCCCCGCTTAAAAAAAAAAAACATCAGCTTCCTAATTTATTGAGCTATGTCAATTTCCCTGTTTCTTCTTTCATCTGCAAAAAATGTTATATCATAGGAAGCAGTTTAATTTTAGCAGCAATTAAAACAATTATGACTCTCTTTTATACGAGCGTATAATATCCATTGATTATCAAAACAGTTGCGAGTTTTAAAATCACATTCAGCGGTCGAACGTTAACCTGTGAATGATAAAGGACATGACCAGTGGAGCAAAGGGCTCTCGCCTAGGTGTCAAAAATCAACGTGCAGCAAAGATTGTTTTATTTTTGGAATTCTTATATTCTATAGTTTTCAGATAAAAAATTTTCAGGGGTCTAAAGGCTCGGAAAAATGAGAAAAAAAATAGAAAAGTTTTACGGAATAACTCTGCCTTTCGATACTAGAGGGCGCTAGTTATTGTGCTTATCAAGTCTAAAATGTTAAAATCAACGTGCAATAATAATAGTTTTATTTTTGTAATTGTTATATTCTATAGTTTTCAGAGATGAAAGTTTTAGGAGTCTGAAGCCTTGAAAATTGAGAAAAAATAAGAAAACTTTTCAAAAAATTCCTCTCCCTTTCGATACAAGATGGCGTTAAGATATGTTTATCGACTCGTAAGAATAATTTTCTGCTATTAAACATGCCATCTATTCGCAAAGTTGCTTAGAAAAAAATTGTTTAATATTTTTGTACAGATCCTAGGACACGGAATTATACAACTTTATTTGCACGAATAATTTTTAATTTTTCAATAGACAAGCGCTATCTAGTGTCGCGAAGCGGAATTTCTCTTTACTATTTAAGTGCGTGATACACATGCTTGTTACTCGCAGAAAAGCATGCCAGTTACAAGCAATAATGAGCTACTCGCATGTGTATCGAGATTCTGCCAGTAACTCACGTGCCAGAGCAAAGCATACGAATGGCTCGCAAGCCGTTTGATTTTTTCCCCTTGAAGGGAAGTGGGACGGGAGATTCGTATTGCCAGCTACAAATACGCGAAACAAGGGGCTGATTCTGTAACTCAGTGCCTATCAACGACGATAGGCATTTTTTATCCATTGAAGGTTTGAAGAGAAATATGATTTACTTTTTCATAGTAAACCTTCAATGGATAAAAAATATATGTCAGTGGCTTTCATTTTTTGATAGGCACTGAGTTACAGAATCAAAGGCAGGTCGTAACGTATTTGCTTGTAAATCGCAACTCTCAACTATCTGCCAAGATCTTATTAATTTTTGTGCTTGTTTTTTGCCTAATATAATTGCGAGTTGTATTGTAACACTATTTATTAATTCTTCATTTTGTGAACTTCAACTCGCATGTCACTGGCAAGGTCATTCGCAAGCATGTATGTCACGCTCTGAAATTCTGTCAGTACCTGGCATGCCAGCTTACCAGCATCCAGCATATCATCCACTAGCATGTGTATCACGGGCATTAATACAAGTGGGCGGAAGTTTAAGTATGAAGTAGTGCAATAAAGAGAAAGCGGAAGCAATAAACATTCTGGTTTTTTTTGATATTTTAAATCATGCCTTTATCGGAATAATAAATCCATAGTAAATTAGGCCTCAATTTTTTAATCTTTCTGTAAAAGCTGTTATCCTGCACATTTTCCCCATCCCGAGGGCAATCACTGGTCATGTCCTTTCATCCACTTTATATAAGTTTTTAATATTCTTATCATTAAAATGTTATCACTATGTGTTATTCATTACGTGACTTTGGTGCAAAACTGATGTAAAAAACACAGAATCGCGAATCATTTTTATCCCTTAAATTATCATTTTAATCTATACAAATAAATAAAATTGAAGTGTCTGTTTTGTGATTGTGTGTTTGTAAGTGATTGATTTTGAACGTACAGACAAAGAAAGCGCTTTATATGTCGATTCAAGCTTTCAAGTTACTGTAAAAATTATTCTCTATAGGCTCTCATACGATGAATATCGTCTTAAACGTTCTAACACGGGCGAATAGATGCAATAGGCTTCTTGATCACCGAGTCGCAAGGACGCTGCTCGGGCGGAATATTTCAAAGCGATCCGAAGACGAGCCAATATCTGCACGCCTGAGGCATGTATACCAGGCCACCCCGCAGGCAACTTTCATAAGAAGGGATCTTCGAATCGTTTAACATATAGGTAAAGTTGTAAAAAGATATAAAAACAAAAACATTCATCATTACTGTAATGGTTCATCTAGTACCAATAACCCAACACAATAGTTATGTATTACATAACATAACACTTCACTCGCGTCCGCACTAATGGAGATCCGATACTCGTATGAGACTCCCATACATCGTAGCAGCTGTATTTATACGTATAGTATTATTTGCCTACCCACATCTGTAGTCAATACGCTACAATTACATATACGAAAAAGAAATTAATTACACTTAAGTTAGTAAGTATATCTACGAGTAAATTAGTTCGAACCCCTTATCAATCTTACGTCGCAGCCAATATGAAGCTCCAAGTGCAATTCGATCACAAAATTCGATACCTGCTCAAAGTCAAAGCATTCCGTACTGTAACCTGAAATTCAGGCCAACCCGTCTCATGTAACGTGACACAATAACAGGCAGCAATTTTGCTACGTGCCGCGTAGCTAGCTTAAGGTGCATTATCCCAAGATATATGAAATGAAATGAAATGAATACACTTTATTGCACACCACATTTAAAACCAATAACATTTCACACTTCACACTAATATTATAAAGGCGAAAGTTTATTTGTGTGTATATGATTTTGTGATTGTGTGTGTGTGTGTGTGTGTGTGTGTGTGTGTGTGTGTGTGTGTTTGTTTGTTCTTCACACCACGCCAAAAAAATATTACATAAGAATACAAATGGCGGCCTTAGCTAAGAACCTATCTCTACCAGGCAGCCATGTGGCAGTGGATATGTGATACTAACTTTTGAGGTACCTAGGTTTATAAAAATCCCACAGGAAATTTTTGTTTCTCCGGGACAAAAAGTAACCTATATCACTCTCCAGATCTTCATATATACCCATGCAAAAAATTACACCAATCCGTTGTTTTTTACGTTATTGAAGGTCCAACAAATAAACAAATACATTTTCGCATTTATATTATGTATTTATAGATATTTTAGGTAAAGTAAACTGTTACAGACTTTGTGTTAAAAGTTCTCTCCTAGTTCAAACTAAGTACTATAGGCATCTTCTAGGCAAGCGCGTATCATCTTAGGCTGCATCTTCACTTACCATCAGGTGAGATCGCAGTCAAGCACTAGTCTATATATTAAAAAAAAAAAAAGTACTTAATTCTATATTCACCTACATTACTCTTTAAGAGAAGTAGTATTAAAAATACAATTCGCCTTAATCGCGCAACACGGATAACTGGGGCAATGTTACCCGATCAGATCGTTTGACGAGGCTTTAATAGGAAAGTTACTCGCACATCCCCGACGACGTCGCAGAAACTTGGCAAGTAAAAGTCCCTACCCGGCACCAATGCAAGCTTAGCTAGTATTAATTAGCATCTGATAATGCTTACCCGAGGGCCACGAAGTTCAACGCCCTAAGCGAATTCGCTCTGCGCTACAAGCGGCAGCGTCGAGCTGCGAAAAATGTATTGTGTCCATAGTTAAGCTCGCAAAAAAGCGCAAAAAGCGCTGTTATACTTGTTTTGTGGTCTGGCGAACGAAATACTTAACCTTATGGCTAGGAAATCAGACGCAACGCCCACCAGCGGGCTAGAACTAAGGCCCCAGCGTCTTACTTTGATAACAACTTAATTTCAGCTTTTATTACTTAGACAAGTCTAAAGAGACGGAACGTGCACGTGTAGGCACGTTGGAAAAGTTTAATCTGTGTTTTATTTTCATTATCATCATTGTACGTTTATCTCACAAAGTTACGGGCGCTTTACTTGTGGTTACGTCGTGTATATGCACATTGCGTAAGTGTGCGTGCCTGTCAGGAGCCTAGGTGGGAGCGGTCAGGCGCACACAAGCTCTCGCTCACATTTATACAGATATGACACACACACAACCATGAGCCACGCGTCGTCGTGAATTGCAAGAACTATATACCAAATTCCACTATACGTAAATAAAGATGAATTTATGGTTTTGTCGTTAAAATACACTAAATCTCGGCTACACTCCTATGTAGGATCGGTTTGAATACGATTGTATCGATCATATTGTGTGCCATTCAAGCACCACAATGAGACGGAGACAATACAAAAAATACGCACGACTGACGTCAGCGAGAGGAACAATGATACATTAACCGGCGGTTACAGAAAAGCTCTTAATTGGGCGATTAATCGCCGATCATTTCCGAATTGCATTGCAATATGGCCGATTCGCCAATAGCGAGGCTCAGTCGTACATTTAATTTTCAGTTACAACAGTTCTCTTTCACAAGATTATGTTTATTATCTACGGTGTAAGTAAGGGTGTTCAAATTCAAAAATTCACCTTCCTACCTGATTATTCAAAAGAGGCAATATTGCCTGATATGAACTTTTAGGTAGTTGCTTACGCGAGCCACTTCTATCGCATACTGTGTGTGCCAAAGCCTTAATACTTGCTTGCATATCCGCGCTTGGAAACTTGGCTGATTGAAGGCTTGAAGCAGTTTCGTCTAATACACAATGCAGGCTCAGCTAGATGTAATTACCTGCTCCGGGGTAATGAGATTAACATATTTAGCACATGCAGCGCGACTTAATTGAACGCATTACTGACTAATTACTGGATATAAAACTTTAGAATGGTGCAACGATGTAGGTATGGCAATACGTGGTTCAACATCCGAAAAATTGTTAACAAATAAAAGTGAGGTAGCGTGGTACATCCTTAGACCAAGGGGACAGAATTATTATTCAATAGAAGACGATGCCCGCGACTTTGTCAGCGTGGATGAAGGTTTTTGATTTCCGCGGGAACTCTTTAATTTTCCGGGATAAAAAGCCTATGTGTTAATCCAGGGTATCTCCATTCCAAATTTCAGCCTAATCGGTTCATTCGTTGTGAGAATATTATCGAAAGGATTTTCAAAAATTCTAGATCTAGAAAGTGTAGATACTACGAGTAGATGCAAAATGTACCATAGAGTGGCCTCTCCAGTCTCCACTCTCAAGCGGTATGAAGTTCGTTACTATACGACTAACAAACATCAACCCAATTTAAAGGTTAAAGTTTAAACTATCGCACGAGTATCAACAGCTATCAACTACAACTTTATTGACACCCGTTTTCCAATTTAGAGCACCGAGGGCGAAGTTCTAAGCAGACGCGTTACACTGTTTGAACACTGCACAAACACTGTGTTCCCTAATCGGGGCGTTCGACAAGGATTTAATCATCTAAGTTGCATCAATACAAGCCCGCCGGGCTGGAAAGTTCAGTTTGATAGGGTCTCTAAAGGCTCTAATGTAACAAGACGCCTCGACGTGTTTGCACGTGGAATAATGTATAATGAATAATATTAATAATAATGTCTTCCCGGTCGAATCCGACCACGGCGGCCATGGCGAATCTTTATAGAGGTTAGCCTGTGGCGGATCCGAAGGTTTTCGCCTGGTCGGTCGTAATCCGGAGCGGTAGACCGAATCTCACGATCCAGTTTTTATATAGAGCTCTAGCTACTGTTTCTGCTGTTATATCTTGCACTGGTACTGCTTCTGGCCACGCGGTACATCGGTCGATTATGGTGACGCAATATCGATGGTCGTTTGATAGTCGTAACGGACCAACGATACACACATACAAACTTTCGCGTTTATAATATTAGTGTGATTTTGGCTCTTCTTGTTTACGCTCAGCCTGTATCTGTCACCTTCCGAATGTCGTGACACAAGCATTAAACCCCGCCCATTTTTGCTCTGGAAATCTGCAGCGTTATCTTTTATAAGGAATCTTCAAATTGCCTTTTACAAAGCCTTTATTAATTCATTTTGGTTCTTCCCGTATATAAACTCAGCCTAAGCTCTCACAGAAGAGCGCTATGCACAGTATCTGTCAACATCCGACTGTCGTGTCACGTGCAGGAACCTAGCATTGTTGCGACTTGCGACATGCCTCACTGGAAAATCTGCAGCATTATTGTTGATAAAGAGCCTGCAAACCGGGTTTAATATAAAGGATTTTGTATGCGACTTGCGAGGCATTAGAAATTGATGCGTAAATATTATTAACTTGTAACCGATGTTCATTAACCGATTTCCAAAAAGGAGGAGGTTATGGTCTGGTCTGGTGGGAGGCTTTGGCCGTGGCTAGTTACCACCCTTCCGTCAAAGACGTGCCGCCAAGTTATTTAGCGTACCGTCACGATGGCGTGTAGAAACCGCTTAGGGGTATGAGTACACTGCCATACCCCTTCCAAGTTAGACCACTACCATCTTAGACTGCATCGTCACTTATCATCAGAGACTGCAGTCAAGGACTATCTTGTCTACGAATAAAAAAAAATAAAAAATTGGAAATTAATTTAAAAGACTATCCTAGAAAAAACACTGCAACAAAATATATCCAGCAACTGGATTTTAAGGAGTGACCTCTCTGGTATTAGATATTGAAATTATTTATTATTATTATGTTATCAACTTATCTTTGAACTTATATGTTCGAAGAACAGTATGACGCAGAAATCGTGGTTATTCTAACCGACAGGTTTAACCCGGGGAAGCATTTCTCCATAAGGAAAAGTCTGGGAAATACCCCGAATGGAATTTAACCGAACTAGTTAGATAGGGGAACGGGAAGTACAGATTACCGTTTTTTTTTTTTCATGTAGGTAAAGAATATTAGCCATGACTAATAATAATTCATTTTCCCCTCCACTAAAGCGTATATCTTGTGCTCGAGTAAGTGAATCGGGTGGATTAGGTACGGCCAACCTTTCAATTTTAAGTACACCTCCTAACCTAACCACTGCGCTTTTAAGGCGATGGCGTTTGAAGATAAACAGGATAAACGGGTTTTTACGACACGAAAAACGCATCTCACGTTTTTGTGTCGCAAAATTTACTCTTTCATTCGCTTTCACATTTTAATTTTAATCTATATCTATATAAAATTCAAAGTCCTGACTGACTGATTGACTGACTGAGATATCAACGCACAGCCTAAACTACTGAAGTTAGAAACTTGAAATTTTTACAGTTGGTTCCTTTTATGACGTAGGCGCACACTAAGAAAGGATTATTGAAAATTCCACCCTTAAGGGGTTTAAATAGGGGATTGAAGTTTATATGAAACTCCGTCATTTTTCAAGCTGTTTCCATGAAAGTTGGTATTTGAGCTTTCAGTTAAAAATAAAAAAGTACATGTGGCACAGTTTTTGAAAATTCCACTCCAAAATCTAATTCCACGCGGACAAAGTCGCGGGGGCAAAAGCTAGTTTTAATATATAGATTCTATTTTCGGGTTATGTCATAATATTCCATTACAATTTGAAACCAGTCAACCCTAATTTAATATTAAATATATTACGACGTTTTAGAAGCTAATTACTACATAACAAGAGGTAGTCGATTTGGGCGAAATTACAAAATGTACCATGTCTGATGTCATATGACGTGGTTAATAAGTGGTTAATGTTACACAAAACTCACACTCACAGTATTAAGTTCATTTGATGTCGCCCTTATCTGCAATTTTTTATCGCAAATGATCGCTGGGTATAATAAAGGTACCTATCTAATTTATGCCAGTTTTCACCAAAATTCCCTAACTTTTACGGGCTACCTAAGCTAATAAGGGATTGGCTAATAAGCTAATAAGGGTGTTTAGGGACTACTTACGTAAAGAGACTCCCACTTAGGGGATGGTTTAGGTATGGTTGGTGAAAACGAGCATTAGTAATTTTGATTGCTCACAAGTACCTACAGTAAGTATTACATTAAGAACAACCAGGTCCCCCATATTTCACACATAGTTCAATCTTAAACATTATCTTTAAGAACATACGTTTACTGTTCATCACAATGATGTTTTACATTTATGTCTCACGGTTCACTTCTCAACTATTAATGTAAACAACTGGTAGCTCACACGTCCTGCTTGCATAGATTGATTATTCATTAGTTTAATATATCATATTATCTTTGATATATTTCAGATCATCAGCCATATTTCAGATCATCAGCCTAAGCCTCACTGGCTTATGCCTATAAAGTGATTGATATTACGGGATTATTCAAGGGGCAGATCAAAAATTCCTAAAAAGTCCTCTGGAGCTACAATTGTTCAGTCACGAAGGTACCTAACAAACGAAGAAAAAAAAGCTAATTTGTTAGTCTGTTGATGTGTTTAATAAGAAGTCTGTCTTTTTATTAAATAGTAAGCAAACCTTGTCTAACATCAGCTTAACTCTGTAGATTACGAGAAGTAAAGCATGCTGGGGCCAACGACATACGTGTAACCAAAAAAATATATACTATAGCGAAAATCAAGATCATTTTGTTGGAAAATCTCCTTACTCGCACATGCCAATGAAATCTAAAAGGATGAAAAAGGAAAAACCATTTTTCGTTAGGGTTTGAATGCCTAAAAAATGGCTACCCAAAATTACTACAAGGTCTCGTGATTCGCTTATTATAATGTGATGTGGCAGCCCGCAACTTTAATACATAACTATTTCTAAAACCTCATAATACCCAAATACACCTAAATTGTAAATAGCTTGAAAATCCTTCACCAGTGTGCGTAACTTTTCTTTAAAAAAAAGTAATATTAGCCATGACTAATGCTGAGATCTATAGAGCGTACTCTGACTCAACTCCGACTTAAGATAGAGGTTAAAACGAGACACAAAAATATGCTCTGACTTAAATCTGTCTCGTTTTAACTCAGTCTGGAGTCTGAGCTGAGTGTGAGTACGGTCTATAGATTTCAGCCTAAGCTAGGTGTTTGTGTGTACGACAATAGTGCAACGATGGGGTTTGAACCTTTCAGTTTTCAGTCCGCACCTTTATCCGTCAGGCTCAAAACGCCAATGATCAAAATGGCGAGCGCTGCCGCTAAGCTAAGGTGGTGGGGGGTTAGAAAGAGACGGCAATATGATAAGAGAGAGACAGATGTGTAAAGGCGGGAAACGTAGTGCCTATCTCAATTAAATAAGCTTCGAATAACGGTACAGTCAAATTAATAACTCGTATGCACATAAGTTAATACTCAATCGCTGAGTGACGTCAATTCGATAAGTTATCATCATATTATAAACGCTCCCAATGGGGGACTCCATCACGCAGGAGGTAATTGAGGTTGTTCGAGTTAAACGCGAGAGGTGATTTAATATTCAATCGCTCCCTATCGATGGATATCAAAATCTCGCTTATGGCCACTTGAACTTTTAGGCAATGCTCAAACAGCAGACAATCTTACTTTTAGCAAGAAAAATTAAAAGGTTTTTTTATTCCCGCTGGAACTCTAGTTTTCCGGGATAAAACCTAGGTATGAGCTATCTCTATTCTAAATTTCAGTCAAATTGGTTCATTCGTTGTGGCGGGAAAGAGTAACAAACATACACGCGCAGTGCGCACGCACACACACACACACATACAAACTTTCACCTTCACAATATTAGTGTGATGTGATAGTGTGATGCAGTTTTGTATCTTTATCACTATAGAGTTTGTTTCTGCAAACACCGCACCAGACTACATTATGTACGAGTATATTATGTTCCTACTTATTAACTTACATAATATTATATTACGTAAATTCATCGTTGCGGCCAAGTGCGTGATGCTTATTAGGTTCCGATACTTTATGTAGATTGTAGACGCTGCGCTGCAGCCAGCGGTAGTGGTCGTGTACATGGTCCATTATTTTGTATACTTAATACCACAAAAATAATTTAACCATCATTTACACGGAGGTCTGTGCTTCATCATTGCACCGACACTTGATATTTCAATTGGAGCTACATGCATGAGTCGCTTACATCATTTGGGTACGGCCGAGCGAAGCTACGTAACGTAAATATTTAGATAACATTTGTGTTGTGGTCGATAAGCCTCTTCAGACTGTCAACAATGGTACGATAGCCTAATGGTACGTAATGCCTCAGCTGTGACTACATCATTCCATCAGCCAGCCTAGAAAAGGAATTCTAGGAAGCTAGACGCATCATGATGAGACAAAAGATTTTAGACTAATCATAACAGTTATGATAGAAAGTGACCTTTTACATATCAAAAAATGTTAAATCTAAAGCTTTAATTATAATGGGCCAACGAGCTCTGCAAACGTGTGCAATACCCATAATACGAGTTTCAACATCTAAACAACGTTAATAGACTTTGAGATCGAAAAAGCAATAATGACAGATTAAAATCAATAGTTATTAAGCATTTTTAGGCAAGCAAGAACAATCTTAGGCTGCATCATCACTTACCATCAGGTGAGATCACAGTCATGCGCTTGTGTACATAATATTAAAATAAAAAATAAAAATATATCCTTGTCTTATGCATTCTACTGGTTACAGAGAACATAGCCACTTGGCGTATATTATTTGCCTACTCCATTTTGTCCTGATTTATTAATTAATTCATTCATTCATTATAAAGGTTACCGATATAAATACTATAGCAAATTCTGCATAATTTTTATTTGAAAGACCTTATCCTCATATTTACCTTTATACGTCTATTTTATGTGTACTCAAACGTCAGAATGTATTTAAAGATATTTCTGCTATTACAATTTTAATTATTTATTTACGCTTCAGAATGTTTTAAATAAATTTTCCTCTTTGATAAGATAAGAGACGACAGAAAGGAAAAGGAAAATATATTTAATAATAATATACACGTTACGTTATCAAGTAAATTCCCAATGTTTTATTCAAAAAGCACTTTATTATACAAAATCCGGTTGTCTAAAAGGGAATTAAGTGGTCTTAAGCCCAAGGGAGATATTACAATAAGCGCTGACGTGGATGATTAATGAATCTTTTGGGGGTACAAGAATTTCGCTAACTATAGAACAGCTGAAGTTTGGAACAATACTTGTGTTAGTTCAAACTATGTAGCACACATTATGTGGTTAGAAAACAATTTTGTTTATCTATAATATAAAAATGAATCGCAAAATGTGTTGGTAAGCGCATAACTCAACAACGCCTGGACCAATTTGGCCAAATCTTTTTTTAAAATGTTCGTTGAAGTTCAAGGATGGTTTTTACGGCGAGAAAAATTAGAATTATTGCTTGAAAAACCCTAAAAATAGCCCTTTTCTTTTTCCCATACAAATGATTTGAAACTAAAACGTAGTCAATTTGAGCTTTATTGCTATGGTATAAAGTTCATATTAAATTACAAGCACTCACTGTTGTCTAAGCAATGTAGGTGTGTTCCTAACGTCAAAGATCATATCTATCAAAACAATGTGCGTGTGTGCGTTGGAGCACAGAATACATAGTTGGAGGAGTTTAATGTCGCGTTCCGAAACTCGCGTTTCTTTTGTAAGTTTCGGCACGCGAGATAAAATGCATCAGTTTCCACGTCATTACATCAGTCAAATCAGTCAATTTGCGTGAATCTTTTTTTAATCGACACAAAAACTTTGCGAGATGGTCCCATAAAAACTTCGGGTTCCAACTCCTCAATCCTGATGTTGAAGGGGTTCTGCCAACCTAAACTGTGGTGATTTATGAACGCGGACGAAGTCGCGGGCGTCCGCTAGTAACAAGATAATTTCATGATATACCTTTCATTATTTTCATTATTTCATTTACCCTGTGGAAAATGATAGCACTATAGACCTGTCAATTTAGTTTAACTTGTAGATTGTGTACAAACAATTACGAGTACATACGTTTAAAAATTACTTTTCATACAAACTTACTGATAAGAATTTCAAAAATCCCTCTTACGTGCACCTTTAAGGAACTCTACGAATATTTCATCTAAATAAATTTCTAGGTACGCCAGTCTACTCTACACTAAGCGTGTATGTAGACTGCAGAGTTAATTCACGGTACATTTTTAAACGTTCAAGTAGATGATAGGAAAGATAGGTGGAGGTAGAGAATCGGAAGAAAAAATTTCTTGAGTTCTCTAGAGATGCTCCAAGAAGCAGTTTATTGATTATATTGATATTTCATCCGTCCCTAATAGAGTGAATAACATCCCTATAGTATCCGTAGAAACTTTTTTGAAACTAAAATCTGACGAAATCGTGAGCAATCAGCGCAATAAATAGTAGTATTTTAAATGCTTAAAAGTACATATGTTTGCCTATCATTCTCTCTGTTGCCTTTTCGTACCTCAATTGCGACAAGGTAACAGACAGACGACTTCAAATTAAACAAACATTTAGTAATTAGCTTGCACCCTGGAGGTGACAATCGTTTAATACCGGAAAATCAGAGTTAATGGGATTTCTAAAAACCTAAATCCACGCAGACAAACTTCGGAGTCGTGACAACTGCTCCAAGTTATAAAACTTATGAAGATTCTGTAAATTGATTACTTTTCTTCCCGTTTAATCTGTTCGGTTTCGGAAGATAGCGCCTGAATTACTTCTCCCGACTTTATGCTGAACATATTATTTGTAGGAAGATTACAATATCAAATTACGAAAGCCATAAGAAACGGCTAATATAAGACTGCATAAGGCCGCAACAAAATTCTATTAACGACTTGTTTTAACTCCAATATTCATTAAAACAAAGCCGGATCACGAAAGGATCCCAACATTGTATTACTTTACGACGTAAGTGGGTATTACAAATAATAATCCTTGGCTCGACGACCTGTTTCCTAACTCTTTGAGCTTTGTTCGTAACACTCATGGATAAGAAGTATAACTTTGTATCAATTGCATAATTATATCATAATTTGATTAGTTTTTTAATTGATCAGCAATTTCAGTTCAGCCCCTCGGAAAATGTTCGTCAGAAAAAAATTTGCAAAGTGCCGATTTTTGCACGGGTATAGTTGGAGAAGAGTGACATGGAATACTTTTTACACGGTAAAAGAAAGGCTTCTTTTCTCTAAAGGTCTGAAGCAAAGCTGATTTAAGATTCAAAATTTATTGAATGTAAGCCAATCCAGTTAATTTAGTAATAAAATTTTTAAACTCTGGATTTTACCTCCTCGAAACCAATATGTATCTCAAATTCTAGTGATCTTTGACTTTAGCTTATACTGGCAAACATAATTCCTTTACAAATCATGTTTACGAACTGCAAAGGTTTTGCCTGCGAAAAATAAACAAACGCATACAATTTTATAATACTTGGAAAATTGCTCTAACAGAAAACCCTTTTGAAAACCAAACAAATTAAATACAAAAATAAAAATATAGGATTATCATGCAAAATAAAGGCGAAACCAAATTACTTCACTTACTCAACGTTATTCACGCTTTAAGTTTCATTTTCTATTAGCCCTAAATCCTGAAATCCAGCACTCGATTGCCACAGTGTAGAAACTCTATCAAAGTAACATCCAAGCCTTGTGGAATGGCAGCAGTGTAATAAGCAGTCGGCTTAGAAAGAGTTTGAATATTGCGAAAACGTCGGTAGATTTCGAGTATCGAAACCCTGTATCGTCGCAGTATAATTTATCTTAAAAAGGTTGTTTTAAGGTTGGTTAAATTCTATCCATGCATCATAAAAATTTAGGGAATATCGGTGAACTCTCTGACGTATTATTTCGATACTCGAAATCTATCAACGTTATCGAGATGTGGAAACGGCTAATATAAGACTGCATAAGGCCGCAACAAAATTCTATTAACGACTTGTTTTAACTCCAATATTCATTAAAACAAAGCCGGATCACGAAAGGATCCCAACATTGTATTACTTTACGACGTAAGTGGGTATTACAAATAATAATCCTTGGCTCGACGACCTGTTTCCTAACTCTTTGAGCTTTGTTCGTAACACTCATGGATAAGAAGTATAACTTTGTATCAATTGCATAATTATATCATAATTTGATTAGTTTTTTAATTGATCAGCAATTTCAGTTCAGCCCCTCGGAAAATGTTCGTCAGAAAAAAATTTGCAAAGTGCCGATTTTTGCACGGGTATAGTTGGAGAAGAGTGACATGGAATACTTTTTACACGGTAAAAGAAAGGCTTCTTTTCTCTAAAGGTCTGAAGCAAAGCTGATTTAAGATTCAAAATTTATTGAATGTAAGCCAATCCAGTTAATTTAGTAATAAAATTTTTAAACTCTGGATTTTACCTCCTCGAAACCAATATGTATCTCAAATTCTAGTGATCTTTGACTTTAGCTTATACTGGCAAACATAATTCCTTTACAAATCATGTTTACGAACTGCAAAGGTTTTGCCTGCGAAAAATAAACAAACGCATACAATTTTATAATACTTGGAAAATTGCTCTAACAGAAAACCCTTTTGAAAACCAAACAAATTAAATACAAAAATAAAAATATAGGATTATCATGCAAAATAAAGGCGAAACCAAATTACTTCACTTACTCAACGTTATTCACGCTTTAAGTTTCATTTTCTATTAGCCCTAAATCCTGAAATCCAGCACTCGATTGCCACAGTGTAGAAACTCTATCAAAGTAACATCCAAGCCTTGTGGAATGGCAGCAGTGTAATAAGCAGTCGGCTTAGAAAGAGTTTGAATATTGCGAAAACGTCGGTAGATTTCGAGTATCGAAACCCTGTATCGTCGCAGTATAATTTATCTTAAAAAGGTTGTTTTAAGGTTGGTTAAATTCTATCCATGCATCATAAAAATTTAGGGAATATCGGTGAACTCTCTGACGTATTATTTCGATACTCGAAATCTATCAACGTTATCGAGATGTGGAAACTCGTACTAAGAGTACAGAACAGCATACTCCTCAAAACAGCCGCATCGTATCCGCTTTATAGGACATTTCATTTATTCCATTCACTTATTTCCGACGGAGGGTTCTTTTGTTACGAGCGAGTGCGTTCCGTAAATAAACCTAATTCCGAGCACAATACAATGTTTCTTTTTAATTTAACAAATTTAACAGCTCCCGACAAAATTATTATCTGCTATCGTCGCTTTGTTAAAGATAAAAATTGATCATTTTTTATGTTTTATACATTTTATGACAGTAAAAAGGAGTTACCACTGCCGTCCTTTTACTGTCTATGGAACTTCTATGAAAGCTCTAGAGTCCATTAGGTACATGCGTTACTGGTGAACATGGACATTAGTGTCTTAAGCTATTTCTTCTTCTTATAGTGCCATCACCTAGCTGAAATTGGCAAACATAAAGGCTAGTTGGACTTTATTCATAGGTCTTGAACCTGGAGCCTGGACCTGGTTTTCATCACCGTTCCCTATTTTTTACGTGCTACCTAAGCCAAGTTATGTGACGCTGTCAATTTTGTTTTCACAAAACTTTAGGGAGCACTTAAAGATGAAAATGACTTTGGGTATTTAGGGGCTACCTACCTAAAGACACTCCTATTTAAGGGATGATTTAGGTATTATTGGTGAAAACGGGTATAAGTCAACTTGACTTAAACTCTTACTAGATACTAATTGACTAGTTGGTACAATTTCATAAATTCCATTTTTTCTCTTTTGTTTACCAATCGAATATGAATTTCAATTTGTTTCACAAATATCTTTTATTATATTTAAAGGTATCGATTACAATAATTATGATTAGATGGAAACAAATGCTTTGTACGAATCGAATTTCAATTTCAATTCCAGTTAAACTTGTATTTCAAGTTTCAGAACTACCAGAAATTCAATTTAGTATCCTACGGTGGAGTACACAGAGCAATCGAGAACTTTGTTTACAATAAAAAATTACGAACCACGTCGGAAACGTGGATTGGAATCAGAACTATAACTCGAAAATATTTTGTAATCTCTTATCATTCCTATTAGTTTGTATTAGGTATTAGGGTTACTTCCTTTTCAATCTGAACTTAAGATCAGAACTTAAATGTAAAAAAAGTTGAACATAAAAACGTATGGATTGACACCTCATTCATCATCGGAAATCGGATCAGTAATTCGTTTATTCGCTAATTTGGAACATACAAACATACGTACTACAACAAAGCCAAAAAGAAGGGTTATGATAGCAGTTTATGTATGTCTGAACAAGTAGGTTTGTTTCTATTTCCGTACTACTGGATCGATTGCGATGAATGAAGTGTCAATCTATTTGTTACTAGCGGACGCCCGCGACTTCGTCCGCGTCAATTTCTATTATTATGATCGCGATTAAGAAGTTTTTAAAAGATTTTAAATATGGATAATTTTCCCCGTTTTTGCGACATTTTTCACCGATGCTTCGCTTTTTGTTTGACTGATGTAATGACGTGGAAACTGATGCATTTTATCTCGCGTGCCGAAACTAATACAAAAGAAACGCGAGTTTCGGAACGCGACATTAAACTCCTCCAACTATGTATTCTGTGCTCCAACGCACACACGCACATTGTTTTGATAGATATGATCTTTGACGTTAGGAACACACCTACATTGCTTAGACAACAGTGAGTGCTTGTAATTTAATATGAACTTTATACCATAGCAATAAAGCTCAAATTGACTACGTTTTAGTTTCAAATCATTTGTATGGGAAAAAGAAAAGGGCTATTTTTAGGGTTTTTCAAGCAATAATTCTAATTTTTCTCGCCGTAAAAACCATCCTTGAACTTCAACGAACATTTTAAAAAAAGATTTGGCCAAATTGGTCCAGGCGTTGTTGAGTTATGCGCTTACCAACACATTTTGCGATTCATTTTTATATTATAGATTATGATCCGGTTGACATTTTATACACATTATGTAGGCTACATTTTATACGAACAATACCGATATGACGTATGTTACATCGAATTTTCCGTGGTCGGGTTACACTGTTAAAACAATTTTCTTTCTATGACCGATATCACCAAAGTAAAATAAGTCCCCGATCCGAGCGTAAACTTGATATTTTTACAGTTTTTGTATAGAAAATCTGCCAAAATATCGAATAAACGCTCGGACAAATCTTATTTCACGTTGGCCAAATCGGCCTTTGGTGGTCTATATTTCAACTAGCTTTTGCCCCCGCGACTTCGTCCGCGTGGAATTAGATTTTGGGGTGGAATTTTCAAAAACTGTGACACACGTACTTCTTTATTTTTAACTGAAAGCTCAAATACCAACTTTGATGGAAACAGCTTGAAAAATGACGGAGTTTCATATAAACTTCCATCCCCTATTTAAACCCCTTAGGGGTGGAATTTCCAATAATCCTTTCTTAGTGTGCGCCTACGTCATAAAAGGAACCAACTGTAAAAATTTCAAGTTTCTAACTTCAGTAGTTTAGGCTGTGCGTTGATATCTCAGTCAGTCAGTTAGGACTTTGAATTTTATATAAGTATATAGATAAGAAGATAATGGCAAAAATAACTTTTAAACCAAATTGGTCTAAAGGGTAATTTTTTTTATAATTTGTACAATGCCTACTCTTAAGTTTTCTATAACTCGTACTGAAGATTTTTTCCATTTTATATCATCAGCCCGCTTAATGCTTACCCTGTATGTACGCCACTGAGACCAATCAAGGACCTTTGAACTATGACTGAACATGGTACATATTACAGTGTCGATGTGAAATATGTTCTGTATTAGCACATGACCTAAACCCTACGCCGCGTCAGGCCACAACCTGAGTTCACCCCAATAACTGCCGACACCATAATACGATTATTCAAGATAGACTCCCAAGACTCTCTCTAGGCCCTACACTAAATTCAATTATGTGTGACCTTAATATTTATTAGATACAGCTCGGCCGAAGATTATATTAAGGTAAAGGTAATTACAAGTAAAGCGAAATTGATTCCAACCTTGTTTTCAATATAATTATTCTGATTATGTAATATACTATCAAAATTGGTTACTTTTATTAAACTATTTAAAACATTTCATAACAACTGGAATGAAGAACAAGTAGGTAAGTTTATGCACTATCATATAGGGAGGCTTGAGGGAGGATTCGAATTCGTTAACACATCATGTAATTTTTTTACCTACTTAGCCACTTCAAGAAGAAGTATAGACTAACGGAAATAGTAGGTAATAACGGATATAGTAGTAATCACGTAATAATATAGGTAATTAAAAGAAAAGGTCAATAAACAGAATGACGTTGATCCCTTAAAGACAAAACGATTTGAAACATTTTTAATAAACCACGGAACATGGTTAAGATCCACCACTCACCGTTGTTTTTATTCAAGCCTCGTTAAACACATAACGACATAATATTTCTAACGATGTTGTAAAAAGGAGAAAGTGCCACCTGTCATTTGTATTCAGGGATCAGCCTCTATCGCCATAAAACGAGGACTCCCTCTGCATTGTAAACGATGACTAGGAGGCTGGAAATTTTACACTATATAGTAAAATTCACCACCCAACACGTATAAGGTTCTTTTATCATAATGGCTGTTGAACATTAAAAATAACTGTCGTTATTATTGCTACAACTTAACATAACACAAATAGTGTCTGAGCATTAGCTCAGACACTATTTTGATGATAAACAAGAGACTAGCTTTTACCAGCATCTTCGTCCGCGGGAGTTAGGTTTTTAAAATCCCCGGTAAACCTTTGTTTTTCCGGAATAAAAAGTGTTCTACTTCACTCTCCTTGTCCTCAAAAAATCACGTCAATCCGTTGCTGCGTGATGAAAGGACAAACCAACAAACTAGTAGTAGTACCTACTAAGGATTTTAGATACTGTCGTCTTTTTATATTTCTCTATCTTCTGTCTGACAAGAAGGTACGTAATTCTCAGAAAATCCTTTAAACAAATTTCAAAACCCCAAGTTGAGACTCAGAGTTCTACGGATAAAATAAGGAGAATCTACGAGTAAGTTATAAACGTTGAAATATGGACAGCGTTCCATCAGAATGTCCTATGAGAACATTTCCACTTGCAGCGCTGCAGAATCGCATCCCACTGTAACTACTGCAAATTTATCAACGCCTTGGTAAAGTCAACTGGAATAGGAATGCCATTTAACGGTGGTTTAGCGTAGGCCTCTTACCTCAAGCTGGATTGCTTTCAGCGCTTAATTCCGTGTTCCTACAATGGATCTGAATTTAGCATGTCGATTTTAAATGCGAAGAACCAAAAGTCGTACATCAACATCAGTTAAATTCCGAATTTGTTTTGTTTTAGCATTCATTTCATTAATTTAAACAAAATAAATAAACCTATAAGCCGAGAAGAACATTTTTGCTTTGAACACAGTTTCTGTGAATTACATAGAAACGGAATTATGAAACTCTTATTAAAAGAAACTAGACCCGGGAGATTAAACATAAATTAATGAACCGAATATTTTTTAAATAAGTACTTAAAATTAAAATAAAATCCACGATAAACCACGAAAAAACTGTTATGTTTGTAATACAAAAAAAAGCCGTATCAACCTTATCATCACTAGTGTTTAGTAGAAAAAAATGCCAAAAGCCGAATACCATCATTGTTTTCCATCATGACTAAAAAGAGAATTTCGAACATAAATAAAATTAAAATCTGTTGGAATTAATATTAATCAGTTAATGACGAGGCAATCGGAGTTACAAAGCGTTATAAAAGCTTAAAGACCTACTTCCACTACGAGCAATCCACCTTGGTATGTTTAGAGCAGCAAACTGTTTGGAATGAATCTTAATCAATTGATGACGAGGCGCTTGAATCTCTCAGAGTCAAAGCGTTACAAAAGCTTGAAACCCGACCTCCACTTTCTACGGTGCTACGCTCAGAATATCTGACAACCTGTCGTACAAGCAGTTAGCGTGTCAACGCTCTTGTTAAGCCAGACGATATGGGTCTGCCATTTAACGGAGGTTTCCTCTAGCCCTCTTACCGCTTGTTTCCTCAAGTCGAGTCGCTTTCTAGGCTTAATTCCCTTTGTGCGATGTGTTCGGCTTCAGCTTGTTGCTTTGCGTGGATTAGGTTTGAGTCTCCGTAAGTCTTAATTGGCAACAGTTTCGTACAAGCCGCTTAAACAATAAACCTCTCGTTATTTTTATTGCTTACCAGATGTTGCCCCCGAATTCATCCGAAAATTATGATTTCATTGAGTAAGTTAACTGAAAAAAAAAATGCGAGAATGTTTGCTAACCAACTTTAAATTGTCATAGATCCAATCTGGTTATTCAAAATGAAAAATGATGACAGAAATCTAACAATGATTTTCAATAATACCCCACTCTATCGTCAACTTTATTTTTTTTTTTCTTTTTCACAATATGGCGTTTGGTGGTCGCCATATTGAATTTTGATTCCTGTCATGTCTTTAATGTCCCAAGATTAACACAAATCGATTGACGTAAGAATCATCAAAATCGACCGTTTGGTCTCCAGAGCGCCACATACATAGGTAAATACATACACTGATAAACAATTTACCCTCCTTTGCATGCCGCAGTCGGGTAAAAATGGTTAACAACTTCCAGGTACTCTTTAAATCTAAAATGTAGGTGTACATTAAATACCGTACAAGGAATAAAAAGAATCAGCTGCACTGGTGAAAATTAATTCAACAGTGCACTCTTATCGTTACGCAGCGATAAGACTGTACACGTAACAATATGGTTAAATTATGTAATACACATAGATTTCTACGTTAAAACAATATTAACAACTTTAACTAAGTTACTTACTTTTAATTCAAATAAATGACCGTAAGCGGTTAATTAATTTGGCCAATATGAAAGTAACTTTTGGTAATGAACACTAGACTGAATTACAACGCTCAATGTCAAATTAAGTGACTGAATATAAGTAAGTACATAATAGGATTTGGTACATTGGAATTACTATCACAATAGGAGAACCTTGAATTTGGTGACTAAGAAAATGAAAACAAGCAACTATGAAAGGCATCGCATACAGAAATGAAAGTGCATTTAAATAAAAATATAATAAAAAGGAAATTACTAACAGGACTAAAAAAATACATAACTGTGCAAGTATTTATCGTTCATACATGAATTTAACCTTCGATCATAGAAAAATTTTTTCTTCTGTGATCGAAGAATTTAACAGAGTTACTATAAAAAGTTAATTTTTAGTGCCTGAAAGAAAAAGAAAGTTTCAGAAGACCGTAGGGCCAAACAGACGCCAGGATGGTGGCTGGTGAAAAAGAAAGAAGAAGAGAAAAGAAAAAATCCGGAAGAACTAGTGGCCGAATCCAATTTCACTGGGGAGACTAAATCGACGAGGCTAAAAATAGGAAAAATGGATGTCGATCTTGCTATCAGAAGAGCATACTTGGGTCATCCAACAGGAAAACGCCTTTGAACGACTCAGATGTCTGATAGTTTGACAAAGCTAGCGACCTGCAACCCCTCATAAGACCCGATTGGCAGCTTCTAGTGTCAAAAGACAAAAAACTCTTTGGGTCACTCTGCTGAGATCTATAGAGCGTACTCTGACTTAGCTCGGACTCAAGATAAAAGTTAAAACGAGACACAAGTATACTCCGACATAAATCTGTCTCGTTTTATCTCTGTCTTGAGTCTGAGCAGAGTGAGAGTGCGGTCATTAGATTTCAGCCTGAGTCAGCGAAGTAAGTAATACGAAACCACAAAACAGATTAGTGACTTCAGTATTACCATTAGGTTCTAGGTACTTATTTGTAGAGACACGAAAATATTCAGACACTTATTTGGCTGCTGGCAACACAGAAAAACAATTTTTTTATTTATTGTTTTCTTTTTGCCAACTAGGTACATCGACTATTTAGCTGAGTAGTTCTTAAGAACGAGAGTGTTTTTTCAAAACTTCTTAATGTATCAGCTTAACTTGGCCATTAGCGAAAAATGTTGCCAAGTTACTTAGATAAGAACTGGAAGATACGACGGCGGCGTTAAAATAAGTCGATAAATCCATTTTTCCTACATTCCATTTCTGTATTTATTTTAGTTTCGACGAAGGTTGCCCGACTTTGTGAAACTGTTCTATAAAGTGTTAAAGGAAACTTCGTATTATGATAGGAAATCTCTGAAAGTACAGACCAAAAATATTGGTAACATTTATTAGTAACAACCATTTACCCGCGGTTTCACTCCCGCTATCTGTTAAAAGCATGACTGTGTTGATTCCAATACATTGCCAATTTTGATTTTTTCAGCTGTTGTTTTCTTTTTGGTTTTCTGATATTTTTTCTTTTTAAACTTCGCCTACAATTATGCGAGCAAAACAAAAAATATTCAAATCGGTTAAGTCATTTTCGAATTTTAGCATGACTAACGAACAGCGATTATTTTTATATATATAAGAGAAGAAGAAGCAAGAGAAAAAGATGTGTTTTTTGAAATTACTACCTACTACAGCCTACTACTAAGAAATCAAGTGTGTGTAAATACGAAAGTGTGTTTTTAATTATTTATTTTTCAATTACTCAGCATTGGTTCGAATTGATTTTTACGCATGATTAGAGCTGAAACCTAGGCGGTGACATAGATATAATTCATCCCGGGAAACTACACGGGATTTTTAAAAGCCTAATTACACGCCATACGAGTGCATTCTTCTAAAGAATATTCTACAAATGAATCGAAATCGCTTAGTTCTCACGGATAGATTGGTACAACAGATTGTATTTATTGATACGCTGCACTGTGAATCTGTGTTAAATTTTCAATCTTCAAACAGTACATTTTGAATTAGATCGTTTATTATTTCGGCCGTGAAGCGATCGCCTGATATTCGAATGCACATCGCCGCATCCTTTCACTGCAAAACGAATATGATACTACATCAATTTCGCAATAAACACATACACTTGCCACGGTTCAGTTGTTAATTGGGCTGGTTATTTAACTGCCCGCATTGCGTGATAATCCTATCCGACACACAATTCGTGCAGCAAGGAAATTAACTACGTAAACCAAATAATTCTATCACGCTAGTTCTTCCGATGTTTAGTTAATGAAAATAAGATCTCTAGTAATACTATCCTTACTAATATTATAAATGCGTAAGTGTGTTTGTTTGTTGGTTTGTCCTTCAATCCCGCTGCAACAGAGCGACGTGATTTTTTGCATGGGTACACTTGAGGACCTGGAGAGGGACATTATTTTTTATCCCAGAAAATCAATGAGTTCCCGCGGGATTTTAAAAACTAAATCCACGCGAACGAAATCGCGGGAATCGGCTAGTTTAAAATAATTCAGTCGCGGCATCGTCTAAAAGTGATTACAGCAATGTGACAATCGGAGTCACCTGTGATTGGCGAACACTCGTCCGCTATTGGCTAAAATGTATTGTTGCAATAAGGACACCATTAATTCAGCCAATCAGCACTAGAGATTGTAGCAATGATTGATGCTGCTTTTCTGCAAATGACCCTGGGGTAGTAATCTGACGGGAGCTAAAGGTAATAATTCTGTTGTATGAAATCTCTAAACAAAACTAAATGGACAGCTGGAAAGGTAATGCTATTATATTCTCAGTGAACAATGTGAAAAGGGTAGCGCTATTTTTAGACCTGTCAGAATAGTTTGAATAATATGTAAAATGTACATTGTACATAGATTACGTAGGTGTACATTGGCGTATAGCTGGGATAAGCCGGGACAAACACTAGAGTCTGATCAATAAGTTGTAGCAACATTGTGAGAGAGTCATCGATGAATCGAACAGTTTGATAATTTACATAAAAATAAATCTGATTTTAATTAAAAATAAACTATGCTCACATTAATGTACAAAGGTGGATGGAATAACTCTAGACTTTCAAAATTCAAGACTTATTGAACAGACTATACAGTTTTCTTCGTTTTTTTTTTATTCAATGACATGATATAGTCCTTGACCGCGGTCTCAACCGATGGTAAGTGACGATACAATCTAACTTGGAAGGAGTATGGTTGTGGTCATTCAATCCATACCCGTAATCTGTTTCAACACGCCATTGTGCCGGTACGCTAAATCGCTTGGAGGCACGTCTTTGACGGTACGATGGTGACACTTCCGGAGCTTCCCACCATACAACACGTTGTTGCATGGCTTTGACATCCTTAAAGTACCATACTCTGCTAGTTACCTGCGTCGTTCGGTTGAGATTGCTACCCTCCTTCTGGTGAATTCAGGTAACGAGAAAAACCCAGCCAAAGAACTAGGTTGGGTCAAATAAAATTGGGCCTTTTATCACTGCTAATTATTAGTTGCTTAATTAGCAGTGTTAAAAGTCTTTTGACTGTGGTCGAAGCTCCAAATCTGTTTCGAGATGAGTTTTCTCATGTGTAGAGATAAAAATCTCTTGGAAAGGTGAACCTTTGAATGTTCATCTTGTGACATTGAGCGTAGAGCAAGGTCGTGCCTCTAATCAACCGTAACCGGCAAGACGATGCTGAAAAAATGGCTGATATGGCTCGAGACTCTCAACCTGTGTCGTAATGAGTAGTGATAGAACGTCTTGGAAAGGTGAATCTCTGAATGTTTTATTCAATGCAGGACAAGGTCGTACTTCTCATCGCAACACGCGAGAATCATTCGCTTGAGTCAAGTCGATGGGACTGCACTCTTATGACAGCTTCAATACTATTCAATTTAATACTTGCAGGTATCCGAAGCAGTGTCGCAATCTTTACTCCATACAAATAAATAAAATTAATGTGTCTGTCTGCGTTTTCGGAAAGAATAATCTTCGAAAGGATTGAACCGATTCTGAAAAAGAATTCCTGGGACACCTAGGACAGCCACAGATCGAAGCATTTTGACGGCCCCTAACCATTAAGAGTTTTAAGTCGTTAAGATCCATTTCACTTTGATATTATACAATGTTTCATATCAATACTAAGGTGTGGAACGCACTTCTAGCGTCTGTTTCCGGCCACTATTATTTTAGTACCTTCAAAGCAAGAGTGAATAAGCATTCCCTAGGGAAGCACGTTCCAACCTAAACCTCATCAGTGCTTTCCATCCATTTTCCATCAATAATAATTGTCGTCAAGCACAAGCCCATCTAGTAAAAAAAAGCGTTGTCGAGATGTTTAAACTCGTACCTACTAACGCTACAAGGCTGCAGCTAGTGAGTGATAACATCTCTAGGAAAGGTGAACCTTTGAATGATATTTTATCGCACGGCATTGAGTGCTGGGCAAGTTTACGTTCCTTATCTAACTTAGCCGGCAGCAAACCGTCGTGAGAAGAAACAACCGCATGGGTTTCCAAGCATTAAGATCAATTTTATTTATTTACTCGCTGATGCCCGCGACTTCGTTCGCGTGGATTTAGTTTTTGAATTCCCGCGGGAACTCTTTAATTTTCCGGGATAAAAAGTATCCTATTTCACTCCATGTCCCATGCCCATGACCTACGCAAAAAATCACGTCGCTCCGTAGCTCTGTTACAGCGTTATTGAAGGAGAAACCAACAAACAAACACCCTTTCGCATCTATACAAATAAATATTGAAGGAGAAACCAACAAACAAACACCCTTTCGCATCTATACAAATAAATACAATTGAAGTGTCTGTTTATAATAGCTTTTTTAACCGACTTTCGAAATAGAAGGAGAAGAAGTTGTGTTTTTCTACCTCTGTATATCTGACATTTTTAAACCCGTACTAGTAAGTACGGGTTTAAAAACAGTAGTTCCAGCAGCTAGTGAGTGATAAGTTGATAACATCTTTAGAAAAGGTGAACCTTTGAATTTATCACACGGCATTGAGCGCAGGGCAAGGTTAGGTTCCTCATCTAGCGTAGCCGGCAGCAAGACGTCGAGAAAAGAGACAATCGCACGGTATCCAGGCCAAGGCGCTGCTTTGTACTTCGTGTAGGTTTAAACGAGATATTTGCTTAGGAATACATTACTAATTCCCGTTTTCACAAACCATACCTAAATCTGCTCCTAAGTAGGAGTCTCTTTACAATGGAAGCCCCTGAATATTGCGATCCCCTACCCAATGACGTTTTCATCTTTGAGTGTTTCGTAAAGGTTCGTGAAAACGAAATTGACAGAAAGCGCCACCTAAGTTAGCGTAGGTAGGTAAGTCCGTAAAAGTTAGGGAACGTTGGTGAAAACGGGCACAAGATGCTTAACAAAAAACTATTATAGGTGGGTTAGATAGTCTCAAGGCTTGAGATTAAAGATCAATCTCACAAATCTCACTTTATCTGTAATGTAGTTTGTGAATTAAAGCAAAACTACGTTTGTATGGAAACTCGAACTTACCAGAGTAATTATATGAACTAATTTTTATCAAATCACTTATTTATTACACACCATTATAGATTTGGTCAGTGACTTCGTCCGCGTGTAGTTAGGTTTTAAAAAATCCTTATTCCTTCTGAACCCTTTGCTTTTCTTAGATAAAAGGTAGGTTAGATTAGGTTAGTTAGTTAGTTAGTTAGTTAGTTAGTTAGTTAGTTAGTTAGTTAGTTAGTTAGTTAATTAGTTAGTTAGTTAGTTAGGCCTAAGTCTGCTAAAGCTCAGTAAGATTCTCTATTGGTTAATAATTTTGCAATGTAAATTAAAACATAAAAGGAACATTTTATAGGTTGACTCAGCTAAAAGTCGTCTTAAGAAAGTAGTGATTTAAAACGCTCAATCCGTTCACGTAATATTTGTTGTTCAAGTTATGTAAGATGGAAAACGATTCCTTGACAACGCAATCTTCCTGACCACGGAAAACGACCGTCCACTTTGACGAGTACAACGTGACACGCCTGACAAAGTGTGTACCAGAGACATTGTGATTCTTGTGAGTTGTGCTGTTGTACTTTATTGAGTTTTCTGTCAAGAAATTCTTCGGAGCGACTCTGAGCAGAGATTAGAGGCGCAGTGGTGAGCGCTGTGGTCTTATAACTAGGAGGTCTCGGGTTCGATTCCCGGCGGAGGCAATTTGGGAATTTATAATTTCTAAATTGTCTCTGGTCTGGTGGGAGGCTTTAGCCGTGGCTAATTAGGTACCACCCTACCATCAAAGACGTGCCGCCAAGCGATTTAGCGTTCCGGTACGATGGCGTGTAGAAACCGATTAGGGGTTATGGATTGAATCTACGCTGCCATACCCGTCTCAAGTTAGCCCGCTACCATCTTAGCATCGTCACTTACCATCAGGTGAGATAGCAATCGAGGACTATCTTGTCAATGAATTTAAAAAAAACTTTATACATAGAACAAAGCTAGGGTAAATCTAATTTATGAAATGTCTTTCAGACGCCATCTACTCGAATTCGATATAACTACGCGAACAACACTAAAAACTCGAATTCGAAATGCCGCACCATCGTACTACAAGAGTAAGGGAATAGAGGGCGCATCTATCTTACTGCACTATAATATTTCCTGTGTAGTTGGCTAGTCACCTTCAAGGACAAATTCGATTGGGAAGACATAATGATTGCTGTAGACGATTATGACACCAATAGGAATTTTTGTTAGAAGAGGTCATTGCTAAAACTATTTGTTTTATTTTTCTAAAATGTCTTCAGATAAATAGGTTTCTATTTATCTCATCATCTATCATAATACTGACAAAATATATACAACATAGGTACACAATTTTTTTATCTAATCAGCGTATCTTTAGTGATCGATATTTACCTAATACGTATTACCTTTCAGTATATATTTACTCGTAACAGTATCTAATGAACCATAAAGCCGTAACTATATTTAACCGTTCACGTCAATGCTCATGTCGGGATCAATATGTAAAGCATAAAGCAAGCGTGGGTGTAAATTGTGTACCGTTATACCAAACTTTGCATAATGGCATCCCTGTATTGTAACTCCTGGATAGTGCAGACTCAATGCATGCTTAACATAAAAGAAACTGACGCGTTATAACATTAGAAGCGGCATCTAAGCAAGCAATATAAAGCAGTTATCCTAGGTTAAATAACTTTGATAAGATGAAGTTTATATCCAGCTTATCGAACTGATAACAGGTGTAAATCAAAACTTTAAATCACACCAGATATGAGGAGTTTATTGGTCTATATATAGACCCGATATATACCCGACATCGACCTACCACCTTCCTATTCCATCGTTAGACATTAACCAACCCAACAGTACATTTGGCTGGTCTTGCGTTTAATACAGCTGAGTTCCTGTGACCACGTTCCTGCTACATCATCGGTCCCTGGTTCAATAAAACAACTGCCTACTCCTCGGAATCATGCCAATGAACCCAAACACGTTATGCTTGTTGTAAGTTGTCGAAGAGACAAATAGATTAGTAGCACTTGAGACAAAGTTAACAAGAAAGTATGATTGATTTCAGCCTTGGTACCAACTTCCAACAAAAAGAACATTCAGCATAATAATGGCTCAAATCTCAACGTAGTAACGACGAACGTTACTTGTTTGGAGCAGTCTAATGAATGTCTCTCGACGCTTAGCTTTATTAAATATTTGCCAATAGAGCTTTTAAGCAAACGACGAAACATTTCAACGTAATATTTAGTTACCGTTCGCGGCATCTATTCCAAAGGGTAATGAATATTTAGTGCTGTATATAAACGGCAAATTATTGCTCTTGGTTTTGACATCCGGATTGTTCATTTGCAATTCAAAAGCACACCTGATATATTGTCTGCAACATTAGTCTCAAGACTACAGATAATCGTAAGAATTTAGATACGAGTGCTTGGTTACCGACGTAACTAAATATAATTATAATATCAACGGCCTTATATGACGTGATATACTCATAGGCTCTTGCTTCTAGGTCGATATATGTATACTTATGTTTTAAGTCATCTTGTTCCGTTTCCTTTAAAAGTGCTTCATCAAAGGTTACCGGAAGAAGATCGCTTCAAGCGATAAGATTACCTTTTACGCACTTAAATTCCTGTGTCTCGAATTGAATATTCGTGTTTTAATATTCGTGTTTTTCTATAGCGATGAAGAATTTTATGCAAGTAAATATTTAGCTATAGTCTATTTAAGCCTTGAAAATATTAAACTTGCAATTAATGTGTGTGAGCAAAGAACTAATACAGTTAGAATTACACTTCAAAAAAGAGCAAAGTTAGCAGAAGAAACAATGGCCTTATATTACTTCCCGCAACGAAGTTACACTCGTTAACTGCAAACAAAGAGGTTCTTTTTACAAGGAGAAAAAGAAAGCCAAGATCGGATAATCCCAACGGTACATTTAGATACTTTTAACGCTTGCAAACCAAATTGGAAATGTTTGGATTGCAACTGAAGTGAAAGTGTTTCAGTATTGGGCAAGTCGAGATTCATAAAAATAAAATGCTGACATAACTGGAGCGCACAGCGTTCACGAAACATGTTAAAAAAACATGTGAACACCATGAATCTAAAATCTGCTCTTCTCAGCAGAATCTTGCATTCCGTACCGGTGGTAGAGTCTCGACGTGTCATAAGAGCCACAGGTTAGCCTAGACGAAATAATTTTGGATTTGAATTTAAATGTAACGAGAACGTATGTATGACAGATGTTAACCTTTAGCATTATCTCCGCGAATCCATAGTAGCGGAATAAAAGGAATAGATACATATTTTTTTTTTATTAAAGTGTTGATCGACACTTAAAGGAAAGGAAATATCCGAATAAATAAATAAAAATTGCGAACCGGCCGGCGGGAATCGAGCCCATATCTCTCTGGAATCTGACCAATTTACACTAAGGCCACGGTCAAATTTTGATTTGTATTTAAAAATTTATTCGAATGCAGAGTCAAATATCTGCGTAGTTTTGATGATTTCGCTTCTCTTTGATGTCATTATTTTCAGACAATCCCACGGCGATGGATCATACCCAAATTGCAACTTTAGGTTGATTGTTAGAATCCTAGAGCGTTTTATCTGACAAACAAAAGGGGACGCTTATTTACACCAAATAGACGGGGGAAATCCGGTAGCCGAGTTGCTCCCGACGGGACGCGCGGGAATTTTTATCGCACACACGGTAACAAGGTGAACCCTCCTGATTTTGCGGTGAAGTGAATTCCATTTTATGTGGCTGTAACTTTATGACAACAGCTCGCGTGCAATATTTTTGTGATATCGACTTTGCTCGAATTGTTTCTTCAAGCTTATGATTTGAAGACAATGCATGAAATTATCTAAATATATAAAAGGCAAAGGTGACTGACTGACTGACTGACTGATCTATCAACGCACAGCTCTAACCACTGGACCGATCAAGCTGAAATTTGGTATACAGGTAGCTGTTAGGACGTAGACATCCGAAGAAAGGATTTTGGAAAATTTCAACCCCAAGAGGTTTAAATAGGGGGTTAAAAAATCGAACCTAACGTGAGCGAAGCCGCGGGTTAAAGCTAGTTATTAATAAAAATCTTTTAAAGATAATATTAACAGATAAATGAAGTCTTTATTTCAACACCTAGAGAAACAAAGTCACATAAACAATTACATGTAAAATACTACTATACTTTATGAAATGTATTATGCGAATTTTATCGCACGTATTTAGGTTTTTTAAATATTTAAAATTCCGTGGCTACTTGGCAGTAACAGTGGATTTCCTGCGATAAAAAGAAACTTATGTGTGTCCATTTCTGAAATAGCAGTTGTTTCTGCAATGTGGTTTCTGGTTGGAAACTCGTGATTTCAAATAAATAATCTATGACGAAAAAATACATTTGTGTGAAGTAATAAATATTCACAAAGCGGTTGCTACTCTATCTTAGGCACGGCAGCCAACAACTGTTTTTCTTATAAAATTTACAGCCGTTATACTGGCAAGCAAAACGCCAAGACCTTATTTACACGATACCGCCGAAAGGAAGTCCAAACGGATGGCCTGCTAGTAAAAGGAAACTAACATAAATCACCGATTTCGCAACAAACATGCTGTAATATTATTTGCAAAATGAAAAACAGCCGCTGAAAGAACTTGACAGTCCTGAACATTCCTCACCGACGGCATTTTCATAATTTAACTAAACGACGCAAAAGCAAAACAAAACTCCTAATTTGTTACACCAACAAAGCTTTATTTAAATTCCGTTGTTGCTGGTAAGTTATTTTGTTCGCCCCCATGTTTTGAAAATAAACAATTAGGCAAGTACGATCGTCAAAAAACGGGTCGGTGAATACGCCGCCTAAGAAGATTCCGCGATGCTGTTGACCCTACAACTTAGGAGTTCTGTAATCCGACAATTTGCCGCTCCTAACTCGCAAACACAACAAAACAACGCGAACATATTCCCGGGGCTGAGAGGAAGTTCACTTCAAAAGGCAACTAGCTGCGGGGTTACCTTGTATTGTTGAATTTATGATAGGTTTCTTCGCTTTGTTCCACTTTCTAAGGTCATTCGCGCTTATAAATAATAACTGTAAAATCATATTGCGGAAACCAATTCCATTTCTATCTTGTGTAGGCCGCAAATGGTCTCTGGCATATTAGGAATTGGAGAAGGAGCTTAAATTCAAGCCACATCGTGAACTGAACAAACTTACTACTAAGCTTACGTAGCTTCGGCACCCTTTCAGACTTCAATACAAACCACGAACTATAGAGCTAAGCTAAACGAGCTTATCTGAACTGCTTCACCCTAGGCAGTATCGCGAGTCGACTACGAGGAACATACCGAGGACCTAGTGGTCTAACGTTAAGCTAACGAGCTAAGCTAAATTTAATTCAAAGGTAGGTACATAACATTAAAAATCATCTTATTAACTTTTTATAGTAGCACCATTCTTCATTCTTATTTAGATTGCGTTGTAGTTAAAGTAGGTTGTAAAGCCAATTGCAATTATAGATCTGTAACTCTTGAATTGTTTTGTTAACGATTTGGCTCAGAGTGGCAATGAAGAGAGGATGAAATGTTCTAGATAAGTGTTTATGGACCAATTAGTGGCAAACGAAATGAGGCCTATCGGACTGGCAGTAAAGCTAGTTAATGTTTGAGATACTATCTACCAGCAGCCACCAATTGGCCGAATTTGCAAAATTATATTCACGTACATATGTAAATGTTGTTATCATCTTTAGTGTACATGCGATCGTCATTAACGTCTCATATATTTTTATTGAGTTATCTGTGTTAATGGGGATCCCTGACCGATAAAAATAATGACCGATAATATTGGGTATTTTTTATCTTAGTAGCGTAAGTTTAGACAAAATAATCATGACGTCTGTAGTTCCCACTTAAATAACGGTAGATACTAATAAAATTCATGTTGTATAGTCTATTCAATAAGTCATGAATTTTGAGGTTGAAATGTAGGCCGCACTCTCACTCAGCTCAGACTCAAGACAGAGTTAAAACGAGACCTATTTATGTCAGAGCATATTTGTGTTTCATTTTAACTATATTTTAAGTCTGAGCTCGCTCTATAGACCTCAGAATGAGTCAAGAGTTATTCCATTTATTCCACCTTTTCACGTATTATTCTATCATTTATTTATGTACACATTTACCCCATTGTTTCTAAAAATGTTTACAAATATACATTTTACAAATATAAATATAAAAACATTATTAAAAACAATAAAATAAATGGGTCCCACTTGCTGCGGGATAGAGACCCAAGCAGCCAGTGGTCAGGGCTCCAGAGTGATTGTGTTGTGTTTGCGAGTTAGGAGCGGCAAATTGTCGGATATTTATTCTTATGTAAATTATCAAACTATTTGATTCATCGATGATTCCTTCACAATGGTGCTACAACCTATTTTTCAATTTACCCGTGTCAACTTTCTCATAGAACAGACTCTACGCAATTTTTGGACTAAACTCAATTGATAAGTCTAGTTAAAATAGTGTTGTCATTTAAAGTTGTACGCTTCATGCGACAGAGACGATGCTCTACGAAGCCAAGCCATGTGTTATATTTACTACTAATTCGTTAGATTCTCTTTCATTGTTACGAAGTTACAGGTGAAGATAATAATTATTTATTTTATATCACTAGTGGTTCGCCCCGAACTGAGACCTCGCGATATCCCATAATTCCCAAAAGTTTTAATTATATATTGTAATAATTAACTTTTAACATTAGACACAATAAAAAAAATAATAGTTGACATAAAACTGTTTTACTGACACATTAAAATGCGCATTAAAATTAAATAATTTCGTTTCTTTATAACATTTATCTAATTTTAGTATTTGTTGTTCAAGTACAGGATATAACTGAATTTTCAACCAAGTTTCACGTTCATTCAGTAATTCAGAAGTTATAGGGCTCTGACAGACATTTAGACGGACACACTTCTCTGTCTAGTAGGCAAGCGCCCTAGTTGACTCAGAGAACTCGCTTCGCTCGTTCAATTATTTATTAATTATATATTCATAATATAGCGCATATTAAAACGTGATCTCACGTTCATAATAATAATTAATGTTTTCAGGGTAGAGTTCGCTGATTATAAGTTACGCCACAGTCTAGGTAACTAATACGTAAGCAATCAATATGTTGCTGGCTTCAAGCCCAGTAAGTAACAAAGAACGAGGTATCAAATAACAGTGCATCGTAGTCCTACGCCACTAACTAGGAAGTAACTATATGCCTTGGCTTGAAGAACGCACTACTTTTGAAGCATAATTAATAGTTAACGTTAAAAAGTTTCAGTAACTTTTAATTGAAGCTGTGAAGTGCAAAACTTAGCTTCAGTTGCAGTCATTCTGGGTAACTTTGGACCACTTATGAGATAGTTTCTTGTAGTAGATATGTAATTATAATTTGTATACTTTCCTATACAGTACATAATTCTAATTTATACGATATTTTAGTGTTTGAAATATCTTTTAAATGTAATAAATCATTAGCTTTTTCGCGCCACTTCGTCCGTGTTTAGTTAGGTTTTAAAAATCCCGCGACTGTCCTCCGAAGTAAAAATTGCTTTTAATGTATTGAAGTTAAAAGTGCAACTTATAAAAAGAAACTAAAAGTAAAGAATTGTTATGTGTCTTGAGAATTACCTCAAAAGTCAACTTTCACATATTTTATGCTTACATTTCGTTAAGAGAAAGTAGCAACTTTGATACGGTTTTTAAAGATTGTCGCCGCAGTTTAAAAGTATCCTCTTGACACTTATTTCTTTAGTAAAATAAACGTGTAGAGCTTACTTTATATGATTGTCAAAAATTCAAAAAAGATTAAGAACAATTTCCCTTTAGAACATAATAGATTTTTATTATTTTACCACGTGTGAAACAAAAGGTCTTTCTTATTTTTAAATTAATAATATTATGCAACACTTATACTCTAGTTTAAGTTATTGCATGAAAAATATAACATTGTAATGTCAAGGTGTTCCATAATAATCTAGAAAACAATCCAAGGGATTGCGAGAATTTACAAGAATTAGAACAGTATCTTATCCTCTTAAACAGATCTCTCATCAAAATGAACTTAAGGAATTCATAAAACAAGGACGCGAGAGAATGGAACAAATTCACTCTTTACTTTAAACAGAGCTAAGAAGCTCGGTTGCGCCGTGTTTAAGTACAAAAATACTCTGCGACAGACTAAAGTAATTTTCGTTTATTTCCTTCCTTAAGTTAGGGTGACGTCTCGAACTTTTATCCTTGGACACGAACAAAAAGTTGAAAACGCTATAATACGAAACAGCCTTATAATATGTAAAGTAAGTTGTAAGTAAGTAAGTATGTAAAGTAAGTTGATAGAGTGGCTATCAAACAATTTGTTTAAGGTAACACTAGTCGCGCTTGTTCGTGCAATTTATTACCCACATACTACCATATTCTAGATCTAAAGAACAAGGCGACATTTTTAATACCGGTATAAACTTGAATATTTCTTATGCTGAAAAATGTATGGTTTGAGCTCACTTATCGTTTCCAAATCAAACCTTGTATAGCAACTAACCCTAGTTACTTTAAAAGGTTGGATTTATTAGTCGAACCAAACAACCAAATTAAACCGACTTTTAGTAGAAGAAATAAAGATTTATACCTATTAATAAATATAATTGGTCAGCGAATGAAATCAGACAGAATTTTGTAAAAATAAAGAGTACTAGCTGATACCCGCGACGTCGTTCGCGTGGATTGAGGTTTTTAATTCCCACGAGAACTTTCTTGTTTCCAGGATAAAGAGTAGCCTATGTGCTATTCATAATCTATCTCTATGTGAAATTTCAGCCAAATCGGTTCAGCTCCAGTCGTTGCGGCGTGATTGAGTAACAAACATCCATCCATACATCCATAAATCCAAACTTTCGCATTTGCATACGTTTGTAGGTATAATTAATTTTCATAGAGCATTATTAACAGTATCGTTGGGAACCTTAACAGTAACTGTATTAAAACGAAACGCAGTAACCACCAAATTCACGGAAGCAACCAAGCACGTATGAGTTCGTATAACTGATAACCGTTTATTATTTAACTTTAACGCGACCTCCGGAGTAAGGTCGCTGCGCTGAGCCGTGGCAGGCATACGAATGGTCGTTTAAGCTAGGTTCCGAGAAATAATTGCACTGTATATTACACAGTACGAAAATAGACACATTTACCAAGTGCCTGTGTGATTTATGATAGGGTTGCCAAGTGTCTTCATTTCCGAGTTGCATGCGATAAGAAAAATGTTTGTTGTGGCAGTTAGTTAAACCCTGAATATATCTAGTTAGTAAGTCTAACCTTTTGACAATTCTAAACACATAAGGTTAGTGCAATAATTTACGTACAAGTGGTTCATTAACATTTAAGCAAACTTACCTATTTTTCACACCCTAATTCAGAGAAAGTTTTTTTTTTTTTTAAAAAGAATATGAGCCAAGCTGCCTGTTTATAAACTGATGAGGTGTCTACTTATAAACTTTTAAGATAGCAGTATCAGACAAAATTCAGAATTTGTAAAGGTACGGTATTACGGATATGTTTAGAAAATTTTCATTTTGTCGCAGTCTTAGTAAAACAACGACGGACGGAGCAAACAATACCTATATTTAATTAACAAAAAAGTATAGTTAATTTAGTGAATAATCAGAGAACGAGATCGCAGGACGATGGACAAGTTTTGTGTTCTGATATTCGTGTCTATGTATCTATGTCGATGGATATTACACTGTAGGTCTACAATATTTCGGTGACTTTGAGTGATTAATTTTCAAATGAGTAGGTATCATACTTCGTTTTTCATGGAACGCTTTCGGGAGAAAGTTGTCCATTCTCCTCAAACAAATATAAAAGGCCTCGGCTAATACAAAGTTTGAATATCCATTTTCTTTAATGTTATAAAATACTTAATCCAATTTGAAATTGAGTCGTAAAGACTTCCAATGTTCCCCGGCGTTTTACTATCCGCAATTAAAATTGAAATAAATCGCCGGTTCTAATAGGCGCTTGAATAATTTTAAAATTGTAGGTTTCCTTCGAATTTTTATTACCATTAAATTTAAGTACCATACCGAAATCGACCATTACATTAAGAATACAAAGTAATAAGCACATTCTTACTTCATATTAAAGCTGTTTGAGGATTTCTTAATTTTCTAAGTAAGACCGTAACACCTAAAATATTGTAATTTGACGTCCTCCCTGGCGCAGTGGTCTTATAACTGGGAGGTCTCGGATTCGATTCCCGACGGGGGCAATTTGGGAATTTATAATTTCTCAATTGTCTCTTGTCTAGTCTGGTGGGAGGCTTTGGCCGTGGCTAGTTACCACCCTACCGTCAGACACGACGCCAAGCGATTTAGCGTTCCGGCACGATGGCGTGTAGAAATCGATTAGGGGTATGGGTTGAATTTACACTGGAAGGGGTATAGCCTTCCAAGTTGGCCCGCTACCATCTTAGACTGCATCGTCATTCACCATCAGGTGAGATCGCAGTCAAGGTCTATCTTATCATCAAATAAAATATCTTTTGTTTTGAGAAGGGCTGCGTTTTTTGCCGGCTCTTAGCAGTCTGTTTTCCGAACCGTTGGTACAGTCTTGACTTGTCATAGAAGAGCCACGGTACGCCTACATGAAATAAATATTTCCAACAAAAAAAAAATACTCAGATAGTTATTAAAATAAAAATCTTCGTTATTAATTTTTAATTAGAACTTGTAAGCGATCTGACCGCCTTTGCACGATAAAGTAACTAGGTTAAGCTAAATTGTGTGTGTTTTTATTATGTTTGTGTGTGCTGCTTTAAGCACACACAAATATAATAGCAAGCAGTTGTTTTAAGCCGTTTTGTGGCTCTTTTCTTATTTTTAATTAACCTTGTAGGTACTTATCGTAGATACAGATATAATCGGGTTAAAATTTATTAACCTTGGTGAAAATCCTTTTTCTTATTAACACAACGGACATAATCGTTTACCGACACCACAAGGTTAACCGTTCACTAACTTTTTAACCGGTCTAATAAAACACATTTTATACATCCGCCTTTTTATCGGCCAACAACACCCGAATTATGATATCTTTATAGTAACTTGCTTCAAGGTATTTGAATTATAGCAATTTGAATAACCTTGTATAGAACCTTTTAAAAATCGCTTTTGTATAATGAAATAGACTTACCCCTTATTAAGGCGTCGCAATGCCCCTCATATAGCCCCTCTTATGTATTCTTATGCCCTAGTAGGTACCTACCTATTATTTGTTTCATAGAAACAAGTCGAAATATCGATCCTGAGGGTAACCTTAAGCATTTTTAAGCTAATTTTGTCGTAAGAAGTGTAAGTTAAATTTTAAATCAAGTTACTTTCAGTGTGTCTGAAAATTTCCGAATAAGAATTCCTTGAAATTGACTTCTCAATATTTGTCCCAATTTCAAAAAACTTAATCTAAAAATATTGCTATCAGCTTCACATTGTTCCTTAACGAAAATTATGACATATTTACATAAAGCTATCAATTTGTTGGCTTAGTTTAGAGACTGTGTACAACAGAATCAGCACCATTAGTTGAATTACGTTGTTCAATCTATTTTCGGCATTTCATAATTCATTGCATATCCATATAAGTTAATGGAGCATCACTTAAAAAAGCATTTACCAAAGGCTTCCTTAGTTCATCAACATAATGACGTTATAAGTATAATATAACATAGATAACGAGATTATACGTAGAACATGATATACCTACATATAACGAGATTATAATATAATAAGGTCATAGTATAGAATTTGCAGGGCGAACGGACATTCGACACCCGGCGCAGTGACGCCGACCGGCCGTTTATCGGAAAACTTGTGTTATACGGGTGTGAGCTAGAAACCTGGGTTTTTATGTACGATAAGTACACAAAAACAACATCTACGTAACTACATTTCATTGCCTACACACAAAAATGCGAGTACCATGTGTATCTAATTTACACAGTTTAACTTCAGCAGAGATCGAATTTTTATTTATCTTTCGCGTCCAGCGAATTTGCTCACGTTAGAATAGAATAGAATAGGAATATTTTTTATTCAAATAAACTTTTACAAGTGCTTTTGAACTGTCGATGAATCTACCACTGGTTCGGAATGCCCTTCCTGCCGAGAAGAGCCAGCAATAACCTCGGCGGTTGCTCTTTTCAAAAAAATTTTTTACAATAGGTAGCAAAACTATGCTATGTACATATAGTGTACATTAACCCAATGAATAGTGATTTTTTATATGATTTAACCAAAGAAACCATCAACGCGTGGCCAGCGTTCTAGGTTGATCCATCCCTTACAAACTCCCAAATTAAAGTGATATTTTTTTTCTATTGAAATTCGTCATGCAGTGGTTGCATTGACGTTCCGAACTTGTTAGATTTTTCTGAATTACCACGTGTTGTGGTCTAATACCGACATAATATCCAGGACACGAATTTCCTGTCATATGTGTGAGTAAGTACATGATTGTAACTCATTAAAAGTGGTTAGCCTAAACAAGAAATAATTATTTTATAGTCTAACCACTTTTGATTAATCTTCTAATTTTTCTTCCCGACTTGAGGAGGTCAAGAAGAAAAATTCGCTAAAAATGAATGAAAATGAACTTTTCCAAAAGTCACCTTACCTCCTGCAAAGAATCGATATACTCGGTAGACCATTTATCCACGACTATAAAGTGACTGAAGGAAGTGTATTACAATGTCAGTTACCTAGTGCGCTTCATTTAACGCGATGAGATATGCCATTTGCAGGCAGATCTGACATTCGACATAGTCACGATGACGCCCCTCTACTCGTTTATCGGAAAACTTCTACTATACGGGTGCAATGGACTGAAAACATTTTTTTTATTTCGCGCACTTAATGTTATGGTAATGCCAGATTCCTTCGATGGGCTCAGTACCTACTTTTATTAATAGTATCCCTACTAATATTATAAATGCGAAAGTGTGTTTGTTGGTTTGTTGGTTTGTTGGTTTGTTGGTTTGTCCTTCAATCACGCAGCAACAGAGCAACGGCTTGCTGTGATTTTTTGCATAGGGGTAATTTACGGGCCGGAGAGTGACATAGGCTACTTTTTATCCCGAAAAATTAAAGAGTTCCCGCGGGAATTAAAAAACTAAATCCACGCGGACGAAGTCGCGGGCATCAGCTAGTAAACTATAAATGCGAATAGTGTTGGTTTGTCCTTTAATCAGAGACAACTCTGCAGACTGCAACAGAACTAAGAATCGACGTGACTTTTTTTTATTTACAAATCTGGCAAAACGAAAATCCGACGAAACAAAAACCTGACGAAACGAAAATCTGACAAAACGAAAAGAATACTTATCGGTATAGTTCAGGAGTTGGAGTAACATAGGCTTTTCATATGTGTTAGTCTCTCGTTTTCATAGGTGGTAGACTCTTGACGTGTCATAAGAGCCACGAGTTGGCCTACATCTTTAGAAAACAAATTCATCAACGATTTTCATCTCCGTCATCAACTATGCAGTTTGCATGTTTTTCTTTGTAATCTATAATTATATAAAAAGGCTTGTCCTGACTGACTGACTGACTGACTGACTGACTGACTGACTGACGATCAACGCACAGCCTAAACCACTGAAGTTAGAAACTTGAAATTTTGACAGTAGGTTCCTTTTATGACGTAGGCGAGCACTAAGAAAGAATTTTTCGAAATTCGCCCCCCAAGGGGGTAAAAAGGGGGGTTAAAGTTTGTATGAAACTCCGTCATTTTTCGAGTTATACTCATGAAATTCGGTATTTAGGCTTTAAATTGAAAACAAAAAAGTACGTGTTTCACAGTTTTTAAAAATTCTACCCCCTAAGGGGTTAAATAGGGGTTGAATGTTTGTATAATAGTCCTTCGTTCTTCAAGTTATTTTTCAAGTTACGTTTATGAAACTTGATATTTTGGCTCTTGATTAAAAATAAAGAATTACGTATTTTACATTTTTTTTAAATTCTCCCCCCAAGGGGGTAAAAAGGGGGGTTAAAGTTTGTATAAAACTCCGTCATTTTTCAAGCTATACCCATAAAATTCGGTATTTAGGCTTTAAATTGAAAACAAAAAAGTACGTGTTTCACACTTTTAAAAAATTCTACCCCCTAAGGGGTTAAATAGGGGTTGAATGTTTGTATGATAGTCCTTCGTTCTTCAAGTTATTTTTCAAGTTATGTTTATGAAACTTGATATTTTGGCTCTTGATCAAAAATAAAGAATTACGTATTTTACATTTTTCGAAAATTCTCCCCCAAAGGGAGTTAAATGGGGGGGGGTTAAAGTTTGTATGAAAGTCCGTCATTTTTCAAGTTATACCCATGAAATTCGGTATTTGGGCTTTCAGTTAAAAATAAAAAAGGACGTGTTTCACGGTTTTCAAAAATTCTACTCCCAAAGGGGTTGAATGTTTGTATGAAAATCCATAATTTTTCAAGTTAATATCAAGCAACGGATCTACGTGATTCTTTGATGGGTATGGTTGCAGACAGTGTGTTATAGGTTACTTTTATTCGGACAAAATCAGGAGTCCGCACGGGATTTTCAAAGAACCTAATTCCACGCGGACGAAGTCGCGAGGGGACAGCTAGTATTTTCATAATTGCTTTCACTATTGGTGGATTTAATTGTGTAAGTTAATTTTATTACCTATTTACGTTATTCTAATTTTATTTTCATTCTGGACCTACATGAAATAAATAATTCTGAATATTTTTGAATTTTTTTTATCCCGAAGAACACAAAGGGTTTCCGCAGGATGTTAAAAACCTAATCCCAAGCGGATGAAGTGGTGGTCAAAATGTAGTACATAATTATTTAGTAAATAATATGTAATATTATATTTGACACAGATGTAAAAATTTCCAAAAACTGCGCCGCGTCGCCTCAATTGCTGGGCAGTAAAATGAAATTGAAATATCTACAATAGATACCTATCTATGATTTTGAAATGACTGCCTCTCTTATAATCTATACGATGTAAAGATACTGTATGTATCACATTCACACTTAGTACCCTCACCCTCTCGTACGTAGATGGACACCGTTAGTTCGACGCCGTCTGGCCGTTTTATCGACAAAGTTGTTCTTGCGTACCTACTGAGCTGGAAACATGGGTTTCTTACGTAACACCGCCCACTTAATGTTTTCGTATCGACGTATTATAGAGCATAGTTTACACGGACCAGTTTTTGTCGCGCGGACAGCAGCTACATAATGCCAGGTCGATTTATTTAACAACAATCAACAAGAATGGACCTTGCGGTCCCGTCGTCAATGCAATTTCACCTGAAGGAGACAGATTTAATAATATGCACAACAATAATTAATATGCAAGGGTTAAAACGAGACAGGTTTATGGACACATATTTTTTGTCTCGCTTAAACTCACGCTCGCTCGTTGATACAATATTTTATAAGTAGGTACCTACTTGGGAAGAAACTTTATTGCAACTCTAATGATTTAATAGTTTATAATATTTCAGTCAAGCTACGAATTTTCGGGTAAAGAATTTTTGCACTGCTGTGTTGTTGTGGTGGTCCATTAGTCTTAAATATATTTTGAATTTTCGGTCAAAATTCGTCACGGAAAAAACGCTCTGTGTAGAGTCGGCTCGTGTTAAACGTAAAAACGACCTTTCGAGTGTAACAACCTTTTGATAAACTCGTAAAGGTTTCCTTATTAGAAGACAATGATCAATAGCTATTAACAATGGTTAGTCAGTTACTTGCTTCATTCAATATCCCACGTATGTTAATTAGGGAACTGTTAAAGTAATTAAACAAGTACCTACTTACCTACGTGTTAATAGAAATTCTATTTATCAAAGTTATTTCGTTAATTACAATAGATAAAAACGATATCTAAAATAGATCTTGAATGCATAATACCTATCTATATTATGTATAAACAGTTTAAATATAATTCTTTCATATCTTTCATATTATAGCATAATAATATGGTCTACTAGTGGATCTACGTAATATAGAAATTCATGCAAGAAAAATATAATCATAAACCTTTAAATGTAACTTACGTTTAAATGTTTATGATTTATTTTTTACCTTGAAATAAGTCTATTTTTTTTACATAAAATATTGATTATAGTGATAAATTGTAACCATTGATTGGATTATCTACTACATATTTAACTGAATTAGTAATTACACTGTTTGAAACAGTAATATAATATAATTCTGTTGCATAACTATGTTATCAGAATTATATTTATTTACTAAGATGTTGGTGCTAATTCAGCCAGAATAACCTTCCTTCCTTTCATCTCTACAGAGATTAGCCATCTGCGTGGGAAATGTTAGTGCACAAGTGAGTGCGCAAACACAGGTGAACTCTCTATTCCCTCACTCTCATAGTCCGTTGGGACGCTAATCTGACACAACCGGAGAGAAATCAGACCAGGACCGACGGCTTTACGTGTTCTCCGAGGCACGAGGGTGACGCACTGCCGATTTCCTAACTCCGGTCTAGTACTGAGAATTTCTTGACAGACAAACCCAATACATTTATTGACCCGACCCGGGAATCAAACCCGGGACCTCGTCGTCCGCTGTCGAACATGCTATCCACTAGACTAACGAGGCAGTTATACAGTTCTCTATATCTCTTTTTCATGTTCCCTGTGAAAAGCATCTTGATCGCAGTCAAGGGCTATCTTGTCATCGAATTAAAAAAAAAAAATTGGATAGCATTATATTTAAACCTGTCATTTTAGTTTATAGATTGTGTACAACCACACTAATTTTATTATACTAACCACTTATAACTGTGTATGTACAATATAACAATTCCCAAAGTTATTGTTGAAGATTGTTGCCTACTTGGTTGTCGTCACAGATCGGGTCCTTAGTTGTTTTTTCCTATCTTTACAAATTATTTCATTTATTCTATGTTTACAAATTAGTTACTGTTTTTATTTAACATTTAAACGCATATAATGTGCCAACCTGGCTATATAAATAGAACTTATACAATATACATACCTGTTAAGTGATTTATCTTATGCAAATTTAACATAAGAACCTATATTACCTATAGAAATATTGCGCTATTAATTACATCCTTATTTTATATAGTTACAAATAATTTTAAGATAATAAATATTGTATTTCATTGCCTTTTAGCTTTAAGTGATTTATTTGTGTGTACCTAATAATAATAATAATAAAAATGTAATTGAATAATAATAATAAACAAATACCAATTGGCTGCGTCCCATTGGTCCGCACAAAACTATTAGCTCATCAATAAACAAAGCGACTTGCGCGCGCCTCCGAATTAAATAAATAGCGGCCTCCCCAGGCCAGTTCACGCACTTCACAACGAGACTTCGAGGCGAGCGCATCTCTGCGCTCTAACACTTCAACCAGTGTTTTATTTATAAAACCCTCTGTGGCTTGGACCTTCCTAAATCCACCACAGTGTTTGGTCCATCGAAGCTCCGGATATCAACCTGCATTCAAGAATTCAAGAATTTTGAAAATCAACATCAAGTCTCAAGATCGTCGCAGCAACCACTTGAAGAATTTCGACCTATCGTCTCAGAACGATTTCTGCGGACAGGGAAGATCGTTCAAGAACGCTGCGAGGGGAAGTCAACGTCAAGAAGTCTGCATAGCAACATCAAGAGGAATCCACCGTCGCTACGCGGGTGCATTGAGGCGAGCTCCGGGTAGTAGCCGAAGACCGCAAGAGCGTCGGGAGGGATCGCTTCATCGAGCTACGGACACAAACGTCGCATCTACTACGCACAGTGAAAAGGACATCGACTACGGCTGCGGGGCTTTCTGACGTCATAGAAGACCGCCGACCAAGAAGATCGTTTCACCGCGCAAGTAGAAGACTCAAGAAGCTTCGTCGTCGAGAAGAAGAGGAATCGACCCTTCGCTGCGGGTGCATTGAGGCGGGCCACGAGTGGACGCTGAAGACCGCGAGGCTGCTGGGGACATCGCTTCTTCGCGTGACGAAGATCCATCAACGCGGTTTACCGCGGCTCTCTCGTTCACCACCTAACGGTGCCAAACGGTGAAAGAGAGAGTAAACGCCTTACGGCGGGAGCAGTATACCAGACGGTACTGCCAGTCTCACCTTAATCGGTGAGCTGTAACAGTCTGATCGCGCCGGTACGGTGCACGTAAGCTGGTGGCCTCCTGGAAGGTCTGCTGAGGGAGTTGGGCGTTCCCCCCAATTCCTGAGCAGCCAGTTTTTGCGTGTCACTCTCTGCTGGGCGATTCCCACCTCACCTTACCCGTTTTTTCCATCCCTGGGAAAGTGTGTTCTTCGGGACCACTCGAACAGGACTGCTAGGGCCGTTAGGGAGGTAGGGTTGTTAGGGTAGTAGGGCTGTTAGGGACAGGAAGACAAAGGACCCGACCGCGATGAGCAACATAGAAACCAGAAGCAAGAAGGCAAGTTCCAAGGAAAGGGACCCGGGCGAGATGGAATCTGGAAGCTCATCCAACACTGGGCAGTCAAGCAGCTCCGAACAGACTACGAGTACAGAGGGAACTACGAGTACTGAGCACACCACCAGTACCGATCAAACAGCGAGTACCGATCAAACGTCGAGCACGGTACAATCGAAAGGTGCTAAGAAGAAAGCTACCAACGAACAGTCCAAGAAGAAAACAATGGGCTCACGCGCATCGCAAAGCAAGCGCGCCGAACTTGAAGCTCGATTAATCTTGCAAAAGAAAGAAATCGAGAAAATAGAAGCCGAAGCCGCAGCAGCGCGAACACAATTAGAGCTGGCACAGCTCGCCGAGAACTCAGACTTAGAAGATGAAGTCGAGCAAATAGAAAGTAGTGTGAATGAGTGGATGAACACAGCAAGAATTCAACCTAAAACAACAGATGAATTAGAAAGCGGAACAGACGCTCTAGCAAAGCTGTTAACAAACGTATTAAAACGGCAAGATAACAAGCTGGAAACGCCGCGAAAACCGCCAGCCTATATGAGCGACTTACCACCGTTCGACGGAGACCCAATTAATTGGATCCCATTCATCAAGCACTATACAAGTACCGCGTCATATTTCATCGACATAGAAAACATCGCGAGAATAAGGAAATCTCTCAAAGGGCATGGAAAAGAAGCAGTGAAATCACTACTCTACACTAGCTCCACGCCAGAGAGCATATTAAAAGAGTTGGAAAGAAGATTCGGTCAACCAACTTACATAATAAAAGGATTAATCACCGAACTACATAAACTACCAAGAATGACAGAAGATTTAAAAGGTATAGGTACTTTCGCCAGCGCCGTATTTAATACCGTGGATACAATAAAACAACTCGATCAGTTGGAATACCTATACTCCACTGAAATCGCCGACAAGATAATAGAAAAAATGAGCACATTAGTCAGATTCAGATGGCAAGAGTTCAAATCGAATAGAAGAAAAGAACCAATGCTCAATTTATTATCGGAATTCTTAACAAAGATATCGAACGATTTCGATGAACCCGGTTTCATTGAAAAATCCAAAATAAAAACGGAGCCTAACAAGTCGCGCCCATTTAGAAAAGCGCGTGTAAACGTAGCCCAACACGACGAGAGCGACTCGGACTCTTCATACGACAGCGAGTTCGAAGAGGAAATGCAAATCGTATTGGCCGCCTCCGTAATGGAAAATCCCAAGTGCGTACTGTGCGAGCAAGCGCACGATATATCGCAATGTAATCGTTTCACGAACGAATCGGTCAAAGAGAGATGGGAGACCGTCAAACGACTCAAGATATGCTTCAAGTGCCTAAAGGCCAACCATAGGCATCTAACATGCAAGTCTAAACCGTGTGGAAAGGACGGATGCATCAGAAAACACCATGAACTATTACATCAAGAAAAACCAAATCCTGAAGCGGGAAAAATCGTATCAGTTAACCACATAGGTACATCGCGAGCCTATTTGAAAATCATACCCGTAGAGCTAAACGGGCCGAGCGGGTCCGCCACTGTTATGGCCTTATTAGACGAGGGCTCAACAGTGACCCTACTTCTAGAAGAGGTAGCCAATCACTTAGGAGCGACGGGACCCAGAAGAAGTTTGACACTTGAAGGCATAAGCGGTCATCAAATAACGGAGCAGTCGAAGCACATTAAGTTGAGAATCAAAGGTCTATTCTCAAGAAGCTACGAAGACCTGCGAGCACACACCGTAAATGATTTAAACCTCCGACCTCAAGCAGTGAGGAGAGAAGACATCGCCGACTGCCCACACTTGGCAGATATAGAAGATCAATTGATCTACGAGGGAGTGCCACCGACTTTACTCATAGGCCAAGACAATTGGCATTTAATAGTAACCAGAGACCTAAAGACCGGTGCATCCACGAAACCAGTAGCATCCCTCACAAGTCTAGGATGGATACTACATGGCTGTAAAACAGAATCGATCAAACCGGTACTTTTCATAAACCACGCCTACGTCAGGAAAGATGAAAACATCGACGAATTAATAAAAACCCACTTCAGTCTAGACTCCTTGGGTATAAGTCCGAATAAACCTAAAAACGACCCCGAACAACGGGCTCTAGACATCTTAGAGAAGACAACCCATAGACTACCAGAAGGCAGATTCGAATGCGGACTACTCTGGAAAAGCGATAATGAAACAATGCCGCTCAATCGCAACAACGCTTTGCGCCGCCTGAAGAGTATAGAGGCCAAATGCAAAAAGGACGAGAACTTTAAAAATAGTTACAATAAACAAATATTAAATCTCTTATCGAGCGGCTACGCCGAACTAGCCGTAAATGAACCGAAGTCACCGAGAACTTGGTACCTACCACACTTCGCCGTCGTACATCCACAGAAGGGAAAGCTGAGAATTGTTTTCGACGCTGCCGAGCGAACACAAGGGAAAAGTTTAAATGACGCTCTGTTATCCGGTCCAGATTTACTACAATCACTATTCGGCGTCCTAATCAGATTCCGCCAAGGCCCCATCGCGGTAGCGGCCGACATAAAGGAGATGTTCCTGAGAATCCTTATGCGAGAAGAGGACAGAGATAGTCTTCGATTTCTCTGGCGAGAGAGCGAGACAGACGACGAACCGAAAGAGTACCGAATGAAATCCCTTATTTTCGGAGCAACATCGTCACCCTGCTCTGCGATCTACGTAAAAAATAGAAACGCGCAAGATTTCAAGGAAAAATATCCAGACGCGGTAAAAGCCATACTACGTTGTCATTATATGGACGATTATCTACAAAGCTTCGCCACCGCCGATAAAGCATCAAAAATAAGTCGAGAAGTGGACTTGATTCATAAAAGCGGCGGTTTCGAGTTGAGAGGTTGGACCTCAAATTACCCATCCGCCATAAAAGACTTAGCAACGGATCAACCAGACCACGTGCAAATATGCGCCCAAGAAGAATACGGAAAAACCCTCGGAATGCTATGGCAAATCAAAGACGACGCGCTCAAATTCACGCTTAATTTACGCAATACGCCAGATGACGTCATCCACGGTATACGACTACCTACCAAACGAGAAGTCGCGAGCGCCGTGATGTCGGTATTCGACCCTATGGGTCTAGCAACACCGATATTGATTCAAGGAAAAGTCATAATTCAACAACTGTGGCGTACGGGTATAAGCTGGGACGAACCCATACCAGAAGACATGAATCAACCTTGGACCGATTGGCTAAAAAGTTTAGAGTCATTAGAAGAGCTGAACATACCGCGATGTACAGACTCTCTAGACGAGGGGGAGCTGCACACCTTTGTAGATGCCAGCGAAAATACCTACGCGGCTGCTACATACTGGCGCACCTCCATAAACAACGAAATCAAAATAAAGCTACTAGCGGCAAAAGCGAAAGTAGCCCCGCTGAAACCAACGTCAATACCGCGGTTAGAACTTCAAGCTGCTCTATTAGGCTGCCGCCTAGCTTCAAGTATTCAAAATGAACTGGACACCACCATAACCAGAAGATATTTCTGGTCCGATTCACGAACGGTTTTAGCGTGGATAAAATCCGACCCACGCACGTATAAGACTTTCGTCGCACATAGACTAGCGGAAATAGAAGACTTAACAACAACTCGCGAATGGAGATACGTACCTACGAAACTCAACGTCGCCGACGATGCCACTAGAAAACCGCCAAAAAACTTCGACATCAATCACCGCTGGTTCAATGGACCCGAATTTTTACTGCTCAGAGCCGACGAATGGCCCGAAGACAAAAGCGATCGACAACCACCCCCAACAGGGGAAGAAAAAATTCAAACGGTCGCCGCCATCTGTCACGCCGAAACGACGTTACCTGACGTGAAGAGATTCTCGTCGTGGACCAGATATCTTCGAGCTACGGCTCGTCTGATTCAGAGCGTGGATTGCTTCAAAACATTATTGACAAGAAAAGAAAACGTAGCCGCTACAAAACAAATAAAAAAAGACAAATCTTGGAAACCGTATCATAAACCTAAGAAAAATAAAACGCTAAAAATTCCCACGGAACCCAACAAAACCGCAATAAATACTCCGAAAAGAATCAAGCTAACAAACGAGTACCTAGAAAAGGCACAAAAACAAATTATTAAAACTATACAAAGTGATAGCTTTGCAGCGGAAATAAAGTGCTTAAAAAGCAATAAACCCGTAAACAAAGGCTCGCGCCTAAAGAGACTAACAATCGTCATAGAAGATGACGTCATGTATCTCGAGACCCGACTATCTGCCGCAAGCGGCTTAGTCAGCGCATACAAGAAACCTATCGTGTTGGACGGGAAGCATCCGATCACCCGACTGATGATAAATCACTATCACCAAGAATATAACCACGGAAATCACAGTACCGTCATGAACGAGATACGTCAAGACTACTACATAACATCACTTCGAACAACAGTGAAAATGATAGCTAGAGAATGCCAATGGTGCAAGACACACAAAGCTATACCTACCATACCACCCGTAGGAGATCTACCAGCCGAACGTCTGCAACACAAACAGCATCCGTTCACGTGTACCGCAGTGGATTACTTCGGCCCAATAACTATAACCGTCGGAAGGAAAACTGACAAACGATGGGTAGCACTGTACACTTGCCTAACTACGCGCGCAGTGCATCTAGAAATCGCTACGTCACTTTCATCAGATAATATGATCCTCACGTTACGACGAATGATAGCTCGCCGTGGAAAACCTGACAGAATTTACAGTGACAATGGCACGAATTTCGTCGGAGCTAACAAAGAACTTCAATACGAGTTCGATAAAATGCGCGAAAGAACAGAAGAAAAAGGAATTCAATGGAAGTTCATACCTCCTGGGGCGCCACACATGGGAGGAGCCTGGGAAAGGCTAGTACGATCCGTAAAAACTGCATTGTCAGCAACACTCAATACCCGCCATCCTCGAGAAGAGATTCTTCACACCTTACTGCTGGAAGCGGAACATCTTATCAACTCAAGGCCATTAACAGAGATATCATTGGATCCTGACGATTCAGAAAGCCTAACCCCCAATCATTTTCTTATTGGAAGGTCTAACGGTACGAATCGAGTCGGAAGCTTCACCGATAGCGAACTTGTCGGACCCGCCACGTGGAAAACAGTGCAAGTACTTGCTGACCACTTTTGGAAACGCTGGCTTACCGAATATCTCCCAACGATAACTCCCAGATATAACAACAATCGGGACGGTTTTATAAACCCAGCCGTCGGAGATATTGTCATCATAGTAGATAATTCCCTCCCACGAGGCACGTGGCCCAAGGGTGAAATCATGGAGACATATCCAGGCCCAGACGGAAAGATACGTATAGTCAATGTTCGTACCGCTGCTGGAGTCATGAAGAGACCCGTTTCACGCCTTGTAAAAATCACACAATCTTCTTCCACCAAAGAATAGTGCTCCAGATTCCATCTTCGCACGAGGGGGAGATTGTTGAAGATTGTTGCCTACTTGGTTGTCGTCACAGATCGGGTCCTTAGTTGTTTTTTCCTATCTTTACAAATTATTTCATTTATTCTATGTTTACAAATTAGTTACTGTTTTTATTTAACATTTAAACGCATATAATGTGCCAACCTGGCTATATAAATAGAACTTATACAATATACATACCTGTTAAGTGATTTATCTTATGCAAATTTAACATAAGAACCTATATTACCTATAGAAATATTGCGCTATTAATTACATCCTTATTTTATATAGTTACAAATAATTTTAAGATAATAAATATTGTATTTCATTGCCTTTTAGCTTTAAGTGATTTATTTGTGTGTACCTAATAATAATAATAATAAAAATGTAATTGAATAATAATAATAAACAAATACCAATTGGCTGCGTCCCATTGGTCCGCACAAAACTATTAGCTCATCAATAAACAAAGCGACTTGCGCGCGCCTCCGAATTAAATAAATAGCGGCCTCCCCAGGCCAGTTCACGCACTTCACAACGAGACTTCGAGGCGAGCGCATCTCTGCGCTCTAACACTTCAACCAGTGTTTTATTTATAAAACCCTCTGTGGCTTGGACCTTCCTAAATCCACCACAGTTATAGATGAGAGAATCTTTAATTTCTAGAATTTTAAGTTTTGTCTTGTAACCTTCAAAGGTTTTGGTCTAGTTAAAACCCTTTAGACTAGACATAGAAAAAAAAATAGAAATATTTTTTATTCAAATAAACTTTTACAAGCGCTTTTGAATCGTCAATGAATCTACCACTGGTTGGGAATGCCTTTCCTGCGGAGAAGAGCCAGCAATAAAATCGACGGTTGCTCTTTTAAAAAAAAAAAATTTACAATAGATAATGAAACTATGCTATGACACTCAGGCAATTTATCATATAAAGAAAATTTGACTCAGAGAAACAAATCATATTGCCATAAATTATAAACTGCAAAGTGCCTTCCCATCCAGTTATGTTCAATCAAGGAATAAATTTGGTGTTCTGACAGAACTGCGTCCGTTGCTCTTTTTCTGTTGAAAATCTGTCATAATTCATCTCTCTGTGAAATGTTACTTAGTGAAATAGGCTCAAAATCACATAAGTACAAAAGAGTGACTATTTATTGGAACGGAACTCTTAGATTTTCCAAGATAAGAGTAGCCTATGTCACTCTCCAGGTCTTGTACTATACCCATGCAAAAAATCACATTGATCCGTAGCTCTGTTGCAGTGTGATTGAAGGACAAACCAGCAAGCCTACAAAGCAACAAATAAACACACTTTCACATTCATAGTATTAGTAAGGAGTAACTTTTGCCCGTAAATTCCTCCGCATGGAGTTAGAATTAAAAAATCCCATGGGAAGCGTGAAGAATAAAAGATACAGTCTATGTCCCACTCAAGTCCTCAACTATGCCAACTCAATAAAACATTTTGCTCAGTTGCTGCATGATTGAAGAACAAACCAACAAATAAACACACTTTCGCATTTATATTATTACTAAGGATAACAACTTACTAATTTTAAAAGTACAAATGGTTAAAAAAATTAAATATTCAGAGGTAATAGTTTCTAGTGAAAGTGGAAAGATTCAATGGATTACATAGTATTTCACGACCTCCTCTGCATATAAATGGCCGCAAACCAATTGTATAATAAACTACTTGTTCTACAGGTTTCCTTTATATTATGTCCTTTGGAAAACAGGCTTTGTTGGTATTGTGTCATTAATTGTGGTTGTGTTAAATATCATAATACATTGCTCTATCCATAAGATATATGTAACTGTTACTTAATATTTAAAATATTCTGTGTAGAAATATAAATTATAAAGATTCTTATAAGAAATGAAGTCTACTTTCACTTTCAAAAATCTATCTTTAAAGGTGCACAATGTTTTAATTAATAAAACTGTTGAGCACTTTTATAGACTTTTATTGTGATCCACAAAATCACTCACCTATACACTAAATATATCCACTCAGGATAGCTACCTTAATAATGCTTGGCTGAGAGACTTGTAAACTTATTATGAACTTATTGTGAAAGTGTATATTAGTTATAAGTTTACCCAAATAGTTAACTGGATGTGAGACCTTATTTTATCAAGACTTTTCAGTGCCTCAGAGAACATGTTAAGCTCTCAGTTAGTGGCTCACTAAGATCTGAATAGCTACATAATCTTTTAACCTAAGAGTTAAGTTTTGAGCTAAAGTATCTTGGATACCACAGAATTATTATCACAACAATCATTATGTGATTAAAGGACATATTACGTGGTGTTACACCTCTAACCAATGAGGAATACAAGTTAAAATGAAAAGAAAAAGTTAACCTGTACTTGTTTACCTAATCCTTTTAACATAATATTATAAATAGCAATGCTATGCGAACTGTTTTAATTAATACTGCAAGTTACTTCCGCTTTATCAAGACCAAACAACTTTCGCCTTTGCTAAGTTGACCTGTTACTATCCGCGATACTGCGCTCGCGCAATACCTAAAAAACTAGCCACTAAATTGACTGGCTAACTTTAACTTTGATAAACTGTGCCATTGCGCAAAAACTTTTAACTGCTGACCGTCGAACCTTCAACTAGTTTGATATATTTTTTTAATTTTTTTTTTTTTGAGTTAGGTATGTACCTACCACGGTTTTAAGATGTCATGCTCCATTCATAATGAAAATTAAAAAAAATAAAGAGAGAACTAAAAGGGAATTATTCACTCACCGTATAAATTTTTCGCACCAAATCTCAAACAAAAAAGCTGTCACTCTCACGATAAGACACAAATCACGATTTATTCACCTCTTGACATCTGACATGGTTCATTTAAATATAATTACCACGAATACGTGCCACTTTGTAAACTTTGAAGTAAATTATCGACTTAAAAACAATAATAATATAGGTATTCAAAAAATAACAAAAACGCTCGCTCGCAAATAAACTATACAAAACGTAAACAACTTCCTACTTTGACAGAACCGTCTAAACTGACAACCACAGCTGACAACTGAAGTGTGAACTGCCAATGCTAAAAATATAAGTTTACACGATGTGTTAAACAGAATCCTCACTTTCGCCTTCACTATATTAAAATTATTATTTACGTCACGGTTGTAATAACTCCAAATACTTGCGGGAATAATATTTTATATTATCAAAAAAAAAACTAGATTCTTCATTATGTCTGTATATTCTTTAGTCATCAACTAACTAATTAAACTATCATTGACTTACATACCTATCTAGTAAAGCAAAGGCTAAGCATCAATTTTGGGTTTGAAAAGGGTTTGAACCACAAACATATATGTGGTTTGAACCATCGATGGTTTGAACCCAATTTTAAAATGTCATTTTAGCAAAGAAAATTATAGTTCATCAATTAATTACTACTAGCGACACAGACTAGCGAATCCTAAAAATAAAACGAATTAAAAGGCAGAACGGCGATGTACATCCAGCAGGCTGATTCTGTAACTCAGTGTCTATCAAAAAATGAAAGCCACTGACATTTTTTATTCATTGAAGGTTTACTATGAAATAGTAAATGACATTTCTCTTCAAACTGAGTTACAGAATCAGGGGGCAAGGGCTGATTGACTGATAGGTACCCTCCCGCTATTGGTTAAAATGCATTGATCCAGCAAGAACGCCATAAATTCAGCCAAGCAGAGGCCATTGCGATTGTTACACTGATGCTATCATTTTTAGAGAGTCGACATGCGATTTATTACGGATTTTAAAATAATACGGACTCAAGTTTGATAAACTAAAGTTACCCGCTTTTACTGTATTATCGTGTTTTTTTCAATCGTTAATCGGAATTTCACAAGTTATTCGTTAAACATAGTGATTTATATACTCTTTGTTATTCGTCTGTTACCATCTGTCACTTCGTCACCATCGTCAAACTGTCAATTTTGTGGATTGATTATTATGATTGTATTTATCATCAATAAATGCTAAAAATATAGTGAACAAGTATTTATTTTGCGCTGCGTAGTCTTAAAAAATCATACAGTGGGGTAGTTTATAGTAAAGAATGTCGAAATTCGAGGATAATCCGTTTAGTGATCCAGCCATAGACAATCCCTTTGCGGTGAGTAAATTTTTGCTAATGACGAAAAATCTGTTAAAAGATTTATCTCTAGATATTTAGCATGAACTATTTGATTTATTGCAGGATCCGGCTGTCCAGCAAGTGGCTAGAAGTACTAACAATGCTACAAGAGGTCTTGACGATTACAATCCCTTTGATGGGCAGCAAAATGTTAATCAGGCTTTGGTGAGCACATTAAAGTCATTTCTCGAATATTTGTGGGTTGATAATGCGACACACATAGGGTAATTTACCTATCTACCGCAAGAGAATTTAGTATAAGTTGATTTATGTAGATATTTGCAAACCTACATATTTCAGACATGCCTTGTTTTATGGTTTACTTACCTAGTATTTTTGTACACAGTTGAATAGCTTTGATAATTACATGCTATACTCCTAGTTGTGCAACAACCTTACACAATACTTACAGAAAAATCAACCTGAATAGCCTATTTCTGATTTTGTGTAGTTAGTCTTTCATCCAGAAAAAATTGTGGAATGTATTAGTTCAATTATGGCTACACAATGAGAATAATAGGAATGATAAAATAGCTGTCATACTTCTTTCTACAACATTATTTTTGCTAATGACAAAGTGGAATGAATTGACACTTAAGCTATTATCTGCTCCAATACAATCAGATTGGTGCTGGGTTATAAAATGTTATATGCACAGCTCTAATCATTGGACGGATCAGGCTGAAATTTACCATACAAATAGCTATTATAATGCAGACATCTGCTAAGAAAGTATTTTTGAAAATTCAACTCCTAAGGTGATAAAAAAGGCATTTCAAAAATCTAACATAACATGAGTGAAGCGTAAAGAAAAGCTAGTAGTATATATTTTAATTACGCCTGTCGCAGCCTGCCCAGCAACCCACACAGCCTGCCATCATGCAGGCAGTGTCACCCCCTCCAGCCGGTGGTCAGTACACAAGGCCAAGCCAGCCCCAGCAAAGCCAGGGGCCACCACAAAACTTCACCACAGCTGACTTTCAAGTATGTATTCCTATATTTCTGACTAAGTACAAGCTGGGTACCTCAAGTCGAATGACGAGTGAATAGACATTTTCTAGACAAACACACTCCATCGTAGGCTGCACCTTCACTTACCATCAGGTGTGATCACAGTTGAGCACTACTTTGTATATTTAAAACAAATGTTTCTTAATTTACTGCTAAATTTTGTAAACGTAAAGTATTAGAAGCAGGTGTTATATTGCAGAATTTCATGATGCTCAAGGAAAAACAATTCTTTGCTATAATCTGCCATGCCAGCCAACAAAATTATAGCAAAAGAAAATTATTTTTTATTGAACACACTTAAAATACCTACAAATTAACAAAGTTCAGTAGTCTACTCGTGGATCTATATAGAGATTCACATAGATTACAAGTAAATGTGTAGACAAAGTTTTCTCGTGATGTGCCCTATAACAGTTCATGCAAATTAGCACAATTTTCACTTTCATAAGTGATGATGGTCTTTATTTGCAGACAAATGTCTTAGCTAGGCAACCTTATTTCCTGCGCATTAAAATCTTTTGTAATAACTCATTACATTGTAAAATTATATAGCTCAACATCAATATTGTAATATTTTGTTATGAAAAGAGAAACTGCTGAGCTTCTTTTCGGCTCTTCTCAGTAGAATCTGCATTCTAAACCGGTGGTAGAGTCTTGACATGTCAGAGCTACAAGTAGGCCTACATGAAAAAAGTACAATTTGAATTTTTTTTTTTTTTTTAACACATAGATTTCAATAGGAAACATTAAACTAAAAACTAAAAGAAATGTATGTACCAACGCAATAAGCTGAATCAAAGTTGGAAACTATCTTTCATATCTGAGTGGGCTTATTGATTTACATTATGTAAATTTAAACCAATTAAAGTTTTCAAATTCAAATTCAAATTCAAATTCAAATTCATTTATTGCATATTTGGGTTTACATTAGGTCTTATATATTGGTTAGTTAGTACATCCAAATGCCTTTAAAGGCGTGCAATATATGTCAGTTTAAAAAATATAATTATTATTCGTATTTACTTCTTTATGCACATTCATTAATAATATTTAATAATAATTCAGTCATCAATTCAAAAATAATCATTTCCTAGCATATAATATAAATTAGTCAATAATAATAAATCAATAATAATAAATCAAAGTCAAATTATAAATCAAAACATTCACTAAAAAACAAGATAATTAGATCAAATATTCTCCAATTGTATAATAGCATTTGTTTATAAGATAAGATTTTAATTTATTTTTGAAATTGAAAATATCATCAATTTTATAAAGATCGGCTGGTAGTTTGTTATATAGTTTCGGCAGCATAACATATGCACTATTACCGAACTTTACAGTTCTTGATGGAGGTATTTTTAGTTTATGCCGGTGTCTCATATTATTTATATTACTATAAAGATTAATATTTTTTTTAGCGAATACCAACGATTCATATATATACAGACTGGGCAAAGTTAAGATTCTCAATTCTTTAAAGTACGGCTGGCAACTATCAGTTTGCTTTAGGCCACATATCGACCTAATGCACCTTTTCTGAGCTCTAAACACACGATCTCGCTCTACAGAGTTACCCCAAAATATAATTCCATACCTTAATATAGAGCCAACGTAGGCGTTATAAGTTACTAAGAGGGTATCTCGGTTTACAGTTTTGGAGAGCATGTAAAGAGCATACGAAAATTTTTGCAGTCTAGTACAAAGAGACTCTACGTGTGCCTTCCAATTCAATTCTTGATCTATATGTACTCCTAAAAATTTTATCGTGCTTGTTTCAGTGATAATATGATTTTCATACTGAACTTTTAATTTTGGGCGCCGCTTGTTTTTATTTATAAATGTCATAACTTTTGTCTTGTCAAAATTAAGAATTAATTTATTAGCTGTTACCCAGTCAACTATATCTATTAATGTGCTGTTAATCTTATTCTCAAAGTCACTTGTACCGTCGTCAGCAAATATGAGATTGCAATCATCGGCAAAAATTGTCATGGAATGTTGAATTATGGAAGGAAAATCATTGATATAAATGATGAATAACAGCGGGCCAAGAACGCTCCCTTGAGGAACACCGCGAGTATTCAATTGAGCACTAGAAGTATATGTTGCTTCTGACTTTGCTTTTCGCTCAATTTTCTTTATAATTGTCATTTGCGACCTGTTGCTTAAGTAAGATTTGATCAGATCTAGAACGTTACCTCTTACTCCATATTCATGCAATTTACCCAGTAATATTTTATGGTCTACGTAATCGAATGCTTTTTTTAGATCCATAAACAGAGCACAAGTCACAAAACCTTTGTCTACATTACCCATCAGTTCCTTTAAAAAATTGAAGATTGCCATATTTATGGTACTATTTTTTCGGAAACCCATTTGTTGGGTGGCGAATAGGTTATGTTTTTCGAAATATCTGTAGAGAGAATCATATATGATTTTTTCAAATATTTTTGAAAATATAGGTGTAAGGGCAATAGGCCTATAATTTCCCATATTTGTTTTATCCTCCTTTTTATGAAGTGGTTTAATAATAGTAATTTTCAATTTTTCCGGAAATGTTCCATGTAAGCTACATAGATTAATAATATGACTGAGTATAGGGGCAATACTTGAAGCAACAAATTTTATAACCTTAGTTGAAATGTCGTCATAGCCTGTGCTGTTTGTTTTCTTAAGGGACCTTACGCAACGGATAATATCACTGGATGTCGTTGGATTTAAAAACATTGAATTACAGGTGGAGGGTATTTTAAATGTGCTTGCGTTAGTTACTATATTCGTAGATTCAATCTGTCCAATAAAATAATTATTAAATGCACATGCTATTTCTAAAGGATCAGTGACTGTTTTACCATTCACATTGACCTGTTGGATGGTAACTTCAGGAAGTTGCTTATTACAATTTTTAATAATATTCCAGGTGGCCTTAGATTTGTTAGGAGCAGTTTTTATGTAGTAGTTATTCTGGGCTTTCTGAGTAAGAGTAATAATTTTCCTAAGACGTTTGGCGTAGTTTTTAAACTGCAGTTTGTTATAGTCACTCTTTTTAGACCTATAAGTCCATAACAACTGCCTTTTCCTTGCGCAGCATTTTTTAATACCTTTGGTGATCCATTTAGGTTTTTTTGTTGAGTTTATCTTGATTCTTACCAGTGGAAAGCATAGGTCATACAACAATTTGAATAAATTAAAAAATAAGTCAAAAGCTGTATTCGCATCATTTGTATCATAACAGTCAGAAAAGGTCAAAGAATTTAAGTAGTCACGGAACTTTATCATATTTTCCTGACTTAAATCTCGTCTATAAATAAACCAATAGGGTACTGAATAGGTAAATTCAACCGGGAATTGTAATAATTGGGCGGTATGATCCGATAATGCCAATTCAAGAATTCGATTTTTAGCACCTTTGCAGTTATGTGCAAAGTTGTCTATGCAAGTACCGCTACTCAAGCGCGTTGGTTTCTTTATTTCCAACTTCATATTATAGCTACAGAGCAACTCTTCAAACCGAACAGATAGTGAGTCTTCCTTTAATCTGTTAATGTTGAAGTCTCCACAGATTATTACCTTTGATTTAGTCAGACAGAAAGACGATAAAATATTGTTTAGAAGTTGAAAAAACATATTAACTGACAGTGGATCTGCTTTAGGAGGCCTATATATACATAATATTTTGATATTGTGGTCGATCAATTCTATAGCACTGCATTCTAAAATATTTTTGGCACAAAATCGGTCGACTTTAGCGATAGCACGATGTTTGAGAGTATTTCGAACTAGAATACATGAACCTCCGTGCCTATTGTCTCTCGAGAATTGGGATGCAAGAATATAATTAGGAATGGAGAGGATACTAAGATCGTCCTTTAACATGTTGTGTTCAGTTATACATATTACGTCCAAAGTCACATTATTCGATTCCATTTCATTTATATTAACAGATAATAAGTCCGCTTTAGATATTAGCCCATTAATGTTTTGATGCAATACGTTCATTGTTTTAGGAACGAAAAAAATTTTCTTCCGCGGAACTTTTTAAAGTAGAGTCATTTTTTACTCCCTCAATGGTCCGATCTAGGTTTAAGTCCGTCTGCGTACTTTTATGCTCAAATGATTTTACTATGTGGAGTTGTTTGCTTAAGTTATTATGATAGTTTATAAATTTAGTACGATAATCAATACGTAATATATCTTTTAAAAGAGTTCGGCACTTATATAGAGCCAATTGATTGTAAGGCACGGATCGAGAGTCATACATATCGACAAAAGTTGCACAGTCATACTTTTTGCATAAAAATTGGAGTACATAATTTAATTTTGATTCATTCAGGCATTTGTTGTGAGGAACTTTGCAAATTAAAACATTTGTATTTGAGAGCGAACGAATAAACATGTTCACTGTGGTCTCAAATTCAAAAGGATTCCTATCATTCAATCCAGTCAAAACAACAATAAAGTCATTTTTTGACATATTTAAATAACTCTTTTGGATTTTTAAGATTTCATTGGTGTTGGCTCCAGGTTTCCATAAAGATGTAACTCGATATCCTGATCCTAGTAATGATTGTAAGGTATACTGAATATGTCGTCCCTGTTGGTCACCTATTATTATAACGTTATGCTTCGTACTTCCCTCGCATGTTGGGGAAGACAAAGACTGCTTATTTTCTGAAACTTTCGAAGTCACTGATGAGTTTTGAGGGTTTAGGACATCAAGAGTACAGGTTATTACTTCCTTCGTAGATCTTAATAGAGTTTCTTCAACTACAAACTTTTCTTCCTTGGTCAGAGTTGGCGAGTGACTAGTATTATCAGTATTGTTAGTATTAAGTGATGTCGCCACGCTATTTTGTAGCTGTGAATGTAGTTCACATATATCAAGAGGTGTAGAAAGTGAAATTGCAGACTGCATACTATGCTGCATCTCCTCGGTGGGTATAACTTTTTTTCCTTTGGTTTTCTTTTCCAAATTATTTTTACGCAATTCCTCTTCATTCTTTTTCAGGTTGGATCGTTGTATGCAGGTTTTCCTAGGTGTAGAGGATGAACTTGAAACTTGGGAATGCTTTCCCTTAGTGGCAAATGAGGTTAATCCAGTTTTATTCTTTTCCAGTCCGCAAGTTTTTAATGGCGTGGAAGATAAGCTCGAAGTTTGTATTTGTCTTTTACTTTTTGCAGATAGAGGCGTTGCAGGTTTTCTTTCTTCCAAAGTCACCTTTTTGTAGTTGTTTATAATTTTACGGCAGTCTTCCAATTCTGATTTCAACTTAGTATTTTCAAAATTCAGATCTTCAATTTCTTGAAACGCACTTTGCAACTCCTCTGTTAACCTAGTAATTCTCGCCTTGAGGTCATTAGAAACTTGGCTGTCGTCTACTGAAGTACACGGTAGGCTGAGGATAGTGGTTTCGAAAAGTCCTGAGTTCTCGGCCACAGACATATTCTCAATTGTAATGTTGTTGAGTGATTTTGACTTGCGTGGTTTACGAAATGTTACTCCATAAAAATCCATGTTCGTCATGTATTTCCTTTTTTTTCAATTAAATTCCAATCTCAACTTATTTCCATGTACTTAACAAAAAATAATAATTAAAAAAAGAAAAAAAGAAAAAGAAAACAGACAACAGTTGATCAACTGAAATCGCCTTGTCACTACCGCTTTAGGAATATGGTTTGGTATGCATGCTATTAACACACTTTCGGTTTTCTTTGCTTCCAAACTTGCACTAAAGGAGCTAAAGGTAAACCCTAACTCATATTGTATTTATGTTTAGTGATTATATTAGTCATTTGATGTTTTAATTTTTATTATCTTTGCATGTATCACTTAAACTTATCTTTCAATGTATTTTATATTTCTTATCGAACGTTATATTGACACCTGTACTGCTATATCTTTAAATATTTTAACAAAGAAATGAAAACAAAATATGTTACTGTAGAAAAAATAAAGGACATTTTAGGAAACGAAAAATTTAAATCATAATTTCTTTATTACATTCCCAGTGTTCTATCAATTTATTAATTTTATTTATTATAGCAGTTTTCTAAGCTCTAACAATAGAGAAAATCACAGCACCACCTACACTATCACCCATACACTCGTATTTGCATTATCAGCCTTAGTCACACACAACGCGTGGCGGCAGCGACTCCTTGAAGTTGTAATACGAGCAACTGTATAAAGGCGATCATACTGCACAGCTACATTTCGACGTGGTTCACAGCGCTGCCGAATACAGTCAATATCATCGTGATGAGCGACCAGTCACAGAGTTTATCAATTTAAATCATGATCCATGATCAAAATTACAGATTATATAAGACTTGCCACAATAAACTGCTTCGTAAGGTTAAATAAAATATTAGTCAATCTGAACTTGACTTCTATTCTCCTCTTCTCGCCAAACAAGTGGAAAGTTTGTTTTAGGAATGGATACGACATTAGTCAGTACCTTTCAGTTTTCAGGCTGCGCCTTTAACTGTTGGGCTTTGTATAATTGTAAAATCACTGCATCATTGTCAAAGTATGGTTCGTAGCATGTATAATTGAGTCTTTAAAGTTTAAAGGGTCGATGTCCAGATTAACGATGTGAGGTGCTGACGTCATAATGCGTTGCAGCACCAATGTAACGTACATCCGAGCTGCCGCCGCCATGCGTAATAGCTGTAATAGGTCGTTATGTCTGACCAGGTCCTTATATTCCATCGCAAATGCATAATAATGTGATAGCCAATTTACACTATTTATCATCAACAATTCGTATCAGACACATTTGATAGGTTCATCGATTCATTGCTATGAGTAATTCTATTTGTTGTGACGCTTTATCAACAATAATGATTAATCATTATTATTTTATCCATACTCAGAACTAGAACTCTGATTTAACCTATTTATTTAGCTTGTTTCACTTTTATTTCATTTGGAACATGAACAATGTGGCCATCGAACTGTAACGCTTAGAACAGAAATTCACATATTTCGTACGCCAGTTTCGTAGATCCAATTTAGTTCACATATTTCGTACAACCTTATTAATGCTAATAATTATTTATTTCACATATTTTGTACAAACTTATTAAAGCTAATATTAATTATTTAGTTCACATATCACACACCCAGATCAATAGTGAAACAACTAAAAAAAGGTCTCTCTATTCCCTAAAGGAAATAAAAGTCTTCCTGAAGCATTTGTTAGCAAAGTTATGAAACTCAATTTTATTTTAGATCGCATTTCACGACACCATTTATGACCTAAACTAAATTGAGTATCATAACTAGCTAACAAAAGATTCAGAAAGACTTTTTTTTTGTTTAGGGAACAGAGACCTTTCTTAAGTTGTCTCACTTATAATCTGGGTGTGCGATATGTCGTACAACCCTATTAAGGCTAATAATTTAGTCCACATAGGTATTTTGTACAACCTTACTAATGCATTACAATATGTATTATGTAATTTATTTTTATTTTCAGGTAGCAGGTAGTAACTTTTGTTTGCAAACCTACTTACTTTTTACGCTATCTTGACATCCGTTAAACCAAAACTGTTTGTCGTAGATTACATGCCCACACAAGGCAGTAATAATGTGTCATATCATAATTTATGTTTTGTGGGAACAATTTACCATTTAAGACTATGAGTACAGCATCCTTGCTCCGTGATATTTCTTATTTAGTAGCACTTGAACATTTGTTTCTGTAGTTTGTATTTGTGAAAGCTTCTTATTAGTAGTCAGTTATTTAGTTCTAAGACGAAATATTGTACACAAGCGTAATATATTATTGAAAAAAAAAATCTGTCCGAAAACTGAAAATTTAAATTTTCGATAGGTGTTTTCACGATCGCTATATTAAAATCTAGTACCCTATGTCAGTCCCGATTGAGATAAATCTCTTATAGACAGAAACTAAGTGCCTAGGAAATAGATATACATACAAGCTTACATTATCCTCCTTCGGCAGTTGGATTAAAATATTAATTCGTTACCCACTACTACAAATTATCTTTTGTATTCAACTTGCAATGGTGAATTTCTAATCACAGTTGCAATGTGAAATTAATGCCCCATTCACATTTGAAACATCTCACGCCAACAACATTTTCTTGTAAATGTGTTTCTACCAATCATCATCAGGTAAAACAAAAAAAAAAACTTTCGTCTGAAACATCGACAAATTCTTTCCAAGTCCTATTTTGCTTTACTATTTGTTGAGCTGAATTTGACTGATATTCTCGTTGAAAGCTTGTGTTAGGAGTGGGTACGACAATAGTGCAACGAGTGCATCAGGCTATTGAGGCTAGTCGATGTGCAGAAAAACTAAGTTATGACACCTATTGAAATCGAAATACAGAGGCGGCAAGAAGAGTTAGAAAGGAAAGCGGAAGAGTTGGCGCGACGCGAGGCTGAGCTCCGCGCGGGCTCGGCCGGCAGACGGAACAACTGGCCACCGCTGCCCGCCTTCTGCCCGATCCAGCCCTGCTTCTACCAGGACATCAACGTCGACATCCCGCTCGAGTTCCAGAGGATCGTGCGACATCTGTACCACCTGTGGATGTGTGAGTATATGAGAGTGCGTGCGTGCGATGGCGTGTAGAAACCGATTAGGGGTACGGGTTGAATTTACACTGCAATACCCCTTCCAAGTTAGTCACTTACCATCAGGTGAGATCGCAGTCAAAGGCTATCTTGTCATCGAATAAAAAAAAAAGAGTAGGCGCGATGCGAGGCTAGATGGCGTGAAAGACTCCCGCAAAAAACCTTTAAAAAAAAATGTTTGCCCATTATCTCCTTGCTAATATAATTAGGTTAGAAGACTGTGGCAGGAGCGGAGCGCAGCTTATACCACAGTTTTCGTTATTTTTTTTTATAACCACCCAAAAATACTTGTACCTTTTCTTACTTTATCCACGTATGAACATGTGATTAGAAAAACAGTTCGTGTTGCAAGCACGATTAGAGGAATCGTGCTTAACTGAATTGGTTTAAAGTTACAAATTCAGTTTGGAGCGTATCCGTAAACGCATAAGAATGCATGCATGAAATTGAGCTCTAATTCATTGCTATTATGGTTCATTTTACTTTGACGCTAATGTCATCGAATACGAATACGATCAATCGAATTAAATCTTATACTAACTTTATAGTTTGGCAATGGAGTTACCATAATAAATCCATGCGTGTTTCATGTACTGCCTCCTATTGAACACAGAAATGGAAAATATGCCTGCCCCAGTAGATCCACCAGGGGAACATGAAACCTAAACCTAATCAAACTTTTTCTTTCACAGTCCACTCGTTGGTTCTCGCCCTGAACATAGTCGGAGGAATGGCCCTCCTGTTCTCCGGCGGTGGGTTCACAGTCTTCGGATTGTCGATCCTGTACTTCGTCCTTCTGACGCCCTTCAGCTTTATCTGCTGGTACCGGCCGATATACAAGGCCTTCAGGAGTGATTCCTCCTTCAACTTCATGGTGTTCTTCTTCATATTCCTGTTCCAAATGATCATCACTTTGGTGCAGTCCATTGGATTCAGCGGCGGAGGCTCTTGGTATGCTATTTTCTTTCTTATTTTGTTTCAACAATGGTGCTAATTCTATAGTAGTTAGTTTACTTTGCAATGGATGGAAAAATAAACGCTTTTAAAATTCTAATCCATCTTCTTCATGGAAAACGTGACTCCATAGTTTCACATTACCTGTTTAGTAGTAATCTTACAACTTAAAGACAATAAATTAGTTAACTATAAAGACAATAGTTTTTTTCTGTTGATTTTCTAGATCAATTTTAGCTTTTGAATAAAGAAAAATGTTTATATCCAAATACCCTCAGCAGAATCTACTTTCCATATGGGTGGTAGAGCAACAAGTTTGCACAAATTAAGTGTTTTTTGTCTACTGCTGGACACAGATCTCTTGTAAGGATCGATGTATCGAGGATTGATGCTGAGACCTATAAAGCGTGCTCTAACTTAGCTCAGACTTAAGATAGAGTTAAAACAAGACGTAAATATGCGCTGATATAAATCCGTCTCGTTTATCTATAGATTTCAGTCTTAGTGAGTAGTCGTTAATATGAAGCTTTCCTATTCCAGTGGTCTGATCACGAGTATTGCGGCGTTCAGAGAGAACATCGGCGCGGGAATCGTGACGCTTCTGGTCACTATCGGCTTCATCACGGCTCTTGTGGCCGATGTTATGCTTATGACTAAGGTAAAAACACTAAAAATTACTTATACATCCTTACCTGTTCTGCTTTTGCTTCTATCTAACACACAGCAGTCACAGACCATAGAAAACTTAATAATATTAACAAAGAAAATTATAAATGGGATAAAGTATTTTCAATACACTTGCTCGAAAAATGCACTTTCGAAATCAGTAAACAGAAGTTGTAAGTTAGTTAGTAATTGTAAGTTTACTGCACTCGTGCTTTTTTTTGCAGTTTTTTTTTTTTTAATTTCTGTAAGTCAGTTCATTCCGAAAAGGTTAACTTATATTATAAATGCAAAAGTGTTTGTTTGTTGGTTTGTCTTTTAATCACGCCGCAACACTGCAACGGATGGATGTGATTTTCTGCATGGGAATAATTGAGGCCCGGGAGCACTCTCCCGCATAGGCTACTTTTATCCCTTCCTTTTATATATTCAAATTCAGGTTACATTTGTAAAGGAGATGTACTAAATTGGGCCCAACTCGGTGTTTCGCACAGTTATATAAAAATATGGAGAAAATAAATCGATAAATTACTTACATAATTGAATGGTTTTTATTTATGTACAGCTCAGGAAAATCATATAAATCATTTTTTTTAACTAAGTACGAAACCTAATGCTTCTTTCTTTAGTAGAAACGGAACGTTTTCATGGATGTCAGTTTAATTAACCACAGGCTAATACAGTACTAATGCAACTGTGGGTTTTGGTGTGGGTTCTGGCCTTTTTGTACCTACCCAAATATTTTATCTTTATAAAATCAATAATCTAGAAATAGACCAAAACTTGTTATAAAACATTTTGCATTAAAAAATATACTGATTTACAAGGGAAATATACTTTAAATATTTATAATTAAAAAATAGTGCATCATGAATACTTTTTTTTATCACAAAAAAGCCAGAACCCAGACCTGAAAAACGTCTTGTGAGACGGTTTGTCATTTTCATTGTGTCTTGCTAGTTGTTCCTGGTCAATGTTGCGTTTTGTGAATATTATTTGGTGTTTTAACAGTTTTCGTGGATTATTTCATATTATTTAATACTACCTACAAAAGTAAAAGAAACATGCATGCAAACATCTTCCCGTAATACTTTTCCATTTATTTAAAGTATTTAAACAATACTTCTTAAAAGAACTTTAAATATTGAACGTCTTTTTCATATAACCTACAAGTCTAAAACGAGAAATAAAACAAAACTCCGAAGGTCTGCAGAAGTACGAGTTTTTGATGTAAATAACAAGCATCTAAATCTACAAAATAAAGCATGTTTCATCCTTGTTCAGTGTTGGGCCCAAGCTTGTATGGACAACATTCATCTCCTTTTTTATTGAAAAATAAAAATGGTATTTGTATCGAATGGTGAACGGGTACCACCAACGGGAATGGGTCTGCTTTGTCTGCCCATCTTGACTTGCATTGGATTGTGTGTACCTACGTATGCATTTTGAAGTTTCATTGTGGAAGCACTGTATACATAGGAAATTTTTGTTACCTATTGTAAAAAAAAAAAATTTTATTGAAAAGAGCAACTGCTGAGTTTCTTACCGGCTCTTAGCAGAAGCTGCATTCCGAACCGGTGATAGATTTATGATGTATCATAAGAGCTACAAGTTGGCCTACATAAATTTTTTTTTTTTTTAAAAGAATATTAGCCAACCTGAAGTTGAATAATATCCTCCTGTCTCCTCCAAATAAGCGGAAAGCTTGTGTTAGGAGTGGGTACGACAATAGTGCAACGGGTGGGATTCGAACCTGCGACCTTACAGTTTTCAGTCCGCACCTTTAACCGTTGGGCTATTGAGGCTTTATATATGAAATATATATACAAATGAATGAGGGTGTACCGGCACTGCGCAGGTGCACCGCATCTACCGGTCGACGGGCGCGTCCATCGCCAAGGCGCAGGCGGAGTTCACGACGGAGATCCTGCGCAACCAGCACGTGCAGACCGCCGCCTCCAGCGCCGCCGCCGCCGCCGTCAACGCGCAGATCGCCAACGCCAACCGCTACTGAGCGCGCCGCCGACCGGTGAGCGACAAACTTGCCTACCCTACCTACGTAGGGGAAATCTATAGACCACTCTCACCAAATCTATAGACACAAACATGCTCTGACATAACTCGGTCTCGTTTTAACTCTATCTTAAGTCCGAGGTTTAGAGTGCCCGCGGACTTAGGGCCTTTACACACCACGTTTTTTAAACGCGCCGTTGAAGCGCGTTTGTAGCGATACAAACGCGACTCTAACGCGCGTGTGTATCGATACAAAGGACAACAAACTGCTCTGTAGGATAAAAGCGCGCCGTCGACGTACGTTTCTAAAACGCGCGTCGACGGCGCGTCAACGGTGCGTTTAAAAACGTGGTGTACAAAGGCCCTAAATCACTATGCCTACAGAATACCCTGCGATTTACTTGTCCAACTTGAAATTGTAAGGACCTTTGCACACCACGTTTTTAAACGCGTCATTGACGCGCGTTTTAGAAACGTGCGTCGACGGCGCGCTTTTATCCTACAGAGCAGTTTGTTGTCCTTTGTATCGTTCCACACGCGCGTTAGCATCGCGTTTGTATCGCTACAAACGCGCGTCAACGACGCGTTTAAAAAACGTGGTGTGCAAAGGCCCGTTGGATACGTTTTACGGCCTACGATAATTGTGATAAAATTATTCGAGTACGTACCACGGTAATTGTTTTAGTTGGAATTTTCGATATTTTGATCAATCGATTGTATAAAAAGATTTGTTGATTTATTCACTTATTTGAATGTTTGTAGAAAAAATTGAAAACTAGCTGATTTTCTTAATTTCCAGGTACTAGTGGACGAGATATCTGAGCAGCATTTAATTTATGCGAGAGTACATAGTATACAAGCGCTTTTTAAAATATAACTATTCAGATTCAAATAACTTTTATTATTTATTTTCTTGAATATATATATGATTATAGGCACGCGCGTTCACACCGATTTGTGTAATATTATGCAAAGATTTAATAATTTATGACCAATAATAATGTACCTATAAGACATGCAGTCCCATACAAAATCTAATTTTCCAAAAGGTGTCAATGAAAAATAGTCTTTATCTATGAGAAATATGGAGCAATTTCGTTCACACTTATTTTTAAGTCTGTACCTATTTTTATAGGTTCCCTGGTGAGAACTAATTTTTCACTGACACTGACGACCGACATCCAGAATATCTAGTACATTAATCAAAGTTGATAACAAATTAACTTAATTAAAAATAAGTTCGAGAAAAACTTGTTATTAATGTTATGATTGTTTTGAACTTAATACTTTCCCTTGATAATCTTGTATATAAATTTTATTAATCTTTGACTTTCTTTACAAAAAAAGTATGTTAGAAGGTTTTCATTATGTTTGAATTAATTAATGATAAATAATGTTTAACATTATATGATGATAATAATTCTTTAGAAATTTTCATTGTGGAGCTTCTTCTATTTCATTTGATTTTTTTTTATAAATATTCTCTCAAAATAAAAATCTCGGAAGCAAGTCAAAATCAGAATTTATTACATAATATATTTATGAAACTACATGCCTTTTTGTCTATATTGAATTGAACTCTTAATAAATGCATAGCGCTTAAATAAAATAATGTAACAATTTTACCACAAAAAATTTAAGTAAACTTCTTTAACTAAAGAGGACAGTTTTTGTATCGGAAATGACTAAATGTAGTAATATAATAAAAAATATATATAAATAAATAAATTGGTATTTAACGCTTGTTTAAATTATTTGTGGTAAGACTGAAAATGTTTAGTTCTTCTCAATCATATAGTCATAGAGAGATATAGTAAAATAATTCTATAATCTTGACGTTTTTGTTTATTCAAGAAACGCATTTGAAGAACTGCATTTATGTTGCCTAAGAATCGCAGCTTCTGAAGTTACCTGAATCCTTTCAGCGCGCCTGATGCGTCTCGATTCAATTCAGTCAATTTGACAAAATATGCGTTGCGTTCCGCGCGTGTATATATTATTTCAGCTTTATAAATTATTCCTACGGCCACAATATCTATGGCTGTGCATATTATAATTTATAATTATTATTATCACGTTAATTCATACTCTATGCTTTGTTAACTAGGTCCCTTCATATTGTTAAAATTTGTGTTAAAAGCAAGTTAGATTTTCAGTGTGGCAACACAAAATGTTAAAACCCGAAGCCGTGAAGTCGTAAAGGCCGGCCGCCATTTTATCAGAAATTATCTGTCAGAACATTTTCTGTTTCATGCATCCTACGGGTCTTAGAACGGGATGCACGATCTGGTAAAATTCTAATCGTAATAAATGAGCCGAGTCCAGCCTATTTGAAAAATACTCTTCCTTGCTCACAAGAACAACTTACTTTTTTAAATTTCGACCATTAAATTCGCCTAAAGACATTTCGGATTACTTCATTACTTTATTAAGTAGAAAACTTTGAATGAGATTACATGATTACATTATAGTCTCTCCTAATCATACCTATTATTAAATTCTATACCACGTATGGTAGTGTTCAAAAATCATGCGTTAACTATATAAAGCTAATATTATGTTTAAAAATATCAACAGCTAAGCTACTTCACCACTATAAATACCTACACGCTAATTTAAAGTTTAGTTAATGCTAGTTATAACCACGAGCTTATGGACGCTTTAAACTTTACATTTTCATTTATATATTTCATCGCACCATATACACCACCTTCGCAGAAATAGAACTCTGATTTTTCTATGAACCACCGTATTACTATACAAAAGGCATAATATCCTATTCCTTTGCCATTAAAAATCGTCAGAAAAAAAAACAACGCTATCTATGGACACATTAAAAAGGCGAGTCGTTTAAAATATCATTTTAGTAAGCTTAGCATACACTATTTAATTTTCATGGCTTTCTAAACGTAGTTTATTTCATATTAATTTAAACGCAATAAATTCGACAATATTTTAGACGATTTCGTTTGGTCAGTACTATTTAGGATGTTTCATTTCAAATTTAGAATACAACATTCCATGGGCGTATTGTAAATATTTTGGAACGCCCCTTCAAAATTTTTAAAGATTTTGTCGACGTTCGATTTTCAAATGTAGTATGGTGTTTAAATGTGAATTTATATTTGTATAATCGGACATTTTACTTAATTTTGATGTTCCGTAGGTGTGACTCCTTGCCCCGTGATAACTAAGGGGGATTGATATTGATGCAAGATCGAAGTGCATCGACACGATCTAAAGTTTTACATAGTATATTGGCCTCTATCTTCACGTCGTAATATACATTGCATTCAGCGGAATTGCTTTGGAGATCGAAGTTAATATGCTAAGTAGAGTTTTAGATAGGCTGACGCCTCAATGCGTTTCGACTCTTCTTCAATCTGAATCGACCTTAATATTAGATGCACAAGACTTCAAACGTTTAAAGATGTATAAAATAGAGATAAGGTTACAAGAAAAAAAAAAACAAAAGTAACCATAGACAAGTCACTTGACAAAAATTTTAATACGAAAGAAAGCGTCTACACATAGCGCGAGTTTTCATTTTATAGCGTATAATTTACAAAGTCTTCGCGTCTGTAGCGAAGACATTGTAAATTAAAATATCTCCTTGTATACGTACTCATACAAGATGTTGTCTTGCGCTTTCGGAGACGATCAAAGATGTTTAAAATATGCGAACTCGTACTACGGCTAATGGACAAAAGTTGTTAAAAAGTTTAATGACTAGCTAGTTACATGGAAGGATTACTTATCGAAAGCAGACTGTTGAGTTCAAAGAAGCATTTCCTGGGATATGCAATTGATTTAAGAACTAAACAAATACGTAAAAAATATCATAACTGTTAGCGTGCATCAGATTTTCATTTAAATATCTATGCAAAAGATGCTAAGTATGAATAACAACTAACGCAATTAACTGCAAGAATTTATTACAAAGTAAATCAATCTGGACATTTCATAACCTGCCAAAGGCAATGTCTTTTTAATTCTATGAAGAGACAGTCACTGGTTGCATAAAACCATCTACCAAAAAAAGTCGTGACTTATTTAATGTGCGTATACCCTACAATTTAAAAATATAATATACTAGCGGACCCGACAGACGTTGTCCTGTCGAAATTGGCAGCACGCATTCTGTCAATGTTATGTCAAACGCCATAAGGTTACATCAAAAAAGTTTGAATTGTAAAAGCGGTTACATCCTACTTATTCCTACTTAATATTATAAATGTGAAAGTGTGGATGTTTGGATGTTTGTTACTCAATCACATCGTAACGACTGAACCGATTTGTCTGAAATTTGGCACAGAGATAGATTAGAGTCTGGAATAGCACATAGGCTACTTTTTATCCCAGAAAATGAAAGAGTTCCCGCGGGGAAAAAAATCCCTCAATCCACGCGAACGAAGTCGCGGGCATCAGCTAGTTAGAAATAATTTAATATGGTGGTTAATATTTCTTAAATTTTCTAATTTTCCGCGCAATTTTCTTAATTTTTTCTTTCATAAGAACCTTCTCCTGACAATAACAAACACAATAAAAAAAGAATTAGCGAAATCGGTCCAGCCGTACACGCGTGATGCGCTTACCAACACATTAAGCGATTCATTTTTATATATATAGATTAAAATTTGACTATTAATTTGTCCTTGGTTAGGGCAATTTGATTCTGCATGCCGAATAATGAGTACCTAGTTGCTTTCAGTAGGGTTCTTTTACAGAATCTGGCAGTAATTACATACACCTACATCGTGACCCAGAAAGACTCAATCGGCTAGCTTCCACTTCGTAGATCGTCGTTTCTGTAACATGAGTTCCAGTTACATAGTTATGAACGTATGTAGCACGAAGAGAACGCTCTAAGAAGCTGCAGCCAGCCAATGTGTAGTGTAAAATATTAAATGCTGGATATTGTATGAGTTTATTGTAGAGTTTCTACTGCAGTTCGTAAAAACCTAATCGTATTGCTTTAGACTAGCTTTGGTTTCCCGCGCTTATATTGACAAACCATTCACAGTAAAATCATCTTATGCATGCCCGGTTCAATCTATCAGTAATCTGAAGATAAGTTATCAAGCAATGTTTCTTTTTGTCAAAAAAGCCCATACCATTTTTGACTATTAACAACGTTGCTATGTAATTAATCGAGGAATTACAGATAGACTAAATGTAAGAACCGGGGGCTAAATCCAATAGCATAGAAAAATCAGCGATCGTTTTACTTTACCGAATTGTAGTAGAAATTCTCTGTGCAAGTGACAAAGCAATAGATTTAAAAGTGTGTGACAGATAATAAAATAATGTCCGAAAATGCCCCACTTTGCCTTGAATTCGGCGCGCAGAGTACATAATATAATATCTATTTTATATAATATCTGGGCCTAGTATTAATGTAAGTTATTGTGAGACCGTCCTTACCCAGATAATGGTAAGCGAAGGCGTAGTTATACCTAAATATTTAACTGTTTTGTAACGATTAAGTCATGTTATGAACTTATAATTAATATTAAATATAGTTTCCGAATTGTATTGTTTTATTCATTTTATCCTTGCGTTCCTATCAATTTTATAATAATAACGTTAGTCCTACTGACATGAATGTTAATTCCATTTTTATTGGTATTTAGAAAGCTCTAACAGTGCATGCTGTCTGCGGTGCAGATGCATGCATATTGGGATAATGCAGGGCGCCATGCCGCTCCACGCTGGATCCAGGTTGAAGCGAAGAAATCGTTGGATATTCCGTTCCACGCATGGAAATGGGGAATGTGAATGCCGCCAACGGGAATGGGTCTGCTTTGTCTGCCCGTTGTGACATGCATTGGATTGTGTACCTATATACGTATTCATTTTTGAAGCTTCATCGTGGAAGCACTGTATGTGTATACATAGCATAGTTTTGTTACCTATTGTAATTTTTTTTTTAAAGAGCAACTGATGAGTTTCTTACCGCCTCTTCTCAGCAGAATCTGCATTCCGAACCGGTGGTAGATTTATGACGTGTCATAAGAGCTAGAAGTTGGCCTACATGATATAAATGGATTTTGAATTTGAATTAAAACAATTTAATACTTATTCATTATTATTTATTTTCCATGATAACTCAATTTGTATTGGTATGTAGAAAGCTATATCAGTGTGTACTATGTTTGCGGCGCGGACGCGTGCGCGTGGGCCCCCAACCGCGCGGGGTCTTGGCTGGGGTAGTGCAGGGCGGGCGGAGGGGGCACCGGGGGCGCCATGCTGCCCCAGGGCGCGCCCCACGCCGGCCCCGGGTAGTGGTGCAGGTTGAAGAAATCATTAGGCCTGTTAGGTGGCGGCGGCATCTGGGGGACATAAATTCCATGGATTCCTGGTCTGGCCTAGGTTTACAGTAACAGTTCTTCCAGAGTGGTTCGCTTTAGCCTATTTATTCTGCTACGTGAGGTTAAGGCCGCCTTTTCTTTTAAAAATTCAAACTTTTGTAAAATTACCAGCAAAGAAAGATTTTTGAATTTTTCAATTCATAAGAGATGCAGGTTGACTTCATGAAAAAAATAATTTTGAATTTTGAGTCAAAGACTCAAACTTGGCTTAAAGGACATATAGCTGAAAACAAGGAATGTCTGTGGTGTGTGATTGTTCCTACAAGACATCCACAGGTTTCGGTCATGCGCCGCAAGCATCCAGCAGCTCACTGCGACTCGTCTGATATAGTCTAGTCTATCCACTTAGGGGACCTGCCAACACTGTGCTTCCCGGTGGATTTAACTGGTGGTTTTTTTTTTATTTATTCAAAATAACAATTTCTTTTACAAGGCTTGGTGTAAACATAAACTCATTCGAATTTTTCCGTACACCGTCGTTGATACATATAATCTAAATCTAAAGCTAGGTGTAGGTACAACTTAATAATAATAATTAGATACTAATTACAATGCTTATTAATAAGTTAACATTACAAAAAAAAAACAATATAGTGCTACTGGAATATTGAGAAGTGGCTATAAGTATAGAAAGTAGTTTACCTGTGGCGGGAATGGGTGCAGGAAGGCAGGCGGCGGCGGTGGCAGGGTCCCCGGTAGCCCAGGGACAGGCTCCAGTGCTGGCATCGTCTCATTCTTGTCGTTGGGGCCTTGGCGACCTGGAAATCAAATGAATACCATTAAGTTTACAAAAAAAGACACTGCCAATTTTTATTTATTTATACAACTTTATTACATAAAAAACAAGAACAAAATACATAAGTAAATAAACAGTGTAACACAAAAGGTGACCTTATCAATAATAGTGATCTCTTCCAGGCAAACTGAACGAAAGAACTTAATGTGACAGACGGGCATCGCAATAATTACACAGGATTATATATTATTACATAATTATAAAAATACTATAATAAATACATAATATAATAAATATATAATGTAAGTATATTTTCTGCAAGTACTGTTGCTGTCTTCTCCTTTTTCAACCGATAGACATATTATATTGCTGCACAAAAGTCAGTTGCATGGGCTTAGCTCAGAGAATCGCCAAGCTAAAGTGGAAATTGGTGGCGATGCCAAACGACAATCAGTTTTCTGAACTATGTGCATAGTGCAAAGAACCAATGATCCAAACTGAGTGCATATTTCGAAGAACTCATGGTTTTTAGGTCCCAATTGCTTTAAAAGCATTTTTGGTTTTATCTGGATTTCTCCGGTATTCTACCTCTTGGGCACACATTCAACTGAATTCCTTTCTCTGAACTATGTGCTGTTCAAGCAATAAAATATTACTTGCTTTAACTGCGATTGTGAGGAAACTTGTATACCTGAGAGTTCTTAAGGATATAGGAAGTCTGTCAATCAGCACTAATTGTCATGTTGTGGGCAATGGACTTAATCCTTGTTATTTGAGAGAGACTTGGGCCCAATAGTAGGCCAGCAAAGTGTTGAGATGATCCTTACTAATATTATAAGTGTGAAAGTGTGTTTGTATTATATGTTGATTTGTCCTTCAATAACGATGCAACAGAGCTATGGATTTACATGATTTTTTGCATAGGTATAGTTGAGGACCTGGAGTGACATAGGCTACTTTTTATCCTGGAAAATCAAGGAGTTCAAGCGGGATTCTACTAAAATCACACAGACAAAGTCATCACCTAATGATGAAATGAATATACCTTGTGATTTCCCCCACTTGATGGTGAGTCTCTTGCCGGCTATCACAAGTCTATTGAAAGTCTTCTCTGCGGCGTGCTCGGCCGCGCTGCGCGTCGTGTACTGCACGAAAGCGCATTGCGCGCGTGGCACGAGGGTCAATGACCTGTTAACACAATATTTTTTGTTTTAGTCAAACTTAACTGAACAACATCCCTGTCGCAGTAGTGAGCGCTGTGGTCTTATAACTGAGGGGTTTCGGGTTTGATTCCCAACAGGGGCAATTTGGGAATTTATAATTTCTGAATCATCTCTGGTCTGGTCTGGTGGGAGGTTTTGGCAGTGGCTAATTACCACCCTATATAATAACTACTGAAAGATCAATGTGTATACTGTCTTTTAGTAAGTTTCACACAGAAATCACACTATAAAGATTTTTCTAATTCCAAATGAAAGTGTTTTGTTAGAATTTTTACTAACGAAAATTACCCGGACATAGTCACAGGCTTCAGCTAGCAAGGGATAATACAGTCTAACTGCTGAACAATTCTTGACACAATTTGACACAGACAAAACCTAGATACGGAAAATATAAGCTAATTTTTATTTCTGTTATAAATAAATAAATAAACATTTTAAAGTAGGTACAAAGTTTGAGTAAGTGAAATCTACAGATTGCACCCCCACTCTGCCCAGACCCAAGACAGAGCCAAAACAAGACAGATTTATGTCAGAGCATATTTCTGTGGCTCGTTTCAACTCTAACCCAAGTCTGAGCCGATCCAGAGTTCATTCTATAGATCTCAGCATTAATCTATGTCCTTAAGGTGTTTTACATACAAAATTATAGGAAACATACCTAATCTCTCCATATTGATAGAAGTGTCCTCGTAATTCCTCTTCCGTGATGTTTTCTGGCAGGTTGCCAATATACAGAGTAGTGACAGTACTGTCCTCAGGTGGCGGCAGGGCGGGCATGGCGGCCGCGCGGCGCATCAGCTTCTCAGCCACCGGGTCATTTACTCCGTAGTATCTGGAAAACGAATCCAAGATGCAAAACTTAAGCTGCTTAAATGGTGATGAGCTGTCATACTAAACAGTGAGGATAAATGAGACAAAATATTTGGTATCCCAGAGAGCAAAAGAGTAGGAAGAAGTTGCAAACAAAGACATGGAGAGACAAAACTCAAAAGCATGAAGAACATAATTTTCCCTTCATTACTTCAGTAACTTTTTACACAAATATAATTTTACTATTTTACTTATGTGTTAAGTAAAATAGTAAAATTATATTTATTTTATGTCCCTTGAAACATTTTGTCATGATCATAGAACAGCGAAAAATTACCATTTGGCATAAGAACAATTATATTTATTGTTATTAAATGTAATTAACAATAAATAATTGTTCTTTATCTACTATTTTTAAACAAATCCATTTTAATGAGTATATGCGAAACTTCATTACTACAGATTTTTTATTTAAATAGTTATAACAAAACTTCAGAAATTATTTCAAATGGCTGTACTGTAAAGTTGATAAAATGCAGATCTGTCATTATTCCACAATCATGATGATTTCTTTTTGGGGCAAATTACTAAAGAAAGAAAGAAAGAAAGAAAAAGCATTTATTTGAGACACACAGCATAGTTAATAACAAAAAGAGATACAAAACAAAAAATAAATAAATATGTGTGGTCCCAAAATGGACTCCACTCAGCATATGCTATCCCTGTGGGAAAAGCACAGGCATAGCGCTGGTCTTCCGTGGATCCAAAGGTTTCGGATGACTGTTAGTCACGATAAATAGTACTATATGTAGCAAATTGTTAACATAATAAATAATAAAAATAAAGAAATAGAGGTGCATGGGAAATAATTACCTAATATAATAAATAGTAGTACGTAGAAAATAGTTAATATAATAAGTTAGTATATAGCTATGATAAAATGTTCCAAAATAAATACATATAACTAATTATTATTATATACCTCGGAGCGCCTAAGTAACCTCACCCTTTTGCTGGCACAGTAACATTTTTTTTAAATGAGTTTTGAACCAGTTTTTTGATTTTCTAACGTCCCGCATGGGAGGAGGCAAGTTGTTCCAGCATTTCGTAGCAGCATATTTAAAACTACCACGAAATGCTGCAGTTGCGTGGTGAGGAGTTCTCAAGGTCCAGACCCTATTAGGCCGAGTATTAGTCTTTTTTGCCCATTCAAGTTTGTTGAAGAGATATTGGGGCTTTTGTGACTGAATCACGCCAAACAACAATAAGGCCAACTGCAGCTTCCTTCTACTTTCCATATTAAGCAGGTTTCCCTTGTTAATGTATGGAGAGATATGGGATCTTGGAGGAACATTATAACAGAAGCGTATGCATGCATTCTGAATTCTCTGACTACTAGGCAACTTTGTGCATACAAAAACTTTATGATAAAAAAATGCATGCAAAACATCATGAAGGCATTCTCTACTTAAAAATTATTATATGCATAGCTTGGGACTAAAATGAAAAGAACTACTGATACTATCTACCTTAATTCATAAATAACCGGTCAAGTGCGAGTCATACTCGCGTTCTGAGGGTTCCGAACCTTGTGTGGATTATGTAAATTAGGTAGGTATTTACTAGATGACCAGCTTAAGCGCGCAGTTTTAATGCAGAGTTCCTATAGCTTAAAATGGCTATTAACATACTTAATATTTACTAAAGATACATAAACAAAACAAAACGTTTATCAAGTTAATTATTTATTTTTTATTAATAATAATTATTTATTTAGTACTGGCATGTAAAACTGGATATTCTAATTTTTACACTTTTCCTTCTTTATGTCCCTGACTTTTCCATGTTTCAAAATATCACACACACTGCTCACAGAAACAATAATTAATATCACAAATCTGTTCAGGCATTTAGAAGTTATGGTGGAATAAAGAAATTCATATGCATACATAAATCCTCAACATTATACTCCTTACAAACATTACACTCCTTTACTTGGGCATTAATGTAAAAGCAGAGAAATCAATAACTACACTTAGTTCCATCTAATATTCCTAGTCTGAGTCTGAGTCTGACACCAGCTGTTACACATATTAACATTCTATGTTTACTGTGTATTTTGTCTCCAGGTACAATGTAGAGAACAAATACGAGTACATACCATACAAATGTAAATTGAAAAATTTAGAACATCCCCAGCATGCAAATCTGTGGTTGGACTATACAACAATATATATCTTTGATTATATACTCTCGTTTTTTTGGTTGATTTCATTCGGCAATTTCGTTCATAGCCAATTTTATAAAATAAAAAATAAAAATAAATAAAAATTTATTCAGCTCACACAAAAATTAAAAGTAGGTACAAAGTTTGAGTAATACTAAGTGACTGCACCCCCACTCCGCCCAGACTCAAGTCAGAGCCAAAACGAGACAGATTTATGTCAGAACATATTTCTGTGGCTCGCTTCAACTCTAACCCAAGTTCGAGCCGAGCCAGAGTACACTCTATAGATCTCAGCATTAATCTATAACATAAAGGTGCGTGTTGGAGTTGAAAAGGCTACTGCCTCAGCATAATGGTGCAGTGTTATGGCTGCAGTGCTGATTTTCAGGCATAGCCTTTAGTGATGTAGTGACCCGACTAAGACAGAAATTGATAGACCAGTAATAACAAGAGAGAAATAAAAGAATAATAGGATATTAGCCTGTGTTTCGGTAATAGTTGATACAATATATACAGTGGTAATAGGGAGTGATATATAAGTACTTAATTATATACTTAGGTATATTATACTATAAGTATCACATTTCACTTGTTTACTCCTTTTTGGGGAGAAACCCCCATTAGTTGGGATCCCTGGCAGCACTACAAAAATCTGATACCAACATTGATATAATAATTCACATTGCCGTCACCATTATCACTTTCAATATCGAGATTTAACAAATAGAAATATAGCCTCTTATTAGGTATCACTTGATATAACCATTTAGACTCTTTTAACTTTTCTTGGAATTTATACACTGTCTTCGAATGATGTTATTATGTCACTCTCTAAAAATTTAGACACCTGCTCTTCATGAAATTATTCAGCTTGTTCTCTCCTTTTTTCGGGCTTGCTTCTTGGAGGTAGAGTGCTCTTCGACATGTATGATGGGAGATTATTGAAAATATGAGGTATTGCTCCCTCGACCAAACATGGGTATTTCAATTGCTCACTTCCAATAATTATTTCTTCAGTCTGGATTTCATGGGTTGAAAAATGGTTGCTACATACAGCTGAGTGTTTTGTAGGTAGGTACCCAGTCTTTTCGTGGAATCGCACGTAACCACGATTGAGAGAGATGAGCATCTTTCGGGAAAGAAAATGTACTTTTAGCTCCTTCAATGCTGATAACACTGTCGTAATTTGGTTTGCATTCGGGCACACAGCATTTTCTTGGAATCTAAAACAGTTAATTTAACTTTTATAATCATAAATAAAATGAAATATTTGTAGGTTATGTTTTCAATAGATACTTATTTAAATTATGAGTCAACTATGTACCTTGTTACTAAACTTCTTTAAACGAAAATATCTTCATTTGTTACATTAAAATATATTGACAGTATTAGCCAGTCAGTAATAAACTTAGTTAAATACCTTTGCAGCTTTGTAGTCGATATACATATAGGTAGTACCAAACCACGAAAACGGATTCATCTCGTTGTAACTGATGTATTTTTAGAAGGTTTATATCCACCTTGAGTGAAACCGTACATTAAAAACCAAATTTATTGAAACTTTTATTAAATAATTATGATTTAAATACAAAATAACACGACGCTAAACAAAACCAAACACAAACTTGACACTTGACATCTACTTCATGGCTCTCTTTCTGGTCTGTGATGGCTCTCTAAAGGAGATAGAGACGGAGATATGCTGTACGTCAATGGATAGGTACCTACCAAATAGAAACACAATGCCTTGTCCTGCTCTTACATACATATTTTGATATAATGTCTTCTCACTTTAGTCATTTTATTATTCTAGGAGCTTTTGTAGCCTTTAGGAGCTATCCACATTAAAGGGTTAACGTTGCTACAGTTAACGCGGCCGCTTCTGGCAATATTTAAAGCGAAAAATTGAGCGGTTACACTTGAACAGTCAACCTCAATGCCCGATAATGACGATAATATGGCCTGATTCAAGATGGACGCTGACGCTGCTGCATTCACATTGCGTTATCGTCAGTTAATTAATACAGAATTAATAAATACATCATTAAAAAATTAATACAGAATTATTGCGTTATCGCCAATTAAATTTTCGTTGACGTTGACGAAGTGTGGGCACTCAGTTTGTCGCGTTTAATATCGGCGGAAATAACCGCGATAATAGTTGAGATGATCGATATTGAAGTTTACCATAGTGTGGCCGCACCATTATAATATGTCTACGTGACGCGTCACTAAAGTAAGCATTGCAATGATTGTAATTCACAGTAAGATATCGTTTTTTTTTGTTTTTTTGACTGTTTTAGGTACTATTAGGAGGTTTGGAGGTATCAAAATCTCCGTCATTTGTAAGATTTTAAGGCTGGTGTTTGTAAAATATAACGGGACTTCCTATGAAACTAAAAATTAGGTATGGAAAAAAACGATTTTTGAAGATGTGCCTTAATTTGTTTTAATAATGAGAAAGCCGTGGTTTTCAAGCTGTAACTTTTCACTGAGTTAAGCTATTAGCTTGATATTCTTAAAACACTACGAGACCACTGAACTTTATATTCAGTATAAATTTCGACTTAGTATCATGAGCCGTTTTCGAGAAAAACGGTGGTGACACACTGACAGACAGACGGACAACGAAGTGATCCTATAAGGGTTCCGAAGTTTTTTTCGGAACCCTAAAAACAAGAAATAATCCAAAAAATATACCTGTCCTTTATATTTTGGTCTGCTAATGGATCATCTGGGTCTGTTGGCTTTTCGTGCCTATAGGGACACTCCTCACCTCTCCTACACTCCCCTTTCACCCAAAACGAGCAAACATGGGGTCTATTTCTTTTATAATAAGGCGCAGTTCTTGCCAATCTCAAAAGAAGATCAGATGCTCCCTTCGATTTTAAAGCGGAGTTACTTGGTTGAGTTGCATCAAACTTAGACATTTGACTATCTAGATTCTGTATATAGTATTCTTTATTCACTTCATTCCGAGGTAGATCATCTTGTATTTTTAGTGCAGCATCTCTAACTTGTATGGGTAATCCATACTCAAGGTCAAGGAGACAGGTCTGACATACATTCTTGAGCTTGGAGCATGTCTGACAGATCTCAGTTTTCTTGAAGCGCATTCTCGCACCAGGGCACCAGCGGAACACAGTAAATGGACGAATGCAGATTTTGCATTCCTTGCCATACTTCTCCTTGGTCTGCAAAAGTAAAAAAAATAAGTTTAACTCTAACGGAACAACAATCCAAAATTACCCGACCAATGAGAGTGATCAGGGCAAGATTAACAGTTTTACATAATCTCTGTCAGTGTAACTTTGGGTTTTCTGACTAGAAAATTTCTAGACAGAAAACCAATAACTTTTTGACTGGTCCAGACTTGAACACAAGATATTAAGGAAAATACATACCATACGAATATAGGGGTTATCACCGAGACACGTCTGGCATAAAATCGGGAAGTCCTGAAAAAATTAAATAAACGGTTACATAACATGAACTTTAATTTACAGCATAATTAAGATGAAAAATTTCGATAGGAAACTTACTGAATCTTCCCAATTTTGACGATTGTACGTGTTTGTTGATTTGGACACAGCCATTGTGTTGTGAAGTTTGTTATTGACCAAACCAAAGTAAAATAAGCACAAATTATATTAACGAAGTCGATTAGAAATAAGTAGGCCTTAATTATTAACTGAATTAATATTAATTAAAATAATAAAAACTCAAAACGCAAACCCGAACGCTGTTGACGCCATTTTTAGTTTTTTTTTTTAATTTTCCACGGAAGACGAAACTTCTGCTCACAGTAACAAGGAATATACTAACAGAACATACCTACTAACCGTTCTCTGCAAGTTGGCCTCTAGATCACGTCGCGTTTTCCCATGTCGAGGATCAAAAGAACTGGAACCCAGAGCCGTTAAAACAATTAAAAATAAAATAAACTAAAGGTCATGTTGGTCAACGTCATTGTCATTTGTCATCTCTGTGGTCTGTCAAAAGCTGTTTTGCTGTTGTTTAGGGTGTTTAGCGGCCTGCTAGTTTTTTGTTATTTGAAATCATTTCTTCTTTACAAACAATAAACATTAAACAATCGTTTTTGCATTTAAATAAGTCTGCTCTACTATGTCTATAACTACATTGGTAAAATCTTCGTAGAACGTTATTTAAGGTGGTCCCAATTGAACAATAACTGAATTATCCTTTCCATTTTCAGTATTATTTGCAACTTAAGAAAGAAAATGCTCATGATGATGCCATATGGTGCTGTAGTTGGAGTCAAATTAGCCATGAAAAGAATAAAGAAGTGAGTGAAAACGCTGAAAATGTTGAAAACTCACAGTATGTTTTTATAACCTTTCACTATTTATCAATACATATTTTTAATATGAAAACCATGTATAATGAACACGGTTTTTATTCGTCACATAAAGAAATGATATTTCTAAGTATATAAGTAATAAAATTGTAAAAAAGTTATATTTTTTAAAAATTCAAGACGAATTTGTACAGGAAAGTTTTGTATTGCAACTATATTACAATGGTGAAAGATTCTATTTTTGTTTTCTAGAATGCAAGCTATGACTGTGCCAAGTTTCATCTAAATCTGTTCAGCACTTCAACTGCTATTCCCTATAAACTGAGTTGTGCTTATGTCTCTGTAGATTTTTTCACCCTTGTTTATATCTGAGACTCCAAAATGTGTAATTTAACACTACAAGACATACCTGAAATCCGCAGTCGTACTCTGAGAATTAGGATTAAATTTTTAGATATCTTGGATTATTGTGTATGTATTAAGAAAATAATTGGTTGAGCACACTTATCATTTCATGCTAAAATACGTATTTGTATTAGAACTACCTAGAAATAGATAATTAGGTCATCTATTTCTAGGTAGTCTCTCTTTAAGTTATTGAGGCTATTTTGTTACAGGGATTCAAATCACTCCCAGGAGCCTCCAGAGAACTATATCATAACAGGAGGGTTGGATGACATCATCAAAGTGTGGCAACTCGAGAATGGCAAGTTGGAAATCAAACATCAGCTGGAAGGTCACTCTCTCGGCGTCATTTCAGTAGTTGTTAGCCCTGATGGGAAAAGTGAGTAGTGACTTTGTTATGCTTCTATGTATGTCCCTTGGTACATCCTTAACCCTTTGTTGATACAATTATATAGTAATAAATAATAATTAAAGTCATTTTAGTGATGTTGTGCAGTAATAATTAATCAAATAATGCAAAAGAGCTAATTATTTTTGTAATTTTTCACCTGCTTGTTAAAGGCCCATCAAAATCAGTTCAGCCATTCTAAAGATTAGCCTGTACAACAAAACAACAAGCTTTGATAGTGAGCTTTACAAGAATCAGTTATTAAAAATCAAAGATCCTCTCCTCTTAATATTTATTTATTTGTATAGACTAGAATAAATAATTCGGAAAATAATGCATTAAAATTATTAATACAGCATAATAAATGTAAATGAGAACTAAAAAAAACATAATCTAAAGGATTTATTTATGTACATACCATTTTTTTTAATAGTAAACATTTTAATAATAATCTATTTTTAGCCCTAGCAAGTAGCTCTCAAGACTCCTCTCTTATATTGTGGGACATAGCATCAGGAGAGAAACTCAAACTAATGGAAACAGAGACCACAGACGTTTGGACGTTAGACTTTTCACCGGACGGCAAGCATGTTATATCAGGGAGCAATGCTGGCAAAATATTAATATTTAGTGTGGAGAGTGGCAAGGAAGAACAGACTTTGGACACGAGAGGAAAATTCACACTAAGCGTAGCTTATGTAAGCATTACCTAATGTTTTTTTTTTTCATTCATTGATTACTTGAAAGAGAAACCATTATTTTATTTTACATATCAGATCTTGGGAGAATAAGTTCCTAGATTCTTCAATAAAGGAATTATTCTTCTCAAAGCGAGTATGAGATTTCAAACTTATCTTACAGAAATATGTAAATAAAATTAAAGCGTCTGTCTGGTATCTAAATGACTGCTTCGTATTACGTTCATAATTATTTTAATGACAGCATAACCCAATATCTGTATGACAAACATGTTTGTGAAACACACCTCATTAAGATGTAGCGCACTTTCCTAAAAAATGCTTATTCACTCTTGATTTGAAGGTGGATAGGCATCTTCTACGCAAGAACACACCATCTTATAATGCATCATCACTTACAGGTGAGATTGCAGTCAAGCGCTAGTCCATATATTAAAAAAAAATTGCTCAAGTTATAGTCTAATGAGCTTTTACTTTTTTACAGAGTCCAGATGGCAAATACATAGCAAGTGGGGCTTTAGATGGTATCATAAATATATTTGACGTGGCCCAGGGCAAGCTTGTACATACACTGGAAGGTCACGCCATGCCTATAAGAAGCTTATGCTTCTCTCCCGACTCACAGCTTTTATTGACTGCTTCGGATGATGGACATATGAAACTTTACGATGTGTGAGTTACTTTTTTTGGCTATGAACAATTCGCATTTATAGATGTAACACCAAATGCTACACTGTATATATTTTGTAAGAAGCTTGTTTTTACTACTGATAAGTATATTATATTCTAAACTACTTCGTGCGCATTGATTTAGTCTTAAAAATCACATCGAAACTTTGATTTTCCGAGATAAAAAGTAGCCTATCTCGCTCTCCAGGTCCTCAACTATACCCATGCAAAAAATTACGTCGATTCATTGATCTGTTGGGGCGTGCTAGAAGGAGAAACCAACAAACTAACACACTTTCGCATTTATAATACTATAGTAAGGATATTATGAGGTAATTCATGCAACTTATTCTGTGTAGATTTGGGTTTTAAATATCCTGTGGTAATACTGATATTCCAGGATAAAATGTTATATTATGCTCTTCATTAGCACCTTCTTCAATACAAGGAACAAACCACAATATAAAAGGCTACAGAAAATTAACAACTATTAGAATAATAATTAATTATTCATAATATTTTTCTAGGTCTTTCTTAGGTTTATCTTTTAAATCTGTTCATCGTTACTAAGTACTTAGCAGAGCATTCATGCGTATATTAAAATTTAGTTTTTTCTTATTTTTTTCAGTGTACATGCCAATTTGGCTGGCACGTTATCAGGACACGCGTCTTGGGTTTTATCAGTCGCATTTTCACCAGATGGTAAAAGATTTGTGTCCAGTAGCTCAGATAGAACTGTAAGAGTCTGGGATTTGGATAGTATGCAATGCCAACATGTATTTAAAGAACACACTGATCAGGTATTTCTTATATCTATGTCTTATCTATTTATTATGTTACGGTAAATGTAATAAATTGAAAATTATTAATGTTTATTGGTTGGTTATAAAGGTGGTTATCTTTTTTGTAACTACTTACCCAGAAATGCTTGCACCTGGAAATCCTCATTCTCAGTTAAAGTTGTGGTTAATTTTTTTATAATCACCCAGAAATACTTACACTCGGAAATCCTTACTTTTAGTCAAGGGTTAGGCGTCCGAGTGGATTAATTCTCGCCGGAATTCTTTATATTTTCCAGGATGAAATATACTGCCCTCATAATTGAAAACACAGTAAGTTAAATAGAAGTTACCTTTAAGTTACTGTGTTTTCAATTACGAGGGCAGTATAGCTCATGTGACATTCTGATGTATGAACAATTACATTGTGAAGTTCCATCAAAATCCGTTATCCATAAAAGAGTAATAAACATCCATCCATCCAGTCATCCTCACAAACTTTCGCTTTTATAAGATAAAGTGGCATCTGCGATTTCATTCCCTGGGAAAATTGAATAGTCCACAATAATAATTTAATTTATAGTCGTTTTAATGTTAAGTATCATTTTATTTTTCAGGTGTGGGGTGTGAAGTTTAATGCAGAAAGCAATAAAATTATATCAATATCTGAAGATAAGAGTATCAACATATATGACTGCCCATTATAATAATTATTATTAGATTAAATCAGTGCTTTAATTTATTTATCATATAATAAAATATGAAATTAACTGGTGTTGTTTAAAAAAGTTATAAATACAGTCTCTTAGATTAATTTACAGTCTATTAAAAAAATAAATGATTGATGAATTCCATTGCTTAAGATTTTGTCTAAGGCTTAGCATGCACTGCGATTACACATGTGCGTTTGCACATGTTTAAAAAAAAAGGTTTTAACCTTTCTTATTTCTAAGTAGGTAATAAAACTTCCTTCTTCTTTCTTTTCCCAAAACCATTTCTTTTAAATTTTAATTAGTTTCCAAAATAGGTAACAGATGAGATGACCCATTGTTTTCAAATTCAAATTTATTTATTTCATCTAGGCTAACATGTAGATCTTATGACACGTCATGACTCTACCAATGGTTCGGAATGCAGATTCTGCTAAGAGCCGGCAAGAAACTCTGCAATTGCTCTTTTCATAACAAAATATTACAATATAATAAATTATTACATTATTTTATTATTATTATCTTGTGGGTAGCTGGATGCCAAGCCGATTGATTCCATGCAACTTTATCATTAAGAAAGTCATTAACTTTGTAGTAACCACGACTTAACAAATGTGTCTAAAAAATGAGTCTGTGCGTTTTACGCATTGTTTGTGCAATGGGAAATTCAGTAATTCCTTCCTTCTAATGACTAAAAGGTGCAAATTCAAAAAAAAACCCCCTTTTACATCAAAATAAGTATCAATTTAACTCAAATTGTTACATGGAGGCTTTTTGTTCTAATAAGGGCTCGACTTGTGTAGAACACCAATCAAAAAAATGTTTAGAATAACACTTGGGATTAACGTTTTGTCTTTTATTTTCTAGTGGTTTTCCCGGGTTTTCCACTTGTCTATGGTAAAACATTGGTCAAAGTCGTTTTCAATTTTGCGTTTTATAATTGCTTATGGTACAGGCAGATAAATGATCAGTTATTGTCTGTGGTTATTGTCAAAGCGTATGTCAAAGTCTACTCTAAACTCAAAGTTGAATTTTCTAAAAATTCTAATCACTGAAGAAAAATTGTGGAAACTTAAATTATGTATTTAATTTAAAAATATTTTAAACAAATCACGCATTAATTTTTTTAGATAGTAATTTTACAATGCCAGCTGCAGCGGTGGTAAGTAAATCAAAACCAATATTTTTTATTTTATTCAGTCAATAAAATCTGGTTAGCATAACAAAACATTTTTTTCAGTATTCACTTTTGAATAAGAAAGAAAATGCACACGAAGATCCGATTTACTGTTGTGCGTGGACAAGAATAGCAAATAAAGAAGATCCGAAGTAAGACAGATTGCAGTATCATTTTATGTTTTATTAAAGAAAGATGGAAAACCCATGGAAAGCTTTCTTACTTTTTGACCTGAAGTATAGGAAGAAAATCTTAGTACAGTAATGGGTTAGATTATATTATAAACTTTCTGTTATCATTGAATATTATTGAATATAATTTGATTATAAACTGCCTTTACAATTAAGACACTTGGTTGTATGAAAGCTAAATTTTTACTAGTCTGATAATCAAAAGCTGTTATGCTATTAGTATAGCCATTTTGGTTTGATTAATTGAAGCCTTTTAGTAACTCAGTATTCATTTATCTATTTTTGTAGGAACAGTAAAGACTACTTAGTAACTGGGGGACTTGATAATTTTGTCAAAATATGGCTCTTGGAAAACAATAGGTTAGAACTTCTACATACTCTGGAAGGGCACTGTATGGCAGTTGTTTCTGTTGCTGTTAGCCCAGATGGACATAGTAAGTTAAAAATTAAATATTATTATTATATACATAATAATATGATGTATGTACTTATAACTATATAAAGTATATTATAGTACATAGTATTAACACTGCCATGAGTAGAATTTATCTACCCGCCTTCTTGGTCTATTTTTTCCAATAAGACAGCTTCAACTTGACATCTCGAAACACCACAGTCCCGTAGTGACCACTGTCCATGCAACTCAAAACATCGACAATTCCAACTTAATCAACTACTGTGGTCCATACTCGTATAATTTTATTACAATTAGTCATTGAACCACGAATCAAGTCTAAAATCTCGCATTGAATGTGCTAAACCCTCTTAAATACTTTTACCTTGTTATATTTTAGCGATAGCCTCATCATCATTAGACTCAACTCTCATCATTTGGGAACTGACAAGTGGTATCAAAGTACATGAAATAGAGATGGGCGGCACAGATGTATGGAAGGTGGCATTCTCACCCAACGGCACGCAAGTTGTATCCGGCAGTCATACTGGCAAGCTCACGTTGTATGGGATAGTGAAAAATAATGTGGATGCTGTTTTGGATACTAGGGGAAAGTTTGCTTTGTGTGTCGCCTGGGTAAGTATAAAACTTCTTATTTTTATAGTAATATCCAGCGGTAGATCTTGATGAAATTCTGCCAACAATACAGGAGATAATGAAGTGCACAAGTGTGTTCAAACACTGCAATCTACAGATCAACTTATAACAGCCCTCTTATTCTAATAATAATAAAGTTGTTTGTCTGGTGGGAGAATTTGGCTGTAGCTAGTTACCACTACCGTCAGAGACGTGTCGCCAAGCGATTTAGCGTTCGGGCACGATGGCGTGTTAGTCCAGTAAAAACAAGGTTTAACCTCTGGAAAATTGCGAAAGTTTTGAAACTTTGCACATCGAATTATGGGTACCTAGGGATGAATAGACCAAAATTCCTCATGCGTACGAGGCGAGCTCTAGCGGCAATTAGCGGAAACAGGACCCTTTTTTTGGTTTTTTGTTAATATCTCGAGAACCTTTGGTCAAAGGTAAAAGTTTACTACTACATAATGGAAGCTTATTAAATTTGCAACAATAATGATTATACACATTTTTCTTGAATTCCTAATAATTACCGAGTTTTAAGCCACTAAAAGAAAGCTTTTTTGCAAAATCACGCTAGCGGCGCGCGATACAATAATACATTTGTAATAATATTTGAAAATCATGGTTTACCATTTTTTTGGGTACCAAGGGTGATTGAGAAAATAAACTTCACAGTTATGTACAAAAAAAGACATATTGTTTTTTAAACAACTAGCTTTTGCCCGCTGCTTCGCTCACGTTAAATTAAAACTTTTCAAACCCCTATTTTACCCGTTGTACCCCCTTAGGGGTCGAATTTTCAAAAATACTTTCTTAGAGGATGCCTACGATGCCTAATAGCTACCTGTATGCCAAATTTCAACCTGATCGGTCCAGTGGTTTAAGCTGTGCGTTGTATAATATTTTTAGAGCAAGAATGGGCAGTACATAGCGAGCGGTGCGGTGGACGGTGCGGTTCACGTGTTCAACGTGGCGCAGGGCAAACTTGTGCACACCATAGAAGCGCACACGCAGATTGTGAGAAGCGTAGACTTTTCACCCAACTCTCAACTGCTTCTCACTGCTTCTAACGATGGATTTGTAAAGATATTTGATGTGTGAGTAGCGATTTATATTTTCTTATTAAAAGTTGTCTATATTATGAATGAATAATATTACCTAAGTGCATGTTATGTTTACTTTAAAACGACTTTGCATACACTACATGTAAATTGTGTATTAGATTAAGATTATAAGCCTTTGTAAAAATTAGTGATTTTTAAATCTAATAAATAAAATATTATTTTTAAGTATTTTAAACTGCAGTCGATTATTACTAATGTAGGTTAACTTTTCTAAATCAAATCAAACCAAATCATTTATTTGCCTGATCGCAGGTACATGGAAAGGTGTTACAGTCGGTAAAAATCATTCCGCAATCCGAAAAGGCATGCAAAAACATAAAATTAATTTAATTTCTGTTAATAAACTCTGTGAGTTGGACCCTTTTGAGCGTAACTACGTCCTATTTATGTTTTTTAAGCTATTGCATAGCTTCTATCGCGGGCCTTGAGCATAGAGACCGAATCCAGAAATTCCGTAACGAAAATAACCTGACACGGGACTCCTCTCACCGCTAGATGGCGTTGATAAAAAATGCTATGCTTTACCGCGGCAGTCCCCGAGTGCCACACGTCTTTTTTATGTATGTTACTAGTTATGGTTATACTGGTCAAAAATTACTGTAACAACGATACAGGTTGTGTAACTGATAGTGAACTTCTCTGATAGGGCAAGTGGTAACGAGGTGAGCAAGTTGGCGTTCAAGTCGTGGGCGCTGAACGCTCGCTTCGCTCGCGACGGTACGCGGCTCGCGGTGGCGGTCGCCGACGGCTCGGTCGCTGTGGCGCTCCTCAACGACATGAAACTACTGAAAACCTTTCAAGAGCACACTGATACGGTAAGATTTCAGAGCTGAGAAATATGCCAATAGATTTATAAACACATATCAAAAATTCCGAGGCCGGCGGGATTCGAACCCACGTCTCTCTGGGAATCGCGCCCAAGTGTGTTAACTGCTACACCACGGCCGAACCACACGTCAGCCACGAAATTAGTGATATGTATCTACTTTTTCAATCAGTTTTATAGCAACTGTTAGGTGTTATAGGTGTAGCGGTTAACACACTTGGGTGCGATTCCCAGAGAGACGTGGGTTCGAATCCCGCCGGCCTCGGAATTTTTGATATGTGTTTATAAATCTATTAGGTTATTTCCTTTAAGTGTAGGTTAACACTTCAATAAAAATTAAAAACTGAGAAATATGCTATATGACTGGAGGACAAATCAACAGACTCAACAAAACACAGTCGCATCCTTTCTAATATTATAAATGCGAAAATGTGTTCGTTTACTGATTTGTCCTTCAAGTAAGTCCACTAAGTGGACGGACGATATCGGACGAGTCGCTGGTAGACGCTGGATACAGTCGGCGCAAGACCGAGACCTGTGGGCATCCGTGCAAGAGACCTTTGTCCAGCCGTGGACATCTAATTGGTTGATTAAGAAGAAGGAAAGAATGATAATATAATATGTTTTCATACAATTTGGCTTTTTTGGTTGCAGGTGTGGGACGTTCAATTTAACACGGAGAGTAATAAGCTGTTGTCCGTCGGGAAAGACAAAACGTTAAATATTTATGAATGTCCAGTGCTCCCTAAGACTGATAATAAAAAATAATATAGAGAGATTTGCTTTTATTTAACTTAACTTTATTATCTCTATATATAAAAATGAATCGCTTAATGTGTTGGTAAGCGCATCACGCGTGAACGGCTGGACCGATTTCGCTAATTCTTTTTTTATTGTGTTTGTTATTGTTAGGAGAAGGTTCTTATGAAAGAAAAAATTAAGAAAATTGCGCGGAAAATTAGAAAATTTAAGAAATATTAACCACCATATTAAATTATTTCTAATGTAACCGCTTTTACAATTCAAACTTTTTGATGTAACCTTATGGCGTTTGACATAACATTGACAGAATGCGTGCTGCCAATTTCGTCAAAGAGTTTCAATATTCATAGTTAAGACAGGACAACGTCTGTCGGGTCCGCTAGTCTATTATATAAAAATAAGTCGGGTTTTCCTTCCTGACCCTATAACTCCAGAACGCACGAACCGATTTCCACGGTTTTGCATTCGTTGGAAAGGCCGAGTCCGTGAGGTTTATAGCATAGAAAATTCAGGAAAAATTTCAACAGAAAAGCGGGAAAATCTTTTTTCACATATAGCGCCATCTCTGATATGCATGTGGCGAAACGGAGTTCGCCGGGTTTGCTAGTTATTTATAACTATGTATATTTAGTCTCGCTAAAATTCAAAACGGGCTTGACCGATTTAATTTTTTTTGTTTTGTTTGCTCTAATACAGGGGTGGTTTAAAAAAAAAATAGGGAAAACCCAAAACAACTGATGAAATATCGAAAAAATCAAAATTGGTGATTTTGTGTAGGAATCACCAATTTATAGATCACCTTTTAATAGATGGCAGGTGCGAAGCCGCGGGTGAAAGGTAGTCTACACGTAGTAGGTAAAGCAAAGATATTGACGGAAAGTTTTTCAGTTATTCGACCCGCTGCTGGGTCGGGTAGGTCGTTTATTACTCGATAAGAAATTGTTATAAAAACTTGAAGACAGGTTGGTCTGAGCTTGAAGCTGTAGTTGTACAAAGGAGCTACGCATAAAGATTACAGTTTAGCTAGGTACACGCTACAGCCAGCAACAAGTATTGATTCGGTGTGTACAAAGCGCGAAAGCCGCCCCTCTAAGCCGTAGGGTTTCTTGATTAATTTTTGGCGGTAAGAGGATTTTGACTATTACGGAGTGTAGACGTTGCTCCGCGTAATCCGATGATAATAGTGTGAGATATTGGTATGTTATTTTTGCGTATTTGAGTCTTGTTTAATCTGTCAAGCTGGGACGTTATACTGACCTCTATTCATACAAATAAGATAGGCTGGCTATTGATAACGTGATAGTTAACTTAATATAAGAAGCGATTTGATTATATTTTGACGCTAAGAAAAGTCAGAGTGAAGGTACTCTGAAATTATTTGTATACCTCCGGTTTAGCGCTTTATAAACCTCTTTATCGACCGATAAACGTTCACTGCTGAACGTATGCACGTAGGTACCTAAAAAGTTCCCGAATAATATAAACTTACTTAAATAATTTTAAAAAATAATACCTAATAGGTATTATAATTAAATATAATTAAATATAATAAACTTTTCCAGATCTATGGAAAAACTTTATTGAAGAGACCGTATATTCGAATAATTTGAAGCGTAATTTCAACGGTCACACCAGTTCAAAAATTGTCAAAGTCAATATCACTCATAGGTCTTGCCACAATTACAATAGGTTTTTGCACGAACAATTACCTTATACTAACACGTTGATTCAAATCATTAAAATACAACATAATAATATACCTAACATAGAATTATAAATATATTCAATATATTAAACGAATTGCCTGGAAATGCACACCTATATACGGGACCATTTTATTGCATAGCTATCGAATTATCGAATAGAATGTGTAAATATAATGGAGGCATTTATCGAAAATATTTACATTGGTAGCGAAGTGAATCGGTATCAGCTTAATTTGCGGGGAATTATGCGGCGGGGCCCGCCGGGAAATCAACTTTACATTCAATTTGCTCGCGGCACAGATAAAAACCAATCTCTTCATTTTTACCTGCCGTTGGTACCTACACAACGCAATAAAGGTCTGGGCACCTCGGTAGTAAGGGGCACCTCCAAAAGAGCACTACATAGTTCGATTTATTTGTTGTAAGCTTGGTTGTAAGGCATCGTTATCAATGCCATTGTTGGACTTGGAGTTAAGGTTTGAGTAGAGTTTGTAGAGTCCGCTGTTTGAGTAGCTTCATAGGTAGGTACTGTTCTTTATATAAGGTACAGCGTCGCGCGAATAAATGAAAGCACTTTATCCTACATTTGATCGATCAAAAAGTTTTAGACTTATTTCGACATACTTAATTATAAAGTGTTAATCTTCTACGTACTACGATAAATGGTTCAGTTAGAACCTTGGAAGTTGGAACTATCGATATTTCGATCTAGTTGCATGGGTCCTGTCATGGGTCCTGTCACGACGGGACCCTTTCGGGAGTTAGGACATCTTTAAGAATTAGACTAATTTGACTGCGGGTTTATAAAACTGACTATCCCAAAATACCTAATTATGGGATAGTCACGTTATTAAGTTTTAAGACGAAGCCTGAAAAACGTGCTGTCAATAACTTATTGCCTTCCCGGGTCCCAAGCCTGTCTTAGCGCTTAGGGGAGACCGGGGATGGTTGACTAGGTTTTTACTAAATGGTACATATATTTTTTGTTTTAATATTTATAGAAAAGAAAACCATGTTAATTGATAGGAAATCTATTAACCTAATAAAAATACGTAATATCTAGATCCTAATTTAGTAAAATAGTGATAATTTAATGCATTTTCCAAAACAAGAAATCTTAGTCAACCTACCCCTGGTCCGGGGTAGGTAGACCATACACCAGGGGTAGGTTGACTTATGTATCAATAAGAGTAAAATCATGGGAAGGAGCAAATAATTAAACATTTTTTAAATATAATTGAGCCTTTTATTAAAAAAAAAATTAAGTCAGCTATTCATCCATTTCTTAAAATGTCCTTAAAAAAATTATCAAAAAAATAGTCTTATTTTTAATTTTTTTAATTTAACTCTTTTCCTTTAATACCTATTGTAAATCATAGTCAGATATAATTTCTATAACAATAAATTACAGGTTTTTGTCGGAACTTAATAACAATGTAGTTCTACTTGTTGTATCAAATATAAACTAACGTAGTTTGTAACGTAATGATGTAGCTCTCGACAGGCTTGTTGCTGAGGTTGGATTGTTAGAGAAGGATGACGTTTCATAAAGGAGTCCAACCAATCTTCACCAGCTAACAATTGTCCTCCAAGAATCAGGCATAGTTTTGTTTTTTTTTTTTTTGCGAATTTATATGCTAATTTTCCAGTTTCATATGGCGTCATTCCGTACTAAATATCAGTTGCCTTCTTTATATAGTTGGCTAAAGCTTCCTCTTCTAGGTTTCCTCTTCCTATATTAGTAAAAATTTGCCTATTTCATAATATATGCAACTGTGTCCAGGGTTAATTTTGGTGACGTTTTGATTTTTCTTTTGATTTGACCACGTAACGATGTTATATTTTTATTTATCAGGCGTGTTGCACTGTTTTAATGTGGCATTAATGCTTTTTTCGTCAAAAAATACAGTATGACAAGCTCTTTCTAAAACATCTATCGCTCGTTCAGTTATACATATAATTTATCTATGTCGTTCAGTAGTTTTTATAGAGGTCCTCATTGTTCTGCAACAACAAAATTGCTATAAATATTTAAAAGTCCAATAAAAGGTTAACTAAAACCACCAAAACAACCATTTTTGATTGGTTGACTGATTAGTCAACCAGCCCCGGAAAAAATTAGTCTACCAGCCCCAACTGCTATTTTTTAGTTTGATCGCATGGCTAGCCTAAACACTAACAGTGACTTGAAAAGTAAGATACGAAATATGATAAATATGCACCCATCAAACGTTGGAACTAACATAAAAATGGTTCACATAAAACTTGTAGGCACCAGATCAAAAAGTGTAATAAATCAAAATATTACTTACGTGGTTAAAAAATTAAAAACCTATCACTGCTCAAAAACGGCGCACGACTGCGTTGCGGCGCTCCAGACACCTGAGCGGGATGCAGAGTGTAATACTCGGCTGTATTCGGATGATTCAATTCGTACACCGTCGACGAGTTTTTGGCAGTTAGTCTACCTACCCCTATAGTCAACTATCCCCGGTCTCCCCTAACTAGTTAGGTAGGTACATGTTCTCATATTCTCAAGCTAAAAATTTTAAAAATAAATGCAATTTCCCAAACAGAGAGTAGTTTCCAATACTTAATTGGAAATCGAATCCGACACCATTCATAGTATATCTATCTGGTGGTACCTACCTACTTTATAGCAGACTGACCTATAAGTATTTCCATCGTTCGGAATATGGCCTATATTGAAAACTACAGGCAGGCTGGCAGTGTAACTGCGCCTATTGGAAGCTTTGCGCGGTGATGCTTATCAGTTATCAATATTAGTTGACAAGCCGTATTGTCCAGGAGCCGGGCGGAGGTATCGTTGTCGTAATCACGGCCGCCGGCAGCTCGATTCAATGAGATGAAATCACTATGTGGCTCTATGAATAATTCAGGTGCGGTCCACCCTCCCCCACTCCAGGGCCCCCGCCCTATATGCCTCCACGGTTAGTCGCTGTTCGTTAATAAAGTTGACAGCATAGGTACCTACATAGTATTATTATTGTGTATGGTAGCTGTGTTAGTGCGTCCTTAGGTCCTTAGTAGATAGATCGTCACCGTAACTTTTCTAAAAGGTCCAACACAACGTGTCGAATAAAACGTGCAGATAAAACATAAACAAATATTTTATTTCTATCTATTTATATCACGTCAATAAATTAGCTATAGTTAATGGTTGACTTGGCATTATCTAGTGGTGGTAGGAGATGGCGGGGGAAGAATATGAGACATGAGCGAGGGGAGCAGCGTACGCCACCTTGGCGACGGGAGCGGCGTATGAGATAGGGGAGGAGTAGGCCACTCTGGCGACGGGCGCGGCGTAGGACACGGGCGCGGAGTAGGCGAGCTTGGCTACGGGAGCGGCGTACGCCAGCTTGGCTACGGGAGCGGCGTAGGCGAGTCTGGCGGGCGCGGGCGCGGCGACGGGGTGTCCTTCGTAGCGCACGTTGGCGTTGAATCCGTGCACCGCGTCGGCGGTGTAGTCCACGATGCGATGCACGCCATCAGGCTGCACCAGCGAGTACGAGCCGTGCACGGCGTCCCCGGCGCGGGATTCCTGTTGCTGCTTCACGTCTCCGGTGTGTCCGTCCTGCACGGAGTACTGGAACTCGTAGTGCGCGGGAGCTTCCGGCTCCGCGTACGCCACCTTGGCGACGGGGATGAGCCCGGCAGAAGCTACTGCCACCAGTCCGCAGAAAACGAAGAACTGAAAAATAGAAGTAAATTAATTAGAATCCTTGTAGGTATACCATTTTGCTATTACCTAATATACCTAACTACTTTTTATCAATTTGATTGATCATCTCTAAAAAACCATATTCTTAAATAAATTCTAGTAGATACCTACCTTAGCTGCCATTGTTGTTGCTGTGATTGTCGAAGTTTGACTGTGGCTTTCTGTGGCCCACCTATGAATTTATACTATTATATTTGTGACATATTCCTTGCCGCGGGCTATAGCTTGCATGCATTAATTAAAAAGCTACAATAATTGACGAGGTGAAGGTCACCGATTTACTCGGAATTTGTCCGTAAGTAGATCACCGCGATTTGTATTAAGAATGTCTACTTACACGAATGCCTTGGTCGACTTGTATGTGACGTATCGTGACACAATCACCACCGCAGAAATTCTTTCTTTATATTACGTTGGCCTACCTTACTCATCTTTAAATACTTGTACAAGTACGAGTAGGTACTTGTACGAGTTTATGGACTGTAATAATGTTTTCATGACCAAATTTTGGCTACGGTAGCTAATCTGGCCAACTACGCAGGAGATATTATGGCGTGTGCAAGCAGATGCGTGTCCTCTCTGTTAGCTAACTCTCATAATAGGTATGGGCATGGAAGTATCACAACGCCAATTTTCCAACTTTTCGCTGCTACTGCGAGTTTCTTGACACAAAGTAGGTACCTACTTCTAGTCTACTTGGTCAGGAAAAATAAGGGATACTTTGACATATTTTGTGAACCTAGGTAAATTGAGTTTGTTATCGAAGTGAGCTATCGTACTTGGGGTTTCGACATCGATATGGTATTTTAGTGAATAGCCCTGCAGGCATCAGCGACTTAATGTGCTCTCCGAGGGGCAGGAGAGGCATAGTGCTTGATTCCTAACTCTAATCCAGTGAGAATTTCTTATTCTTATTGCGATTGTCGCAATAACGCACTAAAAATTTTAAAAGCATTTTTAGTCATAAACTGTTATTTTATTTGTCAGGGTGTACCTATAGCTGATAATTTAGTAGGTAATCTATAAATAAAAAAGCCTCATTCCGTAGCTGTTTTCTTGAGAAAATATCTTTTTGAATCATATTAAGTAGATATAATGAGAAACAGTTAATGGAAAGGTAGATAAGATATATCGCTGCTTCAGAACTAAAGAGCCACATCTCAAAATCAAATTTTTTTCACGAGAGCAGATTGAATTTTTTTTTTTTTTTTGCTTTTTTGGCTCTCCAACTTACAATGTATGATAATACTAAAAGGGCGTACGCGTAAATTATTGTGATTTAAAGGCCGATTTTGACGAATGTCTTCGCGCCCTATTTTTGAAATAAAAGTGAATTTGGAAAATTTTGAGATGTTCTAAAGCAGCGATATCTTCTTGTAACTGAAAAATTTCTGTACATTTAATAGTTAATATGTATTTTGAAAATTTTGACCAGCGATGCTTTATTATCGATATACTGAGCCTAAAACTGAATTTTATTTAATTTTGTCTGTCTGTCTGTCCGTCCTCCCGTCTGTCTGTCCGTGCATCACGCAAAAACGGATTTAAATAAAAAGTATAGTGCAGGTAGCTTCGGGTCAACATATAGGATAGTTTTTATCCCGATAAAAATAAGGTTCCTCCAGGATAGGGGATGAAAGTTTTTGTTGATTTTACTCCATAACTCAGTCAAATCTGAACTGATTTGGTCATTTTTTCTTTTTTTTTTGGTGAAGTGGACCAAATATTTTTTTTTTATATTATCGGAGATAGAGGACATAACTTCTCGCGGATATACCTAGTAGCAGGTCACTCTAAACTTTTTCTACGCGGACGAGTTCGCGGGAATCAGCTAGTAGATATATAATATATTAATATATTAATATATACTTAATATATTAGATACCTGGACACTGTATTTACTGTTCATTTATCATAGAATTGTTTGGCATATAAGCCCTAATAAAACATGGAATCAAAATATAAAATATATTCAAAAAACTGCATCAAAATTCGCAGAACCGCTATGACTTCACGTTGGGGATTTGCGACGATTAGGTATAGTGACAAAGTATAAACTTGTCTCTGGTAGCCCCAATATCTATAGTTGGTAGACCCTTTGCCCACCTATAGGCATAACCGTTAATGTGGAGACTCAGTACCACTAGTAGTAGGTTGCATGCATGCATTGCATTCACATTTTTCATTGACTTATCTACATTTTGTTATGAAATTAGCGATTAGATATTATGTAAAACATTGTAATTAGCTTAGCTTATTTTCAAATCTCGTAGCTTCCCCTTGTTTTACGGAATGTAGCCTAAAACTTCCTGCCTGCCTGCGATAGTCTTCCTCACATTTAGTGTAATACTAAATGTGAGGAATATTTTTTAAACTACTCCGGTCTCCGGAGATATTTATAATAAAATTCAATAAAGAAATAAGTAACAATAGGTATGGTTAGCTGTGGCAAATTCCTTATTATTGGTAAAGTTTTATGCTCATACTAGCGGACCCGACAGACGTTGTCCTGTCTTAACTATGAATATTGAAACTCCCCTTTTTACCCCCTTGGGGAGAGAATTTTCTTCTTTATTTTTAATCAAGAGCCAAAATATCAAGTTTCATAAACATAACTTGAAAAATAACTTGAAGAACGAAGGACTATCATACAAACATTCAACCCCTATTTAACCCCTTAGGGGGTAGAATTTTTTAAAAGTGTGAAACACTTACTTTTTTGTTTTCAATTTAAAGCCTAAATACCGAATTTTATGGGTATAGCTTGAAAAATGACGGAGTTTCATACAAACTTTAACCCCCCTTTTTACCCCCTTGGGGGGCGAATTTCGAAAAATCCTTTCTTAGTGCTCGCCTACGTCATAAAAGGAACCTACTGTCAAAATTTCAAGTTTCTAACTTCAGTGGTTTAGGCTGTGCGTTGATCGTCAGTCAGTCAGTCAGTCAGTCAGTCAGTCAGTCAGTCAGGACAAGCCTTTTTATATAATTATAGATTACTCTATCAATAGAGTATATTCAAATTAATGACGAAAATAATTAAATTATTCTCATCATTCTACAAGGGTTAGGAAAATAATTTTATTTTCGGTAGGTAATGCTCATACTACGTTCATGGACTTGTTTCGCACACCATAAAAATTAAAAAATAGGTACCTACTAGAAAATGATACAGAGGACTTGTCGTAGATAAATACAACGTTTTTAACGTAAATAAATATTTTATTTCTATCACATCAATAATTTAGTTAAATAGAGTTATCAATTCAATTCGTATAGTCTAGTGGTGGTAGGAGATGACGGGAGAAGAGTATGAGACTTGGTTGAGGGGAGCAGAGTACGCTACGTTAGCAACAGGAGCAGCATAAGAGATAGGGGATGAGTAAGCCACTCTCGCGACAGGCGCAGCGTAGGCGAGTCTAGCGGGCGCCGGGGCGGCGACAGGGTGTCCTTGGTAGCGCACGTTGGCGTTGAATCCGTGCACCGCGTCGGCGGTGTAGTCCACAATGCGCTGCACGCCATCAGGCTGTACCAGAGAGTACGAGCCGTGCACGGCGTCCCCGGAACGGGCTTCCTGTTGCTGTTTCACGTCTCCGGTGAGTCCGTCTTGCACGGAGTATTGGTACTGGTAGTTAGCGGGAGCCGAAGGTTCGGCATAAGCTACATTGGTGATGGGAACCACAGGCAGGGCGGAAGCAGCCACGGCCAGAGCGATCAAGATGATGAACTATAAACAGACAAAAATAGTAAGTAATAGGTTTTCGAATTCCTCTTCGTCGAATCAGTTGTTTCGTTAATTTTTTTTACCTTAGCTGCCATTGTTGCTGATTTGAAGATCGTGGTTTGACTATGATAATGTATGACCTGAGTCTGTTTTTATACGAAATTATTACAAAAATATTTGCGAACAGTGACATATTCATGCCCGCGGGCTATAGAACATGCTTTAGGTATTGAAGGTCACTATTATCTATTACACATCAAAATTAGAGATTTGCAAATAAATTATAACGTGTGTTTAAGTGTAGGTGGGTAGATATGTGCATGAGATAGTAATAGAATAATGCACGTTCAAATTTAATTTCATAAATAAAATTACGAACTCAAAGTAGGCAGTAGTAGGTAAGTTAAAAATTAACAAAAAATTAAGGTTTTTTTAAAATTGTATTCCAATAAAGAGTTACCCTCTTTAGGGGTGAAAACCTTAAACTAACCGAAAGAGTAAGAAAAACTTCAAAATAAATCTTAAACAAATAATTTATTTGTAACTATTTACTACTTATAACACATTTAGGTATAAATTACTCATAACAACGAATTTTATTTACATCTACCCAGTGAATTGCTTAGGTAAGGTTAGTCTAGTGATGGTAGGAGATAGCAGGGGAAGAGAACGAGACTTGAGTGAGAGGAGCAGGGTACGCCACCTTAGCGACAGGAGCAGAGTAGGAGACGGGAGAAGCGTAAGAGACGGGAGAAGCGTAAGAAATGGGAGAGGAGTAAGCTACTCGGGCGACGGGCGTGTTGTACGACACGGGCGCGGAGTAGGCGAGCTTGGTTACAGGGGTAGCGTACGCCAGCTTGGCTACGGGAGCGGCGTAGGCGAGTTTTGCGGGAGCGGCGTAGGCCAGTTTAGCGGGTGCGGGGGCTGCGATGGGGTGGCCTTCGTAGCGTACGTTAGCGTTGAATCCGTGTTCCTTGTCCGATGTATATTCAACAATACGGTGTACACCATCAGGTTGAACTAAGGAGTAGGATCCGTGTACTTCGTCGCCGGCGCGTGCTTCCTGCTGCTGCTTGATGTCACCGGTATGTTCGTCGTGTACGGAGTATTGGAATTCATAATGTGCGGGTGCTTCGGGTTCAGCGTAAGCTACTTTGGCGATAGGGACTAGAGGCACAGCAGAAGCGGCCACGGCCAGGGAAAGGACGACGATGAACTGAAAAAAGAAGATATATTTATAAAACTAATATGTCACTCGATATATTGCTAAGATATTTATTAATTAATTATATAATATATTTTTATATATGATACGTTTATTATAAAAACAATAACATATGTCATTGCAAATTTAAAAATAAAATTGCGCGTTGTTTCGACTTTCGAAATATTCTTAAAAAATCCTCACCTTAGCTACCATTGTTATTGTTATGGTTATCGAATTGAGAATATGCCTTCTGGTGTGGAACCCATGTTATTTATACATGAATAATCGCAAGCTTTTTGGGCATGGTGACATTTTCGGTCCGCGCGCGCCGGAGCATGAGCTAATTAAAGCTGCAGGTTAAGCGAGGTGAAGGTCTCCATTGTAAGAAGTCATAAGTCATAACATACAATACTGATATGACGTTAAGATTGAATATGTAGCGTGACAACAAGTACCTACTTCTTATAAAAGTGACCTCGTAACCTACGCACTAACTCCTATTTGATTAAGTATCTAGATAGGTATCTACCTATTAGTTAAGCTTATTACAAATATACGAACAAGATTTGCAAGAATACAAAATTTGATTAAAAATTGTCCATAAAAAATAAGTTCTCACCTTTCAGAATAGATTTCTTTAAATTTATTCAAAACTTCATTTGTGAACGTGTTAACTTTGACTTTTTGATCGAAAATGGGTTCACAATAATTGTGAAAACTTATTTTGCGGACATTTTACGACTAAGGGCATATCTAGTACATTATTTATCGAAGCTTTCAAGCATAAAGTCAGTGAAAAGGTCAAACGAGTAGCTTACTTACAGCGTTAAAATGCACCGGTTTCCGATCCATTTCAACACGAGACCTTTATTGTTTCGATGTATTTTATTGTTATTGAAATAATTGTTGATAAGTAAGGATAAGTGTTTTTATTTAAGTTATGAAGGCTTTTGAGTTTTAAAGTACGATGTAATCTATTAATTATTTCCTACCTTATTAATTAAGGTATAAATGAGGGATCGTGGCTTTCTCGTTCCTGATACGATCTGCAAAAATTTGGAATGCCCGTTGGGCTTCCGCTTTTCGAAGTAGGTAACTACAATTTAGGTACCTTTAAATCAAGAATGAATAGGCATCTTTTAGGCAACTGCGCTCCATCTCCTAAAATTTTTGCAGTCAAGCGTTAGTCTACATATTTAAAAAAAAAAATGTTCGTATAGTATATTTTGTAAGTAGGATAATCAAAAGCTTTTCAGCTTTAAAGGATTCTTTGGGGAAGAGGAAGTGGCAATACCGAGAAATGTGGAAGTCTTATATTATAAGAGACCTATATTCAATTGTTCAGCAATAGTGTTCAGCAATGGACGAATATTGATTGATAATGAGGAAGCATTTTACGAGTATCATACGTTACACTTTCTACCTTTACCTACCTAATCACCCATAAGGTAAATAAAAGCTCTTCAATAATAAAATATAGATATAAGACTGAAGGTTTTACTCTTTAGATATGTACTCTTGAGATATTTATTGGCACTACAAAGTAACAGACAAGGTGTCTCTAACCGAACAAAAAATATGAATCAAGTTTATAAAGTCAAACCAACATATTTTGACCCCTCGCTTTCTACCATCTACTGCAGCTAGTTTGAGCATTGTAGAAAGACCGGATCTGATTACAGTGGTTTTTGAATGGGAAATTAAGACAGGAAACCTTGGCCCAAAAGCTTTGGGTGTGGTCGAAGTTCGAGCCGCTAATGCGTGTAACACGTCTTGATAAGAATGTAGGTTCGTCTGATTGACTGCGTTCGAACTTATGAAATGTAGCCAATTATTATTGATATTGTTGGGACTTGGATGTTAGTATTGATTAGTTTATTAACTTTAGGGTCCCTTTTAAAAATCTTAATCTCATTAATGTTTAAAAATTCGTCGAATTTCGGCCTTGAATATAAAAGTTTTATATTTTTTGTACAAGTGGACGCCTCTGTAAGTGCTTTTAAGGAAAGTAATGCGGCTTGACCACTAGCATTACTACAACCTTCACTACGATTAGCGTTGCCAGGCGTCCGGATAAAGCCGGACACAGTCAGGCTTTTTGGTTGAGTGTCCGGCCAAATTAGACGGTGTCCGGCCTATCCGACTTTTGCTAAGCTTTTTAAGTTTAACCATTTTTTTTACATATTTGTCATGTGTTGGTTTCCGCTCCGCTCGCCTCATCTTGTATCGCTACGCTTGCGCAAACGAGCTTTTAAAAAAATTGCCATTTTGTTTTAGGTCTAAAAAATAAGGGTGTCCGGCCTTTGTACCCAAATGTCCGGCTAAACTGGCTAGCCTGTCCGACTTTTTGGTTTGAAGACCTGGCAACCCTAACTACGATCAATAATTACCTAAATTAAATCCGTTTCAGATTTATTTTTGTTCATCTTGTTTTATCAAGTTATTTTAAGATTCAGCAAGTTTGCTTAAATAAGTAAGTACCTTTATTTATAGGTGCCTACTATTTAGTGCACCCGTCATACAGGACGTTACCTGGATGCCATGGTCATCGCAGGGACATCGATGAGGCTGGGTTAATTAATTAAATAAAAATTAATATATGTAACTTTCGTATAATAATAGAGTGATTATCAGAGAATTAATCAAATTCGAGGCGAGTTATATAAGCAAGTGCAGTAACCATTCATTGTTCGGTGTTCCTATTACGTGGATAGGCCTCAGACAGAATGAGTAATGAGCGCCTACCTACATTGGTAGATTGGTAGATTAATGCTTGTCAGACAAGTGTCTGCTATTTTGTCTTTGGTCTACTAAAATTGCCCTTGAAAAGTGAACCGGTTATCAATAAAATTTTAAGCTAATTGTCTCAATTTACCATATTCAAAGTAGATTTTTTATAGGAGCAATGTCCTTTGCTCAGCTGCCTATGGGCAAAGGACATTGCTCCTATAAATTGATAATAATTGATTAATGATTTAGCTATAGCTAAATACTGTTACACTATGTTCGAAAGAGCAACTGCTGAGTTTCTCACCAGGACTTTTCAGCAGAATCTGCTTTCGAAACCGAAGCGGTGGTAGAGCCTTGACTTTAGTAGATACATGAAAGTAAGGTTAGCCTACATTGTGACCTACAATTTTTAATTTTGATTTTTTTTCGTTTTTCAACAGTTAACATAATATTCAATAAAAATATTTTATTTTTAAACGACATACATTCCGAACCAGCTGTACGAGTAGATTCACTTGACGATTCGAAAGTACTTTATTCTATTCTATTCCCTTCCATTTTATTGTATTGTTTTCTATTCTATTTCTGGAGTATTTCTCGTAACCCAAATTAGTCTAATCTGAATTAATATACTTACCTACATTAACACTAAGGAGCTGCATAAAATATGTATCTACGTCATAGTCCAACGTGCGACGGTAACAGAGCGGCTCTCTCACTTAAAATTCGCAATAGGTAAGGTAGTGGACGAATACTTATTTTTCATGGACACTTCTGGACACTTGACAGAATCATATACACTTATCAAGTACCTACGATAGATCCCTTTAGTAGCCCCGAAGAAAGCAATTCCTTTTGCAAGCGTGACCTAGATATTTACGGCCACAATTGAAGCTGCCAACTTGTATGTTGTGTCATGAGTGGTACCAAATAAATAAAATATAATAGATATATTTATAATGGCCTTTGTCCTGACCTGAATAGCTTAATAGCTTATACCTATAGGTAAAAGTCGTTCTTCTATACTCTGTGCTTACATGAGTTACATGCCTATTCCATTGATGCATATGATCAGTTATTTAAATCACTAAATTTAAATATAATAGATTTTTTAACGGACAACATGTTTGCATGATAATAACTAGTATTGATCTGCCAACAAAATAATCAGTCTTGCTTTGACTCACACAATAGTTATGTTAGGACTCAGGTTTGATCCCCATCCGTAGCACTATTGTCGTACTCACTCCTAATACAAGCTTTCCGCTTATTTGGAGGGGAAAGGAAAATATTAATCATGAATTGGCTGATATTCTTTAAAAAAATTAAATCAAATTGTAACGACATATTACTTGAAACAATTATTATGATTAGATCTAAATTATCTCTTTTATCTTGTTTCCGGTAACATTGAATTCCGAAATATAAAATTGGCCTGGACTTGACACAGATAATGACAAGGGCTTTATTTACGAATGTTGTATGACATAACTTTCGATCCAGTTTTTGACCTATACTTGGGGTGACCATGATCTCTAAAACAAATGTGAGTCTGATAGAAACAAATTGTCTTCTTAATTATTGGATAACAGAATATTATGATTTGTTTCACTAGCTATATAGTTAAAGCAAACAAAAGCACTATACGGGGTAACAATTTTAATTTTGATTTATTTTTATTTTAAGTTTGCGTCATTTATCCTCTGTAGCCAGTAAAGAGCCAGTAGGTACTATAATAATAATAATCAATGTCTATTTTAATATACCTGAAATCTGTAAAAACAGGTAGGTAACAATACTATTGTTACCAGGATTTTTTATAGCTTGCATTAAGCTAGCTACTTTTATAGCCTTTATACACCTATTTAGTGTAAATTAGCTTTATAAACCAAAAATTAAAAATGCATTAGTAGGTGCTTCAATTTACAAATTAATAATACCTACGATAAGTATCACACGACAGTGATCAGTTAGTAAATGTGTTATAATTTAGAATATGATCCGACGTTATGCCTTATTAAAATAAGGTAACACTGAATATCCTGCGAAGTACAAAAGCTTAGGCGTACTACACATACGCTTTACAAATATCAACTACTAACACGATAAGCGACATTTGTAAGTATAAAAAGCTCCGCGGCCGCCACACTAATATCATAATCCACTTACTAACTAACCAATCAACATGTCTGTTAAAGTAAGTTTAGCTTATCAGTTGCAACATATCATTTTATTAAAATAACTATATGTACTTTACAAATACTAAAAATACGAAAGTGTGTTTATTTGTTGATTTGTACTTCGATCACGCAGCAATGGATTGGAGTAATTTTGGGCATGGCATGCCGCATGGGTATAGTTGAGGACTTGGAGAGTGTAGGCTACCCCTTATCCCCAAAACCAGAACCGCGAGATTTTTTCACATGGACAAAGTCTCGGACAAAAACTATTATGTTACAAAAGATTTTAAGACGTATAATGAACGAATTAATAATTTTCTTCATAACTTTTTAGTTCTTCATATTCTGCGGACTGGTGGCAGTAGCTTCTGCCGGGCTCATCCCCGTCGCCAAGGTGGCGTACGCGGAGCCCGAAGCTCCCGCACACTACGAGTTCCAGTACTCCGTGCAGGACGGACACACCGGAGACGTGAAGCAGCAGCAGGAAGCCCGCGCCGGGGACGTCGTGCACGGCTCTTACTCACTGGTGCAGCCTGATGGCGTGCAGCGCATCGTGGACTACACCGCCGACGACGTGCACGGATTCAACGCCAACGTGCGCTACGAAGGACACCCCGTCGCCGCGCCCGCGCCCGCCAGACTCGCCTACGCCGCTCCCGTAGCCAAGCTGGCGTACGCCGCTCCCGTAGCCAAGCTCGCCTACTCCGCGCCCGTGTCCTACGCCGCGCCCGTCGCCAGAGTGGCCTACTCCTCCCCTATCTCATACGCCGCTCCCGTCGCCAAGGTGGCGTACGCTGCTCCCCTCGCTCATGTCTCATACTCTTCCCCCGCCATCTCCTACCACCACTAGAAATAGAATTATGTTACTGTTACAAACCTATTTATTCTGTTAAATAATACAAACGCTTAGTCAACTCAACTATCGTTTTATTTGTGGGGTAAAAGAATTGTTCAAGGCGCGAAGCGTATCCGATATCAAAACGCTCCAAACGAAGTTAGGAGGAAGCGTGCGGGTAGTGTCGGGGAATCAATTGAATTATGTAACATTACAAGGCGAGTAGCTCTTGTTACCCGGCACGTCCGCGCCCCTCGGCTCCGCTGATGCATTACTCTTGACACCTATTCATTTGGCCAGTTTAGTTTTGTGCAACCATTATAATTAAAACTTGAGAGCTCAAGCGAGGCTCCCCTTTTATCCCTTAAGCGAAGTATAAAGGCTGACAGCTTATAGGTCTTATGCATTGGTCATGACTACTGTGTGAACGCCTACATGACTGGTTGCAGACAAATATAAATCGACAGAACTGATCGCAGTATTGGTTGTTACTTTAAGCGAGGGGCTCCAAGAGTGTGATGTGAATATTTTATTTGAAAACATTTCATACCTCGAATATTTGCTGACTGAGGGGTTCGATAAAACAACATCAAAGATTTTAACACGAAAATTTCGATACATCAGCACCCGTCCGACTTCATTTAGGATTGCTTGAACATAATATCTAACTTCAAAAAGCTATTTCATAGTTTACTTTTTAACTTAGAAAAAATAAGGTATCTATTTATTACCTATACCTAGATCCGTTTGCAAAACATATTGACTAGGTACCTAAGCATAAAAGTGATAATTTTTGGTCAAGTGTTTCCACCGATCCCCCTCTAATTAAGCATCCACTGATAAAAGGTCTCTTGCATGTACTTCCACAGGTCTAAGTCTTGCGCGGCCTGTATCTAGCGACTCCTTGCGATGCGTCTGAAGTCGTCGATCCACCTAGTGAGGGGTCTTTTCAGTTCGGGGACACTAATGGGCATCAGTTTGAACTATGTAACATACTAGAGACCGATAAAAATTCTATAACGTATGGGTCAATTAGGTACTTTTCAAAACTTACCATGTACATTGTACACTGTACACACAGATTAGAGTATAGTACCCGGCAGTAAATATTACACCTTTAGCCCTAGAAAGCATCGATGTAAAATCCTTACTAATATTATGAATGCGAAAGTGTGTTTGCTTATTGGTTTGTTGGTATGTTCGTTTGTCCTTCAATCACGCTGCAACAGAGTTACGGATTAACGTGATGATTGGCTATAGTTGAGGACTTGGAGAGCGACTTTTTATCCCGGAAAATCAAAGACTTCCCGCGGGAAATAAAAAAGGCATCAGCTAGTAGTATTATAAATCGATGCTAGAAAGAGACGATCAGAAAAGTACCTAACAAATTAATAATGAACTCCCGAATATTAAATACACGTGAATAAATAATATGCGTCGGCAAATGTTTTGTTGACGAAGTTTTACAATCCGCCCACAAAGGGTTGTCGTGTTAATCCCACTATTATCGGATGATGAGCTATTAAATCCCCCCCCCCTTCACCCCCCACCTCCTCCCCCTCTAGTGTTGCCATTATCAGAGATATTATACCGAATGTTAGTTTGGTTAATCCTTAGGGAATTGGGATAAAGGGTTGATATCTTGAGTAATAACATGTTTATGAATGTTATTAAAATGTCCACTTGTTTTGCAAAAGCTCTCCAGTTAGGCGGGAAGCTAAATAAGTACCTACAACCTATGTATAGGTATATGATAATAACCTAAAAGCTGAACCCATTTTCACCAAAGGTTTCGTTCGATCAGTCATTCAATGAAACAACATCAAAATCATACAACTTGGAGTTACTGAATGATTTCTTAATCATGGCGAAGGAAGACAAGACCAGTGCTGCCGTGCTAATGTTATCTTAACAGTGATAAATGAGTTCCTCGTACATGTTTACATATATTTAAATATTTCAATTAAGTCTAAAAATACTAAGAAACTTCAAATGGAAATACACTGTATCTCGCAAAACAAAACATAACGGTAAAAAAAAAAAACAGAAAATCTATATTTCTGAAAAATTCTTGTTTTTTAGATACAGTAGGTATGTCATGGCCAAGTGTAGGTACACCATACAATATTATAAGGGTGGGTTTCGATATTTCAAGTGTATTTGACAATATCATATTCTGCGTTGGCCAGGACGGTGGCAGGCAGGCTGGCAGTCGCAGCGAGGGGGCAAGACGGAAGCAATTAGGCGGAGCGCCTGCGCGGGCTTCCTGCGCGTAATTGCCGTATCTGTGCGCTCGATGTGTTCTCGAATAATTGACTCGATTGTTAATATTCTAACATGCGGCTAATCGTGGGCCGGTTATTGCTCATCTTTATCCGAATACTCCGGTTATCAGTCGCGGATTTACCAGCAGGCTAATTAGGCTGGAGCTAGGGCGGCAGATTTTATAGGTGGCTTTCGGGTCAAAATTTTAGTGTGTCTTACAGATATTATAAAGATTCATATTTGTAGATATTTAAATGTCATTAGGTCCATACAAAATACAAATTTTTAAAAGCCGTAAGGAGAAGCTGGATACAGGCGACGCAAGACCGAGACCTGTGGAACTCCTTGCAAGAGACTTTTAATCAGCAGTGGACATCTATTGGTTGATAAGGAAGACGAAGATAACTCGAATTTGAGACAGAATTTATTTAATTGTATAATTTAAATTGACTTTATTTCTGGGACCGAGGGATATCCAAGGGATATAATTATTACAATAATATTATATTATATTTGGACCTTTTTCTGGAAACTTTTTTTTTAATATAGATCTCTTCTTTCTTTTATTTAATTATTCCAAAATTTTATTTGACCTATTGAGAAATTGGTAAAAAACTAGTTTACAATGAGAATAAAAAACTACAGAGTCCTCATTGATATTTCAATTAATCAGAGAAGCCGGAAGCCGCATCAATATTTTTTCATCAGTAGGCATACACGATACGGTCATCCGAAAACGATCTACTTACAAGGGAGTATGAACAAAGTGACGTGATGTACCATACACGAGCCGTCGCGTGGGCTTGTATAATTGAAGAATACAGACAAAAAATAGATCAAAATGCTATAGGAACTAATGTTACAAATTACAATACGTGCAATGTAGAGTTTCGGCAGGGTTTGAATCCGATCAAAGTAGCAAGGATGCATAATTGCTATTTTTATAATAATTATCGTGAGTTTTACCTTTTTGTTTCTTGATTGCGAAACAGACTGTTTCTACAAGTTTACTACAAGTTTACTACTAATAGCTTTAGGTTAATTTCATGTTATAACAAGCTTCCTACAGCTATTATAGCCTCAATAGTTCAATGGCTAAAGGTGACTGAAAACCGGAATGTCGACGACGGTTCAATCCCATCAGTTGCACTATTGTCGTTCCCCACTACTGAAGTCTGAAACAAGCGTTACGTTTATTTGGTGGGGAAAGGAGTACATTGGTCAAATTCAGCATGGCTAATAGGTATTCTTTAAAAAAAATTGCTATGTTAATGTTCTAAAAGAATATCAACGAATGCCAAAAAGGACTTGTCAACTGCAATCAGAATAGAATCCGAGAGGTCTCGGGTTTGATTCCCGGCGGGGGCAATTTGGGAATTTATAATTTCTGAATTGTCTCTTGTCTGGTCTGATGGGAGGCTTTCGCCGTGGCTAGTTACCACCTTACCGTCAAAGACGTGCCGCCAAGCGATTAAGCGTGTAGAAACAGATTAGGGGTATAGGTTGAATTTACTCTGCCATAGATGCCCCTTCCAAGTTAACCCACTACGATTTTAGACTGTATCGCCACTTATCGTCAGGTGAGATTGCAGTCAAGGGCTATCTTGTCGTCGAATAAAAAAAAATGTTATTATCTACCGGTCGAAAAATTTTGCGCAACCCTTCATCCGCGGTAATGACTCAAAACACCCCAGCTTACCGTATTCCCTCGGCATCTGCTTTGCGGACCGAAATCTATTTAATCGTATCGTATTGCTAATTTCGGTATTAGGCGGCGCGTTCCGTCGCTTATTGAATTATCTATTCCGTTTGCGGGGACTCCTTGCTCCCCCGGGTCTTTAGTACCGCTCGATCGTTACTCGCACTGTTAACTTTGGAATACTGATTCGTTTTTTGATATTTGTTAGGTTTTTTTTAGAAACAAAAAAGACGTGTGGCACTCTGGGACTGCCGCGGTAAGGCTTTTGCACAGCATTTTTTATCAACGCCATCTAGCGGTGAGAGGAGTCCCGTGTCAGGTTATTTTCGTTACGGAATTTCTGGATTCGGTCTCCACGCTCAAGGCCCGCGATAGAAGCTATTCAATAGCTTAAAATTAAAAACACAACTAGCAGGTATCTTATAGCAATGTTTTTTTATTCCATGACAGATTTGGAAGGGGTACACCTACCTACATTCAACCTATATCCCTAATCGGTTTTTACTCGCCATCGTGCCGGAACGCTAAATAGTTTGGCGCCACATCTTTGACGGTTGGGTGGAAGCCAGCCACGGCTAAAGCCTCGCACCAGACCAGACCAGAAACAATTTAGAAATTATAAATTCCCAAATTGTCGTTATACTTAATGAATTTTTTTGCAATAAAGTGCTTATTGAATTTTTGAAAAAGCCCACATTTCAATTAGATTGCTTAGTTTAGCTCCGTAGTCCACGTTGGGAACTAAGGTAAAGGCCTAATTCCTTAATGACAAAGTTGCTTGGAACCAATCTGCTTTGCTTCAGCTGTCCACAAGATACATAAGCTACATATTGTAACATTTTTTTGTTTTGAAAAGAGCAACTGCTGAGTCTCTTGCCGGCTCTTCTCAGCAGAATCAGCATTCCGAACCGGTGGTAGATTCTCGACTTGTAGTACAGGTTGGCCTACATGAAATAAATAATTTTGAGTTTGAGTTTGAGTTTCCTTACGCAAAGCATTAGATAGGCACAAGTAAGTGTATACTCATTCCATCATTAGCCTTTCATACATTCATTGCACATCCGAAACGGGTAACGAAGTAGGGGACGGCAAAAGCTACTAGTAGCGAACATCAGACACAAGTTGGGTTCGCTGTGTGAATACATTATTATGCTGTTTAACGCTTAGCAGTTAGCAAGCACTAAGTGTCGAGACGACGGCGCTAAATTAAAGCTAGCATTTTGTTTTAAAATGTTTTAAATGCAGTTAGTTAACATTAAAATTTATTTTTTAAATGGATTTCGTCTGAGACCCTATCAACAAAGTTTGGTGTGTCATTGAGTGTGAGTTGATCTCTCATCAATAATGTAGATTAAATCCTTATTGTAACGTATTAATTTTCGTGGTCGGTTCGGGAATACGAGTCAAAACAGGTTGTTCAGAGAGATGAAAGTTTAATGGTAGGTACGTTTGATGATAGTCGAGTCCCGCACAGTGGGAGCGAAGTTGGAAGCACGACGATATCTACAGAGTCCCTCGCAGACGTCCCAGGCACGTAGTAAAGAAGACAACGCCAATACGTACTGGAAGATGATTCTGTTATCGAATGTGGATAACCGAAATCCCAATGAATAGCAGAACTTCTGCTGCAGAAGCTACAGCGGCGTTTTAAGGTATGGCTTCATGGCTTCCATATCGCGAACTGGATTCCGAAAACATACAACTAGCGCCATCTAGTTTAACTTGCGAAATTATGAATGGTGGTGCTACATTACTGATATTATAAATGTGAAACTGTGTTTGTTTGTTAGTTGGCATTTCAATCACGCAGCAACTTATCAGCTTGGTTTTTTGTATGGGTATAGTTGAGGACCTGCAGAGTGACATAGGCTGCCATTTATCCCAGAAAACAAAGGGCTCCCGCGGGATTTCGAAACCTAACTCCACGCAGACAAAGTCGCGGGCTTTAAAAGCTAACTCAGCCATTGAGCCCAAAAATGCTATTTCCTTTAAGAGGAATACATATTTCTGCATAGTAAAATCTTCTGATGTTTGGCAAACTTTTTTTATTTGTATATCAGGTAGGTATATTAACTATGTAAATTAATAAAGACCAGGCGAAGGAGCCGCTTGCGCCGCACGTTCTGTTCGACCTTTTGTGAAGAGTCTGACCAAATCAACCACTAAAGAACCACACACTACGATTCCAACAATGGTGCTACTAATTCAAGTGGGGCACTACATAATCGGTGCGCCCAAGCAGAAAACATCGATAAAACCATTAATTTAGAAGCATTTAGCGGACAATTATCATAATGAGGTCGACAACGCGTGAAGCGACGCTGGGTTGGTGAGGACCGAGGAGTCGAGCACGCGGAGACACTCAATTACGCGTCATTCAGGGCTGGTGTTTGCGCTGGTGCAGTGGAGTGTGCACAGGCTCTCATTGGCTAACCGCCCCGTGGGGAGACACCCTCCTCTGGCGTGCGACGATAGTCTTTTGTGGATGGGACCGTAGTTTTACAGCCACTTTTTTTTATTCGATGACAAGATAGTCCTTGACTGCGATCTTAACTGATGGTAAGTGACTCTAAAATGGTAGCGGGCTATACGACGGCGGGGATACCCCTAATCGGTTTCTACTCGTTGCCGGAACGCTAACGGTGGTAACTAGCCACGGCCCAAGCCCCCACTAGCCCAAACCAGAGACAATTCAGAAATTATAAATTCCCACATTGCCCCCGCTGGGAATCAAACCCGAGACCTCCCAGTTATAAGACCACAGCGCTCACCACTATGCCAGGGAGGTCGTACAAAACTTTGTTAAATAGGATCTTTTTCAGGATAATTCTCCACTACAGTTTTTCAATTCAGCAATTCTACTCTACTACTATAATTCATAAATGAGTTCTTCAAACCCTAAAGATCATAAAAATGCGGAAGTTGGAGTACTTTGGCCACATACTTAGGTGGCCAAAGTACTCCTGCTCATTATTCAAGTGAAAATAGTTAGTCGAAGACCACATCCGAGAAGGACATCTTGGCTTGCGCCATAGTACAGGAACAGTATCCGATTCACAGAATCTGTGAATCAGATACCTGCAACTTTGGACTATCTGATAGTCCAAAGTGCATCCATAACCATAATTCTTGATATTGAACTTGGCTCTCATTTTCACATGTATGTTTTTGATGGGATAAGCATTCACCATAATACATTACCCTCCTTCAGAATATGAGAGTGCAGAAATGCAGAGTGAACATGTGTTTGCCCACACACTTGTGCACGATAATATCTCCCGAGCAGATGATCTCCTTGGAGAATGGCCGCCGTGGCCGGATTCCGACCATATAAACACATGCTACACATACTATTCCACGCTAAGCTTTCAGTCGGAGCGGAGTTAGAGAGCCGCTAGTCAGCCCCACGTCCCAACATTAATGTTATTATTTGGCAACATTTACTAAATAATTTGCTCGTTAAACGTCCGCCGATACGTCTCCCCCTCTCACCCCCCCCCCCCCCCAGCCCTAACTACGGTATTGTGTCGCCCTCCCCAGGGCACTAACGACTGGATTCTACCAATACGATTCTAACATTAATTACTTCCCCGTCTTTGTCAATAGTGAATATTTGTACCAACATGCTCTTTTGTTAGCGATACGAAATTAATAACATTGAGTTATTGTGAAGGGATTAGAAAACTACGGTACTGAAGACTTATATGATTTGATGAGTTTTCTTTAAGCTTGCCCCATGTGGGATTATTTGTGCGGCTGCGTTCGTTTTAATCCGGAAACGAGACGGAGAGGCCACAGAAATGACTGTATTGCAAACTCTGAACACGAATTATGTGGACCTGGACTGGATGTACCGATGTACTCAATAGCTTCAAATGCACATTCTACTGATCGATAAACAGTTCTAGATACGTTTTACAAAGTCTTATTTTTAAGAGGCAAATTGCTAATACCACTGCTGAATATCAGTCTGAATTGAAGGAGCTTTTAAAAAAGCGTCAAGCAAGAAAAAATTACAAAATTCTTAAAACCATTGCCTAAACCTGAAAATAATAATTAATCAAATATGGTCGAAAACTTAAGTTAAATTGTTTTTTTTTTATATATTTCTTTTTTATTTTGTCACCTAGGAACGTATCCCCTATAATCCCATATAGATTACCATTCCATATTCACGGTTTCTGTATTCGCGGCATATTTACGGAACGTATCCCCCGCGAATAAAGAGCTTTTACTGTATTATTAAGGCCCAAGAGACGGGTCTGTCCGCGAAATTCAAATTTAATTTGGTTTTTCGCAATTTGTAAACTAATACGACAAAGTAGGCTTATGGTATTCAAATTGCGCCAATGGCAGTATTATCTTCACAGGTTTATATACTAATCTTTACGTGAAAGTATCCAGTTTAAGAAATTAATCAAAATAATGACTAATTTGTGAGTAGCTCACGTCAAACTCATTATTTTGATTAATTTCTTAAACTGGATACTTTCACGTAAAGATTAGTATATAAACCTGTGAAGATGATACTGCCATTGGCGCAAGTTGAATACCATAAGCCTACTTTGTCGTATTAGTTTATAAATGGCGAAAAACCAAATTAAATTAGAATTTCGCGGGCAGCTCCGTGTCTTGGGCCTTAAAAGGAGTATTTATCTTTTATGAAAGAAGCTCAACTCTATAAAATATCTACTCGTAGGTATAAGTATAACGCAAGTTACGCAAGTACGGCGCCCGCGGCTATCATGATATATGTAAATGCGGGTAATTGTTTTCGCTCCCTTCCTCCCGTCGTCGCGGTGAACTTGACTGTGCCAATGTTAGTAGTTAGCACTTTAACTTGCTTGTATGAGAATGTAAATTTCGTAGGGACACATTTGAACAACATTTACATTTCGCCTTCGGTAGATGTACCTATAGATAGTGGTGATCTACCACTATACAAAGACAAATAGCATGTAATAAATATTAAGTAAATGTTTTAGTGGTTATTCCATCTGAAGTAGGTCTCATATAGCGCTGGTTGCAGATATGGACGAATTTCACGAGCGTTAATGTATGATCCCATCGGCAGAAATCTGGGAAAAGAAATAAAGCCTTATTCTTCTTCTTCTTTATCAACCGATGGACGTCCACTTCTATATAGAGATCTTTTGCGTAGACCTTTATATGTCTCAGTCTTGTGCCGCTTGTATCCAGCAGCTCCCTGCAGCGATCCACCTAGTGGGAATCTGCCAAAACTTCGCTATCGGTGCGGTCGCCACTCTAACACCTTGGAACCCCAACGACCATCAGTTCTTCGAACTCTGGTTCTCCTACAGATTTCGAACTAAATGCCCCACCCAAACAAAGCCACATACACATACTATATTTAATTTCTGAACAAAAAAATTTTTGGAGAAATATAATAGGTACGTAATTTTAGGACCTGGTAGCTATTTATATTATTCACATTAATTATTATGACGATTTCATAAAATTATTATTGTATTAATAATAATAGGTACGTGCTGCAGTTCGCTCCAACATAAACAATGGGAACTGCATAAATATCATATTCACGGAGAACATTTTCTGAAACATAATCCTCAGCGAATGAATTTTCAAAAGCCATGTTAAAGATAATATAGTTGTTCTTTATCATGATATTACGTTCGTTTTTCGGGCATTTTTCTTGGGTACATATCCCGTAAACATCAATTTTCAACGCAAAATGGAATAGGTGTTCCTGCATGCAGTCTCGTTAGATATTCGTCTCTCAAACTGTCGGCTTTGCAATGGCTTACAAGTCACGCAGCTACTTTACTCTTGTCTGCCAAAATGATCTTTATTTTAGAGGTGATAAGGAAGAGACTCCTCTGTCAAGTAACTGCAGCCCTGGGGCGGCGATAGTTCCCTTAAGATTTCTCACTATAAGGTAAATCTATCAATATCAGAGTCGAGACGATATGTAACAGTCCAATTGAAAAATCCATCGCATTTTGGTTCGCATGCTGGAAGGGTAGACGATGACTCCAACAGATTAAAAACGTAAATTTGTGAAGGAGCTCTCTTTGCAGCTCTACCTCCTCCTGCGAGCAAGAATTCCTCATTAAAAAATATAACATCGAATCTCGTGTTATCGCCATCAAAGAGTCCTTTGTCTTTTGTTAAAACACAATTATTACTTGTTGAGCAATTTAAAGTAGGGAGTACAACTTTACTGACTTTGATCCTAATATAATGAGATTGAATATTTGGACCAAAGTAGAATGTATTTAAAATCATTTGACTGTTTTATCCCCAAGCGGTTTGATATAGCGAGGATGGAATCTATGTCGTCTACGAAATTCAGAACGTGATTCAGTAGCGTGATTCATATTACTAACGTGTCGTATCTATTCTCTTTCCATGATGTCGTTTTCTAAGATCGCTAACGCTAAAGTAGGGGATCCCAAAGGTTTTTATCCTTTCAAAAAGGAAACGTGATAAAAAAAACTTCGGGAACTCCAGCTCTACAGCGTTAGCGATCATGGAAAGAGAATAGATACGTACAACACGTTTATAATACGGCTAGGGCGGCAGTTTTATTTAATACAAGCTTTTCCTAGCGGCTTCGCTCACATTAGGTTCGATTTTTCAAACCGCTATTTAACGCCCTTGGGGGATGAATTTTCGGAAATCTTAGCGGATGCCTACGTCATAATAACTATCTGTAAGCCAAATTTCAGCCATCGTTCGTGGTTTGAGCTGTGCTTTGATAGATCAGTCAGTCAGTAAATCAGTCAATCAGTCACCTTTTCCTTTTATATATTTAGATTTTTACCTTCATTTCGTAATGTGTAGGATGAAAGTTAGAGTGCGAACTGCCAATGGCCCAATAAAATGTTATTAAATCTACACTCGATCTATAGAAATCTTGACCGGATATGATCGGAACAGATTTACCTACCCGAGCACAATTATTATACGTGGGAGTTTGCAGCAAATAGAGCCTTTATATAACATAGGTGGGCATTATTCAAGCATTTAGATAACCTGACAATACTTGTTAACACTCCACTAATCCCAGATTAAGATCGTATCGGACGAGGACTCGATAAACACTTCACGTAAACACAATTCACCTTTCATGAACAGTTACTTTCAAGTGGTGAAAAAAGGGAGTAGAAAAAATTTAACTGACCGTCACGTCGTGACGAACGGCTGGCACTCGGACGATGTGTTCATTGTGTTCAGAAATACAGTTATTGTTGGCAAAATAAATGCATTGTTGAGGTGTAAAATGCTCGAGCAAAAACCGAGTGGACAATGGCTTGTAATTGAATTAAAGTACATTTGGAAAGGTTGTTCCGATGTCGATGCTGCTCTAAACTCGGAGCGTGGGTGGATGTCAAGAGTGCAGTTGGACCAAAGTTGGATTGTAGTCTCGCCTACTTCCTGAACGTAGTACATTATGAATTTAGTTTGAAAATTCTTTTGCATTATTGGGACCCAAATTGTTAAAGGCTGATGTCCTCTCGACCGAATCCGGCCGCGGCTGCCAATCTCCTTAGAGATTAGCCATATACGCGGGAGATATTATAGTGCACAAGTGTGTGCGCTAACAAAGGTGCAGTCTCAGGCGCGCAGGTTTCCTTACGATGTTTTCTGTCCCCGTTGAAGCATGACTGTGATATTTAATTGCTTAAACTCACATAACTCGGAAAAGTCCAGAGCTGCCTGGATCGTGCCTGGGATTGAACCTACGACCCCCTGAATAGAAGACCGCAGTCTTAACAACTAGCCTATCACTGCCCTTTGAAAATGTTTACGAAACGAATAACATTCCCGAAACGGAAATCCGCTAGACACAGTAGCCAGAACATAATTGCAAATTATTTTTTGCGAACGAAATTGTAACAAAGCGTTCCCAAGGGTTGGCAACTGAGATTTAAGCTGTTTAAATATTTATGGAGTATTTACGTATTGACAAAACAAAATGGTCGACAATGGCTTTCGCGCTTTGTTCGCAGGCTGCCAGTGTTTTCGATCGTGAATAATCTAATGGCCACTCGAAAGCTTCCGTGATGGCAGTGGGGTCGGAGTACTTACCTATTCGTTAAGCATTGTCATCAGTGACTAGTTTTGTCCCGCGACATCGTCCCACGTGTAAAGGTGGGGAATATCTATCAAGTTGTCAAACTTTCCGCTAAGAATATGCAATCAAGATCAAACTTCACTTGGTAAGTTCGTCTATATATATAAAATTCAAAGTCCTGACTGGCTGACTGACTGACTGAGATATCAACGCACAGCCTAAACTACTGAAGTTAGAAACTTGAAATTTTTACAGTTGGTTCCTTTTATGACGTAGGCGCACACTAAGGAAGGATTTTTGAAAATCCAACCTCTAAGGGGATAAAATAAGGGTTTGAAAAATCGTACTTAACGTGAGCAAAGCCGCGAGCAAACGCTAGTTTGGTCATATAATTATACTAGCTGTTGCCCGCGGCTTCGCTCACGTTAAATTCAAGTTTTTCAAACCCCTTGTTCCATAGAATGTTCATTTATTAGTCTTACGATTAAGTGCAAGCACAAGTAAATCAGTCCAGGTGTCTTCGAGTAATCGGGGAACATACATAAAAAATAAAAATAAAAATCCCGACGAGTTGAGAACCTCCTCCTTTTTTCGAGTCGGTTAAAAAATATTTTTCACTTTAATTTTCCTCGAAATGAGAAAAAGTTAAACAGTTGGCGACTTCTATAAAATCAAATCTTAGAAGGAAGCCTTTGATGTTGAAATAAAATATACGAATAGATCTACAAATAGACTGTTTTGGAGTCTGTTTGATGGAGACAGGGAGACAGGGGGCGGGTGGTTAATTAAGCGCCTTCTCCCGTCTGAGCTGTAGTGTATCTACTACCAATCTCGGAGGAAAAAAAATTTTGTGTTTTAGATGGAGACGCCTTGACGTCTAATTTCTTTGCAAAAAAATCTGTCAATTACGGTGCGGGGCGAGGTAGCACACATAAACAATTTCTTACTACAGGTGCATTTTTCAATCACGTCGCTATGCACGCACACGACAAAACTACCAAACACAACCTTAAAGTATACGCACACAATCAAATTCACACACAGGGACGTTCTATCCTTACACGAAACAATCATGTCATTTATGTAAGCAATTTTGGGCTGCGACACTATCGATTATCGACTTTCGATAAGTTCTAAATGAATTAATGAATGAATGAAGTTCAACTAATAGTATAAATTAAAATATTGTTAAATCAATTTAGCAATCAATTACTGTTCGTTGGTCTGGCTAAGACTTAAAAAGTTTTTAATGAATTGTATAAAATGAGAATATAAATCTAAATCGAATGTTCTGAATCTAATATATAGGATACTTTTTATCCTAATAAACAATAAGGTTCATCCGCGATAGGGGATGAAAGTTTTTGAAAAATACTATTTTATTCAATTTTGGTGAAGATCTAATAAATATTATCGGAGATAGAGGACATACCTTCTCGCGGATAGTAGCAAGTTACTCTAAACTACGCCACGCGGACGAAGTCACGGAAATCAGCTAGTAAATAAATAAATTTAAGAAATGCCACATACAATTTTGTAGTCGAGTTTATAGTTTTTAAACTTTTATCCATGTTTTATCAATGGATAGTAGACATTTGTTGGAACACTAACTGGTTCTATAAGAAAATTAAAAAATACATGATGTACCTATACCATACACACCGAAAATATCAATATCGATATAATTTCTGCTTCCAGCCCTAATTTTCTTGCAGTGTGACCAACTTCTTTAAAATAAAATCCTCATTTTTGAACAAAAAACTACCTTAAAAATACTGTTAATGATAAGCTTATCCAACTTTATGAATGGGTACAATACCTATTACAATTTAATTTTTCATAAACCGAGGTGGCACGAGGGCATTTAATTGTGGCGATTGAATATTAATAAGGCTTTTTAATCACAAATCTGTGTATGTTTGTAATGATTTTTGCGCATGCAATTATATCGGTTACTTATATTATACTAGCGGCCCGTCCCGGCTTCGCAAGGGTGGATATTTATTTTTTAAACATTTTGGCATAAACGCACAGTAAATGCAGGACATACTTACCTAAATAATAATATATTTAGCAATAGTGTATCGCTGGCTCCCTTTGGGTATGGGACTTGATGATTGAAAACAAAATGATAACAGAATAAATTACATCAATGAACTCGTAATATCTTTCGAATGGAATGTCCGATTTTAATAAACTAAAAAGTAATTTGCAGGTATTTAAACAGCCTTGCTTGAAAAAACATTTATTTTGGTAAGAATTAAGGCAAAGGTATAAATAACTTGGTCTGATTTTGGTCGGATTTCTATTAAATTTTAAAATGTTAAAAAGTAGTTATAGTGACATAGCTACAATAGTAGCTCAGTTTACTAGTAAGAGTTTACTACAGATAATGATATATTTTTACTATGCAAGACCAACAAAATCTCAGTCACACGACAAGAAAATATTATAAAATGTTAACGAATATTCTACTTAACTCAGTTTTGACGAAATGTGTGACTCGTCCTTTTCAAAATAACCGTTTAAATTGTTTGCCTAAAGTTTATCTAACTATATAAAAGGCAAAGGTGACTGACTGACTGACTGACTGACTGACTGATCTATCAACGCACAGCTCTAACCACTGGACCGATTGAGCCGAAATTTGGTACACAGGTAGCTGTTAGGACGTAGACATCCGCTAAGAAAGGATTTTGGAAAATTTCAACCCCAAGAGGGTTAAATAGGGGGTTAAAAAATCGAACCTAACGTGAGCGAAGCCGCGGGTTAAAGCTAGTAAATTAATATAAACATAAGCCCCCAACCTTTCCTATTCGATCGTAATTTTAATTGTATGTAATCAAATCATTATGCAGTTCATGATAAAGGGCTCCAATCGAGTAATAAGTAGATTGGTTAATTTTTTAAAATTTCCCGAAATTATTTCTTGTACGATTCCGTAGCAACATTTTCGGATCAACAGTATTTTTAAGTTTTCTCCTTAAATAGTGCATTAATTGGATAAAAGAATATATCAGGAGAAAAGTAATGTTATCCTTTCATAAACTGGATATTTTTGGTATTTTTTTTAGAAGGAAAATCACTCATAGTCGGCATATTATACCGGAGCTCATCCTCCGCTAACCATACGTTGTTGACAGGCGCGTGACGCGAGTCAAACAGTTTTATATAACGGGTATGACCGCTGGGCATACCCGTCAAATAAAAACTTACAGAGGGGTACGCATCCTATGGCCACTCCAGAGCTTAATCCTCCTAGACTACCAATACATATACTGTACCTACTAGTACCTAAATACAATATACTACCAGTATTTAAATACAAAATTTTATTCATAAACTAGCTTTTGCTCGCGGCTTCACTCACGTTAAATTCGATTTTTTAAACCCCTATTTTACCCCCTTAGGGGTTGAATTTTCAAAAATCCTTTCTTAGCGGATGCCTACGTCATAATAGTGCCTGGATGAAAAAATTCAGCCCGATCCGTCCAGTGGTTAGGGCTGTGCGTTGATAGATCAGTCAGTCAGTCAATCAGTCACCTTTGCCTTTTATATATTTAGATAATTAATGGTGGTTTAAGAAAATGAATACAAGAATCAGCATAATTTCATTTACATAGGTAGGTAGGTCTTCGATCATAGAATTTCTGTGATCGAAGAGGTAGGTACAACTCTTTTTTGTCCGAATTTTGTAAGTAGGATAAATTATTATTTTCCGGAATGCAAGCAACGAGTATATCTTTGCCTTACACCCAGCGCGGATTAGACCAATAATTAAATTATTGTTTTAATTAGATGATACTCGCGAATTCGTTCGCGTGGATTAAATTTTTTAATTCCCGCGGGAACTCTTTAATTTTCCGGGATAAAATGTAACCTGCGTTAATCTTGTGTATGAACTTTCAGCCAAATGGGTTTATTCGTTGTGGTGTGAAGGAGTAACAAATATACACACACAGACTTTCACCTTTATAATATTAGTTCTCACTAATATTATAAAGCTAATGCCCGCGACTTCGTTCGCGTGGATTAAGGTTTTTGAATTCTCATGGGAACTCTCTTATTTTCCGGGATAAAAAGTAGCCTAAACTTCATTTCAGACTATAATATATCTCTGTGCTTTTCAGGCAAATCCGTTTAGTCGTCGTGGCGTGATTGAGTAACAAACATCCATCCACATATGCAAACTTTCGCATTTATTATAATAGTAGGTACCTAGTAGGTTTTGTCTAAGATTAAATAGTCGGCTTAAAAATAAACATTGTCACCAACATAATGACCTCTTGAAAATTGCATGGCCAATAAAAGCGATTCGAAGAATCTCAAACCGCGACCCCAAAAAAAAAAAAGTTTAAGATGTATCAAGCATTGCGACACTTGAACAATCCCAATTTGTTAAAACGAGATATTCCAGATCAAAGTTTACTGTTAATGAAAATTAAATCTTTAACTTGTATATTTAGGGTTCAATTTTATAGAAGCTCTCGATCTATTTATAAAGGTTGTAACACAATACCCCAAGCGCCTATCCCATTCATATCCCTACGCAAGTTGGCACCTTTATTCAGTCCCGTTGACACTTTTATACACTCACGATTAACAGGGACAAACGAAATTAGAACCCAATAATATTATCACGTTTTTTTCCTCGACCTCTACAAAGAGTTCCCTTTTCTTGTGACTTAATATTTAGAATAGTACCTACTCGTTCTCTCGGATTACCACCTACGTATTTGTGTAAACACAATAAATATTTTTTAGTCTCTCGCCTTTATCTCCCTAAGCGTAGATTTAGATAGTGAAGTAGGAGATACAAGTGCGAGATAGAGAAGTGACATGGGGAATTTGCAAAATAGGTTAAACTCGCCTTCTGACAAAAAGTAAATTCAAAGAAAGTGTAAATTGAACTGGGATGATTTCTTAAGTCCAACTTTACACTATCATTTATTGTATTTTTATAATTACCTATTATTTGTTAATATTCATACTTCATATAATATGGCAGGATGTAAATGGATATATGGATTGTTTAACAACTGCTGTATTTACATTTTAATGAATAAAGTTTTATTTATTTACTAGCTGATGCCCGCGACTTCGTCCACGTGGATTTAGTTTTTAAAATCCTGCAGAAATTCTTTAATTTTCCAGGATACAAAGTAGCCTATGTCACTCTCCAGGTCCCCAACTATACACATGCTTAAAATCACGCCGATCCGTAGCTCTGTTGCAGCGTGATAGAAGGACAAACTAACAAACACACTTTCGCATTTATAATATTAGTAAGGAAGTAAGGATTTGGCTTAAAAGTTTATCAACGTGTCTATAGTCTGATTTTTAATTCCGTGGAATTCTGACGTATCTTAATGTTACCAGATATTTAAAAAATCCCACAAAAAAGATAATAAATTGAAACTAATACAAATAAAAATCAATGGCCGCACATAGATATATGACAAATGCCTGACAGATAGTTTGGGGTAAAATCGAACTACAGGTGGTAATACTGTTTTTCATACAAATAACTCGCTCTATTTACAAAATGACATCTGTCAGAATTCCACCGAATTAAATGTAGGTATTTTGTATGAGTATATGCCTAATCCTTGAAGCTTAATTTTGGAAATAAGTAGATGGTAGGTAAGACTTTACAAGTCGCATTATTTTTTTACAGATTCGATAATATTTTTATTTATTTATTTATTTATTTAATATTTACGTATGCTCCGCCGTAGCTAACTGGGCACTGAACCGATTTTGATGAATGAGTTATTATGGTCCGATGGCATTGTCTACATTTTATACGGACAAAATCAAAACGACGGATTGATGGTCTGGTGGGAGGCTTTATCCGTGGCTAGTTACCACCCTACCGTTAAAGACATGCCGCCAAACGATTTAGCATTCCGGCACGATGGCGTGTAGAAACCGATTAGGGGTATGAGTAGGTATACTTACTGCCATACCCCTTCCAAGTTAGCCCGCTACCAACTTAGACTATAATTATCGTCATTTACCATCAGGTGAGATCGCAGTCAAGGACTATCTAAAAAAAATGTTATATCCAATTTTGCATATTTGGGTTAACTTTGAAGCTTTTCTTATTATTTAGAGGTTGCCGCGAGCAGTTTTAGCTTATAGTTTCAGTGCACAAAAAAGCACATTAACACATGAATACAATACCCACGCAGCGATTGATCGAATCAACCGCGTAGTGCGTACCCACTCACCCACCACACAATGCACACACAGTTGGCGAGATTAAGGACGTTAAGTGGATTAGACTTCCGCCCCATGTCGCTCTTGAGATCGGCTACTGGAGGCTCCGTGCTCAATGCTGGCCCATTTATTGACCTATTAAGGGCATTTAAGGGATGATTATATTAGCCATTGAGTGATATTGTTATTAAAACATATTCCAGTCACATACTTCTAACTTTTTTTTTTTTTTTTTTTTTTTTTTTTAATACATACCCTCTAACAATGTATTAGAGATTGTGGTCTCTTTTTGTTTTGGACTCATTCGTTCAAGTTCTCTCATTTATGCCGCTCGTACTTTCATACTTCATACTAATTCTTTCTTGCATTCATCATCTTTCATTCGATGGGTGGGGTTCCCTTCCTACTTTCTATTATATCTACAGGGTTTTGATTTCTTTATTTACAAACAAATATGTTACATGGTACAACAGTCTTAAAATCTAAATCTACATTTTATTTACATAAATTTCTTATTCTAGATTAATACTAACAATAATATAATTGCTCGTCTTAATCTACTGTGTGCCAGTGCTGTGCCAGTGCCGTTCCTAATTCTTATCCTATTGTACTTATGTTAAACTTAAATATACTTACTATATCAAGTTACATAATATTAATTACTATTTCTATTATTTACTATTTTACAAATGTTTCTACAATATTTAAGGAATGTGGCTCGATTTTTGCTATTTATTATTTCAGATAAGTTGTCCAGTTGTAGTTTGTGCCCTAATTCACTCTGCAATTTGAGTCTTTTGTAAGCGTGAACAGGGCAGTCAAGCAGAAGGTGAAAGACAGATTCATTCTCCCCGGGGTCGCAGACGCAGGACGGACTCTCCTTGCACTTGAAACGATGCAAGTACTCGGAGAATCCGCCGTGCCCCGTCAACACCTGGGTGACGAATCTGTCCACTTCTATTTTGCCGATGATCCTGTAGGCCGCCACCGCATCGGGGAAGAATTTCCTCGTGACACCGGCGGTTTCGCCGGCCCGATACCGGTTGTTCCACTCATCAAGCGAGCGCATACGAATGCTCCGCTTGATGAATGAAACGGGACAGCTGTCGTAGTCAGGTCTTCGTTTAAGCTTGAGTGCGGCCTCTTTGGCTAGACAGTCGGCGCGCTCGTTGCCCTCCAGTCCCACGTGGGCTTTGATCCAGAACAAACTTATACGTTTGTTCTGGAGCAAAGCACCGCGCAGATAGCTCCTTGCTTCTACGGCCAGGGGATGAAGAGCCTTGGGATTTTGCAGCGTCTGAAGAGCCGACATGGAGTCAGTGTAAATCCCGACTGATCCGGCCAAGTCCTCCGCAGCCATGCGCGTCGCTCTGCACAACGCCAGGAGCTCCGCCTGGTAGACCGTGCAGTAGGACGGCAAAGCAAGCTTGAGGGTTTTAGTTTCGGCAGCGCCATTCCATACGGATAGTGCCGCTCCCACCTTGCCCTCAATCTTGCTGCCGTCCGTGAAGATGTTAAAATCATGGTCATTGTTGGCCGTGAGTTGCTCCTGGTCTACGAGGCATTTGATCTCGAGGTCGATGTAGCAGGCGGGATGCGGGGATTGCAAAGCCGAGGACACCCGCTCCACCTCCCGATCTCCTATCTCTGGCTGGGGCACCCCCCTCCTCGCCTCGTAAAGCGCCGCGGCTTCGCGGACGCGAAGGTCGAGAGGGAGTATCCCAGCGAGCAACAGTGCCGAGTTCAGGGAGACGGTGCGGTATGCCCTACAAAGCTTCTGGGCAAAACCCCGCTGGACCACGTTCAGCTGTTTCCGGATACCGAGCTTGTCCACCGCGGGTGCCCATACGCCGGCGGCGTACAGCACCACCGGTTCGACGACCGCTGTGTAGATAGAGCGGATTATCCCGGGGTGAAGACCCCAACTGATCTTAGCCGCTCGTGCCAACTGATGGTAAAAGGCAATCGATCGTCTACAGACACTCGCGACGTGGGTGTTGAATGTAAGTTTTTGGTCTATGATGACCCCCAGCAACTTGATTTCGCTCGAGAGGGCAACGTCGACCCCGCCCATATGGAGACGCGGGGTGTCGTACTTCAATTTGCGCGTCATAACCATAGCGTTGGTCTTATGAGGCGCAAATCGAAGCTTATTGGACGCTCCCCACGCCGCGATACATTCGAGGGCTGCATTGGCCCGTTGTTCAATCTCAAGAGCCGTTTCGCCATCAAACACCAAAACCACATCGTCAGCAAATGCCTGTGCATACTCACCTGCTGTCTCCAGATCTCGAAGCAGTGGATCTAAAAGCAGATTCCACAGTATCGGCCCGCCGATAGACCCCTGCACGCATCCTTTCTCGGTTCCGATTTCGTGCTCCTCCCCACAGTATCTGACTCTAACGCTCCTGTCGCTCAGGTAGCTGCCCATAAGCCGCCGGATGTTGATGGGGCATTTTTCTTCCGCCAGCCTGATTTTAATTTTTGGCCACCAAGCATTGTCAAAGGCGCCCTCTATATCGAGCGAAATCAGGACAACGATTCTCTTCCTCTCAATGTTATGTCTAATGTGTTTCACTAGGGTATAGAGGGCGTCCTCGGTGCTGCGTTGGGGCATGAATCCAAACTGACGTGTACTAATTTTGGGCGCAAGATGGAATTGCAGCCTCGCGACGAGCATCTTTTCCAAGACCTTCCCAAGTACCGGAAGGAGGCCAATAGGACGATACGACTTAGGGGTCGTATAGGTGCCCTTCCCCGGCTTCCGAAGGAAGATCACCGTGGCCCTCTTCCAGGCCTTGGGGAAGTGTTGGATTGCCAGGCACCGGTTGAAGACTTCTAACTTTTAGGAGTTATCACATTATCACAATAATCTATACTAATATTATAAAGCTGAAGAGTTTGTTTATTTGAACGCGCTAATCTCAGGAACTACTAGTTCGAATTGAAAAGTTCTTTTTGTGTTGGATAGTCCTTTCATCGAGGAAGGCTTTAGGCTATATAACATCACGCTAATCATAATAACAGAAATTGACGCGGACGAAGTCGCAGGCAACAGCTAGTAATATTATAAAGGCGAAAGTTTGTATGTGTGTGTATGTATGTTTGTTAATCTTTCAAGCAAAAACTACTGAATGGATTTGGCTGAAATTTACAAGAACTATACCTGCTGCTGCTTCCAACTATAATTTAATCCTAAGTTCCGTGAGAAATCATTAATTTTCCAAGAATAAAAGTACTTTCCACCTTTTTTATGTACTAAACCAAAATCGAATAAGCGGTTGAACTTTTTTTTAATTATTTTTTTTAATTCGGTGACGAGATAGCCCTTGTCTGCGATCTCACCTGATGGTAAGTGACGATGCAGTCTAAGATAGTAGCAGGCTAACTTGGAAGGTGTATGGCAGTGTAAATTCAACCCAATCGGTTTCTACACGCCATCGTGCCGGAACGCTAAATCGCTTGGCGGCACGTCTTTGAACTGTGAAAAAACAAAATACAGGCAGCCACATTTTCGCGTTTATAATAATATCAATGATAACTTTTTTTTTGGTGTTGTAGATACTATTTTAATAGTATAATTTAGTAGCTAATATACCTACTAAAATTTTCTGTAGATACCAAATGATACCTAAGCTTACAAATGAGTTGAGATCTAAAGAGCGTGCTCTGACTCAGCTTAGACTTAGATAGAGATTAAAACGAGAAACAAATATACTCTGACATAAATTGATCTCGTTTTAACTCTGACTTGAGTCTGAGCCGAGTGAGAGTGCGGTCTAGAGATTTCTACCATAAAACCTTGGCTACGTAGGGTTTCGTAGCGATCGTAGCAAGCTGTAACGGTAACTGTATTAATCTTGGTAATTCCTTCTAGTACCATTTTCCTGATAAACTACTAGGTCGATTTTTTTAATACGATTTTTTGCATTACACATGTTTTACTACAGAGCTGAATTTTAGATGTACATATTTTTAAATTAAAGCCACGAGGGGGCGTTGTGGGTTTATTTTATAACTAGCTTTTTCCCGCGGCTTCGCTCACGTAAGTTCGATTTTTCAAACCCCTATTTTATCCCTTTAGGGGTTGAATTTTCAAAAATTCTTTCTTAGCGGGTACCTACGTTATAATAGCTATCTACATGCAAAATTTCAGCCTGATCCGCCCAGTGCTTTGAGCTGTGCGTTCAGATCAGTCAGTCAATCAGTCAGTCACCTTTGCATTTTATACAGGGTGTCCCACGGCGATGCCACATGGAGGGGAAGTACCTTAAATATTGTAGATGGAACATTTTACTGAAAGAAGACTTCATTTTAATTTAAAAAACAATTTAAACTGCATTCATAGATTTTTAAATAATTGCCTGGTTGAACCGGGACTCGAACCCGCTATACGAGAAAAAAAATTAACCTGTATCTTTATCATACCGATCGGAAGGCTTCATCATAAGGATTATTTTTTGTTAAATAACATAGCATGAGAAATAAAAGGAAGACCATGAATTTTAGCCTTTGATGTAAAATTTTGTTCAGAAAAATGAAAAGCTGACATTGGCGTATCGACATGTCCTTCAATCCCGCTGCAAACTGTTGCAGCGGGATTGAAGGACAAACCAATAAATCAACAAACAAACACATTTTCGCATTTATAGGTAATATAAGTAAGGATTAGTAAGGATAGTAAGGATCGGGAAATGATGCGTACTTCTCAAGTGGGTACTCATTAGTAATAGTCAGTTGTATGTCGATACGCCAATGTCAGCTTTTCATTTTTCTGAACAAAATTTTACATCAAAGGCTAAAATTCATGGTCTTCCTTTTATTTCTCATGCTATGTTATTTAACAAAAAATAATCCTTATGATGAAGCCTTCCGATCGGTATGATAAAGATGCAGGTTAATTTTTTTTCTCGTATAGCGGGTTCGAGTCCCGGTTCAACCAGGCAATTATTTAAAAATCTATGAATGCAGTTTAAATTGTTTTTTAAATTAAAATGAAGTCTTCTTTCAGTAAAATGTTCCATCTACAATATTTAAGGTACTTCCCCTCCATGTGGCATAGCCGTGGGACGCCCTGTATATTTAGATATCTTGTTAAAAGGCTATTTCTTTTATATAAATCTATGTAAGTATTCTTTTTTTAAACTACTACACCAAAGTCTGCTACATAAGGAAGGATTATGTTTTTGGTCTATGTATGTATGACTCTAATAAAGTCTATTCGTAGCGCTAAAACTACTAAACCGATTTTGATTAATGAGGTGACAATCGATTCGTTATTATGGTCCGGGTGATATAGGCTATATTTTATTAGAAAAATAAGAATCGAATCAATTTGACAGATGTTACCTATATCCGATTTATCGTTGTCGGGATGCAGTTTTGAAACTATTTTTTTGCATGTCTTTTTTAAAAGCTATTTCTTACCTATGATATTCTACTAGGTATGAGTTATGTATGTACTCATAAAACAATCGAAAAAATTGTTCCGAACGACGAAGAGTATAACAGAGTAATTGACATGAAAAATTACGACAAATATCTACCATTACGCGCTTCATTTACCGCACCCTTGTAACATGTCCACCTCTTTTTATACATATACTATATCATAGTATATGTACCTATTCTGTTGTTCAAGGAAAGCTCTTGAAACCTAAAACTGAAGAGTAAAAATAATATAGTGCAAATAAATTCATCTCCCACGGCGTCTTGTAAATATAAATACCGACAAAAGAAATTCGAGCGCCGAAGTTGTTGCTCAAACATAAACAAATTCAAGTGAAATTTGTCTTCGCCGGCGGCGGCGCGGGCTCCGCCGACAATTTACATAAATTACCATCCAGCATCCCCCGCCATGCTAATACCTCCTTTGTGACGCCTAAATATTTTGCGAACAGTTTTCCACACAGAGTCTCTAATTTAATATACGACGGGTGTTAAATGGTTAGAAAAGTTATTTACAGTCGCCAATTTTTGTGGGGGTTGGAATGGGTGGGGCTGGATGGGTACATTTGCTAATGTTAACTGTCTCGTTGGTCTAGTGGTTAGGTTAGGTTCGAATCGCGAGTCGGTTCAAAAGTGTATTGGGTTTTCTGTCAAGAAATTCACAGTAGGTATCTTGCGTCTACTTGCGGAGAAAATTCCTAGGAGATGAAGAAGAAGAAGAGGAAGTACGTATCTTACCAGTCGTCGCTTTGCGTTACGTCCATACTTTTTAGGGTTCCGTAGGCGTTGGGTGCTCCCATACGTGCCCCTTACAAAGAAAGTTTGAATCTGAACTTAATTTTAACCGATTTATAGACATGTTCTGCAAACTAATATCTTCCATTAGGTAGGTAGGTATACCTATATAATTTCCATATAAACATGTAGTCACAAAATGCCAAGCTAAATCTTTCCGCAGTGTTACTTTGAAACAAGGTAAATGCATATTTTTATGATGTTTTGACGTTAATTATTTACTTTGATATTTCTTGGTAGCTATAACCTGTATTAACTTATCAATAAAGGGCGTGACACACCAGGTGCTGATTCGTTTGCATCGAACCCAACACTGCCCCGCTAAGTACAGTCGCATAAACAAAGCAAACATAAAATAAACTGTGGCGCAGTTGCGAGAGAATAAATGAATTTACCGGGTACAGTCGCGCACAAAGAGCCCGAACGGTGGGCGGGGCGGCCCGCCTCCGTCTTGCGGCGGGCAATTAGAACAACAATGTGGACCGTTTTGCTATAAAATCAATCTGCATAAATTAAAAACCTACGGAGTTTTGAATCTGTGGGAATTATGGTAACTTGAATTAAAATAGGTTAGACTAGTTAGACGCAGATATCTACTTACCTATAAAATAATGTCCTCCCGACCGAATTCAGCCACGGTGGGCAATCTCCAAAGAGATTAGCCATCTGCGCGGGAGATATTATAGTGCACAAGTGTGTGCGCAAACACTGGTGCACTCTCTGTTCCCGCACTCTCATAACCCGATGGGACGGAAAATCCGACACGACCGGAAAGAGATCAGGCGCAGGACCAACGGCTTTACGTGCTCTCCGAGGCACGGGGGTGACTCACCAACGGCTTCCTAACTCCGGGCTAGTGAAAATTTCTTAACAGAAAACCCAATAAATTTTTGGCTCGACCCAGGAACCGAACCCGGGACCTCGCTATCCATAGTTGAACTTGCAACCTATAAAATAGTAACGTGGCTGACTAACTGATTGACAGACTGACTGACTCACAACACATAGCCTATACGCGTGGACCTAGTAATTGGGAAGGAGAAAATATTCCTTGTAGGTATACACTAGAAGTGCAAGATAAGGGATTTTAAAAATTCATGCCCGTTTTCATCAACCATACCAAATTATCCGCTAAATAAGAGTCTCTTTACGTAGGTAGCCCCTAAATACAATCCCTTGCCAAATGTCATTTTTACCTTCCTTATAAGGAGTTCCCTAAAGGTTCGTGAAAACTAAACCGCAAGCGTCACCTAACTTAGCTTCGATAAAGGTTAGGGACCGTTGGTTCAAACGGCATCATCCAAGTGATCACTGATTTTTTTTTATTCGATGACAAGATAGCCCTTGGCTGCGATCTCACCTGATGGTAAGTGACGATGCAGTCTAAGATGGTAGCGGACTAACTTGGAAAGGGTATAGCAGTGTAAATTCAACCCATAACCCTAATCGGTTTCTACACGCCATCGTGCCGGAACGCTAAATCGCACGTCTTTGACGGTAGGGTGGTAACTAGCCATGGCCAAAGCCTCCCACCAGACCAGACCAGAGACAATTTAGAAGTTATAAATTCCTAAATTGCCCCCGCCGGGAATCGAACCCGAGACCTCCCAATTATAAGACCACAACGCTCACCACTGCGCCAGGGAGGTCGTCAATTAAAGATCAATCATGGTCGTGTTGTAGGTATAACGTATTAACCACGGTGAAAAGCCACTAGGTCTATAGTCTATACCCACTAGATTTCTTACTGCGCTCAGCCCTTAGGCTTATTGTAAGACATTACTTATTTAGCTTATTACACTTTAAGTCACATCTAATGCCGATTATGGTCTTACAAAGAAAGATCTTTAATGAGTTCCATGTAAAAAAATCTTATTTTAATTAGTGACTAATTTAAGTATGAGTTTATGCCAAGAAGTAGGTAATAATGGAACCTCATGACTAATTAGGAAATGAGTGATGAAACTAACTTCTCAAGTGAAGAGTCGCTTCATTCGAGCTTTGGACCACATACATAGGTAATATACCTTATATTACCTATGTTTTTGGTATATGTGAGAAACGTCACAAAAAATCAAATGATTATTATAATAGGTACAAGCGTTCAACATTGATTCTACTTGGCGTATCAGTATTTTCAGATTGTGAGTTGTGTCTACGTTTCGATTTTCAAATCTAAGGCATAGGTAGGTACATAGGTATAGCTTCCATGAATGAAACCGGCTTGTTTGAATGAGTTTATATTGCAGTTTATTCAGATTTTTGCTAAATACCCAAGCATGTAAGTAACATATTTTTTATTTGATTATTTATTATCTTCTTCAATAAAATTTTTGGAGTTCACCCTCACAATATAAATATAAATAGTACCTAGTTATTTGAGCAATTCATAATGTCCATTAATTTATAATGCAAAAGGTTTAATAGTTCTTACAAACAATAAGTTTGGCCTAATTTCATTCACCTCATTTATCTATGCTAGTTTATAATAAGAATATATTAATGAATAATTGGATATTTAGTTTAAACAATAGCTGTATGGTGTAATAATGGGTTAAAAATAAATTGTATATTTTGTTAAAATCAATCCGATAGGCTTTTGGGTATTTTTCGCGTGGGCGCATTAGCATGCGTGCGGCGCGGCGCGGTGTCCGCGGTGTTTTGTACAACAACTCGTTTGTTTTATCCGCGACTAATTTACGCGGCATGGACGCGGACGTCCGCTGTGTTAATGCAATTTGTGCGCGAATGTACCTACTAAACTTTCTTTATGTATTGTATATGTATATTTTTATGTATGTATTTTATAATTTTTATTTACGTAGTAATGTATTTTTGTGTTAATGTAGTTTATTATTTATTTTAGTCGTTGCGGCGTGATTGAGTAACAAACATCCATATACCCAAACTTTCGCATTTATAATATTAGTAGGATAGGATGTAATGCCAACAAAAAAGTCTAAATTAGGTATTTTTAATTTTAACAACGCGCTAAATAAAGTCGATTTGTATCTATTCGAAATTTTACTCAGAATGCGAAAAAGAATTTAAGGTGAATGTGTCAAATGTAAGCCATGATACGAAATACGGAAAATTTCCTCGTAATTTTCTAATTCCGGAACACTGCTTTCCCCAACAAAAGCCAACAAGGAGACAGTAAACAAAATGGCGTATTTAAATGGGCGGCAACTGCATTGTTAGGCCGCGGCGTCTCCTCGATACCTCTATCTGCACCACTCACACCCATGGACAAATCTCTTTATTTTCCTTTCTCATTCACTACGTCATAAACCTTTTAGACTCAATGGAGAATGAACTTTAAGACAACTAGCTAAAACTTAATTTCAAATGGATACAATTAAGGGTAAGCTATCACAGCCGTTTACCGCGACATGTGAAACTGTTGCACGTTGTTCTATCTCAGTCACTCTTTATGTGAAAAGCGCATTTTTGATATTACGTCCCTTTCCTTCGCGCCTCCTGAGAAGTAATGTGTTGTTGCTTGTTGTGATATCTCCAAAATAACAGGGAAGTACTCGCTACGAAGTTGTCATTTGTAACGGTTTTGAAAAGGAGCGACAGCATGCAAAATGCACAATTTTCTAATAGATTTTTCTATGTTCAAAAATTTTTCCTTTTATGAAGAAAATTATCAATTAATCGGTAATACCTACTAATTGATAATCTTCTTGATGAAATTCATAGGTAGGTACAATGAAAATTTCAGAAAAAGTTCTTTTGAATTTCAAATTTTTAAAGACCAGGGAGGCTAATCTCTAACTCAGTGGCTATCGTTCGGTTGGTGACTAGTACTGTCAAACCCTCATTTTGTATGACGAAATGCGTGTCTGACAGTTTTTAGTTGCGAACTTTCCGTTGTTTCCATTGAAAATGTAAAACAGTAACTACCGAATCGATCTCTAATCGCCAAATAATCGAGTTGGTATAGAATAGAATAGAATAATTTTTTATTCAAATAAACTTTTACAAAGTGCTTTCGAATCGAATCTATTTAATTGAATATACCTACCTAATCGTCGAGAGACGTAAGAATAATGCAGCGTCGCAAGTTACTATATTTTATTGAGGTGACATTTGGCAGCACATCGCATACGATGCCATAGCATACCATGTAGCAATAGCGCTCCTCAAGGGACATAAAAACATCATAACAATCAAAGTTGTAACATTACTCTTCACTTAGTTGCAGTACTTAAAAAGTTTTTAACCAACTATGGCAATTCCTAAAGAAAGTGTAGGGTTTTAGGCTTGAAGTATTTAAAATGTTTGATCATCATTCATACTCGTAATATGAATACCCAACACATTAAGCTTTGGTAATTCCCTTGCTCAATTTTATCACTTCCCAGCTCATAAATCTTGTTTAACTGCGGTCGGTACCTCGTCCTCAAGGCAGGGCGCGCGTCGCAAAGCCGCCGGAGTGGGGCGTCGCTAAACAAAAACACGTATACAAGGAGCGGGCGAGCGGTGATTGGCCGACGGCGGAGCGGCCCTCCGGAGCGCGCGCCCTCGCGCCGAGCCGCGGCCGCCGCACTCGCGCCCCGACCGCGCCGCGAACATGTGCAGCGGAGCCGACGGAGGCTCCTGGCCGCTGGCCAAGGACGCGCCAGCCGTGACCGCCGCCGCCATCGACCACTACCGCCTGCAGCTGTACAACTACGCCGTGGCCGAGCGCCTGCGCCTGTACCCGCCCGCGCCGTGCTACGGGCCCTTCGCGCCGCGCCTCGCGCTGTCCATGTCGCTGCTGCAGCAGCGCGCGCTGCAGCCCGAGGAGCCCAAGCCGCAGCACAGCTACATCGGCCTCATCGCCATGGCCATCCTGAGCTCCCCGGAGCGGAAGCTCGTCCTCTCCGACATCTACCAGCACATACTGGACAACTACCCCTATTTCAGATCTCGAGGTCCCGGGTGGAGGAATTCCATTCGGCACAACTTGTCCCTGAACGACTGCTTCGTAAAAGCGGGAAGATCTGCGAATGGGAAAGGGCATTACTGGGCGATTCATCCCGCCAACGTTGAGGATTTCCGTAAAGGTGATTTCAGAAGACGCAAGGCGCAGAGGAAAGTGCGCAAACATATGGGACTGGCCGTAGACGATGACGGTGAGGACTCACCATCGCCACCGCCACAGTCGCCCCCGCCGACCACTTTGGCGCTACCTTTTTGGGGCGGTGGAAGGATCCCGGGGGGAGCGCAAGCGCGGAAGCGACAGTTCGACGTAGCTTCGCTGCTCGCGCCGGACGACGCTCCAGATAAACGCGTGCGGAGAGAGAGCAGCGGGGAAGAGGAGGTCGAGGAAGACATCGATGTAGTGGCGAGTGACCAGGAGGAAGTGCGGTCGACGGAGGAGGAGCCGCGGCCGCCGCTGGCCCCGGCGGCGCACTACCCGCTGCTGGGCGGCTGGTGGCCCGCGCTGGACCCTGCTCTGCTGCAGCAGCTGCGGCGCCACGCCGCCCCTCACTCGCCAGCTCCCCCCAGCCCTCCAGACCAGCAGCGCCCGCCGGATACTTAAATTTGAAGGTCTCTATAGAAACACTGGATACTCGGAACGGTGTAAATAAAACTGCGACGGTAGGAGTGTTGTGCTATGTATAAATGTGAATAGTGAGTCAGTATTATTTCCCGACAACTTGTGTAGTGGATGAAATCTATTTCTTTTTCCTAAAGCTATCTTTATTTCTTGACTTTATCCCTGAAGGAACTATTTTAGAGAGATTTGCACGCGTTGAACTCTTTTCTTTGCGATATATTTTCTGTTATTTTCATTTCATTTTATAACAGTTTGACATTGTCAGGTTTATAATTTCAACTGGAATTAAATATAATTCTTTTTTATACATTTATAATTGCATATTTTATATTTTTTCTTCTATTGTTTCATGAGCAATCAGTGCAAATTATTGTAAATGTACAGGCTACGCTTTAGCATGCATTCTCGGATCCATGAAGCTACTTAATAGTAAATATTACTTATATACCTACTTTTAAAGTCTGAAAACGACCAAGTGACTGTAGATATTCGTAGATACTATTTGTATATAACGTTAAAGGCATCTACTCATTGTTGTTATAGAAACGTGTGAATATAATGTTGTTTATTTACTAGAAATCGTCGGATTAAATAGAATAAGTAGGTATAAGACAAGTCTATAAAATTCAATAAATAGAAATTATACTTACATTAAAATTTTTTATTTGTTTCCTCAAGAAATTTTCATTTTCATCTTTATATTAATCGCAAGTAGTAGTCTAGTAGTTAGGTAGGCTTTGTGGTCTCGTTTTTCGAAAATACTACTGCAAATATTCCTTTATTAGAACCATAGCTTTTTAAACTTTGGTTTTGTTACTTATCATTGATGTTAACCAGCTACTATGTTGTTAATATAGGTATGTAACCTATATTAACTTTGAACTATTGCATTCATATTGTATTCAATTATATTTATTTGAATTCTAAGTATTACTTATCTAAATAAGATTGACTGTCTGTCTATTGGAGCTTCAATTTAGGTTTTAGGAAAGGTTACCTTTACTAGGATACCTCATACATACCTAGTAAGGTTACTTACTTGGTATGTTATAAGGTATGTATACTATAAATGAAAAATTGTTTTATTTGTTGGGTGGTCCTTCAATCACGCACCAACGGAGCAATATAAAGACGTGTTTTACCTGCCTGGAAAAATAAAACGTTGCGGACAATAACTTTAACTCGATTAATTACTACAATTATTACAATACTGCAATAAAATACTTGCAGAAATTACTAGGATCACAACGTAGACGTATCCTATTTGGTTATGATAACTAAGCCTTTCTATTCGGCAAAATCGTTTACCTATGAAATAATATAAAATACAAAGTCTGTAACTAGAAATAGAATTTATGTTTGAATGTGTAGTCTAAAAACTTGATTGTATTCTTACTTATTTTCCGGATAACTTTAATACATTTTCCCACGAGTATTGTTTAATATTTCGCTAACACTTATAAGATACTTAGGTACTTTTGAATTATCTCTGCTTATAAGTAAGGCCCACATTGTATTGCTTACCGAGTTTAACCAGAAATGTGAAGTAACGCGCTAATGTGAGAAGTTTTTTTTTTTAATAGAAATGGATTAAGTATTAGGATATACCATTAGGATATAGGCACTTTTATTAAAACATTTTTAATAAAATTTTACTAAAAACATCCCTATGTATATGTTATAGGTATGTTATATGTAATGCGATAGTGTGCTTGTTTGTTGGTTAATTTGGTTTGTTCTACAAGCACGCAGCAACGGAGGAACGGACCGACGTGATCTTTTGTATGGGTATAGTTGAAGACCTGGAGAGTGACACAAGTTACTTTTTATCCCGGAAAATCAACCCGGAGGTCAACACGTTTTCGACGGTGGTAACTAACAACGGCCAAAGCCTCCCACCAGAGAACGTATTGTAACGGTGAGGAAAATATCGTGAGCAAACCTGCGTGCCTAAGAGTTCTCCATAAGGAAGTGTTCAGCGTGGTGGACTATAGCCTAAACCCTTCTTCGAGAGGAGACCTGAACCAATAGTGGCTGGCTATCGATTGAGACTTGAGATGAATGAATGAATGAATGAAAAATACTTAATGGTAGTTGGGATACCATCATAAGCAAAACGTTCTTTGTTCGATTTTCAGTTAATAAAAAGAATAACTAGATAATTACGAGTATTGTGGGTGATCCTTCGATATATAGCGGATGTTTCTATATACCTAGGACAGTGCAGCGGCAGCGCAGTGACAACGCAGTGACGCCGCAACGCGCCGTATGGCATCGTTCGCCTAGATGCGTAGTGTGCTGTATGCTATTGCTAAAGCTCACACGCCCTCGTGAATTGCAAGAACTATACCTAAATAATATTTTTTATACCTATTCACTTCATCAGATGATGAGATCAGTCACACCTTTCTTCTTACCCTCATAGTTACCATGATCTTGCCATGTAAAGTTATAATTTTAAACACTTCGGTTATCAATTTTAACAATTTACAATCCTTTACAATCCGCACCTGATAAAGGATCGGGTGATACATTCCGAACTGATTAAGATTAACAATTCCGATTACACAACACAATAGCTATATTTTTTTATTTGTATAAAAATAAGTTCTCACGGTAAATAAAGATTTTCATGAGCCAAATTAATTAATTAATCATTTTAAAAATCACTGTTCAAATGTTTGCTTCTTAGCAAAAAGGAAGGGTTTTAGCAGTCTAGGTATGTATGTGACTATTTTTTTTAATTCCGTATCCTTGCTTGCGATCTCACTTGATGGTAAGTGACGATGCAGTCAAAGATGGTAGCGGGCTAACTTGAAAGGGTTATGGCAGTGTATATTCTACCCACATCCCTAATCTACACTGGACAGCAAATAAACCGAGCCACCCACTACCTTGGCACTCTGATTCGATTTTCTCAAAAAATATAAAACTTACAAATATAAAAGTTATACCTACAGAAAGTGTGTTTCTTGATGATGAAAATGAATGGAAATCATTAGGATTAATCAATAAATTAAGTGTTTATTGAGGATTTTACAAAGAAGAGTCGTTTTCCAGTCGTGTTAATCGTTCGTAATCATAAAATGAAAATTAAAATAAAGTCAGAAACAAAGAAAAAATTAAAGAAAAAGTTTTTGGTCAGTATTCAGTATTCCCTCCCCTTGCTCGAATAACTGCCAGCATCCTCGTATTCATTGACCTCACGAGCCTGACGAGGACGAGGAATTCTTGAGGGATTGCATTCCACTCCTCTTCAATTGCGATTCGGGGCTCTGGAAGCCTTACTGGACCAGGTACCCGGGCTCGAACCCGACGTTTCAGTTCATCGCATAAGTGTTCTATCGGATTCTAGTCCAAGCTTGGAGCTGGCTAGACCATTGTACGAATGCCGACGTCGCGTAGATACTGGGCCACCACATGAGCAACATGAGACCGTGCATTATCAAGCATCAACTGTATATTCTGCCCGATATATTCTGCGTAAGGTACCACATGGTCTGCCAGGATTTCAGTAATGTAGCGATAAGAAGTCAATCCACGTGTACGGCCCGTCAGTTCGATGAAAACTAACGCTGTACATGCGGTTAGCGAGATGCCGCATCAAACCGTTACAGATCTTCCTCCATAAGCGTGAGCGTCACCCTCCAGGGTGAGTCTACATGGAAGTAATCGACGACAGAGAGTATATCGTCTCTCTGGAGAACGTTATTCTCAGTGTTGCATCGAGCAAACTGATGCTTATGGAGGAGGATCTGTAACGGTTTGGGGCGGCATCTCGCTAACCGCGTGTACAGCGTTAGTTTTCATCGAACTGACGGGCCGTACACGTGGATTGACTTCTTATCGCTACATTACTGAAATCCTGGCAGACCATGTGGTACCTTACGCAGAATATATCGGGCAGAATATACAGTTGATGCTTGATAATGCACGGTCTCATGTTGCTCATGTGGTGGCCCAGTATCTACGCGACGTCGGCATTCGTACAATGGTCTAGCCAGCTCCAAGCTTGGACTAGAATCCGATAGAACACTTATGCGATGAACTGAAACGTCGGGTTCGAGCCCGGGTACCTGGTCCAGTAAGGCTTCCAGAGCCCCGAATCGCAATTGAAGAGGAGTGGAATGCAATCCCTCAAGAATTCCTCGTCAGGCTCGTGAGGTCTATGAATACGAGGATGCTGGCAGTTATTCGAGCAAGGGGAGGGAATACTGAATACTGACCAAAAACTTTTTCTTTAATTTTTTCTTTGTTTCTGACTTTATTTTAATTTTCATTTTATGATTACGAACGATTAACACGACTGGAAAACGACTCTTCTTTGTAAAATCCTCAATAAACACTTAATTTATTGATTAATCCTAATGAATTTCCATTCATTTTCATCATCAAGAAACACACTTTCTGTAGGTATAACTTTTATATTTGTAAGTTTTATATTTTTTGAGAAAATCGAATCAGAGTGCCAAGGTAGCGGGTGGCTCGGTTTATTTGCTGTCCAGTGTATTTCTACTCGGCGTCGTTGTGCCAGAACGCTAAATCGCTTGGTGGCACGTCTTTTGGGTTTTTCCGTCAAGAAATTCTCAGTACTAACCCGGAGTTAGGAATTTGGGGGTGACTCATCACCCCCGTGCCTCGGAGAGCACGTAAAGCTGTCGGTCCTGCGTCTGATCTCTCTCCGGCATCCGTCCCATCGGACTATGAGAGTAAGGAAATAGACAGTGTAACTGTGTTTGCGCACACACTTGTGCACAATAATATCTCCCACGCAGATGGCTAATCTTTGCGGAGTTTGGCTGCCGTGGCTGGATTCCATCGGGAGAACATTATTATTAGTATTGGTAGGTACTTACCCACCCACTTTCCGGTTTAGGCGCGTTATGCAGAATAGGTTATTCAATTCCCATGTTATCAGGTTATCGTTGAACAATGGGCATTAGTGATAATCGTCTAATAGTAAACAGCCTGTGAAAGGTTGGAAGGGTGCGTCAACTTCCTGAGTATTTCGCCTTTCTTTGTAGAGGACTTTAAGGATTACCACAGATACAATCGATTAGCATTTTGTACTCACAAATACTGTCAAATTTGTAAGACTTCTTTCTTGGTTTTGTGAAAAAAGAACTTTAATTTACTACTTTTGCATTATTTAGATGTTACAATTACTATAAAACTTATACTTAGTCTACTTTAATTACCTACTAACTTAACCTAATCTAGTTCAGATCAAGACTTTTCGCTTGGCACCAATTTATTCAAATTCTACGCCGCGGCTGCATTTCCTTGCTGATCATCCGGGCTATCCAATCTGCATTTTCTATCAGCAGTTGCCAGCACTTTTCAACCGACTTCCAAAAAGGAGGAGGTTATCAATTCGGCCGGTATCTTTTTTGTATGTAGGTATGTCCACCGATTTCTCGGGAGATTTTCGGGGTTTCTGGACCGATTCTCGTGATTTTTTTTAATCGAGAGGAGAAGCTTGTGAAATGGTCCCATAAAAAATTTACCTTCAATCGGTTTCATCGTTTCTATTTAAGCCACCCGTCTTCAACAAACGTGTACAAACTGAAATTATTTTCATACTTTGTAGTGGCGTTTGAAGTCGGTTTTTGAAGAGAATTTTTATCAGCTATAAGATAGATTGCCTGCACCATAAATGCCGTCTTTACGAAAAGTGCAATAACTCTGGTTTTGGGCCTCACAGACTTTTGTCTCTATTTATATGTGCGTTAGGCTAAGTCTGTGAGAACCAAAACCCGAGTTATTGCACTTTTCGTAAAGACGGCAGGCCTGTATCATATAGGTACATAGATTCCTATCTACATTACAGAAGAGCTTACCATAGAACAAATGTGTACTGTACTAAGTACGTATAGGTAGGCACGAGGAAAAATAAAACAAATCAAATAAGCTGTAGGTGTAGGTAATATCTACTTGATTGATTTTGTAAAAATAAAATAATATCTTAAAAACTGTTATGTTGTACGATCTACATAAGAGTTAATAACAAAGGTAAAAGCTGAACGTTTTACTCCAAAAATCCCAATTATCGTTGAAACAAAATGGTTTGGAATGAAAGAGTCCATTAGCCATTGAGGCGAGGAGACGAAGCCGCGCGGGGCGGGCGGGAGGGCGGGCGGGGAGCGTAAAACGACCACTCCGCGAATTGTCGTCCACTCCCGAATCTAAACGCTCCCAATTCCGTCAAGTGTCGACAAAGGGCGACTTTTAGCGGCAACAATGAGTGAATGAAGCAAATTACCGCTTTTCGACTCTTGAAAGCGCTCATCCAGCCGCACCGGCTGGCGCATTGTCGCCCAACGGTTTGCGAATTGCGCCTCGAAACAAACGATAACAATAAACAGTAAAAAGGAAAGTGTAGTATTTTGCGTGAAGTGCGAGGGACAAAGCGTAATAGGTGTTAATGCGACGGAGTCGCTGAGCAGCGTGAATGGCGCCGCGGGCTCGCCCCGGACTATTTTTATAACAAATCATCGCCTCGGTGATTGACAACATTGTGTTTTTTTCTGTTGAATTACTAACGACCTATTTTTGTTAATTCCGCCCCGTCTATTTTAGTTCAGCTAATGATCAGCTTCTTAGACAGAATTTAAGAAAATACCTACTGCAAAACTAATAAAATCATATCAATAACGGTAATAAGGTGGGGTAATATTACTTATTCCAAGTTCAGTTTGAAGTGCATAAGTCCTTGTTCCTAACTAATTATGTAAGCCACGAAATATTGTATCCAACTAAAGGCGGCTATCTAATAATCATTTAGGTATCTACGTAACTTGATACAATTTTTAGAGGTTGAAATACACATTAGTACATAATATATGAGTGGGTAGGTACAATCCCTCAGTAACTTAATATCTATCAAAAGGCATATAAAAGCATCATTGCGCAATATTGCCGGTCAACACTTCAGGAAACACAGGACTCGTACAACGTGCAACCAGTTTGCAGACACAATTTTATCTTCACTCAAAATACTACTGTAATTTTCAGGAATAAGGACTAAAATGGTGTTGCCGTTTATGAAAGTGGAGGCAAGGGTATATGTTGTCTAGTTAGTTCAAACACCATCAAAACAAACAGGAATTGAGAGGCGTCGAGTGGGACCGCCCGCAAATTCGCACTTCAAGTTGAGGGTTCATGGAACACGAGCAAACGATACGGGGATGTGCGAGGAAAGTTCCAACGCCATTGTTTGTCTAGACTCTCGAGTTATATTTATTTTTATCGCGGCAAAACGAATAGGCTGCTAGAGGGTGATAATAGTGACACAGCTTGGATAGTTGCTACTAAGTTTGAATGAAGGTCAATTAATATTTTGTTTACCGAATTTCAGCTACAGCGAAATTTGGAGTATGGGTCGAATGTACACTGTCATGCCCTTCCAAGTTAGCTCGCTACCATCTTAGACTGCATCGTCACTTACCATCAGGTGAGATCGCAGTCAAGGGCTATCTTGTCATGGAATTTAAAAAAAAACCGACCAATCTCGACGGATATGGAGATCAACTGTGCCTATAAAATTTGAATCAATAAAAGTTCCCTCGATTTTTCCAGGTTCCCCTCATCAGATCCTGAACTGATGAAAATGGGACCACCAGGGAAGTATACCATTCCAAACAAAAAAAAATTTCAAAAACGGGCCAGGCGTCTTTGAGTAATCGGGAAACATAATTATATATATATAAAAAAATCTGACGAATTGAGAACCTTCTCCTTATTTAGAAGTCAGTTAAAAAGCCAACAAAACCTCCATACCTACACAACTCTCAAAACTGTCTTCGGATAAACACAATATCGATGAGATGTAAAGGCACGAGGTCCAAGAATCTAGATGTCAGAGCCAGAGACGTTGGTATTTTGCATTTAATAGACTTCATACTGCACATTCGTACATGCACGATTGGATTCCCAGGTTTATCTATAAATTGCAATGCTATCACACACAGTAGCATTGCATTTGCATCGAGCTGGCTATCTTGAAAGAAAAATACTCGTGCATCTACTTACCAAGCTACGATGACTACATAAATAACAGCTACGGGAAGCCAGTCTTTTTAAGTTTATCTTCTGTAAAACTTGCTGCCATATGAACAAACGTTCTACCAGAGAGAAGAAAATTAGTTACCAATTTATATTTCGTCAAGATTTGATTTAATTTATCTGTAAACTAGCTGTTGCCTGTGACTTCGTCCGCGTCAATTTCTGTTATTATGATCAGCGTAATGTTATATAGCCTAAAGCCTTCCTCGATAAATGGACTATCCAACACAAAAAGAATTTTTCAATTCGTACCAGTAGTTCCTGAGATTATCGCGTTCAAACAAACAAACTCTTTATACTTAGTAATTACAATAAAAAATACAAATAAAAGTAACATTAAATCTAAATTGTAACTGTTTCATAAGTTAACTAAAATGTAAATTAAAATGAATTAACAAAATAGGTAGTCAAAATCATTTCACTGAAAGTTTTATTCATATTATGCGTGCCAGTTTTTCAGTAGGTAATTGGGATGGGAGTAGGTACCTACGTCCTAGACGTAACGTTTCTATTTATGTAGTTCTATCAATGTATCTTTCTGTAACTGTGTATAATTGTCTGCAGACAAACATTAGTTTGTCAATTAGGTACTAATTCTTACTAATATTATAATTATAAATGCGAAATAAATGTGTTTTTTTCTTGGTTGGTTTGTCCTTCAATCCCGCTGCAACAGAGCTACAGATAAACGTGATTTTTTGCATGGGTAGTAGATATACTTGACTCCAGTTCCTCAAGTTTTCCAGTCCTTGAGGAACTAGAGAGTGACATAGGCTTCTTGATATCCCGGAAAACCAGAGAGTAAAAATATAAAAAAATATTAATAAAATACCTTTTTAGTTTTAAAAAAGACATAGTTACCAGATACTATCTACATACCTACTAAAATCTCATCCACAACAAATAAACAAAAAGTTCAGACCAATCAAGTGCAAAATATATCCCAAAAATCCGTGAACAGTTTTCGATCCAGCGATCCCGGAATCGAAACATTGAAGCGTATAAAAATCGAGTTCTATTCCCATAATATGAATGCGAATAAAGGGATTGTCGAGTATTCAGACTCGGTCGCGTGTACACATTTAATTGTGACCGGAGGAAACAGATGCTGATTACTGGGGCCCGAGGGACAGAATCCGAGACAGTTTATGTTTGATTCGCTATTTATTTATGTTTTATAGCGTCTATAAAATTGTAAATCGTATGGTTGTTTCATCTATATATATAAAATTCAAAGTCCTGACTGACTGATTGACTGACTGAGATATCATCGCACAGCCTAAACTACTGAAGTTAGAAACTTGAAATTTTTACAGTTGATTCCTTTTATGACGTAGGCACACACAAAGAAAGGATTATTGGAAATTCCACCCCTAAGGGGTTTAAATAGGGGATGGAAGTTTATATGAAACTCCGTCATTTTTCAAGCTGTTTCCATCAAAGTTGGTATTTGAGCTTTCAGTTAAAAATAAAGAAGTACGTGTGTCACAGTTTTTGAAAATTCCACCCCAAAATCTAATTCCACGCCGACGAAGTCGCGGGGGCAAAAGCTAGTATAGTAATATAAAACACATAAATTAATTTTGGGGAAATCGATTAAATGCTATTCCTGCATAGTTTCAAGTTTAGTAATGGCGCAATAAATTAACAATGACACAAAACTAAATTATAAATTAAAACTAAAACCTAAATATCAAAAAAAAACCTAAATAAGTTAATAATTAAATATATCCTCGCGTCATGACCCCAGGGTTTCAACACCAAACAGCACAAATATGAAACTATTTTCTATGTTTTCATATGCTACATACGAGGATGCTAGATCCTCTTTTAAGGATAGCATCCTCGTATCATCCCGTCTCATAAAGTCCACTGGTCACTGGAGGCTTGAAGTTGCCTCGGCCAACATAGATATATGAGTTTGGCCATTCAGCGGGGTAACCAAGCCAGCGTTCTGGGCACATTTCGTCGTTCTAGTGATTTAGATGGTATTTTTGATATTTAGGTTTTAGTTTTAATTTAGTTGTAGGGTGGCAACTAGCCACGACCAAAGCCTCTCACCAGACCAGTCCACAGACAATTCAGAAATTATAAGTTCCCAAATTGACCCCGCCGGGAATCGAACCCAGTTCGTCATCCCAGTTATAAAACCACAGCTCTCACCACTGCGCCAGGGAGGTCGTTAGAACCGTCTTATTGCTCTTGTATCAATGATTAAACCTTTCTAAGCTCACTTTTTTGTCGATAGCTATCAGCTAAATAAAACAAACATGTGCAAGCGATGCGCGAGCCCACTCGACACTGATCGCCATATAAAAAGCATTAACCAAACAGTGACATAGAAACCTCTTCGGATATTTTTATCTTTTTATATCACTCGGTGGTCTCTGTTATTGTAAACATCGCTAGATTAATCAATATCACAATACGCTTGTTGTATGTACGTTTGCTTTGGTCAAGCCTTTTTATCGAACCCATACGAATTGTGATTTGTAATGTTATTTTTTTCATGGTGTTACTTTTCAATGAAAATGATAACGTTTGTACAGATACCTAAATTACTCGTAATTTACGTTTTATTTATTTTATTCCAAACTAGCTGTTGAACCAAATTTAGGTTTTAAAAATTCCGCGGGAAATCTCTGAATTTGATTTTAAAGCTGATGTTGGTAATAATAACAATCTATCGCTATCAAAGCATAAAAAAAAGGTTTTAAGTTAATACACTAATTTATTCTTGCAATTCACGAGGTTGTATGTGCGTCGTATCTGTATAAGTGTGAGCGAGAGCCTGGTCGCGCCTGACCGCTCCCACCTAGGCTCCTGACAGGTACGCACACTTACGCAATACGCATGTAGATACACGATATAACCACAAGTAAAGCTCACAGCTCACGCGCCTTCGTAAGTTGCAAGAACTACATATACCTACAATGTCTACCAATACCTACTATCACCGTTATTAACCAAGTATTTCTGTAGGTGTATGTTTCTGTAATAGATAAACAAAACATGTTTATCTATTCTGTTTAAAAAGGATCCTAATTTTCTGGTTAACTTGTTTATGGTAATAAAACCGCAAAACTATTTGCAAATTAACATCTGAATTTTAGTTTCACCGCGAAAACCTATTTGCCTAATTTATTGATACTGTAAAACTTACTGTACCTACATGTAATTAAAAATTAGAAGCACAGTAGCTTCTGCTAGTAGAAAATATTTATAAATAAAATAGGCTTGTAACTCTAAGTTGATATTAGCCACGTTGAACTTGAGAAATATTTTTTTTTATTCGTTGATAAGATAGTCATTGTCTACGATCTCACCTGATGGTAAGTGACGATGCAGTCTAAGATGGTAGCGGGCTAACTTGGGGAACGGGTATGGCAGTGTAGATTCAACCCATACCCTAATCGGTTTCTACACGCCATCGTGCCAGAACACTAAATCGCTTGGCGGCACGTCTTCGACGGTAGGATATAGAAATAGAAATAGAATAGAATAGAAATATTTTTTATTCAAATAAACTTTTACAAGCATTTTTGAATCGTCAATGAATCTACCACTGGTTCGGAATGCCTTTCCCGCCGAGAAGAGCCAGCAAGAAACTCGGCGGTTGCTCTTTTAAAAAATATAAAAAAAAAAAATATACTCCTTTTCCCCTTTAATAAGCAGAAAGCTTGTGTTAGGACAAAAGTGCAACACGGGATGCCGTCAACCTGTCAGTTTTAAGTCCGCACCCACAGTTAGGCTTCAAAAACTTTCTCAAAATGGTTTAAACTCTCTACTTTGCAAGGCCAATCGTTTTCGCCAGCCAAAGTGTGTGCTAACTCTAGGTTCTAGGTAAACTTGAACAAGCAATGCTGATTAAATACTTTAACCCAAAATAAACCCTGGTTCCCTCGGGTATTGTCCGCATTGGTGTTTGCGCTGTATACGAGTTGTAACCCGACACAGCTCCTACGTTTATTGTCAGTCCTCTTCCACGCAATCACAACGCAACCGTAGGTACAGCTAAGGAGTTTAACGGACATTTTGCGTGCCTACCTCTACAAAGATAAACATCATCATCAAAATATTTAAACGTAAAAATTTCTTTTATAAAACCGACTTCAAACACTATTCACTACAAAGTAGGTACTTATATCAATTGTGCCTATAAAATTTGAAAAGTTCCCTCAATTTCTCCAGGATCCCATCATCAAATCCTGACCTGATGACAATGGGATCACCTGGAAAGCATACCCTTTCAAACAAAAAAAAATTTTCCAAATCGGTCCAGGCGTCTTCGTGTAATCAGAGAACATACATAAAAATTAAAAAAAAAAAAAAAGATTTCGACGAATTGAGAACCTCCTCCTTTTTTGGAAGTCGGTTAAAAAATCTATTGCAATAAAAAAGATCATCACTTGAGAATGGTTCGACGGATTTGACAGATTTTTTATGTGTTCATAATTGAGAGGACAAAGTGAAAGATAATTTTTGGAAATTTTTGGAAAATTTCGAAAAGGAGCTTTCGCCTATAAAATGCATCATTTGCAGACAAACGTTGGTCACCTACGAGTATATGTCCGAAGATAAGCAGCCCGCAAGCAAAAAAATTGTATACCTAGTGTTTTTGACATAATTCTCGAGATTTTTAATTAAAATAAAGATAAACGCTTGTGTCCGATATGTCCGTAAGCGAGCAGCTCGCGAGCTTCCCGCTGAAGATGTTTGTCCGCGTCGACTCGATGCGTATTTATTTACACATGTAGCCCGATGTGTTTCTAATGAGCTCCTCTGTTTTCCCGGCGATCAATAAATACGCTGTTATATCAACTACCAGTCTTTGTGCTGCGCGACCGTCGTCCGTAATTACATTCGAGTCGGAATGCTCAAATATTTGCCCAAAACTTTCTTCCATTAATGAGCTACCGATATTGTCTGTGGAATTTTGAATATTACCTAATATTTGAAGAGCTAAACGTTCTAGGTTTATCATAGATAAATGTATTTTTTTGTATCTCGGAAAATAGCCATTTATCCAAACATCTGGTTTAAAGCGCTACATTTTTTTCTTAGGGAATGAAAGTTTAAAACTTATTTAAGAAATGAATCATCACAAAGCATCGGCTGCACCAATTTTGATGGGACTTTCACATGCAGGCATAAGATTATGCTATGGGCAATTTTAGAAACAGTTCATTCTAGGTTCGAACAAAGGGTTCCCATTAACAAGTTAATTTTTTAATAGACCTATAGAAATATCCACGCATAAAGTCGCAGGCAATAATAAGTATATTCATAAAATAATTTTGAATACCAACATTGTTGGATGTTTGAGTCGTTTATTTGTATTGCAGTGTTGAATGTTTGTAGATTGTGGATTTGTTCGATGGAATTTTAAGAAATGCAGAAAGAATAATATTGGTGAGAAAGCAAATATCATCATCATCAGTGAATAAAGGAAACTATACAAGTTTGTGTTTGCTATTCGTATTTCCTATAAACTGATTTCATACTGTGCATAAATATTAGTTTTGCTCTTGATATCACATCACATCACATCACATCACACTTCACATCACACTAATATTATAAAGGCGAAAGTTTGTATGTGTGTGTGTGTGTGTGTGTGTGTGTGTATGTTTGTTACTCCTTTACGCCACAACGCGTGAACCGATTTGGCTGAAATTTGGAATGGAGATAGCTCATTCCCAGGATTAAAACATAGGCTACTTTTTATCCCGGAAAATTAAAGAGTTCCCGCGGGAATCAAAAAACCTTTATTCACGCGGACGAAGTCGCGGGCATCATCTAGTTTGGTTTATATATTTGGTGATATTTGGTTTCAAAAAGTAGTGAAGTAATTCATGCATGGTCTTAAATGGACCTAATCTGATGGAGATAATCAGACATGCAATATTTATTTATATCTTAGGTATAAAAAAACACAAATAAATATAAAAAAAAATAATGCTATTATCCTATTCCTATCCTACTAATATTATAAATGCGATAGTTTGGATGTATGAATGGATGGATGTTTCTTACTCAATCACACCGCAACGACTGAACAGATTTGGCTGTTTGGCATACAGATAGATTATAGTTTAGAATAACACTTTTTATACTTTTTATCTCGGAAAATAGGGGACTTCTTGCGGGAATTAAAAAATCTTAATCCACGCGAACGAAGTGGCGGGCATCAACTAGTATTTACAATAAGTTTTACATTGTACTCACGCTGCTCGCACAATAGTGTGCTACAGATCTCAGGTTCCACAACAAAATATTTCGCACAGTACTAGTGTGCTATGGGTCTAAAGATCCAGAAGAAAATTGCTATCAAGAGCCAAATGTCTTGTCAAGAGATTCAGCCAATTACATAAATTAAAATATGCTTTCGCATCAAAATCTGTTAAGGACAACTTTATGAGGCAATTCAGCCAGACAATCCACGTCGTCAATTGTTCGTTCTTTACAAAAAGATCGTTGGATTTCTTCTGTAATATACCGCCTGCGAATTGGTCACGCTTATATCCCTATACCTACATCTGCTAAATTAAAAATATCGGAGACAACTCAATGGACGAATGCGGTTTTGATGTGGTCATTCACACCCTTTTTACCTGCGAAAAACTTCTTTATAAACTTTATAATGTTACAATATTAATTACATATTTCAAACTTATAGAACCTACCAAAAAAGTATAGTGGGGTTCATTAAAACTGTGGAAGGAGGACTGTTTCAGTTTCAATACTATATTTATACGGAATTTACCGAACAGAGGTGGTAATCAGTTAACCTAACCTAACCTAACCTGTTTGATAAAATCCATTTGTATCTAATAATGCTGTCATACCTGTTCATACCTCATCTGCTGAACCGATTTTGGGGGAATCAGTCAGACTAATAGGTTGCATATTTAAAATATTAAAAAATTTAGTTTTTAAAAACGAACGAAGTCGCGAGCATCGACAAGTGATTACTAAAATCTTTAATGTCACAATTATTTTTAAAGATTAAAGATACTTATTTAAAAGTCAGTGAAGACCCCAAATCAAAAGATGAAAACTTATTCATGCCCAATTGCCAATTGTCATCGCATCATCGTATAATTTTATCAAAAGCGACCACATTAGGATAATGTAAAGTCCCGAGTCATCTCGACAAACGTTGGATGGGTCGCTTTTCAAAATAATCCGAGGACAGACGAGTTTGCCTCCATTGTGCGCCAGAGTCAACACTCGAGGCTTCCGCGAAGGCTTTGCGTCTAGCTTTCAAACCTTCACACTTACAATGGCCGTGTTTACGTTGTATAAACTTGAAATTATTGATCGGAATTTGATTTTTTTTTAACAACAAATTTATTTTGTAACGTTCTGCCTGCCAGGTGCTTAGCGCCTGAGTGTATAACCTCATGTTTAATGAAAAAGGCTGTCATTTACCTAGGTATAAAAGCCCCTAAATAAATTTTAAAAAAAAAAAAAACTTTTATGTTAGTCATTATTAATAAACTTTTAATTAGATACTTAGACGTAAGCAATTGGTAACTATTTATTAAATAGTATTCTTCAGTGAAATCATACACTGTCGTAAGAATAGTCGATTGGGTTTTAGATCAAGGGTCAAGTGGACACATAAGCCATACACATTACACAGTGTGTATATGCCTAATAAGAGTCCTACAAGCACTAATGCTGTATATACACATAACTAGCGTGGTAGCCATGGATATAGATGGAGCACTGATCGATAGACTTCTTCGTTCTTCGGCATGTCTTTGGCACATTTTGATAAAAGCCCGCTTCCACCTCAGACTGCATCATTATCCTACGAGTTTTTAAAGATTTTTTTTTTTTAATTTTGTTGAACTAGATAAGCGTTGTTTCGGTAACAGCTGTCTATATTTTATGAACAGCTATCGGTATGTTGTCACCAGCAACAGTTGGTGCAAGTCTCACCACTTCACTCGATTCAAGTACAGGGTTCATTTCAAGCCGGCGTTTGTTTGTTTCCTGTGTTTGTCTGTCCTTGCGTCCAGCGCCATGTTTGCCTTTACATTCTTTCTCTGAGAGCCTCTGACCCTTTGGCTCTTGAGAATTTACTTTTGTCTTTCAATTGTAACCTAACCATAATGAATGTAGGAGTAACAAGCTAATATAATACCTACCTACCAAACTCCATTAGTTTCATTTCTTCTCTACACATTTCCTTGCCATTCATTTAGCCGAATCGTGAGACTTGAGAGGCAACCAACGCAACCATTATGTATGTAGCTGTCCACAATTTTAACAGCTTTTTACCTAATAGGGAACAGATTCAAGCCTCAATAACCCAACGGTTAAAGGTGCGGACTCAAAACTGAAAGGTCGCAGGTTCGAATCCCACCCGTTGCTCTATTGTCGTACCCACTCCTAGCACAAGCTTTCCCCTTATTTGGAGGGGATAGAAGTATATTAGTCAACTTCAGCTTGGCTAATTTAATAAAGAAAAAAAATGAAAAAGATAATTTTCCAGTGCCATTGGCCATAAGTTCTTCTTCGGCCAGGTGGTAATTCGCTGGCTATTTTTACCTGAATACAGGATACATGATATTTCTCCTCATATGGCCAGTAAACTCCTGCAGCAAAACTTTTATGGTCTGCAGGATTTCGAGATCACGCCTCAGCCTCATTATAATAATCCTACCTACTTATACATTATAAATGCGAAAGTTTGTGAGGATGGATGGATGGATGTTTGTTACTCCTTCACGCCACAACGAAAGATCCGATTTAGCTGAGATAGCTCATACCCACGATTAACACATAGGCTTCATTTTATCCCGGAAAATTAGAGAATTTCTGCGGATATTAAAAATCTTTCATTCACTTGGATGAAGTCGCAGGCATCGTCTGGTAGATCATAGGTATATAAAGAATAAAGATGTGGTAAGTAATCTAAGTAAAGCTATTGAATGTAACATTACTTGCGTAGGTCCCTACTTAATAAGTTACCTGTGTAAAATGAAAATAAGTCAAAAGTAGCACATAATTAGTAGCTTTGTTCGCACAAAGCTTGTGTATTATACGTATGAACTAGCGGCGTATTCAAAATGAGCCAGAAGTGAAAATCAAGCGAGCAACCCTTACATGCAAGAGCAATTTCCCAGCACGTAGTTGCGAGTAACTGACATACGTCGTATTAGGTTAGCGTTCAAGTGGAGTTAGTGCCACAGCGTACCTTCTAGCAGTTAGATCACTAAAGACTACTCACCTAAAGGTCAAGTGTAACTTTTCAGGTTTACATTAACTGTATGCAAATCTGTCATTTAGTATAGAAAACAAGTGTAAATTGAAAATTTAAAACACCCCCAACATGTGAAATTAAAAAAAAATGTAATTCGCCATTTTGTGGTGGTGGCCATCTTGGATTTGAAATTTACCATAGTGTATAGTATTCTACTAGTCAAGCCTTTCATTTGATATTCATGTTGAGAGTGCTGTGAAAAAATATGTAATCCGCCATTTTGTGGCGACGGCCATCTTGGACCGATTTTCATCAAACATAGCTAAAAACACTCCTGATTTATTCAATTTTTAAACAAAAAAAAACCAAATCAAAATCGGTTCATCCATTCGACTGCTATGATGCCACAGACAGACACACACATACACACACACACACACACAGACACGTCAAACTTATAAAATGTCTTAAAAGGTAGACAAATCAAAGAAAACGTTTCGGTGAAACGCATAACCTTTGCCGGGCGTTTGACGTTTTACAGTATAGTTTTTCACTTGTAGCATTGTAAATGCCAGTGTGCGAAGAATTTTCTATGCGCTGAGTGTACCGCGTCGCTTACGCACTTCTGCGAGAAAACACTTATTTAGCATTCAAGACAGCTAAATAAAATTAGATTGTATTTACATAGAAATAAGGATCTTTTATCTCGTCTCACAGAGTCCACTGGTGACCGACGTTCCCTTGGCCAACATATAAGTCTGGCCATTCAGCGATGTAACGTAGCCAGTATTCTGGGCACATTTTCTCGTTTAAATGATATTTTTAATATTTAGCTTTTATTTTTAATATTTTGAATTTAGTTATGTATTATTTATGTCATTGTTAATTTACGAAATTTTGCTTTTAATTTAAAGATTGTATCACAATTCCGGGTATTTACCTACCCTGTGACACAGAGTAGGCAGTATGCAAATTCGCCGCTGCCTCGGGCGCGCTGTTTGTGCGGTAATATTTATTAGGTATGTGCCAGCATTTCGCTACATCGCTTTACATATCGTGCACGTAGCGCGCTTCAATGAGGGGTGAATAAATTTGTTTTTTGTTGCGTGGAAAACTGTTTACATAAGAAGTCTCGATAGATGTTTTCGTGTTAGGAGGTATATTTTCTTTCTGCTTTGAAATATAATGAGCGACGTCGCATCGCCAGGTTTCCTGATTTACGTGAGGTGTCCATTTATACTCGTGATCGGGACGCTAAATCCACTGATTGACTTCAGTCGGTTATATTGCAAGATGTCAGGCTTCTATTCGGAGCATTAATTACAATTTTCCAATTTTTATCGGTTCTGTCTTCTTCTCCGAACAAATCTTCGCAACGGTTGAACCGATTTTTAACAAGAATAGGTATATTTAAAGTTCCTGCTTAACATGATGATGATGATAATGATGATTTTAAGGATAGTAAAAAGTTTAATAGGGAATATACATGGACTAACTATACCTCCTGACACTGAATCGACCATCTATACTATTATAATAAAGAGAGAGCGCGAATTTTGTGAGTTTGTATGTATGTCCGGAGCAAACTTTGGAACCACCGCACCTATTACAATAATTCTTTTACCTTTTCAAAGGTACATTATTCCAGATGGTTATAGGCTATAATTATGTTAATAAATGTATTATGGCTAGATATTATGTGCAAATTTGTTAAAGAAGTCGGAAATTTTTTTGACTCTTAAATGTTTTCAAGGCGTGCGCTGGGTCATATACTGTTATTGGATGAAAATGATGTATGAGTGAATTGTTCCTCTTAAAGAGTTCTAAAAAAAAGTCCGCGATAGCATATGTCTATATTCTAAGGATAACTTACAGTAACCATTTCTATCTTTCAAATTTTGATTAAAAATAATGAATTATTTTCGAAGCTTCTTTAACCGATGTGATGTCAATCTATATCTAAATGAATATGTTTATTATCGTAAGTATTTAATTTAGAACATATTTGCCCTTTACACTATACAATTTAAATAAATATCTCAGGAGTTATCGGAAAATTAATATATCCGCGCGACAAAATAATAAAATGGTGCCGGCTGGCGCGGCGCGGCACGGTGGCGGGTATCGGTGCGGGATATTCGTGTGGTTCCTGTGGTGATCTTATTGACAATCGTTTCCTATAAGAAGCTCACAAGAACAAATATTTAATTTTCAACCCGGACGAAGTCGGCGCGGGCTTCTAGTTGATCATATTATCATTTGGCACAGCGATAACTCGCATCCCAGAGACAGTAACAGACTTTCTTTGTCCCACAGAATAAAAGAGTTCTCACGGTGTTTTTAAAAAACTAATCTAAGCTGAAAAAGTTGGAGTCAACAGCTGGTTTTCCAATAAAAAACATATTAAACATATAGGTAAGTAGTTATGCAATAAACTACAAGCAAGCAGACAGCGTGGCATGCACACCATTATGTTTTCAAAATGGCCGCTGCAATCTCACACCGCTTCATGAGTCTTACCATATTGCTCCATTAGTGAAGAGCTTTGTATTGTTTTACTCAACACACGTCAGAGGGGTCAACGTAAAGTTGTCATGTCGACACGCATTGTTAATTTGATTCATTTGATTCGATTGATTTTTACCGAAAGCGATACCGCGGCATTGTTTGTACGATTTTATAACGAGGCGGCAAACGCGGTCTTTGTGCTGAGGCCATTGTGGGTGGAGCCAAATCGTTTGAGACGAGGAATGAAAAGGCGCCGCCATGACGAGGCGCGAGCCTGATTGTGGTGCAAGCTATAAAATATTCCGACTTCTACAATAAGTACATCTCTCTGCACTGGACTATTAAGTATTCTATGCTCTTGGTCTATCCAGGGTTCTCTACACATGACTCAAGCTCACATCAGCTGGCGAGCCTTAACTAATGAGCTGACATAGCGGGCCACGACCCTCAGTCATTAGGAAGCGACTAAGAAGAGGAAGAAGCTCTTGTTCCAAGAACCTTTTGATCGGCAGAGCTAAATCATAGTAGGATAAAGGCTGAAAATTATTTTACTTAAGAATAAACTTAAGGAGCAGCCATGAGCACATCCGATACACACTTTAGATACTTACAGTTCGAGCAACCGTCGAGGCGACTTCGAAGCGAAACCTAGTGATCAAAAGTGCTACCAGTGAAACCTACGACTTGGCTACGACCTAGGACATTGTGAGTGCTTAGTGTTTGGACCTAGTGCTTTGTAGTGCTAGTGAATAAAGTCTTTCAAGGAGTCAGCAGGTCTTTCTTTCCAAATCCAGCGAACCCTAGCACGTAACAATATGATTTGATTTGGAATTGCTAGAGAATAGAGAAAAAAAATTGAGGCCATGAGAAATGAATTTTATTAAAACTCAGATCTCCTGTAAATTGAGCCACTCGCAGGCAACGTTGCGTTACACAGCACCACTCTTTGAGCCGTCCAAATGATTGTTTTATATTTGTAAAGCGACTAGTGCCCCTATTCCGACCCACTGACGTAATGTATCTATAATGTAGCATTTCAATTAATTTGTAAGCGTTTTTTTAACAACAATAACGCCGCGATGCCCGTCCCGACACGCGGTGATTTCGAAAAGGTGTCTGTATAATTGTTGTAGTAAAACTTTTTTATAAACACGGTAAAAGTATTTGGATTAAGATGTATTGGTGAGTTTTAGAAAAAGGGCACAAAACAAACATGACACCCAACAACAATATCCACCAACATGACACCCTGTTGGTGGATATTGTTCTTCCTCGTCCAGAAAACATGGGCCGAATTTTTTACACGTTCTGACCACTTGATTTCAGATGTCATGATTTCATGAACCAATACCCATACCCCTTCCAAGTTAGTCCGCTACCATCTTAGACTGCATCGTTAGTTAACATCAGGTGAGATCGCAATCAAGCGTATCTTGTATTCGAAAAAAAAAAAAGCAAAATAGCAATCATTTTTAGACAGTTCCTCAGCCGAGAAAATAAGGTATTTTTGAAGGTCATAGCAAGTCGCTACTGGTCGCTACATTAAAACAGCCAAAAGTCGGCGGCGTGATTTAAGACATGCCTGATCACAAAGCAACTAATGCACGATGCAGGCTTTAATGGGTTCGGCACTCCCGTACACACACGCACCATATATTGTACCTACCTATTACCAACCTAATACGTACCTACCCAAGGGAGTAGGACCAAAGCACTACCTACCTGCTAACGTCCATATGTGTTCGTTGACTATATAACAATCTTTTTCTTTTGAAAAACTTTCTAGAAACTTCTAGCCTCAGACCTATAATAATTTCATATTACAAGATCAATCTAGGTAGGTACATACGTAGTAGAGAGATACAATCCACGCCAAGTCTTGACCATAGCCCTATGGAAGCTCAGATAGGGATGGATAAGAGTCTGAGCTATGCGTCTCTCCATTTATTAGCAGCAGGCCTCATATCATAGCTTGAAACACTTAGACCTTGTTAAGTACCTTTGAATGCGTTTACACTACCCTTTCTAATATCTTTAATACTTGAAGCTCTTGAATTTTATGCCCATGAACAACCCATCAATGACTTACCAAGCGCAGATCTCTTCCTAGATGGGCCATAGACCAGCATGCTGGCCCAATGCAAATTGGCCTACTTCACACACCTTTGAGAACATTATGGAGAACTCTAGGCGTAGAGGTTTCCTCACCGTTGAAGAATGTTATATGTAACATTCACTAGCTTTTGCACGGACAAAAGCTAGTTACATATAACATGCTTCAACGGTGGTTTAACGGTAAAGTGAGCGAAGCCCCGCGGCTTTGAAACCCCTATTTCCCCCCTTACGGGTTTAATTTTCAAAAGTCCTTCAGCTGCTTTCTACCTACGTCATAATAGTTATCTGTACATATGCAAAATTTCAGGTTGATCCATCTAGTGGTTTGAGCTGTGCGTTGATAGATCAGTCAGTCAGAGACCTTTTCCTTCTATAGATTAAATCGCAGAAAAAGTCCGGAATCGAACCTACGACCCTCCGAATAGCAGACCGCAGTCTTAACCTTTAGACTTTCACTGCTCTACGTGTATTTATGTTATGCCCCCTAACCGAAAATGTTTTTCCATAATGCTGACGTGTAAATACCGATAGTATCTATCAGTCAGATGCGCCGGCGCCGTTAGAACCGAGTGATGAAATAATTGACACTCCAACACAGAAAAAAGTTCGAGATCCCCTTCAATATAATTATGGTTACAAATTTAAAAATTAACACGTCCACTGACACGTTTCCTTTTGCGAGGCGCGTGAAAGCTTTCTCACGGCGCTTTTAATGTTTCTGTCTGTTTTTTTTCCTATTCTTTTTTGAAAAACCTTCTACTTGTTATTTGGATAAATATTTTTCCACACTACTTCTACTATAGTTCTTTAAATTGACGAGGGTACGCGGCTCATGGTTGTGTGTGTATCATATCTATATAAGTGGGAGCGAGAGCTTGCTCGCGCCTGTTCGCTCCCACCTAGGCTCCTGACAGGCACACACTTACGCAATGTGCATACACCCGACTTGACCACAAGTAAAGCTCATGCACCCTCGTGAATTGCTAGAATTGTAATAGTAATAAATCTAGGCGTTGATACTTTTTTTTTAACTTATTTACAATGCTGAGTAACCTAATATTTCCAAAAACACTTTTGGGAATTTTACAAAATTTTACGGTCTACTATAGATACCAACTTCTAGCTTTATGTAACTAAAAAAGTAGATACTTATAACTACGTGAAGCGTATAGTTGTTGCAGCTGACTCAACTAAGTATGCCCATTTTTGGTAAAAATTAATGGCTATTCGACTTCCTTTCACCGTTGAAGAGCCAAAATATAAAATAAAATATGATATTTGGGTTATTATAGAAAGTATGGAATTAAATCGTAATTTTGTGTGAAAACGTGACAATTAGGCGACTGTGTTGTATTAGCCTCTTGGGTAACAAAGCGAACGCCGGCGTTTCCTAAAACATTTGAACGAAAGTGGCAAATCATGCCTTCCATTTACGTATGGGAGGTGTTCACAACCTGTGGTACAAAATTGTTAATATTGCGTTTTTTGTCTTTATGCGACTCATCAGTAATTTCAAGTATACCTACCTCTTTTCTAACAAAATCTTCTGATCCAATGAAATTACATAATCACATAATACATATTTTTCGTGAAAAAAACTTTCTTAAAAAAAGATTTCTTAACATTTCTGTGATAAAATTCTAAGCCAATATGTAAGTTATTTAACTTTGACTTTAAAAAAAATGAAAATAGTTATCAGTAAGATGCAATTTTTTTTGTAATGGTAAATGTTGCATAGCCCTGTAAGATATACCGCGTTGTTTGGTTGTTTACGCCACCGCGAGCAAAAGACCGATACCGATCTAAGAACACAATAAACTTTGGTTTTAGTAGTAATAGATAAGCATCGGTAAATAAACTCGTAAAACACATTTTCAGACAAACTGAAAGTTGAAACGGTTGTTTCGTGAAAAACCTTGTAAAATAATTATTTTAGATTAGTTTTAAAGGAAAGCGAATAACTTTTTATCCCTTCTTCTCATTTTAATATAAAATAAATAATTATATCAACAAGCAAACGAATAGAGAAATTTTACCTACGGCTACGCGTAGGTACGTAACGGGTTCTACGAATTCGTAGCACTATGTCCCGAAAAATATGACACATTTTTTGTGGAATGATAAAAATCTGTATTACTTTCTTTTAGATAAATCAAGGACAATAATTTATATAGCTATCTGAATTTATATTTACGCAGAAAAAAATTGTTACTTTAGTGCGTAGGCTGCCTAGGTAGGTAGATTAGCCTGCATAACTGAATTTAACAACACTTAAAAAACTCGCCCGTCATTTTTATAAGTTTTTATACGTTAATATTATGAAGTTTAAAAGTGCAAGGTAATTTTAACGGTCGGGACATTTTATGTTGCGTGTAGACTTAAGACTTGCTGTCTTGTTACTTAAAGACCATAAAATATTAGGTATGCTTCTTAAGTTACACGTAAACTTATTATTTACTTAACAAAACTCTTAAAAATAATCCTTAACGATATTATAAATGCGAAAGTGTGTTTGTCCTTCAATCACGAAGCAACGGTTTAGCGTGATTTTTTGCATAGTTGGGGACACCGACTTTTTATACTAATTATGGTTGAGGACATGGAGGGTGACATAGACTTTTTATCATAATTTCTATATTTTTATTATATTATGTGATGGATTGTTTATGATGAAACATGACTATAATTCCACTTGAAAAATAACAATATTATGTTGTTCACTTAATTAATTAATAGATACTTAATTAATTAAGTGAAATTCTTTAGGCATTTTCATGAGATATCGTCATGAAAATGCGGAGTCATCTAAAAATTATTATTTTAAGAGCTCAGACTGTCGTGTCGAAAGTCTATCACGTTAGCTAATACTCAAGCGAAATATAATGCACTGGTAATTTGCAATTAGCGTCGCGCGATAGTGTGTTATTAATTTTTTCTTTAGCTTTCTGAATATTTATAGAGCAATTTCACTAAAAGCTCTTGTGTGGGGAAGTTGTGCTTACTAAGCAAGTGTCAATCTTGTTTCATGAATAATAAATATAATGAGAACAAAAGCTCCTTGTTTTTAAGACATTAAAATACCGTTACCAGCAACCACGCAATGTCTAGCTTTTCTGATAAATATTTTTGATCAGGAATTTTATTATCTTGTTCCTCTTTCCTATGAATATTATTCTATTAATAATAAAAAAAAAATCAGTTAATTTTGCCACATATCTATTATTATCAGGAAACTGACAATCAAAAAAAGTTTCAGTCATAACAAGAGTTGGTAAATCCTACTATACTACTTTCTACTCCTACTAGTACTAGTACTAGTATACTAGTATACTAGTATACTAATACTAATACTAATAATATTATAAACGTGAAAGTGTGGATGTTTGGATGTTTAGATGTTTGTTACTCAATCACGTCGCAACGACTGAACCGATTTGGCTGTTTGGCAAAAAGATAGATTATAGCCTGGAATAGCACATAGGCTGCCTTTTATCCCGGGAAATAAGAGAGTTCCCGCGGGAATCAAGAAATCTCAATCCACGCGAACGAAGTCGCGGGCATCAACTAGTTGCCTATAATTCGGCAAATACTCATTTGATATAACAAAACGTAAGTAGGTATGAGCGAGCGCGCGTTAGGTTTATTTTGATAGACAATAAATTATTTTAAATACATAATAATGCAAGCCTTAGACTCTTTTCGCACTGCATCTTCGAGTTAGTCGTGGTGCACAACCCTTCATACAACTATTTGTATGAAGGGTTGCGGTAGAATTCTTGGATGGGAAGAGCCGTAGATTGTAGGAAATCCATTTGCGCAAACACTGAACACTAATATGGCCGGCGCAATCGCTGCGGTTTACATAATAAGACAACACGTGAGACGGCAGTGTAGCTTTAAGTGGCACGTAAGGAAGAGCGCTGGCTGGCGGCACCGACCCTATAATTACGCCCGATCGCCCGATAGCGCTTGCTTTTATCTCCATCCATTAAGCAAATACACGCCTTCCCATATAATCACATACTACAATATATTCCGACGCTACCAATTAAAAATATTTTGATAGACAAAAGCAAATTCTAATTATGCACCGCAATAGACGAAACGTCGGCGCTAATGGATGTTTACGCGCAAACAGTTTTGTTTTTAAGTTTTTAGAGTTCCCTCGCACGTTACTATATACTTACCTACAATTAAACTATTAGGTGTTTTAGAGGTCATATGAGGTTCTATGCCGGCTGTTTACCCGACTGCGCGACGCAAAAGAGGGTAATGTGTGTATCAGTCTATGTATGTATGGAGACCACAAACGCGTGGGCTGATTTTGATGATTCTTACGTCAATCGATTTGTGTTAATCTTGGTCGTGTCACTAAACACAAGACAGTAATCAAAATTCAACATGGCGAACACCAGACGCCATATTGTGAAAAATAAATGAAAGTCGATGAACTTTGTTAAGTAACATTGAAAATTATTGGTAGGTTTCTCTTATCATTTTTTAGTTTGAGTGACCGTTTACGATTTACGACAATTTAAAGTGGTTTTAAGATTGCGAAATTTACCGTCTTATAATCATTACTAAAAAGTGTAAAATAAAGTATTAGATTTAGAAATCAAAAACCCGACTGCGCAGGTAAATAAAAACTGAAAAGAAAAAACAAGTCAACATTTTTGGGAAGATTTGAACCGATCTAGATTTTTAATGGGTCCCGATGGGTCCCGACTGTTAAGTCAATATTATTTAACTGAATTCTAGATAACTGGACTTATTTTTTGTCTTTTCAGTTTTTATTTACGCAGTCGGGTTTTTGATTTTTTTTAAATTTGATATATGCTAGGTAGGTAAAATAAAACAACCACACATCAATCAGTTATGATCATGAGATGCTCATCCTTTTCTAATCAGAAAAAAAATATTTCGGTCTACGGTACATCTATGAAATAAGTTAGGTAGCTGCACAGTTTCTATCTTAGTAAGAAAATTAGACGCTTAAAATGTAAACTAGCTTTCAATTAACCTGGCTAAAATGCAAATTAGCCAATTTAGAGCGGCTCATTTAGAAACGTGATTGAAATGGTCCTGATTCGCGAAATGGCTTGAAATTAACTGAAATAGAGAGGAAACATGTATCGGAACGAACAAAGGCCCGCTTTGATAATTTGCGAATTAGCGATGAGTGCTCAGGCGCAATCGAATTAATTAGCCTTTGACGCCTACTGCTTTCAAAGCTGCGTCTAAATATGGAATCGGCAACTCGCGTTGATCGGAAAAACTCATTGGGTAAGTACTAAGTAGAAGTGGGTTGAAAAATAATACCGTCACTTTCATATTTCCTGCTGAAAAGGATAGCAATGTTTTTATATAACAGAAACTAAGTAACTTGAGAAGCCTCAATAGCCCAACGGTTGTAAAGGTATATCGATTGATAAAGAGAATGTTAATTTTTTTTTTTTCAGATAATATTGCATTAAGTATTAAGTAACTCTTTTTCACAAATTATCATAGGTAAAATCCTCAGGTACCTAATATTGGTATCTCTATACTTTTTTAAGTTTTAAGGAAATTTTTACTAATATTACGAATTAAGTAGATAAGTGTACCATTTGGAGTTTTCTTTATGTCCCACTATTGATTCCTGCGACTTCGTACGCGTGGATTGAGGTTTTGTAATTTCGGCGGGAACTCTCTTATTTTCCGGGATAAAAAGTAGCCTGTGTTATTCCAGACCATAATCTATCTCTGTGCCAAATTTCAGCCAAATCGGTTCAGTCTTTACGGATTAAGTAACAAACATCCATCCATTAGAAACTACATAGTTAGGTGACGTGACATTCCCTTAGTTATCCTACTAATATTATAAACGCGAAAGTTTGTATGTATGGATGGATGGATCAAATGTCACGTGACCTAACTATGTAGTTTCTAAATGCTTCGAGATACCTACTTACATTTTGAAAAGAGCAACTGCTGAGTTTCTTGTCGGCTCTTCTCAGCAGAATCAGCATTCCCAACCGGTGGTAGATTTTCGATTTTTCATAAGAGCCACAAGTTGGCCTACATGCAATAAATATTAATTTTGAAACTTGAACTTTTGATATTGCGCAACTTTCGTAAAAAGCTACATAGTGTATCTTCAAAGGAACTCATTTTTATTGCGTCACCGACCTAATTTGCAAAACTAGGTGTGAACCTGTGCAAGGGAACATTTCCTACCACTAGGTAACGTTATTTGGACGCGTCTAAGTGGAGTAAGTGCTTCGCAAATGGCCCGCGCCGCGAGCTTTTAATGCAATTTCGACTCCCTTTGTGAGAGAATTGGCGCAATCAATCCATTTACACTTTGTTTCGCTAACATTCTCCGTGTAGCACGCCGCTGGCTTTTAGCGACAATGTAATTGGCCTTTCAGTGCCTGCGTACTTTGTTGGAAAATATTTTTGACGCCCTTATTTTATTACCTGTCCAGGAGGTACATCATGTCGGATGAACTTTAGCATCTGTACAAATTAGGTCGATCAGTTTCACTGTGGTCCGTAAAATGGATAGGCTCAGTAACGTATTGAGTTAAGTTCACACAATCTTTACACAATGCATGAATTCATTGAATAATTTTGACTTGTTCTCCATTTGATTCATTAAAGTACATAGTTTTAATAGATATTACGTGTAGATAGATAAAAATAGTTTCTTATCTAGGTAGGTATATAGTGTATTATCTATGGGTATACATCAGGATACTCTAACCCTATTAACTAAGTATTTTTCTTCTTGTTCTGAAAGTACGTATTTAAGTAGAATTTCTCGGCAAAACCCCAGAATAGATCTTGATTTGGATCCTGGGCATGAACACATATGGACCTACGAGATATCAAAGATATTCCATAAGATTTAAAAAAAACTTAAATGCAGGTGGACCTTTCGTAACTTATGAAAATGATAAAGGAAGTCCTTTTTTACGCCTAATGGCTACTACAAACTTTTTACTAAAAGTATAAAATGAGCGATAAAATATCTAAACGTCATAATTTTCGTAACACGGCTATGTCAAAGGCCGCGCTTTATAAATCGATTGTAAATCATATTCAGCATTATTTCAATAGGAATACCTATTCAAATGTTATTTTAATAGAAGTGAAATCAGTTATTTTATATTATAATTTTTATACACTATAGGTACCTACTACAATCTAATATGAAGAAATCGCAAATGTATAAAAAAGTAAATCGCAAAACGAAGATCTTCAATCGTAAGTTTTCATTTTACCTCAGTAGACTAACAGCTTCTTACTAATTGCGTAAATATAAGGTAGGTAGGTATATGTATACATTTACGTCATTGCTTACAGCTTTTTTTACCTTTCAATTACCGAGTAGGTAGCTGGAATAAAGCAGCCTATAGCTCTGAAGATTTTAGCGCTACGGCGTCTTTTCATACTTCCATACTTAACTTAGATCGCGGTTTTGGGTAGGCTGCCTTTCCACTGGCGATGTGCGAAGATAAGAGAAATGTTTGTGAAATCCAACAAAAACGCTTCACTTTCATAGTTTAGTTCTGGTGGAAAAGGATTTAAAAATATTAAGCTATGAAAATGAAGCAATTTTATTAGAAAATCTGGCTGCCTCTCGAATAAAATACACGTAGGTATTATAGGTGTAGGTATTACCTACATGCCCTACCTAAACTAGTAGTTATTTTTCCACAGATGTCAATCGCAATGTTGTACATCCGACTATATATTTTAATCCCTACCGAGATGAAGAGGTATATAATAAAGCTATTCAAATTACTGAACTTACTTCTGATGAAGATGCTTCTGACAATGAACAACAAAACAACAATAATCATGAATGGTGCAATATTACCGACAGATCTCATGAAAAGGAGGACGATTATGAAGTAAACACATCAGCTAGAGATAAGAGACGCCAAAATAATGAATATTATCGCGAAAATTACATCAGGAGCAAATACAACGACGAAGACGTTCTTAACCAATTTTGTACTGATTTCTACGGCATTGATTTTCACGACAGAAGTGAGGGAATATCAACAGTTAACAATATTCATCCAGAATTCATAAAAATTATAAATAATAATCCTAGGGCTTCGGACACTTCTTCAGATTCGAACCAATATGACAACATCGAAGTAATTCAGTGCGCCGATACTAAAGAAAATGATTACTGGAATAGTAATGATTTGTATGACAGTAGAAATATTAATGATGATGGAGACGCAGAAAAGCGGACTATCTGGATATATGCTTTAAAAAACCAACGTTATTTGTCAGAACATGATTATGAATTAATTAATATTTCTAGTAAAGACTCAACCAGCACTACAGACGACGACGATCTCATCAAAGATATTCCACATAGCCGTAGAATTGCAGCACCTATACCTACTTATATACCGAGAATGAATTTTTCAATATCTCCTACGCTGCCAACTGTAACTGAAGTAACAGAACCAAATAAACAACCATCGAATAACTCGGATATTAGCACAAAAAGTGCAGACAAAACGACGCATATTCAAAAATCTTTAAATGGTTGGTTCGAAAATGAAACAATTGAAATACAAAACATTGAACAGAATTCGGAAAAAATGGAAACAAACTATGAAAATAACTTGCAGGCTTTAACACCAAGAGAAAAAAGGAGATTAAGACAAACGAAAATAAACGAACAAAATATTCCTGATACAAAAATAGAACCAGAAACACACGTATACTGCGAGCCCAAAATTATAATCCGTAACAAAGAATTTAGCCCAGAATTACAAATTGACAATTTCAAAAAGCAAATAGATGAAATTGACCATGAAGGCGATCAAGACAATGGTTTAAATGGCGAAAAAGAAGTTTCACTAGAGCACAGTAAAGATTGCACAATGAACGATTCTCTTTGCAATTTGCAAAAACCGCGAATAACGGTAAGTAGTGAAATCAAGACATTTAAAAAAGACATAACTGATCCTATAGAAAAACTGGATGGCAATTGGATTGGAGATTCTTTGCCAAACGATACTGAATTGTTTGAAGTGTACGATTATGATATTACGGCAACAGAGAACAATGATGAAGCTAAGCAAAGAACGGGGGGCGCCATTGAAGAAACTGCTAGTGATCGATTGTTCATAAGAAATATGTCCCTTTTAAAACCAGCAGAATGGACTCAATACTTGCCATTAACTGGCAGTGTGCCTTCGTTGCACCTATCTTTATCGGTAGATACCGATTTTGACACCGAGAAAAAATCATGGTTTAAACGTTTTATACAATTTGTCCATTGCTGTAAATAAATGTTTGCTTATATATTATTATTTATTTAGTCAGGATCATTTGGAATTAAAACACTTTATTTAAATTGGCGAATTTATTAAATTCAATCACAATAACTTCCAGTAATTGAAGTACTTAAAAATAAACCTGTTTTTGAACAATTTCAATTAGGTACTTGCAAAAAAGAACATTATTCACGACACAAAATCATTAAATCATTCTATGTACACACTCGTTCTATCACAATATGGTTTTTACATAAGTCATCCTTCACACTGTGAAATAAAATAAACCATTTATCAGGAATGTAAAGATCTGGCTCAGGGAGTTATTTCCTTGATTTTTAAAAGCTTGACATTCTTAGTTAACATTCCGACACGCGGTGCCTTCAAAAAGACAAAACAAAAGCTGTCAAGTTCATAATTAATGAAATATGTATAATGTATATACAAAAAAGTGTACAATGTCATTAAAAAAAAAAACACTAACAAAACTCTCAGGCTTTATTGATAGCTCGCAAGCTTAAAGCATAGTTTATGTATGTGTACTCTAATAATAATATAATGTTCAGAAGCCAACTCTGATAACTTGCACTGTGCACAACAACGCCTTACACACAAACTAAATTAAATTGACAACCTCTTAAACATAATGTCATCCTTATCCGCAGAGAATATTGTGAAAAGGATAACACTACTTTTAGAGGTATAAATTTAATTTATAATTGCTGAAGTTATTGGCAAGTGGACACATCAAGATTTGAATGGTACCAACATGGCCCATATTAGCCATTCAAAATCTGTTATACTTTATCTGTTATTCTTTATATGTTATACTTTCATTGACACGATTATATTTTGCTCTAATGTTTCAATTCATCAACTGAATCGCTGCAATATTCTCATTTCATTACAATTTTTCATTAATAGATGAATTTTTCAGTATTACTAAAACATTATTTTAGTATGTAAATACAGAAAAAACCATTTGCAACTCTGTACTTTGGTACCAGCTTGTTGGTTAGTTGCATTCTTAACTTTAAAAAATTCCTTCGTTTAATAAACATTATATAATTAAAGGGTACCGCGGAACGTTAAAATAAAAATAAAAAAGAGAATTAAAAAAATATATATATCGAGGCGCATGTCTGGTTCCACTACTACTATCTTATGTATGTTGCTACCTCATTTTTAGGGTTCCGTACCCAACGGGACCCTATTTCTAAGCCTCCGCTGTCCGTCCGTCCGTGCGTATGTCTGTCAGCATGCTGTATCTCATGACCCGTAATAGGTAGACAGTTGAGATACAGACTGTGCTATCGAAACTTACGTTTATTATTTGTGATAATTAAAAACACCCCCACCGAGGTTACCGAGAACTAAAGACATGTCCCAAGACGACTACTAAGCGCAGTAGGCTTAGTATAAGATTTAACACGATTGATCGTATTCGGTATACTATGACACTAGCGTCAAAGTAACATTAACCTTAAAAGTATTAATTTAAAGTCGCAAATTCAGTACAACCGATTTTAGCTTTGAGCGTATCCGTATATGTAAAAGTAAATGAATGCATGCACGAAATTAAGCTCTAATACAATGTAGTTATGGTTCATTTTACTTTGACGCTAATGTCATAGTATACGAATACGATCAATCGTGTTAAATCTTATACTAACCCTGTGGGGTCCTCATACCTGTGGGTCTCTCATAGAAGGGTTATAGGCCATAGTGCACCACGCTGGCCCAATCCGTATTTCCCTACGAATAAATAATAAGTAAGGAAGTCTAACTGCGTTAAAAAAATGACCCCAATAAAAATTGCGCCGAAGTGGATGATGATTAAAATTAAGCCGTAGAGGCGGGGATTAAAAACAAAAATAGCACGTCAACAGTTGGTCATTTTTCTTGGACGTCAAATTTTCATAACATCGTCCAATGACTCAGCTGTCATAGCAAACATAGCAGCACGCGCCTGAACCAATCATTGCTTTCGATCTGAATTTGAACCGATCACCAAGCATGTCTACCTGTAACCTCGGAAGTAATTCGTATGATTCGTATTTTGAATCATACGTCGTTTGGGTTTGAAGTAGGGCCATTTTTTGAGTGGATTTTGTTTTAGTGAATTAGACTTCCTTATTATTTATTCGTAGGTATTGCATAATTCACACACCCTTGAGAACATTATGGAGAACTCTCGACGCGCAGGTTTCCTCACGATGTTTTCCTACACCGTTAAAGCAAGTGATACTAAATTGCTAAACGCACATAACTGCGACATATCAGAGGTCCCTCATCAGAGGCCCGGGATCGAACCCGCGACCCCCGGAATAGGAGAGCGCGGTCCTAGACACTGGGCTATCACTGTTTACTTTCCCTGTCCAATATGACAATCGCTCTTTTTGTCATTGCTTCGCTATAAAGCCAGTATAGTCTTGTAATTCACGAGGGCGCGTGGCTCATGGTTGTGTGTGTGTCGTATCTGTATAAGTGGGAGCGAGAGCTTGCTCGCGCCTGACCCCTCCCACCTAGGCTCCTGACAGGCACGAACACAATGTGCATGTACACGACGTAACCACAAGAAAAGCGCCCGTAACTTCGTGAGATAAACGTACTATGTTCGTTATAGTTGTATTACTGAAGTTAATATTTCAAGTCCATAAATCTTTAATCGAATTAAATATATTGAAGGAAAAATGAACTTCCTTTGCTAAAATTTGCCAAACCAGAAAAATTATGTATTGCAAAACAGGTAACTGCTTCTATCCAATGTTTAAATGAATTAAAGATTTATATATAAAGTATATTTTTTATAAAAATAAATTATAGGAAATTAGGTGTCATGTCTTGTTTAAGGGGCTTTAATTATAAGGACACACGTGTTCCGACGTACTTCGTATGCGTTTTCGTACAAAGTTCGTTAATGAGTATAAAAAATTGCACACTGGATATATGAATTAAGTCCACTTGGAAAGATTCGAAGTCCAAAATCCATTTGTCTTTTAGGAAAACTGTCGAAATTAAATTAACTTGACGGACAAAAACGCAACGTTTACGATACGTATACGATAAATGCTAACGTGCAATACGAACGAAAATTCCGTATCCAACGTACGGCCCGAGTGTGCGTACGCATGATTTCGCAACCGCTGCATTATGAACCTTAGGGCTTGCGCAATAGAGTACATTATGGTTTGCGGGTAGAGTTGTCACGAGGCGGAGGGCAGCGCGAACTCGCGGCGTATGTAGAACAGTATGTAAGGCTTGCAAGAGGCCACGGCGCTGGAGTCCGACGCGCGAACGGTCTGGTCGTTGAAGTGGAACCACTGGTCTTCGTTGATTGCGAAGGCCGTGTAGTGACCTGACCCCGCGCTGCAAGTAACAGTGGACGTTAAAAAAAAAAAAAAAAAACAGATAAGCACGAACATGTCGAAGGATACATCACTGCGATACGTCGCGGTACAGCGAGGTATTTTCGACATATTCGTGCTCGTCTGTTTGCATACATTTGTTTTAAATGGAGGTGACATCGAGGTACCGAGCTAAACCGCGACCGCGAGGTATCGCAGGTAATCTTCGGCATGTTTTTACCCTTAGGATAGAATATTTTTTTTATTTAATTGTATAATATGCCTTCCAAGCCGTACATTGAGGAACACTACATGCAGCGTCATTTATCTACTTTGATGGTCTGATGATGGGACTTTTTTTTTTTATTCAATGATAAGATAGTCCTTGATTGATCTAACCTGATAAGATGGTAGCGGATTAACTTGGAAGGGGTATGGCAGTCTAGTTATGAATTATTAGCAAAAACTCAAGGTGCAACTTGCCATATACTACCGCGTCTCCAGTATTATAACAAATCTTAAAGTAAGTTATCTTGATTATCATAGAATTTCGCAAAACGTACCTCCAATACTTTCCAACCCCTACCCAATGGAATACACCCAGACCCCACACAATGGAAAAGAAGAGTAAAAAAAATATGTTAGATGTAGGGAAGGTATCCAAATTTTTTTTCAAGATTTTACTGTACAACTTTGTTGGCGTAATTAATATGTATACTGCGCGTTGGACAGTATACAATACACCTACAATGTTCTCCAGTGCAGAGGAGTTGCATAAATATGGAATGTTGAGAGGCATTATGGAGAGGAGAGGAAAGAGAGAGGGAAGAGAAGAGCAAGAGAGAAAACATGTAGACGGTCTGCATAAAGTAGTGCAAAGCGGTTCCGTGCTGACCTGGGTGTCCAGTAGGGCTAACATGCGCGCCACGGGAAAATTTTGTCTACACTTTACTCGTGAATCTCTGTAGAGATTCACATAAAGATTACGAGTAAACGTGTAGACAAAATTTTCTCGTGGCGCGCATGTTAGCCCTGCTGAGGTTGTTTTAGTCCATGCGAGTCGGACACACCCTGCTAGAATGCTGCACTGGTAGCATGGGCAGGAGATAAAAATTTTATCCCCCGATTTTATCCACTGACAGGGGATAAAATTATCTTTTCCCTATGCTAAAGCATGGCGACAGAGGAGAAGGCGATGTATATTTCTATAAGTATATCCACTGAGTGTTATTTCCACCGCTGTGCCCATGCTCGACGGGTGGAAGCGAGGGGATAAACGTTTTATCCTTTTCCCGGGGATAAAATTTCTCCCGCCCATGCTACCAGGGCAGAAGTCCGTAGGGATTTTTTCCTCCTCGAAGAAAAAAAAAAGTATACAATAAAAAAATATACCCCGAGCCGTGGTGCACGATGACGGCGGCGAGGTCGTAGAGATAGTTCCCGAGGCCGGAGCGGCGAGTGTCGGGCACGTTGGACAGGACAAAGCGCGACATGTCCAGCGCGCTTAGCGGGAACGAGATGTTTGTGTCCACTTTTGTCCTGTCAAACATGTGAAACTTTAAGCCTCCATAGCCCAACGGCGATCAACGCCTACTTGCGGAAAAAACATTTGTACTTAACTACTTTTAACTGACATTGTATTATTATTATTTTTTTCTTCTGTGTATATGTACCTACTTGTTACATTTGAAATGCAATAATGAAATATGACTATGACTATGAAAATTTCCAGGAGATGAAGACGAAGACGAGCCCAACGGTTAAACGTGTGGGACACGTTGCACTATTGTCATAACCACTCCCCATAAGCTTTCCGCTTATAAGGGGAGCTTACTAAGTCAAGTTCAACTTGGCCAATATGCTTTAAAAAAAGCTTAACATATGCAGTGGGATCTTTCAATTCAATTTATTAATTACAAGCTTTTACACGCGACTTCAGGGTTATACATGTTACCATGTTAGAGAGCTTTAAGACCAGCAGGGAGCAGACATTTACTCGTGAATATTACGAGGAAATGGTGGACAAAATTTTCTCGATTGTTACTCATAGATCAACAATAGTTATTTGTTCAACAGGATAGCTAGCGAGTGGGTCTAAGTTAGAATCCTGAGTGTAGTGAAGGATTCAAAGGCACAAGAAACAAAAACATTGCTATCGTGTGATACATACAACTTTTCCCCTCACTAGTTCAAAAAGGGCGCCTTTGCTGTCTAAAATCAAGCTATTTTTGCTCACTGGTTTTAGACAGCAAAGGCGCCCTTTTTGAACTAGTGAGGTGAAAAAATATGTTCAATTAAAACTTACCTAAAATAATTATGCCACCGAAACCTCTTGAGGTGCAGACATAAGACGTTGGGTAGCCTTCGTATCCGGAACTGCTTGGTGGACTTCTGTTTACACTTGCACGTGCTGCAGTAGTACCGCTCCGTGTCCGCCAGCTCTTCCACCTGCGACACACGTTTCACTCACTAACGCCTCAAAGCGCATTATAGTCCGTATAGTCCGTCCGCAACTCGTTAAGCACGCCTAAGGCCTTCGACCATTTAGCCCGGGATGTGGCAAGTGCACGCATTCCCCTCTGCCGAAGTACATGTACAAACGTACGGTTCAGCTTGTAAGTGTGACAGCTTTTGAGTTAGTGTGTGTTCATAGAGACATTAAGTATTTACAAGAGTGTGCGGAAGTGGGTAAATGTGTGCTGTACGTGGTTACCTCACCTCCCGCAGAAAGTGGCAGAATATATTCATTACTAAATCTGCGTTAAGGAAAATCTTTTCTGAATCGTTCAAGCCTAAGGCTCATATTACACTATACTATACAGCGTGTATAAAAGGGGGGTATCAACCCCGAAGGAGGTGAATGTGCTCATGAAACTGAACAACTTTCCCCAAGGAACATAGGTCGAAATATAAAAAAAAAAAAATTTGACTTCCCATAATAAATCAATCAGCTAATCGTCAATTTTGTGTGGAAGATCCATTTTTTTATACTATAAATGCGAAAGTTTGTATGTTTGTTACTCAATCACGCCGCAACGAGTGAACCGATTTTGCTGAAATTTGGCACAAAGAAAGACTATATTATAGTCTGGAATAACACATAGGCTAAGAGAGTTCCCGCGGGAATCAAAAAAACCCTCGATCCACGCAAACGCAAAAAAAAACACGAAGTCGCGGACATTATCTAGTATTATTATAAGGCGTGTTCAACAAAATATTGCACTACACACGCGCTTGAACACACAAGTGAATAAAGAAAGATACAGTAGGCCTTTTTTTAATCGCCATTTCGACTATCTGTTTATTATTGATTCGACCAACTATTTGCGCGCAGACTATAGCTCAGCTGTGAGTTGGTTTTCTGATAATACAATACCAATACCTAGGATGTTTGGTAGGCGTCTGGTTTTTCAGAGAACCGATGGTTTTGTTATCTTTTCCTCGGTTCTTTGAAAATCTTTAGGGGGCTTACTTTGTTTTTTTTTTTTTTATTATAAGACTTGTTTTTTTATTACTAAAATGTATTTTGCTGGCTGAGTAAATGTTTATTATTATTTATTATAACTAGTGCGACGATCACAATCAGATGTGATTGGAATTGTTACCTGAACGAAGCTCGCGAGACAGTCAGCTAGCGAAACGGGTCCCTCGTGTCGTCCCGTCTCGGGGAGCTCCAGCGACAGGTCTAGGAACGGGTCAAACTTCTTGCTTTCCGTGCCGCACGCTAGACACCGCACCTGCAAACACATATGGCTATTTATATCTTCAATAAACTTCCAGAAAATATTAGGCAGCTAAATAACAATATCTTCAAACAAAAAGTCTTGAAGATTCTTAAGAAAAAAAATATTATTGTATCACAGAATCTTCGATCACAGAAAAAAAATAAGGATAACGCATGTTAGTCCGATTTGTGTAACCACCGAGTGCACTTACTCGGTAAGATCATTTTGCTAGCTAGGTTGATAAAAGTGGAGATGGCTTCTTTAGAATTATTTTATATTTACTCATCCTTGAAAACGATTTGCAAAGTCTTCTTTTAGATAAGTGAACAGTTTGAGATGCAACAATAAAGTCAACAATATAATACCAGAACTAGCTTTTGCCCCCGCGACTTCGTCCGCGTGGAATTAGGTTTTGGGGTGAAATTTTCAAAAACTGTGACACACGTACTTCTTTATTTGTAACTGAAAGCTCAAATATCAACTTTGATGGAAATAGCTTGAAAAATGACGGAGTTTCATATAAACTTCCATCCCCTATTTAAACCCCTTAGGGGTGGAATTTCCAATAATCCTTTTTTAGTGTGCGCCTACGCAAAAACTACTGGACGGATTTGGCTGAAATTTGGAATGGAGATAGATTATACACTGGATTAACACATAGGCCACATTTTATCCCGGAAATTTAAAGGGTTTCCGCGGGAATCAAATACAAAGGCATCATCTAGTATATAAATACCTCGCTCTGCAACGTCCCACCGAAAACAGCGGTCACAATGGAGGCGGACGGCGCGCGCGGCACGAAACTACCCTCCGCGCGGTCCGGCGGCAACAGCTGTAACAGTTCCGTGTGCAATCTGAAAGTGACACGTTCATTCCATATAACATACTACTGGATAGAAAGCCCGCGTTACTATGTGGACATTTTTTTTTTTATTCCTTGACTGCAATCTCACCTGATGCGGCTAAGTGCACGGTATGGCAATGTACATTCAACCCATACTCCTAATCGGTTTCTACACGTCTTTGACGGTAGGGTGGTAACTAGCCACGGACAAAGGCTCCCACCAGACCAGACCAAAGACAATTTAGAAATTATAAATTCCCAAACTGCCCCGCCGGGAATTGAGCTCGAGACCTCCTAGTTATAAGACCACAGCGCTCACCACTGCGCCAGGGAACTTAATTCTAATTTATTTCATAAATATGTTGTGCCATGTGACCTATAAGACGACTTTTTTTACTTTCCACGAATTTTACTCACCTGTCCAACATGTACCGCAGGAACTCGTGCGCATCTTGCTGCTGATATCCCCGGAACCTCGGCACCACCTTCCAGATCACGAGGAACAAGCACTCCGGAGATATCGCACCCTTCGACCCACAACCACCGGTGTTCAAATTGATCAGTACCTGGATAAAAGACATTACATTTCATATTGGAGGATAAATATATTTTTTTTAGTAGGGGAGCCCTCTTAATTTAATTTTATTATTTGTTGTTACACTGTCAACAGAAATAAACATTCTGTGAAAAACAAGTACAAACAAACAAGTTTTTCAAGTGAACGAATTTGCGCCCTTTATCAGATGTAATAACATGGGGACATCCTTACCTTTCTTAGTTCCTCTGCCATAACCACGTCGTGCATTTCTTGCCTCGTATAACTCCTCGAATGATACACTTTACGCCCGTTGGTTTTCATTTCCAAAGAGGGCAACTGACTAAAGTAGCAACTAAATTCCTGTATATTATTCAGACTTTGTAGCACCGCATTCATAAAACATGTGTTGCCTAAATTCTTTAAGCCTACAATCTTCTTCTCCCGCTGGCTCTTTCCATTGCATGGGGAGACCTTCTTCTCTTTCCCTCTAGAAGGTTGGTTTGTATTCTCTGTTGAACTGCTGTCTTCAGAGTGAGATCGTTTTCTTGAACGAGGACGTAAGCTTCTTACGGACTCATCCACATTCTAAAATTTAAAATAACAAATAGTAACTACAGCAAATTTTCTAAAAAGTATGGTAATTTATTTTCCTATCCCAAATAATGAGAAGTGTGATGTATGTAAATAATATAAAAAAAACGCTCAATTGTTCATAACATTGTACACAAGCTAATTCATGCAAAACATTTGCTATTAAAAATATATAAAATTTCATATCACCTTATTTTTCGATGGTTTATTTTCATTGCTTTCAGACATATTCATTAAAGTACTTGGTATATCACATGAGCTTGTCGCCATCACTTCAGTGCCAGTCTCTTCTACGTTTGGTGACTTATTGCTAGAATCCGATTCATTTGTAACAGGACTATTTTGTTCTTCAATGCTTTTGCTCGCAGTTTGTTCTATGTTGGTATTTGGCTCAACATTTTCGTTATTCCTAACTTGCATAATACTTTGCCTTATTTTGTCAATAGTTTGATGATCTGTGTCGTTTGATGTATAGTCATCACATTTGTAACTGGAAAAAAGCATATTAATAGTAAGTGGGTAGCAACAGTGCTTATCAAAAAGATCTGGCACAACGGATGTTCAGAGTGTTCCAGGTACCCAGGTGCTGAGGGTGAAATTTTGTTCCGTGGTGACCGGTTCAGTTGTAAAAAGGTTGAGTTATGAGTGGGTACAACAATGCAACCTGCGACTTTTCAGTTTTCAATCTGAACTTTTAACCGTTGGGCTATTAGGGCTTAAGGCAGTGTTTTTTTTATGTTGGTAATAGCTCTTACCAGTAAACCGAAAACACATCACAACTCATGCACAGCTGGTGGTCAGATGACTCCGCATGCAGCTTTGCATGCCCGTTGGCATAGCGGCCACAGTTCACTATCCCGCAATGCAAACAAATCCAGTTTTGCTCCAGGATGCCACATTCTGTGTACAAAGTTCATATGTTAAGATTGTGTAGTACATTGTGACAATCATACACATATCGCTCACCTAGATCAAGTCAGACAACTTATAAAGGTCTTTCTGAATGTTTAATTATTTAAGTTATGAAACCATGTATGAAACTCAATTTTATTTTAGGTGAAATTGCACAACATATTGATGACATAAAATAAAATTAAGTTCTATAACTTTACTAAAAAAAGATTCAGAAAGACTTCTTGTTCATCTAGGGAACAGAGATATTTTTTGAGTTGATTTTTGATCTAGTTGTGCAATATAAGATACCTATTATGGTATGCAATTATGTGCTTGCTGTATTATCATATGGTGAAAACGTTTGATCTATGTGATCTGAGACTACCACAGAGAGATCAGCCTCCATGACAGATCTCCATAGCATCGGGGGGATACATAAACCCAAATGTATCTAATAAATAGCTTTTTTGGCCCAACCCAGGACTTGAACCTTGAACCTCATGATTCACAGCAGAATATGCTAGACCAAATCAGTCATACTAATAAAAATAACTACTTCACATAGATTAGATTGATAAAAGACCCATAAACAAAGGTAGATGAATAAGCCCATTCACTATCGGCGATAGATTAAAACCTTCAAATACATTTTTGTATGCCGATGATGTCAGAAACTAGCTTTCCTGCTACGCAAAAATAAACCCAGGCTAACATTAATGTAAATGTTTTCGTACGTGAGTCACTATATTATATTCCGTTCTCACATTATGGGGTTAGAAGTGCGACGGCCGGGCGGCGCAGGCCGAGCCTACAATACTAATAGTGATTTATCAATTTTGGAAAACTACTAGCTATTTTCATATAATAACATGCTCAATGACCGGTTGATTCAAGTTTCAAATAATTAGTGTCGGAAGCACATCTTCACGGTCACCCATGCTGCGCCCCCTCCCCTGTCGCCCCGCGCCGCGTGAACAGCTGATTATTTTAGTTCGCTGTATTGATTTTTCAAACTAACCTCCCAATATGGATACGTTGTGGCATCTATCCATGAAAAGGATTCTGCATCGCCTGATCTTATACATTATGCAAAACGAATACATAATATTTTACCTGAACAATTGAAGTTCTTTGTGATCAATGAATCCTCAGCAAAGAAATCGCTATCCAACTTGACGTTATCTAACAAATGGGTACATTCCATTATTCATAATAATTTAGATCTATTAATAGCTAAATTAAATAACTTCTTTAATTCATTAACGAGTTATAAAGTTCTTTGCACTTTTATTACACAGCAGTACTCCGAATCCGAAACACGAACGAGAGTGATTTTTCCATTTCGCACTTTTAATTCAATAGGTGCGAAAGAGCAAGAAAACATGGTGCAAACGAAACACCCCAAACAACAATCCATGCGTTCGGATACACGTACTTTCTATAAAAAAAAAAAACTTTATATAAATTTATAGCCAACCAAAAAGATGACATTCTTTCAGAACATTAAATGAGAAAATGCTGTAAGAATTTAATTTAGAACATTTAATAAATAAGTGAAATAATCTAAGTGTTCTACGGTCATGAATTATTATTTACTAGCTGATGCCCGCGACTTCGTTCGCGTGGATTCAGTTTTTAAAATCCCGTTAGGTATAATTTTATTATTCTTATTATATTACATTCAAAAACGTTTAGAAAGTTATGTTAGTACTTATTTCGATAAATTGTGCCATTCTTCGAGTATTAAAAACCAACTCTGCCAAAAAGAAGGGATTTAGTTACCTACTTAAGAAGCTTTCATAATTTTTGTCTTTTTATCTTATAGGTAGGTATATATTATAAATTCAACGCATATGAATTTTATAGGCTGTAGAGATACCTATCTCAGACAAATATTTCTTTTTTTTATCATGCTATAAGTTAAACTCGAGTGGAGTCACCTAACGAAAAATTCTTCCCATAAAAGTATTCGATCATATTTTAGGAAAATCGGAAGCATAGATGTCAAGCTTGTCAAGTAATATTGACGTAAGCACTGATTTTTGTGTGTAGGTAGGTAGGTACCTACCTACTATAGTGTACTATAATAGGTAGAATTTATAGCTTTGATTTATATATCTTTTCTGGTCTGTGATTTATAAGGGCGCGAACAAGCCAAGGATGCCTCACTGCGATACCTCGCGGTCGCGGTTTAGCTCGCTACCTCGATGCCACCTCCATGTAAAACAAATGTATGCAAACAGACGAGCGCGAACATGCCGAAGGATACCTCACTGCGATACATCGCGGTTCACATCGATGTTTACCTCGATGCCTACGCGAAAACAAAATATTTTGTTTTTACATCGCGGTCGACTGCAAGCATCGATGTGCTCTGGCTTGTGATTGGTCGAATCTCAAGGACTCCCGCCGTCGTTTACTTTAGGCCTCGAATACATTTTAATTTAATAAAATAAATACAATGTAGGTATAGCGTTTCAAATATTAATTATATGATGTATTATTTTATGATTTTTTTATATATTATGGTTTTCAAAGCTCTATAAGATTTGTGCCAATAAACTTAGAATAAGAATTATTATAATAGACTTAGGTAGGTACTTGTTTAGAAAATTATTCATTAAAATAAATATTATATTTGCACAACTCTTTTATAACTAAACTACTCGTAAAATTGGTACATATTATTATAATATTATTATTCATTATGGTTCATTTTTTATTTTAATTAAATAATGGAAAAGGAGGCGCTAATAGATTTAATTTTTAATATTCCCGCCCTGTGGGATAAGCGGCACAAAAACCACCACAACAGATATATGACCTCCCCCTGGCGCAGTGGTGAGCGCTGTGGTCTTATAACTGGGAGGACTCGGGTTCGATTCCCGGCGGGGGCAATTTAGGAATTTATAATTTCTAAATTGTCCCTGGTCCAGACCAGGCCAGCCTGGTGGGAGGCTTTGGCCGTGGCTATTTATCACCCTGACGTCAAAGACGTGACGCCAAGCCATTTAGCGTTCCGGCACGATGGCGTATAGAAACCGATTAGGTTTGAATTTACACTGCTGCCTATACCCCTTCCAAGTTAGCCCGCTACCATCTTAGACTGCATCGTCACTTACCATCAGGTGAGATGGCAGTCAAGGGCTATCTTGTCATCGAATAAAAAAATATATATTTTAGCCAAGGAATGGAAGAATATTACTTTAGCGTTTAGTGAGCATTTGAACTAAGCATCCAGGTGCGACTGAACCGGCATGTTCGCACCGACATCTATGTAAAACATCCAGATATCGACATCGAGGTATCGAGCAGCGACCGCGACCGCGAGGCATCTCTGGCGTGTTCGCGCCCTAAGGCACCTATTACCAACCAAGGAAACAGTGATTCTTTTTGTATACCTCCAAAATCAAGTTACTTCAAGATATTAGATTAGATGCCTTTATACACACACTCTAATAGAGGATTTAGAGGTACTAAAGCTCGCTGCATACGTAACGTGCACGGGACGTGGACGGGACGTGGCCCGGACGTGGTTAGTAAACACGGACGGGAATTTTTAATGCATACGCAACGTGGCAATAACTCAGAACTAACGTGCTAGTGATGTGAACAAGGAAAGATGGATTTTTCTAAGATTGTAGCGAGCTAACTTGGAAGGGGTATAGCAGTGTAAATACAACCCATACCCCTAATCGGTTTTTACACGCCATCGTGTCGAAACGTTAAATCGCTTGGCGGCACGTCTTTGACGGTAGGGTGGTAACTAGCCACGGCCAAAGCCTCCCACCAGGCCAGACCAGAGACAATTTAGAAATTATAAATTCCTAAATTGCCCCCGCCGGGAATCGAACCCGAGACCTCTCAGTTATAAGACTACAGCGTTCACCACTGCGCCAGGGAGGTCGTCAAAGGTTGATACTATATACCTATTGATTTGAGCATAAAAAGTTCAACTGTAATTATTATTACATATTAAAATATAAGTAGAGATACCAATATAATAAATTAATAAAATAAATCTGACCGTTTTCAGTGAGTGATAGTTCGACTGCAATTTTACGCCACAGATAATTTTTATATTTGGTGTCTAAATACTTTCAATGATCGTACACACTCAATTAGTTTTTCCATTCGTCCATTTTTGCTTCGTAGGTAAATACACAAACATCACTACTTAGCTCTCCGGAGCGAACGGGGCGACTGTGCATACGCAGCGGAATCACGCACGGGACGGGGCACGTACGGGACGGGACGTGCTAAACATCGTCGCCGACGATATTTTTCCCGTTCCGCGCGTGGCACGTTCCCGTCCCGTCCGTGCTCCGTGACGTATGCACAGTCGCTTACATTTTCTATGAAACGATGTTTCCAAAACTCCACGTCCCGTCCCGTCCACGTCCCGTCCCGTCCCGTGCACGTTATGTATGCAGCGGCCTTTAATTGGTAGTATCAATGAAACACCTAGTATAGTTTAAAATTTATTATCCTTAATTACGTCTGCCACCATATCCACCCTGTGTGGCAGGCTGTGTCAATTGGAGACCATTAATGTTAGTGAAATCGAGCATTTTCAACATGTCCTTGGTGTCAGGGTCCACCTCAATAATGTCATGTTCAAGGGCGGAGACTTCTGGGACAAAGTTGTCACGCCTCTCACGCTCCTCCTCCTGTAGTTTGATGGAAATTCCACGCACTTGGGAATGTCTGAGACGTCTCATTAAATGGGTTGTAAAACTGAAATAGAAATTATACATCATCAGTTCTCAGAAGAGAAAGCAAATATGCATGCTTGTTGCTCTGTTATTTGCTTGTACGAAATATGCTTAAAAGCTGTTCAAGATACTATCTACACTTTGTTTATTTTTTGCAAAGTATATGTAAAGTCAGTTGCAGATTATCCAAAATTGTCTCACAGAAAACTCTGTTTTTCCTACATCAGGCAAGCGTCAGGATATGGTTTTGCTATCAGCCTAAATTAATTACAAAAAGTCAATCATTACTTCTGACATGTGATGTGTGAATCTTTAATGTTAATCTAAACTTCTTAGCAAAGTTTAAAGACTTATAATGACAGAATTATTAGTATAATCAAAATACTAATTGAATGTCTGTGGGAACAAACCACACACATTTGACTCAGACATTTAGTTTGTGTTAAACAGTCTAATCATTTAAAAAATTACAAATATTTTTCTTTGAAAGTCGATCTACTATCATACTGATAAAACAATAAATTACAAATATTAAAATACTTCACAATGGATGTTGCTGTCATGCCACAACAACTGAAAAGATTTGGTTGAAACTTGGCACAGGGATAGATTAAAGTCTGGAATATCAAATTGGCTACTTTTTATCCCGGAAAATGAGTGTAATCCCGCGGGAATTAAAAACCTCATTCCACGCGAACGAAGTCGCGGGCATCAGCCAGTTTTTCAATAAGTGCATGTCCAAACAAAGTCCAAAATTTTATATAATACATATTATAAACAAACACACAAATTAAATAGTTCTGAAAACAAATCTATAGTTCGGTAGGTATGACACACAAGATTTATTCATACTTTCACCACTTACCCGGCGATTTTGTTACGAAGAGGTTTAGTGGGAATAATAGCGATTTCTTCACATATCCTTTTATTGGTATGAAAATCAAGAGTTAATCTTGTGTAATATTTTTCAATAATGATTTTCGCAGCTTTCTTGACGGTCTTAGTCCGAACGCGACCCTGTAATTTTATACATGTTTGGTAAATACACACCTAATTAACAATAACACAACTTGAAAATGCAAATTCACGGTTTGTTGAGTAATATTTTATAGTGATTTAGCAGATAAAATTAGATTTATCATAAAATAATTTTTACCATTTTGAAAAATAATGTTTCCGCCGATTGACAGATGACAGCAAAAGAAAAAAAGAAACAAGAAATCTGTAATGTCATGCGTCAAAAATGCTAAACAGAAATAAGGACGTAGACAGAGAAGGCAATAGACCAAGGTACTGTGTAACCGCGACTGAAATAGAGATAACATGACGTAACGATGACGTCACATGACAAGTTCGAGTTTAATGTTGCCACAATAACTGCACTCCCCTAGTACCCCAAATTAGATGGAAAATTCTTCCCAGGATTTTTAAATAAAACGACAAAACAGATGCTGAACTGTTTTATTTTTTAAATAACATACCTACACATATAAGGTTGTCTGGGAGAGACATACCTATTAGGGTAAGCTTCTATTTTTTACATATATCTTAATATTGTGTGCAATAAAGAATTTATTATTCTTTATTGCACACAATATTAACTTCAACCACCATTTAAAAGTATAAAATAATTTTAGTTTGTACACGTAAGTCGGTTTTTTAAAAATATTTTTTTTTATACTAAAGTTTTTTAATGTAGTTTCATAGGACCAATTCACTAGATAATTATTTGGTCCTTAAAAAAAATATTGAAATGCCGAATAGAAATTTAGCATATGTGAGTCACTTTAAAAAAAGATGTATGTAACACAAAGGAAAATTTTTTTTCGTTACTAGTAAGAATGTTACACAAAATAATTTGTAATGAACAGTTAAAATTTTCCTTCGATCGAGTAATGCTATTGAATTAAAAGCAACAAAAATTATATATTTAGTCATCAAAATCATCATTAATGAAATTAACAGTATATTCCTTTTTTCAGGCAGTCATAGTTTAAGTTAATAATTATTTAAAAAAAACATTAAAAGTCTGCCTCTAGCTATTTAAAAATGGCTTTAAAAATTAAGAACTTTGTAAATAAAATAATTCTTAAGATCGCCAACAGTTCTCGACTGGTCGTTGGACATTCGAACGAAACTTCAGGATGATTCAAAACAGTAACCGACACTATCTAACTGAATACACTTTAATCATCGCCGACATATATTATATTCTAGTATCCATCATCTTTCTTTTCTTTTCTCATAATATTCATTTCTTCCATCACGACTTTATTTTGTTTCAACAAAAATTAAAAAAAAAATTGAAAAAGTAGCCAAAGTAACCCGCCGTTACGGTATGTCAGAGGACATTACTAAAAAAAACCTATCTCCGTGCCAAATTTCAGCCATATCGGTTTAGTGTGGCGTATTGAGTAACAAACATCCATATGTTTGTTACTCAATCACGCCACACTAAACCGATATGGCTGAAATTTGGATGTATGTATGGATGGCCCTACATACATTCAAACTTTCACATTTATAATATAAGTAGGATAGGGAAAATCGGGACATTGTATAGGTACCGAAAGCTGGCAACACACTTAGATACTAAATTTTCTTATTAAGGTGGTTTGATCCGGTCAGCGGTCACATCAGCGCCAATAGATGGCGTAGATTTTGTAATTGGACTTATTTTATTTTTTTTTTATGAATGAAAATATGAATATTTTTTTATAATAATATGGTTCCCGGTTGTAGCGGTATATTTGTAATATATCCAACTACGTTTCAGATGTATTTTAATTTTCAAAATACTTTCATTTGTCCTGATATAAATAAAGTATATTGAGCAGCAGTGCTGCTACCACCGCGTGATTATCAGTACAAATGAAAGTATTTTGAAAATTAAAATACATCTGAAACGTAGTTGGATATATTACAAACTAGTAGGGCGCGTGGGTGCGCGGCTCGCTAAAGCGAACCGCGGTTTTTCTGTCCACCAAGTAGACCTTCGGGTCTTGATCATCTTTTTCCAAGGAAGCACTCTTCCATCTTTTATAGTCTCTTAAATAAACACCGACGAAATTTGTATGGCCGCCATCTTGGATCCGCCATTTCGGAGGGTTTTTTCAGCTCTCTGCCAATTGGATGAGGTTTTGAGTGACTTTTGTTTGAACACCCTCCACCTATCTTCAATATCCTGACCGTGCTCCTCACCCGTCTCCGAATTCCTCAATCATCAGCTCCCTCCATATTTTTCACCCAAATGAATTTTTGTCCTCTATACGAAATCATCAGAAATTTCGGAAAGGAACCTATCAAAGTCTTGCATACATTTTATATGAAAAAAATAAATTCCGCCATCTTGATTTATTTCTATTCATCAAGTAGACCTGCGAGTCTTGATCATCTTTTTCCAAGAAACCACTCTTCTATCTCTTATAGTCTCCGAGATAGGCATACCGACGAAATCTGTATGGCCGCCATCTTGAATCCGCCATTTTGGATTTTTTTTCAGCTCCCTGCCAATTGGATGAGGTTTCGAATGACTTTTGTTTGAACACTCCCAACCTATCTTCGATATCCTGGCCGTGCTCCTCACCCGTCTCCGAAATCCTCAATCATCAGCTCCCTCCATATTTTTCATCCAAATGAATTTTTGTCCTCTATACGAAACCATCAGAAATTTCGGAAAGGAACCTATCAAAGTCTTGCATACATTTTATATGAAAAAATAAATTCCGCCATCTTGATTTTTTTTTATTCATCAAATAGACCTGCGAGTCTTAATCATCTTTTTCCAAGGAACCACTCTTCCATTTTTTATAGTCTCTGAGATAAACACCGACGAAATTTGTATGGCCGCCATCTTGGATCCGCCATTTTGAAGGTTTTTTTCGGCTCTCTGCCAATTGGATGAGGTTTCGAGTGACTTTTGTTTGAACACCCTCCACCTATCTTCAATACCCTGACCGTGCTCCTCACCCGTCTCCGAAATCCTCAATCATCAGCTGTCTCCATATATTTCCTCTGAATGAAGTTTTGTCTTGTATGCGAAACCATCAGCGGAAAGGAACGTATCAAAGTCTTGCATACATTTTATATGAAAAAAATAAACTCCGCCATCTTGATTTTTTTCTATTCATCAAGTAGATCTTTGGCTCCTGATCATCTTTTTCTAAGAAACCACTCTTCCATCTTTTATACTCTCTGAGTTAGACGCTGACAAAATTTGTATGGCTGCCATCTTGAATCCGCCATTTTGGAATTTTTTTTCGGCTCTCTGCCAATTGGATGAGGTTTCGAGTGACATTTGGTTGAACACCCCCCACCTATCTTCGATACCCTGGCCGGTGCTCCTCAGCCGTTATCGAAATCCTCAACCATCAGCTCTCTCCATATTTTTGCTCTGAATAAATTTTTGTCCTCCATACGAAACTATCAGAAATTTTGAAAAAGAATCAATTTAAGTCTTGCATATATTTTGTATGGAAAAAAATAAATTCCGCCATCTTGAATTTTTTTTCTGTTCATCAAGTGGACCTTTGGCTCCTGATCATCCTTTGCCAAGAAACCACTCTTCCATCTCTTATACTCTCCGAGATAGAAACAAACAAAATTTGTATGGCCGCCATCTTGAATCCGCCATTTTGGAGTTTTTTTCGGCTCTCTGCCAATTGGATGAGGTTTCGAGTGACATTTGGTTGAACACCCCCCACCTATCTTCGATACCCTGGCCGGTGCTCCTCACCCGTCTCCGAAATCCTCAATCATCAGCTCTCTCCATATTTTTCCTCCGAATGAATTTTTGTCCTCTATACGAAACCGTGAGTGAAAAAAATTTTTTTCATACAAAATTTTACAGGAGAGGTGATCAATGAGTGAGTGAGTGAGTGTGTCAGTGAATCAGCACGAGTAGCTATATATATAGTAACTAGTAGGGCGCGTGGGTGCGCGGCCCGCTGCAGCGGACCGCGGTTTTTCTGCTCTTAGACTTTCAGGGCTTGATCATTTTCTACCAAAAAACCACTCTTCGATTTTTTATTCTTTGTCAGATAGACACTGACGAAATTTGTATGGCCGCCATCTTGAATCCGCTAATTTGCAGGTTTTTTCGGCTCTTTCTTATCTTCAATAACCTGGCAGTGCTCCTCACCCATCTCCAAAATCCTCAATCATCAGCTCCCTCCATATTTTTCATCCAAATAAATTTTTGTCCCTATACGAAACCATCAGCGGAAAGAAACGTATCAAAGTCTTGCATACATTTTATATGAAAAAAAAAATCCGCCATCTTGAATTTTTTTCTATTCATCACGTAGACCTTCGGGTTCTGATCATCTTTTTCCAAGAAACCACTCTTCCATCTTTTATAGTCTCCGAGATAGACACCGACGAAATTTGTATGGCCGCCATCTTGAATCCGCCATTTTGGGGTTTTTTTCAGCTCTCTGCCAAATGGATGAAGTTTCGAGTGACATTTGTTTGAACACCCCCCCATCTATCTTCGATATTCTGGCCGTGCTCCACACCCGTCTCCAAAATCCTCAACTATCAGCTCTCTCCATATTTTTCCTGCGAATGAATTTTTGTCCTTTCCACGAAACCATCAGAAATTTTGTAAAAAGAACCAATTAAAGTCTTGCATATATTTTGTATGGAAAAAATTTTATTCCGCCATCTTGAATTTTTTTTCTATTCATCAAGTAGACCTTCGGGTCCTGATCATCTTTTTTGAAAAAACCACTCTTCCATCTTTTATAGTTTCCGAGATAGACACCGACGAAATTTCTATGGCCGCCATCTTGAATCTGCCATTTTGGAGTTTTTTTTCGACTCTCTGCCAATTGGATGAAGTTTCGAGTGACATTTGGTTGAACACCCCCCACCTATCTTCGATATCCTGGCCGGTGCTCCTCACCCGTCTCCGAAATCCTCAATCATCAGCTCTCTCCATATTTTTCCTCCGAATGAATTTTTGTCCTCTATACGAAACCATCAGAAATTTTGAAAAGGAACCGTATTAAAGTCTTGCATATATTTTGTATGGAAAAAAATTAATTCCGCCATCTTGAATTTTTTTTCTATTCACCAAGTGGAACTTCGGCTCTTGATCATCTTTTGCCAAGAAACCACTCTTCCATCTCTTATACTCTCCGAGATAGACACAAACAAAATTTGTATGGCCGCCATCTTGAATCCGCCATTTTGAAGTTTTTTTTCGGCTCTCTGCCAATTGGATGAGGTTTCGAGTGACATTTGGTCGAACACCACCCACCTATCTTCGATACCCTGGCCGGTGCTCCTCACCCGTCTCCGAAATCCTCAATCATCAGCTTTCTCCATATTTTTCCTCCGAATGAATTTTTGTCCTCTATGCGAAACCGTGAGTGAAAAAAATTTTTTCCATACAAAATTTTACAGGAGAGGTGATCAATGAGTGAGTCAGTCAATCAGTGAATCAGCACGAGTAGCTATATATATATTAATATACCGCTACAACCGGGAACCATATTATTATAAAAAAATATTCACATTTTCATTCATAAAAAAAAAAAAAATAAGTCTAATTACAAAATCTACGCCATCTATTGGCGCTGATGTGACCGCTGACCGGATCAAACCACCTTAACTGTCAGTTTGTTTCGCACAAAAGTGTGTCGACCTTGAAAAAAACTGGTTACACGATGAGGGACAAAAAATTGGGTAGCTGCGTCTCTGTTTATCACATTAATAACTTTATTTCTGCTCTCTTTTTAGTGTGAGTGAGAAAGAAATCGTCACTGGCTCTATGTCTTCTCTCTCTACGAATAAGGAAGAACCGTAGAGAGAGAAGACAGGAAGAACACAGATTAGTTAGGTACCAAAGACTACAGTATTAATTAGGTACTAACCGTTCATTTCAAGTTGGCCAGCGTTGACCGTTCCAAAATGATGTCATACTGTATCGTTGACAAGAAAATAATAACTAATTATTTTTTACTGTAACCACAATTGTGATTGAAGTTTTCTTCTCTGGCAATGTTTTTCATGACAATGACATCTTGAATGTCTAAAGGCGTGATTTTTAATTTCTTATTTTTTTCCGCTTGAATGAAAATCATTAATTAAAGCAATAATTGAACGAGCGAAGCGAGTTCTCTGAGTCAACTAGGGCGCTTGCCTACTAGACAGAGAAGTGTCCGTCTAAATGTCTGTCAGAGCCCTATAACTTCTGAATTACTGAATATTAGAACGTGAAACTTGTTTGAAAATTCAGTTATATCCTGTACTAGAACAACAAATACTAAAATTAGATAAATGTTATAAAGAAACGAAATTATTTACTTTTAATGCGCCATCTATTAGCATTATTGTGAAGCTAATAGCTTCACTATAATGCTAATAGATGGCGCTGTGTCAGTAAAACAGTTTTATGTCAATTATTATTTTTTTTATTGCGTCTAATGTTAAAAGTTAATTATTACAATATATAATTAAAACTTTTGGGAATTATGGGATATCGCGAGGTCTCAGTTCGGGGCGAACCACTAGTTAATTAATAGTCTGCGCTATGCAAAACTTTTTTTACTACTTGTTTTAAAACGATATTAAGTTTTAATTAGTTGTCTGATCACTATGGTTTGCGTGTCGTTTTCTCCGATGAGTATAAAAGGAAAAGTTTTGTATAGGACAGACTATTTATTATTATTTATTTTTAATTAATGATTTTCTTTAAAACAGAGAAAAAAAAGAAATTAAGAAACCCACCCTTCGACAATTAAGACATCATTGCCAAAAAAAAACTTCCGTCACAGCTATTAATTATTTTTTGCCAACGGTACGGTATGACGTCATTTTGTGACAGTCGAGGCGGCCAACTTTAAGAGACAATTTTAATACGTTCATTTTTCCTTGGCAAGAATGATAAACTTCAAACGAAAATTACATTCTGTCACAATTTTATTTTTCATCTGTGTTTTTCATGGTGGTGCGACGGTGTGGTAGCTGTAAATTGCCGCCTTCGGTTTCTTTATAAAATTAAACACTTACTTACCGTATAAATTACCAAATTTACTGAACGTGCTATTAATTCTAATTGTATAGTTTTCAAGAATTCCTTTGAATCCACGTTCCAAAAAACTATCAAAATGTTTTGGGGTAAGTTACCGGTAACCATATTATACCTACCACCACGTGTTCCTGAACTAAAACACATTGTTAAATAGAAATATCCTTATAAATAAACTAAAAATGCAATATGATTGCTTCGCAACTCTAGATTACAATAATTACAGCACTGACGGGACTTTGGTGTATTTATGGATTATAATATACGATGCGTCAAGATATTAATATCGCTATCTATACAAGGTTTAAAGATATCCCATGTACAGTTATGGTTCAAACTGGATTCAAATTCCGTAAAGAATATTCCTATTCCAGATCGAAGCGCTTCTGATGTGCTTCTTGCACATCAGAAAAGGTTTGCAATAAGTTGCCACATCCCTTTATTCTTTGATGGTAACAGGTACAATCTTCAAAAATGAAGTAAAAATTTTTTAGAAATTGAAAGGAAACACTTAAATTATTATTACACAACAATTTGTTGCTCGTCTAAATCATTGTTTTCAATTTAGAATAAACTGCCAAGATGTGAAATGCCCATATGAATTTTTTTTTGTTGCCATGTGAAACTTAAGTCCCTTTTAAAGGCAATAGACATCTAAGCAAGTATGCTCTAATCTATCATCCATCAGGCATGATTGTTGTCAAGTAAGCCTAATATGCATTAAAGGGTTAGGGTCAGCTAACACAGAGATGCGACGAGACGAGGCCTGCAGATGCTTGAAGAAGCACGAGAGACCTCGCTCTGTAAAGAGGTACAGCACGGCGTAAGATGGTATAACAAGCCATACTTTAACACATCTAGGTCGGTCATGCTCTCACTAAAATTTGTACCTTATTGTGTATTAAAGAGGTTCTATATTGATATTGCTATCGACAAAAGTACGAGCATCGTCACATCTTGGTGTGAACTGACCCTTACAACTACAATCTACTGGTTTAAATCTATTCATTTTCTGTATTTAAATGTGTGTGAGCTATTCGATTACTCTTTAGGTTTACTATATTATTTTACAATGCTTTGTCGCGTCACAAATCACAATTAACTTTACTTGATTTTATAAATAAAAGTTAAACACCGAAGAAGACAATTTTAGTAATCAGAGCGCTTTCACGAATCAAGACAAAATGGACGATGGCCATCCGACCAATTGGAGAGACGGGAGGCGAGCGCGCGTTCGGATACTGTTACATTCGTCTTCGTCTTCGTTTCCTGGGAATCTTTTCTGCAAGTAGGCATCGATTTGCCCGTTTTGCGTGGTTCCACTGGTACAGCTCCCCGCTGGATCACTCCAGCCAGCCGAGCTCCCTCCAAAATCCGAGCAGGCCACCCAGGTCTGCGAGGATTTCAGGAAAAGGACTGTTACATGTGTATATAATATAACTTTTACCTCCAGGACTGATTATGGAACCAAACAAACGGTACACCCAAGTGGTGGAGAAGCCGTTCCACATCTCCCAGGCAGCCATGGACATCTCAACAGGAGATAACGATGCATGCCAAGTCATGGTGGTGGTGGACGGAAAAAACTTCCTTGTGTGCACGCTGCAGAAGAACAAGTGCATCCAAGTTCCCCTTGACCTGTACTTTAAGACTGGGGACTCTATTTCATTTCTCACAAATGGTATGCGAACTTATATTGATATTCTTTGAGCTAAATAATTACTGACATGCATTGATCACATTTTGAGACATAACATTTGTTTTTTTACCAAACTTCTGGTGGTTTTAATTTAGACTATATATTTTTTGGTTCATGAAATCCATCATTAGTGCCATAACTCATACAATTTTGTTCAATATCGTAACCAATTAAAATAAAATTGCCAATTGACTTTATTTTGTTTAAACAGTGTGATTTACAAGTAATTCTGGTGCTATAGGTAAATGCAACATTCACTTAACTGGTTACCTGGACCCTGAGTTTGAGGAGGAGCCTTCAGATGAAGAAGGGGAAGAGGAGGAGGACGAAGAGGAAGAGGCTCCAGCTCTGGTCCCCGCCAAGAACAAGAGAAAACTTGACAATGCTGTTGAAGGAAGTGCTAATAAGAAAGCTAAGGTAACAATAATAAAAAATCGGAGACTGATCATTTATTTGTGCCATTTTTACCAGTAATATGTGCTAGGTTAGGCCTCTGCACCTCACCTCAGTTATAGAGAAATGACTACATATTATAAAACAAAGTTCCCAGCCACGATTGCAATAAACTCAAAACTACTGAATGGATTTTCATGTGGTTTTCACAAATAGTGTGATTCATGAGGAAGGTTTAGGTGTATAATTTGTTAAGCTTTTATGTGAAACTAGCTTTGACCCGCGGCTTCGCTCACGTTATGTTCGGTTTTTTGAACTCCTATTTTACCTCCTTCAGGGTTGAATTTTGAAAAATCCTTTCTTAGCGGATGACTACGTCCTAATAGCTACCTGTGTGCCAAATTTCAGCTCGATCGGTCCAGTGGTTAGAGCTGTGCGTTGATAGATCAGTCAGTCAGTCAGTCACTTTTGCCTTTTATATATTTAGATTCTTGACATATTTTTATATTCACAGCAAGACAAAAAAGCAGCTAAGAACAAAGTGGCAGCAGACAGTTCTGATTCTGATGATGAAGGTGTCGATCCACTTCAGAAGTTCCTAGACGGAGAGGATATCGACACTGATGAAAATGATGACTCATTCAAGGTTACTTCCGCTGATTCAGATAGGTTAGTGGTGTTCATCATAATATGCTGCCGAAGACTTGTATCATTATCTCATTTATGGAAAAATGAGACAAAATGAGAAAAAAAAAAATCTCATTTATGGAAGAGATAAATACTTAAACAGATGATCAACTACTAAAACTATGAAAAAAAATCCATTTATGTTTAAAGAGATGTATTGATGTATGTGTTGTATGTAAAGGAACAACTCTTGTTTGCTAATACAAATATACTTTCTGTGTCTTTACATTATTGTAGTTTCATAGTATTTGCTTTATAATAATTAAGCTCGATTGTTTCAAACCATTTGTTAACATTACCTACATTCATTAAAATGGTTTTATTTGACATTTTGTTCTGTAATGCAATGTTTAACAACAGATAACCATTATTAACTGTTAATAAACTGTCTTTTAAAATTGCTGAAGCAACCATCCCTTCATTGACAAGAAAAATATAGATTGGAACCAAAAAGTTTGAATAATTTTACGACCTCCCTGGCGCAGTGGTGAGCGCTGTGGTCTTATAACTGGGAGGTCTCGGGTTCGATTCCCGGCGGGGGCAATTTAGTAATTTATTATTTCTAAATTGTCTCTGGTCTGGTCTGGTGGGAGGCTTTGGCCGTGGCTAGTTACCACCCTACCGTCAAAAACGTGCCGCCAAGCGATTTAGCGTTCCGGCACGGTGGCGTGTAGAAACCGATTAGGGGTATGGGTTGAATTTACACTGCTATACCCCTTCCAAGTTAGCCCGCTACCATCTTAGACTGCATCGTCACTTACCATCAGGTGAGATCGCAGTCAAGGGCTATCTTGTTATCGAATAAAAAAAAATGATTTCAGTGATGAAGAAGAATCTGAAGATGAAGAAGGTGCGGAGGAAGAAGATGAAGACGATGAAGAGGAAGAGGGCTCAGATAAAGCTGACACCACCCTCGAGACAAGCAAAGAGGAGAAAGAGTTGGACACATCCAAGATGACCAAGTCACAGAAGAGACGGCTCAAAAAGAAGCTACAGAAACAAAAGCAGGAGCCGCAAGTGAATGGTGTTGAGAAGCCCAAGGTAAGATTTATCATTATCAACCATTAGACAGTTAGACGCAGATACGCAATAACGATTCAACTCACAAACCTTTGTCAAATTAAATATATCCATAACATAAAAGAATAAAGTTGACTTTTCAATTGATAGGTTGTGTGGGTTGACTCATTATTGTGTATCTGCGTCCAGTTTGTGTTCATACTTTCAGCAGCTGCTCTGATGTTGTGAGTCCTACTAGAGATATACCAACATTGCTTTCATGTGGGTGGGATGCCATAATAATATTTGGGTGCCCTAACTCAAAAATCCCACTAATCAGTAGCTATTTGTGTTTTTTAAAGAGTGTTTTGCAATTTAATTTCAAACAATATAAAATTTGACAAATCATTCCCAACAGAAAGAGAAACCAGCTGAACAGCAAAAGGCCAAAAAGGAAAAAGGTGATGCTAAAAAGGACGCACAGCAAGTTGAAAAGGAAAGCAAGGAAAAAAAGGAAAAGAAGTCCCTAAGTGGTGGAGTATTCATTGAAGACTTGAAAGTTGGATCTGGCCCAGTGGCCAAACCTGGCAAAGTGGTCATGGTAAGTACACAAGTGCTCTGGAAGCAGTCTTTTTTTTTAATCAATGACAAGAAAGTTCTTGACTGTGGTCTCACCTGATGTTAAGTGACGATGCAGTCTAAGTTGGAAGGAGTATGGCAGTGTAGATTTAACCCATATCCCTAATTGGAGATGATAATAAATACATAAAACTCGATCAACAATATGGGATCTCAACTATAAGTTTAAAAATTCAGATGTAAGTAAAATAAAAGCTGTCCGCCTGCCTTATGTCTTTAAATGCTCTCTGAGGCTGAAAGGGCTTTCTATGTTACCATCTAGTTACTGACTTGGCTCAATAATGCTTATCCATTGCTAATGCATGCATAAATGCTCCAAGTTGGTTGCACTTCTTTTCCAAATTGCAATATTGTCTAGGAGAAAGATCATCCTTACTAATATTATAAATGCGAAAGTGTATTTGTTTGTTGGTTTGTCCTTTAATCACGCAGAAACAGATTGATGTGATTTTTTGCATGCTTATATTTGAAGACCAGCACTGGTAGCATGGGCGGGAGAAATTTTATCCCTGGGGAAAGGATAAAATGTTTATCCCCTCGCTCTCTTTTATCCACCTGTCGAGCATGTCAAAACGGTGGAAATAATATCCACAGTGGATATTCTTATAGGAATATACTTTTCCATTCCCCTTTCGCCATGCTTTAGCATAGGAAAAGATAATGTTATCCCCTGTCAGTGGATAAAATCGGGGGATAAAATTTTTATCTCCTGCCCATGCTACCAGTGCTGGAGAGTAACATAGGCTACTTTTTATCCCAGAAAGAGATAAAAAAATCCTGCTGGATTTTAAAAACTAAATATAAATAAAAACATATTATTAGATTGAGTTTTACTATTAAAGATTATTATAATTATAGTTTGAAGAATTAAGTGGACAAACATAGAATGAATAGAATAAAAAAGATACTTTATACAAATCTTGAATCTTCAAATTCAAAGACTACTCTGAGGTATGAAATACATTCATTGGAATGGCTGGCAGAGATCATTCTTAGAAATAAGGCCACCTTTATGTCAACTGTTTTCTGTACCTCTAAGTCTAAATTTGAATGCAAATACAGTGAAGAAGTTTTAAAATAAATTGTTGACAGGTATACTATGAGGGCAAACTGAAACAGAACAACAAGATGTTCGACAACTGCCAGAAGGGACCCGGGTTCAAGTTCAAGCTTGGAGCCAAGGAGGTTATCTCGGGCTGGGATGTAGGGGTTGCGGGCATGAAGGTCGGCGGCAAGAGGAGAATCGTCTGCCCGCCTGCGATGGCGTAAGTAGATAATAACAGGATATACGAAATAACTTATCAAAAGCGAGAGACTTGCTTAAGAAGGGTTCCGTAGCTGAAAACGCCGAAAAAGACACATTTCTAGTAGGGGACCCTCTGTTCTCCAAAATAGAAGAAACAGGAACAACATAATGGCCAACACTGGAGAAACGACGGTGGTTGTGGTTTGGCAGATTACAACACAATAGGACTTTTTCTTTCAGTATTATGGAATTCCGCAAAGTACCGCCTGCTTCTATCCAATATTTTAATTAATTTTTGTTTTATTTGTGTACAGATATGGTGCTAAAGGATCTCCACCAGTTATCCCACCAAACTCGACCCTAGTATTCGAAGTGGAATTAAAAAATGTTAAATAAACTGACTGTTAACACATCTGAGTGCCTCGCTCAAGGACATTGAATACATTTGGATAAAGTTGTTTGATATAATAATTTGTAGGATGGCCATCAGAAATGCATAAGCATTTCTACTTTAGAGCTGATGTGGGATGCTTACAAAAGGAGAACTTTATTTTTTTATTGTCCATTATTTTCATGATGTAAGCATCTAAAACATTCATGACTACTTATTATATACTTGCTCTTGTAAGTGTTCCATATTAGCTTTTTCTATTACTTTAAGTTGATGATAAGTTAGCATTTTAAGACTAATAAACAATATTTTAGTTGTTAATGTGTAACTATAAGTTCAAGCAGGGACAGTTTACAAATAAAACACGACCTTACTGACTATATTTTTTATTTGATAAATTCAGATAAACAATACATAGCTTATATTCATGCAACTTGATTCCATTTCTGTTTCAAATTTAATGTACCACATTAGCTTTATCAAATAGAAAACTTTCAAAAGATTTTAATTAGGTATGTAACAGCTGAATATACTGAAACATATTTACTAAGTAATTAAGACCATCTCAAAGAAAAGGTAGCTACAGGGAAATAAAGGCCATTATCATAATAGTCATTCTCCTACTAAATAATGAATACTAAAGTTTGTAAGGATGGATGGATGGATGTTACTTTTTCACTCAAAAACTAAAAACTAAAAAAAACTGGATGGATTTTGATGAAACTTCACAACATTAATTGTGAACTTTCAAGCTTATACATCAAAATAGCACATAGGCTATATTTTATCATTGAAAACTAAAGAATTTGCGGGTATCATCAACTAGTAATAGTAAAATGAAAACATTTTTGTCCATATTTTTTTCTTGCAACCATAAAAGCTATTTTCTAGTCTCATGAATGCACTGATCTATTTTAGAGTTTTATAGCCTGGAAGTTTTTTGAATTATCTTCTATATCGACGGCCCATACATCAAAACTCAAAAATGTCGAATTTTTCGTATTAATTGGTTTCTATTATGCTATATTTTACATCCCGCTAAAAATAAAAATCATATCTTAAAAGGCTGCCTTACACTAACTTCTAAACTTAAAGAAACTTACATGATGAATGGTATTTTCTCTGAACCTTACAATAATTAATATGCTTTTGGCCTTTTTGTCTTTGTCTATACATACAATGAAAGCCAAGGGACACTAGTTATTATAGATATTTTTCAGTATTCAGCCATAAATGAATTTAAGTAAAATGTTGGGATGTCAAAAATGCAGCCCTTAACTGAGATTTGAGTTTTGTTAATAGTTTGTTTTTAGTTTTCAAGATGTAGGAGAAAAAATGTATTTTCTAAATTTTTTACTGAGTTTTCACCAAATTAAGTTTTATAAGAATTGAACTTTGTTTAACTTTATTGATTGCAAAAATTTTAATGTGAATTTAAATACATTTACTACTTGAGTATAAATGTAAGTAATTAATGATAATTCTAGTATTAAGTAAATAAAATGAATATTCCAGTGATTATAATGTTTTATTTGATCTAAAAACATAAATTTAAATAAACCCTAAAGAAGGTGCCTGTTTCTAACCTTGATGAACCCAGATCAGCATGAGTAAGGTTGTACCTACTGAATTTTCTTTGTCAGATGTAATTTAAGGCACTCAGCTCATATATTTTGTAGGTAGGTACTCAACTACTGCACATGATCCAATTTGATTTTGCTTCATCAGTTTTTAGATGCTCGGGGAATGTATGAAAAAGAAAATTTCTGAGATTGGGTTGGGGGAAAAACAATGCATCACAGAACCAGTATAAATAAAAGTAAATTCTCTACAATAATTAACTATAATACATGACAATAGTGTAGGTACACACTAAAAACCTTGAGTGCAACAAGGAACTAAGTCAAGGTCCTCATGAAACAAAGAATATATTAAATAAAATACATTTGTTAAGTTTTTGGATTTTAGTTCTTGATAACTAAATAATGTTATTCAGACTTAAGTCTCATATCTTGTTTAACTTCAAGAGAATCTTTAAGGACCACCTCAGTTTGAGGAGTCATTTCAGTATCTTTTTGCATAACATCAGTTTTGTTTTCATCAGGTTTTCTCCTAAAGGCGCAGACTCCACCTTCACATTTGAAGGGGAATTCCGTCTTCTCATTGCCATCAGCATCTTTCACGGCCCAGGGGTTCCAGAAGCGTAACACGTAAGGCTGAACAAATTTGTGCCACAAAAACAACAGCACTGGAATGATGAAGCAAGGCACACAAACCATATTTTTTTTTTTCGAATGTCACACAGGAATGGTATTTAAAAAAAAGCTACTAATGGAGTTACGTGCAGCGTAGTTGTTTTCTTAAGAAAATTCGTCTAAATTTACCATATAATTAGCGTAAAGCTAAACCTAATTTCAAACAATGCAATTTTCAGTTTCTTTGACTTTTATTATTCGTCCAAGAGAATGTAATCACTCCGTGTTTCCGTGTTATTCGTGTTCAGTGATGTTCACTGTAGAGCTGTAGCAAACCGTTAAAACCGTACTATGTATTCGTTTCTGACTACTGAGTAACGGGTACGCCATCTAGTACCGAGTACCGAAACGTTACTCACGAATGCATTTCGTTACTCGCATTTTTTGTATTTTCGTATTGATGTTAGTTTAATAGTCAGATTCTTGGGGTAATTTACAATTACCTATTAAATTACCAATCTAGATTTACATACATACACACAAGTCTGGTTCAAAATACCTACGGTAAAGTTAAAAACTGTACTTTACGCTGCTGGATATGCAACGTAAATAAGTATATTTTCTACATAGTACGAAGAAAACGACGTCAACGTCATACCGTACGCAATACGCAACACGACTCGATGCGATGCTTATATGTTATTAGGTATCAAACGTAACGAGTAACGTAACGATACGATAGTAACGAGTACTGATATTTGCAGTAACCAATACATGAGGGTACGCTATTTTACGTTACTTTTCATCTCTATTTCGTTCATTTCACTTCATTGTGTATAATGTCCATGGTAGGTATTAAATATATTATGGAGATTCCCTACCTACGAAAATAGAGTGCATACATGTCTGTGGTGCATACCTACAGAATGCTGTCGCATAAAATGGCCGCCCCTTAGGGAGTGTGCTTCAAAACTATCGACATCGATAAGAAGTGAAACAGTAATCAAGCATTTATGAATACACTGGCTTATGCCCGCGACTTCGTTCGCGTGGATTCTTCTTCTTTATCAACCGATAGACGTCCACTGCTAGACATAGGTCTCCTGCATGGACCTCCACAGGCCTCGGTCCTGAATCCAGCGGCTCCCTGCAACTCGTTTGATGTCGTCGTTCCATCTAGTGGGGTCTCTACCAACACTGCGCTTTCCGGTGCGAGGTCGCCACTCCAGCATCTTGGAACCCCATCGACCATCAGCTCTTGGAACTATAGATTGGCGTGAATTAAAGTTTTTTAATTCCCGCAGGAACTCTCTTATTTAAATATTATATTTAATACCTTCATGCATAGAACAAGTGTTTGTGGTTTGTGCACGGTTTGTCACAGCGGTTTGTGCTGTTCATGGACGTAATATATTTGCATGTATATTATTATAATTTTAGCAGAGTTGTTCAATTGACATCATATATTTAATTAATAATTTTTTCTCTTTAATTTTAATTTAAAATTTTTATTAGCTAAATTTTTGATTTTGATTTTAATTTATTGATAATTTGATTTATGTATAAAATTTGCACGCCGAAATGGCAGAATATGTTTGGAAACGACATTACTTATAACATCTACCTTGTACCCATATTCGAGCAAATAAAAATATCTTTATCTTTATTAATATAATGTATATCCATGGTGCTGTTATACTCTTTGACGAACCCAGACGTCGAACTCTATGGAGTTCTGACATGCGTTGTTTGCGTTGCGCTGTTTTTTCTCTGTCCTTTCATTCATAATAATCTCGATAAATGTAGTGATGTAGCTGCAGTATTAGAGATGGACAAAATACAATATTCTTACGCAAGGAACATAATATTTTTTAGGTGAAGGTATTATATAATAATATTATTATATAATACCTTCACACACAGCGATCACAGAATCTGTGATCACTGATTATCATGCTCTATGCTATTATCAGAACGGAATCAATAAAACTAAAATAACTTGAAAATATAATTTTATTCAATATGTAATTTCATTTAATTTTTTTTTAATGGGTAGGTATCTCACCTTCAGTAATTTCTTTTTTCCCAAAATATCTCTCACAACAAAATATTTTGTATTTACTTATCCCATACATAACTTACCAAATATTTTTTTTGATATTGGATTATAAATTATACTTTATCTATTTATTAAAATACAATTTTTTTATTACCATTTTATAACATCGACGGCCCAACCAAATAAAGGCGTAGGTAATTGAAAAAAGTCAATCTTTACACCTGTTATTATGTTGTTTATGTAATTATTGTTGTATGTAAACAATATACAATACTAATCAGGTGTAAATAGCAAAGAAGATAGATAATTTTTACGGTTTTTTGGCTCTCCTGTAAAATTAACTTTTTTCGATTACGCCTTTATTCGGTTGGACCGTCGACATGCTGGTTGACTGCATCGATTTCCTAACTAAATCGATACTTGACTGTAAAAATCACAGAAAAAACAATTTTATCTACCTTTTACAATCTTGATCTGCAAAATATGCTAATAGGTGTGGTTTTACGGCACCTGCAGATTTATTTTCTATGTCATGGCTATACCTATTGAAAGATTGAACTGTGAAACTGGGCATTTCGTCGATTTAACAAATAAATTGAAGTTCATATTTAGCAGCTTTCATGACAATTACATTGATTTCCACTAGGTTTTCTATTTGTTGCTACTTCCATGATTGTCTATGTAGGTATAGAATTCCAATGAAATATCTATCAATATAAAATAATATTATACCTTGCTGAAATTACCAAGAAATTACAAATAACTGTGCTGCCAAAGTATGTACACTTGCAGACCAATTTGGCATTTTTTCCACTAGAAAATTGCTGACAAAATAACTTGTTCTATAAAGACGTTAACGTTATCATTATATGATGCTGCGCCTCGGCGCCACTCGTATTTGCTGGCCCTAAGAGTTCTCGTAAGCTCGTATTTCCTTATAATATAGGTAGTTTAAGTAGAAATAGGTACTAATATATACGTACCTATTTATATTTATTACAAAACGTACCCTGTCCGTTTAGTATTGTCCGACCAAACCTTCGGCTTTGTCTATGATGTGTTTGAAGTTTTTGGCCGAAGCCGAAAGTTTCAAGCACGCGCCGAAATTGAACGAATTTATGAATATGAGAGGGCGATTGAAGGAGTGATGCCTGAGGGCAAGGGATCGCCAGGAAACCCTAAATGTCGATTTTGAACGACATCCAGTAACAAAGAATTTAAAAATTGCGCTGACTTTTTAAAATGCTGAAAACATCGATGGCTGAAAACCATTAATTCCTTTTTTTGGTCCGAGGAAACCCTAAACCCTATATAAAAACATTGGATCGAATACTCAGTATAGTACAGTAGGTACTCATACAGATCCCGGTCTTTGTTTTTCCAAAATATCAGTGAGTGTCATGTTAGTGAGATGACAAACTATCGACTCGGATCGTACATCCCTAGATCAAACGCAAAATTCAGCATTCAAAAATCGCCAAAGCGCGATTCAGTTGCAAAAATGCTGACCTTCGCTACTTTTAGCATCGAATTGAAAGCTTTGAGTCTCGAAAACGCGATGTACCTAGGTAGGTACCTAGTTTCAAAAAGCCATAAAAATGACGATCGCTGCAGCCTAAAGTAGTTGGTCTGCCTCTGCCTTAATAGGCAGAGGCAGCCCAAGGTTAATAAAAAGTGAATAAAATAATTATTGTTTTAAAATTATTATTATCTTATAATTAAGATAATAATTTTAAAACAATAATTAATTTAAGTATTCATTTTTTGGCAATCTTGAACGGATTTTCTTAGGGTTAATAAAACTTCGGCTTTGACTTGGGCCAGAAATAGACCTTCGGTCGGACACTACTGTTTAGAGCATAATTATTTATATTACTGTACCTCAATGAGTTAGGTATAGTATTTAATAACTTGAAGTAACTTAAATAGGAAAGTATGTAGGAACATACCTAAAGTCTAATATTCTTATTATACAAATATTAGGTATAATATGACCCTTAAGACCCAATTTCACCAAACTTTCTAGTTCTCGAGATTATCATTAATATACGCGAATAGCGATTTCCCAGATTCGGTTGTTGTGAAACTAAGTTCATAAATAGGTAGATACACTCTTGGAATACTTACCTACCTGCTTATTTACTCGCGAGTGTGACTTATTCCACGCTGTGAAATTGGGCTTTAGAAAGAAGAAAGGCACATTTTATAGGGCTAAATACCGAATTAAACTTTTATAATATAGTAGGTAGATACAGCTTGTAACTTCACATTATATCACAATCGAGTTATTGCCGATGTTCAACTGATATTTTTAATGGATATGGACTACCTCGAAGTTGGTCCCATTTAGAGTTTTTTTTTAAAGAAAGTTGAAAAATGGAGACGGTCCATTTTGGGTCTACTCTTGTACCATATACCGTGAAAAGCGAAGAATACAAAGAGATCAATTAAAATAAAATCAATTAGAAAATCATAATAAACAAAATTGCTAAAATAAAAATATAAGTTCAAGTTTTTCGGTACCTACTGCTCGCAACACTTACTAGATGGAGCTACCTTTCAGCCATAGAGAAGGCAGTAGACGGGGTTCTACGTCAAATGTCATTTCTGAGTTATCTGACAAGTAACGTGTCACGTGATATTTTTTGTTTATTCCGAATAAAATTAAAAAGGTTAATTTTATTTTTCAATTTTAACCTATCTACATATTGGTACCTGAGTTCAACTAGTATTTTGTCCCACTAGTTCAACTGTTAAAGTGATTTAGACGTAGTTGAACTAATGGGAAAAAAATCCCACTAGTTAGTTCAACGGTTGAAACTAATAGGAACTACCCTCAAAATCAACATGATAAAGTATTTATTACAACCATTTTTCGAAGCAGGTTATTATTAAGGGTCTACCGTAAGCTCAAGTCTCAAAACTTGAAAATACATGTTGGATTGATACCAAATTATGCAAATTATGTTGAGTTGAAGACATGAGTGTCTTCAGTAAGTACCTACTACCCTTGTAATACCTGTCACCTCAAAACAACATGTTTGTCACACCATTATATTTGCAAAGATTTAAATCAATCCGTCATTTAGTTACGTTATAGGTAGGTACAAAAAAGTCGAGCTTACGGAGGACTGTTTAATACAATAAATAAAAAATCTACCTATTTAGGATCAAAATTAAAAATAACCTATACATAGTTACCTTATATTTTTTAATTTATATTATAATTATTTAATAGCAAGTATATATGGTAAAAATATAAAATTCTGAGGCATAGATGGTATTATGACTAACTATAATATTGACTATTCAAAATAAATCTATTTATTATGTATACGTATTCAACAATATAAAATATATTTAGGACTAAGTAGTATCTATTGGAAGATGATTCTCTAGTTTTTAGTTAAAATCTATGACTTCCTAACTACAAAATTGACTCTTTGAGATCGCGTTCACAGCACATTTCCTCCAAGTAACATCTTAACATAACGAATAAATTACCATATAAATAGTTGGCATATATTAACAATAGAATAGTAAAAAAACGTCTCTGAGCACCAAAATAAATAAAACTGTATATGAAAAATTTCTATTTAAATATTTAACTACTAATAGGTATATTACGAATGTATATTGTGTATTATTATTGGTATGAGTTAACGTGCTAAGACGAGCATGTAGCTCTGACCTCTATCAAAACGGGACAGGCTGTATCATAAGCATAACAAGTAATGAGACACCGGGAACATTTGCATTACCAATAAAATCATGTACTCCCATTCGTATTCGGCCACGGCGGCCAATTTCCACAGAGGTTAGCCTGACAAGAGATGCTATGCTAAAGCATGGCGACAGGTAAAAGGAGAAGTATATTCCTTTAAGTATATCCACTATGGATATTATTTCCACCGTTTTACATTTTTTGATCGGCCCCGGGAATTAAAGCCAGGATCTCGTCAATGAGGCAGTTATCTTTTGCTGATTACAATCATCACAGTTAACATTAGTTCCGAGTAACTTCATTCTTACTTTTAGCAATTAAGTAACTCCCAAATATCACATCCTTTATAGATTGTCTAGCGTAATATTAGAGGTCAATATTGTGTTAATAGAGGTCAGTGGTAGTTGATATAACGCAAAAGAGCGTGATGGCACAGCATAAATAATATCAGTGTTCGTATGGAATTTCACGCCCCCTCGGCTAGATGGAGTGATGAAATCCAGAAATCGAGGATAAGCAACGTTGGCGCTGCCTGCAAGAAGCCCATGTTCAACAGTAGCAGTATTTTGGCTGCTGCTGATGAAGCACAATGGACGGCAGTGTCATTGCATCGCGTAGTCAGCCTCGATGCTAGCGAGCGCACCGCGCAGCGAAACGGGCAGTTCGGGTATCCTGTAGATAGCGTCGGAGAACGGCGGTAACTTCAACGCGTCTGCCGATTTCGTGTAGCTGCTGTACGACAGGTACAACTGCGACACGCGGCTTATCTCATCCTCTGTCATGGCCACGTTGCGCAAGTTCTTTCTCAAGTCGGCGCTTATCGATTCCCCACATTTGGGGCAAACTTCCTCCACTGTGCACGGCTTGGTCAGCCTCTTGACGGCGTGTTTGCAGCGGATCGGCTTCACGTACTTGTAGCGCTTCATCCTCGTCGTCTTGGCTTCGTTGAACAGCACGACGAGCCTGCCCGCGCTGTCCAGGCTGCCGGTTCGCGCGACCAGCTCCCCGCCGGCCTTCATCAGAGCGCCGAACAGCGCCTCCGAGGGGTTCTCGAAGTCGTAGTACACGCACTGCGATTCCGAGTTGGCCTTGTTGTTATTCTCGATTTGCAGACTGTATCTGAGACAGATTTTCTTTGGCTTGCTGGAGAATTTCAGGTACACGTGAATGGGAATATCTATCGAAGCGCAGCCCGACTCTTTGATTTCATACGGCGGCTCTTGGAGCACTGGAAATGATAAGTCGTGAGATCAATTCAATGTTAGTCGGTCTGAACTATTGCGATCTTGTTTGCATTTCGCTTGGTAACGGGCTATCTACGTAGGTAGGTACGTGTGATAACGATAATGAGCGTGTTTTTTGTTCACATATTACTATCATTAAGACCTAGAATACTTAAGTAAAATAAAGTTAATTCATTACCTAATTTAATAATTTTTTAAACAAGACGATTTATGCGTACGCGATATAGATAGATATAAAGCGACATAGTTCGAGTCCGACGCTTGAGTGGCAACGGGCAGGCCATAAAAGTCGTGGATCGTGGTCGTGGTCTATGAGGAATGGCGACCACACAATCGAGAGCGTAGGCCCAGACCTACTGGCAGACCGCCCCGCTAAGTGAAACGATGACATCAGACGAGTCTCTGGGAGCCACTGGCACTGGATACAGACGATAGAAGATCAAGTCGTGTGAAAGTCTCTACAAGACACCTAAATATGTCCAGCAAGGGACGTCTACCTGTTGACAATAAGGAATAAAATAGTAAAGTAGACGGGCACGTACCTCTGACTTTTTGATGTGTAAAAGAAAACATCGTAAGGAAACCTGCACGCCTGAGAGTTCTCCATAATGTTCTTAAAGTTGTGTGGAGTCTGCCAATTTGCAATGGGCCAGCATGGTGGGCTATGGCTTAAAACCCTTCTCTGAGAAGAGACCTGTGCAGTTGATGGATTGCTGAAGATGATGATGATGAAGTGGGTAAGTCACCTCTCTTCGGGTAAACGAACGCGCTGGGCGGGTGCAGGTCGAACACGACCTTGTGCACGAAGGTGCTGATGTCGCCGCGCGCGCCGCGCACCCACACGCGCCAGTCCAGCGACAGCGCGCGCCCCGACGCCGTCTGGCGCGGCTCGCACGCGTGCCCCACCTCCAGCCATATGCGGATACACATCTGCCGACAGGAAACATCGTTAGCCTGACATCCGGTATCCATCAAAACAGAAATAGCTGCTCGTGCTAATCACTGACTGACTCATTGATCATCTCTCCTGTAAAATTGTGTATGAAAAAAATTTGTTCATTAATGGTTACGTATAGAGGAAAAACATTCATTTGGACGAAAAATATGGAGGGCCAGGCCAGGGTTATATTATGTGGGGGGTGCTCAAACAAAAATCACTCGAAACCTCATCCTATTGACAGTAAGCTGAAAAAACTCCAAAATGGCGGATTCAAGATGGTGCCCATACTTTCAAAGGTGTCTATCTCAAAGAGTATAAAAGATGGAAGTGTGTTTTTTTTGGAAAAAGATGATCAAGATTCAGGACCCAAAGGTTTATCTGATGAACAGAAAAAAACCGCAGTTCGCTTTAGCGAGCCGCAATATTATTAGTTCCAGAGACACTCGAATGTCAAATATGGCGCTTTAAATTGATCCATAATATTCAGCTGCCATTTGAATAGGGTAGTGGGGTCAGCTAATGTGTTAACTTTGAGAGTGTTAATCATAGATTCAATATAGATAGCCATGGAAGTAGTACTTTAATCCTACCTCCATGATAGATATCAGTGCCGCCACTGGTATCAAATGTTAAAATTCGTAAATAGTCACATACATACATAGACTGCTAAAATCAACCCTTCCTTTTTGCTTTGCTACAGTGGGTAAAAAACTTTAACTGTTCACTAAACGAAAAATAAGTATTTCTGAACCTTTTCTTAGTAATGTTATGAAACTCAATTTTATTTTATGTCAATTGTGTATGTCGTGAAATGTGTAGAAATCAATTTGCTGTTTGTTAGTCTCGCTAAAATCAAAAACGGCTTGACCGATTTCAATTTTTTTTTATTCTCTGTAATACGTGAGGAGATTTAAAAATTAGGAAAAATAGGGAAAACTCAAAAGAATAACTGAAAATCAAAATTGGCAATTTTGTATAGGAATCAACACTTCGGATTACTTTTGAATTTTAATAGATTGTGGGAGCGAAACCATGGGTAAAAGCTAGTGTTGGATAATTAATTAGTAGATAAATATTTAACAGATTGATACTGGAAGCTCGATGGTTCTATCCGCAACCGTTGCATTATTGTCGTACCCACTCCTAAGCTTTTCGCTTATTTGGAGGGGAGAGGAGCCAAGTTCAACTTGGCTAATACCACCATCACTACTACATATTATTATAAAACAAAGTCCCCCCACCGCGTCTGTTTATTTTTTCGCGATAAACTCAAAAACTACTGAACCGATTTTCATGCGGTTTTCACCATCAGGGTGATTCATGAGGGAGGTTTAAGTGCATAATTTGTTAAGGTTGTGTGTAAATTTGTTGAAAAAATATGACGATAATATGCCGGAAAAATTCAAGCCGCCTGAGATCTTTCATCGAAAACACCCTATCCCTTTGAGATATTTAACAAAACAATGTACTATGTTGCTGGTATGGTGGGATAGGTCTATACAGAAAAGTCCGCCATGGCATATATCTATCTTTAGATACTTAGGTAGGTACCTACGCAAAAATTAAATCAAGGCGCCTATCCGATTAAAACTAAAAAAAAAGATTTAAGGGCAAAACACGAATATTTTTCCAAACTCTTCAAATAGGCAAAATGAAAGTATAATTAAATAATAAACTAAAATGATTAAATAATAACTTCTCTATACTTTTCAAGCTTTGGCTTACCGCAAACCTTATAAATCCTTAAAACTCGTAAGACACCTTAATTCGTTCGTGACAAACAATGAAATATTTTTTGCTTAACAAATCCATTATTATCAGTTGGTAAGAAACCAACTGATAATAATGGATTTGTTCTGAATTGCAGTTCTTATTAACTTGCAGTCTAGATTCATGTTGCTGAATCATACTTCAAACTATCATACCTACTAATATTATAAATGCGAGTATTTTTGTTTGTTGGTTTGTCCTTCAATCACGTTGTAACAGAGCTATGAATCGACGTGATTTTTTGCATGGGTATAGTTGAGGCAGATCCTCAGTGTGACAAAGGCACTATTTATCCCGGAAAATTAAAGATTTCACGCGGGTTTTTAAAAACTAAATCCACGGGGACGAAGTCGCGGGCATCAACTAGCACAATAACATATAATAACGCAATCAGCTATCAAGTTACAAAGTGCTGACTAGTGTATCAATGGATTTTGAATAAGTAGCTAGTAAGTAAAAATTTAAATTAAGGAGGTCCAATTTAAAGCCTCAATAGCCCAACGGTTAAAGGTGCGGACTGAAAACTGAAAGGTCGCAGGTTCGAGACTACCCGTTGCGCTAATGTCGTACCCACTCTTAGCATAAGCTTTTCGCTTATTTGGAGGAGAGAAGAGAATATAAGTTAAGTTCAGCTTTGCTAAAACAGGATGTATGGGAATTGCTAGAGAAAACTTTGTGGATAGGATATAGTTTCGAATAAAACGGCGCTAACGTATAGTAGGGTTAGTATAAGATTTTATTCGATTCATCGTATTCGTATTCGATGATATTAGTGTCACTTAGGATACTGTTTTTCCGCGGTAAAAGGTCATTTTCCTTGCCAATTGTTCAAAAACCCCGTTCAATACAAAATGTATGACAAAATGAAATTATTTCATAATTTTTTGTTGTTTCCGTCAATTTTCCAATGGTTTTAATAGGTATTGTGATATTCGGGACGGAGACAAATACAACAAATCAAAAACCAAATGAAACGCAGTTCAGCCGTTCTTTAGTTAAATAAGTGTTCAAATAAACCCAACTTTGTTTTATATATTAAGATGTAATATGTATTATGTTACCAACCAATAGTTGCTACGCCATGCTAGACCTACATATGTACCTAATCTGTGGTACACGTTACTTCCGGATTACATCAGATAGTTTGATTATTACAATATTTATATTTAGAAGTGATAATTAATAATAGTAAATATTATTTTGTTATGAATGTTTAATATCAGAATATTTTATTATATATCTTGCGTTAATCCAAATTAATGATTAATGATTGTTGTGATACCAGTAGAAGTTGATTGGTATTGAGTTACTTAAATAGTAAACCATTATTTAAATAGTTTATTCAATTGATTATAATTCTAATTTAATTATATTATGTTTTACGAATACCTACTTTTATGATATTTAGTTTGTAAATAAACTCTGGAAAATTGATATCATGAAGATTACTTTGTCCGTTTGGTTGGCTGAATTGTAAATATTAAATCACAGGAATTTGATTGATATTGAGCTGCTTGAATGTTTAATTGTTATTTAAATCGTTTATTCAGTTGACTATAATCGTAATTCAATTATTTCTACATTGTAAATAGGATTCGGAATACTAATATCACTGTTTGTTTGGTTGGTAGTATTGTAAACCTTTTGTTTGAATCATGTATAAAAGTTAAGTAACGGATTAATAGACGTTCATTCTGTAAAACAAATTAGAAAGTATAAACTCTGCTCGGAAATATAGCTAAAAGTGTATTTATTTGGACTATTATTTGAAGACTCTCCCAGGTTCTGCCACATTTCAGAAGTGGGATCGAGGAAAAGTCAGGATAACGTGCAGCTGGTCGCGTAAAAAGGAAGAGGGAGGCGCAGCACAGCGAAGAACACGGAAATTTTTTTTCTTTTTGGGTGGCCCTTGCCGGAACACGCAACGCCGCTGCCAAGAAAACTAAGCCGAGTGACGCTTGGCGGTGCAGAAGTTAATCTCAAAATTTCGAACCGAAGATAACCTTCGTCTACTGGGTTCCACTCGCCGTTGAAGAACAGAAGCCAGAATTTCGACGCGGAAGTCAACGGAGAAAAAGTGCAAGTGATGGAGGGTCTACAAGTTACAACGTCGACGCGGTGAAACGGCGCTGTGAAGTACCAGTGAAGTGTCTACCGTCGGGCCGGGCGCGAGGCGCAGAACTACAATGCTCTCCTACGCTGTGAAACCTGTCAACGCAGCGGGCATGAATCCTCCACCTACTGCTGCGGGTCCACGGCAACACCTGGAACTACGTGGCAAGAAGCACAAGCACGTCGGGTGAGTTCTATAATGTACTTTCTTAATAATAATTATCTGAGCATTTACGAAAGCCTCGCATATGTTGGTGCACGGAAAAAAATCATTGCGAGTATGATACGAGAAGTAAATGGAATATAACTTTAACCATCAGCTGAGAGTCTTTGGAGGTGCTCATAAATGTCACTGGGTAAATCTCGTATAGATACCTACTTATATGAAAATGGATACTGTGTGTTTAAAACTGGTGACGTAGAGATAACAGATAACTATCATTACAACATAGATTTGATCATCGGACAGCCGGTGACCTGATATGTCTAGTTACTGCTTCAACCTCCGCAAACTTCTGTGTTAAATTAGAAAATTCAGATTTTAATATAATTGATATGTTCATTGGTAAAGGGCTCAATGAAAGTTTGCACTTCGTGACCAACTCAGTTCATTTGCAATTAGGTAAATTATTGTATGCTGTACCTGAAGGAGTTCGAAGTTCGGTCTGCATTGAAAATTAGCATTTGTGATATAGTAAATTTCTTTGCCAACTGATAATCGATTGCGCGCGCTGAGTTAATATTTAATTAATACTGAAAAAAGTTCAAAATATTATGAATCTTGATTCCGCTATCAGGTTTTCTAGAATCTCTTCATTACCAGGTATAGGTGATGCAGCGCGAGACTATATGTGGGTAGTTGAATATATTATGACGTATAAATACAGCCGTCATGATGCATGGACAGTGGATCTTTTGTCTTACCTCCGTCGGTGTAAACAGACGCGAGAGGAGTGTATAGGTTAGGTAATACATAATACATAACTATTATTAGTTGTGTTATTGGTACTAACGAACCAGCACATGTGAAATGGATGTAGCGGAACAAAAAAATGAGGATTTCGATAAACTTTACATTTTTATTTTATACTAGCTTCTGCCCCCGCGACTTCGTCCGCGTGGAATTAGATTTTGGGGTGGAATTTTCAAAAACTGTGACACACGTACTTTTTATTTCTAACTGAAGGCTCAAATACCAACTTTGATGGAAACAGCTTGAAAAATGACGGAGTTTCATATAAACTTCTATCCCCTATTTAAACCCCTTAGGGGTGGAATTTCCAATAATCCTTTCTTAGTGTGCGCCTACGTCATAAAAGGAACCAACTGTAAAAAATTTCAAGTTTCTAACTTCAGTAGTTTAGGCTGCGCGTTGATATCTCAGTCAGTCAGTCAGTCAGTCAGGACTTTGAATTTTATATATATAGATAGCTATTATCTTCTTCTTAATACGAATGCATATTCAGATGGCAGAAAAACTAGTATTATATGAAATCACACAGTAAAGTAAAGTGTACGAAAATAAAATAATTGTTACATAAAAAGTTCAGGATTAGACAGCTGGAATAATGGATAGGCACGTAAAACGATCTAAATACGGGATTCCAGCTATATTAGTGTGGAATTATAAAGGATGGTGTGGATAAAGGATGGAACCTAGAGGCTGTGCATAGATTACAGGGCTTTAAAACTCGCAAACTGTGAAAGATTTTTAACCGTTACCACATACCTATTGATGATCATTGATCTAGCTCAAGACTATTACCAACTGAAAATTCCTGAGAACTCATCTCACAAATCTGCTTTTGTGACAATAAAAAAAAAATATATACGCCTTTTGATTTAGCAAATGTCCCTGCCGTTTTTCTCGACTTATACTAAGAGACTTGTGTAGCTTGGTAATGTAATGTTGCCGATCGTTACCGTAGAAGCAGGAATACAACTTATTAAAAACTTGTTTTGAGCTTCCTGAAAAAAAGCTAATTTAAAATTAAAACTAAAATAAATATTATTTTTACCTAAACCATTAAAAAAAAGGGATTTTAAATACTTACGACCTAAAAATTACCGCGACCATAAAATAATCACGAAATTCATTAGCTTCTTAATTTAGGAAAATTCATACAATACATGTGTGTATATATCGATGTGTGTGTTCATAATAGCTCTTCCAAAAAATGCATACGTTGGTTTGTCCATAATAGCTGTTTCATTGACAAAAATCACGGGAAAAGATGTTTCTAAGTTGGTCTTTGGACTCTGCACAGGAAAAGGCATGTTAAGTTACTCTGAAACTAAATAAACCAGGATGTAGTTGGTATTTATGAAAGTAACGTCGTAACAGAATTACATACCGACGCGAATAAGTTAGGACTAGATGGCATGCTTAAGCAGCAATTAAGTGTCTAAATAAACCAGTTGCATATTTTTAGTCTAAAGAAGAATTATAACTCTAACATAGTTATAAACTTGGAATTAAAAATTAAATTTGGAAAGCCCTTCCGGCTTCCGTTTTTCCCTATAACTACAATTTGGGTACCTTCAAATCAATAGGCATTTTCTAGGCAAGCGCGTTCCAGCTTAGGCTGCATCTTTACTTACCATCGGGTGTGATCGCAGCCAAACGCTAGTCAATATTAAAAAAAACTTTACTTTGGCCTTCGACGAGTAACTACAATGTCCCGTGAAGGAAAATACCGGAGGAAGAATAGGAAAATACCTCTCAGTCCAACATTAGTTAAAAAGTATCTATTTCCTCGTATTGCTCGAGGGTAGCTTTACTATTCCGAGTTTTGGTTTGCAAATAGAGTATAGGCCAGGGCAGCAAATGAAACACCTAGATACGCTTAGTGGGGAGTGGGGACCCTCTTATAGGGCTCATTTTCCATATTAATGGGATGACTACCCTCCAATAAAATTGCAAGATCATCGAATAATCAACAAATACTACAGCATTACGGGAAAATACAGTAGATCCAGACTTAATAAATAAACATATTTTAAAAATAACATCTTTAATAGCAAAACTGTTTCTAGTTATTAGCATAACTCATATAAATTCGTGTAAAATATATAAAACAAAGGAAGTTTGAGTTTGCACATATTCACGCCGGAAACTTGGACTCTTCTGGAAAAAAATTTGGATTGCGAGTCCGTATATTTTAGCGTGTGTGGTGGTGCTCTTAGGGAAAGGCCTATGTTCAGCAGTGGATGTCCGCAGGCTGAAATGATGATGATGATAACGATGATGATGATGATATCCTAGTAGTTCTTAGTACTCCTTAGTTTAGATTCTTTTACAAAATTTGTGTATGTTAGAGCAGTCAAAAAGTGCAGTTCACTTGTGAGTGTGACAGTTAAAAAATTAAAAGAAACAATATTATCTGAATGTTACAATTATTGCTGATAAAGGAAAAGCTTTCAGTGCTTGCTAATTTAAACAGTTCGCCGCAATCTAGTCAAGGTCCAACGATCTGGTTCAGCGTATTAATAGAACCAAAAATAATCGAGGAACTCCCTGATGCTGTATGGGGTATATATCATACGACTCATATTTTCTCTATTCAGACTAATGTTTGCTTATAAAATTCCCGCTTGCCAAAAATTTCCTTTAGGTTAGTAGAAAGCTTTGTCGCAAAACTTTGCTGATCAATATCAAGGCTCACAAAATAGGCGAGGCACTGCGAAGTTGCATTTTGACAGAAACATGACCGTAATGGAGGGAGAAGAAACCGATTTGACGATTCTTGTAAAAAATGCATAAAATGTGGGGTAGGGAAAAAAATAGTTGTGTGGGTTAATGTAGCCAGTAGAGATACGTCGACACAAATTTCACAAAATTGAAAAGTCGTTACACAGGGCCTAATAAAATATGCAAGATAATGTCTGTGTGACTTCTACCAAGATAATGTCTATGTGACTTCACCTAGATAATGTCTGTGTGACTTCACCAAGATAATGTCTGTGTGACCTTCCCCAAGATAATGTCTGTGTGACTTCTACCAAAATAATGTCTATGTGACCTCTCCGAGATAATGTCTGTGTGACCTTACCAAGAAAATGTCTGTGTGACCTTACCAAGAAAATGTCTGTGTGACCTCACCAAGATAATGTCTGTGTGACTACTACCAAAATAATGTCTATGTGACCTCTCCGAGATAATGTCTGTGTGACCTTACCAAGAAAATGTCTGTGTGACCTTACCAAGAAAATGTCTGTGTGACCTCACCAAGATAATGTCTGTGTGACTTCTACCAAAATAATGTCTATGTGACCTCTCCGAGATAATGTCTGTGTGACCTTACCAAGAAAATGTCTGTGTGACCTTACCAAGAAAATGTCTGTGTGACCTCACCAAGATAATGTCTGTGTGACTTCTACCAAAATAATGTCTATGTGACCTCTCCGAGATAATGTCTGTCTGATCTCTTCACGAAAATGTCTGTGTGACCTTACCAAGATAGTGTCTGTGTGACCTCACCAAGATAATGTCTGTGTGACCTCACCAAGATAATGTCTGTGTGACCTCTACGAGATACTGTCTTTGTAATATCTACGATGATGTCTGTGTAATCTATCTAACCTACTGTCTGAGTGACCAATTTTAGTTATTGTCTATATGGCCTCTGCCTGTGAATTCCGTAGGTTTTAAGTACTTCTAAGTGAATCGAGATGATCTCTCCAGAACATGTTACTGTGCGATTTCTTTCTCTGTCCAGGTAACTGATGCAGCTGCAGGGACGAGGATCTTGATTACGCGGCGTGAGACACGCGCGTGGGAGGATGGCCGAATGTTACCAACCAATAGTTGCTACGCCATGCTAGACCTACATATGTACCTAATCTGTGGTACACGTTACTTCCGGATTACATCAGATAGTTTGATTATTACAATATTTATATTTAGAAGTGATAATTAATAATAGTAAATATTATTTTGTTATGAATGTTTAATATCAGAATATTTTATTATATATCTTGCGTTAATCCAAATTAATGATTAATGATTGTTGTGATACCAGTAGAAGTTGATTGGTATTGAGTTACTTAAATAGTAAACCATTATTTAAATAGTTTATTCAATTGATTATAATTCTAATTTAATTATATTATGTTTTACGAATACCTACTTTTATGATATTTAGTTTGTAAATAAACTCTGGAAAATTGATATCATGAAGATTACTTTGTCCGTTTGGTTGGCTGAATTGTAAATATTAAATCACAGGAATTTGATTGATATTGAGCTGCTTGAATGTTTAATTGTTATTTAAATCGTTTATTCAGTTGACTATAATCGTAATTCAATTATTTCTACATTGTAAATAGGATTCGGAATACTAATATCACTGTTTGTTTGGTTGGTAGTATTGTAAACCTTTTGTTTGAATCATGTATAAAAGTTAAGTAACGGATTAATAGACGTTCATTCTGTAAAACAAATTAGAAAGTATAAACTCTGCTCGGAAATATAGCTAAAAGTGTATTTATTTGGACTATTATTTGAAGACTCTCCCAGGTTCTGCCACATTTAGTATGATGCTTGCTAGCTCGTGTAAAATTAATTAATTATTTATTAAGTACTTACCTACAATGTTAGTTATATTATTTATCAAGTAAGTATAGCGGTGAGTAAGTATTAACAGGGTAAATACACTAGGTATTAATCTTATCTTTATTCATATAGCTCAACAACTTTGAGTGCTAGGTTAAGTGATATTTTTATTAGAGCGAATATTTTATTACCTATTTCTTCAATTCAATTTGTGTTCAATCATAAATCGGATAAAAAAAACTTTAGCGAACGCCAGAAAATGACCAAAGTGGACTAATTTCCGCTGGTTTTCCCTCAAATTTCGACGCAGATCACTGGCTTTTTCTTGACAATTAGAGTTATTGTTTCGCTCGTTTTTTGTTTAATTTTTCTTACTAGGTACATAGGTTTGCAATTTTTTGCTTTACTGTTTACTATACAACTGCATTTTTTTTTTGTTACATACTAAAATACAGTTCTATAATTTATTGTGTGTAATACCTACCTTTACATTTTATTTTGCTAAGTGTCGGTCTGTAATTTAAGTGAGTTACCCATAGGTACCTATTACAGAGACTTTAATACGATTCTCGATGACCTCAGCAGGGTTTCTCAACAGGTGGGCCTAAAAATTAACTGAAGTAAGATGAAAATCATGTCAATGCTCATTGCTCACGTCCCGTTCCACCCAGTAAGTAATTGTTGAGAATTCGGCATTCGATATTGTGAACGAATTTACATAGGTATCTACTACGTCATATTATATAGGTATGTTACTGATAAAATTATCGGTCCATTATTATTAATTAAATGATTAATTTTAATAGTTACCGCAAATTTTGGTAACTTTGAATAATGTTGGGAAAATAAATAATCATAACCGCAATGAGAGAAATAAAAAGGAATGTAATTTTTTACAGGTTTGGTAAAAAATTACATTTTTTCAATTCTGTAGTAGGTACATATAAGACTTGTCTTATATACCTACTACAGAATCATTCGATAGGGAGAATCATTCGGTAAATAACAATCTTACATGAGCTAAGTACGCCAGAAATCTACCTTCTTTGTTTCTTCATGCTGCGAACTACATGCAGATATCAGCGTCTAAGTCGCCACCTATCCTCTTTACCTACTTAGTAGGCTCATTTGATTCAGGACCTCCTTCTTCAGGTTCCACGTCTTTCAAGTTTCAACAATATTAACAAAAACATTCTAGGGAGAGATCATAGGATTCGGCTGGGCAGCGTTCGAGATATATCGATAGCTTTTTATCAAACTAGTTTATAGAAGTTGAGTAGTAGTAAATATTTTATCTAAAACTTGTTGTCCACGACTTCGTCCGCGTCAATTTCTATTATTATGATCGCGATGAAGAAGTTTTTAAAAGAATATATTTTAAATATGGATAATTTTCCCCGTTTTTGCAACATTTTTCACTGATGCTTCGCTCCTATTGGTCACAGCGTGATGTTATATAGCCTAAAGCCTTCCTCGATAAATGGACTATCCAACACAAAAATAATTTTTCAATTCGAACTAGCAGTTCCTGATATCAGCGCGTTCAAACAAACAAACTCTTCAGCTTAATAATATTAGTATAGATATTCGAATATTAGTTTCCATAAAAGAATTCCGTATAATAAACCAGTTAAACCTCTGGCTATTAAATATACTTTAGTTTTGTTTGGCGGTGAACAAAAAACCGCGCCGTCCAGTGAATGGTGCCAAAATCAGCTATGCCTCGTCGATACGTCACGAGTCGCCTTGGCCGTGAATGAAGAGTATGGCTACAAAATCATATCAGTGGGTAATCGGTGTATTTCAGATTTTGAAAGTCAAGGGTTTGCTTTAGATTCAATTCAGCAAATTGGACTGACCCGCCCCGGACATGCTTGGAATAATCTGTTTTCCCATAACTGTCATGAAAAGTAATTAAATCGCAGAAAAAGTTTCGGAAAAACGCGTTAACGTTTAACGTAGAACCGGTTCTACGTTAGACGGTTACGCGTCGCAAGCACGTCGCAAGCATCCGGATGCTTGCGACGTTCTTACGCTTGGTATTTCAGTTGTAGCACGTCGTCGGTGTCATTGTCAGCGTGATAAGAAAGTCCTAGCGCTGAACTTAGCGCATCGCTTACGCTTTCTGCGAGAAACAACTTGTTTAACTTTTAAGACAGCTAAGGAAAAATAGATAAAAATAAGTACCTATGCATAGTTTCCTTGTTCAGTACAATTTAGTGACGCGTGCTATCGCGCAAGGCTTTGTAAGTTACATTTCTCTACAAACTCCTATTCAGCTGTTCAGTACAATACATATTGTTGTGTCCTCCAATAAAACAACGTGTATACAACTATACCTACAGTGTACATCCTAAAAAATAGATGGATGAGGACTTACAGCTGTTGTTCTTAATATTCTTGTATTTATTTGAGATAAAATACTTTCTTAATAAATTAATAAAAATTTATTAGTGGCTTATTTGACTTTATCCAAAGAGACACTTAACTTATTATTATTATTTAATTAATCAGCAAATTGCTGTCAAATGTGACTTTTAATTTTTAAATTAGTGGTTTGCCTATTGGGTTCGCCCTCAAAGAAGTTGCGTCCTAGAAGTTCGTACCTACCTAGAATCGTACCTACTCATACCATTCCTAATTCTTTGCTCGTATGTACCTCTGTCGTACCCTGTCGTACCCATGATTGTATCTAGAGTTGTCGTCATAGAGTTTTTGCAAGAAAAAAGAAGTAAGTAAGTATTAATTTTATTTTATACATGCAGATTTCCGAGATTTCCTCACGATGTTTTCTTTAAAAACCGAAAAAATTACATTTAAGTTGAAAAGAACAGTCTCTTACTATACTTTTTAATCAGGCAGAAAATAATCGCTAACTACGATAATAATATACGATAAGACCATTGACCTTTAAATACTTAGATAAGACTCTTTTTAGATTTACAAAAAAAAATAATTCAAAAATCATTGTTGTTGTTTTTGTTGTTATTCGAAAAGTAAAAATGTAAATTTTTCTGCGATCAGTAATTCTAATCCAGTTGTGGCGCGTGTAACAAGTTGATGTCGGGTTCGATCTTTGGAAATATAATCTGTTTTCATTCTGTGGAAAATGTACCTACTCCTTTTTCTATTATGTAGTACTTGTAGCTACGTGTGTCTTTTTTTGTTATAAATTGTGTACATTAGAAATATTTTGTCCAATTTTGGTGAAGATCTACTAAATATTATCTTAGATAGAGTACATAACTTCTCGCGGATAGTACCTAGCAAGTCACTCTCAACTTTTTACACGCGGACGAAGTCGCGGGAATCAGCTAATGTTACATATTATTATGGAAACGGTTTGAGGCATGAGGTATCGAATTGAAATATTTATACTAAGGTCAACTGCGTTTATTTCCTGTAAAAATTTAGTTACAATAAATAATTCTAGCTCACTGGATTTTACTTTAGGCCTCTTTCTGGAAGAATCTTCAAAGGCGTGATGATAGCTTTTGGGCACAAATGAAGGGATGATTTAAAAACCGTTAATTTCATATCTTGTATAGAAATATATCTATAAAAATCAATAAAATCAATAAAAATTCTTTTCAAAAAACCGACTTCAAACGCCACTACAAAGTATAAAAATAATTTTATTTTGTACACGTTTGTTGAAGTCGGGCGGCTTAAATAGAAACGATGAAACCGATACGCGATGCTCGCCCGATTTCAATAAACGTGTCTCTTATATGTCACCATAAGATAAGCGTCGCGCATCGATTTCATCGTTTCTAGTTAAGCCCGCCCGACTTCAACAAACGTGTACAAAATAAAATTATTTTTATACTTTGTAGTGGCGTTTGAAGTCGGTTTTTTGAAAAGAATTTTTATTTTAAGCTTTTTAGTGTAGCTTGTTGCTGTTTCTTTCTCCGTGTAGAACTACATTAGTACATTAGTACCATAGCGTTGGAGGGAGGCTCCAACGCTACGGTACTAATGTAGTTCTACACTTGGTACCTACAGTACTTATTAACAATACACAAGAGCTAGGACTAGGAGCTCCATGATGTAGTCCATGGTTGGTACCAACAATATCAATTCGAAAGCGTCAGTTCGTAATTACTCCAACTCTGCAGCATCAGGATTGAGGAGCTAGAACCTTGAGCATTATGATGTAGTATATGCTTGGTACCAACAATATCAATTCGTAAACGACAGTTCCTAAATCCTCACAGTTTAGGTAGGCAGTACCCCTGCAGCATCAGTATTGAAGAGCGAGGACCTTGAATTCCACGATGTAGAATACGCTTGATACTAACAATATCAATTCGCAAGCGAAAGTTCCTAAATCCTCACAGTTTAAGTGGGCAGTACCCTGCAGCATCAGGATTGAGGAGCTAGAACCTAGACCTCGATGGGGTAGTATATGCTTATTACATATAATAACAATTCATGATGAGCAGTTCCTAAATCTCTACAATTTAGGTGGGCAGTACCCTGCAGCATCAGGATTGAGGAGCTAGAACCTAGACCTCGATGGTGTAGTATATGCTTATTACATACAATAACAATTCATGATTAGCAGTTCCTACATCCCTATAATTTAGGTGGGCAATACCCTGCAGCATCAGGATTGAAGAGTAGGACCTGGAGCTCTATGATCTAGTATATGCTTAAGCCAAGCATATCAATTCGTAAACGACGGTTCCTACAGTCCCATAATTTAGGGGGGAAATACCCCTGCAGCATCAGGCTTGAGGAGTTGAAGGTAAAAATTTTCATGGGACCATTTCGCGAGCTTCTTCTGTCGATTAAAAAAAAATCTCGTGAATCGGTCCAGAAACCTCGGAGTAATCGGTGGGCATACATAGAAAAAAAAAAAAAAAAAAGATACCGGCCGAATTGATAACCTCCTCCTTTTTGGAAGTCGGAATCTCTGTGCCAAATTTCAACCAAATCGAGCAACAGATCGAGGTGAATTTTTGCATGAGTAATTGGGTATATAGGTAATTGAATTTATTGACTTGAGGATCTGAAGAATAACACAGGCTAGCCGGGATAAAATAAAGGATGCGCGCGGGATTATCACTAAATCGAACTCTACGATGGCAAAGATGCGGGTAAAAACTAGCTTTAATAATATAACTATTGCATAATACTTTAGCGATTATCATCGACCCATATCGACCTTGTTGGAACTCGTCGATTTTGATAAAACCATCGAAATAGATATACTTACACTAGCTTTTGTCCCCGCGACTTCGTCCGCGTGGAATTAGATTTTGGGGTGGAATTTTCAAAAACTGTGACACACGTACTTTTTTATTTTTAACTGAAAGCTCAAATACCAACTTTGATGGAAACAGCTTGAAAAATGACGGAGTTTCATATAAACTTCCATCCCCTATTTAAATCCCTTAGGGGTGGAATTTCCAATAATCCTTTCTTAATGTGCGCCTACGTCATAAAATGAACCAACTGTAAAAATTTCAAGTTTCTAACTTCAGTAGTTTAGGCTGTGCGTTGATATCTCAATCAGTCAGTCAGTCAGTCAGTCAGGACTTTGAATTTTATATATATAGATAGAAACACACATCAGAACACAAAACGAATTGGGAAACGAATTTATAAAGATCTGCTGTGTGTTAATTTATGAAGATCTGCCGTGTGTTAATTTATGAAGATCTGTCGTGTGTTAATTTATGAAGATCTGCCGTGTGTTAATTTATGAAGATCTGCCGTGTGTTAATTTATGAAGATCTGCCGTGTGTTAATTTATGAAGATCTGCTGTGTGTTAATTTATGAAGATCTGCTGTATGTTAGTTTATGTACTTGAAGCTAAATAAGGGTAAATGTTTAAAAACTGTAACCCGACTACGGAATATAAGATATAACATCCGTCGTATTGATTTTGTTCGTATAAAATATAAGTTACTTTTACGAACAAACCGGACCACCCGGACTATCATAACGAATCGATTGACACCTCAATCATCAAAATTGGCTCAGTAGTTTATTCGGTTTATTAGGGTGCAACATTTGTAAATAGTCACATTAATATAGGTACATAGATTTTTAAAATAATTTAATCCTTCCTTTTGGTTTTGCCGTAATCGTGTAAAAAAATACATATATACATATTTGTATATTTATTTGTTTTAATTTTCATAAAGTTTACACGTATATATTGTATAAATATACTTCATATACATACTCAATAAAGAGACGTACTTAATGCTATCATAGTGATAAGGTTTCATTGCGTAGGTACCTACACGTAACTATACAATAATACTCGTATCTTGTTATTTATTTAAAGTTGCTCAAAGCCTCAGAATCAGTGTCTAAAGAATAATTATTATGCTTTTATTTACTAGTGCCTCTACCTATATTTCAGGATTGAAGGGCCTTAGTACATTATGACGTGCGTTTTAGATAGTAAGTACGTTATCGTTGAAACGCCTAAACGCGCGATATTAACACAATCGCACGCCTAAACGCGCGATATTAACACAACAATCGCACGCAGTTAAGTCACCAACACGTGGTGCAGCATCTATGCAGCCGCAAAATCGCTAATCTCTGCTTAAAGTACCTATCGTGTGTGAAATGGCCCTTAGATTTAGACCTAACCCGCACAGCAGAATTATACAATTCTGTGCTGTATAATATATTTTATTCTACACATAAATTCGCACATATTTTTAGGTTTAACGGAATGGCGTAATTAGGAAAACAAATTCATTTAGCAGTTTTAAGTAGGTATATCGAAAGGGAAATAAAAATATTTACCTAATAGTCATTCCCGAGATGTAAATACTGTGTAATTAGGAATCTCGTAATGTTGTTGTGATGTCAGTAGGTAAATAAGTAATGTTGTGTGTGGACGTGTGGTAGATTTGGACTGATCTAAGTGTTTCCTTCTTCTAATTACCAAACATAATATTAAAGTCCTGACGAATAGATTTACCTATTATATTGTTCGGTTAGAGTAACATTTAACGCAAGAAGGAAAAGTTGAAAGATCTTTTGTCTGTAGGTATACCAAAATTGTAGTGTTGATACGTCTAAAAGGTATGCCAAATCGTTCCGGTATTTATCTTCAAAAACCAGTTACATATTAAACGCGGTCGCTGGCGCCGACACCCGCCTTATAAAAAAGTTGTTTACAACAGTAAAATAAGTCAAAATAAATGAAAACTCCTGATTCACCGACTAATTATAGGAAGAGACATTATACACACGCATTACAAGATACTTATTGACGTTGACTGATAACAATAAGGGAAAACAAAAATGTGTCAATGCGTACCTACCCACTAAAGAACGGGGCCGGAGTTTCCAAACAAGTACATTCTCGGCGATTTTAGTCACGGACCACGGCCGTCACTGTCACGCGACTCGCGAGCCTCTCGTGACGGTACAATGTGAGACTCACCGGCTTCTCATGTTGGGTCGGGGGACCTTCAGTCATTTTCTAAGATGTGATAAAAGCGCCGTTCCTTGTGCGGTGACGGCTGACATCTGTAACAGACCGTCGAGGTCATTACGAGTGAATATTGTCAATTCGAACAAATGAATGCGATGGCTGGCGGCTCCGAGTCGCGAACTCACTTGTGCTTTGTCGGTGGCAGGCTAAGATGCATTAGGCAGCTTAAGGTTTTCGGCGGCAAGTCAAGCGCGCAGCATGACGGACCAGGCGTCGGTAATGCGCGTTTATCATTCGGTAACTGAGAGCCGTCAGCGGAGAGGTCGGTGAGCGGTGACGCGGGCCGGTGACGTCGGTCCTCTTTCCCTCCGTCTCGGTCCTCACCGCCGCGGCATGACGTGTGCAACGTGCTGCGACGGCCCACGTTCCGTTTTGCACGTTTTTCCTTGCACTCTTGCACTAATAGCTCAGCTGATAGGCTCTAGAGAACCAAAAGTATGTTTTTGTCCTATGTCCCCCTAGTGGGGTAGAAGGCGTTAGGCGGTAGTGCACCTTGCAGTATTACGCTATTCCGAGCGGTTTTGAGATACACCTTTAACTTCTTTAGGCCGACCTCGCTTTCATGAAAAGAAAACCAGAAGATTGATACTAACCAAGATTAGGAGTGCATTGATCGGAAATTGTCGGGACTCATATCATAGTTAGCCCTATTAAAAGTCCCACGAAAGCCCTTTGTATATCCGGGATGAAAAGTAGCCTCTCAAGGAATAGAACATTTTTTTTTCTATTGGGACCTAATTGGGACCTTTCCATTATCATCTCATCCATCTGCGACTGATAGTTTTAAGTTCGGGCCACATGTCTAATCTATTTTCAACAATTAACATAATTGTTCAAGGCTTTGAACAGGATTAGTTTTGGGACCATAGTATGTATTGTACCTTTGCGGCTCTTTGTTTTTGAGTCCGTAGGTACATTTTCCACCTTCATGACATTTCGCATATCCGGAAAAATTACTTGTAAGCATAGGCAAAGTTTGAAAAAGTCAAATTCTCAAGGTCAATACAGATATTTTCTGCAGAGTTACTTTAAAAATATGTTTTTTTTGTTTGGTGTCACTTCAGCTTGCGCCTTACTAATTGTTTACCTTATGAATATTTGCTACATAATTTAAGCAGGCAACGAAGTGTTTAATTAGTTTCGGTGGAGTTTTATATTGATGACTATTATCATATTATGGTTCAGTTACATCTTCGAATGCGAGCGTCTCGGCACTTATATTCGAGCGTTGCTTAACTGACACGAGTTTTGGTTAAAATGTATAATAATATAATCGCGAAAATTGTATGTAAAGTTTTCGCATAGGATAATCGCAAGGTATTTCTTGCCACTCGCATTCGAGAAACTGTTCTTGTGTAACTGACGCCTTACGTAGCATATCACTACAACTGTGCAATTGGCGAACTTCTTGTTCATTCTGACAGAGCATTTTACGATCCACTTCCTTCTCACCGCACTCCCAACGACCATGAATTACTTAGCCTACACTAAACCTCAACCTACAACCGATGAAGCAAAGCCTCAATAGTCCAACGGTTAAAGGTGCAGACTGAAAACTGAAAGGTCGCAGGTTGGCCAGGTTCGACCCTACCCGTTGCACTATTGTCGTACCCACTCCTAGTACAAGCTTCCTGCTTCTTTGAATAGGAAGATATTAGTCAACTTCAGCTTGGCTAATATTCTTTTGAAAAAAATCTACGAGGCCGTAACAAACATGTATGGAACTGAACAAAATTTTATGGAGGTCCGGAGGTAACAGATCAAAGTCAGCTGGTTCTGTTCCTCATCTTTCTTCTTTTCCACATTGCTGAAGAATCGTGACCCTTTTCCATTAATTATACAGGTTGATTTCATGGACGGAACCCTAAAAACCATCACAACTTTTTTAGTATTCAGATATTCAGATTTAGACAAAAAAATTAGACTTGACTCTCTGAGAGTCAGATAAAGGGACGCAAAGTGAAGTTAACTAGAAAAGTTAAGTAAAAGTTAAGTAAATTTAAGGGTTCATAGGACTATAATAAATAGACAATTATTTCTGACTAAAACCAACTTTTTGAAAAAAATTGGATGACGTATCAAAATATGACGTAGGTAGGTACATATTTGGCTTCAATGATACCGCGAATTATGAATAATTATATTGTGGTACTTATCCATATTGGCAATAAAATAAATAAATCTGAAATTATCTGATATCATGACTATCTATTATTATTCAATAAACTTTTGAGGTACTTACATACACATTCTAGCTCATGCCTGCAACTTGAAGATCCGCATAGGTATACTTACTTAGGTGTTTTAATCCCGGAGGCGCTCTTTGATTTTCTGGGATAAAAAGTATCCAGTATTCGTCACCAGAATGCAAACTATCTCTGTGCCTAATTTTGTCAAGATAAGTTTAGCGGTTAAGCCTTGTAAAGGTAATAGACAGACAGACAGACAGAGTTCGTTACTTTATAATATTAGAAATCGAGTAGGTAGGTACAATAAAAGGTAATTTTTGTTGCATTGTGACTCATCTGTTAACGGTAAATGCCCTTATTATAATCAAGTAGGTACCTTTTTAAACTAGCTGATGCACGTAACTTCGTCCGCACCTTTTTCATTTTTAATTAAGCCTCTATTGAAGAAGAGTTTTTGCCCGTGGCTTCGCTCACGTTAAGTTCGATTTTTCAAACCTCTGTTACAGCGTATTTATTAATAAAAAAAGACGTGTGGCACTCGGGGACTGCCGCGGTAAAGCTATTGCATAGCATTTTTTATCAACGCCATCTAGCAGTGAGAGGAGTCCCGTGTCAAGTTATTTTCGTTACGGAATTTCTGGATTCGGTCTCCACGCTCAAGGCCCGTGATAGAAGCTATGCGATAGCTTAAAAATAAAATTAATATAAGAAGCATAAGGTTTATCTGACAAATAATGTTCTTATAATACTTAGTACTTACTAGCTTTTGCCCCCGCGACTTCGTCCGCGTGGAATTAGACTTTGGGGTGGAATTTTCAAAAACTGTGACACACGTACTTTTTTATTTTTAACTGAAAGCTCAAATACCAACTTTGATGGAAATAGCTTGAACAATGACGGAGTTTCATATAAACTTCCATCCCCTATTTTACCCCCTTAGGGGTTGAATTTTCAATTTTTTTTTCCTTCCTTAGTGTGCGCCTACGTCATAAAAGGAACCAACTGTAAAAATTTCAAGTTTCTAACTTCAGTAGTTTAGGCTGTACGTTGATATCTCAGTCAGTCAATCAGTCAGTCAGGACTTTGAATTTTATATATATATATAGATAAACGATTTGTATAGTATATAGTAATTAGATTAGTTTAGCTAAGGTTTATTGTTACATTTGTTTATTTCTTGGTTTGTTGGTTTGTTATTCAATCACGCAGCAACGGAGTACCGGATCGACATGATCTTTTGCATGGGTATAGTTACGGATATGGATAATGGAGAGGCTACTTTTTATCCCGGAAAACAGAAAAATCCGGCGGGATTTTGAATAATATAAGACCACGCAGACGAAGTCGCGGGCAAAAGCTAGTTAGGAACACAAATAAATAAAGCATATTTATTCTATAACGCTATATACCCATAGTTAGTACCTACCCATGTTCATGTAGTTTCTATCTGTGAAAATCTATTATTAGCTATTAGTCATTTAATTTTAAGTTTATGTAGTATTATTATAAGATGTTGGTTTTCCAAAATAAATAAAATAAAATATATATCACAGCTTTTCGAGATTTTTCTTTATTTCCTTAATATTTACGATTATTCTCCTAGCAGGAAAAAGAAAGCGATATTAAAGTACCTACCGAGTTTAATGTAACAAAAACAACTCTAATGACTAATTAGTTGACGAATAATACTTTATCAATTCTCGTCTACGCACTTATAATTTTGAAATCAACAGCTTGCAGTAAAAGGGTTAATAACTTAAGAGTTACTTGGAAGTGGAACCTTCACTTCCTCCTTGGTGCAGAAATCTGCGTTGAGTTCTTTTTATTTGGTGGTTCAGGGTTCGAATCCTACTAGCAGGGGAAAGTTTTGAATCTTACCAATATTATAAATGCAAAATTTTTGACGATCTTAACATTTGTACTTTAAGTAAAAGACTAAAAGTAAAGACTAGCCCGGAAGGGATTATTTTGGTCACATCTATACCCTATACTAATATATAAAGCTGAAGAGTTTGTTTGTTTGAACGCGCTAATCTCAGGAACTACTAGTTCGAATTGAAAAATTCTTTTTGTTTTGGATAGTCCATTTATCGAGGAAGGCTTTATATAATTACTACTACTACTCATACCCCTAATAGGTTTCTACTCGCCTACTTCGTGCCGCAACGCTAAATCGCTTGGCGACACGTCTTTGACGGTAGGGTGGTAACTAGCCACGGCCAAAGCCTTCCATCTGACCAGAGATAATTTAGAAATTATAAATTTCCAAATTATTCCCCGCCGGGAATCGAACCCGAGAACTCCTAGTAAGACACCACAGGCCACTGCGCCAGGGAGGTCGTCAAAATTCAGCCAAACAAAGGATATAGCAATGGTTACATTGATGCAATCATATTTGGACCACAATAGTGCCCAGTAGTGGGCAATGTATTGCAATTGTATCCTCCGGATGTATAACCCACCGAGCATCCACAAGACAAAATTAACGACTCTGCATGCGTTCCTCCAATACTTCATGCAGTGGATTTCTGAAGTGGACTGCATCAGGCAATAGATGATGATTTTGATTTTCAAAAGGCGGCTCACTCTGCCAGGCAACCTTAGAATTAGAAAACTCTAGGAGATTGACCAGCGGATGGTGGGTTTTATTTTAAACATACATTCAAATAAATACATACTATTAAAAAATAAACCAACAACAACGGTACTTAATAATCACACTATCGCACTATTATTGTAAAGGCGAAAGTTGCGTGTGTGTGTGGAAAAAATTTTTTTTTTTTTTTTTTTTAAAGCAACCGCCGAGTTTATTGCTGGCTCTTCTCGGCAGGAAGGGCATTCCGAACCAGTGTGGTAGATTCATCGACGATTCAAAAGTAGGTACTTGTAAAAGTTTATTTGAATAAAAAATATTTCTGTTCTATTCTATTCTAAAAAAAATATTTCTATTCTATTCTATTCTAATCGTAAGGAAACCTGCACGCTTGACAGTTCTTCATAATGTTCTCGAACACGTGAATGTCTGGGGGGTTAAGTCTACCAATACGATTGGGCCAGCGTATTGGTAGACCTCACACTTGTAGCCCTTCTCTGAGAGGAGACCTGGGCTAAGTAGAGCGACGTTAATGGGTGACTCATGATGATGAACGGGTGCCACCAACGGGAATGGGTCTGCTTTGTCTGCCCGTTTTGACATGCGTTGGATTGTGTGTACCTACGTATGCATTTTTGAAGCTTCATTGTGGAAGCACTGTATGTGTATACATAGCATAGTTTTGTTACCTATTGTAAAAATTTTTTTTTTTTTTTTGAAAAGAGCTCTGCTGAGCTTCTCACCGGCTCTTCTCAGCAGAATCTGCATTCCGAACCGGTGGTAGATTTATGACGTGTCATAAGAGCTACAAGTTGGACTACATGAAATAAATGGATTTTGAATTTGAATTTGATGATATTCTACTTCCTACTAATTCCATAAATGCGGAAGTTTGTGAGGATTGATAGATGAATCCCGCACTGGGAAGCAAAGTGTTGGCAGACAACTAGGTGGACCGATGACATCAAACGAGTCGCAGGGAGCCGCTGGATTCAGGTGGCGCAAGACCGAAGTCTGTGGAGGTAACAAATATCAATTAAAATAAACATACTATTTATTTCAAAATAAATATACCTAATTAAAAAAGTTAATTACATTTTATTTTAGAAGTAATTTAATATTAACTACAGCTAGTTAATATTAATAATTATTATTAACGAAGTCGCGGGCATGCTGATGCCCGCGACTTCGTTCGCGTGTTCGTTCGGAACTCTCTTATTTTCCGCGATAAAAAGTAGCCTTTAGCCTTTTCGACGACCTCCCTGGCGCAGTGGTGAGCGCTGTGGTATTGTAACTGGGAGGTCTCGGGTTCGATTCCCGGAGCGTGTGATTTTTCTTATCTATGTACTTAAACATTTTTTTGTAATAAGTTCTCCGTACCCTCATAATCATAATTTTTTAACCATGTTTTTATATAACTTTTTATTTCAATATATATAGGTCAACAAAGCTTTCAGAACAACTTAATTCAAACGGTTGTATAAAAAGGGGGCAAGAAAATCGTAGTGTTTTTGAGCAAAACTACTTTTGAATGCGGGAACTGGGCATCTGTCAACTCTCTTAGAACTCGAAGGTAAGAAAGGTATTGTTTTACTGTGATATCTACGCAACACCTGATAAATAAACAATTTTCTAACCGAAAGTAAATCACATTCTTCATATAGTCGAGTTGTAGGAAATACAAAGGGATAACACTTCATGACTTTAAGCAAGGCCCGCTGGGCTCGTTCAACTTCCAACATATGCGTTTTAGATGTTCCACCCCATGCGCAGATGCAGTAGCTGATTATACATTCTCCGAGGGTTTTTCTCCGAATAGTTCAACTTCAGCACTTCTTTGCATCCATCATAAGCATGTCTTAAAATGTCTTTGATATCATACCGCTTTCAAAACAAAAAGCATTTAAACCTGGGTACCTAAAGTCTTTGTAAATGGCATGTGACGGAACCTTTATGACGAATACTGATTGCCACTTAACCAATTATCTATAGTTTACAAGTACTTTATATCACATAATTTCCGATAGATGAGGTCGTTAAATCCTTTGAAATCATTTTACAATCTGAGATATCATGAGATAGTCTTTTCATATATAAACTCTAGTCAACATACGAAATTTGTGCAATTCTTGTAGTTCCATCAACACGGTGCATTGGTAAATACTGGTACAAGGACAACCACTCGCTACAAAATGAGAGGTAGGTAGAACTATTAAATTGTCTTCATAGAGTCCAAAAAAATTGCTAAGTACGAAAATAATATACTACGAGTTTTAGCTAAAGATTAATTTTAAATTAAATTTTAATCATGTTGCGACTTGCGATGTGGGCTGCATTAAGCAACACGCTTTATTTTATTATTATCTTAACATTTAAAAATATCATATTTCAAAATATCTTAGGTTTAAAAAATTTTCGTTTTATTTGAGTTTACTTATTTGATGTTTTTTGTTTCAGTCGCAGCTATATTAGTCTGCGCAATCACTGCAGTTCTTGGAATCAGTATTGATCTAGAGATAGAATTAGATTACCAAGGATGTCCAGTAGATCACTCTATCCAAAAAATCTTTCCTCACAAGTACTGTAACATGTTCAATCTGTGCTCTAATGGACACATCATCGAGTTCCATTGTACAGGAAACCTTTTGTTCAATGTGGAGACACTAGAGTGCGACTGGTACTATAATGTAGATTGCGCTGGTAGAAATATTTCTGAGTCGAGACCAGAAGAGAACGCACCAGAAGACGAAAGTGAAGATGACAACGATACATGCAACTGTGATCCTGCAGAGGCACCAGAAATTTGTTCACGACCTGAATCTGACGGTGCTTTAATCGCTCACGAGTATTGCACCCGATTCTATATATGTTTTGATAGTCAACCCGTTGCCTTGAGATGCCCAAAAAACCTTACCTTCAATCCACATAAAAAGCGATGCGACTGGGCTGAAAATGTCGATTGTGGTAATAGAACAATGCCAGAGACTGATGATGATGATGATGAAGTTATTGGTGGTGATAATCCCGATGACGATGAAGATACTGGTCCCGGTAATGATGATCCTGCTAAAGCAGCAGAAATTTGTGCCGAGGAGAAATCCAATGGCGAATTAGTAGCTCATGAATATTGCAATTGGTATTACAAATGTTCTAATGGTCAAACGATTGAAATGAAATGTCCCACTGATCTTGTCTTCAACCCACGCAGAAACCGATGCGATTGGCCTTCAAATGTAGATTGTAACAGAACAATTTTCGAGCCTGAAGAAGATGATAATAGTGGTGGTGAAAATCCCGAAGACGATGAAGATACTGGTCCCGGTAATGATGATCCTGCTAAAGCAGCAGAAATTTGTGCCGAGGAGGAATCCAATGGCGAATTAGTAGCTCATGAATATTGCAATTGGTATTACAAATGTTCTAATGGTCAAACGATTGAAATGAAATGTCCCACTGACCTTGTCTTCAACCCACGCAGAAACCGATGCGACTGGCCTTCAAATGTAGATTGTAACAGAACAATTTTCGAGCCTGAAGAAGATGATAATAGTGGTGGTGAAAATCCCGAAGACGATGAAGATACTGGTCCCGGTAATGATGATCCTGCTAAAGCAGCAGAAATTTGTGCCGAGGAGGAATCCAATGGCGAATTAGTAGCTCATGAATATTGCAATTGGTATTACAAATGTTCTAATGGTCAAACGATTGAAATGAAATGTCCCACTGACCTTGTCTTCAACCCACGCAGAAACCGATGCGACTGGCCTTCAAATGTAGATTGTAACAGAACAATTTTCGAGCCTGAAGAAGATGACAATAATGGTGGTGAAAATCCCGAAGATGATGAAGACGACAGTACTGGTCCTGGTAATGATGATCCTACTAAAGCAACAGAAATTTGTGCCGAGGAGAACTCCAATGGCGTTTTAGTTGCTCATGAATATTGCAATTGGTATTACGAATGTTCTAATGGTCAACCGATTGAAATGAAATGTCCCACTGACCTTGTCTTCAACCCACGAAGAAACCGATGCGACTGGCCTTCAAATGTAGATTGTAACAGAACAATTTCAGAGCCTGAAGAAGATGACAATAGTGGTGGTGAAAATCCCGAAGACGATGAAGATGATAGTACTGGTCCCGGTAATGATGATCCTGCTAAAGCAGCAGAAATTTGTGCCCAGGAAAAATCCAATGGCGAATTAGTAGCTCATGAATATTGCAATTGGTATTACAAATGTTCTAATGGTCAAACGATTGAAATGAAATGTCCCACTGACCTTGTCTTCAACCCACGCAGAAACCGATGCGATTGGCCTTCAAATGTAGATTGTAACAGAACAATTTTCGAGCCTGAAGAAGATGATAATAGTGGTGGTGAAAATCCCGAAGATGATGAAGATACTGGTCCCGGTAATGATGATCCTACTAAAGCAGCAGAAATTTGTGCACAGAATAATACTGACGGGGTACTGGTTGCCCATGAAAACTGTGACGAATTTTATACCTGCAATTTATATGTCCCGCTGCCTGTAAGATGTGTTAGTGGACTTCTTTTTAATCCACGCAATAACAGGTGTGACTGGCCTGAAAAAGTTGATTGTGGTGACAGAGTAATTCCGGAACGTAATGAGACTCAGAGTGAAGACGAAAGCGAGCAACCTTGCAAAAACTGTGACCCTAGTGAGGCACCAGAAATCTGTGCTCTCGAAGGATCAGAAGGAATTTTAGTTGCACATGTAAATTGCAACCAGTATTACAAATGTCTTGGTGGTAGGCCGAGCGTCCAAAGATGTATGAATACTCTTCTGTATAATGCTCATAAAGGATGGTGTGACTGGCCTGAACAGGTGGACTGCGGTGATAGGATCATTCCTGGTCAAGAAGACGATGAGTCTGATACGACTGATGCATCTGCAATCTGTGCACGGTCAGGTAACGAAGGCCTTCTTGTGGCTCACGAGAAATGCAATCAGTACTATAAATGTGACCATGGTGAAGCATTTGAAGCGGCATGTCAAAGTGGTCTGCAATTTAATCCTACCTTGAGAGTATGTGACTGGCCATTCAACGTCGACTGCGGTGACAGAGAACAGTGAATCCTATGAAGATAATTGAACTTGGACATTAATTTAATAAACGTACTTTTTAAGCTTATTTATCGCAAACTCAAAATTATGTGACAAAAATTGTATCATTATAAAATTAAATAAAAACTCTATTCAAAATATATTTATTTTATCAATTTCTGATCATTATAGAGAGATATCGATTAGTCACGAATCAGGCAATTATACAACCAAATCATAGCTAGGTTATATATAAGGTATATATATATATAGGGTAGTTACTCGATAATACAGGATTTGGTATAGGTAACTAGGTACCTAATCTGCTAGTGCGAAGCCGCGAACTAAGATATTGGATCTTTTGATATTACATACATGTTAGCAGTCCTAAAACTATGCTATAATTTCAGGTTTTTGATGTTAACGCAATCTATACTTTTTTTGTAAAGCTTTGTTTAAGAAATATGTGTAAGTAAATAATGTAATTACTTACTTATGTATAATTAACTGATTTTAGTTAGTATTTGGTTTTTAACTACAGAGTATGACTGAAATTATTCAAAACTAGCTGACCCCCGCGACTTCGTCCGCGTATAGACTGAGATTGAAGAGCTAGGACCTAAAGCTCCATGATGTAGTTTATATTTAATACTTATAGTATCAATTCGCAAGCGACAGTTCTTAAATCCTCATAGTTTAGTAGGGCAGTACCCCGAAGCATCAGGATTGAAGAGTAGAAACTGGAGCTCTATGATCTAGTATATGCTTAGGCCAAGCATACCAATTCATAGTCGACAGTTCCTAAATCCCTACAATTTAGGTGGGCAGTAACCTACAGCATCAGGATTGAGGAGGATGACCTGGAGCTCTATGATCTAGTAGCAAGCATACCAATTCGTAAACGACAGATGCTAAAGCTCCATAATTTAGGTGAAAAGTACCCTGCAGCATCAGGTTTGAGGAGTTGAAGGTAAAAAAAATTATAGGCCCATTTCGCAAGCTTCTTCTGTCGATTAATAAAAAATCGCGTGAATCGGTCTAGAAACCCCGGAGTAATCGGTGGACATACATAGAAAAAAAGATACCGACCGAATTGATAACCTCCTCCTTTTTGGAAGTCGGTTAAAAATAGGGCTATCCACTATGGCTATGCGATAGTGTATAATGCCAGCCTAAGATGAGCCGTTCATTCAAAGTTTCCTGTACATAAAGGGGTTCAAGTTATTTGGACCTATTACTGAGGATTGCGAAGTCTATAATTTCTGAACTACTAAACCGATGACCTTGAAATAATTACAGGACAATCTTTGCAGTATCTTCTTTCTAATAAAAAAAGAATAAATGAAATCGGAGTACGCGTTAATGAATTACAATGAAATACACATTTTGACTTTCATCCCCTCTCCCAAGGGAACCGTGCTGAATTTCGGGATAAAAAGTATCCTATATCCTACCTCGTGGTATGTACTTAAATCGTGTTAAGTTTCATTTAAATCCGTCCAGTAGTTTCAGTGTGATGCGCGGCCAAGATACAGACAGACAGACAGACAGACAGACAAAAAATTCAAAAAAATTGTTTTATGCTCAGTATCGATAATAATTTATTATCGATACTGAGCCCAAAACAATTTACTGCTTTATTATTAATAAAGCATCCTCCGATTAAAATTTTCAAAATATATTTAATGTATAGATTTTGTCCCGTTACAGTTTTATTATAAGTATAGAGTTGTGTATAGAGTATAGATAGATTTTTAGGCTTCAGTTTATGACATGGTTCTTTTTGACCATGGAAAAAAAGCTTAACAAAAGAGATCTAAAAACGGCCTCTTCGATAGCCGATTGTCACGTTGTCAATAAGTATTTGAAGTAATTAAATAAAAATATTTGTGAGCTCTATTTAAAAAGATAATGTATATTTTTTCAGGTATTAAGCATTTAAGACACCTTCTTACAAGTGTAGGTGAACACTTGTAAGAAGGGCTTTTGATTCCCGCGGGAGTCGTTTAAATTTCGGGATGAAATATAACCTATGGGGTATTCTGATGTAATGTAAACTCTGATCTGAAGTATTATCAAAATCCGTCCAGTAGTTTTTGGGGGAAAGAGTAAAAAACATCCTCACAAACTTTCGCATTTATAATTTACTAGCTGTTGCCCGCGACTTCGTCTGCGAAGGATTGCTCATTTCCCGAGAGATTGATAAGGTTTCCCGTGCTGCCTATGCTCTTCTTCAGAAAGTAATCTACAGGCAAATGTCAAATTTCCTTAAGATCAGTTCATTAGTTTATACGTTATATGGCTTCAAACAGACGGAACTACTAAATATTGGATAGATCAGGCGTTACTTTGCGGATGTTCATGAATTCATGATAGCAAGAAATGGTTAGAGTTATTTTGCTATAATCCGCCAACAGAAAAAATCTGTATGGTCAAACATGCAGTTAAAAGCTAAGCTCCGCTTACCTTCCCAACCAAGCAAAAAAGCCAAGCTCCCAAGCAAGCAATGCCACCACCACTCCCTTAAGGTACAATTTCCAAATATCCTTTCTTAGCTGACATCTCCTAACTACCTAGCTGCTAAATTATAGCTTTATATGTACCTACAATAGTTTTTGAGACCTTTTGCTTTTATAGATATTTATTAGAATTAGAAGAATAAGTACTAAACAATACACATAAATATCATTGTATCACGGAAAATTTCTTACAAAGGTTTCCTAGTACCTAAAACTTAAAAAAATTAAACCCAAAAAACCCCGATTCCACGTTCTCCTGCTGCGTATTATAAGTTTAACTTTTGTATGTATGTCTGTGTGTGTCTGTGTATCTGTCTATCTGTGTAGATCGCCGCGCCCGCCGAATTATAGGTGACAGCCGACAGGTCACTAACGCAGGCAAAAATACTGTCTACAGCAACGATGTCGCCTGTCTACGGTCTTGTATCTCGTTCTACCACAGAACTTCGAGAAATCGTGAGTGGTTAAAACACAAACATATATTTGTGGGTTAAAATCCAACCTACTCGCACGAAACGCCTTAGTTCGACGTTTCTGAAACGAACCGTTAAGATGTGGAACGCTCTTCCGGCACGGTGGCGTTTGTTTCCGGCCACATATTAATTTGAGTGCCTTCAAGGCAAGACTGAATACGCATTTTCTAGGCAAGTGTGCTCCAACCTAGACATAATTACTACTTTGCATCATTGATTGTTTTCAAGAGCAAGCTTATCTTGTAATAAAAACAAGCTTAGAATAATAATATAAAAATTAAAAAAAAAAAAACCGTTAAGTATAAAATAATATTAGTTTGCTATGAAGTATGCATGGTTAAATTCCTACACACAGTATGATCACGAGCGATTTGCTCTTATTCATTGAGGAGTTCCGTCCTCTATCTCCGAAGGTATTCATCAGATCTTCACCAAATTTAAAAAAATATATAAAAAATTATTGAAATCGGTTCAGATTTGACGAAGTTATGGAGTAACATCGCCAAAAAAAATATATACGCGTCGAATTGAGAACCTCCTCTTTTTTTTCAAAGTCGGTTAAAAAGAGGTGTTTTTGTCAATGTACCTACGCACTTATACTTACCACAAGATAAGAAACAGGTCTGCACTGCTACGTGGTTGACATTCCACGGTGGCTATACTTCCTTCAAATTCAAATTCAAAATTTATTTATTTCATGTAGGCCAACTTGTAGCTCTTATGACACGTCATAAATCTACCACCCGGTTCGGAATGCAGATTCTACTGAGAAGAGCCGGTAAGAAACTCGGCAGTTAGACTTTTCAAAAAAAAATAATTACAATAGGTAACAAAACTATGCTATTTTTAGAACATTTCTTGAAGTACCTAATAAATTTCATCGATATTATGCAAAAAATTATTTATTATTGAAAACTCCCTGAAATGTGGCAGCAACTTTGCGGCAGTGCAAAAACACACGTTACAGTTTTTGCTATATTATTTGGTGGTGATTTTATGGTTAAAACTGAAAAGTATCAAAAATGAAACTCTTTAAAAAACTATTTTGAATACACACGATGGAAAGTGAACAATGAACATGCAGTCTAAGATGAAGCGCGCTTGCCTAGAAAATGACCATTCACTCTTGACTTGATTTGATTTTGGTACACAAGTTGTTATATAAGTCAGAAAAATTGAAGCCAGAATTGCATTCCTAGGGGTGGGTATACGAGTAAAGAACAATATCAAATATGGTTGAGCGAAGCAACGGCTGGATCATGCGTCATGCTCGTGAACGGGTGCCACCAACGGGAATGGGTCTGCTTTCTGTCTACTCGTCTTAACATGCATTGGATTGTATTTATTTGTATTTGTATTGTATTGGACTTAGGAAACTTCATCGTGGAAGCACTGTATACATAGCATAGTTTCATTAACGATTGTAAATTTTTTTTTTTTTTTTTGAAAAGAGCAACCGCCGAGTTTCTAGCTGGCTTTTCTCGGCAGGAAAGGCATTCCGAACCAGTGGTAGATTCATTGACAATTCAAAAGTGCTTGTAAAAGTTTATTTGAATAAAAAATATTTCTATTTCAAATATAATATGATGGAAATCATTGATAAGGTCTAGGTTGGAGCGCGCTTGCCTGCTTGAAAATGTCTATTCACTAATGATCACTATCACACACAGTTTTAGCAAGCATTGTCGCACATCCCCGGTAAAAAAAAACACAGGTTACCTACGTTACAAGTTATTTATATAAATTTTTTTCTTAAGAATAATTTTTATTTCCTTTAGTATAAGATTTACATATTAGGTGTAATCATAAAATATATGATCCAAAATAAAGCTTCACTTTTTTTTTTTTAAGTTTTCGCAATAAGATCAGCGGCGTCTTCTGGCGAAGAAATTATATTCGTATGTAGGTACATACATTCTTACGCACTCACTCGCTCCCAGCAACCGGCATCCCTGGGCCAATCACACACCTGAAAGAAAAATTTCAATTACATACACAAGATTTTCAATTCTACGTCTTAGCTTTGCTTATACTATCTACCTAATACATCAAAATCAATTTTTAGCTTGGTTTGGTCTAATGGCCTTTTCCCGCGGCTGATAACTTATTGGCAAATTCGGACAAAGAGATAGTTTGCATTCCGGAAACGCTATGTTTTTCTTGAAAACTAAACCGAGACTGAACAAATTGAATCTGAAAAACCACTGGCACAGACATTAATATCCAGAATATACTCGTATCTACGAAATTATATAAAGTTTAGTTTGATTGGTTCACCTAAGAATAAAAATTAACCTTCATTTTATAGCCTCAATAGCCTAACGGTTAAAGGTGCGGACTAAAAATTAAATGGTCGCATTTACGATCCCCACCCGTTGCACTAATGTCGTACTCACTCCTAACACAAGCTTTCCGCTTATTTGGAGGGGAGAGGAGAATATAAGTTAACTTCAGCTTGACTAATATTCATAAATAGCATTTATCCCCGGCTTCGCTCATGTTAAGTTCGATTTTTTAAACCCCTATTTTAACCCTCTTGGGGTTACAATTTTCAAAAATTCTTTCTTAGCGGATGCCTACGTCCTAATTAACATAAACCACAATAAACCTGTGTGCCAAATTTCAGCTCGATCGGTCCAGTGCAGTGGTTGGAGCTGTGCGTTGATAGATCAGTCAGTCAGTCAGTCACCTTTGTATATTTAGAAGATATTGAGCGCTTGGTTCGACTTCGTTTTGCCTTCCACTGAGACTCGCTATAGTAATTCTACGCGCTATAGCGCTGCCTGTTTTATCGAAAACAAGAACCTCAGTCCGTTAACAATTAATAATCCGAAAAATTATTTGGTGCAAGTCGCTACCGTAACTCTTGATGAAAGACACAAAAAAAAATTGAAAACTAATTCACTGATAATAATTTTTCTTTAAAAAGTGTACTTAGCATACTATTAAACATGGTGAAATCGGAAAGACTGATTTTCGAGCCAGAGTACAGTAGCTTCGCGCATGCAAAAGTTAATAAGCAAATTTTTTTCGAAATACTTACATATTTTTCGGTAATAAATATCGGTTACCGTTTGGTGATCTGGCAGACACTATGAGGCCCCTATCGATCGCGGGGTCCTGGGCACGTGCCCAGAGTGCCCAGTAGGAAAGAGGGGCTTGATTATAGCTTCGCAACCGTTACATTTCCGTTACACGAACGATTATAAATATCAAGGGGATAATGATGATAAAGCTAATCTGTCTGATAAACGGTATAATCTGTACTTTGTATATTTGCTACTTACATATTAGTAGTATTTACTTACGGAAAAGAGGAAAACTGAATACCAGTTTATAGAAAATTTTGAGAGGATAAGTGAGAGTTTCGATTTCCGGTAGGAAAAAATTTTTGGGCATTGTTTGGTCTAGTCTCTTGGGGTAGGCTTTAGCCATGGCTAGCTACCACCCTATTGGCAAAAGCCACCAGCAGTTTAACATTCCGGTACAGTGAAAATATGTAATTAAAATATTTGCCAACCTGTATTTCTGTGTTGAAGTGCAGGCCACTAGGGCAATTTCTCAGCACTCTCTCGCCCCAAACACAGTAATAGAAGAGATTGCAGTTCGTTTCATGTGGAAGTAGCCAATGTTCGAAAACATTGATTGGGCATCCATTTGGTCTAAATCCGGGCACTTCAGTTGTTGTTGTGGTTGTTGTCGTTGTAGGTGCCGGCGTTGTAGTCGTTGTCGTCGTTGTTGGTACCGGGGTTGTCGTAGTCGTCGTCGTTGTTGTTGGTACCGGAGTTGTGGTCGTCGTCGTCGTTGTTGTTGGTGCCGGGGTTGTGGTCGTCGTCGTTGTTGTTGTTGGTGCCGGGGTTGTGGTAGTCGTCGTTGTTGTTGGTACCGGGGTTGTTGTAGTTGTCGTTGTTGGCACTGGGGTTGTTGTAGTCGTCGTCGTTGTTGTTGTTGGAACTGGGGTTGTGGTCGTTGTCGTTGTCGTAGGTATTGGGGTGGTTGTAGTTGTTGAAGTTTCAAGCGTAGTTGTTGTCTCAACCGGTACATTTCTATCTTCACAGTCTACCAATGCAGGCCATTCACACCTCCAACTTTTTAAGCAAAACCACAGTCCAGATGGACATTGTTGCTCTACCGGTTGGCCGAATGTGCATTTGTAAAATTTATTGCAGTCCTCATGACGTAATAGTTTTTCTATCGTCCAGTCTTGTTCTTGCTCCGGTGGACACACATCATTAGGCCAAGATGAGGCGACTGTTGAGGCAATTAGAGCCAAAAACACTGTGAAAGCTGAAACACAGTAATTTTTTATCATTGCAGGTAGAAACTTTTTGAAATAATTATCACAAAATCACTATACACTGCAACACAATTTCATTTATCTTGTAAATCTTGACATGCACCTACCTTTCATGTCTGATTTCAATTTTGCAATAATGAACAGTAATTATCTTGTATTCATATTATATACTTAAACCGGCTTCAATTAATCAAGGAGTTTATCTTCAGAGTCTTGACTATTAGAAGTATTTACGTTTATCTATTTCCTATCACTTTCTTTATCAATAAGGATTATCGTGTTTAATTACATACTTGTACTATTCGACTCCCTCGATCGATATTATGCATGTATAACATCTGAACATCATTAATAATTCCCGTGTAATCTTATAATATTAACATCGATTTGAAATTGAAAATGATTGAGAAAGTAATTTCAATTTTATCAAAATCGTCTTTTAATCATTATCAAAGTTTATTTATTTATAAAAAAAAACTAAAATATCAATAAATAGTTTTATTTACTTATGAGTAATGTATAAATAGTTTATAATAATCGGACACGTCATGATCTTCAATAAGCACAAAAGTAAAACGACATTCCTTGTCGGCTCGCGGTTGCTTACTACTCTATTAGTTATTTTTGTCTGTTAGGTAAGGTACAACCAGCATCTCTAGGCCAATCGCATACCTGAAAAAATAAAAAAAGATTAATATTATAATAAAATAAAATATATAAGATGATTAAAATTAAATCTTAGACCTAGGTATTAAATAATTATATTACAAAAAATAGCTGTTTTTAAGCTGAAAAGTTTCAGTATTAGGAGCTTATTTTCAGTCTTAACCTTAAGTATAAAATAAATAAATAAGATAGAGATACATATATGAACATGTAATTCTGTAAGAGTTTGGAAAAATGAATAAAATCGATTCTGCCTAAGTTACTCGTTAAATTATAGAAAAGAGGCATGCTGGTTTTCAAAAACATTAAGATGGATTCACTAAAAAAAATCTTCTTAAATCACCCTGTCTACTAAATAGTATAGTATACCTAATACCTTTTGCATAAAAAGAGAAGATTAACTGGTTAAAATATGTAATTAAAATATTTGCAAACCTGTATTTCTGTGTTGAAGTGCAGGCCACTAGGACAGTTTCTTAGAACCTTCTCGCCCCAAACACAGTAGTAGAATAAATTGCAATCCGTTTCATGTGGAAGTAACCAATGAATAAACAGATCCACTGGGCATCCATTTGGTCTGAAATCAGGTTTAGCAGTTGTCGTTGATGACGTCGTTGTTGGCGCTGGAGTAGTTGTAGTTGTGGTCGTTGTTGTAGTAGTTGTAGGGGCCGGCGTGGTTGTAGTCGTTGTTGTCGGAGCGGGTGTGGTTGTAGTAGTTGTTGTCGGTGCCGGTGTAGTTGTAGTCGTCGTTGTTGGGGCGGGTGTTGTTGTAGTTGTCGTTGTTGGTGCCGGTGTTGTTGTGGTTGTCGTTGTCGGGGCCGGTGTTGTTGTAGTTGTTGTTGTCGGAGTTGTTGTTGTTGGTGCCGGGGTAGTTGTGGTTGTTGTTGTTGGCGCCGGGGTTGTTGTGGTTGTTGTTGTCGGCGCCGGGGTTGTTGTGGTTGTTGTTGTCGTTGTCGGTGCTGGCGTGGTTGTTGAAGTCGTAGTAGTGGTAGGCGGAGGTGTGGTTGTAGTCGTCGTGGAGAATACTGTTGTGTGTTCAGTCGTAGACGTTGTCGTTGTAGGCACGTTCCTATCCTCGCAGTCTACCAAATGAGGCCATTCGCATCTCATATTCTGTAAGCAGAACCACAATCCAGAGGGACAAGTACGTTCTACTGGTTTTCCAAACGTGCACATGTAGAACTTTTCGCAATCTTCATGGCGCAACAGTTTTTCAATTGTCCAATCCTCTATCTGATCCTTTGGACAAACATCGTCAGGCCAAGTGGTAGCGACTGCCGTCACTATGAGGGCCAAAAATATGGTTAAGCCTGAAAAACAATACTTACTTAAGCATTTTTGTCATTACAAATTTACACTTACAAAAATTATATGATGTTAGTATAGTCCGTACAAATGAACAGATTTGATGTTAAAAGAGTTGAAGTCAGTAAATACATAGTCAGAGCACGTAAAGTCATTTAATCTAGCAATCCTCAAAACACATGATCAATGATTTCTGTACTTAATGTAAACACAAAGTTCACTATTACACATTTTCACTTTTGATATATTATGTATGTAAATTGTAACTATTGTGCACCAACCTTTCATGTCTGTTATTAATTTCGGAATAACGAACTACTCTATCGGAAGGCGATATTATATATCTCGATTCAATTAATCATGAACTTTATCTTTGGAATCTTGATCTCGTAAAAATAATTATATTTATGTTTATTCATTATCAGTTTTTAATCAATTACGATTATCGCATTGCAAACTATCTAAAAGCACTTTAAATACATGCAAAAATTACGTTGTACGTGATTTAATGATAGAGAAAACACAATTTTGTCATTTTTGGTAAATTCTACGTAATCTTAATTAATGTTTAACTTTCCTTTATCGGGGTATGAATTAAAATTATCGTGTACCATACTAAAATTGTTATTAATATTCCACTGTTCATTGTTTTCTCTTAAATTCTGAATAAATAATTGTAATATTTTTAATGCCCTAATCTCAGAATTATCTGCATGCTGAAAGGCATGCTGTCATCATTTCATTTCTTTTTACATACATTTGAAACTTTCCTACTTGACCTGGGAAAATAATCTTTTTTTAATTTATTTTTTGAAGCTAAAATTCAACTGAAGTAGGTCGTGTTTTTTTTTTAATCTCATTTATAGAGCTGAGTCACTGAAATGACTACGTAACTCTCATAGGGATACAAATCAATTACGTATAACTAGTTATTACATCTAAATGTTCAACTATATCGAACGACTGGTATACCATATAAATTCGCTTCTTCTGAAATTGGATTCGCCAGTGTATTTATACTATTGATCTGTATGGAACTTCCCTTCGCAAAGTACTATTGAATGTTGATAAATATGAGTTGCGTATAGATTTCAAATCATGTGTTCGTAATATACGTATATAGGTCAGGGAAGCTTTCCTCTGGCAAGGGGAGACTGGCGCCTAAGTGGCGGGAACCTGGGCGCCCATTGCGTAGCGGAGTCTGCCCAAAGCGAGCGTAGTCGCCGCCCGCCTTACATTTCTCTCCTTACTTTACTAAGCCGGAAACATCCGTCCGTTTAAAAATATTAATTTTTAAAAATGTTTTTTCATATCGAATATCATCTTATTACAATCTTACTTTGCGAAATCGTACTACCCGTACATGCTGGAGTTAAAAGCAATCCCGCTGATAGCATCAAGAAGTCTCTCGAAGAACATCAAGGCCATTTATTGGTGAATAAGAGTAAAACAAATAGTGTGCCACTAAAAATCTCGAATGTGTCTCAAATTGTATACGATCCACCGAAGAAGAAAAAGAAAAAAAATATGCTCAGACCAATTACGCTGCCATTGTGAGTAACCTTTTAAAATCTTCTCAATACATTTATGAATTTGTATTATAAATTGTTTTACTGAATCAATATCAGTAAGCGACTATGGGTCAACCCATCACTTCTGGGCATAAGTTTATTCGCAGCATGAAAAGAGTTACTCAGAACCTCTCAATATAGTAGAAGGACAAGACTTTGTAATAAACATTATTTTTTTGCCTTGAAATCTTGTAGTTAAGCTTTAAGGAGTTTACTACTTTTTTTAAGTTTACGACGAATTTTTACCAACTGTTCACAAAACAATTTGATCATTTTTTGACCGTAGAATTCAAGACTGGGCCAGAGATATATCAAACATATTACATGAAAACGAAAATCTTACTGTGCGGCGAGATCTACTTTTGAAAGGATTTTCCGATATAAAGATCGAGGTGCGCAATGGAACAGCTATCGTCGAGAAGACCGCTAAGGCATTGGAGGAATTGTTAGAAAGAAGAGGTCGGGCTGCAGAAGCGATCATGAGGAAGGCAGAGGAGTTGGCTGCTAAGAGAAAACGTCCGCCTTCTAACTATGCATTCACTAAAAGTATTGTAAGTGTCTAATTTTACGATTCTTTAAAAAAAATATTAGCCAAGCCTTCTTAGGAAAAAAATATTACCTAAGATAAACTAGACTAATATTCTTCTTTCCCCTCCAAATAAGCGGAAAGCTTGTATTAGAAGTGGGTACGCAAATAGTGCAACGGGTGGGGATCGAACCTGCAATCTATCAGTTTTCAGTCCACACCTTTAACCGTTGGGCTATTGAGGTTTACATAGATACATATTCTAAACACTTGTGTTGAAACCACATGTTCCAGAAAATAAACGAATTGAAGGAACTGACGCCAGACGAGGATACACCGGACGAGAAAGGCAAGGAATGGGACATGGCTCAGAATTGTAGCAGCCGAGACAAAGTGGTTCTGATGAATAGCGCACACTTTGATGCGAAAGTATCTTTAGAACAGACCAGTGTGCACGTAGCCACGGAGGTGTTTGAATGTGGTAAGAACAAACAATCCCAACGTCTTACCTACGTGCGCTTACTGCTTGTATTTAAAAGTGTATTTTTGTATCATCTTACCGTGATGTCCAAATGTTGACTACTTTTCCGATGAAAACCCGCACCGTACCGAATGCATTTGAATAGCCATTTCACTTCTATTTAATAGCATTATTTGTCACTAAAAATTTATATTGTCCTCTAAATTACTAAGTCAGCAGTAAAAATACTATTTTAGCCACACATAATTTCAATGTAGGTTTAAATAGCAGGTGTAGCATTTAAATTTGTAACATACATTCAAACCGTAAAGTCCTAAAATATTTATATATGACACCAAAAAGGTAATTCTATATACTTCTAATTTTACAACTCAGCACCTTTTGTGTGTATAATTTTTTTTTGTAAATTTCAGTTAAAATTGATATCTACTAAGTAAATTAAAAAATATACATATATTTTTTGAGATAAATGAAATAAAAAATGTTTTTCAATATACCTAACTAAATAAAAAAGGTTTTTTTGAGGAACATGAAATTTAAAAAATGTTAAAAATAATTTTTACTTAAATTAAATAGGTAAATCATAGGTAAATTAACATTATTAACCCAATAGAACCTATGTGCTATATGCGTCAATATTTGTGTACAACCCCTACCTAAACTACCTAAGATTAGTGACTATTTTCATTAAAAAAGAATACAATGAATAAACAGATAGCTAAGTTATATTATATGAAAAATTTAGTTGAGGATTCAACTACGTTTTTTGAGGAACATAATGTTGAAGCTATAAAATATAAAATGCGAGTGATTTGAGAATGGTTGAATTTTAATACGTCGTTTTTTAACATTAGCCAGATTTGTTATTACATTCTTGTACAGAGAATCTATTTTTACATTGACATAAGAAACTCGCTCATGAAAATAATATGTTCCGCTTTTCTACACTGTAGTAATGTTTTCTAAGACCTTTATTTTTTAGACTAGCTGATTCCCACACGACTTCGTCCGCGTGTAAAAAGTTGAGAGTGACTTGCTACTATGCGCGAAAAGTTATGTCCTCTATCTCCGATAATATTTAGTAGATCTTCACCAAAATTAGAAAAAATATTTTTAATAGTACACATTTTATAATAAAAAAAGAATTATCAAATTCAATTTAGATTTGCCGAAGTTATGGAGCAAAATCAACAAAAACTTTCATACCCTAGCCCAGATAAACCTTATTGTTTATCAGGATAAGAAGTATTTTATCTATTAACCTGAAATATCAGCTACCCCTATACCAAATTTTATTCAAATCCATTCAGTAGTTTTCGCATGATGCCCGCACAGACAGACAAAATATTAAAAAAAATTTGTTTGGGCTCAGTATCGATAATAAAGCATCCTCCGATTAAAACTTTTCAAAATATATTTAATGTACAGAATTCGTCCTCTTACAGTTTATATTATAAGTATAGATGGGTAGATACTCGCAAATGGCCGTAGCAGTTGGCACTACCGGTGGTCCTAGACTTATAGGTTATACAAAGGTTCTTGGATTTATAAAAAGTAGTTTTTGCATATTCATAATCTTGAAAGATAAACAAATTGTAGAAAAGTTTCGGAGAAATGTGTAACCGACAAAGATAGCCGGATGCTATCATGCTATATCCATGCATGCATGTAGCCATGCTACTAGCATGGCTTTTTTGTCAGTGCAGTAAAAAAGTCTTGTAAGCTGTGCTTAACGCATAGAAAAATAGATAAATTATATTGATTTTTGATTTTTCAAAAAAAAAAAAACTTGAATATTGTAGATTCTCGTGTGCTCGAACACATCTACTGGACCGAGGGGCTGATGAGCACGTTCCGGGATAACTATGCCAAGGATGCCACATTAGACTTACAGTATATATGCAGTGCTAAAGGTTTCTTACGCCATTATCCAGGTATGACACATTCGTTGCGATTGAATACCTTCTTCTATAATCTAAATCAACCGTTAGATGTCCACTGCTTGATAAAGGTCTCTTGCATGGACTTCCACAGGCCTTGGCCTTGCGCTGTTTGAATCCTGTGGCTCTCTGCAACTCATATCTAATGTCGTCGGTCCATCTAGCGGGAGGCCTATCACCACTGCATTTTTCGGTGCAAGGTCGCTACTTCAGCACCTTGGGACCTTAACGACCATCAAGTTTTCCTGGTTCTCCAACGGATCTCCTCATACCTGATGTAATTGTGTTAGGAGTTGGTACTTTGCGATACTTTTCAGTTTTCAATCCGCACTGAGGCTCGTTATACTCCTATTATCCTATTCATCGCGTTTTTTCATTGTGTGAGGCTTTCCGTTTATTTTTTATCTATTTTTTATCTTTAATTGAATTCCAATAATCCAGTATATTTGATGGTAAACTTGATCGTGTATGGCGAGCATAACACAATCTTTCTACTTTTTCGGAGGGTAGAGGAGAATATAAGTTTAGCTAGGCTAAAATTCTTTAAAAACATCTTTCAGCTGCACTATGGCCGAGCATGTACAAGTTGAAAGTAGATGGCGAGGACTTGTACGACTGCCGACTTCGGCCGTGGTACGTGAAGGCGGGCGGCGCGCCCCGCGACGTGCTCGTGCTGGTCGACTCGTCGGGCTCCATGAACAGGTCCTCCAAGCTGGTGTTCGCCGAGCACTTCACAGTGGCTCTGCTCAACGCTCTAACGGATGATGATCAGGTCAATGTGCTGCGGTTCAACGTCGAGGTGCTGTCCCCGATCCCGTGTTTCAAAGAGAAACTTGTGCCGGTAATATTCTTCTCATTATCCTTACTAATATTATAAACTAACTTTTACCCGCGACTTCGTCCACTGGGTCCCGTAGTAAAACTACAAGGAACCCTTGTAGTTTCTCCAAGTCCGTTCGTCTGTCTGCAGCATAGCGCAGAGACTATTGGTGTTAAAGAGCTGTATAATTTGGCAAGGTTATACATATTAGTTACGACAATAAAGTTGTACGAAAATACATACGAGTATCTATAGGTCTTTGACTACTCGTATAAATAAATACAGCTTGTTAGATGATAAGTATCATTTCCTGCTAAAATATTCCCTCGTATCTATTGCATATCTACATTTATTATGATAACTTGGATATTATAATTGTTGCAAGTCTATGTTTTTATTAATTGAGATAGCCAATCTAGATTGGCTATCTCAATTAATAAAAACGTAGACTATACAAAAAAAATATATCTATAAAATACATAATCGATATTACAAATTTTTTATTTTTATAAGATACAAAGTCATCGACAATCGACATAGATCAGCGAATCGCGAAACTGAAGTAGAAGTGGGCGGTGCACATAGTTCAAAGAGCTGATGGTAGTTGGGGTTCCGAGGTGCTGGAGTGGCGACCCCGCACCGGAATGTTTGTTGGCAATTCCCCACTAGGTAAACTGACGACATCAAACGAGTCGCAGGGAGCCGCTGGTTTCAGGCGGCGCAAGACCAAGACCTGTCTGTCCATGCAAGAGACCTTTGTCCTGCTGGACATCGTGGGCGTCTAACGGTTGATAAGGAAGAAGAAGAAGAAGATACGTAAACTAAGCAGCTATAAGGGTTTTTTAGATATAAGTTATCCCGAAGGTAAGATACCCAATTCTTTCATACCTATCGCATAATTTATCTTTAGTATCGGGTTAGAGTTTTTAAACATTTTTCTTGTTGATAAAAAACTTCACAGGCCAATCACGTGAACTCGGCAGCAATGTTGGCCGTCATGAAGTATCAAAACATGACTAATGAGACATGGATGTCTGACGTGCTGAAATACTCAGTGCAGCTGTTGAAGAAGCATCGCGAATCCCCCGACAGGCCTCCCTCGTGCCAGCAAGCGATCGTCCTGCTCGCAGACAGCCTCTATGCCAATTTTACTGAGCTGATGCATCATTTGGACCCAGAGGGTAGCATTAGGTATGGGTACCGAACACTGACCTCTACTAGCTGATGCCCACGACTTCGTACGCGTGGATTGAGGTGTTTTATTTCCCGCGGGAACTCTCCTATTTTCAGGGATAAAAATGTCGCTATATGTGTTATTCCAGACTATAAACTATCTCTGTGCCAAATTTCAGCCAAATAAATTCAGTCATTGCGCGATTGAGTAACAATCATCCATCCATCCATGCATATTGCATACATTCAAACTTTCGCATTTATACTCGTAACATTAGTAGGAAACCATATATTTATGATTGATAGTCGCTTCGTGGATGCGTAACGACTACTAATCGTTAATCTACTTACGAAATAAACCTTCCGTTGTGATCCAAAGATGTTGAAATAGCACCTACCTAGATTAATTTTATTCATCAAGAGACTAAACGAGCCCATTACATAAAAATGTTTAGGTATAACTATAGAACTAAAGAAACTTAGGTATAACTATATAAAGTGTTTCCAAAGTTAAACATCGAAAATCAATCTTTCTTTAAATATAGTATAGACTGCGCTGCTAGGACTGCGATCTCACCTGATGGTAAGTGAAAATGCATCTTAAGATGGTGTGCAAATGCGCGCTAACCTAGAAGACTCCTATTCACTCTCTATTTAAAGACACCCAAGTTAAAGTTAGTTGGGAAAACAGAAGCTGGAAGGGTATTCTAACGAGGAAGCAAAGCGCTTAGTGCAACTAAAATAAAAATAATGAAAATACTTTAATCCCTAAATACTATAGTCCCCTATGCTAAGTACGAAAGATAAAAATTCATATTTAAGACAATTCTTGGCATGTCCTTAGCTGCGCTGTATGCTTAGTTTCTTATCGGCTCAACTCACCAGAATCTGCCTTCCGAACAAGTGGTATTCTTGATTTGGTGTGCAAGAAATAAATCGTAATGATTTTATAGGTTCTTCGTGATGTGGCTTCACGATCCCAATGGCTTGCGGGACAACACGCAGTTTTTCGGAGAGTTGTTGAGCTGCGACAGAGACGGGTACTTTTCCGAGCTGATCACAGATGCTGACGTCACGGAGCAAGTGATGAAAATCCTGCAGGTGATGGAGCGGCCCTTGGTGGCGCAGCGGAAACACCGGTTGCGGGTGTACACTGACGTTTACGCCAATATTGAGGTAGGTGCTATTTCTTTTCTACCCCTTATCCTCTCATCTTTTATGATGCCATCTTCAAAATGCAGTGACTTAGGTCGAGTGGCACTCCTTTATGTCTTAATTTCTTTTTTCCCCTGACTTTTTTAGGACTTGCGCCAATTGACGGCACGGTACGACAGGGGATTTTCATGCGACGAACAGAAATGTATGTATGTAACCTTAATTGTATGAATAAAATTGAGATTTCAATGATGGTCATCGTAGGTGTTTTTATACCTAAGATGACCATCATTGAATTTTTAATATTATTGTTATGCTAATAAGGTACGCATTTCTGTTCGTCCCATAAAAATCCACTGCCATGTCGTGCTGTCAATAGGCGCATGCCTTTAATCCAGTTACATTCCCTCGTAGCCACATATATCGTAGCATTCACTACTTAGTATTTTCGTAGATTCCTCTACGAGTATCTCTACGTCCGTCTTGATGATGCCCCGTAGCCCCGTAAACCGTAGCACTGCGTAAAAAAACTCGTAGAGGATCCCTCTTCGGATATCTCTAGAATCATTATTTATTTGAGTCCCTCTGGTATAAAGCAACGTCATAATTAATCAGCGTTTGTCTGTTTTTACTTCTAACCTTTCAAGTGGATTTCGATGTGGTTTCACCATCGATTGGAAAATCTCATGAGGTTTATATTAGGTACAAAACACATTCAGACTTAGTTTAATGTTATGTAATACGTATAATCAAGGTAGCTAAACGCAATCATTATCATTGTTTTATTGACCGCTAAGATAATAAATAATAAAACATATTTATGCAGGACCCGCGTCGAAGCGAATATTATTGGCAGCAGAAGGAAAATACGGAGCAAGTGTACCGGTACAGGGAGCTGCGCCGCAACAAGGACCAGTTCTTGGCCACAGCTCGCCAGTACGGAGACTATCTGCATATGCGTAAACTGGTTGGTGCTCTTTCTGCTGTAGAGGTGTAGTGCTCATTGATAAATAAGTGACAGACTTGGTCTGGTCTTATTTTTCTTTATCAACCTATAGACGTTCGCAGCTGGACAGAGGTCTCTTGCGTGGACTTCCACCGGTCGCGCCGCCTGTATTCAGCGACTCGTCAGTCCACCTATTCTACCTCTCTGGCCTGACCTGACTTGTTCTGGTCTATCCACTCTGGTCACTGACAATGTGGTGTTCTTTTATTTTATTTTCTAATAGATATGTATTCAGTCAAGGAATGTCTCGTAGATTTATATTTGTATTCATTTCATTTTCCTTTATCGGCCCATTTACAAACTAGCCTGATGTTTAATGTACGTCTGTCACGGTCTGCTACGGTCCATCTAAAAATGGGTTGCGCCAGAAGACTCTTTTGGCTTCGAGCTTTACAAAACACCACACAAGACGAGCCGGGGTGTTCGAATTTCATTTTTAATTTTTCCTTTGCTTAACTTCCTTCACTTTTTAAGAGGATTGACTAAGGCTCGGTTGTTTCAAACCGTTTGCTATCGTTACATAAAATGGTTAAATGGTATGGGTAATGGGTAAATGGTAGTCGTTAAAATGGTTTTCTTTGACATTTTATTCTGTACCGCAATGTTTAACGAATACGTGTCTGTTAAAAATTTCTGAAGCAACCGTGTCTTAGTGTGGTAACTCTTGGTTTTTGTTTTTTTAGGACAAATATGGTCAATACTACGAGAATGAGGATTTAAACTACAGGCTACAAGTCAGCGTTGCAGTTCCCGTCTTTGACAGCACTACTGTTGAAGTGAGTCAAAGCCGCGTCAAAACACATTCGACTTTATCTATTAGAGTCTTTATCTACTAGAGTCTATCAAATAGAGTCCAATCCGCGGATTAGATATCGATGTGATGCGATGATTCATATAAACTCTGTGAAAAATATGAAAGAGGACTTTAGCAATCCTCATACGAGTATCTCGATGATACCTATTTACAAACGAAGTGATTATATTCCCTTGCCCCATTTACAAAATAAGGTTATGTATTAAAAAATAAAATTTATTTTATTGTTTGTTTTATACGGGTGTAAATTTTTATCAGATAAATCTTAGTCAGGCGATAAAGCACTAAATTCACCTGTTTTTCTCGGAAACATGACCGTTAATTTGCATTGCTCGTATCTTAGTCCGGGCTCTAAATATATGGCTTGCGGTAACAATAAATAATGCATTTTCTTTGTTTTCAGAATATTACACTAGTATTAAATGAGGTAAGACCTATTTAAGTAAGTGTAAAGTAATAAGCCGGATTTAAATCTGTAAGCTATATTCACTTAAGAAGTATACGTAATTAACTTAATTACATATTTAACGAGTATTGTTTTTGTCAGATCAGAATAATTGACCGCACTACAGATAAAATGTTTTTGAAATTTGGATATACGGGTTTGGATAAGTTTGGTTTGAAGAAGAAGCCGAATTTCACTGAATAGTGAAGTTCGGCTTCTCCTTCTTCTCTATCAACCGATTAAGGCAACCGCAAATGCATGGACTTCTGTAGGTCTCGGTCTTGCGCCGCCTGTATCCAGCGGTTCCCTGTGACTCGTCGATGTCGTCGGTCCACTTAAAGGGAAGTCTACCAACACTGCGCTTTTCGGCGCAGCTCCACTTATGCAGGATTCACAGTTCGGTTTAAAGCCTTCCTAACTCAGAAGAGAGTATAATGATGAGTGCATCCTATGACTCTACTGTTGTAGCCAGCTTTGGCTGCACCAGTAGTTTTTCGATGTCCTCTTGTCTTTCGCTACAGCCTTCGAAAGACTAGAAAAGACTATATGTGCTATCCTAACAGATAAAAGGATTATCTTACTAAGAATTATTGTTATTATGTTTCTATACAGGGTGTCCCACGGCTATGCCACATGGAGGGGAAGTACCTTAAATATTGTAGATGGAACATTTTACTGAAATAAGACTTCATTTTAATTTAAAAAACAATTTAAACTGCATTCATAGATTTTTAAATAATTGCCTGGTTGAACCGGGACTCGAACCTGCTATACGAGAAAAAAAATAAACCTGTATCTTTATCATACCGATCGGAAGGCTTCATCATAAGGATTATTTTTTGTTAAATAACATAGCATGAGAAATAAAAGGAAGATCATGAATTTTAGCCTTTGATGTAAAATTTTGTTCAGAAAAATGAAAAGCTGACATTGGCGTATCGACATATCCTTCAATCCCGCTGTATGTATGATCGGTATGATAAAGATATAGGTTAATTTTTTTTTCTCGTATAGCGGGTTCGAGTCCCGGTTCAACCAGGCAATTATTTAAAAACCTATGAATGCAGTTTAAATTGTTTTTTAAATTAAAATGAAGTCTTCTTTCAGTAAAATGTTCCATCTACAATATTCAAGGTACTTCCCCTCCATGTGGCATAGCCGTGGGACGCCCTGTATACGCGAAACACGAGTAGCTATACCTCTCATGTTCATAGCATGTATCACCCATCGTAGAATTAACTCATCAATCACTTGAACTAATATAATTATTTACTTATCGCTATCTATTTAATTACAGGAAAAACAAAGGAATTCTACTAGAATGGTAAATACAGTCTAAATATTTTCTATAGAGTAGGAATTAAATTAATAAAATAATAAAAATTTAAAAGTACTACCTACACATATACGATTACCTACTTACTTAAGTTTGTTTACTTGATGATAACGGTATAAGCAACGTACCTAAATACGATGTTCTTTATCGGATTTAAGGATTTTCGATTAAAAGCCATTTTAATCCAAATGTTAATAATTTAACATTGAATGTGTGTGATTTGAAACAATCATCTCATTTATACGTGATACAAAATATTCCAAGTTCTATAATTTGCCTAAGTAGGTAACGAAGTGTACTTACGCATTACCTAAGTAAGTTAATACTAAGTAATAAATAAAGGTAAGGTGAGGTAAAATCCTTATACTTACCTTCAAGTTTTGTTTCTTTCCTTCCCTTTACCTACGAGCATTGCCTACAAGTGATTGGGTAGTCAAAATCTTATATGATCTTCATTATTATAATTTGACAACAAATCACAAATGATTCTAGTTGGTTTCTATTATTCTTGTCACACTTAGTTACGTATGGGAAAACAATTATTATTATTGAAGCCAATCTCCAAGCTTAAATAGTTAACACAATGGATTAATCATTATTATATAGATAAAGATTTATTACGATAGCAGAATCCGGATTTATAATATTATTCAGAATACAAATTGAATCACGTCCTTTCTCGATATTAAAAAAAAGATGTGGTGATCTGGGGCCCAAGTCTGCTATTGCAATTGTAGTTCAATTGTCTATCAATGACATTCCAATTGCTACTTTTAGCAATTTTGGTAGTCTACTAATTCAATGGCGTCACGATGGTTTGCCACTGACACTTCAATGACACAATTGTAAAAAATTGGTAAAAATTGGTGACATGTAAAATAGCAGACTCGGGGCCCTGGTTGTAGCTCAATGTAGCTACATAATACTTAGGCTGGGCGTATGTAGATTACTAAGATTACTATCGCACCTATAGCCTTTCTTACAGCCAAAGCATCTAAAGAAGAAGGAAATTACTCCATGACTATAATTTTATTTCAAAAAATTAAAAAACACGAGTCACGACTGCTTTCATAGCAATGTTTGAAAATGCTTCCATTCGGATGCCTGAGCGGCTGAAAGTACGCACTGAAAAGAAAAAAAAAACTTGAGAGGTGTCAAGGGACACCTGGATGGAACGAAGTTCAATGCGAAATAGAAATGAAAATATCTGGCTTGCTTTCTATAAGAGAGAGAGAGACAGACAGAGAAACATGCGACGCCGCACAGCTTACAATAGCTTACTATAGCAAAAAGGGTCGTGACAACTTTTCGTAAGAATTTTTTCCGTCTAGCCCCCTTTCGCAACGCGCGATAAGGAACTTCGTTCCAAAATCCCTCAGGGTATTGAAAAAAGGCCGCCTCTTGAATTAAGCAAAGTGTCCACTGGAAATATTAACAGAAGAAGAAGTTGTGATAAGTCACTTGCACTATACACAAAAAGTAATTCCCACAATTCCTTTTCATGTTTATTGTATTTTAGTATCCTGTTAATCGACTTTTGGGTGTGGCGGGAGTTGACATACCAATAGACCATCTCAAGCTGGTTCTGCCCTATTATTTGGTAAGTTAACCAACATCTATCCACGTGACCATGTATGACGTCATTTTCCAGTTCAAAAAGATTTTAACTTACAATAACACTACCTACTTAATAAATAATAATTATTATCAAATGGCTTTCAATAGGTAGATGTGATTAGATTTACCTACTGGGAAAGGCAGCTTGAAATAAAATTGAAAATCGTATACTTATTGGGCACTAGCGGACGCCCGCGACTTCGTCCGCGTTCTTAAATTGTTGAAATTTTTCCTGAATTTTCTTTGCTATAAACCTCACGGAGCCCGAGACCTTTCCAACGAATGCAAAACCGTGGTAATCGGTTCATGCGTTCTGGAGTTATAGCGTCAGGAAGGAAAACCCGACTTATTTTTATATAGTAGATAACACGTATAATTTCTAAAATTATATCTTATCTTTAAAACAAGAGTGAATAGGCATCTTCTAGGCAAAGGCGTTACACCTTAGACCACATCATCACTTACCATCAGGTGTGATGTTGTCAAGCGTGTGCCTATAATGTATAAAAAAAGCAGCTACAACTACAGTACAGCTTACGATTTAGTTCCGTACATATTAAAAAATTTTCAAAGGTTTTTATACAAATCAACAACAGATGAGATCATATTGTACAGTTGCATAACATATAAAAGCCATTAATTGATAATATTAATAACACTCACTTCAACAACATGTTCTATATAACGAACAAAATGACGCATTGGCGATAACAAGGTTCCAATGGTAGCTAGTTACTAATTCTCCTTAAAGAACTATTTCAAGGACACTGAAGTGTTTTCATCATCATCACCATTTGAGGCAAGTTCTGATACAATAATATGCTCGATAGTTCTATATTGTAAACAACGAATTTAGAGTAACATAAAATAAACGTAAAAATTCTTTTTACAAAACGCCACTACAAAGTATATAAATTGTGGCTATAAAATTTGAAGAGTTCGGTCGACTTCTCAGGATCCCATCATCAGATCCTGACTTGATGACAATGAGACCACCTGGGAAGTATACCCTTTCAAACAAAAAAAGAATTTTCCAAATCGGTCCAGGCGTCTTCGAGTAATCGGAGAATATATCTACATTTAAAAAAAAGATTCCGATGAATTGAGTATACCTCCTCCTTTTTTGAAAGTCGGTTATAAAGTTGCTACATGGTGCGTTCCGTTGTCGATACTATATATTTATCCAACTACAGCAAAGTGAAAAGGTAGGCTATGATTTTAGCATGTTTATTTGTATGTATGCATATACGTATGTACGTATGTTTATATTTACGAATGTTTCACCGTAGTGCCGATTAACAGAGCCAATTTTGAAGAATAAGGTGTCAATCGATTGTTTAATATGGTCTGGGTGACATAGACTACATTTTATACGAACAGTACCAATCAATATGACGATTGTTACATCCAATTTTCGTAGTAGCCGCCCACTATTTTTCAAACATTTTCCTTGTTGTATGAACTTGATACAAAGAAAAAAAAATCTGTACACATAATTTATATCAGTCACGATAGTTTATCACATTTGATAGTAAAGTTTGATTCATCCATATAAATTGAAACCAAATCATAATACCTACCTACTAATAAAATGTGATATAGTTCTTGCAATTCACGAAGGCACGTGAGCTTTACTTGTGGTTACGTCGTGTACATGCACATTGCATAAGTGTGTGTGCCTGATCGCACTCATACAAATACGACACACACACACACGACCATGAGCCACGCGCCGCGGTCGTGAATTGCAAGAACTATTAGACGAAATGCTGAAAAATAGTGTACTAACTTACTTAAATCTATTTTTTGTAGGTGGGGGCAGGAGGATCGTTATTTATTGTGGATCATCGCGGTAATATCGTAACCCATGAAAACGCCAAACCAGCCGTGAGTATCGTATATACCTACTTTAAAAAACTTGTTCTGACTGACTGCCTGATCTATCAACGCACAGTCTAAATCACTGGAGTTACAAACTTGAAATTTCGACAGTGGGTCTCTTTTTTACGTAGTGGAAGGATTTTTGAGGATCAAATAACGGGTGAAAGTTTGTATGAAAGTTCAAGTTATATCCATGAAACTTGGTATTTATGCTTTCGATCGAAAGCATAAATACCAAGATTCATGGATATGGAGGATGAAGACATACGTTACACAGTTTTTGGAAGTTCCACCCCCAAACCTAATTCCATGGGGACGAAGTCGCGGGGCAGAAGCTAGTCGAGAATAGGAATGGTGTGTGTTTGTGCTTCAATTTGTCGGTTCTCTCAAAACCTGTATACTTTTTGACCTACGATTTCAATGGTAATTTTTCAATGATATTGTCTAGTGGGAGGCTTTGGCCGTTGCTAGTTACCGTCAGAGACCTGCCGCCAAGCTATTTAACGTTCCGGCACGATGTCGTGTAAAAACCGATTAGCGATAGGGGTTGAATGTATACGCCATACCCCTTCCACGTTAGCCCGCTACCATTTTAGACTGCATCACCACTTACCATCAGGTGAAATCGCTGTCAATGAGTAACTTGGCATTTAATAAAAAAATATATATAATATTACAGTTTGATGGAGACATATTGAGGCCAGGATACCGCACTGTCGATTTCCTGGATGTAGAGCAACCCGCGAAAGACCATTTCCCACGGCATTATCCTCAGGAATGGTTAGATGTATGTAATTTTCGTAATTCTTTTTTTTTGTTCATTAACTGGAATTAAATGCTTTTTTACAAAAATTCTCGACCTTCAGAAAATTAATCTAATATAATTATGACATTAAATATTTTAATATTTTACACAACTATTAAAACTTTATAATTTCATTCTACATGCGTTACATATTAACATAATTTATCTAAATAAATAAAAGGAAAAGGTGACTGACTGATTAATTGATCTATCAATTTACAGCTCGAACCACTAGATGGATCGGGCGATTATGAAGTAGGCATCCGTCAAGAAAGATTTATTTAAATTCAACCCCTAAAGGGGTAAAATAGGGGATTGAAAAATCAAACTTAACGTGAGCGACGCCGCGGGAAAATGCCAGTCTAACATATAACGATATTCATGTGGTTTTAATAAAATTAAATGTGGAACGTTACAGCAAGGAATCGCTTTTTTTTTATATTTTTAGCGAGCAAACGAGCAGGCAGGTCACATGATGTTAAGTGATTACCGCCGCCCATGAACATTTGTAGCACCTGAGGCACCACCAATGCGTTGCCGGCTTTTCAGGAATCTGTTGGTCCGCCACTTGAATAACCCCATGTTGTAACTTGTAATTTAGTGGGAACACCGTAGCAGGAAGTTGGTTCCACAGTTTCAAAGAAGGCCTTGCTGTAACTTTATACATTTAAATACACCTTGAATATCATACGATGGTATTTTCAGTTTAGAAAGAGCCTCTTGATCGATCATCCGAGCGGTCACAAGACGATGGAAGCTAAGAGTATATTTGAAGGCGGTATGCGAGTGATTATAGAGAAGAAAGATTATTTCTGGAAGCGGGTGATGAACCAGTACACTGTGGTGGCATCTTTGCCGAAACATAACACGAAACACGCGGTTCCTGAAGGGGCTTTTACGCAAAAAGTGGCTGAAGAGGCGTGGAAAGCGTTAAATACCACTGATTTTTCAGTGCATCCGGACTGGTTAGTTTAGAACGTTTAGGTAATATATATATTAGTAGTATGAAATATAGTATATATTAGTCTATTTTATTTATATTTATGTACAATATTGTTTTTTTTATTTGTTTATTATTGGTATATCAGTATGTAGTTATTTGTATGTACGTATGCTATCGGAAATGACCATCTGCAACGCATTTCTTAAGTTTTCCTATTCCTAAGGTTGCTTGGTAGAGATCGCTACTAAGCGATAAGGCCGCCTTTTGTGTGTATGACACCTTTTGCCTCTTTTATTATATTTTTTCTTTGTTGTAAATAAAGAGTAAAATAATAATAATAACGTTTTATTTAAACTATTTAAGCGGACGAACAAAATAACGTGGAAAGTCCCGTCTTATTAGGTATTGGACCTGCTGTTAGTACTACTCGTGGTACTACAGTAGGGTTAGTATAAGTTTAATTTGATTGATCTTATTCGTATTCGATGACATTAGCGTCAAAGTAAAATGAACCATAACCACATTTAATTAAAGCTCTATCTCGTGCATGTATTCTTATACTTTTACGTTGATACACTCCAAACTATTTCCTTTCCTCTGCATTTTTCTACTTTTTTTTGCATGTATGTAATCTATTTTACCTATAATAATTTTACAATATTGTTTGCTCATTTATTTAGAAATTTTGTTTTTAAGACTTAGTCTATCCGGTGCCTCTTTTTTTTTGTATGAATGTTGTGTATGCTTGTTATTGATATACATATCAGTCAATGTTGCAATGTTTTTGTATGTTTGTTTTTGAATGTATAATATGTATATTGTTAGTATACCTAATAAATAAATAAATAAACTAAAATCGGTTGTATTGAATTTTTGACTTTAAATGTATACTTTTAAGGTTCGTTTTACTTTGATGCTAATATCGCAGTATATGAACTAACCCCACTGTATTTTTCTAATTTTCAGGTTGTATTGCCAACACGTGGATCCCCACTTCGAAGACCGCAAGGACGAGGTGCTGCATTTCATCGAGCGGCGGAAAAACGAAACGAATTTCCCCATGCGGAAAATTACCCATTTATTTTCACCGATCAAACCCACCGTGAGAGAACAAACTTATCAATGTAAGTAGATCACACCTACGACATTCTACTAAGTGTAATTAGATGAAAAAAATTGTTCAGTAGCTGAAGTGAAGACTTCTTTTTTTACGACATGGACGTGACGACTGATATTTCTTTTTGATAATTCTTTTTTTACTGTAAATTGTGTAGTAATTAGAAATATTTTGTCCAATTTCGGTGAAGATCTAATAAATATTATCGAAGATAGAGGACATAACTTCTCGCGGATAGTAGCGAGTCACTTTTTCCACGCGGACGAACTCGTGGGAATCAGCTAGTCAGCTAGTATACAATAAACTTAGCTTTCGCAATAGGTACATTGATTCGTATATACATATATCAATCAATCACAGAATGACGTTTGCAATAACAAGCACATATAGATAACAGTCATAATATCCTAATGGCTATAATCGATCGCCTTCAGATCATACTTTTAAAACAATCTAAGCAATCGTTGGATATCTTGATCTGTGATACAGATCTAAGAGATTTATACTATTATATGATGATGTATGTAGATTTATAGTGTAGGTTAAAACTTCAATAAAAAATTAAAAATTGTGATACAGATCTTTACCTTTGTGTCTAAAGAGATTTATAATATATTTTGGGCTATCGTTATCAGGTGCTATTGAAGTTAGGTTCAAAGACCGAATTCACACACCAGACTTCGTCGTGTTATTGCAGAAAAATGACACGCAGAGAGACACGTTCGTTTGTTCGGTCAAAATGTCGGAAAGTCAGTTTATACAGTCGTGATAACATGAAATGTTTTTACTATTTTTTTTTATTTGTTAACAACATAGTCCTTTAACTGCGATCTCACCTGATGGTAAGTGACAGTGTTCTTACATGGAAGCGGACTATCTTGGAAGGGGTATGACTGTACATTCAACCCATACCCCTAATCTGTTTCTACACGCCATCGTGTCGGAATGCTAAATCGCTTGGCGGCACGACTTTGACGGTGGGGTGGTAACTAGCCACGGCCAAAGCCTCCCATCAGACCAGACCAGAGACAATTCAGAAATAATAAATTCCCAAATTGCCCCGGGAGTCGAACCCGAGACCTCCCAGTTATAAGAGCCCTCACCACTGTGCCAAAGAGGTCGTCAAAAATAATTTTTAATTTATTAGCTGATCCCCACCCTCACTATTTAACTTCCCAGTACGGGTTCAACACTCCAGCTGCAAGAGTGTTGACCCCGCAATGGGAAGTTAAGTTCGCTAGAGTCTAGCAACTTGGGAACCCAACGAACATTCGAACTTTCCCATTTCCCACGCATCACTCACTTTTTTTTTTAATATATAGATTAGCGCTTGGCTGCGATCACACCTGATGGTATGTGAAGATGTGGCCTAAGATGGAACGCCCTTGGAACCCAAATTATAGTTAGAGGGAAAAACGGAAGCCGGAAGGGCATTCCAAATTTTAGCGGTGCGTATCAGGAACGAAGAAGCAAAGCGCTTAGTGCGCGTCCTTGGGATTTCAACTACTTAAGGGTGCAGATCTTTTCTGTGCCTTGCGTTTCGATGGTAAAATGGTGACGGTGGAACCAAGTTGAAAAGTTCCTGAGCACACTCTCCGAAATATGTTTCTACTTGCACTTCAGGTTAGCGTCTGCTGAAGTCGCTCGACTTAGGTTAGGTTGCGGTGTGTCCAGAGGCGTAACTAGACCGTTTGAGGCCCGTGGCAAATTCATCGGATGGGGCCCTCCCTCCCCCAATATAAAGAAGCTCAACCAATGAGATAGGCTCTTCAGGCTGGGGGCCCGTGGCATTTTGCCGTCTTGCCACCCTATAGTTACGCCACTGGGTGTGTCTATCCTACGAGTATGTCGCGTCCCCGAGCTAGTGTACTTGCACTAAGACTGTTTTTTCCTGGTTAGGTAACGAAGAGTTGATGGCGCGGATGTGCAAAGAGGCGGTGGCAACATATCGCTGGATGCAGAACGAAGACGCCGAGGAGACGTGTTCCGCGTGCCAGCTCGGCTCCACTCTAGCATTCTTTGCTAGCGGTAGCTGTAAAATTCTTATTACATCTAATCTAAAAAATATAAAAAGAACCCTACATTGGATCTATGGAAATGTTCTAAACTGTTGAAAGTTCCAACCTTACGAGTGGCTCGCAAGCTTGGGATCTTCAACAATTTAATTGAAACTTAAAAACCAATTTTTGAAAATTTCAACAAATTTTTCAGGCCTCGTAACCCCGTGAAACTTAAAGAATGAAGTTAGGTTTAAATCTCACTGCGCACGTAGTTTATTCCTTGATTAACGTACCTATTATATTCTATTCGTTTAGAATCTAGTGATAGCTTCGATCACAGAAGTAGTGAGTTACTATTAATACAAATTTTTACTAATCACCACTACGGATTAATTTTAATAGATGGCGGGTGCGAAGCCGCAGGTAAAAGCTAGTCGTTTATAAACAGTAGGGTTAGTATAAGGTTTAATTCGATTGATCGTAATCGATGACATATAAGCGTCAAAGTAAAATGAACCATAAGTTAATTGAATTAGAGCTCAATTTCGTTTATGCATTTTTATACATTTACGTATACGAATATGTTTCAAATTAAAATCGTTTGTACTGAATTTGTGAGTTTAAATCAATACAGTAAAGGTTTATTTTACTTTGACGCTAATGTCGTCGAATACGAATACGATGAATCGAATTAAATCTTATACTACCCTACAGAGAGTGGTCTGATGCGGTGGCTGCTGTACCGCGCGACCAGCCGGCACGCCGAGCCGCCGGAGCGCAACGAGTGGACGCGCGGACCCGAGGAGCCGTGGTACCGCCGCGCCGCCGCGGCGCCCGGCACGCTCGTCGTGCACGTGCCCGTCGCGCCCATCCGCGTGCTGAGGAACAGCGACGCGCGCCCTCCGCCGGTTAGTTGTTATCCTTACTTCCTTAATTTTTTTTTATTCGGTGACAAGTTCGTCCTTGACTGCGATCTCACCTGATGGTTCTGTGAAAAATTCAATTAGTATAGTCATCAATCTACTTACAACATCATATAGGTGATTGTACAAGTGTAGGAGTCTACAAGTAGAAATTGAAAATTTAAACAACCCTGATATGTGAAATTTAAAAAAAAATATCTACCAAACTCGCCATTTTGTGGTGGCGGCCATCTTGGATTTGTGTTATAGTAGTCGAGCCCTTTCATTTGATACCTCATTTCATTCTATATTCAGGGAGTTGTCAAAAAATATGTAATCCGCCATTTTGTGGCGGCGGCCATCTTGGACCGATTTTCATCAAACATTAAGAACACTCCCGACTAATTCACCTTTCAAATAAAAAAACACACACACACAGACACGTCAAACTTATAACACTCCGTCGTTTTTGCATCGGGGATTAAAAATGGATCAGTCTTAGAAGAAAATGGCCGATGACCCATGGACCCACTGGCATCTCCCACCAGTGGGTCTACGTGGAATTCGCAGACCCACTGGTGGGAATATGAATGGGTTAGAGCAGGAATTAAAATAGCTTGTCTTTTTCCAGCTAGGTGATAAATGGTACTGGCTGACAGCAGCGCGTACTCTCTCGCACCCGGGCAAGGGCCTCGTCGGCGTGAGTGGCTACCACTTCTACCCCGAGCACTTGAAGGACGTGCTCAACAGCTACACCAACTTCCCTGTGAGTTTCTTTACACATTACAAGGTGGTTATGGTCTGAGGCGCACTGCAACCCCTCACTGTGGGATTGCCAAGAACAAGAGTTCTCAGAGATGACTGGACCGCGACTCACCTAACAATAAACGTATAATAGTAGATTGTTACATAAGGGACATAAGTAAGCTATTACAGAACAAGATCCAATTTGGCGCCAGTGCGAGCGCAGCTCGCATAGGGCGCTAATGGATCGCGTGCACCCGAGATATTTAGTCACACGAGCGAGCGCAGCGAGCGAGGGTGAATATAGTTCGAGGGTGTAATAGCTACTTGCAACCGAGGTAAGCATTCTACTTTATATCATTCTTGCGAGGTAAATAAAACATTGGTAATGCAAAATGAAATTTTGCATCATTTGTTCTGCTTCAAGCAAACAAAAATCAGGCTCTCCTCCTTTTTCATCATCTGATGAAGTGCTTGACATTGTTGTAAATAACTTAAATCTCTTTACGAACAAACTTCACAAACTTTCATATCACATAAAATCCGCCATTTCCATTTTTTTTTCGTAAATAGCTAGTTTTCCATTTTTTTTTTTACGGCTCTGAGTTCCAAGGAGTTTTGCATAGTTTGAAATGTATGGAAATTAAATGCCGCCATGTTCAGTGTTTTTTTTTTTTTCAGTAAAAAGTTTTCTCACCATTTTATAAGAAAAGAGATTGTTTACCAAGGAGTTTTGCATAGGTTGAACTGTAATGTGAACATTACAATTCAAGCATAGTGCGACGTAATGTTGCCTTGAATTGCAAACACCAACTTACAAGGAGACTTTCCACCTTAGTAATCCCTAGTTACTGAGCAAGGATGATATAAATCCTTTTTACAAAACTGACTTCAAACGCCATGCCAAACACAAAGTATATCAATTGTGTCTAAACAATTTGAAGAGTTACCTCGATATCTCCAGGATCCCATCATCAACTCCTGACCTGATGACTATGGGACCAACTGGGAAGTATTATTACTCGAAGAAGCCTGGACCGATTTGGAAAATTCTTTTTTGTTTGAAAGGGTACTTGTGGTCCCAATTTAATCAGATCAGGATCTGATTATGGGATCCTGGAGAAATCAAGGTAACTCCTCAAATTTTATAGACACAACTGATATACTTTGTAGCGGCGTTTGAAGTCAGTTTTGTAAAAAGAATTTTTACGTTTATATCATCTGAAATATACCTATAATTTCAATTTGGCTATACAAAATTAAATGAAAAAACTATCAGTGTCCGGAAGGAGAGGAGGACGAATGCGAACCACATTGCGACGGAGAAACGTGGTCGTGTCTTCTCGTCGACGAAGGAGGCTGGATAGTCGCCACCAACAACATTCTGGAGAAGGAGGAAGAGGAGAATGAACCCCTCACCGAGCACCTGGCTAACGCGCATCCCGCGGCTATGTCTGCGCTGCTCAATGCTGACATCTTTAAGCTAATCTGGGTACACGACTACCAGGCTGTTTGCTTTCCACCTGCGGAGGAAATACTCATATCGGCAGCACCTGTGAGTAATTTTCATTAAGTACATACTTACGTGAAAAAATATATAGTTTTTGTAACAATACAATTTAAATTGTATTTTTTGGTAAGTATGAATACAAATACATATTTACCAAGCAATACAATTTAAATTATCCCTACTAATCCTATTATCCTACTATCCTATTAATATTATAATTGTGAAAGTTCGGATGTTTGTTAGGTACTCAATCACGTCGCAACGACTGAACCGATTTGGCTGAAATTATGCACAGAGATAGATTATTGTCTGGAATAGCACATAGGCTACTTTTTAACCCGGGAAATAAGAGAGTTCCCGCGGGTATAAAAACCTCAATTCACGCGCACGAAGCCGCGGGCATCAACTAGTTAAAAATATAGGTTTATTATTTTATTGCGTAAGATCTTTCATCGATCCATACAACCAAACTTTCGCATTTATAATATTAATAATAATTTATAATATTATGTGTGGTGTACAATAAAAGTATATTCATTCATTCATTCATTCATTCATTCATTCATTCATTCATTCATTCATTCATTCATTCATTCATTATAGGATTGTTTTTCAGTTGTTACCCTCGGTGTTGCGCTCGGTGTGGAACTCCGTGCAGCTACTAATGCATGTTAGCAGAGAACTTTTTACACTTCTCACCATTTTAACTTCTTGTAAGTTGATGTAGAACCACTAATTAGTATACTATGATCAATTTTGTAAGTTAGATCAACCATATTCGTTAGAGCATGAGTAAGAATTCAAGTAATAATAAATATATGTTCTTCGTTTAAGTTTTTGTTTACTTATACTTATTTCTCTATTTACGCTATTATTTCTTTCACTCTATCCACACAAACAAGAGTAAAAGTAAAGAAAAGAAATTACTACCATTTCTTTACTTTAATTAAAATTAAAAGAAAAGAAAAGTTAAATGTTGGAAGAGAATACCATTTACTACCCGTCCGCGTCAAGTTGGCCGCATTGCACCGCACCTCAAGTCAGACCCTTAGTACAGATAGCAGCAGAATATTTAACCGACTTTTTGTAACTAAAAATTAAAATGGCAGGTAGACAAGTAAATAGTGAAACGAAAGCAGAAAGGGAGTTGCGTCGAAAGCGCGTGCGTGCCGACTACGAGCGCGAGAAGTACGAGCGTCTGTACGACCCGCGCGTGCTCGTCAACAGGACCCGCTTCGCAGCGTGCGACCGCTCGCGAGCCTTGTATGAATTTCAGGTAATTACTATACAGGAAACAACACAGGACAATACACAAGAAAAATTTAAGATCAATCTTAGAAAACGACGTGTTACGGCAAATCATATAGATTAGCCATCTGCGCCGGATATATTATAGTGCACAAGTGCGCAAACACATGTGCACTCTCTATTCCATCACTCTCACAGTCCAATGGGACGGGAAATCCGACACCCAATCCGACACGACAGGAAAGAGATCAGGCGCAGGGCCGAAGGCTTTACGTGCTCTCCGAGGCAAGGGGATGACTCACCACCGATTTCCTATCTCCGGGCTAGTACCCGTAGTTTTTGGCCCGACCCGGGAATCGAACCCGGGACCTCGTCATACGTAGTAGAACTTGCTAACCACTAGACCAACGAGGCAGTTACTTACTAAAATACTTATTATAAATGCGAAAGTTTGCCTGGATGGATGAAAATTTTGAGTAAAACGGCTTTTTCTCAAAACCGTCCTAATGTGGGTTGGTTCCGTTTTACATTAGTAGGTTCAATTTGTCTTGTCCTGTTCGCAGCGTACTCCCAAGTCATTGGAGTTGCTGCGCCGCACGCCGAGCCCGTGCAAGTGGCCGCTCATCGGCACCGACGTGCCCGGCACCAACCTGCTGCTGCTGGCCGTGTACAACAACTGCAGCAACACGGGCAAGCCCGTCAACAACCCGTTTTACAACCAGCCGGTGCGTCTACCAGTTCCAGAAGAAATACATGGATACACTGTGACCCAAGTGACATTGTATAAGTTTCGAAATATTGAATATTCATACAAATCTCATGGGTACATAATAAGTCATTGGTGAAGAGAGAATATTTTGTGGATGCTACGGTCTCGAAACGACACAGCGGCCAACAAAGCGACAGAGCATTAAGTCACAATCTCTCTCACTCTTATTTTTGTGTGCTTAGCGTAATGTTGTTTTTATAAATTGATAACCTCCTCCTTTTTGGAAGTCGGTTAAAAAAGTTAAATTTTCGACACTAAAATTGGTGAATTTTAAATTATGTCACCCTTGTCGCAATTGAGCGATATGTCTTAACTCTTAAGTAGGCGTGATTTTTGCCATTTTGCGTAGGTGGCGATAGACGACGGGGAAGAAGGGCGCGTCAGCTTAGCGGCCCGGCTGGCTTGCTGGCGCAACCGTGTGCCGCTGCCAGCGCGCGCGCCCAACACCGCGTGCTACCCGCACAACTACTCATACGTAAGTGCACCCTAGTATCCCTTTCCTATTAATCCTATTAGTATTAAGCGAAAGTTTGGATGTATGGTCCATCCATACATCCAATTTGTTACTCAATCACACCGCAACGACTGAACCGATTTGGCAGAGATAGATTATAGTCTGGAATAACACATGCTTGTTATCCCGGGAAATCAAAGAGTTCCATAGTATATGATACGATAGTATACGCCGTCATAGTATACGAATACGATCAATCGAACTAAATCTTATCCATACTAATCCTTGAGCTTGCTTTAATAAGTGAAAAATGTTATTGTTTCAGGAGGCAGGATACAGACAATGTGGCGCCTGGCAGCCGGACCCTGATACAGCGAGTGACATTCGAGTTTCTAAACTGCTTTTATTCGTTGTTATTTTTATGGTATACTTGCGAGTCGATTAAATTGCATACAAGTGTATTGATTAATGTAAGAGTTATTTTTAATTAACTAAATAACTTTTAAACTAAATTGACAGGCCTAAATTCTCGTGCTATCCCTTTCATAAGGCTTCCTGTAGAAAAAGATAGCGTCAGATTTGTCAATTTAGTTTAAACTTTGACAAGCTTATTCTGCGTGTGGCGAAATTCGGAATTAGGTGCCTATCAAAAAATGAAGAGAAATGTCATTTACTATTTCACTATTTCATAGTAAACCTTCAATGGATTAAAAATGCCTATCGTCGGTGATAGGCACTGAGTTACAGAATCAGCCGCCATAACTCTCTCTTGAACCTAAAATGTTGACTTTTTAATAGACAGTGGCGCCTCAATCGCAGGCACAGATAAGTTTGCCAAGCTGTAGTTAAAACTTTAGAGATTCTGAATTAGCTTTACTGTTGCTTGCCACACGGTTGCATTTAGCCTAAACTGAAAATGTTCAAGATTTAAAATAATGGGATCTGATTTACATATATTATAGGTGCATACGTATGTTGCGAAATAAAACAATATAACATTCCAATTAATTCGTTTTATTTTAATAATATAATTATTTGGTTCGGAGAAGTATTAATACTTATAGTGATATACATCAACAAATCACAATTTTGTCATGTTCACATTTCCTTTCGAATTATTCATAACTAGCTGATACCCGCGACTTCGTCCGCGTACATTTAGTTTTTTATCATCCCGCGGGAACTCTTTGATTTTCCGGGATAAAAAATAGCCTATGTCACTCTCCAGGTTCTCAACTACACACATGTAAAAAATTACGTCGATCCGAAGCTCTGTTGCAGCGGGATTGAAGGACAAACCAACAAACCAACAAACCAACAAACCAACAAACCAACAAACATACTTTCGCATTTATAATATTAGTAGGGATTATTGTAATAATAATTAGCAAAAGATATTTTGTTACCAATTCACTTGTACACAAAAACTATGTTGATCAGTGATCACACATTTGACTCCACCAATTATTATTTTTAATTCCTACGAAACACGTATTGCACGTTTTCGGTCATCAAAAACAAAGAATCACAGTAACCGACAGTTAATGTTATTCTAAGGCTCTTTGGATTCGTAGAGCGTCGTGTCGGTCAAGTAAAGTTACAAAACTGCACATAAGTAAGACCGATGATGATCATTGAATGTAGTAAGTACGTACTGAAAAAATATTATAATTCAATCATATTTTCATGTACAACAGAATTGGCATCAATATTATAATAAAATATCAATAATTTTAAAATTAACACCGTTACAAATAAAATTGCTTTGGAATGCTTTCAATATTTTGGTGGGTACTTAGCACAAATAAGATAAAATAGTTTCCTAGGTTCTTTCAATTCACGAGGGCACGTGGTTCATGGTTGTGTGTGTGTGTCGTATTTGTATAAATGTGAGCGAGAACTTGCTCGCCCCTGACCGTCTCCTCCATCAAGGCTCCTGTCAGGCACGCACACTTACGCAAATGTGCACGTACACGAAGTAACCACAAGTAAAGCTCACGCGCCCTCGTGAAATGTAAGACATTATAAAATTAAGTAACACAAATCTTATATGTCTTTTTTTTCAGTTTAATCATATGTTACTAAAATCAAATAAAATGTGTATCACACAACAAAAACAAAACAAAAACGTGCGAAAATAAATAAAATTCTTAAAGTAGTGTTTTGGTTCACACTTTTTGCAATGCAATGCTCACAAACCGCATTAAAATTATTTCGAATAATATTAAGCATATACATAAAAAAGTAATAAAATAAAAGTAGTTTATATTTTCAACAGATAGTTAATAAAATGTTTCTTAAATAATAAAAAAACGACCAAGAGACAATCGCAAGGAATTGACGATAAACAAAAAGTATAAGTATTTTTTAGACATTATTACAAATAAGTTTGGGTCTCCCCACATTTAGTGACGCGAAATTGGCTTTAACCTGGCTTTAACCGATCCGAACTAGCTTTATGTATATAATTTCTAAGGCCCATATTACACTATACTATCAAATAGGATCCTATTTCGTACCATAGATTATCATCTCGTATATTCTACATAGATCATCATATCGCACCCCCAGATCAATAGTGAGACAACTCAAAAAAGGTCTGTGTTTCCTAAACCAAAAAGAAGTCTTTCTGAATTTTTTGTTAGCAAAGTTACGAAAATTTTATTTTAGTTCATAAATGATGACGTGAAATGCGACCTAAAATAAAATAGAGTTTCATAACTTTGCGTGCGATACGTTTCATAACTGGGTGTGCGATATATAATATTTGTAGGATGATAAATAATGATGTACAAAATAGGATCCTATAAATAGTATAGTATAATACGGGCCTGAACGACGAAACGTCGCTTGCCTCAAGTACATTTATCAGACTACCTACGCGGCTAAAGCCAATACCGCATCAATATGTGGGAAGCCCTTAACTAAAATTAAATGTGATGATAAAGACATAATTGGTCTGACTTCTTTTCATTAATAGAATAAAGTACTTTATTAAATTATTAATTAATTAAAGCAGTGTAAGTACACACAACACAACACCAAAATGCTGTAAATGTTTAAGTTGATAACCCCCAAAAAATAGTCAGAAAGATAACTTAATTTATCTTACTTACTAATGATTCCTTATCTTAACTTTATTATAATCAAAATATATTAGAACTTTTGTATTCTACATTTTCGTAATTGTATTCTGTTAAGGTTAATGTCCGAAAAAACTACTTATTAATGAAATTAAAAATCCAATCGAATTAATTATACCCAACAACTTCTAATATTATTCTTTAATAGATATTAAATTATGGTTATGCAAAAGAGTTTTTTCTAATCGATACTATTCTGAAAAATGTAAACCGTAATATTATTCTAATTCTCGGTACTTTTTTTTTAATTTCATGAATTTCGAACATTAACCCTTTCTCGCGTATTTCTCAAAGGGCGTAAATATGAAATAACATCGATAACTATTAAATATTAAAATATTTATCTGATAGCCCGAACATGGCGTCCGGTCGTCCGATATTTTGCCCCATCAAAAATATTTCATAACATCTAATTTATTACTTACCATTACCATCAGTTTGTATTAATTACATAATAATAATTAGATACTAGCTCTTCAACGTGGCTCGATCATAGATATATAGGACTAAGAACTAGTGATACGCAGATTCACAAAGTTTGAATGCAATTTCGTTGCTCGTAAATTGAAATATGAATTTTTTGTCGCACAGAAATCGAATATTTTGTTGCTCGAAAATAAAAATTGTCAATCTGCCATTTCTTGATTCTTTTTTATTTTATAAATCGATTGTAGATAATAAGACAAAATCGCTGCGGGGGGGAAAAAAACATTAAAATTTCAGCTTGTGTATAATCGTAATGAAGTTGGAAGTTAGCAGAAGTCAACAAGCGCTTAGTAGAAGGCAAAGGGTCTACCTTTTACCATTTTAATAGGATTATGGTCAGATTTTATATGTAATGCAGTAAACGATTATAAGACTTTTGTTGCTTACAAGCTTCGCGAACACAACGCCAAGTTTATAGAATCTGCTGATTGTTTCAAATTCATTCAAATTCATTTGCGAATATCATTGATGCGAATGTGACGCACACTAGTTTTCCTCTACTATTTAAAAATAGAAAAGTTTTAAATTGTCGAATGTCTACCTAGCTACGATTTGTAAAAACGTGAATTCGATCTCGACCCCCACGTTATTTCCTTGTATTCATTTCCCAATTTGGCACCATAATGTGTTTAGTTCTGTTCTATACAATCTCTAAAATAATTAAATTGACAGGTCTAAATCTCTTTCTATCCCTTTCCAAATACTCCATGCGGAAAAGGATAGCGCTAGATTTAGACCTGGGCCTATACTACCAAAGCAGTATTAGTTCAATTTTGTTTTGAGATGTCATACAATGTCAACCTTAAAGTGATTAGTATGACATCTCAAAACAAGATTGAAATAACACTTGGTAGTATAAGCCCTGTCCATTTATTTAAGTTTAAAGATTGTATAAAACAGGATTAGACACAACATCCTATTTTATTTAACACTAAACACAGCTACTTATTTAATTCATAAAACTGGATTAAATGTAGAAAAATAAAGTGAACCATCCTGCATTACGAGAGTTTTAAAGTTAACTACATACATAAATTCATATTATTATTATTATTATTGCCATGGCTTAGTTTTAAAAATATGTTTCGGAACGCACTGTTATGAGAGGAGCGGAAAATAGATAGATAAAAGAAGCTCAATACAAAATTCGATTATAATAGCGCGCTTTAAAACTTAACGCGTGTGACATAAACCAGCCGCTCGATTGCGGAAAAGCAATAGTCTCAAGTGTGGTGATTGGTTGATTTTATGGCGTTCTTGCTGCAACAGTGCATTGTAACCAATAGCAAGAGAGCGTCAGCCAATCAGAGGCAATCCTGCTGCAAGAGGACCTTGCCGACACTCGCGGCTGACTTATGCCCGTTCGCTATTTTTACGGAATACATAAGCTAAGTTAGGGGACGCTCTCTGTCAATTTCATTTTCACGAACCTTTAGGGAACACTTCATGGCGAAAATGAGGTTAGATAAGGGATTGTATTTAGGAGCTACCTACGTAAAAAAATAAAAGCCAGGGGATGATTTAGGTATGCTTGGTGAAAATGGGGACTAGCCTAGTATTTCAGCATAAGTCAACCAAATACTGGCTGAGCTCGCCATCACAGACGTTTATGTGTGAGTGAGCCTGATATCGCGCATTGTACTGAACTTCTTTTCTTTCTATTTTATTTTGTGAAAACACAATATGCTGAGAGATGCTGAATAATTTCCTTTTGAAAGTTAATCGCTGCTTTCATATCAGCAAAAACCAAGTGTTTTTTTTATTTCTAATGTGTTAGTATTGAAATCTTTTTTAAATATTATTCAAGTTTCCACAGACCATATCCGCGATGTGAGATGTCAACACACCTCAATTCTTGTCCAAAGCTATAGTAAAACTTACATTCTAGCGACACCTAAAGGAATTCTCCATAAAACTAGAATTGAAAACTTTTGGAAAGCTAAGAAGTTTTCAGTAAATACCCCCATTTACCAATAAATCTTATAAATAAATTTTACTTACAGTAAGTTAAAATAAACGCAGTAATATGTAAATCATCTTCAAAAAAAAAAACAAAAGAATTTATTTCTTTGGTAAAATTGTGTACAACCTTAACATAAGAACACACTATGTGCATAATAAAGTAATAATTTGTGTAAATAAATAATAAATTATGTGGGAATGTCATCTCATATTATACTAACACTATAAATATAATAATAGATTCCATAGCCTAAGGAAAGTTTACAGAGTGACCACTATTTAATACAAGTACAGACTGGCTAATGACGTGATAATGGAGCAATTCAGCCAATCAGAGGGGATTGCAATTGTTAAGCGCTCTACTCACGATACTGCGGCAGGGCCGATTTAGGGGGCAGGTATATTGAAGCAAACTAGTTTTTACACGTTGGTCTGTCGCTCAGTACGTGCGTGGAAGTGTGAAGGAAAACTCGGAGACAGTCTAGGATCCGACATAGAATGACCCTACGCACGACATGTATTTTTTTTAACACGGTGTCCCTTTTCATAAAAAGAGGTTTCATTTGCGTATGTTTTAATTTTCATTTTAATTAAATATATGTCATTATTTGTGTGATTAATTTTAAGCCATTTTTTTTTTTATTTTTTGTCAATATTAACATTCCTTTTCGATTTTCACTTTAATTTAAAACATTGTAAGTTGTGTTCATCTTCAAAACCCAGAGTACGGAATTAGCAGAATACAAGACCGTTCCGGCTCACACGACATGTTTAGGAGGCAATCTAGGATTGCCTCCTAAACATGTCCTCCTCCCTCCTTTTTCACTCTAAATCAACCCTGGCGCAGTGTCGTGAGTAGAATGCTTTACACGTAGCAGTCATTTTTAGACTACCATCGCAAAATCAAAGAATTTGGGGATATTGAAAATTAAATCCAACCGGACGAAGTCTCGGTCACCAGCTAGTAGTAAATAATATACTAGAAAGTAGAATAGTGCAAGCATCTCACTTGGTTTTTAGTTGTTTCTAACAATAGACCTGTCCACTGTCCAGCAGTAAGTATATAATATCTATAGGTATACATATGGGACATCTACAGGTTGACAATTCAATAAATATAATCTCGATTGATAACTAAATTTGACGTTTGACAGTTTTTGTAATGGAAATCTATCAAATTGTAATACAGTTTATTTGCTCATGTTTAAAGTTCACACCTGGGCTTTTATGCACTGCATCCGATCCGAATCAGCAGGGCGATTCAGACCTGTTCGATAACATACCGTGTCGATACGGTTAGATATCTATCTCTTTTTGTCGTGTGGATTCAGAGCGAGCGAAATATATGTTAACAAACCGAATCGATCGACAAATAAGTTATCGGAAGGCTCTGAATCGAGGGGCAGGCCCCCGATTCAGACCCTTCCGATAATTTATTTATCGATCGATTCGGTTTGTTACCGTACGATAACATATATTTTCAATTCGTAAATGCTCTTGTAATCGAATGTATCTTGTCGATGTCGATAACGTAGTCGATACTGAATCGTATCCTCAAACCGAACGCTCTGAATCACACGGCAAAAAAATTTTCGATACGAGATCGATATCTAACCGTATCGACCGGTACGTTATCGAACAGGTCTGAATCGCCCTGCTGGTCAGAATCCGAGACAATTCAGATCTTCAAAACTCGGATCGAATCCGGATGTGGACGATCGGTTCGGATTCGAATCGGAAGCAGTGCACAAGGTTCATCATACAAGTAGTATTGTAGTTAAATGTGGTTGTTTTCGTAAACTACCAGATTAACGGTATTCTCGGATTCGGAAAACGAAATTTGGATCCAGTGCGCAACCTTCCATATAAATAAATAGTATTACGGCTACTACGGATCGAAAATTTTCCAATTCGTATCGGATGCAGTGCGGATAGAGCCTTACATACATTTCGCTGCTTCAATTCAAAACTACCATAAATCAATTTTACACTTTTTTACAGAAGAGAAAATAAAAATAAACTATTTTTGTCCATATCAAATATATGCATATTATACATCATTAGAAGCGTGTTTTTAAGCAGAATTAAATGTTTTGAGTATATTTTTTTTGTAGAAATTTTTGTTAAAAATAGTAGAAATTTTCTACAATTTCTTTATTTGCGGTACTTTTGAATTGAAGCAGCGATTTGGCGTCTGATTGAGTTTACTGCCGGAGATTACACACATATCGAAGGGCGAGAATAAATTATATGAACGTGGTTATGTCTCATTCTTCCTCGGACTCGGTGTCGGAGTCGGGAATTGTGTTGAACCAATTCTCCCAGTTCGATGGATTGTCCATTGTGTTACGTCTAAAAATAATTTGAAACTATGAATTTATTTTTATTTTGACAGTTTGTGTGTGTCTGTGTGCACGTGCGTGCGTTTTGCGTGCGTGCGTTCGTGCGTGTGTGCGTGCGTTTGCATATTGTACGTGTGTCTCGTATCTTGGGTGTCAGTGGCTCCGCTTTAATTTACTAAGTAGAGCAATAACAATCAAGAACGAAAAATTAATTAAAGTATTGCCTAAAACACACATATAAAATGTGTGTATTATATTGTGTGCGAGTGTGTATGAGTGTGTGTGAGTGTGTATATGAGTGTGTGTGTGCGAGTGTGTGTTAGTGTGTATATGAGTGCGTATGAGTGTGTGTGTGTGTGTGAGAGAGTGTGTGTGTGTTTGTGTGTGTATTTGCAGTGACTCACCCGTGCCTGGTGACGGGCTGCGGCAGGGTGGCGGTGGCGGGCGGCGGCGCGGGCGGCGGCGGCGCGCGGCGCTGCAGCGTCTGCGTGCCGCCCCAGCCAGACTCCTCCGCGCCGTCGCCACCCTCCTCCCAGCTGGAAGAAGCTTTATATTTATTACTAGCTTTTGCCCGCGGCTTCACTCACGGTAAATTCAATTTTTCAAACCCCTATGTTACCGTTGAACTTTCAAAAATCCTTTCTTTGTAGATACCAATGTTATAATAGCTATCTGTACGCGAAATTGCGGTACGATCCGCCCAGTGATTTGAGCTGTGCGTTAATAGATCAGTCAGTCGGTCACCTTTTCCTTTTATAGTATACTAGTTGATGCCCGCCAGTTGTAGATTCATCGACGATTCAAAAGTACTTGTAAAAGTTTATTTGAATAAAAAATATTTGTATTCTATTCTATTAATAGGATAGTGGTGTTTGTACCCCGGGTTGGCGGCGGAGTGGCAGTTCTCGCACTCGTTGCGGTAGTCGTCCGCGTCCTCGGCGCGCGCGCTGCCCTCGTAGCTGCACACGCACGACGGCTGCGCAACAACAACGCATTTGTGGCTCACTTACACAAGGACAGTTTCTCGAATGCGAGCGAAATTGTGAACGACTGTTCACGGCGGGAAACAAAACGCCAATGATCAAAATAGCGAGCGCTGCCGCTAAGCTGAGCGCTCTCCCCACTACCTGGTGGTGGGGGGTTAGAAAGAGACGGCAATATGACGGAGAGAGACAGATGTATAAAGGCGGGAAACGTAGTGCCCATCCCAAGTAATTAAGCTTCGAATAACGGAACAATCAAATTAATCGAGCATTCAATGAGCCATTCTAACATTGAGATACTCCAGCGCTTTCAAAACAACGTTTTAAAGTTTTTGTGCAATGCACCATAGTACACAAAAAATTCTGAAGTACATGAATATACAGACATCCCAACTGTGAAACAGGAAATAGAAAACTACCTTGAGGCCTACAAGCAGAGGCTAGAGCGTCACAGACACAGCCTAGCCGCAGCCGGTCAGCTTCTTGGATGCTAGTGGTAATACGTTTCGCCTCAAAAGGACAACATTGGTTAACATAGCATATGTCACGTCAATGGATGTGCAAAGCCTAACGTCACTAAAAATCGTATTAGGAAAGCTAATCGCACGTCTATTGCTCGCCTCGACATGTTGCGACAGATCGCGTAGCGATTGCTATCGCTTTACTACTGCTGTCGCCGTTGACGCACGTTTCAAAAACGCGCGTTAATGGCGCATTTGAAAAACGTGGTGTGAACGGGCCCTAAGTGGCATAATTATGGTAAAAGGTGGTATGGTATGGTTTAAGATTTATTTAATTTGGTACCTTATCGACGGTGAGCGGCAGGGTGGGGTGGTCGGCTTCGGCCTGCGGCTTGGGCTTCGCCTCCTGCTCCTCGCTAGGAGCGCGCGCACGGGTTGAGCGCAACGACAATCTGTACCAATAAATTATTAGTTATTACATGACTATTAATTATTTATTAACTTTGTACCACAAAACCAAAACTTCACTTGCTTTCCCTATACAAATGACAGTATAATTATAGATCAATTTGAAGCGCCACATTTGATTTCCCTATACAAATGACAGTATAATTATAGATCAATTTGAAGCGCCACATTTGATATACGAGTGTCTCTGGAACTAATAATATTGCAAATGGCGCACCAACCTCTACATTTAATATCTATGATTTCATATGAAATTATAGATTAAATAAAGAGGTTGGTTATGACGTCATAGATTAAGTATAGAGGTTAGTGCGCCATTTGCAATATTATTAGTTCCAGAGACACTCATATCTATGCTTACAACGACAACATGGCGTCAATCAAGTAGCTCCAAAAATCACAGCAACAAGTCCAGTATAAATCGTACATTAAAGGAAAAACAGAGGTCAGTGGCGTGTACTCACACGTCGTCGGCGTCGCGGCGGCGCGGCTCGGGCGCGGCGGCGGCGGACGCGATGTTGAGGTTGCGCGGCACGCTGCGGCCGGTGTTGGCGCGCTCGATGCGCTCCAGGCGGTCGGCGCGCTCCACCGGCCGGTGGAACGAGCGCCGCACCTCGCCCTGCAGCGAGCGGTCGGCGCGCGTGAAGCCCAGCCCCATCGCCTCCAGCGTGGACGTGTCCACCGCGGTCGAGATGCGCGGGATCGTGGTCAGTGGCGTGTACTCACACGTCGTCGGCGTCGCGGCGGCGCGGCTCGGGCGCGGCGGCGGCGGACGCGATGTTGAGGTTGCGCGGCACGCTGCGGCCGGTGTTGGCGCGCTCGATGCGCTCCAGGCGGTCGGCGCGCTCCACCGGCCGGTGGAACGAGCGCCGCACCTCGCCCTGCAGCGAGCGGTCGGCGCGCGTGAAGCCCAGCCCCATCGCCTCCAGCGTGGACGTGTCCACCGCGGTCGAGATGCGCGGGATCGTGGTCAGTGGCGTGTACTCACACGTCGTCGGCGTCGCGGCGGCGCGGCTCGGGCGCGGCGGCGGCGGACGCGATGTTGAGGTTGCGCGGCACGCTGCGGCCGGTGTTGGCGCGCTCGATGCGCTCCAGGCGGTCGGCGCGCTCCACCGGCCGGTGGAACGAGCGCCGCACCTCGCCCTGCAGCGAGCGGTCGGCGCGCGTGAAGCCCAGCCCCATCGCCTCCAGCGTGGACGTGTCCACCGCGGTCGAGATGCGCGGGATCGTGGTCAGTGGCGTGTACTCACACGTCGTCGGCGTCGCGGCGGCGCGGCTCGGGCGCGGCGGCGGCGGACGCGATGTTGAGGTTGCGCGGCACGCTGCGGCCGGTGTTGGCGCGCTCGATGCGCTCCAGGCGGTCGGCGCGCTCCACCGGCCGGTGGAACGAGCGCCGCACCTCGCCCTGCAGCGAGCGGTCGGCGCGCGTGAAGCCCAGCCCCATCGCCTCCAGCGTGGACGTGTCCACCGCGGTCGAGATGCGCGGGATCGTGGTCAGTGGCGTGTACTCACACGTCGTCGGCGTCGCGGCGGCGCGGCTCGGGCGCGGCGGCGGCGGACGCGATGTTGAGGTTGCGCGGCACGCTGCGGCCGGTGTTGGCGCGCTCGATGCGCTCCAGGCGGTCGGCGCGCTCCACCGGCCGGTGGAACGAGCGCCGCACCTCGCCCTGCAGCGAGCGGTCGGCGCGCGTGAAGCCCAGCCCCATCGCCTCCAGCGTGGACGTGTCCACCGCGGTCGAGATGCGCGGGATCGTGGTCAGTGGCGTGTACTCACACGTCGTCGGCGTCGCGGCGGCGCGGCTCGGGCGCGGCGGCGGCGGACGCGATGTTGAGGTTGCGCGGCACGCTGCGGCCGGTGTTGGCGCGCTCGATGCGCTCCAGGCGGTCGGCGCGCTCCACCGGCCGGTGGAACGAGCGCCGCACCTCGCCCTGCAGCGAGCGGTCGGCGCGCGTGAAGCCCAGCCCCATCGCCTCCAGCGTGGACGTGTCCACCGCGGTCGAGATGCGCGGGATCGTGGTCAATGGCGTGTACTCACACGTCGTCGGCGTCGCGGCGGCGCGGCTCGGGCGCGGCGGCGGCGGACGCGATGTTGAGGTTGCGCGGCACGCTGCGGCCGGTGTTGGCGCGCTCGATGCGCTCCAGGCGGTCGGCGCGCTCCACCGGCCGGTGGAACGAGCGCCGCACCTCGCCCTGCAGCGAGCGGTCGGCGCGCGTGAAGCCCAGCCCCATCGCCTCCAGCGTGGACGTGTCCACCGCGGTCGAGATGCGCGGGATCGTGGTCAGTGGCGTGTACTCACACGTCGTCGGCGTCGCGGCGGCGCGGCTCGGGCGCGGCGGCGGCGGACGCGATGTTGAGGTTGCGCGGCACGCTGCGGCCGGTGTTGGCGCGCTCGATGCGCTCCAGGCGGTCGGCGCGCTCCACCGGCCGGTGGAACGAGCGCCGCACCTCGCCCTGCAGCGAGCGGTCGGCGCGCGTGAAGCCCAGCCCCATCGCCTCCAGCGTGGACGTGTCCACCGCGGTCGAGATGCGCGGGATCGTGGTCAGTGGCGTGTACTCACACGTCGTCGGCGTCGCGGCGGCGCGGCTCGGGCGCGGCGGCGGCGGACGCGATGTTGAGGTTGCGCGGCACGCTGCGGCCGGTGTTGGCGCGCTCGATGCGCTCCAGGCGGTCGGCGCGCTCCACCGGCCGGTGGAACGAGCGCCGCACCTCGCCCTGCAGCGAGCGGTCGGCGCGCGTGAAGCCCAGCCCCATCGCCTCCAGCGTGGACGTGTCCACCGCGGTCGAGATGCGCGGGATCGTGGTCAGTGGCGTGTACTCACACGTCGTCGGCGTCGCGGCGGCGCGGCTCGGGCGCGGCGGCGGCGGACGCGATGTTGAGGTTGCGCGGCACGCTGCGGCCGGTGTTGGCGCGCTCGATGCGCTCCAGGCGGTCGGCGCGCTCCACCGGCCGGTGGAACGAGCGCCGCACCTCGCCCTGCAGCGAGCGGTCGGCGCGCGTGAAGCCCAGCCCCATCGCCTCCAGCGTGGACGTGTCCACCGCGGTCGAGATGCGCGGGATCGTGGTCAGTGGCGTGTACTCACACGTCGTCGGCGTCGCGGCGGCGCGGCTCGGGCGCGGCGGCGGCGGACGCGATGTTGAGGTTGCGCGGCACGCTGCGGCCGGTGTTGGCGCGCTCGATGCGCTCCAGGCGGTCGGCGCGCTCCACCGGCCGGTGGAACGAGCGCCGCACCTCGCCCTGCAGCGAGCGGTCGGCGCGCGTGAAGCCCAGCCCCATCGCCTCCAGCGTGGACGTGTCCACCGCGGTCGAGATGCGCGGGATCGTGGTCAGTGGCGTGTACTCACACGTCGTCGGCGTCGCGGCGGCGCGGCTCGGGCGCGGCGGCGGCGGACGCGATGTTGAGGTTGCGCGGCACGCTGCGGCCGGTGTTGGCGCGCTCGATGCGCTCCAGGCGGTCGGCGCGCTCCACCGGCCGGTGGAACGAGCGCCGCACCTCGCCCTGCAGCGAGCGGTCGGCGCGCGTGAAGCCCAGCCCCATCGCCTCCAGCGTGGACGTGTCCACCGCGGTCGAGATGCGCGGGATCGTGGTCAGTGGCGTGTACTCACACGTCGTCGGCGTCGCGGCGGCGCGGCTCGGGCGCGGCGGCGGCGGACGCGATGTTGAGGTTGCGCGGCACGCTGCGGCCGGTGTTGGCGCGCTCGATGCGCTCCAGGCGGTCGGCGCGCTCCACCGGCCGGTGGAACGAGCGCCGCACCTCGCCCTGCAGCGAGCGGTCGGCGCGCGTGAAGCCCAGCCCCATCGCCTCCAGCGTGGACGTGTCCACCGCGGTCGAGATGCGCGGGATCGTGGTCAGTGGCGTGTACTCACACGTCGTCGGCGTCGCGGCGGCGCGGCTCGGGCGCGGCGGCGGCGGACGCGATGTTGAGGTTGCGCGGCACGCTGCGGCCGGTGTTGGCGCGCTCGATGCGCTCCAGGCGGTCGGCGCGCTCCACCGGCCGGTGGAACGAGCGCCGCACCTCGCCCTGCAGCGAGCGGTCGGCGCGCGTGAAGCCCAGCCCCATCGCCTCCAGCGTGGACGTGTCCACCGCGGTCGAGATGCGCGGGATCGTGGTCAGTGGCGTGTACTCACACGTCGTCGGCGTCGCGGCGGCGCGGCTCGGGCGCGGCGGCGGCGGACGCGATGTTGAGGTTGCGCGGCACGCTGCGGCCGGTGTTGGCGCGCTCGATGCGCTCCAGGCGGTCGGCGCGCTCCACCGGCCGGTGGAACGAGCGCCGCACCTCGCCCTGCAGCGAGCGGTCGGCGCGCGTGAAGCCCAGCCCCATCGCCTCCAGCGTGGACGTGTCCACCGCGGTCGAGATGCGCGGGATCGTGGTCAGTGGCGTGTACTCACACGTCGTCGGCGTCGCGGCGGCGCGGCTCGGGCGCGGCGGCGGCGGACGCGATGTTGAGGTTGCGCGGCACGCTGCGGCCGGTGTTGGCGCGCTCGATGCGCTCCAGGCGGTCGGCGCGCTCCACCGGCCGGTGGAACGAGCGCCGCACCTCGCCCTGCAGCGAGCGGTCGGCGCGCGTGAAGCCCAGCCCCATCGCCTCCAGCGTGGACGTGTCCACCGCGGTCGAGATGCGCGGGATCGTGGTCAGTGGCGTGTACTCACACGTCGTCGGCGTCGCGGCGGCGCGGCTCGGGCGCGGCGGCGGCGGACGCGATGTTGAGGTTGCGCGGCACGCTGCGGCCGGTGTTGGCGCGCTCGATGCGCTCCAGGCGGTCGGCGCGCTCCACCGGCCGGTGGAACGAGCGCCGCACCTCGCCCTGCAGCGAGCGGTCGGCGCGCGTGAAGCCCAGCCCCATCGCCTCCAGCGTGGACGTGTCCACCGCGGTCGAGATGCGCGGGATCGTTCGATGGCTGTGTACCAATGAGATATGTCAAAATATAAATTGTATTATTAATTTGATTGTACCGTTATTCGAAGCTTAATTACTTGAGATAGGCACTACGTTTCCCGCCTTTATACATCTGTCTCTCTCCATCATATTGCCGTCTCTTTCTATTGCCGTCTCGTCAGTAGTAGTGGGGAGAGCGCTCAGCTTAGCGGCAGCGCTCGCCATTTTGATCATTGGCGTTTTGTTTTCCGCCGTGAACAGTCGTGCCTGCTTGGACGCTAGCACTAATCTTAGTGCTAATCTATCACTAATCTTAGTACTAATCTTAGTGCTTATACAAGGTGTATTTAGTATTATAAAAAATGGAAGGTAATACAGATATATACTTCTTGGTTGCGCGAAGAAATGCTCACATTTCTGGAATAGTATATTGTGTAGAAATGCCTGCCATTATTTATTAGCAATTCACGCACCGCCGCCTCAAAGAGTCCATAGATGGCTCTGTGGACCCGCTGATTAGAAATACCTATCTAATTAGCCAACGCCTCAGTCTGCATGTAGTCTGCATCAAGTGTCCACGCAAAACGCCGCGTCCGCGCACACAAGCATTACGCTTGACATACGCCTACGTATCAACGCACGCTCCAACGCTGTACTCCAGATCCTGAACGTGTCGTGCCGCCTCTCACTAATCCAGCTGGATATCAGGAAGACTCCGCGAGGCCAGGTTAGTGATTTTTTCTAATAGATAATGGTACTTTTCTGCACCGTACATTGTTCTGGTCTGTGAGTCGTTTTTTTCAAACCGCAGTCTTTATTGGCTATTTTATATTTAATTTAACGCCACGCAAAGTAGTTCAGCTATTTACACGCTGGACTACCACTTCTCATCAAAAAAAACGAAACACTACCGTACTAAAAGGTCTAGCTAAGTGTTTCGCTTTTTATAACAGGAAGTATATACTACTTATTAAATCTTAATTTTCTCTAATGAAACTTTAGCACTTATTACACAATTGTAATCCGACAACAGAACAATCGTGTATAGCAGCATACGAAAACAAGAACGATAGGTTATAAACGATATATTATTTCATTATGGATTACGAGTTTTAGGCGTGTCTATAAGCTCTAACAACAGAAAGATCTTTTCCTGGCCAGTGTTACTCCCGTGGACTGGCTAGTTTAGTCTGAGATTATAATTTAATTGTAAGGTTTTCCGCTGTGTGATTTTATTTTACGTTTTTGTGGTTCGTACGGTGCTATCTAGTTGCATCGTTGTGAGTTGCTCAATGTGGAGTAGCCACAAGACTGTTAAGGCGCCGCCACACGCCCAGGGGCCCAAGTCTGCTATTGCAATTGTAGTTCAATTGTCTATCAATGACATCCCAATTGCTACTTTAGTAGTCTACTAATTCAATGGCGTCACAGTTGTTTTCCGATGGTTTGCCACTGACACATCTAGCTTTGAATCTAGCTTAAATAAACGTTTTTAATATGTAGTTTTTTTTTTAATCTCATTTCGGCAAATTGTTTTTAAGCTAATGGCTATACCGGGGTATCATTGAATTACAATCCAATTATAAGAAATCGAACGACCATTGTGAATTTAGTAGACTACGAAATTTTGGACCAATGATAATTGAATTGTAATTGTATTGCGGTTCAATGACAATGACATGTAAAATAGCAGACTTGGGGCCCTGATGTCCACTAGTGACAGGCGACAGTATACGTACAGCGCAGTGTGCGTGGCGTAGAAGCCGGGCACGTTGTGCGGCCGCTCGTGGTCGTCGCGCGGCACGCTCAGCCGCGCGCTGATCGCCCCCAGCGAGCCCGTGAGCCGCGCGCCGCCCCCCGCCGCCACGCCCACTGATCACAACATCATAGAGAATAATACAAATACAGTAGAATCCCGATCATCCGAACATCCGATTATCCAAACTCTTTCGTGATCACTCAAAAGATGTGATTCATTCCGTTTAATGATCAATAACAAGTTATTTCCAACCAAAATTTTAAATGACATAGGTATTATGTAATTCATTATCTATCGTTATAGCTTGTTTTTTATAGTCACATTATCTAAACGACTCATGCAACAAATCCATTACATATGTATTAGAAATTTATTAAAATTTAAATATTGTTTGATTTGCTTTGATCCGGATAATCGGGATTCTACTGTATTAAGAAAAACATTTATTTCTTTAATCAAATAAGATCATTTCAAATACATTTATTTGTATGTTTGGGTAGGTAAGGCCTTGCACAATGACAGTGAAACAAATGAATAACGGCCGCCTCCAGCGGGTATATCAGTATGACAATAATTATCATTTGGAGCCATAGAATGAGTATCTAGAATCCTATCAAGCGTGTCGTCGAAAGGGATAGGTAACACTGCGAAATACCTAGTCTTGTACGTCTTGTTGCTCACAGTCACCTCAGAATGTATTGTGAGCAACAACTCAAAACGTGGCACACAGTGAGGGACGGATATAGACATAGCCGTGTCTCATTCTATCTTGTTTGACATCGCTATACTGCATCTCTTTCGTGTGGGAATGAAAAGGAGATATCATTATTAGTATTTCTCTGTCTACGTTTGGAGCTCTGTCATGCTCTGTTACATCAGTAGTAACCTAATCACAACTCACTATTGGCGGCCAGCGGGTGCGGCATGACGGCGGCGTCGCGTATTTCGACCGGGTGCACGGCCTGCAGCAGCGGCGCGTTGTAGCAGTTCTGAGTATTCGCGATCTGTTTACAGCAAGTATATTGCTTCTGTTTGTTTGTTCGACTTTAGGAAGTATCCCTCGAGAAAATAGATTAAATGTTAACCTGAACTACGATCACACCTGATAGTGATGGAAAAACAAGTAACAATTGCTTTATAGGTTTTCATGTGCATTTTTTTGTAGCAAATAAATCATATTATATTTTGTTATCAAAATATATAAAAGGTAAACTGACTGACTGATCTATCAACGCATAGCCCTAAACGCTGGACGGATCGGGCTGAAATTTGGCATACAGATAGCTATTATGACATTAGCAGCCGCTAAGAAAGAATTTTTGAAAATTCAAGCCCTCAGGGAGTAAAATAGGGGTTTGAAAAATCAAACTTCTCAGGATGAAGAGATGAGAGAATTAGATAATACATGTTCTCTAAATAGGGCACTGACCTGAGCGAGGGGACGGGGCAGGTTGACGTACGCGTGCGACGCGCACACGTCCTCGCGCGCCTCCACCGCCGCCGCGTACGTGCGGTGATACGACGTGTCGGTGCCCGCTCTGCGGATACCAACATTATTATATCGCTCATTTGCGACAAGGGTGACATAATTCAAAATCGACGATGAGAGAATTCTCTCGTTAGAGAGTAAAGTTTTGTGAATGCTGCGGTCTCGAAACAACACAGCGGCCAACAAAGCGACAGAGCATTAAGTCACAATCTCTCTCGCTTTTATTTTTTTGGGCTTAGCGTAATGTTGTTTTTATAGCAAAAAGTAAAAATTTTCGACACTAAAATTGGTGAATTTTGAATTATGTCACTCTTGTCGCAAATGAGCGATATATAAAATTGTATCTAATTCTTATTCACAAAACAACCAGACTTTTTGAAAATACATCATTAGTTTTTCACACATAACTTTTTATTTATTTCTTGAACCCTAAACAATGATTTCTACTAGGGATGAGTTATACAAGGTGTTTGTTAATGTGTATAACTTACCAGCAACCACCCATGCACTTTGACCCTATAAACACAATGGCGGTGGTAAAAAGTAAAAATTAATTATCAAAAACTTTCATACAAAAATAATTAATTAATTAAGAAAAAAACATTTTGGAAACCCTAACTAGACATAATAACAACACGCCACATAAATCCCTTTCAATTCCTGATTCCCTAGTACCAAACAAGTTCGATGTTTAGAAAGAGTCGTAAATTCTTACCGAGTGCCGCGCACTTGATGTCACGTGATGCCTTTTCGGAATAGGTAGGTAAGCGCGAAATCACTGACCTTTGCTGACGACTGACAAGTCGACCACTTTGCCTCGTTACTACGTACACTACGTCAGTAGTGGTGATGACCGGATAACGAGGTCTAGGTTCGAATCCCGGGTCGGTTCAAAATTACACACGCCTTGCCTTATTGGGTTTCTGACAAGAAATTATCAGTACCTATCGGCCTGGAGTTAAATTACAAAGTTGGCGTTGTGTCACTCCCGTTCCTCGGAGAACATGTTATCAATGATAAATTTTAAGATTAATTAAAGCCCACCAACCGCAGCTGCAGCAGCTTGGAGGTATGGATGTACTTGGATTGGAGGGTCTAATTAGGTTCATCTCTAAATAACTTGCGAGTGGCACAGGTCTCCCTTCCAGATTGATTTAGTTTAGACTCAAGAAGCTCAAACAGAGCCGCCCCTAGTTTCCTAACTCTAGGCCGGTACTGGGGGTTTCTTGGCAGAAACTCAACTCTAAAAATGTTATGACCGACTACGCAGGATTCGAACTCAGACCGCAGCAGATTTGCAACCGAACATGTAAACCACACACTCAACACAACACTCACAATGATTATGTCATAAATACTCCATTCCACAGTTCACTTAACAGAGACGCAATCGATAGTTGATTATACCGCAACCGTTCACGTGCAACTGCGTTGTAAATTGTAATCCCAAAAAATTAAAGCCGCAAGACGAGTGTTGCCAGTCATGATTTTGATTTTACCCGTTTTTCTTAAAAAAATCCCTTTTTTTTATTCAATGACAAGATAGCCCTTGACTGCGATCTCACCTGATGGTAAGTGACGATGCAGTCTAAGATGGTAGCGGGCTAACTTGGAAGGGGTTTAGCAGTGTAAATTCAACCCATACCCCTAATCGATTTCTACACGCCATCGTGCCGGAACGCTAAATCGCTTGGCGGCACGTCTTTGACAGTAGGGTGGTAACTAGCCACGGCCAAAGCTTCCCACCAGACCAGACCAGAGACAATTTAAAAATTATAAATTCCTAAATTGCCCCCGCCGGGAATCGAACCCGAGACCTCCCAGTTATAAGACTACAGCGGTCACCACTGCGCCAGGGAGGTCATCGAATCCCTAGTCCTAAAACAATATTTTGACTTTCTTTTGGCAAATAACTTGTAAAATGAAAAACTGAATACTGTTTTAGGTAGCAATTTAAAAAATACTTATTAACAAAAGTGTTACATTTGAAAAGCCACATTTTCATCTCAAGAACGTACCTAACATTTGGTAGTTACTGTTAGATTCCAAAATTATTAAATGCACTCGCAATTATCACCAATTCCTTTAAAAATAGTTAAGCAAAAATCTTGCATAATACAAGTATTTTGTGTTGATTTTCCCGAGGTAAAGGCAAAATTTCTAAAGACAAACACTATCAAAAAATATTATTTTCTAAGTCTCCTTATTTTCATGGTGCCCTAGTATTCCACGTAATTTTACGATACACCAATATTACTTTGACGCGCCGTGCGAGTAAAGGCGAGGCTACAAACAAGACTTGCGGTTGCGTTTACGCAACGAAAAATTTCATCGCATAGGACATCGAACGAGAAAACTCTGTCCATTAGTTTAGTTTCTAATGAGACATGGACCACACTAAGTACTTTAGTAGAAATTTATCTTTGTATTCTTCCATTGGTTTCTCCCAAAGGACAGGACGTTCCTAATTCAAGAAAATCAGATAATCGTTATCGTAATTAATCATCTTGACATGCACACGCTGGGAAGTGTGGATACCGATAGAATGGTACAGGTTTTTACGGTGCACAGCGGACATTTCCACGGTGCGTTGTGCGACGTCTATGATTTTTACAATGCTGCGACTTCGCACCCCAATGTGTGCTCGCCCTTACCGGCGGGCGGTGTTTCGAAAACACGTACCGGCGCGCCGGTACGTGTTTGGCGGCGCCGCGGCGCCGCCAAAGAAAAGCCGCCAGAGACGCCGCCCGCCGCTAGCTAGAGCGGCACCTGCGGCGAGCACCGGTGAAAATCACCGGTGATTTGCCATTCTCCGGAGATTCACCGGAGATCTCCGGTGAATTCGAATACAGATTTAGCATCAATTAAAATGTTTTTAACTGTTAATGTTCTAGTACAATGCAATGGAATTTTAAGCGCATCGATATTGTGTGAACTCAAAATGATATTAGATGTATTGTAAAGGTTTTAAATAAAAAAAAATATTAAGAAAAAAATATTTTACTTTATTATGATAATTATTATTTAAGGAGGTAGGAAATAATGATAAAGTAATTGTATTTGAATAAATGTTATTAAATAATTAACAATGTTGATCAACAAACTTCTTTTTATTTAAATAATAAAATTACTTGAGTTATGATTCAATAATAATCGGTTAAACACCGATTACTTTCACCGGAGACTCACCGGTGATTCTCCGGTGAAAAATCACTTCTCCGGTGCAAATCACTACGCCAAATACCGCTCGCTTTCAACTTCTAATGCTAGTACTATGCTTGCACTGTACTGCAAGCGATAATAATAATTATTGTATCGTCTTGCAATTGATTTATTATTAAAAATTTCACACACATTCATTCGTTCATTCACATACAGTCATTGTTAATCAAAACCACAACGCGAGATATTAATTACCTGCAAATAAAGAGGCGGCAGTCACTTTATGGATTACGTAGGTACGGACTTTAACTTATGGAGTCCGAAAGTAGTCGGGAATATTCTTGCAAAAATACGAGATTTCTAATCGGTTTTCACTCTACTGAACAATACTACAGGTTACAGGTTTAATTGCATGCCGATTAATGATTAGGTATCGCATCTGGAATATTTTATCGCAACGTTATAGCATAGCAAGTAGTACGTTGTAGGCCGAGACTAGGATACCAGCGCAGTAGTAGAATAGAAGTACTTTTAAGATTTTTCATTCATATTTTTATCGTTGGCAGTTCATCGCCATTGAATCAGCTGTTTTAAAGGGCTGCCACCGATACATTTATGGTGAATTTTTGAAGTCCTCATAACTTGGCCAGGATATGAGCTACACGTCTCATGATATTTTTTCATGTATCTATACACCGACCCCAACTTATGGGTTTCGGTAGGATAGGGACATTAACTAACACCTTGTATACTCACAAAACAAGCAAAAAATTTAAATTTGTCGAACGACGAAGAGTATAATAGAATACTTTTACGACAAGTACCTGCCATTACGCGCTTCATTTACCACACGTTTATAACATATCCACCTCTTTTTATACATATACAACATCATAGACCCTAAATGGATGTTGTAATGCAAAAAGGAGCTGTGACCTGACCATTCAAGAATCGGTCAGCTTATGACTAACCTGATGGGTTCCTGGCGGCACTGCGCCATCGCTTCCTCGTAGGGCGGCGGCGCCTCCCCACGCGGCAGGTAGTTACACGGCGGCTTCCACGCGCCAAGCCCCACCGCCTCGCAGCCGCCGCCCATGTAGCCCATACTGCCACTTATATACCTGCAAACAATAAATAACGTGAAAGAAATTATAAGACAATTTTATTTTATTTCATGACAAGATAGTCCTTGATGGTACGTGACGATTTAGTCTAAGATGGTAGCGGGCTAACTTGGAAGGGGTATGGCAGTGTACATTCCACCCATACCCCTTATCGTTTTCTACATGCCATCGTGCCAGAACGCTAAATTGCTTGGCGGCACATCTTTGATGGTTAAATAATGTGAGTTAGACCAAAAGAATCCTAATTTTTTTCTGATAATTCTATGTATTCATGTGTGAATTTTAACATTTCTAAATGTTAGTTGTCAAGTATTATTCAAATTGATGATTTAAATTATTGATTGAATTCCAACAACAGCATACTTTTATTATCATTTACGTACTTCCTTCCATTGTTTTAAATAAGTATTTATTTTTTATTTTCCTGTTACAAATTACTGTGATGAAAATTTAACAATATTACAGCACCAAATGTAAAAACATGTGACCTGCAACTGTGAAGCAATCCTTGAAAAAGATTCTAGGAATCATATTTTAGGGCCTGTGCCATTAAAAGACAAGGTGTCTTGAACTACAAGCATGCTCCACATTTGAGATGGTATGGCAACATACCCAATACTGGTCAGGCTCCGTTGGTCATCAGTGTGTGGTGTTCTCCGTCTTTTCTGCTTCTTCACTCTATACACTACAAGAGCCACGGTCAATAGAACCACGGCAGCTGCACCTCCTGCTGCCACACGAACATTAGCCTCAGTGCCTTCTGCTGGCTTCACCACATCGTCTAGGCAGATGAACTCACAGCATGTGGTTCCCACGCGGAATGACCGGCAATCCTGAAGAATAAACCATAACAAAAAGTGTATAAACACAGCACCAACAGGTAACTGACCTATCAATCAAAACAGGTTACAATTGGCATAATTTTTTTTATTTAAATAAAACAGTACACACTTCTTTTTGAACTGTAAAGTAAAATTACCACTGAAAACTTGCTGAAGATCCAGCAATAAACTCTAGAATCCATTTAAGTATGGATACCAACCTGAGGAGGAGAGCACAGTACCGCCTTGCATACTTTCGGCAGCCCATTGTCGCAAACACAGAGCGTGCAGGTGTCCGGCCCGGGAACGTAATGCAGCCCGTTTGATATGAGCCTGCCGCGCAAATCCGTGCACTCTCCCTGAGCCGCTACATCTGAAAAGGTCACCACTCCACACAATTACACTCACAATATTGTAGAACTTGCATTCACAGCCACAATTTGCCTTTTCCACTTACAGTAAAAGTGTAAGGTCGACAAACACAACACTGCTTTCCTGAACATTTTAGTTTCACACACAAAATATCATACCCAACATTAAGTCCACATTTTTAGGGCCATAGGACTTTTGCCCTATTTATTTTAAATCGATAGTCGTTCGCTAACCGTGGGAAATCTTTACAGAAGATAAGGACAGACAGAAAATTGATCATGCGTCTTGGGCCTCTTCCTTCATTTCGTATTTTCCATCTGTGTTTTCCATGTTTTCCATTTGGCAACGAATTTTCGTTTGTCAGTGTCATCAGTCATTGATATTGACATTTGCAAAATGTCAGTCAGTTGTGATTGTGCAATAATAGTGGGATTGTCTAAAAATGATTATTGATTGCTGTAGTGTGACCTCTCACTTATTGGCTGGTAGGTAGTACCTACCTACTCTCCCGATATTGGTCAAGTTTTAGACAATCCGGCAGCTGCTAATGCTTTTACATGTCAATGTCAAAATATTTTTCATATTTTTGAAACCACTTGAAATCTCACCCCTATTTTGCAGTTTTTTTTATAATTGAATTTTAATTATAAAAATAAATCAGTGCATTCTTTCATAACATAGTGGAATTGATGTTAATTTAAGAGCAAGTTATATGCAATATTTCGTACAGAGGGTACAATGTGCTAGTGGAAGTGGTTAGATAATTTTAGATTATGGCTGGTTTTGGTGATTATACTGGTTATAATCGTCCATATGGATTAGATCCTAACAGGGAAACAAACGACTTATATGATACTCGTTATCAGCAAATATATGGGTATCACACCCCTTTAACAGAGGAATATCAGGGCCCACCTTTGGTTATGGATGAAGTCCCCGAAGAAGGTAAACTGCTTATAGCTCTGAATGAAATTAATGTCATGATTCCAACTAGGGTTGCCAAATTTTTGTATAAAAAATATATTAGTATGTAATACCTAAACAGTATTTAATTTATTAAGGATTAAATGGGTTCATAATTCATAGTGCTTCTCTTGCAACTTACCATTTTAGTATCATTTTTGAAGGTTTGGTCAGCCTCACCACATTCAAAATACTTATTATTTGAAATCAAATGGCTCTGGATACCAGCAATGATTAAACAGTTGTTAGCAATTTTAAATATTGTTAGTACATACATTGTGTAGTGTGTCAATATATGTTTCATGACGTTTATTGCCAAAGGCTAAACCGTTATTATTTTTACTAAAATAGTGAAATGTTTATCACATTCAGAATAAATAGTAATATAACAAAATAATGTTATGTTTCCAGAAAGCAATGCCTATGTAACAACAGCCATAAGTGTGGCAAGTCTTATTACAGAAAATCTGTTGAGCCATCCATTTATTGTATTAAGACGACAATGCCAGGTATGTTTTTGAATGTGTTTTCAGTTGAAAACCCTATTGAAATTCTAACAGACATAGGTCTGCATATCCTGCTAACTTCACTCACACCTCTGTTATGCTAGCAACATTGTCATTTGTCAGTAGGCTTGCCAGATGGCCAGAAAATCCGGTATTGTCCCAGAATTACGTGTCTTATTGGGTTGACAGATAAGTTTTCATATTACTGATTATTTTTTTGATTGTTTCTTGATATTATTAAACATAAAACTACAATAATGTATAAAGAAAACATTATTGCCTTAAGAAATTAAATTGTTTTTTTAAAATCTTTGCATTAGAATTTGATGACAGGAATGTGTTAATTATTAACAGGTTCACAACAGTTTAAAGAATTACCATATTGTGCCATATACATTGTTGCCTGTGGTTGTTAGACTGCACAGAAGGCAGGACTTCACCACACTGTGGAAGGGCATAGGATCAACTTGTATTGTAAAGGGACTGAACTTGGCAGTGGAGGATGTTATATCTAAAGGGACTGGATGGCCAAAGTGAGTGTTATTTAGAACATTAAATATGAAGAGCTTAAGTATATAAATGTTTCACCAAAGATCCATGCAAATATTTAAAACTAGATGATGACTAGATCTGTGTCACTGCCATTTTATTGTATTTAAGGATCCAGAATAGAAGTTTCTAATGATTATTTATACTTTACAGGGAAATTGGAAAGTGCAACTCAGTTCTACAATTTCTTCAACATTTGACACTAAAATGGTAAAGAGAATATTAGCATAAATTAAAGTTTAATGAAACATCTGTTAAGTAAATGTTTACTATTAAAACATCTTATTTTATGATATTTAGGACTATGTTGTTAAGAATAATATTATGTTGAATAGTTTTAATATTTCTTAAAAGGTATAATTGAGTCACTCATGATTATAATTGCAGCATCAGCATAGCTATTGTTACTCCATTCTACTCAGCAAGTCTTGTGGAAACAGTACAAAGTGACATAGCTAGTGACAAGCCAGCTATACTAGATGTGTTCAGAGAAGGATTTGTACGCATCTTAGAGTGGGGAACACCAAGCAAAGGTAGAATGCTTCCTATATGGGCCATTGTGCTGCCCACTGCTGCACTTGGAATCACGAAGTATTTTGCTCAGTAAGTTTGTCATATCCATGGCAGGTTCATACTACAGTGCATGTTAAAGTTAAACTGCTTGTCTTTATATTAATACTAGCGGACACCCGCGACTTCGTCCGCTTCTTCAATTCACAATTGGCAGTTCCTTAATCCTCACAGTTTTAGAGGGCAGAACCCCTGCAGCATCAGGATTGAGGAGTCAGGTCCTGGAATTCAACGATGTAGTCTTTACTTCTTTATTCATAATCAACTGTTCCTAAATTCCCAGTTTAGGGGCACAGTACCCCTGCAGCATCAGGATTGAGGAGTTGGAACCCGAAGTTTTTATAGGAGCATCTCGCAAAGTTTTTATATCGATAAAAACAGATTCACGCAAATTGGTTAAGAAATGACAGAGATATCAATATACAGATGTAGAAAAACACAACTCCTTCTCCTTTTTCGAAAGTCGGTTAAAAAAGTATCCTATACTACGCCCGATAATATCAGCTATCTACCAGTGAAAGTCCCGTCAAAATCGGTCCAGCCGTTCTCGAGATTAGCAGCAACAAACAGACAGACAAAAATTTTAAAAATTGTTTTGTTGTTATAAGTTCTTCAATTTTATTTATTTGTATAGATAACATACCACCATTGCATAGAAATAAATCCTGTACTTATGTGCACTTGATATTTTTAATATATATATTATTAATTCATAATTTTCTCAATTTTTCAGCATGTTATTGAGAAAAATTACAGTAAAGGTCCTCAGATTCCAACAAAGGCATAGACATGAGTTGAGTGATTCATACAACGCGAACCACACAAAAAATGGCCAAAACCCTCTCATTGAAGATATGAATATAAAAGCAAATATATTTGCATTCATAACTATGGAAATTATCTTTTATCCTGTTGAGACAATCATCCATAGACTGCACATACAGGTAAGAAAAAATATTTAAAAATAATATCCATACACCTGGTCCTTATCATAATCATAATCCTGGTTCTAACCTGGCATTGTAATAATTATTAATAACTAGATGATGTCAGTGACTTGCCCACATGGATTAAGGATAGAAAGAGGTAGGGCAATAATAGTTATGTATAAGATAGATACATGATATCCATGTGGAAAAACCATATTTTTTGATTCCCTCTTTAATTTTCTGGAATAAAATGTTGCCTGAGTGGTAATCATGGGTATTAGCAGAATCAGCAACCTGAACTGGTGGTAGATTCTCGACTTGTCATGAGAGCCACAAGTTGGCCTACATGAAATATAATTTTGAGTTTGAGCTATTTCCTTTCGAAATCTCAGTCAAATCCAATTTGGACACCCCAACAATTGAGCCACCATTTGTTGGGGCTTGAAAGAATAACAAACATCCATCCATACATCCACTTACACATATAATTAATCTGTGTAAATCCATCCCTAGATAATGCTTGCAACTTAGCCCCAAAAATATAATTTTCACATTTTCAGTTTTTAATACCAAACAATGAATCATTCTTAAATAAGTGCTTTGCCTGGAATTCATTAAAATATTTTGCAGGGTACAAGAACAATCATAGACAACTTAGACACTGGGACATCAGTGACTCCTATACTAACAGGATACGAGGGGTTTATGGATTGCTACAGCACAACAATAGCTAGAGAGGGCATAGGTGGTCTTTACAAAGGTTTTGGTGCACTGGTATTGCAGCTTGCAGCTCATTTGGCAATTATAAAACTAACAACACTAGTTGTATCAGAGATGTCAAACCTTTTGAAGCCAGCCAGTACCCCTAACTCAGAGGATTCTGCTCATTTACAACAAAAATATTTATTTAACTGAATTTTGAAATTAGCATGTTGATTACTGTTGAATATTTATAAATCTAATCATTTGTGAACACTTACCAGCTGAATTCAAAAACATCTGGACTAAGGTTGGGTTGCCTAAGATCGGATGTGACATAAGAACGGATGCATAGAATTTACCGCAAATTAAGCGATATTTATCACGGTTGGCAACGTAGCCTGGTCCGCCATTTTATTCTGTCTCTACCCTCAGACCACGAAGGACGATGCGATAGGAAATACGTGCGCGCTGGAGTTTTGAAAAAAATTTGCCGTTTTTAGTGAATTTTTGTCGATCCGGTCTTCCCTCCAAAAGTTTGTTTCGAGATTACAGTGAGCATTTATCATTTTATTGCTTTTAAGTTGAATTTTGCGTAGAATTAGCAAGTTCTTTCTAGATTTGTATACTTTGTTAACGCCTAGGATGTCTGTAAGCCTAGATCCGGTCTTTCCTCCCCTTGCTGAAGATCGGACTATAATAATCCGATCTTACAACACTTTAAAAAATGCAGCGGTTCTCAAAATTTCGGATCGAAATAAATTACTTGCTAATCCATTAAAATAAATTGATATTTAATTACTTTTTTTTGGAATAACAAAAAGGTATTTATCAATACATAGAATCTTCTTCTCGATGTATCTAGTATTATTTCTTATTTCCTATGAAAACGATGAATTTTTTGTTAAGCTATTTTCTGTTTTTGTTTTTAATCCAGATCACTAAGCTGACATGCTAAAATGAAAAGTGTAGAGTCTGGTGAGCAAAAATAGTTCATGATCGGTGCGGGTACAATAATAAATAATTACTTTGATTTCATACAATAATGATATAAGGTTAAGAATTTATCAATGGTTGCTTACAGATTACCAGATGCCTACAAAGTATCAGAGACACACGCTTCGCGCGACCATGCATAATCAGAGTTAAAATCAATGACCTAGAAATATAATATTTATCATAAGTTCAGCCTTTCTTTTGTAAATAACTATGCATGGCCGATTTGAAGTAGATACCTATCTTCAGAAAGCTCCTTAGCGGGCTTGGCCGAGTGAATAAAGTTTGAGAAACTCAGTTTAGCTCTCATTAGGCTGAGGAGGGAAGATCGGACTAAAAACCAGAAAAAAAATAATAATAACTTGTCCTTGTCACACCACGCGGAATTACAGGACGATTTTGTGATATATTATTGTCGACTAAAGACCGGATATGTTCTTCTGTGCACTCTAATGCTGCAGCAACAGAGGTGAAATTAACCAGTAGTCCGAACTTAGGCTTCACAAGAGTTTTTTGAAAAGTAGTCAGAAAAAATACTCCGTCACTTTGAAAGCTTTTATCACACAACCAATCCATGTATCAAAATAAATAAAAGGTGTATCATATTATAACTTTTATGGTTAATAAGTTCCACTAACAGTCCATTTGGAAAATAGTTGTATTAAATGAAAAAAAAAATATTTTGCAACACAGTCCTCATCCCACTCCCTAAAAGTCCGAACTTAGGCGACCCAATCTTAATGCAAACTGTTTACCATAAACACAAATGAATAGAACTATGAATGTGTTATAAATCTAAAAAAGTATGACTTCAAATTTAAACAAGATACTTAGATAATCCAGTTTCAGTAAATGTACATTAAAGTTATGTTGCAATATAATCATTTGATTTGTTACCTATTCAGTGTCATTTAATTTATTCAAGTTGGAAACTGATGTAGTAAAATTTAAAAGTTTGTAAATTTTTTGCTTAGTTTTAAGGAAACTGAATAAGTTGTAATAAGTGAAATAAAACTAAAAGAAATCTTTATTTTAAATTATTTTAATATAGTTCACCATAAATACTAGGTATCCAAAATTCTACATTACTACATAACCAAATCAATGAGATAGCACAAATCTACCTTTTAAAAGTCTTCTCATAATAATTCTTCGGCCATTTGGGGTTGATATTCTAATGTTCCAGCCATGTCTACGAACTCTTCTGACTTCATTTGGCCGGGGGAAATAACAACGTACTTTAGTCCTTATGCAAGATAGAAGTGGATATTCCGATCTTACTAAACTATTGCTTGAAACTGTAGGCGCATAGGATTGTAAAGTTTGGCCCATGAACCTGAAAATAAAAAGATAAACAGCTGAGGTTATAATGGTTTAAATCAATTGCACTTCGCAATAATTTATTAAAACTCATTACTTTATGGGCTGGAAGACAGCTGCCAATAATCTAGACATGGCTTATTTTAAAGAATCGAAGTCTTTTAGTCGCTAGCAGTTTATTCTATTATAATATTTATGTACCTATTTTAAATTTTTGGAAATTAGATGTTTGGTTAGTTGTCAGATCAGAACCACCCATAGATTATAAAACGGAGTGATTATATTAATGGTTTGCAGTTTGCACCGGAGAATCACCGGTGATTCTCCGGAGAAAGTAGTCAGTGAAAACACCGGAGAAACACCGGTGTTTCACCGGTGATTATTAGATTAAAAGGCCCATATTACACTATACCTACTAGGTAGGTACCTATATATAGGATCCCATTTTGTACCATAGAGAGAGATTCACCGGAGATCTCCAGTGAATCTCCGGAGAATAGCCAATCACCGGTGATATTCACCGGTGCTCGGAATTCTGCTCCGGTGTAAACCTCTAGATTATATTATTATCTTGGCCAATCTATAGACAAAGATTTGAGATTACTATCTATAGGTAGGTACGTAGGTACCTACTTCTATAGATGAAGAGATGAAATGAACCACCGTAAACGACCGTTACGAATAATGATCATCAAATCACAGCACACCACAGATGATCAGCACACAGACGTACCTAATAAAGGATTATAGATTTCTTCACACGTTTCAAAATATTATGATCCATAGACAAAAGTCCCTTTCGGGTTGTAGATTCTATTACATGCTTGTCCTGTGGAATCCATGGACTAGCACATTGTTGACATCTGTGGTCGATATGAAATTTAATATGGCGGACAAAAATAACAAGGGCGCTAAAAGATTATTTTCGTTAATTTATTAAAATTTCAATTCAATGAGTGATAAAGTTTTATCATAAAGAGATATTACCTGTATACATGCAGAAAGCAAACTATAGTGAGTAGCCAAAAACTAAAATTTTCGTGCTATATTTTCGAGTTCGTTGTTTTATTTTTAATCCTAAATGAATATTAGCGAGTCGATTGTATGAATTGTGTTATCCATTTCAGTTCTTGGATAGAAAATGTCAGCAATTAAGGTGAATTTCGAAATCGGACATGAAGCTTCGATGAAATCTAAGAAAACCCCCGAGGGTTTCACTCATGATTGGGAAGTCTTCGTGCGCGGTCAGGAAGGAGCTGACATAAGTCACTTTGTTGACAAAGTTGTTTTCCATCTACATGAAACTTTCCCAAAACCAAGGCGAGGTAATTCCGTCAAATTTCTTGTACAGCATTCTGTTATTATTGATATGTGATATATGTATTATATTTTTTAAAACAAATACATTTCTGTTATAAAAATAATAGGCTTGGTGGCTTGTTATGCCTATTGTTTGACAATTTGTTGTTGTTTTGTTTAGTTCTTATTAGATATTTTGGGTTAGGTTTTAGACCCTGCTAACTTGAGTGGGAGTTGTTATGTCTGTTGAGGGATCTAGGCTGAACCCTCGTCATTTTATTTGCTAGAGATACCATTAATGTTCCCAAAAAAAGTATAAAAATATTAAGTAAATTAAAAATTAAAACTTAATATTATAATATGCTATATGACTTCTTGGACCATATTATAAAGGGCATATTTTATTATTTATAGAACAATATTTAAGGTCTGGACCTGGTCTATCTGGTTTTGATATATTAGCTCTTCTGGAAATGTAAACTAAAAAGACTTTCAAGCTTGGTTTGTGAAAATGATTTTTATAATCTTAGATATTTTCTTACTTGTATGTTTCATTTTACTATTAAAATTTTAAAGTTAATAAAATTCTGGCTAAATGAGAGGTTTTAGGATATTTTTAATGTTTTTATCTTGTAAACTAACAAGGCTATATTTGTAAATTATGTGCAGTGTTTCACCAGTGTTTTTATTTTAATTTGGTACAAACGCAAAATTTTGCAAATCATTGTGCCAACTGTGTATCTCGATTACTTTTTCCCTCAAACATAATTTTTCATTATATGTATTAGTTCTGTTTAAATTTTTTTTAACTAGCTGATACCTGCGACTTCATACATAAAATACGTGGATTAAGTTTTTTTGGAGTCCCACGGGAACTCTCTTATGTTCTGGGGTAAAAAGTATTGTGCTATTCCAGTCTTTAAACTCTGTGCTAAATTTCAGCCAAATTGGTTTAATCATTGCAGCATGATTGAATAACAAACATCCATACATCCATACATCCATCCAAACTTTCGCATTCATAATATTAATAGGATAATAAGATTAATTGTTTATACTTAAACAAATAGTACAGTAAACAGTAAGTTTTTTAATAACGTATTTCTTTTTACTTTTCAGTTGTTAAAGAGCCACCATTTTCAATCAAGGAGTCAGGGTATGCTGGCTTCGTCTTTCCTATAGAAATTTATTTGAAGAATAAAGATGAACCTAAGAAAATAAAATTTAGTTATGATCTATCCTTACAACAAAGTGGGTTTCTGAAAGACAGATACATCTTCCAAAACCCAAATGAGGAGTTCCGAAGAAAACTGCTGAAAGGTGGTGGAATCACAATAAGTAACAATGCATTCTATACAAATCCTGACCAGGAAAGCAAGAGCAGAGATTCCTTCACTGATGAAAAGCAACTTGTCAGCAAGCCTAAACAATCTTCTGACACTGTAAAGAAACATAAAGCAAAGGAATTCAAAGATGAGCAGCCACACAAAACCAGCAGCTTTGAAAATTTATTTGGACCACCTATCCAGAAGCCACCTAAAGTGTCTCCTGATCCAAAGAAAGCAGAAAAGATTGCAGCTTCTGTTAAGCCAGAAAAAAAAGATAAAGAAAGATCAAGTTCAGATAAAAAATCAAAACATGAACACAAGGAATCAAAACCTGATAAAGTTAAAGTGAAAGAGGAAAAGGATAAACAGAAATCAGACAAAATTAAGAATCATAACAAAGATCAAGAAAGAACCAAAGAAAAGGCTAGTAAACGGCAAAATGAAAGACCACCTTCCCCTGAACCAGTAAAAAAAAGATGTCTCAGTCCTAACAGAAAAGCTCCAAGCCCTGCAGCTAGATCCAGCAGCGCCTCCAGTGTCAAGGAGGAACACAAAGCCTCAAAGCATGGCTCTGACAACTTTGAACAGAAGAAACCAAAACCAGAGGAAAGGATACCAGATGTTAAAGTAGAGAAGGATTCAAAGGAAAAAAAGAAAAAAGAGAAGAAAAGTCATGATAGAGAGAAAGACAGAAAAGAAAAGAAAGAACACAAAAAGGAAAGTCATAAAACAAAGGATTCTCCTAAAGAACCAAAAGAATTGCCAAAAGAAGTTCCAAAACCGAGAGAGATTGTAAAAGAAAAGGAAGCTGTAAAAGATTCCCCAATAAAAGAAAAGCCAGTAAAACCTGAAAAACCTATAAACAAGTTTTCCATAGAAAATCTAAGGAAGACCCCACCACCAGAAAATGTAGAACGTCATGAGGGTCACAAGTCCAAAGATAAGGGTGATTCAGAGCGAAAACATAAACACAAGAAAAAAGACAAGAAAAGGGATGAATCAAAGGAAAAGCACAAAGAATCCAGTAAAGAGAAAAAGCACAAACATGAGAAGGTTCGTGAAGTACCACCTGAAAAATCTGAGATTATTGAACTCAGAGAAACACCAGTTCCTAAAGAACGTCCCATACCTGAGCCAGCATCACCCATATCCATTGACACAGCATCACAATGCAGTTCTAAGAGTGGCCTAAATAAAGCTATCCATGTAACAGAGGATATTAACAGCAGTCACTCTGATTCAGAGAGTTCCATAATAGCAGATGAGGAAGATATGAAAGTTAAGGTAGAGAATCCATCACCTGAGCCTGTCAAGCGGGCACCTTCACCGGAACTGGAGCCGGAACCAGAACCTGAACCTGAACCGGTAGTTGAAATTGAACCCGAACCTGAGCCAGTTGTAGAAGTGCCCCCAGTCCAACAAAAAGAGAAATCAAAGAAACACAAGGACAAATCAAAACGAGAAGAAAAGCGTCGGAAACGAAAAGCAGCAGAAGAAGAAGACTCTGAAAGTAGGAAAATCGCAAAAGTACCTGACTCTGGGCCTTCAAATAATGAAACTGAGCATGGAGAGAGTAGTGGTTCAACGTGTATAGAGACCAAAGTACAAGACAATGGTGTGTCCAGCAGCCTGGGCGAAGATGCGGAGCCCGGGGACCTGTCGCCTGACTACATGGTGCAGCTGCGAGAACTGCAGCAGCGCATCATGACCATAAAAAACAACGAGGAGCTCGAACGCGTCGTGAACCTCATTGCGGAGACAGGGCGATATGAAGTGACCACACAAACGTTTGACTTCGACTTGTGCTTGCTGGACCGCTCCACAGTGCAGCAGTTGATACAGCTTGTCGGTTGCTAGCTTTTGGAAATGGACTTTATTAGGACACACATGTAAATATTGCTTTTAAACTAAATTATGCACTGAGGCAGTCAAACATTAGGTTTTCTGTCTCGAGCTTAAGGTCGATATAAGGTTTTATGATTTTGCTATTGTGCAAAAATAATGCTAAATAAAATACGATTCATATCTAACCGCGCTCGTTGAACCGCAAAGGAGCGTAATTGAATCGTAATTAAGAAAAATACGCGTGTAGTTATATTGATAAGAGTAATATATTATATCATAATCTCAATCGGCTACTATCTATTTTACAATCACGTAATATTTGAAATGGAATTGTAAGTGCAATATTGTATAGGTTATATAAAGTTATAAGACTGTTGAAAGATTGTTAAACGTATTGTATATTTTGTACATTATATTGTATTGATTTATTATAAGGTAAGTTAATTATTGAAGAGTTTTTAATTATCCTCCCTGAGTCATGGGGCTGAGAGAGGCTATGTTAATGATTTTGTATAAATCACACTAGTTATATCTCGTCAACACCATAAACAACTTTTTACAAGTTAGTGATGCACTTTATTTTAACATTTGTTTTATATAAGTATAAAATAATGCCCTAAACAGTGGCATTATTAATTTGTAAGATTGTTAATAACTTTACAATAGTGAAGTTTTAAGTATTTGAATTGAAAAACATGATAATGTTTTGTGACATTAAATATTTCAATCGATTCTAAATGAAATTTTGTTAAATTGTATTGAACTATAACTTATTATTATTTTAATTTATCGCTTATTTTCGCTATATATTTATGATAAAATATAGAGTGTATATTAATATTTTAAGTTTGTGTTTTCATTATATTAGAATCCGCACAACGTAAGTTTTTGCTAATAGAAAATCTAAAAAATATTTTTATGGTTATTTAATAGTGAGGCGGGTTTGGTGGAGTTCCTGCGTAATCAAACTAATCAGATATGAGATCTGTAAGAGAGCCACAGTGATTTTTTTTTTATTCGATGACATGATATCCGTGACTGATCTCACCTGATGGTAAGTGACAATGCAGTCTAAAATGGTAGCGGGCTAACTTGGAAGGGGTATGACAGTGTAGATTCAACCCGTACCCCTAATCGGTTTCTACACGCCATCGTGCCGGAACGCTAAATCGCTTGGCGGCACGTCTTTGACGGTAGAGTGGTAACTAGCCACGGCCAAAGCCTCCCACCAGACCAGACCAGTCACAATTCAGAAATTATAAAATCCTAAATTGCCCCGCAGGGAATCGAACCCGAGACCTCCCATTTATAAGACCACTGTGCCAGGGAGGTTGATCGAGTCAACATGGCCCAAGCGAATGTAATCACTCCGTTTTACGTGAACATGGCCCTCATCAGTCACAAAGCTAAAGTGGCGGTTTCAAGTTGTTCGATTCTTGCAAAATTACAGGCGTGAACATACAAAAAAATATTTACAATTTAAATTCAAACGAAAATCAGTCGAAACGATAACAACCAGCGATCACTGATAACCCATTCACCGCTTTGGCGCGGTTTCATTAGGTATACATCATGCTGACATCACACAATGTAACGATAAACGATCTTGATTTTTTGATTGGTCTGTGGTGTGACCAATAGTGTATTTAGCACTTATTTTTTGTGATCGAAGGCTTAGCAGCATTATCGACATTAGCAGTCCACGAAAAATGTTCAATATTGTAGTCTGTTTAATTTTTAAGAAAAATTAAACCTACTTCATATAAATACTGAAATGAGTGACTGAAACGGAAAAGTGTTCATATCAAAAAAATTACTGAACCAATTTTGATGAAAATTTTACTGCATGTATATGTTCTGTAAACTAATTATATCTAATTAATAACCTGTGATTTTGATCACAGTGACCTCTTCCGCCGCCCATTCCTCAAAAATCTAAATGAATGTTAACTATGTGAGCAATAAAACGAACACTAGTTACAAATACTTTATTACCATGAAAACGAAGGTATAAATAAGACAATCAAAATAATAACTACAGTCTATACCCATTATGAAGTGATAAAAGAAATTAAAATAGATTACACACTCCCATAAAAATGTAGAAATCTAAAAGAAAATTTCATTATGATGTTTACTAATTTAAGTAACAGAAGTTTAAATAACAATCTGGGAAGTCGACCAATTTTCATGTCAATCGTTGCAAATGGTCACTTGTGTGCTCACGTTGAAGATGGGCACACAAGTCGTTGCGATCTGGCGATGGTTCGTTGTGCGCGGGCGTTCCGTCAGTTCCCTGTTCAGTATTCGAGACCGGTTCGCTTCGAGGCGTCCTTCATCTCTTCTTGCCGGTCTTGTGGACTGTTTGTCGCCACTTGGTGTAGAAGTCGCCGATGTACGCGACGGATATGCCGGCGGACTGCGCCGCGCCCGACACGCTGAACTCCTTGTACTCTTCGCCCTGTCCCGGTTCGTTGCCGACGAGCAGTATCAGCAGCGGCGCGGATTTCCCGTTAATGGAATTGTCCGGGTCACCGTTCCCGCCCTGAGGTTTGTCGTCGGTCATGAAATGATTGCAGAATTCCAAGATTTGTATAAAATTGTGCACGTGCGGCGGCGCCTTTCGAGGGTACTTCAGAAGAGGCAGCGGTTTCGACTGGCCGGGACGCTGAGTTCTGAGAAAGCGTGATCCGCTCTTGAGCTGAATCTCGAGCCAGCGGATGGCGTCGCGGGCGGAACTTTTCTCGCGTTTCAATTCGTCGAGCTCTTGCAGAACTGAAAACAAAATTACAACTATAAAACCAATAATAAAATAATATTAAACATGTAAAAGTTTGTCTGCTTGTCTCATTATTGCAAAATTAGGCACATATCCTAGAGATTGCACGGTTACTGATCGAACTAAAGAAGTGCCACATTTGATATACGAGTGTCTCTGGAACTAATAATATTGCAAATGGCGCACCAACCTCTATAATTAATCTATGAAATCACCCAACAACAAGTGAAATTATAGATTAATTATAGAGGTAGGTGCGCCATTTACAATATTACCTATTACATAGTTTCAGAGACGCTCATATCGCCTTAGTGCTTACAGCGCCAAAATTATGTCAATCAAATAAGTCCAAAACCAAGTAGCCTCTTCCAATGTTAATCATAGATTAATTACAGAACTCAGTGGAGACTCACCAACAGTGGGCACGAGGAATATGAAGTTCCTTGTCCTCAACAGCTGCTTGACCCTGCGCAAGTGCTGGTCGAGCGCCGCGCAGTCCACGGCCAGCAGCGCGGGCGCGGCGGCGTGGCGCGCGCGCTCCAGCTCGCGCACCTGCGACATGAGCCACAAGTGGCCCAGCCGCCGAAGCAGCCCGCTCTCGTTCGCCTCCCCCTGGACATTACAAAGTGTTTGACTAAATTTTTTTACAAGCTTAAAAGTTTTTAATATTTATATATTAAAAACTTTTAATATATAAATATATATTAAAGGTTCCGCGATATAGCTATTGCATAGCTTCTATCGCGGGCCAGCGTGGAGACCGAATCCAGAAATTCCGTAACGAAAATAACCTGACACGGGACTCCTGTACGGTGAGCCGCTAGATGGCGCATTTTTTATCAACGCCATCTAGCGGCTCACCGCTAGATGGCGTTGATAAAAAATGCTATGCAATAGCTTTACTGCGACAGTCCCCGAGTGCCACACGTCTTTTCTTTTATATATTAACTAGTCTCGAAAATATAGAGCTTTCAGGTGTCCTGTTAGACAAACAGAGTGCTACTAAATCATTACCTCACGATCTAGTAGCTCCATACACTCTACATAAAAAATTTCGTTTTAGACAGAGACAGTTGCAGTAAAATAGCTTTATAAGTTATTTTTCGCGTAGTAACGAAAAATTGAATGTTTATGAAAAACAGTAAACTGCATAAGTTCACACACAGTCAGTGGCTGAAAATAATTTTGGTGTGAACACAGCCGAACCCACAATGGACAAATTAAGGTATAATTGCTATTCAATATTACTTACCTGTTTTTTAGAGTTGTGCCATTCCCTGCCCTTTTTATGATTGATTTTGGTACTGATCTTTGGAGGAAGGAGTTTCTTGAAGTAAAATATTTTCAGTGTTCTATTGAATCTTATTCTTGGAATAATCTTTGCGACTTGGTATCCAAAATTGACAAAGTTCAATATTCTAACAACATTTTCCTCAATACATGTCGGCTTAAACTTTTCCATTATCTGCCATTCTGCAGCGTCTTTATCAAATTTACAGATATTAGTGCCACGTAAATTGATATCTTCTGGCAACGGTACAGACTTGTACTCCAGTTTGAATTTTTTTGAAATAATTTTTGCATTGTCCAAAATTTTGCATTCCACTTTTGCGAGTAGCTCATTGTTTTTGGGGTTGAAATAGTAAAGGAAAATATTAAGTAGATCCACCACACATTGAAATAAGGACTCCCCACTGTCTCCACATGAAAGAATTAACTCTTTTTCAGTGAGTACCCAGTCCTGTAATAATTTTACGCTTGGTAAAAAATTATCACCTAGCAAAAATTGCTCAATAGCAGGAACATCCAGATGATCTTTGATTTCAATAGGATCATTCTTGTGGCCATTCATCTCATTGTTTAGAAGGTTGGTTTCAATCTTGACAGTTTTACTGTCTCCATTGCTTTTATTTTCTTCCTCTTGTGATCCATCATTCGCTTGATCATCTACATCATTATCAGACAGGTCATCTAAAGAACTTTCACTCTTAGTTTCATCCTCAGATTGAAAAGTTGAGTCTGATAACTCTTCCTCTGAATCTGATTTGTCAGTTTCATTAGCACTACTCCCAGGGTCAACATCGCTGTCGTCTGTGCTCTCTGAGGAATCAACACGGCGCCGGCGACGACGCTTTGCTATGGGTTGCTTCTTATTATTCTTAGTCTCTCCATTCATTACAATGTTTGTCTCTCCCTCAGATATATTTTCTTTACCAGAGTTCTCATCATGACTGTGCAAATCACCATTTATGAATTCAGTATCATTTAATGTTGCATCTTTTTCATTAATTGCATTTTCTGATTCTTGAAGTTTTCCCTCATCATGTTTTTGTGTGAATCTGGACTTGTATTTATGTGCTGGACTTTTTAATCCAAATGACTCCAACTGCTTCAATAATTTCTGTAGCACTTGTGATAAAAATGCCAATGTGAATGCTTTGCAAGCAAATGCTTTCACTTCATCTATTTCATTTAATTTGGCTATTGTGAAAAGGCAGATTTGCACAATATTGTGAATTACACTAGCGTTCATATAAGATGGATTAATGTTTTCTTCATCAAGAGCTTTAGTGTAATCTGTGTAGTTTTTGTTGATGTCTGGTAAAGGAGTCTTAACAAAATCCATTGCTATTTTAAGTTGCTGGGCTATTGAGTTGCATATTTTGGGTATGTTTGTATCTTCTTTTCCAAAATACCATACTTCAATTAATGACAGAAAGTTAGCAATTGTCGCTTGCATGTGCTCTGTTTGAGTTAACGAGACAGAGTCATTCAGTGTATCACAAAATTGATTATTTTTCTCAAATATCTTTGTTAAATTACCCATTGCTCCCTCGAAGGGTGTCATAGTATTTAGGCAGTGTATATAGTAACAGACAGAATCTAAATTGTAATTCCTATCCAAATAAAGATTACCCAGTTGATTATATGGCATTCCCGAGGTTAAATCAATTTTAGCAGCTTGAAGATAATAACGAGCTGCTAAGGACCATTCAAAAGTATTAAATATTTCAACCTGATATCTGCTTAGATCTCCTAAATATATCAAACATGAGTACAGCACAGATTTACCAAGTTGATATTCTTCAGTTGAAGGTGTTATCTGTGAGTCTTCATCGCTGTTATCATCTGTATAGAGAGGCAAAAAGTCTAGTTCTTTTACATTGATGCTCATTTCAGATTGCACTCTAGTCATCAAGTGATGGAAATGACCAATGCCACAGGTGATATGTGTGAATATGTAGTTGTCATATTCATTATTAGACTCACGTAACTTCTTGGCACTACTTACTGTGTCATAGTAAACTTTACGCCACAGCAGTTCTAAGGACTTTTTACCATAGTTCAATGGATCCAAAAAGAACAACTTCTCACAGTGATCTCGTAGTTTTTGTCGCTGTGCTTCAATGTTGGTGGTGAAGAGATCTGCAATGGCCTGGCTGCCAGCTGTGGCATCACTTAGGCGTCTTGCAACATCACTTACATACCTGAAATAATCAAATTCAAACTTTTATTCAAATATATATTTCTACAAAATGCTTTTGAATTGTGAAGTGATTCTACCATAGGTTTGGAATGCTAATACAACTAAACAAGTCATGGTTACTCTTTTAAAAAGAAAATATTAACAATATTATGTTCTGTACCTTACTAGTTACTAGTAAGGTTAACTTAACAGTTAAGTTCATGTTGAATCTTGAAACTTAACCAAATTGAAAGCTCTAAATGTAATGTGAAAAATATACCTCTATTTTTAGATCCGTCAATTTATAGTCAGTGGATACAATAAAAAAAAGGAGATAAAAATACCACAATATGGTTGTGTTAAGTTAAAATGAAGCTTTTCTGATGGAATTTTGAACCAAGATTTAATTAATAAAATGAATAATTGATAAAAGCACATAATATTTACTATACACATTTAAGTAAATCTGGGGACCTTACCATTTGGCATCAATGTTGATCCAGTTATTTAGAGTTGTTTTAATTTTTAGATATATGTAGTTTATAAATACATGTTATTTATATTTAATTTTTTATTTGTTATTTTATTAGGATGATTAATAAACTAAAACTAAAATAGTAAATAGCTATAGAAGAACCCTTCCAAATAAAAGTTTTCATGATCATACAGAGAAAATAAACCATTCTGTTTTAGAGGTGGAACTTTATGTATTGCTTTTTGGAGCTGGATCCTACTAACAAACATAGAGAATATAATCATATTCTCTTGGCTACTAACAATTAAATGACAACCATCGCTTAGCCACCTCCTAGAAATAATTCCTTGTTCATAGGCAAGTCGGTACTTTTAAAAAAAATCACACCAAGTTGATGCCATTTTGCTAGTATGCAAGGTCCATACTCATTACATATACCTAAGTCAATGACTATAATAAAATCTTATGAAATCTATTAATGCTAGTAAAGTGTACATACATAAAGTGTGTCTTAAGAGAGACTAGGTTAAAATAAATGTTAAAATGTTATAAGGAACGGTAAAGCATTTATGAGTAGTTAGTACCTATGTTAAAACAAAGGTATTCGTCATGCTGTCATAACAGTGATTTTCGTCATGTTAAATGAGGTGCCTGTGACCGTATGACGTTTTCGATATAACCTTTTAAAGATAAGTACGAAAGAAATTAAAGTAAATAATCGTTTTATACTATAACTTACCGATAAACCTTTTTAGCGCGTTCATTGCGCTCAGCTATTTTGGATTCCAAACGTTCATTGCATCCGTTCTTCATTTTCAAGTCATTTTATAAACTTATCTGGTCAAGGTGTTGATTTCAAATATGCTTCTCTGGCCTTTCGTATGTCAAAATAATTACCCAGATTAATCATTTCTTTATCACCGTTGCATTGTCGAATAATCAATAAGAATTTTATTCCATTTTATGATTTGACTGAGAAATTGGCTGATATATTATTATTTTAGCTGACAAGACAAACAAAAATTAAGCTAACACAGGTCAGTGCTGCCAACTCTCAGAAATATTTACCCCTAAAGCGAAAATCAAAAACCCCAAAATCGCCACAATTACATGAAAATTTCCCAAAAAAGAAAAACAATTTACTTGTAAACCATCTAAAATTTCAAATATATTTTCGATTTTTACTACTTCAGAATTTTTAAAATCATACATTTGGGTATTAAATAAACTTTATAGGGGTAGGTAAATTCAAAGCCCGCGTTTCGTTTACAAACACTGTATTACCGTTAAGAACTTGAGTATTGCACAATTTCTTAATGAATCTAGTTTCTAGGCTCAACGCATGCGCCGCGTTACGCGATCTCGAACCCGCGCGGCGCGTACGTCGCCGCCTGGCGCCCACCACCTGATTCGGGCTGGAGCATCACTCCTGCGCGCGGGGTGCGGAAGAGGGTGGTCAATTCTGGTAGCGGCGAGGCACATGCTTTTGTAGCATTTCAACAGATAATCTATTCCGCAACTTACTTTTGATAATATTGAACAGAGAATGCGCTCAACACCGGTGACATTTTGTTTTTGTAACATTTAAACGTGGCATCCTTAGTAACGAGGACCTGAACTAGATGTCGTTAAGTCAACAAAGAAAAATGATTGGCTAGTTTGGGTTATCGTAGAGCCTTTAATTGTAAATAAAAAAGTCCCTAAAAATACCTCTAAAAAATATAACGCCCTTAACAATTCCGTTTCAATTCTTTACTCCCTAAATTTGGGGAGAAAACTCCTAAGTTGGGAACCCTGACACAGACTAAGTACCTATTAATCTATTAATACTTTAGTCTTTGATAGGTACATAACAGATTACAAACAAGAAAAAATACCACAGACAAGGTACATAGCCAAAATGCACAATTACAGAATATTAATACGATCACAGACGAATAAATATTAAATAAGATTACGATCGTGAATCGGTGAATCGTGATTTGCGAATTTGGATTCTGCAGCATCTTTTAAATTTTCAAAATAATAAATAATAATATATTTGAAATTGTTTGAAATACCGTGTCGAAGACTAGCGAAACGTTTTTACCTGTCTGTTTTAGTGAATATCGTAATGGAAAGCATGGAAAACCAGCCTTGTGTTTTCTTAGGGCTTAAAGTGAAGCCAGGGCCTATAGAACGTTATAAATTGGAGAATTTTACGCTTGAAAATACTGTAGACCGATTAAGAAATGAAGCTGAAAAGAAGACCAATATCCCATCTGCATCTTTGGGTAAACCTTTGTTTACATTGCATTATTTATTTATTTTTTCATCTTTTTAATGTTCGTTTTGATATCATCCTTTTCTTGGTCAACCACTGGTCTGACCACATATATTGTAACTATAATCTATTTTTCCTTAACTGTCTTAAAAGGTAACCTAGATTATATGTAACACAGGTAATGTTTAATCTGTTTCAGAATTAATTCACCATGGTAAAATATTAAAAGACAACACTACTTTACAAGACAGTGGTGTAAAGAATGGTGAGATGGTCCATGTGGTGAAAAAGAAAATACAGCCCCCACCACCACCCCCAACTACTTATTCAGATGCTGAATTACAGATGTTGAATAGCTCGCTCAGAACACTTGGTTGTACCCCCAATGCTGCTGGCTGGACGAGAGCTATGCAGGTAAAGATGAATCAATACCCATAAATAAAATCAGTCTTGGGTCTACTTGCTATTATCAGAAATTATATTATATAAAACTCCATCTGTTTCCATTCAGTAAACATTAGGAAGGGTACAAGTATAATGCAGAAAATTCTGATGTTTTGTACAGTCTAGTACAAAAAACATGCATGCAGAGCAGAGTAGATCCCAGCTCACATCTTATGATTATGCAGTGTAATATGCTTCTATGGTCCTTTACAAAAAAAAGTAAACAAGCACAAGTTAACATCAGCCATAAATTCCTTTATCATAAATTTATTGAGCTATAGATTTTAATTAGTTTCAAATGATTGAGTTGTATATAACTCAAAAAAATAAAGGTCAAGTTTATTTTTTCAAGTTATAGAGGGAAAATATGTACTGAAATGGTTTGTAGGGAGTCACTGATTATTTCAACTTACAGAGGCTTGAGATTTTGAGTAATTGAGGTTTTTGGGGTTGAAGGGAACGGAACAATACATTTATTTGCATTTTGGTGGTTCGACTTACTGAAGTTCTACTGTATAAAGCTTTTCTTCAAATGAAGAAAAGAATAAAACTAAATAGTTTTATTCTTTACATTCTGATCCACAATGTTCACAAGTTTCATAGCTCCATGAATAATATTAATTTATTACTCTGCTAGTTATTGAATGATGAGTCGGCAATGGCAGAAATTATAGAACATGCTCCCTCATTATCTGAAGACTGCATGACCCTGTCCATCTTGCATGAGGTGGAACTCCTCGCGGCATTGGGAGCCAATTTGCAGACAATGCGACGAGGGGCGGAGGCTCACCCAGACCTGCCGAATGCTCTGCGTCATCTTATGAGGCTAGTGCGCTCACGATCCAATGTTGCCACATCCGAGACTGGTATGTTTTTACATATTCGTAAATCTTAGCAAACATTGGATTATTGTTTATGTTGATTTTAATTGGACACAGATAGTTGAATAACGATTCATACTTCAAACCTTTGTCAAATTAAATACATACATAATGTAAAAGAATAAAGTTAACTTTTCAATAGATAAATTGTTTGGGTTTACTCATTATTGCATATCTGCATCCAATTTTACTTCCCTCTTGAAATTGTATATGCAAGGGAAATTAAAAAATTTTGTATAGAATGAAAAATCACATATTTTATTTGATTGTTTTGTTTCCAGCACCAACATCCGGCTTTGCATACTCTCTGGAGGCACTCTCAGAGGACGAGGATGTTGAGGAAGAAGAGGCGGAGGAGGGCGAAGGTCGGAGTGCCATCACACAGGAGCAGCTCGCTGCTGCTCTACAGGTAAGGCTTAATTCACTCGAGAGTTACAGAAAAAGGCATTCTGAAATGTCATGTCATATCGCTCATTTGTGACAAGGGTGACACAATTCAAAATTCACCAATTTTAGTGTCGAAAATGTATACTGTTTGCTATAAAAACAACATTACGCTAAGCACAAAAAAATAAGAGCGAGAGAGATTGTGACTTAATGCTCTGTCGCTTTGTTGGTCGCTGTGTAGTTTTGAGACAGCATCCACAAAACATTACTCTCTAACGAGAGAATTCTCTCATCGTCGATTTTGAATTATGTCACCCTTGTCGCAAATGAGCAATATGTCATAAAATAAAACACTCACGACGCTTACATCGAATCTACTTATAGTCATAGATGGACTGATTGTAGATTGCTGCAAAATAGCAAAACAAAAAAAATAAAAAAAAAAAAACACATTACGAGATTGCATGAATTAGATAACATACTTATTATCTGAAACTTCATATTTTTATTTCGATACCTTTAGTTGCACTTTGAATAGTGTAGAGCATGTCTTAGATAATTGCGTTTGATGCAAGATTCTATCCGAACTGCTATAAAGTATTGCACATTGTGGTCGCTTACCTCAAATGCTCTCCATACACATCTATACTAATCTTTATGCAAGGGATGACCTGTAGAAGTTACGCGTCTTAGTAAGTTAACTAAGAAGTCTACTTTCAAACCAGTCCTTTCAAAATTCAAATCCAAATTTTATTTATTTCATGTAGGCCAACTTGTAGCTCTTATGACACGTCATAAATCTACCACCGGTTCGGAATGCAGATTCTGCTGAGAAGAGCCGGTAAGAAACTCAGCAGTTGCTATTTAAAAAAAAAAAATATTTTTACAATATGAAACAAAACTATATGTATACATTGCTTCCACAATGAAGCTTCAAAAACGCATACGTAGGTACACACAACCCAATGCATGTCAAGACGGGCAGACAAAGCAGACCGATTCCCGTTGGTGGCACCCGTTCACGAGCATGATGCATGATCCAGCTGTTGCTTCGCTCAACCATATTTGAGGGAACGTAACAACCCGCACCACACACCTAATTTACACGACACATAATTTAATTTAGTGTGTGATGGCAGGCGGCCACTGAAGCGGTGTTGTCGTCGAGCAGTCGCGGCGCGGGCGCGGGCGGCCAGGAGCGCCTTTTACGGTTGCTACAAGCCGCCGTAGAGCCCGAGGCCTCCGCTCAAGCCGCGAGGACCTCCACAGGTGACTACAACTGCCTCTTATTGCATGATAGCATGCACCCACTGAAGCGGTTAGCAAACCGCCATGACGCATAAGATTAAGATCCAGTCCCATCTGCTTATGAGCCTTCGTGGCATTGACACAGTTCTCTGTTAAGTACAATTCTAAATTGACTACGAGAAAAAATTGAAATTTACTCACATGTCTGTCAATTTAAAGCATTTTACAATCGTAATAATTGTTGTAATTGCCTGAATTTCAGTTTCAGTCAATAGGGCAATTGCGACTCAAACTTTATCTAGCAACCTACGCTGTGGAACGCCGATTGATTGTCACTATTCAGCAGGCGCAGGTGCGGGCGCGAGCGCGAGTGGCGGCGCCATTACTGCAGAAATGTTTAGCTCGGCCATCAGCGACGCGCTCACGCGGACCACCCCCGCCGGGACGCCTATGGACCAGAGCACGGCAGGTAACGACACACACCCTACTAGATGGCGCTGCACGCAAGTAAAACTCGCTAGAAAAATTTTACTCCCTTATACACTGGGTTAGGGACAACATTACCCTTACAAGGCCACTTGGCATCTTCTCGGAAGCTCCTTAAGGAACTTTTCATGTTAATATTGAATTTTCTTTTTAAAGAATATTAGCTGTGCTAAGCTTTTCACCTTTCCCTACCTTTTGAGTGGGTATGAGTTTAGTGGGGTGGCGACAGATCCGCACCTTTCACCATTAAGCCATTGAGACTTCAGAGACGTTAATAACTAATTGTAATTTTGTATGGAGATTGAAGATGTAAAATCCATGATTTTGAAATTCCAACTCAAGGTTCTGAGACTTTGAGAATTTTGAAAACCTAATTTTTTAACATTAACATCGGTTTAAAGACTTATTTCTCAAAGAAGAACATACCTATTGTTATTTTTAGCGTAGATGTTGAGTTTTAAATTATGGTATAGTTCTTGCAATTCACTTGCTCGCGCCTGACCGCTTCTACCTAGGCTCCTGACAGGCACACACACGCAATGTGCATGCACACGACGTAACCACAAAAAAGTACTATAATCCATTGTGTGTATGAAATGATATTATCGAAGTAAATGTTTTGTAGCATCGTCTTCTCAAAGTCCAGTGTTACGAGATGAGGACTTCTCGACGCAACTACAACACATGCACGAGATGGGACTGCTCGACGACGCGCTCAACGTGCGCGCCTTGCTCATATGCGCAGGTAACTTCGTTAATGTGTATGTATAATATAAAATCAAAATTTATTTATTTCATGTAGGCCAACTTGTAGCTCTTATGACACGTCATAAATCTACCAACGGTTCGTAATGCAGATTCTGCTGAGCCGGCCAGATAATCAGCAGTTGCTCTTTTAAAAAAAAAAATTTTACAATGATTAACAAAACTATGCTATGCACACAGTGTTTCCACAAAGAAGTTTCAAATCACGCACGATACTGACATGTATTCGACAGTGATGTTTGTAGGTCTAATTCACGTGTCTAAAAAACACATCTTCCGTATTATATTTGAAATTATTTTCTTTCTAATGAGATAAATCTTTTTTTAGGTGATGTGAATGCAGCTATAAATTTGGTCTTCAGCGGTGCGATTGGAGATGATTAATTTGTTTTTCAGTTCGATGATAAAATAGAATTGGTTTTCATCCATTTATTTATACTTACAATTTTGTATACTTAGTAACTAAAATATCACTGGATGCCAGAATCCATAAGATCAAATGTAAAAATAAATAGTGAATATACTATCTAAGTGTTTAAGATTAATTAAAGTATGCAAACATTAAAATTTGTTTAATTGTCTTAACTCTTTACATTTAACATTTTAATTTAAATTTATATTATTATTCTATATAATTAATTTGCGAAGTCTAAAGGAGGTCACATACGATCAAGTTTACATGATGCTTAGGGATACGAAAAAGGGATCAACACCTGAGTAGCATCAATACTTTTGGTTCGATACCTAGGAAAGCTCCCGAAAGCTGTACCACTCCATCAAGAGAGATAACACTATACATCAGAAAGAGAATCGTATAGACTACAGTCATGTCTGACGTGTGAAATCTAGTGATGAGATAAAATTATCGAGTAATGGAAAGTACCGTAAGAAAGCAGCAGCAGTTTCAGGAGCTTTCCTAGGTATCGAACCAAAGTATCGGTACTACTCAGGTATCGATCCTCTTTTCGAATCCATAAGCATCCTGCAAACTTGATTGTATGTGGCCCGTAATAGGAAAGTATGTCAAGTGAAAAACGTAAGATGAAGTTATAAAATAATTCACTTTCGAAATGAAAATCTACAGTCATAAAAAGATCAATAAAATAATCCCATAAATGTAAATAATAGTTAAGTAGAATAACTATAAAGATTTCAATATAGCTAACAATAATATAAGCTAAATAAAATATGAAGATGATGAAATAATAGCATGAAGTTTCAACAACCTATGTGGCTACTACCATATTTTGCTGTGTCTACGAAAATGTATTTATATTATGTGGTATGCTATTCAAACATTACTACAGCATCGTATTTAATGTTTCATTTTGAAGTTCATATTGCGCTTCAATAATTTCCGATAAGTGCTGTTATCGGCCTTGGCGCGGCACTGCTCTCGTTTGTGCATGCGTCGGAAATACCATCCTGCGGTATTGGGACTTTCACCAAACAGCTCGTGTTCAAGTCTTTTCCTAGCCTCAGTACGAAGGGTCGCCCTTTTGTCGTACCAGTTATTATCGTCGACCTCGTTATTGTTGCCTCTTTTAACACCTTTATCATGTTTTGTTTTATAATCTTCAACCATCATATCTGATATATCAGCATTTTTATCAAGTTTAGTGTTATCTTTAAGATTAGTAATGTTCTCTTCAATGTTATATTTTAAATTTTCATTTTTGGTAACGCTTTCTGCATCTTGTGATGACGTAAATGAAATTTCATCAAAGTCCTTCATAAATCCGCCTTTCATTTCCCACTGTTCATATTTATTCTTCCTCTTTAGTTTTTTGTGTGATTTTTGTCGGTCATGTTTCTTTTTTTCTGGTTTGAATTTCGGGCTTTTGTATCTGTTGTCCTTTTTTAATTCTTCTTCACTAACTGAATAATCAAATGTAGGTCCAAAATCGTCTTTAAGTTTTTTATTATTCTTTTCTCGATTTCCTTGTACTTGCTGTACTTTGTTTGTTTTATTTTCTACATTATCATTTATCTTCATTATCTTATCTGTGGATTTAAGTGAATCTGCATAACTTACTATTTTATTAGTAGCTTCATTCTTAGATTCATGTTGTATTTCCAAGTCATCCAGTGGGTTTCCTATTACCTCTTGTTCATTTATAATGTTTGTGTTCTTTTCTTCATTTATTTTGTGGAGTTTTGAAAAATGTTTGCTTTTTAATCTCTTCAAAGACTCCTCCTCTTGTTTAAGCCTATGACTAATCTCATCATCCAACCAACTTTTATTTTGGAGGTATACATTCTTTAATTTATCAATGTCTGATATAAACTCTTTTTCATAAGGAGAATCGCCCAGATGATTGTTATCAAATTTATCATCAAGACATTTAGTAAGTTTATCAATGTTATCATTATTCAATGACTCTTCAAACATTTTTCTACATCTGTTTTGTTTGGAATTAGCTCTTTGTAGATTGATCTGATAATTATTTGGTGCAGTTAGCTCTTTCAATTTGCTTCGCAAGTAGGCATTCTCTTCTTGTAGTTTGTAAAGATTAGATAGAATTTTATTGACAGTTGGAGTGGTGTGCATGGAGCAATCTGTCCTCGCGCCCCACATGTGACCGATAGCAACGCCAGCCGCTGTTATAACACTTCCTAAAACGATTATGTTAAGCACAGTACTCAACCTTTTATTTCGCCTATGCACATAGGTCCTATGTTTTATATTGTCCACACCAAGAAATTCGTCATCATCTCTTATGGATTCATGGTGGTCATTGATATTGATCATTGGTTGATTAGCAGAAATACATTGAGTAATTTCATGTTCTGTTGGACGGGTGTCATCGGGTAAATAGTGGTTGTTCAGTTGGCAAGGTGAGAGCGACTCTGGTTCACTGTCGCTAATGATAGATATACCATCTGTGTCGTCATCTTTTTCATGGTCTGCTCTGCTGTAGGAAAGAAATTTGACTGCTTTATTAATAAAACTAAAAAAATTGTAGTCTATGAATGCAGCAAACTTTAAAACAATTTCTTGTTGCCGATCCACATTGACGCTGTTAAAAAGCATATCTTTTACATTGAATAGTGAAATATTTTTATCTGAAATATGCACCTAACTAATTTCAATAAACTTAATATCAATATCGGTGTAATAATGGCACAGGTTCTGGAATCTTTATGTAAAAAAACAAATTTTTATAATAAAATAAAATTACTAAGTTTTGAATAATTTCCCTTTCAAGTTAACAGTTGTAATCATATTGTTTTTGATATTAGCCACAAGCATCAGCTTATCAAGTTTCCTTATCACATCAATGCTTGAGGTAAATTTTTCCAGAAGGTAAGCCCAAAAAATATTATGTGATAAGGTATTAAATACCATTAGGTTAATGATAAAATTAACTCAAATTTATTATGCAATTCAAAGCAGACAAATTAATGGTAATGTATGGCAAGTAATTCCAAATTAAGAGGAATGTCAAATACTTAAGAACATTAGATGCAATAGCAAACATTTAAAATAATTTATAACTACAGTGTGTAAATTATATGATGCAAAATGATCAACTCACTTTAGGAATAGACATAAGAAAACAGTTCCCTCATAATATGAAGTTCCCAAATGGTGGCTCAGACTGGGATAATATGCATAATATTCAATATTTAGTATTGAATAATATGTATAATTAAAAACTAAAATAAATCAATCTAAAAACTCAAACAATCGTTTAATCTTAAAATTTAAACTTTTAATGTTTTTTTAAACATTAATTTGATATGCAGTCCTAAGATTAATATTAAAGAAATTAAACTATGTTATGATAGTTAATCATTCTGAAGATTTATCAGTCTCTGGCTATAGTATGCAAGCACAAGATAATAATATGAAGGATGCTATTAAAAAATGTGTGTTAGCTACTATGAATCTCATCAAAGAAAAGATAGGTACTGCTATTATCTAGCAAGGTCATATTCATTACTAAGGATACAGTAAATATTATTAAACTAACCTACAGCTTAGCTCAGTCAATGAAGATTAGAACTTAGGATTTAAAAGTCATGCAATATCCATACTGTTAAAGATGATGTTTCATTTATACTCTACAGTCTATTTTTCTTTAATTCTGCATTCAAGTAAACAATAATGGCCGAGTGATAACCAAAGACAATTTTTAGGGTTGGGATATTATCGCATGAACGATTGAACGATAGCGAAAACATACAACTGAATTATTTTTATCATTCAATTGCGATGGTCATGAATGTATACCGTTACCGGTTACTACGGTCAATTTTTACTTACTTGATTATATTAACAAAGTATTGTTATGAATATCACACATCTACTACACATTTTGAATAAAGGAGGTGGGTTGATAAGGCAACAAAATCCGCCCCTCATACACTCGAAAAAAAAAGTTCCAGATTTCGACAAATCGTAGATGTATTTATATACTTGAAGATATAAACTTTATTTTAATATAAAGTTTAGGTGATAAAAAAAATAGTAAGTTACAGAAAATATTACCCAAAAAGAGAGTGTTTCTGGTACTTTTCTTACATTTTCATACATTTTAGTCGTTTTTTAAGCTTTGATTTAATATTTTAGAATGAGGCGCTCCATGAACCATGGTAAACGTAACTGATAATGATGCTCCTTTTTATAAGCTTTTATATGAGTATTAATTTATTTTGGTTCATGGAGCGCCTCATTCTAAAATATTAAATCAAAGCTTAAAAAACGACTAAAATGTATGAAAATGTAAGAAAAGTAAAAGAAACACTCTCTTTTTGGGTAATATTTTCTGTAACTTACTATTTTTTTTATCACCTAAACTTTATATTAAAATAAAGTTTATATCTTCAAGTATATAAATACATTTACAATTTGTCGGAATCTGGAACTTTTTTTTTCGAGTGTATGAGGGGCGGATTTTGGGCCTTATCAACCCACCTCCTTACAGTCTAGCTTTCTCTACTTGACTGCTGGCGTAAATAAACACCTCTTGTTATGAAAATCACATAATTACACATCAACTACACATTTTGAATTAGATATGATTGCCTAGATCTGTTCATTAAATACACACACACTTTTTAATAACTTTTTATTCATTTAATTTACTGATTCAGTGTTTTATTCGTTTCTAAAGTTACCCACCTCTAGTGTACCGATCATTCAATTCCTTGTTTATCATTCATTCGCCTTTGCCCATCTCAACGATTCATTGACAATCTAGGGTATCGAAATGTCACATTCTCGTAATCCGTGCAGATAAATTTTAAGATAATTTAGTTTTTAAGAAATAAATGTGTTAAAATGGTAAACTATGAGCAATTTGTGGCGTAAATCGTAACATGTGTGTTTAATGAACAGATCTAGACAGTCATATCTAATTAAAAATGAGTAAGTGATGTGTAATTATGTGATTCTCGTAACAAGAGGTGTTTGTTTACTCGAATGCAGAATTAAGGAAAAATAGACTTTAGTCTGTTACATTCTCACCCCCAATTTCATCAATAGTTTTCAAAAAGATGGTCATGAAGTTGCAGGCATCAGCTATATTTATATATCTAATATCTAAAGAAAACTCGTCATTTTCATGACCTGAACATGCAGATTCCTGCTGTTCTCACGATCTTCTGTCGACTTGCTTGAAATCAATCATCCACCTGTGCCAGGTCACCATTTGAATACCTTGGGACACCAATCTATCGGTTCTTCCAGCTGTGCCTTACGCAAAATTAAAAATGTAAATGTACCTCTCGGAAGGATGATCGGCAAAATCAGGAGCATCATCCCCGGGTGACGGGGAAGGGCTGTGCTCCAGAAGTGTCCAGCTGTCCCCAGATTCTGAGTCACTGTGTTCGAGAGCAGAGCCGTCCATTTTTAATGAGGATATCTAAAAATCACCACGATCTACATTGTAAATTCAGCGTTTTTGAATACTACGCAAATTGTCATTAACATTGAAATACAAGGAACCTACTTACCGAGCAAACACGCAATAGGTAATTTTTAAACGTAAATTATTTATGATGTATTTGTTTGCACAAGAATTTAACTAAATTATTAAACTAAAGACATATTTTTGGTATTTGTATTTTGTTTTTTTTTTTTGTAAACAATTTGTTATTGTCACACGAGCCGTCACTGAGCGATTGTTATTTGTTTGGATCAGGGACTCTTGTTGTTGGTCTGTGGTATCGGAGGAAAATAGAATAGGCATGTTATAGAATCTGCAACCTTGTGTAAAAATAATCTATGATTAACACTGGACTTACTGCTGTGATTTCTCTTTTTACCATGTGGATATGTAGGTACTTGATTGATGCCATTTTAGATTTGTTGGCGCCATTTTGACATGGTAAACCAGTCGGCGTTGTATGATTTCATAACCTACCTCTTTATTTAATCATAGAATAATTATAGAGATCGGTGCACCATTTGCAATATTATTAGTTCCAAAGACAGACTTCGTATGTCAAAAATGGCACTGCAAATTCATCCATAATAATAAAAATGTCATAGGGTCACAAGTCCAGTGTTAATGATAGATTAAAAATAGAGGTCAGTGTGTGTCGACTATGCTGTCTCTGTCAACATTCCAAAAGAAAAAGATCCATCATCCATAGACTTTCCATAGATGATCCATAGGTACATGATAGGTACCACAGGTAGGTATTTACCTACTATATAGTGATCCGTCTGTGGATTCCAATTTCCATATGTATTCCATATTTCCCAGAGTGATACATTCTCTTGGATTGGATTTGGATAATTTGGATATCTTTTCTGGTCTGTGATTTGGATATTTCCATCAGTGTTGTTCTTGATACGGCAATTGCCGTAATATACGGCAATCAGGTCTCTTGGGCAGCAAAAATACGGTATACGGCAGCTACTTGATTACCGTATTGAAATATACGGCAATTGACGAAAGTAAACAAAAAAAAAATATTTCGTATAATGGAACGCACCAACTTGTGAACCCTAGGTCAACGAGTACTTTCGCCACAAATAAAGAAGAAGCGCCACGATCAGAAACGTCAAACGTTAACAGGTGGTTAACAGTATTCAAATAGATTCAACCTTATAACTGAGAAATTAATGTCTAAAATTTTAGTTCTTCATTCTAGTAGATTCTTCAACTTTACTCGGGTATGTTCTAGGATATATGGGGAATCCCCGGAATAACTGTTACTGTGCACTATATAATAATTATAATTTAATATAATAGGTAAACTATTGTGGTTTTGTCATTTAATCATTAATGCTTTGTTTTGCTTCATGTACGATCCAGTACCTACTGGTACGATCTATCAGTGAAAGCTAATTTACGAATACTTTTTAAGTTTTAATTGAAAATTAGTGCAATATTTGTAAACAACATGTATTTCATGTTTTTTTTTTTTTAATTTTAACCTTCTGAATAATTTATATTTTGTACAATACGGCAATTTTCTTAATTTTCCCTAAAAATACGGCAATTTTAGAGTTAGAATACGGCAACTCTAAATTTGTCAGGAACAACACTGATTTCCATCCAACTGAATTCAATCAACATTCCTAACAACATTCAATATGTTTATCTAATAGATTAATGACTAATAAATTAATTTCTGCAAAGAATTAAAGCAAATGTTCAGCACATGTTCAAGCAATAGGCCAAAATTCAAACAATGGGTGATGTAAAGAAAAGAATCAAAAACAATGCTACAGCTGAATGTAGTGCAAATAAGACTGTTAAAACATCCGCTGCTAAACCGTAAGAATTAAAATTTACCACTATATTATATTATAACGCACCCGGCTTCGCTATATTTCTAACTAAAATAAGATGTATTATTTTTCCAGCTCTATTAATAAAGGTTTGCCACTAAGAGTTTTATCCAGAGTGGTAGTTATTATATCTCTACTGATAGTTGTATACTTTTCATCCAAAGACACTGTACGAACATTTGCTAAACAATCGGAACTTCTGCCAGGCAAAGGCCAGATCGTGGAATGCTCTGCTGAATATGTTAAAGAGCTAGTCAATTTTGAAGGTTGTGCTCCTAAAGATTGCAAGAGATTTGTAACTGATAAAGTGATTTCTGTTAGAGAAGTAGAGGAATTATTAAAAATTGCAAAGAAGGGCTTGAAGTTCGGTGGTTCTCTTGGTGGAGCTTCAATATTGGACCTGCACAGTGGAGCAATGTCGCAAGGTCAACATTTTATAAACGTATATGAAGTAGAAGAGATGCAAAATCTGTTTACACCTGAAGAATTCAATATAATCAGAGTAAGTTACCTAAAATTTATTTAATCCATATTCAAAATTATTTATTTCCTGTCAACCAACTTGCGGCTCTACCAGTTTAGTCTCTGTATATTATCTATTTCCCTTCATTAATTAGGAATATACAAATTAAAATGAATGGTTAATTTTTAAATAAATCCAAAGAAAACAACCTGTTCTAATAAGCATAAATCTTTTTCACTGTTTAGAACTTATGTGTCGAAAGTTCTAGATGGGCTGCATTTGGACTGCAAAATTGCAGTTAATGTAACTGCAACACTCTTGCTGATTGACTGTTCAATAGTTCCCTGCTAATCTTTTTGAATGGTCAAGTTTAAACTACATTGAGATTTACGAGATCAATAAAATCTTGAACTAATGTATGGTTAGTGTAGTTAATACCCTTTTATACATTGTATGTTTATGGAACAAATGGGAACTACTGGCAAGTAAGCAGGGGGGCTACATCCCTGAAATTCATGTTCAGAGCATTAGAGAAGATTGGTATTATATTAGAACTGCAACCAAACTGTGCAATTGGCTTACAGTCAGATTCCTTGCCTGTAGTAATTCAGTAGGAACAATTTCTATGTGTTCTTGGCAGTATTATAGGATCATATTTTTTTTTCTTTTTGCAGGTCGTAAGAGATAAAGTAAAATACAGCATCGCTCATCATTTTGGTGTTCAGCCTGATAAAGTTTACTCAACACATCCAACATTCTTCTCAGAAATGACTGCCAAGAAAGCTATCACCATTCATGATGAATACTGGCATCCACATGTTGATAAAGTAAGTTATTGTTTGTTTTCAAATAATTCTAAACTTTACCATTCATTCTTCAACTGATATTTCATCTTGGCTGTGGGCTATGTTGATGAGTGAGATACATTTTTTGAATTTTCTCTATAGTTTTTCTTTATACATATTTTTATCTTAGTATATATTTTATTCATCAAATTCTTTTCCAAATAACATGACTAATTGAATATGAAAATGAAACAGTTGAGTTCCAACAGCACATTTCTAGTGGATTTATTCCTAGGTATTTTTAACTGTATAGAGTACAACTGCTATAAAATAACAAAATTAATTTAAGAAAAATCATATTATAAGGAATTTAGAAAATTTGCACCACATTGTCTTCTAGACCTTGGTTGTGTACTTATATTAATTTAGCAAGAATTAAATTATTTGATTGTATGAACACATTGAAGTTAGAATATCAGTATTAAAATAAATTATGTATTTTTCCAGGTCTCCTACAAATCATTCCATTACACTACTCTACTATATTTATCAGATTACGGTGTAGACTTCAATGGTGGTAGATTTGTATTTATTGATGAGAAGTTCAATAGTACTGTAGAACCACGAAAAGCAAGATTAAGCATGTTCACATGTGGTGCTGAAAATTCACATTATGTTGAGAAAGTAACATCTGGAGTGAGATATGCAATGACTATACCATTTACATGTGATAAAAAGTTTGCTATAGAAGATCCTAGCATCCATAAGTATAATAAAAGACATTCCAAATAAAAAAGACTTTTTGTTAACAACATTTTACTTAGTCAATCAGTCAACCAGTTTCTTTCCTCCTTTCAGATGTACTAGGGTCTACTGGCAATAACCTCATACTTGAACCTGGTTTCAAACCAGGAACTAAACCTCTCACTGGAAAACAGTTGGTTAGGTATTAGCGGCGAAAGACCGTATCTTGTGGAAACTTCTACAGAAGGCTTGTAAATCTTCATCTTCATTATTTCCCGGGAATCTTTTCCGCAAGTAGACGTCGATTCTCCCGTTTTGCGTGGTTCCACTGGTACGGTTACCCGCTGGATCACTCCAGCCAGCCGAGCTCCCTCCAAAATCCGAGCAGGCCACCCAGATATGTTGGTAGGTTGTAGATTAACAACTACAATGCTCCTTTTGATTTGCAGTTAGTCTTCCATACCACTCAGTTCATCTTCATCATCATCATCTGTAGATTCTCCAGCATCACTTTTATAACCATCTGCCATTCTGTTCAACTCAAATGGCCTTTCGTCATTATCTTCCAGCCGTTGTATTTCAGCATACTGTTTCTCCACCTGTTTGACATGCTCTGTCTCCCTCTTCCAGTCAGCAACTGTGATTGACTCCACTGCCTCCCAAGTGACTCTTTCAATCTCACACTTTGGTAGCATTTTGATTTTGTCTGCCACTTTTTTCCTTATTATATGCCAAATGTATTCCATTGGATTTATGTCATAACAGCAGGGTGGTAATCTCAAAACTGAATGGCCTAGGTTTGTGAATAGATTATCTATCACATAATTTCTTGGTGGCTTATATTGCTTGATAAGCTCATACAACTCTGCTTTTGAGAATTCTTTTTGGTAATACACACCCTGGTCATTTAGCCACTCTTGCATCACAGTTTTCTTGGAGCTCATATTTGGTGCACTGTCTATTTCAGCACTATAATAAGGAGCATTATTGATAATTACCAGACAATTCTGTGGCAGATTAGGGATGACTTGTCGGTTCAGCCATATCGTAAAATTTTCCTTGTAAGATTCACAAGGCTTTGTATTGAACATAAGAAATGCACCCTTCAGAAACCCATTTACACCACCAGCATGAGCAACAATCCATTTGGATCCATAGTTTGTATTTTTGGAATTCTCTGAACTGTCACCCGATTGGAAGCATTTATTGACAGTGTAATTAGAACGGATCCAAGACTCGGCTAAATATATTACGGGTCTTTTATTTGAACTTAAGTCATTTTCTTGTATAAAACGGAGATATCTTGCACGGCTTGCTTTTATACTTAGTTTTTGCATAACTTTAAACTGGTTATGAGCACATCTAATGAACTTATATCCTAGGTGGTTTTCTAAAACTCTGCGCAAGGTTGATATACTGGCTTGGTAATTCAAATCTGTTTTTGCTTTTTCATAAATGTCATTCATAGTGGGCACAACTCTGTCTACCAAGTAAAATTTGTTAATAAATTGGCTCACAACACAGAAATCATAGTTGTCGAACAGTTGTATTTTTTTTACTTTACCCTGTGGTGCATTTTTTGGTGCACTCAATTGACCAATACCAGCAGTATCAGCATTTCCTTCACACCTCATTTTATAAACATTATTTTTATTGATTCCTGTAGCTAAAGTGACTCTTTGTGTGGACTGTGATGCCGATTTCAACAACTCGCATAATTCATTACATATATTTTGCGATAGGAATACTGGACTGTCTGGAGTTAAATGTTTAAACTCATACCCATTTAAACTACGAAGAAGTGCAGTGGCATGTTGCTTTTCACTTTCAAAAAATTTTGTTACATTGCAAACTATTTCCCGTCCTCTATAATGGAGCACTCCTCTCCTTTTACTCATTTTTCTATTTAGGTTTAGGTAAGTATTTCTGTCTATCAAATCATTTTACATTCCCATAATCCTCCAAGAGAATTTGAATTTTGATCACAGAACACTAATACTTGAGTTTGATTCCCAATTCCCGTAGTAACTAATACCTAATCTGTGATTCCCATATATATAGGGTTAGTTGTCTCACATTGAACCAGGTAAATTTAGAAGTCTCGTAGTCTGATTGTTTTTTGATCAATGCCTTTAATTTTTTGTATGTAACTGGTGAATTTATTTAATTACAATTGTACAATCATTTATTCTTTATAGTCCTTTTGATTTAAATTTTAAAAAAGAATTTATAAAAAATGGGATTCGGTTCAATGTGTACATCAGGATGTACACATTTAACCGGGGTATTTTCCACAATGAACCACCTTATTTAGCATATCGTGTAGATTATTTATTAGCCAAATTTTAATATAATTTAATAAAAAACGATTTGTTTATCTTAGATATTTATTATTTTGCTATAAAGCAGTTGTTTTTAGAATGTAATCAGTCTTTATTTGCACTTGAATAATATTGTTATCCAAAATAACTTCAAACAAAATACTCAACAATACTTTCTTAATAATTATCTATCACAGAAAGTCTATATAATCAAAAAATACAAGATATATCACAACATTGGTCCTAATAAACCTTTGCATCAGTCAAAGAAGTAGGAACTTATCATAACTCGGAAACTTTAAACGTAACAAACAAAGTTATTACAATGTTTTTTGTTATTAATTTGCTACTAAAACAAAATACCTTGTTAAACACTCTAAAATTAACACGAACGAGACAAAAGAAAGAATTAAATAATAAAAAGAGACAACTTACGGCTCTTCTAGCCAAAACCAAAGAAAAAGAAAGAAATTTTAAGAAATGATTCAAACAGAAATTAATCAAATATAATAAATTGTACTTTACATCGAAGATTATCATCGAATCTAACGTAAGTTTATAGTGGGAGCAACACGTATCGGAAAGCTGAAAGTTGAATTTCGGTTCTGTGTTCCATTAATTTTTGGCAGTGGCAGAATCATTTTAATATCCTTTAATTGGACATTTGCTAAATCGGGTTCCAAAGGCATCCGGAATTTCATATTTTCTTTGTTAAGTAGCCGCATGAATGATACTCCAATATTGGATTTGTCAACTTCAATAATCTTAGCTACATAATAAACTTTAATATTTTTTGCGTCAAAAACTACAAGAACATAGTCACCTTCAACTGGTTTGCGGGGCAATTTTTCAAAATTTCCTTTCACAACAATGATTTCTTCATCGTCTTCAGATCCATCTCCCTCACTAATATCAGTTTCACTAACTTCTGGCACTACTTCAAGTTCTTCTTCAGAAGTAGATTCATCACTGATCACCTTCTTTCTTTTCTCTTTTTTTGATACATTTCTTTTCACCTTTTTATCTGAAAATACAGCACGTTTCACATCGTTTGCTTTTGCTTTTATTTCTGTACGCTTCCTCTTGTTTTCCATAATCTCATTTTTTTCAGGAGTGTCAGTTGCAATCCTGCTCTTTCCTCTTTTTCTTATTTTTTTGTTACCAGATCGGGGACCAGCTTTGAGTGGTGGCATAAATTGCTTGGGTGAAATTAAAGAAATCTTCGATGATCCTGCTGCTGGTGAGCTTTGAAGTATTTGGGGTTGTATCTTTGTAATAGTTTCCGTAGGTTCATTTTGAGCTGGAGTTTCTGCCATGTTATCAATGTTTAACAATGATGGACTTTCTTTTCCGTCTTCACAAAATGTGTCATCAGATTTAATAGATTGGGTTTCAACATTCTGTGTATTTGGGTCTAAATTTTGATCTTGTGGCTCAGGCTCGGGTCTGTCAGTCACGTCTGATGGCATAAAATCAATGTCAGTGAATACTTCGGGGTTAAATGGAAATATGCCACATTTCTTGAAAGCTGCGAATATGTTCATGGGTGTCATTGCCTTAGCGTAGGCCACTCCAACGCACTCCGCCACGTCGTAAATAGTCATAGACCTTCCTGGATGTCTTACCATCCAGGAGTCGATCGCACTGTTATAATAGATCTTAAAAGGGCCATTTAACCCAACATCCAGCGGTTGCATCTTGGCAGTGGTGTGAGGATGCAATGTAAGAACAGTGACACCCGAACTTTTTGCCAATTCCAAGGCTTCTATTGACAGATGCGACTCGTGGTTGTCTAGGATTAAAAGCGCGGGGTTCTCTGGACTAGCAGCGCTATGCTTGATGAAGTGCTTCATCACATCAACGAATAATACGGATGTCATCCATCCAGATGGATGTGCCAATCCAAGAGAACCTGGTGGAGCACCCGTTAACATTATATCCTTGAAATTTTTTCGCGGGAAAACAAGCGCGGGTGGCAATGCTTGACCTGAAGCACATATGATCGCGCAAGTGGTTATCAAAGTTCCCTTTTCTCCACTGGTAATCTTGGCAATATTGTGCTTTCCCTTAGGCGCCACAACTTTTTGAGGACGCTGGACTGTCGTCGTGGCTGTTTCGTCCAAATTGTACAAACGGCAACCAGTGCTGAAGGACGAATGACGACTAATTGCTGTCTTCAAATTATCAAAAAATGACTTGACTGTCTCCCGATTAAATGATGACGCACGGGCTAAGCTGCAAGCTTCAGGCTTCTTTATTGAAAGATCAAGGTGGCGTTTCCTGAATGAGCGAAACCACTCTTTACCCGCCATCTTGTCTCGCTCCCAACTATCTGGGATTGTTACGTTGTTTATTTTTGCCATTTGATACGCTACTTTACGGCAGTCTTTTGGGGTCAATCCATAAAATTTTAGAGCGCACTCCTTTATGTACTCTTTATAAACATCTTCCTGTTCAGCTGTAAAAACAAGATGATTTTCATAATTCGGTAGCAATCTTTTCTCAGCAAGGTCCTCTACGTTGATATGCAAGTTTTTTGCTACATAGCGTCGTAAGGTAGGGTAAGCAATATCATAAATTTTCGCTGATTTTCTGATACTTTCTCCTGATCTATGCAACTGGAGGGCCTTAAGCATATTTGCAGCCGAATGTCCACCTCTTTTTCTCACTAATACCTTGTTTCGCGCCATTCTGTAAAATATTAAAATAATTATAACCACAGTACACATTCAACCACTGGGTGTACACATTGAACCGTGGTTAAATGTGCACCACGCAAAAGTGGCTCAGTGTGGGACAGACCCCGTTTTGATTACTAACCTTAAAATTTAACCGGGAAAATTAACGTGTAAGGTAACGAATTATGGTTCATTAAAATGCTAGATTACTATATAAAACAGTGTAAATATAAAGAAATCAAAATCTTTTAAGCAAAAAAAGTTAAAAAAGAAAGAAATTTGCAGAAAAAACTTACTTTTAGAGTATATTTTCACAAAAATGCTCCTCACGCCACCACCTTGCACGCGATTATCACGCAAACTAGTGAGCAGTAATTGAATGCAAATACCTGTCTTTTACCCATATTAGCACGATTTGGCAACGTCGCATTTTTGAAATTAGGCGGTGGTTAAATGTAGCTGCCTGGTTCAATGTGAGACAACCGACCCTACATCATCACTACATAGTATAAAACAAAGTCGCTTTTTCTGTCCCTATTTCCCCTTGGTCGCTTAAATCTTTAAAACTACGCAACGGATTTTGATGCGGTTTTTTTTAATAGATAGAGTGATTTAAGAGGAAGGTTTATATGTATAATAACATCCTTTAAATAGTGGAGAAATACTGTTATTTTTGAGTTTTCTAAAGTGATGTCGTAAATAATTACATTTTTTCCGCTTACATTGCAAACGCAGGCTGAACCCTACGAGATATATCAAAATAATATACTAAGTATTGTACACATTGAAAAAGTCTACAGAAAACTCCGCGATGGTATATGTCTACCTCTTATGGTTATCCCACAATAACGTTTTTTTGTCATTTACTTTTTACGACAAATAATGGCTAATTTTCGAAGCGATTTTAACCAATACAGCATTAATCCTTATCTAATTAAATACCTTAAATACATTGTTGATTTAATATAGATCTATATGGCCCTTTACAGCATATGATTGAAATGAATATTTTCGAAGATATTAAAGATTTAAAAATTGCGGGACGTAGCGCTTGCGGCGGTTCCGGCTGGCCGGGGCTGCGGGAGTGTGCCTATAAAATATATTGTCTAACTAGCGGACGCCCGCGACTTCGTCCGCGTTCCTACATCACCACAGTTTAGGTTGGCAGAACCCCTTCAGCATCAGGATTGAGGAGTTGGGTCCTGGAATTTAACGATGTAGTCTTTATTTGGTCCCTACAATAACTATTCATAATCAACAGTTTCTAAATCCCCACAGTTTAGGGGAGCAGTATCCCTGCAGCATCAGGATTGAGGAGTTGGAACCCGAACTTTTTATGGGACCATCTTGCACAGTTTTTATGTCGATTAAAAAAAGATTCACGCAAATCGGTTAAGAAATCACGGAGACATTGATATGCAGAGGTAGAAAAACACAACTCCTTCTCCTCCTTTTTCGAAAGTCGGTTAAAAAGTATACGTTGCCCGATAATATCAGCTATCTACCAGTGAAAGTCCCGTCAAAATCGGTCCAGCCGTTCCCGAGATTAGCGGTAACAAACAGACAGACAGACAAACAGACGGACAGAGAGACAGACAAAAATTTTAAAAATTATTTTCTTGGTATGAGTATCGTATTTATTTTCGTATGCAGTTAGTAAAAAGCTGTTCTTTTGATAGTACAAGCAGACAATTCAATTTTATTTATTTGTATAGATGACAAGAAAGCTGTGAATGTTGTATATAAAGACATTCTGTAATATATTAATTGTTGTAAAAATAGAATAAATAGGTAAAAAATGTAAAAAGTAAATAAATAAGAATGTAGTGTATGAATTTAGATATTAAAAAATAGCAGGAAATCTTCATGGTTTAGGGAAAGAAGAATTGTTTTACTCTAAAAACGCGTGCAGGCCACGGGCAGTAATGAATAAATCAAATTGTTTTGATTGATTTTAATCATTTTAAGGCTATAATATTTTATATCCGTGCGAAGCCGGAGCGGGCTGCTAGTTATACATATTATATTATGGTGCCAAGTAGAGTTGTTCAAAAATGCTGTAAATCAATATCATGTGACTATAAACTATAAAATTTTAGCATGCTATAAAAATGCTATGCTATAGCAACTTTAATTAGGAAGCTTGTGGGCGGCCGGCGCGCGCGCTGTCTTGCAACAAGCTAAATCACATAGCATGTTTATTGCGAGTTGCGATAAATCCATCTGCTAACTGCCCGGCCGCCTCAGCGCACAGAACACTAATACTCCTCAGCGCCGCTGCTACGCGTAGTGCGCTACACCGCCTACAGCGCGTGATATTTATAGCATCGTAGCACCACCGCGCCTACGTATGTAGCACTTGCTGTGTGCTATGGAAAGATAGCATGCTGTAATATGTTGCTAAGTGCTATATTAACCACCTCTAGTGCCAAGCCAAGAGATTAGAGATTAGGGTTACTAGCTCCTAAAAAAATATTACCCCTAACATCAAGATGAAATACCCCTAAATAACCCTAATGCAATATTCAAAAGCCCCAAAAAAACCCTGTATCTTGTTATTTTTAACCGACTTCAAAAAAAAGAGGAGGTTCTCAATTCGACGCTTTTTTTTTGAACATTTTTTTGGCGATGTTACTCCATAACTCCATCAGATCTGAACCGATTTCAATAATTTTTATTTTATTTGAAGGGACGTATCGTCAGGTTGGTCCCATTTAAGTTTGGTGAAGCTCTGATGAATATCTTCGGAGATGGAGGACGGAACTCCTCAATGAATAAGAGCAAATCGCTACACACACTCTGATCACGAGATCAGAGTGGGTGTAGGATTTAAGCGGCGTTTGAAGTCAATTTTTTAAAAAATATTTTTTCGTATTATTATCAAGGCTAATGTTTATTTAAAAATCCTGGGAAGAATTTCACCTATTCCATCTAATATTGGGTAACGGCGGAGTGAATAACCTCACGCAGCTGAATATGTAACGTATAAGTATATTTTCTACAAAGTACGAACGACGCGACGGCAACGTCATACCACACGCATTACGCAACATGATTCGATCATGATTCGATGCGATGCGATGCTCTGTTATCAAGTATCAAAAGTAACGAGTAACGAAACGATAGTAACGAGTACTAATTGTTACAGTAACGAATAATAATAATAATAATAATAATAATAATCCTCCTCCTCCTTTGTCTCCACGGTGAGCGGTTGGCGACGGCGGATGACCGGATAGAGATACGGCGGGGTATCTTCCAGGGCGACTGTCTGAGTCCACTGTGGTTTTGTCTGTCTCTGAACCCGCTCAGCTCCTTGCTGGAGAGATCAGGGACAGGCTTTCAGTTTCGGAGAGGAGGGACAAAAGTGCCTCACCTTCTCTACATGGATGACCTCAAGCTGCTAGCACCCAATGCCACCCGCCTGAGGGAGTTACTGAATATCACCACTGAGTTCAGTGGCTCCATCAGGATGGAGCTTGGACTAGACAAGTGTGCGGTCCTACATGTGGAGAGGGGACAGGTTACTCATTCGGCCGAGATTAATCTCGAGCCGACTAACATCAGGACCCTCTCTGAGGCTGAATCGTACCGGTATCTGGGTATGTCACAGTCCGTAGGGGTAAAGGAGACGGACATGAAACAATCAGTTTGCGAGGTCTTTTTTGGACGCCTGACAAAAGTCTGCAAAAGCTATTTGTCAGGTGCCAATAAGGTCCGAGCTTATAACGGTTGGGTCATGCCCGTCCTCATGTACACCTTTGGCGTACTCAGATGGACTCAGACCGAATTAGACGCCCTGGATAGAAAAGTCCGCACGACTATGACTCTCTATCGCATGCACCACCCGAAATCGTCTGTTATGAGGTTGTATATCCCCCGAAAATGTGGAGGTCGAGGCGTGTTAAGCGTCAAGACCATGCATAATCGGGAGGTATCCAACCTCAGAACCTACTTTGAGACGAAGAGGGAGTGCCCAATGCATAGAGACGTCATAGAATGTGATAAAGGGCTTACTCCCCTATCTCTGGCCAATCCCGAGTGGCAGAAACCGGTGGTACTAAGCACCTCTGACCGGGAGACCGTATGGAAGGAGAAGGAGTTGCACGGACGCTTTTTTAAAGCTCTAAATGAGCCCCACGTGGATAAGAAAGCGTCCGTGCAATGGCTGCGCTTCGGTGACCTCTTTGGGGAAACCGAAGGGTTTGTGTGTGCGATACAAGATCAGGTGGTTAAGACGCGGAACTACCGAAAGTACATCCTGAAGGATGGCACTATCGACATCTGTCGAGCCTGTCGCCATCCCGGTGAGTCACTCAGGCATGTACTCTCGGGATGTTCAGCTCTTGCTAATACTGAGTATCTGCACAGACACAACCAAGCGGCCAAAATCCTTCACCAAGAGCTTGCTCTGAAGTACGGTCTCCTGGATGAGAGAGTGCCGTACTATAGATACACACCGGTGCCAGTACTCGAGCGTGACGGAGTCCGGCTCTATTGGGACCGGTCCATCATCACGGACAGGACGATTCTGGCGAATAAGCCTGATATCGTGCTGATGGACCGGGCACAGTCGAGGGTGTTTTTAGTGGACATCACCATTCCACATGACGAAAACCTCGTGAAAGCGGAGACAGAGAAAAAACGAAAGTATCTAGATCTGGCTCACGAGGTTTCCAGCATGTGGCATGTGGAGTCCACTGAAACCATCCCAATCGTCATATCTGCGAATGGGTTGATCCCAGTCAGCCTCGCTCACCATCTGAGGCGATTGGGGTTCCGTGGCAGTTCGCTCGCAGCCAAGATGCAGAAAGCGGTGCTGCTAGACTCGGCTAGGATAGTCCGTCGGTTTCTCAGCCTGTCGCCCTGACCCCCGGCCGTTTGGTCTCCCCTGCCGGGGCGTAATCCTCCGCCCGCTACAAGTATTTATTTGTGTAGAGTATATGTAAGTTTATTTATTTGTATATATATTTATGTTTATTATTTAAATCTTTGGTTTTATATGTATTTATTTTGTATGCGGGTGTGAGAGTCAAAATAATATGTGTCATAATAATAAATTGATTCAAACTCCATCATGTCTATTTCTCAGAATGGATGTAGGAATGGCTCTCGTGGTACTAAGGAGCTGCTCCTCATTGATATGGCCATTTGTCAACAGGTTCGGCGCTCCCGAAAGGATCTGTCGACATGCTGGATAGACTATAAGAAGGCCTACGACTCTGTGCCCCATACATGGCTCATGAAGGTGCTGGAACTGTACAAAGTAAACACAATACTACGCGCCTTCCTACAGACGTGTATGGGGCAGTGGAGGACGGTCATTCACTATCCAGGATGTCGTCGGAACCTGGGGAGCGCGGAGCCTATAAGGATTGAGCAAGGCATATTCCAGGGCGATAGCCTGAGTCCTTTGTGGTTTTGCCTAGCCTTGAATCCTCTGAGTACTCTCTTGGAGAATTCAGGGTTAGGTTACCGGTTGAGGAGAGATGGTCAGGTTATATCACACCTCCTTTACATGGATGACCTAAAACTCATTGCCTCCAACAAATCACATCTACTAGAGTTACTAAAGGTAACTAAAGCCTTTAGTGATTCCATTAGGATGGAATTTGGTGTGGACAAATGTGCGGTCATGCATGTAAAGCGAGGGAAGATTGTGGAATCTGAGGGACTTGAGCTCTCAGATTCCATATACCTCAGATCGCTCTCCCCAACTGAAACCTACAAATACCTGGGCATGACGGAGGCGTTAGGTATCAGAGAGGCCGACATGAAACAGTCGGTGAGGGAGCGTTTCCTTGGCCGCCTGAAGAAAGTGCTAAAAAGCCTTTTGTCGGGCGGCAATAAGTCACGCGCCTTCAACGGCTGGGTCATGCCGGTCATGATGTACTCCTTCGGCATGCTCAGGTGGACTCAGACTGAGCTTGACGCCCTGGACAGACAAGTTCGTTCGCTGCTGACCGCATATCGGATGCATCACCCACGCTCCTCGGTGATGAGGCTGTACATCCCGCGGAAGTGTGGGGGAAGAGGCCTTTTGAATGCCAAAACCCTCCACAACCGCGAGGTGTGCAGTCTCAGGGAGTACTTTCTCCACGCCGAGGCGGAGATGCACCGCGATGTGGTCGCAGTGGACAGGGGTCTGACGCCGCTCTCCTTGGCTAACGAGAACTGGCGCATACCTGTAGTGCTCAGTACCAATGACCGCAGGGTTGTATGGCAAGGTAAGGAGCTTCACGGACGCTTTTATCGGGCCCTCCACGGACCTGATGTTGACTTTGAAGCGTCCGTGGCCTGGCTACGCTTCGGAGACCTCTTTGGGGAAACCGAAGGGTTTGTATGTGCAATTATGGACGAGGTCATGATGACGAACAATTACAGAAAATACATAGTGAAGGATGGAACGGTAGACATATGTCGGGCGTGTCGCCGTCCTGGAGAAACTATTCGTCACATTGTTTCTGGTTGTTCTCATCTGGCTAACGGCGAATACTTGCACAGACATAATCAAGTAGCCAGGATCATACACCAGCAACTTGCCTTGAAATACAATCTTGTGGAATCGGAGGTACCGTACTACAGGTATGTGCCCGACCCAGTTCTCGAAAATGGTCATATCACACTATACTGGGATCGGTCTATCATTACAGACAGGAATATTGTAGCCAATAAGCCTGATATAGTGGTGATAGACCGATCAGAGCGCCGTGCAATGATTGTTGATATTACTGTTCCGCATGACGAGAATCTCGTGAAAGCCGAGAAAGAGAAACTAACCAAGTATCTCGATTTGGCCCACGAGGTTGTCGCCATGTGGAATGTAGACTCAGCAATCATTGTACCGATAGTCGTGACTGCTAACGGTCTTATAGCCAAGAGCCTCGACCAACATCTTTCGAGGCTCTCATTGGGTAGCTGGGTCAAGAGCCAGATCCAGAAGGCTGTACTCCTGGACACGGCCCGCATCGTCAGGAGGTTCCTCTCTCTGGGGCCCTGACCGCCGGTTTCTTGGACCCTGTTCCCGAGACCGGTGGACCGCTATTTTTTATATTTTTAAATGTTTTTTTTTAATTTCTATATTTAAATATTTAAAAATTTAAAAAATATGATGTTTAATGAAATAAATGAATAATAATAATAATAATATATATTGGCCGTGTGGCACCGGCAGAATAGAATAGTGCCACCCCTTTCTATCCCGTGGGTGTCGTAAGAGGCGACTAAGGGAACTGGGGAACCAACTACCATCTAGGCTCCCCAAAACTGAGCTAGCTGGCTCTAAACAGCCTCCTCGGGGACCTGAGTGGACCCCGAGTGACGTAACAACCACTCACCCCCCCCCCCCCCCTTTATATGATGATGGATACAAATATGGATATACGTATAGGGCCGCTGCCTGGGGGGCGCCAGGGCGCGTCTGGGGCTGGCGCTGGACGTGGCAGCATGCGAACCGCCAGCCACACTAATCGGCCGCCACTACGATCTCGGCGGCCGACAAATCCATCATCCCCACCAGAAGGTTTGGCACCGACAGGGTCCTCTAGGACCCAATCTTCGGAGCCCGCCGCTGGTGGAGTACGCCGCATGAGATGGAAATCTCCAATGAACAGAAATGTCATGCGTGCGTACTACAGGGCTACAGGAGGGGAAACCGGACGGACTGGCTACCGAGCGGCAATGTACCGTGAGTTCTTGCTGCTTGAGCCGAATTTAACTGTCACGGAACAAAACCTGGCAGACCGGGCTCGGTATATTCAGCGCTCGAACATCTTTAGCGCTACCGAGCTCGAACGGTTAAGACGTGAGGCTGTTCCCGAAGTGACAACCCCAACCACAGAGCAAATTGTCTCTCTGGCGGACCCTGTCCGCGAAGAGACGGACGCTAACGCGCAAGATTTGCCTGTGGAGGGGGACACGGAAGAAACAGTTACCCTGGATATAGAGCGGATGGGAAGGATTTTAGGAGAGGCGATTTCTGAGATCCAGAGCGCTCCTCTAGAGAACCGTCCGCGGCTCTCCCGACTCACGTTGAATGTAGCGACGCGGGATGTCATTGAGGCCATAAACCAAATGCTGCCTCAATATCTTGAGCGCAGCACTGGCCTGGATGATACGGCTTCTATTCTCTTTGGTGCGGCCTTAGCAGTTTACCGTTTCATGGGTGTCAAGACCCAGAAACGGGGACGCTCTACTCCAAGGCGCAGCACGGAACCAGCCTGGAAAAGGAGAATAGAACACCGTATCACCCTTGCCAGAGCTCTCATTGGCAGACTGCAGAGCTTCAGGTCGGGCAATACTAGGCCAAGGATTGTGCGCTCCGTTAGAATAGCCTTTAACGGGCTAGGGGTGAGGCTAGATCAGCCCGATATAGCCCAAAAACTAACGGAGCGCATCGACGACCTGAAGCAGAAAATCGCTGCATGGGGGAGCCGCATTCGACGATACTCCGAAAGAGTCGAGCGCTTTCGGCAAAATCGCCTCTTCTCGAGTGATCAGAAAAGGTTCTATAAAAAACTGGAGTGCCCAGCAGTCTGTTCTGCCTCTCAGCAGCCGAGCCCGGCTGACCTCATCGCCTTTTGGCGAAGTGTATGGTCAAGAGAGGTGGAGCATGAGGAGGGCCCTTGGATTGCGGCGGTAGAGGAAGCATGTGCCTCAATAGAGCCGATGAACCCAGTCGCCATCTCTCCGGAGGATGTAGCTGGTGCGGTGCGTCGGGCCGCGAACTGGAAAAGTCCGGGACCCGATGGGCTGCATCACTACTGGCTGAAGGGTTTTTCACTCTGCCATGCTACCTTGGCTCGACAATTCCAAGACGCTCTCGAGCAAAGGACACTCCCGAGCCTTTTCACCACCGGGATCACTCATTTAGCTCCAAAGTCCACCGACACTGCTGATCCGGCTAAGTACCGCCCCATCACATGTCTTACTACCATCTATAAGACATTGACATCCGTTCTGAGCCTCAAGATTTCCCGTCATGTTGACGAGAACGGCATAATGTCTTGGGCTCAGAACGGATGTCGGGGTGGTAGTCGTGGTACTAAGGAGCTCCTTCTCATCGACTCCGTCGCGGGCCAACTGGTAAAACGCAATCGCCGGAATTTCTCCGCAGCCTGGATTGACTACAAGAAGGCATTCGACTCGGTGCCCCATTCATGGCTCTTGAGGGTCCTCGAGCTGTATAAAATCGATAGTACAGTTCGAGACTTCCTCGGAGAGTGCATGGGGCAATGGAGCACGATCCTTTGTCTCCACGGTGAGCGGTTGGCGACGGCGGATGACCGGATAGAGATACGGCGGGGTATCTTCCAGGGCGATTGTCTGAGTCCACTGTGGTTTTGTCTGTCTCTGAACCCGCTCAGCTCCTTGCTGGAGAGATCAGGGACAGGCTTTCAGTTTCGGAGAGGAGGGACAAAAGTGCCTCACCTTCTCTACATGGATGACCTCAAGCTGCTAGCACCCAATGCCACCCGCCTGAGGGAGTTACTGAATATCACCACTGAGTTCAGTGGCTCCATCAGGATGGAGCTTGGACTAGACAAGTGTGCGGTCCTACATGTGGAGAGGGGGCAGGTTACTCATTCGGCCGAGATTAATCTCGAGCCGACTAACATCAGGACCCTCTCTGAGGCTGAATCGTACCGGTATCTGGGTATGTCACAGTCCGTAGGGGTAAAGGAGACGGACATGAAACAATCAGTTTGCGAGGTCTTTTTTGGACGCCTGACAAAAGTCTGCAAAAGCTATTTGTCAGGTGCCAATAAGGTCCGAGCTTATAACGGTTGGGTCATGCCCGTTCTCATGTACACCTTTGGCGTACTCAGATGGACTCAGACCGAATTAGACGCCCTGGATAGAAAAGTCCGCACGACTATGACTCTCTATCGCATGCACCACCCGAAATCGTCTGTTATGAGGTTGTATATCCCCCGAAAATGTGGAGGTCGAGGCGCGTTAAGCGTCAAGACCATGCATAATCGGGAGGTATCCAACCTCAGAACCTACTTTGAGACGAAGAGGGAGTGCCCAATGCATAGAGACGTCATAGAATGTGATAAAGGACTTACTCCCCTATCTCTGGCCAATCCCGAGTGGCAGAAACCGGTGGTACTAAGCACCTCTGACCGGGAGACCGTATGGAAGGAGAAGGAGTTGCACGGACGCTTTTTTAAAGCTCTAAATGAGCCCCACGTGGATAAGAAAGCGTCCGTGCAATGGCTGCGCTTCGGTGACCTCTTTGGGGAAACCGAAGGGTTTGTGTGTGCGATACAAGATCAGGTGGTTAAGACGCGGAACTACCGAAAGTACATCCTGAAGGATGGCACTCTCGACATCTGTCGAGCTTGTCGCCACCCCGGTGAGTCACTCAGGCATGTGCTCTCGGGATGTTCAGCTCTTGCTAATACTGAGTATCTGCACAGACACAACCAAGCGGCCAAAATCCTTCACCAAGAGCTTGCTCTGAAGTACGGTCTCCTGGATGAGAGAGTGCCGTACTATAGGTACACACCGGTGCCAGTGCTCGAACGTGACGGAGTCCGGCTTTATTGGGACCGGTCCATCATCACGGACAGGACGATTCTGGCGAATAAGCCTGATATCGTGCTGATGGACCGGGCACAGTCGAGGGTGTTTTTAGTGGACATCACCATTCCACATGACGAAAACCTCGTGAAAGCGGAGACAGAGAAAAAACGAAAGTATCTAGATCTGGCTCACGAGGTTTCCAGCATGTGGCATGTGGAGTCCACTGAAACCATCCCGATCGTCATATCTGCGAATGGGTTGATCCCAGTCAGCCTCGCTCACCATCTGAGGCAACTGGGGTTCCGTGGCAGTTCGCTCGCAGCCAAGATGCAGAAAGCGGTGCTGCTAGACTCGGCTAGGATAGTCCGTCGGTTTCTCAGCCTGTCGCCCTGACCCCCGGCCGTTTGGTCTCCCCTGCCGGGGCGTAATCCTCCGCCCGCTACAAGTATTTATTTGTGTAAAGTTTATGTAAGTTTATTTATTTGTATATATATTTATGTTTATTATTTAAATCTTTGGTTTTATATGTATTTATTTTGTATGCGGGCGTGAGAGTCAAAATAATATGCGTCATAATAATATAATAATAAAGTTTTATTGTCAGGTAACAGGACCCATAGTTTTACATACATATTATGTTTCATTATATAATAAAACAAGTTAAAAATAATAAAAGTACAAATAAGAATAATTACTAACACAAATTAAAAATAAACTAAGAAATCTTTTGAGCCTATACTTTCAAGTAAAAGTATTGTTCTCGTATCGGTGCAGGTTGGACCAATACCTTGCAAACGGGTTAGTTAGGTCATCGTTTACAGCACACAAGATTGAATTGGGACTATGTCTTAGCCTGTCCCAGAAGGAAGCTGTTCTCGCACGGAGAATGGCGAAGAAGTCAGGAACTCTCGCAGCGGCAAACATAGATTTGGCACTGCAGAAACGAGGCTGCTTCATTAGGATGCGAAAGGCGTTATTATATTGAATCCTAAGCGTATTGTAACTTCGCTTGGTAAACCTTGTCCACAGCTGAGAAGTGTAAAAGCATTACATACGGATACGCTATTTTTTTATAAAAGTAACGACTTTTACACCTCTAGCAGATACCTACCTAAGAGTATCTCTGGAACAACCTCTGTGAACTACCTAGGTTCTACTAAACTACCTATATGTAATACGATACGATATTTGGTTTGGACACCGCCGTTTGGTTGGATTTGGTTTGGATCATATCCTAGTATTTGTGGTCTATGGTTTTTTACCCAGTATAGTTGGTACCTACCATTAGGAATCTTTAGTACCTTCTTAGGTATTTTTCTCACAAACATATAACTCTTATATGTTTGTGATTTTTCTGGTCTGTGCTAGGTAGCAGTGTCCCCACCTTAGGGTATTTTCCCCTATATTTAGGGGATTTTTAAACGCTTAGGGGATTTTTTAGGATATAAAATTATTTAGGGGAATTTTTAGGGGGAAAAAATTTAGGGAAAGTATTGAATTTCGGTTGACAGCGTGTATCCTGCGTGTGTGCGGTGTAGCGTTCCTCCGAAAAGATCAAGAAGGCGGGTATATAGATTCTACCCATGACAGCTTCAACTTGACGTCTCGCAACACCGCAGTCTCGTCGTGACCACGGTCCAAGCAATTGGATCGAAAGGTATCGACAATCCCAACTAAAATAATTACCGTGGTACGTACTCGTAGTATTTATAACAATTATGTCAGTAAACCACGAATCAAGTCTAAAATCTTTAGCGTGTATCCGAACGTAACTTGATGTGCCGATGTTACCTTTTTTTACTGATAGTACCAAACGAAATAAATTTTTCTCTTTCGCGCTCATAGATTTGTGTACGCGGAAGGGAGATATGTCGAATACGATTCATGCTGCTGTGTGTGTGCGAGGTAAACTGGTTTCTATGGATTCATCCGTTAAGGTTTATTTTTGGTTGGTTTGATTACACTAGCTATTTCCCACGTTGCGGGCGGGCGGATATTGAAAACCAGTGGCGTAACTATAGGGTGGCATGACGGCAAAATGCCACGGGCCCCAGCCTGAAGGGGCCCCCGGTCAGGTATCTCATTGGTTGAGCTTCTTTATATTGGGGGAGGGAGGGCCCCATACGACGAATTTGCCACGGGCCTCAAACGCTATAGTTACGCCACTGTTGAAAACCTGAGTTTTAATTAAAAATAATTAGTAAAAATCAGATGATATATTATGTATATAAATATATATCTGATATGATATATGTGTATAATAAAAAAGTTGAATAAAAGTTTAATTAACTTTAATTTGTGTTTGATTCTTAGAAAAAAAATTTAGGGGAAAAATTTTTAAAAGTGCTTATTTTAGGGAAATTTTATGAGTTAGGGGAAAATTAAAATCAGAGTGTGGCAACACTGCAATAGGTAGGTAATTATAATTTTCAGGATTTTCAGTTTTCACCGTTCTCACATGTGTCACAGTCACAGAGTTTTATGTTGAGTATTTACTCTAAATTTTTTGTGTTCTTCATTTTTAACGTTGAGATGTTTGGATATTAATTGCTGTTATTACCAGAAGTTGTATCCTCTTAAATAATATTTGTAGACCATGTTTTTCGATGAAGGTGATGATGCAGGATATCAGATCAATCCCGAAATCTTTGACGTAGTTCGTCGAGAACTTTGTATGTATTTTTTCAGTTTCTACATTCTATATAGGTAAAGAAAGTATTAATCTTTGCATTTTTTCAGATGCCATAAATTCAAGTTTAACGATGGCACAATTTGGTTTAAGAAATATTCCTACTCACACTGAAGATGGAATACCGATCAGGAAGCTGTATGTGTCTAATTTGCCTTATAAGGTAATAGAATTTCTGTGGTTTAACGCTCGTCTGCCGATTAACGATCTTTCTAGCACATGGTCTTTGTTTGCTTACAGTCAGCTGTTATTGATTTCATATGTAGGTATTTGTCAATATGCAAAACCAGTTTTTTATATTGTTTAATTTTTGTCAAGTCACACGTTTCCATCTTAGAAATCAGTCTATTGTTCTGCCAGTAAGTACTAAGTAGATACGTCTGCTGAAGACTGCAGCAGTGTCATTTCTCATCTCTCATCCATTAGCTGGAGTGTGGCCTGAGAACTTGAATGCAATGATGAAGAAATAAGCATTTAAGCAATAAATCCAATGATTATGATTGACCTTTGCAGGCAACAAGAACTGAGCTATTTGGAGTGTTTGCTCAGTATGGGTTTATCAAGAGCTGCTGGGTGAGGATGGGGGAGAAAGGGCCCAACAAGAGAACCATTGCGACATATGCCTTTGTCACATTTAGTAATCCAGCTGATGCTCACAAGTAAGTTTTTTCCAACATTCTTACGTGCAGATTTGAAATTTGGTGGAAGTGACGTGATTCAAAAATTAGTTTAACAAACAAAAGCCATAAAAATGTAAAGTTGGTCTCTGGTGCTACAAATGATAGTAGACAGTTAAAGTAAAATCAACAAATTCCTCCATGCATCTTTATCATTCATTAATTCATTAACTGTTTTATGACCTCAACTTAATAAAAGTCTTTAATTTGAACCCAATTTACACTATTCTTGTGTTAACAGAGCCCTCCAAGCACCAATGCATGAAAAAACGCTACGAGGACGCCCCCTAAGAATATCACCAGCTGACAGTTGGCATCAACCATCAGAAGATCCGGATGGCAAGATCAACTGGAAGCCTCAACAGTGCCGCAGGGAAGAGGGCAGCAGTACACCCAACGGGGCCAGAACTCAGCAGAATGGTGAGGGTGATGATTTTAATTATTTTATTTTATTTTATTCGATGACAAGATAGCCCTTGACTGCGATCTCACCTGATGGTAAGTGACGATGCAGTCTAAGATGGTAGCAGGCTAACTTGGAAGGGGTATAGCAGTGTAAATTCAACCCATACTTGTAATCGGTTTCTACACGCCATCGTGCCGGAACGCTAAATCGCTTGGCGGCACGTCTTTGCCGGTAGGGTGATAACTAGCCACGGCCAAAGCCTCCTACCAGACGAATTTGTATTAATTTTTTCCCCCACCCAGAAAAGGATTTTTCTGGTAGATAGCTTTGGCCAAAACTGTTGCCATCCTACTGCGATTACTCATAAATGGCAAATGTTAAAAAGGTAAGCGACAAAGATGGATTGTGTGGATGACCTGAAATTCATAGCAAGTCCTTACTGGAGAAGGGTGGCCCAGGAGTTAAGAAATCTATATATAGAAAAGAAAAAGATCCTCCAGGATAAAAAGTAGCCAAGATATAATGGAGAATGTTACTGGGTATGCAAAATCACTTGAAAGTTTTTCAGCATTTTTTTATTTTGCGCTATTATTATTTCATTCAAAAAAACCAAGAAGCGCGGTGTCTGTCCTGGCCCTAATCATAGCTTTTCTTGCTCAGGCGATAATGCAGAATTATCAGAACCAGCTGATGCAGAGAATAGTGAAGACACCAATGAAGAAACAGTATGTAAACAAAATTTGTTTTATACAGCAATTTTTTTTTAATAAGAATATTAGCCAAGCTGAACTTGACTTATATTCTTTTATCCACTTCAAATAAGCGAAAAGCTTGTGCTAGGAGTTGGTACACAATAGTGCAATGGGTATTTTTTATTTATTTTTATTTTTCATGTACATATAGAATTTTCAGGACAACACATATTAGAAGAAGTAGACATAGGTGAAGCTTATCTCTAAAAAAAGAAATTTCTTCCAGCTTCCCTTGAAAGTGAGTAAGGTGAAATTATAAAGTGGTATAGGTCAAAAATGTACATCACTACATATACTATAATACCTACTATATAATATACTTAAATAATATATATAATATAAGTATAAAATAAACTACATAGACACGAAGATACATAAATAGGTACATAAATACATACATGGATACATAAATACATATAATACATAAATAATATAATACATACGTAAATATACATAACTAATTAACACATAACGAGAGATAATGCTGCTTCACTCTAAATTTGAATGTGTGTATTGACCGACTGTCTCTAATATGTTCAGGAAGTGAGTTCCATAGCAGAGTAGCTTCGGACGAAAAAGAATATTTATAGAAAATAGTGTTACAAGGGGGATAATCAAGAGCTTTTCTGGTAACGCACGCCCGCAAAGGCCTTGCAGATGGGAGCGATACCTTAAAACGCTCACGTAAGTAATCAGGGGAAGAACTGTTATGAAGGATATTATAGAGGACAGTAACAATGTGCAAGTTCCGGCGAAAACGAATTGGGAGCCACTTTAATTGATGACGAAAATTGGAAACGTGATCGAATTTGCGCAGGCCGTATATAAAGCGAATGCACAAATTCTGAAGTCGTTCGAGTTTGTCAAGTAGCTCTTCAGTGGCATCTAGGTAGCAGACGTCAGCGTAATCAAGGATAGGTAGTAACAGGGATTGTGCCAACATAATTTTAGTACGTAGCGGAAGGAAATTCTGCAGCCTCCTCAACGAATGGATAGCATAGTGCATTCTTTTACTGACTTGGTTGACGTGTGCCGACCAAGCCAGGTTCCCGTCCATAATGAGGCCTAGATTTTTACTAGTGCATGTATAAATTATAGGTATTCCAGCATAAACAACCTGGGGAATATTATTGAAATTAATACGATTTCTTAGCGGTCTGCTGCCAATAATCATCGCTTGAGATTTACTTGGGTTGACCACAAGTCCGTGAGAATCAGCCCACTCTTTAATGGCAGCAAGATCATCGTTAATGGAAGTAATTGCAGAGTCAAGTTCCAATAACGGAGCATGCCTATAGAGCTGCAAATCGTCTGCATAAAGATGGTAGTGAGAAGAAAGAACTTTTGTAATTTCATTAATGAAGACTGAAAAAAGAAGAGGGGAAAGCACGCCACCTTGAGGAACACCAGCAGAGAGGTTAGCCCAGTCTGAGTAAACCTCATCTGTGCGGATTCTCTGCCGGCGACCATGAAGATAAGAGTGGAACCAAGTAATCGCAGAAGAAGATATGTTAAGGGAGCTTAGGATACCAAGGAGTATGTCAAAGTCAACTGAGTTAAAAGCGTTACTAAAATCCAGTAAGATAAGAATAGTAAGCTGTTTGTTATCCATAGCATAACGAATGTCATCAGTGACTTTGAGCAGGGCTGTAACGGTACTATGGGAGGGGCGGAAACCGGATTGGAAAGGACTCAGAAGATTGTTCTTATAAAGAAAAGACGATAACTGTTTGAAAACTGCATTTTCTATAACTTTTGAAAGGATAGGTAAGATTGAAATAGGCCGAAACTGTGAAAAAGAATTGGGATTGGGGGATTTCGGTAAAGGGATGACATGAGCCATTTTCCAGTCAGTTGGAAAGACCTTATTTGCCAGGGAGAAATTTATAATGTGGGTAATAATAGGCACGATAAGATCAATCACGAGTGCTAACATGTCACGGCTCAAGCCATCACTGCCCGTAGCTTTAGTTGTGATGGAAAGGATACTCTTCTTAACGTCCTCTTCTGCGATTTCTTGAAAAACGAAAGATTCGCCCATAGGTTGGGTTGCTTCTGCTAATTTTTGAAGAGTCAAAGACTTTATAGAATTAGAAACTAGAACAGGAGGAGTGGAAAAATGATTATTCAATGCATTTAAGTCTGTTGTATTAGTAGAGGTATTAAGGAATTTACCCACACCTAGGGACTTAAGAAATCTCCACTTTTCAGAAATGGAATATTTATCCAATGAAGAGTGAATATAGTGGCGCTTAGCATTTCTACACATCCTATTGCAGAGATTGCGCAAACTCTTATAGGCTACAACGTTCTCATCAGTCGGAAATTTTTTGCATTTACTCTTGGCTTTATTTCGTTTAGCCATAATTTTTTTGATTGAGTCAGTGAGCCAAGGTGCTGGAAAATGTTTGATCCTGACAGGTCTAATTGGAGCATGCAAATCATATAAACCAGTAAGAAGGCTAGTGAATAACTTAACTTTTTCATCAATCACTGATGCATTAAACACAGAAGTCCAATCTATATTCATTGTATCCTCTCTAAGGCGGTCCACATTAATATTCTTGAGATTACGCTGCAGAATAATCTTACGCTTACGTTTAGAAGAACGAGCTTTATAGCGCAGAAATAGAAGGTCATGATAAGAAAAAGGAGCAGTGAGCTGACCGTGATCAAGAACGTTAAGAGGATTGGAGCAAATTATTAAATCAAGTAGAGAAGGATCAAAGTGTGGGGGAAAGTGGGTTTCAGAGAGAGGGAGTAGGGTCATATTAATAGAAGATACTAGTGACCTTAATTTTTGAGATCTATTATCATTTTTTATAAGGCACGTATTGAAATCTCCCATTATAATAACGTCCGAATAAGAAGGTGTTAAATTTTCGAGGAGTTTTTCAAATGAGTCAAAGTAGTTGATAGAAGATGATGGACTGTACACAACGCCAACAAGGAATTTGGAGTGGTGGGTATAGATTTCAAGGAAGAGATATTCCAGACTACCAGAGTAAGTAGCAGGGGACTGACTTACAATTTTAAAAGTAAGGTTATTGCGCAAATAGATGCATACGCCACCACCGCCTTTATCCGTACGGTCATTACGAATAAGTGTGAAATCTGGTAGTCTGAAAAGTTCAGAAGAAAGAGAAGGTTTAAGCCAAGACTCGGAGATGAGGATACAGTCGACTGCAACGCCACTAAAAGATGCCAGAAAATCTGAATAATGTGCCGGAATGCTTTGGGCATTAATATGAACAATATTGAGACAGTGCGAGTCAATACTGAAAATAGAACTCAGTTTATGGTCCAGTGAGAAACTGTCGTTAGAAGATGCATTGCTAGATAAACTTTGAAAATCATCAGATGAAGAGCACGAATAGTAGTCATCATAACATGGTACATTAAGCATAATAAAAAGATAGCAAATTAAATAAATATTAAAAATATATAAATATAATATAAAAAAAAAATAACACAAATACCTTATTAATAAACGAGTAAAAAAAAATTAAACAAAAATTATATACTTTAAGAATTTCAACATTACCCGCAATCACTGGCGAATCTGGGAGAAAAACATCAAATCACAAACATAATAACATAACATAAGAAAAAAAAACAAAAAGTTACAAATAACAAAAGACAATTAACAGATTATTATTATTTTTGTTATTTACGTTTTAGTTTTAATTTAGTATTTACTTTTATATTATATTAAGTATTATTATTATATATCTTATATATTAGAAAACCAATAAAATATTAACAGATGAGAAAAAAAAAATAATAAGATAAAATTCAAACATAAAATGTGAAAACGGAACGTAACGTAAAGATTAGGTTGATGTCTGCGTCAATCGTCACTATTGACAGCTGACAAATGACAGCACACACGCGTGACATCTGACGTTACTGTCATTTGATCAAATAAATAAAATTTAAATTTCAGTGTCACACCAAATCAAAACAAAACAAAGGATAAAATACCGACAAGTTTAAATTATTGGGTCGATTCGTGACGTAAACAATGTTCAAGTGAACTACCTACTTATTAGGTACGATTACACGGCACTAACCCGATGAATTTTTATGCGACACTGTTACAATTGCATACTATTACTTGGATGTAGTTTTAGCGTTGCGACGAGGTCTTGAAAGCTTCTGATCCTGTGAGGCTGGGACAGAAGGGAATTTATTGATCAGCTGGTCCAGTTCCGACATAGATACGATTTTGGCTCGACTTTTATCTGGCAGGGCAACAATGATGGTGCCATCTGATGTCCAGCAACTTCTTAACCCGAAGTGTTTTCTGGCCAAAACAAATAGTTCTTGCCTAGGTTTGGTCAAGAATTCCGAAATCGTTATGCCAGAACCCTTAAGCGCAGTTTTGGCGTTCCATACTGCAATTCTGTGCTTTAATCCAGTAAAGCGAACGAGTATGGGTCTAGGCTTATTATCTTGTTTCACACCTAAACGATGACATACGTCCACACATAAGTGATCTACACTGGACAACTTTAATTGATCACTAAAGATGCAACTTAACTTAGTGTCCAGCTGCTCACTGCTGTCTTCGGGGACACCATGGAAAAGGAGAACCTTTCTCCGGGAGGCAGCCTCGTGCTTGTCAAACCCAAGTACAAGAAGTTGTAGCTGTTGTCGTAGCATAGCCAATGTTTTATAGACTATGGACTTGAACTGTGCGTAGTCAGCGGCCAGTGAAGCAAGATCTCCGGAGGTGCTGGAAGTTTCAGATGTCCCAGTTGTCTTCACTCCAGAGTGTTGTGCGAGTGCTGTGTCAAACTGGTTCATTCTCTCCTCGACCATTTTTGCAATGTCATCCATGCCTTTTGCTAGTTGACTGTGCAGATCCATTATTATGATGTAACTTGACTTTAAAGTGAGTGAAAACAGTTTCCAGGAGATGCAGGTAACAATATTAGAACATTTAAAACTTAATTATGAGTCCAATTAATTATTAAATATTTTAAAATTGCAAAAATAAAGAGACACGATTATATTAGATGTTATCTTTATGACCTACCCACAAAAAGTTCAACTATAGGTAGGGTAGGACTCGAACCTGCAATCTTTTAGTCTTCAGTCCACACCTTTAACCGTTGGGCTATTCAGGTTTTAAATGGTTTTATTTGGGAGGACAATTCGATTGTCCCCTTACAACAATATTATAAATATTAACAATATAATAATTAATATTAGTACTAGCTTTAAGCCGCGTTCCCACCATCTATCAATTCAAAGAATGTGAAATAATGAAATATGATGAATTTTTGTTTAACTTCACAATTAATTTTTTATTGTCTCACATTTGTTGTAATTTAAATTACTATTAATTAATTATTTATATACTTATCTTTACCTACCCACTATTGCTTGCCTTACATACAAATACTCGTAATAATAATATTGTTTCATGTAGTATTATCACATGTATTTTTGCAATAAATAAATAAATTCTAACTTCTAATTCAAATTCAAATTGGTAATTTTGTTTAGGAATGGGCCTATACCAAATTATCAATTTGAATTTTTTTGAGTTTTCACCTGTTCTCTTGGGCTTTCCCTATTTTTTTCATTTTTAATTCATTTTATTAGAGCGAACAAAAAAAAAATCTTCAAACCAGTTAAACCATTGCATTTATTGTTGTTAGGTTAAGTCTAAGTTTGTAACCACCTTGATTGTGAAATAATTAATAAATATTATGAAATAAATAAATAAACCATTTTTGAGTGTTAGCCACATTTCATTCAAATATTTTATTTGCAGGGCAAACATACGGAGGATGATCTGAACCATCCATACACCATGCTGGATATTCTGAACATTGACTGTTTGCATCACATTCTCTCCTATGTCCCTGTTAGGGATCTAATCAGATCTGAAAGAGTAAGCAAGAGCTGGCAAAACATGGTTCAAGAATATATGCAAGGTGAGTTAACTATTTCTTAACTTTTAACTACTCAAAAAAATAGTCTCCATTCCCTAGCAGTTTTTGTTTTCTGAAGCTTTTTTTTTGGTAAAGTTATGAAACTTGAATTTTATTTTATGTCATAGAAGAAATATTATGTTGTGTAAAATATTATGGGGTCTAAAATAAAATTTACTTTCATAATTTAAAAAAAAGTTAGTAACTAAAGATTCAGAAAGATTTTTTTTTCACCTAAAGAACACGACCTCCCTGGTGACTAGGAGGTCTCCGGTTCGATTCCCGGAGGAGGCAATTTGGGAATTTATAATTTCTGAATTGCCTCTGGTCTGTTCTGGTGGGAGGCTTTGGCCGTGGCTAATTACAACCCTACCGTCAAAGACGTGCCGCCAAGCGATTTAGCGTTTCGGCACGATGGCGTGTAGAAACCAATGAGGGGAATGGGTTGAATGTACACTGCCATACCCCTTCCAAGTTAGCCCGCTACCATCTTAGACTGCATCTTTACTTACCATCAGGTGAGATCACATTCAAGGGCTATCTTGTCATTGAATAATAAAAAAAAAATAGAGACCTTATTAGAGTTGTCTGCCTTTCGAACTAGGTGTGTAATTATGTTCACGACCTTGTCTATGTAGATTTATGATTGAGGATTTTCAATTCATCAACCTCCTTTGTTAATTCATAGTCTGGCTCAATGGCACGAAAATCATCACAATAAATAACTCTCAAACCCCCAACTACAAGCTGCTTCCTTTTTTGGTCTGATCTGGGACCCATACCCAAGACATATATATACATACATTCACAACAACATACACGCACACACACACACAATAAAAATTTTGTATAGTTGGCTTTTTTTTTTTTAAATATATAGACTAGCGCTTGACTGTGATCTCACCTGATGGTAAGTGAAGATGCAGCCTAAGATGATACACGCTTGCCTAGAAGAAGCCTATTCACTCTTGATTTAAAGACATCCACATTATACACGGTGAAATTTCATTGGTTGTACTCCCTGAAAGAGGTGAATGTGCTCATGAAACTGAACAACTTTCCCCAAGGAACATAGGTCGAAATATGAAAAAAAAATTCGGACCTCCCATAGTAAATCAATCAGCTGATCGTCAAGTTTGTATGGAGGGTCCAATTTTTTTTTTCATATTTTGACCTATGTTCCGTGGGGAAAGTTGTTCAGTTTCATGAGCACATTCACCTCTTTCAGGGAGTACAACCATTAAAATTTCAACCGGTAGTTAGTTGGAAAAACGGAAGCCGGAAGGGCATTCCAAATTTTTGCGGTGCGTATTAGGAACGAGGAAGCGAAGCGCTTAGTGCGGTATCGTGTGGCTAAAAAGATGTTGTCTTTTTGTGTTAGTATGCAAAGCGTGTTCGGTTGCAGGCATCCGCATGTTCAAGACGTCGTGGTGGCAGCACGTGCCGGTGACGCTGACGACGGCGGTGCTGCGGCGCGTGCTGCAGCGGCTGGGCGACTCGCTGCTGCGCCTGCACATCGACCACCACTGGTCGGCGCTCAACGACCGCACCGCGCACACCGTCGGCAAGTTCTGTCCGCACCTCGAGGAGCTCAAGGTCGGCCCGCTTACAATAGAATACTTACAATAGAAATAGAATAATCTATATATGTATATAAAAATGAATCCCTATTTCCTTGGTAATCGCATCACGCGTGAACGGCTGGACCGATTTCGCTAATTCTTTTTTTATTGTGTTTGTTATTGTTAGGAGAAGGTTCTTATGAAAGAAAAAAATTAAGAAAATTGCGCGGAAAATTAGAAAATTTAAGAAATATTAACCACCATATTAAATTATTTCTAATGTAACCGCTTTTACAATTCAAACTTTTTTGATGTAACCTTATGGCGTTTGACATAACATTGACAGAATGCGTGCTGCCAATTTCGTCAAAGAGGATGTAAAAAAACTTAAGACAGGACAACGTCTGTCGGGTCCGCTAGTAGATAATAGAAATATAAAAGCCTCAATAGCCCAACGGTTAAAGGCGGACTGAAAACTGAAAGGTCGCAGGTTCGAGCCCCATCCGTTGCACTATTGTCGTACCCACTCCTAGCACAAGCTTTCCGCTTATTTGGAAGGGAGAGGAGAATATAAGTCAAGTTCAGCTTGGCTAATATTCTTTATAAAAAAAAAAAGAATAGAAATATCTTTATTGGTAGCAATAAACACAAAAATGTACAAAATAAATCAAAATTTAAAAACAGCTATGGTAGGTATTAGATGCCTACTTGCGGAAAAGATTCCCAGGAAACGAAGACGAAGACGAGGTATCAGATATCGTTACTTTGTACAGCAGTACAACACTACTAAAAGGTCAGTCACTCAGCTTGTGTTGGGGCTCCTAGCCTCCTAAGTTTCAAAGCTGTGGGTGCCAGGTGTCCTAACGCTGATTTTCAGTGACCGCTTTTAAATGCGAACGTCAATGGTCTTTATATTATACTTTTGACAGAAAATGATAATTTATGATGGAAAATATACTTCAAGTGAAGCGGCCAATTGTGACATGTAAAGCGTTTTGGCAAAAATTAAGAGACATATTTCATATTTGAAGCTCATATTAAATTCAAATAATTGTCAAATATGACATTTTACGTGATTCCCACAACCCTCATACGATATCCGACCCGTTCTAATGCTGTTTCTAGTCTAATTGGCGGAATAATCGTGTACCAAACATACAAAGAAATATATACATTCGGGTTGAGAACCTTTTTGAAGTCGGTTAAGAAAAGAAAATTTGCCATGTTAAACATTTAATGACGGTTGTATTCTTCAACAGGTGGTCGGAATGCATACGAAAAACTGGAATCCATTAATCTATGGATGCAAAAATCTTAAAAACCTGTCATTTGTCTCATGCAATAAGGTAAGTTATGTGGCAAATTCTTTATGGAATCTTTTGGCACCAAGAACTGAGGCTCAAGACATTCTGAGTACATCAGTTAAAGCTAAATAAGAAAAAAAAAATCCTTCAATTTAGTCTTCTTCCTTATCAACTGATAGATGTCCACTGCTGGACAAAGGTCTCTTGCATGGACTTCCTCTCGCTCTTGCACCACCTGTAACCAGCATTGAGAGGCCGAAGAAGCCTTAAGCGTCAAACCTTAAGAAAAAAAAAAAAAACAAATCCCGTAAAATTTTCTTTTTAAAATATTTTTGTGGGAATTACCTCGCAAACTTCCTCTATTAACAAAAAAAAATCACGTGAATCGGCCCAGAAATCCCAAAGAAATAGGTGGACATACATAGAATAAAAAAGATACTGGCCGAATTGATAACCTCCTCAATTTTGAAAATCGGTTAAAAATGCCAAAGGAAATTTCTAGTTTTCTGGCAAATACATGTTAGTGTATAATACATACTGTAAACAACGCAAGTTGTATTAATTTCCTTTTCCCTTACAGCTTACAGATTCAAGTTTGGTTCATCTCGTGAAAAAGGACTCGTGCATAGAAAATTTAACTGTCAAAAACAACACACACGTAACAGGTCTATTCCTGACTGGGGCCAATCCGCCAAAACTCTCCTCACTAGAGTTCTACAACTGCTACAGTCTACAGGGAACCGTCTTAAGCGCAGCAATAGACAACCTTCCCAAACTCACAGCACTCAAATTGGATGTATGTCCAGTCGCAATGTGGAAAATGATTCCTTTGATACTGAGCAAGCTGCCCAAACTTCAGGAGTTATCCCTAAGTGACTACACGTCCGTGGAGCTGTGCCTCGTTCCCAGGGGCAACGAAGCTTTCTGCAAGTCCCTGGCCTGTCTCACAGAATTGAAAGTCTTAAACCTGAGCAGAAATATTTATATCACGAATGCTGTTTTGAAAACGGTCGCACAAACTTGTGCGAAATTAGAATCTCTGAATATATCGAGCTGCAACTCCAGAAAGAGCTTTCCGCATCCCGGTAAGTTTAATCATAATTTTAATCTTACTAATATTATAAACTAGCGGACCCGACAGACGTTGTCCTGTCTTAAGTTTTTTTACATCCTCTTTGACGAAATTGGCAGCACGCATTCTGTCAATGTTATGTCAAACGCCACATTCGTTACATCAAAAAAAGTTTGAATTGTAAAAGCGGTTACATTAGAAATAATTTAATATGGTGGTTAATATTTCTTAAATTTTCTAATTTTCCGCGCAATTTTCTTAATTTTTTCTTTCATAAGAACCTTCTCCTGACAATAACAAACACAATAAAAAAAGAATTAGCGAAATCGGTCCAGCCGTTCACGCGTGATGCGCTTACCAACACATTAAGCGATTCATTTTTATATATTAGATTAGACGATGCCCGCGCCTTCGTCCACGTGAATTAAGAATTTTTAATACCCGCGGGAACTTTCTGGGATAAAATGTAGCGTATGTTTTAATTCTGGGTATGAGCTATCTCCATTCCAAATTTTAGCCAAATCGGTTCATTTGTTCTGGCGTAAAGGAGTAACGCACGCATCATTGCACGCACGCATCCACGCACGCACGCATGCACGCACACCGCAATGATTAGAACAATTTTGATGAAGTGTCAGGCAACATCTAATTTGGGATTTCTACCTGCAGGGTGAGTATACTGCAACATGACGTCACGATTCAGTAGCTCCATACACACTCCATACAAAATTTCGTTTTCGAAAAAGATTCGCAGTAAAACAGTTTATAACTTATTTGTTCTTTGACCTTGATTCAATGTTATTCTTACACGTTACATTTTCGATTGTAATTAATAATATATATTTTTCGGAAAAATAATAATTAATTAATATTACATAAAGAAATAGATTGTAATTAACTTTTTATACTTGGACGACATTTAGGATTTATCAATATTTATTTGACGTTTGTACTTGACCAACTTTTTAACTGACATTGTAAACTATTTTTTTTTTTTAATTTTTAAATGTACCCTTATTTGTTTGCCATACCCTGACAGGGTCTCATGTGTACCTGTTACATGTGAAATGCAAAATAAAGAAATATGAATATCCACATTTTGCCAGCACTAAGGGTCATACTACACGGGCGGTTCTCCCGCTGCGGGAATCCGCTCGACAAAGCTGCCGCAGTCGATCAAACTACACGGGACGCGGTTTACCGCTGTCTTTTGTTCATTTTAACATGGATCCGCCAACTGACGCGACACTAGCCACACAAGCGCACGAACGACGAGCGAGCGCCAAGGTATCGCGCAGAATGACGTAAAAGCGGGAAACCGCCCGTGTAGTTTAAAACGCCGGTTATCAGCGGCGATTTGACGCTGCATGCGGCGGTCGTATTTCTCCCGCCTGCAAACCGCGACGGGAAACCGCGCAGTGTAGTATGCAGCATACAACTTTCATACTAAATTGTGACTAGTGCGGTTCAAAAGCGGATTCCCGCAGCGGGAGAACCGCCCGTGTAGTATGACCCTTAAACAGCCAGTTGTTTTGCAGGCGTGAGCGACGAGGGCGTGGCGGCGGTGTGCGCGGGCTGCACGGCGCTGCAGGCGCTGGACGTGTCGTACCTGGCGGGGCTGAGCGACGCGGGGCTGGCGGCGGCGGCGCGCCTGCCGCGGCTGCTCGCGCTGACGGCGCGCGGCAACCCCGCGCTCTCCGCCGCGCCCTTCATCGCCGCGCTCGCAACCTGCCATCTGCTCAAGGTATTATCGGGGACCAACAAATCCTATATTTTCCTATTATCCTATTAATCCTATTATTATTAATTATCACACTAATATTATAAAGGCGAAAGTTTGTATGTTTGTTATTCAATCACACCGCAACAATAGAACTGATTTGGTTGAAATTTGGAATAGCACATAATTCCTTAACCTTTTGACGACCTCCCTGACGCAGTGGTGAGCGCTGTGGTGTTTTAACTGGGCGGTTTCGGGTTCGATTCCCGGCGGGGGCAATTGAAGAATTTATAATTTCTAAATTGTCTCTGGTCTGGCCTGGTGGGAGGCTTTGGCCGTGGCTAGTTACCACCCTACCGTCAAAGACGTACCGCCAAGCGATTTAGCGTTCCGGCACGATGGCGTGTAGAAACCGATTGGGGGTATGGGTTGAATTTACACTGCTATACCCCTTCCAAGTTAGCCCGCTACCATCTTAGACTGCATCGTCCCTTACCATCCGGTGAGATCGCAGTCAAGGGCTATCTTGCCATCGAATAAAAAACATTACAATTAATATTACTTATGCATACTTTCTTATACTTACATTTTCCACTACACATCTCACAACAACATCTGCATTATAACTGTTATGTGTCTGAAGTCTGCCATCTCCAGGAGTTTTTACGGCTGGCTGGCTGATCGAGAGGACTGGCTATTTATATTTCGAATGTGTTCGATGATATTTGAATTTAGAACTTAATTTTAAACCTATTGTTCAGACCATGCGCCGCAGTTCATAATTTTTACATTCTACAAGCTGCAGCCACCCGAACTGATCGACTTCCTAGTATTTATCAAGTGTAGTTCACGGCTCTAACCAGAGCAGTCATCTGCCCCGCATGTTCAAAACGTCCTCCAACTTGAAATGTAATACCAGTACAAAATACCAATATAAGTGTAATCGGAGTTCACGTCTTTCATTGTATGTAGGGAATGGGGATGTTAACACTAATCACAAATTAATGTTAAGTGTTAATTTTATGATAGTTTGTAGGATTAGAATATCGAAAATCACATTTTTGTAATTTAATATAACTTAATAAATTTATTAAAAATGATTTTAAATGCTATATTTATAATCTGATGTCACGTGACTGCAAACACCAAGAAGAGCTCGTGACGTCACTACACGAACCGTGAAACAAACGGAGTGATTATAGGTATTAGGGCGCGAACACTTCAAAGATGCCTCGCGGTCGCGGTCGCTGCTCGATACCTCGATGTCGATATCTGGATGTTTTACATAGATGTCGGTGCGAACATGCCGGTTCAGTCGCACCTGGATGCTTAGTTCAAATGCTCACTAAACGCTAAAGTAATAATATTCTTCCATTCCTTGGCTAAAATATATATTTTTTTATTCGATGACAAGATCACCCTTGACTGCCATCTCACCTGATGGTAAGTATGCAATCTAAGATGGTAGCGGGCTAACTTGGAAGGGGTATAGCAGTGTAAATTCAACCCTAATCGGTTTCTACACGCCATCGTGCCGGAACGCTAAATCGCTTGGCGGCACGTCTTTGACGTTAGGGTGGTAACTAGCCACGGCCAAAGCCTCCCACCAGGCTGGCCTGGTCTGGATCAGAAATAATTTAGAAATTATAAATTCCTTAATTGCCCCCGCCGGGAATCGAACCCGAGTGCTCCCAGTTATAAGACCACAGCGCTCACCACTGCGCCAGGGAGATCGTAAATCTGTTGTGGTGGTTTTTGTGCCGCTTATCCCACAGGGCAGGAATATTAAAAATTAAATCTATTACATAGCGCCTCGTTTTCCATTATTTAATTAAAATAAAAAATGAACCATAATGAATAATAATATTATAATAATATGTACTTACCAATTTTACGAGTAGTTTAGTTATAAAAGAGTTGTGCAAATATAATATAATATTTATTTTAATGAATAATTTTCTAAACAAGTAGGTACCAAGTCTATTATAATAATTTTTATTCTAAGTTTATTGGTACAAATCTTATAGAGCTTTGAAAACCATAATTTATAAAAAATTCATAAAATAATACATCATATAATTAATATTTGGAACGCTATACCAACATTGTATTTATTTTATTAAATTAAAATGTATTCGAGGCCTAAAGTTAACGACGGTGGGAGTCCTTGAAATTCGACCAATCACAAGCCAGAGCACATCGATGCTTGCAGTCGACCGCGATGTAAAAACAAAATATTTTGTTTTCGCGTAGGCATCGAGGTAAACATCGATGTGAACCGCGATGTATCGCAGTGAGGTATCCTTCGGCATGTTCGCGCTCGTCTGTTTGCATACATTTGTTTTACATGGAGGTGGCATCGAGGTAGCGAGCTAAACCGCGACCGCGAGGTATCGCAGTGAGGCATCCTTGGCTTGTTCGCGCCCTAATACGCGCCACGAAAGAAGTCCCGCGGCCATCGGTGGAACTAATAGATTTTACATACAATAATTGCCTAGACATACGACTACTAGCGCCGCCACTTCTTTCGTGGCGCGGACCGACCGATAACGTCATGTCAGTCAAGTGACAGTTGTAGAGTGTTTTAGCAGGAAAATTCAAAATTACTCTTTTTTTTGTATATTTTCTCATCGAAAATACTAATATTTTTAAATAATATATATTTTTTTATGGTAAAAAAGAGTCAATCTTCAAAATAAAAGCAATTCCGAAAAATAGTTAACATCCCTATTATAATCTACTATATGTGGCAGGAGATAGACGTGTGCTGCTGCGAGAACGTGTCGTCGGCCGTGATCGTGTCGGCGTGCGAGGCGCTGCGAGCGCGCCCGCGCCCGCTCACGCTGTTCCTCGCGGGCACCGGCGCGCACATCGACTCCCCACACGTCAGTACTATATTTATTAGGGCCCCATGTCCAAAGGGTGCCAACGTGACCCTATTACTAAGCCTCCGCTGTCCGACGAACGTCTGTCAGCGGCCTATCTCATGAAATGTAATGTGGTAGATACTTGCAGCAGGGCGATTCAGACCTGTTCGATAACATACCGTGTCGATATGGTTAGATATCTATCTCTTATTGTCGTGTGGATTCCGAGCGAGCGAAATATATGTTATAGTTCGGCCGTTCAGAGAATGCGTTCCTGACACCTATCAGTTAGTCACGACTAGTGATGGGCACAACATAACACTGAGTTCGTTACCGTTCCTCCAAAATGAACCGGCGCATTATTTTAAGATTATTTTCGTTTTAAATTGGCGGAATCATTTAAAATTTATATTTTAGTTATTTAAGTAGAAACCAAAAAAAAAGGTAATATTCATATAATAAAATTGTTTTATTTATTCTTTGTTACAAAGTTACATTCTGTATTTCTATGCAATAAAGTAAGTACATTGAATTGAACGTAAAATATTATCTTCCATGCCAGTCGAGCCGAACTTTTCTTTATTAATATTTGTTATCGTTCGTGTTGCTAACTCCAAGCGCCTGAGAGACGCGTTCTTGTACTTGTTCGACAGGTACCAGGGGTCCGCAATTTTGCCGCTCCCGCGTAATCTTGCAGCTTGATGATTAACTCACGGGCTCCACTTTTCAATATTTGTCCACGTTTAGGCATTATTATGCACCAAAAGTAAAAAGAACGCAATACAAAACACAATCGAAGTCCGATTTAGCGCCGATGTCAGTTTGAAAAGCAGAAACAGTCCATTAATCAAATAAAAACAGATCGAAAACACTTGAAGAACGTGGTCTATGCGCAAGAAACGACAACAGACGACTGTTTTAGCGTCACAAAATGGCGGCCCAACGCCATTTGGGGTTACCATTTTCAACCTAAATATAAAAATGCTACTTTCTTTCGCGCGTTCGGTTTGGTCATAGTTTTATTTTTATATTTCATAAAAGTTATCTTATAGTCCATTATTTTCAAATTCTTAAAAAGAAAAACAAAGTGTATTATTTTATATTATAAGTATAACTGTATAAGAACAGATTACGATACTTGCCTGTTATTTTTAGCACAGCACTACAAATATAAAGCGCTGACATAACCTTGTAATAGCGCAGTATAGATTTAGAAAAATATTGTTTACCAAGTTATTTGACACTCAGTTTGGCACAAAATTATAACATTCATTGATTATTGATATAATAATGTTGTTTTAATGCTCATCAATTGTTAAAACGGTAAACAACCAGCAAAAATATTTTTATCGTAACTGCAACGCCATTACAAAGCTACGTCGTCAGTTCAATCGCGACGTGTCAGGAACGCATTCTCTGAACGGCCGAACTTTAACAAACCGAATCGATCGACAAATAAGTTATCGGAAGGGTCTGAATCGGGGGGCAGAATGGATACTTCTATTGCCGCTATAACAACAAATAATAATATAAATTAAAAAAAAAAAAATTACATAGTATTAAATCTTATATGATGGTATGGTATGCTTCTTAGGTGCGGGTCCAACTCACACTAGGCTTGTTTTTTAAATAAAATTTTACAAAGTGTTTTTGAATTGTTAAGTCAATCTTCCATTTGGTCAGAATGCCGTTCCAACCATGAAGAACTAGCAAGAAACTAGGTGGTTGCTCTTTTTAAAAATTATGTTGAGAGTTATCACTAATTCACTACTATATTAACTAACTTGTCTAAGCTGAAATGACGCGCCCCACTTCATAATTAGTTGTGACAATACATGGTGTCTTGTATGCGTAAATGCGGTAGTGGGCCGCGTCATTTCAGTTCAGACAAGTTCTACTATACTATACTATATATGCATTGAATATGAAGCAATCGCCATTTTTGTAGGTAGTTGTTAAAATATTGAAGTTGCATTGTATTTGGTCAACAGGAACAGGTCACTCACAAGCTGCTGAAAGTGAACCTGTACGAGGACCGCAGTAACCCGCACCTGCGCGCCGACTTCGTGGACTGCCTGTTCGACGACAGCTCCGATGGCTCCTTCGACGACATCTACGACCACGAGGACTTCGAGGACTTCCTCGGAGCAGGTACTGTACTCACACTGCACCGCCATTCATACAGCCCAGCCACATACACGCACGCAGACTTCGTGGACTGCCTGTTTGACGACATCTACGACCACGAGGACTTCGAGGACTTCCTCGGAGCAGGTACTGTACTCACACTGCACAGCCATTCATACAGCCCAGCCACACACATGCACGCAGACTTCGTGGACTGCCTGTTCGACGACAGCTCCGGTGGCTCCTTCGACGACATCTACGACCACGAGGACTTCGAGGACTTCCTCGGAGCAGGTACTATACTCACACTACACAGCCATTCATACAGCCAAGCCACATACATGCACGCAGACTTCGTGGACTGCCTGTTTGACGACAGCTCCGATGGCTCCTTCGACGACATCTACGACCACGAGGACTTCGAGGACTTCCTCGGAGCAGGTACTGTACTCACATTGCACAGCCATTCCTATAGCCCAGCAACACACATGCACGCAGACTTCGTGGACTGCCTGTTCGACGACAGCTCCAATGGCTCCTTCGACGACATCTACGACCATGAGGACTTCGAGGATTTCCTCGGAGCAGGTACTGTACTCACATTGCACAGCCATTCCTATAGCCCAGCAACACATATGCACGCAGACTTCGTGGACTGCCTGTTCGACGACAGCTCCAATGGCTCCTTCGACGACATCGACGACCATGAGGATTTCGAGGACTTCCTCGGAACAAGTACTGTACTCACACTGCACAGCCACTCACATGCCCGCAGACTTAATAGACTTTGTTGTATGGATTTTGATGCATAATTATGTCATTAAACCTCTAAGCCTCTTTAGTCCAAAATTGATTCTTGTTTTTATATGCAGATGATGACCTGTTCTTGGACGATGATGACGATGATTACGAAGATTATGAAGACGTCCTGCAGATCCACGGGGCCAACATCCTTCTGCTTTAATGTTACTGTACTAATTACCGAGTGTCTATTTCCGCAACTATCTTAGGGAGTGTGAATTGCTGTGCGTCTAGACATTTGTTTGAGTTGTGTATTATTTTAAAAGTATATATTTTTCATTTGTCGTGATTGTTTTCTAACCAGAGATAATGTTTATATTATTTTTTCACGAGTAGTTGATCAGTTACAAATATTTTTTACTGTTTAATCAAGAAGTGTCTTTAATTAATGAAAATTTAAGGAAGCGTCTATGTTTTTAATTATACTATTTATCCTGGTATAAGTCAAACCGGATTAAAGCCAGAAAGTAACCACGTATATTGTATAGTTATGTAATATGTGAGTTGTTTCAACAACATACAATAAATCTGGTTTTTAGTGATTATTATTTACTTTAATATACATAAAAAAAAAGTCTGAAACATTGTGATAGAATGTAAATTGTTCATGTATCTCTTTTCTTAATTGGTATCATTATTTATATGTATAATGTGAAATAAAATAAATACAACAACAATACAACCAATCATCTTGATTGTTCTCATCATAACCGCATTTTGATTCGCAGAATGAATATCTCGGGTATCGTTCGAGTTCATTTATTGGTCGGTACATCTCGAACGTAGTTAAAGCAATCAAGGTGATTGCAGTTGCCCGTAACTCCTGTTAAGCCTGAATATACATTGCAGAACGCGCCACAACGAACGTTTCTTTTTTTTTTTTTTTTTTCAAAATATTAGACGACAATAGCGTCATCAGTATGGCCGTGTCGAATTGGTTGACATGTGTTACGGTCGGCGCGTGCTGCGCGTGTAACTGTTAATTGTAAACATGGGTTATATTGCACAAGTTGATTAGAAAGACTGGAACTATTAATTGCCTCATAGTACTAATTCAATATAGAGTTTGAGCATGCTTCAAGATATTATATTGTATATTATATTATTATAACACACCCAGATCTATAGTTAAAAGAATGTTCATCATGCTAGTTAAAATAGTTAATTATGACAATAGAACAGGGCCACTTAAAATGCTGTGACAGTATATTAATAATGTAAAAAGATACATTATGATTGTTACATGATTCTAAAAAGTCTGCCTCAACCCTACCATAGAGTATATACCATGTGATTTTTGCAATGTAGAACTGCCACAAAATGGTTACTTATAAGAAAATTAATTATTATTTCTCTGCCTTTTATAGTTGAAAATAAGAGTGTAAATTATAGTCTCATAAATAATTATTTATTTATTAATTTAGTCTGAAAAATTGCATAGACCATCACACTTAAGCCAATGCGATTGTATAACAAAATCTTATTCATTTGACAGTAAAATTTGACAGTTTGATATATGAAACCCTTAAACAATAATTATGTTCCATTTAATATAATGTATAAAACATACGTGATATGTATTAAGTTTGCCTCGAAAACTAGTTTTATTTTGATAGCCCGTTTGAGAAGAGCTTATAAATTTTCTTTAGTGAAATGATTGTGATCTACACTTAATTTTAAAATGATTTTTTTTTGATTTTTTTTTGTTTAACCTAGGGCCAATTTACTCCATGTGATAAGAAATCAGAAAATATTTCACTAAACTTAATTTTAAATACTTACCCAATAAACCAGAATTCATATTAATGTTCTTATTTCTAACTAACATGTGGGAAATTTATTTATGTTATGACTGACTCAGGTAGACTAAGCTTCAGTGCACACTAAGTCCCATATTACACTATACTATTTATAGGATCATATTTCGTACCATAGATTATCATCTCATATATTCTATATATTATCATATATATATTTCTAGGATGATAATCTATGGTACGAAATAGTATCCTATAAATAGTATAGCAATATGGGCCAAACAGAGTGTCACACCAAGGCGCAGTTTTTAATAATTTAAATTCGCTTTTATTAACTTGTACATAAGGTTGAAAACCAAACAACCGCACGCCGGATCATTCAGGTGCGGAGTATTTTGTTTGGTTTTTTGTTTCGATTCCAACAATATTACACAATGTGCAGGGCTATCCTCAGCATCTTAGAGCGTATAATGCGATTCAAATGACAATAGGAATGAGAAGCCGCCATTTTTATTTCTATCTCACTCAGTGTAAACTGCACATGAGCAGGACAAAAATATAAAATGGCTGTTTGGCAGTCCTATTCTCATTTGAATCGCATTATACTTTATACTTATATAGCGTTTTGTCGCTTCTTGCAGTCCTTTCAAAATTTTGTTTTCGCTTACTATCCCTCTAAAGCTCGATGTGTATATAATGTATTTCGCGTTATGATGCAGATACTGCGCCTCGGCGTCACTCATATACGCTGTTGCAAACGCTGGCCGCATATTATAAGTTAACAGAAAAATTTCTGACAGCCAATTTCTATTAATATGCGGTCAGTTTTATTCTGCCTGTTGATTTTTATATATAGGATTAATTGTAAAATACCGACAACCTTCTACACGCAACTTCTATGCATCATGTAAATAACTTTTTCACCTCACTAGCTCAAAAAGGGCGCCTTTGCTTTCTCAAACCAGTGAGCAAAAATAATTGTTGGTAAATTACAATTAACCCTGTATAGTTAATTGGACTTAGGAGTGTTCTTTTTATATTGTTACTAATTAATGCAATTAAAGGTATGCAATTAATTTACGCTTTCAGAATTCTTTCGATATGTTTTTCCGTGATTTTACATTGTGTTACTGAATATTTATTATTCAATTTTATGAACTTAATGCATTGCAATCAACGAGGTGGTTTTATAATTTTCTTTTATACAGAACAGATTTTTGTGTTAATCACAATTTAATTAATCTAAAAATATTTTTTGTAGCCTTTTTACATAGAGGATGTGTTTAATTTATTTTAGATAATTACTACATTATGTAAATGAACATTTTGTTAGTTACTGTCAGTTTACAGCAACGGATTTAAAATTTATTTATAATGTGATTATTTTTACCACATAGATATTTTTCATTACGGAGCTCACACACAACAGCAAAAACCACGGGCCTGACTAGCGGCAAGGACTTTGGTCCTAGGAACATATATGCTCGTAATAAAGCACCCAAAAGTTTAGTTGCAACTAGTCACAGCACTTCGTACGGCTAGGTGGTCATTGCGGCCACGATAAGTTTATTGTAATTAGGCTATGATCTAATAACACAATAAGTTTATTGTAATTAGGCTATGATCTAATAACACGATAAGTTTATTGTAATTAGGCTATGATCTAATAACACAATAAGTTTATTGTAATTAGGCTATGATCTAATTACAATAAACTTATCGTGGCCGCAATGACCAACATGATACTTTATCTGCTGTCATACCTATTCTGATTTGACATTTCCAGTTCCTATGGAAAGTTGAAACTAAGAACTGTCAAACCCTCACTTCGTCAGACAATATGTGGGTTTGACAGTTCTTAGTTAGCCACTGAGATATAGAATAACCCTACAGGATGATGGCTGTGGTTGTAACTCTAAGTGTGTGAGGTCCCTTAAATTCATAGAAGTAGTTTTTTATAATATTAAAAGGGCAAGTCTTTAATTTCATTAAAAATTAACTTGACAGTTTCAAATTTCTTTGTACATGTTTATTTTTCTTCGATAATTTGTTATGCTGTTGGAAGGGTTTTATTTTTCAATTTGTTTAAATTTCAATCAACTTGAAATGGCAGAGTTCTTTCTATGTTGAGTGATATTTATAGAAGAGTATAGTTACTATATTTTCATGGTTCACCTAGTGATTAATGTTTTTAGATTTGCATTTTAGGATAGATCTTATGCATGAGTATGTAAGGAGTTCTTAGTTTTTATACATTACTTGTTTTAATATCATTAGTAAAAAACAAATACAACCATATTCCTCAACAAGTCTTTTTATTTATTTTTAATTAATTACTTACAGTTAACAGAATATATTTCCTGCTTGTTGATTATATTATTTTTGTACAGTTATATTTGCTTCATAGACCTGTAATGTGGTGCAATTAAATGTATAGCCACCTGAACTAGCTTATCAATTTATTTAAAAAAACATTTAAATGGGAACTACTTTTAAAGACAAGGAGCAAGGTATTTCATAAACTTACAATAGGTTAGGTAACTTCTAATCACTATGCAACAATTTTTGCCTTGGTTTGTTTTTTAAATACTTATCTACTGATATTATTTTTTAACAGAAAATACCAAAAGTAAAACATAAAATAAGCAGAATAAAGAAATGTCAGTCAAAAACTAAGTATACTGCTGGTGTTCACACTTGAGATGAAATTGGTTCATTATATAAAATATTGATCATTATGTTAACAATCTCAATGCGAACCAAAATAAAATTATCTCTAATTTTCTCAACACTTCATAAATAATTCATTTTTGATATAGTTCAAACATTAACATCATAGTTAGTAGTCTTTATGTGAATGTTCCACCACCTGCCCATAAAACCCACATCAACTATTCTGGAAAATATACTCAAATATGAGGGCTTCAAATATGAACACTGAACTTTGTACAAGTCACAGGAGTCGTTCAAGTTGGATGTGTACATGAAGGATATGATTCCCAAAGTCCTGTAATGAATCACACCTTCATTGTAACATTGTTGCAAATATTGCAGATGTCCAAGAGATGTAGGATTTCTACATTCTTCACTCACTAATATCACCTCATTTGTGATACGTTTCATATTATCTTTGAAGTCCAATTCGTTTGGATTGTTTTGAGCCAACGTAAATACAGTTACGATACCAGCAGTCCACTTCAAAGCTTTTGTTGGATCTTCCTGCATATCGGTCCGTAAATCTTGCAACATTTGACGGTAATCTATGACTAAATTTTTCCAATAATTTACCCATTTTTCCAGAATTGTTCCTTTAAACTTCTCTGGTAATTTAACTTTTGATTGTAGGTTCACAACGATGTTTGGTGTTCTTGACAATAATTTCAACATTTTATTAAAAGTGATTATAAAACGCGACCGGCGTAAATTGCACAGACCAGAAAAGATATAAATTATAAATTGCGCGCACAGACCAGAAAATAGAAATTGCGCGATTGTTGCTGTCAGTTGCTGTCAAACGTCACTTCGGTATTACCGTAGACAGAGAAGGCAATAGACGAAGGTACTGTGTAACCGTGACTGAAATAGAGATAACATGACGTAACGATGACGTCACATGACAAGTTTGAGTTTAATGTTGCCACAATAACTACACTTCCCTGTTACCCCAAATTAGATGGGAAAATTCTTCCCAGGATTTTTAAATTAAACGACAAAACAGATGCTAAACTGTTTTATTTTTTAAATAACATACCTACACATAATAAGGTTGTCTGGGAGAGACATACCTATTAGGGTAAGCTTCTATTTTTTACATATATCTTAATATTGTATGCAATAAAGAATAATAATATTAAAAAAAATATATTTTTAAAAAACCGACTTCAACCACCACTTAAAAGTATAAAATAATTTTAGTTTGTACACGTATTGCGGTTGAAGTCGGTTTTTTAAAAATATTTTTTTTTATATTAAAGTTTTTTAATGTAGTTTCATAGGACCAATTAACTAGATAATTATTTGCTCCTTAAAAAAAATATTGAAATGCCGAATAGAAATTTAGCATATGTAGCATAGCATTTTGAAAAAAGATGTATGTAACACAAAGGAATTTTTTTTTTCGTTACACAAGTTACTAGTAAGAATGTTACACAAAATAATTTGTAAAGAACAGTTAAAATTTTCCTTCGATCGAATAATGTTATTGAATTAAAAGCAACAAAAATTGTATGTTTAGTCATCAAAATCATCATTAATGAAATGAACAGTATATTCCTTTTTTCAGGCAGTCGTATTAAACTGCAACTCTTCATAGTTTAAGTTAATAATTATTAAAAAAAAACATAAAAAGTCTGCCTCTAGCTATTTAAAAATGGCTTTAAAAATTAAGAACTTTGCAAATAAAATAATTCTTAATATCGCCAACAGTTCTCGATTGGTCGTTGGACATTCGAACGAAACTTCAGGATGATTCAGAACAGTAACCGACACTATCTAACTGAATACACTTTAATCATCGCCGACATATATTTTTATTTATATTCTAGTATCCATCATCTTTCTTTTCTTTTCTCATAAAATTCATTTCTCCCATCACGACCTTATTTTGTTTCAACAAGAATTTAAAAAAAAATTTGAAAAAGTAGCCAAAGTAACCCGCCGTTACGGTATGTCAGAGGACATTACTAAAAAAACCTATCTCCGTGCCAAATTTCAGCCATATCGGTTTAATGTGGCGTGATTGAGTAACAAACATATGGATGTTTGTTACTCAATCACGCCACACTAAACCGATATGGCTGAAATTTGGATGTATGTATGGATGGCTATACATACATCCAAACTTTCACATTTATAATATTAGTAGGATAGGGAAAATCGGGACATTGTATAGGTACCTAAAGCTGGCAACACACATAGATACTAAATTTTATTATTAACTGTCAGTTTGTTTCGCACAAAAGTGTGGCGACCTTGAAAAAAACTGGTTACACGATGAGGGACAAAAAATTGGGTAGCTGCGTCTCTGTTTATCACATTAATAGCTTTATTTCTGCTCTCTTTTTAGTGTGAGTGAGAAAGAAATCGTCACTGGGTCTATGTCTTCTCTGTCTACGGGTATTACCTACGTAAAAGGGACCACAGAGCAATCAGCAATCGGACTAAAAAGTGCATTCATCTATTGGACCATCGGTGAACTAAAAAGTGCATGTCGTAGGTAGCGGTAGGTAGGTACCAGCCACAAACATATAGCAAACTGGTGTAATGGGGCCCATACATCGTCAAACATGTTTGTCAAACAAACGGAAACGGAGGTGTTTGATTGGGTGCGCTGGTGTTTGATGACCTTGATCAAACAGCGCAGGCGCACGTCTATTCAAAGTACTCTGTGAGCGCACCCAATAATTGCTGTCAGTGTCAGGTGATTGATTGCAGGGTTCCCAACTTAGGGCTTTTAGCCCCAAATTTAGGGCGGAATTTTGCTTATTGGGATTTTTTAGGGCCCAAAAAAATTTAGGGCTATTTTTAGGGGCATAAATAAATTTTCAAGCGTCACATAATTGACTGACCAAAACGAGTAAATAAAGCAAAACGTCTATGGTATTCCGGAATAATATGCTTAAAATCGTTTTATAGCTAAAGCGTTTTGAAAATATTTCAATACATTAGTGTTGAACACGCTTTTTCGATATATAATTCCTTTTTCATTTTAAAACGTGATGGGATCTTGCGTTACTTTTACTCCATCTCCAAAAAATGTTACAGTTATAATGTAAACATATTGTATGACTATAAAAATTCCGAATAATGTAATTAAAATTAAGTTATATTATTTTTGTTTACCTCAATAAAACGGGAAACTTATTTAAACATTAGCCTTGAACGGTAACAAGATACAGGGGTTTTTTTGGGGCTTTTGAATATTGCATTTAGGGTTATTTAGGGGTATGTATTTCATGTTGATGTTAGGGCTAATTTTTTTTAAGAGTTGGTAACCCTGATTGATTGGTAAGACAGAATTGAGAATCTATATCGCCAGTAAAACGGAGTGATTACATTCTCTTTGATCGCCAGTTGCTGCGTTATTAGAAGGTTATTAGCGTAGACAGAGAAGGGTTATTAGTTATTACGTTGCAAGAGAAACTCGCCAATATATAGTTGCGCGCAATAGATGGTTATTGTAGAACCGAATACCGTTATTTAGTTATTACATCAATACATAGTTTTAATAACTATTTATGGTTTGTAACGACCAGTAACGACCACCTCTACAGCAATACGACAGCGATAGCCAAGCAAAATGAACTGTCAAACAGCAACAACCTACTATTCTGTTTTTTAATCCCAGAGACTAAAATGACAGGTAGAAATGTCAAACTTAGAAATAATGATACCAGCTTTAAAAGAGTAGTGTTGTCCTCAAGATTCCGGTTCAGATTAAAGTCGGTAAAAAATAATGATGAGTAGAATAAATATGTACTTATACGAAATACGAAATATGTAATTACGAAATTAAAAAGTCGCCCTAGTCACATAATTTGAAAGACTAATTAAAGAATTATTAGTTAGATAAAATACAAAAAAAAATCACCTTAGTAATAACGGTATGTCTATCTACTCTACCTCTTTGCCGAAAGAAATTTGCTGGAAGAATTTTAAAACAATAACGATTACGTCACGCCATAACAGCTAATACCTAATCTTTAATCACGAATTACGACGCCATTTTGTTTCGTTGTTCGCATTCGATCACGGCCAATCCAGTCTCATACAAATTTCCATAGCCTTACAAAATCTTTTCCATTATGAAGCATGACAATTTTTACAGACATCTCATATCTACATTATAGAAATAGAAATAGAATTTTTTTTTATTTTTTTTAGAAATAGAAATAGAAATAGGAATATTTTTTATTCAAATAAACTATTACAAGCACTTTTGAATCGTCAATGAATCTACCACTGGTTCGGAATGCCTTTCCTGCCGAGAAAAATTAGGTACCTTTATGGTAGTATGAAGTATTTTAGATCTACAGCACTCTATGATTGATGGCTGACGCCCAATCAACGCCATTGTATTTGGTTATTTTAGTTTAATTTTTATATATTTCTGTACCAGAATAACAATTATTATTTCAATTTATTGAAATATAGTACAAGTGTTATGTGCCCGTTATAATAATTCGCATAAGGACGCTATTTTGCATAAGTTTCCACAGTGTGAGAAAAATGAAATGTGCCATCTGGGTTCTATGATTGACCAAATTACAGAAAGGTTCTTAATTGAAGTTGGTGACGATTCCGATTCGAGTTCGTATAATGAGAGTTCAGACTCTGAATAAATTATGATATATTAATTACTGTATTTTTTTTCTATTTCATTGTTATCCCTTATTCCATAAGAGATGCGTGCATGCGTGATATTTTATAAAAGATTCGCCATTTGGATTTATATTTCACGAAATATAAGTTTAGTTTTCAATATAACGTTTTTTAAATATAATGTCAAATACTTAAAATGGTTAATTTACTACTATTTATCAATTGTATGAAAAACTCATAAAAGGATAATCAGCCCACTCTTATTTCATTTGAATTGGATTTATTTTCAATACATTTTGTGGTATTACGTAACTTACAAGAATACCTACAAATATTTATCGGTAAGTATCGATTGGACCACATCACTATTAAAGAGCGGTAAAAAACAGGCAACACATGAAACGTCATTTTAGTCTCCGGGATTAAAAAACAGAGTTATAAAAATAAGTGATTACATTTTCTTTGCTAAAATCTCTATTTAGGTAAGTAAGTGGTTTTAGTCAGTCTAATGTAGTGCAAAATATTCACTATGTAGTTATTAGGAATTTCATTTTTATAAATATTTAACAAAAAAGGAACGCTGCGCCAATTCATTCGCTGCACTGGTGAGACCCAGAGAACATAAAGAAAGATTCTTCAATCGCAAGCATTACCATTCCAGGAATGTTCAAATAGTAAGTTCAATAATACTATGTAATTAAAGTACATTGTTATGAACATGCAATATTTAGTTTATATTCAAATCATTACTAATGTTATAAATACGAAAGTGTGTTTATTTGTTGGTTTGTCCTTCAATTATGCTGTAACAAAGCAATGGATCGATGTGATTGTTTTTGCATGGGTATAGTTGAGGACTAGGAGAGTGGCATAGGCTACTTTTTATCCCAGAAAATCAAAGAGTTCCTGTGAGATTTTTAAATACTAAATCGCGCGAGCTAAACAAAGGGTATCAACTAATCTATAATAAATTGTTTTGCAGATTTGTGATAGTGATTTAAATATATTGAATGTGGCTGCATCCTTTGGAGGGGCAAGCCATGATGCATATAATATTTGGCGGCAGTCTGAAGTGAATCTGCACATTCAGCAGTTACATAATGGTGGAGAAACTCTTTGGCTTTTAACCTTCAAGCGGTCGCGCGGCGTCGAATCGACCGCACTTGTTACATTTTTGTTTATAATTTCAAACATATTCGTGTCAAATATTTCTCGTCTCAAGTACCCTCTTCTAAGTTCATTACAAACAAAAACAACTACATACCTTCATTCCACGCTCGTCCCATATTTAACAAATAGCTTTTGTTTTAATCGTGGCATCGGCGTCGAAAAGACTACACGCGCCCGTTGTCGTAAAGGTTACGCGCGACTCTATTTGCGAAAATATTTTATCTTATGTATTAAACTAAATTTGTGTTTTATTGATAGTTTTTGTAAAAAATGACTCGTAGATTCGTCAGTGAATCCGAGATAATTGCACAACTAATTGAAGAAGACACAGAGAGTGAAAAAGAGACTGATGAGGAAGAAAACTAAACGTTAATATATACCAGATTTTTGATCTCTAATTATAGGGATTTATCTTGCAAATTGTTTTATAATCCAAAAATTATTTGCAGAATGTTCATGGGCAACGATAATCACTTAACATCAGGTGACCCGCCTGCTCTTTTGCTCGCTAAAGATTTAAAAAAATTTTTTTTTTAAGTTTTTATTATATTGTTTGTTTTCTAATTATAATACATACGATGTTAATTTGTTTTGTAAGTGTTCAAAGATTAAATTTGATTTTATTTTAATAAATGAGTAAGATTTATGTAATAAAATTGAGACCCAACTCAAAGAAATATATATTTCTTTTAAATATCATTTTAAAGGCAATTGCTTGGATTGAAATATTTTTCTGCATCTAAATACTTTCCTGACTAAAAGATAAATGTTTTGAATATAAAACATAAATGATAATTTAATGATTTGTCATTTTAAATCCCTAAAATCTCTAATAGGTCTTTTAGGTTACGCGCGACTGCTGCCGTTATAAATGGCCACGCGCCTGCTTGAAGGTTAAGTAGGTATAAATAATGAGTTTTTTTCATATCCCATCCTACACCTTTATGTACACTCATGAAATTTAAAGAGGAAGAGAAAAAGAAATGAATGAATAAAAAACCACAAGCTGACTCCTATCCAAAAGCCCATGTAATGAATATATGTGACAAACATGTACTATGTACCTTTTTCTACATTGTTATAATTATTTTCTCTTAATTTTAATGGTATTTTTTTCTTTATAGGTGACTCAGGGTACCCATTGAGACCATGGATATTGACACCTATTGTCAATGCTGAAGCAGGAACTCCAGAAGAACATTACACAAATGTCCACTGTAGGACTATAAACACTGTTTTACGGTGCATAGGAGTGTTGAAGGCCCATTGGCGGTGTTTGCTGGTTCATAGATTACTGCATTATGACCAACACACTGTGGCAAAAATAGTCAATGCATGCTGCGTCCTGCATAACATGGCAAATAGAAATAGGCTTCCTGTACCTGAACTTTCACCTGCAGATAGTGAAGCTGAAAGAAACCAGCAAGAGCCACACAGGAATCCACTTGACGATCAAATGAACAAACGCCATATCAATAAAGTCATAGCTTAACGGGAATGGGTCTGCTTTGACTTCCCATGCTGACATGTGTTAGATTATATTATGTATTGTATTTTTGAAGCTTCACTGTGGAAGCACTGTATACTTAGCTTAGTTTTATTACTTATTGTAAAATTAGTTTATTTTATTTTTTGAAAAGAGCAACTGCTGAGTTTCTTGCCGGTTCTTCTCAGCAGAATCTGCATTCCGAACCGGTGGTAGATTTGTGACATATCATAAGTGCTACAGGGTAGCCCACATGAAATAAATAAATTTTGAATTTTATGGTAAATTGTTTAGGGAAATACTGCATTTTCTATATCAACTAAATCTATATTCTCTGTAATTGTAATATGTATGCATTTATTTTTGTCTAAAATGCGTATATATGGTCTTTGTAGATCCACCGCGATGCTGCATGCTAGCAAAATTTGTTGGAAGAAGAAATTAATGTATAATTAGTAATTCATTCAAAAGTATGTCATAATCTCAAGATATGTTATTTAGAAGATTTTGTTTTCTGAAATAAAAGTTTCAAACATACTTTATCTGTGATAAAAAACCTTATGAATGAATTGCTCTGCCTAGTTTTAAGTGTGACTGAGAGATGGTGATAATTACAAGTGTAACTTAAAAATTTAAAACTCCCCTGACATGGGAAATCCATGGCCGGACTATATACAGGGTGTCCCACGGCTATGCCACATGGAGGGGAAGTACCTTAAATATTGTAGATGGAACATTTTACTGAAAGAAGACTTCATTTTAATTTAAAAAACAATTTAAACTGCATTCATAGATTTTTAAATAATTTCCTGGTTGAACCGGGACTCGAACCCGCTATACGAGAAAAAAAATTAACCTGTATCTTTATCATACCGATCGGAAGGCTTCATCATAAGGATTATTTTTTGTTAAATAACATAGCATGACAAATAAAAGGAAGACCATGAATTTTAGCTTTTGATGTAAAATTGATTTATTGGTTTGTCCTTCAATCCCGCTGCCTGTTGCAGCGGGATTAAAGGACAAACCAATAAATCAACAAACAAACACACTTTCGCATTTAAAGGTAATATAAGTAAGGATTAGTAAGGATAGTAAGGATCGGGAAATTAACGTACTTCTCAAGTGAGTACTCATTAGTAATAGTTCATGTCAGTTGTATGTCGATACGCCAATGTCAGCTTTTCATTTTTCTGAACAAAAGTTTACATCAAAGGCTAAAATTCACGGTCTTCCTTTTATTTCTCATGCTATGTTATTTAACAAAAAATAATCCTTATGATGAAGCCTTCCGATCGGTATGATAAAGATACAGGTTAATTTTTTTTCTCGTATAGCGGGTTCGAGTCCCGGTTCAACCAGGAAATTATTTAAAAATCTATGAATGCAGTTTAAATTGTTTTTTAAATTAAAATGAAGTCTTCTTTCAGTAAAATGTTCCATCTACAATATTTAAGGTACTTCCCCTCCATGTGGCATAGCCGTGGGACGCCCTGTATACTTATCACACTTGGAGCATCGAAAATCCACACAATACACGTGCATCCAACTTCCAGGAACAGTTTAGCGTGAACTTGTGGTCTGGGGTTTTGAACGGACACTTGATTGGCCCTTTTGAACTACCCGACTGCTTAAATGGCGAGACCTATTTACGTTTTTTGAGAGAAGGTCTGAACGGATTATTATTAAGAAAGAAAGAAAGAAACGTTTATTTTATGAATTGTGCCACACATCACCCAATAGGTATACCTAGATTAGGTTGTCCCGGCGCCTCCACCGATATAGATATTATTAGATATCGACCTATCAACACGTAGCCGTATGATATTTCAAAACGATGGTGCCCCATGTCACTTTGCAAGGATCGTCAGGCAATATCTGAATAAAAGATTTGGTGACAAGTGGATCGGTCGGGGAGGGCCTATTGCATGGCCTCCACGCTCACCCGATTTAAATCCCATCGATTTTTTTGTCTGGGGCTACTACAAAGAGATAGTATAGGTACCTAAAAGAATTAAGAAACATAATGGAATTACGAGAAAAGTTGAGACAGGCCGAAGACGTAATAAAAAATAACAAGGTAGCATTTTTAAGATTAAAAGATAGCTTTTTTAGAAGATGTAGATTATATATTGAGTACGAAGGCAGACATTTTGAAAATTTTTTGTAAATACAATAGGGTGGCAGACCCAATTATGGGCACTTTAAGAGTTTATCTAACTTCAAATATGTTTTTTAAATAAAAATTTAACCAAATCCTATAAATCACTGTAGTCATAAGGTTACGAGTTTAATAAAATATATAATTAATGAAGATATTGAAATATTTTTGTTTAAATCAACTAGAATTTTAAATAAGGTTGAAAAATGACCCAGTCCCCAATTATTCGCACATTTGTTACCAGTTATGGGCACAAAATTATCCAATTATCAACACTCAGATTTTAATAGAGTTTAAGGGAAATATAACGCTAGGCTACCTACGGAAGTCTTTTAGAATATAGATTTTATTACGAAATAATATACGGAAATTCTTATAGTAACTGTAGGTGACTTAATTTTTTGGAACGAAGTTCCTTATCGCGCGTTGTGAAAGGGGGCTAGACGGAAAAAATTCTTACGAAAAGTTGTCACGACACTTTTTGTAAGCTGTGCGGCGTCGCATGTTTCTCTGTCTGTCTCTCTCTCTCTTATAGAAAGCAAGCCAGATATTTTCATTTCTATTTCGCATTGAACTTCATTCTATCCGGGTGTCCCTTGACACCTCTCAAGTTTTTTATATTTATTATATTTAAAACAAACACCCTTATATATTTAATAAGAAAACGTAAACACAGTCTTTATCAAACGACAGACGTCCACAGCTGGACAAAGGTCTCTTATATGGACTTCCACAGGCCTCGGTCTTACGCTACCTGAATCCAGCGGCTCTCTGCGACTCGTTTGATGTCGTCGGTCCACCTAGCTTCCCGGTACCGGATCGCTACTCCAACACCATGGGATCCCATCGACCATCAGCTCTTCGAACTATATGCCCGCCCATTTCCACTTCAGTTTCGCTTAACTATGTCCGTGACTTTGATTCTCTTACAGATATCCTCATTTCTGATATGATCTCGCAGGGATACTCCGAGCATAGCTCTCTCCATCGTCCGCTGAATGATTATTGTTTCGTGATAAATAACTGCCCATAGAACTTCTCAACCTCTCTCCATACCTCAGGTGGAGAAAAAACGTGACAGCCTTCGTCAGTTTTCAGCCGCGTCAGCTGGCTCTGTCCGATAGATAGATCTCTCACGGACACTTTGGAATGGAACTTCTGTTCCACTAGATGGTATCTTTAATACACTTACCTGCCTATTAACCTACCAGTAGGCATCCGCGTCTGCTGACGACTGAAGTCTCATCTCTTGTCTATTTTTCATCAGTTTGAGAGTAAGTTCAGAGAACTTCTTGGTCCTTTTCGTGTGATGGGTCTTAAAGAATTTAGACTCCAGAGTATGGACAGTTTACACACACTTGTTAAGATCGTCTACAGACTCTCAGTCTGCTAGGGAATCGAATCGCTTCGGAGTGTTAATAAACAGGAAAATCTCCAAATTTTGTAACCAGATACTGACACCCCTTGTTTTGCAATGAAATAACGGGAAAGTTTCATTTACTTTTTGAATTAGTAACTAATAATACTTAGAAAATCAATTGAAAACAATTATATTATTAAAACTCAAATAAAACCACAGTTAAATCATTATTAAGTAAGTACTGACCCTTAACGTCGATGAGTCAAAATGGCCGAAAAACTTCGGGAACTCCAGAACCATATCTTTCAACTACGATACTGACGTCATTTTAAAACTTTCCAGATTAGAAAGGTTTCGATTGTGAAAAATATGAATTCCCCTAAATATTTTTTAATCTGAAAATTTAAAAACTACAATCAGAAACTTATATTTTAATCTTTTTTGCTAAAGTGCGAATAAACTGGTGCAGTGCTAGCAATTGGGTTGGTCACCCTACATAACTTATTATTTTTAAGTTTTATTTAGATCCTCCTTTCCCGGTTCCCAGGTCGTATGTATCTACGTTATCTTTGGTTAGTTACATTTCGAGTCAAATTTTAAGTATGATGCCCAATAAAAAACAGAGTGACATTTCTCTTCAAATCTTCAATGGATAAAAAATACCTATCGTTGGTAATAGGCACTGAGTTACAGAATCACCCCTGAAAGGGGCTGACAGGCATTTTTTATCCATTGAAGGTTTGAAGTGAAAGGTTATTTACTATTTCATAGTAAACCTTCAATGGATAAAAAATATATAACAGTGACTTTCATTTTTTGATAGGCACTGAGTTACACTGTTGTACTGGCATGTGAGTTGCTGGCAGAATCTATACGCATGCGAGTAGCTCATTTTTGCCTGTGACTGGCATGCTTTTGTGCGAGTAACAAGCATGTGTATTACGCACTTAAATATTTTTGAATAGGCAGTTGCATCTCGTTTACACAGCACTTGTCATTCTTAAATCTATATATCTTCCATGGGTATACCGGTAGTACCGGTCTACCCATGGAAGTAGGTACTCCTAAATACTTCCATGGTCTACCCCAACCCATGACCACCCCATGACCCACTATGACCTCACCAATAGATATTTTATCTGAGCCCCACTATAATCTATGTACCATAAATACCCGCCTTACTTTTTTGTCAGCAGAAAAAATATTAAGGCAAGGCTATACAGCTGCTGAATGTATTTTATTTAAAAAAAAATTACGTGACGATTTGAGAAACTCCAAATTTTTTGTCGGTCGAAAATAGAGAATACGGTAGCTATTAAGTTGAGCTACTACTGTGTGTTAACCTCGGTTTGTATTATAGAAAAGACATCAGCTAAGATTAATGTATTAGAATGATAAAATGGTACCTAGTTACCACACTCTAACCATTGGCATTATAATATACTTTAACTTTGATTAAAGATTACTATAATGTAATCAAAGCTATCCATATTTAAATAATAAAAACTAAATGCTGCACAGTTTATTACACATTAACATATTTAATATATCCACAATTCAGTAAGATAAGCCATAAGTCGTAACTTTATTTAATACAATATTAATCTCTTGAATCTTCAATCAACCCTTTCTCGTCGGCAGAGAGCCTCCACCACGGGCTTCCCTCTTCTTGCGTGAAAAACGGAAGTAATCGTTCTGTATCATGCTAGGTGGTGGTGGCATACCGTCTGGTGGTGGCGGTACACCGTCCGGAGGTGGAGGCATGGCTTGTCTAGCTACCTGTATTGTAAATTTGTAATTGCATATTACGCGATGAATTTTTAGACGTAGTGTATCTAAGGGGTTGATGCCTCGTACCATTGTTTTAAGAGCCCCCCTATTGAGTGTTTTTCCACTAGCTGTCACGGCAACGACATGGCATTTCTTATGGCATTTTAATGCGCGTTGTTACTCTTTTAGAGTTGGAGACCCGACCTTCTCTGTACCCGTCCTAAATTGTCATTTTACGTGTTGTAGAACTGAAGTCGGTGTCAGTACTGCTCAAAAGCCGAGTGTATACTGTAGTACACTGCAGTGCCAGTGCCATGGCACTGCAGTGGGAAAACAGAGCAATGCAAGAGTTGCCGTATCGGCTAGTTGAAAAACACCCAATATCTGGACGAACAATCCACAGTATGGGCGACGACTCTTCCAACTTCCTTCCAACCAAAAGTGGCACAGGATCTATTTCTGTGTTGATTGCAAGAAACCAATCCAATGTCCGTGTGGTTATCTATCGGTTGAGATGGCGGCGACGACGATACGCAATTGGTGCGCTAAATTTTACAGAGCGAGCATATTTTAAGTTTATAACGTAAAAGAAAATAACAATCATTTGTTTAAACAGTAACGAATATATGAAGTTGACGGCACCTATTTATAAAGTTGTCGTTACATTAAAAAAATCTGTCATTATTAGAATAGGTATTATGTATCTCACCCTTTCCAGAGGCCTAAGATCCTCGTGTATATTTGCTACCGAACTTGGAGACGATGTGTCTTGGCCATGACTTATAGCCACGCAAACACCAAAAAATAATAAACATAATGTATACTTCATCTTCAATGTTCTCTGATAGCACAGACCAACAACAAGATGCTCTGACGGATTGACATGATTTTAAGTGATCACATCTTTATATATGCCTTATGTTGCACGCAACTTGATCTATGTTGAACGCAAACCTTTGACAAACAATGCAGCGTTTCCTGCTTTAAACAAGCAAGATCACTAAGATAAAATGCCACAAACGTCGATAAAACTAATTAGCTTCGTGTCACAAACGTGCGAAATAAGTAACGAGGATCAAAACGATCTCATCATGATAACGTTCTCAATTGTAAAGTTATGCGATGAATTAAAAAATCATCATTTTTAATAGCTGTACTTTTGATTGTTATCTCAAAAATTACGTCGGTAGAGGTTTATTTAATTTTTTTGAATGATACAAGGGTGAAGGGTGATATTCATTCATTCATTCACCTAAATTAAGTTGCCTCTTTTTTATCGCATAACTCTCATCCCTTCTGAATACGACAGGCCGAAACGACGCCGTACTTGTAGCTTTAATACCTAACTAAAATGTGGAGTCGCCCTGGCCTACTTCTAGGTAGCTTTTGGAAGTGACTTGTAATTTATTTATTTTCTAAAACTCAAATGGTCAAATTCTTAAATCTGTTAAATTGTTTCACTTAAATTAACAAAAATATATTGAAACTTGAAAGATTCTCAATTCTCAAAAATAGGAGCTGATATCGTCTGTACCTTGCCTTAAATGCTTACTCCTTAAAAACCTTATGGTAGCACCGTAGACAAAGTGTGGGTAGCACCGACTTCTTCTTGTCTATCATTTGTCTACTCTTTGTTGTTTTACTAAAATACCCGCCATTCGTTGAAATTATTACGCAGGTACCCTAAAATTAATTTATAAGAATTTTAATGCTGACCATTTTCTGGTCTGTGAAGCTGACCGCCTGACGCCGATAAAAATTTGCAATAAACTAGTTTACAAGTTACAATTCAATCTCGAGTAAAAATGGATTCAATCACTCCTGTAGTGGCTGCAGCTGCTGGCAAAACTTTCAAAGTTGACAACCGACCTCGAACAGGACGAGGCGTGCCTGATATCACCGAAGTCTACAACAAGAAATGTTCCTGTCGCAGGGAGAAAACTATTGTATTTTGTCGAGGATGTGGATACTATTGTCACGGAAGGGTTCGCATAAAGTGCGAGACCCATCCTCGGGTAAGATATCGAGCCATCCCTACTACTTTTAATTTTTTGTTATAGATAGAAAGAAAATCTGTGGAAAAAACTAGCAGATTCACCACGTGTCGTGTTTCTTGCAGGTCACATTTTTGCTGGACATAACAGAGTGCCCCCGATGCCATTCTTCGGTATTTCTTGATGAATATTTTGGCGATTTGTGATTCCTATTATTGAATAATTTTGGAAAACGCGTGTTTTTTTCACTCACTAGGTAGTTTTTAAGTTCAGAAGAATTGTTTGTTTTAAGTTCTGTTATTTAACTGTGATTTGTTTTGTTTGAATCTTTCAAATCTGATTTGAGTGATTTAATAGTTGAATTGGCCATTTCAAAAACCTCATAAGTCATCAAGGAATATACTTTGTGTATTGAAAATATACAAAATATGAAATTTATGCTCGTATAAGCCTTATTTTACAATTCAATGTTTAATGTTCATTTTAGGATAGCAGAATGCCCAACTAAACTGAATGTTGGCATATTACATATCGTACCCTTATTGCAAAAACCGATTATCTGCATTTTTGTACCAAAATTAGGTTAAATATATCAATCGACTCCTCAACTCACGGCGAAGCTGTAGGTCAAACCCATAATCTGCTACGACGCTTTTTTACGGAGATAGCTAGAGTTAAAAGCAACTACCTACAGGTATGATTTAATTACCTTCTTAAAAAAAGAACTAAACTCATTTAAATAATTTAGATTTATAAATCTATACCACAAAAACAATGTATTGTATTATAATACTTTTCAGATGTAGTTGCTTGATTTATCATTATGTCAATATTATTCTGTTAATACATGTTAACCTGCGTTAACAGGTTTCAGCTTTTATTAATATACTAGAAATTGCTGATGTATCTAAAAAGAAAAACGAACTAAACAACATTAGTTGCTTTTTGCAGAATAATGAACTCAATATTTTGTTAAAATTATTTCAGGTAAAAGAACTTAAGTTCACTTTTACTGTATAACTGGGCTACGAGGGTTTTTGAACATCTTCACAAATCAAAAGTTTTTTGATTTGTTAAGCTCACAATATAACTCTATCTTTAAGGTGATAGAGAAAAGACTGTCTAAAGATCTTAAGTTTAGTAACTGGCCAACTGCCGGAATCTATAAAAGTAGAATTAAGCTGCTTGACTTATATGCAGAAAAAAATATAATTATTCCCCCGCGTTTATTGAATATGTAAGAAACTATTCTAAATTGTTTGAAAATGTGTGCATACAAGCAAAGTCACTTCACATAAAACAAAAAATTGCCAATTCTGATAATAAAATTAAAACAGCATGGGACATCATCGGCGATGAAATGAGTAAACATAAGGTACATAATAATAATAAATTGGAGCTTAAAAGTGATAATCATGTAATTAACTCCGATACAGTAATTGTAAATACATTTGAGAACTTTTTCAAAAATATTCCAATTACTACAACCAGTTCTCTGAATTCCTCGCCAGCAGAAGTCTATCGTCTTCTAAGGAGCAATGTCTCTGAGTGCAATAAGTTATTTAGGTTTGAACACGTTACCCCATATGACATAGTCAAAACATTTAAATCTTTACAAAATAAGAAAACAGCAGATCTATGGGGGATATCAGTTAAAATAATTCATAACATAATTGATATTATTGCGCCATATCTTGCTTTAATTTTTAATAAATCAGTAGATTCTGGATCTTTTCCAGACCTTATGAAATGTAGTAAGCTAATACCGCTTTTTAAATCGGGAAGCAAAAGTGACCCGAATAACTACAGGCCAATTTCAATTTTGCCAACTCTCAGCAAGATATTCGGAAAAATAATGCTCAACCAACTGCTTTTACACTTTAATTTAAATAAAATCCTACACACTGAGCAGTATGGTTTTACAAAGGGTCGATCAACAACCGATGCAGCCGCAAGGCTGTTACAACACATATTCGATGCATGGGAGAACTCACAGAGTGCCATTGGTATTTTCTGTGATTTGCGTCTTATCTCAGTGAACGAGTCCAAAGAGTATGTGTCAATGATGTAAAATCATCCGGATCAGCCTCAGTAATGGGTGTAGCCCAGGGTTCTATTCTAGGTCCATTCATGTTTTTGGTCTACATAAATGATTTACCACATTTTGTCCACAATACTTGCGATATTGTACTATTTGCTGATGATACGTCTTTGAATTTTAAAGTCGATAGGATAAAAGATAATTTTGACGATGTAAATAATGCATTATCTCAAGTTTCTGAATGGTTTACGGCAAATAATCTACTTTTAAATACTAAAAAAACAAAGTGTGTTGAGTTTTTATTACCTAACCCGAGAACTGTCAGTAAAAATTTAAAGATAAATAATGAACCTTTGAAAACTGAGGACTCCAAAGTGTTCTTGGGATTAACCCTGGATTCAAAGCTACAATGGGGCACCCATATAGCAACGCTTGCGGGCAAACTTAGCTCTGCTGTATATGTTATCTTTACATAGTATAAAACAAAATCGATTCCCGCTGTCTGGCCCTCTTTATGTACGCGTAGATCTTTTAAACTACGCAACGGATTTTAATTCAGTTTTCATCAGTAGATAGAGGGATTCGAGAGGAAAGTTTACAGTTATAGTGTTTCCCTAAATTCCTACGGGAACGGGACAAATGTAGGTGAAACCGCAAGGCACAGCTAGTTATTCTAATATAATAAAACGAAATAATTTAAATGAGCTAATCTCTAGAACGGCTGGACCGATTTCAACGAAACTTTCTTTTAAAGATAGCTGAGATTATAAGAAATAATGTAGGCTTGCCCATTTCCCACGGGAACGGGAACTCCTCGGGTAAAACCATAGGGCGCTGCAGTTAGTACGTACAAAGTTAAATGAAATCTACTTTACCTTCAGCCAAAAGCGACTAAAGATATTTATTTTACACCTGTACTGGCTAAAGTTGAACTAAAACGATTTTTGTCTTGATGATTATTACTATTCAAAACAAGTGATTAAATAAAAAATGCCATTAGAGCTACCAGAACGGTAAATTTGAAAATTTGGTAGTTTTTCTACATTCAGGAAAAACTAACTAAGTGAGCTCCTTACCGGTTATTTTCTTCTTTTTGTTGAAAAAATAGTAAGTTTTTTTCAATTATTAACCTACTTAACATTTCTTGAATAGTTTCTTGTTTATAAAAATTATTATTGTTTAAAAATGGGCATCATTATAACTAATTTTTAAGTCGTTAAAGTTTCAAATGCTTATAACTCAAAAACTTTTCGCTCAAATTTTGGTGCAGATAATCGGTTTTTGCAATAAGGGTACGATATGCTCATTTTTTTTGGCTTACTATTACTCTGTTTTACTTGAATTCATTTTTTAAAAGTAAAATTAATTATCTCTCTAAAGTGTGACAAAAAGTAACAAATCTACAAATGACAATAAGTATCAATTTTCAAATTTACGATCCAAATATTGTTGTTGAAGCCAATCAAAATAACACAATTTATTTTTAAACTATCAAAAACAGACTTAGTTACTACTATTTACTAGTGCATGCAGAACTACTCTAAATCTGTGGCAGAAACTATTTAATTAAGTCAGAATTATACATTTCATATACAATATCATAGGTCAGAAAAGTATGTTAAAAGTAGCAAATGTGACTTATGTGGTTTTTGAAATGACAGATTCAATTATAGTTGGTTTTTTATTTGGTCCAATACTGAGTTATTGACTAAATGAAAAAACACATTTTTTTTTTAAATTTAGTTTCTACCAATTCTTGTTTAAGTAACTATTTTTGTTTAGTAATTATAAAATTTGTTGTCTCATTCAAATGTGATTTGTTATTAAAATATTTAAGAGGTGTTGATTACCCATTTGATTTTTTATAAGTAGGTACTTACATATACCACCACTAAGCTGCAAACAATTAAGTTTTTATGAAAAAAATTCTATTGTTTCAATTATGGTGGGTAAATGTAGTATTAAAAACATTTTGTTAATCTTTAATTATAATTTATATGACTAGTGTATATTGATATGTACATCAATATTACTGTTATGAGTGCTTTCTTTGAGTCTTCAAAAGCTGTGAGAGCATGCTATTTGAACCTCTAATAATAATAATGACAAATGAGGTTCATAAAGTTTTGTCAACATTTATTAACTCTTGGCATTCTTAGGGCGTCTTCAAATTAGAGACATAATGACTAATGCAGTACTGCAGTGGTGCCACTGTGGTGCACTACCACTAATTTTCATACAATATGAATTAGTACAGCACACTGATATGCACGTGTAACGATAGTGGTGCTGCGAGTGTGCTTCCAAGATATTGAATGAAAATTAGGGCCAGGCTAGCTTACCACTGGTATGCTTCAGTACGCCTCTTATTTGAAGGCACCCTAAGGACATAAATATGTTACGGCTTATTATTTTACAGTTTACACACACACACTGTAAGTTTTTCAATATTAAACATGTTCTTAATTTATGTAAGCACAAAGTTGCCAGACTCTTAAATAGAGATGTCATTATAAAGCAATATCTGGCCAGTCTGGCAGTATAATATAAAATTAGTCATGTGCTTATATGGTTCACTTTTAGATGTGAAGCAATATAAACGAAAAGAAGTCAATTAAGAAGAATGTTAAAAGTTTGTGAAAAATGTTTCCCACCTTGTTAAATAAATGCAACATTTATTTATAAATCTGTTTTTTTTACATATTATATGTTTCATCCATATATACAATATTATATATTTATGAAAAATTAAAATTGAGTTTCATAACTTTAGTTCCAAAAGGTTTGGAAAACTTTTTTTTGTTTAGGGAACAGAGACCTTTTTAGAGTTGTCCAACTTTTAATATGGGCATGCGATTTATTATCTCCCAATTCAGTCCACTTTTTTAGACAATATTAACTCAGTCATGGAACTGATGAATCAACTTTTCAGTCCAAGCCCTTGAGCTAGAAAGGTAAGTTAGGTAGGCTAGGTGTGTGTTTATAGCCTACTAGCTATCCACACATACCTAGTATATGTAGATAATTAAAAAATATATGTATAAGCATAGGTTACTTTTTTATAGGAACATAAGGACTACTACAAAAAGTATTAAATGTCAAGTACTTATTTTATTTATTTTTATAATCTGCACAAAAAATTACTTCCTCATAATACATTAATTAATTATAACTAAGTAACAAATAACTACTGTGATATTTTCAGATGGAAAACCAGCTAGGAATATCTGATCTGTCTTTATTGCGTCTTATAAAACTTTTAAAAGATTTTTTAGCTTCATCTAATGACTTCATATCATCTTCCGTGTCACCTTTTTTCTTCTCAAAAATATCAGGAAACTCAAACTTCATAGTTTTAGGCTAAAAATTTAATTTTTTTATTACTATTTTTGTATTGTTATGTTAATTTAAAAGGAAATATGGTGATTCATAGCAATATCCTTACAAGAATCAAGTAAAATTATAGTGATATAAAGTATTCTATCATTTAGGTTTAGGTTAGGTTCACATACTTTTGAGAACTTTATCAAGAATTCTCAGGCATGCAGATTTCCTTGCAATGTTTCCCTTCACCATTAATGCAAGTGATATTTATATACTTAAAAAACAATGCCAAAAGTCAGATAGGTACCTTTAGGATATGACTGCTGTTAAAGGGTTAACAGTTAATATGAATTAATATATAATTAGTCGTTTATCACTGCTCAGCCTCAGAACCTCAGCTAAACTGTATGCCTATAGCTGTATTATTTAGCTTCTATAAAACCAGAACTCACCAGGGTCACATAAGCAAGCTTAATATCATCATCCTTAACAATGTAACCTTTGCCAATATCCTTTCGAAATTTACCCAGTGCTATTCTAGTCTTGATATCTACAACTGGAACATTATAAATTTTCTCCAAGTAATTTTTAATATCGTGTTTTGTCATCTCCATGGAACAATGGAATTCGACTAAGTTGGGCTGTTGATTAGCAGAAGGGCGAACCAACTTCATCCAGAAATTAGGCAAAAACACTCGCAGTTGAGGGTTTCCTCTTTGATATACTGGATACCTGTAAAATATTAAGAATGTGTAATAATAATGAAAACCTATGAATGAATGAATTAATTTCTAATCTACAAAAGTTTAATAGGATAAGCTTACCAACGAGTTGACATTTTCAATATTTATATTGAATGTCAGAAAACTCTTAGTAACTATTCACTCACTACAATCTCTTTATTTTGTATTAGATTACCTACTTAATATGTACTTTGTTGGTACAATAGGTACTACATAATATTATTTAATTTTTGTAAAATGTAGGTACACATAAGTTAACCTAAAAAATAGAAAACACTTCTGTCATAGTGACAACTGTGGTGACAAGTGACACTGACAACTGACAATGACATACGTACACAGATGAAAAATTAAATAATGAAGATCATAGACCATTCAATTCAATGAATAATTGAAAATATGATGAAATAGAGTCCGACAACACCACACACAAGTGATCACAACAACGTGACGTCATTTTTGGAACGCTCTGCTCACTTAGGTCAAGACATATTATAGAAACTCCACTTGCCAGCGCTCATTTTAAAATTCCATATCTCCAAAACTACTTGACGCATCTAAATAATTCTTTTACATGTATTTTTTATTTTTAACAGAAAACACGACTAGCTAAAAGTCAAAACTAGCGAGAGCAAAACTCTCTATTTTAAAATATTCATAGGAATTATTCAAGGTAAATTAATAGTTTTGAAATTAGGATGCCCTTTCAAAAAGTGAAGCATCTATCACGATTGTAGCCTTGACTTGACCAACTGTAGACTTTAGAAACGCATTTCTTACAGTGGTCCTCAGCCACAGCCGCAGCCGCAGGAATCGAGCCGATAATAATATGTATAACGTCTATTCAATTAAAAAAAAAAAAAAAATCTGAAGTACCCCAAACTCCAAATTAGAAAATATGTGAGAAAACATTTTTTAAATTCCGTTAATTTTAATTTAGATTTAATTATGTACATTTTTTTTTAAATTTTTATAAAAATTGATACGTCAAGATTATATTTACCTACTTGACAGAATACTTTTATGTTCTTTTATATTTTTAAAAATGCTTATTCTAATTATGATTGCCGAATTTTTAAAACTTATGATTTTTAATGAATTAGTTACTATAATAAAATAATATACCTAGGTAATGGGATAAGCGGGATTGGCAAGGTAAAATGCGCCGTGTATACGCACCATAACTTTCCTTAATGAGGCAATGTGAGGACAATCAATGCCAATCACTGGCAACATTACGTGCTGATTTGACAAATCAGTCATAAAAATGGCGGTGGCCTTGTCACCCGATCAGGAGTTGGTAAGTAAAATTTATTTGAATTATTAATCATTTAAGCTCTTTTTTTAACTGTCTTACCTTTAATTTTGTATTCAATAGTTACACAATACTTACTTTTATTGTCGAATGCTACGAACTAGTAAAATTTATTCGTTGAACATGTCATCAATGTTTGTTTTGGTTTCGTCAAAAGCGTTTATTTATGTATTTAAAATTGCCGATTAAAATAAGTACATTCACTGCATAATATTCTTAAAACTCAACTTTGATCTTGTTTTGGCTGCACATTTAATAGCATTTATTGTGAATTTCATAATCAGTTTTTGTTTAGGGCTTGAAATTGCAACATAAACAGTTTAGTTTGAGGCACTGTATGATGCCACGGTACTTGCGATGCTTGGCTTCAGAGTTTGTTTATTCGTTAAACTTCTTTAAAATCCTATTAGATCTCAAGAAGTATTTTAGGTCATTTTATTTTCAAACAGTTGTGATCATTTGATGTAATGTTCAAAACTTGTACAGAAGTTTAAAGTTACAGTGCAGAGTTAAATTTTATTAAAATTAAAATTATTTACATCTTATCTTGCTCAAGCTATAATTGCGATTTTATTCTTAACTCTGTATATTTAATAATTATTTATGCAAAAAAAAAAAAATAAGTGATGATAATAATAAAATTATTGTAATTGAAGATATTTAGAAATGGCTTTCGATTGTCGGTCAACGCCTGTCTCGACATCCGCCTTTCGTTGTATTTATCTATGTTTGTATTGGATATTATCATAGTTACTGTCACCCTAGGAAACTTAATTATTTATTTAGATATCCTGCATATTGTGTATTTGTGTAAATGTACTATTTACAATTACTACACTGTAAAGTCTGTGTGCCATTCTGCTCAATTAAAAGCCCTTATCTCAAAAATTATTAACAAGACTATAATTCAAGCTTTCACCAACTGGTAGTGTTGTTAGATAAGGTTATAAACATAATTATAATGTAATTATTAAACATAACTGTCAAAGTGCAATGGCGAACTCACCATAACTACATCAAGTTGAAAATAAATTGCTACATCTGTCATTGAAAAATATATTTTTGATTTAACATCTGATTTCTCCTTTTCTTATTACCAATGTTTAATTAATAAATTTGATACACAACAATATTTGAATATTGCATGATATTCTAGTCTGGATTATAGTTACAATAGTTGTATTAATTTGTTTGGACAATTTGCCATTTTTTTCTCTTCTTGCTAAGTAAAAATTTTATGAATTATGATATTTATTTTGATTACACTTTTGCATTTTTAAGTGTTTGAGTTATTAATTTATTTTACTACTATGGTAGTATATATATTAACACTACACAGGAATTAGTTAATATAATAAACAGTTATTTTCACTGATTCTTATTAATGTTAATGTAAGAGTGAAAACTTATGAATCCTATAACTAAGCTTATCAATATTAATAAGGCTTTAAGCATTTTTTAATAGAGTGAAACAGTAAAAAACAGTATTAATATGTGTTTATTACATGAGCAAAAGCCTCAATAGCTCAACGGTTTAAGGTGCGGATTGAAAACTGAAAGGTCGCAGGTTCGAGACCCACCCGTTGCACTATTGTCGTACCCACTCCTAGCACCAGCTTTCCGCTTATTTGGAGGGGAGAGGAGAATATAAGTCAAGTTCAGCTTGGCTAATATACTTTATAAAAAAAAAAAATCCATGACTTAACTAGCTGATGCCTGCAACTGTTCAAATGAATTTAGGTATTTAGAATTAATCCTGTGGAACCTTTTTTAGTTTACGAAACCCTAAAAAAGCGGAGGCTTAGCAATAGTGCTAAGCCTTTGCTGTCCTTCCATCTGTGTGTCAACGGACTGTATCTCATGATCCATAATAGTTAGAGTTGAAATTTTCAGAGAATGTGTATTTCTGATACTTCAAACTATGTATTACCAATTCAGTTTTGTGACTGAATGAGCTATATCTGCAATTCTGGGTTTCCTATGAGTGTCTTTGATTCAAAAATCAAAATCAAAATCAAAATTTATTTATTTCATGTAGGCCAACTTGTAGCTCTTATGAAACGTCAAAAATCTACCACCGGTTCGGAATGCAGATTCTGCTGAGAAGAGCCGGCAAGAAACTCAGCAGTTGCTCTTTTCAAAAAAAATTTTTTTTTACAATTGTTAAAAAGAACTAGGCTATGCACTCAATGTTTCCACACAGAAGTTTCAAAAATGTACGCCTACCGCAACCAAAGACATGTTAACATGGGTAGACACAAAGCAGACCCATTCCCGTTAGCGGCACCCGTTCACGAGCATGACGCATGATTCTGATTTGACACTGCAGGGTTACACTGAGCCTTTAAGTGATCATTTTTCTAGACCAACCTATAGAGTTATAGACGTCCACTGCTGGACAAAGGTCTCTTGTACGGACTCCCACAGGACTCAGTCTTGTGCCAGATCTTGTTTCACATCACTTGATTGCTACTGGAATAATGTGAAATCGCTATAATATAATTGTTTCGCTACGTCAATTGCCCACGAATAACCGTTCGATTGTTTACTTCTACTGTGTACATTTTATATTTAGACACGTGCGCGCACCTACGTGACGTATTAGGAACCTCTGTTTTCAAAACTTCCGTTAGGTATACGATTTAACAAGTAGATATTCGCGTGCAAAGTTGTCTGTCCTTTACTATAAAATTTTAATTACCTATATGACTTCCAAGTAACCATGTCAAAATTGCAAAATAAATAGCACCTATTCTTTTCTAGCATCTATTCTTTTTTCAATGATTGCAATCGTAATAGGTTTGAGCCTCACCCGTTGCACTATTGTCGTACCCACTCCTAGCACAAACTTTCCGCTTATTTGGAGGGGAGAGGAGAATATAACTCAAGTTCACCTTGGTTAATATTCTTAAAAAAATATATATGGGAATAGTGTGAGAACGGAAACCGTCGCCAATAAATCAGTTCGGCTTAAGTGTGAGTGACGCTGAGAGGGCGTCGCGGCGCTCAATCACCTCGGTTTATTGAGTGCACCACTCAGAACACCTCGCATTAAGCCGCTGCTTAACTACTCATTTCACTTTACGAGCGTTATGCGATTAGATAGCGATATCAGAGCTCCTACACTAACAGCCGGTTTCAATAACCTATCTCATCCTAAAGAAAACAGTTTAAAAACTGTCACCCCAATATGGAAAATTGGTTGTAATATCCGTCACATGGATTTTGTTCCTATAGAAAAATGTTACTCTGATCACAATAACGAGTCAATTGTGAAACTTTGTATCAAAATCGGCCTAATTTGGAGGCTACCTTTATAGTGGAAAATACGTAAACAGAAATATACATATACGATGCTAAATGACTCTGCCGTAGTCGGAAAAAAAAGTCGAATATTATTTATGGCGTGGTGATTGCGGTGGTCTGGCTAAGGGAGGTCGACCACGGCAACTTTTTGCAGGGATTCAGTAGCGAATAGCGATACAATGGCTAAAAACCGCGATAAGCCGCGATGCTGTCGCAGGTCGCCCTATTCCCACTTTCCCCTACGTAACAACGATCGCTACTATCGCGATACAGACGCGATGCAACATCGACACAGTCGTGCGCTGTAGTGACTACCTGTAAACGCCTGTGCCTCCCGCCGATGACATCGTCCGAAACAGTAGCACGTCAGTAGTGATGAAGGAGTAACGCTGAATATAATGGGCAAGGGATGGCTTGAGAATTGAGATGAATGAATGAATGATAGAGTAAGAAAGCAAGCGGTTTTTCTATTGGTTGTGAAGTATTGAGGTTGACTGAGGTTGGCACTTTATATGGTACCTATTATAGCAACGTCAGTTAACCCATATGCAAAAGGTTATATAATATTTATTAAAATAAAATCAATATTACTTTATAAATAAATTTTACAGTATGAAATAGGAGGAAATTAGTTTCCTCTGGTAGGATATTAAATTTTATATGTATCCGGGACGAGCGTTTAAATCTAACACCAACAGTTAGTTATTTCCTTCTTAACTTTGCATATTGTTCGCTTGCGTAAGGCATACCGTAGTGGATTGCATAAAAAATGAAAGGGGATATTTAAATGAAAAAAAAAATAAACTTTGAATAGTTTTCTAAGCGTTGAAGATAAAGAAGGCTTTGTGTATAAGGTGTTCAGCGTAGTGTCGACGATATTAGAATTGTTGTAGGTAGCCGCTGGATATAGGTGGCACAAGACTGAGGCATGTGGAAGTCAATAAAAAAGATCTTTGTCCAGTTGTGGACGTCTATCGGATGACAAGTTTAGGTATTCTACAGACCTACCAAACATAAGCTGGTAGAAAGACTTATGTAAAACCTGGCTATGTGTTTTTTTTGGTAAATCCCACTTAACTTCAACATGAGGTTATTCAAGGGGCGGACCAACAAAATCCTGAAAAGCCGGCAACGCAATGGTGGTGCCCCTGGTGCTATAATAATATTCATGGGCGACGATAATAATCATTTAAGGGGGGGGTAAGGTATTAAAATTTATTTTTTTCGTTTTTTTTTTATTGAAATTAAATTAGATTTAATTGAATGCATAATATCTCAAGAAGATTGTGTTAAAATTTCAAGTCGATCGGGGCAAAATTGACGAAGTTATGAGTATTTCAGCGTCCGTTGCCAGCCTGAGGTTTTACAGCCCCACCCGCCCCAAACGGGTCTTTTCAGGTAAAGTCGAGTATATTCGAGGCATGATCTATGCATCAGTTAAACGCTGTATGCTGTGCTGAACACTAACAAGTGACGGACCTGGCATCGACGACTCTGAGTGAGTATAAAAAATTGTCGAATTTTATCTTGAATACGCAAAACTTTAAAGCGTTTTTCTGAGACTTGTCATTTTTGAAGTCCGTGCCCACCATAACTAAAAATCTACTGGACCAATCGTTTTGAAATTTTGCACAGTGTTTCTTCACATAATTCCCCAGGTATTGTCGAGAGCTTTTTTTATTTCAATAATTATTAATTTTTTTACAACAGCAAATAAGCCGTTTTTTTAAGCGAAAATCTGGTTTTTGGCTTCCAAGTGCTACGAAAAATCGAAAAATCGAAAGAAAAAAAAATCCTCTCGTGAATACCTCGACAAACATCTCCTTTAACGAATGCATTTTGATTTTTTTATTTCAGACGATTTGGTTGCGAGTTATGATGGGCACCGCAAAACAACTTTTTCTCGAGGCGCCTCCGGAAATTCACTGTCACTCGCTCAATTTTTGATATTTTGCAATGAAAATTTAGGAGAATATTGTTCTAATGTTACATTATCATGTATGGATCGACTGAATAAACTAACACCATCTGTATTGCCAAAAAAAAATCTTGAAAACATGCCTTTTTTTTACCGAATTAACTTTACCCCCCCCTTAACATCAGGTGACCCGCCTGCTAGTTTGTTCGATATACGTATAAAAAGTACTTCTCAAATACTCGTTTTTAGCAAGGTATTTAATATCCATTATGATTGTGAATTTCACGGCTGTGCATATACTCGCAAGTGACAATGTGCTCTTGGAAGCGTGACCCATGTAGCGGACGCAGTTCAGGCTCTCTTCACACCTCCTTTAGCATACCAAATTGTCAGTGAACTCTTGCATCTATTACGCCTTTTACGTCCCAGTTAGGCTATTATTAAGCCTCCACTATGGTCCGTTCGTCCGATGGTATTGTGAACCATAATAGATACTTCTATTGCCGCTATAACAACAAATAAATAAAGTTAATAATTAAAGAGGCTTTTGTTTTTGATCGTAAAAAAAGCTGGTGTATTAATCTTGTACGATAGTACGGAATCCTTCGAGTAGGGGTCTTCTTCGGTTTTATTTATATCTCGTTTGGATAAGCTTTATCCTGTCTCTCGTTCGTTCCCTCAAATATGGTTGAGCGAAGCAACGTCTGGGTCATGCGTCATGCTCGTGAACGGGTGCCACCAACGGGAATGGGTCTGCTTTCTGTCTACTCGTCTTAACATGCATTGGATTGTATTTATTTGTATTGTATTGTATTGGACTTAGGAAACTTCATCGTGGAAGCACTGTATTACCTATTGTAAAAATTTTTTTTTTTTTTGAAAAGAGCAACCGCCGAGTTTATTGCTGGCTCTTCTCGGCAGGAAGGGCATTCCGAACCAGTGGTAAATTCATTGACGATTCAAAAGCGCTTGTAAAAGTTTATTTGAATAAAAAATATTTCTATTCTATTCTCGGTCGTTATTCATTTTACTTTACAGGTTTTTAACTTCACAACGTACAGCATGCAGAACTCATACAACCACTTCTATTTGTATACTTAATAATATCCTATAATATCAGACAAAATAATATTTTAGACGTATCGTAACGTAGGTATATAAAAGAGGGAGAGTTATGAAAACCTACTATTTATTTAATTTTGCTATTTTCCAGGGTTCATGATAAAAATATGTCATCACATAAATGAACGCTTTACTTACAAACATTAGTTTCTAGTGAAATTTTTATTGTTTTCAAATCGCCTGGCAGTCCCATTGTTAGAATCGTCGAGTCATACGAATTCTTACCTACTTATACACATTATGTTTGTGTTGGTATCATAGGAGGCTTCTTGGAAACTTCTCAAGTGTTTATTTTTAATAGTTCTTGCTATCTGTACCTTTATAGCTGACGCAATTTCAATTATTACATATACCTATTCATGAAAACAATTTTACTTGACCTGTCATAAGAGCCACAAGTTGGCCTATATGAAATAAATAAGTTTGAGTTTTGAGTTTGAGAATACACGTAAAAAAAGTTAATTACCTAGTTTTTTTAATATCAAGCGCGCTTTCTAACTTCGGTGCGAACAGAACTTTTCGCATTTCTTTTAATATTGAGTCACCATTTTTGTAACTTTTAATAAATCTAATACACCAAAAAGGACTTCATTCACCACCAGCTTCGACAGCCCCACCAAATGTTACTAAAAAATTGCGCTAAAGGATAGCGCAATTTTTTTAATTAAAATATTGTTTACTAAGTTCTATTTGCGTCAGAAGCGGTAAAAGTTTTACGTTTGATTAACAATTCAGTGTGAGCGCGCCTACGCCTCTCCCGATATGGTCGTCCTCCCACGGAGACTCTGCCCTCGGGCGTACCCAGCGAGGGCGTGACAATTGACTCACGTATTATGTCTTCTATATGACATTAATTCGCTCTAGCAACTTCATATTACTGGTAATAATTTAAATTCAAAATTTATTTATTTCATGTAGGCCAACTTGTAGCTCTTATGACACGTCATAAATCTACCTCTGAATCTATTCTGCTGAGAAAAGCCGGCAAAAAACTCAGCAGTTGCTTTTTTCATATAAACATGTTTAGTGTAGTACGTTTATCTCACAAAGTTACGGGCGCTTTACTTGTGGTTACATCGTGTACATACACATTGCGTAAGTGTGCGTGCCTGTCAGAAGCCTAGGTGGGAGCGGTCAAGCGCGAGCAAGCTCTCGCTTACACTTATACAGATACACACACAACCATGAGCCACAAGTCCTCGTAAAATGAAAGAACTACATATAACTAAACGATTCTTTTTGGATTTAAGAATATTTTGAGTGGTTAACGTTAACCGTGTCGCAGTACATTCCAAAGATATTTGTATAACCTAAATAGCTGATGCTGACGCGACTTCGTCCACGTGGATTTAATTTTTAAAATTCCGGGGGAACTTAGATTTTCCGGCATAAAAAGTAGCCTATGTCACTCTCCAGGCCCTCAAATATACCCATGTGAAAAATCACGTCCGTTCGTAGCTTTGTTGCTGCGTGATTGAAGGACAAACAAACAAACACACTTTCCGATTTATAATAATAGTAAGGATTTCTCTGATGCCATAGATGTGTGATGATGCCATAGATGTATAATGAAGGAGATCTATATGTAAGAGGCGTTGGTTTAATAAATACCATTCATTCATGAAAAAAGAGCTGAAAGCATTTACGCAATTTTATTTTTATTGCATTATTATTTATTATGTATGTATAATATTTTTTTTATTGAATCGCATAAATTAGAAGTCGACGGAACTGTTGTTTTACTTAATAGTTTAGTGCATTGGATATTGCGGTCGGTCGTTCTACCTCACTTGTTGGTGGTTTTCGCCGATGACAGTTGCTGGTCGTGGTCGCGAGCGTACGATCGTGCGCCCCGTACCTACTACCTACCTTGTAAAAACTGATCTCTATTGTAACCGGTTGACACGCATGAGTGATCTGTTTTGATTTTGCACGGGGTTCGCTTTCGATATCGTGGTCGTAGCTTGTGAAAAAGGACGTGTTATCGGAACGCAGGTCAAGGATCGCGTGTTGTGTGATATATTCCGACGTTTTGAGCTTTCATGTTCTTAGTTCTTCCTGATGTTATACAAAATTTCATTTGGTGCATTCGTGTCTTGTCTTGCCATGTATCCTTACGAAGTATTATAATTGCGAAACTGTGTTTGTTGTTGATTGAAGGGGTCGAAGGGTTTTTTGCATGGGGATAGTTGAGAACCTGGAGAGTGACATAGGCTACATTTATCTTGAAAAAACATTCCATCTTGCGTTCCTACGGTATTTAAAAAAAGCGTGATTTCACAGACCAAATCACGGGTAAAAACTAGTACATCCTTACTAATGTTATAAATGCGAAAGTGTGTTCATTTGTTGGTTTGTCTGTCAGTCACGCCGCAACAAAGCAACGGATCGACGTGATTTTTTGCATAGTTGAAGACCGGGAGAGTGACTAAGGCTACTTATTATGCCGGTAAATCAATGAGATCCCACGGAATTTCAAAAACTAAATCCACGCGGACGAAGTCGCAGGCATCAACTAGCAAACGATAAATAAAAGAGATTGATTTAAACTTCATAATAAATTGTTATTGTCATATATAGGTAGGTACTGTAAGATTATTATTTTCCTTGAATGACTTTTCATGTGGTATGTAACCAGAGCTGATATTATGAGCGCAATAATTATGATGCTGATGACTGCTAAAAGGCAATATAGTGCATACCTAAATGGCAATTGGTTTATTTGGTTTTGTTTGGTTATTGGTAAATATATAGAGCACCGCTTGAAGCTTTTGACGATTCGCATTAATAAAAGCCGCAATGCTTTGCAATGCATTATTAAATGCAATTGACATTACGACTGGCCCATAATATTATGAACATATATAATGGTAATAGAGTCTGAGCAAATTCATCCATACCATCATTATTTTTTTAAACTAAGTGTTTTCTCCTTCTTTAATCCTCGTGTCTAACACCCACATTTAAAAATTACCACTTGACAGCTGTCAATTGCCGCAAATCCCGCATGTGTAGTCCCACATAACTGATCCAACAAAATTCATGTGGCATTCTCGCGTTTGCGGGATTCGATTTAAAAGTTGCGAGCTATTACCGGTTTTTACCTAACACCATAGTGTTAGGTTAGGTTAGAACACAATTGCTGTCAAATCGTTAGTTCTAAGTTAATCAAAGTTTGATATCGGCAGACTGGACGAATTTGACGACCTCTCTGACGCAGTGGTGAGCGCTGTGGTCTTATAACTGGGAGGTCTCGGGTTAAATTCCCGGCGGGTGCAATTTGGGAATTTATAATTTCTAAATTGTCTCTGGTCTAATGGAAGGCTTTGGCTAGTTACCACTCACCGTCAAAAACATTCCGCCAAGCGATTTAGCGTTCCGGCACGATGGCGTGTAGAAACAGATTAGGGGTATGTGTTCCACGTTAGCCCGCTACCGTCCTAGACTGCATCGTCGCTTACCATCAGGTGAGATAGCAGTCAGGGACTATCTTGTCATTGAACAAAAAAAAATGTCGTATATTATGACGATAGTCGATAACGGAGACACGCAGACACACGCATATTAAACTTTATCCGCTAGCGTGGTCGCCGGCACTAATACGGTCACCGCACAGGATACACATCCCGGAAGAATTAGCCCCTCCCTTCTAATGTATTTGCGTCCATACACGGCACACGTGACTACAGCGATAGTTACAAGGTTTCCCTACCAAAACTTGTCAATTAAGAAAGGGGTTTCCTTGATTCGCCTCATAATCAATGAAGTTTGAGATAGAAACAGTGTGACGATTAAAACTCAAAAATTGTATCTACCAGCCTAGTTTCTACCGTTCAAATATCCTCGATGACCTAATCTTCCAACTTCAGAAACCTTCTGAAATTTTAAGAATACCAAACTTTTGAAATCACAACAATTTTTTTTTATTCGATGATCAGATAGTCCTTGACTGCGATCTCACCTGATGGTAAGTGACGATGCAATCTATGAGTTTCTACACGACATCGTGCCGGAACACTAAATCGCTTGGCGGCACGTCTTTGACGATATAATGGTAGCAATGCCTCCCATCAGACCAGACTAGAGACAATTCAGAAATTATAAATTCCCAAAACGAACCCGAGACCTTCCAATTATAAGACCACTGCGCCAGGGAAATCGTCAAAATGTAATATACATAATTATAAGGAAACTATAGTAGGGTGATTTCGCCGGTTGGCGACCGATTAGCGGGATATTCAACTTTACGTCAATATTTAAGTATGTTGCACCCATAGCACATGTATTAAAGTTATATGACGGGGTCCTAGATATTGTCAAGTTATATTTAAAAGTAAAAAAATAAGAATTACAGATGTGAAAACATTTTAAATTGAATAAATCTTAAAAAGTATGTGAAATGCTAGTTGGCGACCACTTTTGCTAGTTGACGACTGCCCCCTTATCTAGTTGGCGACCTCTCGATTTGCTAGGGAAAACTAAATTTAATTAATTAAAAATAAAAAATATGAACGTGTTAATGTTTAAAAAATAATTATTATTCATGCTTTATTATTCATACATTTAATAAATTATTAAAACACATTTTTTCATGAGATCAAAGGTACACTTTAATATTCAAGCTTAAGCTTAAATGAATCTTAGCAAGTATAATACATTTTCCTACACAAGTACAAAATTAAAAATATCACTTTAAACAACAATTACAAAAGTTTAGAATCAAATCATCAGATCATCAGATCTCGGGATGTTATACATTTTACTTTTTTTTCTAATACCGTGCCCTCCTTCTCTTATATTTTTAAAGCACATTCCAGATCTCTTTGGGAATAAGCCGGTGTTATTTTCTAATACGGTTTGTGGAGGACATCTGTAATGAAAATTTTATATATTAAACACCTACATTATGCAAAAAACAGATAAGATTATAAGTAGTGATTGAAAATGGTCGTAAACCCACATATTAATTTGCTCATTTTTAGTTGACGACCACTTGATACCCATACATTTTAAGATGTTTTATAATAATAATTTGGTGGTCGTAAACTAAAAGATACACGGATAAAAATAAACAAATTAAATTGAAAGTGATTAAATTCCGAATTAGATTTGTAGTCTATAAAAAATAAAAATAAATGTTTTTCTTTCTAAATGTCTATTGGCGGCCAGGTGGTCGCCAACTGAAGTTATTGGATAATTCCAATTTCAGTTAGCGACCATTCAATTTTTTTACCTGATTTTGTATATTACATGTAATAAATGTACAAATAACGTAAAACATATATATATCCACTTAATAGAACATTAAAAAATTGACTCAAATAAATACATCACGATCTACTTACCTCGAACGCTTCACTTACTCACTATTTTTTTCATTGTTTTGGGAACGTGTACGCGCCGAAAGTATGAGCGGCGGATTGAACTAAGATTTGTTTGCTTTCGGGTAAACACAAAGCTGCCAACTATTGTAGGTAAAACTAATAGGTCTATCCCCCTCTTTACTTAAGTGAATTTCATTTGGAAAAGAAGAATAGAATTCTTATTATTTTCGTTTTAATGCCGTAGGACCTGTTAGTGGTCGGCTAACTGACCCCGGTCGCGTAACCCCCGAAATCACCCTATTTTAAATGAACACAGGTTGGTTCAATGAAAGATTTCTTTGAATAATTTAAATGTTCCGATTCTCGATTGCAAAGGTTTGCAAAGGCTATAAAACTCTACCTAGAAGTTGCCGGATCAGATCAAATAACGAACTTTTTCTACGAATTTCAATGTAATTTGTCTCGTGCTCAGGGCTATAGAGGAAAACATTACAAAATTTCTTAGAAGAATTTCTTAAACATGATTCATCGCAAATTAAGTTGTGCTGTTAACATCACCATAAATTTTAACTACGTAAATAGTTCATACCTAGTACCTACTGTTAAAAAGGAAATGTGGAAATCTGATAGCTTAAAAAACAAGTATGAATAAATAATGTTTGCGAATTAACTTTGTGTGGAATGTAAGAAGCCTACTTAGCGCTAAATATGAGACTAGTAATAATACTGTTAACTAGCTTTGACTCACGACATCGTCTGTGTAAAGTTTTTTTTTTTTTTCGGAATAAAAAGTAGCCCATGGCATTCCGAACCAGTAGTAGGTTCACTTGACGATTCGAAAGCACTTTTTAAAGGTTTATTTGAATAAAAAATATATGTATTCTACTCTATTCTGTCACTCCAGATCCTCAACTAGACACAAAATCACGTGGATCCGTTGCTCTGTTGCTGCGTGATTGAAGGGCAAACCAACAAACAAACACACGCATTTATAATTTTAATGGGCTGAATCTCAAATTAAATGGACCATTTGAAATTTTGTATTTAAATCAAACAAATTCTACGCTTCTTGCCGATGTCATGAACTTATGATGCAACGTGATAGTGTGATGCAGTGATGAAATGTACATACTACCTACTGCTTAGAAAAAGATTAACCAGTGCCGTGTGAAATAACAAATCGTGGTGAAATACTTAGCAATGCATCGATATGACTAGCAACGCTTCGATATGACGTCGACAGATAGCAGATTACGCTCTGAAATGGAGTTAATGTTTATGCGGAGTTTGTTCAACTTTTTACAGGTAGGTAATAAAACTAGTTTGTTATATTGTGTCTACTCTACTTGACGGTTTTAACTACATAAGAATTCACGAGGGTGCGAGTCTCATGGTTGTGTGTGTGTCACCTAGGCTCCTGACAGGCACGCAACTTACGCAATGTGCATGTATACGACGTAACCACAAGTAAAGCGCCTGTAACTTCGTGAGATAAACGTACTATAACTAGATACAAAGAATCCTGAGCAAATAAAAAAATAGTTTGTACATAGCTGTGCAGTTTTCTATTAGTACTTTTTCATCCATCCATATAAAAAACTAAGAAGTAGACCTAGGGAGGTTTAACATAATTTTCACGCGGATTTTTAACCCCCGACGCAAAAACGACGGCGTGTTATAAGTTTGACGTGTCTCTGTGTGTGTGTGTGTGTGTGTGTGTGTGTGTGTGTGTGTGTGTGTGTGTGTGTGTGTGTGTGTGTGTGTGTGTGTGTGTGTGTGTGTGTGTGTCTGTCTGTGGCATCGTAGCTCCCGAATAGATGAACCGATTTTGATTTTGTTTGAAAGGTGAAAGTCAGGAGTATTCTTAGTTATGTTTGATGAAAATCGGTTCAAGATGGCCGCCGCCACAAAATGGCGGATTGCATATTTTTATTTTAACGATTACTGACTAGCGATTAGGATGTAACATGTCGGGGGTGTTTTAAATTTATAATTTACACTTGTTGCTAGTAGCCGTAGGATTTTCTATCTATAGGAATATGTGATTTGATGTCGATAGTGATAACACTTATTATGATAGCTTATATCTAATATGTGCTCTAATGATATGTTAGAACCGGTATTGGCTCTCACCGTAGGTACGTACGTAGGTATTTATAAAGGAAATTACAACGGTATTTTCTTATCGGAGGATGTAAAGCAGGTGTCCGAAGACTTTAGGACTATTTTACACGTCAATCAATTTTAGCTGCATTGATACCTACTGGAGCATTTTCAGCCAGCTTAGGGATTTAGGATCTATAACTAGTATTAATATTTCATTATTTCATGCAAAACTATAAAAGACAGGCTTTTTGCCAGCGACTTCGTGAAGTAAGGTTTTTCAAATTCGCGAGAACCCTCTGTTTTTTTTGGGATATAAGGTAGCCTGTGTTACTCTCCAGTTCTCAACTAAGCCCAAGCAAAAAATCACATCGATCGATTACGCGGTCGGGATTGGAAGACAAACCAAGAAAAATATACACTTTTGCATTTATAATCCATAATAATTATATTAGTAAGAATTTAATTGTTGGCTGCCATAGTAATCTGTGGTTGGCTGGTTCCATGTAGTACATTGACCGTAGGCCGCGCTCCATGCATTCTTAAATAAAAATAAAAATAAATATATCTATCACCAAGTGTATTCTATTCCTTTTACTAAAGGAAACAGTTCCTCTAGTATGAGCTTGCAAATTTCGAAAACGTTGATTGTTATCGAGTTTCGATACTAACAAAAGAACTAAAATTAAAAGACTTTATTTATTTTATAACAAAACCTGACGTAGTTATAAATTGAACCGAATCTCTTTGCGAAAAGCATACTAATTTCTGTATTATCGAATTTTATTCCTCAGTTTTTCCTAGAGATGCTGACTGTATATAACGTATAGACTATAGACAAACACTATACCCAATTTCATTTTCGAAATTGTCCGACCGCCGCGAAACCATAGCGGAATGAAAGGCTATTTCGCCAAAAGGGAGCGAAAGTTTATGTTCTAACACAGACATTAGACCGCTCAAAAAACTTTTACTAGAGGCTTGGAAATTGGATACCCATCAATCTTTTGGAATGTACCTATCAATTATCTGAAGTATTGGAGATTTAGATGGATGAAGATGTATTGTTATCGAGGTAGAATAAAATCTTTTCGAATCACTTGAAAAACCGCCAGATCTCAATCTTGACTTTAGGAGTAATTTGAGTGGGCTGCCAAATAAATCTTTTTAGTTTGAATTAAATCTTCTCTATTGTATAATACTTCTTTGAGGTGTATTTTGAATATGCCGTGATAGCCAATTGGTTGGCAAAGATTGAGTTTTCTATAAAAACTCAAATGGTAGTTTCAGGAAGTTTCTGGGATATTTTTTGGATTATACAATACACGGGAGTAAATATCATGTCATTATTATCGCATGAAGCGAGAATACCTCGCATAGAGCTGAGCGACAGAGATCATTGCGAGCATTAAAATCTATTTTTCCTTTGCTGTCTTAATAAGTGAACCAATCGCAGAATACCTACGTACATAAGAGTGATTTTCAGTTGTAGTAGTTGTGTAGTGCGCAGCTAAGGAAAAATACCCTACTATAGTGTAGTACTATAGACTAGGCCAGGCTTATTCTTTTCTCTTGATTTTATAAAAAGGCAATTGTAACCTTGATTCCAGGCGACGAAGGAGTTTCTGGACGCGTTGAGTGAGACGGGCGCGGCGTGCGTGACGCGGGCCGTCGCGATCAAGTTCCTGTTGGCGCGCAAGTTCGATGTGGCGCGTGCGCACACCCTGTGGCGGCAGCACGAGGCCACGCGCCGCAGGGAGGGCCTCATCAAGTTCGAGCCGTTCGAAGACCCCCTGAAAAGCGAGCTCGAAACCGGGAAGTTTACGATATTGGTGAGCACATTATGAAACAGTTTCATAGTAGACTGAAAACTGAGAGGTCCATTACTCGTCTGTGCATCGCACTACTATCGTACGCTTATTTGGAAGGGAGAAGAGATTATTAATCAAGTTGAGCATGGCTAACATTCTTTTTAAAAATAATTATGAATATTTCTCTATTCCTCGTCATCGTATCAACAACTCGACATAGTAAAGCTGAAAATAGACCGCACTCTCACTCAGCTCAGACTCAAGACAGAGTTAAAACGAAACAGATTTATGTTAGAGCATATTTGTGTCTCGTTTTAACATCTTAAGTCTGAGCTGAGTCACAGCACGCTCTATAGATCTCAGTGTATGTTTTGTAGGAACTTCAGCACTGGCTCACTGTGCCGGCGCTATCGGATGCGAGGTCGCTATTTCAAACTCCAGCTTTGTGGCACCCGAATGTATATCAATTTTTTGAACTAAGTGCTGCGCCTATTGCTACTTCATATTCGCTGTATAACCCGTTGCGATATGGCAGTGACGCTGGTTCTTCTATAGATTTATTTAGAGAAACTTCGATCATAACTCTTTTCATTACCCTTTTGTTCGCATCCAAGAAGATTCAGGATTCAATTAAAAGCACATAAGAAAGCTAGAGTATGATAGACTCTCTCTTATGTGCTTTTACTTAAAAAAAAATGTATTATTACGTGTATTAGTAGGATTGAAACGATATGATTTTTTTATGTTTTTGTTACAGCCGACCCGCGACGCGACGGGCGCTGCGATAGCGGTTTTCACTGCGAACAAGCACTTTCCGACGCAAACGTCTCACCAAACCACATTACAGGTAACATGTTGCTAAGATAGAGGTTAAAACGAGACACAAATATGCTCTGACATAAACCTGTCTCGTTTTAACTCTGGCTTGAGTTTGAACTGAGGGGAGTACGGTGTATAGATTTCAGCCTAAGAGTCAAGACAGAGTTAAATCGAGACAGATTTATGTCCAGAGTATATTTATGTCGCGTTTAAATTTTATCGTAAGTCCGAGCTATGTCAGACCACGCTGTTTAGATCTCAGCATTATAGGTTCATAATATTGCAAATCGGGCATCGATATCTATTATAATTTAATCTATGGGTTCATTGATGATCTCATAGATTAATTATAGAGATCTAGAAACCGGCCCCCTGATTCTGTAACTCAGTGCCTAACAAAATAATTAAAGCCACTGACATATATTTTTTATCCATTGAAGGTTTTAAGAGAAATGTCATTTACAATTTCATAGTAAACCTTCAATGGACAAAAAATATATGTGGTGTTCAGTGGCTTTCATTTTTTGATAGGCACTGAGTTACACTTTTGTTCTGGCACGTGAGTCACTGGCAGAATCTTAGTACACATGTGAGTAGCTCATTTTTGCCTGTGAGTTACAGAATCAGGCCCCATTGTAAAAAAAATTTTTTTTTGTTAAGAACTGCTGAGTTTCTTGCCGGCTCTTCTCAGCAGAATCTGCATTCCGAACCGGTGGTAGATTTATGACGTGTCATATGAGCTACAAGTTGGACTATATGAAATAACTAGACAATGCCCGCGACTTCGTCCGCGTGGATCAAGGTGTTTCAATTCCCATGGAAACTCGGTAATTTTCCGGGATAAAATGTAGCCTATGTTTTAATCCTGGGTATGAGCTATGTCCATTTCAAGTTTCAGCCAAATCGGTTCATTCGTTGTGGCCTGACAGTAACAAACACACACTCACTCACACACACACACATACACATACAAACTTTCGGCTTTATAATATTATATATAGTGTGATAATTTTGAATTTGGATTTAACCTAATGAAAATACTCCGTGGCCAGGGTCTCGTGTACCAACTGGACGTGGCGCTGCAGTCGATCGAGACGCAGCGCGCGGGGCTGGTGTTCATCTACGACATGACGGACTCCAAGTACACCAACTTCGACTACGAGCTGTCGCAGAAGATCCTCACCATGCTCAAGGTCAGTGCCACGTTGACTGCTGCGCGTACCACCCCGCGAACAATATTGAAATATCGGGATAAATAATATGTCTGGTGGGAGGCTTTGGCCGTGGCTAGTTACCACCCTACGGTCAAAGACGTGCCGTCAAGCGATTTAGCGTTCCGGCACGATGGCGTGTAGAAACCGATTAGGGGTAATTGGGTTGAATTTACACTGCTATACCCCTTCCAAGTTAGCCCGCTACCATCTTAGACTGCATCGTCACTTACCATCAGGTGAGATCGCAGTCAAGGGCTATCTTGTCATCAAATAAAATAAAAAAAATGTACACGTACCTCAGTGTCTCGCAGCATGTAAGAATGAACAACGAACTGACATTGCAAAACCACACTTAATACATACTATCGTAATATGTAATAAAATTACCTACCCACATATATCACAAATATCACTGTGTTCGAAGGTAGTACGCGAGACCGCGTTAGGAGATTATTCGCTTGGTTTTGTTTAATCTTTACTTTTTGCCGGGGCTTTATCACTTTGTGATAAAGTATATGTATTATTATTCACTTGTTGGATAGAATCAGTCGTTACTTTGCAGAATACCATGGTATAGATAGTTCAGTCCACGATGGTGCGCCCCACTCTTTGTCCCGATCACAATGTACGGTAGCGGACAGAAAATGTTTACCACCTTAAGATTCATAATCACATGCACACGTCTATGCCTGACAGTCGATAAGCTTTCGATATTCTATGGCGTTATAGACCTTACTGCACGCAATGTGATATAGAATCTACTTTGAAAACTGATAAACATTTTCTGACCGCGACTGTATGTAGTGCTAGTGTGAGTTCTATCATTACGCACTCATTGTAGTGATGTGGACACACGCACACAAAGTGACACACGCATAAAATAGAGATTCTAGTCTATTGCATGCTCAGATTACACGCCAGAAATTGACAAACTGTTTACGAGCCTTTCCTAAACATAAACATCTTGTTACACAGTTTATGTAATCAATAAATGAATTTGAATTCAAAGACAACTGGAAATATATGTATGTATGGATTTTCAACGAATTCCATGCGGACGCAGTCGGGGGCATCAGCTAGACTTAAATGTATAAAAGGTGACCGACTGACTGTTCTATCGAATCTCAGCTCAAACCACTGGACAGATCGGGCTGAAATTTGGCATACATACAGCCATTATGTCTGAGGATTTTTGAAAATTCCACCCCCAATGTGATAAATTATGTAAGCGAATATAGATATGTATAGTAAGCGAAGCTGTGGGCAAAAGCTAGTTATGTATAATTTAGGTTATGTATTGGAACTGCGTGTTAGATATCAAATACAGGAATTTATTACTTTTGCAGTTATTGCACGCCAAGTTAAACTAAGTTACGCGTCCGCCAATTAGTTTACGCGTAGCCGATTCCATTAAAATGTCACACACCACCGATATACTGTGCGTTTTCCACTTTGTCACGGTTTCACACAATTTGCACCTGCTAATTGCTGTTTAGACGGTACATGATTGCAATAAGAAGAAAAAATATGTATTCATATTAATTTATCATACTTTTTTATTTTTCTACGCACTACTATTTTTATTATTTATTATATTAACTACTAGCTTTATCCCGCGGCTTCGCTCACGTTAGGTTCGATTTTTTAACCCCCTATTTAACCCTCTTGGGGTTGAAATTTTCCAAAATCCTTTCTTAGCGGATGTCTACGTTCTAACAGCTACCTGTATACCAAATTTCAGCTCGATCGGTCCAGTGGTCAGAGCTGTGCGTTGATAGATCAGTCAGTCAGTCAGTCAGTCAGTAACCTTTGCCTTTTATATATTTAGATTTGCCACGTACTACTATTTATCGCGACTAACAGTCATCCGAAACCTCTGGATCCACGGGAGACCGGTGTTATGCCTGTGCTTTCACCACAGGGATAGTATATGCTGAGTGGAGTCCTTTTGGGACCACACATATTACTTATTTTTTGTTTTGTCTAACATTACATCTGTCTTTAACTGTGTCATGCGTGTATCTCAAATAAATGTAATATCTTTCTTTCTATATGAGTCTACTGTTTTGATGATCAATCTTCTATAGCTCTGTTGAGGATTTGACTAATTGATGTCCGAGTTTTTTTTTTTTTTTTATTCGAAATAGGCTTGCGCTTGACGACAATCAATACTAAATAACACTGATGAGGTCTAGGTTGGAGCGCGCTTGCCTAGAAAATGCCTATTCACTCTTGCCTTGAAGGTACTCAAATTATAAGTGGCAGGAAACACGGATGCTGGAAGAGTGTTCCACACCTTAGCGGTTCTTATCAGAGACGTAATGTGGACTTAGGGTTTTGGAAATCCCGTGGCCTAAATTCGTTTTAGTGACGAAATCTGGCATCGTAATACTTACATCTCACGACATTACGACGTCAGATGTCGAGATCATGCACCTTATTATTGAGTAGTAGGTAGGTAGTAAATGCATGAAAATCGCTCGTTTCCGACTAATTTCCACGGAGTCTAAACCCACGAATAAGAAGGTATGTTAAGAGTATTTCTTCGGTTTCAGTTAGAGCTATGAATCGGATAGCTTCCGTTTTGGCCCACACAACTTAATTTCCCTTCTAAAAATACACATGTGATATGGACGCAGATACGCATTAACAATTCAACCCAAAAACCTTTGTCAAATTAAATGCATATTTATTACAAACCTTTGTCAAATTAAATACATAATTAATATGAAAGAATAAAGTTAACTTTTCAACTGATAAGTTGTGTGGGTTAACTCATTATTGCGTATCTGCGTCCATATATCCTCTAATTCCAGTCAGTGTATGTACAAATCTAAGTTTATAAGATATTTGGACTACTAAGTACAGAATCCTCGTCATCTTGACGTCTCATATATTATTCAGGGCGTTAAATGTGTTGCCCGTTAGCCTTTGTATTGGCAAGTTTGCGGTAACGGATGATCATCTTGATTACTTAGAATATATACCTGTAATTACTTAACACAATTCATGATTATTATTTTGTCCTTACCTACGAGTATCTATAACATAGCCTCAATCTTCGAATAACTTCCTGCTGTCAGTCGTAACTTACAAAGTTATGATCATTTATTGTTTTGCCCTTGTACATATTATTATTTTTTGTCTTAGGCTTCAACATCAATAGCCCAATAATTCAAAGCCTCAATAGCCCAACGGTTAAAGGTGCGGACTGAAAACTGAAAGGTCGCAGGTTCGAACCCCACCCGTTGCACTATTGTCGTACCCACTCCTAGCACAAGCTTTCCGCTTATTTGGAGGGGACAGGAGAATATAAGTCAAGTTCAGCTTGGCTCATATTCTTTTTTATAAAAAAAAAAAAAAACATCAGTAGTGGCAAAGCGCACGACTTATCAAACTTCCGATTCAAAAATGAGACTATTGATGCTAAAGAACTGTAATTTTGGCAAGGTTGTCCATAAAACTGATTCTACATTCACCGGCTATATTTGTATTTTTGAAATATATAAACTCGAAAATAAAAGGAGTGCCCCTGTTATTTTCATATAAAATTTATTTCTGGCGTTAACTTTACCTTTACTATTCGAAAGTTAAAATGTTCTCCCTAAGGCTACTGATAGTATTTAGGTTAAAATGTCTAAAAGTTAACACATATTTTCTAGATGAACCCTAAATTTTATTCCAGCTAAATTATCGCACACCTAGATTAAAATTCAGAATTAATTTTTCGTCATACCTATTCGAAAAACGAATTTTGGCTTCAGAGGATAGCGGGAGCAAAATTTAATTTTTAAGCCCGTGGGAGTTTTCATTTCTCTCTTCTGATTGGTTCGCGTTCGTGCTTTAGTATGTTTATTACTACCGCGTTAGTTGCAGAAACATATCGATCGCTCATTCCGTTCGAAATTCAAAAATATTCGAGAAACTGTAGTCTTTGATAAGTCACGTGATGAAGTAACTCTTCGCTTCGTTCTGAATTCAAAATAACGCCCTCTGGGAACAAAAAATTACTTTGGCCCCATATAACACAAATAACTATTTCATATTTATTGAAAAATGACCTTTTTTTGTGTTGTCTGACTTTTAACCTACGTGTGCGATATGTATCTATATTTGAATTCACTTTATCTTATTTGAAAAATCACGTAGTTATGTATGTATAATATGTTTCATAGTACAATACGCACTACTTAATTAAAAACTGTCCGACCTGTTCATATTACTTTGCGCTAGTAATGTTAGAGGTGGTATACCTACTTCTATTTAGGTCACCCCGGCAAATACAAAATGGGACGCATTTATGGTTTTCCTTTCCTTTCAAAACGCGGGGCCGGCGTTTTTTTGACTTATTAATTTGCTTTTAAACTCGTTCCTTTTCCGATTCCAAGAGTGACGTATTTCAGTGAAAACTCGTAGCTTGTACTTTCCGTAGCGCAGTGGGTGATTGGGCGGTTTCAGGCCCGTAGGTACCCCGTAGCTGAGGCGGGCGCCCGCGACGAGGGATCACCTTCTGCCTACGTCAGTTGAGCTCGCGCCCGCGTACTGAGCGCACGTGTCTGTTCTGCGGACGTGCGCCATAAATATATGCCGATTCACGTCCAGTGTGGATAAGTTAATCCGATATCCGAGTATCTTATCGCTGAAACGTAAACTGATAGGAACATATTGTGAACTTTCATTCATTCGCGGGCGTCTAACAGGTCCCGATTGAAGCAGTGTTATTTTTGGTTGTTGTTGTCGCCGAGTGTAGTGCAGTGTCCAATATCAAAGTGCGAGAACTGTGGAAGCAGCTATTGTTGATACCAGACGCCCGATTATAACGCACTTTACAATGAAGTGACGTCGGATCGATAGGACAAACAGCTGAGCCGATTGCACTGTTCACAATCCACACTGTACGAGGTAAACTATGGTATCAATAATATGCTTTAGAATTTTAATTCTTTAAAGTTCAACTTCTTATGGAAACGATCAGACCATATGAGAGAAAGCGCCGCTTACTCGATTGAATACCTCCCTCTAGGGAAATTTATTGCTTCCCTAACCTATTAGCCAATATTGTTGCTTATTTCCATTGTCTTAGGTATAATATTACTTATGGAATAGTTTCGGTATGTTTTTTACGTATCAAAGACTTCGTATTTTAAGATAAAATAATTTGTATTCCTGTAAAACTCTGAATTTAATAATAAAATGATCGTATTCAAAGCTATGTATTAGACTAAATTCGCACAGTTTAGAACCAAAATAATCCTTGTTCAAAAGTTCTTATGTATATCCATAATCCAGTTCCAATTCCAATCTGTAAACAATACATACTTTTGTGTAAACAATAGTCAATACTACGAGCTGGCAGAACAAAGCAAAATAAAAAATATCATCCACACTAAATTGTGAGAATTTTCTTTCATTCGTGTTTTAATAAAATTTGCTAAATGTGCTGCCATTGTCCGTAAATACAATTGTTGTACCATTTTATTATCGTTTAAAAGGAACTGGTGTGAGGTGGCAGCAACGCAAAATGGAACTTCCTACTCGCTTATTTTTAACTTCGACAATATTATAAACTTCTCATAATACCTTCCGTCGCACCCACTTTCCGAGTTTTATGGTTAAAGGCCCTGGAGAAAATTTTATCGGCACATAGTTACAATAATAACAATATTTAAGAAAGTTTGCTGTCTTTAACTGAAAAAGTTAGTTAGTTTAGTTGTCAAAAGTTAAACTAATACAATATGCATAAGCTGTATCTATTAAATATTCTATTTAGGAGAACAATATAATTATAATATCACATGAGCTTGTGCGGGACCTGGGAACTCCCCTGTGCGAAGCAAAACTTATCCACCCTCAAATATGTCATGACGATGTCTTTTCAACCGCTAAAATTAGGATGAAAACCCGCATAATTCCTTCGAAACGGGAACATAAATTACCAATCTACTTACTTGAAAATTGTACAGGGTAAAATGAACCGTATTGCATATTATGTTTAACATAGAATTTTGGAGATTTTTATACGGAGTGATGGATGCAGTAAACAAAGATTTTTTGTTACACATTTAAATACCTAATTCATAAATTAATTGTATGTTTACATTCTATCTCCCAGTTACTATATATATTAATATAGTGGTTATGACTATGTCTACTTGACTTACTAATATATGTATGTATACCTTAATAACACTTATTAAGTACGAATGTGAGACCGAATGAAAAAGTGAAACTTACCCTATTTTATCTGCATAAGTGATATGCACATTTATTTTGTACCATGTTATTTTCTGTAATGTTCTACGGGCTACGAATATACATTCCGCCCAACGTTCGTCTTGTCGTTACCTTTCCCTGTTCCTCTGTTGTCTGCGAAGTAATTTCTGTTCCAAATAATTACATGTTATTGTAAATGTATGTGCACTTTTGTACCATGTTATTTTCTGTAATGTTCTACGGGCTACGAACATACATACCGCCCAACGTTCGTCTTGTCGTTACATGTCCCTGTTGCTCTGTTGTCTGCAAAGTAACATCTGTTCTGCATCATTACATGTTATTGTGAATGGATATGCACATTTATACCATGTTATTTTCTGTAATGTTCTTCGGGCTACGAATATACATACCGCCCAACGTTCGCCTTACCGTCGCATGTCTGTCCTCTGTCGTCTGCGAAGTAACATCTGTTCTGCATCATTACATGTTATTGTGAATGGATATGCACATTTATACCATGTTATTTTCTGTAATGTTCTTCGGGCTACGAATATACATACCGCCCAACGTTCGCCTTACCGTCGCATGTCTGTCCTCTGTCGTCTGCGAAGTAACATCTGTTCTGCATCATTACATGTTATTGTGAATGGGGTTGACAATTTAAGCCATGTAGCATGTAATGTAGATTAGACTATATCGATTCATACTTTTTATATTCCAATTCGATTATTTTCCTTACGGATCGACGATTCCGCGGATAAGTAAGAATTTTGAACGCGTGGATGGTTTCTGATTTAGAATGTAGATGTTCCTTTCACACAAAGAAGGAATTTCATTGAGCGTTTATTTCAAAGATAGGAATTCGGTTTGCTCTGAACTGGAAATGAAAGGAGAATAGAATTTGCGGCGATCAACGATTGTTTATCGCAGAACTTCTGCGATATATTATGTGTAATTTTAATGCTTTCGTCAGCAATACATTAGGTTCACTTCTCTTCGGTGCACTTCGTTATTTATTTGAATACTAGTTTTTACTAGTTTGGCTCACGTAAAGTTAAATTTTTCAAACCCCTATTCTACGATCTTAGAGGTTGAATATTCATAAATCCTTAGTGGATCCTTTCTTAGTCATAATAGCTAAGTATCTGTATGCTAAAAATCAGTCTCATCCGTCCAGTGATTTGAGCTGTGCGTTGATAAATCAGTCAGTCAGTCACCTTTTCCTTTTTTATATTTAGATAAAAGGTTTCTATTCTATTAGCGCTGACAAAATAAAAAGTTGGTCTGAGTCTTCTAGTAAAGCAACAGCAATGCCAATAACAGTCTCAATACCTATTGTGCAAAGCTAATACAAATAGGAAGCCAGTAAGGCACGTTCCGTGGCACGAACGACTGTCATCACACCGTCTACGAGCTAATTTCTACAATTTACCATTTATGTCTGAACATAATATCTGCGTGTACGGTATATTAGCAATGCATTATGTCTTTACTAGTTAGTTTGTCCTTCAATTTCGCACTAAAGCAGCAAAGGATCCACGTGATTTTTTGCATGGCTATGAAAAATGATATAGGCTACTTTTTAATATGGAATAATGTTTCCACGGGATTTTTAAATAACCTAGTGAGCAACGCTAGTAATTTATATTATCTCTTTTTTTTATTATTCGAAATAGGCTTGCGCTTGACGACAATCAATACTAAATAGCACTGATGAGGTCTAGGTTGGAGCGCGCTTGCCTAGAAAATGCCTATTCACTCTTGCTTTGAAGGTACTCAAATTATAAGCTCTCTCTAAGTAAGTCTATAAGTACTCTAGCGATAACGTTAATACAATAGTAGATATACCTTTACTAACATATACTAATATGTTATGAGCACTTTAATGAAGCGTTTGATTGAACCAGCTTTGAGTCGTTGAAGGTGTGTCGTGTGCCGGATCCTGACCGGAAGGACTACGTCATGCCGTCATCGACCCACGTCCTCGCTAATTGCATACCTAACACCTCACGCTATAGCGTTCTTATTCCTTTTACGATCTTCGTCGTAACTCGTTGGAAGAATATGACGCCATTAGAAACTTGTAATTTTTCATTTAATACTACTAGTAGCTAAGTATCCATAATAATATCAAAATTGCGAAAGCATATCTGTCTGTTCGTTACCTTGTTACGGCTTATCCGCTGAATGGATTTTGACTTGGTATAGAGATGGCTTGGATCTTTGGACTTAAATATTTTTTTTTATGCCGGAAAATTAAATAATTTCACGATTCTTAATCAAAGTGGATGAAGTCGCGGTCGTTAGCTAGTATGGTAGCTTAATTTTTTTCATCAGCTCATCACTGATGAGTCATAAGCGATATACTGTCATTAATGTACTGTGTGTACTGTATTATAATATTATTTTCAACACACTTGCTCATAAAATGGCTCCCGGTTCACCGCAATTAGGCACACAATGACACCTTTAACTCAAACTGTGACTTTTGATTACCATTATTCACAATGTGAGTTATAGAATTATTTTTTTTAATTTTATTGGTTGAGTTCACAAACATATTATAAGAGGTTGAGTTGCTTTGTTCTTAAAAAAGTTTCTATTACAAAAAAAATCCTACCTATTGCCAAGATACCTATTGCTTGCTCATTTCATACAACTTCGTATTTAAATAGATAATTTCAACTTGTACGTGTTTAATAAATAAAACTGTCACTCAAATATAACTTTTGTTTTTTCTGTAATAAAGAAAACTGGAAATTCCCCATTTTGTACGTGGCTATAAGAGAAAAGTCAAAAAAAAAAGAAACCTCATTCTTTTAGTCTATGGCCATTAAAGGTGCGCGCGCATTCCGGAAAACTGATTAAATCAAATAAACACCTGAATAGGCTGTATGGTCGTCGATCTTTGCCTGCCCTCAAGAGCATCTCAAGAGGGCGAACAAAAAAACAACATTTATTTTTCCCGCCATTGCGAAAAAATTTTCATAACTCGTTTTCACTGTTTTGTGCCAAAATGTACTATTTTATTTAGTATTATTTTCTTCACAAGTGTGTTGAAAAACGTCGTATTATGATTACCGTCCTCGGCTACCTTAAGACCCTCACCTGACGGCTCGGGTCTCAAAAGCGCCTCAGCGGTAATCACCAACTTTTACACTTGTACCATAATGTACTATTTCCTAAACAGCTGTAACTATCAAAATTTTAAAATTATTGAAAAATAAAAGAATTTTTGTAATCTTATCTACTTATGATTATGAGTGATAAGGAATATTTTACTCTGATCTAAAGTTTCATTTTCACGGTACATTTTTGAGGTCTAAGGTCGATAAAAAACATTGTATTAACCTTAGATCTTAGTTGGATAATTGAATTATTATCTAAGTAGGTATTATATTTAATTTTTTCTTAACTACTGTCCGAAAACAGTAATTTCGTGACACAATTTCTCGAAAAACTTATCTCTAGTTAAAAATAACAAGATTTTCTATAAACTCTTCACTAAATGTTGTTGATTAACTAAAAGCCTGGCAAAAGGATGAGCGAAGCTTTGTTTATTTTCCGCGCTACAGTTATAAGCTAATTGAGTTTCAGCTTCTACGCTTTCAAAAATTTACCAAAAGGATGCAAACGATGGACATTCTTTTTGAGTGGACCGTATTTTGTGTTCTGAATAATATTTCTCTAGACCGAATTTCGGTCACGGCGTCTGAAACTTGAAATTTTTGCGAAACTTCGCCATCGAAGAATTCGAAGGACGAGAGTTTCATAGTGTTATTAAATTCCACATAGGATACTTCGTCTATGCTTAAGAATTCTCCAGCATAATACGGAAAAAGTTATTATTCTAGCTAGATATTGTAAGAAATATGTCTAACCGAGGGTATATTAATTTTTATTGTCTTTTCTGCTAGCGGACTTTTGTCAGCCGGGACAAATGCTAAGAGGAAGAAAAAGAAGAAGCCTTTTTTCTGCTATTTCGATGCATACAATTGAATTTGTTATTTATTTACTTTCCCAATTTCTCGCAGTTCAATTTAAATACGGTTGTTTTTTGTTGGATTTTACTTATTATAAAATTTTATATTTTGTTAAAGAGATAATTTCGTCACATCTACGGCAAACTTTCGAACCTGCAAAAAATGCATTTTACAGGGTAGCTTTTCGAAAGCATAGATTTAAAAAAAAGGTCATACCAGTGCATATATAAGGCAATATATTACAACAGTGAAAATAAATAAATAAACAATTATTCAGCTAAACACAAAAAAAAAAAAAGATTTGATTAACACTAAATCTATGACTATTATAATATATTAAATCTATCAATATTTAACTTAATGTTAATGCTGAAAAGCCTCAGCATAATGTTGCAGTTTTAGAAAAAGAAAATTGTATGAAAATGATACGAATTGTATACAAATACGCCTATTTTGGAAGCTCTACAGAAAAAGTCAAGATGTCTTTTAACAGACCCGGCTTTTTCCGCCGAGAGCTTTTATTTTCCTACGAAAATGCCGCTGACTTCGTGTTAGATTAACATTTCTAGAACAAATATACGTTGTCAAGTAGGCGCTTGAGGACGTGACGTGTGTAACTTCACGCTCTCATTCCTCCCGTAGGATGTAAGGCCTTTGCCCTTCACTGGACATGAATAGACTTTCCTGCGTTTGTAGGGTTAGTATTTAGTATCATGTTGCGTGAACCTGCCCAGGCATTAATTAATAATAATGTCAGCGGCTATTCTCTACATAGATTAGTCATTTACGCGGGAGATATTATAGTGCACAAGTATGTGCGCAAACGACAGGTGCACTCTCTATTCCCTCACTCTCATAGTCCGGAAAATCCGACACGGACGGAGTGAGATCAGGTGCAGGACCACGTGCTCTCCGAGACACAGGGGCTACTCACCGCCAACTTCCTAACTCTAGTACCTACTGATAATTTCTTGACAGAAATACCATTGAAGAGCAGACGAACAAAACATTTTCGCATAATATTTGTAAGAATATTACTGATTGCTGCACAGTATTTAGATGATAAGTATTTAGGTATATTGCAATACCATATCATACGCAATGTCTATTCTTGCTTAAATATTACGTACGTATTTTTGGCTAATTGGCAGACATTTTTAAATCGCTACAAAATCTCGGGTAATTTGCAAGCATGGACTAATCACTGAGTTGATGAAACAAGCGCGTGGCGTGGAAAGTTTAATCCAAGGGCGTTTGATTGCCAATTTTTCACTAGAGTACTATCCGCTTAGCGGCTCCATACTATAATTACTTCGTTAGATGGGCTATCCGTGCAACTAAGTTTCGGTGAGGTGATCTATTTAGTTTGGATCACATTTTCCTACATTTTTAATAGCTCGCTACTCTTTGAATAATCTTGATACAATTTGGTTTGGATTATGACATGAAAAGAATAATCTAATCTAAAAGAATAAAATACAACGTTCCCTCAAATATGGTTGAGCGAAGCAATGGCTGGATCATGCGTCATGCTCGTGAACGGGTGCCACCAATGGGAATGGGTCTGCTTTGACTGCCCGTCTTGACATGCGTTGGATTGATGTACCTACGTATGCATTTTTGCATTTTTGAAGCTTTACTGTGGAAGCACTGTATACATAGCATAGCTTTGTAAAAAAAAAATTTTTTTTTTGAAAAGAGCAACTGCTGAGTTTCTTGCCGGCTCTTCTCAGCAGAATCTGCATTTCGAACCGGTGGTAGATTTGTGACTTATCATAAGAGCTACAAGTTAGCCTATATGAAATAAATAAATTTTGAATTTGAATTACGATCGAGTTAGAGCGGCCTCGAACGCTTAAAGTAGACGTAACCAAAATCGGCAAAGAAAACAGGATGTTTTACTCCAACAATACAATTCTATTCCACGACATGCAATTGGCAGCGCAGTTCTGGTATTCACTAGTACCCTATTTCGTATCGCAATATTCGCACAATGCATGTAAGGTAAAAACCGGCCAAGTGCGAAGCGCAAACGCCCACTAGAGGTTCCGTACCACTATACTGTAGGTGTTTATATGCCGTAAGAACATAGAGGCGACAAAAATAAGGCGCTACAATATTAAAGCCTGATCAGCTATTTTACTCTGAAGTTTATACAATTGAAACTTGTATATACAAGTATATTACTGTTCAGATACGTGCTGAAACTTTGAAAAAATACCATTTTTCTAGTATATAAGTAGGTAATATATTTTTTAATTTTCATTATTTACCGTGATAGAGGCTTGCGTAACATTTATTTTGTGAAATTTTAAACTGACTACGAGCTACCGCTTAAGCTGCAGAATAGAATAGAAAAGGTTTTTAGTCAAATAAACTTTTTAAAAGTGCTTTTAAACCGTCAAGTGAATCTATCACTGCAGACATACAAGGTAGGGGCATCCTTTGGATACGGAACCCTAATTAAATCGCTCAGATATTGATCAACGGTAAAATGTACCCGCTTTCATAACATTGGATATGATTACTATTGCAAAACAATCGGTTCATTTCGCGTGTGATATTTCCAACGTAAGTCTATGCAGTTGATCGATGGTCTATTGCAGCTTGCATGTGAATTGTGAATAGAAGTGATTGTATCATTCATTTTCCTCTTTTTATTTATTACACCCTTACACTGAAATTACGTTATCAATCTCAAGAATTTACTTATTTATCATAACGCCAAAGTCTCTCCACCGACATACACGTTAATTTCAAAAACTACCGTAGAGATTTTCATACAGTTTTAATGAATGGATAGCCTGATTCTGCGATATATGTTTAGATGTATCATTTTTATAGGTTTGTTGTAAATTGGCTGAACTATAACAGACGATTGAATTGGCAAAAATATAATTACCTGAATGTTTTTGTGGCGTATACCGCTTCCAATTTACACTTAAAATCTTTATTAAATAATAATATAACATCGAATCTATTTGCAGAATGAGGCTATCTACTGGTGAAAACCGGATGGAAATGCTTAGAATAGTTTTTAGATTAATGTAGCAGACGTAACTTTTTATACGCTAGTTTTACATAAATAAAATTATATGAAGAGGGTTTAAAATTAAATTAGTTTATATAAAATTCCAGCCAAGTGAAGCCAAAGCTAATGAAAACAAATAATAATTTCACTTTCGCTTTATTAGTGTTTGTTTTATTGTGCATACACGTGATTGTTTAATGAGTTGCGGCAATATAAATGAAAATGATTTTCATAAATAGCGCAAGTCCAAACAATGTATAACATAAAGTACTAGGATCGCATCACGTGCTAGCGGTTACTATTCCCTGTCCATACTCGTAGCTCGCATTCCTCGGCCACCATATTTGGCATCCGCCACATATCGGATTGTTCTAGTTTTCTGCAGCCAACGTGCCAGTGTAAGCACTGCATTCCAATAATTGAAGAGTTGTTGTACCTTATTCCAGATATTATCACAATACATACTATGATCTCATATATCACTTAATCACATTGTACCTTTACTATTTATCTATCTTGACTCATATCTTCAATGTTACACCAAAATATAATGTAATTATGGTATATAATAAGTATTGAAAAGGTGAAAAGTTATTTAGCTGAGACACCAAGCTAACAGTCAACTGTATGGAATATTGTTTTCGATAATGTTGAAAATGTAAATATTGTATGACCATGATGTGAAATAGAATCGCGAACGTCCTAAATTAGATACTCGCCTGTATCGATAGTATGAATGATGAGGAAATATTTATGAATGAGTCATATGTTTCCAATTTCGTTTATCGCGTGCTCTTGGCATAAAAATTCTTTACTTATATATTATGTTGTTATAACATAATACGTATAGGAGGCCAGTGTGGGTGCGGGAACCAGTCCTCAAGAGCAAGGTCAGATCTCTAAAGCTCTAGATGACGAAGCCGGCTTTATCGCCCTCCTAACACTATTTGCTAAGCCATCTTGTATCGACTCTTGCATCTGATCAAAATTTTCTCTTTATAATCTGTAGTTATTTACGGGAAAAACGAAACGATTTCTCTTAATGGCAGGTTTCCCAAAAACAAAAGATTCTTTTTTGAGGCGTTTTAATAATGTTAAGATTCATAAGAATGGACGTGCACGTCGTACCTTTAACAAGTTGAGAGGAGGGTTGTTACGAAGAATATTATCTAGGAAATAATTCCACAGCCCGCATTGCAAACGACCTTGTATAGAAGATATTATTATGTGAAACAAGCTATCACCGGCATTCAGATTTCTCACACTTTTGAGAACATTATGAAGAACTCTCACGATGTGTACGGTACGTGTCCGGAATCGAACCTGCGACCCCCAAATAGGAGACTGCAATCCTAACTACTAGGCTACAATTTAGGTACCTTTAAATCAAGATTGTACAGGCATCTTCTAGGCAAGCGCGCTCCATCTTAGGCTGCATCTTCACTTACGTCAGGTGAGATTGCAGTCAATAGCTAGTCTATATATTAAAAAAAGGCTTCCTAATCACTGGGCTACTACGGAAGTCTAAGTTTCACTTTTCCGATGTCTGCTTACTCTGCTATTGAAATATCGCGAGATACCATATACTGTCATGTTACCAGAATTGGTATGTTTGTAAACAAACATGCAGTAATCTTTAGCATCATATTCTTGGAACAATCAATGATAAAGTGATAAATAAAGCGTAAGCGAACGTCATTTGTTTTGGTATAGCGGTGATACTGCGCAACATTAGAACGTGAATTGTTTACGTTCTTGTGGTTTGAAGGTTAATTAAATACGAGTAGCCTGAGGAAAAATGTGGCCAAATTAGAAATGTATACTGGTAGTAGAGTCTTATATTTATATTTATTTTATTTTTAAAAGAATATTAGCAACCCTGAAGCCAAATAAGCGTGAAGATTGTGTTAGAAGTGGATAATAGTGCAATGGGTGGAGATTGAACCGTGTTGTTTTTCAGTCTGCAACGTTTATCGTTGCGCCATTGAGACTTAATTTGTCTTGTTGGGGCGATTTCTTTTCCTGGGTGAAAATACACGCCAGGGTACAAGCTATAAAATTGCCAACTTTCAGCTCAATTAGCTATCTCTCAAGTCGGAAACTGCTGTAGAGATTTTCATTATTTTACAAAAGGTCCTGAGCTTGTAAGTACTAATCTGTAATTGTCGTAAAGTAACTTATGCCCGTGCTTCGTCTGCATTTACTTAGGATTTCAAACTTTTCACTTTTCACCATTAATAAAAAATTTGAATATTCTTTCTTCCAAATCTCTAGGTAGACGGTAAGACCTTGGCACCAGCAAGGGCTTGATGTTGTTTGTCAGTCACGGTCTGTTTTACAGGTAAAGATGTGAGATCAGAGATATATAATAAGTACATAACTATATGTATTATGTTATACATATTATGTATTAAGTAACAATATTTTCTGACCCACAAACCTCATATACGAGTAGGTACATTCTTCAACGGATATAATCTTATTTTGTCACATGCGTAGAGCCAACTTTTTAATTAGATAGACCAAAGTACTTTTTGATAGTTTGCCAGATTAATTTAGATCTTTAGCTTGCTACAATTTTTCTCAATCTAGATTATTATTATTGACAAGAAAGTGTAGCGATACTGGAATTAAATGTCTTTAATAGCTTAATTTTAAAACTTGAGAAGATTTAGATAAGTCGTGTTAAAGTGGAAAAAAAAAATTGTTTTTTCTTTTGTGATAAATCACGAGTTTGCAACTTCGTTCTTGTATATTTTCTGATTTACCGATATTTTTTTGATGCATTGTAATTATGTAATCTCCACAATACAAACTATATCCCAATATCCGCATCAAGATATGCATATGTTAAGTGCAGATTTTAGTGTAACATGTAAACCTTGATTCAAACAAATAGTATTATACGATTAATGACTTTATTCACCGTCAAACACGCCATCCGTAGATAGATCGAAAGATAGATTGTGAAAGCAACGCAAAATCGGGATTGGCTTGTTTTTACTGCGATGGTAGACACCATGTGTTTTTTTACAACAAAGTTGTAAACATATTTACGTTTATTTGAAACAGGTTATAAACTATATCACATACAGTGTACGATATAATAATTTAATCTATATTACAGAGCACGCAGATGCCCACGCAGTAATGTTTGGTTAGGTCTGCGCGTAAACAAGACAGCGCACACGGGTATTCTTCAGGCAGGGTTGAGACCGGATTTGGGTTTATTCGGGAACATATAAAGCGGTATAGCATTTTCAAAGCCGATGCTTCCATACACCTTTTGTCATAAAGAAATTCAATTATTGTGTACACTAAATAAATGTGTTTTACATTGTGCTCACGAGTATTAACAACGTATAAAAGTTCCAAATTGTTTAGGTTCGTGTAATCTATCTGTAAATCTATTAAGTATCTGGAATTTAATTTGCCACAATTTTTTGTCGTACAGTTCAGAAACTGTATCAGAAACCACACAGATATTCTGATATCTGTTGTTGTTTTCCCCCAATTATACATGTAAAGTCGGTCCAATTGAGGAAGTTGAAGATGAACGATTCGTTATTTTGCACACTTGCAAAGGTTAGTAAGAGTAACACTTGCTCGATCTTCAGTAACTTAATGAATGAACGACGACGTAACAAACTTTCCTTCTCTGATTCTAATTTGGATGATTGTCACTCAATAATTCAAGAGTTTTGCTCAAAGCTTGCTTTATACACAAAAGTTTAACTGTCTGTATTTAGTTTTAGTTCCTTAGCTTTATCTTAAAACCCTGAATCACTATTTAGCTCTTGAGGCAATGTGGCTTACCACAATGAGTCAAACCTTATATCGAGGTCTGGCTTCAGGAATTATGTTAATGTCCTTTTAAGGTCAAACCTACGTAATGTAAACAAACACTCGGCAGTTTGAGGCAATTACATCATTCAGTGAATCTTGAGTTTATTTTAGTAATATCTGCCAGCCCTGGTTGACTCGTGTCTCTCTAGGTCGCTCTTTACCTTGCAGTCACGTGGCAGAGCGCAGTGAGTCACTGCTCATTGAGGTATGTCCTCAGTAATTGCGTTTCACATTAGTACTAGCTGAATAGAATCCCTAAAAAAAACGAAGTCGCTTTTTGAGTCGCGATGTTGAAGTGAAAATGAGTGGGGCATATAGTTTGAAGAACTGACTCTTTAGGGACCAAAGGTGTTGGACTGGCGACCCCGCACCGGAAAGAGTAGTATTGGTAGAATGGTTGGTGGACCGACGACATCAGACGAGTCGCAGGCAGTATGTGGATACAAGCGGCGCAAGACCTTTACAAACTTAAACTTTTACTAACTCATCATCGTCTCTGCGAATACACGGTCCACTGCTTGACATAACTCTTGCAAGGATCGCTACATAAGTGGTCTTGTGCCACTTGTATCCAACGTCTGCCAGCGATTTACTGTGAATTCAATACAACTAGATTTTTTTTTTTGAAAAAGTAGAATGGAAAATTTTCATTATTTTAGTTTTCAATTTAAATTTCCTTGAGGCATGAAGTACTGACGCAAGCGGTAAATGTACCTAGTTTGTTGGTGCTGGCTTTATTTTCTTCAGCATTATGCAATGTGCTAACACGGCTTGTAGCTATATGTAGGGTATATTTACGATTTTATTTTGGAAAAAATGGCAGAGAACCAAATAAAAATATTTTGAGACCTCAGTAACAGTCTCAGGCTGAAATCTATAGATTTCAGATTTATGTCAGAGCATATTTGTGTCTCGTTTTAACCTCTATCTTGAGTCTGAACTGAGTCAGAGCATGCTCTATAGATCTCAGCATCAGATTCCAAACTAAGTACGTTGTCTACTTCCATCGTTACGTCAATATATCCACAGTACCTATCCTGTAATCAATTTATACTTCTATACTGATTACAGCATCATTAAAAGCCCGGTTCCAGCTTCCCTATTTATACATATCGTCGGCTTAATTATCAAACTTCGTAACTCCAAAATTTCCGATTTTTTTATTTTGACGCCATCTAGTGTAAAATTCGGTAACGAACACGATGGAATCACTCGTATCTCCCACTTGTTTTTAGTTTTTTTGCTATTTACAAAAAATAAAAATACCACGGCATAAGCCGACGCCATTTTGACCTAACACCTAAATCCATTTATTGAATCATGATAACAGATAATAAATCATAATTATAACAAACATAAGCACCTTGATATTCAAATGCTATAATTATTAATTAATATTAAAAACTGTTTGTTTGTGTTTTTATTGTTAGTTAGGTATATAGTAAAAAAGTTTTTTCTTTCTCCTGTAAAGTTTGACCAAATGGAGATACGAAGTTTGATAATTAAGCCGACGATATATGTGTATGTGTAACATATGAAAGCCCCTTGCCCCTTGTGGCACGTGCCGCACACATAAACATGAGCAGAAGAGGCGATTTAATATGCCCGAGTTAATATGCACGGTCAATTCTGCTGAAACCCTTTAATTTAGAGCATTAATAAAATTTAATGAGGTAGATAACTACATGTAGAAGTAAATCTATCTAAATCTCTGCTCATGATTTGGCTTGTTTATCTGCATTATAAATGTAAAAGTGTGTTCGTTTGTTGGTTTGTCCTTCAATCTCTCAGCATTGGAGCAACTGATCGAGGTGATAATTTTATTTTTAATTAGCTGTTGTTGTTGCTGTGATTAACGTTTTAAAAAATATGTGGGAACTTTTTGATATTCCGGGATCAAAAAAATATCCCAACTTCTTCCTCCGAATGTATTTTTAGGCCAAATGCCGAAATCGGTTCGGAATTTTCAACTGATAAGGTAACAAACTGACAGAGTTACTTTCGCAATCATATTATAACTATTTTTATCTTGCGTTGTTTACGACGAATGGATAAAGCTGATATCTCGTTAACACGATACGATAGATAGTTCCGGCTCTCCTGAAGCAATTGCGTTCAAAAAAATATAACGCGCAGCTTTTACGAGAATCTAAAATGGAAAAAGTTTTGGGAAAACATAAAAGTGAAAAAGGAAAAGTTTCCTCTTTCACGCTGTCACACAAAAGTCCTTTGTTTCACTGTTTAGTGTTTACACAGTGTACATCGATACTCAGTGTGCTTTCTCGCAGGTTTCATTTAGGTACAGAGACTTATTATATTACTGTTAGACACAAAAGAGTTACTAGATTCGGCTTTGTTTCAAAATATTATTTCATGAAGATAAAGAACTTTAAACACTGATTACGAGTAAATACTTTGAATAAATTAACTGTTGCTCTCAAATTCGCCGCTGTATTTATGTCAAGTTTATCTTATTGCAGAATGTAACAATATCATGAAGTATGAAAGTTTAAATCGGTCTAGTTTCCTTTGTGTGATTCCCTCTTTAAGAAATACACAGCCAGTTGGCAGTTGTAATAATAAGAGAAGAGGATTATTTCATTACTGTTTCTGTGTTTCATCCATATTTTATATTAAATACTAGATGATGCCTGATGAATTTAGTTTTTAAAATCCCGCGGGAACTCTTTGATTTTCCGGGATAAAAAGTAGCCTATATGTATAGTATGTTTTAATCCAAGGTATAATCTATCTCCATTTTAAATTTCAGCCAAATCGGTCCAGTAGTTTTTGCGTGAAAGAGTAACAAACACACACACACACACACACACACACACACACACACACACACACACACACACACACACACACACACACACACACACACACACACACACACAACTTTCGGCTTTATAATATTAGTGTGATGTGAAGTGTGATACGAAAGTGCTTTGTCTATCTGTTATTCTATCCAATTCTAAACAGATTTCAATAAAGTTGGCCGAAGAGATAACTTGCAGCCTGAGAAAAGATGTATAGTATAAGTTGGTTACTATTTTAAAAAATTGTGGGCAAAAGTAGAGTGCTAGATTTTTTTTAAACAAACTCCTAAATAGCTCTTGATTATACAAGTGGATCTATCACTGGTTCGGTTCGGAATGCCGTTCTTACTGCGAAGAACCTGCGAGAAACTGCGGTGGCTTTTCAATTATTTTTTTTGTGCAAATAATTAATTACTATCTCGCTTACTTGATGTAGCGTATCAAATCCAAGCTTTCTGATCATTCACTTTTAGCTTTTACTTCAGTGTATCAAAATACGTATATAAACTACGGAATGTTGTCAACACGTGGCGACCCTAGTTTTAGTTGTTCTAGATGACAGATTCATAACGTATTGAATTCCCCCGTCGTTCGGTGGGGCCTTTAGTTCGACACGGGATGATTAATATCCGCCAGGAGAAGGTCGCGGGCGGAGCTGTGACGTCACCTCCGCAATCGCTTCACTTCCGCTCGTCGTACGTGGACCGACCGGCTGGCGACAGGCGTAGAGATGTCTGATGGATTTCGGCATATCGATAGCGTATTTGATAATCGTTTTATTACTCTACAATACAAATATGGAGCATGCCTGAGACCACATCAGTCGACGGAAAGACGCAATCCGATATTTTACTTTTTTTTTATTAGAAATATCAAAATAAAATTAGATTTATAATAGCTAACCTTTTATAGATTTTTGACTGAGCGAAGGAGTGAGTCTTGTACTTGGGTGAATTTGCACTTATTCGTATTTCTGTCTGTCTATATGGGAGCCTTATTACTCCTGGGTGGAAAATTCAAATTCACAAATTATAATAATGTATTATGTTAATTTATGTCTCACTCGAATAACACAAAAGGCGCTTATAGAAGCTTGAAGAATTTTTATGCCAAAACTTAATAAGTAGTTTCCTAGAGTAGGTCGACTACCCAAGGCTCGATTAGAACCATCATTTATTTTTTGTTGATGTAGTTTCATGTTAGTATAAAATAATATATAAATGGCGTTTGTACACATACCTAGGTACGAGTACCTAGTAGTTTTAAAATGCATGGTACACCCACTGTATTGATGTCGAGTCATAAGAAATAGCTCATCCCTAAAGCCGGGAATGCTGAATATTACTTAGGAGTAGCCAGGGAGTTGCTGATTTTCAACCATTTATCGGCACTTGCTCCACCATAAATCGATTTGAGAGTCAAGTGAAACCAAAAAAAAAAACTCCTGTAATTTGCCGAACCTTATGATAAAATGCAACAAGTGTTATTCATCACCCGGTAATAGATATGCATGAACTGCTGTTCATGCATATCTATTATCAGCAGTACGCAATACTAGGTTATGCAACTCCAAAAATAACCTCTAAAATCTCTAAACACGTTGCACTCCGACACCGATCCTCAGATGTTGACTGCGACTTTCAAAAATAGCGCGATTAAATAGATTGCGACCTAAATGATAAATTTAATTTTCACTAAAATATTCCTGAGCAATCCGTGGAAACTGGAAACAATTCGAAACATAGAGTTTGTGTGACGCGGACGGCGCTTTGTTGACTTGTCACTTGCCAGAGTCAAATTAAAGAGCTTGAAAGAATACCAAGGAGCTAGCAGCAAAATGACTCTTTGTGTAGTTTAATTGCATTTAATTAAACTTTTCAGGCCGGTTTTCATTGATCCAATGGAATCCGATTATCATCTGCAGGGTGAGCAATGAGCATTGTCTTGAGACAAAATATCCCGATTTTATCCACTGACAAGAGATAAAATTATCTTCTACCTATGATAAAGAATCGTGATAGGGGAAAGGAGAAGTATATTCCTATAATTATATCCACTGTGGATATTATTTCCACCGTTTTGCCCATGCTTGACGGGTGGATAAAACTGAGTGAGGGGATAAAAATTTTATTCTTTCCCCGTGGATAATAGTATGTCCCCTGCTCATGCTCACCCTGCAGGTTTGGTTGTGGCGCGGCATAAAAGTATTTAATGATTGTCAAAGGCTGACTGCTAGTGTTGGATTTAATAGCGTTTACGTGTAATCGATAATATCCAGTGACAGTGTTCCCTGCAGGTTTACATTGATCCAATGACTTAAGGTACGAGTTCGTAGCTAACCGCAGACAGCAACAGCAGACGACGTGTCGCCGCGACACTACTGGTTTCTATGTATTTCTATGCAGACGACGACGTGTCGCTAGCTACGGAAGGTAGTTCATAGAAATATGTACATAAAAACCAGTAGTGTCGCGGCGACACGTCGTCTGCTGTTGCTGTCTGCGGTCGGCTACGAATTTGTACCTTAAGGAACGTTAGTTGTGGCGTAGTGTTAACACTTTTTCCTGACACTCAAACATAGGCTTTCACTGCTGAATTTTTTTTTTTTTTTTTAAAAGAATATCAGCCAAGTTGAATTTGACTGATGTTCTCCTCTTCCCTCCAAATAAGTGAAAACTTGTGTTAGGAGTGGGTACGAGAATAGTGCAACGGTTGGGATTCGAACCTGCGACCTTTTAGTTTTCAGTCCGCACCTTTAACCGTTGGGCTATTGAGGCTTATAATTGAATAATATCATGAAAAATAAACTTATAGTGATTGCTGCAGCAGCGATATTCAGTAAAATACAAACTCACTCACCAATTACGGGATAGGTAAAGAAAACTAGAACGAAGATGACACTCGTCCTAATACAAATTAGGAGCGAATACCTATCCCTTTTCTATCATCTTATTCTGTGTTACAAATTATCCTTTGACATAATTGCCTAGTGAGTTCGCTTTCGAAGTAAATATCGCTGCTTGTATTCATTGATCCAATAACTGTCAAAAGCGTCGGTTGTGGCGCCGAGTACACACTTTATCGTGCCAGTCAAACGCTGTCTGTTAGTGTTGATTAAATAGCGTCACTTGTAAACGACCATCACTGGACTTGATTCAATTCAATATGTCGTTGTTGACTGGAAAAAGTGTTTATACGGTGGCCAGAGCTGGCATGCCAGCATCACCGTCGATTGTCATCAATTCGCACAGTCGAATGGATCAATGACAATCTGCCTTAACTTTCGCTTTTACTCTGGCACAAGTCATGATAAAGAAAATGAATAAAGATAAGCATTAATGATGCTATTATTAGCGGTTTATGCACATCGCATTAGCATTTAGGTCGCTCGCATTACTCGCATACATTATTCATGACATTTTAGTTCACTAAATTCATTGTGAATCGTTTTTAGCGTGGTTACGATAGCTTATCCGGAATGACTGTCCTGGGTGTAGTAACGTTGTTCTAACTGGAAGTGGTAGGTACGTTACACGCGTACCGAGTAAATTACTCCTTTTAGAACTCTCCGAATATTAGAGAACGTCTAGAAACTATTTATTTAATCTTTAATGCACCACAAACACAGAAAAGTAAACTTAACACAATATATGTCAGTCAGTACAATAAGGCGGTGGTATCGCTAAAAATAATATTATATTATCGTGCGTCTGTTTGGTTACTTTTGGATATTAGTCTAGAGAGATGTACAGTAAGAGCGTCTTATATAAGTCACAACGATAGAATTCATTAGGACACAAAAGGGAAAACTCGCAAATATCAATAAAATACAGACTTTGTTTCTTTACGATTAATACAACACTTGCTACCACCATCTTGCCTTGCCATCATGACGTTTAAAAGTCTCAAAGTTGAATGAAAGCATGATAATTTTTTATTATCCGGGCCTACATTACTTTTTTCATACAATTTGCTATCCACTGCTCACAATAGATGTTAAAAATCCCACAGATAATCTAAAAGGTTGACAAAACCATTTTTATCTGTCACGCAAATCTGAATTACATCAATCACTTTGTGCTCAGTTGGCTCGCATGGCTCATTGAACCGAGAATTGAATATATTAAACGTACGTGATGTATCTATTCGTTCAAAGATCCATTAGTTTGTATCAAATCTAGTCTACCTTCACATCAGTATCTACCCTCCGCTGATCTTCATCGACCTTGAATGACATGGCTTCTTGCTCTCTTTGCTAAACGTCTTTGCTTCGTCTGCTTTTCAGGGTTGTGTTCCATTATGCTTCATTTTTAACCCCCGACGGAAAAAGAAGGGTGTAATAGGTTTGATGTGTATCTGTGTGTCTGCCTGTTCCCTCGTAGCTCCCTAACGAATGGACCGATTTTGATGCGCTTTTTTCTGTTTGAAGGAAAATCTAAACGAGATGGGTCCTAGCTATAACACAGGTCTACAAAAAATGAAAAACTTTTTTTGCTAGCAATCCTATTATATGATTTGATGAATGACTTGATAATAAGTCGTATAGAAGTTTTTCAAGGTCAAAACTACGTGTAGTTTTTGAACTACCCTCATCGGAAAAAAATACCCATTTTGCTATGTTTAATGTGTTCGTATTCCGCCAATTTGTGTGATTATCCGATAATATTATTATGTCGTCATATAGGAGGAGTTGATTAAATAATTCGAATACATTTTGTAACATTTTTGGTGAACATGTAGTGAAAAAACTCAGAAAACCTATGACGGCCTTCATAAAAAGGGCGTATTTTGACTCTTTTAAGATCGAGATCAAGGGCTTTAACCATCCCTGGGTACAAAATATCATGTGCAAATTGTGTATTGAATATTCGAGTCAGTGGTCGAGCGGTGAACGAGCACAATTGAGGTTCGGTGTACCTATGATTTGATCAGAACCAAAAAACTATTTTGATGATTTTTATTTTTGTTTAATTAAATTGCATGGGGTAAATTGAAAAAAAAATGACATATCCAGACCTACCGTCTGCTAGACGGCCTTTACCACTTTCAGACGATACTATGAGGGCAGCACCATCGGATTCGTCGGAGACAGATATGATGGAGGTCTCTTCAAATGAACGAGACATTGATCTTGAATCATCAGCGGCGCCCGTATTCTTTACTCAGTACTTTACGTATTTACCATTGCAAAGAGAGGTCTGAGACTAGCATCGAGACTTAAAGAAAGGAATTTAATTGCTACAGGCACGAAAGTCTCATTTTGTCGTGAGCATGACAGAGAAAAAAATTTCAAAAATTTCTTAGGTAATGAAAGGCAAAAAATGACGTGGAATTAGTTCAGGACTTCTAGATAACTTTAAAAAGGTTGGCTGTAGCATACAAGTGCACCCTGCACAGCCACTTGGACAAGTTTCATGAAAATCTTGGCTCCTACAACAAAGAACGAGGAGAGCGCTTCCATCAGGATCTAAAACTGACGGAAAATAGGTACCAAGATCGTTGGGATGAGCATATGATGGCAGATTATTGTTGGAGTATCACATGGGACAATCATAGCAATGAACATTTTAAAAAATCTGAATAAGAAGCTTCCTAGCTGTAAAATAATGTAATTAAATGTTTAAAATTGGCTTATTTTGTCTTTTTTAGACATACCTCGTATCTCGAAAACTACACGTAGCATTAAAAAAATAAGTATGCAGTTGTAATCCGGGTACCCAATATACTAAAAAACAGTTATAGTTTTGGCTGCAACATTTTCACTGTAGACCTGTGTAATTAATGAAGATCTGCTCAGGCGTTTGAAGATGATATAAAAAGGAAGTCGGTTAATAAGCTTATTTCCTACATGATTAATGTATTTAAAGATACTCTAGGTAAAAGACACAAACAAAAATGTTAATATATTACACCTATAAACATTCATGTAATAAAAAGTAATGATTTGTAAAATCTGGGTTAGTGCACCATGCATCCGAGCGATTTAAAAGAGTTCAGTCATTAATGTCGACCCGACCTTGCTCCGCCGATATGCTGATATTACCATAGATTATACGGGTATGCATGAGACAATGGTATTGTTCTGTGACCCATTTATCTCGTATTTTGTTAGCTGACGCGCTTTTCATCATTCCGTCAGCATAATGAGATCAGCGCATTTATAGCTGACGCTCGTGCTGGCACTCATTGTTATCAGATCCATGAAGGCCTGGCCGCATACACCGCGGGACGACGACGCGTAAAAGACAGCGACTCGTAAACTTTTATTAGAAATAGAGTTCCCGACTTTTTGAACAAGAAATACATTGATATCCAAGTTAATATATATTCAGGAAGAGCAACATTTCTATTTTTCTGTTTTATGCTTTTAAATTGAAACATTTATTAAAAGATTTTTTTTATAAAATACTAGTTTTTACCCGCGGCTTCGCTCCCACCATCTATTCAAAGTGTAATGCGATTTTTTCGATTTTTAGTTTATCTTTTGGGGGTTTAAATTTTTTTTTGTTTTTTATCCACCCCTCTGTATGTGTATGTAACCCTGTATAGGTATACACTCATTGGCATGGCACTCATTTTTATCAGATCCATGAAGGCCTGGTCGCACACACCGCGGGACGACGACTCGTAAAAGACAGCGACTCGTAAACTTTTATTAGAAGTAGAGTTCCCGACTTTTTGAACAAGAAATATATTGATATCCAACTTAATATATTCAAGAAAAGCAATAGTTCTATTTTCATATTTTATGCTTAAAACACTTATTAAAAGATTTTTTATAGAATACTAGTTTTTAACCGCGGCTTCAATCCCCCCATCTATTAAAAGTGTAATCCGATTTTTTCGATTTTCAGTTTTTTTTTGGGGTTTAAAATTTTTTTTTGTTTTTAAACCACCCCTTTGTATGTGTATGTAACCCTTCGATATGTAACCCTGTATACCTATAATGAAATAAAAGAAGGAATTATTCAAATTGGTCAAGCCGTTTTTGAGTTTTAGCCAGACTAACGAACAGCAATTGATTTTTAATATATAGACAGGAGATTTATAAATATGCAACGAATTTTCCATTTTATCTGAGAGTGAAAATACCGCTTTCACGTGTTTTGCTCACTATGATAATAATTTATATTTAGACGAGAAAGTGACAGGTCATTAAAAGCGGTAGCTACGTAGGTAGGTATGTCTGGAGTGTTTCTCTTGCATTTGTAAATGTTTAGTTGTCCATGCTTTCATAATGTATTTTTCAAGTGTGCAATATGATAATATTGTATTAAAAATGTGCAAAAAGGAAGTACTTTTACGCCGCTTGTTGCTTATTAAAGTATACCTAAGTAAATTAGTCAGCTCCACTTACCGAGTCGCAACCACCGCAACGATTTGAAAAACAGATTCTGTTTTCCGATAGAAAAGCTGGTTGCAAAACAGAAAATCTTAAAAGTGGGATATTTTGTAATCTAAATATATAAAATCTAGTCGGGTCAGTTATACCATTTTTATCTCAAGAATGACTGGACCGATTTTATGATCTTTGATTTATTGGATTTGTCTCAATATAAAACCCAGTAGGTAAGTAAATTATGAAAAAAATCTGAGTTCAAAATTATTTATTTCAACTCATATCAACACTTCGTATGGGACTGCTAGATGTAGTCATGGCCTAACTGCTAACGAGAGTTTGTAGGTCTAGTCATTTGGAGTCAGAATATGGAGCTCATTGATCTATGCAGTGTGCACAATGCACACGGATGATTCCATTGTTTATGTCAACTAGTCCCGTTCACGATACACAAATAACAAATGTAGTTTAATATAACAAGTAATGTATTCACGAATCATTTCAAATTTAAATGATAATAATGTTCCTAAAGTATTTTGAACATTGAAAATCGTTGCTTGATCTAGCGCTCCTATTTTCATAAAGAAGTTTTTGATTTGTTTGTATGGGGTGATTTCAGGTATTACTGAGTTGATTTTAAAAATTCTTTCATTGGTAGGTTAGATTTTTTTTGAGATGGTTAATCATACGCATATTATAAATGCGAAAGAATCTCGGTCTATCAGCTAGAACCTTTCACGAATCTAATGCTGAACCAATCTTGTCTTTCATATATGTTTAACACAGAGGTATACATTATACATGATACTTTTTATTCTAAAATATCAAATAGTAGTAAAAATACGTACATCCGCGAAACACGGGCGTTAGATAGGCTATGTATGTATTATTTTAATATACACCTATTGCTTATGCCACATAATATTTAATAGCTAATTACTATGTACGATTATTATATTACGACGGATGTTGAAATAGCCGTATCTTTATTTAAAGCTCTGATGACTCAAGTAAGTATAAAATAGAATTGTAAAAAAAAGTTTATGTACCTGTGCAAAAAAACTTTATCGAATGAATCGTAACAGTTAGGTATAGGGGAAAGTAATCGAAGCGAATGGTTTGAACATCGCACCTGGCGCAAGTTACGAGGGCAGCTGCTGTGCCCGTGTGTGAGTTTTTTTTACCTTGATTGTGATCTCCCCGTCTCGATTGTTATTTGTCTATTGGGATCGGATTTGTTTTCTGCCTCACGACAAATCTCATGGACTTTTTTAAAAGTAAATTGAAATGTTTTGACTTGGATCGATGAACACTGATATTGTTCACCACAGAACGCTTACACACCGCTTACTTCCTAACTCACTCTCTGACTGTCTCGTTGGTCTAGTGGTTAACAGGTTCGACTGCGGATGACGAGGTCCCGGGTCCGATTCCCGGGTCGAGCCAAAAAATGTATTGGGTTTTTCTGACAAGAAATTCTCAATAGTACCTACCCCGAGTTAGGAAGTTAGCGGCGAGTTACCCCCGTGCCTCGAAGAACATGTAAAGCTGTCGGTCCTCTGCCTGATCTCTCTGCGGTCGAATCAGCCCCCCGATTCAGACCCTTCCGATAACTTATTTATCGATCGATTCGGTTTGTTACCGTACGATAACATATATTTTCAATTCGTAAATGCTCTTGTAATCGAATGTATCTTGTCGATGTCGATAACGTCGATACCGAATCGTATCCTCAAACCAAACGCTCTGAATCACACGACAAAAAATTTTTATACGAGATCGATATCTAACCGTATTGACACGGTATGTTATCGAACAGGTCTGAATCGCCCCCCAGATTTCCGTACCATCGGACTATCGGATAGTGTAGTAGAGAGTGCACCTGTGTTTGTGCACACACTTGTGCATTATAATATCTTACGCGCAAATGGCTAATCTCTGTGGAAGTTGGCCGCCGTGGCCGGATTCGTTTGGGAGGACTTCCTAACTCCGGGCTTGCTTTTCCGACCCGGGAATTAAACCCTGATCCTCGTCATTCGCAGTCGCACAAGCCAATGACTAGGCCATCGAAGCAGTTAGGTGAGGCAAATAGAGTAAATAGCACATTACGACCATACCAGTATCATTGCAACGTTTATCTATTTGATCCAACTGTAAACGAGATCTTTATTGTTACGTATTTTGATATGGATATCATTTATATCATCAGCATTTTATTTAACTAAACAAGACTTGTTCTATGATGACATATTTTAACATATTTATGCAAATGACTGTGTTAGGAGCTACAATAATAATAAAAACATTTTATTTTATAAAACACAGTTCTGGCGCAGTCAGTATCTTCATTTAAATAAATAAACTACAGAAAACTAGTTGCAGTTAATTTAAGGCTTTAGTTAACTATTGGCATGTCAGACGAATCTGGTTAAATTATGTAGTTGAATTTTACCACCAGAAATATGCTATGTTGTGTTTTAAAAATCAATCACTTCTTAATTAATAATAATAACTGCTTTCTTTCATTATTTTGAACCCACCTTGTTTGTTTGTTCGATGGGCAAGTTTTATCATAAAATAACTCAACTTTAACCTCCTGACTTGCAACTGACCTTAAGGCACTAAATTAACCACAGATAAGGAAACCTCTTGTCTGAACTGCAATTGCAGTTAACTTTTAAGAAGTTTTATTCTCACCGCAGAATAGGACAGTGATTGGTTTGCGACCTGTGCTCAATTCGAGATGGAAGAAAGCCAAACTCTAGAAAATATCTACTTCCGCGCCACTAAAATACTGCGTAGCGTTTTATTACTAGAATGGGGTCAAGTGATTACTGCATTGTTACAACAACAGCATATTTTTGGAGTTATTGTTTTACGTCATACCACAGAATACATAGTCGTACAGGGTACAGAAGATTCACTCCACAAAATCAATTGAATAAATAGCGGCTCTTGCTACCACAATAAAGTGCAATTCAGGTCGCACAGAGCTAAATTACTTACAGTTATATTCAACTAGAAGTTGACTCTTTTTCTATGGCGTACTTCTTATGACTTATCCCTTCGGTCTACGTTATCCCAAGACGTTATCCCATTGAGTTGGCCCGATGAGCCAGGTCGACACCGGGTACTTCTAGCTTTTATACCTAAAATGCGGAGTGCGCCTAGCCTGGTCATACGTATACATTTGCATTCGTTGAATAAATTTGGGATGTGGGGTTGCTAACTGCTTTATCATTCAGATCGATAACTTGATTGGTACCTCCGTCAAATTGTATAAATTCTTTTACTTTTTCTCGGACAATACTCGTAAAAGAAGCCTAGACAAATATTGAGGGTCATTCAGCGGGTGATGAAGAGATGCTGCAGCGAGATCAGAAATAAGGCGATTCTTAGGAGAATAAGTGTCACCGCCCCATCGAGTCGCGGAAAGACCTAATGGTCGTTGAGGTCCCAAAGCGCTGAAGAGGAGACCTTGCACCGGAAAGCACAGTGTTGGTAGACCACACACTAGTTGAACCAACGACATCTGACGAGTCTCAGGAAACCACTAGATATGGGCGGCGCAAAATTAATTCATGTAGAAGTCTGTCTAAGAGGAAGAATTGTCCGAGAAAGCTCGATTTGGCCAAATTACCATTTCGCAATTTAACTCAACCTTTTGGAATATTCGTAGTTCGTCAAATTAGTAGTTAATGAATCTTATTTATAATAAAAAACGCCGTTGCAGTGGTTGACATCGTGTTGCAAAATGGGGATGCTACGCCTGACCTATATCATAACTCAACGGCCTGGGAGGCTGGGACACAGCCAACTATCTCGCAAGGACTTTTACTTTAATAAAGAGAAAATGCACTGTGTTTAAAATGGGACGCACGAAATACTATTCGAGAGAGATTTTCTTCTTAGCCGGCGGCGTAGCAGGCCATTTTCCCTTGCCTGAGAACAGAGACTTTGAGGCTGTTTAAAACTGTCACTACAAATTTATGCTGGCACATCCTGACGCAGGATTTGCTCCTTAATTAAATTGCGGTTGCCTGTCGAAAACATTACATTGCGGCTATAACAAGTAGGTGTGCGGGATTATTGCTGGGAATATTTTAGGATATATTACAAAATTTCACAAAATATTCATTGCACGTATTCGTTACGTAGACATGCTTACATGAGATTTTCAGCGATCACTTTTTAAGATAAATAATTGTTACTTATCAACTAAAACCCAAATAAACGTCATGTTCATTTCAACCATTCAAATTTTAAGTTCTGTCTATTGAAGCATAATCGTTTCAAATAGCTGCCGTGAAACTTAACAATAGTACATTATGGTACAAGTGTCAAAGTTGGTGATTACCGCTGAGGCGCTATTGAGACCCGAGCCGTCAGGTGAGGGTCTTAAGGTAGCCGAGGACGGTAATCATCAATATACACGTGTATCATACGACGTTTTTCAACACACTTGTGAAGAAAATAACACTAAAATAGTACATTATGGTACAAAACAGTGAAAACGAGTTGTGAAAATTTTTTCGCAATGGCGGGAAAAATTAATGTTGTTCTTTTGTTCGCCCTCTTGAGATGCTCTTGAGGGCAGGCAAAGATCGACGACCATACAGCCTATTCAGGTGTTTATTTGATTTAATCAGTTTTCCGAAACCTTTAATGGCCATAGACTAAAGAATGAGGTTTCTTTTTTTTTTGGCATTTCGCTTATAGCCACGTACAAAATGGGGATTTCGAGTTTTCTTTATTACAAAAAAAAACAAAAGTTACTGACAGTTTTATTTATTAAACACGTACATGTTGAAATTATCTATTTAAATACGGAGTTGTATGAAATGATTGCTTGCTCAGGTACATTAATTTAACACGATATTTTTATAAATTATTGAACAAGATCTTTTTTGTAATAGAAACTTTTTTAAGAACACAGCAACTCACCCAATAAAATTTAAAAAAAAAATTTCTTTAACTCACATTGTGAATAATAGTAATCAAAAGTCACAGTTTGAGTTAGAGGTGTCATTGTGTGCCTAGTTGCGGTGAACCGGGAGCCCCTTTATGAGCAAGTGTGTTGAAAAATAAATTGTGTAACATCTCTTTGTTGAGTGAATAGCCGTTTTGTCCCAATTTTTTAATTTTACTTCACCGTCTATCTGTGGAACAATTTAGTGATAACGCTAATGAAGACTGTTGTTATATGTACTCCAAATTGTTGTCTTGTTATTTTCTTTAATTGTTCACTTGGAATAATCCATTGTCCATTATCTTGTGACATCATTTTTCTTGTTTAAATGGTGATTATTTCAATATGTTTTAAAAGAGCCATTTTATATTATATCATTATATATTGTATTTTATTATTATTATAACAGATTTTCCTCTCGAGATTTTCCATGGTTATTCAATTTTCATGCATTATTATTAAGATTATCAACGACTTGGTGATTTAACACAGCAATAACATTTAATTACTGTATTCAACAATTCAATGATGACTTCAACAATTACTAACTGATGTCGGCATCTTTGTCCGCGTGGATTTATCACTCCTTTGGGGATGGATTGCTAGCGAGTGTTTTAGTGAGTTAGCGCAGTTAGCGTTTAGTTCTTAGCACATCTGTAGGGTACTTAGGGAAGATTTCTACCCAAATCTCTTAAACCGTCCGAATAGGTTGTGAGTTATCCGGCAGTTAGTCACTGTACTGTTTTATAGTGATTAATTATCAAATTTGAATATCTAAACAGTTCGAGTCTCAGGGGACTTTCCTCTTCAAATTTTATGTAAGGAATCGATAAATTAATCATAGTCTTCGCAACTTTTATGATACCGTGGGCTTTATTAGGCTCGAGAGTTGCTGGCAATACAGAATTTGAAATTCAAATTTGGTAGGTATAGTCAATCTTCCAAAAAGTTACTGGACCTATCAACGGCCATGTTCTACGTTATAATGTTTATGGGAGCCATTTTGCGTCACAAAAGCTACTCAGCATATTATTCGCATTCACTTTTATGTATAAACCCCTGATACAATAAGTTTGTTATACCCTCTAAAAAACCCTAAAGCTCACCAAATATTTACTCACTGTACCGTTTTTGGCGTCGGATCTTAGGGCAGCCTCTACTCTCATATTTCCTCACCAAAAACTATGTGAACCGAACCTAAGAGGCCTAGATTTACCTTGCTCTTTGAAGGTTATGTGGGTGTTTCGTACGTAACTTTGGGTAATGTTTTTTAGCCACAATCAACATTTTAATTAGGTAAAAACTTAAAACGCGTGGTTGAAGAAAAAAATAGATCTTATCTGGAAATCTAATCTTATAAATATGCATGAAATAAAAACACTTTATGCAGAACACTATATTATATGGTGCAGAATTTAGTAACTGAGTTCCGATAAACTCCCCAATAGCCTTATCGATTTTACGGCCTTGACTTTTGCAGTAAAGAACACCCCTCGAGGTCGAGGCTGTATAAGTTCTTATACAAAAAAGTAGAGGTCAATCTGCATTTTCATGAATACACTTTATGTATTTATTCTTTGTTCTTATTCCTAAGTACCTATAAGTTACATGAAGTTTGAGATGTTAACTCTAGTTCCTATTTTTAGCATTATTATTTGCCTAGATGTAAGATTATCAAATAATTCTTAATCAATAATATAAACCTAGCTTTTCCCTGCGACTTTAAAAATCCCTCAGAGACCCTTTGTTTTTCCGGAATAAAAGGAAGCCTAGCCTGTAAGTCCTCAACTATTACAAAAAAATTACTTCGATTTATTGCTCCGTTGTTGTGTTATTGAAGCACAAGTAAACACACTTTTTGCATCTATAATCTTAGCAAAGTTTCGTTAAATATGCTCGTAAACTATACGTTTGAATTTATGTGAAGGTGTGGCGAAATCACGACGAGGTCGCCACTGCGGAGCCGAGAGCTTTGGGATAGTGTTTTGCTCCGACCACATCAAAGATCTTCCGACCGGAACTCGGGAAAGGCGTTGTGTTGGAGGACCCCTCCAACTTCTCTTTGTCAGAGGTTGTATTCGTTTACGTATATCGATCGAGCTTCCAAACTTATTCAGTAGAGTAGTATGTAGAGTTATGACTGTCTGTTGTTTCATGAATGAAGAGGTTTTTAATTTTGATATGGCCCCTACATAAATGTAGCGTAGAGACATTTACATGTTCATTAATTCTCAAACTCAAATCATCATCAGTCAAATTAGTTTCATGGAAGAATGTTTTTTAAGGATTCAATTTTTGCTTGGTTTGATGTTTCCACGACAGAATGTTTGTCGTCAGTCATCGCAACATAACAATCATGATCATCAAGTTAGTGCGCTTAGGGCCTGTTTCATCATCCCCAAGTAAACTTTAACTAAACCGAGGAATAAATTTGACATTATGACAGATTGCCAATTCGAAAACTGTCAAAACGTCTTTTTTCGTCGGTTAAAGTTAACTTGACGATGGTGAAATAGGCCCTTAGAGTTTTGCAATTTCTATTTTGTTAGATTTTATTACCGCTACAGTATAACGTAGCCATAGATCTTACAATCTGTTCTGTATTATGTCATTCTTCTGACCTTGCCCTCAAATCTGTTATGGCCACTACCATCTATGACGCAACGAGATCTAGTGCGGTTGTATAATGTTTCCAGTAAGTTAGTAGCTACTAGCAATATAATAAATTTCAAATTAGAATCATTATTCATACATGGTATGGTGATACCTTATAGTATCCTTTGTGAAATTAATTTAGCTCCTTTCTGTAATTTAAATGTAATGGGCAGGTATATTCTAAGTATATATTACATACCTACTGGTATCATTTTCTTTTATTCTTAGGTAATCTAATATGTAAAAAGCTGGCAATTTGCCACTGTTTCTTTTTCAAGGTCAAAAGTTACGAAACGTGTTTTCGGCTAGCCAAACACTGTTGTGAGTTATTTAGTAAAATTTATTTTCACTGTAAAATCTCTTAAGAGTGGTAGGAAATTTTAGTGGGTTTATGGTTTTAAGTGGTTATTATATCAGTCATAGAAAAAATAGGTGTTCTTTGATCTGTTCGAAAGTACCTACGCAATACAACAAAATGAATTATTTTTGATCCTGTATTTATTCCTCCTCCCCCTCTCCTCTTCCTCCTCTCCTTGTTGATTATTTTTTAGCTACAAACAAGTATTTGGATCAAAGTAATTTTTCTCTGTTTAAAACAAAAACTTACAATAAATGTTAATGTTCTTTTGTAATTTGGTAACCTCGTCAAACGTTGCGCATCGTTGTAAAACGGAAATTATAAAAACTGTAGAATTTACACGCAAAGTACTCGACTTACTTAATTAATTCTTATTTTATTCGTGTATTGAACCGGTTTTGTGCCCCTAATTGACACCTCTATATCCGTTTCAATGAAACCATACAATTGCGTATTTGCGTTTAATCCACAGTTTTTAGATTAGCTTGAATGCCTTCTTAGTTTCATTTTTAATCGACGAAAAAAAAGAGCTTCTCAATTCGTCGCGTTTATTTTTTTATACATTTCAGGTTAGAGTGATGCCGCCAAGATTATTTCGAAATTCAATTGATTTTTCATCTTAAATTATGGCTTTACAAGGTGATTTGTTTTTGGCGGTAAAGAACCACAAATAGTATTTGTGTTTTCCGTTACTTAGTGCGTTTTTTGTTATCATTTTCCTGAAATATTACTCGGCCGATTTTAATGCGGGTTTTCTATTTGTAAGTACAATGCATTTGGGTAGGTTCCTAGATACCTATTACGGCTAAATACTACCGAAAGGACGCCGCATCCGTGTTTTAATTGTTTACTATGTTACCATTTTCCTGAAAAACTATTAATTCAATTTTTGGATTCGAATTTTTGAATTACATTGGTTTGATCTTAGAACAGGTTCTTAGATGTGGTGTAGGTTGTTGTAGTTTACCTTGAAATAATGAAATATATATTTATTTTCCAAAAACAACATTAACAAGGAATATAATTATATCCATTGATACCTACATAGGTAATCCTGTATCGTGGGACCCAATTCACCATTAACAATTATATTTATTTATTGTTTATAGTTGTCGCTCGGATGAAATGACAAACAAATTACAGAAACAAAACAAAATATTACACAGTTTACTAATAAAAGTTTGGAAAAACAGAGGTTGCTCTTCAAATAAAGCTTAATTCAAATGCACTTATTTCAAGGGTGTGAGGAACTTTTCCGTTAAATCATAACTTAAGGATGCGAACCAGGAAACAATTTTCGCTTTCGCATCCTTTACAGAGCAATGTTTTATGTCGCAGGCTTGTAATTAGTAGAATTATTCGAACTCCCGTGACAAAGTTCGCTGTCACGGGAGTTCGAGTTATTCTGCCAATTTGCGTGTATAATCTAATTTGAATGTCGTTACTTGACAACTCCATAAGTCCATACACTCCAGTTTCTAATTTACTTGAAAACTTACTCGCGTGGTTCTGACAGAAATACAGCTCGATGATCCAATTTGTCTCAACTTCCGTTACGTTCGTTCTGTTCCGTTGGAAAACAGAAGTTGGGACGGAAGTTCAACATCCGTTCTCCATCCAACTGTATGAGTTACCGCCACATTCAGGATCGGTATTATAGGAAACGTACGGAAACGTTATTATAGGATCTAAAAACAGTTTACCCGAGTCAGTACGCTTCGTTAATACCATAAACGTACTCACTAACGTACTTACGTACATTACGTAGTCTCTTATTTGGTATCGTTATGGTTAGTAGATATTAATGAATGAATGACAGCTCATTAAGAGATTGATGGCGTTGATGGTCTATTTCACAATCGCCGGATATAATTTAACCGATGGATAAAGTTGATGTTCTGGTTGTTTTTTGTAATGGCACATTGTTAAAATGTCTTTATTCGTCGGATATTTCCCCGGAGATAGCGAACTAGGACCTCAAAACTTGTTAATGATGCATTATATATAATTTAATGAATGTCTTTGAGTGCTGCATTTAAGTTTTATAATCAAGTGTGAATAGATGTCTCCTAAGTAAGTGGGTTTAACATTAAACTGCATCAGGTGAACAAACGACTAGACTTTTCTAAATAAATCTGTACAATATGCGGAAGTAATAGTATCGTATTAAATCGATATCCTCTAATGAATCTTTTCGGTGATTATCCCTATAACCTTATTAACGGGATTTGGAATAAGCATCCTCAATTAGATTTAAGACACTTTAGGCTTTCCTAGTTACGTGTTTAATGCTACGGTATTAGTGACATAAATCCACAAAGGTTCTCTTTATATCCATTCAAGTAGGTCATATTATAATATATAATCGGGGACAAACCCAGTGTCACGTAATCTAACTTCGTTTGTATGTAAATTACAAGCTACATTGCTCACAATAGTAATACATTCTTGAAGTTGTAGATCGTTCTGAAATATTTGTTTTATTCATCGACAAGTGAGCCCTTGATGGTATGTAAAAATGGACGATGAACAGTGCACTGTCTAATTTGGCCTTAAGATTTTCCCCTACCAAAAACCGCTCAACGCGAAGGAATTTTTCGATTTAAAAACTACTTGCGTGAGTAAAATTTACACATGTTAGGCCGGCCTTAATACAAGGGTGGTTACATTTCGCTGAGCGGCCTGCGCCGCGGGATATGGGCCACCGCAAACCGTAGTGTTCGCTCGGTTAGCGTTCACATTTCGATGGTTGCGACTCAGTCACTGTGAGCTCGTATGTCACACATTGTAACAGTATGACATCCATATTTGTGCACGAATTTGATAGTTGCCACACGTGAAATGTTAGCTGTTACTTATACACCCGTCTGGTTTGGTGTTATCCTATAAAATAGAGCATTTATATAGGTACAATACATCTTGAAACAGGTGGCTAATCAAGGTTTCGATGTACGCGTATGGATGCGCGATAATTAATGTTTATATTCTTCGTTCCTGATACGCACTGCAAAAATTTGGTATACCCTTCCAAATAACTACAATTTAGGCAGTCTTCTAGGCAAGCACGATCTTAGGCTGCATCTTCACTTACCATCAGGTGAGATTGCAGTCAAGCGCTAGTCTATTAATTTAAAAAAAAAATTCATATTGCCCCTGCCGCCCACATGTGCAATTAATATATGTACAGTTGTATACAAACAAATAACCTACGCAATCGTCAATACTTTCTTAATGATTATGTTAAGAATGCGCGCCAGTTTCCGTTGTTAATTCTTCTCTAATGGTCAGAGTTAATTTTTTTATTAGATGAACAGGTTAGCACAATTAAGCAAATGTCATGCGAGTGTCTTTAAAATTCCCATCAAAAAGTAGAATTACTGTTGAATGAATTGTGCCTGTAAAGCCTCCCATAAAGCAAAGAAGAAAGAGGCATTTTTCCTTTTACATACTTACAACTTTTCTCAACGCATACTTAGTATGTGTGGAAAATGGATTGCCGATGTAGTACCACTCACCAGAGTATACATTTATTCAAATGTTTACGGTTTTGTTTATTGAGTTGCTTTTTGCGATCTAGATAGACGTCACGTCAGAAACATAATTTATTGCGACCTCGGATGTTGTTTGTATTTATTCATCAAGTTTACGTGAACCGATGTTTTATGATATGAATAAATAACATTCGGATTTCCACGATTAATATTTTTTGCGAGTATCATGTTGTATAATTTTAGATTGAAATAGGGTCTTACATTTTATGACTTTTAACTAGGAAAACTGTACCTACTTACTTACTTCTTATTTAGGTCCTGTTTAAGCGCCTCGTTGGTCTGGTATTTTTTGGTCCCGGGTTCGCGGGAGTTTTTTGAAATTCCAGTGAGGAACTTCGTAGTTTGTATGAAACACATCTTTTTAAACAATGGACATCAGCTAGAATTTCTGGACACGGACATAGGACACTTTTTATTCAACGTGATTCATTCGGATGAAGTCGCGGATAAAAGATAGTCCTATATCCTCTCCTATCCTACTATCCTACTTCCTACTAATATTATAAACGCGAAAATTTTTGAAGATTGATATGGTCGCGGACAGAAAATGTTTATCAGTTTTCAAAGTAGATTCTATATCACATTGCGTGCAGTAAGGTCTATAACGCAATAGAATATCGAAAGCATATCGACTGTCAGGCATAGACGTGTGCATGTAATTATGAATCTTAAGGTGGTAAACATTTTCTGTCCGCTACCGCATGTGGGATATAGGTATGCGTGTACACGTGGGAGGTTGTTGGTAAATTACAATTAACCCTGTATAAATTGGTTGAATGTGCGTCATAAAGGGTTGTTTATATGGCGCGACGGGCGACGGAGCTCGTCGCAGTCCCAGCGCGCTTTGATAAGGATTATTTATGTATTGGGAGCAGCGTTCCACCTACGCTGCCATACATTCGGCTGCCCTTACTAATATTACATATGCGAAAGTGTGTTTGTATGTTAGTTTGTCCTTTAAACACGCCGCATCGGACCAAAGTTAACGTGATTTTTGTGTGGGTTGGTATAGTTGAGGGCTTGAAAAAATAGAGGCGTCCCGCGGGATTTTCAAAAACCTCACTCAGATCATAATATGACCCTCAAAGTAAGAAGTTACTAGCGGGAGCCCATGACTTCCTCCGCGTGGATTTTTTTTTAAGCTATTGCATAGCTTCTATCGCGGGCTTTGAGCGTGGAGATCGAATCCAGAAATTCCGTAACGAAAATAACCTGACACGGGACTCCTCTCACCGCTAGATGGCGTTGATAGAAAATGCTATGCAATAGCTTTACCGCGGCAGTCCCCGAGTGCCACAAGTTTTTTTATAAAAATTGTTTCTTTACACAAATTTTATCAGCCCTCTTCATCTCCTCAGGGATGGACTTTCAAAAATCCTTCGTAGAGCACTTCTAGTGTACCTACTGAAGGATTGCTTCCAAAAAAATCTCTGGGTCCACTGTTTGAATATATGCTCAGTCTCAATTTATTGCGGTATTAAAACAGTAGGTATATAGAAGACTAGTAGGGCGCGTGGGTGCGCGGCTCGCTAAAGCGAACCGCGTGTTTTCTGTTCACTAAGTCACTAAGATCTTCGGGTCTTGATCATCTTTTTCCAAGAAACCACTCTTCCATCTTTTATAGTCTCCGAGATAGACACCGACGACATTTGTATGGCCGCCATCTTGAATCCGCCATTTTGGTATTTTTTTTCAGCTCATTGCCAATTGGATGATGTTTCGAGTGATTTTTGTTTGGGCACCCTCAACCTATCTTCAATACCCTGACCGTGCTCCTCACCCGTCTCCGAAATCCTTAATCATCAGCTCCCTCCATATTTTCATCCAGATTAATTTTTGTCCTCTATAGTCTAAACGAAACCATCAGAAATTTTGGAAAGGAACGTGTCAAAGTCTTGCATACATTTTGTATGAAAACAATAAATTCCGCCATCTTGATTTTTTTCTATTCATCAAGTAGACCTTCGAGTCTTGATCATCTTTTTCCAAGAAACCACTCTTCCACCTTGTATAGTCTCCGAGATAGACACCGACGAAATCTGTATGGCCGCCATCTTGAATCCGCCATTTTGGATTTTTTTTCAGCTCCCTGCTAATTGGATGAGGTTTCGAATGACTTTTGTTTGAACACTCCCCACCTATCTTCGATATACTGGCCGTGCTCCTCACCCGTCTCCGAAATCCTCAACCATCAGCTCTCTCCATATTTTTCCTCCAAATAAATTTTTGTCCTCTATACGAAACCATCAGAAATTTTGAAAAGGCGCCGCATAAAGTCTTGCATATATTTTGTATGGGAAAAATTTAATTCCGCCATCTTGAATTTTTTTTCTATTCATCAAGTAGACCTTCGGATCCTGATCATCCTTTTCCAAGGAACCACTCTTCCATCTCTCATAGTCTTCGAGATAGACACCAACGAAATTTGTATGGCCGCCATCTTGAATCCGCCATTTTGGAAGTTTTTTTCGGCTCTCTGCCAATTGGATGAGGTTTCGAGTGACATTTGGTTGAACACCCCCCACCTATCTTCGATACCCTGGCCGGTGCACCTCACCCGTCTCCGAAATCCTCAATCATCAGCTCTCTCCATATTTTTGTTCCGAATGAATTTTTGTCCTCTATAAGAAACTGTGAGTGAAAAAAAATTTTTCCATACAAAATTTTACAGGAGAGGTGATCATCAGTCAGTCAGTCAGTCAGTCAGTCAGTGAATCAGCACGAGTAGCTATATATATAGTAACATAACTTTCAATAGGATGCGAGGGTATGTATAGTACACGGTACAACTATGTTGTGCTACGGCCGTTCGGTTGCAGTGAAAATGTCAGCTCCAATTAAATCTGCGTTGGTATCAATTCGTCAGCCGCTGGCGCTAATAGAATCGAACTCCTGACATTTGACTCAAAGGTCGGCCCGACTTGTAATTGAATTTGAATGACGTCTAACGGACCGGTGGCTCGAGACACTTTTAACGCGAGAGTATAAGCCTTAAAGGCCACTCCGACCCACTCCATCTGGCATAAAAATGAAACGTTATTTCCAACGGCATCGGCAGAACGAGGGGAACCCCTAATACGTTTTTCGCTTGAAACATACACGTGCAATTTTTTTCCATAAAACCTATTATTATTCACTATTATTTTATGGCTTGCGATTTAGTTTAATTACTTACCAGGTATAGTCTGATTTTTAATTCCGTGGAATTCTGACGTATCTTAATGTTACCAGAGATTTAAAAAATCCCACAAAAAAGATAATAAATTGAAACTTATACAAATAAAAATATTATATTATTTAGCTTTTATTTTTGATATTTACGTTTTAGTTTTAATTTAGTATTTAGTTTTATATTATACTAGCTTTTGCCCCCGCGACTTCGTCCGCGTGGAATTAGATTTTGTGGTGGAATTTTCAAAAACTGTGACACACATACTTTTTTATTTTTAACTGAAAGCTCAAATACCAACTTTGATGGAAACAGCTTGAAAAATGACGGAGTTTCATATAAACTTCCATCCCCTATTTAAACCCCTTAGGGGTGGAATTTCCAAAAATCCTTTCTTAGTGTGCGCCTACGTCATAAAAGGAACCAACTGTAAAAATTTCAAATTTCTAACTTCAGTAGCTTAGGCTGTGCGTTGATATCTCAGTCAGTCAGTCAGGACTTTGAATTTTATATATATATACATTAAGTATTATTATTACATATCTTATATATTAGAAAACCAATAAAAATAATTACAAATAAAAATCAATGGATATATGACAAATGCCTGACAGTTTGGGGTAAAATCGATCTACAGGTGGTAATACTGTTTTTCATACAAATAACTCGCTCTATTTATAAAATGACATCTGTCAGAATTCCACCGAATTAAAAATCAGACTATAGGTAGAATAACCACAGAATAGATAATAGTACTGCAATTACTGACAAGTTAGAGTTTTACCTACGTTAAAGCTACAACTAAACTTACGACTTCAGTAAGATGCTACATTAAAGATTCTTCATTGTTGTGGATCGTGAACCCTTTCCATTAATCATATTTTTATGGTAGAGGCTTTTGACTTAATAGTAACTGGGACCGTAAAGGCTTAAAGTGCTCTTTGAGGAAACGCATACGCCAAGCTTGGGCGTATAAGGTCAGTCACCCATCCAGTTGACGACTTGGGTCTATGTTGCTTAACCAGTGCAATCGTCTGATATGCAATGACGTAATTTGTCACTCATCTCTCGGCTACATTAAATTGTCATTTCATCTTCAGTGCATTTACTTTCTTTTTAAGCAAAGATATCGACTTTATAGTTGAGTTAAAATCAAAATTTTGTCTTTGTCTACGCTTTTATCGTCGACATAAACAAATGCACTGGAGCATTCCATGCTGTTATAAGACCTACCGTAACTGCGGAGCATTCGCGATTGATGAGCGTATTAAGAATCATCGAGAAATTGAGGCTTGATACATAAGGCATATCTCACTTAGTATTAAGCAAATTTTTTATCTTTTTTGTGTTAGCTGAATAAATGTTTATTTATTTATTTCAGTAATATTACTAGTGTTACTTGTACTATATCTAATCTATATCATCTAGAGTGTAGACTATAAACGTAGTATTATGTACGTTTATCTTTATGGCCTAGACACATAAAAATCTAATCAAAATGACTATAGGTGAAGTATTTTTACTCGTACAAAATAGGACGTTATTAGTGGTCGTCTGGCAAACGGCCAGGGATGTCTTCACGGCACTCCATCGCTGAAACCACTTTATCTTGGGATGTCGAACCTCTGACATCGTCATCAGCAAATCACCAAGTGTTTTAGCCCCTACGTTCAAGAAACGAGATTAATCATGCCTGTGACCTCGGGAGGTTTCGCTTGGTCTCCCTTTATTATAATTATTCGAGAATGGAGTGATTCAGCGGATTTAAGAACTTGGGAATTTATAATAAACACTTCGAAAGTTTCGGCTTAATGATTGACATTATAGCACCAATAACGGTTCTGTACTCTTGTTATGGTAAAAGTATAGCAGCAAGGACTTTGAGAACAGTTTCATTGTTATTAAAATCTTCATCAAATATTTTTGTTTCATCTGTGTCAATATCCAAGACGCGATATTTCATCCATTATTCGGCTATTGGTACCTTTTCTGTCGCATTTTACTTTTCAAACAAAACAATGACAATTACTTATTGTTAAAAATAACAAATGAAAGCGAATAATTTCAATTCCTATTGTTTGTTGCTTGGAAGCTACAAAGCTTCTGTGGAAATACATGCAGTAGAATTAGAAATCGTTCATTAGCCGATCATGTTATGCTACAGCCACAACGTCTCTTAATGAGCGCTACCACACGGCGCTATGCGTGTTGCTGCGTTGTTTCTGCGATGCTCCCCGGTCGTTCTGTATATAAAAATCCGTGTCACAAGGTGTACTGCTAAATGGTCGTATTACATTAATTGTCGCATATGTGATGCCTTACAATCCAACAAAATCACTACGTTCTGGCCAGTAATGCGCTGTGGCCTGTGTGTGATGGCTCTCAAGCAATGCACGAAAGCATGTGTGTACGTTTTATACATTTTATATAACAAGAAAATGTATGAAGCACGTCATATCTGCAGCGCGGTGCTTGCACGAGACAGCATCAGAAGCGCATCTTCTTGTGCACTTCACACTGTTCCTTATAATAGGTACAACTTTTAGACGCCCCGTTTGGACAAGTCTGTCAAGGCTCTTATAGTGCTTGTATACACGCTGCGCGGTTCTCATTTTAGGCGTGAATACCTTCATTTAGCCGCTGAAGTGAAATGCGGCGAACTGGTTTTACCCTTTGACGTTGGCGAAGTGGTGAGCGCTTTCAATGTAGCGTGTCGCGTTTTGAAAGAGTGTTTGGAAAGGACAGCACGAGTATCTGGGAAGACTGGCCGTGCGCGGGGACATGTTCAAGATAAATGGCTGGCCCAGAAACGAATCGCGGCCATGTTTCTTTTGCCCTTTTATCTATACTCGTATGTAAGGCTCAAAGACGAAATTCCTTCGACAAAAATTCTACGTGAGAGGTCTCAGGTTCGTTTAAAAGCGGGAGGAGTTCGATTTATAATTGTGGGGGAAGAATTCGGCTGTGGGCTAGTTAACACCCTGTCGGCAAAGATGTGCCACTAAACAATTTAGATTTCAAATACTATATCATACGAAGGAAAAGCTTATGAGTATGGGTTTCAGCAAAGTTTATGGCTCATCGAAAACTGAACTTACCTACCTTACCACCTTCACTTAATGCGGCGAGATAGCAGTTAACCTCTATCTTGTCATTGAACAGTATACAGCAGACGGATTCTGTAAACACTGCATCAATCATTGCAGCTGACTCAATTATGGTGATTGGCTGAATCTATCCGTGCTTTCCTCAATAATGCATTCTAGCCAATAGCGAGTGACGGGCTATCATTTTTAGAGAATCGTACAGCTGATTAAAAAGTACGATCAATGTTAAAACTGAGTGGGCCATTGTGCGAGCAAATATCGCGGCGGCATTATTCTATTGAAACGCAGCTGTTACAGCAAATGAATGTGGGTATTAACTGCACCCCATTCTGAATGAGGACACTCAATGCAATTTAGTTTTTTGCATTCGAACATCTTTATTGTTACATCGTAAACAGCAACACACCTGTTTGATTGTGGAAAATTTGCAAAGACTGCAGCAATCATTGCTACAATCTCAATGATTGTTGGTGACTAGCTTTTGCCCGCGACTTCGTCCGTGTGAGTTAGGTTACTGTTTTTTCGGGGTAAAAGATCACTTTCCTTGTCCTCAACATATGTACGTGAATATATAAAAAAAACACCGAAATCAGTCAATCCGTTCTCCACATATCATCAAAAAAGTTATTCTAAACAAAATGCGTGAGATAGGTAATGAATTTTCTTCATAATTTTTTTTTCGTGGATTTTTCCGTTGTTTAATTATTATTCTGATATTTAGGGCGGAGACAAATCACTAAAATCGGCCCAGCCGTTCTTGAGTTAAAAATTGTGTAACCCAACTTTGTTTTATATTTTTAAGTAGGTACATAAAATATACAAAACGAATCTGTGTGTGCAGTTTGGCGGGACAAACTTTCATATTGTGCAATAAGTGATAAAGAAATTAAAAAAACATAGATTCGCTACCATCTTAGACTGCATCGTCACTTACCATCAGGAGACCGCAGTCAAGGACTATGGTGTCATTGAATAAAAAAAAAGATTACCTAGTAAGATAATAATAAAATAGTATAAATAAAAAATAAAGCAGATACAAAGCTCAAAAGATTGTAATTACTACCTACTAGCAGATTAAACGTCCGGATGCCCTCATGGTGGGGACAAATGCAAAAAGAACCTCATTTTATAGTCGTTGAAGCGCAGATGTTACGCTCTGAATGAATGTGGGCATTACATTTGCAACCTCCTTTGAATTGCAAGCACTCAGCTCGTAAAACTCGTAGTCGGATTAGTCGCCGCTTACATTCTACGAGGAGTGTGTGAAGAAATGGGAGATGAATAAGTTTATTAAAATCAATGTCTTGACTGGGTCAACGAGACAAGCAGCCTGTTAGTCAGTTAAGCGGAATTAAATTTCCTTGCTTTAAATAAAAATTGATCGAGTTTAAACGTTTCGCCCAATGTTTTTCCATAGTTTGGTATATAATGTGTATTTTATATAAAATTCGTGTATTTTGAGGGGCTCGGGAGATCCTAATAATACAATACAAAAATCCCTGATATGTATTAGATAAGCTACTCTAAAACTGACAATAGACAAGCATTTATTTTTTATATATGACTAGCTTTAACCCGCGGCTTCGCTCACGTTAGGTTCGATTTTTTAACCCCCTATTTAACCCTCTTGGGGTTGTCCAAAATCCTTTCTTAGCGGATGTCTACGTCCTAACAGCTACCTGTATACAAAATTTCAGCTCGATCGGTCCAGTGGTTAGAGCTGTGCGTTGATAGATCAGTCAGTCAGTCAGTCAGTCAGTCAGTCACCTTTGCCTTTTATATATTTAGAAAAATAATATAAATACGACAAATAAATCTACCGTTTTTAACCCTTTCTATTAGTAAGTGGACAATGAAATCAGTAAATATAATCTATTAGCTTTGATAAAATAATATTAAAGGATCCCTATAACCCGCCTTTCTGGAATAAGATGATGACTATATAAGCTCTTTAGTTCTCTCCTCAATGGGCGAGGAGTCCATTGTAAAACTAAGCCATTATACCTCCTTTAAAATATGTAGGCTTTGACAATGGCATTAATTCTGATGTTCACAATCTCGTAGCTAAATTGACAGGTCTAAAAATGGTGACATTCCTTCACAATTTTCATTGCGAAAAAGTATAATAGTTACCTATATTTAGAGCTGTCAATTCAATTTATTTTAGAGACTGTATATAGGAGAATTTTGTCCCGGTGTTTTTTTTTTCATACATTTCAAATGGCAATGATCCAATCATCATCATCAACATCAGCCTCATTATCAGCAAAATGCATCCACAGCACGTTGGCCTCTTTTAGGTAGAACCACAGGGACGTGATCCGATCCTTGGCCTTTCGCATCAAATCGATGCCTGCCACTTTCGGATGTCATCGCTCCATCTAGCCTGGGGGCGCCCTCATTAGATTGGAGGTACAGTATTTGCACCTCCATGGTAAAGGTTGAGGGTCTGTAACCTCAACTGTAATCTTACCGTCTGACACGCAACCCATCTTAGAAGGTCATCTTCTTCTTTATCAACCGACAGACGTCCACTGCTGGGCAAAGGTCTCTTGCATCGACTTCACAGGCCTCTGTCTTGGACCCCCTGAATTCAGCGGCTCCCTGCGACTCGTGTAATGTTATCAATCCACCCAGTGGTAATCTGCCAACATTGCGCTTCCCGGTGCGGGGACGCCACTCATGCAACTTGGGACCCCAACGACGCGACGATCAGATCTTCGAACTATGTGCCCAGCCCATTTGCACTTCACGATTCGCTGAGCTATGTCGGTGACTTTGGTCATATTTAAATTTAATATCCCTTTATCCAGAAAAATTTTAAACGTCGTCGTTTAATCTTAGGAATGACAAATATAACAGCAGGAGTAAGCATATAGGAGCTTTATATACATACGAAATTTAAAGCGAAATGCACTGAAGATTTTGCAAAAGAGGTATTGCATTTGACTCTGATCCAATTCAATTTTACACGATTCCCCCGCATACTCCAGCTAAACGTGGGCTGCTTTTGTTGGGGAAAACTTTCTATTTTCGTGCTGTAGCGAACATTGTGAATACATTTTGAATCAGAGACAACTCGCGACTTGAAAACACCTACAAAGCCTCCCTAATGTTCTTTAAGCTGCTGTGTACTTAAAAGATTATTTTTCGAAGCAACAATTCTTCACTATGATAAAATTTTCCTGAAAAATTACGCGGCTGATTTTGATACGATTTTTTAATTAGCAAACGTATTACCACCAGCTTGAAGATTGCAGTTCGTCTTGGGTTTAAAAAAATAATTATTTTGCCTTGTTTTATCGTCATCATCACTTCTGAGTGCCGGTATCCTTCCAAAATAGGGTTATAAGGCCGTAGTCCACCACCCTGGCCCAAAGTAAATTGAGAGTCCGCATACATTTAAGAACCTTCTAGAGAACTCTTAGGCGTGCAGATTTCCTCACAATGTTTTGATTCAACTTTGAAGCATCTGATATTTAATTACTTGACACACATGACTCCGAAAAGTCTCAGCTGTGTGTGTATGGGATCGAACCCGTGACCCTCCGACTTCGCATTACACTAATCACACTAATATTATAAAGGTGAAAGTTTGTATATATATGTATATTGTATGTGTATGTATATTTGTTACTCCTTCACGCCACAATGCTTAAACCGAAAGGGTCTAGCCGGTTAAGCACGGGAAAGCTGCACCAGCGTGTAATGAAGAGTTCTTACCTTGTGATTATTGTACTCTATCTAAAACATCTTTATGCTTAATTTCAGACTTCTACCCCTGATAGTTAGGGAGTAATCGGGGTGGCAACCCTTATCGTTAAATTTGATTTTTTCCGAAACTATTGGAGGTATCTTAATGAAACTGAAACTGTATATATATGTCTATGAGTTACATATTATATATTTATTTCAGAATTTTCCCATTTTGAAAAATGGTAAAAAACAAGAAGTAAAATTTTTTGGGGTGATTTTTTATACTAATCCGCGAAGTGACAAGGTTGAAAAAAATACAGTTGTTTTGTTTATTAGTTAGCTATTATATATAAAAATTGCAAAAATATCGAATTGGGAATCAGTAAAAAAAATGAAAATATGTTAGGGACGATATTTGATATGAAGTGATAAATCTATGAGACAATATTTAGAATAAAATATGTCTGGCATCATTTATTACTTATAACAATAAATAAACATTAAACGCAAATAGGAAAATATTTTATTTACATTTTGTCATTAAAAATTAACAGTTAGCAATACATATTTATTCCATGTAGTGCTATGAGTGTTTTCATTTTCGCTACAGTAAACTAGTACTGGCATGTGTTATATTATGATTCTTATGCGCGCTCATTTCAATAAGCAAGTTATAACAAGTTTACTAGCGACAAGAAATCAATAAAACTAATAAATATTGTCTCATAGATTTATCACTTCATATCAAATATCGTCCCTAACATATTTTCATTTTTTTTACTGATTCCCAATTCGATATTTTTGCAATTTTTATATATAATAGCTAACTAATAAACAAAACAACTGTATTTTTTTCAACCTTGTCACTTCGCGGATTAGTATAAAAAATCACCCCAAAAAATTTTACTTCTTGTTTTTTACCATTTTTCAAAATGGGAAAATTCTGAAATAAATATATAATATGTAACTCATAGACATATATATACAGTTTCAGTTTCATTAAGATACCTCCAATAGTTTCGGAAAAAATCAAATTTAATGATAAGGGTTGCCACCCCGATTACTCCCTAACTATCAGGGGTAGAAGTCTGAAATTAAGCATAAAGATGTTTTAGATAGAGTACAATAATCACAAGGTAAGAACTCTTCATTACACGCTGGTGCAGCTTTCCCATGCTTAACCGGCTAGACCCTTTGGAATGGAGCTAGCACACACCCAGGATTAACACATAGGCTACATTTTATTTTATTTAGGAATTAAAAAATCTTTATCCACGCGGACGAAGTCGCGGGAATCATCTAGTTTTGTATTATTATTTGAAGTTGTCGCATTAGCAAACTATCTCAACAGCAGCCCGCATTGTGCTTGAAAACAATATAGGGCAGGGCTGCGACGACGAAGTTAGTGTTCGACTGAGGGGCGCGCGGGAGAGTCAAGGAGCTTGCCCGATAGTGTTATCTACTGCTTGCAACCTTGCCTAATTTACTTTAAATTAATATAATTCTGTTGTACACAAGGCCTTAAAAAAAACGAATTTGTGAGGTCTAAAAATAATACTACTGTGCAGGGAATTCGGTAGAAATGGTTTTCTTTTCTTCTTCTGGTGCCGTCTTCTCCTCTCTTTACTGTACACATCCGATCCTCACGTTAAGCGTCAGTCGCCCGCGTCAGTGACGGAGCGTCGGTGACGGAGCGTCAGTGGCGCCGCGTCTGCGCCTCTACTGTGCTCTAAAACAGGGGAGCTTTCGATCCTAGCCCCACTGACGACTAGCTTCCCCTATTAGATTATAATAGAACAGACGGCGTCACTGACGCGGGCGACTGAATAAAGTTTTTCAATATACCTAATTAAGAAGTTGTAAAGACTAATAATTTTATTTGCTTTATTTATAAACACACTAACTTGGAAAATTATTCCTTTGAAGGCGTATAACTTTCAAAAGCAAAGAAAACTTTACCAGCTTCCTGTGTAGCAAATGAAATACCCCGAATCACGGAGTCTTGAGCTTGATTGCGAGATAAACAAAACTCTCCACTGGTCTGGCTTCCTCTTGACTTAGTTCCGGGCTTCCGGTACATCGTTGTAACAGCTTTGACGTCGTAGTTAACACTAACACGGGCCGATCTACACCGGAATGGCAGCGGCCGGCAGCGGCGCGGCGAGCACTTTCAGTGTTAAATAATTTTAAACTTTATCTACATAATCGCTAAAGACCAGTATCACTGTGACATATCAAGCGGTTATTGGGTTTGGTTACGGTTAAGATTTAGCATCAAGAAAGGATTTTAGGGTCAACAAGTTAGGGTTTGCAATCTTAACCATAGAAGTACGTACATGTACGAATACTGACTTGTGCATGTGCTTGCACTCCTTTGCTTGTTTTTGGTGGGCAAGTATAACTTTAACGGTAACTTAACTTAAACAGTCAACCTCTCACGTGAAACTGACGCATTAGGACTCCAGAAAGTCTGTTGGATAAACTTGCGAGAAAGCGTAAAATTTTGCACTTTAAAAACTAACTAAAAAAATTAATAATCGGTTTAACCCTGTGTTGAATTTTAAAATGGATCATCAAAAAATAAATTAAATTCGAGGACGCGGTATTGTTTGAATTTGTGATGGCATTGAATAAAGTAAAAACGATTTGAGTTTTATAATCAAACTAGGCAATGTCCGCGACTTCGTTTGCGTGGATGAAGGTTTCTGGATTCTTACGGGAACTTTTTAATTATCCGGGGTAAAATGTGTGAAACCAGCTAGGCATAATCTATCTGCATTTCAAATTTCAGCTAAATCTGTCCAGTATTTGCGTGAAAGTGTAACATACACACACACATACACATACAAACTTTCGCCTTTATTATAAAAATTAGTGTGGTGCGATAAACTGCCCTACCCCGCCTCCAGTCCCCCTTCATTAGCTCGTTGCTAACAGCGTTTTATTTAGCTGGAACTTAGTCGGCAATGTTGACAATACCAATGTGCAGGGTTGCTGTTAGGGGAGAATTGTCTAGTTGAAAGTGAGATTTGCTCCGTACTCGTATCGTGTTTTTGCTTAGCAACCCTGCATTCAGTTGTGCGATTGTCTAAATAATTGTACAGTGTAACAATCACAATCACCTCTGATTGGCTAAATTCATGGCGTTGTTGTTGCACTTTAACCACTAGCGAGAGAGTGATGCAATCATTTTCAGACAATCCCACACTGATTTATGGAAATACTAGTTGATGCCCGCGGCTTCGCTCGGGTGGATTTAGTTTTTTATAAATCCCGCGGGATCTCATTGATTTTTCGAAATAAAAAGCAGAAGAACCACGGACCTCCCGAAAAGGTCGTCTAAGTCTTAACCACTAAGCAATTACCGCCTTAAATAAGTCTTTAATAGTTGCTAAATAACGTTTTTATAAGAATAATTGCTTCGTACAACGAACTTTTCGAATAACAATGAAGATTTTAAATTAAAAGAAAAACAATGGCTTTAATGTAAAAGGCGCCAAGAAAAGAATATAATGTTAGCAGAATGTGTATGCAAATATTACAATCAAGGTGACAAGGTCTTGCTTACGGTCATGGGCCTTAATAATTTTTACAATTTTAAAACTAAAACATGCACCTCTAGCTTGTAATATACGTTAATAATTAATAATTCCACATAAATGAAGTGTTAATGTACCCAACATTGTTTGACATTGAAACTAAAGACGTAGGTAACTAAAAGGTTCTCTACATACGACTACAGGAATGCTAATATTTAGTTACAGTTGATACGATTAAATTAATAAATAATTTACCAGCATATTAAACAATGTTAAGGCGCTCCAAGCAACCTAGACGAAGAGAAAGGAAGTAATTAATTCAACATGTATGTAATTTTGTTGGAACTTGCAAAATATTTACATATTATGTTGATCTATTAGGGCTTCCAAACAACTATACTTATAAAATTTGTATGTATATATGTTTGTTTGTCCACGCATTTCTCCGAAACTTATGGAACACTAAAGATTTCATCAAAATCGGTTCAGTAGTTTTCAAGTTATGGACACTGTTCTCTTTTCAGTTATTTTTTATTTCGGTATATCGAAGTCTGTTTAATTTTGCTTAAAAATTAACTTGTTTTATTTTTAAAAATAAATAATATTTTTGATAAGAATACACTTATCTATTTTTAAGACATTTTGTTTAGATAATATAATATTAAAGTTTAGCAGAATAAATATAATAATTCTTACAATCTTAGGGCCCATTTCACCTTCGTAAAGTTTGAATTGGTATGTCATTATAAAGGGAATTTTCACTCATCTTTTGGATACTTGTATCTGGTAGCTGTCTAGACTGCCAGCGGAAGTCTAGAGCTGTTGACGAGACGAGATTTACACTTATTTGACTTTGAAATTCGACTTAAGATTTGTTAAATTATGTGTCAGGTGAAATTGCATTGTCTTTTTTCTTTTTATGTTAATATAGCCGCGACTTCGTCCACATACAGATAGGTTTTTTGAAATCCCGCGGTTTTTTACCGGAATAAAAAGTCTACTATCCTCATCTAGGTATACCTACATACTTCTCACACCATGTTACGATCCTAGATTGTTGAATTAGGAAGGGATTAATCCGCAGTAATATAATAAGTCTATGGATTAATCTGGATTCTGATTAAGGTTTCGGGACTCGGGAGAAATCAAAGAAGTTGACGTGTCGGTGGCCTAAACAAGAAGGAAAATTAAAAGACCATAGACAATACCCTAGAGGCCTAGACCATAGACCCTAGATCCGTAGCTGCTGCTTGATTGAACAACAATAAACCCTAAGGGTTTCGTTTTTCCTCAATGAGGGAAGAGATACGGTACCCTAAAATTGAAAAGTTGAATATATTATGTACATAGTTAGGTTTGTTTTTAATTTCACTTTGCTTTCGCGGGATGTCTAGACTCGTAGACTGTCCATATTAGATGCGGGAAACTCGGGCCAATGCTCTACCCGAATAAGTCGCGGCTGGATGGCGGACTATTGATAGATACGTATCGCCAATGAGAATCGTTATTACTTATTACGAACACGTTTCTGCCAGCGGCAATTGAGTGATCGTAGAGAGAAATAGGAATCTGTGAAAATATATGAAATTGAAGTGTTTGTTTGCTATTTTGAAATAACTGTATTTTCTTATCCTTTCTATGCTTACTAATATTATAAATGCGAAAGTGTGTTTGTTTGTTGATTTGTCCTTCAATCATGCCGCTTGTTGCGGCATGATTGAAGGACAAGCAACGGATCGACACGGGCACAGTTGAGGACCACGAGAGTGACATAGGCAACAAAAAACAAAATCTTTGATTTTCCGGGATTAAAAACTAAATCAAGGATTTTAAAAACTAAATCCAAGCGAGCGAAGCCGCGGGCATCAACAAGTGGTCATTAGCAAGTTCGACTGTGGATGCTGAGGTCCCGGATTCGATTTCCGGGTTGGGATTTTTCTGTTAAAAAATTCTTATATTAGGCACGTAAAGCCGTCGATCCTACGCCTGATCTCTTTCCTGTCGTTTCGTGTCGGATTTTCCGTCCCATCGGACTATGAGAGTGAGGGAATAAAAAGTTCACCTGTGTTTGCGCACACATATGGGCACTATAATATCTCCCGCGCAGATGACTAATCTCTGTGGAGATTGACCGCCGAGGCCGGATTCGTTCGGGAGGACTTTATATAATAACTGGGTTATATTCACTAAATCCTTTAAAACCCCATCGTTAAACCGAAATCCCGTACTCTAGCTGTTCTCTACTGCTCTAGTAGAAAAGTTTAGAAATATCATATCTAGAAAACCAATACCAATATGTTATTAATGGAATGCGGTCTCGGTCCTGAGCAACGAGAAACACGACGCACAGCGAAAGCTGCTATTATTGGCAAAAGTTTTTCATCCAGGATAGCCTTCGGTACGCTCCAATTTATGTCTTGCAGAGACATCTACGTGTTTCTGTCTATACTTATTAAAAGACTTGTCCTGACTGACTGATCTATCAACGCCTAAACTAGTTAGAAATGTGAAATTTTGACAGTAAGATCCTTTTACGCCGTAGGCAGTCTACGGTTGCAAAATTACGTAATTTTACCGAAAAAGCTTGTAAAATACGGATATTTTACGGTAATTTATATATATTACGGTAAAATTACCGGCTACGTATGTATGCTGAAAAGTATGGCGGGGGGGTGAGACGAGCGTGTAGTTGAAACATACGTACTGCGAGTCGCGCGGCGCGACTCGCACGATGCGACGTTGCCGTTTAGTGCAGTTTGCCTTTATGTTTTGCGCTGTTGCCATTCCGACTGAACAGTGAGCATTCGGCAAGCCGATCGGCGATCAGTTGAATTGTTTTGACTGACTGCACTATACGTGCATTTAGTAAATTATGCCACGAAATCAAGCAAAAGTGTGGGTCACAATTAGGGTTGCCAGATTTTTTTTCAGCCTATAAGGGACAAATTGTCAAATGGGCAAAAAAATACGGGATTTCAGTTTTTTACCCGGGACAAATAAAAAAACAAAATTATTTAGTGTCATTTTTTTTAATATTTTTCCGAGGATCGAGTCAGTTTTAACATATTTTTATTTGTTTGAACATGGGTATCTGTAAACGTCACTACAATAACACACCTACAAATTATTATTTTTTCCTTTTTTGATGTCAGTGCTGATTTCTTGGGTTTTGGAATCTCCTAATGACGAATCTGAAGTCAGTTTGGCTCTATCACATCAGAATACATCAGAATTTTTCACAATACACATTTATAAAAATCAAGAATGTATTGGGGTATTCAAGAAAAAAAAAAAAACAACCAGAAGTAAAGAAATAGCTGGATAGTTAGTATTATTTTTAGTATCCGAATAGTTAGTCAAGAGGAACATTTTAAAATACTAGTGCAACTTGAGGAACTTTTTCTTTTTAAAAGTTAAAAAAACTTAAATACCTTCATTACCTAATTATGCTTACTACTAGCACGTATACGCGCATAGTAGCTGCGTTTTGTTGAAGATTTTCTAAAAACTCAAAGAAATCTATATATTTTTTTAATAAATAAACAGGGCAATTATCCATCCGATCAGACAAACTTCATTTTATATCATAATTATAAGTTTAACTAAATGAAAATCACCGTCATGCTATATTCATGTAGAAAAATTTTGCAAAATAAAAAAAAATATTTCCTCAACTCACAAAAATCTAGGAGAAACGTTACTTGAACTTCAATAAGGAATTTCGTTGTAGGACTGTGTAATTATAATCGTAATTAAAATCGATTTCATAATGAAAAACGAAGTACGGTTCAAATACGGGACAGAGTCAGTCCCGCCGGGACATTTTAAACTATGTCTAAAATACGGGATGTCCCGGGAAATACGGGACGTCTGGCAACCCTAGTCACAATAGTTTTGTTAGAGAGATAAATCGTATTTTACCCAATTTTACCGTAATTTACGTAATTTATTTATATTTTACGTAAAATATGGTAAATTACCGAATTTTACGAAAGTAATATTACCGCTTTACATCCCTAGTAGGCACCCACTAAGAAAGAGTTTTTTGAAATTCCACTCCTAAGGGGGTTGAATACGCGGTGAAAGTTTGTATGAAAGTCTTTCAAGTTATATCCATAAAACTTTGTGTTTGGGCTTTCAATTAAAAGTGAAGAAAAATATATTTCTCAGAAGAGCTGCCGAAAAACTCAGCAGTTGCTTTTTGAAATGATACTTGATTAATATTTTAAGCGATATTTCAGTAATGATTTTGCAGACAGTATTTATTTGTTAAGCAATTATTAAAAACGCACATTACTCCGAAAAATCAGAGATGCGTGCCCGGGATAGAACCCGTGACCCGGAAAAGGAGGTCGCAGTCCAAACTACTAGGAGTAGGCCTACACCGCTTCCCGGTGCTAGTTTATTATAGAAATCTTATAAATACCTTTGTGACACTGACTGCCGCCAGACATTATAATTTCATAAACAGCCGGGAGAACTCAAACCTGGGGTCAATGACCCCGCACCCCTACCTTTTTCAATGTCCCGAGCCTGTCTGCATTCACCCTAAATTTCCTCGGATACATTTCGTTTTATTGACCCTACCTAGGTACTATGGCGTACACGATTTATCTCATCTTGGGTCGGCTTCTGAGTCATCTATAGACCGTGTGAACGTAGGGGGTAGCAGATTAAATTTTCTTGCGTAAAGGTCAATTTGTACCCTTACTCTTGCAAATTAATTAACTCTACTCTGGTACCCGGCAGTACAGAACGTTGGAAACACATAGTTGGCTTCCTAGAGCTTCTATGAGTGACAAAAACGACGCTATACGAATCCGAGGCTGACCTATTAATTGGTTCTGAGGCTCTAATATTATTAATACGAAAGTGTGTTTGTTTGTCCTTCAATCACGCAGCAACGGAACAAGGGTCGACGTGATTTTTCGCATGAGTATAAACGAGGACCTCTAGGGCTAAGATGCGCGCCTCGAGAGAATATTATCTACACGTTTACTCGTGAATCTAAACGTAAACGTGCAGACAAAATTTTCTCCTACCGCCCATCTAGCGATCTAGCCCTACTGGACAGCTGTTGCGCATAGGCTATTTCGGAAAAACAAAGATGATAAATTTCAAATCAAAGATGACCGCCACCACAAAATGGCGAATTACATATTTTTTTTTAATTTCACATGTTGGGGGTGTTTTAAATTTTCAATTTACTCTTATATTATATCTACAATCTGCATAGCCGAAATACATATTTGTGAATTTTAGTTCAATTTAGGTACGTGCTTACTGACCCGTATCGAGATCAGGTTTGCGTTTGATTATCCAATAAGCGTTGGAAGCACAGGTGGTAAAGATTGTAGATTGCAAATTATTATTAGGTACTTTTGCATACCAAAATATGTATAAATTACGGCGGCATTCTGCTTAGACATTTTGATACGACTGGAAAACTTTGCGGGTATAAAATATGCGCAGTCATGTTTGAGCACGGTTGGTTTTATGCCTAATTAATTTTGTTCGATATCCCCTAACGCTGTTCAGTGAAAGCGACGTGGCAGTGACACAACGCAAAATTTGCTGGCACGGAATTTGTTAAGTATTTCAAATAAAAACCGGCCAAGTGCGAGTTGGACTCGCACACGAAGGGTTCCGTGCCATCGTAACAGCGATTGTTCGAGCAAAAAACGCTGAAAAAATCATGTTTCTTGCATGGGAGCCCCTCTTTTTTTGCTTTTATTATTTTTGTTATAGTGGCAATAGATAGATATACACATTCTGTGAAAATTTCAAGTATCTACCTATTGCGGTTCATGAGATACAGCCATCAGACAAACAGACAGACGGACGGACGGACAATGGAGGCTTAGTAATAGGATCCCGTTGACACCCTTTGGGTACGGAACCCTAAAAAGATCCCTTTTTACACTTGACTGCTCGTCGGGTGCCTGGGTCTAGAATAATTACAAGGCTTAGCCTGTCCGATAGATTTATTCATTAATTAACCCTGTGGATGATCAGTAGAAATTCAAGTTTCAAAGGGGCTTTAATAATAATGTTATTTAAGCCACTGTCAACTGCAAACATTAACAAGTTCAAAGATTTATCTTTGAAGAAAGATTTATACGAACTTGCGAAAAAACCTCTTATTAAATTAGTTATAAATAGTTTAACCAATATATTTCATGGAAAACGAATTTTTAACATTTAAACTAAATAGATATACCTACAAAATACTTAATATTTAAAATTACGTTATATTCTTTGTGAGCAACTTATAAACAACATGAGTGTTTAATGTTGGCAGCATTCCCAGCGCTTGGTTACAAAATACAAGCACTTAGAGTAGGTTGCACATCTCGCGGTTAAAGCCAAGTTAAATTAGGTGACGGAATAAAAGCAATTTTGGATTGTATAAGTCAGAATTCGTTAAATTTTACTTTAACTTTGCCCTAACCATATTTTAAGTTCTATGTCCCTCTGGCAGGGCTGGAGCATTTGTAGTATTACATCATTCCGAGCGATTTTAAGCTACACCCAAGGGTGTACCAAAATCTCGCTCCAATTCATCCTTTCAATCTCCGCCAGAACCATTCATAACCAGGATTGTATAGCCCGGCTCCGCTTTCTTACGTCAATCATGGAAGTACAAACACTGAACAACCTATATACATATAGGTTTGGTTTACCTTTTCTTTGGTGTCCATATTTAATCTTTTAACAGTCATCTTACTTTAACCGCTTTTCATGCAACTGGCTCGTATTTGTATATTAAAATAAGTATATCATATAATGTATACTTTAATATACCCACGTTGGTATTAAAGTAGGAATATTTGAGAAATAATGTCCTCGGGGCTCGGGTATATTGGTACTTCTATTGTTCTCGTAGCGCCATATCCTAAATGACTACGACCTATTTTCCTGATGGTAACGCCTGTGCACAAAGCTAGGACACACTCCGTATTTTCTAGGCAGCTATTTTGCCTCGCCTCGCTCGACAAATTCTAAGAAAGATATCCGCCAATCGGTCGAGATGTTCTGCTGACGTATATGGAACTATTTTCCTTAAGTTCTAGGTTAGTCTCAATAAAAATACTTTTAAAGAATCATCTTTTGAAATATTTATTTGATAAGTTTATATCTAAAATAGACCATTAATTCTAATGCTATTAAATCTAATATTTTGTAAAATATTTGTTAGTACCCAACCTTGGTTCGTGTGAACGTTTTAAGCGTTCGCTAGTAAAACTACAAGATACCTTATAATTTAGCGAAGTACACGTGTAGTGGGTATGTTTTTTACTCGTCTTCCATTGGTCTGTCGTTGGATAGATCCTCCAAAAATTTTGGGGGAATGTTATGAACATTTTTTCGATTCAGGAACCCTTTAGCGAGCCCCGTGTCCTTGTAAATATTTTTGTATGGATTGTAGTCGAATTTCAAACTTATTATTTTTAAATTTTAATTTCAAACTTGATGGTGTATAAATTTTCTTTGAAAATTTAGGAGGAAATATTTAAAGGTTTATTTTTAATTGTTACAGGGTGGTTACCCGGCCAAATTAAAGAAGGTCCTGATAGTGACGGCGCCGCTTTGGTTCAAGGCGCCGTTCCGCATCCTGCGGCTGTTCGTGCGCGAGAAGCTGCGCGAGCGCGTGCACACGGTGAGCGCGCCGCAACTGGGCGTGCACGTGCCGCGGGCCAGTCTGCCCAAGCAGCTTGGAGGGCTGCTGGAACCCGATCACGCCGCCTGGTGAGATTTTTTTTTTTTTTTTAATATAAAGACGAGCTGATGCCCGCGACTTCTAGATTAGCTTCTTTATTGTTCTCGTTATTAATAACTTTTTAATAAGTAGTACAAAGAGATTTTTGTTCAATAATATAAATAAATAAATTATACCTGGATGTAGGTGAATATGCAAAAATAAATTCGTTACCTTTTTCCAGTTCCATTACAAATAGTAATTCCTTCGAGATTTCTTGAGAAAATCGTGATACTCTCACGTTTGAACGCGACTTGCTAAGTAAGCTCATGTCCTATTTTCCAATTCTGTTATCGAGCTTACATGCAAGACTCAAAGAAACTCAAAGATATGCTCGTTAAATATACCTACTTGAAAAGCGAGTATAAAAGGAAAGAGGTTTTTGTCGTTTTACAGAATTAAATTTTCTCGAGGATTTCCTTCCTATGGCAAAGTGAACATTCGATTTCTTTGAACAAGAACGGAAGCAAGCGTCTTATGTTCTTTCTTTTACAATTGAGCCCACAGATTTTAATTTAAATTCGTAGCTATGGACAGTAACTTCGTCTACGTTCTAATAGCAACAGTTTTTAATATGTTACGCAGGTACACCCAATATATCCAGGATTATATACTGAATTTTCCTGCAAAGACCTTATATTATCCTCTGCCTGCCTGTGAAAATCTCGTGAAAATCGGCCGGATAAAGAGATAGTCCGACGAACGCAATTTGAACAGAAAACGTGTATTTTTGTTTTGCTGCCATCTTTAAAATAATCATTTTATTAGCGGAATAAATATTACGCTTGGTTTCACCAATCATATCCTAAGCAAGCCCTAATTTGGGGAACCCGTTACTCAATGTCATTTCCACCAAATTTACACTTTTAGGTGTTCCTTCAAGGTCTGTGAAAGCGAATTTGACAGAAAGCGTCAGCTGACTTAAATTAGATAGCCCGTAAAAATCGTGAAAAGTTGGTGAAAACGGGCATAAGAGGTTGCTTTAAATCACAAAGAGACATGTTAATTTTACAGATAAAGCACCGATCGTGGACGCAAAGTAAATCCATGGTAGAGATATGTAGAAGTAAAGCGCAAACGCTAAAGAGAATATAAATCACTGCTAGCACCGTACAAACGGGGTGCATGCTTGCATTCTACGGAAAAGTTACTCGTAGGTTAATCTATATATAATGAGCTTTGCTAAAATTTACGGTAGGTGCGGGTCACTAATGTTGACACGGTAACCTCCCTTTACATTTAGCTACCGCTTAACTGAGTTAAGTCCAGAAGTAATTTTGTCTGGTGGAAACCTTGAGGGGCATTGGTCGTGGCTAGTTACCACCCAATCTTCAAAGGCGTAGTTACCAAGACGCCAAGCGATTTAGCGTTCTGAAATGGAAAATCATACCCCCTTCCAAGCTATCTCAGTACCATATCAGATTAGTTTTTGCCTAATTAAGAGGACGTTAGAATTCATGGAGTTAACGATGCTTGAATAATGACAGCTACATGATTGTTCAAAAATTATAGCTAGGTTAAGCCTGGCGCACTCCGCAGTAAACTGCGGAGCTAGCGTACATGGGGAATACCTCTTCGAAAGGCCTAAATTCAGAGAGTGCCAAGGGATAAGAGTTACGTAATAGAAAGAGAGAAAAGTCTAGGTGAATAAGACGGTAGGTAAGTAGCGCTGTGTCAACCTGAATTTCACTTTATTGGGTGGTAACAAGAGTAGCTATTTATTTAAATCATTTCGCGGAGTCAATCTTCTGTACCTTTAGGTACTATTAGGTATTCTATGGCTAGGTACAGTCTGACGATCGCATGATGGAGGATGATCAGCACTTTGTAGCAATCATTTTTATTCACAGCAATCATTTGCTTCTAAGTGACCGATTTTCTCGCTATTGGCTAAAATGTATTGTTGCATTAAGAACACAATAAATTCAGCCAATCAACGCAATTGGGTTCGTAGTAATGATTGATGCATCTTTTCCGTAATCATTCTAATCGTTCGTTCAACTGAAACTGGTCGCTAAAGTGAGATGTAAAAGTCATGAACGAAGCTATTAGTCAACGGCTTCCAAGTTTAACTGGCAGTTAGCGTTTCTAGTGGATTAGGTCGCTAACTTGATTGTTCAACTTTTTGGATTGAGCACTTTGGGTATTAAACCTCAGAACGAAATGATTTAATAATATGGGTATTACGGTCCGAACTATTACAGTTGAAAATAAAGTAAGTCTAATATAAGTGAACCATTTTAAGGCCAAACCAAAATGGTAAAAACGGTACTCTACTAGGAATAAGGAAAAAGTATAGGAATACCCGCGGTATAAGATAGATAGTTAATCAATAATTCTTAATTATATCTAACACACACCCGTTGTTTGTCAAATTGATGGGTTCGCCCACGCCCTTTGCTTCGTGTTTTAGCGACTTGTATCTTCGACTGTCATTCGATTTCTTCTTCTCTTCGGAGGAAAAAATACCTTCGGATTTCTGCCTGTTGATCACTTATCATCAGGTGTGTCAAGCGCTAGTCTATATATTTAAAAGAATAAAGGAGGGTGTCCGACTTGCATGGACTAAAATAACCTCCCCGTGTCTTAGGTCGGCACGGAACCGCGTTGCATTTCTTCATGGTATGCGAACAATACAAAACATGAATGAACACATGAGTAAAGAAACGGAACAGAGATAAAGCTTCTAAGGAGCGTGCAAAAATACCTATTTTGGTAGGCTTGGCACATGAGAATAAAATAAAATATTATAATCAAATTACTATTGACCTAGTAGAGTCTTTCGGATAATTAATGTATGATGTGTTTTTATTATTTGTACAATATTAATGTTCATACACACAGTACAGTAGCACTGGCTGAGCCGGTATATACCGATTTCTCTCCATACGCGACGAAGCATCAGTGCTCACGCACACACGCGCCTCTGGCTTGTAGTAGTTTACCTATCGTAGCGCGGTTGTATGAGGCTTTGACTCTGTTCCGTTTCTTTACTCACGTGTTTAACAGTTCAATTGCAGCTTTTAGTGTCAGAAAAGCGATCGCTGATGCTCATAGCAGTGTGTGTGTTGGCACTAAAAGCTTTTAACCGTTACATTCTCGTAGTAGTTATTTCTAATCGGCAACATCGGAAACTCAATTGTTCGGACTTTCAGGCTCGGGCAATTCAGAGGTTGCCCAATGCTACACGAGAAACCGTTATAGCTACTGATAATAATGTGAATCTATAATGGCTGAATGGATTGGTAGCTAACACTATAAGCCGTACAATTGGCTAATACTTCAGCCTCCTTTTCTACTCCAAAGCCAACCAAGCCAGCCACTAACTTTCTGGGAGTTACGTGCGTATTAAGCCATTAAATATCACTTGCTTTAATGGTAGAGGGAAACATCGTAAGGAAATATAGATTTCCTGAGAGTCTTCACATACTTTTGAGAACATTATGGAGACACTAGTTGATGCCCGCGAGTGCGTTCGCGTGGATTGAGGTTTTTTGATTCCCGCGGGAACTCTCTTATTTTCCGGAATAAAAACTAGCCTATGCTATTCCGGACTATAATCTTGTGCCAAATTTCAGGCAAACTGGTTTAGTATTTACGGCGTGATTGAGTAACAAACATTCACATTTATAATAGGTATTAGTAGGATTTATTTGTGTAAACTTTACATTTGACATAGTAACATTGAACATAGTATACCTAATTCAAACATGCGTGTATTTGGTAATTTCGTAAGTTTCGTAGTAAGTTATACGGAAGGTGAGCAATGATCATACTCGCGCGTGCAAGATTTTCAGTTTCCTTATTATCAAAAGACATGCAATCCGTTCAATCTGGATCTCGAAGCAATGCAAAGCTGTGACCGTGTGACCCATAAAGATAGCTACTACTAAAGTAGTAAGGAATACTATGTTTATGGTATTGTACAATCTTGGAAGTTCTTTCTTATTTTTAAAAGTTTATCTAGAATACAAAACTCCAATGGCTTGTTTTTTTTAAGTTTATCTACAGCACAAAGTAAACTTGACGAACTAAAGTAAATTTTGACCCTTGTAACCGAGAGATTTTCAGTAGGCTTATTCTCTATCTCAGAGGCTATCGATAGTTGCTAAGAAAATTTCAAATCCACAATTAGTATGTATTATGACGTCATGCGAGTTTGGCAGTTCTTAGCAACGTTTCATTGTTTTCCATAGCCACTGTAACTGTCAATATAATAGGGAATACTACAGCTGATCTCTATGTTTTCGGAATGATCTCGTGCCAATTGCGGACCGTCTTTGCTGTTCGCGTACAGTTGACTTCAGTACGCGTGCAGTTGGATTGCAGTTCTAGCACAACAGACAATACAGTCGGTAGACAATTGCGATGCAGTTAGGTACATATATCAACTCCAATAGTAGATCTGTCCAAACAGCATTTTGCAATTGCAAGTCCCACTGTCTGTAAACCCTAATGCTGAGATCTATAGAGCGTGCTCTGACTCAGCTCAGACTCAAGATAGAAGTTAAAACGAGACACAAATATGCCTTGACATATATCTTCATATATCTGTCTCGTTTTAACTCTGTCTTGAGTCTCAGCTGAGTGAGAGAGCGGTCTATAGATTTCAGCCAATTTCAGCGTACAATTACATAATTGGATGTTCTATTTGCAGGCTCGAGCACTGCAGGAACTGTTACACGAATAACCTGGTCTCAAAGTGCGACGGTGTCATCGACGAGTATGTAATTAGCAATCACATACCACCGGTCAAACAACAAAATGGTGAGTCTTGTTATACCACTAGTATAGCTATTGTATATAATCTGTTTAGGTAATTCTATTACAAGAAAACCTGCAAGACCTATGTCCTGTAGGTTTTCTTGTCTTAAGGTCGTAGCCCACTTACACGACACCGCTCCCACACAACCAAAGTATGAGCATTCAAATATGGACTTAATATCGTGCTGTGGAGGTGCACTTTACAGTAACAACACAAAATAGAAAACAGCGCGCGGTACCGGTACCGCGCGGTACCGGTACCGCGCGTAAACTGTACCACTGTAAAGTGCACCTCCAGAGCACGATATTAAGTCCATATTTGAATGCTCATACTTTGGTTGGGTGGGAGCGGTGTCGTGTAAATCGGCTACGACCTTAACAGTGACATAGGTCTTGCAGGTCTATTGTTTGACGATGTTATGTTTCACTGCAACCCATCTTTAGCACGGTTATATCTGTTTTTAAAAATTGTGCGTCTACTTGATTGTGCACGCATCATAAAATAAGGATATCCCTCGGAGGCGAATAATTCGTCTACACGTAGGTATACCTACTATCACGGCTTTTAAAATCAGCGTCACCTAACTTAGCTTAGCTAGCCTGTAAAAGCTAGGGAACGTTGGTGCAACCGGACGTTCAACTATTTTGCATTACTTTGTCTTAACAATGTCGCAAGCACCTGTTAGTTTCGCGTATAATTAATATGGTTCTGTCAATCGTGTTAATTGTTCATTCGCGTGTTCTAGCCCCACACTTATCATACAATGATGAAGGTTATCGTAAAATACGTTAGCACCTTCATAACTACACATCTGGGTAATAATTTGTGTATTACATACAAGTATGTTTTGCGTTTGATTGCGATTTTGAAGGCCGTCTTTTATGAAGAATCTATATTATACCTTGTTAATATTATTATAAATGTGAAAAATAAGGATATTCGTTACTTCTTCACGCAACAACGACTGAACTAATTCAGCTGGGAATGGTAATAGGAAAATGAAAGGTTCCCGCGGGAATCAAAAAAACCTCAATCCACGCAGACGAAGTCGCGGGCAGAAGCTAGTAAATAATATTGCATAGATCGACTGTGCAATGAAACGCACAGCTTGGTCGCGAACCAAAAATTTGAATGCGAAAATATCAGTTCTAAAGTTTTGCTAGCGAGGATTTGCACGTGCCGCGGCTATTCATAAATTTTTCTAGCTAAAATTTGTATTTTTATTTTATATCAAATTCCTGAGAGGATCGAGATGAGAGATCTCATGTTACATTCAAACATTTCATGACGAATAGGTAACATGGTGTTACAGCAACGTCCGCAAACGTAAGCGTACTCGTACATAATTTACTCTCATTTTCCTGCAACATGATTATAAAATGCGAATTTTGACTGTGTATTTTGGTGTATTCTATAAAAGATTTTTTTTTTTTTCTTTGGAACACGTTGACGGTTGCGCAGGCCGCGAAATATCTTAGGGTTGAGACGCGTATCGGCAACGGCAACTAAATTGCATAAAATTAGGACAAAATAACCATTACGAAGTTACGCAAAAAAGATGCAACCCACAAAATATATTTTGTCAAATTAAATAAATAAGTACATAATTAATTAAATGAAGGTTAACTTTCTTATTGGCTAATTTTAGGGTTGCATCCTTTTCACATAACTACGTCCAACTATGATTGAAACTTTGAAACATATACCTATGCCCGTCTAGAAGGATTACTAATAAACCAATCCAGCCTGAAACTAACCTATATTCTAAGTTAAGAGTACCTCTCCTCATAACTTATAATGATGTGTAAAAAGCACACAGTCCAGAAGTGGGAGTTATCCGTTCTAAACTAATCACGCCTTAAGAGAACTCATCTCTTAAAACGCTGAAACCCTACCTAAAGCCGTCTCCAACCGCCCCTTTATAACGGCCCCTGTCCTCACATCTAATCAGTTTAACCACAACACGTCAGACAAAACCACCATCTGAACGTGTGGGTAATTATCAAAAATATATTTTAATCAATTACACTAATCTTAACCTCCGACAATATTTATTCGATTAGGGCGCGATTGCTATCGCAATCCCTAGACCGGCGCCTACGCCGCGCAGCAACAATGTTATTATCAAACTACCTTCAATTAATAAAAGATCAATTTAAATATGACCCTACATTAATAATTTTATATTTAGGATCACGACACTACGGCTGCCCCATTTCCAAACTTCGTAAGTGTGATTGACAAAATTTTACAGGGGCCAAAAAACCATGTTTTGTAGATGGCTTAGCGAAGTAATAAATATATCCAATAAAAGCTTTCAAAGTAGTTTATTTACTAAACATTAATTTACCAACAGATACTGAAGAGTTCAGAGTTCAGAAGGGCTACCACAAATATGTTTTGAAATGGGGCAGCCGACTACCTTCAATTTTAAACATGAAGCTAACATGTGGAACTGTGGGCAGGTATAATAAATGAGGAGGTGGCGTGTGACATGACCAGCGACCGCGTGCCCCGCCTTGACAACGGCTCCGACATCATGCACATCAGCGGCGACCCCGCCTACACCTGCGATCCCAGCCCGCTGAGGTACGCCCGCCACTGACAGCATATACTAGGCACTAGCCAACCAAGTTAACTAAACGAATGGCAAAGAACTTCATCCGCTTCATAATGCGGAGGAAAAAATATGAAAAAGTAAACTTTACACAAAGTTTGTGTAAAGTTTACTTAAATAAAAAATCTGAATCAACTACAATTTGACATTGAATAACAAAGTTAACGATAACGAAATAATTAGCGAAATGATTTAATTTGACTGGCGATATGAAATAATTAACACATGCAATCATATCGATGGTACTGCGAACGGTACTAAAGCCCTGGGGGACCTGAAGTGGTTTAATGTTGGGGGACCGCATACTACCCATTCGTCTAGTTGGCTTGGTCGGATAACACCGAGAGTTTCACGAGTATACGAATTTTCTGGCGTTTTAGCTGGTCTTTGCCTGCCACCATTTTTTCCAATTTCAAGCCTCGATACGACTCATCCCATCATATTCACAAAAGATAAAATCCGATAAGTAAGCTGGAGTTTCCATTCCAAACATAGTTTTGTTCAATTATTAAATTAAACAAAACTATGTTTGGAATGGAAACTCCAGTTTACCTCAACGAGAGACCCTTAGGCTGAAATCTATAGACCGAACTGTCACTCTACTCAAACTCAAGTCAGAGTTAAAACGAGACAGATTTATGTCAGAGCATATTTGTATCTCGTTTTAACTGTAACTTAAGTTCGAGCTGAGTCAGAGTACGTTCTATAGATCTCAGCATTTATGCTCATAAGTAAAAAAAAGTCAGTCGCGGTATTGTCTTAAAATGATAGCTACAGCGGCATGATCGCAATCAGATCTGACTGGCCGTTACTCTCTCGCTATTGGTTTAAATGTATGGATGCAGCAAGAACCCCATAAATTCAGGCATCAAAAGTGATTGCGACCGTCACAATCGCAGCAATGGGTTTTGGACAATCCCACAGCCGGATATTAAATACTCGAAGCGATATAAGCGGCGATGGTTTTCCAATAACGTTTTCTTTGATGGCAGACACACGCACGGCTACAATGGCGACATGAAGGCCGGACACATAAACTCCGGCGACGAGGACGACTTAGACTTAATCAGTAAGTGGAACATCTCATATGTCTTATCCATTGACTTATACATTATGTAAGTGTTTACAGTGTAACGATCGCAATGAATTCTGATTGGCTCTTACCCTCTCGCTATTGGTTAAAATTCATCGATGCAGCAAGAATGACAAAAATTCAGCCAATCAGAGATGACTGCGGTCTTCTCACTAAAGCAATCATTCTTAAATATTCACACAGCTGATCAATATCATTTTAATCTTCGCTCAATGATGTACAAGATATGATGATTTTCTATGGATATCCATATTCCATACAAAATAAAAAACTAATACAAAATCTAGAAATTCATCCCATACTAAAATCTCATTGTAAAAGTGTCCGTGGAAAATAATAGTTCCTGCATTTCAGGAGGGCGTGTGAGCTTTACTTGTGGTTACGTCGTGTGCATGTACATTGCGTAAGTGTGCGTAAGGGCGCGAGCAAGCTCTCGCTCACACTTATACAGATACGACACACACACAACCATGAGCCACGCGCCCTCGTGAATTGAAAGAACTATTCGAGAAATTCATTTCGAGTATTAAACCAACTCAAAATAATTAATTTGGTTAATACACAAAAGAAATTCAAGAAATCTAGATCAGCTACTATAAAAACTTTTTAAAATTAGTTCGTTAAAAAATGACGTAGCTAATGTTATGTAAAAGTCATTTTGACATTTTTTTTTATTATTTATAAACATTACTCCATCCATAAACCCGAAATTAGTTAGTATTTAATTTATATTAGAGTACGAACACAGTTCCTATTAAAAAAGCAATATAAACAGTATTCCGAACATTAATGATATGATATAAATGAATTTGGACAAAACAAATAAGGGTACGTTAACAGTTTGCTACAAACACGAATTTATTTACAATGCGAATGGGACAGTGGCTGAATAAATCCACAGTGGGTAATTTAAATGATTAACCATCCTTACTTAATATTATAAATGCAACATTGACAAACACGCAATATGCACAAAGTGTGTTTGTTTGTTGATTTGACAAACCAATAAACCAGCTAAGTGCCTTTAGCTGGTTTGTCCTTCAATCACGCAGCACCGTCAAAGACGTCCGCCATGCGATTTAACGTTCCGGCACGATGACGTGTAGAAACCGATTAGGGGTATAGGTTGAATCTACTTTACCTCTTCCAAGTTAGCCCGTTAACATCTTAGACTGCATCGTCACTTACTATCAGCTGAGATCGGAGTCAAGGACTATCTTGTCATCGAATAGAAAAAAAAAACTTTGACCTATTTACATTTCTACACACTTTGTACTTGTGATAACCGACCTTCAGGCAACAAACAAGTTTTGTTCAACACCTGAAGGTTGCTATTGTATTTAAATTCAGTAGATCCTGTATGCCTTCATTGCATGACTATCTAGAATTATTTACGAAGGAGTCGATAGAATAATAAAACTATCGACTATTATAATTAGCCTCAATAGCTCAACGGTGAAAGATGCCGACTGAAAACTGAAAGGTTGCAGGTTCAAACCCCACCCGTTGCACTTTTGTCGTACCCACTCCTAGCACAAGCTTTCCGCTTATTTGGAGGGGATAGGAGAATATTAACTGTCAATTTAAGCTTGGCTAATATTCTTTAAAAAAAATTAATCTACATTGTCATGACAATGTAGATTAATTTTTTCAAATATGGAATCTCTTACATGCATTAGGTATATACAGGTGATAAATAACAGGTAACTCTTGTCTAGCCTTAACCTATTTTAAAAAATGCATCGAATTACATGTCACCCTCTATATTTTTTAAGGATTTTGAAAAACTTTTAATATAGATTATTTTGCTCTAAAATCGACGCCTTATGGCACCATAGACCAAACTCTATTTCAAATAGTTCATGTCTCCGACACATCCTGGTCTCTCTAACTAACAGCCTGTATATCAATGACTTGTGCCAATCTGTTCTGAATTCTGATGCTTTCTCACTTCTAAGTAGTTTCTAAAAGTCAGTATTGAAGCAAAAATCTACGTTGATTTATTCAAATCTAGTTTTAGTTCAGTTTAAAGACTACTTTTCAAACGTACTGTAGGATGAATTTCCCGAAGAAAATGTGGAATAAAACAATCTTCAATCATAAAAAGTTTGTGCAAGTTTATGAAACTAAAAACTCAAGTGTATTATTTCAAAAAGTCATAAGTAATTTTTAATGAAACGAGCAAAAACTTTTTTTTTTTTAAATTACTCTTGTTACAAGTATTGTGTCCTTCAAATCAAATAATAATAATATTTCCTTATCCTTTGGGATAGGTTTTATCCCGTCAAAATTGAACTTTCGTACTAAATTTTTAAAAACAAATCTACGCGGATAAAAGTTAATTCTAATACATATAAATCTCGATAATTCTTGAGAGGAAAATCTTAGTTAGGTATATAATCCTTCGATCACAGTATAAGTATTCTGAAATCGAAGATATAACTTACCTTTCCGCCAATAAAGTGAGAGTACCTCGATACAAAGGAAATATTATATTCCAGAATAACAATTGCCATAAATAATTTTACGAGCAATTCCATCATTTGGTATGAAGCCCGTAAAGTATATTGTATTCAACTGTATACAGAAAATCAATACAAGTGTTTCGAGTAGCATAATAATTTTAGTATTTCTCATTGATCCATACCATTTTGGTATGTATCTATAATATATTTATTAATAATTATGAATATGGATAAATAAATACTTTTATTATATAATTACACACGATAATTATGACACGTCATAAATCTACCACCGGTTCAGAATACAGATTCTGCTGAGAAGAGCCGGTAAGAAGTTGCTCTTTTCAAAAAATTTTTGCAATAGGTAACAAAACTATGCACATACACATACAGTGCTTCCACAACGAAGCTTCAAAAATGCATACGTAGGTATACACAATCCAATGCATGTCAAAATGGGCAGACAGACCCATTCCCGTTGGTGGCACCCGTTCACGAACATGACGCACGGTCCAGCCGTTACCTCGCTCAACCATCAGTTAGTTTTGTATTTGAATGAGGCAATATTGTCACCAGCGCGGGGCACTTGGTCGTCGGGAGAGGCGTCGCCCGGCCTCTCGGACGAGGAGTGCGGCGGCGGCGGCGCGGGCGAGACCCCGGCGGCGCTGCTGGCGCGGCTGCACTCGCTAGGGCGGCGCGGCTTGGTCGCCGAGTACGAGGAGATACGGGCCCGACCGCCCAACGGGACCTTCCACCATGCCAAGTGAGTGAACGTATTGTACTAAAATACGTCATGTTACTAGATATTCCGGATACCCACGTATCTCAACGCTATAGAGCGGTTTGACCTTGACACGAGCATAGTGATTATCCGTCGTTTAAGTTACCAAAAATAACCCTTTAATTTTTAATTTATTTTTATTACTTGTTGTAGCGGCAACAGAAATACACATTCTCTGAAAATTTTATTCTAGCTATTGAGGATCATGAGATACAGCGCGCTGACAGACAGACGGACGGGCGGACAGTGGAGGCTTAGTAATAGGGTCCCGTTGGTTACCCTTGGGTACGGAACCCAAAAAAACAGCAATTCAGCGTGTATAGTGGTAATTTTTGTCTTCAGATTACCCAGTAACCTAGCGAAGAACAGATACACAGACGTGCTCTGCTACGACCACTCGCGCGTGCTGCTGTCGCAAGAGGACGACGATCCCTGCTCCGACTACATCAACGCCAACTACGTGGACGGGTACAAGCAGAGGAACGCCTTTATATGCACACAGGGTAAGTGACATATCGCAGAACAAATACACAGACGTGCTCTGCTACGACCACTCGCGCGTGGTGCTGTCGCAAGAGGACTACGATCCCTGCTCCGACTACATCAACGCCAACTACGTGGACGGGTACAAGCAGAGGAACGCCTTTATATGCACACAGGGTAAGTGACATATCGCAGAACAAATACACAGACGTGCCCTGCTACGACCACTCGCGCGTATTGCTGTCGCAAGAGGACGACGATCCCTGCTCCGACTACATCAACGCCAACTACGTGGACGGGTACAAGCAGAGGAACGCCTTTATATGCACACAGGGTAAGTGACATATCGCAGAACAAATACACAGACGTGCTCTGCTACGACCACTCGCGCGTGGTGCTGTCGCAAGAGGACTACGATCCCTGTACCGACTACATCAAGGCAACTACGTGGATGGGTACAAGCAGAGGAACGCCTTCATATGCACACAGGGTAAGTGACATATCGAAGAACAGATACACGGACGTGCTCTGCTACGACCACTCGCGCGTGCTGCTGTCGCTAGAGAACGACGATCCCTGCTCCGACTACATTAACACCAACTACGTGGACGGGTACAAGCAGAGGAACGCCTTTATATGCACACAGGGTAAGTGACATATATCGAGCTATCACATTACATTACAGTTACATAGTACAAAAAACAAGTGAAATGTATAGTTAATATGAAACGATCATGGTTGCAGTAGTAGAAAACTGTGGTGCAACCATTAACGCTTACATTCAAGAATAAGTACAGGTACCGACAAAACAAAAGTATACCACTAGTTCTTAAAACAAAAGTAATTAACACGTCTTTACTGACAAAAATACCAAACCGATTTAAAAAAATCCATTATTTAGAATGGACATATACGATTATCCTGATTAACTTAATTCTTATCCTGATTAACGCGAACGTCAGCTGGTAGATAAAATGGTACTGACGTACAGAAGTTGCACTCCTTTGATCTTGAGGGAATGCCGACTATTAAATAGCTTACGTAATTTGCAGAAAACTGTGTTCATTCTAAATCACACCTTACTGTCACGCGTACTAGAGCGAAATTACTTTGTATTCAGAATTTACCTACACAATGGTTTGAATGTCAAGGTTGTCAAGCAAAGTAAAATAAAATACCAACAAAATTATAAGGAATTTTTATTGTATATACAGTTGTTATATTTTGTTTTAAAGTACCTCAAAAGGCTACTAAATATGCCTAATACAACGAGTGAAAATGAAAATACGAAAAAGGTATAGAGAGTTTCGGTAAAATACGATCCAGTATAAATAGCACTTTCAAGGAAACGTTTTGTTATTTCCAGGCCATTTCGCGGAGTCGTATACGTAACACCCACGTGAAGTGGAAACTAAAATTTTAGGAAGCACTAGTCATTTTGTTTGTGACCATATTTTCCGTATCTGTTGGCGAAGTGCCAAGGTCTGTGGGAAATTACGTCTGATGGAAATGACGCGACGCCGCGTAATATTCTCCATTGTAATGACAATAAACGAAGCAATTTTGAATGTCATGACTTTATTTTAATGGTAAACAGTCGTAAAATCGGTTTATAGCTCTACAAGCAGTAGATATTTACAAGTATACTTGACCTAGTTTCATTGTTAACCTGCATATCAATATCGATAACACTGATAATTAATAAATCAATACATTTTATTGTGGAAATAAATATTATTATCGGTATGACTATTCGTGGTATTCGTATCTATAAATGGATATTTGGACGCAGTTACGCAATAATGATTCAACCGACACAACTTACTTATCAATTGAAAAGTTAACTTTATACTTTTACTGGATATTTGAAAATGGTTTGTGGGTTGAAAAATAATTATTGCGTATCTGCGTCCATTTATGGACTTTCTAACTTTTGCCCGGGAATTCGCCCAGTGGAGTTAGATTTTTAAAAATCCTGCGGGAACACTCTTTCTGTCGAGCGTTCGGACAGCGACTGAGTATCGCAAAAGGCCATAAAAACGTCGAAAGCTGCCGCTAAATATAAAAGACCACCCTTTTTTTTTTTTTTTTTTCCGTGGGGAAATCCGTCATGGATACCATTGCATCCGGGGCGACGCAAGGTTATGTCGGGCTCTAACCGACTAAAACCCCACGGTGTTCCTTACTCATCGCCTGGTGACTGGGCCACGGGGCCATATCACGTTCACGCGGCCCAGCCAGCGGCGCCTGCCGAGACAGACCCTCCTTCAATACGGAGCTCCTCGCTCTTCAGTCCATCTGAGGCACACCAGGAACAAAGTGTGCCTCCCGACCCGAGGACCTTACTCCCTCAGGCGACAGACTCCCCGTGTCCATCGCCTGGAGGCCCAAATCAAGGCGGCAGGCGGCGATCGTGTGCGGCGCGCCTGCGCCCAACCCTTCTGCGACGGATCGGAGGACAATTTGCATCATCCTCCCTTATCCGCTCAGCCGTCTCCTTCTGCGACATAACCTTATCACAGAAGGTCTCCACCGCCTTCCAAGACCTGTCACTGCCCACCATGGCTTTGACCACGGCTGGCAGGGAGAGGTCTTGCCCCACCGTAGCCACTAATGGCTCGCGCACTTCCGCCCACGCTGGGCATTCTGCCAGAGTATGGTGCGCCGTGTCCACAGCGCTGCCACACGCATGGCACTCCTCGCTGGGTTCTCTACCTGCGATCTTGCACAGGTACCTACCGAAGCAACCATGCCCCGAGAGGACCTGTACAAGATGGAAGGTGAGTACTCCGTGTCCCCTCTCCACCCAATTTTGGAGAACAGGACGGATTGCCGCCACGGTCAAGTGACCTGCACCGGGTGACTCGAGCCTCTCCCACCATTGGTGGAGGAGTTCAGCTTGCGCAGCTCGCCGCCACCCAGCGATTTCGGCAGAGGTAGGATGTTCACCCCGTAATCGGGCATCCACCCTACGCTCGTGCATATGTGCCAGCACCTCCGCATCTAGGTCCCAAGGAGGAGTTCCAGCCAAAACGCAGGCTGCCTCGCAAGAGATGGTGCGATATCCCCTTATCGCTCTTATCGCCATAATCCGCTGCGGTCTCCGCAGCAGGGTCTGATTTCGGGCGTTCAGAGCTTCAGCCCATATAGGTGCCCCGTATAGTGCCATTGATCGCACCACTCCTGTGTACAGGCGGCGACAACCAACACTTGGCCCACCTACATTTGGAAGTAGCCTACCCAGCGCACCGGCAGTGCCAACGAGTTTGGGGGCCAGGCGCCGAAAATGTTCCTCAAATTTCCACCGACTGTCGAGAACGAGTCCTAGGTACTTCATCGTTGTCTCAACAGCGATGGAAACTCCGCTTACCACGAGGTCCTCCGTGGCTGTAGGTGCCCTTCGTGGCCCATGAAAGCAAAGGGCCTCGGATTTATTGAGAGCAACCTTAAGCCCCAACCGCCGGATCCGCGCTACGATTTGGGCCACTCCTGCCGTCGCTAAGATGCGTGCCTCCCTAAAGCTGCTGCCGGAAGCCATCACTAGGGTATCATCCGCGTAACATGTTACGTTGACCCCCCGCAGGTTGTTCCCTCGCAGCACCCAATCGTACCCGATGTTCCACAAGAGTGGACCAAGGACCGATCCTTGTGGAACACCACATAACATTTCCTTTCTCGTCCATTCCCCACCGTGCGTTGGGTAAACAACGGCACGGTCTGAAAGGTAGGCTTCCACGATTCGCCTCAAGTATACTGGCATCGCGTGGAATCTCAATGCCTCCGTGATACAGCTCCATGGCAAAGTATTGAATGCGTTGGCAATGTCAAGAGACACCGCCAAGACCAATTCACCCCGGGATACCGCATCATCTACCAAAGCCCTCACCCGAGCAACCGCATCGATAGTAGACTTACCCCTGCGGAAACCAAACTGTTGCTCACTAAGATCCGGCCCTGTCTCCTCCAGGTGACGGACGATGCGAGCGGCAATCACACGCTCAAACAATTTGCCTACCTCGTTTAACAAAACAATGGGCCGATACGCTGATGGTGAGTCAACCGGGCGTCCTTCTTTACGTAGCAGAACCAATTTTCCCGCCTTCCAAAGACGTGGAAACTGACCCTGCTCCAGACAAATACAAAACAGACCTCGTAGCCGGGGTTCCAGTGGACCCAGAACTAGTGCCAAAACTCGACTGTGTATGCCATCGGGACCAGGAGCAGTGTTTTTGGCTCGGAGTCGAAGCGTCGCAGCCCTCAGTTCACCCTCAGTTATTTCAGGTGTTACAAAATCTGAAATGTCCTCTTCACCTGTGGGCGGCGCCATACTTGGTGGGGCCTGTCCGGATATGCAAGGAAACAGTGACTCCACCACCAATTCCCGCTGCTGAGGCGGAAGAGTTTGTGTGAGGGGGGGAGCCCAGGGGCGGAGCTTGCGCCTTACCATTTTATATGGCCGTCCCCAAGGATCGGCGTTGAGGCTCTCCAACATCTCTTCCTCCGCCAATTTCTTCGCCGTCCCAATAGCCACCTGAAGCAATGTAACAGCTTCCCTATACAACGCATAAAGGCGCAGCTCCTCTGATTCACTTCGAACGCGGCGGCGACGGCTACGTTGATAACGGCGCCTTGCCGCTACGCACGATCTGCGCAATTGCGCTATCTCGACGGACCACCAATACACTGCACCTTTCGGAGGAATGGGACCGACTCGAGGCATAGCCGCATCGCAGATCTGCGTCATGGCCACCTCAAACCACTCAGCCTCTCGATCAGCTACCACTAGATTTTCGGATGCTGTCACCCATGCCTGGACTAACGCCGCCTCGAGAAGAACTTCTTTGTTTAATCGCTTCAGTGACCAGCGAGGTCTGCTGTCTCGCAATGCCCGGATCGGGCCACTCGTAGATGTTGGACACGAAGATACCTCGAACCTAATATATCGGTGATCCGAAAGCGTCTCTTCATCCACTAGTACCTCCCAACCTCGGATACGGCGCTCCAAGGCAACATCAACAAAGGTAACATCTACTATAGAGCCGCCCTGTTGTCGAACGCATGTGTTAGCCGTTCCTCGGTTTACCACAGCTAGCCCCACTGAGATCGCCCACTCTTCAAGCTCTTCACCGCGTGCGTCAGTCACCGGTGATCCCCACGCCACAGACTTGGCATTAAAATCGCCAGCGACGAGTAACCGGTTCGAGCGATTCCGGCCGATTAGAGCTCCGAGCTCTATTAGAAATAGCTCAAATTCCGCCAGTGTGCGGTTAGGTGAGAAGTAGACCCCTATCACTGTTACTTCTCCCATTAATGCCGAGACGTATCCCCGGCCCCTCACTACTCGTTCGAGTGCCGGAGATCCAGTAGCGATCCGGGTTGTGATTGCTACAAGGCCATCTTGGTCGCCGGCCCAATCGTCACCCGAAGGAACATAATAAGGCTCTGAAACCACAGCCACGTGTATCAACCACTCTGCCATACTCTGGAACAAGAGGTCCTGAGCTCTTGCAGAGTGGTTGATATTCGCCTGAAGAAACTTAAGCTCCATTATCCGACGGACATAGGAACCTCCTCAGCCCGAGCTTCTGTACTTGCGGACGGGTCGTTAGGTTGCGAGGAGACCCGGGGGCCATCGTCAGCTATGCCACTCTTTTTGCCTTTACTGGGTTTTTTAGGCTGCTTACAAGCTCCACTGTCACCCCGATGTCCCGCTGGTCTACCAGCCGTCGCACATACAGTGCAGTGCGGTGTGGCAGAACACCCTTTGGCTTTATGTCCAATCTGTCCGCAGCGATAGCAAGTATCACTGCGGTCAACCTCGGCAGTGCATTTAGCACTCAAGTGCCCTCTTTCAAGGCAGCGGTAACACCGCTGGGGCCTCTCATTGAGTAATTTAACGTGGGCCGAAACCCAGCCTACCATAAGCCTGCCACCATCCACCACCTTTTTAGCAGCAGTGACTGGGCAACGCAGCCACACCGTTCCAAGGCCCGAGAAATTATGACTGACCTCTCCGGCACGCACCTGTTCCACGTTACAGCCTCCAATGCGTGCCACAGCAGCCACCACGTCACCACTAGTAATGGAATCATCCAGGCCTGAAATACGCATATCGACGCATTTAGTGGGTCTGGAGACTCGTACAAATTCTTCTCCAATAACCTCCCTTAACTTCTGGGCGAGGGAATCCGCCTTCTCACCACCATCAGCTCCCGCAAGTTCCAGGATTCGACCTCCCGTTGCGGCTACTTTAAACTTCACAGCGGCAATGCCGAGTTCAGAAAGGAAGATTCTATCCTTGGCCATCTGTAGCACTTTGGCATAGGTAGCTCCTTTTTCCTCAGCTCCAGGCTGCAGCGTCATAACCACCGCTGCAGAACGAGGAGGACGCAGTCGCTGTGTCCTCCTCGTAGGCTGTTGCGGTGGCTTTGATTGTTGCTGCTCTTGCCGTCGTGGTTGAGGCTTTGACTGTGCCTGTGTCCTGTTCTGCTTCTTCTTCTTTTTCCCCCCAACTTTCTCCCATTGGCCTTCGTTGGAAGCAGAAGGCGGAGTGGGCTGCGTCTCGCTGTCTGCAGCCGGGCCCTTTTCTTCGGCGGACCGGCTAGGGCCCGGAGTTTGCTTAGGCGCGGGATTTTTGTATACCGCACCTTTGACTGGCACCTTCCGTTTGTCTGCCGCCAGAGGAGGGCGAAGTTGTTTCTCCGGGAGAAGTCTATCCTCAAAAGAGGCCAGGCGGGCATTCAACATTTCTCCGACCTGGACCATCACCGTACGACATATCTCCTCCATAGGAGATGCAGCCGTTTTGGCATCTTTACGCCCCTTTGTTCTCTTGCTTCTTGGAGGCTGCGCTTCAGAGGGCAGTCTCTGGGTCTCTTCCGGAGGAGACGGCGCGGAACCCTGCTTCCGCACATTCTCCACGTCATTTTTCATAATGTCCATTTCCTTACGGAGGCTGGCCATTTCAGCTTGCAGGCGTGCGTTATCAGCCTGCAACTGCCGCGTCTCATCCGAGATAGTGCGTGAGCTAAGGACTTCCACAGCCTCTGTAATAGAGGCCGCAGCGTCCTTCAGTGCACGCACAAATGTGCCCTTTAGATGGCCGGACTTGGTGGCCACTTTTAAAATGTTTTGCACATTGTCTTCCACCTGTTTTTTTATTTGGAATACATTCATCCCATCTATTGGGCCAGTCTGTGTTTCCGCCGATGACTCTGAAACACTCATGTCCCGTCTTGTTTCCCGCTTGTATTGAGCAACAAGGGAGGCCCTAAGCAGCTCCTCCTCTGCCTGATTAGCGACTTCCTCGCGCTTTTTTCGGGCTAAGACCGCCCTGGCATTTCCAGATCCTACAGATTTTTCCGTTGCAGGCGGACGCCGCCTGCGTCTTATCTCCAGTGGTGTGGACATTTCCTCATCGGTTGTCACTGAATCGCCTTCATAAAGTCGTGGCCTTTTAACGCCTTGACTCTCACACAGGTGGCCAGGATCGGATGCAGCCGCAGAGGACTCTGAGCCAGATCGCATTCTCCTCTCTATATACATGAGGCTGCAGTTCGACCCTGACAACGCCTCCCCGCACGGTCCCATGGACCCCAACTCCTCTCCTCCTTCTTCCATCCTCGCACTATCTAAAAAACCCCCTTGCACATTTCCTTCTATTTCCCCCATTCCATTCCCTACCCCCATAAAGCGACGGTTGGCCCCCCCGTATACGTCGGGGCCGATGCACTGGCTGTCCAGTGCACCAAGGGATTCTCCACCAGCAACGCCGGTGGGACCCTCCCGGGTAGTTTCTTTGTACGGCGCTTTTTCCATGATTTTTTTTTCTTTTGTGTAGGGCGCCCTAGCGACTGATCACCTATCAGCCATGCATCCCATCAGCGGGCGCCACACCTTGGGATTAGGGAGCGTTCCCGCTCTCTTCGGTTATTTTTTCAAGAGGTTTTCTTCCTCTCAGTGCCACTGAAATCCCGGCAACAAGTGGGCGTTCCCGCCCTCTTCGGTTATTTTTTACCGAGGTTTTCTTCCTCACTACCGGCGTTTCCGCCCCATTCCCCGAGGCTTCACACCCCAGTTCCATCGAATGTGCCCTCTACTGCCTAGAGGGACACGTGGAGGAACCCTCTCCTGCCAGGTCAATTAGCCATGGCTAGCAATATCCCATAGAGAAATTACTAACCATGTTACCGGAGCGCACCGGCTCAAATGTTGCGTTTCTCCCGGACATATCCGAAAAGAACTGCAACCATTAAGCACACGGGGAGGTTACCTGGCTGGCACTCCATAAAAGACCACCCTCCCCTAAGCCCTAAATGGTAGCCTGTGACCCTCTTCCGAGTCCTCGACCATACCCATGCAAAAAATCACGTCGATCCGTTGCTTTGTTGCAGCGTGATTGAAGGATAAACCAACAAACAAACACACTTTCACATTTATAATATTAGTAAGGATATTTTACTCATTACACCTACATATTGACCCGAATACAATTCAGAATACTCGTTTTTGTCCCGGAAAATCAAAGAGTGCCCGCGGGATTTTTAAAAACTAAATCCACGCGAGCGAAGTTGCGGTCATCAACTAGTACCTAATATTGTCGTCAGGTCCACTGCCAAAAACCTTCGGCGACTTCTGGCGGATGGTGTGGGAGCAGGGCAGCCTCGTGGTCGTCATGACGACGCGCACGGTGGAGCGCGGCCGCGTCAAGTGCGGCCAGTACTGGCCGGCCACGGAGGGCGCGCGGGCCGTGCACGGCGGGTTCGCCGTCACCACGGAGGCCATCGAAGTGGAGGACGACTATGTTGTGTCGCATTTGCTGCTCACCGATCTTAGGGTAAGACGTGTTCAGCTATTTAACCTTACCCTTTTATCGCTCACACCCTTTTGCCAAAAAACTTGATGACATAGCGTCTTCCGTGTGTACAGAAGACGTGAGCTTTTTTCTTGTTGGGTTGGTCTATTGAAGTTTGGCCATCATCTCATTATAATTTATCTGTCTGTTTTCGCTAAACGAAAAGCTGCGCAACGTTGGCCAAACCAGTCCATTCACGAATACTAGGAGTATTTATATAAGCTACGACTTTGTTCTTCTACCAACGCTATTCTTACTATCAATTTTGCCCATGATGTTCTTGCAAGAGACGGTGCTGGTACGTAAGCGTTGACGCCACAAGGATTTTCACTTAAAATCTATAACTTCTCCGTTCAAAATTTCTGATACAAACGGCTAAGGTGTTGAACGTCCTCCCGGTATTTAGTTCCTGCCGAATCGGCATCAATTTAAGCGTCATTGTTTTCCATCAGGTATCTTGTCCCCAAGCACAAGCCTATTTGGCGATAGCAAAAATTGTGCCCAAGAATTGCAGAATGCAAGCGAATCATGACAAAAGTATCAGTCTTCCCCTCGATTTGCTAATAACTATTCAATGTGGCGTTGCAGACGGAGCAGCGGCGCCGCGTGTGGCACGGGCAGTACACGCGCTGGCCCGACTACGGCGTGCCGGGCGGCGGCCGCGCGCAACCCGTGCTACGTTTCCTCGCGCTTGTTCGCCGAGCGCAACAGCGCGCACGCCAAGAGTGAGTAATCCCCTTGGAAAGTCATCCGAAGATCCGAATCACTACCTAACTACTGAACTGAATCATCACTATTACAATTAATTACCTTACATTAGCACCTGTCAGTTTACTCCAGTGAATTACGCTGTGCATATTACAACGACCAAAATTTTACAGGTTTCTACAGTGTTGTTCAATATAGTTGTTCTGTTTTCAGGTTGGGAGACGCGTGGGCGGGACACAGTAGAGGGCCTCCAATCGTCGTTCATTGTTCAGCCGGCATTGGACGAACAGGTGCAATTCTTTTCCTATTTTTGATCGCTCACCACAACCTAACGCAACAAGCAATATAGGCAGCCACTGTACTGCTTAATTGCTGTATAATAGCTGTTTAAGGGAGTTATTATGGACTAACTCCTTATATTGTTTGTGTGCTAGTTGGGAATTTCTCGCGTACCCAAACTAGTGTCGAATATGTCCTTATTTTAAACCTGACAGAAGGCCAAGAATCATACAACAAAATTTGTTCTTTGCCAGATTTTTCTTGTGCTCCTCCGTTTTTTCCTCCGACAAGGTAATCGGAGACTGTTTTAGGCCGGTACTGAACATGGCTTTTTTTCTTCCAGATTGTGGTCTGACCTAAATAAAATAAAATTTTCTGTAAAACGGTTAGACAGTCACAGACCAAAATAATACAGCAGTTCTTTGGCAGATTGGGGTCTGTGGAGTATTATGTAATCACGATCTAGATTGACTGTGTTCAAGCTGCCTTGGCGCCTCTCGTTCTAGCCTTACAGCAGGTGTGCATGTGTTGCAGGCACCTTCCTGACGCTGGACATGTGCACGTCGCGGCTGGCGGCGGAGGGCGTGAGCGACGTGCGCGGCACGGTGGAGCGCATCCGCCAGCAGCGCGCGCACTCCATACAGATGCCCGACCAGTACGTGTTCTGCCACCTCGCGCTGCTCGAGTACGCGGTGAGTATCACTTCTTGGAACACAACCACCATTAATATGCATGCATGTCTGGGGGCTGATTCTGTAGCTTAGTACCTATCAAAAAATGGAAGCCACTGACATATGTTTTTTATCCATTGAAGGTTTACTATGAAATAGTAAATGACATTTCTTTTCAAACCTTCAATGATTAAAAATGCCTATCGTAGTTGATAGGCACTGGGTTACAGAATCAGGGGGCTGGATTAGGCTTGACGACGTCAGCGAAGAAAACGATCGTCGAAGAGGCGTCATGGGTTAGGCCGAGTTACTTTCCCCAAAACCACAGTCCCTTCGCTGCTTACCCTGCGGGCGGCGGTTCTTGCTCACCATTAAAGGCTTTGGATTGGTTCGAAATGCTAACATAGCTAATCCCGGTATGTCCACGTGAGTCGAGTTGCTTCAGATATCTAAATAAATAAGAATGATATTCGCGTTTTTCATGTGTACGAGATTGGATATTGAGGCGTGATATCTTCAAAAGCAGTTATAACAATATTCGCTTTACGTCGCTTTTGACTTTGTAATAACCTAATACATGTTTTTTTTCACACATCGTTTATATTATTTAAAAAATTTAACGTAATTTTTTCCATGTTGCAGGTGATGCACGGATACTTAGAGTCCGCAGACCTGACGGGCTTTGACGAGGATGTGGAAGAGGAGTCAGAATGAAGACTGTCGCGACCTCTCTGCATCGTGCTGTGAGCACCGTCGCCTGGCCGACACCGCGCCGACACCGCGCCGACACCGCACCGACACGCCGACCCAACCCGCCGACATGGTTAACAAGCTGAAGAGTGCGGAACAACAAGAAGCCAAATGGCCTTGCATAAAGCAGTTAAAACAACTCTCAATACAGTCGGCTTTATATCATAAACCTGTATGCAAGCTGGAAAGTGAAGCCATATGCCACAGTACAACTTTTATAATAGACTTAAATCAAAACTATTCAAAAGCTGGTCTTCTCTTTAGTGACAATATTGGTTGCGAAGATTCTCCGATGTGTAAACAGTGCTACCAAGTGATTGCTAATGCTTCCTAAAAATTCGGCAAACGTTAAATTAAATATTTAATTACCACCTCACTCGTTGGTAATCGTCGGCTCGCACAAAGCGACATGTGTTCACTAGTGTAAAATCGTGTACTGCGTCCCTTGAACTGTTGTGTTAAGCTCGGACTTCACGCGTGTGCAAAAGTGTTAAAATATCAAATGAAACGTCCACAATATGGTATGAAATTTGTGAAGCGACTATATCAAGGAAGTATAGTTTGTGTTAGTGTGAACGTAGCTTTGTGACTGTCACCTACTAAAGTTGATTGCACATTACGAGACAAGTTGAATGAAGTTTTTGAGTTCTGGTTGTGTATTTAACACACCCCATCGGGTTATGGGTGTAAGGGAATAAAGAGTGCACTGTTGGACATACTTGCAAGTCGCTAGCGGCTGTATGTGCTAGTAAGCGACTTACTTGAGACAGTCCGTCCACCAGATGTGAAGTCTTCCAATACAGCTTTCCTGATACTTAAGTAACTTGGGACACTTACGCCTATCGTTTCTTCGGGCTATGTGGTCTCATTAGCACTTCAGTTTCGCAACCTTGGTAAACATCTTTGCGTTTGTTTATAATATGTGCAATCAGCTTTAAACTGTATTGAAGTGAGTGATGCGACGGTGATGTGCGCTGACCTTAACAAAGCCTTGGATTATATTTTAGTGCCCCCACTTGTCCATGCGATGAACCAGCCGTAGCGATAAGTCTCCCATGCTGAGATCTAGAGTGCGTGCTCTGACTTAGCTCAGACTTAAGATAGAGTCAACAAATATGCTGTGACATAAATCTGTCTCGTTTTATCTCTATCTTGAGTCTGAGCAGAGTGAGAGTACGGTCTACAGTTCTCGGCCCTAGTGTTTACTTAAAATAGAATATTATAAAAATAAAGTATGTAAATCAAAACGTTCCTGTAGTATGAATAAGAACCGAGTGGATATTGCAAAAAAAAAACTATACTTGGGATTACCATCAACTTTTATTGTGAAACGATTCAAGAGGCAAGGTGACTTACGGTGTCCTAATTCTGTTGTACACAATCTCTAAACTTAATTGACAGTTCTTAATCTAGCGCTATCCTTTTCTGCAGGGAGCATTATGAAAGGGACAGCGTGAGATTAGGGCCTGCCAGTTTAGATTAGTTTAAGAGATTGTGTACAGAAAAATTCACAATACTGTTTGATTAAAAAAGTAGCTATTTGAGTACCCAATTTATTTCTTACTGTTACATAGGATATCACTTACCTGTCATGGCGTCTTGTGTGGCGTCATGTTGTGGCTGTACAGCTACACACAACAACATGTACGTGCTAAAATTAAAATATAATAAAAATCATCCGACAGCCCATTATTGGATCTCCTTAGATTTGTTGGAATGGTGGTCAGAATTGGGATAATATATGGGCGCTATTGTGATACCACCTAGATTCTTCTCTCTAAACGTCGAGGGCGTATTTGTGATTTTCTCGTAATTAAACGACTTAGTTACTGGTGGTCAAGACATCACCCGTTTCTTGAACCGACGGGGAGAGGGCACTCGCGACTTGTGTGCCATCGGCTCTTATTTGTCGACAATGTACACTTTTTAAGACCCCCCACTGATCGATGGATTAGAACTGAATCTGCCAAAAATGACAATAAAAAATACGGTGGCTTCACTAAAGTAACACACATGAAGAAATGGACATGAATTTCTCAAAATTAACTAATACAGAGAAGAAACTCGACCAAATATACGTCAAATATCTGCTGCCGTATGATATTTTAACGAACAGGGAGCGCAACAGTAATATACAAGGTCGAAGATAGGTGGCAGGATGCACGGACTAGATAACAAAAGCGCGCGCGCAATCCTCTCCACATGCACACAAGACGCCATGACAGATAAGTGATACCTTACACTTACAATGATTTTTCTGACACAAACGACAAGGTTGGCCCAATTTAGCTCCTTTGATGTTTGTAATATATTTTTATTGTTAAATAAAAGTTTATATCGTCGGCCAATTTCATTAGTGGAACATTTCCAAAATCAGGTGTGTACGCAAAATTGTTGTTGGAAATTGAATAATCTTTCCGAACAATTTTTTCTTTTTCCAAATTTTCTTTTCTTTTGTTACAGATTAACCTTTGGTTCTAATGGACAGGAAATCACATAATCTGATACAGAAATATTGATTTTAGCTGTCGATTCAAAACTTTGACTCTCAATTACTCAATACTGTATATTTTGAATTGTACCATTAATGAATTTGACCAACTATGTATAAGTACAACAAACTATACACAATATTATGGTAACTTAACAAAATAAAACCTACAACAAAATAAAAGTTGATGATAGATCCACTATTTATTTTCACACGCATTATTGGTAACCAAAAAAAACTGTACCCCCTAATTATATTTACTTTTTAGGTACCCTCTATGTTATTTATTTATATATAAGAAAGTATGGCTGTGTGAAGACTTTCTGTGTCTTTAGTTTATGTAGTTGTTTATATCTTTTATTATAATTATAATTCTAAAATTATATATTACTGTATCGGTGGACACTAAATTTTAAAGAAGTTTTATACTGTAGTCGATTGTTTGATACAAATTAATATGTTGAGGTGCTGGTAGGATAATGGCATTTGTGTCTCGAACATTCGATTCATTCATTCATTTATACATTATTGTGTATCTCACATAACTTAATTACTTGTAAATTAATAAGGGCCTTTAAAACTGTCGACATAATCACGCGCATTTGGAACAATCTCGAAAAAGTTCGATATGTTTATTTCACGAAGTTAGTAGTTAGCGATAACTCGAAAGAACGGTTTTCGAAAACTATAAAAACTTAGTAAGAGCCGATTTCACCAACTTCGAGTGAGTGACGTTTAACCGAGAAATAAATTGTGCGTTGTAACAGTTTTATGCGATGGCGTGTAGAAACCGATTAGGGGTATGGGTTGAATTTACACTGCTATACCCCTTCCAAGTTAGCCCGCTACCATCTTAGACTGCATCGTCACTTACCATCAGGTGAGATCGCAGTCAAGGTCTATCTCGTCATTGAATAAAAAAATAACATTTACTTGGTAGTGATATCGGCCCTTAGCGAAGTTAATTTACTCTTCGTATTCGTAAACTTCGGGTGAAGATGTCGTCATGTAGAAAGGCTAATATCTGTAAAGTAAGAAGGGTGGTGTGACTCTAGATTGTATAATATTTGAACAGCCTGAATATCCTGCCATCTCGTTCATTACTTGAAACATGAAAGAGACAGGATGTGGTATGCTTTTAAAGTAAGGGAACCAATCAAGGGTAATACAATGGTATTGTTGAAAAATATTGAATGCTTATAGACTGAATACTGTTAATTTTCTCCAAATTTTTATCAATGGCCTGACCACTTTAAGCGTCTATTCAGACGGAATGCAAAAGATTGCAGTTGCAGTTTGGATGCAGTTGACGTATGTTGGATGAAAGCATTAAGCAACTACAAAGATACTTTGTGGAACAAAAAAATTTGCTATAATCCTTTAAACTAGAACTTTATGATACAACGAAAGCACGCGGTATGCACTAGCTGTTTTCCCGCCAATAAAGAAAGAACAAGCAATCAAGCAAGAAAGACGCACTACCAACACTAAATATCACACAAAACTAAAATACATTACGCACTCCTGCTATAATAAGACAGCATACAGATTTTTCTAGTTTGGCGAATTATGGCAAAATCGGTTTGTAGTTCCTTATGCGGTTAACATAGCTGCATCCGAACTGCATGTGGACTGCACAATCGGTCCGAAGCACTTATATCGGCTGCACAATTATATCCAAATGCGATGCAACAATCGACTCGCAGTCTGATGCATACCGTCTGGGATGGACTGGGAACAATTGTGGCATTGCACCCCACCCTATTCCACGCCACGCCACGCTAGGTGTTATCAAGAATACATTACGTCGGGTGTTGCATGGCGTGAGAAAAGGTGGGGTGTTGCTAATATGCGACTGTCATTATGTGGAAGCATACTGTTAAAAGCGATTAGTTCTATAATCAATACAAATATCTATAAAAGTATTATAATTCTCGGTGAATAATCATATAAATATGAAAGTGTAATGCGATCAGGATGTGAAACGGAATGTCTAGCAGCCATTTTGTTTTTTGTCTTGGTCAGTTTAGACTCACTTGAGCGAGACATAAATAGAAAATGGCGGTTTAACATTCCTATTCACATCATGATCGTATTACATATTAATTAATTATGATAGTATAAAAATAATTATTTAAAATAACATCTAGTAAAATAATAGCTTTAGATCCAAGACTTATAAAGTTGAAGCAGAATTAATAAGAGTTTATTTTTCAAGGGATGTATTAATCACATATCGTACTCATTCTCTAAAAGCCCACAAAGTAAAGCTCCACTGTTTGCCAACTAACACATTGCGACGCCTAAACGTCAGCTGCGCCAGTAGCGGGGAGTGTAGTACATGCAAGTAGAACTGTATGTTTGTTTGTTTGTCACTAAAATTCCAAGTGAGATAATTTTATGCAATCAAGTCTGCCCAATTTCGCTAATTTTTTTTTTTGTGTTTGTTATTGTAAGGAGGAGGTTCTTACGCAAAGAAAAATTAAGAATATTGCTCAGAAAACTGGATAATTTCAGAAAACTTAACAACTATTTTAACTTCGCCCGTTTTAACAGTTCGACAGTTTGACAGTTCGTCGGTCAAATCTGACAGCGAACATAAATCAAACACGAAACAATAACGGGTTCATACGACACTGTTTCTGATAACATCAATTCTTGAATAGCCATTAAAATTGTAAACTGTTTGTTTGTTGGTCTGTTAGTTTATTGGTTGGACCTTCAGTCACGCAGCAAAACATTGAAGTCAGCATGACTATAGTTGAGGACTTGGAAAGAAACAAGATATTTCTTATCTCTGAAAGGTTCCCGCAGGAGTTTTAAAAACCTCCCCTCACGCGGACGAAGTCGCGGGCAGACGTTAGTCAACAATAAATATAACTTTCAATCCCAGTAACAACATCAAGATCAGTTTTAGCGTACTTTGTTTTATACAGACTTAGCTATTCTTAGACCCATATTACACTATATTCTTAGACTATACTATTTGTAAGATCCTATTTCGTACCATAGATTATTTATCATCCTAGAAATATATGTGATGATCTATATAGAATATATGAGATACGAAAACGATACTATGGTACGAAATAGGATCCTATAAATAGTATAAAGGGCCTTAGGGCCGATTTCACCGACGTAAAATAAGTCCTATTCGAGCGTGATATTTTGTATTGAAAATTTGCCGAAATATCTTTACACTCGGATAAGACTATTATTTCACGTTGGTAAAATCGGCACGTACAAATCTCTGCTGCTGGTAAGGCTGGCCTGTCGAGCTAGGTTACTTGTTAAGCTTTTAGACTAACATATGTATATCAAATCGCCGTCCTATCACGCAACTGACATATCGCAATCGCCTCATCGCACCTTTATAAGGTAACGCCCAACGCATACGGGTGAAGGTGTGGCAGGGATTTTAATGATAACAATACTTATTATGAAGTAAAAAAATAGAATAAGTAGAAGAGATTTTATTCAAATATACTTTCAGAAAGTATTTTTTGCATCGTCAAGGGAATTTAATAAATAATCAGCCAGTCTTCGATGAGCGTCGCTTCCGTCACTCATCCATGTGTAGCCTTTTGTTGCATCGTGCGACCGACACGATGCTTTACGAAGTCGAAGTTAGCCGATTAATATTTAATACCGAATAATGTACGTAAATTTTTTATATTCAATCTTATCAGTAATCTTATAGGTTTATTTTATTTATTCAATACACTAGCCGATACCTAATTGATTTAGTTTATAAAATCCCGCGAAAACTAATTGTCTAGTATGAAAGTAGCATGCAAAAAATCGCGTCGATTCGTAGCAAAATATTGCGGTGTGATTAAACTACAAACGAAAAAACAAACACACTTTCGCATTTATAATATTAGTAAGGATTACAGATAGATTGGATATAAAAAACGAACGTTACTTGACATAGCGTTGAAATAGCTATAATGGAAACAAAACGTTATGCTGTATGTTTAATGTTGTTGTAAGTACCAAAAGCCGAGTTTGTTATCATTAAAAACCTTGCGCCAAACCGCCACTCCAATCCGTTGGTGAGCCTATCGCCTAATACTCTTCCGAATCTCGTCATCGCTATTTGCTTCACTTTCATTTTCTTCTTCAATTTAATGCAATGGCACGGAATATCTAATATTACCTAAAGGTACAGAAAATTCACTCCGCAAAATGATTTAAATAAATAGCGACTCTTGTTACCACACAATAAAGTGCAATTTAGGTTGACACAGCGCTACTTACCTACCGTCTTATTCACCTAGGCTTTTCTCTCTGAATTTAGGCCCTTCGAAGACTTGTAGCTTCGCAGTTTACTGCGGAGTGCGCCAGGCCTGGCAATGTTTTATTTGATAGTATGAAGTAATATTCAAGTTTTTTTATTTGCATAATCATTTCTGTCGCTTACAATTTTACATTTAAGCATGAAGTTTTCTCACTTTAGCGCCGCATCATTAATTCCCATTTTCACCTCCCGCTCCATTAAGTAGCAATAGTCATAGAAATAATTTAGAAAATGTGGAAGAGTTAAATTTATTTGTGATCGAATAACTTGTACATAAAATAACGCACTAGTTATATCGAATGTAATTTTTTATCACCCACGCTTTTGTTACGATAAAATGAAATTTCTAAAAGTGAAAACACACGTCACTGTGTTAGGGTGTGTCGTTATTCGCAACATATCCTAATGAAACCGTTTGCTGCCGATTCCTAAAAGAAAGTGTATGATCCCTATTGCTTTTTGATGACACACCACAACATGAAAATGTGTTTGTGCTTTACTTAACTAAAAAAATAATATTTTTCAACTCAATAATATATTATTATCGTTTAAGGGAATTGTTAATCCTAAACGTATGTTGGTTCTTGTATCTGTAAATATTCTATCTTTTTTTATTATGTTTAAAATTTAAATTAAAACCCCTTGTGAAATACGTGTGAAATAAAGAAATACTTGTAATATATTGACATAATTTGTTTTATTTCTTAAGATTGTTCTTAAATCCGAAAAAGATACGACCTATAGAATTTTTCATCATCGTGATATGTAGCACGGTACGACGTAGCATTGTGATACATTGCACGGCTTGGCGTCGTAGGTTGCACGGTACGACGTAATATTGTGATACATTGCACGACATGGCGTAGCATCGTGGTATGTAGCACGGTACGACGTAGCATTGTGATACATTGCACGGCATAACGTAGCATCGTGGTATGTAGCACGGTACGACGTAGCATTGTGTTTGTGATACATTGCACGGCTTGGCGTAGCATCGTGGTATGTAGCACGGTACGACGTAGCATTGTGATACATTGCACGGCATAGCGTAGCATCGTGGTATGTAGCACGGTACGACGTAGCATTGTGATACATTGCACGGTTTGGCGTAGCAGCATCGTGGTACGTTGCACGGCACGAAGTACCTTCTCGTAGCATAGCAGTACAGAATTTTGTAATTTTTAATCTCAAATATATTTAACCTATAATAAAAAATAAGGTCACTTCAGGTTAAAATAAGACTACAACCAGTTATTAACAAAATATATTTAAGTTTGTCTTTCTATCGTGTAATACTTTAGAAGTAACATTACTAACTTAATACAAGGTACCTACTTAAATATTATTGTTTTATGCTATATTTACCGAGATTAAAGTCCTATTTCGCTATCTCCAAACTTTAACCGACGAATTTTGACGTTCTACACTGTACAAAAAACAATTTAATTAATTTTTTTTAAATATAAAGTATGAATTATAATTTACAACATTTTTACAACAGAGAATCTAATTGAAAGTAATAGTATAATAAAAAACAAAGAAATAAAAATTACCTAAATAAATTATTTTTATGACTGGTAACTACCATATTGTGGTTTGCAAGGCATACCTACACTATCTCTAATTTTTGTTTTCAAATCGGTAAAGAGGCAACTTAACGGTAAATATTAAAAATAGCTAAAAAATCACTATTATTATGCTATTATATAATATGATTATTATATGTAAGTATTTACTATTTTCGTTATTTAATTTTTTTTTTTACTAAAGTTCTGTCATATTAAGTTAAGGCACATTAACTTTAAATTATTTATTCATGCATTACTTAGGTACTAGTATTTTATTAAATTAGACTAATTAGTAGGTAGGTATATAAATAAGTAGATTATGCTTTGGTTTATGAGGAGTTTCACGTTGATACTGATTTTATGTAGAGATGCTTAAATAACTTAAGTATACTTGCAAAATAATAATGATACCTATAATTTATAATACCTATTAATATTCAAAATGCCGCATTTGTAAGTACTAGCTACATCGTTTTCATCAACTTAACAATTTTTGTCAATTCTGCAGATTTCATAATTTCACAACTAAACTAGTACTTGTCAGCCCAGACGAGCGCGTTTTGAGACGGAAGTCGCGTTTTGTTGGTTCACAACAGTAGTCAAAATCATTTTATTACGTCGATGTATTTTTTTCCACACAAATCCTGTTGTACTGCCAGACGGACGGAAAAAAAAGACGTGTGGCACTCGGGGACTGCCGCGGTAAAGCTATTGCATAGCATTTTTTATCAACGCCATCTAGCAATTCACCGTAGAGGAGTCCCGTGTCAGGTTATTTTCGTTACGGAATTTCTGGATTCGGTCTCCACGCCGGACCGCGATAGAAGCTATGCAATAGCTTAAAAATAAATTCTTTTGATTTAAGCGTTTATCTACTGCTCCTTTTTCATTCCGATAGAAAGTTATCCTACATATTTAGTGAGTTATTGAATTCAATTTTCGAGCCGTCCGCGTCGGTGCAGGTGTTCTGGACCTTTATATCATACCGAAAAATAAAGCTCATCTGCCAACACGCTAAATTAAAAAAAAAAGACACGTGGCACTCGGGGACTGCCGCGGTAAAGCTATTGCATAGCATTTTTTATCAACGCCATCTAGCGGTGAGGAGTCCATGTTCCCGTCGAGCCTTAGGTTTTTTTCGTTACGGAATTTCTGGATTCGGTCTCCACGTTCAAGGCCCGCGATAGAAGCTATGCAATAGCTTAAAATCACTGTATCATCATCCTCAAACTCATCATTTTCATTAAATTATATCGACGTGTGTACATTTTTAAAAACTATATAAGTACACATTTCATATAATTATTTTACCTATTATTGGTATATAGATCGTTATTTAGTAAAGGTCGGTACCTATCCTACTAGGTATCCTATTGACTTTCCCACAGAAAACATGACTACGATAAATAAAACTTCCATTTTTAGAGTTCCGTACCCAAAGGGCGCCCCAATGGGACCCTATTATTCTCTTTACAGACGAAATACTTATAAGTACATAACTTATTTATTATATTCGAATAAGTTACTTATTAAAAATTGTACCTTAAACTAATTATTATTTATTTAATATTATTTTCTCTTATTAGCTACTTTTGTTCATAATTATGAGACGAGTAAGTCTAAGTACCTACCTACTTAAATAAAAAAATAATTAAAAAAAAAACTGTCAGGGTCGTCGCATTTATAATTAACGAATTAGCTATTTACCTACGTACCTACCCTATCAACAATACAAATAAGACACAACAACTAGATCATACAAGACAATATGCAGTCCATACTCCATATAGGTAGGTTTCTTGGCAGCCCCATTCAAAATCTGAATGAAACAAGAAAAGGTTAGAGCTATTTGCTATAGCAAATTAACTCTACTAAGCTTTTCTTGCTAATCAGCCGCAAAGTAACGTCTGATTCTATCCAATAACTGAATGTAAACTGAATTGGCAATAGGCGTATGGCTCGAAGAATCGATGGGCATTGGGGTCTCAATTTGCTAGAATGGCGATTACGCATCAGGAGGCGCAGCGTTGGTTCCCATGCGGTGGACGGATGATCTGTCGCTGACAGCTGACAGCCACTGGATGCACGTGGCACAGGATCGTGTTATGTGGCGATCATTACATGAACCTTATGTCTAGCAGTGGACGTGTATCGGTTGAGATGACGATGGTGAAGTATTTGCATAGGTTTGTAGCTTTGTAGTGGTCTAAGAGTAGAATGTAAGTACGGAGGTGTGGTTGCCGCGCACGAAGAGCATGGGCGGAAGATCTCGACTCATCATCTCCAGCCACGACATGTATAGCGGTGCAGACACGGAGCCCTGTGACAGAGGTCAAAATTAAAGTTAATATACCTATATTAACACACCTATATTAGCACCTACCTAGGTGCGACCTCCCTGGCGGAGTCTTGATGTGCTGTGGTCTTATAACTGAATGATCTCGGTTATCTATTCCCGGCGGGGGCAATTTGAGAATTTATAATATCTGAGTTGTCTCTGGTCTGGTCTGGTGGGAGGCTTTGGCCGTAGCTAGTTGCCACCGTCAAAAACGTGCCGCCAAGCGATTTAGCGTTCCGGCACGATGGCGTGTATGTAGAAACAGATTAGGGGTATGGGTTGAACACTTCCATACCCCTGCCAAGTTAGTCCGCTACCATCTTAGACTTACCATCAGGTGAGATCGCAGTCAAGGTCTATCTTGTCATAGAATAAAAAAAAAGGAGCTCGTAGTAATTGGCATTTTTTTTTAAATTACTATAGCTACCCTTTAATTATTATTATAGCTAAGATCCACCTCGATCCCGAAAGCTTTTAAACAGAGAAAACCACAAAATCGGTCCATTCGTTAGGACGAGGGAATAGACAGATATACTCACACACAGATGCACACGTGGAACTTATAATACCCCTCTTTTTTCGTCGGGAGTTAAGAGCCTACAGTATGCCAGCGTGCCACGTTTGATCGTCCATATCAATAAAAATATTGAATCAATAATATTGAAAGAAATATTTAGTAAAGTTGACGATATAGACTGAATTTTGTATGTTGTGAAAACACGATTGCTAAAAATTTTCTCGATAGAAAAAATTCACAAATTTCCCTCTGAATTTTACAAATAAATCGCAGTAGTCAATGAATACTTTACCTATACTAATAAAACTTAAAATATATACTCAACTTAGTACAATAAGTGTCCTATATGTACTATTTAAAATTAAATAATTTTTTCGTTATTAGAAATGAAATTCTGAAAAATATTGCGTGTGGGCCGACGGGCGACTCGTGTCCACCGCATGAATTCATTCACGCTCCGGCATTCGAACGGGGAACCCGCGTCGCTTGTTCTCACGCATACCTACGAGAATACGTATATTATCTAAGAAATTATAAGTGTAATGAAATGGGAAATAAGCGGAATAAGAAAAATAAGACGGAATTGGAGAATAGAAAATGCTAAAAACATGAATTGATTACTACAATAATAACTTTTTTGGCTCTTGCTGTGGAATAGGTACATAGTTTCATACACCTACCATCACTAAATATTAAGGTAGTTTTCCCAGTTAGTAGCCACGGTCACATTATTTTTAGTAGTATAAATAAAAGACTAGTTATAGCCTATTTTGTTACAGAATGCAAATACATAGCTTCCTAAAGGTCTTCCTTAGGCTTCCTAAGTCTAAGTCTAAGACTGAGTCTTAGACTGAGTCTAAGACTGAGTCTAAGACTGAGTCTAAGACTGAGTCTAAGACTATGGTCTAAGACTAAGTCTAAGACTGAGTCTAAGACTGAGTCTAAGACTATGGTCTAAGACTAAGTCTTAGACTAAGTATATATCTATGTCTAACACTAAGACTTCGACTTAGCCTTAGTGTGAGACTTAGACTTAGATTTAAACTTAGACTTAGTCTAAATCTAAGTCTAATTCTAAGTCTAAGTTTGTAAATCTAAGTCTAAGACTAAGTCTAAGACTGAGTCTAAGACTGAGTCTAAGACTGAGCCTAAGACTGAGCCTAAGACTGAGTCTAAGACTGAGTCTAAGACTGAGTCTAAGACTGAGTCTAAGACTGAGTCTAAGACTGAGTCTAAGACTGAGTCTAAGACTGAGTCTAAGACTGAGTCTAAGACTGAGTCTAAGACTGAGTCTAAGACTGAGTCTAAGACTGAGTCTAAGACTGAGTCTAAGACTGAGTCTAAGACTGAGTCTAAGACTAAGTCATAGTCTTAGTGAAAGACTTAGACTTAGACCTAGTCTTAGTCTTTGCTTAGGCTTAGTCTTTGACTTAAACTTAGTCTTAGTGTTAGACTTATACTTAGTCTAAGTCTAAAGCTCGCTGCATACATAACGTGCACGGGACGGGACGGGACGTGGACGGGACGGGACGTGGAGTTTTGGAAATATCGTTTCATAGAAAATGTATACGACTGTGCATACGTCACGGAGCACGGACGGGACGGGAACGTGCCACGCGCGGAACGGGAAAAATATCGTCGGCGCAATTAAAGCCAATTCTTCAAATGAAAAATCCATCTTTCCTTGTTCACATCACTAGCACGTTAGTTCTGAGTTATTGCCACGTTGCGTATGCATTAAAAATCCCCGTCCGTGTTTACTAACGTTCGGCCCCGTCCCGTCCACGTCCCGTCCCGTCCCGTGCACGTTACGTATGCAGCGGCCTTAATTCTAAGTCTTAGTTATTAATAATATATAATAATATTAGTATCATTTTATTTCCATACCTATGTACTAGAGGTTCGTTAAATGTATCATATACCCTATCGTACGGCGCGTGACCCCTGACGCGTGATGAACTCGTGCGAGTGAGATAGCTGCAACTACGCGGTGCGGGCGGCTGCACGCTGGGCAGTGAGGCGGGGGCAAAATTTGGATTCCAGCTGGCATACTATAAGCTCTTAAAAAGACAAGACAAACCTTTCTAGGCATAGGCAGAGACATGACGACGAGGCGCGCCTGCGAGGAGTTGGCCAGCAGCAGCTCGCGCAGCCGCAGTTGTCTGTTCGTCTTCTCCGCCAACGTGCTCAACTCCGTTTGACTTATCTTAGATTCTGTCAACCAACAATAATAGCGTTAATCCCACAGGTTAATCCTTACTTCCTTACTACTAAATGCAAAAAATGTGTTTGTTTGTTCGTTAGTTTGTCTTTCAATCACGCCGCAACAAAGCAACGGGTCGACGCAATTTTTTGTATGAGTATAGTTGAGGACCGGGAGAGTGATATAGGCTACGTTTTATCCCGGAAAATCAAAGATTTCCCTCGGGATTTTAATAACTAACTTCAAGTCAAATTGTAGGTACAGTTTTTTTGAAACGCGTGATTTGGACACAAATTACTGTCTGATAACTTCACTCTATTTGATTTTACTCAATATTCTCACCTCCCGCTTCATCAGTGAACTTCTTGATGAGCTCGTCAAACATTCTTTTGGTCTCTGGTTGCGGTGGCTCCATGATGTCCTGAACCATCGTTAACGAAGAGTAGTCTATCCGGAACTTTGACAGTAAATTGGCCATACTGCAAAATATAAGAAAGTTATAGATGCCAATAAAATATTGGTAACTTACGACAGGAGATTTTTTTGCCTGTGGTACTAAAAAGTACATGGGCAATTAATTTTATCCTATTTATTTTATAAATATATTCTTTTATACACCATATTATTTTTAATATGTACCTAAGCTCATATTTAGTCATCTCATGACTCTATAAAAAACCACAGGCTTATGAGCAAATTGTTCCCAGCGATTACCTAAGAACTACCCACAGTGAGGGGCTGAGGGTACATTGTAATTTTCAAGGAATGACGTCCTTAGAGAAGTCAGAGACTGCAAAGCTGTCAATTTGCTGGTTGGAAGTGCTAAGAATTTGGGCTATAAGCAATTTGAATTTACGATATTTTTTAATTTCCTGCTGCTTAATAAGAGGTGCATTAGTCAAGCGTTTAGTCTTATATCAATGAAATGATCCTCACTTCCTCTCCTCCAGCTCGAGCTCGTGGTGTCGGTTGGCGAGCGCGAAGATGCGCAGCTTGCAGCGCGCCCACGCCGAGCGCTGGGAGATGATGTAGGGCAGCAGGATCGTGAGCCCGCCGTCGTCGTACAGCCACCACACGTCCAGCGTGCCGGCTTCCTGTTGCAATACAGCATTGATGTTACAATTTTGTACTTACAAAAATCATATTATAAAGGAGAAAGTTTGTATGTGTATGTGTGTGTGTGTGTGTTTGTTATTCTTTCACGCAAAAATTACTGGAATGATTTCGCTGACGGAGATAGATTATACCCTGGATTAACACATAGGCTACATTTTATCCCGGAAAATTTAAGGTCGCGGGCACAATCTAGTCAATAATAATAATCCTACTTCTGATACCTCTTCAGTCTCCGCTCTCTACGCTACGTTCCTCGCAGAATAGGTAAACTAATCATTAGAGTTAAAAAAGATCGGCCTTACCACAAAAAATTTAGACAAGTTTAATTTGATGACTAGAGCAGTTTGATAATTTTTGCGGAACTATTTTTTTTTAATTTTTTGCGGAACGAACGGACGTAACAAAATTTTAAAACCTCAATAGCCCAACGGTTAAAGGTGCGGACTGAAAACTGAATGGTCGCAGGTTCGAATTCCACCCGTTGCATTGTTGTCATACCCACTCCTAGCACAAGCTTTCCGCTTATTTGGAGGGGATAGAAGGATATTCGACCCAAAATTTTTAAAACCAAAAATATTTCCTACAGTTTTGAAGCCCGCGAAAAATTAAGTGAAATATAAATTAAAAAGTTAAATATGCGCGGACGACGCTAGTAGATCCTATTTAATAAGTATTCTAAAGTTAGTTAGTTAGGATTTTGTTACCTGTTTCCTTTTAAATATCGTCATGTTAGAGAGTTGCTCCATAGACACTTCCATTCCGGAAGCTGATTTGTACACCACTTGTCGATGCATGTCCATTCCTTTCTTATTCTTTTTCTTATCTCTAGTGTCACTTTTCTCGGATATCGTGAATGATCTTGAAGATGTGAGAGTCAAAAGATCTGGAACAATAAAAATACATACATAACTACTTACGTGTAGCGATCTGAATTCCAAATTAATATTTTCCTCTTTCCGGGCTCTCATTATAGTAATAACGCTTCAAACAATCTTACTTCAAAATAATATTATCTGTTTGTCTTTGGTTTGTCCTTCAATCACGCTGCAACAGAGCTGCGACATGATTTTATGCTTAGGTGTAGTTGAGGACCTGGAGAGTAGCATAGACTACTTTTTATGCCGGAAAATCAAAGAGATGAAGACTCCCCTGGCGCAGTGGTAAGCGCTGTGACTAAGTGTGAATAACTGGGAGGTTTCGGGTTCGAATCCCGGCGAGGGATTTTGGAATTTATAATTTTTTTTTTTTTTTTTTTCCTTTATTACCCTGGGGGTTTTATCAAAATTGATAATATCACCCCCGTAAGTTCAACAATACCAAATTTAAACTAAAAAAAATTAATATACTCTCAAGAAAGTTTGCTGAGTGACCGCGCCTCCTTTGAGAGTGGGGTTGCTAAAATGCTGTTGCATAACCCCACACTACAATTGTCCTTAAAAAGACGCGGTCGCTCCGCCTCGTTCTGTACACACTCCATCAAGAGATGGTACACATCGTCAATCTGTTGACTCCCACATAGGGTACAATTTACTGTTGTCGATCTCCTCATCATGAATTTAAACTTGTTTGATGGAATGTGTCCAGAACGAAGTCGCAACAGTTTTACAATATCGGGCCTTTTCATCTTTGCCCCATCAAACCATGGACCACGGGGAAGCTGACTCACTATTGTCTTGTACCAGATGCCTTTCTCCAATGATCTCTGATCGAAGTACTCCTGCCACGCCTGCCTACACTCCTGTTTAAATTGTATTAAAATTTCATTTTGTAGTGGCAAGCAGTGGTAAGGGACCCCGTCACTTATGGCTTGTCTGGCCGCTGAGTCCGCTTCCTCGTTGCCCATGATGCCTATATGAGAGGGTATCCATTGAATAATTATCATTTTGTTTTGATTTTGAATTTTGCATATCGAGTCTAAAATATCATAGGCTATCGGATATCCTCGAGTATTCGAGGTTAGCCGAGCCAAATGTAGGAGGGCGCTCTTTGAGTCAGTTAAAATAACAAAATTATTACCCTCAAGCGATAAAACATAAGATAGGGACTCAGATATCGCAATTAGCTCGGTATGCATGATGGTGATATCCGCTTCAATTTTAAATTTCAAAGTGATTTCTGCCTGAGGATCAAAGACCGCCGCTCCTGAACCGGACACTTCTTTAGAGCCATCAGTATACAGTTTATAAAATGATCTATATTTGCCGTATAAAAGTGTTTCACAATAATTAATCATGTTCAGTACGCCACAATCTTTTTTGGACTTATTTATCCCATCTACAGTCGTAGTAATGTTCTTTGACATATCGTACCCACTAATCCATGTAGGGAGACCATGAATTTGAAGTTTTTTAATGGATCGAATCGGGTGTCGTATTAAATTTTTATGCACTATAAATTTCTTATTCCTCCAAAACTCATTGTTACACAATTCAGTGAGTGACTTTAATATATCAATAGTTCTGCTATTTTCAAATGATCTAGATCTTAACCAAAATTTACCGGCCAGATATTTTCGTCGGATATGTAAGGGTGGGAGACATAATTCGCTCTGCATGACATGGATTGGTGTGGTCTTTATGAATCCCCCAATAACTTGCATAGCCTGATTTTGTACTATTTCTAATTTATTCAAATGACTATTTATACTATTATCGAAAAAAAAACTTCCATAATCAATTCTACTACGGATCACTGATATGAAAAGTCGACGTAGATGCTTCGGGTGAACTCCCCATTTACTTCCCGCTAACACTTTTAGGATATTCAAAAACTTCAGTGTTTTATCTTTGGCCTCGTTTATATGTTTTCCCCATTTTAAACTCCGATCAAGCCACATTCCCAAATATTTCACACTATCCACCTGTTGAATATGATGATTATTACTGACTAAATTTACATTAGGAATTGTTCTAAGTTTACCCCTACTGAAAATACACATTTTAGTTTTCTTATGAGAAATATTAAGTCCAAGCTCTTCTATTATCTTCCCAAAAGTCTCTAATGCCGTCTGAGACTCACTTATTGCTAGATCAACATTCTTGTTAGAGTTGTATATGACGAAATCATCGGCATATTGGGAGATGTATACGTTTTGTATATATTGACAGATTTTACTAGTAGTCAGATTAAACAATAGTGGGGACAGCGGATCACCCTGTGCCAGTCCTATTGCTGTAGTACGACACACTGTCTTGTCTTCACTTAGATAAATTGTTAGCTCTCTTTCGCGTAGGTATTCCCATAGGTACTTACAAATGGACGAACCAACACCATGATTATCTACATTATTTAAAAGGCTGACTATATTAACATTATTATAGGCGTTATCAATATCAAAAAAAACAACCTACAGTAGGGATTCCCTTTGTAAAACCTATTTGAATACGGGTTATTAAACTAACCAGATTGTCGTAGCTTGATCGAGCTCTACGGAATCCTATAGTGTCTTGCGAAAAGTGATCATTTTTCTCCAAAAACCAGTCCAATCTACGATTAAGAATGGTATGCAGTATCTTACAAACACAGGATATCAATGCAATAGGTCTAAAACCGGCTGCTGTTCTGCAGTTACGGCCAGGTTTCGGTACAGGAACAATTTTGACTTTCCTCCATTGAAATGGGACAAAACTTTGTGACAAAAAGCTATTATAAAGTAAAACAAGCATTTCTTTTCCTGCATCTGGAAGATTTGTGATCATGGAGTATGAAATACCATCTACTCCCGGAGCTGTATCTGAACGTTTTACACAGTTATTTAGTTCGTGTACTGAAATTGGAGATCTTAACTTAGGGTTTTCAGACTTAAATATAGGCATATCTGGTATTGCAAAATCAGGAGCTAAGGAACACAATAAATCGTTAGATGTCTCTGAGTCTATGGTAGGTGTAACAGTTCTATAACCTTTGAACCACTTCATGCGCTTCCACATTTCACTAGATGAACACACTTCGTCAATACTATCACAAAAACCTTGCCACGATTTAAATTTACCACGCCTAATATCTCGTTGAGCTGATCTGATTTTTTCCTGCAAGATCTGAAAATTATCTGGAGTGGGATTTCTTCTGAACATTGCTAATGCCAGTCGTCTTTGTGCTATTGAACGAGAGATAAGTGGTGTCCAGTATGATTTTGGATGAAACTTTTCAGATCGTAATGGGTTTTCAGGAATCTTGCTATAAGGAATAGCTGCTTCTGCAGCAGAGTTTAAGATATTAATGAAGTAATTATAGGCGGTTTGATTTTCTGTATGAATATTATATCCTGCAATTTCTCGTTCTATAATATCCTTATACATCTTCCAATCAGCTTGTTTGAAATTTTTCCGCTTTTTAAAATTATTTCGCTCCGTTATTCTGTCTATTTCCATTTTTACACATAGATGGTCACTTCCAAGGTTTTCATTAAGTACTTTCCAAATAAATTTTATCGCAATATCCTCAGATACAAACGATATGTCCGGAGATGTTTTATGGGTTGCACCATTTACAAGTTTTAAACGCGTATAATTTCCATCATTAAGTGCTACAAAATTACTTTCTAAAATCGAGTCAAATATCTGGCTGCCTCTAGAATCTGTTTTGCTGGACCAATTACTATGATGACCATTAAAATCTCCAGCAATTATAGTTTTGTACCTGAACTTTGAAAAAATTTCTTCCCAATCTTGAATTGAGGTGTTAACTGATGGTGGGCAATATACGGAAACTACATTTTCAACATCTTCACAGTTAGATATTTTAATGGATACTATTTCTATTCCTGTATTAGTAATGGAAAAATTTTGTTTCTGGACTTTTAAAGACCAATGTGTTAAGATAGCTACTCCTCCAAAACCATCAGTGCGATCAGATCGAAAAATATTGTAACCGCTAATATGGAGACTGCTCTCTGGGTTAAGCCAAGATTCACTTATAATAGCGACATGAATTTTTTCCTGGTGTAAAAGTAATTCGAATTCAGTCAGTTTTGGACGTAGGCTTTGAGCGTTCCACTGAATCACATTTAAAGTATGCTTAGTATTGTGGGGGGCCATTGGAGTCGAAAAATTTAAACCAAGACCAATCTGAAAAATATTGCACAATCATAGATAAAATACCATTAAATAAAATCTTACAACAGTTTTTTATCCTTTCTTCCCATGTCAGTCTACTTTCAAATATTTTCTCTTTTATTTTTTTGAGTAATTCTTCCCAATTACAGGACCAGACTACAAGGCCAATCCAATTGCAGCGTGGAGTGCGGCAGGGAGACGTAATCTCCCCGAAGCTCTTTACCGCTGCGTTGGAGGACGTCTTTAAGCTTCTGGATTGGAACGGACTTGGCATCAACATAAACGGCGAGTACATCACTCACCTTCGATTTGCCGATGACATAGTCATTATGGCAGAGACTCTGGGAGACCTCAATACAATGCTCAATGACCTCAGCAGGGTTTCTCAACAGGTGGGCCTTAAAATGAACATGAGCAAGACGAAAATCATGTCTAATGCTCATGCTCCGCTCCACCCAGTAATCGTGGAGAACTCTGCACTCGAAATTGTAGACGAGTATATATACCTGGGACACACAGTCCAGCTAGGTAGGTCCAATTTCGAGAAAGAGATCAACCGCCGAATCCAACTCGGCTGGGCAGCGTTCGGGAAGCTTAGAGATGTCTTTTCGTCCAAAATTCCTCAGTGCCTGAAGACTAAAGTCTTCGAACAGTGCGTGTTGCCAGTGATTACTTACGGATCCGAAACATGGTCGCTAACTATGGGCCTCATAAGAAGGCTCAGGATCACTCAGCGGGCGATGGAGAGAGCTATGCTCGGAGTATCCCTGCAAGATCAAATCAGAAATGAGGAGATCCGTAGGAGAACCAAAGTCACCGACATAGCTCTGCGGGTTGCGAAACTGAAGTGGAAATGGGCGGGGCACATAGTTCGAAGAGCTGATGGTCGATGGGGTCCCAAGGTGCTGGAGTGGCGACCTCGCACCGGGAAGCGCAGTGTTGGCAGACCCCCCACTAGGTGGACAGACGACATCAAGCGAGTCGCAGGGAGCCGCTGGATTCAGGCGGCGCAAGACCGAGGCTTGTGGAGGTCCATGCAGGAGACTTATGTCCAGCAGTGGACGTCCATTAGTTGAAGAAGAATGTCCTTCGCTCTTTTAGATTTTTCTCCCTTGCTGCGTTGCTCCTCTTCATTTTCACCTGTTTCCATTCTTTCACTAGACTCAGAGCCTGCGTCAAAGTTGAAATCTTCAAATGTATTTGTTTGCTTTTTGTTCCTTTTCTTTTTATTTTTCGGCTCTGATTCTTTAGTCGCTTCAGCATAAGATTTTTTACCTAATGGAGGTTCCGGGGCTTCATACTCGTTTTGATCCTTTCTGTTAGGCTTTGGAAAATCATCCTCTGAGAATATAACCTCAGACCTCGGAGGGGGACTTGGAGGTACATATAAAGTCAGCGCTTTTTTGTATGATACTCCAAATTCAGACATCAATTCTCGGATCCGTTTCTCTTTACAATATATAGGGCAAATTCTGGCCATTACCATATGTTTTCCACCACAATTGTTACACTTGAATGAGGTTTTCGTACAGTTTGGATGGTTTCCTCCACATTTCGGGCAAACTATTTTATATGTAGGACAGATTTTGATAGAATGGCCGTATCTCCAGCAGCGTGAACATTGTGTGACCGGATACACATATGGGGTTACCTCTGCTATAGTGTCAAAAATTTTCACGTAAGGAGGTAAGGATCCTTTAAAACATATTCTCATTTTTTCACTTATTTCCCAGTTTCCATCAGCTCTGTTTCTGCGTTTTAATCTTTTAATCCCCAAAAGGACATCATCCATTTTGGGCTAAATCTGAAAGTGCCGGCCAAAAAAAAATTTTGCTGTATTTCGTTAGAACTTGTCCATCTAAACATTTTTTATTATGACACCGAAGCTGTAGAACCATTAACCTTGGTTTTATTTAAGTTTAAAAATCTGTATTTTCTCGAGTATATGAAGTGTTTCCAATAATAATAATAATAATAAACTGGAGTACCCAGCAGTCTGTTGTACCTTTCAGCAGCCGAGCCCGGCTGACCTCATCGCCTTTTGGCGAAGTGTGTGGTCAAGAGAGATGGATGGATGGATGCTTGAGGAGGGCTCTTGGATTGCAGCGGTAGAGAAAGCATGTGCCTCAATAGAGCTAATGAACCCAGTCGCCATCTCTCCGGAGGATGTACCTGGTGCGGTGCACTGGGCCGCGAATTGGAAAATTCTGGGATCCGATGGATTACATCATTACTGGCTGAAGGGTTTTTCGTTCTGCTATGCTATCTGGCCCAACAATTCCAAGAAGCTCTCGAGTAAAGGGCACTCCCGAGTCTTTTCACCACCAGAATCACTCATTTAGCTCCAAAGTCCACCGATGCCGCTGACCCGACTAAGTACCGCCCCATCACATATCTTACTACCATCTATAAGACATTGACATCCGTTGAGCCTGAGCCAACTGGTCAAACTAAGTCGCCGGAATTTCTCCACAGTCTGGATTGACAATAAGAAGGCATTCGACTCGGTGCCCCATTCATGGCTCTTGAGGGTCCTTTAACTGTACAAAGTCGATAGGACAGTTCGAGACTTTCTCGGAGAATGTATGGGGCAATGGAGCACGATCCTTTGTCTTCATGATGAGCGGTTGGCAGCTTCCGATGATCTGATAAGGATACGGCGGGGTATCTTCCAGGGTGATTGTCTGAGTCCACTATGGTTTTGTTTGTCTCTGAACCCGCTCAGCTCATTGCTGAAGAGATTAGGGACGGGCTTACAGTTTCAGAGAGCAGGGACAAAAGTGCCTCACATGAATGACCTCAAGCTGCTAGCACCCAATTCCACCCGCCTGAAGAAGTTGCTGTACATCACCACCGAGTTCAGTAATTCCATCAAGATGGAACTTGGACTAGATAAGTGTGCGGTCCTACATGTGGAGAGGGGATAGGTTACTCATTAGGCCGAGATCAATCTCGAGCTGACAAGCATTAGAACCCTCTCTGAAGCTGAGTCATACCGGTATCTGGGTATGTCACAGTCCGTAGGGGTAAAGGAGACGGACATGAAACAATCAGTTTGCGAGGTCTTTTTTGGACGCCTGGTAAAAGTCTGTAAAAGCTATTTGTCAGGTGTCAATAAGGTCCGGGCTTATACTGTTGGGTCATGCCTGTTCTCATGTACACCTTTGGCATACTCGGATGGACTCAGACCGAATTAGGTGTCCCGGATAGAGACATCCGCATGACTATGACTCTCTATATAATATATACGCATGCACCATCCAAAATCATCTGTTATGAGACGGGCTGTCAATCCAGGCTGCAAAGAAATCATCTGTTATGTATATCCCCTGAAAAGGTCGAGGCGTATTAAGCGTCAAAACCATGCATAATTGGGAGATTTCCAACTTCAGAACCTACTTTGAGACGAAGAGAGAGAGCCTAATGCATAGAGACGTCATAGAATGTGGTAAAGGACTTACTCCCTTATCTTTGGCTGAAACCGAATGGCAGAAATCAGTGGTACTAAGCACCTCGAACTGCGAGAGCATGCGCTCTCCATACGGAAGGAGAGCGCATGCTTGCTAACACTGAGTATCTTCACAAGCACAACCTAGCGGCCAAAATCCTTCACCGAGAGCCTGCTCTGAAGTACGTTCTCCTGAATGAGAGAGAACCGTAGTACGATTCTGGCAAATAAGCCTGATATGGTGCTGATGGATCGAGCACAGTCGAGGGTATTTTTTGTGGATATCACCATCGAACATGACGAAAACCTCGTGAGAGAGGAGACAGAGAAATACGGAAGTATCTAGATCTGGCTCACGAGGTTTCTGGCATGTGGCATGTTCCACTGAAACCATCCCGATCAAGCAAATTCCAGTCAGCCTCGATCACCATCTGAGACGGCTGGGGTTCCATGGTAGTTCCAGCCAAGATGCAGTCTATTTCACAATTATTATGGAATAGATATTGCTTGTGTGGTATTTTTTGGGTGTGTGGTTAGGATCGGATAGGTAGCACTTAACACAACTCCAAAAAATGTAAAAAAATTGGCTTAGAAACACTTCATATACTCGAGAAAATACAGATTTTTAAACATAAATAAAACCAAGGTTAATGGTTCTACAGCTTCGGTGCCATAATAAAAAATGTTTAGGTGGACAAGTTCTAACGAAATACAGCAAAATTTTTTTTTGGCCGGCACTTTCAGATTTAGCCCAAAAATGTATGAGCCGTGGAGGATCTCCTTTGTACGTCAGAACTCAGGCTCTCCAGAACTTCTTCATCCTTGAGATCCAAATCTATATCTTTTATGACTCCGTATAATTGAGTAGTTTCCATAGTTTTGTAAATATTAAATCCCATTTCCTTAAATTTAATTGAGTTAACGAATTCATCCGCACTAACCTCTTCTTTAAACTGAATTAGGACTTTATGTGAGTTTAAATACTTGATGCGGGTAACATTCTGAATCTTTTCCGTCTGCAATAGTTTTGCTAATTTAAACTGTTTTGGTAACTGTTCGGGACTTGTAATGCATACTTCGAACCTATCTTCTGGAACTGGATCCCCTGCGTCGGCCTTAGCAAAACGTTTACCTTTCCTTCCTACGGTAGACCACATCTCTTCCTTATCCCCGTCACGTTGTCTCTTTTGTGGTCTTCCCTCGTTAAAAGACTTCGCTGTATCCATATCTTCCTCATCCCTTGCACATCCTGCCACACTCGTCGATTCCATAGAAATCTCCGATTCATCGGACTCACCCTGATCATTATTATTCATTGTCACCCTACTCGCACTCGGCCGAACTTAACATCGTAAGTAACTAGAATTCGCGGTTGAGCGCAGCGAAGCTATGGAACCGGTTTAGCGATCACAAAGTATACGCGTCCAATTGCATCGAGCGCCTGTGCGCAACTGTCAATTTATAATTTCTGAATTGTCTTTGGTCTGGACCGGTGGGAGGCTTTGGCCGTGGCTAGTTACCACCCTACCGTCAAAAACGTACCGCCAAGCGATTTAGCGTGTAGAAACCGGTCAGGGGTATGGATTGTACTCGTATGTACACTGCCATACCCCTTCCAGCTTAGCCCGGTACCATCTTAGACTGCATCGTCACTTGCCATCAGGTGAGATCGCAGTTAAGGACTATCTTGTCATTGAAGAAAAAGAAAAGATTACGTAGTGCCACGAACCGCGCGCGGTCTCCTATCAGCGCGGGCCGTCAGCGCAGCTTAATTTTACTGTCAACGAATATCTTGTCATCGAATAAAACTCACTAAGATTGTTCCCGCTGGAGGGCTGCGAGTCGGCGGTGGCGCGGATGTCCAGGTCGGAGTCGGCGTGCATGATGGGCGCGCGCACGCGCAGGTCGCCGCTGCTGGACGTGGCCGTGAGCCCGCTGCTGCCCGCCTCCTCGCCCACCGCCGCGAAGTCCAGCCCGCCCGCCACGCGCACGATGCCCACCGCCAGCCGCGCCTCGAACGCCGTGCTGCAGCGATACATACGATGTAGTGGCCTCCCGACCGAATCCGCCCAATGCGGTCAACATTATAGATATGTGCACAAATGAGTGCGCAAACACTGGTGCACTCTCTATTCCCCCACTCTCATAGTCCAGGGAAAATCCGACACGACCGTAGCGAGATCAGGCGCAGGACCGACGGCTTTACGTGTTCTCCGAAGCCCGGGGGTGACTCACCGCAAACTTATTGAACCTAGGCAAACGTCCATTTATCTATATATGTTAGCAGAAGCTAACACGAGCTATGTGGAAGACGAGGCAGTGGACGGGTTATTACTTATTGCTGATGATAATAAAATGATGATGAATTTAACGGGAAGTGCAGTGTTCGTAGTCGGTGGCAGCCGTTAGATTCAGCCTGTAGGCAGAACCAGATCGTACTCTGAAGAGATGATTTCAAGAGTAACATCTATTGGTTGAGATGATGATATACTATTACTAGATGATGCCCGCGACTTCACAAAAAACAAGACAAGTAACAAACACACAAAATTGACGAAATGGGGGGCTTTCAAATTGGAGATTTTAATTTGAGCCATATGTCAAGAATTACTGAAAATTAGAACTTGAAATTTGGTTGTAAATTAAAATAAATTAAAAAATATATATATATATATTTGTTCTCTGTTCAAAGTCGTCTTTAAAAAGATATATCGCAAACACACATACAAACGAACTTTCGCTTAGTAGTAGGACACTCACTGCAAAACATTGAAGTAGGAGTCCAGATCGGCGAAGGGCGCGGTGGCCCAGTCGGCCTTGTAGCCCATCAGCAGCACGTTGGGCGCCAGGCGGCCCACGCCGGCGGCCTGCATCAGCGCGCGGGCGCCGTGCTCGAAGCTGAAGCCGTGCACACTCGCGCAGAACGCGCGCACCTTACGGCCTCGCAACCATTCGTCTCCCAAACGTCTTCGGTGGGTACGTTCTTTGTACGTCAGTTTTTGCTGAAAGACGTAAAACGTAATTAGCCTAATTGGGTATTTGACTAAAGACGCTAGAGTTTTACTGAGTACCTTACCTGTAGCCCTAGCCTGTATATTTTTAGCTTTTGTGGAAAATCAACTTATGTAATTGTCGTGGTCTTATGGACGCCAAAAATGTGCATTATAAGAAGGATCAGGGTCGCTCAGAGGGTGATAGAGAAAGTTGTTATTTTTTTAACTCACATCTTCTAACCAAAGTTTCGAGCTCTAGAGCTTTTAACATGACTTTTATGAATTTGTTATTTTCATTTTTATCACTTACTAGCTGATGCCTGCGGAAACTCTTTAATTTTCCGGGTTTAAAAAGTAGCCTATATCACTCTCCAGGTCCTCAACTATACCTATGCAAAAAATCAGGATCTGTAGCTCTGTTGTGGCTTGATTAAAGGACAAACTAATAATAAATAATAATAATCATAATAAATAAAAATAATAAATAATCTTTATTTATTTATCAATAAACGTACATAATAACATAATGTGAAGCCCTGTCTCCTGTGGAAGTAAAAACTGTATTACAGGAGACAGAATAAACAAACACACTTTTGTATTTATAATGTTATAGGAGGATAGGATGTACATAAACGTACCTATTCAACCTGATATTGAAAGGTACTTAAAGATACAATGCTATCGATATTCATCGCATTTAAGAATGAAGGAACTGCAGTCCATTAACTACAGTCTACTTACTTGTGAGATATCTCCTACAATCATCAGTGATCCAGACTTGGTGATGAGACTCCCCAGGTCCACGAGAGCTGGCCTGTCCTGAGGCTTCCCAGCCAGCACTAGCAGCTGAGGCCAGTAGTTCTTCACGTGTTCACCAGTCCTGGCCAAGTTGTGGGCACTGGACAGCGCTGTCTTATATATTTGTGCTTGGGTACTGCTTCCCCAATTAACATCTAAAACAAGGGAAATGAGCATACAATCTGTCACCTTTAGCATGTGGTGTTGGTTCCGGACCGCTGGGCACGCTAGGACACTGGGGGTCCTCGTTTGTGTTGTGAAGGTCTGCCCCAGAAAGGGGAGACAGACGACAGGGACATGGAGGATTAGAGATAATTTGTAGGGAGTCAAGAAGGCGCCCCGGGAAATACGTCAAAAGCAAGTACCGGCTCTCCCAAAGATTCGGCCCATATAACCGCGGTACACTGTACATTTTAGTCAGCAGAGAAAGAGTGCCAGCCTACTTGATCATATTATTACAGTGTAGACGTATTCTTTTACATTTTATATATGTAATTCAATGTATGAAGTCAATTTGCATGAAATCGAATATCTGTATCTCATAAAATTGTTTATTATTATCGTAAAATTCTAATGCACGATTTATGGTCTTAAAATATTTTTATGTCTAAATATATAAAAGGAAAAGGTGATTGATCTATCAACGTACAGCTCAAGCCTCAAACCACTGGATAGATCGGGCTCGGCACACAGAAGCTATTATGGAGCTTACTCCTATATGCTTACAATAGGCATACGCTAAGAAAGTATTTTTGAAAATTCAACTCCTAGAAATAGTGGTTTGAACAATTGAACCTAACGTGAACGAAGCTGTGGGCAAAGATTAGTAGATATAACTACATAAAGAAAACACCGTGTGTAACGTCGCATAGGAACATAGTAATAAACTTATTAGTACTCGTAGGATACGTCAATACGTTAACGCGGATCATTACATAATGCGAGGAAAATAGAAGCGAGTTAATAATACGAAAATAGTGCAATAATTTATAGCTTTGCGCATTGTGGCTCAATCCGCAACTATTCTGGTTTCTAAGTGCATGATAGGTATTTTGGCAAAAACTGTACGAAGTGATTACTTTACAATGTTTCAACAAGGTTTAAAGTAAGGTAGATCCTAAGGTACCTTTACCCAGTAATATGTTTAGTATGAGTAATAATTTAAATTTTTTTATACACTGAAACTAGAACGGTAACGGATACGAAATCTAAACGCATATGGAAACAGTTAAGGTTTAACCAGTAACGGATATGGAAACTGAAACGGAAACAGATAAGGAAACGAAAACGAATGCAAAAACTGTAACGGAACAAACGGAAACGGAAACTGAAATGGTTATTAAAGCGGAATCGTTATTACTTATTAAAAATAAAAAAATAATTACCAGGTTTCCTGTAGTGCACGATTAAGTACAGCGTAAAGAAGATCGCGAACGTGACTAAGGAGGTTTGCCAGCTGATCAGCAACATGATGGCAACGCACAGAAGAAACCCGACCAGTGACAACCATACGTTATAGAACTGAAAAAAAAAACAGACAATGCATGAAGTTTGAAGGGAAAATTTTAACGGCATTTAGGAATTTGAAATTAATAAATTCATTCAGATCAGATGAGAGCAACATTCTACTCCAATTCTACCAACGCTATCACAAAACGAAATAGGTACTTAACTCCAAACCTTTGAAGCCTCAATAGCCCAACAGTTAAAGGCCCCAACCCAAAACTGAAAGGTCGCAGGTTCGAATCCCACCCGTTGCATTATTGTCGTACCCGCTCCTAGCATAAACTTTTCACTTATTTGGAGGGAATAGGAGGATATTAGTCAACTTCAACTTGGCTAATATTTTTTTTTTAAAAAAAAAGGGTAGGTACGACATTTTTAGGGTGGACTCTAACACGAGTAGGTATTTTCTACGGCTGCTGCGTTTAATAACCGGGTAATGCCGGTTTGCAGTCTCTATAATAAAGAAGAAATGGTGATACTTAACAGGAACGGCATTCCGAACCAGTGGTAGATTAATTTGACGATTCGAAAGTACTTTGTAAAAGTTTATTTGGATAAAAAGTTGTTCTATTCTATTCTATTCTTACCCTGAAAGTAGGTCGCCAGCCGAGCGGGCGCACGAGGGCTGCGTGGAAGGTGCAGTAGTTGATGAGGGCGTACGACGCCAGGTAGAAGTTGGAGATCAGAGGCGCTATTGTGTTCAACTCCGCTGTGACAACACCATATTATAAAGCATATGTTATAAGTATTAGTATAAGTAGTTACGTCTTTTGTTTAAATATAAGTAATCGTATAAGTACTTATATTATATTTATTAGTATAACTAGTTTTCTTTGTAAGTATATATAGATATTATTAATTGTATGGCTATTGAATTTTAAAGTTTAAATGTGAGAGCATCGCCCGTCAACAAACTGTCCTGCAGTTTGACGGGAGCATTTAGTTTAGTATAGAAATATTGTCAACTGTTTAATAAAATAAATAAAAAAAAAAAAAAAAAATATAATATACATTATTATTTAGTAATAGCGAACGCCCGCAACATTTTTTTTTAATCCGATGACAAGATAGTCCTTGACTGCGATCTCACCTGATGGTAAGTGACGATGCTGTCTAAGGTTGTAGCGGGCTAACTTGAAAGAGGTATGGCAGTGTAAATTCAACCTATATCTATCCCTAATCGGTTTCTACTCGCCATCGTGCCGGAATGCTAAAACGCTTGGTGGCACGTCTTTGACGGTAGGGTGGTAAATAGCCACGACTAAAGCCTCCCATCACACACGTTTGCTTCTTTAATTCACAAACGACTAAAAAATGTAACGGATAACTAAAAGATAGACGTATAAGAGGTAATAGGTATAGATAAAAGAGATTGTAGCGGGAGAATTAACAAGTATTTATTATTACCAATTAGCAAAAATATGAGAGAGACGAAGAAGGTGAGCACGTATCCGCGGTAGGGCTCCCCGTGGCGGCCGTAGGGCTTGGAGAAGAAGATGAGGCCGGGGTAGATGCGGTCGCGGCCCAGCGCCTGGATCAGCCGCGGCACCGACAGCAGGTTGGTCAGCGCCGTGGACAGCGTCGCCGCCCAGCACCCGGCGTAGATGAAGGGACCCCATGCAGACATGAGCTGCATCACCTTCAAGTACCAAACAATTAGTAACATTAACATAATATTAGGCCTTCTAGTACCATTTTGGTGATATAATTAGGTCTTTATTATTTAGTGTGCTGGAGTTCCGATAGTGGTAAAGACAACTAAATTAAAAATACTTAAGTGTAACTCTGGATCACCAGGAAGACCAGTTTAGAAGTCATCTTTACCAGAAAGCAATACCTTGATTTATCACTTGAAAAAAATCGCCTTTTATTTAATTAATTTATCTTGCAGCTTGCTGCTTATTTTTATTTCTTTTCGAAAGTCCTCCTGGCCTTCCTGAAGTAGTTCAACATTCATAACCAAAATTAATAGAAGGTTCCACTCAAAATTAAACTGATATTGACGCAAAGTTTTCTGAATTATTACGTTCTCTTTGTAAAACTTCTTTTTTTCCTTTTTCTTTGTAAAACTTTCTCGATGTATAGAAAATATTACTTTAAAAGCATACTTACAGAATAGCTGTTATGAAGTCCGAATTTGCAGCCCTCAGTCGTATTGCTGCAATGGGAAACACCGCTGTAATCCAGAAGGGTTCCATTTGCCAGCACAAGGTCAGTAAGGTTCCCGCTGGCTTGTCTCAGGGCTGCCCCGCCGGCGAACAGCACCATGAGGGCGTAGCTGATTACGGATATCAGCAAGGCTAGAAGAGTCCCCTTGGGAATTGCTGAGGCTGGATCCTAAATGGAAATAGTTGATTGTATAAAATTTTAATAAGGAGAGAACAGAGATCCTTGTAAATCTTGTAATGCATATGAATCGATTGCGTTGGTTAACTGTTTAATTGAGTGTGCATCCAGTTGCCCACAAGAAGGATGCATTACAATGTAATACAGCCTCGCTCGCAAATATAAATTACAATGTATCGCATCAAATATCTGGTGACAAGGGCTGGCCTTTTTTACACAAAGGATCACCCTGGCTGATCAGCGCAGAAATGCAGCCAATATTCTTGACACCATTCCGCGCGGGCATGATTTGTAAGTAATTAAATTAGTTTAGCTATAAGTTTTATTTATATTTTAACTATACATCTTAATACACGTAGGAAAAATTCAGCAGATTTGAACACATTTCAAAATCTGGTGAACAAATGGGCATTTGGATTTGCATTGGGTATTTATATAAAGTAGATCAAATGTGGTTATAATAAAATTGTGAGTCAGCTATTTACCTCGAGACTCACTCCTCGCTAGTAGTAAATCTGTGCATCAATCACAATCCCAGTCATTTTCGTTCCTGGAAAACTTTTGCACGAGCCAATATCGTGTTTCGTATTTGAACAACTTACTTTTGTTTATTCTGTTGTAATAAACTGCAGGTATATTTTCATAAATATGACTCGTTACGATCTAACACTTAGTTATGAATGGTAAAGTCGGAGAATAAATCAGAGATGAAATCCAATTGAGGAGATCCGTAGGAGTTACCAATGGCTCAACGAGACGCGAAGCTGAAGTGGCAACGGGCGGGGTATATAGCGTATAGCTAGGTATTTAGTTACTAGTTACTACGACAATGATGAATAGAATAGAATAATTTTTTATTCAAATAAACTTTTACAATGGCTTTCGAAAGTATGTAAGTAGTAATCAGCCAAGTGTTTAGGACTGTAATCTCCTATTCGAGGAATCGAAGGTGATTAACTATGACTTTTCAGAGTTATGTGCATTTAAACGATTAAATATCATATGCTACAACGGTGAAGGAAAACTTTATGAGGAAACCTGCACACGTAAGAGTTCTCCATAATATTCTCGAAGGTGTGTGAAGTCCGCCAATAAGTGTTAGGCCAGCGTGGTAGACTATGGCCTAACCCTTCTCTGAGAGATCAGCGCTAAGTAGTGAGCCGTTGATGGGTTGATGATGATGATGATGATGATGATGATGATGATGATGAGGGTGACAATATTATGTAAACGACAAATCACAAGAATTCAAGAAAACCAGCGCACAAAGAAAAGTATGACTCAAGAGAAAAGATTCCAGACGGTTTTTGTGATATAGGTAGTATGTACTAGGTATGTTTACTCAGTACAGAGGCAGTTCCATGAAAATAGCCATGACACATCAATAAAGGCCTTCAATTGATTCCAAGCGCGATCAACTTGGTAATAAAGTTCCTGAAATTTCGGAGGTTAACGAATTTGACATCGCCATTATTTCGCATTTCATTCGATTTGCTTGATTTGCATTTCGCAAACATGGATGCTGTCCATAATCTCAGATCAAATACCTCTCAGAACGTTAACCTACTTGCTTGACTCTACATTAGCATTAATCGAATATTCTTATATCCTTCAAGAATATTCTACTTTGACATATTTATTTAATTTATGAATTCTTTTAGTGTATACCTAACGAAGCAAAACGAAGTTAATTTCTTTTTGGGACTTAGAAAGGTCATATACCAATACCGGACGACAACGACACGAGAACGATTTCCTTACTTCGTTAAATGTGAGGTGTTTTGTGTGCAAATCCTCTACTCCATTATTTTTATGCGGAATAATGTTATCATCCCAAGTTGACTTTCAATATTTCATCATCACCTTCTCATCCCATCACTGACCCATTACGGAGCACAGGTCACCTTTTGAATGAGTCTCAAATTAGGCCACATTCACCACGCTGGCAAATGCGGATTGGTAGACTTCACACTTCTTTGAGAAGTTTATCGAGAATTCTCAAGCGTTCAGGTTTCCTCACGATTGTTTCCCTTCACTGTCAAAGCATCCTCCAAAGTCAGAGATGAGTGCTTGGGATCGAACCCTGGATCTTCGAATTGGAGTACAAAGTCTTGACCATAATGGCTACCGCTTTATCGCATGCAGCGTTCAAACGTGATGCAGTTTTACTGGTATGGACATGATTTTACTGGTTGAACTAATCAATTGTACCTAGGATGTAGGTACTACTACTACTATTACTAATAGTGGGAATAAGTCGATTTCCCTGTATAAATTACTAGTTGATGCTCGCGACTTCGTTCGCGTGGATTAAGGTTTTAATTCCCGCGGGAATTCTCTTATTTTCCCGGATAAAAAGTAGCCTGTGTTATTCCCGACTATAATCTATCTCTGTGTCTTTCAGCTAAATCGGTTCTGTCGTTGCGGCGTGATTGAGTAACAAACATCCATCCATCCATACATTCAAACTTTCCCAGTTTCAATTATAATAGAATTAATAGGATGGCGTCGTGACTCGTGACTCAATTTTGTCGTTGAATGTAAAGCGCGCCTCCAACAACGTCAAAGTGGATCGATTCCCACTGCACGTGTAGCAACACTATACCAAACAATCGAAATGAACAACCGTAATAGATTCTTGTTAGATCGCCTAAATTAGAAACTAGGTGCTGATATACCTAATAACGTCTCAGTTTGAAATAAACAGTCAGTTTTGCCACAATTCCCTACAAGAATGTATGTCAAGGATGTGGCTTAGTAATAGTCATTCATCTTTAGATGGGAGATTTCATAAAAATAGCACCTATTTATTTACTGCCGTGGAGTTATACCTAGGAACCTAGGAACATAGGTTAACCGGGATTCGACTGATTTTCCGCTGGATGACTGTGTCCGCGTAGATTTAATAAGTTTAAAAAAATCGTCGAAACATGTATGTTCTACCGGGATAAAAGGTAGCTTGTCACTTTCCAAGTCCTCAATTATATCCATGCAAAAATCACGTCGATCCGTTGCTCTGTAGCTGCTTAATTTAAGGTCAAACCAACAAACAAACACTTTCGCAATTATAGTAAAGATGAGTGGAATAATACGAGTATTGACGCGTTTTTGGAATTTGTTACGTTCTGCACATAAGATAATATTATGAACGCAGGTGAAGTATGTAGCTCATGTACCTAAAGGAAAAGGAACGCTTTGACCGTTCCCTTGGCCGTGACGTTGTTAGCGTGGGCGCCTGAATTAACCCGCACCTTGCCGTGCCTCCCTTCCGCCTCTCGTGTCAATATTTGTGCTAACTTCGTGGAACAGGAAGTGGACATCTCGGAATAAGGAGTGAGTCCGGGAGAAGTTTGTATAATATGATAGTGGAACAAGAACTCAAAATGTCGAAAATAATGGAAATTACAGCTAAATAATGTCTTCCTTCCGCCAATCAAGATTTAAAACATAAAGAGCGCGAGTTCATGAGCAGTTCAAATAATATGACAGTGGAACAAGAACTCAAAATGTCGAAACCAGTTGAAATTACAGCTTATCAAGCAGAACACGCAAGCTTTAGGATTTTATTAAAGGTCTATCCAATATTGCTCTTTCTTATAATATTATCTATAGTTACGTATTGTTCTCTGATGATCTTAAAAAAGTCAAAATATTTTTTGGTCTACTTCACCTATTTTCAACTTATTACTTCTATGTAATTTTCAAACGCCACTATTTTTTCAGATTACATATATTGAGGTAGGTTCTTACCCGAAAATTTTATTATCTAAGGCCATTTTAGTAATGTCTTACCTTTAGATCTCCAGAGATATTGGCACCAGCTTGAATGCCGGTGACTGAGGGAAAGTATATCGCGAAGACGCTGAAGAAATCTTGTTGTATTCCTTCACTTATCCGGAAGTCGGTCCCAAAATTAGCAGCATACGTATCGGCTGCAAAATAAATTTAAATTTACTACCGTTTGACTTAGGTTTCTTGAGAACAAGATCCTGTATTGGCTGCATTTTTAATGGCTGCCAGCAACTTTCCTTAGATCACCCGTCCACCTATTATGGGTCTAAAAACGATGAGTCTTCCGTTGTGGGGTCAACATTCCAGCACCTTGGGACCCCAACGCCTAATAGGTACTTCGAGCCAAATGCTTTGCCCATGCTATTATTATTCATCATCATTGGGTGCCATCTTTAATTTGAAATTCGGCGGTCAGTACGTATAAAAATTTTTTGCTCCTGTGCCAACTTCTTCAGTCGAAAGTAACTATGTCTGGTCCACTCCTTTCTGTCATCCATCCACTTTCATCTGTCTTCCAGGAACTATTATTACTTACCCAATAAATGTTTGTAGTTTTTTAAACAAAAAGATCAGATCCTTACTCACTTGATAGTCCCACAAATCCATGTGCAACTTCGTCTAAGTCCTTTGGACCCATTAAGGTGCCGACGATGAAATCCACCATTGCGCCCACGATTATTGCGACCAGGAAATTCTGTACAAAAAGAGAGATTTTGTACAGTGAAGTTTTTGGCATAGTACGTCCCTAAATCTTATTTAACAACAATTTTGTTAAGTACCGCAACGATCAATGTCATTGGTCGATGTAGGTGGCATAAGGAAAAAAGAACGCTTTTTGGTAGGTAATGGTTGTATGTGTTGTAATTCGGAATCAAAAGAAAGTCTACCATTATTAAGTGGCCAAACTCAATTATACTCAATACTCATTGATCTCAAGTGATCTCAACCTATCAATACATTTGAGAAGGATTAGATCTTAGTGCGCCACGTTAGTCAAGTGCGGATCGGCAGACTTCACACAGCTTTGAGAATATTATAGAGAACTCTTAGGCATGCAAGGTTTCCACACCGCTCAAGCAAGGGAAATTTAATTGCTAGTAATTTTATTCATAATAAAATGCACGCAACTTCAAAAAGTCAGAGAATCGAACTCCGGAACCCCGAATGGAGGCAAAAGTCTTAACCACTGAGGTACCACCGCTTACAAAGCTATCGCTGCTGATAATATTGTAGCGCGTAAATTACATACTCATTGATCTGTTGATGTTGTCACACCATCCTGTACGTATAAATTGTAACAAAATATTTGTCGTTATTGACCTTCTACGTCAGGGTAAATTCGTGTACCTTTGAACCCCTCATAACAAACATCCGTATTTACCTACCTACGAGTACCAAACGAAATCGATAGCGCTCTGGGTGTGGCCAGCATTAAGTACGAAGAGTGACCTCGTCCTGACGCCTTCTTATTTTAAGATCGATTTTATTGATATTTTTGTCCATTACAATAACTCATATTAAAGATTCCTGAGATACTGGAATATAATTACAACAACAGAATCTGACTCAAACAGTCAGCCGGTATCTGCAGGCTGGTAGGGATTGGGTCAAAAAAAAAAATAACACTAAGGAAACTACAAAGTTGTGGGGGAGGCCAATACCCGAAAAGGATTATTTATCGTTCTTAAAATAAACTGTAACTCTACAATATATTAATTAACGTAAGCTTTTATTGTGATAAGAAATAAAAGGCTTTCTTTATTTTAATTTAATTTTTATTGATATTTTATTCAAACAATGAATTCGAAAAACAAACTGCAAAACATAGCGATGTAAGTAATATCCTTTTATTTCACCTCCAGTAGATTAAATTACTCGTAATAATTGTTATGTAGGTAGATTGCTACAGCAGTCACGATATGCCCTAGTGGTTTGTAACGCTAAGTAAATCATTCGCGGCGCAGACTGAAATCTGTCAGAGTTAAAACTCATCAGCTAGTACAAAATATAAATAACTGATAGGTACGTTAATCTGTGCCATTGAGCTCATATAATTGTAATTGTTGTGAATAATATTTGTAAGTTCGTCTCCATTCAAGGAATCGAGAGTCCTATCGAGCCCCTTCAGACGACTACAGTCCGCGAGAAACTATTGTTACGTACAGTCAATCTATGAGGGCGCCTATAGTAGAACTGAAATGAATCATTTATCTGATAAACTCACCTGAGCCTTACTTTCCCAGTCCATGCCTATCGCACAAATAACACACATCACAATCAACGCCACTGTGCCGACTATCCTCACATCGTTGACACTGTTGTCAATAATGTATGTCCCTTGTGTCTTCAGCAGGTCATTCAGGGAATCGCAGAAGCCGATTGTGTTCATACTGGCCGCTACCGCGTTTGCGAACGCGAAGATTATACCCACAGATGCGCCGAATTCTGGACCGAGAGATCTTGATATTATGTAGTAGATACCGCCTGGAACAAAAACAATGAATTCTTGAATGACCTCCTCCCTCATTTGACGACCTCCCTGGCGCAGTGGTGACCGCTGTGGTCTTATAACTGGGAGGTCTCGGGTTCGATTCCCGGCGGGGGCAATTTAGGAAGTTATAATTTCTAAATTGTCTCTGGTCTGGTCTGGTGGGAGGTTTTGGCCGTAGCTAGTTACCACCCTACAGTCAAAGACGTGCCGCCAAGCGATTAAGCGTTATAGAAGCCGATTAGGGGTATGGTATGAATTTATACTGCTATACCCCTACCAAGTTAGCCTGCTACCATCTTAGACCGCATTGTCACTTACCATGAGGTGAGATCGCAGTCAAGGGCTATGTTGTCATCGAATAATAAAAAACAAAAAAAAATGACCACAGTCTGTAACAACTTCATAAGCTAGATAATCAAGTTGTTCTTTAATTTTCTTCTTCGAGCTATGTATTGTCTAAATTGTAACCTACCTCCTTTGACTTCTCCGTTGGTGCATATCGCGCTCATGGAAAGCGTGGTGATGACGCAGACGACGGCAGAGATGCCGATGATGACGAGCGTGAGGCCGATGCCAGCCTGCCCCACCACCCATGAGATGCGCAGGAACAGCATCACGCCCCAGATGTTCAGCAGACATGGTATCAGCACGCCCTGCAATACTTCAGGCACTTAATAAAAGGAAGATACCCAGCTGGGAACAGCGTTGATCTTGAGGGTTTATCAACGACAGAATTAGATTGTTTTATGGTAGTATACTTAGCTAATGCTGCTAATAATGGACGAAACAATAAAAGACTGGAAAAACATTTCTTTTTATTATTGTAAGCAATCTTACTTGAATCCATCCTAATTTGATGCCCACAGCTGCTGGCGTTGGAGATTTTGTCTCTCTTTCGTTTTGTTTCTCATCCTGAAACAAAAACTAAAAATTAATGATCCAGAATTTTTATGGGTTCTAGTTCTTAAATAACTTGCTTCTTATATAGACGTTTAAGTTGGTCTTTAAAACATCATTAAAGGATGATGTTAAAATGACGTTTAGACAACACAAAAGTGAATCACAAAATACAACATATATAGTTGCAAACTAACTCTATACAGGTGTCATACATCGATGTATATTCATTCGCTGGTGTCATATAGTTCCCTTCAAGTTTCTATTATTTTATTACAGGTGTAAACAATACAGCCGGTGTCACCGTGAAAATCACAGCTGGTGTCCATCAACCATCAGTCTACGATCTAACGAGCTCCATCATACGCCACGGAGATAATCAGCTCATTGTTAGTGTGTTTTTGTGAGACACTGGCTTTATTATCATTATTCACTTATGAATGGAAATCGGAACTCGTGCGTATTATCGCTTTTTCAATTACTTAGTTGAAGTCTTTGGAATCAAACATACATAAAATAACAAGCTGAAAACCTTTTCGGTGCATGATCATGACGAAATCCCAGTTACTATTATACTTAAGCGAGGCTGGATATAAAGTAGAAAAAGCTTTAGTAGTATTTTCATCCGAAGAACGACATAATCACGTCAGTATAGTCGTCGTCAAGAGAAAAGAAATGAAGATGACATCAGATAACTTGGTAAAGGATGGGATCTACAAACGACCTCAACGACAAATCAGCTCATAAAATCTAAGCTATTAAATATTAAACGTACCTAACTAAAAAATATTCGTAGTTGCATGTTAAATATTGTAATCCTGGGAATTTGATAGAGAATTTGCTATGGAAATCTTTACATTTGTTTTAAATTCAAATATCGTATAAATTAGATTAGATTTTTCTTTGCAATACTGCGCCAGACTACTTAGTTCTCAAACGGCTATTATTATTTTCGATTTATTACTCGTGGTCATTATTTGTGGTAATTGTGGATGTGATGTCAACACATTGTGTAACTGTGAACGTGTGCCGTTAAAGGTGAGATCACAGTGGTCTATTACTTAAATGATTAATTTTGATGTATTAGGAAGTGCTTACTTACTTCCTAATAAATATATAGTACAACAAAGTTTCAAAGTTCTAAGCTGCAAATGTCGGACCGGTCTTCTTAAAGTGATATTTGTAATATCTTTTGAATAAACAAAGACAGTGGCAAGATGGATACTAAGTACATCAAAAAATTATCCGTTTATAATTTTAAAAGAGTTTGTTGCGAACGGGAGGATCTATGTATCTTGCTGATATGACATACAAAGCTTATTACTCGTTTATGGACTTCCACTAAGTTGTATCATTTTCAAATCTGCTCCAAATTCTAGACTAGCTTATTAGTTCCACTTTTAAGTTCCGCAGTTTATACCCACTTTTATTCATAACCATTTATTGATAAATTATGAAACATCTAACAATTCCCGGTTAGCACGTTAACTATTTTAACAATCGGCAGTCGAACTGTGAACAACAATAATCACTATATATGTATAATAAAGGCGACATTGTACATTGCGTGGCGATTTGCCTCGTAAAAATTATTATCATTTGTGACTTTAACTATCATATTTAGGTTTCAGAAGGTTAGTTTAACTGTGTCGCTACTTACTATTGCCAGTAGGGTTCGTGAAAACATATGTAAATTGCCATTACATATTCCTGTATTTAATGGTAATTTACACTCCCATATAGTAGAAAGTATTATTGATTACCATAAACCCTAATCCTTTTTAGGGTCTACCCTATTTCTTGTATCATAAGGTCTATAGACAAGTCTGGAATGTACCAGTAGAGTTTTATTAAACTGCTTATATTATGAATATCTGGTATTCCTTACTGCGGCAATATTATCTACTGTACGTATAGAAATGAAAGATGGTTTACATTAAAATATATTTTTGGCAGATCCGCCAACCTTGCAAATATTTATGCTGCATTCACATTCCATTCCCTAAGATCATTCAATGAAAGAACCCTTTATTAAATGATTTATAAATACTCTGACGGCTTCACGTTATTTTAACTTTGTTTATTATAATCTACAATATCTCGTTGTTTTATTGTTCATTTAGCGATTAATTTGTTATGCTTACTATCACACAGGTTAACTACAGTTTTCCTAAATCTTTTCAAGTTTTCTTTCTTTCTTTCGTGATTGCTCTTTTCTTAGCATGTTTTCCAAAATCATTAGATTAGAGAATAATTACCACTTACCTAGCTACTTATAATTAGTACTTATTGTTTTTTCTTTTGTGCTTTCTTTTCATGACCAAGATTTATTATTTTCAACCTTAAAATTGTTCACATACATCATTCTCGGTATGACAAACTTCCATGTGTTTTCATCAAATACCTATTGTATAAGCAATAGGTACCTACTTGTTGAAAACACGTGGAAGCATATAAAAGCTTTAGAGTTTTGTATGTTTATCGATTATATCAGTAAAACACTTGAAGTTTCAGCGGTCTATTTAAAATTTTTGAATGCTTATAATAAAACTGTTCTCTCAGGCTATTGAAAGACTATAACTGGTTCTGGGAAATCACTTCCTGAAGACCACGATCGCTCTGCCAAGAGTGATAAGAGAAGAACAACAAGAAGATAAGAGAAGAGAAGGTTCTGACGATATTGAATACTAGCAGGCGTTACTTTGCAGAATTTTGTGATTATGGAAAAACGAAATTCTTTATAGGAGCACACTGCCAGTTTTCTAGTTATAATATAAATACAGGAACAACGCAATACGGCACTTTGTACTAGGTAGGTATATGGATTTTTTCTGGTTTGGCAGATATAGCAAAAGATTTTCGTTTTCCTTGAGTTTTTTCCTTGCTTGCGTCGAGTAATTTCACATCATTCACATCACGTGAATCATGTTCATTGTAGGTCAGGTTAAATATTTCCAAGATTTCTATCAAAAAAGATAAACGAAGTCTTTGAACAGTAGTCACAGATCTTATCTACCTTGAATCAAAAAATGAGATTTTCCTTTTAAATCCCGCGTGATTTACTTCTTGACAGTAGTTAATGTCGATTGATCAACTGGATTGATTCTCGATCTCTTATTTAAACAAATATGTCTATACAACGAACGACGAACTGCATTTGGCTTGCAAGCTGAATTTGACAGTTATGATTCGTTTCAATTGCAATTAACGTAACACAGATGTATCCCACAGTAAAGATCCCTCATCTTTAAACCTTCACCAATAAAAAGCAATACAAATACCGTTCGAAGTAATAAGCTATTTACCAGTGTATTATGTAGAGTAGGCGCAACACTATCAGTCTATATTAGAATCAATATGTAACACTTGTGAGCTGTTCAGTGGAGATTTTGCAGAGATAAGGCACTCGAGCTGGGAGCCCTGGCGACTGGGCTGTTGGAAGTGGCTGACGGCGGTTCAAACCAGTTGCTGTCGGCTTCTCGTACGCTGAGTAATCGAGAAAATAACGCATTCCCCGTAAACGCTTCCGCCGCTTGTGACGACTGGCTACAGTAGGTATCTAATGAAAATGAAAATTATGTATTTCCCCCATCACTTTGGATAACGCACTAAAAGCAAAAGCATTTTTTCCTAATGTATGAGAAAATAAAAATTCATCTACTGTATCTTTGCATACTGTCGAAATTCTCATAGCTAGTATCGTAAGCTAAACTGGTGAATATGTTTCATGACGACCTCCCTGGCGCAGTGGTGAGTGCTGTGGTCTTATAACTGGGAGGTCTCGGGTTCGTTTCCCGGCGGGGGCAATTTAGGAATTTATAATTTCTAAATTGTCTCTGGTCTGGTCTGGTGGGAGGCTTTGGCCGTGGCTAGTTACCACCCTACCGTCAAAGACGTGCCGCCAAGTGATTTAGCGTTCCGGCACGATGGCGTGTAGAAGCCGATTAGGGGTATGGGTTGAATTTACACTGCTATACCCCTTCCAAGTTAGCCCGCTACCATCTTAGACTGCATCGTCACTTACCATCAAGTGAGATCGCAGGGCTATCTTGTCATCGAATAAAAAAAAAATGATGGTGTAGGTTTTATGGCTTATCTATTCACCAAACACCATCTAATAGTTCTAATAGGTACATGTTTTTTCTATGGCTGATTACGAGAACAAAATTTTGGTAGTCGACGTTAAAGTACTAAGTATGCAAAAAATATTCTTTCAATGTTAAATCTGTCAGGATTTTTAAATAAATTTTCCCACTAAGGCAGCTTACGCTTAACGATACTTTAATACCTGTTAACTATGGGAAACATTTACCATGTAATTACCTAATGGATACCTATCACTTATTCGCAAATGACTTCCATACCCAGAACACTTTGCTAAATACTGTGTTTTTTGGAAATTTAATATAATTATTTCATACCTGGTGCCACGCTTTGCCATGACGAGCTCCCACACCCTACGATTGGAGACATGCCGCCAAGCGATTCATCGTTCCGGTACGATGGCTTGTGGAAACTGATTTGGAGTGCCTATAGGTTTAGTTTAAACTACCATAAGGAAGTATAGCAAGTTAGCACGTTACTATTTTAGACTGCATCATACCATCAGGTGAGATCATAGCCAAGGGTATTTTTTAAATATATATAGATAAGCGTTTGACTGTGATCTCAACTGATGGTAAGTGAAGGTGCAGCCTAAGATGGTGCGCGCTTGCTTGGAAGATGCCTATTCACTCTTGATTTGAAGAGAGGCACCCAAGTTATAGTTAGTTGGACAAACGGAAGTCGGAACAAAAGTCGCCAAATGCACTGAAAAAACTTACCTCTTCAGTAATTAAATGGTCTCCATGTATCTCTCCCAAGCTCGGCCTCTTGAGGGCTCTCCGAGAATTCCTATAGTTCTCCATTCTAGGTAGAGCTTCTCTTGTAAGCTGCGCCAGGGAACGTTTTCTTCTCCATCCGGCATCGTGAAGCCATGTCTCCGTTTGAGCGGTGGGATCCCCCTTCTCAACAGTCTCCACTGAAGATCGCAAGGGTCTGGAGATGATGCTGGCTCCCATGTGGATGCCATTCTTCTTCGATTCGGTGTCCACGGGGGATACCGTGAATCTAAAAGGAACAATATAGCATTTAGGTAGGCATATTGAATTTATTTAGAACTGACCAAATATCAAACGTAACGGCCCGATTTCACCAATTCTTTTACTCTCAAGTATAAAATATACCAGGAATAATGATTTGCATACTTTCCTACATTTTCTCCTCCTAGCGATTTTAATAACAGATTAAGATTGATTAATTATCATTATTATCATCATCAGCCAAAATGCATTCGCTGTTGGACATAAGCATCTTTCAGGTAACGCCAAAGTTGCCCATCCTTTTGCCTCTAATCCAGGTCTGCCACTTTTCAGATGTCACAGCACTATCTATATACACTCCGTTAGCAGAGACGCGCTCTCGACTCTAGGTAATCTGACAAAAGACAAATTGAAGCCTCAATAGCCCAACGGTTAAAGGTGCGGACTGAAAACTGAAAGGTTGCAGGCTCGAACTCCACCCGTTGTACTAATATCGTATCCACTCCTAGCACAAGTTTTCCGCCTATTTTTAGGGGAGAGGAGAATATAAGTTAAGTTCAGCTTGGCTAATAATCTTTAAAAAAAAAATGACTAGCCCTTTTCTGCCACTCCAACTCAATTTTATCACTCAAAAAATATCCAAGCATATTTCTCTTCATAGTAGAGAATTTAAGTTTGTGCACTAACCTCATGTTTGAACACCGTTAGTTATCGCTGACAGCACCGATCGTTAACAACGGTAAAATGTAACGACAGATAGAGAAACGTAAATAAAAACACAGTAAATACCTGGTGTCCGCCATTGTACAGGGTCGACTTTGTAGACTACCGGAAAATAGTTTTATGTGAGACCTTTACTTTGTCGAAAATTATCATAATACGGATGTCTTTGGATGTAATCTTCAACCACATAGTTTTCTGTCTTTAATCTGCAACAAAATCAAATACTTACATGTATTTTCTACCTTGAATACCTTGAACCACATCTTACTAATATTATAAATGGGAAAGTTTGGATGTAGGTATGGATGGATGGTTCTTACTCAATCACGCCGCAATGCCTGAACCCATTTGGCTGAAATTTAGCACAGGGATAGATTATAGTCTGGCATAACACATATTTTTATTGAAAATAAGAGAATTCCCACGGGAATTAAAAACCTCAATCCGCGTGCATCAACTAGTAGATAAGTAATAAATTGTGTACTTAAATAGAATTAAGCTAAAGAGCAGTAGGTAAGTTATCTCTAGTAGGTATCTAGGTTTACTCGTGTATGCTATATTTTATGAGTATGTAAGTTACATCGTTTTAAAATTAAATGAATGCTAAATTTTAATCTGTTAAACAACCGTACTTTATTGTCTTCGAGCATTATTGTTCGCGCTATCTGCGGATTTGATCGAAGATAACGCTAAGGGGATGCGCACACGATGGACCTCAGTTCCACATCGCGACATAGCGATCTACTGGTAGTTGTACTTAGGGGGTATGTAGATAAAGTGCTAAACAAGCATGTAGATAGATCCCTACTGCATTTTTTTAAGCTATTGCATAGCTTCTATCGCGGGCCTTGAGCGTGGAGACCGAATCCAGAAATTTCGTAACGAAAATAACCTGACACGGGACTCCTCTCGCCGCTAGATGGCGTTGATAAAAAATGCTATGCAATAGCTTTACCGCGGCAGTCCCCGAGTGCCACACGTCTTTTTTATCTATTTTTTTAAGAATTTTCAGCAGCTGGCATGTCAACCCCATCGATGGTCATGTACTTAAATGATCTATCTATCTATCTTAACTTACTTAACAATAAACGTACCTAACTTAATAGTAACTTAACTATATACCTACTGCATTTAATTTGAATGATGAGATTATAACGAGTGTAAGGGGCAGTTCAGACTATACAATTTTTTTTAATATTTAAAGTTTAAAGTATTTGCGCTATTGAGGCTTTTTGAAAGTTCACACGATCTGATTTGATTTTTGGCAACGTGATGTGTAGACCTGATGCCATAGACTTAATAAACCTGAGTTAATTCACTTAGGTGAATTAAGTATACTAATAATAATAATTAGTTGACTTAATAGATAATTAATATATGTAATTAATATTTTTTTTAAAGAATATAAGCCAAGCTGAACTTGACTTATACTCTCCACTCCAAATATGCAAAAAGCTTGTGCTAGGAGTGGGTATGACAATAGTGCATCTGATCGGGCTCGAACCTGCGACCTTTCAGTTTTCAGCCCGAAGCTTTAACCGTTGGGCTATTGAAGCATAAATTATCATACAGATGGTATATATTTCAGAATACCTACATGGTTTATGCCGCTTGTTCGCTTTAGGACAGATTCGCTTTACGACAGATTCGCTTTACGGCAGATTCGCTTTACGGCAGATTCGCTTTACGGCAGAAGTACAGTGAACTCGAATATATATACCTAGATAGATTTTTGTTTAAAATTAATAATACATTAAACAAGTTAATACATTAATGCTAATAGATGGCGCTGTATTTACTATCGGTCAAGTCATGTTAAAACAGTTTTACGTCTAATGTTAAAAGTTAATTATTACAATATATAACTAGTGGTTCACCCCGAACTGAGAACTCGCGGTATCCTATAATTCCCTAAAGATAGTTTTAACTTTTAATTATAATTATAATTTATAACACATCCTATATTGTTCTATCATCAAAATGTACCTAATATTAGCATAAAAAAAAATCAATTTTTTTTACTTATTTCTTTTTTGTAAGCTTTAGGTAGGTTTACGATCCCAACAGAACCTAAGTGCCCGGCCTTCGGCCGGGCACCTGAATATTCATGTATAACCCTAACCTAACCTAACTTTAGTTTAAAGAAAAAATTCAAATGACGGACAAGTGCAAATTCACTCAAGTAGACTCGGAGAGCTCGCTTCGCTCGGTCAATAATAATTATATAAAGGAAAGTTTTCCTTGGAGTGGAGACCATATTTTATCTCGACCTGTACAATTTTTGCCGTAAAGCGAATCTGCCGTAAAGCGAATCTGCCGTAAAGCGAATCTGTCGTAAAGCGAATCTGTCCTAAAGCGAACAAGCCGTTTATGCACTGTGAATTGTAGTCGGTAAGGTACCTAGGTATTAACTAAAACATAAATATTCCTCAGAGCAACAGATTCATTATCAAGATAATATACACAATTAAGGATTTTATAACACTTAGATTAGTGCTGTAACAACAGTTGTACCTAAGTACCTAATAAAATTGTATAAGTTTTTATAATAAATCTCAGAAGTGTAAAGTTTTTAAAATAAAAACTATTTGAAGAATTTTATTTCTTACAGTGTCAAAAAATATTTTAATGACGAAACCCCTTGGGAATGAATAGATTTACCTAATAGCTACAAGTTAGTTAGATAATTTGACTTTTAAGTGATATTTTGAAATTTTAATAGCTAACAAAAAGAATGCCCTGCTGAGTTCGAAACCCTCGAAGTACTTAATACATAGAAAGAAAAATAAGAGACGAAACCATTGAAATCGGTTTATCCCGGAAAATTAAAAAATTCGCTCGGGGTTTTTGAAAATCATAAATCCACGTTAAACCACGATGAAATTGCGGACATCCACTAGTTACAAACACTTTGAAAATAAACAAATTACAGTACCTAGTAATACACTAGTCAAGTACCTACAGTAATTTTAATCTTTTTAAAACCACTTAGGTATTACCTAATATTTCTTGAATGGTTTGTGGTAAAAAACCTTGACGTCAATAGGTGTCCAGTCCACTAGAGCAATTACTGCTGATCGATTGCAGAAAAGCTGCATCAATCAACGCTACAGACTCGATTGTGTTCTTGCTGCAACAATGTATTTTAGCCGATAATGAGAGAGTATCGGCCAATCAAAAGAGATCACGAGCGTCACACTTCTGCGCTGTACCAATAATTTTTAGACAATCCCTCGACTAACCTAAAAAACCTAGCAAAAAACGATATTTCTTCACATCATTATAAATCAAAATGCATGTGACTAAGCACCAATCCAAAATCTATGTGAAAATGACATATTATTAAAACTACTTACCTGATAAAATTTAAGCAATGCAGCAATAGCCTGGTCGTTACGACTGTGCACAGTCGTAACGACCTGCGATCTCGCGAATAGGACACCATGGTGTCCTATTCGCGAGATCGCAGGTTGAAATTCTTCAACGGTGAAGGAAAACATCGTGAGGAAACCTACACACTTGAAAGTTCTCCATAATATTCTCGAAGTTGTGTGAAGGCCGCTAATTCGCATTGGGCCAACGCGGTGGACCTTTCTCTGAGAGGAGACCTGCGCTCAGACGCAGGTCTCCTCTCAGAGAAGGGTAAGCCGATGATATTGCTGATGACGATGATGATGATGATGATAATCCTTACTAATATTGTAAATGCGAAAGTGTGTTTCTTTGTTGGTCTGTCCTTTAATAACGCTGCAACAGAGCTACGGATCGATGTGATTTTTTGCATGGGTATAGTTGAGGTTGAGGACCTGGAGAGTGACATAAGCTACTTTTTATCCAGGAAAATTAAAGAGTTCCCGCGGGGATTCTAAAACCTAAATCCACGCGGATGAAGTCGCGGGCATCCGCTAGTGACTTGATAATTTTACGCGATCTTTTGAAAAGATCTTACGGATTTGAATCCCGGATAGGAAACTATACACACTGAAAGTAATGAGCTTCCGGCTTTATTCGTCCAGTTATGAATGAAAACATTCTACGGAAACCGGTTGTTATATTTCACTGGAAGTTCTCCGAACCGTAATAAACTATTGCTAGAAGCACCAGTATCTTGATTAAAGCCTTTCATCATTTATGACTTATGTACTTACCTTACTTTGAAGTGAAGATCATTAATTTGTGTTGACGTTGAGGCTAGCAAATACTGGCGGAACATAAGGGGTTCGTGGAGGACGAGCGAAATAGAATGTAGTGAAATTGCCGGTTCTATGGCAGACATTTGACTGAAATGAAAGGCTTCTATCCTTTTCATTCCATTGCTATGGTTTCCTGGTATTGCGGCGATTTGCTAATTGCTAAAGCCTGCATTTAAACTTGATCTACTGCTGTAAAAATCAAATCTGCTTCTGAAGATTTGAAATTACACGCGCATTAAGTTTGGAATGGGAGTTCCGATATTTTCTTAAAGGAAGTTCGGGTAAATATAAACGTAAGTGGGTGCTCAGATGAAACTGTACTCCAGCGTGTTCCAAATTTAACAACTACTGTAACACTAATAGAACCACTATTATTGGTGATGCAAAAGCGTGGTATGCAAATGTAATGTTAACACGTAATATTTTCAATAATGTACTCCGCGTATTGTCGAGTAGTGGGTAACTTTGGGACGCCGCCAAATCTCACCTTCTGTTGTATCATGGATTTCTATGAATGAAAAATACGTAAATTGTAATTTTAATGAACTGATGAATTCCTTTGTTACATAGTAGCAAGTTTTTATAGCTCTTTTATGCCCTCAAATAATTATGATGAAATAGATGATGCCCGCGTACTCCGTACCCGTGGTTACAGGTTTTTAATTCCCACGGGAATCCTCGTATTTTTCAGGATAAAAAGTAGCCTTTGTTTTATTCCAGACTGTAATCTATTTCTGTGCCAAAATTTCAGCCAAATCGGTTCAGTCGTTGTGACGTGATTGAGTAACAAACATACAAACTTTCGCATTTATAATAATAACGATTACGAGTACGTACCACGATATTTTTAGTTGGAACGCAATTTTCACCCGCAATTATACATTACATTATAATACATTATCTGTCTACATTGTTACAAAAGCTCGTATTAGCTAAGGAATGCTAGAGTATGAGTGCCGAAAACTTCGCTCGCATTCGAGAAACTGAGCCATATTAAGCCTTCTTATAAGGCACCTCACCAAGTTACCAGGCTTTCGAGTAGTAAATGCAATACAGTTATACTTAGTTTTACTGTACAATGATATTGTTCAGTAAAAGGACGTATATTGTCAGTTTTCCACGACTTATCTAACGAGTGTTGAATAAATGACACCTGTAAACGCTTTATTAAAATGGACATGCGATGTCCACGAACAGTACCGTTTTTGTTATCCGCTGATCTAATCGTTTAAATTATGATAATGTGTATTTTCCACAAGGTTCTAACTGTTGTCTCAAAAAGGTGTGAGGTTTTTAAATGTTTCGTTCTGTTGCCTAAGGTGGAAGCACACTTTCAATCAGTGGCGTAACAGTAGGGTGGCAAGACGGCAAAATGCCACGGGCCCCAGCCTGAAGGGGCCCCCGGTCAGGTATATCAGTACATTGGTTGAGTTTCTTTATATTGGGGGAGAGAGGGCCCCATATGATGAATTTGCCAAGGGCCTCAAACTCTATAGTTACGCCACTGCTTTCACTTTAGAACAACTAACCATGTTGTAATGGATTTTTTTTAATAAAGAATATTAAGTTTAAGCCAAGTAGAACTTCACTTATATTCTCTTCTCCCCTCAAAATAAGCAGAAAGCTTGAATTAGGAGTGGGTACGACAATAGTGCAATGGGTAGAGACTAGGGATCAAACCTGCGACCTTTCAGTTTTCAGTCCGCACCTTTAACAGTTGGGCTATTGAAGCTTCTAACTCCCTCCACTATAGAGTTACAACTGCGCAGAGAGTTGGAAGCCCTGGATTCGATTCCCTGCAGAGGAATTTCGGAAAATATTTTTTAAATTGTGGTCTGGTTTTAGGCTTTAATGGTGGCTCCAAAGCCTAAAGTATTACGGCATTATTTCGTGTAGAAACCGTTCAGGAGTACGGGTTTTATTTACTGAGTTCAAAGTTCTGGTACCGAATAGAAATCAATTATGATTATGGTTTCCCCGTTCCTTCGAAGTTCCGCTTCCATCTTAGACTGCAGTGTCACTTATCACTAGGTGAGATCGGAGTCAAGGGCTAAAAACATATTATTAATTATATAATTTGAACGTGGAAATTACTATTTTGTTTGACTCAATAATAATTAATGTAATTATTTAAATTCCATTGCTCGCGGTGCGTTTTAAAAATGTGTTTCCGGCCTAATTTTAATAGAAAATAATGGTTTATCGCCAACAGTTGCAAAGACAAATATTGTTACACTGCCATACCTTGTGTAGGTATTTAGGTACTACTGGTAAGGACTGTTTGTGTTTCTAATACAAAAATGCCCATAATGGATTATGGAAGCCATATCAATATTTTTTGAAGGTTTTTAATATTATGGTCTCAGAATATAAAATTTTAAAGTTTCAAAACCTCTGGGTCATTGAGGCTAATGCGCGGGCAAGGAATAAGGCTCCAATCCCTACGAATTATTTATTCGTAGCTTCATCCTCCCTAATATCATAAAATTGAGTTTCATAACTTTTCTAAGAAACAAAAGATTCAGAAAGACTTTTAGACATATAGTATTTACTTACCTTATTTTAGTGTTGTCTGACCTTTGATCTTTAAAGTGTGTGATTTGCGTGAAAGGTTTGACAACGGGGAAGTCCCGTGCACGGGCAAAATCTAAGAACACAGAAGAAATGAATCACGCATGCGTACATCGTATTGTGTACGTACTTTTCTCTCTAACTCTAAACTGACGAGGATGAATTCAATAATCTTTTAAAGACAGTTTTTAACTCCAAAACCTGAATCTACCGCTAAATATAGTGTAATCTTTGGCCGGTTTTTAGCGTTCCGTATCCAAAGGATGCTAACACTTTGGGACGGATGGAGAGGAGGTTTAGTGATACTTGATTTTGTCACAGAATGTGTACCTATTTGTAATGCTATAATAATAATATGCAATGCAATTGGGATGCAATAAACATATTTTGTTTTTGCTCACATTAACCTTGCATGTGCGGGTCCCACTCGCTCTTGGCCGGCTTTTTTGTAACCATTCAGAAACACTATCGCACGTGAAAGTTGCGAACCAACTTACCAAAAGCAAAACCTAGCGAAACCTTTATAATGTTCTGCATAAATAACAAAAAAAAAATGTAATTATAATTAGTAAGTAGGTAGGTAATAGTTTTAATTTATTTAAGTTTTTTTTTTTTAAATATTATTCATCTTTTTGTTAATCTTGTTGTAGTCATAAGATAGAGTTATGTACTCTATAGATAGTATATTCTGCATTATTTTTAAATGATAGCCTTTTAATATTCGCCACGTGTGGACGCGGGGCGTCGCGCGGTATGAAGGCATGTTGGTGCGGATCCAACCGGATCGAACCGCCGCGAAAGCCTGCCATGCTTCTCGGCCAGCGTCCAAGCGAGCTTCGCGGAACGCTACGCTCACCATAATGGCTTGCATCGAACGTGGATTACGGACAAATGATCTCCACTTCACACACATAGATCAGCGAGTCGCGAAACTGAAGTGGAAATGGGCGGGGCACATAGTTCGAAGAGCTGATGGTCGATGAGGTCCCAAGGTGCTGGAGTGGTGACCCCGCACTGAGAAGCGCAGTGTTGGCAGACCCCCAGAGGTGTAGTAGGTATAGATAGAGTATAGATGACGTAGTTAAGATTAGTATTTAAGATGTATCTTTTAGACTGTAAGTATGAGTACCACCCCCACTAGGTGGACCGACGACATCAAACGAGTCGCAGGGAGCCGCTGGATTCAGGCGCAGGACCGAGGCCTGTGGAGGTCCATGCAAGAGACCTATGTCCAGAGTGGACGTCTATAAGTTGAAAAAGAAGAAGAAGATCTCCACTTGGCCGTTCGTGTTTTCAGGCTTTGTAAATAATAATTAATGTACTTAGTTTCTCTCTACGAAAAGTGCCCAGCATTCGTCTAAACGCCGCTGAAGTTCAAGATAGTTTGTAACTTTATATTACGTCACGTCACTTATCATTCGCTTAAATGTTTGGCAATACAGCTATCCTGAACGTTGTCATAAGTTTTTTACTGAAATTGTTCAATTAATGTATAGGATGCCGTATTAGCAAAATGTCTCGGTATCATTCTCGTAGGGGCTTAAACGTCTTTACTCATTCGTTCATTCATCTCAACCACTATGGATACAGGTCTCCTCTGGAATGAGAAGGATTTAAGGTCATATACCTACTCCACCACGTTGGCCAAGTGCAAATTCACAGAATTTCACACCTTTCAGAACATTATCAAGAACTCTCAGGCGAGCAGGTTTCCTCGCCATTCCTTCATCCTCGTTTTCCTTCATCATTGAGGCAAGTGAAAAGTAAAAGGCATGCCTGGCATCGAACCCCTCCCCTAAACGTGGCCGAAGACGTAAACACTATAGGCTATCACTGCTCGTATGTCCAGGAGTAAATCCTAATTTACTAATCTTCTTTATCAACTTATAGACGTCCACTGCTGGACATAGGTCTCTTGCATGGACCTCCACTGGCCTCGGTCAATTCAAAAAAGGCGAATTTATTAATAATAAGTCGTAATAGCACAAATTGCCATAACCAATCATTATACTCTGCTATAATCACGTGCCGTTAAGCTCATAGTCACAGAATACTTAATACCTACCACCTAAATAGTTGACTCTATATTATACAATCAATAACCTGCACCATTTTTACTTACGTTAGTTAAGATATCAGAGTAATATACTTACCTACTTTTTATATACCTACTTAAGAACTATTAGTTTATAATTAATTTAGAGACTTCTGCGATAATTTTTAAAGACATGGTAACCCTACATATCGACTGGACAGGATAATACCCCTACAGTAACATACAATAATATCTTATGATTACGTATAGTTTTTTGCTTATGACATTTAACCGACTATGCTCTAAAAGTTTTTTGTCATATAGGTACTTTGAAAAGATTAAATAACATTTCAAAATTACTACCGATTGTAACATAAGATGTATGTTTGTTATATAAATATTAATCATAAGTCCACGTTTGGCTTGTAATAAAAATAATTATGTAAAAACAATGACCAAATACGTTTTACCTACTCGTAAAAACCAATACTTATCTGATGAAAACCAGTAAGAACTAACTTAACTAATAGGTACGTTACTAGTTTGCATTTTAAACAATACTCAATACTCAGGTCTGATTTATTAATTTACCATGCATAAATTAGGTAGGTACTTATCTAAACCAGCGTGCAATATGAAATATGTATAGGTATTATAAGGAAACTATACAGATACATAGTACAAAGTGGAATAAAAACAAATATGGCCGCCTACGGGACGCCTGGCAAATGTGAAACGCGACAGAGCGTCATGCCACTTGCCTTTTCAGCATATAGGCATTGGGCATATGAGTCGGTCTTACCCCCAAGGCGCGCCAATAGATGTTCCATATCAAAATCTTTTCATAATTAATTAATGAAGTGAAAATGAAAAAAGATAAATTATAATTTAATTAAGTAAAAAAGTTAAATTATAGTTTGTCGGAGATAATTATCTCCAACAGAGTATAACTTTCAGTCGTAAGTAAACTATAATAAGTAAAATTTTTAAACAATCCCGCAGCTGAAATTCTGAACCTTACGAAAGACACGTACGTCATCAATAAAGAGCCTGTTTACGTCATCCGCTTTTCTTTAAATCCTCCGGAGTGATCTACTAGTGCTTATGACGTCATACGTTTAATAATAGGTAATAGGGCATCTATAGCCTACAGGATTATTACCTACATCAAGTATCTAATTAAAGCTCAGAAAGTGAGCGTCAGCCACGCAGCTGATGTTAGTAAGTACTCTATTCTGTGGCAGAAGATATGCTTTTAAGCTCTTTTCAGACGATTCATTCCTATCTGCTGCTGCTTTTCTGCCCCGTTGCATCTTCCCTACCGTTCCTTCGGTTTCTTTCCAACTACCTTCAGATGGAAGTTTTTGCCGATTCGACGGCCGATGAGATATAAAATATTCAAATGGTGAGTGACCGATGGGAATATTTGTAAGTAGGTTAATAAGTATTAGTTGATATGATAAGTTCACTTTTATTTCTAAATATGTTGAGATAAATGCAGTGGCACGTTTGAAAGGATGTATCTACCAAAAGGCAGGAATTTCAGTATAAATAATTTGCATATCACTGTCCTGTACTCCAGTTACATAAAAATTATTCGACATACATTAGGTGCGACTTTATATACCTAAGTATTCGTGAACAGCAATTAACTTCGTCAATTCAAAACAAAGATGCCAGCAACGTAATAATGTCGGACTAGGGGTGCGGCCCAGTTTAATCAAGTAAGTAACAGGGCCTCGATAAACATTCATATAAATAGTACTACTGTACTTGTATTGTATCTACTAGTAAACTAGACCGGGCTATAGGCGGTGGAGTGGAACCGCGAGGGCGTAAAAATATTGACGTCATTACAATTTTGCGACTTCGCTTAGGTCTTAGATGTGGTCAATATTTTTTTTTTTCAATATTATTAGTCAGACTAGCAGACTTCATCCACTTCTTCAATTCACAATCGACAGTTTCTAAATCCCCACAGTTTAGGTGGGCAGTACCCCTGCAAGATCAGGATTGAGGAGTTGGAACTCGAAATTTTTATGGGAGCATCCCGCAAAGTTTTTGTAAAAAGATTCACGCGAATTGATTTAGAAATCAGGGAGTTATCGATATACATAGGTAGAAAAGCACAATTCCTTCTCCTCCTTTTTCAAAAGTGTTTAAAAAAAAACACTCTTTATTTATTTATATAAATTATCATTACATAAGCACGTGTATCGAAGACGAAATTTTTGATTAAGATTTTTCCGGTCATTGTGTTGACCTTTTAGTAGGTAACTTGTTTGGTATTTCCAAAGTCCTTATTTTTTATTCTTTGCATGATCGACAATCAAGAAACCTGACTGTTTAAAGTACAATATTTTTAAATTTTTGTACTTAATTTCTCCGTCAGTCATCTTAAAAAAATGTGATCTTAAGATCATTTAAGGGAATTTAAGGGAATTTCTTCTTACTTAAGTAAGAAGAAATTCCCCTCGATGTAAATATCAAATCGGCCGTATAAATCAATTTGTCGCTTGTAAAATGGGTTTTACATTAGGTGAGACCGCAGTCAAGGACTATTTTGTCATCGAATAAAAAAAAACTTCAGTTCAAAATATAAATATTAGGTATAATGAAAGTAATACGATGTCATCAGGCGAAATAACAAAAGCAAGGCCCTAAAAATAGTAGCGCCTAAGCAACAATCCGGCATCCTCTAAGTTTATTTCCTGAGAGAATTCTTTACGTAAGATAGAGTTGAAACAGATCATGCAATTTTTTTGTACGGGGACCCAGACATTTTATTATTTGTGTTAATCTTCGATCTCAAAAAATAACGTTACACCCTACTCCTTTATCTATTGTCTTTTTTCACCTGTAACAAGATTGAGTGACTGAAATAAATATCTTAGTATATTTAAGTAGGTAGGAAGTTAAGTATAATAATTTACCTCGTGGTTATTCTATCCTACACAGTTAATAAAATAATTATAATGCTGCTTGAAGTGGCCTTATCAGTTATCAATAAAATTCTTACAACAATACAATCCTCTTATCTACCTACTTGGGATAAGACCATTACTGCACTCAGCCACTACTCAGCACATATTTATGACTGCGATCAAATTCCTTCTTAAGTTCTTCATCTTCACGCATCATTGATTATAAAAGGTTATTTATATACCTAGCTATACATCTATACACATAAATAAAATTGAAGTACGTGTCTATTTGTGATAGATATCAAAATAGCAGCCTTTTTAAAATGCAAATACTTATAACAAAAAAAAATTTTTTTGTCTGCCTGTCTGTTTTTTGCCGCTAATCTCGAGAACGACTGGACCAATTTTGACGGGACATTCACTAGTAGATAGCTGATTTTACCGTGAGATACAGCCCTCTCACAGACAGATGGATGGACGGATGGACAGCGGAGGTTTAGTAATAGGGGACCGTTGGTTACCCTTCGGGTACGGAACCGTAAAAACGAACAAAAGAATAATAAAAAGTAAAAGTAAAAAAATATTAAATTTTACAGAAATGATGCAAACTGAAAAATCAGTTAATTCTGATAGGTACTGAATTTAACTACGAAAAATTCAATATTAGGTATTTATTTCATGTAGGTCACCTTGTAGCTCTCATAACACGTCATGACTCTACCGCCGGTACCTAATATATCGCTGCTTCAGAACTAAAGGGTCACATCTCAAATTTTCCAAATTCACTTTTATTTCAAAAAATAGGACCATAACGCGAAGACACTCGTTAAAATCGGCCTTTTAATCACAATAATTTACGCGTAGGCCCTTTTAGCATTATCATACATTGTAAGTTGGAGAGCCAAAAAAGCAAAAAAAAAAAAATTCAATCTGCTCTCGTGAAAAAAATTTGATTTTGAGATGTGGCTCTTTAGTTCTAAAGCAGCGATATACCTAAGTACCTATTTATTTGGCCTGATTTACGATTTCACAAAGGAGAAAACCCGATTCGGACTGCCCTTAGGGTTTTTCCCTGCCGTTTCTGTCACTTTCTTGCTATGCAGAACGAATCAAACAAAGCAATTAACAGTTCCGCAGTTCTTGAAAATAATAGGAAAATGCTTTTCCGGCCGTGATACTGCACTGATGGTGTTTTCCTGCTATCGATTTAACTATAATAACGCTTAGGAATAAATTGATCTAAGGAGTTCTCCGCGTATTTTTGTTCGAAAAATATATAATAATGTAGATCTTTGATAAATAGACATTTAATTAATAGCTTTTAAAACGGAGTTTAAAATGAAAAGGTATTAAAAAATAATTATAATTAATCGAGCCATTATTACTGGATATTTAGTAGTGTTCTGTATCTAAACCTCACTTAACTGGTATCCACATGTACAGTCTTGAGAGATAGGTAAGTATATCCCTAAAATTTTAAAAACTCTTTTTTTATTCGATGACAAGATAGTCCTTAACTACAATCTCACCTGATGGTAAGTGACGAAGCATTCTGAGATCGTAGCGGGCATACTTGGAAGGGCTATGGCAGTGTACTCATACATAATCATAATTGGGCATACTAACTCATTTCGGACATCACATGTGAGAAAAATTACTCTTGTAAGCAGGTACCTACATATTAATTTAATTTTAACTAGGTAATTAACTCAAATTTAATTAGAAAAATTAATCTCAGAAAAGGCCCCAAAACTTTATTTTAAATTATATATTTTAATTGAGTAAATTGTTATTTAGTCAAATATGTCTTTTTGTTAAGATGCAAATGCAGTAAAACCGCTTTGCGATTTTCGCAATTTGCGAATCATGTGATCCAAACCTGTTGCTTTCTACCTAAACGAGAATTTTATGATATTTTCTACCAAACTTTATGCTCATATCCTTTCATTTTGTAAATAAAATTATCCTCACTTATAAAGATCAAAATAATATCATACTTAACACAGTTATTTTTTATTATTTGAGATAAACTATTTGGAACAAAAGAGCATTAACAGTAGGTAGATTATGTCTTTACACAGATAAAGAATTCAACTCACCTGTCTTTTTATTATTCACTAAAACATACATTCTCACGAGGTCGTAAGATAAATAACACCATCACAAATTGTACCGAAAACACTAAGTGCAACTATATTTATATATTTAATTTAATAATAATATGTCACAAATTAAACTTATTAAAAATGTCTTAACTTTTAGTAGGTATAATTTTAATATAATAGAAATTATTTTATTACTTTTAGATCACTTTCTTTATGAATTAGTAGTTTTGTCATTAGCGATCGCGACGCGTTTTCGCGCAAACAATTTCGCGGACGCGTGCTAACCCCGGCCGCACCGCAGCATCATAATAGCGAAGCCTTCGCGATCGTTCGCTTATAAGCGACTGACAACAAGCGCCCTTAGCTCATACAAACAATAATTGTTAATTACTCCCAATTATTCGTTCTAGTTAGGACGAGATTTCTTCCAGTTTCAGCGACTCCGCTCGACGGGCGTTAGTCGAACTTTCATGACCGGGGGACCGTTTATTTTCAGTTGGAGCCGCATATTATTTACATTGGGGCGATGCGAAGTGAATCGCCCATAAAACATTCCCAAACCAATATGATATATGGGTAAACCGCGAATGATACACGGTGGCTGGAAAGATTTACGTACTTACTTACGTGAAACGAGTAGCTTTCCAGCCGCCCTAGCCGTATTACAAATGTGTTCTCTTTCTATGATCGCTAACGCTGTAGAGCAGGGGTTCCTAAAGTTTTTTTTTAACTTCTATTTCACTACCGACCTAGGTAGTGAAATCTTGGTTTTAATGAAAAACGCGAGTCACAAAAGCTTAAAAACTATTCATTTTCTATAGTTCTGTTTATCTAGGTTTAGGTATTCCTTGCTTAGATAAGGAAAGGTACAATACCTAGGTATTTTCTATTTATAGTAAGTAGAAGAGTATCCTACCCTACCTATGCTCTATCCTACGCTTGTGCCAATTTAATGTATGCGATCTCAAACTCGAAACTAATTAATTAGACTATCAAATTGTTACAAGAACACTTCGCGCATGCTACGATGATGAAGTCAGGCAACCGCCAACATCTAGAAATTAATAGATATTTATGTACCTATTTAGTACAAAACAGTAACATCCTTCTTATTAAAAATATCCAGCGGTCACCAGTAGGTACGTATGAAAACCTAACTTTTTATTTTACACTGGTGAAATTCGAGTGAAATGCATACCGGTGTTATGCATTTCCTGCCCTCCCGCCTCCAGAAACGCAGGAAGAACACGCAGACAACACGCAACGCCACACATAATGCAGGTAACTCTACTGTAGGACGTAGGTAGGTACGTTTCGCTGGGATTCCAGAGCATCTTCAGAAGATGCTATCTCTACAATGCACAATCGCATCATCTTGTGTAGAATAACATCAATATAAATATATGTACCTACCTATCGAAGTAATAAACAGAAAAACCATTACTTTCATGATAGACAAAGAGATAGAGATCATAATATTTATTATTGCACAGACCATGACCTAGTTCGACGTATAGATGTTATACCGACTTACATAGTACATACAGTGTTTGCAACGTAAGTATTTAGGCAATTCCCAAACGCTTGTTATTTGCTTGTTACCAACGTATGCTAAGCTAAGCGTAAGTACCTAATCTCAAACCTGAGTGCTAAGGTATCTGTAGAATATAGGATAAGAGTCGTAACTCAAAAACAGTTCAAATTATGCTAACGTTATACCTACCACAAGGCGACCGCAGACTGCAAACCGCAACGGCAGACAGGTTCAAATGTTAAAAAGTTTCTACCTTTTTGTTCCTAATTTATTAGATAAATACCGACTTACGCCAAAACAACTCAATTTTGGATGAAATACACATTACCAAAACAGATGACTATATGACTTCTAGATATTTACCTACTTCGAAAACTATTATTAGAAGTTTCCCATTTGTGGAATTTTGTTTTATAACACATACGTTAATGTTTCTCAAGTAATTTGCCATATCCATGTAGGGGAGCGTGGTACCAAAAACGCTTATATGGCAATCAAAAGTATCATGACGCCTCAAGGGTCAGTTTATACTGGCATGATGCAGCTGAATCCAGTGACTACTCGCAAAAATGAAACCCAAGCCAACTATTGCCAACATAAAGAGACCCCTATTCAGGACATAATCACTTTATAATTAGGTATAATATTATATTGAAATGGTAAGGTTAAATATTGCGATATGTTTTGAATTTGATGTTTTGAAAGTGTCTCCTATAAATACAAAGTAAGTATGATATTTTTTTTAACTCGCTCAATTTTTCTCTATTTTATTTTTTAAAAACCAATTTCAGACCTGGTCAAAAATTGTTTTATCCAAGTTTGATTAATTATATCGGTAAGAAATAATTTATTTTTAACTTGGGCAACCTCCTAATTATTAAGACTGCTACTTTTCCACAATCGACCAAAAGAAATACAAATATCCTAAAAGGTACCACAAAGACATCCACCGTACTACAGACACTCTTAAGATGTCAGGGAATGCACTCTCATTAACCGGGAATTGTACTTACGCATTCCGCGTTCTTAAGTTCCTATTGCATATTCGTCAATAAACTTAATTGGTAGGTATTTCATTTGGAACCATATTTTGGAACTGAGAATTAAATAGTAGGTACCTAGTGGTACCTAAGTATCTCAAGGATTCATAAAATATCAATTAATTCAACCACTGCTTTATTATGTTGAATGTTCACATAGTTAAGTGACGCTTGAGCGTAGATCCGTAGAAGAATCAAAGTTACCGATATATCTCAGCGAGTCACGAAGCTGAAGTGGAAATGGGCGGGGCATATAGTTCGAAGAACAGATGGTCATTGAGGTCTCATGTCCCAAGGTGTTTGAATGGCAATCCCTCACTGGATAGCGCAGTGTTGGCGGAGCCCCCAATAGGTGGACCGATGACATCGGAAGAGTCGCAGGGAACCGCTGGATACAGATGATGCAAAACCGAGGCCTATGGAAGTCCATATAAGAATATCCACCTTTGTGCTCACTCCTCAACAAAGTTGACAGGCAAGCATGTCAATATTATATATTGCCTTATGTTTTTCTTCAGGCGAAACATTAAAGGTTCGCAGTCAAGCGATAAATGTAATACATCGCGATTCACCGAAACTACTCGTCGCGATAATGCGTAGGTATATTCACTGAATCCCGATAATGTAGCCGCAGATTATTTACATTTACTACTTAGCTATATCCTAGTTCAAGGAATCAATTTATAATTCATGCTTGGACCATTATTTTTAATATTAGCTATGCACTAACTTTGTGAGATGTGAAGGTTGCCTAATACTGAGGAGTCTAAATAAATAAATAATCTAATACCGAGATCTATAGAGCGTGCTGTGACTTAAGATAGAGTTAAAACGAGACACAAATACGTTCTCACACAAATCTGTCTCGTTGTAACTCTGTCTTGAGTTTGAGCAGAGTGCGGTCTGTAGATTTCAGCCTAGAAGGCAAAAGAATAAAAATCAGTTTATCCACAAAAATACTTTATTGTACCAATGTGGAAATTTACACTTAACCTAAGTGAAAGGAGTCCAGACTACTTGAGTGGAATGAACCTGGAGCTGTGGGTGGCACCGATACCGGGCCTACCGTGCTTCACAGGCTTGTATGTGACAGAAAACTCGCCAAGGTAATGGCCGATCATCTCAGGCTTGATTTCAACCTGCAGAAACAAAGGCATAATTAATACTCATGTTATAGTTCTTTCATTTCACGAGGGCTCGTGGCTCATGGTTGTGTGTGTTGCATCGTCCGTCAAGTAAGGCGCTCGTAACTTTGTGAGATAAACGTACTATACAATTTGTTAGACAAAAGATTATGCCCATTTTCACTAACCATACCTAAACTATCCCGTAAGTAGGAGTCTATGTTTGTAGCTCCTAAATCCCTTACCCTATGTCATTTTTACCTTTAGGTGTTCCCTAAAGGTAAAAATTGCTTCCCCAGGTATAGAAAAAACACAGGAACAACACACCAAGATGCAGCACCACACAAACTCTTTAAAACACACTTGACATAGGTTGTTGCAATTTTTGCAATTGTGCAATGTGGAGTCAACATCTTCCTGATTGTACTCCAGTATCCAAGTAAACATGATGAAATGAATACACTTTATTGTATAAATTATAAAAATGAGAGCACAAATGGCAGCCTGATGTGTGTTTTGAATAGTTAATTAGGTACTCTTTAACAAAGCCAAATGGAAGGGTTAAGATTTTAGCTGTCTATGTATGTATAACTATTTACGAATGTTCCATCATAGAGCCTAAACTGAGTCAATTTTGATGAATGAGGGGTTATTTTGGTCCAGGCTACATTTTATACAAAGTCAAAATGGTAGATATTAAATTCAATTTTCCGTTGTCAGGTTAGTTTTAAACTTTTTGCTTATTAAACTTTATGAATTGAATATATTAATGCATTATATACAAACTCATCACACAATATTATAAAAGCGAAAGAAAGTTGAAAGCTAGGTGGACAGACGACATCAAACAAGTCGCAGGGAGCCGCTGGATTCAGGCAGCGCAAGACCGAGGCTTGTGGAGGTTCATGCAGGAAACTTATGTCCAGCAGTGGACGTCCATTAGTTGTTAAAGAAGAAGAAGAAGAAAGTTTGTTTGTGTATTTGTGCATATGTGTTACTCCTTCACACTACAATGAATGAACCAATTTGACTGAAGTCATCATCTTGTATCAAATACTCATTTGCCCACAACTTAAATCCTTCAGGAACCCTGTTTTTCCATATAAAAGGTAGCCTACATCTAAGTTCTTAACTTTGCCCAAGCAAAAAATCACTATTCACTACAGAGAGGTTTATAGTGTAACACATTGACAGGTCAATAATCATCCTCTATGCTAAAAGTTAAGACTATAATACTGTGCAAAATCAAGGCACAGTTGCAATATACACACGCCTTTATTCCTGTAAAATTTATTTACTTGAGCTGATGTCATTAAATCACTGTTGGAAGCTCACTACTCATTAATGTTTGGATACTTAATTGGGTGTAGTTTTCAATTTACCTGGTTGAAAGTCTTTCCGTTGTAAATGCCAACAATAGAGCCAACCATCTCTGGTACAATGATCATGTTCCGCAAGTGAGTCTTAACTATTTCTGGCTTTTCATTAGGAGGTGCCTCTTTCTTTGCCCGGCGTAGTTTTTTGACTAACGCCATCGGCTTACGCTTCAGTCCTCGAGCAAATCGTCGGCGGGCACGCGCATGCATCAATTCCATGAGCTGTTCGCTGAAAAGTGAAGATATCAAGTTTATGCCGAATCTTTGGAGGTTATGTTTTGCATGTCAACAAAAAATTATACTCAAAATGTATCAGATCCAACAAAGGTCTTACTTTGGCATATCAAGAAGCTGATCCAAATCAACCCCTCGGAAGGTAAACTTCCTGAAAGTACGCTTCTTCTTCAGAGTTTCTTCGACCTGGAAAACGTAAACATATTTGGTAACAATCAAAAAATATCACTAGAAAACATATCCGATTTCGACACATAGTGATCACAAATGTTTCCAGGAAAATCTTGAACACGATTCACGAACTTAAACTAGATTAGTCTTTTTTAAATTTCTACACTAACCTCAGCCATGTTTTAATTCTTTTGACAGAACTGAAAGAAAGAAATAGCAAAAACGTAGACAGAGAAGGCAATAGACCAAGGTACTGTGTAACCGCGACTGAAATAGAGATAACATGACGTAACGATGACGTCACATGACAAGTTCGAGTTTAATGTTGCCACAATAACTGCACTCCCCTAGTACCCCAAATTAGATGGAAAATTCTTCCCAGGATTTTTAAATAAAACGACAAAACAGATGCTGAACTGTTTTATTTTTTAAATAACATACCTACACATATAAGGTTGTCTGGGAGAGACATACCTATTAGGGTAAGCTTCTATTTTTTACATATAATATCTTAATATTGTGTGCAATAAAGAATTTATTATTCTTTATTGAACACAATATTAACTTCAACCACCATTTAAAAGTATAAAATAATTTTAGTTTGTACACGTAAGTCGGTTTTTTAAAAATATTTTTTTTTACTAAAGTTTTTTAATGTAGTTTCATAGGACCAATTCACTAGATAATTATTTGCTCCTTAAAAAAAATATTGAAATGCCGAATAGAAATTTAGCATATGTGAGTCACTTTGAAAAAAGATGTATGTAACACAAAGGAAAATTTTTTTTCGTTACTAGTAAGAATGTTACACAAAATAATTTTTAATGAACAGTTAAAATTTTCCTTCGATCGAGTAATGCTATTGAATTAAAAGCAACAAAAATTGTATATTTAGTCATCAAAATCATCATTAATGAAATTAACAGTATATTCCTTTTTTCAGGCAGTCGTATAAAACTGCAACTCTTCATAGTTTAAGTTAATAATTATTTAAAAAAAACATTAAAAATCTGCCTCGAGCTATTTAAAAATGGCTTTAAAAATTAAGAACTTTGTAAATAAAATAATTCTTAAGATCGCCAACAGTTCTCGACTGGTCGTTGGACATTCGAACGAAACTTCAGGATGATTCAGAACAGTAACCGACACTATCTAACTGAATACACTTTAATCATCGCCGACATATATTATATTCTAGTATCCATCATCTTTCTTTTCTTTTCTCATAATATTCATTTCTTCCATCACGACTTTATTTTGTTTCAACAAAAATTAAAAAAAAAAACAGTGGTGACACACTGACAGACAGACGGACAACGAAGTGATCCTATAAGGGTTCCGAAGTTTTTTTCGGAACCCTAAAATTGAAAAAGTAGCCAAATTAACCCGCCGTTACGGTATGTCAGAGGACATTACTAAAAAAAACCTATCTCCGTGCCAAATTTCAGCCATATCGGTTTAGTGTGGCGTATTGAGTAACAAACATCCATATGTTTGTTACTCAATCACGCCACACTAAACCGATATGGCTGAAATTTGGATGTATGTATGGATGGCCATACATACATTCAAACTTTCACATTTATAATATAAGTAGGATAGGGAAAATCGGGACATTGTATAGGTACCTAAAGCTGGCAACACACATAGATACTAAATTTTCTTATTAACTGTCAGTTTGTTTAGCACAAAAGTGTGTCGACCTTGAAAAAAACTGGTTACACGATGAGGGACAAAAAATTGGGTAGCTGCGTCTCTGTTTATCACATTAATAACTTTATTTCTGCTCTCTTTTTAGTGTGAGTGAGAAAGAAATCGTCACTGACTCTATGTCTTCTCTCTCTACGAGCAAAAATTAATTTGGAAACTTCAAATAATGTCATTCTATGGTAGGTAGAAAATTATAGAGATATCCTATGTACGAAAATAGGGTACATACCTACAGAATGCCTTCGCATAAAATGGCCGCCCATTAGGGAGTGTGCTTCAAACCTATCGACATCGATAAGGAGTGAAACAGCAATCAAGCATTTATAAATACACTGGCTCATGCCCGCGACTTCGTTCGCGTGCCTTAAATAATATTCTTTGATTTGATTAATATTAAAAATAGCTCTTTTCATTTAAAGAAGAAGTGGTTGCTAACTTATAAACGATCAATACCTATGTAGACGACGAGTCAAACTCTAAGCGGCCTGAAAAATCAGTTTTGCATTCAACACAGAGCACTTTTTATATCTGGACTAATCTCACAATCTGGCTAGCAACGAAATGTTAAGAAATTCCCAGATCTCTAGAAAACCAAAACCACCACGTATCGACTAATAATAATAGGTTCGTGATAGAGTAATTAAGTGTTTATAATACTAAGTAATTATTTTTACGTCATGAATAGTAAATGCTATCCTGTTTTATAAATGCGAAAGTTTGGATGGTTCGATGGATATTTGTAATCAATTATGTCGCAATAACTAAACCAATTTGGCTGAAATTTGGCACAGAGACAGTGTGAATACTGGCGAATGCTTTCAAGATGCAGTGGATGGACGCAGGTAGAGGCGGCATTGAGTTCAGAATAAAAAACAGCTGTCACATTTGTTTGTGTATTTGTTCTATCAAATCCCCAGACAATGCACGTCACATATTTAAACTATAATATCACTAATATTTATAATAATAGGTCAGGAATTAATCAATCATGTTATTTAAGTAAATTATGAATTATAAAGTTATAAGAATTAAAATTTAAGACATGTCGTTGTGCTAATGCTACCACCAGGAAGGAAAAAGTAAAGAGTAATGTCAAAGTGACATTATCTATGACATCTACTGAAGTTGATAAGAATGCGTTCAGAAATAACATTTCAACACTTCCCCTCATTCTTATCAATCAAACACGATTAACAAATAAAGCTGCTCTACAAAAGAAAGTATTATAGTCTATCAGTTGGTCAACAAACATATTTCAAATTCAGATCTTCTATAAAATACAAAAGTTTAGTCTTACTCAAAGGTTTTGTAAGAACATCGGCTGTCATCTTATCAGTTGGTAAATATTGAATCATCATATTGTATTTTGATACAAGATCTTTAACAAAATGGTAACGTATGTCTATATGTTTAGTGCGCTTGTGCGAATATTCTTTTGCCAACAACAATTTGTGAGCGCTCTGATTATCATTAAAGATAATGATCTCTATGCGTTTATCTACAATTTCCAACAAGAAATTCCTAATAAAGCACAACTCTTTTGCGACATCACTAATGGCTAAATATTCCGCCTCAGTGCTGGACAAAGCCACACAACGCTGTTTTCTGGCTTCCCAGCTAACTGCACTGTTACCTAGCTTGACAACAAAGCCTGTATATGATTTCCTATCACTTAAATCATTTGCCCAGTCAGCATCTGCATAAGCAGTCAAATTAAAACAATTACTTTTATAAAAACAAAGTTTTAAGTCGATAGTACCTGCTAAATATCGCAGTACTCGTTTAGCAGCTATCCAATGAGTTTTATCAAAACAAGTTAAATATTGACTAAGCTGACTGCAGCTGTAAGCTATATCAGGCCTTGTACATACTGATAAATACATCAAACAGCCTATAAGTTGCCGAAACTGATAAACATTGTCATCTAAAGGTTCACTATTTGATTCTACAAGTTTACTATTGACAATCATAGGTGTAGATACATGTTTACATTCTAACATATTAAAACGTTTAAGTAACCTCTTAATATATTCAGACTGATCTAAAGTCAAAACATTTTTATCTCTAATCACACGTACACCTAAACAACTTGTCAATGAACCTAGATGCTTAACACAGAAATTTTTACTTAACAAGCTAAATAAATCCTGTGTACTACATGTTGAAAAAATATAAAAATCGTCAACGTAGAGAGCTATGATAGTGAGATCCCTACCACTCTTTTTGACATACACACAGGGCTCACACTTGCTCTGGACGAATCCATTTTCCAATAACAAACTATTCACTTTCAAATTCCACATTCGACTAGCTTGCTTAAGTCCATAAATACTTTTAAGTAGCATACACACCTTTCTTTCATTTTGAACAAAACCTTGCGGCTGTTCCATGTAAATCCTCTCATTAAGATCGCCATTCAAAAATGCAGTAGTCACGTCAATATGTTCCATAGACATATCTAGTTGATGCGCCAATGAAAATAAAATACGCATCGTTGAATGACGCACTACCGGTGAAAAAGTATCAGAGTAGTCTATACCTTCCCTCTGGCTAAAGCCGCGAGCGACTAAGCGAGCTTTAAATTTGTCGAAATTTCCTGATGTGTCATGCTTTAATTTATAGATCCACTTGCACTTGACAACATTAGCATCAACAGGTCGATCCACTAGCTTCCAAACCTTATTATCCATGAGTGACTCATACTCTACCTTCATAGCTTCTTGCCACTCAGAGGAATTTGATGATGCCACTGCCTCTTCATATGTTTGTGGCTCTTCAAATATAGAGCTGGCGTACATACCTATTTCATAATCGCCATATCTTATCGGCGGTTTACCACGTGTACTGCGCATGGGGCGGTTGCTGACGGTCACAGACTCCTCTGTACGAGTCGCACCTTCCCCTCCAACTACTGTGTCCCTGCAAGTCACCGGCTGCGTCTCCAGTTCCTCAGCAGAAGACTCAGCATCAGCAGAGGTCTGTTCTACCTCGCTGTCAATGCAGCAGTCATCGCCAGACTCAGCATCTATAAATTCATACGAAAAATCATATGATTTATTTGCACCTGTATTGACTAGACTAGAATCCTGACAAGATTGACTAGAATTTAAAATATTATTACTATCACAGGTACTATTATTCAATTCACAATTCAATTCATTATTGTATTCATTAAAAATTATAAAATTATTATTATTATTTGAATTTAATTCATCATTTATGTCAAGGCATTTAAAATCCATATAAAATTTATCTTCAATAAAATGCACATTCCTTGACAAAATAACCTTCCTTGGATTTGACGGGTCTATAAGTCGATAACCTTTTGTCAACTCTGAATAACCGACAAAAATACACAGCTTTGCTTTAGCGTTCAATTTACTAGTACGAGTAGGCTCAGGAATTAAAGAATAGGCAATGCATCCAAAAACACGAAGGTGTCCAAGACAAACAGTGCGTCGGGACCAGACCTCCTCAGGCACCTGTCCTGCTAACGCCGCAGTGGGGCTTCTATTTTTTAAATAAATAGCCGTCATCACAGCCTCACCCCAAAAACGGTTACAGAGACCTGCCTGCAATAACATGCACCTAGCCTTCTCCAATAATGTTCTGTTCAGGCGTTCTGCAACACCATTCTGCTGAGCACAATACGGTACTGTCAACTGGTGATCGATTCCCTCTTTCTCAAGGAATCTCCTAAATCTGTCACTACAGTACTCACCACCATTGTCAGAACGCAAGCATTTAATAGACAATCCAGTCTGCTTTTCTACGTAATTTTTGAAATTGATAAAACAGTCTAACACTTCAGACTTTTTCTTTAATAAATATCCAAAACTTTTACGAGAAAAATCATCAGTAAAGGTTAATAAGTACCTTGCATTTCCCCAGCTAGAGTCTTTCATAGGGCCGCATACGTCACTATGTATGAGTTCCAAGGGCTGGCTTGCACGTCTCGCAGATCCTTTTGGATAAGCCCTGGCCACAGGCTTCCCCTCCAGGCAGGCAACACACTTACTTGTAAAGTCTTGCTTGTCAACCTGAAATGAAACGCTACGTGCTGCACACTCCCTAAGTGTACACATACCTTTAAGACAAAGATGCCCTAACCGTCTATGCCATAAATCAGCATCCATATTATTATTAGACCCGGCTAACTTAGTAATCTGTGCTTCCTGCACTTGATGTAGGACAGCCATCGATTGCTCTTTTGCAAAAGTACCTCTTATTCTATAAACACCCTTACATAAATCAGCAGACATAAGGGACTTGCCTTGTATACTACAGCTGTCATATATGAAACACCCATCAGCATTAAAAACCACAACCATGCCACTTTCACATAACTTACTCACAGAAAGCAAATTTTCAGATAACTGCGGAACAAACAAAACATTGGTAAAAGTTTTATCATAACCTTCAACGCTTACATGCATATCTCCAATACCAGAGCTCTCCAGTTTAGTTGCTTTATCAGCACAGGTAATCTTAATTTTATTAGCTTTTAAACTAGTCAGAAGACTCTCATTATTACACATGTGCGACGATGAACCACTGTCCACGATGAAGTCTGTACTCTGCGTAGCTGCCAAAAACGATGAAGCGAATACGGTCTGTTCATCTTTACCATTTTCTTTCTTCTGTCGCTTTAGCTTCCAACACTTAGACTTCACATGACCTGGCTTGCTGCAGAAGTTGCAAATTATTACTTTCTTCTTGTTGAAACTTCGAGCAACGAGTGCATTATTTGATGAGCTACTTCCCTGGTTCTCAGTGTTCGCCTTTCGGTACTCCTCTTGAATCAAGCGAGCACGAACTAGCTCTGAAGATAGTGCATTGGTCATTGATGCCGTCTCCAAGGCTGATACAAGTGTGTCAAATTCCTGAGGGAGACCGGACAATAATATTTCTGCAATTTCTTCATCTTCAATGACCTTTCCTATGTCCGCCAGTTGCTGTACGAGGGTAAAAACTGTTTCAATGTATCTGGTCATATTATCATACTGGTTGTAGTCTACCCTATGGAGTTGACGAAGTAGACCAACCCGTCTAAACAGACCCTTATCTTCAAAAACAGACTGAAGTTTATCCCAAGCTGCTTTCGCTGAATTAATTCCATATAGGATTTGATAAAGAGTAGGCCTAAGGCTTAGCGATATCCTAGCAAGAGCCTTGGCATCCTTAGTAGTGTCTTTCTCTGTACCTGAGACACAATCCCAGAGACCTTCTAAAATTAGTGAATTTTTAATACCAAATTTCCAGCTATTATAGTTTGACACGCCCTCCAATTTCTCAATGTTTACTCCGCCACCGATAATGTAGCTTGTCGTGGATGAAGCATTGGATGCGCCGGAATCTCCGTTTCCAGGTGCCATTGAGGTTATGTTGCGTGTGTGTGACGCGGTGTCGAAATCAAATTACAGCAAAAATATTCTGCCAATCACGTACCTCTATCGTAATCTGGGCCAAAAACCTGTGAATACTGGCGAATGCTTTCAAGATGCAGTGGATGGACGCAGGTAGAGGCGGCATTGAGTTCAGAATAAAAAACAGCTGTCACATTTGTTTGTGTATTTGTTCTATCAAATCCCCAGACAATGCACGTCACATATTTAAACTATAATATCACTAATATTTATAATAATAGGTCAGGAATTAATCAATCATGTTATTTAAGTAAATTATGAATTATAAAGTTATAAGAATTAAAATTTAAGACATGTCGTTGTGCTAATGCTACCACCAGGAAGGAAAAAGTAAAGAGTAATGTCAAAGTGACATTATCTATGACATCTACTGAAGTTGATAAGAATGCGTTCAGAAATAACATTTCAACAGACAGGTTATAGTCTGGAATAACACATAGGCTACTTCTTCTCGCGGGAATTAAAAAAAACTTAATCAATTTATAAATGCTTGATTACTGTTTCACTCCTTATCGATGTCGATAGGTTTGAAGCACACTCCCTAATGGGCGGCCATTTTATGCGAAAGCATTCTGTAGGTACAGGTACGACCTAAATTTTTTAGGTAGGGCACCTCCATATATTTCCTTCCTACCATGAGCACCACCAATGCAGACAGATATAAAATACAGGTAGCCATTTACCGGTTTTTATAGGTAGGTACCTAAATGCACCGATACACGCGCCAAGGGTCATAGAATTTGGATGTCCCACATGTCCCTACGTCTTAGGGTAGGTTGTATAGAAAAACTTTTTGGTCTAGTCTTGTGCCCAAATATCTTTTCAATCCTCAATGTTCTTAGATTAATAATTATAGAGGTCAGTGGTTCTATAACTTCTATGCAAATAGAGAATCCTTGGAACGGATGAACCGATTTTGATGAGACTTTTTTAGGCAAATAATTATATAAAGAATTATCTATTAGGCAAATTTTTATCTCGATCAATTTTTATGAGAATATCAGTGATAATATACGAGTAAATAGGTACATTTTCACTACCTACTTCTGATAGGATCTTGACAATTTGGCACAGTAGGTACAGCTTGCATCAAGAAGGTGGACATAGGCTACTTTAGTCTTATTTTTATTACAGAAAATAAATGAACTTTTAAAAATCTTAAGATTATCTTTATTTGAAAAATATTTTACTTTGACTTCTCCTTTTCACTTCTGGCTATTTTAGTATAACTTTCAGACAGATTGATTCTTTTAAATTGACACTATCAATCCTTAGACCAAATTCCTTCATAATAGTAAATAGAAGCTTTCACCTCTCTGCACCCAAAATTCTGTATAAAAACTTCCACTGAATTTGCACAATGTTTAAACAAATAAACATTAGATTGACAGTAATTATTAATTTATTTACAATAATAGAAAATCTTATCACAATACCTAATTACTAGGTAGGTATAAACATTTATAAACTTAATCCATAATATATTCATTTGTAGTTCTTAATAACTTTGACAATCTTTTTCCAATTAATTTAGGATATGTTTTTGTTTTAAGTAAAAATTCTTTAGACTGATGTGTAACTGCCCCATTATCTAGCTGGAATTTACATAGCACATGTAAAGGTTCAATCAACTGTTCTCTATAAATAGGGTCACATTCAAGTTGTGACAAAGCTTCTGCTGCAGTTTCCAAGGTACTCAAACATCCCTCTGTCGGTTGTGTTCTAATAATATAGTTGCTTGTGCTTGTCGTAATGAGTTTCACTTGTTTTAGTTTATGCAGAATAGGGCTCGATGAGTATATTGCTTTAGCTTGTGGCCACGTTCCATCAATTATAATAAGATTGTATGATGTAAATTCATTTTCAAGTTCTTTTATGTCAACAGCTGTTTTACTAGGATATAATAGAATTGTGTTAGGGTGGATTAATAGATTTTCTAAGTTTTCATGTCTAGGTTGTGGGAATCTCTTTCCTTTGAATATAAGGCACTTATTTTCAGCTAGACCAAGTTGCAACATGGGGGCAGTACGGAGGCATCGTTTTTCTTCAGCCGGATGTTGTAACAGAATGATGCTGCTTCTAGGCATAAGTCTCTGTGGAGGCAGAGCTGAGCACCAACAGACTACAGCAGGTCTCCTGAAAAGTGAAATTAACACAAGTTCAAGTCCCTTGGAGAGCATGTTAAGCAGTTGGTGCCAGTAATTATCACTAACATCTGATCATAAGTGTTAAACCTAAGAGTCAAAATTTTATTCTCTAGGGGCCCGTTGCCTGAGTGGCCGGCACGGTTACGTTACGGCTAAGTTAGGTTTAAAGCTAAATGTGACAGCCGAAACAAGCAAATCGCGTTGCACGAGTCCTTTTTTAGTTAACTTTTGACTTTAACTTTAGCCTTAAACCTTACCGACCGAATGCGAGGGTTTACGGTCAAGTTAACCTCAAAATAAAACTTCAATAGACATTTATCAATATTTTTGATGAATTGTGACAGTTTGTTATTTTGTTAAAAGTACAAATAAAATAAGTAATCTTATCTACGAGTATTTTCCGAAGTGTTTATTCGCAAAATAAATTGAAGATGAGAGTTCCAGTGATGAAGAAAATAAGTCGATTTCAATGTGGTGCAGAAACGGCTCGAGGGATTAATGATGTGTATGGTGGCGGTGTCGCAAAAGAAAATACAGTGCGTTTTTGGTTCCAACGTTTTCGTTCTGGAAATTTCAACCTGCAGAACAAGCTCCGTGGACAGCCGGAGACCAAAGTTGATAATGAAGAATTGAAGGCTCTTGTGGAAGCGGATCCATCGCAAACCACGTCCGAGCTAGCTGCTCGTCGGCTGTAGTGTTAGTGATAAAACTGTTAATGTGTGTGGTGTGTAACGGGACGAATTCCATACATTAAATATATTTTGAAAATTTTATTCGGAGGATGCTTTAATTATAGTATCGATACTGAGCCCAAAACAATTTTTTTTGAATTTTTGGTCTGTCTATCTGTGCGCGCATCACGCGAAAACTACTGAACAGATTTAAATGAAATTTGGTATAGTGATAGCTGATACTCCGGATCAACATATACTTAGCATACTTTTTATCCTGATAAACGAAAGGGTTTATCCTGGATAGGGGATAAAAGTTTTTGTTGATTTTGCTCCATAACTTTGTCCACTGTAAACTGAATTTGATATTTCTTTTTTTAATATAATGTGTGTACTATTAGAAGTATTTTTTTCAATTTTGGTGAAGGTCTAATAAGTATTATCGGAGATAGAGAACATAACTTCTCGTCGAGTTGTAAGTCACTCTATAAACTTTTTCCACGTGGACGAAGTCGCGGGAATTAGCTAGTTATTACATATTTTAATTAACAACAGCTGTTTAGATATTGTCAATAAGTTATGTACTTAAAGCTATTGAATATCTAATTAAATTATAACATTGTATCAGTATTGTAAATAGTTAGAATATGTTTTTTAATAAAAGAAAAACCTCTATTTAAAATCTTTTATTTAGCTTACAATGTATGTATGTACAACAAAGTACCAAAAAATGGTTTATTTCCTTACTATTTCTGTATTATTGTTAATAAATGTGACTTCCTGACTTTCTTTTAAGTCTGAATATTCAGTTCCAATTGACTCCTCAGTCACCTGTAAAAATAAATAATTGCAAACCAGCTTTTGCCTGCACCTTCGCTCACATCAAGTTAAATTTTTTTTAAAATCTCTTTTCCCTCTTTAAGGGTTGAATTATCAAAACCCCTTTTTTAGCAGATGCCTACTTCATAATAGCTATACATATCTGTATGCCAATCAGTATGATCCGTCCAGTGTTTTGAGTTGTGATATAGTCAATGATTTACAGTCTTGATTTTGGTATGGTATTTTATTCATAATTACCATTAATTACCATAAAATATTTGGTAGGCATATTGATTTTGTTTGTGTATAATGTAACCTGTGTCACCTGGACCGACCTGGACTGAATCGATTGATACCTCATTCATTAAAATCGGCTCAGTAGTTAACACATTTTTATCCCGGAAAATGAGAGCTCCTGCGAAAATTAAAAACCTTTAATCCACACGGACGAAGTTCCGAGATAGTCTAGTTAAAATATAAACAGGTACTCACAGTTTGTGGTTTAAAATCATCATTTATGGATATATTTATAAAATGATCCTTCACATGCTCTATGGGGCACATGTTAATAAGTATAGTTGGGACCAGTGTGTGTGAACGCTTTTTAATAATACCGTGAAAAATCCCTTTTTCCGTGATCAGTGTCACTTACTTTGCATTAACATCCATATTATTTTTCTTTGTAATAAAACTAAATAAAATGACTATTTCGACAAAAATCTTTTAGTTGACAATCCAAGAGAATGTAATCACTCCGTGTTGACAATCAACAAACACAGATGAAAAGACAACTATCACATAATCACAGACTAGAACACTGACTGTTATTTCAGCATAATGTTGCATGTTGATAAAATAATTCAACATAACCGAGAAGGGAATCATCATTTTACTGGCAGCTCCATTAGCTGAAGTTAATTTTGACGGGGGTCAAAATTGGCGTTGTGCAACGCCTATAATGGAGGTCAGAGCTCGGTTACGGAAAAAGTTAAAGTTAAATGTAGCCGCGGTTACAACTTTAACTTAACTTTAAACGGCCACTCAGGCAACTGGCCCCTAGTTTGTTACATGAATAGTGGCAAGGGCTCATAACCCTGAGCAATGAGGAATATGATGCAGAGTCAAAAATAAAGAAAGTATAAGTCCAAGGGCTATATAATATATGAATTAAATAATAAATGAATTTGCTTCAGGTTGCAAGCGTCAATACAAACATATTCTGTTCATAATTTAAATTCAATTGACAATGCCAAAGTATCTAAAATTCTTTTTACTTAGCAAAGAGTGAATTCTAAATTTACTTTGAGATAGCTTTGAGTGTTGAATGGGTTGAACCTAGGAGCCCTGATATATGAAAGATAATAAGTAACTATTAATTCAAAATTTATTCACACCTGCATTGGTCACAAAGCTCTCGCATCATCGGCGGATCAGCTGGTATGTTAGATAAATCCTCCCAAGCTTCAAACTCCTCCATGATCGTGAAAAATTCTTCACTTGAATTTGAATATATTTTGTAACATATTTGTTAGACATCGACAGCTGTTTTCATGCTTCGATAATAAACTTAGTAATTTTAGAGATATACATAATTCACTTTAATTTCCATTTTTTGTGTTATATATTCAAATTTTTGAATTCCAACTTGAGTAAATTCAATTTTATTGAAATTATATGAATATGAATTTTAAACTGACAAAGGTGACAGCAAAGAGTAAATCATGGGTGGGCATGGGTGACAGATAGGACAAAGTAGGTACTCTGTGCAGACTGGACACTGAGAGTAGGTATACGGTATGCCCCAAGCACGCCCCAAGTTTGCCGGTAGGTACACCACAGATTACTACTACTGCACATTCACTTCAAGTTGGCCGTCATCGACTGTTACAAAATGACGTCATACCGTACCGTTGACAAGAAAATAACAATTATATTTTTACTATAACCACAACTGCAACTGCATTTTTTTCTAGTAATGCTTTTCATGGCAATGATGTCTAAGTGTTGAAAGGCATGATTTTTAATTTCTTACTTTCTCTTCTTCAAAGAAAGTTATTAATTAATGTAATATGTACCGCTTTAAATTAATTATTGTTGTTTCGTTACAGTTACTATTGTTCGCGAGTAATTTTCTGCGATGAGTAAAAAAGCAAAAGTTTTGCATAGCCAGACTATTTATTACTTTAATTAAATGACTTTCTTTAAAGGGAAGAAAAAAAAATTAAGAACACGCCTTTCAACATTCAAGACGCCATGAAAAGCATTGCCAGTGAAGAAAACTTACATTAGAGTCATGGGTACAGTAAAAGATAAAATTATTATTTTCTTGTCAATGCAACGGTATGGTATGACGTGCTTCAAATAACGGACGACGACGGCCAACTTCAAGTGGACTGGTAGTAGATGAGTAGAATTGAGTAGAATGCCATAGAATTAGGAACAAAGAATACGTACCTATACTAGGAGTATAGTATTATACCTCTGTACATAAAAAAAAAAATTACGCTTCGACGCCATTTTGCGCGGTGCGCTGCAATTTGATTTTTGAACCCATTATTATGATCTCGATCTCTTTCTTGCTTGAGCGGCTTTCATAAGTAAGAAGGAGTAAGCTACAGATTTCACTAGCTTTCTCCCCTTTTTAAGTACCTACCTAAATTTTTATGCGAAACATTTGTAAACATGGTGGCCAAGCAATGTTAAGAAGTGCTTTGTTGAAATAATCGTAATTTCTTGTTTTACGTGATAAAGAACAAAGTGGTTAGTGCTTATTTTTATTCTTACAAAACAGAACGTATAACCTATGGATGTATCATTAATTTTATTTCAAGTTTAATGTAAACGTATGCATTTATTTGGCGCCAACGACGTAAAAAACCGTTAAACCCAATAAATTCTATTCTATTGCGTCGAACTGAAGACCTAAGTATGTTAATAAACGTATTGTTGAAAATTGATTGCAAACGTATACTCACTGTTGTAAAGCCAAGTTTTTAGTTACCTACATGGTGAAGTAAAACTGGTCCAACGGGTGTCGTCAGATCTGTCATTCCGATTTCCGACAAATTAGTTTCGGAGTTGAAGAGAAAACTAAATTAATCTCTGGAAATCCTGGCTAGTTCCGCAGTTTTGATGTTTTACCATTCTTTACAGATACCACAATGTTTACGTATTTTCCGTGAGTGAAATGAAGAGATTCGTAGTTTCGTATTTTGGAATATCTTGACCAACCTTGAAGTAAGTACCTTAATGTTCTAGCGTCATAATAATAGATGTTATAAATTCTACTAGATTCTACTAGAGATCTTATCTTATTGTGCCCCTGTAAATTTCTTATAGGGGTAGAAAGTGTGAAAACTAGTCATATTTATGTAGTGACAGTCAACAAATTGGAGTCAGGAAAAGTTGCTATAGAACCATGTACACTAGGAAATCTTGAAGATTTTCCTCTAAATTCATTAAAATTCACTCACATTTTATTGAATCTTGCATAATAATGTATTTCTAGATAGTGTTGTTATATGAATGCTTCATTATAAGATAAATGTCAGTTTCAAGTGTTTTGGTTATGAAACCATTTGCTTGTTTGTGTGTAATGTAAGTAACATATAACACTAAATTGATGAAAAGAGCATATATGAAATATAAACAATTACATGTACAGTATTAACTACAAGTAGGTAATTAAAAGATTAATTGTTACTAATTTATGGCTAATTTTGGATGTTATCAATGGATCTACAGGCTGCAGCTCTTATGGAGCTCATGGGCTCTTAAGCATAAGAAATCTTTGATTATGATGAAAATATCATAGTTTGAAGAAAATATTCACACACACTGTGTTTTTACAATAGACATTAATTTTCCACTTGATAGGGGACTGTATGTATTTTGTCATAATCATATGTATGACAAAATCTGGTATCTGGTATATAGCTGCACTCTGGGAGAGAACATAAAGCACTTTAAATACTGAGGAAAAAAGTTCTTAAGGGATTTTTGTAAAACATAAATCCATGGGGGATGAAGTAACAGGCAACAGTCGGTGTCAAAGGGTAACAACCACCTGGCAGTGTTTTAAATGTCATGTGTGTTCAGAGTGAAAGTTTGTTTGTGTTCATTTCTCTGCTCAACAGCTGAACCAATATTGATGAAATTTGGCCCAGAGAGAGCTCAGGATAAAAAGTTCTCTTCATCCAGACTGATGTCTTTTAGTTTTAGTTTGACTTTTAGTTCCAATAATTCAAAATGTTAATCTGAATTAATCCATGTAGTCTGAAGTTTTATATCTAGTCTGAAGTTTTATATAGTTAAACATCATCATGTTAATATTTCAATCTATTACATGGATTGGACTAAGAAGAATATTTTCATCTCATTGGAACCATTTTTGTACAATATAATGTTGTCATTACGCCATGAAATAAGTAGTTTAAATTTTTTTTATACTACATCATAAGCAGATAAATCATATTTATAATAATTGATAGCTTAGTGGTTATGACTTCAGTGTTCTATCTGGGGGCTGCTCTTTTGATTCCTGGCATGCACCACTTGAATTTTCAGAGTTATGTGCATTGAAGCAATTAAATATGACGTTTTTGAACAGTGAAGGAAAATATCATGAGGAAATTTTTACGCCTGAGAGTTCTCTATAATGTTCTCAAAGTCTGCAAATTTGCATTGGGCCAGCATTGAGGCCATTTTTCCTTTTCTAAGAGAAAACCTGCACTCAGTTGTAAGCTGAAAATGATGATGAAAATGATGATATTATAAGTATTTGTATACTTGTTTCAGAAATGGGCACAGAGGTGCCAAAAACCCAAGATTCAAGTGGTGATTCAGACTCCAACACTGATTCTGAGGTTAGTAGTATATTATGTTTAAAAGTTTTTACTTTAGAGTTTAAATGTGAAATATATTCTGCTTATTTTAAAGTATGCCTTGGTCTTTGTTAAGATTATTAAGCTAAAAAGGTAATTACTACTTTTACATGGAAAAGAGTAGTAGTATTTACAGTAAGAATACTAGGATAAGTTGCATCAATAATATTGGCAGACTTAAAATGTGTATAAACACCAATGAAGTTTACTAGTTGCCTAGTTGCTTTGAATTAAGTAAGCATCACATTTTTTTTCATTCGATGACAAGATAACTTGGAAGGGGTATGGCAGTGTAAATTCTACCCATACCCCTAATCTGTTTCTACACACCATCGTACCAGAATACTAAATTGCTTGGCAGCACGTCTTTGACTGTAGGGTGGTAACTAGCCACAGTCAAAGTCTTCCACCAGACCAGACCAGAGACAATTCAGAAATTATAAATTCCCAAATTGCTACGATCGGGAATCGAACCCAAGACTTCCCAGTTATAAGATCACAGCACTCACCACTGCGCCAGGGAGGTTGTCAAAATCACATCACATGTTGGTCTTGTTTTAATTATTATGTTATCTTGTTTTAATTTTATTATGTATTACATAATTAAAACAAGACCAACTTTAATTTGTTTATTATCAGCACCATACTAGATCAAGGAAGTATGGCAGGTCTAAAACCTTCAACATCGTCATGTGATGTTTGACTTCACAGAAGAGAATAGAAGTAGCAGTGTCTGTACCATTATAAGTTAATATAATTTTAGTTTAGTTCAAACTAGTGACCCACCCCAGCTTCGTACGGGTAGAACTATTTATCTACTGCCAAAAAATAATAAAATCTGTTAATCCAATTAGCTCAAAATCTTCAGATTAGCCTAGCAGATGCTAGGCTAATCTGAAGATTGCCTGAAAATTCATCAAATCCAGCAATTTTTCACTCCATGGGGAACATATACACATGGCCTTTTATATATCGTATTGATAGATAATGTAAAAGTTCTGCTTCAATTTTTACAGAACAGCAGCACAAGTGGAACCTCTGGAAGTGATTGGGATTGTTCTGGGAGTAAACAGAGCAGTACTCGCAAAGCACATTTCTCAGTCACCTCCTGTGACACTGGCTTAAAACTCAAAATAGCCGCAATTCCCCGGAAAGTGACGCCTAAGAAGTCTGCCAAACCATCGGTAAAGAAGAAAGCCAGCGAAGGAACCATAAAGACAAACAAAGATGTGAAGAAAAAGTTGTCTGAAAGTAGTTCCAGTTCGGAAGTGTGCAGCAAATGTTCCTCAGACTCTTCAAGCGAAGATGACCTTCCTTTGAAGACTGTGAAGAAGAATTTGCCAGCCAAATGTTCTCCACAAAAGACTACTGTTAAACCTGGGAGAGGTTCCATCAAGAGTGACAGTGATGAAGAACTTTGTATTACTAAAGAGAACTCGAAGTGCAAGGACACTCCTTGCACTTCAAAGGTTAATGCTAATGTGAAAAAGACTAAAAGTGATGATTCGAGTCATGACACCAGTGCGAAGAAAGGACCAGCAAGGCAGCGGCCCAAGGTAAGTGTTTTCCTTCAATGGCAATGATATTATGCTTGGTGCTTATTTTCTAATGTTAAGTGGTTAAATAAGGACTGCAATAATATGTTAATTTTATTTGGACAAATAAATTATTCCTATACTTATAATTGATCATCAGTTGCAAATTGCAATGCAGTTATGTCAACTGCAACTAATGATCAATTATAAGAATTAGAATAATTTATTTATCAAAATAAAATAAAATGTTAATTGCACAATCTGCGTATGATGGTGTCTGACTGAAGCTTTGGCTTTGGCCACCATTGGTTGAAAGTACCATGTTCGGCCAAATCTTAAGAATGGGTTTAGCATGCGTCGAAATTGAACGAACTGTGAGAAGGCGACTGAAGAGGACGCGTGGGGGGCAAGGTCGCCAGTAAATAACCAAATCAGAACAGAGTATATTATTATTTTTGAAAAGTTGCAAGGTTTGTTAAGTTTTTCTTTTGTATACAGTCCACACAAATTAAAAAATTATTAATTTATTCACTTTACCCAATCTTGAACGGAATATCGTAGGGTTATTAAACTTTCGGCTTGGGCTTCAGCCGAACCTTATGGAGACAGCCGATTAATCGGCTTCAGCCAGAAATTTACCTTCAGTTGGACACTAGTGTATTAGTGTATGGTTAGCGTGCAGTTAGTGCAGCAGACTACCAGTTGCTAGTTGCAATGCAAGAATGACAACTGTAGGAGAACTGCCTCAATACTGCAATTTTGATGTTAAGTTGCAGTCCATTTGTCAAGTTAGAGTCTACTCTAACCTCAGCCTCAGATGTTAAAGAGGTTTTCCACTAAAGGAATGAGCACCAGTTAACAAGAATACTCATTGTCTACGTCTTATTGGCATTTAAAATTACAACGTTATTTTACTAAACGTAAGCACTCAACAAATGGATGCATTTTTAACGTGCGTCAAAAAAATCATCAGATACACTAAAGTATATGTTTTTTCACGTAAGAGCTTTTTAACATGATTTTTTATCGATTTGCTGATTTTCAACATATTGAATTTGGTTGTGTTCACACATGGGACCAGTATACTTTTGCATATATGTAATATGTACTTAGTAATACTAGATTTTGGCCAAATGAATGATAGGAATTTAATATTGTTGGTTGTTGGAATAGCTGACACCAATAGATGGCGGTGAGATGGCCATCGCAATCATTGAACTTTTTCCATGGCGTAACAGATGGCACTACTCGTAATACATCGCGCTAACAGTATACTTTATTTTACATGCATCATCATCATAAGTGATAGATATGGCACATACATAACAGAATCATAGGAAACTCAAGCAAACATTTAGAAAATGTTTCTATTTGTGTGTTCTGACTAATCACCAAAACTCTGAATCGATACTGACGGGACTTTCACGGGATAATACAAGTAGTGACTAGACAATTTCCAAGTGGATTAAAAATTTTTTTAAATCCACGCAAAAGAAGACATATGAAGTTATGCGTCAGATAGGTCGACGTAGAGGTAATTTTTTTATTCGATGACAAAATACACCTTGACTGCGATCTCACCTGATGGTAAGTGACGATGCAGTCTAAGATGGAGCGGGCTAACTTGGAAGGGGTATAGCAGTGTAAATTCAACCCATACCCCTAATCTGCTTTTACCTAAATCGCTTGGCGGCACGTCTTTGACGGTAGGGTGGTAACTAGCTACGCCCAAAGTTTTCCACCAGACAAAATGTAGATAAACATAGGTTTATAATAATCAATAAGTACAAATATTTTATTCAATATCGCTTATTGAGCTTTAGAGATAATTATTTTGAACAACCAAAATTCTTTGGGTGAGACGGTGAGATATCTCATAACAACGTAAGTGAATATTTAACTTGTCTTACCCTTTTTAATATGCAATCCGGTTTTTATCGAGGGGTCTTTAATAAAAGGGTGTCCTTATGTTAGACTTAAAAGGTACCCCGAATGTCTTTGTTGCTTAGTTCATTTTACGTATAATACTGAGCAAGCACTTATTCTTGTTTACCGCACCAAGCGACTACTTATGGGATGATTTAATTCACGTAGTTCATGAATAGGACCCTCGTAACATTTTTAAGTTATAGCTTGTGGCGTTGGATGAAGTAATGGGCCATTTTTTTTTGTGAACCCTAATAAAAATTGTATCATACACAAAACTCTTTTACTTGATAAGAACTTAGAAGAGATTTGTTAGTCTCTGTGATTTTTGTATACATGTCTAAAATCGATTTTGGTGCAATTTATTTGGATATTAAATAGCTTGAAATGGTAATTGGTAGAGGACAATAATATTTGCGTGTCTTTTCTGTTGAGATGTTTCAGCGATTTAGCTTTTCAAAACGACGTCACGCAGTTCTTAACTATGAATATTAATGTTTAAAACTGCGTGACGTCGTATCACGTATATAGGTGCAATATATGGGTTTTAAAGAGATTTTGATAGCTTGAATTGGGAACTAGTCCACCACGCCAACTAGGTACGCCATTGACCAAGTGTGGATCGGTAGACTTCAACATTACGGAGAACTTAAGGGGAGGGTAAGGTATTAAAATTTATTTTTTCCGATTTTTTTTTTATTTTTCTAATTGAATGCATAATATCTCAAGAAGATTGTGTTAAAATTTCAAGTCGATCGGGGCAAAATTGACGAAGTTATGAGTATTTCAGCGTCCGTTGCCAGCCTGAGGTTTTACAGCCCCACCCACCCCAAACGGGTCTGTTCAAGTAAAGTCGAGTATATTCGAGGCATGATCTATGCATCAGTTAAACGCTGTATGCTGTGCTGAGCAGTAACAAGTGACGGACCTGGCATTGACGACTCTGTGTGAGTATAAAAAAATTGTCGAATTTTATCTTGAATACTTCAGTACGCGAACTTTAAAGCGTTTTTCTGAGACTTGTCATTTTTGAAGTCCGTGTCCACCATAACTAAAAATCTACTGGACCAATCGTTTTGAAATTTTGCACAGTGTTTCTTCACATAGTTCCCCAGGTATTGTCGAGAGCTTTTTTTTTTGCAATAATTATCAATTTTTTTACAACAGCTAATTAGCCGTTTTTTTTAGCGAAAATCTGGTTTTTGGCTTCCAAGTGCTACGAAAAATCGAAACATCGAAAAAAAAAAAATCCTCTCGTGAATACCTCAACAAACATCTCCTTTAACGAATGCATTTTGATTTTTTTGTTTCAGATGATTTGGTTGCGAGTTATGATGGACACCGCAAAACAACTTTTTCTCGAGGCGCCTCCGGAAATTCACTGTCACTCGCTCAATTTTTGATATTTTGCAATGAAAATTTAGGAGAATATTGTTCTAATGTTACATTATCATGTATGGATCGACTGAATAAACTAACACCATCTGTATTGCCAAAAAAAAAAATCTTGAAAACATGCCTTTTTTTTACCGAATTAACCTTACCCCCCCCTTAAGCATGTAGGTTTGTTTTCCTCCATAAAACGCACATAACTCCCGTAAAGTTGGAGGACGTGCCAACTACCCAAATGCGTGATTCGAACCTGGAACCCTCGAAAATGCGACCGATGCCTATCTTGTCATTCAATAAAAAAAAAATAGTCCTTTTCGACATGTTCCCTGCATATTTATGTAGATAGCATCGCTTTTAGACCTATCAATGTAGTTTAGATTGTGTACAACTGAATTAGTATTGTTGATAAAAACATGAATAAATAATCAACGTATTATAAAACTATAATTTATCGTTCATAGTTTATACTAAGTAGGACATTGTAATACTTAGTTATACATATTATAATACCTAGAGATGTGTAAAACATGTGCGCAAACCAATCAATAACGTTTTCACGTTGTTCCACGTTGTTGGTCCACGTGACTAGATATATAATATAGAATAGGCAAGTAGTCGCCGAATCCAGACAAGAAATTAGATTATCATTATGAGATGCACAATTTTTTGTTATGCACGACACAAGATTTTTAAATTAAGCGTCGATTTGAGTACGTTTGAAGACATCCCGATGATTAATAATGCTTGAAAACTAATGGAACATCAAATAAACTGCCCCACGTAAAACAATTAAAATAATTTATTTTTCTCTAGGTAGTATTCGTCCCTTCATGGTACTCTGTCTTTTGTCAGTGTCTTCATCCAGTGTCTTTTTTAGGGTCTTTATAGGTTACTTCAATCGCAAATGGCCAAAGTAATTCTTTGGCTAAGGCATCTGTTAGCCAGCGCTTGGATCCCTTGTAGATAAAGTTTGATAGTTCTTTAAACTCCAAGAGGTCCAAAATAGAACTTCCCTCAACGTTTTAATATTAGTGCATCTTGGCCCGTATGGTTCTTCAATCGCCAATGGCCGAAGTAATTCTTTGGCTAAGGCATCTGCCAGCCAGCTTTTGGATCTTGGATGGAGAAGGAAAACTTAACGCCAACGTATGAAAATGACAGGAGCGCTCCTGTCTTTTTATACATTGGCGTTAATTTTGCATTTACTATTCGAAAGTTAAAATTTTCGTGCTTCGGCTACTGTTGCCACCGTTACGTGCCATAGCAGAAGGTTCATCGGCAACCGCTTTACTACTGACCGCAGGTCTCCTCAGAGAAGGGTTATAATAGGCCATAGTCCACCAGGCTGGCCCAATGCAAATTGGCAGCCTTCAAACATATGCGAACATTATGGATAACTCACCAAGCGAACAGGTTTCCTCACGATATTTTCTTTCACTAGTGGAACAATATAGCATGATATAATTCTGAAGTCAGATGCGCGGCCGGGATTGAACCCGTGATTTCCCGTATAGGAAACTTCAGTCCAAACCACTAAGGTCTCGCTGCCCCAAAAGCTTACCTTCAACATTACCTAGTGTATTATCTGCAATTTAGAAATTAGCATTGTATGCAAAACGTTAAATTCCTTTAATTGATTATTGCCGCGCGCGGTGTAGATATTTCATTAGTATGCAGGAGAAAGCTGGCAAATGATTCCATTCGTTAAATTCTAATCTATTTTCGTACCTTTCCTTATCCACACTATTATTAACTAGATGATGCCCGCGATTTCGTCCGCGTGGATTTAAGATTTTTAAAAACCTTTTAACAACTAGTATATATAATGATGATGAACTAATATATCGTACCCTTATTGCAAAAACCGATTATCTGCATTTTTGTACCAAAATTAGGTTAAATATATCAATCGACTCCTCAACTCACGGCGAAGCTGTAGGTAAAACCCATTTTCTGCTACGACGCTTTTTTACGGAGATAGCTAGAGTTAAAAGCAACTACCTACAGGTATGATTTAATTACCTTCTTAAAAAAAGAACTAAACTCATTTAAATAATTTAGATTTATAAATCTATACCACAAAAACAATGTATTGTATTATAATACTTTTCAGATGTAGTTGCTTGATTTATCATTATGTCAATTAATACATGTTAACCTGCGTTAACAGGTTTCAGCTTTTATTAATATACTAGAAATTGCTGATGTATCTAAAAAGTAAAACGAACTAAACAACATTAGTTGCTTTTTGCAGAATAATGAACTCAATATTTTGTTAAAATTATTGCAGGTAAAAGAACTTAAGTTCACTTTTACTGTATAACTGGGCTACGAGGGTTTTTGAACATCTTCACAAATCAAAAGTTTTTTGATTTGTTAAGGTCACAATATAATAATCTTTAAGGTGATAGAGAAAAGACTGTCTAAAGATCTTAAGTTTAGTAACTGGCCAACTGCCGGAATCTATAAAAGTAGAAATAAGCTGTTTGAATTATATGCAGAAAAAAATATAATTATTCCCCCGCGTTTATTGAATATGTAAGAAACTATTCTAAATTGTTTGAAAATGTGTGCATACAAGCAAAGTCACTTCACATAAAACAAAAAATTGCCAATTCTGATAATAAAATTAAAACAGCATGGGACGTCATCGGCGATGAAATGAGTAAACATAAGGTACATTATAATAATAAATTGGAGCTTAAAAGTGATAATCATGTAATTAACTCCGATACAGTAATTGTAAATACGTTTGAGAACTTTTTCAAAAATATTCCAATTACTACAACCAGTTCTCTGAATTCCTCGCCAGCAGAAGTCTATCGTCTTCTAAGGAGCAATGTCTCTGAGTGCAATAAGTTATTTAGGTTTGAACACGTTACCCCATATGACATAGTCAAAACATTTAAATCTTTACAAAATAAGAAAACAGCAGATCTATGGGGGATATCAGTTAAAATAATTCATAACATAATTGATATTATTGCGCCATATCTTGCTTTAATTTTTAATAAATCAGTAGATTCTGGATCTTTTCCAGACCTTATGAAATGTAGTAAGCTAATACCGCTTTTTAAATCGGGAAGCAAAAGTGACCCGAATAACTACAGGCCAATTTCAATTTTGCCAACTCTCAGCAAGATATTCGGAAAAATAATGCTCAACCAACTGCTTTTACACTTTAATTTAAATAAACTCCTACACACTGAGCAGTATGGTTTTACAAAGGGTCGATCAACAACCGATGCAGCCGCAAGGCTGTTACAACACATATTCGATGCATGGGAGAACTCACAGAGTGCCATTGGTATTTTCTGTGATTTGTCGTCAAAGGCATTCGACTGCGTTGATCACGAGACACTTTTGCTTAAACTGAGCCACTATGGCATTAAAGATTTTGCACTTAGTCTCATTGCGTCTTATCTCAGTGAACCAGTCCAAAGAGTATGTGTCAATGATGTAAAATCATCCGGATCAGCCTCAGTAATGGGTGTACCCCAGGGTTCTATTCTAGGTCCATTCATGCTTTTGGTCTACATAAATGATTTACCACATTTTGTCCACAATACTTGCGATATTGTACTATTTGCTGATGATACGTCTTTGAATTTTAAAGTCGATAGGATAAAAGACAATTTTGACGATGTAAATAATGCATTATCTCAAGTTTCTGAATGGTTTACGGCAAATAATCTTCTTTTAAATACTAAAAAAACAAAGTGTGTTGAGTTTTTATTACCTAACCCGAGAACTGTCAGTAAAAATTTAAAGATAAATAATGAACCTTTGAAAACTGAGGACTCCACAGTGTTCTTGGGATTAACCCTGGATTCAAAGCTACAATGGGGCACCCATATAGCAACGCTTGCGGGCAAACTTAGCTCTGCTGTATATGTTATCTTTACATAGTATAAAACAAAATCGATTCCCGCTGTCTGGCCCTCTTTATGTACGCGTAGATCTTTTAAACTACGCAACGGATTTTAATTCAGTTTTCATCAGTAGATAGAGGGATTCGAGAGGAAAGTTTACAGTTATAGTGTTTCCCTAAATTCCTACGGGAACGGGACAAATGTAGGTGAAACCGCAAGGCACAGCTAGTTATTCTAATATAATAAAACGAAATAGTTTTTTTATTTAAATGAGCTAATCTCTAGAACGGCTGGACCGATTTCAACGAAACTTTCTTTTAAAGATAGCTGAGATTATAAGAAATAATGTAGGCTTGCCCATTTCCCACGGGAACGGGAACTCCTCGGGTAAAACCATAGGGCGCTGCAGTTAGTACGTACAAAGTTAAATGAAATCTACTTTACCTTCAGCCAAAAGCGACTAAAGATATTTATTTTACACCTGTACTGGCTAAAGTTGAACTAAAACGATTTTTGTCTTGATGAATATTACTATTCAAAACAAGTGATTAAATAAAAAATGCCATTAGAGCTACCAGAACGGTAAATTTGAAAATTTGGTACTTTTTCTACATTCAGGAAAAACTAACTAAGTGAGCTCCTTACCGGTTATTTTCTTCTTTTTGTTGAAAAAATAGTAAGTTTTTTTCAATTATTAACCTACTTAACATTTCTTGAATAGTTTCTTGTTTATAAAAATTATTATTGTTTAAAAATGGACATCATTATAACTAATTTTTAAGTCGTTAAAGTTTCAAATGCTTATAACTCAAAAACTTTTCGCTCGAATTTTGGTGCAGATAATCGGGTTTTGCAATAAGGGTACGATATAATATAATGATTTATTAAAATCTATCAAGAATGAACATTAGAGCCCAAAGGTTAAAGGTACTGACTGTAAACTGAAAGGTCGAACGTTCATTTCCCGTTGTACTTTTGTCGTACCCCTACCCACTCCTAGCACAAATATTACGTTTATTTGTTGGGTAGGGGTGGAATATTAGTCAAGTTCAGCATGACTAATATTTTTTAAATAAAAAAAGCCGAGTGGTTTTTACTTCAAATGATTTTACTAAAGAAAATATTTCCATGGAATACATAGAATATTATAGCGATACAGAGAATTTGTTAGAAATCCTAAACAGTAAATAGAAAAGCTTCTATATTACAATCAACGTATTTATTAGCACCACCCACAAGTAATCTGCGAGTGTAGGTCATTCACTTCGCGTCCAAATAAAATACTTATTGTTTGCGCTGACGGATGAAGTCCGCATAGAGATTTATTGTTTCGACTTTCTGAACACTGAGTCGCTCTTTATTCCAATTTATTTATTTTAGCCAATTGAGGCATTCGTAATCGAGTGTTGACTTTCATAATGAATATTTCATTCGTGACACGCGTTGCGATGAGGTATTTCTGTGGAATGCGTCGCAGATCTGCTGTGGGATTGTCTAAAAATGATTGCATTAGTGTTATGATCACTCACCTGTAATAGGCTGAATTTATGGCGTTCTTGCTGTACCAGTGCCTTTTGAAGAATAGTGAAAGATTATCAAATTTTTAACCGACTTTAAATAAAAGAGCAGTTTCTCAATTCGTCTACTTTTTTTGTGTATGTTCCCCGATTACTCAAAGACGCCTGGACCGATTTGGAAAAGTCTTCTTTTGTTTGAAAGGGTATACTTTCCCGATTATCCCATGGTCATCTGATGATGGAATCCTGGAGAAATCGAGGGAACTCTTCTATAGGCGGCACACTTGATACTTTGTAGTGGCGTTTGAAGTCTGTTTTTTTAAAGAATTTTTATGTTTTTATTATAACAAAAAGCCAGAGTGGGCTAGCCAAATTATAATTAGACACTGTAGCAATAAAATTTTTAGACAGTCCTAGAGCTGGTTTCGCGGAGTCGTTTGTTCGAGCATAATACGCGTAAGTCGTAAGTGATAGGCGAGAAAGGTGTGCATTGTTGTGTTTGGGTGGCAGAGCGTGCCGCGGTGGAGGGTGGGTGTGCAGCGTGCAGCATTTAATTAAGGCGGTGGGTGCGCTCGCGTGCCGTGCACTTCCGCTGCGCCCCAGGGGTGCTGCGCTTTTTCCTCGCGGGGGAGGCCGCCGCGCGAGGAAAGCGCGACCGGTCGTCACCCGCGCCGGGGAATTAAAATTTTTCACGTAAACTGGTTTGATAGCGCGTACAGTGGCGGAGTGGGGGTCGCGAATACGCGTCGCGCCGGTCATTAGCTGGTTCGCAGCGAGGCGCGCGCGCGTCCCTACCTGCGTACGCGTGCCCGCTACGTACGCGCGCTCGCGGCTTACGTCGCGATCGTTGCCGCCACGAATCCCGGACTGATGTGATTGAGTGATTGTGATCGATGTTTGTGTAATTTTATCCTTCAGCATAATTAAAAAAAAAAAACTAAAAAATATTTGTCTTGGGATATAATATCGCAAATCACTATTCATTCGATGCCTAATACATATTACGATAAAAGTGTAGTGGCAAAAATTAAATGTCAAATTATTTGATGTTATCTATGAACATTATCAAAGTTCATTAATTCGTGATCACTGAGTACGGAGTGCGTGTCGCGACGTTAATTTGGTGCAAAACAAACACATAGTGATAAGCGGGCGGGCCGCAGAGAGCGTCGCAGCGCGGGGCACCGCCGAATTCCCCTTATCAATCGCTTAGCGCGGCCCAAGGTCGCGTGTTATCAGCGCTATTCGTCCGCGGATCCGATGGATTTGTTCTGTGATTGCGCGCATCGCTTACAAATTAGCTTATTTTCCTCACACATTGCGTTTATGGGTTATTAATTTGCCTTCAAGTTGTTTTTCAATATTTATTTAATTGAATTCGTTAACATAGAAAAGTAGCTTATTATAAGAATCGACTCGAGGCCAAAATCTACAGATTGACGGTCGAAAATTTTATCCAGACCTGTAGTAAAGCGTGTCAGTGATAAATCCACATAGAACTGTTATTGATTTCATTGATTTTGTCCGTTAGGATGTAAGTTGTATTCCTGTCAGGATCACTTGAATATCCCTATCCCTATGAGCAAATTGGATGGAATGTATCTTAAATAGGTCTATATAGGAGCTGGCAACTGTCCCCTTTTTAATTAGGTCAAAATTTACTGAATTTCCATCCAAATTACTTAGTTGAAGCTTTTCAAGATTACAGTTCACTTTTTTAATAGAAATAAAAATAAACATGAGTATTTACTCATTTCTTTCTTTTAAAACAATTTTTTTATTTAGTCAATCAATTTTAAAACTTTTTTCTTAAATCACAATTCTCGCAGGCCTAATAGAATGGATGTTTGGAATTTGTAATAGTTATGCAATTAATTGAAAAACCTAAACTCATCGATTTATATGTGCTTAAATCGATTTTGATACTGTCTCAAGTCTATATAGACTTACAATAAATGCTCTATGCGTGAAAATTTTGCAGTCTCCTAAAATGAAAATTGATACCAAACTAATTTAGTATATTATTATATTCCTTTATTATATCCCAAGACAAATCGACGTTTAGATAGATACCTAATTAATTGTTTACAAACTAAAACAGATTTCAGCGTAGCCTGTTATGTAGACCGCGACCTAGTTGCCCGCGATTGAGGATAAAACAATATAAATAGCTCGTCAACTCGTGGACGTGAGCAAGAGTTACTAGTGTGTGTTCATTTCAAAATAGTGTGTGTGATAAGTGGAACTAGTAGGTACAGCTTGGCAAACTTATCTGTGCCAGTGTTGGAGGCGCCACTCTGTATTAAATAGTCAACATTTTAGGGTCAACACAGAGTTGATTCTGGTGGTTCCGAATTTCGCCGCACGCAGATATAAGCTTGTCAGAGTGTAGTGTTTGTGATGTTGGCATGATGCGGCACGCTGCGTCCTCCGCCGCTTGGACGGCTCCCGGGGAGGTTTGGGAGTACGTCAGTCAGCTCGTCAGCTCCTACCACGATCAGCACGACTGCCAGGTGCGCAACAACCCCCCGCAAGTACGCATTCACAAAGTTTCAGGCGTGCTACGCACTTTGGCGGGTCGGCACGTTCGATTCGGCAGCATTTGTTGCCGATCTGAAGCGATTATTATGTCATATCGCTCATTTGCGACAAGGGTGACATAATTCAAAATTCACCAATTTTAGTGTCGAAAATTAATACTTTTTAAAAACAACATTACGCTAATTAGCTTAGCGTAATGTTGTTTTTATTTTAAGAGCGAGAGAGATTGTGACTTAATGCTCTGTCGCTTTGTTGGCCGCTGTGTTATTTCGAGACCGCAGCATCCACAAAACATTACTCTCTAATGAGAGAATTCTCTCATCGTCGATTTTGAATTATGTCACTCGTTCTTCTCGTTTCGAACGGCATTGCTAACCATTGTAGATTCACTTGACGATTCAAAAGTATTTCGAAAATGTTTATTTGAATAAAAAAAGAAACATATTAGGGGTATGGGTTGAATTTACGCTGTCATACTCCTTCCAAGTTAGCCCGCTAGTTCAAGCCATCTGCGGCTAAACCGAGCGGCCTTTTTTCCCAACGTATTATATGGTCCATAATATTCGAGTTTCCCGCCCGGGTATGCCGATTAATGCCAATCCGCCTAAGTGTGTAGCACGCCTAAACCAGTCAACGCCACTCTACCGTATCGATAACAATATTAACAACACATGTGACTCGAGCCAATTAACGCCTCTGGTTCGTTTACAAGATCAAAGTTAGTATACCAATGCACATAATTGAGATTTTAAGTTGCAATGAAATATCTTTGTATGTATTATGAACTTTTTTGAAGGATTTTACACGCTCGTTACCATATTTTGTAAGGGTATCTCAATAAACTTTTACCGATTAATTTTATTAATTTTAGATAGTCATCACTGTGTATTGATAATTATTTTAAACCATCAGTTCCCACATTTTGAATATATTATATTTTTGCGTATAGGCTTCGATCACAGCGTATAGGTAATTTTGTCTAAAGCTTTTTGCTACTTTTTTGATTGGTAATATACGAGATATGTTATATTATCTATGTTAATGGTCAATTTTTTACTACCTACTCTATTTTATACCATATTGTATTATCATGAAAACCTCGGAAGCTGATCCAATTGAGACCGACTACTTTGCTAGATAAGATAAGAAACTTTGCTAAATTTTCTTATCTAAATTATTTTTGAAATGTCCTACAAGCTCAAGTCCTTGGGTTTGAAGTCACTTAGTAATAATCTTTGCAATCTTATTTACCGCCACTGAATCGCATAGAAGCCATTGCGTCGAAGGCGGAAGTATTGGTAGATAAGCATTAATAACGATAATGATAAAAAAATTACATTAGCTTCGATGTATTTTATATCAATCACGGTAACGTCGTCGATCTCATTTATTATGACAACAATCCTGATAGATTTATTAATGACTTCAGTTTGGACTTTAATAATATCATCTATATACAAAAAAATAATATGATAAAATTCTTTAATTACAGCTTTTGCTCTATAGGTCATCATCACGCCTGAGCTGTTCTCATGTAATCATAAGGATTTGTCTGGAAGAGATATGAAAAGAGTTGATGTTAAATCCTGTAATTTTTCAATAAATTGTGCCGACATGTCAATTTTCTGTTGAATAATATGTTGAAGTCAACAGAGACATGAGCGAAAACCCATGTACCATACTTTAAAATGCAAAAAAAACGCCCAAACATGACATCTGTTTTCGCGATAGACCAATTCGATTTTGTTCTTCCATCCGGCCTTCCTGGGTGCAGCATTTAGGTCATGATCAATGTGACTTATGCCATCGTCACTGTTCATGCATATGTGTAAAATTGGAAAATTTGCTATCACAATTGTAGATGCCACTCTCACTCTGTTCAAGACTCAAGACAAAGTTAAAATAAAGCAGGTTTATGTCTCATTATAACTCATTACAACAAATAAAATTAAATTGTGCTTTAGATTAAGATCTACATTAATCGATTTAAAACAAATCGTCAAGAGGTGGTTCGAGTGCCTTATTTCGCTAATGTCGTTTCAAGCTATATAAATAATATCTATAAAACAGCAATAAAATGCCACATAATAGACAGATCAAAACTTGCTTCATTTGACCATGAAATTGTGATCGAGCGCCGTGACCGCGTCGCGTGTTTAGACGCGGCGTGTAGACATCCATATAACAAACATTACATTATCCTTATAAGATCTAACGAAAACATCATAAAAATCTAAGGAGCTTAAAGCAAAATGTAACTTTTAAGCTCTGCTCTGTCTTGTGTGCTTGTTATTGTCTTGGTCGGCGATGGTTTTCAGTAACTATTTATTATTTCTTGGGTTGCAAATTCGCAGACATCGGCTAGCTGCGACAGTGTATGTTGCACGTGGGCGACATTGTTTCATTCGCCTCATCACAGTAATCACTTTTAATGAATTTACCTTACAATCAACCTCCTGTTCGTCACATGATCAACGTTTTGTTACAGTTGAACGCATAATGAAAGCGATTGCTCTGCTTATTGCACTGATTTGCTATTTTTATTTCCATGATAAGGCTGATCGTGCTTCAATGACTGATTCTTAACTACATCATTTATACTACCTTATTGTTACTGACCGGTGTTTTATTGATATACGTGATTCTGAATCCGGTTAGTGTAAATTAATAAAAGAAAAAAATTCGAGGCTATAATTTTTTTTAAATTACGTAAGCCGGTGTCATTGATCGTTTCAAGGATATTTGGTTTTAACGGCTCATTCGTGGCGTCATATCGGGTCTTAATTTTAATATTACTGATTAAGTTTCTCGCTGATAATATTGACATTGAATTCTTTATTTTATTATCGCTTGTTAATCTACTTCGAGATTCTCGAGTTTTTATAATGAAGCAACGCGTCGTAGGGTATGTTCGCTAATGAATGTATTAATAACGTTGTTTTCTACTGGACATTTGTCATTACCACTACGGGTAATAGCACTTTTTGCTGCATAAGTAGATCATTATAAAAGAAAATGGAGGAATGCCAGTTGTCGGCGGGACCTAAGTCTCGCTACTGATTGATGTGCGTCGCCGTTAAAGCCCTGTAGATGTTATCTTACCTATCTAATAGCTTTAACGAGATTACCGTACCCTTCCAGTTCAATTTACATTTCTTCCTGATCGTTATCGAATTGATCGGCTTTATCAATGTTTACTTCAACAGATATGGACGCGTGCTCGTAAATATTATTTCCTTCAATATTACCTAGTTCAATTTGCATTGTTTTATTATACTCTATTGTTATTATTGCAAACGACTTTAATGACCGATTATGCAATACGTTTGCTACATCTAAAGATGGCGATGATTCAATGCCGTATGCGCCGATAAACACATCGTTGAAATGTTACTGTTTAAACATACATGTATATTTTTTTTGTTATCTCGCTCTATAATTAGTTATTACATGAACGTTGTTGGAATATGTTATTGAAATATTCTTATACTTATATTTAAATGATGGATGTTTAATTGCGCATGAAATTGCGAAATCATCTTTTTCTAATTGATTTAACTCTGTTCTTTTTTAAATTAATATTAATTTTCAGACTAAACTGGGGTTTATTTGCGCTTCTCTCGACTATTATGTAGCGCTAGTAGTCGATAAGATTAAATATTGATGCGATTGAACGTGTTGCATCCGCGACATTAACCAAGTCGAGACTTGAGAGGTGCGTGCTCACATTAAGGCCGATGCGTCGAAGCGGTTGTATTGCATTTTGCGGTATTTGACGAGTGTTGAATTTGCAGACGCGCTTATGACGGCGGCGGCGGGAGGATGGTAACCCAAACCGGTTGGACACCTTTAACGTGGCGACTGCCGGCTTTTGGTGACATTCGCAAAAAGTGCACGCCCGAATACATGCGCAATAATTCGGCGCAATCTTTATCGATAAATCGCTGTACAGGTTTATTTAACAAAGATTGATTCTAAAGTAAATAACAGAGCGATTTAATAATGAATTGATTTCCTCTACCTAATAGATTTCGTGGCTGACGTATGGTTCGGCCGTGGTGTAGCGGTTAACACACTTGGGCGCGATTCCCAGAGAGACGTGGGTTCGAATCCCGCCGGCCTCGGAATTTTTGATATGTATTTAAAATCTATTAGGTTATTTCCTTTAAGTGTAGGTTAACACTTCAATAAAAAATTAAAAATTGATTTCCTCTACGTTCATCTGGTTTTCAATTCAGTAGACGATTACTTCTACTATCGCATGAATTTAGATGCATGCGTTTAGACGATACAAGTTCGATACGTCGCTCTTCAGGATTAATTACAAAATATCGGTTCTTGATCATGACGACTGAATTTAGTATTAGCCTTTAATTAGATACATTGATTTAAGATGCCTTGCATCCTTTCTTTCTATATGAGTGTTAACGTTTACACTAATCTCCCACCAATTCGATTGCCTACTTTTAGTGAAACATCAAAAATCGGTTTGCACCGTGACGCGTATCGATACGTCGCTATGCAAGTACTATTCACAAAATATCGATTCTAAAGTCGATCTGTATACCATTGATTTCCCCTACACCCCGACTTGATTCTTAAACCGGTTGCGTTTGTGTACTTACATAGACGATTATAGGCTCTTATCCTGTGAATGTAGACGATCACATCGCATTCCCATTTGCCGATGGACTGATAATAATGATTCTATTAAAATAACTAACACGATGTTTTACTGTCGGCGCTGGATTCTCCAGTGACAAAACTGCGGTATAAAGTTCATTCGTTTCATATGAATAAGGAACATGTTTTGATTATTCTTCTTTATCGACCGATAGACGTGCACTGCTGGACATAGATCTCTTGCTTGGACTTCCACAGGCCTCGGTCTTGCGCCGCCTGAATCCAGCTGCTCTCTGCGACTCGTTTGATGTCGGCGATCCATCTAGTGGCGGGTCTGCCAACACTGCGTTTCTTGATTATTATGATTAAAATATTTTCATTCATAGAGGATCCCCATAAACTCGATTTTTCATAGTAATATAGTTTTGTTTTAATTTAGAAAATACATGTCAGATTGATAAAATCGCAAATATGCGATTTTTTATGAAATATATCGGAAAAACAGGGCAAGATATTTAGGTAGTTTCGCAGAAAATAGTCAACATGTAGATTCTAAATTAAAGCAAAATTACGATTGTAGGTAGGTACCTACTCGAGTTTACGGAAAACTGTTAATAATTATTGATTCTGGTGGTTTAGTTTTTCAGCAACTTTATAGCGTAGAGCTATTGAAGCTTCAGTGGATACTTTCAAGTCAAGCTTTTGATTATTGCAATGAAAAAAAATAAGTAGGTACGTAAATATTTGAAACGTCGCGTAAAATGTGTGAACGAGCGATGAGCGAAATTAGTAATCTTCAGTTTTTCTTTTTTTGCAAGTCTCCATTCATTTTAAATGAATTAAAAATGCGTAAATGTAAATGTGTAAATTCGTATTAAGAAAGATGCGTAAATGTATGAAAAATGAAATGACGGGACAGGTTCAATGCGGTGCGGGAATGCAGTTGGATTTGTGTGTGAGTGAGCGCGATCGACACGTTGCGAGGTCGTACTTGGCCACATCAATTAAACGCGCCATTACTGCATCTTGTTTATATTACAATCGGTCTCTTTTATAAAAAAAAACTAACTTTCGTCCGCGACTTCGTCCGGACAAAATCGAGGTTTTTAAAATCCTGCGGGAATCCTTTTTTTTTCCTGAATAAAATGTAGCATCTCTAAATCCTCAACTATCGCCACTTACACATACTTGAGAGTTGCACTTAGGTACACATACTTGAGAGTAAATAAATTATATTTTGACATAATATGGTGACATGTTTGCCATATCCGCCATATTGAATTTATCATGACGATAATCATAGGGGTGCCATGATTATGTCGAAAGTAAATATAATAAAAAAAAAAAAAATAATAATAAATAAGTAATAAATCTACGTGGACCATGTCGCGAGTAAAATAGTAGTTATTAATAATAAACGATTTAAATCCTCCTCATGTGCCAATTAAATATTTACGAGGTTATTCAGCGGTGTTTCAGAGTTTTATAGTTTCTCGTTTTATGGGAATGGCTTTCCGGCCCATTGGACGCCTTCAGCTCGCTGCCCACAGCTCTAACGTAATGGTTCAAATTTAAAAATACACGCTTTGTTTATCTTCTTGAAGGAAATGTCATCTAACGTGTCTCAAATTTATATCTCGACATGTAAACTTTATGGTCGGCGTGGGTGGATAATTTGTTAGCCCCTACGATTTATCTTCCGTAAGTGTTAAGTTGTTATATGAATTTAAGTGGTAAAGTTGATAATGTTGGTATTATTGCGTATTAGCGGCGCGTCGAGTAGGCGCACCGGGAATCGGGATAAGCCGGTCCAACGGCCATCTTTGCTTTGCGTCCTTTAATAAAGCCCCTGTGACAACCGCACGCCTCAACAGGGCTGCCACCACGATTTAAGTAATAAGTACCTACCTGAATGCATATTGATGCAATACATTCAACATTGCCCTTCATCTAACAACGTAAGGAACACGTTCTTGATATTCATAATGTTATGATTTTCCCACGATTCTTACGAACTGTAAGAAACTCAACAAGAACAGTCAAGAAACTCAACAAGAACAAGGAGAACCTTGTCCTGAAAGTTTAGTTATTTGTTTTTCTTTTCAAGCTTCAAAAATTAATTTGAAATGAAGACAGATCTTACCAGTTTATTCTTGAGCACATATTTTCTCTTGTATTTTGGACTCATGTTGATGTTTGATATAAATTAACGCGTATCTCATTCTTTTGAAGTAAAAAAAATGCCTCTGATTCATTTTAACGACCGGATATTTTTCAATTCGCAAAAAACGGCTTAGCGCAATTATTTACTAAAGTACGGTCGCCGAACAGAAAGAATTTCGTACAATGACCTCTTTGCCTACTGACAGTGATCACAAACATTTTTCTATTAAGTGCGGTTTATATAAAATATTTGAAGGAGAAAAAAAATTAGTAGCTTATTAAATAAATTATTTATTTTTAAACAGTTATTATAATCGAGTTATATTAACTTATTACATAGAAATAAAAAAATGAAAATTCAAAAATCAAAGTCCGATTTCTCTGTATCGGAGTAACTACTTTCCGACGACGTCTCGCCTGTCACAGTTATAACGAAATAATGTACAGTTTTGTCTACATTATGATCTAGACTCCCAAAATTCAATTCACAAGCAAACAAAAACAAACCTTAGGTTCGCAAGTCAAAGGTTTACAATCCCCGAGGACGGCGGTCATTACATTTGTGCGAGCGTGACGCATTATTTTAAAGCGGGAGTGACAGAGACAGGTAGTAACAGGTTAATGTACGAAATTCTTTCTGTTCCGCGACCGCACTATAGCTGATGCAACCGCAAATCAAGGTACCTACTATTTATATCTTTAAAGGTAAATAAGATTAAAAAGCATTACGTTGTTATTAGACTTGCAACGAATATTCGGTTACTATTCGGTATTCGGCCTATTCGGCTGCTTTTATTATATTCGGCCGAATACCGAATATCTACATATTATTCGGCCGAATACCGAATACTTAAATAATATATTTTGTCATAGAGAAATAATTGGTAAAATGAAAAATTAAAATCGATTGATTACGTTTATATTCATATTTTCATTTCTGTTATAATCATTTAAGTAGTCATTGGTGCAGAACACAGGTACATAATTTAATCATTTTCTGTATTAAACAAGTTAAGAATTTTTCTATGCATTTGAATTATTTACATAATGAAAATTTAGAAGGTTATGGTGCAGAAAGACTAACTTTTCTGCATTTTTAGGAAGTAGTTTACTTCTTTCTTTCTCGTAGACCATCCCAACTTGAGAAAAAAGGCGCTCTGAATAAACACTACTTCCTGGCGCCGACAAATACATATTTTGCTGCAATCTTAATCAAACACGGAAATTCAAATTTCCTCGCTTGCCACCATGTATACGGGTTGTCATGACGTCATTACTAATATTTAAGAAAAGATCCATTTCTGTTGAAACTGCATTTTTTTCTGTTGCAATATACCGCGCAGAGCTACAGCGGGCGCGCAGGCGATGAGTACATTAGAACAAAACAAAGGAGCGCGAAACAATCACGTCTGTACAAGTTTTTGGCGCTAAAATCCAGCCGAATACTTTTGCCTAATATTCGGCTATTCGGTCAGGGGCCTCGCCGAATATTCGGTATTCGGTATACTGCCGAATATACTATTCGTTGCAAGTCTAGTTATTATATAAGTTCGTAAAGTCGCCAACCCTTTGACAAGCTAGCCGAGAATTCCAGACACTAAAATATTAAACAGCCCTAGCTCCCGATCGGGTAATGCAAAACGAGGCTCGGGAATAAATCGTTTACATGGTTGTCGGCGTAAACTGGTCCCGGTGCTTGCCGCACCACAAAATATTGCTGAGGTAGGAAGCTAGCGCTTGTAACAACCCCGACTCCTAGTTGCAGGCCCAAATAACTTTGAATCAAATTAGGTATTTGAGGGTTGTCAAAATGTTGATGTTCATTAATTATTATAATCGAAAATGTAACATGTCGCTCATTTGCAAAAAGGGTGACATAATTCAAAATCGACGATGAGAGAATTCTCTCGGTAGAGAGTAATGTTTTGTGGATGCTACGGTCTCGAAACAACACAGCGGACAACAAAGCGATAGAGCATTAAGTCACAATCTCTCTCGCTCTTATTTTTTTGTGCTTAGTGTAATGTTGTTTTTATAGCAAAAATTATAAATTTTCGACACTAAAATTGGTGAATTTTGCATTATGTCACCCTTGTCGCAAATGAGCGATGCAAGAATAACATAAAACATAATAGAAATCGGTCAAAACACAAATAAGTTAGAAGCTGTTGTGCGTGTTTAAGCTGCAGGTGACTGTATGCCTCTTAAAATTGCTTACATTTACCAACTCATGTTGGCAAATACTAAGACCTACGAGTAAAACTTAGGATTTAACAATATACGGGCCTTTAATAGTAACATATAGGTTCAACTAAACGCTATTTCTTTGTTCCACATTAGCTCGGAGTGCTTGTTTTGCACCTAGAAATTGGATTGCAAAAAAAGTAGGTCGGTCGTGATAGACACATCACACAACACAGCCGGCCGTTTGGATATGCTGATTAGAGTTGGAAATTCCGCGTTCCACATTGACCTCCGTTTGCTTCTACCTACAGCGTGATTAGATGACTGCATTATTACTTGCACACAATAAGCTTCTTATTATTATTTATTAGTCCATGCTCTTTATTATATGTTTCGTTTGGTACAACTTGTTGCCTTACCCTTATCTTACCCCTAGCTTGAGGTCCATGACTTCGTCCGGTGGGTTTAATGAAATAAGGAAAAATTTTTTCTTCGTTAAAAATCGTAGGTAAAACTTTTTAGTTTATTCAAGGGATATTTTGACCAAACTTCATGTCTCCGTTTATTAAATAAAAAATAAAAACTTTCCTCTAAGTAACTCAAGTGATATTTCCTCTTCAAATCTCTAGGTTTATCTGTCTGTCACGGGTATTGTTTATAGGTATGAGATACGATTTATTAAATTTCATATCTTTACCAGCTTATCAGCTCAAAATTGCACGCCACACACATTAATTGACCGCTGTTTACTTTGCAGTGGCGGAATGATGACTGTTGCTTGCTCAAATGATTCTCTCAATTGGCACGGCTAAATAAAGATCATTAATAGATACTACTTGTGATTGTAGTGTGCGTTATTTTTCTGCGGTTGGTACAGCTTGCAGCGGCGCAGTGGCTCTCTTATCTCACCATTAGAGTTATTACGGTTCGGTATCTCGCCCATCGCACCGCTTCGATTGTTTCCGAGCCCGCCACAAAGCGAGGCGCTATACGCAGTAATTGACCGCTGTTTACTTCCACAATCGACTTTTATTTTATGCGGTCGCAAGTTGCAACGTTTAAAATATCTTCCCACTAACAAGGAAGTATTCGATGAATATTTTGCACTTTTTACGCCCGACGGTCACCTTGAACCTTTTCAATGGCTCCAGTCAATTGCTCATACGCTAGTCGCTACGCTATTCGCAGTTTTGTTTCTTATTCTTTACGCTATATGTATTTGATTATTGGTTTAACAATGGCATTACTCGCATTGATATTTATAGTGACTGCAGCTGCCTCATGATTCGATTTTCTTTTTAATTTATTAAGTTGCCTCCGGTTATTGGTTTGCTAAATTTATTTACGACATTTTATATCAATTAGCTATAAAATTAACGTAAGTTTAATCGACTGATTGAAGTTACCGCCACTAATTAGTTGCGATATCAGCATGTCATAAAGAACCAGTAAAACTGGCAACTTTTGATATGTTTAATTAACAAGATTAATAAGATTAACAAGATTTGCAAGTTTGGCTACTTTAACTTCTTATTGCATTGAAGGTTACTTTAGTAATGTCCTGACTCCTGAATCAGTCATAACAGAAGTCATCCTCAAATACTTCGGAGCACATCCCATACAAACGTTATTTGACGCTTATTTATATTTTATATCAGATTTCCTTAAAAAAAATGTAGTTTCAAAGTTACATGGGCTCAAAGATTTGTGTGTAAATCTTTCATCCCATCCCATATAACTTTAATCATATTTTAACAAAAGTCTAATAACTACAAAGCACACATACTACTTTCTGAAGTGTCTTCAAAACACTGCCTTTATATATACATATCAGAATAAGCATCAAACTTCTAGGAAGAAACTTTATAAACTAAGCAGTATGTAGACTCTAGGATGATAATGTAGACGCAATAATCGTAATCCTTTCTCTTCAGTTCAGCTAGTTATACTTTAGTGGGATATAAACGGTTTCATTGTCCTCTCACGCATACGGCGATCGAGTACGCTAAGTCCAATGGTATAGATAGACAACGAACGACGCCTACACGCCGCTCAAGTTCAAGATAGTTTGTGTTAAGTCACGTCACTTATCATTTGCTTAAATGGTTGGCAATAAAGCTATCCTGAACGTTGTCGTAAATCTTCTACCAAAATTTTATTGTTCATTTAATTTATAGGATTTTGACGACTTTTTAAACGCGGTGGTGGCGTATTACCAAGATGTCTTGATATCCTTTTTGTAGGTACCTATTCTTATTTATTCATTCCTTCATTAATCTCAACCACTATAGACACGTTTCTTTTCTCGAATAGGCATGAAGTGTAGATCATAGTCCATCATACTGACCAAGTGTGGATTGGCAGATTTCACACACCTTTGAGAACATTATAGAGAACTCTCAGGCATGTTTGTTTCCTCACGATGTTTATCTTCCCGTTAAAGATAGTGATAAGTCTTGCTTATTGTCTTTACAAATTTTGGTTTAATAGAATTAGTTTTCGGTACTTTTGGCAATGTCGGTTAACAGTTTACTGGTTGTCTATCTTTAAGCAGTAGGTACAGCGTTTCGGCACGATGTTGTTTTGAAACCAAATTAGATGCGTCACGTTTTCTATGATCCATTGCACCTTAACAAACTCTTCGCTTACTTACTTATGTCAAGTGGCAACAGTTGAAGTGTAACTTTCGGATTCACTAACCTATCTAATACATCAAAAATTTGAAGATCTATAAATGATTTCGTACAAATATGCATAGTCAATCAATGCCACGTGGAAAAGCGTCTCAATAAAATCAATCCACTTATTGAGACCGTAATTTGTTTTACCAATGGGTAAATTGAATTAAATATTACGATTTTGGAGTTTGTATTGGAGCCACTTCATTTTCTCTATTTTTCACACTAAAACCCAATTTCTTACCTCGATAAGTCTTATCCGACACGTAGTTTATAAAATTAAAAAAAAAAAAACTACGTTTGTATGGAAACTTACCATTAAGTACATTAATACCAATTAATTCATCAATATTTTTATCAGATTGTACCGGCATACGGCCTTGGTTGCATCTCCTCAATTAGTGGGGGCGGCGATCGGAACCGTCGTATCCGTGCCGCGTGGGAATGAACTACCCTACCTCCCTTTGCGTACAAACAAAGCAATGGAAGTTGGAACAGCTTTACGAAAAGCATTCCTTCATCTGTTATGTGAACTTTTTGTATTTTATAAAGGCGAAATACATTCAAGCGGGCATATTGTGGATGCAGGTTGCAGTTTTATTTTGATTGTAGTTTTTGCATGTGTGGAATTAGGTTTAAATAATCCCGCGGAAACTTCATTTTTCGGGTTTACCTGTTATTACTATAATATATGTTGTGATAAATGTGGTAATTATTAATAATTACCTACGCATTTATAGTATTAGAAGAGTGTGTATCTAACATGCTCTTTTAATATTATTATTAACGTATTCTATGACACACAGTCTTAAGTTTATACATATGAGTACTTATTCAGTTCCTGTATTCATCATGTAAATGATTTTCATTGTATGACAGGCCCATATTATCTACGACAATATGTACCTATACATAGACGTTGTAGATTTAATAGAATTTAAACAGCCAAGGGAGGTAATGACGATAATGTAACAAAATATGTGATCCATCTGGATTTAGTTTTCCTAAAATTCCGTGGGAATCCTCCCATGATTACTCGGAATAAAAAAACATCAAATAAAACGGTAAAATCAGTACAGTCATTCCGAAGATTAGTCCGTACAAACAGACAGATCAACAAAATTTTAAAATGGTGCGTTTGGAGTTTGGACGCTATCGCTCATTAAATTACGTAGAGGCAATTTCTTCTAAAACGCAATCACACATTAGTTTATATTTCATTTGTATAGATAGTTCTTTACAATGAGATGCTTCTTCATACCAATATCAATTATTCATTGTATAGTTTATTTCTTGGAACGAGTAATATTTAATTATGTATATTGGTTTGCGGTCATCACAATTATCCTCTAGCATAATTAGTAATTAATTATTAATTACTTCATTGTTTTGACACCGCCAGTAAACAAATAATTAGTTGCGATTGATCCGAGACGTCCAATGATGAGTATATTATCGGCAATAAAATGATAAATAATCAAAAATATTAAACAATTGTAATAACTTTTAACAGACTTCAAAAAAGGAGGTTCTCAATTCGTATGAATCTTTTTTTATGTATGTTTCCCGATTACTCAAAGACCGATTTGGAAAATTCTTTTTGTTTGGATCCAACATCCCATTCATTCCATCATCTTTATTTTTTAAGTGTTTCTTAATTAAGTTCTGTAACCGTATTATTTCCGATTCTTACAACTCCACATACCTATTTTCAGTTCTAATAAAATTCACGAGTTATTTGAGACATCTTATTACACTATCTGAAATAAAATTTCGTAAAACTATTGTAATCATATATTTTGTAAATGAAAACATTTCTCCTCTATTTACTTTGTTTCTACCTTTTCTTTCTTATACAAGTTCTTTAACCTTATTTCCGATTCTAGCATTCCGAATGTTTCAGGTTTAATACAATTCACGAGATATGCGAATGGCATGTTAACTTGTGGCAGGTCAGGTATCCGAACGGCTAGGAGCTGATTGTAGGTGCAAGTTTATGATCACATGCTTCTGCGCGCTACTATTGTTCTAATGGCCCTCCGCCCTCCTCGCGCCTCGGTACTAACACCCGCCTTGTTACTCGCCGACTTGAGGTCACGCGTTCAACTTGATCTCGCTGATTCTCCACGCTTTTATGGGAATTGTGTGGACGATTACTTAACCGGCCATTTTATGCCGAATGTTAATTTACAGCAACCGATTGTTTGTATTGTTAGTATTGCTTTGTTACAATTCTTTCAGCTCACCGAACTGAAAATCCTTTTAGTGATCCAGGCACTCTGTCTTTTTAGATTTATCACTGATTATGACATCTTTTCCTTAAACCATTTTGCGTAGTACCTACATCAATATTTAGATATTATTCTACCAAGCAGATTTTGTTTGTGTAGTATATTAAAGTAGATTGCCCACGTTTTTATGGGAATTGTGTGGGTGATTACTTTACCGGCCATTCAAATTTAAAATGATTTATTTCATATAGACCAACTTATGACACTTATGACATGTCGAGAATCTAACACCGCTTCGGAAAGCTGAGTCTGCTGTATTTTATGGCGAGTGTTAATTTACAACAACCAATTGTTTGTATTGTTAGTATTGCCTTCTTATAATTTTTTCAAATCTCCACAGTGAAACTCTACTCTTATAGTGTTCCTTCCAGTCATCTTCATTTATCAAAGAAACCTGAGGTTCAAATTATGAGGTATTTTAATTATGATTTTAAGTTGTGTATCAAAGTATGTAGATTGTAGAAGTTGCAATATAATCTGCAATTCTGACGATGAAACCAATCTTAAAGTAACTCATTTTATGTTTTACTTAATGCGTCAGCTCGACGAGATTGTATTTTCTGTTTCGATTACGGACGGATTAAAGTCCATTAAGTGTTATTAGATTAACTCGGATTTAGTTGAACAGGCTCGCAATCACGTTCACGTCTGCCAGCCTATAGAGCAGACAACGGTAATCGTGCAGCGACAATCGCAGTCAATTAATCTCAAAATGTTCCTCGGTGACTTTTGACGTGCCGTCCCGATTCCGTGTTACAGTGACGAGGCACGGTAATATTTTACACATGATTAGAGCGGCGCGCACTGGCACTGTATGGGTAAGCAAATTGCGCCGAACGCGACTCGCAGTCACGATTTGAACCTCGCGGGAACCCGGGGGAAAATTTCTACAGAATTCCAGCGTAAATGCTATATAGCAGATATTAATGGCAATATCGCTGTTGCTTGTCTGCGTTCATACTTAGCTACAACCATGAATACGTTTACTTACACTCCTACCATAAGTGACTGGCGGGTACTTGAAAAGGTGTCCGGCGAAGTTATGCAGCAAACAAAGGAACTTAACATGCAGTCGTATTTTCCCTTTTTGAAAATTGTTTTCCATACAAATATTTAAGTGGCTCTGTCTATTTTTACCTGACTGCGTAAAAATCATCAGCGTCATCTCAGGTTCAAAATTTCTTCAGACTTCTATAAATATTAAATACGTATGTATGAAGCCTATTGTTTTTCTATTATGCGTTTCTATACTATTTCTATAGCATATAGCATTCATCAAAATGAGACCAAACTTGATGCAGATGTAGATACATCCCGTTTATCTCAAGAGTACCCCGGGAAGTTACTTAATTTTGCAATAAAACGTGTCTTAATTTAAATTAAAAAAAAAAAAAAAAAACTAACTAAATACCAAAAGCAATTTACAACTTTAATTGTGTAGTAAAAACTTCACTTCATATTATATCCCCCTGTGATGATTGATCCATGACACCTTGTATAGGTCTAATTTATTCCAAGGGAACTCATAATAACTAATGTAACTGAATTGAGATTCATATTTATTCCATTACTATTAATTTATTTTTCCCCAGCATGCCCGCGCTATTTGGTCGAGGGGATATTATTTAGATCGAGACTTCTCAAGTCGTTGGTTATTCAAATTAGACAGGGTTCTTAAGGCCGATAATATCGCGTAACGGATAAGGAAGTTGCGGCCTGCTATCTTGTCATCGCCGGGGATACTGGCACTACGTCGTAAATGCTGTGCATAACGTGGTACTTCATTACTAACAAGCTCTGCCCTATAGCCGTATAAAATATGATTTCTCAATGCCCGTTAAGAGTACTCTCTTCGGATCGTGCGGGAGGGATTTTTTTGTAATGAAGTCACGTTAATATCGTTATTTCCTCCCTTTTCCCTCCAACTAAGCGAAAAGCTTGTGTTATGAGTGGAGATATCTTATTATCGTCGGGAATACTGGCATTACGTCGTAAATGCTGTGCATAACGTGGTACTTCATTACTAACAAGCTGTGCTCTATTATAGCCCTGTAAAATATGATTTCTCAATGCCTATTAAGAGTACTCTCTTCGGATCGTGCGGGAGAGATTCTTTTTGTAAAGAAGTCATGTTCACCGGTCATGTTAACATTTTTATTTCCCCCCTTTACCCCTCCTTTCCCACATTTCCCTTCCAACTAAGCGGAAAGCTTGTCTTATGAGTGGGAATATCTGATTATTGTCGGGGATACTGGCTTTACGTCTTAAATGCTGGACATAACGTGGTACTCCATTACTAACAAGCTCTCACTATAGCCGTATAAAATATGATTTCTGTATGCCCGTTAAGAGTGATTTTTGTATGAAAAATCGTGCGAGTAGCGTAGCCTTAAGCGTCTACTACCTTTCCACAACACAGTTAAGAAAAGCAACCAGTTCTGGACTGACTTTCAAGCGATTACTGCTTATCGCAAATCATTATTCGCTCTTGTGAGAATTGGAATGCAGGAATCTGTAATAGCAGGAAAGTACTTAAAGCAAACTTAGATAAGCTGGCGAACTCGCCTCACACGACGATAGCACGTCGTTTCGGTGAACGGTTTACGTTAAGCTTTACTATCCCCTTAGTATTTCTAAATAACCAGAAAACGTGGTCATTTCAATGCATTATCGTTATTTTAAAAACGTCTCGCATGTCCTAAATACGGAGTGACTTTGGAAAAATCTGGAGTGGTTTGTGCGGGTATCTTCCATTTTGGCTTTGTTCTTATCTAAAAATTAATGTTCTTTGTTTATCCCATATGCATTCCTATTACTGTTCCCTCAATTGCGATGAAACTTGGCACAGAAATAGCTTACCTCCTGGAGACGGTTCTTTGACACAGTTCATTCCACTTCATCTCGGAAAAGAGTAAGTTACCTCTTTTCTTTCTTTTTTTTTAAAGAATATTAGCCAAGCTGAAGTTGACTAATATCCTCCTATCCCCTCCAAATAAGCGGGAAGCTTGTGTTAGCTTGTTGTGTTACCTCTGGAAAGTAATCGCGGGCATTAGCAAGTTGCGTTTCTAAAAGTCGCAGTATCATTTTATTAGGGGACTAAACATTTCGGTCTGCGGCATTCAAACAAATTAAGTTCCCCGTAAGTAATTTAATTTACTTCAAACACAAAACAAAACTTGATTACATTTACGGAATTAAAAGTGGGCGCAGTTAAGTGGGTATAATTATTCGAGTTTTTCGTCCATTTCGCACCCCAAAAGTTATACGCCTTAATTAGCCCGGCCAGGTTCTGGTAGATTGTGATCGCTGGTGCGATGGTGGGCGCCTAATTCTGAGTCATGGGCGCCGGCGTCGCTTTGGCCGACGCCGGCGTGGCTTAGTCGATCGCTAACACCATTTAGAAACAGGTTGACAAAGTACAATGTAATTAACTAGTACCTACAATGTTATTAACTAGCACTCTAATTACTAGTGACGATAAAAATCTTAAAAATATTCAATTTATCCGTTTTTTAATACACGTCTCTCACATTTTTTGGTGTGCGAAATTGTAATTGAGCACGTCTAGTAACTATAAAAATTACAAATGAATTCGATAGTAAAATTTCATAATTAATTACAAAAAAAATGTCATAAATCAATAATAATCTCAATTAAATAATAAGTAGGTACATATGCATTACAGTTGAGTATTATTTAAAAATTTAGCAAACGGTGTGTGTGCTAGCTAGTATTTCTATTTTATTTTGTTATGTATGGATTTGTCAGTTAGATTTGATAATATCGGTCGTGTTATGTAAAACAATTCATGTAATTGCACCGGAAGGGCAAATTAATACCAGAACGAAAAGAAAAATAATTGTAAAGCTAACAAGGAAATCTGCTTATAGAGGCAATAGGTAACTCGGTTACCATAACAAAGTGCGGGTGCGGTGTGCATCGGTGCTCGCCGGCCGGAACGGCTGAGGCATCCCCAGCATTAGCACGTCTGAATTAACACGTATTGTTTGTTATACAACTTTACTTTACCCCTCGCGTTAACTGCTACTAGAACTTTAAATACGAGTATGTGTTTTTTTTTATTCAGTAGCTTACACAAAGATTTACGTGTTTACTTTGAGCGTATTTACGTTAGCTACGTCATCTACATCAGCAACCCATCAATGCGAACGGCTTACTACTGAGCGCAAGGCCTCCTCTTACAAGCCAGCACGCTGGCCCAACGCTAATTCTAGTCTTCGCACACATTTGAGAACACTATAGAGAACTCTCAGACCGTCAGACGTGCAGTTTTCCTCACGGTGTTTTTTCTTTCACCTTGATATTTAATTGCTCGCGCGAACGCTACAAAAAAAGTCAGTTGAAAAAGTTACCAGTTAACTATTAAATAATAATTTACATTAGACTTTGTGTTGACTTGTTATACCTACTTAATTCACATCAAAAATAAACTTACTCGTAAGTTCACTGATTTTTTTTATTATTTTATCGAAAGGTTACGTTACTCACACATAAAATATTAAAACAATACTTATAAATCAGCCTCAAAATGAATAAGTTAGAATTCATTAAAATCTGGTTTCGGGATCACTTTTTATTAAAGGAAAGAAAAGGGGGTCGAGGGAGTTGAATATTGATCGAACAATGTCAAAAGCGAGTCAAACGATCTCTAACTTCTTTGTCAATCGATAGACCTCCACTGCCGAACAAAGTTCTCTTCCATGGACTAACAATCAGCAAATTCACATCAAATTAAAATAATGCTGTCCGTAATACGTTTGTCATTACTGCACCAAGGCTGTTTTTGCCTCCAAACATGCTCTAACTATAAGAGCTTGGGTGATTTGTAATTTTATTTGTCACGTCCTCGCGGTGAAGGACAAATTTTATAAGGAAACTTGCCTGTCTTGTTTTGGAAGAGTTTATTTCTGTACATTTGTTCGACGTACCTACCCGAGCGATGCAGAAAATCAGAGATTTCAACGGCTAAAATGAGCGGGAATAGTTTAAAATCAAATACCTAAAAGGGATTGTGTCGCGATTTTTCACTTTATTGACTCCTTTGCATTACCAGAATGTAGAACGGTGGATGTTTTATCAAAGTGAAAATACAAATTCATCATCATCGTCTCAATCCATTGCTGGCCCACTTCTGGGCACTGTGGATGTGCTATAGGCCTTAAGCAGCTTTAGGGAGGCCACATATGATCAAGTTTTCATTTGGTTCGATACCTAGGAAAGCTCATTCAGAAAGAGAATAGTATAGTCTGCTTACTTACTTGGTACTTTTATCTCGTCACTAGATTTCATACATCAGACAGCAGAGTATAGACTATACTATTCTCTTTCTGATGTATAGCGTTATCTTTCTCGATGGAGTAGTACAGCTTTCGGGAATTTTCCTAGGTATCGAACAAAAGTATCGATCAGGTATCGATCCTTTTTTTAATCCCTAAGCATCATGCAAACTCGACGTCGAGCTTGATAGTATGTGGCCTCCCTTAGTCATCGTTCTAATTTCCCCGAAGCTTGTTTATCATCAAAGAGAACGTTCACCAACACCTATTCGTTGTACCTATTTGCAATACGTAAACGCTTGTTATTTCGGAACAATTTACAAAATTGGTTAATGCATTTGATATTTTGTTGGATTGTAGTGTAATTTTATTGTCAGTCAGTTTGCGACAATAAATTACTGGGTAACTGAATAAATGTATGTAAATTGTATGACTGGTATAACATTTAAGTTTTCTTAAAGGCAATTCTCATGTTTATTTCGAGTTGATTTAATCGTTTTATTTTTAATGTGGTTCTAGCATACAAATATAGAGTTGTTACTTGTAACTAAGTTATGAATCTGTGCTTTTGTATAACTAAAATACAAATAGGAATAAAGTACAATTTGTTATACAATTGTGGCGGATCCTTACTGCTAGGTTCTATCAAATAAAAGTCACGATTCGATTAATGAAATATGGAATGGTAGTATCAAAATTTAAAATTGTAGTTGCGTTAAATTTTATTTATTTAGTTTATACCAAAAAATGTATACAAAACAAGAAAGAAGAAAAAATGGCGGATAAGGAAACACTTATATTTATAAGAGATGTCTACCAGTGAGCCTAGGAATTGGAAAGGGTGTAAGGGAAACAGAATAGGTACAACATTGATAGAAGATGAGATTCATTGAAGAACTTAAAGTTGAAATAGAAAACGTACCTATAGGCACGTTATATGTACCTATACATATTATGCACATATTATGTATAGGTACATAACTAGCTTTTGCTCGCCCATGGGAATCTTCGATTTTCCGGGACAAAAAGTAGCCTATGTCACTCTCCAAGTCCTCGAAAGTTACAGATGCAAAAAATCACGTTGCTCAATTGCTACGCAATTGAAGGACACACCAACAAACAAACACACTTTCGTATTTTAGTAAGGATAGTACCTACCAAATAAGGATTTTAAATCTTAAAAAATGTACTGAAAAAGTTAAATAATGACTTAAACGTTTCGGTTTCATACAACCGTTTATGGTCTTATACATTTTGTTAAACTGTGGTTGCAATGTCAAGATGTGCCGTCATCGTCCAGCTACTTAATATTCGAGATTGCATCTCGTAAAAAGCTTCTCGGCATTTCATTTAATACTCAAATGCACTCAGTTTAACATTTTCCCAGTGCATACCAACATTGTAAATGACATACGAGTACCTACTTGTACATCATCAGCGACCCATCAACAGCTGTATTGAACGCTGGTCTCTGAGAAGGGTTACAGGCCATAGTCTTAGGCTCGAAGTTTGTCTGGTGGGAGGCTTTGGCCGTAGCTAGTTACCACCCTACCGTCAAAGACGTGCCGCCAAACGATTCAGTTCCGGCACGATGGCGTGTAGAAACCTACACTGCCATAGCCCTTCCAAGTTAGCCCGTTACCATCTTAGACTGCATCGTCACTTACCATCATGTGGGATCGCAGTGAAGGACTATCTTGTCATCGAATAAAATAAAAAAATAGTCCACCACGCTGGCCTAATGCAAATTGACAGACCTCACACATTTTTAAGGACACCATGGGGCTATGGTGTGCAGGGTTCCCCTCGATGTTCACCGTTGAAGTATGTTATAATTGCATTGCTTAAACGTAGCAGTCCAGCTCTAATGCTGAGATCTATAGAGCGTGCTCTGACTCAGCTCAGACTTAAGATAGAGTTAAAACGGGACACAATTATGCTTTAATATAAATCTGTCTCTCTTTATCTCTGTCTAGATTCTGAGCAGAGTGAGTGTGCGGTTTATAGATTTCAGCCTAAGACACAGATCGAAGGGCGTTCAGGTTTCCTCAAGACGTTTTTCCTTCACCATTGAAGGATATTATAATGATGTTTAATTGCTTAAACACACTTAACTCCGACAAGTTAGAGGTGCGTGGCCACGACCCTCCCAAATAGGAGACCGTAGCGGAAGTAACCTAAACTAATCAAACCTCTAGGTTATCACTGCTCTAGTATAATAATGTGTACAGTATATAATTTATATAATTATTCTAGTTCAGAGCATTCAAAAAATTGGCATGGACTTATACCTGTTGAGAATTTTTGAGAATGTGCCACACAACAACGTGTGGTATTCCTTGCAGCGTGCCAAATTGTTTGTGTGCTCATTACGACTTCTGTACCTACATTCTATTAAATTCATAACTATCTAATGGCTTGTTGTTGGCTGGGAATCATCAGGTCCCGTGTTCGGACCCCTTCATCAAAAGTAAACATACAAGAAGGTTTCTGAAAGTACGGTCAAAGCGAAAACATCTCTTATATTATATTCAGATATCTCAAATTTACATAATCGAAATAAAACGGATAAATTCGGAACATGAATTTAGTTTTAATGCCTTCATTGTGTTCGTTTTGTATTGACGTACGTATCCTTTAAAATGATTCCGATGAAGAGCGCAAACAATGTCGTGTTTTTATTTCAGAATCGGCGTAACACTTGTATTCCCAACGTGACAGTGTGACATCACGTCTCACGAATGCTCGCCAGTGAGAACGTCTTCAAAATTATTGACACCCGCGACTTCGTTTGCGTGGATTTAGTTTTTAATTCCCGCGGGAACTCTGATTTTCCGGGATAAAAAGTAGCCTATGTCACCCTTCTGTTCCTCAACGGCTTCGGTTCATCACATCTTTTTCTTTTTTTTTTTCTTTTTCTTTTTTTTTTATAAAAGAACATTAGCCACGCTGAAGTTGACTAATATCCTCCTCTGCCCTCCAAATAAGCGGAAAGCTTGTGCTAGGAGTGGGTACGACAATAGTGCAACGGGTGGGGTTCGAACCTGCGACCTTTCAGTTTTCAGGCCGCGCCTTTAACCGTTGGGCTATTGAGGCTTAAATCGATCCATAACTCTGTAGCGTGATTGAAGGACAAACTAATAAAGACACTTTCGCATTTATAATATTAGTAAGGATTGTGACAATTTGAATTTTAACCGACTAATATAAAGTGACTTTGATCAGCTTTATAGCCGACTAACTGACTTTTGCTCGTGGCTTCGCTTACGTTAAGTTCGATTTTCTAAACCCCTATTTTACCCCCTTAAGGTTTGAATTTTCTAATATCCTTTTCTAGTGGATGTCTACGTCATAATAGCTAATAGCTAAATAACCATACAGATAGCTGTATGACAAAACAATCTTCTAATGAATTGGTCCTATGAAGCTACACTAAAAAGCTAATAATAATAATATAAAAAATTCGTTTTAAACAACCGACTTCAATCGCCACTTAAAAGTATAAAATAATTTTACTTTGTACACGTATGTTGAAGTCGGGCTAGCGTTGCGCATCGGTTTCATCTTTTCTAATTAGATCCGCCCGACTTGAACATACGTGTACAAACTAAAATTATTTTATACTTTCAATCGAAACAACACCAACCCAGTAATGAATTTGTTTACAAACTTCACTTTTTAACTTCAAAGTTTCTGTGCTCTTAATCAACGGTTGCATCTTTGACTGTATCGTCACGTAAGCCATTAGATGCTATCGTACCTAAGTATACCTTTCGTTAGAAGGTAAGAAAAAATTAACTCCTCATTATTAGTTAGTGATTTGCGTCTAATGAACAAACATTAATTAGAGTTTAACGGTAGTATGTGCTATATGCTATCTACTGGCTACGTCTAATAGTTTGATTAACAAGAAGGATGAGTTGCAAGCACGATGCGTTTTAATAACTTATAATTTATTTGTTCGTGTAATTGAATCAACAGTGTGTTTGATAGTTGGCTCAATAAGCCACTTAATACTTTAACGAGCCGACTATTAGCTTGGAATGATACACACATGTTTCACAATTTATTCATCGGGAGGCTAAATTGTTCTTGGCGCTTCGTCAAAGATGCATATTTTTAAACGTCGTCGTTTAAGGCGGAGTTCTTATTTTTTTTTTTTTGGTGTAATTAAATCAACAGCGTGATTGATTGTTGGCTCACTAAGTCATTTCATGGTTTTACGAACGAGAACTTTAGTGTGGAATGATACAATCAAGTTTCATATTTTATTTTTGTAAATAACTAGCGGACGCCCGCGACTTCGTCAAGTATTTTCTTTAAGTTATAAGATCACGCAACTACCTTACTGTAGTAATACCGTGTTTTTTTTATGCAATGAAAAGATAGTCCTTGACTGCGATTTCACCTGATGGTAAGAGACGATGTAATCTAAGATGGTAGCGGCTTCGGTAGCGGACTAACTTGAAAGGGGTATGGCAGTGTAAATTCAACCCATACCCCTAATCTGTTTCTACATGTCATCGTGCCGGAACGCTAAGTCGCTTGGCAGCACATCTTTGACGGTAGGGTGGTAACTAGCTACGGCCAAAGCCTCCTACCAGACCAGACCAGAGACAATTCAGAAATTATAAATTCCCAAATTGCCCCCGCTGGGAATCGAACCCAAGATGTCACAGGTATAAGACCATAGCGCTCACCACTGCGTCAGGGAAGTCGTTTATGTTCTTATGTTCCCAACACGCCTATCTACAACATAACAGAAAAATATTATCAGCAATTAATAAACATTTATTTTGCTCTCCTCTTATTGGAGACTCACGTAAAGTCACATTGCACGCCGCCTGTCGGGTCACACAACACATGTTTTATTTTGCGAATTGATGATCGCATCACATTGGCAGCCCCATTAACACATATTATCTTCTAAATAGTTTCATTTCTATATTACAAAAAGTGTGGATAGAAAGTTCTTAATGGATTTAAAATGGTAGAGTTCATAATACACAGAAAAAATGAAAAAAAAAAAAAATGTGAAACTGACTAGGTAAATAGTGAAAATAAAAAAAAGGAAAATAAGTTCCAGTATAGCACTAGGCAAAGTTCCTTGCAGGATGTTCTCAGCAGAATCTGTTTTTCGAACCAAAATTTGTCTACATAAAATAAATAATTTTGAATTTGAATAACGTTTAGTATCGCTGTTTATTTTGTCTCAACGGCTTACTATCTCATAATTTATTATTCGGCAGCTTTGATTCTATTAATATCTCATTTACATAATTTAATATATCCAACCATTATTCGACACTCTTAATTGGTATAAGAGTAGGTTATAAAACTTTATTTACGACATCATCTGTAGGTGGATACCTAGATAGAGTTTTTTTTCTCGTGATATTATGGTTCACGTATAATATTGTCAAGTATTTTGACAAGGATTTTTTGAAGGAAAAAACTAAGATTATTTGGGTACGTAACCTTTAAATACATCCTTGTCCTTTCCTGAGTTTGGATTCAATAAATTAAAATGCAGAGTTGATAAATTAATATTTATAGATCAGATAGCAATAAAAAAGTCATTCACATTATCTATCTATCTGTCATCTATAGGTACTTATAATAATATACACGATTCTGTCATTTATCAGATTTTTACATATATGTAGGTAAGAAGTTGGAGAGCGATATATGGTACTTTAGTACATAATAATTCAATGGATATATGCTACCTTTTTAAAAATTGGAAAATTGGTCCTTTCGCGATAATCTAAATCTATTTGGAAGAATTCGCAGATAAAACCTAGTGTAGCAAATAAAATATTGGCATAACGAGTTTAATTAGATACTGGAAATTAGTTGCACGCGTTTCATATAGGCAATATTTACGTTGTGGTTTGTAGGCGCGGCGTACACCTTTCGCGTCGTAAACACGTATCCAGTTCGACGTTTAAAGCCACAATATGTCTTTTGTATTAATAAACAAGCTTATTTATTAAACTCCTATTAACACGATGCAATTATGGATAAATATAATCTGTGTTAATATTTGCATGTATAAGTTTCTAAGTTGGCAAACACGAATAATAACAGATATTATTATTTGTAGGTTGGCAACCGTTAAGACTGGTTGGAACTCAATGAACTGGAGCTCGTGTTACTAATAGTGCAAATTGTTATTATTTGTCTTTATAGCATTTTAATACTTACAGGTGAGAAATATTGTACGAGGAGTCTTTAAGTAGCCAAAAAAGACAGTAAATAATAAGAATATTAGCCTAACGTGACTAACATTCTCTTCTCCCTTCCAAATAAGCGGAAAACTTGTGAAAAAATACGACAAAATTGCAATGGGTGGGGGTCGAACCGTCAACCTTTCGGTTTCCAAGCCGCACCTTTAACCGTTTGGGTTAATGGGGCTTTATTTCAGAACGTTTCTAATAACTTCACCTTTCGCGTTTAACACTTTAATTAGTTTAACCACTACCTTGTGTAATAGAATATAGATACTTTGTATAAGTATGGAAACTTTTCAAATTAAGTTTTACAAGGCGTTTTTGAATAATAAACACAATTTCACCCTCACCACCTGGGTGCCTGGAGCATTTCGACCATCCGTTGTGCCAGATCTTTTTTCCACGTACTTTGAAACTGGAACCAACTTCCTGCGAGGATGTTCTCAATAAATTACAACCAACAAATTCCTGAAAAGCCGGCAACGCATTGGTGGTGCCTCAGGTGCTACAAATGTTCATGGGTGGCGGTAATCACATAACATCAGGTGACCCGCCTGCTCGTTTGCTCGCTAAAAATATGAAAAAAAGAAAAGTATTTTACTTACTTAAAATATGATGTAAGTTTTCTCACTCCAAGTACTGAGTGAGTGTCGATTTTTTTAGTAATGACGTCAAAAACTGGCTGACACTGTTTAGATCCAGTCAAAGTAGACAAGACTATCCTCGTAAATATTTATCGTGTCGGGGCTGACACTTGTTTCGTGTTTTGAATTAAACATTGGTATTTAAATTCTATTACATAATGCAAAATGATTCTTAAAGAATTTGTCCAATAAATTTTGCTCTTAAAATGGATCTTACTATATCGCCGTCAGAAATGCTCAAGCAGACATACCGCACGCGTGTATTAAAAAGTTACGACGCATTTGGCTTCATTCATACAAAGAGTGAAGTCAGTGAGAGGCGCCAGGTGGCACTTGTATTCTAACTTCTAGGACGATTCTACTGTCTATGACTGTAATCAACATGGCCGCCAAACAGAACAGCTGATTTCAGGCCGCTTTTTTATGAGGTCCTTTATAATGTCACGTTGCAAGCTGTTAAAACATATAGGTTAAATTGTATCGAAACTTACTATAATTTTCGAGTTTATGACTAAATGGTACTTATTATAAAGGAACTAGACAATACTAAATAAATAAGCATGTTACTGGTTACACAGATTACAGATGATTGTAACTTTTTATGATACACGTGCGTATAAAAAAATAAACTCGGCGTTTTCTAATACCTCAATATTAAAAATTCAGGTGAATGTATATTTTTTGCACTATGAGGGTGTAAAATTAGGGGTTCGATTCAACAAAAACAAAAAAAAAAACAACAAACAAACACACTTTTTTAATATTTGAAGGGATCATTATTGTATTGAATGAAACTGTCTCACGTATTAATATTTGCAAAATAATTGCAGCTCGAGTTCATATTGCGGTTTATAGACGCGCAAGTATCTACGCTTTGCACGTCGTAAACACGTATGGAGTTGGAAGTTTTTAAACCGCAGAATGTCTTCGTGAGCTTGTTTGTTATACTTATTTATTTTTGTTATTACCTAGCCATTGAATAATAAATTGATTACGTAGCATTTTATGGATCATAATTTTTGTACTTATTCCGTAGTTTAACGACATAGTTGTAGAGTCTGTTCAAAAAGAGAACCGTATCTCGTCGTAGCCAAACAGTGAACTAGCGCTACGTGTTGCGCTATTGTATTGCCCGCTAAACAAAAAAAAAGACGTGTGGCACTCGGGGACTGCCGCGGTAAAGCTATTGCATAGCATTTTTTATCAACGCAATCTAGCGGCTCACCGTAGAGGAGTCCCGTGTCAGGTTATTTTCGTTACGGAATTTCTGGATTCGGTCTCCACGCTGGCCCGCGATAGAAGCTATGCAATAGCTTAAAAAGTAATTAAACACAGCAGCGCCCTCCAATTCAATGACGATATTCTCTTCCTGAACAGACCCTGATGTGTTATACGGGTACGTACCACAATAAATATTTTAGTTTGATTCTTCGATATTTTGATCCAGTTGCATAGACCGTGATTACGATGCGGTTGCGAGATATCTGGTTGAAGCTGTCATGGGCAGAATCTACCACTGACCTTTAATACAAAAGTCGTAAACTTTTTACAGTTTCTCCAACTTTTCTCTATCTTAACTTTACAGTCAGATGGACAACACCATTACACTTATATACCTATATACAAGAAAGATACAAACATGAACATGAGATTGAATAAATAATATTATGTTAGAAGTGAGCAACAATCGGCTTTACATTTATTTGATTTTAATTTGAAAGACAGACGGAGAGCAAAAAACAAAACCGAGTTTGTTCAAAGATAAATTGATTGATAATAATTTATGGTAAAGGTATCGAGATAAAATTAGCATTTACGAGCGTGCTGGCTTAGATCGTTATCACACGGCGCGTTTCGGCTTTGCAGCGGTTTGCGGAGCCGCTGCGGTGTCCTACATGGAAAAGTCCGTTGAATGCCAACCACAGCTTGCATTGACAAAGATCATTTGTTACAATTCGCTTGACACTTGCGACGCTCTACCAACAGTGTGGCACACTGTCACCATTGCGGAGCCGCAAGGATGAGTTTGGCAACGCTCTCAACGGCCGAAATCTCTATAGATTCTGCGGTCTGCGGTGCCGTCTATACCGCACTTTTACTTACGCAGACTCAAGACAGAGTTAAAATGAGATAGATTTTTTTATGAGTAGCTATACCTTAAGTTCTCGCGGGATTTAAAAAAATCCTAACCCAATTAGACGAAATTGCGGGGAGAAAAACTAAATATATGAAAGGAAAAGGTCACTGACTGACTGACTGATCTATCAACGCACAGTTGAAATCACTAAACGGATCGAGCTAAAAGACAAACAAATAGTTATTATGACGTAAGCATCCGCTAAGAAAGGATTTTTGAAAATTCAAACCCTAAGGGGTAGAATAGGGGAATGAAAAATCGATTTTAACGCGAGCGAAGCCGCGAGCAAAAAGCCAGTAGTAATTAATATTAGGTAAAACATTGAAATGGAAATTGAAAAGCTGCAGTTTGCCCTTTATTAGTAGGTAATACATACATAAAATGAATACATTAACCAACCGTGTGTTGTAATAAAACACACATCTCATTGAATGTAATCAATATTATTCATCTTGTCCACAAATTGAATGTACATAACGGGTTACATTAAATGGATGGAAGATCAGAAGCCGCAGCAATATGTGTGTCATTAGCGAGCCAATAATAATACAAGAGGTACATTCTTGGTTAAGCAACTGTGTAATTATTACTTACAAATGTACTCAAACCAGACGTAAGGGGCATAAAAAGCGCGATATCTTTAAAGTAAATTAAAGTTACTTTTGACGACCTTCCTGGAGCAGTAGTGAAGGCTGGTGTCTTATAACTGGGAGGTCTCGGGTTCGATTCACTGCGGGGGTAAAATGGGAATTTATTATTTCTGATTTGTCTCTGGTCTGGCCTGGTGGGAGACTGGCCGTGGCTAGTTACCACCCTACCGTCAAAGACGGCTCGATGGCGAGTATAGAAACAGATTAGGGGTATGGGTTGAATGTACACTGCCATACCCTTTCCAAGTTAGTCCGCTACCATCTTAGACTGCATCGTCACTTACCATCAGGTGAGATCGCAGTCAAGGACTATCTTGTCATGGAATTAAAAAAAAGTAATTAAATCCGTTGTGGACACGTCGCTCGTCCTCTCAACGTGTAGTTACGATGGGTCTGACTGGTAGTCCTTTTGTCCTTGTCCCCGATTCTTTTTACTTTTTTGGTCCAGCTCGCAATGCTCTTTGTTGACGACTGACGTGATGTATATTTGCATACACCCTTGAATCCGTCGGATGACTTGTCAAATGTGACTGTATTGTTCTTGTAATGATACGGTCGCAACTCGCGATGTACCTACCTACTAAGAAATACATACAGTGCAAAATGTACATGCCCGCCGTCTGGCCAGAGATTAGTTAAAGCAGTATAGATTGCTAGCGTCCGACATTAGAACAAAGTTTACGTAAATCTAGTTATTATTACAATCTCTTTAAATCTATATTAACACAATTATTAGATGAACACTTAAAATTTTCTATTTGTCATGATTTTAAAAAACTTGTTTATTTTGAGTCTAGAAATAACTGGATATGACGAACTAGAACAGTAAAATACGATATTTCGTCGATTTTAACAATAAAATATTATAAATATGCTATCATATTTGTATCTAGGATCATTTTTAGCGTAACTTGATTTACACAAAGAGCAATCTACTTCTTATTAATCTTGGGTCTGGCAGATTATATCTTAGATCGAAACAAAAAGGCAGCTTGTAATAATTGTTTAGTGTTTACCATCTGCTCAAACGCCGTGAACTAGCCATATGCCACAAAAAATCGTGGCAGACAATGAGGTTCGCACATTCGGTTCGAGGTGAGTGAACCCAAGTAGATGAACATAGTTCATAGTTTTTGTCGGTGCTCGCGTCTGAACAAAAACTGATTTAAATACGTACACCATCGAACTACAACACTTAGAAGCGCAGTAGTCAACGCTGTGACAGTCCATTTTTAGTAAGCCTGTAAAGGCCGATTACGCATTATCATCGCGTTAGAGGTACGACGAGCTCGCAGAAAATTATTAAAAAATGATGAATTTTGTTGTGAAAGGTTGTCATAATTCATCATGATAACCACCAAAAACGTAATCAGTACTAGAAAATAATTACACGGTAGGTACTCACAAATTCATTGGTTATTTTGAACTTACGTTTGCAGCGGAACTTTGTTAGAAAACTTTCGTTCTAAGCGTTATAGTTCGATTACGTATACCGAGTGAGCCAACATAATCTTAACCATGTTAACTAACTCGCAAAATAATCCGTATCAATATCTCATTTTGTACGTGTCGAACGTCGCGCTGACCTTGAATCTAAAATTATTCGTTTCTTCAGTACAGCACATTATTTTGGTCTAGCACGAATTGTTTGCAGTTAAATTATTCCGCGCGAAAACACTATTTCCACGCGTTGACAGAAATGTCATCCATTCCGAACCGCTCAGTTCTTTATGAGGAGAAACTCATCTGTTCTAGATTCTTTCCATGTACCTACATCCTTCGATGATATGTGCCCTGTGAAAGTAGTAAGGGACTGAAAGGAAAAGCTTCATCTTCACCCTCATCCAGCTTTACCTACTTGATCCTCGCTACGATATTTTTGCTACCAATATCGGCTTTACGGTCTAGACTCTAGATCATAAACATAAAGTAGTAAACGTAACGTAGTAAAGAAAGGAACACTATCTTTATGGTCTACACACGAAACGTGGTCGGCCGTTTTGAATTCGACAGAACGGGTTGTCGTCTTTTCAAATGTTTTCACCCAAGGTTTTTTTTTGTTCTGCACAGATTTTTCGCTTAATGAGTGATTTCCTACGTGAATTCGGTCTTTGAGTCCAACTTATACCATATACCTACTACTTGATGATTTTGTAATAGGTGTTCAATATCCGAGATAATAGCTTAATATGGAGTCTGGCGACGAGAGCCCGTGAGAAATCCAAATGTATTAAGATTTGTAGGTATTTAAGTTTTATTAAAACCACAGACCAGAAGCATAATTTATAGTTATCGTTAATGTCAATATGCTGGGCACTTGATATCGTTGTAGTATAATAACTATCGCTAGAGCCCAATTCTTGTTTGAATTATGCCCCGATAAAGAATGATACGTTGTAGATGTTCCGATAACTTTGCCGCGCATAAAAACAATTTATAGGGATTAACTGCCGATATGTATCATGAATATAAATGAGTAGAGACAAAAACGAGATGTGTCTGTGGAGAAATAATAAGAGGCGTTCGACAGCAATCGTCTAGCAACCAACGTCCTTGAGTGCAGAAATCCTTGATGAGTACAATCAACCGCCACCGGATAGCCGCCTTCATTCAGGGCTGCCAATTATTGCTTTAACCTTTCGTCCTGTTTGCACGCTTACTGCGAACGTTTTATTAGCCATTATTGAGAGCTCATTTTGCTGTGTGGTATCTTCATTTGCAAATACTTTTGGTATCTACATAATGTATTATGGACAATAACATCGTAGTATTATCTTGTGTCTAGTTTTTTAATCACAACCTCAGAATAATATCGTTTTTGGGTTTGTTAGGGATGCAACCCTGGTCTATTGATGCGTAGGTGCTAGTGAGTGAGGACAAAAAACTAAAACTGAAAATAATCGTCTATTAACAGCGCGGGCCCCGATACTTGTTCGGATGCGGGCTAGCCGTATATGTAAACCGGTGATTATGTGCATTGCGATAAGATAAAGTAATCTTGTACTTGTTGCCACTGAATCTCAAGTGAAGCATGCCCGAATTTTTTTCATAAACATTACCAAAAATAATGAAATTTACGACGAACTTGTTAATGATCACCTCTACCTTTGTTTTGATCACCTATTTTACGATTACAGCTAACCAGCGGCAGCTATGGTTTTGAAACAACTATAGAAGGCATACCTATGTGTTAATTAATTGAATTGGTAATTTTTCAAGAAAGCAGTTTAATGCTATAAATAATGGTGAATTTGTTTGTTTTCAAATTCGAATTCAAAATTATTTGTTTCATGTTAGTCAAACTGTTGCTATTATGACATTTCAAGGCTCTACAACCGGCACTGCACCGGTTCGGAAAGGTGATTCTACTAACAGCCGTCAAGAAACTCGGCATATTTTGTTCTTTTCAATCTCTTATTTGCTCTTTTTTTCTCTTATCTATCATCTACACGTAATCATTGATTTGAAAGAAATGCTCTTATGTAACCCACCTACGAATTTTGAAAAATATTAATTAGCAATTAAATATCCAAACAAGAGGTTTGCACTTGTCAATTCGTAGCATATATTTTGTATTCTAGGCCATTGGTCTATGACAAATATCAAATGGCGCATATTTGTGTGCAGACACCCGTGTACCTAATTTTCCAACTTGCAATCTAAGCAATGCAAGTTCTATCCTTTCTAAATCTGCATAAGCGCTCCTTAATAGAAATCAAGGACGTCTAGCACAATCTTTTCGTCTAACAAGTTTTCATCTTTTCGTACATATATTGTAAAAATAAAGTCTTTGTTTAACTAATCAAATTCAAATTCAAAATTTATTTATTTCATGTAGGCTAACTTGTAGCTCTTATGACACGTCACAAATCTACCACCGGTTCGGAATGCAAATTCTGCTGAGAAGAGCCGGTAAGAAACTCAGCAGTTGTTCTTTTCAAAAAAATTTTTTTTACAAAGCTTTATACAGTGCTTCCACAATAAAGCTTCAAAAATGCAAGAATGCATACGTAGGTACACCAATCAAAGCAGACCCATTCCCGTTGGTGGCACCCGTTCACGAGCATGACGCATGATCCAGATACTATAATATATAATAACAATTATATATGTATCTATAATATATAACAACATTAACAACACGTTTATGTACGTTTAAATCTATTACAATAATAGTGTATTCGTTTTCCGAACTAATTAAAACTGTATCTCGGAAAACAGGGCCAGCTTGGGGACACAAGTAAAGTAATGTACCTAAGTAATCAAGCGTAATGCTAATAAGGTATATTTGGACATTGTGTGAAACAAATAACTCTTCATAGGCCTTTGTTTGAAAGCAATCCAGTGAATGGATGTGAACTGTGAAGCGTATAACTAAATTATAGAGGGAAGATATCCGGCAGCCGGCAATTATCTGACCGTACCATTATATTATCAAATTGGCTTCGTAAATATGCCACGCTTGAGATTTAGCTTGAATTGAATTTAATTCGAGGCACGACCTGTCAACTTTACGTATATAAATTCACTTAATAATCGTTACCAATTACGTGAGTGTACGGCTTCGCGTTATGGGCATTTGAACATTTGTTGGTAGGTATATCGTAAACTGCTGCATTCAATCGAGATCTTTTTGCTTTTATGGCTATAAACGAGAATGTATTCATTATACTAGTAGTATGATTAATTAAAAAATACCTACAAATATCAAGAGTAAATACGATAGGTACCTATAAATATTCATTCAATGACATACATGAATCGGGCTTTCTAGATTTTATATCTTTACTTCATCGATGTAGATGTAGTCTTTACTTACTAGCTTTTACCCGCGAATTTATCCGCGTGGAGTTAGGTCTTTTTAAAAATGCGGAAAACCTTTTATTTTTCGGAATAAAAAATAGCCTATGTTACTCTTCAGGTCCTAAACTATATTCATGAATTATATAGAATGCATCACATCGATCTATTGCTGCGTAATTGAAGGACACACCAATAGACACTCTTTTGCATTTTTAGTAAGGAACGTCCATTTTACATCTAAAGAATACCCCACTTAATACTTTCGTCGTAATGAATTGCAAAGTTCCTCTTTGGAAGCGTAGGAAATGTGAGAGGAACATAATAATTATATAGGCATTTTTTTAATGCATCTACAGCCTCGATGGTTTAGGTACTTCATTCTACATTTTGTGTGTACGAAAGGTATAGTTACGCGGACGGCGGCAGCGTAACCCTTTTTGATAAAATCGCACGTGTGTAATGTATTATTCATATTGACACAAATATCCGGCGAAAAAGATTAAGGAGAAATAAAAGCTATCAAGAAAACATACAAACGTCACACGTAACTATAAGTAATGTGAATGCTTTATTCTTTCATCTCAACCTATTCGCCGGCCTTTATTGCTCTTTTTAATGGGTAAACAGTTATTACCCGACTACCGCAATGCAAAAAGGAAGGATTATGATTTTTTAGCAGTCTATTTATGTGTAATGTGTGTCAATTTTTAACCGACTTCCAAAAAGGAGGAGGTTATTATGAATGTTCTACTGTAGTAGCGCTTAAAGTGTAGAGCCGATTTTGATGAATGAGGTCTCTTTTTAATGGGTAAACAGTTATTACCCGACTAGACTACCGCAATGCAAAACTAAGGATTATGATTTTTTATGAAAAGTGGTAAACATTTTCTGTCCGCCACCGTATGTGTGTGACTATTTTTTATTAATGTTCTACCTTAGCGCTTAAAGTGTAGAGCCGATTTTGATGAATGAGGTGTCAATCGATTCGTTATACGAATAAAATCAATATGACGGATGGTACATCAAATTTTATGTAGTCGGGTTGTAGTTTTAATCTTTTTCTTGTTTTAAGTAGACAATCTTATTCTTCTTCTTGTAGCGCCATCTCCTATCGAAGGTTGGCAGCCATTAGGGCCATCTGCACCTAGGACGCTGCTGCGCGGAACAAGGATCGGGTACTATTCCCCATACCACTGACGCAGGTTCTTAATCCACGATGTTCTCGACCGACCAAGTGACGTATGACGAGCTGCAGGAGGCCGTACTTGGTATCCCCAAGAATGTGACCAAAGTACTCCAACTTCCGTATTTTTATAGTCTTCAGGGTTTCAAGACCCTAATTAAAATATGTAGTAGTAGAAATATAGATAGACTAGCTATAGGTACGTTAGTCGGTTTTCGGTATGTTTTTGTTTAAAAAATTATAACCTATCGTTTTTGTTTTCATATGCTGCTATACCCGATTGTTCCGTTGTTGGATTATAATTATGTAATAAGTGCTAAAGTTTCATTGGAGACAATTAAGGATTAAGTATTATGTATCTGTATTAACTTTAATATTTTATAACACTGTATGTTGCCTTAAAAATAAATAGACATAGATAGAAATAGGAATTAGGTAGACAATATTATTTCAGCTAACAATAATGAATTAAAAAAATCGATTATGTTTGTGTTTATGCGATCTTTCCGTAGACTGCGGCGTGGCGGCGCGGGCGCACAAATATCGCTGATTGGCCTTTCTCTCGCCCTTCCGCGCTATTTGATCTGTGCACGCTCGATTGTCTGTCGCAGTCAAGTTCACGGCCTTCCTCGATCGTTAACCATCGTGCATAATTCTATTGTCTCGTTCGATTTGTTTTTAGATACTGGTTTATTTAGACTGGCTTATTCAAACTTTGTTTTTAATAGATGACTTACCATTAAAACAAGATCAATCTGTATAATTTTCTCCTCATAGTATGTTATCCAAAATAGAACTATTGAGTTATATGATGTATCTATCTGCCGCAGTCAAGTTCACGGCCTTCCTCGATCGTTAACCATCGTGCATAATTCTATTGTCTCGTTCGATTTGTTTTTAGATACTGGTTTATTTAGACTGGCTATTCAAACTTTGTTTTTAACAGATGACTTACCATTAAAACAAGATCTGTCTGTATAATTTCCTCTTCATAGTATGATATCCAAAATAGAACTATTAAGTTATATTATGTGTCTTTATAGTGTTTGTATATATGTACAAAATTCTACGTATTTATTCCCGATCCCTCGTCTCGCAATTCATTGATTCTCTCTATAGGTTTCCTGGCAGAAATCACTCGTGATATCACCTTTTGTATTACATATTTCATGTGTCACATTAACTCTATGTATAATTTATTCAATACAATTGTTTAAATGAATAAATAAGTGTCTCATGCTCTTCATCTTCGTAATATTTGCGAAGTAACTTCAGATACCTACGATACTCATAATATATATATCTTACTCATAATATTGAAAATAGCGTATCGGATGTTACTAAATTAGTTTAAAAAATACACGTGTACATTCTGTATGATTAATTCAAACAAAATGTACACGTGTATTTTTTTTTTGTTAAAATTTAGTTTAGCAATTTTCACCTTATTACTTTTTGAACGTAGATACTTTGGTAGAGCTCGCAACTGATGTCATACTTACTTACCTGTTTTATTCAGCGGATTATCGGTTAATGTAAACAGATTGCCATCTGAACTTTGTAGTACCGAAAGGGGGAATCAGCGATTGCAAGAGCCAACGTGTAATATCAACAGGTGTATTATGGACAGGTGAACTTGGCTTCAATCCCAAAAGCCTAGCATTGGGGGCCTTTGTACATATAAATAACACAAAACTACATTGTGAGGTTATTGGGAGCTAGTGACGGCAATGTACGAGTAGAGCGGTCACTTTTTCAAATTAAGTATACAACTCCTAAAAATGATAGGTAGGTACACAAAGCATACAATGAGTACCTACTAAAAAAAATCGCTTACAAATTAAATGAAGAATGTGATCAGAAGAATTACAAATTATAGGTTATAGTTTAAATTGATTGTGATAAATTATACGAGTACGTACCACGATAATTTTGTAATTGTCTTCACATCACGAATCAAGTCTAAAATCTTTAATAATTTTGGGGATAGAAAGGTGGAATTTGGAAATGGCTCCGCTCATGCTTATGTTAATGCTTATATTTAACAAACCCTGGTTATTAAATTAAGAAGAATAAGCAGGAAACTCCGATTGGAAAATTGTTGGGCACTATAAGAATGCTTTTACTCCCCGTAATCCGCAACTAATCACCAAGCTCTACAGTTTCTATTCAACACAATATAATTTAAGATCAGCCCCGATAAGTCGATACACGATCATTTGAAGTGCTCCATTACTAGTAAGTATTGTTCTCGACATTTGGTACAGTTCATTGACCTGTGCAATCAGCTTCTTGGTTTCTAAGTTATGCTTTGTCACGAGTTGTTTTAGATTCTTCTATAACAATTTAAGGACTTAACCATACCGTCGATAGAAATAATCTTAATAACGCGGTAGATAATTGTTTGTGTGGGTAGTAAGAAATAAATGTTTGTTTTAGCATCCTACATCACTGTGGCTTATGTTTCGTTTATTTAGTTTGTCGATTCACCTCTTGATTTACGGCTTTTAAGTGTGCCAACTGGGCACAGATTGTCTTGCCAATGTCTCATAAGATGGATCAGCGTGAAATTCTCGGAATTTTAGTAAATTGTCAAAACAACTAAGTTTTTTTTGTCTTTAGTTTGTTTTCATGAGTAGGTATAGGTTACACGTGTCGTATTCAAAGTTTTAACCATTGCGTTGAAGAGTCAATAGACTTGCCAAAGCGTTCAAATAAAGAGTTGAATGGCCATTGATACTCATATTCGCTATATAAAAAGTTGTTTACACCTAGAGGCGCCTGATTCTGAAGCTTGATCAACTATTTAGATTAACATGGTAAATAGGTACCTAATGTAAAGTATTTTTTCATTCATAATATACATAATTAACCTATACTTGTTAATAATTTATTAATATTATTATCGCTTTATCTAAAACGCTTTTGTTGAGCTATAAACTGTGAATTTTAATTGAATGCCGCAATATCAAACTTATTTATCACAAGTCCTGTAGATGGTAGTTCGGATTAAACCATTTCCTTCCTGATACGTAATTAATTCTACATTTTAATATTAAAGTTACTATTAGATATAAATAGAAATTTAAAATAACCGACCAAGTGCGCTTTCAGACTCGCTCATAAGGGGTTCTGTATCACCACACATTATGCATTATTTATTATTCTAGTACGTAAATAACAATTTAAATGCCATTGCAACAACAAGGTGATAAGTAACCCAAAATTGTATTATTTGGTGATCTACTATGGAATGTTTACTTACCAAATTAGAATCTTGTACTTATTACCGTTCTAAAGCTACATAGCTGAAATAAATAATTTCGTTTTAGCAAGAGACGGATACAGTCGCAACAAGCAGCTTATAACTTATTTGTTAACCGACTTCCTAAAAGGAGGAGGTTATCAATTCGGCCGGTATCTTTTTTTTTTTCGACTGATTCATTTTCTGTTTTTACAAATATTATTCTTACGTTACATTTTCAATTGTAAATAATGAATATCCGCATTTTGACAACAGTCAAATACCTTCTTCAAGTTCAATACGAGGGCTTCTGGAAGAAATCTCTTCCTTAGAGATAAGCTGTCCTTGTACACGTCCATTATATGTTTATGTTTCTTTTTTTTATTACTGGTACTAAATAAATAAATGAATACAAAATTTATCGATATATCAAGTGAAAATAACAAAGTCCTTCGGAGGCGGATCAGCAACATGATTTACAGAAGAAATCGACCATTTTCACAAACAAGCAGCGTTCGAAAGCCATTCATTCGACGGACGCAGTGTTTGACTTACTGTCAGATATAAATCTCCGCAGATCACGAGGTCGTTAATGTGATATTCGTGTCGGCGCCGTCTGCTAGGTACGGCACCGTTACTCTATTGTCGATTCAAATGAGTTTCATGCATTTCATATTTGTCTATGTTTTGATTGTCTGGTATGTGTACAGACCAAAATTCAATACAATAGTGACGACCGTACGGTTTCTATCGCTGGTAACCTCTTTTTTACTACCGACCTCAAGTATTATCTGAGAATAGTCATTTAGTTATTTCATTTATCCCGTGAAAACTCAATAATTTTTTAAGAGATAAAAAGAAGCCTATGTCACTATCCAGGTCCTCAATCATACCCGTGCAGAAATCACGTCTATCCGTTGCCCCGTTGCTGCGTGATTGAAAGGCAAACCAACCAACAAACACACTAGCATTTTATAATATTGATAAGGATGAAGGATGATCATAAATTTTGTTGTTGTATTTAATAAAAGCCATTGAAATTCACTGATAAAGCTCGTGCATATTTCAGACAGGCCTCAACGAAGAGCATCGCATTACATTAAACGCCCGTGAGAGATCTCTTTCATGATTCATCCGTTCTAAATGTGCCACCGCCCATTAGCGTAATCTGATACTAACATATCCGTAACAGTAATTGTTTAGACTTTAGATTGATCGCAAAATTGGTGAAAAAAATTACAACATGGGGTTATTCAAGGGGCAAACTAACAAATTCCTAAAAAGCCTGCAACGCATTGGTGGTGCCTGAGGTGCTACAAATGTTCATGGGTGGCGGTAATCACTTGACATCAGGTGACCCGCCTGCTCGTTTGCTCGTTAAAAATATAAAAAAGCGAATTTTTTGCTTTTAGCCCTGAGTAGCCTAAGTGTATCTACAGCATGCTTTTCCTTACTCAGTTCACACCCAAGAGTTAAAAAGAGACATTTTGTGAAGCGGGGTATCATTGAATATGAAAATTATTGTTAGATTTCTTTTATTTAAATTATAGTGTAGCTAAAATTGCTTACTTTTGTACAAGAAATAAATTACGTATGTTATTGGAAATAGCGAATGTTGATAATTTTCTAATATCAAAAGTATTAGTAGTAGTAGGTTTAAGACGAACCATCACGGTAAGAAACATTTCTTCGAATACCTCTCCCAATTTGCTTGTCGGGGTTTCCGTGAATAAGTTTAATATTAGCTAGTGATTCAAGGTTTTTCCGTTCGTTATTAGTTTACACGGAAAGTGTTGTTAGAAATGAAATGTTGAAATCTACCTATTTTTTTTTGTGTTAAAACAGCCCCTTTTAGTAATGCGGGGTAGTTCCGGGCGTTTGATATGCGAGCCGTGATAAGGTCGCCGGCCACACGACACTTCAACCCCTTGCATGCGGAGGGCTGCTTGCCCTTCCGCCTTATTGATTAGCTCTGCGTATATCAACTCTAATGTTCGAATGTAACTCCTACAACCTGATCCTTCTCCTTCTACATCTGACTGCAGTCCTAACCACTTGGATATACATGTTCTAAAGTTGCCATTGTGAGCGTATTATCGCCGTCTTTATGAATCAAAGCCGTTTAAAAGTCAAGCAGTCTGAACAACGTTGCAAAGTTTCTTTGATTTAAGTTGAAAGTTTTATGCATAGACTTGCTAAGGCTTCATGGGGAATTCATATAAATTCTATACTGACCATTAAAACTTCTCGCTACACTTTTAGTGTGTGGGTCTGGGTGTGTGTGTGTATGTTTGTTTGTCACTACTTCACTCCACAACGTATGAACTGATTTGAAATGGAGATAGCTTACACCCCGGATTAACACTTAGGCTACATTTTACCTCGGAAAATCAAAGAGCTCCTGCGGTAATTGAAAAACCTTAATCCACACGGTTGAAGTCGCGAGAATCATCTAATTTATAATATTAGTTTTTATTTCTATGGAGATTAAAGTGAGGTGTGAGGTATGCCTAATCCTGATCAATTCATTTGGTTGAAAGAAACTATTAAAAATGTATGAGGTCGGAATTAAGTGCCAGAGAACGGGCTGAGATAAGCCGTGCTATTCAAATAATAGAAACGTGTTGTAAATCTATTGCACTCATTGTGGTATCGAGAGTCGTGAGTTGTACATTCGCTCTTCAAAGACTTGACTAAGAAAGGAGGTGTTAATGCGTTTATACACTTACAACTATACAACATAAAATATATAATACAACATCAAAATTAAATTGACACAAAATCAAGCAGACTTATTTTTGTCCAGAAAAATGCTTCTAGTTACACGTACGTTATTACTACTGTTTATTTGTTAAATTAGAAATTGGCAAAAAACTAAAAACAGGGGTTCTTGTACATAGTCACTAACTGGTTTTAGTTTATCGTGAACCAATGATGCGAACATGATGCAAATCAGAAATATATTTGGTCGTGAGCTAGTATGCAAATAAAACTTCCAGTATTCTAACACAGGAAATATATCGATGGTAGTTAAATATAATGTGGTGGCTGGTGGCATATGTGAATGGTTACGATGTTGATGTAAGGGAGAGTCTAAATAGAGTTTGATTTCTTACATTTTTAAGCTGATTTTTTTTTTCTCAAAAAACTAATGTATGAACAAATTTGACACATTTTCGACATAACTTTCTTCATCAGTTAAAAATTATTTATAATAGCAATTGAAAAATAGAATCTTTAGTTAAATACCTATCGATGTCGCTTAAAACATTCAAAACGACGATATTCCATAGAAGTAACCAGAGTAATTAGGTGAACAAAAAAATTAGTACAAAGCTTAAAATAACTTCTTACTGTTACTACATTAAGAACTCGGAATAGTAAAAATCAGTTTGTGGAAAACACTAGGCAAACAAAAATAATTATTTTAATCAGCCACGTAAACAATTCATAATTAATTAACTAATGGATCAATGCACACTATTTACCTTTACCGAAATTTGATTCGACAAAAAATAATTATTCTTGCCTTACTTAAGCATCAGCTTGATATTCCACTATTTGTATAGGAAAAATTCACTTGCCAATATACGCTCAGCCTAAAGGAGCTGTATTGCAAGCCAGTACACCCAGCTTGCGAAACTACTGTCCGTACTAGTTACGCTAAATCAATCTTGGCCTAATGGCACCTCTCGCTCAATGTGATTATTGTCGTTAGATTCTGTAACTGTTTTAGATTAAGTTGATTTCTCAGCGAATGAGGTCCTTTCCTTATTGCTTAATCATTAAGTATATTAGATAATGCATAACTAAATGGAAATTGAAACTTCAATTAATATTAAAAGATAATGACTCAATGCTATTTGACTTATATCTTTGAATCTTTTCATTCTGACGTGGCATACTTATTTTATGGCTACTAGGTATATTGGTTGAATGGTTAAAAAAAATCCAAAGACTAAAGAGTTGTTAACACTTCATTACAAATCGGTATTTGTTCACAACATTTTCGGTATAATTTATATCTATAAAGATCAGATCTATTTTCGTTACCTTAACGACGACATGTTTGAACAACTTTCACCCTAACATGTAGCTTTGTAAATATAAGTCATGATTGTCTCCCTATAACCTAGTAGGTAAAATCAACCATGTCTCTTGTTAACAGTTTGCCTCTTCAGCGGCAGAAAGCGGCGCGTGTGGTAGTACTTCGTCGTCGACTTCATCGTCGTCGTCTTCGTCATCGTCGTCCTCTTCGTCATCTTCCGACTCGGACACTGCGGATGCCGCTGGCGGCTCCGCTCATGCCTCGGCTGATGATTCTAGTGCTGCTCTTGCGGCCGCTTGCCAACTACAGGTAAATTCTTGATAAACATTGATTCTGTCAAGTCAAATAATTATTCATTCAAAGTGAGATTGAATTAATAGTTTTTGATTGGTCGAAATGAAATACATTAAATAACTTGAACTATTTAAAATGTGTGTCATGACGCGATAAACTTACCCGAAATAAACTCCGCAGGTCATCGACGATGCGGACCTTGCGGAACTATTTCCAGAACAAACATCGAGCGCGCCGGCGCAACAGCCCAATTTCTCGACCTTTCCCGTTCACAACCCGTCGCCGGAGAGCGACAACAAGTCCATAGCAGACAATGGTAAGCTCAATGAAAACTTGTGAATCCTTAAGTTACAAAATATTCAATTATTAAAAAAAATATATTGACTCTTTCTAGGTGATGGGTCGAGTAGTGAAATGGAGCTTCCACCACAACTAGTCTCCGCTGCAATTCAAAGAGCAACGGCTGATTCTTCTGGATCTGAGAATGAGTGCTCTAACTCTGATACCGTTCATCAAAATGCTTCCCATTACGCGTCTAGTTTGCTGCAACAGTTCGTAGCTAAAACTCAGCTTCTAAGTAGTACTGCTCCTCTTACGTCAATCAATCCTGCAGCAGCATCATCTTTATCGTGTGCACTCAATACAAATCCATTAAGTGGAGTTAATACGATTAACGACTGTGTTCTAGACCAAATAAATACTCTGTCTGACATCCCACCGATAGCAACAACTTTTTTAAATAACGGCCAGCATTTAAGTCCGCAGCAGACAGAAGAACTCACTCAAATAAATAAAGATCTTGAAGAAATAACATCTGTAACAGAATCAGTCGGTTTATCAATACCAAACCCACTAAGCCTAGAAGATTGTGTTGACAATAACGACTTCATGAACTTAGATATAACGTCAGGTGGCTCAGAGCTTGGTAGTGCAAGTGACTTCTTAAAAAGTTCACCCATAACAGTGGCTAGTGCGGATACAGGTTCTATCAATCAAATAGACTCTCAAAAATTAGATACGATTAGTACAAACTCTGTTGAATCTCAAGAAGATGTTAAAAATGTCGTCGTTGAATCTAGAAGAAAACGGGGAAGACCTCGCAAAGTCAGAAAAGCGGAAGAATATGAAAATAAAGGAAATGAATCTCAGAAAGAAGCCAAGTCCAGAGTTAACGTAATAAATGATTTTCATAATAATAATGATCCGCCCAATGTGTCACCAGACTCAGGTATTTTGTCAAACCATAATTCGCCTACTCATTCACCGATGCGACGACATGATATAGATGAAAATCACAGTAGACATAGTAGAAAATCGATTCAAAAAGAAAATACCGCCGGCGAAAGAAAAAGTGCGAGATCTAAATCGAAAACTCGTAGTAGAGCGCACAATGGGTCAGATTCAAGTGATTGTGACTTCTCTAAAAAGCGAATTGAAAATGAATTGAAACAAATTAAAACAGAAGCACCTTCTCCAGTTCCACTTAAACAAGAACAAAATAAATTCGATAAGACCAAGAAAAATGACCATAAATTAGATATAGCTGCACTAGATAGAATGTTATATGCTACTGATAGAGTACTGTATCCGCCGCGGAAAAAAGTAGGTCGGAAGCCACAAAACAAAACAAAAAATACTAAAACTACTAAAACTCTGAGAGACAAAAATCAGTACGATTCAGCAGATAGTGATGATGACTCGATACCATCCAACAGATCCGTACTGTCTGGAGTTTATGCGAAAAGAAAAGAAGTTAATAGTAAACTGGCAACTTTACCTAAGAACAACAAAAACAATAAACCAGTTAACAATTCCTGGAGAGATCATCAAAGTGAAAATGAAGCAGCTGCTGATGATCCTCTGGATCCAACGTGGAAACAAATAGATTTAAATCCAAAATATAAAGACATTCTTTCAGGTTACAAGAGTGATTACGAGTTTAAACCTTACAAAAGTTGCAGTAGACTCATAGAGTCCGGCTATAAGAGCGATTACGGTTGCCGATCAGGCTATAAAAGTGATTGTTATCGTTCTGGTTATAAAAGTGATCATAAATCTGGATACAAAAGCGATAAATCCGGATATAAAACCGACTACAGTGTAAGAAGTATGCGGAGACGAATGAGAAAACTGAAGAAAACTCGATCGGTGAGAAATAGATCTTACTATAAGAACCAAAAGCACTTCGTTTCCGATCAAGAAATTTTGCAATTATCAAATAAAACATTTAGCAGTCTCACTTTAGGACACAGTTCGAGTGATTCAGAATGTGAGACATATTTACGAAAACCTAACGCTAGTCCAAAGTATGTGAGTGTTTGCACAAAATATCCATTGCCGTCGAAATATAACTATGGTTTTACTAAAGCTAATCAAAAACACGTATTGAGACTAAATGCATCTGATCCGTTTGCTCCTGGACCAGTATTTAGTGGTTTACAAAGGCCGGTTACAACATATAATATCTTTAAAGTAAGTCACAATAACAATAACACCTTACTAAAATCTCCCACAAAGAACACCTATATGGGTAATTCTTTACCGTCACTTAAACCTATCTTTACACATAAGTTTGGGGAATCACCGATTTCTACAGGAACAAAACAATGCAACTCAAAGAAGGATAGTTCTGATAGTGTGAGACACTATCCGAGAACACTTTCTCCTAAGAATCGTAAACAAGTAAAGAAAGACTCCCCTACTACGAAGAAAGAAAACTCTTCAAAACCATTACCCAGCATATTTGAGAAAGCTAAAAATTCCTATATTCCAAATAAATCTTTATCAAGAAATGTCTTTTTAAATTTTAAAAAACCAAACATTAAGCCAACATACCACATTAAAAAGCATAGAAGAACAGTAGTGCTCGCACCACCTAAGATCAATTTAAAACCTGCTGAGCGACCGTCTCGCATAACAATTAAAACTGAAAATAAACACCATAGGCACAGAAGCAAAAGACGACACCGCTCCAGATCAGTATCGAAGTGTCGAGAATCATATACTAGTCGAAATTCTGTCGATTCTGTTGATCAGAAATTCACTCATGACATGGACAGTCTTATAGCGAACTTCATTAAACTGTGCCAAATTGCACCCAAATTTATTGTAACTACGCAAACTATACTGCAAAAGCCTGTAGAAAAAGAAAAACCACCAGCCGAACCAGCACCACCTACGAAGGTTATTAAAAGAGCATCCAAGAAGAGAAAAACGTCAGATAATCAAGAAATTGCTACGCCGACATCTAAACGAAGGCACAAAAAACAGTTAACAGAATCTCAAAACAAAGGTGGTAAAGATACTAATGAACATAAACTACCTTTGAAAAAGAGGCATTACCATATAAATTCGTCTACAAGCAATGCATTAAGTCTTAGCTTAGTCACCGCAGAATTTGATGATAATTTAAAAACTGCCAGCCCTGAAAAATTTTTATGTACGGAAACAGATTGCATGGGTGAAATTTCTAAAAATACTGCAGAAGATTCATCGAAAACTAAGACTTCGTCTGAAAAAGTTAAAAAGGATTCAAAAAATGTTTGCTCTACTATACAAGAGATTAAAAATCTCAACAATGAATTGTCTCCAAAATCAACAAAGCCGAATACAAATACAGATGAAATGTTAACCGTCAAAGACAATGATGATGTTTCGGTTTCTCCAAGTTCAGTCAGTATGATTGACGATGATCTTTCTATTAAAAAGCCTTCACCCGAACAATCAGAATTGTCAAAGAAAATATACGAAACTTCAGAAAAACTCAAAGCTGTTCATAAAATGGTTCATGATTTAGAAAAATGTTTACCGAAATGTAAAGAATCTGAAACGAAAACAGAATCATCCAAATTTGAAACAAATCGGATATCATCACCAAGATCTGAAACAAAACTATCACCAGTTCGTAACCCAGCTCCAATAGCAACGCCTAAAAAACGTCATAGATTAGAAGCAGAAAAAGTTACACCAATCTCTAGTTTAGATCAAGTTGTGCAATCATTGTCCAAAAAATTGTCTGAGGACAAGTCTGTTAACATTAACATTCCTAAGGATATCAATCAAAATACTACAAAGGAAGAAGTGAAAGAAAGTGAAAAAACCAGTGTTGGACTGTCCACAGCTCAGACAAACGCTAATCCTACAGTCGATCCACTCAAAAGCATGTCAGCTCGTTCTCTATATAAAAGTTCTATTCCGCCTGCTCAAAAATCTGAAATTATGACAAGAAAAAAGAACAGACTCGAGGGTCTTACTAGCAATTTAGTATCAAAAATAAACCCAAGTGCAGCGACTAAAGTTCTTGATACACTTTTAAACAACAACATACGAAAATCAATTGAATCTCGAATATTAGAAAAAGAGAAAAACAGTTCTGAAAGTGTGAACAAAGTATTGGATGAAAAGACTAAAGCCAAAGAATCTCCACAAATGAATACAAGAGCAAGTGTTATTAAATCTCCTGTGTCTAAAGGTAAAGTATTAGAAAGTAAAAAGAATAAAACGACGGAACCTGCAATCGAAACATCTATAATTGTTAATGTTGATAAACCTACAGGCATTTTTGAGCCTTCCATTGATTTAGAAGATCAAATACCTAAGTCATCTATTTGTATAAGCAACGTTTTAGGAGACAGCCTTAAAAATAAACATAAAGCAAAAGGTAACGATAGCAAGAGTGCAAATTCTTTGTTATCACCCATAGATACTGAATCCGATATTCCATTGGCTTTGATTTCGGAGACACCTGACCCTATTATAAGACCAAAAAGAGGTGAATCTATAGCATCAGTTTTATCTGACAAAATACAAGAGACAACAGGTGGTCACAACTTACGTCAGACTAAAAGAACGCTTGCTGGTGAATCTGAAGATTCGAACGATAAGAAAAAGAAGAAAACTGCAAACAATTTAATACGTGAAAGTAAATTAGTGTTACCTACAAAAGTCATTCTTCCTAAACTTTCAACTGAAAAATTACTCGCGGCCGATCCAAGTAAAAAGGCAGTCTTGCCCGTTCAAACTAAAGAAATGAAGGAATCAACTGATACGAAAACTACAGAGACGTCTAAAAAGCGTACCAGAAGACGTAAAGCAATTAACAGGACCGGTTTCCCAAGCATTAAGAAAAAGAAGAAAAAACTAGAACCGAGTCTTAATGTCACCTCTGACAGCCATTTCACCTCTGAGGATACCGATCATTCCGTATTTGAAAGAGTGCCGAAAGATGGTGAAGCTATGAGCAGTTTCTTAGAACGGACGACGAATAGAAAACCAGAACTAAAAGTTGTATTGAATAAAGATGAAATGCCAAAACAAGGACGGTTAACTGTCGTAGCTTTAGAAAAGTTACAAGGTAAAGAAATTTTAACAAATTCTAAAACTATCACTACGGAGAAGAGTGTAAACGAGAAGAAAGTTGGAGGATCCTCCATTTTAAGAGCTCCATCCTTACAACTGAAACAGAACAAGAACGACAAAGAACTTAAGAATCACATAAACAAATGGGAAGTTTTGAGTGAGACTGACAGTATCCCCTCTTTAACGAGTTCTTTGAGCAATGATCCGGAAGACAGTATTCCTTTAAGTTTGCTAAATTTGAAGGCTGACAAGCACAATAGTCGTTTAGATAATTTAGAAAAACTTAAACGAAAGACCCGGGCTATGTCACCTTCTCAGGAAATTGAAGAGATATTTTCGAAACGGAAAATCGTTGAAAAGAATGCTAAATTGAGCTTGAGACCTAAGTCAAGTTTGGCAATCCTATATCCCAGTGACAGGAGATTTACAAGAAGTTCGGATAATAATGCAGCTGCTGACGATGGAAAAGTGAAGGTTAAAAAAGTTGAAAACAAAAAACCATTGCCAGAAACGGAGAAAACTACCAAACCGATGAGCATTGTTACGAGAAGAAAATCAAGGTCGTGCCAAGCTAATAAGAAAGTTAACGAGATACATTCCAGTTCGCGCGAAAGCTCATTGGATACGGTCATCAGTCGACGAATTACTTCCAAATCGCGCGAACCTTCGATCGACACCCTTCATCACGAAGATCACGATGAAAACGATCCATTGCCCCTCAATGAGAAGGAAATAGATTTCGAGAAGAGCATCGACGTGCTTTCGAAGAACATTATTTGCAAGAAACGCGTGGCATCATCGCGCGACGAAAGCCCGGTCAACGGCGTCGATGGGCGGGACAAGCCTGCTGTATCCAAGAAAAATCCTCGCCTGAGAAAGAAGTTTTTAGTCGCCGGTCTGTTCTCAGACTACTACAAAGACGAGTAAGTATATTATCTCTGAGAGGGATGTTGCCAACTTTTTTTTTTTTTTTCAAACTTCAAAGCGCGTGTAATGTGGCAGCTTGTATGAAATGGTGAACTATGACTTCATAAATATTTAACGCACTTTTATGCCTGTTTTCTCTAAGTATAACTTAGATCATTCTGTAAGTCTCTTAAGGGGTCTTTTGACGTAGGTAGCCCCCAAATACAGTCCCTTACCCAATGTCATTTTCATCTTTAGGTTCCCTAAAGTGATATCTCGTCTAGCTTAGCTTAGGTAGTCTGTAAAAGCCCGGAAAACGGGCCATAGTAGTTAAATCGATAATTTAAAATGGTTATCAAACTTAAAACTAAATATGTATTATACATAAGTATGTATTTAGTTTTAAGTTTTATAACTATTTTTTAAATGATCGATTAAAAAGTATTTTGTTTATTTTGGAAGAATAAAATCTTTATGAAATATTTTATTTTTAACAAGGCAACATCCCATTTATATGTTTGAAATTATTACTATTTTATGGCCTCAATAATCTTTTTCAGTCCAAAACCAGATGGTAAGTGGAAGAACTTGGTCACTCAAACGGAATTTCCCCCGGGTCTGCTCGGTCCGCCGCCCTATTGCGAACGGTGGGTGCGGCGCAGGCTGCACCACTTCTCGCTTCCCTATGACATTTGGTGGGAACAGCACTACAACCAACCCGTGCCGTCCTGGAATTACAAGAAAATACGCACAAGTATGTGTGACCACGAAGTCTAAATCTGTATTAGTATATGGCGAAGTAGACGATGTCCACAGTTGTATTGCAATTTAATTTGAGAGAGACTACATTTTTTGTTGTAGCATGGTGCGGGTGATAGGTCAATAGAATGTAACTTATTTTGTTGCAATCATAAGGTTCTTATTCCTTTAAAGTCTATTGCGATTTCTTTTTTTTTTTTTTTTTTCAAAAAATATGTTTTCGTAATTTAAACCATGCTATCATAATATGGTACGAAATACGAGTAAGTTATGTTCTATTGAACCGTCACCCACACCATGCTACAACGAAAAAGTTGTAATGTATTACGACTTGAATTTTTTATGAACTTGGCTATTTTTTATTATATTTTAAAAGCATAAATTCTGAAGTTTACAAGAGAATTTCTTTTCTTTCTTTATTTCTTATTACTTTCTTTACTTATTACTTCTCATTGACACTTTCTACTAGATTATGTCTGTGACTGTATATCTCATATATTCCCGATTTTTCCCCTCATTGCTTTTTTTCTTTACTACTTTTTTCCTGCATTATTTTTCTTTTCCCCAGTTTATTGTATTTTTGGTCTTTCTTATGTAAATTCTATCTGTGAAAACTTGTTAATAGCTTCAATTCTTCTTCTGCATTTATTGATTTATTTTCTAATTTGCTGTAAGTTTTCCCTCTAAATAAAATAAAATATTAATTTTGTTGAAGGTTTAATATTAAATAAGCCTCAATAGCCCAACGTTAAAGGTGCGGACTGAAAACTGAACGGTGACAGGTTCGAATCCCACCCGTTGCACTATTGTCGTACCCACTCCTAGGAGTGCTCTAGAGCAAGCTATCCGCTGATTTGGAGGGGATAGGAGGATATTAGTCAATTTCAGCTTGGCTAATGTTCCTTAAAAAAAAAATTGGAATAACAATGATAATATGGTGTATCATCAATCTTGCAGATGTATACTACGACGTGAAACCTTCAGCGGAGGAGTGCGAGAGTGTGGCCTGCAACTGTATGCCATCTTCCAGTTGCAATGAGGACTGCATCAACAGACTTGTGTACTCCGAGTGCTCGCCGCAGCTGTGCCCTTGTGGGTAAGTTCTTACGGGAGATCATACTATATTACAACATGGGGTCCTAATAGATTTATAAATACATATCAAAAATTCCGAGGCCGGCGGGCTTCGAACCCACATCTCTCTGGGAATCGCGCCCGAGTGTGTTAACCGTTACACCACGGCCGAACCACACTTCAGCCACGAAATTAGTGATATATGTATCTACTTTTTCAATCAGTTTTGACAGTAGCGACATCTAGTAGCGACACATTACAGTTTTCGATCTACTTTTTCCAAGACCCAATATTACAATGGAGCTCTTAAGAAATTATTATAGATGCCACATTGCTTGTTACAATTTTTGTTAAGTGTAGGTTAACACTTCAATAAAAAAAAAAAAATTGCAACATGGGTTATTCAAGGGGCGGACCAACAAATTCCTAAAAAGCCGGCAACGTATTGGTGGTGCCTCAGGTGCTACAAATGTTCATGGGCGGCGGTAATCGCTTAACATCAGGTGACCCTGAATGAAAGAAAAAAAAGATGCTTTGCTACAAAATTTTTTACTAAACTTAATAATTAACAGACAATAGGCATGGTAGTAACCAAGAATCAATAAAATTATGTATTATTCTCATGAAATAGGATTCATGGATTATAAAAAACGTATGTATTACAGTATTCCGCCGCCATATTGGATTGAATACCAATCAGAGCTAAACTACTATGAAAAAAAAAACAGAAGTGACGTTACGAACGACGCCATGACACCCTCGAGCGTTTTTGCGTGAATTTTAAAACTTAAAACCCAAATTTGGAACCCATTTTTTTCTGACGTAAACGGTAGCCTATGATGGATTAAAAAAATTGCAATTAGTAAATCTCATGTTTTCATTTCTCCAACAGGGATAAGTGTAAAAACCAACGCATCCAACGTCACGAGTGGGCGTCGGGCCTCGAAAAGTTCATGACTGAGAACAAAGGCTGGGGCGTTCGCACCAAGAACCAAATCAGCTCCGGGGACTTCATACTCGAGTACGTCGGCGAGGTCGTCTCTGATAAAGAGTTTAAGGTGAGCTGAGTCTAATGGTGAAATCAATAGAACATGTCCTGGCTTGACTTAAGATAAGGTCAAAACAAGAAACAAATGGACGCACATACGCAATAACGTTTCAACCCACTAAACTTTGTGAAAATAAATAGAGCGTTCTCTGGCTTAGTTTGGACTTAAGATAGAGTCAAAACGAGAAACAAATTAAATACATACTTAATGCAAACCAATAAAGTTAACTTTTCAATTGATAAGTTGTGTGGGTTGACTCATTATTGCGTATGTGCGTCCCAATTAGTTTTGACATAAATCTGTCTCGTTTTAACCCTGTTTGAGTCTGAGCTCAGTGAGAGTGCAGTCTATACTTTTCAGCCTAAGAGCCAGTGGAATTTTTTTCAACCCTGTTCTACAAGTTGATCATTTACTGCTTGGTCGACTGGATTCAAGTGACCGTGCTGGAAGAGATATGGCAATTTACATTAAATCCATTATACTATCGGTACACGTCATCGTATCGGATTGCTAAATCGCTTGGCGGCACATCTTTGACGGTAGTGTGTTAACTAGTTATGGCCAAAGCCTCCCACCAGACCAGACCAGAGACAATTTCATCATCATTTCAGCCTGCGGACGTCCACAGCTGAACATAGGCCTTTCCCAAACAGCGCCACCGCACCCGGTCCTCAGCCTTTCTCATCCAGCCACTTTCCTCCATTCTTTTTATGTCGTCGGTCCACCTTGCTGGAGGGCGCCCCACACTATGCTTGTTTGTTCGCAGAGACAATTTAGAAATTATAAATTCCCAAGTTGCCCCCGCCGGGAATCGAACCAAAGACCTCCCAGTTACAAGACTACAGCGCTGACCACTGAGGTCCTCAAAAAACTTACCATCAAGTGAGATTGCAGTCAAGAACTATCTTGTCGTAGAATAAAAAAAATTAAAAACATCAATGAATCAATTGAAGGAGCGGATGGCGACCCGGTACGCGCGCGACACGCACCACTACTGCCTGCACCTCGACGGCGGGCTCGTCATCGACGGCCACCGCATGGGCGGCGACGGCCGCTTCGTCAACCACTCCTGCCGACCCAACTGCGAGATGCAGAAGTGGACTGCCAACGGTGAGCAAATTATAATTCTGTGACCCGGTGCTAAAAGGGCCAAAGTACGTTTTTTTTTAAGAAATGAGATTTTAAGCAAAAATATTATTGAAAAAGTATGAAAGGGCGTACGTTTATTGATAGTCTTTCAAAAGATACGATGTAAAAAAGGCCAATGTAACTTGCTGACTACACTTACTGCTACTGTTACTATTACTGCTGGACTATTGGTTAAAAATGCTCATCACCTAAAATAATGACTTTAGATATTGGCCCTTTTAGCACCAGGCCACAGAATTATAGACACTCCTTGTTTTATTCCTATACAACAAATAAATAAACAAAGAACGGCAATAAGAAATTGAATTAAAAACGACTCTGATCAAGTCAGAGGAGCACTGTCTTCCTTTTACAAGGAATTAAAAAAAAAAAAAAAAACGGTGAGCAAATTACTCCATCGAATTACAAAAAAAAAAAAAAATAACCCGACTATAGAAAATTTTCACTCATTCCCGCTAGTTCAAATGATTATTTATTTATTTATTTTACTCTTTATTTGCACCAAAAGAACAACAAAGAAAAAATATATATTAAAAGAGACAAAAGGTATGATACAAATGGCGGCCTTATTTGACTTCGTTTATTCTTACAGGTACGTTCAGAATGGCACTCTTCGCACTACGGGACATTGAACCTGATGAGGAACTGACGTACGACTATAACTTCTCACTATTCAACCCGGCCGTTGGACAGGTAAATATTAGTTCTCATCGACAATAGTGCAACGGGTGGATTGGTAGGCAAATTTGAGCAAATAAAGCCACAATAGTTTAACGGTTAAAAGTGCGGACTGAAAACTAAAAGACCCCACCCGTTGCACGATTATCGTACCCATTCCTAGCGCAAGTTTTTTTTTTTTGGAAGGGATAGGAGGAAATTAGTCAACTTTAACTCGGCTGATATTTTTTTACATTTGTAACGTTTGTTATCACTTTCAGCCGTGCAAGTGCGATTCGGAGGACTGTCGCGGCGTTATAGGCGGAAAATCGCAAAGAATCACCAAACAGCCAGTGAAGACACAATCGAGGACCCCGTCCAACGCGTCCAACCAGTCCAACAGCTCCAACAGCAACCAACCGAGGGTCGGACGGCCTAGAAAAGCAGTTAAATGCAACAAGAAGTCCGAACAACAGAGTGTCAGCGCTTGTGACATCAAGAACATGACCATACTGAAGTACCAGCAGCACCTGAACAAGCTGTGGCAAGAGCCGCAGATGAAGCCCCTCACTGCCAAAGAGAGGGCCGTGGTCAAAGAACGGCAGTGCTTCCTCTTCAGGAATTTGGAAAATGTAAGTTTTAACACTGTTTCGTGTAATTTAGATAGATCAGCTGATGAGGACTTGGGTATTTGACCAAAAAAAAAAATTTTTTAATATTATAACACAATGCCATTTTTCTTTTTTTTATATTTTAACTAGTCTCGAAAATATAGAGCTTAAGCTTAAGTTTGCTCACAACGTCACGAGCGAGTAGCTCCATAGAAAATTTCGTTTTAGAAAGAGAGATAGTCGCTGTATAACAGCTTGTAACTTATTTGTTTTTGGACCGATTTGTTTTTACAAATGTTATTATTAAACTTGATGATGCCCGCGACTTCGTTCGCGTGGATTAAGGTTTGATTCCCGCGGGAACTCTTTGATTTCCCGGGATAAAATGTAGCCTATGTTTTAATCCAGGCTATGAACTATCTCAATTCCAAATTTTAGCCAAATCCGTCCAGTAGTTTTTGCGTGAAAGAGTAACAAACATACACACACACAAACATATAAACTTTCGCCTTTATAATATTAGTGTGATGTTACATTTTCGATTGTAATTAATGAATATCCTTATCCACATTTTGACTTTTGTCTCATATTGAGTTTTTCCATTAATAGAAGAAAATCGATCAGCAGAAGTAATAAAAAAAATATCGCATATAATCGCATACACTTAATGTTATCGTTATGCATTATCCGTAGGATGAGCATATTATGACAAAAACTGATATAAATATATTTCAGGTACGTCGTATTCGGGAACGTCTGTCCCTTCCAATCCCCCCCTCCCCGCCTGCACCTGCACCACCCCCTCCACCCCAATTAACCCCTCAACCACCCGTACCAAGCACCCCTGTAGTAACCAATGTCAACCCCTTAACCCTCCCAGATACTATGAATCCCCAAGTATTCCTCAAGAGGTTGCAGACGTTACGAGCGTCCAAGGAAGAAAGTATAAAGGAGTTGACACGGCTTGAAGATGATCAGTCCCTTGATCTGAAAACGCGCTTGGGAAGAGTGTTTAAAGCCCTTTATAATGCGGTCGTTGCAGTAAAAGGTATGTGTTTAATCTAAATATATAAAAGGAAAAGGTGACTGACTGACTGACTGACTGATCTATCAACGCATAGCTCAAACGACTTGATGGATCGGGGTGAAACTTGGCATACTGTATAGCTATCAGGATGTAGAGTTCTGCTAAGAAAGAATTTCTGAAAATTCAACCCCTAAGGGGGTAGAAAAGGGGTTTGAAAAATCGAACTTAAAGTGAGCGAAGTCGCGGGCGAAAGCTAGTAATAATAATAAGTATTAATAGTGGATGTTTTATCCAAGGAAAAAAAAGCATAATTGTAGGTCTATTCGATTTGCAAAATTGTAGGTCTAATCTAATATTTTGCTTTTTTTTTCTTTGGAATAGAACAATCACTATTAAAACTTATAACATTAAAAATTCAATTACGTCTGATGAGCGATATATGTACACAGTTTTTTGTTCAATAACCCTGTAACAATGACACCCTTTTAGGAATACAATAAAATCGCTCATTTGCGACAAGAGTGACATAATTCAAAATCGACGATGAAAGAATTCTCTCGTTAGAGGATAATGTTTTGTGGATGCTGCGTTCTCGAAACAACACAGCGGCCAACAAAGCGACAGAGCATTAAATCACAATCTCTCTCGCTCTTATTTTTTTGTGCTTAGCGTAAAATTGGTGAATTTTGAGTTATGTCACCCTTGTCGCAAATGAGCGAAATAATCGCTGGTTGTTATTTTTTTTTTTTTTTTTTCAGATGACGAGGATAAGCCCGTCTGCTCGCTCCTGCTGAAACTAAAGCCGAGTCAAACCAAGTCCGATCCGGCGACTGCGCCAGATCTGAACACAATACAAAGCAATATAGATGGCGGAAAGTATGACAGCGTGGCGCAGTTTGACAGCGATGTCAACGGACTGTTCTCCGCCGTCATCCGCGAGCACGGCAAAGTGACGGCTTTAGGAGCGGCCGCGACGCAACTGCGAAAGGTATTTAGAATAGAATAGAATAGAAATATTTTTTATTCAAATAAACTTTTACAAGCACTTTTGAATCGTCAATGAATCTACCACTGGTTCGGAATGCCTTTCCTGCCGAGAAGAGCCAGCAAAAAACTCGGCGGTTGCTCTTTTCAAAAAAATAAAAATTTTACAATTGTTATTGAAACTATGCTATGTATTCAGTGCTTCCACGATGAATTTTCCTGAGTACAATACAAGTAAAAATAAATACAATACAAATACAAATAAATACAATCCAATACATGTTAACACATTTCCTTTTCGAACTTTCGCAATTTTTATGCTATAACTTAGAATAGGAGGAAAAATTAATATTCATCTTTTCCAGGTGTACAACGCCACGAAATCGGACTTCGCTGAATATTTGACAAAGATACTTGGTCCGAATGAATCTTTACCAACTGGTTTCATACAAAAATCTAAGTCTGGTAAGTTATTACTTTTTAAATAATTTTAAGTAAAATTTCTCATTAGCCAGGCTAGACTGTAATTTTAGTGTAAACTCATATTATTGAAAAAAAAAATTGGAATGTTGTGTCCCACAGAGGAGGTGATCCTGTGCATCTGCGGGCTGCACGTGGAGGAGGGGCTGATGGTGCAGTGCGGGCGCTGCGGCGTGTGGCAGCACGCGCGCTGCGTGCGCCTCAACGCCGACTCCGCGCACGCCGACGCCGCGCACCACTGCCACTACTGCACCACGGAACAGGTACCACACGCACATCCGCAGCACGCGCACTGCGGGCGGGAAAGGGCTTGTTGAGAATAACTCGAAAAACTAAGTGACGTCATTCTAAATCTAGTTACGGACGGACTAGTTATTTTTAATGCACTCCTACAATCATATATCAAATGAAAGGGATTGCTGAGAAAAGCTCGAAAAATAAAGTGACGTCACTCTAAATTCAATATGGTGGACTAAGTTTTTTAAGCTTTCCTACAATATGGGTATCAACTGGAAGGGCTTGATGAGAATTACTCGAAAAATAAAGTGAAGTCACTTTAAATCCAACATGGCGGAACACACAAGATGGCGGACTAGTTATTTTTAATGCACTCCTACAATATGGGTATCAAATGAAAGGGCTTGTTGAGAATAACTCGAAAAACTAAGTAGCAGTAACTAGTTATTTTTAATGCACTCCTACAATCATATATCAAATGAAAGGGATTGCTGAGAAAAGCTCGAAAAATAAAGTGACGTCACTCTAAATTCAATATGGTGGACTAAGTTTTTTATGCTTTCCTACAATATGGGTATCAAATGGAAAGGCTTGATGAGAATTACTCGAAAAATAAAGTGAAGTCACTCTAAATCCAACATGGCGGAATACACAAGATGGCGGACTAGTTATTTTTAATGCACTCCTACAATATGGGTATCAAACGTAGACAGAGAAGGCAATAGACCAAGGTACTGTGTAACCGCGACTGAAATAGAGATAACATGACGTAACGATGACGTCACATGACAAGTTCGAGTTTAATGTTGCCACAATAACTGCACTCCCCTAGTACCCCAAATTAGATGGAAAATTCTTCCCAGGATTTTTAAATAAAACGACAAAACAGATGCTGAACTGTTTTATTTTTTAAATAACATACCTACACATATAAGGTTGTCTGGGAGAGACATACCTATTAGGGTAAGCTTCTATTTTTTACATATATCTTAATATTGTGTGCAATAAAGAATTTATTATTCTTTATTGCACACAATATTAACTTCAACCACCACTTAAAAGTATAAAATAATTTTAGTTTGTACACGTAAGTCGGTTTTTTAAAAATATTTTTTTTTATACTAAAGTTTTTTAATGTACTTTCATAGGACCAATTCACTAGATAATTATTTGCTCCTTAAAAAAAATATTGAAATGCCGAATAGAAATTTAGCATATGTGAGTCACTTTGAAAAAAGATGTATGTAACACAAAGGAAAATTTTTTTTCGTTACTAGTAAGAATGTTACACAAAATAATTTGTAATGAACAGTTAAAATTTTCCTTCGATCGAGTAATGCTATTGAATTAAAAGCAACAAAAATTGTATATTTAGTCATCAAAATCATCATTAATGAAATTAACAGTATATTCCTTTTTTCAGGCAGTCGTATAAAACTGCAACTCTTCATAGTTTAAGTTAATAATTATTTAAAAAAAACATTAAAAGTCTGCCTCTAGCTATTTAAAAATGGCTTTAAAAATTAAGAACTTTGTAAATAAAATAATTCTTAAGATCGCCAACAGTTCTCGACTGGTTGTTGGACATTCGAACGAAACTTCAGGATGATTCAGAACAGTAACCGACACTATCTAACTGAATACACTTTAATCATCGCCGACATATATTATATTCTAGTATCCATCATCTTTCTTTTCTTTTCTCATAATATTCATTTCTTCCATCACGACTTTATTTTGTTTCAACAAAAATTAAAAAAAAAATTGAAAAAGTAGCCAAAGTAACCCGCCGTTACGGTATGTCAGAGGACATTACTAAAAAAAACCTATCTCCGTGCCAAATTTCAGCCATATCGGTTTAGTGTGGCGTATTGAGTAACAAACATCCATATGTTTGTTACTCAATCACGCCACACTAAACCGATATGGCTGAAATTTGGATGTATGTATGGATGGCCCTACATACATTCAAACTTTCACATTTATAATATAAGTAGGATAGGGAAAATCGGGACATTGTATAGGTACCTAAAGCTGGCAACACACATAGATACTAAATTTTCTTATTAACTGTCAGTTTGTTGGGCACAAAAGTGTGTCGACCTTGAAAAAAACTGGTTACACGATGAGGGACAAAAAATTGGGTAGCTGCGTCTCTGTTTATCACATTAATAACTTTATTTCTGCTCTCTTTTTAGTGTGAGTGAGAAAGAAATCGTCACTGGCTCTATGTCTTCTCTCTCTACGGTATCAAATGAAAGGGATTGCTGAGAAAAGCTCGGAAAATAAAGTGACGTCATTCTAAATTCAATATGTGAATAGATTATAGTTAGTTGGAAAAACGGAAGCCGGAAGGGCATTCCAGATTTTTGCGGTGCGTATTAGGTACGAAAAAGCAAAGCGGTCGAAATACCAAAGTTTCGCACCAAGGTGCGAGACCGTGGAATTTCGACGACGTAACGGTGCAGATCGTACGATGCCTTGCCTCTATAATTAACCTATGATTAACAGGGACAGTTGCTGTCATACCTGGTTTTGAACCTATGTACTTGATTGACGCCATTTTGGCGCTGTATGCCATCCGTATGCAGATACGAGTGTCTCTGGAACTAATAATATTGGAAATGACGCAGCGACACCGAGGTGTGTGAAGTCTACCAAATCCGCTATTGGCTTTTTAAAATATTATCGTGGTAGATTTTCGATTTGTCATAAGAGCCACAAGTTGGCTTACATGAAATAAAAAATTTTGAATTTTGATTTTTTTTGATAAGATGTCCTTGTACACGTCCTTTCTGTATTTAAGTTTAGTTTTTAAGGTTAAGGGCCAAGACACGGAGCTGCCCGCGAAATTCAAATTTAATTTGGTTTTTCGCCATTTATAAACGAATACGACAAAGTAGGCTTATGGTATTCAAATTGCGATAATGGCAGTATCATCTTCACAGGTTTATATACTAATCTTTACGTAAAAGTATCCAGTTTAAGAAATTAATCAAAATAATGACTAATTTGTGAGTAGCTCACGTCAAACTCATTATTTTGACTAATTTCTTAAACTGGATACTTTCACGTTAAGATTAGTATATAAACCTGTGAAGATGATACTGCCATTGGCGCAATTTGAATACCATAAGCCTACTTCGTCGTATTAGTTTACAAATTGCGAAAAACCAAATTAAATTTGAATTTCGCGGGCAGACCCGTCTCTTGGGCTTTAAATGTACAGAATAGATAAAAAAAAACAATGTATTGTGTACAGGTCGACCGCGAAATTCCACTCGACGAGTATACGGAAGAAGGTCACCAGTTCTACCTCACCTTAATGCGAGGGGATCTCCAAGTACGGCAAGGCGATACGGTGTACGTGCTGCGGGACATCCCCATAGACGACAAGCGCCCTGACGTCAGCCAGAAGAACGGCGATAAGAGCGAGTCGCCCAAGACCAAGCGCGTCGATCGGAAGAAACTGAAGATTGCAAAGGGAAGCAAGAGTGAAGACAATGTTCAGAATAAGGTAAGATTAAAAAAAATCGTTTATTTCGTTTCTTACATACTTGCCTTTGTGTTATTTCAGACTATAATCATTTCAGCTAAATCGGTTGTGGCGTTGCGGCGTGATTGAGTAACAAACATCCAAACATCCACACTTTCACATTTATAATATTATAAGTAGGATTACAAATCATAATTTTTTTAAGTGTTTGTCACTGTTTTATTCAAGCACTTTATTAGACGACTAGCTTTAACCCGCGGCTTCGCTCACGTTAGGTTCGACTTTTAACCCCCTATTTAACCCTCTTGGGGTTGAAATTTTCCAAAATCCTTTCTTAGCGGATGTCTAGCTAGACGACCGGATTGCGTGATAGCTAGTTATCGACTGGATTGCGTGATAGCTAGTTATCGACTGGATTGCGTAAGTTTATATGAATGAGACAGTTATTATAACAGTCACTGCTCATTTTCTGTCGCAGGAAGGCGAAGTGCGCAAGCACACGTACCAGACCATCGGCGAGGTGCCGGTGTCGGAGCTGGACATATTCCGCGTGGAGCGCCTGTGGAAGCACAAGGACACGCACGAGCGGTACGTGTACGGGCACCACTACCTGCGCCCGCACGAGACCTTCCACGAGCCCACCAGGAAGTAAGTTATTATTATTTTTTTGTAATCTATACATATAATAAAATTGTAGAAAAGTGGTGTCTGTACAATGGAAATATGTATATTAAAAAAAAGTAGCAGGGGTTGTTATTATATCGATGCCGAACCCGAAATTGTAATTAATTTTTTTTTTGTCTGTTGTTTGTGCACGCTAATATCAGAAACGGCTTATTCGATTTAGATACGGTTTTCACTAATATATTGTAGTAAGCTTCACTTAACATTTATAGTGTTTATTTCATGTCAATCGGTTCATAAATAAAAAAGTTATGTCAATTTAAAGAATCACGGCGAACATTTTTAACGTACAGAGTACGTACTACACGCCTCGCGCCTGAGCGTCCGTGGCTATATAAAGCGCACTGAGAGCCGCGCCCCGAAAAGTCACTATTCCACGCGAACGAAGTCGCGGGCAAAGCTAGTGAAGAATATCGCTCATTTAGGACAAGGGTGAAATAATTCAAATTCGACGACGAGAGAATTCTCTCGTTAGAGAGTGTTATGTTCTGTTTACGCTGCGGTCTCGAAACAACGCAACGGCCAGAGTGCGACAGAGCATAAAGTTAAATCCTCTCGCGCTCTTATTTTTTTTGTTGGAAATTGATGGTGGGTTCTTGGAAAAATCGTCACTTACCATCGGGTGAGATCGCAGTCATGGGCTATCTTGTGTTCGAATAAAAAAAAGTAAGACGTTAGACATTCTGTTCCCGTTCGTAAAGGAAACGTCAAATACTGTTCATTATAGATTTGGGGAAAATCTAAATATATAAAAGGCAAAGGTTACTGACTGACTGACTGACTGATCTATCAACGCACAGCTCTGACCACTGGACCGATCGAGCTGAAATTTGGCATACAGGTAGCTGTTAGGACGTAGACATCCGCTAAGAAAGGTTTTTGGAAAATTTCAACCCCAAGAGGGTTAAATAGGGGGTTAAAAAATCGAACCTACCGTGAGCGAAGCCGCGGGTTAAAGCTAGTATTTATTATATTTTTTTTCCAGATTCTTCCACAATGAGGTGATGAGGGTTCCTCTGTATGAAGCGGTCCCCATAGAACTTGTCATGTCCCAATGCTGGGTCATGGACCTCAATACCTATTGCAAGGTTTGTTTTAAAATATCAGTACATATTATGTTGCACTCTTAGATCAAAAGTCAGACTACTCAAAAAAGGTCTGTTCCCTAAAAGAAAAAAAAACTCTTTCTGATTCTTTTGTTAGTAAAGTTATGAAACTCAATTGTGAAAAAAAAATTGTGACTAAGATGGACAGCGATTTTGTCCGTCTGTCTATCTGCAGGGTGTATCTCATGAACTATAACAGGTTACTTGAAATTTACACAGAAAGTTCTAGTGCCGCTATAACAACGAATAGTAAAAAAAAATCTTTGATTCTAGAAAGAGATGGTTCAAGATACATGTGCGAGTCTGACTTGCACTTGGCTGGCTTTCCAACTAACTATAACTTGAGTACCTATGTACCTAGTAAATGAAGAATGAAAAGGCATTTTCTAGGCAAGCGCGCTCCATCTTAGGCTGCATCTTCACTTACCATCTGCGTAAAACGTGTGCTAATGTACTCACTTTCAAGGGAAGCTGGAAGGAATTTTTTTTAGAGATAAGCTTCACCTATGTCTACTTCTTCTAATATACGAGGTTCATTCAATAAGTAAAGAGACAAATAGCTATAGCTCAAAAACGGTTTATTTCAATCTTCCAAAAATAAGGCTATTTTTCAACATAATCACCCCCCACAGTTACGCACTTGTCTCATCTTTCTTGCAGCTTCCTAATTCCCTTGGCGAAGAATTCATTCGATTTACCCCGAAGCCACTTTTGCACCGCTTCCTTAAGGAAGTCCAAATCTTTTTCCACATAGGGCGTGTTTTAGTGGTCCAATCAGATCTCTTCTAAGGTGCAATCTTCTAGTGGACTTGCCATGGTGAATTGAAAATTTTGAAATTATGTTGACATAAAATGATGAAACAGCTGATCAGAGCATATCCCAAGGTCGCCAACTAACACCCATGAAAAGATTATACACATTCATTGAATAGTTTTAAAATTATATAATTTGTCTCTTTACTTATTGAATGACCCTCGTATGTTGTCTTGTAATTCCTTATATGTACACAAAAAATAAAAATAAATAATGTGTCCGGGCAGGGTCGTCCGGTGGGCGCGTCGGAGGAGCACGTGTACATCTGCGAGCTGCGCGTGGACCGCTCGGCGCGGCTGTTCACGCGCGTGTCGCGGCCCAAGTACCCGCTGTGCACCAAGCCCTACGCCTTCGACCACTTCCCGGCGCGGCTCAAGCTCTCGCGCACCTATGCAGTTAGTATCAACACCTTGAAAGTATATGATAAAAACACGATGGGGCTGTCATATACTTATTGTGTACAAGCCCTATATAATAAATAAAGATTTAAAAAAAAAATCAACACCTATTTGTGCACCTTTATATTGCACCATACTACCCTCACACCTAATTTCACTCCTATCACCAATGGTTGCCTGGTAGAGATTGCTCTGTAGCAATAAGGCCGCCTTTGCATGTGTAGTTTTAAGGTGTATTCAATTTTGTTTCTCTCTTGTGTGCAATAAAGTTTTTATCTATTTATCAATTTATTTGACGACCTTGTCGCGACTTGGTAAAAAAGGTTTATATAATTTTATTTCTCGCAGCCCCACGAGGTGTCACCCGAGTACCTCAAAGGTAGAGCAGCAAAGAGTGCGGCGCCGGCTGAAAAAACCAAGACTACTCAAGAAACCAAGAAAAAACCCACCACATCCAATACAGCACCTGCTGCTGCACCAAAGGTAATTATTACTATGTAATACTACACATACCAATAAAAAAATATTTAAAATAGCGGCCCTATTTTCTCAACATCTCGGCATATCACTTGAGTACTATAGGCAAGCAATATAGTCACTTAGAATGTCTCGAAGGTAATGGTTGTAAAAAAGATGCACAAAAGTATAACTATAATTTATGATAAATCATATCTTTATACTCTGTTTCAAGGGTAACATCAAAGAAAAGTAGTTAAATATAATGTACAAGAGGCATTTATGGTGTCCAGTATTAAAAAAAATCTCATACAACAAAATTATCATAATTATTTTTACAACATTCTCAGGCACTAACACCGGCCGCGCGCCGCGAACAACAGAAGGATCGCGTGAATAACATCGCAAGACGACTGCTAGCACGAGGCGGGCAACGGGGGGCAGTGGATGCCTCATACCTGCTCGCACCCAGGACGTCCAGGGTGCCCCGGCGACCCCGCACGAGGCCATCCTGACCCGCACGAGCTTGCACCACTTGCCCCTCTTAACAGTGCTGAACAAGTGTTGAAGTGATAAGTGATACATACAGGCTCTTTAATGACCCACACAAGCTTGAACCACTTGCCCCTCTTATAGTGCTGAACAAGTGTTGAAGTGATAAGTGATACAGATAGGCTCTTTGATGACCCACACGAGCTCGAACCACTTGCCCCTCTTAACAGTGCTGAACAAGTGTTGAAGTGATAAGTGATACATACAGGCTCTTTGATGACCCACACGAGCTTGAACCACTTGCCCCCCTTACATATGAGGATACAATGAGGGTGCCTTGGCAACCCCTTTTCCCTCTTAACAGTGCTAAACAAGTGTTAAAGTGATAAGTGACACATCCAGGATTCCTTGATGACTCCACACATAAGATTTTCCTGACCTGCACAAGCTTGTATCACTTGCCCCTCTCAAAAATGCTGATAAAATGATAAAGTGATACATGTAGGGTGCCTTGAAAACACCTTGAATGTTGAATAGTGAAAAATGATCCAGGGGGTTCCATTTGAACACCATGTTAAATATTAAGCCACACAAGTTTGCATCACTTGCCCCTTTTAGCAGTGCCCGATGCTGAACAAAGTTTAAACAGGGAATAGTGAAACAAGTGATGAGCAAAACTGAAACAACTTGAAACTTCTGTGCTATACAAATAACTAACCAAGTACTATTCTGAAAAAAACACAAAAAAAATTGACACTTGCGTAATTAATGTTAAAATAAACCTCTTGACCACAATTCTAAAGTGATATATATTGGACATACAAATCTCATGATACAAATAGTTTTTGTTAATTCTAGCAATTCATTAAAAAAAAAAATTACATAATATGACATACTATAATGTGACATTAAATTGAATGATGATATGGCTAATGGGGAATCTAAAGTAATGATAATTTTGTTGAGCGATGGATACTTTTTCACAAAGCGTCACTAAAAATCATTACAAATGAAATAAAATAATATCTATACATAAGTGTATAAGCGATTGTATGTTATAAGAATATTGGCAAAAATGAATTGGACTTAACTGTGGAGTGAAGACTGGTTATTATATGCACAAAAAATGCCTGTCTGCTATAATACAATGTATGTACTATACATAATTTATTGCATAAAATGCAGCTAGCAACATCTAAAACTGTAAAATGTAGGATGTGTTTAAGATAATTAAGTTGATTAGAAATTATGGATTGATCACTTCTTATGACCTTATAAGTTTTTGTTGTAATTTGATTGAATAAGAAAGCATATGTAAGTCAGGGTACTGAATAGATAGGAATTTCATGGAAAAGTAAGGTTAGGATTTGATCAAATTACAATGGGATTCGTAATAAATAAGGCCCTAGTCATACAACATGCGAAGACAGCATGATAGGAAGTAACACTGAACAAGAGGATGAAATGACACCTCGGCAGCTGCTCCTAGAAGTTGTAATAAAAAACTGGCCACATGTGAGTCTGAAACGTGCCGCCAAGCGATTTAGCGTTCTGGCACGATGGCGTGTAGAAACTGATTAAGGGGTAAGGGTTGAATCTACACTGCCTTACGCTACTATCTTAGACTACATCGTCACTTACCATCAGGTGAGATTGCAGTCAATAAATAAATAAAAAATAGTTCTATCTACAGTATCATGTGACCATGAGAGGATACCAATTGCATCAAAACCGACGGTTAAAGGTGTGAAGAGAAAACTGAAAGGTCGCACGTTTGAATCCCACCCATTGCACTATACATGCCCACTCCTAGCACAAGCTTTCCGCTTATTTGGAGGGGATCGAAAGATTCATCCGTAGACTTCACTTCAGACACACTTTTTTTTATTTTATTCGATGACAAGTTAGCCCTTGACTGATCTCACCTGATGGTAAGTGTCAATGCAGTCTAAGATGGTAGCGGGCTAACTTGGAAGAGGTATTTCAGTGTAGATTCAACCTATACCCCTAATCGGTTCCTACACGCCATCGTACCAGAACGCTGAACACATACATGTTACATTCTGTAACTTCAGCCTGTGTGCTGCCTTCATGCGTCGCGGGTGGTGTGTGACTAGGGCTTAATACAACACTATGTAGCCACTATGTATTATAATCACATTCCTGGGCTGTATATGGTTTGAGACAATAATGAGGAACAGTTTGCATATGGAGCAAGGTGGGTCTGAACTGTGAAGTACAGATCAGTAATAGGAATCTCTTGTAACTCTTGTACATAAAGACATACTTTGCAGTCTGGATGGGAATAGGAATTTTAAATCGCCATTTTCTATGTCTGTCCTGCTCATTTGTGCCTTAACTGAGCTAGACAGAAACGGAAAGTGCCTGTTTAACATTTCTATTTTTATTTTGATTGCATTATATTTCCATCATAATAATATGAATAATATTTTTGTAATATATAGTTAAAAATAGCTAAGATTCTTGTTTTTTGAGTAAAGATAAATAATTTTTGAATTAAGTAGGATATATTTGAGTTAAGTTAAACTTATTAATTTATTGTTCCCTATGTATTGGTAATTGATATGAAATTTAAATTAATTATAAGATTTTCACTTTTATTTGTAATGAAATTACAATGTGTAATCTCAGTTTATTTATATGTGTTACAAGTATTCTTTCATATATAAGTACATAAGCTCTTTCTAACGGTAAAATTATTTTTAGCTACGGATATATTTTTATAGGCTAATATTGTTATATTAATATAGTTATTATAATACTGAGCGCACATTAGAGACGCTACACTTATCGGCCTCGCCGCAGGTGTCGCACGCGTGGCAACGCAAACATTTTTAACTGACTTCTTCAGTTCTGTAAATGCAAATGACGCGGGGTGTGCTGGCATCAACATTCGTACTTCTAATGTTTCCATTTGAGCCGCTTCGTCATCGTGCTTGTTTCCAGCGATTCGCCTTTATGAGAGTGTCGAGGTCGTCCTTACACCTTGGGTCCCACCAAGGTGTAAAGACTGGGGGTCTTCCGATCCCCAGATTTGGGGGGTTTCCGATTAGGTGCAGGTCGCCATTCGAGCAGGTTGTAGTGCGTACGAGTAAAACAGGTCTCTAATATGCGTTGAACATAAAAAATTAGACTAATGAAATTACTATTTAACGACCACTGGTGCGAACTGATGTTAAGCTTTGAAAGTTTTATAGAGGTTAGATACAGTCAAGTTGTTTGGAGGTTGTTAATTTAGTATTTAGTGATAATCATTATTATTTCGGATTTACAAATATAGTTCTATAGTTATACTTTTACATTTTTTCGTCTGGTCATTTATTAAACTATGTATGAGTTAGGTAATGCACTATTTATAGTCTATTTTGCTTAAGTGAGTAAATGAAACATTAAATGATTTTATCATAATAATTTAATTAATGCTTTCGATAAAACTGCTTTATCATTGTAGACATTTGAAAGATTGTTTACTTATTGATTTTGTCTACTTAACAAATAGACTATATTAGGCCTTATTATTTGTGCTGAAAATCTCTCTATTTTTATATTATGTTTAGTTGTTTAAGTTGTATATACTGGTAGTGTGTAAGGTGGTTGGTTGGTTGTTTTAATTTAAATCAAGATGATAATATATTGTTTAGCCATTGGAACAGTTGAATCCTGATTATCCAGCTAGTTTATAGTAATTCAAATAATCCTAATTTCGAATACGTAATTTGGAAAACTTAGGTCCTCTATAAGTTATCGGTGCTGCATTTCACAGTTAAATGAAGTCGTCATAGTGTTTGTGAGTATTTGCACATCTGAACAAAGATTGATTTCGAGTATAGAAACTAATGTAGGAGATTTATTACCGCTTGAAGCACGGGCACAGTATGCATAGCAAATGCATTTAACCTTAATGTTGAGACATATTTAAACTTTTACTAACCCTTGCGTTCCGTGCGTATGTGTTTGTGCTGAGATGTGTGATCAGCTTTATTATTATTGATATATTTATTGCTTTGCAAGGCCAATGCAACAAAGAAACTCCCACACAGTAATTGGGCAAGAAACAAGCGCTATATTATTCAATAATGAAAAAATCGTTGCTTCATAGTATGTATCACTTTGTAGATAGGGAGTTAGCAAAGAGAAAACTAACACACTTTGCTTTGCACTTGCCTAACTCCCTAAAATTTTCTTAAACGTTTTAATACGAAACTTAATATCCCAAAATCAGTTTTAGCATAGGCACCTTGTTTGTATGTACATAAGTTCGCCATTATCAAACTCTTGGCTTGATTCATTTGAATGCGTTTTGAACATAATTTTGTGAAAGGCAGCCAAGTAAAAATCGTGTTTTTTTATATGAAATTTAATATCGTATAATCAATCGTCTATTAACAAATCGGGCGTCACAACTTCAAAGGGAATTTCCCAATTTAACTTTTATGTATGTGTGTAGGTTTGTATCTAATTTTCCATTTCTGGCTTGACCGATTTCGATGCGGTTTGTTTATTTAAACGTTTTATTTTTTGGAGTCGAAGTCGAGATGATCAGGTTTTAACTGTACGTGGCAATTAATTAAGTTGCTGTGCTGAACGCCTCACGCATGCTATTCTGATTCTGTAGCCTTGCTATTGTGATTTACACAGAACAAATTGTTTTTGTTTCTAATTTATTTGTATAATACAAGTTAGGGATATTGTTTCTTCATTAACTTTATGCAATCGATCTAATTTAATAATGTGGGTGTCGGTTGTATTTGTATTGAAGCGAAAACTTATTTTGATTTGGGCCAGATTCGTATCTTGTTGTGTCTTATGTATTTTTTCTTTATAAAAGAATGATAAAACTTCGAAAATATGCCTAAATTACAAAATTCAAGAAACGTTATATAAGTTTCATTATTTTTTTTTTTCATACGATTTGCTATTTTTTTTTCTGACCAATTTAATGTTAATACAAAGCCTACATATTTCATATTTATAAAGGGGTTGCTTTCCCATTTATATAGGCCAGATATTTATACGGTTTTTCAAAATGTTCGGGGTCATGAAATAGTAATAATTTTTTCTTTATTTCTCATGAAAGGGTTCTTTTTACGAGGTACAGTGCGAAATTATTTTGCAAAATAAAAACGCAACAACATGGCGTCCTCTTTGACAATGTCATCTTAAACACGTCGCGTCACGGGTCATGATGACATTTGACAATTGAAATGACATTAGATGACGTGAATTATTACAAACATAGACAACAAAAGCAGATGGATGCGTTTCGAGAGTTGACTTTACCTTTTTTCACTACGAAACTGCAAGTATAAAAAAATACCGTACAAGTACCTACCTGGCCCAAGACGAGGCTTTTATTTTCAAAATTGTTGAATTTTCATGATAATGATTGGCGAAAATTAATAGGAAGTTTACCCACCTTTTTTAATACGATGACTAGTATACACCGACGTTACTAAATTAGATCAATTGTAGGCCTTTGATGAATTATTCATGAAAATGAAGTGCACACTTTTAAATATTTATATATACTTCGAATATTACTTTATTTATTTAAAGAAATATGAGCACAATTTTACAGTGTAATTTTTGATCAGGACCATTGCTTTATTATTTTACTTATATGAAAATACACAGAGTGGTCCTATAGGCTAAATTGATCCCAAAATCCAGTATGAAATGACTATTATAATAATTATTGTAAAGTTGTATTTGTCAGAATTAAAGAAAGAAATGCCTGTAATAAAATTTACGTTTCACACGCCAGATTTCTACTAAAAAACGAAGGCTTTTAGCACATCTCTGTTTCGAAACTAACAGCGGAATTAAAGATGTAAGCAGTGTCTATTCTGTTTGACAGCAGAGAAATTGTCTAAAAATTAAGCAACAGTGTGATGATCGCAATCACCTCTGATACTCGCTATTGGCAAAAAAGCAAAAACATTATTGCAGAATACCATTTTAGCCAATCAACAATTAGCGATGCCGCTTTTCTGTAATCGACAGCTGTTCTCACAGACATTCGTTCCGCTTGTGCTTATTTCGTCGCAATGTGCTAAAGGCCGAAGTTAAACACGACTATACAAATTGCATAATCTTGTGGAAATCCAGCTTTAGGTACATAGTAGAGCAGTTTTAGACAATTCATAGTGAATATTGTTGATTATTACTATATAAAGTAAATATGAAAGATTTAAGTATATGTACGTTCACTCGATAATTTCCAATGCACAAAAATGCACCTATAAAGATTGTAGATAGTAATAATAACCACAGAACTCATAATTATATGAAACATGATACAACACACATATATACATACATTTGGCAATTTGTGGCATGGATACAAGGGAATCACACTTTTTAGTTAAATATTTTCTGAATTTCTTTACTGAATAGTTATTTTGGTACAAGTTGTTCAAGAATGCGTTTTACTACAGTTGTTTACAATTTTGATAATTACATATATCTTATTAGTTATACGTAGTTACTATTCTTTAAGAATAAAAAAATAAAGTCCTTTAAAAAAAAAACTTTAAGAATAAAAAAATAAAGTCCTTTAAAAAAAAACAAAAAAAAAGACGTGTGGCCCTCGGGGGCTGCCTCTGTAAAGCTATTGCATAGCATTTTTTATCAACGCCATCTAGCGGCTCACTGTAGAGGAGTCCCGTGTCAGGTTATTTTCGTTACGGAATTTCTGGATTCGGTCTCCACGCTGGCCCGCGATAGAAGCTATGCAATAGCTTAAAAATCCTTCTCTTGTTCTCATCGACATGTTGCCATTTCGTAACGATAATCATGGTGAGATCATCAAGATATTTCTTCATATAAGTGTTACACCACAGAATTCCATTTATGTACTTAATTAAATAATAGTAAAGAAATAGTTGTCAATAGTCAATAATGTAATAGGTATAGACTCGGATAATTTTATTGCTTTTTCTTGCGCGTGTTTACTGATCAGAGTTAGCACAGTACATTAAATTAAATTTTGGGATCAAAATTATATCATACTTATTCTGTTGATTTAATGGATCGGCAATCAAAAAATAAAAATACCGGTTTTATCCACTTGACGGAATAAATAGAAATTTATTTTTGTGTAAATAAAACAATGAAGTTTATTTGAGCTATTCTCAGAAATGCCTGTTGCATAAAATAGCAAATAAAATCTGAGGGTATTTATTCTTAGGCTAAGGCCAAATCTAGCGGAATTGGGTTTGACTGTTATTGTAAAAATGTGAATATTCATAAAATTATAGTACCTGCAATCGAAATGCAACATATACGAGTAACATTTGTAAAAACAAAAAAACTGTCAAAAATCATATAAATTATAAGCTGTTTTATTGCGACTGTAGATGTCTCTTTCTAAAACCAAATTTTCTGTGGAGAGTATGGAGCTACTCGCTCGTGACGTCATGAGTTAGTAGCGCTCTCTTTGTCTAACAGGAAACTTAACAGCTCTTTATTTTCGAGACTAATTTAGAAATTAAAAAAAAAAAAGAAAAATGGCATTGCGTTATAATATTAAAAACCTTTAAAGTATATAAAAAAAAATTTAGTTGAATACCCAAATATGCTAGTTGAATTCCGCTCAAACTACCACGCTTAAAACTGAGCGGCAACGCTTCGCATCTGTGAGGTTGGGGACTGAAGCGTTTTTCTATTTGGCCCTTATCTTCACGATCAGCGCAGACAGTGCTGCCTTTTGCGCTTGCATACTCTGCACTTTTCTGAGCAGCGCTGTCCATTGCTATTTTATGTAGAGTCCGCCTTTTATAAGAATATTTACAGCATACGATGATAAAACAACATATCTGGCTTGCATTTTGGCATTTGTTTTTTTTTTTCTTTATTTAAGCAAAAACAAAATTATTTATTATATGTATGTGAATGAAATGATCAAGTGGATGAAACCTGATGATATTTATACAATTAAGTACATCTGTTATGATTACTTTATTATATCGAGCAGCTTTACTATTTATATGTAGATTTTTGTTTTAAGATGCCATTTGTTGTAACTTATGTTTGATTAATAAATAAAATTTGATGAAATTGGTATTTTATTTTGAGCCTCTTTCAAAAATTAAGTGTTCTGAAAAAATCGTAAAGTATTAAAAATCGTTTTTTACGGAATTTGTAAATAGTAGCAGTACTGAGTCGATGGCCCAATACAAATTGGCAGACTTCACAAATCTTTGAGAACTTTATGAAGGTTTCCTCGCGTTGTTCAAACACAACTCCAAAAAATTACAGGTAGTACGTACGTACCTACGTGCCGGGGTTCGAACCCGCGATCCCTTAATATGAGACCGTAGTCCTAGTCACTAGGCTATCCTTTTGGGAGTAAGGGATAGCGCGAGATATTTAGTAGTGTCAATTTCTTGTGTAAATTAAGCAGGTAGGTACCTATTGAGAAACATCGACAAGTAGTTAATACTAATTAATAATCGCCCGCTTGAAGTCAAACAAAAAATTTGATTCCTTTATGATCGCCCGTGTCGATCTACTGGTACAATCCACAAGTACCCTCGTAGAAGGGGGTGCGGACGACATGAGATAGCGACCGCATGCGTTTTAGATCCGCAGGCTGATTACGTATCGTGCAAACGATTCGCGATAGCAAAAATCGCACAATATTTGCTGTTTAATCGCAAATTCGTATTATGTATAGACGATTGCGAAGCCACAGCAAACAAGCGACAGTGCTGCCTCTGTAGAGCAATCGGTGAACTAAATCTGCATCTTCGGCGTATGAGCTTACAAAGTTTTCGTATTACGTATGACATTTGACAGCGACGCGATAGCAATTAACTAGCAAATTAAACTGTCAGGTTGCGATTAACTTTTAGGTGATTTCTTACTGATTGCTACCGATAGTTTTGTATTGTTTTATAATTTATTGTTAAATAGTCCGCGTATTTTATACAAAAAGTGAAGTTAAGTGTAATTATTTAAGTTGTAATTAGTGTAAAGTGTAGCTAGGTTACTTTTTGGTGCCAAAACATTAAGATTTATTAGATAAGTACATTTGGATTCGAGATGGCTCGTGCGTTTCTATTGCTTGAAGCACTAGAAGGTGAGAGCGTCGAGAGCCAAAGGCAGCATAGCCGCAATACAGCAAGACTGAGGCGTAGCCTTCGAGACCAAGCCAAGGCTTTGGCACTTTCCGACACAGACTTTAAAGCAAACTATAGGCTTACTAAAGAGTTGTTTAAAGATTTGTGCTCAGAAGTAAAGCCATTCATGGCTCGGTCTAGGAGGAGAACAAAAATCTCTGTAGAATGTAAAGTAAGTAAATTATTATTAATACTATCATTAGGTGTTTAGTCTTGTCCTTTATTGACACTTTAAATGTTTTATTTAGTAGTGTATTAATAATAATTAGTGTGACTGGCCTGTATTCTTACTAATTATATAAACAAATATTAATAATAATTAATAATGTTGCAGGTGCTCACAGCGCTCTCATTCTATGCCACAGGCTCTTATCAGAAGCCTGTTGGCATGAGCTTCTTACATGGCCTCAGTCAAGCTAGTGTCTCTAATGCAGTAAAAGAAGTGACTAGGGCATTGAATAGTCACAGTATACTTACAAAGTATATTCATTTCCCTCATTCTCAGCAAGAAAGACAGTCAATAATTAATGGGTAAGAACTAGATGGAAAGAACAAAATAATTGTAGTTATTAGTTAACTTTTGACAACTGATTCATTTTATTTTAGCTTTTCAAACAAATTTGGTTTTCCTGGCTGCTTGGGTTGTATAGATGGTACCCATGTAGCCCTGGTTAAACCAACAGAGCATGAGGAGAGATTTTTTAATAGGAAACATTACCATTCAAGAAATGTTCAAATAGTAAGTGATAAATACATATAATTAATTTAATTTCTATTACAGTAATTTAAATCCCTTACAGTATATAATCTATCTACATAAATGTATTTTTTCCAGATATGTGATAGTGATTTAAATATTTTAAATATTGATGCATCATTTGGCGGAGCTACTCATGATGCATACATTTGGAGAAATGGGCAAATACAAAGTTATCTCCAAGAGCTTCATAGTAGTGGAGAAAATGTCTGGTTGCTTGGTATGTATTATACTAATACTATGAAAATAATAAAAAAAGGAATAAATTTATTAAGTGTCAGTAATTTACAGGTGACTCTGGATATCCACTGAGGCCGTGGCTTTTAACTCCAATTGTGAATGCAGAACCTGGTAGTCCAGATGAGCATTACACAAATGTTCACTGTCGTACCAGAAATACAGTGGAGCGTTGCATTGGAGTTCTAAAAGCACGTTGGAGATGTCTATTGGCACACAGGGTATTGCATTATGACCACCACATGGTGGCTATGATCATTAATGCCTGTGCTGTTTTGCATAACATTTGCAATAGACATCGACTACCAATACCACATTTGCCACAAGCTGACACTGAACAGGATTTGAATCAACAAGTTCCACGAACACCTCTGGCTGTGGGTTCTGATACAGAACAACAGCTCTTGGCCAGTGGACGACAACAAAGAAACAGAATTGTGCAACGATTGTGGTCAGCTCCAAGATAATATTGATATGTAGTAATAAAAAAATTGTATAATATTTTAAAGATAATATTTAATAATTTAATATACTTACGTTGTACTTTCTGTATTGTGTAACTAAAATGTGCTTTTTATTAGGTAATTATGTAAGATTTTTATTTAGTTATAGTATTATATTTGCTTTTTTGTTTGAATATTAAATAGTAATAAAAAATGTAAAACACTTTGAAGATAACATTTACTAATAACTTGTATAAGTTGTACATATTGTGTAAATTAAATAATCAGATAACTAAAAATAAGGTATATTATATAAATGTAAGATTGTCTATTTAGTCTCTTAAATGTGTATTATGTTAATTTTTCTTTTTGTTTGTTAATTGAATAAGAAAATATTTTGTAAGAAGTTTTGAAGATAAAAGGAAGATAACAATTTTATTAATCACTTGAAAAAATTATGTTTTACTGTATAAGTAAAACATTTTTCATCAGGCATATTCCTATAAAGATATTTATTACACACTAGCTGATACCCGCGACTTCGTTCGCGTGGATAGAGGTTTTTCTGTTCCCGCTGAAACTTATTTCCCAGGATAAAAAGTAGCCTATGTTCTATTCCAGACCACAATCTATCTCTGTGCCAAATTTCAACCAAATCGGTTCAATTGTTGCAATGTGATAGAGTAACAAACATACAAACTTTCGCATTTATAATATTATAATAGGAATTAATAGGATGTAAGATATATTATAATAATAATTAGTTGTCTTTTTGCCTCTTAATTGAGTAGCAATAAAAAGTTAGCAATATTTCAAATTGCTAAATAGATTGTTTAAGCAAGTGTTTCCATGTGACAGGTATTTAAAAACCAAATTTTGAAAAATACTTTACTAGGTATATATACTTTTTATTTATTTTATTTGATTTACCAATAGTTTAAACATTTATATACAGCACTAAGAACTAAATTAAATAAAACAGTACATAAATCTAAATGCTAAACTTAATTGTAGTACCTAGGTTACTCCCTAGGTTATTCAGAGTTTCGAGAGGATATGCCAGCTTGCTGTCGTGTCAACTCCATCAATGCATGCACATCTTGGTTCTGCACACGAATAAGGTCCACAAGTGTTCGCATTATGTCTGCTTGCACCTTGGCTACCTCAGCTTGTGTGCGAGAAGACTCTGCCATGATAAGAGCAGCCTCAGCAAGCTTGGCCTCCGACTCTACCCTACGGCTCTCTAAGTCTTTGACCCATTCGGGGTCAATTCTTGATTGAACTGAAATATAACAAAGTTTAATTATATTCATTACAGTAAAATAATAATGTTTATATAAAGCTCCAAAACTTGACAGTGATCTTACCAGTAGTATTGGATATATGAGGTCGTTTACGTTTTTGTGGACGATCGATCTGTGGTCGAGCCACAGGACTCTAATCCTGTAAAATAATATGATTTTAGTTAAAAGCTTTATGTATTTAAATAAGGAAACTATTTTTTTTTGTAAATACATATAAGTAGGTACCAGTCAGTGGTATCTCGAGTGGCTCAGGTAAACTCGTTTCTGAGACCTTTTTTCTTGATGGGGAACCACTCTCTGGAATTTCTGAAGTGTCTGTGAATAACCAAAGTATATTGTTAGAGCAAATAAAATTTAATTTTTTTTTAATATTGAGTACATTGAGAGTATTATTAACCTGAATATTCTATGAAAAATTTAAAAAGTTAGGTACTAACAAACAGACATTATTTTTCATCTGAGGTTTAAGAGTTATTATGATAATTATTAGTGGTAAAACATATTTAATAAATAATTATCTTAACACTTACATAGTCTGCAGGTTTGTCCTCTTGTGGAGGGTGAGACCACAGTAACAGGAGCATTCTCAGCTACATTGCCTAAAATGAAAGTTGTGTTAAATGCATAGTAATATCTGTTAAGTATCTAATCATTTAAAATCATGACATAAGTACAAATCCATCCACTATTCATTCAACTTATTGCATTAGTTTTAATTATTTTGACTATAAAATTTGCATATCTATAACACTGAAAATTTTATGAAATTTATTGTATTTTTCATGTAGCCTTAAAATATTTGAAATAAATTATTATTAATATGAACATATTTGTTAAGTTATTTTTAAATAAGTATATCATTTACATTACACATATAGCATAGCTTACCAGTTATAAATATTTCCTGGGAGATCCCTTGTCCTGGAAACTCAATTGTACTCATCTAAAAAAAAAAAACTATTTAGGAGGTAATATTCATAAATAATGAAAAACATAAAAAAAGCTATTTAAAAAAATCTTACGAATGGAATTTTGTGCTCACTGTCACCAAATACAGCCTGCTCCCCTATGATAGCCAAGATTTTTTTGTCTATCTCTGACAGGTCCTCTTGGCTACTTGGACCCCCTCCAGTACCGAAAGCATCCCTTCGCCGCTTTGCTAGTCTTGATTTAGTTTTATGTTTAATGTCGGCCCAGTACTATAACAAGAAAGTAGGTACATACTTAACTAAAAATTAAAATGACTCACACTATCTCATTAAATGTGATTGACATGCAAGTTTTCAATTTATCTACTGACCATAAAGAAACAAAAGTTAAAGATACATTTTTTACACATTATTAGAGCTTACCTTCTTCCATCGTTCACCAGATTTCGATGACCCAGAACCATAGGAGTTGAGCTTTGTGGCAAGACTGTCCCATTGCTTTTCAACAGTTTCTTTAGACCTTGCTCCAAGCCCAACTCCTTTAGCTAAAGCGGGATGCTCGGCAAGGAAGTCTAAGAGTTCTTCTAGTTGGTCGTTTGACACTCTATTAGCCATTTAGGAAGTAAATAAAACTTTATTCTTTAAGTAAGGGAAACACGAGAGAATCGTTTCACGCTTAGGATAAGAATGAGTACTAAAGCTGAGAGTTTGTCTCGAAAGTTGAACAAAACGTTAAAATGATTTGCAGGGCCACTCAAAACCTTTTTTTTTTTGGGGTTGAATTGGTAATTTTTCAACAACATAAAAAGTAAAACCACTCTAGGTGCATGTAAACGAGAGTATCTTAGGGTCACATTTTTAATTTTTTGTAGGACGCCCACAAGATTTAAGTAGAAACACATTTTAAATGAAATTCCTGTAGTTCCACTTCACTTTTTGATAAAAACAAACGTACCTTATCCTATTAATCTGTGATCTGTTTACAAAATACAAAATAACATTTCTTTAGTTCCAATTATTGCTACGAAATTGTTATTGGCGCTAGTTTCGTCGCAAAAACTGCATAGCGAGCGATCAGCAAGCGATCGCTTAGGTAATACGATATTTTTTGACATCGAGCGATCGATCGCGCGTCTATTGCGCAATGACTGCGCGATTTTCGCTGATCGCTAAATTTTACGTAATAAGCCTGCCGGACGAAGTCACGGATTCCTTTGCTGGGATTACAATCGAGTAGGGACCGTTGGCATTATAACTATATAACTTATGCGTCGATTTAGATCCAGACTGAGATTAAATGATCGATGCAGGTGGGTATACGAAACGGATGGAATATGGATGCCTTGTAGAGTTCCTAAAGAAATTTTATGGTAGTCAAGTGGTTAATAAAAACATCTCAACAAACATTGACCTTAAATATCAATTTGCATTTACGACTAGCCCTGGACACGACCCCGATCGCGTGTGGGGTCAATCGCAACGAGAAGATTAGACTGTGGCCGCAGACGGTCGGAGGCACCAATTTTACACTTTATGGTACTTAGCTACTGTTATTAAGGTTTTTCTCGTGGCTTCCCGACTGTTACACTTACACTGTACCTAACTAGAAAAAAATTGCAATCTACAGTTGAAATTAATTAACAAATGCGCTATACCTACTTACCACCACTTACCTCCGTGGAGTTAGATTTTGAAAATCCCGCGGGATATATCCTTGGATAAGAGGTACCCTATGACACTCCAGGTTTTCAATTATACCCACGCAAATCAAATCGATCCGCTGCTGCGTATTCTGACAAACACACTTTCGCATTTCGCAAAAGCGACTGCAGTTTCTTGCCGGCTTTTCTCAGCAAAATCTGTTTTCCGAACCAGTGGTAGAGTCTTGACTTGTAGATCCACACGTCTATAATAACTCCTGATTTGTTGGTTGTGCTGTATAACTACTATTCAGGACATTTGTATACTACACTCAACTCGTAGATAGACACCTTTATAGGCATAGTTCATTTCGCTTTTAAATTCCTAATAGGTAAGTAGGTAGACACTTATGGTAGGTACCTACCTATGTTTCACATACGTAGAACAAATCCAAGAGTCAACGCAGGAATCAAGCTATATAACTATATAATACAAGAGACTCCGGGATACAAATTCAAAAAACTTGGAAGAATCCAAGTTAGGTACCTACCTACCTACCTACCTACCCTAGATCGCCGCGCCCGTCGAATCAGTGTTCAGTGGTGAAATGATCAGTAACTATACCGTTCGGCCCTTCACGCACTTCCAGTGTCTGTGTTTCCGGTCACGTATAATTTGATTACCTTCAAGACAAGAGTGAATAGGCATTTTCTTGCCAAGCGCTCTCCACCCTAGACTCTGGTCTCATTAGTGCTTTTCATCATTCATTGTCGTCAAGACCAAGCCTAAGATAACTTGTAATAAAAAAACCTAAGTAGTTATTTGATATTTTTCTTTCCAGTTTCTTAACTATAATGTACTCGTAGTTATTACCACGTAGGTATTTACATTTGTAAACACCCAAAATTCTCTCACGGCCGTAACAAAATACAATTACGACAAAGAATAAAATACTTATCTAGGTACTTATTTACGTTATCTTGTTTGTAATTCGTTCTAAGAAACCGCTAGAGCTCACTGTTACTCATAATACTAGTAACTACCTGTTTTGATCAAACAAAACGGAAGCTGTGAGAAGTAACCCTTAAGCATACACCATACAAACGAAGTTAGATTTCATATTATATTTTTTAAGTTTTTACCTATAGGCAGATTTGCGTAAAAAATGATTTATTTAACAGTTATTTTAAACAACATATCTATGAGTCAAAAAAATAAAGTAGGAAAATAAATATTTTGTGCCTGCATGTAAATAATTTTATGATCACGAGTAGAAAACTCGAAGAAAAAAATTAAAAGTGCCACTTTCAATTTTTGGACCGCCGTGGTTCAAATTCAAACCACCACCAACTTGGTGGCTACTGATTCAAAAACACTGAGAGGATAGGTCCCTACTTCCTGTCGTGCCTGAAAGGTCCGTACCAATAGACGTTCCTTTTGATTACAAAAATAACTTTCTTCTAGAATAGGTACCTACCAACCTACTTGATAATGTCAATCAAGTAATTCTATTGTAAACTTGCACATTCATTGGCATCATGTGATAGGTGATACCTATAACATTATCTATTCATTACCTAATTACTGCCTACGTGTACATGAGTAAATAAACGAAAAGAGGTAAAGCTTCTAAAGACCGTGCAAAATTGTTGTTTATTCTGGTAGGGTTGTCATAGGAGGATAAAATACAATATAATCAACTATGTTTTCGTTTATAATATATGATATATATATATATGTTTTTATTAACGAAATATCTCGTATTTATGATAGAGTACTTTCTTATAACTTTACTTATTAACCTGGGCATAATGTTAGACCACACCATTTTTTCGGCGGTGGTCAGTCTTGGGCTTGGCAAGAGACCTGATGATAGGACGCTCTTTCCTTGGACGGACAAGAAGGTCATTTGTTTTTTGGAATTTGTTTGTTTGGAGTCCTTGGGCAATGCGGGCCGATGGCTCGACTCTACTCTGGAGTCTACCGGGTACCAAGAACTGGCAGTTACTTTAGCCAAAGAATTAGTTAGTCTATCCAAAGAGGCATTGCTGCCAGCATTTTGGGTACTATGCAGCGCTGCGTTGGTATCGATGAGGTTTTAGAGTTAATTTTCAAGAATCTTTAATTAAAACGTGGGATAAAATCAAATATAATAAGTTGTGAGAACCTGACCTCGTCTATCTACTGGCTTTTCCTACTCTCTGCACACTTAAAGACAGGCACACATATCTACAGGCTACAACAATGCGGTGCGTTGTATCGTGCCGCATACAAAGCGTCGCATACTTGTAGCCTCCCTAGTATCACAGAACGGCCAGATGAAGGTTTATCTCTGTACGGTTATTTACTCGTGTTCTTCGTGTAACAAAAACTGTAAGTAGCTGACTATGTACAAACATAATTGCGGCCCATTCGAGGATCCAACATACCTAAATACCTTGTAGGCATCTAATTTTCAAACAAATATTTAAACGTTCCGCGGAAGTTGACACCGGAAATAAAATTACTAATTACGTTACAATGTCGAATAAACTACTGTGGCTAGAGACTTAAAATGTTATAAATGTTGATAAGTATTGTAAATGTTTGTAAATCCTATAATTACGCAGGGATTGCAGCGATGGGTAAAAAAGTAATATAATATGACCTAGCTTCTGTATCTATTTAATTTCTTTATTATTCGGATGACCTCTGACTAGGGTTGACGACCGTACTTTTGAAACAGTATCATTAAAAGTCTTGTAGGTACTTACCTACTTTATTTCACTTCTATTATTTCGTATACTGTTTTACGAAATTCGTGTTTAATGGTTCGGTATATAATAATATACCTGATAGCTTTTGCCAACTTCGTCCGGTTTAGATAGGTTTTAAAACTCCCGTAGGAACCCTCTGTTTTCCCGGGATACTCAACCATAAATACATATACTCATACAAACAATCATGTCGGTCCGTCGCTCCGTTCTTGCGTAATCACGCAAGGACAAACCAAAAAACAAGCACACTTTTGCATTTATATGTATATAACGTGTAACAAAAGTGTGGGTCAACCCTGAAGCATGAATGTGCTTATGAAACTGAAAAACTTTCCCCAAGGAACATAGGTCGAAATATGAAAAAAAATTTTTTACCTCCCATAGTAAATCAATCAGTGGATCGTCAATTTTGTATGGGAGGTCCACATTTTTTTTTATACACCCACACTTCCACACTTTTGTTACACGTTGTATAAGTAAGGAATTATGTTTACAAAATTAGTCTGCGATTTCATAATGATTTCATAAATAATTTCTGTCGACAACATAATATATGTATATCAAAAACTACCTACTTAGCTAGATAGCTAACAAAATAAAACCTATTGACACACATAGAGTTCAGAAAAATTAATTCTGAAGTACCTAGGTACATTTCCTTAAATACTCGTTTAATAATTTTTTTAACAAAAAGTTGGCAGCCCTACCTCTAACTATTAGCCTATTTCTAAGCCATTGCTTAGGTATGACCTCAGGTATATCAGGCCTAGGTATTATCAATAATTAATATGCCTAGGTACTCTTTTTGTGAGTTACTGTTACTGAAATCGCATTAACCTAGTTTGTTTAAATTGCATTTCTCTAACGAAAAATATATCGGTGGCTAGGTACCTACTTACTGGTGCGTATGGACTAATATAATGTCACAGTGATCCCGTTAAAAAAGTCCCGGGCTTTTAATCCTGATGCTGCTGGGTACTGTCCACCTAAAATTTAGATAGGGTTTAGAGACTGTCGATTTATTTATTAAGCTATTGCACAGCTTCTATCGCGGGCCAGCGTGGAAACCGAATCCAGAAATTCCGTAACGAAAATAACCTGACACGGGACTCCTCTACGGTGAGCCGCTAGATGGCGTTGATAAAAAATGCTATGCAATATCTTTACCGCGGCAGTCCCCGAGTGCCACACGTCTTTTTTAATTGATATTGCCAAACACAATATCATGAACTCCAGGCTCCAGCTCCGTTGGATTTGTTTTGTAGCTTACCCGTGCGAAGCCAGGGCGGGTCAACTAATCTACACTACTACCTATTATAAAGAGGAAAGATTTGTAATTTTGTATGTTTGTAATGAATAAACTCAAAAACTACTGGACCGACTTGGCTGAAATTTAAAATGGAGATAGACTATACCTTGGATTAAAACAAAGGCTACTTTTTATCCCGAAAAAAATTATAGTTCCCGTGGGACTCCATAAAAACAATCACTCAATCCACGCGTACGAAGTCGCGGATATCAGCTAGTATTATATAAATCTTTTTAGAAGAAGATCAGACTGAAGTTTGTGATCGCCACTTTGGTTTACCCAACAGACAAATATCCTGAATAACAAAAAATCTTTAATTTTTAGTGATCGCTAGTGAAAGTATTATAGGTTTAGCATGGAATAGTTGCTGTAGACTGTACTCCGTAGTAATCAGTGACAATGCCACAGCAGGAGCCCTAGTATCTCTGTAAGACAAAAAGGAAAATTGTTTGGTCGTTCAATGAGAGTAATTGAGTGGCCACTGTGCGAGCGGAAGCGGGTGATTGCGAGCGAATAATGCGATGCGTCAAGTTTTCTTGCTTACCACTCGTGTGTCTGAAATGTTACACGTATGACGTAGCTATCTATCTATGCTGGTGCGTCAGTCATTGTTATATTTGAATGTGGCCAGTGTATGTATTTTCTCTTACGTTTGATAAATTTTATGCCATACATACACTGATCAGTACAGTACAGATACTTGATATGTTGACTCAACTTTTTGATTGTTGTTATTATATTATGATAGTATAATTAAGGATCAATTTGAAGCGCCACATTTGACATACGAGTGTCTCTGGAATTAATAATATTGCAAATGGCGCAAAGACCTATTTAATAATTACCACAAATTAATCTATGAAATTATACAACAACCACTATGAAATCGTAGTAGAACTAGAACGGCATTCCGAAGATTCATTTGACGATTCGAATAAAAAATATGCGCCATTTGCAATATTGACTATTAGTTCCAGAGACACTAATCTCTCTACTTAGTGCTGACAGCGGCGTCAAAATGGCGTCGATCTAGTAGATCCACAACTCCAGTGATAAGTAATCATAGATTAATAAAGAGCTCAATGCATACATATTATAAGCAGTGACAGCCTAGTGGTTAAGTCTGCTGTCTCCTATTGGAGGGTCGCGGGTTCGATCCCGGGCATGCACCTCTGACTTTTCTAAGTTGTGTGTTATGTTTAAATATCACATGTAGTGAAGGAAAACATCGTGAGGAAACCTGCCAGCCTAAGAGTTCTTTATAGTTTTCTCAAGGGTGTGAGAAGTCTGCCAATTCGCATTGGGCCAGCTTGTTAAACTATGACCCTACTTTTATGCTCAGATCTATAGAGCGTGCTCTGACATAAATATGTCTCGTTTTAACTTTATCCATAGATGAGAGTGAGGTCTATAGATTTCAGCCTGAAAGGAGACCTACGCTCAGTAGTGAGCCTGAGCGTTTATGGGTTGCTTAAGCATATAATATTTTTTCAATTCGAAGGCAAGATAGCCCTTGACTGCGATCTTACCTTATATCGTAAGTGAAAATGCAGTCTAAGATGACTTTGAAAGTGTATGGATTTATGGAAGTACCCATTTGGTACCCATACTTCTTAGTGCTAGTCGGTTTCTACAAGCCACGTGTCGGGACATTAAATTGCTTGGCGACACCTCTTTGACGTTAGTGTTATAACTAATTCCACCAGATCAGACCGGAGACAATTGGAAATTATAAATTCCTAAATTGGCCGTGTCGCGAATCGAACCTGGGCACTCTCATTTATAAGACAACACTTAACAACACTGTGTTAAAAGTCGTCATAGATAGGTAACTTCCAAGAGTTTTATTTATAGAATCTTGGGCATGTGGAACATGAATAATATTCCCCTCTCATTTACAAATAAACGTAAAGCAGATTCTAAGAGTGTGTATAGAATAGATTAGAAATATATTTATTGGTATCCACAAAATGTACTAAATATACCTACCTAACAAGAATTTAACCATGCTAGTTACACAATGATATTGTTGCTTTGTACATCAGTGCAACGCTACCAACAGGTGAGTCGCTCAGCTTGTGTTGGGGCTCCTAGCGTCACAGACATAAAACTGGTGATGCCGCCAGGTTTTGCATCTTTAGGTGCCAGGACAGGTGTCCCAACGCTGATTTTCAGTGACCGCCTTTAGATACGAACGTCAATGGTCTGTATATTTACGTTTGGCAGAATAATTTATTATTTAGGTGTACGAGTAGTGCAACGAGTCCCCAATTGAACCGTTGACTTTTCAGTTTACAACCCGAACCTCTACGAAGTTTTCTAATAACAGAACGGTTAATAGTACATTACTGCCGCGGCCAGTAAAAGAGGCACTGATGGACGAACTTGTAAATGTGGGCTGAGGTGAAGCCGAGGCACACATACGTAAGTCAATCAATGCCTAGTTGTGGCCAAGGCTTGTTTAGTATTTTTCTCAAATAATGCGCGGAAATTAAAACTAAGTAGTACCTAGGCAGAATTGAACAAAATTTTCATAGGTTTTCAAATATTTTTCTTTCGATTTTAGCGGTAACAAGTTTTCTATTATATGTTTCACCACTGGAAACCTAAGCAAAGTTAGGGCGTTATTCAAATCCGTTCAACATCTAGGAAACAAAATAAGACACTGTACCTATACGATGTATTGTGGTAGAGATAATTCATCATCATTATAGGTCAGTCTGCCGACTCGTTACAGGATGTGTAGGTCGCTATTATTTTGTCAACCACTTTGAAGTTTGTAGTTTGTACTGCCACTGCCCTCTCCGCCTCTGTTACAGTGCACGACGACGCGCGACGCACGTTACCTCTGAACAGTTTCACTGTACGCCGAATACTAACTTAAATACGATATAAAACAGTATATTTGAACCAGTCTAACTCAAGTTAAATACTGTATCTAACTCAAATTAAGTACTGTATTTTATTTTTTGAAATTTAAAAAAAAAACATTCGTGTAAAGTGCCTGATTTTTGACAACGTTTGAGGCATGAGAAAAGCCGTGGTGGTTGTAAGAATTCGAGACCCAAACACAAGTTATGCTTCCGTTCTAACTTCAAGGAATGATCACGTATTCGTAAGTATATTTTTCACGTATCAATTTAAATCACATGTAAATACAATAGAACCTTGCACGTGTTTAATAGTGTACGGCTAGAAGTGTGATTAAATTTTATCAATGCTTTGTTTTTAAAACTTGAAACTAACGCCAGGGTGCGTTTTTTTTTAACTACATCAATTATTTATTTATTATTATTAATTTTATTAATAAAATCAATGTATATGTATAGGCTTTTATGTTACTTATGTTAAAATTTAAAATTATTTATTTCATGAAGGCCAACTTGTGGCTTTTATGACACGTCAAGGCTCTACCACCGGTTGACAATGCAGAGATGTTAGTTATGTTATGTTAGAACCTAAATGCACACATTTTCTTTCTTATTACCCAATTCAATTCTAATTACCCATGTTACTACCAGTCTTATGCTGAGATCTATAGAGCTTGCTCTGATTCAGCTCAGACTCAAGATAGCGGTTAAAACGAGACACAAATATGCTCTGACATAAATCTGTCTCGTTCTAACTCTGTCTTGAGTCTGAGCTGAGTGAGAGTGTGGTCTATAAACAGCCTTACTATCAGTAGTAAGGTGGTTAATTTTTTGGTGGTTAAAATGTTAGTACTCGTAATTATAATCACGTTAAATATGCCTACTTACGAGAACCTACCTACTAATTCTATTGTGGATTTTACCAGCACAAAAAGCTATATTCAAATAATAGAACCGTTCAAGTGCGACACGAATGGTTCAGTACCATCATACAAGATTTAACACCAGCTGGCAGCTGCTATTATTAAGATCGAGCAAAAGAAGGGTACTTTATAACTTATTAGTTTTATTAGACGTTGCCCGCGACTTAAGGTGTGGATTTTAAGGTTTTTGAATTCCCGCGGGAACTCTTGAATTAACTTATTTTTTTTAGAATTTTGAATAAATGAAGGGCTTCGAAAACCGGAAAATTCGGTCAATAGCCCGGTGTCGGAATATTTCGGTTACGGTTTCGGATTCATTATTTTCTAATTCGATTTCTTTCAGTTGACTTACCGAAAACCGGTTAACCGAACTTTAAATACGTTCTTTTACCTGGTAAATCCCACACCAAAATTAGTCTTCGTAGTTATGTTAGTATTAAGTAGTATAAGTTTATTGATAATAAGGATTGCGATTGGCAGAAGATAGGGCCAATCAACGCCCATTAGGTTATATTATTATCGATAAACAAGCATTTTTAAGCAATGGCGAGTAGATATATTGCTTTTTCGCGTGATGCATTATAACTGTATGAGATAAATCTGTTAATTTAGGTTTATTGGACAATATGAAATCGCTTCCTAGAATATACCGGTAACCCATATAATTTCGGTTCGTTCAATAAATAATTAAATTGAGGAAAAATAGGTAGGTACGTACTTACTTTAACCGTATTTTCCGGTAATTTTAAAACCGGTTTTAAATCTACCTAGTTATGTAAAACTAACGACATAATATTTAATAAGAATTTCAGATGTTAGGTAAGTTATTGAAAATCAAAATGCGAATCAATTTTTACGATTTTACGATTTTCAGTTTCGGTTTTGAAAATAATATAATTTTATTATAATAGCCAGACGAGATGTAAATGTCTCTGCATAATACAGTTTGCTGTGGAGAACCTGGGGCCATGGAGTCCTAAGTGCAAAAAAATTTTACGAGACACAAAATATGATCCTAGTTGGTCGAAATAAATATTTTTTTATTTATTTTATTTTATTTCTCACAACGGATCAGCCTGGCTGTCCAGCGCCGGAATACAGCCAGTATTCTGGGCACCATTTCACGCTGGCACGATTTGTGTTATAGATTAGTTTAGCGGTAAGTTTTTACATTTAAATAAAAAAAACTAATATCTTGTAACTTTATATCACAAAACGCGCTCGTTCGTCGGTCGTTTGGCGGTCAAATGTTTAGGTGGCCTTACATAACTATATTTGCGTTTTACGAGCGACCGTATTATTATGTGAACTACATAGGTTGTTCATACATGCCATTAAATTGTGAACTTGTGATAGGTACATCGTAGAGCAACATGAGTTTCTTTAGTCGGTAAGTTAAGATCGCGCGTAATGGAAAATCTTCAGATGCAAAGGTTTTACAGCAGTAGATCAAGTTTAAACTAACCGAAAAAAGAAAACAGGTAAAAATTACATCATATTTCCAAGGGACGATATTGAGTAAAGACATAAAATAACGCTTGTTCGCCAAAAAAAATCGAGAAGTGAGGTCTAATTTTTAACCAATTTGTATTTATTTTCAATGTGTTGCATATTACAGAGCCAACATTTTTATATAAAATTCCTAATACATATTACTAACACGATACGGCCATTAAAAAAAAAATAATGATATCTCACGAGTTATTAGAATACATGATGTAGTAACCTACACTCCTATTCCGCGCAATACGCCAGCAACTGTCTCGCATGGCGAGACCATGCGAGACAGTTGCTGGCTTTACACGAGGTTTCGGACATATTTTATTTCATCGCTTAGTTACGATCGCACGGTGAAATCTGTTTTTTTTTTTTTCTCCTCATCATCCGCCTCGTCATTGCCATTGTCATAGAAACACACTCGTCCTAGTAAATCAGAACAACTGTCTACCTTGTAGCCGACACTGGCACTGGCGATGGCCGAAATCGGTACCGTCAACCGGAACACTTTATACTGTCGTTATTGATAAATTGCCGCCTCAATTCTGCCCCGTCCAGCGCAGCGTGCAGCCCCGATGGACGTAAAACATCTCAATCCTTATGTGTTTGACACTTAGAACAGCTATGGTATTGCCTAATAAGTGTGATGATTGCAATCGCGTCCAATTGACTGCCAGTCACTCGCTATTGGCTAAAATACGATGTTGCAGAAAGAACGCGATAAATTCAACCAATCACCACAATGAAAACTGTAGCAGCTTTTACGGAATCGAAATCAGTGTGATGTTTGCAATCACCTCCTATTCAACGCTTTTTAAATGACTTCCAAAAAGGAGGAGGTAATCAAATTGGACAGTACATATCTTTTTTTTGTTTGAGGACTAGGTAGGTACCTACATGAAAATTGGAAAAATGTTATCAACTATTAGTAACATAGATTAAAAGTTTTTTAAGTAATCACTATTACTACTATAGTGCAACGTATAAGTATAACGTTGCTCTTTGATTTAAGTGATTTATGATAACTTAGTAAGTTCACATAGATTAAGTGGATGAAATGCGGATGTCACATTTATTATCTTGTGTTATTTTAATATTTTTAAATTAGTTAACTAATCAAAGGCGAAAACTCTATTTCTCAAATTACCTAAGTATGTGCTAGATCTAAATTACCTCGATTGCGTTGGACACTTGTCGAGCAATTTCACAAAATGGGTTTGTGGAAAATTCAGCGGACGAGTCACGTTTTATTCAAAACATTGGCTACCAGGCGATCATATACGCACAGGACGATCTACTGGCGCCAGTCATACAGTCAGGTGAATAGGTACTGTGGTGTGCACAGTTTAACAGTGTGTGTTTACGAACAGCAAGTTTACTCATCCAGTATAGTTTGTTACGTGCGAAATTGAAAACATCTCATATCAGGACATTATAAGTTAGGAGGTGTTCCAAAAACAACTGTTCAATAGGAGTAGGGATGCATTGGATCTTTTGTACCTACTATCATGAACCTATAAGGTTCATGCCTACTACCTACGCTGAAACTTTCCGCTTTTAAAGCTTATTTTTTTATGCATGACAAGAGCCCTTGACTGCTGTTTCAACTGAAGATTAGTGACTTGGAAGGCGGTGAGGCAGTATAAATTAAACCTTTACCCCTAATCCTATACCCATCGTGCTGGAACGCTAAATCGCTTGGCAGCACGTCTTTGACAGTAGAGCATGCCTTTGGTAACCTTGAACAAAGCCTCCCACCAGATATAAACGACGCTTGTTCTTATGTTTAAATATAATATCATGGGATTAGGAAGTACGTAGGTACTTGTAAGTTCAACATTAATTTTAACAAGTTTCTGAGATTACCTTAGGTACGTATGTATTTTCAACGTAAATATTGTTTTTTTACCTCCATCAAGATTTACTACAAAATATTAGCATTACTTCAGATCTTCAGAATAAATGTTTTCATTAGCTTTTTTTATTCATTGAATGGAAACTAAATTTAAATAAATACAGGAAAATGGTACAATTTTCTGTCGTTGCTTGTCGGAAAACAAACCCGGTTGGGTATTCGGTCCAAATTCAAAACATGAAGTACCAGGCATTTATGAATAGCAAAGATCTTCTTCACCTCCAACCTACGAGAGCCCTCACCCCACAATGCGCAATGGATAGTGCGCAGAAAAGCAGTTCAGGCATCGGGGTCAGTTGCTCCCTGCCTACAACTTCGTAGAAAATCAAACCCAATGTTGGTAGCAAGTCAGGTGTTCATTTCAACACCAAATATGAAGTACTAGGCAATTATTATCAATAACGAAGTTATATATTTTTCGCTCCAGCCGGGTAGGGTTCCAAACACCCTCCCAGAAAGACGCGCAGTAAACTGTGCGCAGCTTTCAGGCAACAAAATCACGCCCATTTTGTCTGTTTTATTTCATACTCGTATAATTAAACAACTCATTTAAAGCTTACAGCCTCTATGGTTTGGTAATATATAAATTTGCTTTATTTAATCGACTTCAAACAAAGAAGGAAGGAGGAAGGTTCTCAATTTTTTATGTGGTTATCAGATTGTGAAACGATTTCAATATCACGAGGGTGGATTCAAAAGAAGGAAGTATTCTACCTCTAAGAATGGAAAATTAAGGGATGAATCCCGTTTATTGAATGCCATGGGATTTTAATAAAATTCGGCGATTTGGTTGAAATGAAAATAAATTATTTTGTTGAGCTGGTAGTAGATTAGAGTTTGAGCTCATAAAATGATTCTTTTTGATGAGGATATCTTTGTTTTGACTGTATTAGCGTTTGAAGCCAGTTTTTTATGATTTTTGTGTTTATTTTGTTTTAATTTGTACCTCAAAAGCGAATAACTACCAACTCGTTGTCGTTCAGGTAGGTCCCTATAAACCTGAAACCTTTATGTTCGGAAGCAGGCCATCAATCGGAAGTGCGTTCATTAATGTAGGTCGATTCGTCATCATTGATGTCGCAACTCACGTTTGTAATCACTTTTAAACTGTATACCTACGTGAATAATCTACTATTAGTTAGGTAGGTATATTTAGGCCTACTGGCACTAATTTTTTTTTTTGTAGGGTTGATGAAAAAAAGGACAGATAATGTAGCACATTAGCAGATTTAGACAGATTTAGCGTTAGTTCATGTTGGTGAATATTTGAAGTAAGTCACTCTAAATAGTTCATAGCAAAGTCCGACATAGATACTGATTATAGCTCATCGAATCGCGAAACTGAAGTGAAAAGGACAGCGCAGACAACTTAACCGACAGACTTTGGGTGTTCGATGGTGTTCGATTAGCGACCCTGCACCCCTTTCTAGATGGACTATATAGGATTAACTTGTAAAATATAGCTATTGTTTTCGTAAATCCCTAATGCAGGTGACTTGGTAAATATTAATTGGAATTACATATATAAAAATTTTGGCTCTGTTATATGGAACATATTTAAAATAAATGAATAAATCTTAAAATTAACCGTCATAAACATAATAGTTGCAAATAAGACTCATCCTCGTGATTTTTTTTATCGAGAATTTTCTTTTGTTCTTCTTAATGTTTTTAACCAATCTATGCACTTGATATTATGAATTAATATTTATATTGTTTCATTCAAGTAGTTAAAACTTGCTTGTCTACTGTGTCTAAATCAAATCTAAAACCCCATAAATTACCAATTAAGTACTCCATCTTGCTAATTTTTATCCCATATGCTATATTATGCGTTGATTGGGGCGACGACAAAGTTGAAACATTTGTACGATATAGTTTTCGTTTGCTTTCGAATTATCCGCTTATTCGCTGTAACTGAAAGAGTTCACACATCTCCTACTTAAGATATTGTAATTCTTGTATTTGCTTTACATTACTTCAAAGTTCAGTTCTTATCGTTTATTTTGTTGCTGAATTTATCATTAGGTAGGTATCTAGAAATTATTTACATGTTATCAGTGCCTAGTATTTGCTTTTTGTGTATTCTATTTAAGGCTTTATGTTTAAGGATTATTTATTAATATTTGGCATACGTAGGTCCACGAGTTAAGGTCTTAATTCCACTTATGATGACGTCGATAGCGTACGTCATAGAAAGAGATGAAACTAATTTAGGTACTAAATAGAGAAGAAATCTATATATATAAAATTCAAAGTCCTGACTGACTGACTGAGATATCAACGCACAGCCTAAACTACTGAAGTTAGAAACTTGAAATTTTTACAGTTGGTTCCTTTTATGACGTAGGCACACACTAAGAAAGGATTATTGGAAATTCCACCCCTAAGGGGTTTAAATAGGGGATGGAAGTTTATATGAAACTCCGTCATTTTTCAAGCTGTTTCCATCAAAGTTGGTATTAGAGCTTTCAGTTAAAAATAAAGAAGTACGTGTATCACAGTTTTTGAAAATTCCACCCCAATACCTAATTCCACGCGGACGAAGTCGCGGGGGCAAAAGCTAGTAGGGTGGTTTCGGGGGTTACGCGACCGGGGTCAGTTAGCCGACCACTAACAGGTCCTACGGCATTAAAACGAAAATAATAAGAATTCTATTCTTCTTTTCCAAATGAAATTCACTTAAGTAAAGAGGGGGATAGACCTATTAGTTTTACCTACAATAGTTGGCAGCTTTGTGTTCACCCGAAAGCAAACAAATCTTAGTTCAATCCGCCGCTCATACTTTCGGCGCGTACACGTTCCCAAAACAACGAAAAAAATAGTGAGTAAGTGAAGCGTTCGAGGTAAGTAGATCGTGATGTATTTATTTGAGTCAATTTTTTAATGTTCTATTAAGTGGATATATATATGTTTTACGTTATTTGTACATTTATTACATATAATATACAAAATCAGGTAAAAAAATTGAATGGTCGCTAACTGAAATTGGAATTATCCAATAACTTCAGTTGGCGACCACCTGGCCGCCAATAGACATTTAGAAAGAAAAACATTTATTTTTATTTTTTATAGACTACAAATTTAATTCGGAATTTAATCACTTTCTATTTAATTTGTTTATTTTTATCCGTGTATCTTTTAGTTTACGACCACCAAATTATTATTATAAAACATCTTAAAATGTATGGGTATCAAGTGGTCGCCAACTAAAAATGAGCAAATTAATATGTGGGTTTACGACCATTTGCAATCACTACTTATAATCTTATCTGTTTTTTGCATAATGTAGGTGTTTAATATATAAAATTTTCATTACAGATGTCCTCCACAAACCGTATTAGAAAATAACACCGGCTTATTCCCAAAGAGACCTGGAATGTGCTTTAAAAATATAAGAGAAGGAGGACACGGTATTAGAAAAAAATGTAAAATGTATAACATCCCGAGATCTGATGATCTGATGATTTGATTCTAAACTTTTGTAATTGTTGTTTAAAGTGATATTTTTAATTTTGTACTTGTGTAGAAAAATGTATTATACTTGCTAAGATTCATTTAAGCTTAAGCTTGAATATTAAAGTGTACCTTTGATCTCATGAAAAAATGTGTTTTAATAATTTATTAAATGTATGAATAATAAAGCATGAATAATAATTATTTTTTAAACATTAACACGTTCATATTTTTTATTTTTAATTAATCAAATTTAGTTTTCCCTAGCAAATCGAGAGGTCGCCAACTAGATAAGGGGGCAGTCGTCAACTAGCAAAAGTGGTCGCCAACTAGCATTTCACATAGTTTTTAAGCTTTATTCAATTTAAAATGTTTTCACAACTGTAATTCTTATTTTTTTACTTTTAAATATAACTTGACAATATCTAGGACCCCGTCATATAACTTTAATACATGTGCTATGGGTGCAACATACTTAAATATTGACGTAAAGTTGAATATCCCGCTAATCGGTCGCCAACCGGCGAAATCACCCTACAAAATATAGAGAAGAAACACAAAAAAGCACTAATAAATGAGAATATCTAGTACCCTAAAAAATCCACGTTATTACAAAATACGTATTATAAAATCCCTACTAAGCTATGGTACGACGTGATTTTAGTTGAGTATCTACTACGTACGTGGGTATAGTTTAGTACTTGCAGGCTGACATAGGCTATCTTTTATCTACTTTTTTTTTTTTCGTTGATAAGATAGTCCTTGACTGCGATCTCACCTCATGGTAAGTAACGATGCAGTCTAAGATGGTAGCTGGCTAACATGGAATGGATATGGCAGTATAGATTCAACCCTTGCTTCCTAATCGGTTTCTACACGCCATCGTGCCGGAACGCTAAATCACTAGTTAAAGTATCTAGTAAAATAAGAGGATCCGCAATCTAACTCTACGCGGGCAAAGTCGCGGGCAGTAGCTAGTAAATTTATAAATAATTAATGTGATTACAAACAAAAATATTGATACATCCCCTCTGTTCTCGCACTTATCTATCACGTTATGTGCAACACAGGTTCCGATTGAATGTTGACACCCCTCACCATCGAACTAAAACGCTTAGAAAGGAAGTTTCTGACAAAGTTTCGCTCCAAAAGTAGGCTCAAAACAACCAATGAATGTGTGAGTGCTATGTAATTATTGTCTGGTAGTGGTAGTGATAATTACGTTTTTGATGGTAACTGAGATGAATTATGACACCCTTCCATAGCCGTTTCTAAGTAATTTTCTGTGAGTCATTTTTTAAGCCTCAATAGCCCAACGTTTAAAGGTGCAGACCGAAAACTGCAAAGTTGCAGGTTCGATCCCCACCCGTTGCACTATTGTCGTACCCACTCCTAACACAAGTTTTCACTTATTTGGAGGGGAGAGGAGAATATCAGTCAAATTCAGCTTGGCTGATAATCTTAAAATACAATGATAAAGAAAAAATAATAATACTAATAATTTTCCACGATGCTGCGTAGTCAGCCTTTGAAGGCTTACTAAAAATGCTTCTATTGCGCTTCTAAGCGTTATAGTTCAGTACAACTCACATTTCTCCGGAAAAAGGCGTTCAAATGTGACAACTGGAATCCGTATTCAAATATTGTTTACGTGTTTTTGCGTAGTATTTGCTAGGAGATTGTCTATGTTGACTCGAGGCCTGCCGATATATATATAGGTTTTTGCGGGCGAACGCCTCTCGCACTCCTTTGAGAGTGTTGCCAAACGCGACGTCTTACAGTAGTGTTAAGTTCATTTTCACCCCCATCAACAGTTCATAGCTACTCAAGTGGCTGAACTTTCATACAAGAAATCATCCGAAGAGACACATCAGGCCGTTGGTAAGTAGCTTTTTTTAAATCTATTACAAGATAGTCCTGCGATCTCACCTGATGGTAAATGACGATGCATTCTCTGATGGTAGCCGGCTAACTTGGAATGTAGTTTCAACCCTAATCTGTTTCTACATACCATCATGCCGGAACGCTAAATCGCTTGGCGGCACATTTTTGACGGTAGCCACTGCCAAAGCCTCCCACAAAACCCTTCGTCGGCTATCGAACCCGAGTCCTTCCAGTTGTCACTGCGCCAGTGAGGTCGTCAAAGAAATAAGTAAGGAGGGAATTAGTTCACGATAATTAAACCTTGCAGGCTATTATCACAGTCGCTAGTGTAATGACGTAACATGTCGGTGTCACTGTGCTCCTGTTAAATACGAGTACACTCACGATGTATGGAAACGCGAGGTTTGTGCGTTATTACCCGACTGCGCGGCGCAAAGGAAAATAATGTGTTTATCAGTGTATGTTTGTGGCGCCCGACAAACCAAACGCTTGGGCCGATTTTCTTGATTGTACCGTCATTCGATTTGTGTTAATCTTGCGAGTGTCACTAAAGACATGACAGTAATCAAAATTCATTATGGCGACCACCAGACGCCATTTTGTGATGAAGAAAGAAATGAATATCTGCGAACTAAGTTTAAGTGGGGTATCATTGAGGTACCTATTTAAAAATCATTTACGATCTATGACAATTCAAAGTTATAAATCATGAAGGTCACCTTCAAAAGTCTCTTATTAAATAATGAGAATAAAAAAGAAAAGTTATAAATCAGTTGATGTTATTTAAACAGTCGGATTTTTATCCTATTTTAATTTGCTTGTTTTGTTGTCATTTTATTGAAGTACCTATTACTAAAACTATTTTGCGGTTTTTGCATCAGATTTGCAGATTCTTAGGCTGAAAACTAGGTATCTCAAGTTGCTCAGTTTTTAGACACAGCTAATTTTATTTCAGGCATCGATGTATACGTATTTCAGGACATAATTGTGTCTCAAATTCGAGTCAAGTCAGAGATCAGCTCCCCGATTCAGACCCTTCCGATAACTTATTTATCGATCGATTCGGTTTGTTACCGTACGATAACATATATTTTCAATTCGTAAATGCTCTTGTAATCGAATGTATCTTGTCGATGTCGATAACGTAGTCGATACCGAATCGTATCCTCAAACCAAACGCTCTGAATCACACGACAAAAAATTTTTATACGAGATCGATATCTATAATCTAACCGTATCGACACGGTATGTTATCGAACAGGTCTGAATCGCCCCCCAGGTATGTTTCGTCATGTAGGCGTTGTACTTAATTGCTATAATTTTTTACCATGTTACCATTTTTCGTCTATATTAATATTAAAAAAAAATGAATGAATGAATGAAAAACACTTAGTAAAAACTTATAATTTAAAATTATTTACTTAATAAATTATTCCCGCACGTAGAAAAATGTTATGTAGGTACATACATATTTGTAAGTATTTATTACACCTGACTATTTTACGCATACCTATTGTTTATGTACATAAATGTTTAACGCCACCGCAATATGCTTGGAAGGATAAGCAATCATCAATATTATCATACTTTAGAGTATTATATCTAGATACTATGTCTGTCTGTCACCCTTTCACGGCTCAGTCACTGAACCGTGGCACCGATACAGTGCTGCATTGGGTTATGTTATGGTTGAACTCTGGAACCGCTCTTACGAAATTTTGATTTCGGAACAGAGATAAATTCTAGCTTGCGTTCTGTAGAGCGAAAAAATTGCCTTTGTTTACCAATTTACTCGTGAAGCGCTTACGTGCTTAACATGTCGCTTACGCTTTTCTGCAAGAAAACACTTGTTAACCGACTATAAAAAAAGAGGGGGTTATTTACCATTCAAGATAGATAAGGAAAAATAGCTTAAGTATAAGGTAGGTACCTATATCATGCGAAAATGGTAGACAATTCTTCGTGGCGCGCTTTTTAAGAAAATCAAAGAGATTGATAAAATGCTAAGACATTTTCGACTGTTCTAAATTAAAATAAATTATCCACTTAATTACAAGTAGGTACATCGGTAAGACAAAAATGCAAATTGGTATCTACCTACTCAACAATTTAGTTAGTTTAGGGGATCGCCATCCAACAAAATGCGTGTTGTCTAAAAGTAACTATATTGATGCAAATGTCTGCTTTACAAATTAACATCCCGTTACATAACAATTGTTGTACGTATCTATAGTGTTTGTTTTAAAGTAAATTTACTCTGAGATACCACTGTTGACTGAGGCAGTTCGGTAGTATCCTTCGGTACGAGATAGATACACTGACGTGTTGATGACTTGATACCGTCAAACGTGACAAATGCAAACAATGATAGGGACGTCCTCACACTGATGCTGAGATTTATAGAGCGTGCTCTGAGTTCTGACTTAGCTCGGACTTAAGATAGAGTTAGAACGAGACACAAATATATGCTCTGACATAAATCTGTCTCGTTTTAACTCTGTCTTAAGTGTAAGCTGAGTCAGGGCTGAATTAAAACGTAGTAGTTATCGAACTATAAAGCTTAGAACAGAAGTTTCTAACAAAATTCCGCTCCAAACGTGGCCGTGGGCTCAAATTTCAAAACAACCAATGAATAATTAAATTAATAATTAAGCCCCAAGGCTGGTTGGTACATATATGTACTTATTTTTTGTCCAAAGACTAAAAATAAGTACATATATGTATTCAAAGAGGCAATGCAGCCATCCTTCTGGGGGTATTATCATCTGAAGTCGATGGGGACCCTAATATTTAGAGTTTATTTTACAATGTATTATTATAAGATTTTGTTTAGTTTAATAAGCGTTTTTGTAACCTAATTTATTACTTGCATTAGAGTCGAAATAAATCAAAACCAATTAATGTGTGAGGGCCATACTCAAACTCAAAATTATTTATTTCATGTAGGCCAACTTGTTGCCTACATGAAATTACCAATCGGCACTGGTAATAACATTTTTGATGGTTAATTCTCTGCGAGGTTGTCGTACTAATGCAACGAGACTGCGTAGTCGGCCTTTAAAGGCTTGTTGCTTAAAATTGCTTATCGCCGCGTCGACTACTGCGCTTCTTAGTGTTATAGTTCGATGTTTTTATTCACTCTTTTCTTTATAACAGTGAAATTAATTTTCCTAGTTCGATGGTAGTAACTGTGACCTGCATGGCAGGTTAATAGAATAGGATGTGGCTTTGGTTCTGGCGCGCAGTCTTGATCAAGAACTATTGAAGTGTGCGTTAAATTGTTTATGTAATCCGTCGTGACACATACACAATGGTTCAGTTCATCGTCAGTGAACGTAGACTCAAATGGCATCAAATTGATCAATCAACAAATCTCTTGGTTACGTCACAACTATTAAGTGAAGTAATAGTACTGTACTACATACTACGTAACTGTATACTACTAGTAGACTAGTACAGTTGGAGTGGGTACTTAATCAATGTACGAATAAGCCATTTAACAAATAAATAATCAATAATTTATTAAGCTATTGCAATTTGCATAGCTTCTATCGCGGGCCTTGAGCGTGGAGACCGAATCCAGAAATTCCATAACGAAAATAACCTGACACGGGACTCCTCTCACCGCTAGATGGCGTTGATAAAAAATGCTATGCAATAGCTTTACCGCGGCAGTCCCCGAGTGCCACACGTTTTTTTATAAATTTAATTTACTTAATAAATATTTATAATTTTTATTTTACAAACACAGTCTAATCGGAGTATTTTCTTTATTATTTCTACGTTTTTTTTATTGTTTACCTTTAGATAATAATATGGGTATTTGTATAAAAACTTAACACGTTCTCTCAGATTTATTTATTTCACAATCGTTTAGTTCTATGTTTAAAAAAATAATTTCTATTTTTTTACCTACTTTAAATGTACCAAGTTACGATCTACTTGACCTTATTTAGTTGCTTGGTATCTTGGTATAATTCATGGCTTTTATGTTATCGTTATTCGTTAAACATTAATTCTTTTATTAACCTGTTGATACAAAGTTAATAATAGGTAGACTCTTTATCTGAATATATAAAAGGAAAAGGGGACTGACTGACTGATCTATGTATGAATGCGCAGCTCAAACCACTGGACGGATCAGGCTGGGCATACAGTTAGCTATTATGAGGAAAGAAGTTAGGGTGGTCAGTGACCACTGGTCACTAGCCATGGTCAAAACCTCCCAACAGACCAGAAGAGCAAGTGACGATGCATGGTAGCGGGCTAACTTGGAAGGGGTATGGCAGCGTACATTCAATCTACTCGGTTTCTACACGCCATCGTGCGGGAACGCTAAATCGCTTGGCGGCGCTTTGACGGTAGAGTGGTAACTAGCCACGGCCGAAGCCTCCCACCAGACAAACCATAAAAAATTGCAATACGTAGTTTATTCTAACTGGTTTCATAGTGAGTTAAATAAAACTTCACGTGATATGGTAATGTTTTATGGTAATAATAAAATAAATTAACTCGATAAGGACTTATTCTTAAAACTAGTTTATCTTGGTAATTTATTTGTTCTTACGTTGCATTTTGCATATTTTAAATTTAATATACAAAAATATCGTTAGGTAAATCGTAGCAGCGCGGCGCAAGGAAAATATAAATAAAATTAGATAATTTTCAATGGAAATAAACAGCCCTATATATATGTACTAGCTGTTGCGCGCGACTTTGTCCGCGTCAATTTCTGTTATTATGATCGCGATTAAGAAGTTTTTAAAATAATATATTTTAAATATGGATAATTTTCCCCGTTTTTGCAACATTTTTCGCTGATGCTTCGCTCCTATCGGTCGCAGCGTGATGCTATATAGCCTAAAACCTTCCTCGATAAATGGACTATCCAACACAATTTTTTTCAATTCGAACCAGTAGTTCCTGAGATTAGCACGTTCAAACAAACAAACTCTTCAGCTTTATATATTAGTATAGATTTTCATCGTGGCCACTGTTCAGTGCAGCCGCCCTAACCATAATTTTTTTTTATTCGATGTCAAGATAGTTCTTGACTGCGATCTCACGTGATGATAAGTGACGATGCAGTCTAAAATGGTAGCGGGCTAACTTGGAACGCGATGGCAGTGTACTTTCAACCCATACCTACCTCTAATAGGTTTCTATACACGCCATCGTACCGGAACGCTAAATCGCCAAAGCCCAGACCAGAGACAATGTAGAAATTATAAATGCCAAACTTGCCCACGCCGGGAATCGAACCCGAAACATTACAAACTTTAACTAATATCCTTCTATCTCCTCCAAATAAGCAGGATGCTTGTACTAGGAGTGGGTACGACAATAGTGCAACGGTTGGTTCGAACCTGCGACCTTTCAGTTTTCAGTACCTTTAACCGTTGGGCTATTGAGGCTTTCACTGTCTTCACTGATCCATACTTATTAAACTTACTAATATTATCGTTAATGCCAAAGTGTGTTGATTTTGCATGGATATGCTTAAGGATCTTATTTTTACTTAGGCTGAAATCTATAGCCTTAAGACAGAGTTAAAACGAGACAGATTTATGTCAGAGCATAATTTGTATGTCTTTTTAACTCTATCTTAAGTCTGAGCTAAGTCAGAGCATGCTCTATAGATCTCTCCTTATAGAACAAAATTATACTACCAGTATTTATACTACCATGTCATAACTTTTTATGAATGTACTCGTATTTGGTTTGACATCGGCCTTTGCTACCTTCACCTTGATGGACCGGTATCTAGCCACACTCTACCGGGCGCGGGCTCCTCTAGGTCGAAGCACGACATTTATTCAACCTATAATAACATTGTTAAACTTTGTTTTTAAAACTATAAGTACAAGAAACAATTTGTGTAAATTGAAAATTTAAAACACCCCCGACATTTTTTTTATTCGATGACAAGATAGGTACTCCTTGAATGCGATCTCACATGGTAGCGGACTAGGGTTGCCAGATTTTTTTTCAGCCAAGCAAAAAATACGGGATTTCAGTTTTTTACCCGGGACAAATTAAAAAAAATTATTTACTTAGTGTAATTTTTTTTTTTGATATTTTTCCGATGATCGAGTTAATTTTAACATATTTTTATTCGTTTTTACATATCTGTAACAATCAATACAATTATAATCGTAATTAAAAACGGTCATCAACTCGCTATTTTACGAACGTTACGTGTGTGAATACTTGGATCGTTTTCATAATGAAAAACGAAGTACGGTTCAAATACGGGTCATAGCCTGTCCCGCCGGGACATTTTAAAGTACGCCTAAAATACGGGATGTCCCGGGAAATACGGGACGTCTGGCAACGCTATAGCGGACTAACTTAGAAGGGTATGGCAGTGTACATTCAACCCATCCCTCTAACAATAACCCATGCCGGATTATGTACCATTATACCTACCCAACATGCTATTGCCTAGTTTTCTGCTCTATCATCAGCTCTTCCTTCTCGGTCCTCGATCATCATCTATCTACTTACTAATTGAAATCGTTCTACTGCCGTGTGTCTGTCTGTTCTATATTTCTAACGGTCTGGTCTGTAAATGTAAATAGATATCTCGCAAGTAAGTGCTTAATGATAAATGCCGTACCCATTCCTAACACAAGTTTTCCGCTTATTTGGAGGGGATAGGAGGATATTAGTCAACATCAGGTTGGCTAATATTCTTTAAAAAAAAAAGATAGAAAGAAAAGAAATGCGGGATCATAATCCCTTAATCCCGGAATCCCGCAGTCGTATCCACACTAATGATATTGTTTTCACTCAAAATTGCACTATCTATTCCGATCATTGATTATTATCTAAAAAAGACGCTTCGCTTAAAACTGCACTCGTGGATATTGCGCTTAAGGTCCAAGACACGTAGCTGCCCGCGAAATTCAAATTTAATTTGGTTTGTCGCCATTTATAAACGAATACGACAAAGTAGGCTTATAGTATTCAAATTGCGTCAATGGCAGTATCATCTTCACAGGTATATATACTTATCTTTACGTGAAAGTATCCAGTTTAAGAAATTAATCAAAATAATGACTAATTTGTGAGTAGCTCACGTCAAACTCATTCAATTCTTACTCAATTTCTATTTAAACTCAGAAACATAGTTTGAATATAATATTCCTTTAGCAAGGAATAACTCATTATTTAAATGCAAGTCTGGATCACAGAATACAAAATAACATTGATTACATGACGTCGTCGGTTTCAGTATTGTTATGATAAGAAACTCTTTGTTCTTATTTTCAAAACGTAACTCGACAGACCGTGCGCGCACCGTCTAAATAAAGGCAAAAGTATTTACATAATTTGGCGTGTAATTATGCTTCTATTCATACAGAATTCGGGTATTTAAAACAATTAAAGCTGATGGCTCAATTCAAATTATAAGTATTATTCTCGTATGATGAATAATTTGTAGTACCTACTGTATAATGATTTATGAGTATTTTGCACTTAGGTACATCTGTTGTAATGTAGGGTAAGGATGCCGAATATGAGATGGTTGCCAAATATGAGATAGTTAGGTTTTGGCGAAACTAATCGCCGCAGCTATTTGGCGATACTGTCACCAGAAGCCACGTGGCAACAGACCGAAACATGTGTTGGTGCTTCCCAGTTCGAGGCGAAGTCAGGTTGTGTACGTGCGGGTTTTTACGAAACCACAAAACCCGATTTTTGACACCAAATATTAACGAGGTATGTTACAACTTTATAGTCACACTAAATGATTTAAATTTACAGTCATTGTATCAGTTATATGATTAATTTTACAATGCATTTGCAGTTTAGTTGTATTTTCTTCGTCAAGAAATAAGAGGCAGCTTAGTTTTTAAATTTGGGTGTTTTCCTTATATGAGACACGTGGGGGCTCCTTAAATGAGATATCTCATATTAGGATGTATAGAAATACGACTATTTAAAAACCTCTTTTTCTAGATCAAAGAAGTCCTAGGACCACGATGCCATAATATGGGCCGTGAGTGCAGTGCAAAGCAAACAAATATGTTACCTAATAGCGTCAAAACTTTCGATGTTCCTAAGAATATCCTAGAACGTTATGTCAAAAAGATGCTAATGCAGAAGTATTTGTCAAGGTTCATGGGAAGACCTCCAGCTTTTTCTGACTATTTAGAAGCAAAAATAGAAAAATATTGTAAAGCTGGACTAACGATTTTAAGGGTTACATCTACATCTGAAGAACATCAAGCACTTGGCACAAGCACATGATAATATATTATTAAGTTGTTACTAAAACCTTTTTATTTAGTAGTACGATGTTGTAGATTAATAAATATCGCCAATAAAAAGTTTTTTTGAATTGATTTCTTTTCTTTTTTTCTAAATCTATACTATCTCATATTAAAAATCCTTGGTATCTCATAATAGGAGACCATTTCCCTGAGACGTAATTTCTGACTTTTCTAATATTATCTGTTATAACAAAAAATCTATTATACCTAGCACTAAACGGTCTTTCAAGGATAAACTTCATTAAATTCTTATCGAATATAAATAATTTTCATAGTCATTAGGGCAATAACTTATTTTTTATGGCCGAATATGTAAATGGTATCTCATATTCGGCATCTTTACCCTATGTTAAAGCCTAAATGTATGTCGCACCATACGCAAGAAGCTTAAATGTCTACTTTGTTGATGGTCATTTATCTTCTTGTCCACGAGCCCGACTGTTTCCTGAAACCTGTAGGGCTAAGATGCACCCCGTGAGAAAAAATTTTCTACTCTTTACTCGTGAGTCTCTAGAGATTCACATAGAGTAAACGTGTAGGCAAAAAACGTGCATTGCTTAACTGATACGAGTTTTTGTCATAATGTATACTAATGTAATGTAATGTATAATCTCAGGTGAAAATTGTATTACAGAAATTAAAAAGATCCATCCATATTTGTGTACCTAAATGTCACTAGGTCCATAAATTAAATACATAGTATTTTAAAATTTTATAAGAGTATTTCCTTACTGAATGTAGGTACCTACCCCAAAAACTATTTATTGTGCAATCAACTAAATAGTTGGGTTATTAAAATAAATCTAGGACTGACACGAAATTGTAGAGGTCGATAGGGGTGTTAAAATTTGAATAGCCTACTGGCGGCATATTTGGAAATCCGCCACTGTGATTTTAAAACTAAATACAGCAGATAACGTAACTTTGGTGTTACTTAAAGGAAGGGGCATAGCTTTCTATACCTAGGTCCTAATATAATTAGTGGCGGCCTGCTAAAGAATATCTATTTAAATCTATTTCGTGACAACAAGCAAACTTGAGTCCATGCTGCTAAGTAGACAAAAGATGGAATTAGTATAGGTCTTCCTAGAGTGAGTGAGAAGAACCTTGTCCTAAACATGTTCACCATTTGTTGGTGGAATGTGTCCGATATCAGCCAGATAGAGAGATGGAAGTTTTAAGACTGAACAGGCTGCACGTTGGTGTCTTTCACTTTATTGGCAAACCCAAATTCAGAAGAAGCGTGCAGTCTGTTCAGTCCATTACTGTGTAAATCGCGGTGTAAAAACCAGATAGAACGTAGGTATCTACAAAAAATTCAAAAATCGTTTTTTTTCATAAAACTGGTCACAAACTACCAAAACCACAATATATTCAATATATCACCAATTCCAAAAAAGTATTATCCATTACTCATAAATTATAATTATTTCTTTTAAATAACTGGTAAATATTTCAATATTTACCAGTTTTAAAAATAAAATAAATAATTAAATAATTAGTTGGTAAATATTTCAGTATTTATATTAGGAGAGCAAAAAATAGGATGATTTGCCTCCGAAGAGGCAAATCATCCTATTTTTTGTTCTCCTGTAAAATTGAGAAAATGTAGATAGTTCATCTGACTCTACACCGCGAAATAGAGTTTTAGTTTAATTCTGTGTAAATAGTTTTTAGGGTACGATAAGGCTGACATACTTTAGGTAAAAGCCTTGTAATAAAAGATTAAAAAAAAACGTATTTATGTAGATATTTAAACATAATAAACACTGAAGCCCATTAGTTTTATATTAATTATCCTCTAATTACGTTTAATGTAAATCATATAATTGGTGATTGTTGTTATTGTTTGTAACAATCGATATAATTTAAACGATGACAAATCATTAGGTAAAAGTTTAAGCATGGTTTTGCAAATTATCATAGTATAGAGGTGATTACTTCCTAAGTACAGTTGACGACACTGCGGAACTGAATGGTCATTGTCCATTATTATTATTTATATTATTTATAATATCATATTATTAACTATCCTGCCATTCAGTTCCGTTGTTTCGTCAACAATTTACTTATAAAAGGAATAATCGTTAGATACAATATCACCTAGCCTCCATGGTGGGGCAAGTAGTGTGTAAACATTGGCTAAGGCAAACGCGCGTGCCTTAGAAAATTGTATTTCATACACTCGCGCGCACTCCCGATGCCAACACGCCTGTAAAGAGCCTTGTTATTCTATCTCTACTCGAGACCCATTTAAAAATCTTGTAGACTTCTCGAAAAAGGAGCTATAAAGCCCCCTATGCGGATTCTAAGGAGTCGCAGTGACGTGAAATGCTTCCCCCCAGTGTTATGTGACAGGAGTTTTACGAATTGTGCGGTTTTCAGAACGATTTTCACTGAAAGAACTCTGTGAGAGTGCGCTCTTTTTGGGAACTAAGTGCTAATTTTCGTTTATTGCTGCTAATCTGCTTACCTGGTAAGACCAATATTTTAAAAAATGTACAATTTTTTAAACTCTTATTGTGATACATTTTTCATTTTCCGGACTTTCAAATATTATTTTTGGTTTGCTCTATATAATGCACTAATTTTTGCCCGTGGCTTCATTCATGTTAAGTTAGATTTTTCAAACTCCTATTTTACCCCCTTAGGGGATGAATTTTCAAAAACTCTTTCTTAGCGGATGCGTACGTAATAAAAGCTATCTGCATGTCTTTCAGCCCTATCCGTCCAGATATTGCGAAATAGTTTCAAATTGGGTGTAATGAATAGATACAAGTTTTAAGTTAACTTTTTGTATTACTTCTTTTAATTATTATTATAAATGATCACCGCTGGGTTTTAGTTTACCACAAAGACTGTTTTCCACGGTCGTGGATTAGCTCACATTAATACATATATATTTTAAAGATTTTGTGGAGATTAAGTTTTTCAAAACACTATCATCGGTCACGTGTGTTAATTATTAGCTAAAACTCGTTTTTCTTGATAAAATATTAAAACAATAGGTACTTATAATTAGGCTAATCTTATGCAAAATGCATTGTGTTTGAGAATATTTATTCTGTAACACTTGTTAATAAATTGAAATTAAATTTAATAATTAAAGGTTACTTTAATTAAGCTAATAATCTTCATCATCGATATTGATTATTTATTTATTGTTTATTATTATGTATTCAATAGAAAGCTTGGCACTCTTACAGAAAAATACTACGCAAAAAACTTTTTTTTGGCCGAATAGATCACGCATACCTACCTATTAACTATTTCAAATATTTCAAGGGTGTGATCTATACTAATATTACTAGTGGTTCGCCCCGAACTGAGACCTCGCGATATCCCATAATTCCCAAAAGTTTTAATTATATATTGTAATAATTAACTTTTAACATTAGACGCAATAAAAAAAAATAATAGTTGACATAAAACTGTTTTACTGACACAGCGCCATCTATTAGCAATATAGTGAAGCTATTAGCTTCACAATAATGCTAATAGATGGCGCATTAAAATTAAATAATTTCGTTTCTTTATAACATTTATCTAATTTTAGTATTTGTTGTTCAAGTACAGGATATAACTGAATTTTCAACCAAGTTTCACGTTCTAATATTCAGTAATTCAGAAGTTATAGGGCTCTGACAGACATTTAGACGGACACTTCTCTGTCTAGTAGGCAAGCGCCCTAGTTGACTCAGAGAACTCGCTTCGCTCGTTCAATAAAGCTGAAGAGTTTGTTTGTTTGAACGCGCTAATCTCAGAAGATACTGGTTCGAATTGAAAAATTCTTTTTGTGTTGGATAGTCCATTTATCGAGGAAGGCTTTAGGCTATATGACATCAAGCTGCAATCAATAGAAGCGTAGCATCAGTGAAAAATGTTGCAAAAACGGGGAAAATTATCCATATTTAAAATATATTCTTTTAAAAACTTCCTAATCGCGATCATAATAACAGAAATTGACGCGGACGAAGTCGCGGGCAACAGCTAGTAGGATATAAATTTTCTACATTACCTCGTGTATTCGCGTATAATAATAATAATATGTATATTATGTTTTTCTGACAGTGAAAATTTCATATTGAATACACTCTAAATAATGAGAAAATGATACCTATCGTTATCATTTTTGCATTTAATTTTTGTTCTACATTTTTTCGGCTTTTTAAAATTAACGCATACCAACCGGTAGCAGTTTATATCAATAATAACTCCATTGAACCAGTCGCTGTATAGTTATCTACTATACTGTAGTTGATGTGAGTTAGTTAAAATAGGTAGGTAGCTACGCAATCTATCGAGTTAATGTAAGACAGGTTTTCATTTACCGCCTGGCAAATAGATTAAACTCATTCTTGTAGAGTCTTGAAAAATATCTAAGTTTTTGCGCATTTTAATTCGTAATTAAATTAGGTATGTATATTTATGTAAAACTTTGTAGGTAATTTTTTTAACATACTAGCGCTACCTAAAATAATAGATCAATATGCAGTCCAGTCTTTAGCAGAAAAAAATTTCAATCAAGCCATTGTATACTTTTTATGTATTTATTTGGAGCAAAAAAAACTGAAGGTATAAAAAAAATGTTCACTGAATTAAAGATTTCTTTAAGAGATAAGTAATTTAAATACGCGTGGATTTGTATCAAGCATTGAGAATAAAATTTTGCTCTACAATACCAAGTAACATTTGTAAAAAAAAGTGTAAAAAGGTACTCTTCAGTCGTCCATACCTTCCTACCTTTTATTCCATAAAAACATTCCAAACAAAAAATAGTTACCGTTTAAAGCTTCCGGTTTTTCTTAGAGCATGTCTTACGACAGATAATAAATAATAATATATGATTACCTATTGAGTGTACCTTAAATACAAGTAATGAAGTTTTGTAGATACGCTCTAGAAACTATGATTTGTCAAATTTACACGGGCTTAAAGATTTACTTAACTTGATTACTTAACACTAAAATAGAACTCAACTTCCTTTGTATGTGGCGCACTGGGAAATTCTCGAGAGGTTCTCCCTTATTATGGCTTCAAAGAAATCCAAGATATTATACTTGTACATCTAGGTTATATGAGATTGAAGAATCCTTGTTCGGAATAATTATTATTTCAGTCATTATTGTATTAGTTCAGATTAATTTAACTTAGATCGTTAACAGTTGATTAACTTTATAGAATACCAGAGGCAGCCAAAGATCGTTCTATTGAAAACATTTGAGGTCTTGTATATACCTACATCTAGTCTGTACCAATAGGTATAGCCTATATTACTCGTATATTATCTAAAAAAAATGTTAACTACACGGCTGCCCCATTTCAAAACCTAATAGGTAAGTGTGATTGACAAAATTTTACAGGGGCCCAAAAAACATGTTTTGTAGATGGCTTAGCGAAGTAATAAATATATGCAATAAAAGCTTTCAAAGTAGTTTATTTACGAAACATTAATTCACCAACAGATACTGAAGGGTTCAGAGTTCAGAAGGGTTACCACAAATATGTTTTTTGGTCTCCTTTAAAATTTTGTCAACCACACTTACTAGGTTTTGAAATGGGGCAGCCGTACAGTGTAACGATAGCAATCGCCTCTGATTGGCCGATGCCACAAAATACATAATAGTACTGCCGATACTCAATCACTATTGGCTAAAATGCATTGTTGCAGAAAGAACGCGATAAATTCAGCCAATCTCCATAACTGAGATTGTAACTTTGATCGTAACGATGATAATTGATGCAGCTTTCACAGAATCGACACACAGTGTAGAAGTTGAGACCTTTAAAAGAAAAATAGGAATCGGTCCAGAATAATGGCCGAAATAATCGGTGGACTTACATAGAAAAAAAAGATACCGGCCGAATTGATAACCTCATCCTTTTTGGAAGTCGTTTAAAAACGAATATTTTAGTAAAACTTTGAATGCTTGTAAAAGCTATTGTGTTTGATATTTACATTATGCCCCTTTTCTATTCTATTATCTGCTATATTTATTGCCAAAACACGTAAAAAGTGGGGTAAATTCTACGTAAGTGGCCGAATTTCAGGAGAACAAGAACAATTTGAGGACATCATGTCCTCCACACGGCTTGTTGTTGCTCCTACGAACGTAGCTCGTGGAAAATATTGTGATGCACACACGATACGCGTAGCCCTTTGGTAGATTCGCCACGATCATTCAACATTAATTAACAATAGACTATAATCGCGAATAATTAGGTAGGTATAGCTAAAAATACTCATTTTCGAGTGCATTGTGTAAAAGTGTGTAAAAAAATTGTAAATGGTAATTAAAAGAATAAAAAAAAATTGATAGACTACTTTAGTATTAGGGTACTTAATTTTTGTTCCTTCTTTTAAATACATTATTAAAGTTTTCAGTAGTTATTTGCGTCCAAAGTATTTTTAGTTCCTAGCACAGACATAATTTATGCTAGAATAAGTACCTATTATAATTGTGTTAGGACTAAGGTAAACAAATATCTAGATTGACTACTTACTAAGGATTTAACGTTTACCTCATTTTAATCTGTATAGCAACCTTGACCTCAGAGTTTTTATGTTGGTACACACCTACCTTATAACAATGTTAAACATCGCGTTACCAAACATTCGCGTGTTCCTATCTACTTCATAGAATTATCTCCTAATTAAAGTATAGGTACCTACCTACATAAATAATCACAGCCTTTACTCTTTTTGACTTTACATTATAATTTTTGAATTAAAATTGAGGTTAAAATTTAAATAGGCTTGGTTAAAATTGCCACTGAAATATATAGACAAATAACAGTTATCAGTATGTTTTACTTTGGAGTCATACGTGCCTATTTTTAAATAAAAACATGCATACATAGACTAAATGCATAGACTGCTAAATATGCATTGACTACTTTTGGCTTTGCCTTAGTCGAATAAAAAAAATGCATTAGATCATTGCTAAAATGTCTGTCGAGTTGCGGCCTACAATAAACTTTTTACGGTTAGCCAGATGTTCGTCATATCTGCACTTACCTACCACTAAATAAACTTGTGCTAAAAATATTAGCAATGTAAATATTTTATTACCGTAGCCCGTTGCTGCCATTCCCAAGTAGCACAGATAGCTGTATAAATACTCACTTTTAGACCTATTTGAAACTCTATGCGTATTAAGACTCTTTTAAGAGTACACTGGTGATCCTACAGCTGCATAATAGCTGTCAGTGATATTTAAACAGCTTAGGCTGAATAAGGGCTGTTTAGTGGATAAAATTACGCCAAATGCTGTATAAGAAGGTATTTGTGAACTCTTATTACACTGACTTATTAAGGGGGCACGCGTGAACTATTATGAAGCTTATTGCTGAATATCAGAGTTTTAACTATTCACGTCGCTGTTTAACATGAATCCACCATTTTGTGGTATAACCTCATAACCTATATAAATATACTGATTCATTTTTCAACTTTTATGATGTTTTGTGTATGAATTAGGAATGGATTGCATTAGTTTTTACTTCTCGATATCATAATAACAACTTTTTATCTTATAATTCTTTTCAAAGCACTAAAAATTGTTTATTCAAGTTTTCATCACGGCTTATTTATATCACGAAACTAATTAAAAACCGAATATTTTCGTGGCGCACTAAAATTTTCTTAGGTAATATATATGTATAATGTCAGTAAAATTACATTCCCAATCATTTTTCTTTTATAAATATGCAATGCACTTAACTTTGAATATATAACCACACGTATTCAATCAAATTCAATTCACTCCACGAAGTATATTAATTTGCTAGATTTGTATTATCTATGGTTTGCTACTTCACTTTTACGTCACGTGACATATTTGCTGAATAAAGAGTAACTTGTAATCTTTTACTCAACTTAAGGCTGTATAATTTGTGCCCATTTAAGAGGTATAAGAGCTGTATACGGCCGTATACAGCCCTTATGCAGCTTTTTTATACAGCTTTAAGCGTAACGGGAATTCGTTATTCAGCTGCTAAGCAGCCTTCGTGTGCTACTTGGGTTTTCGCCCGCGAATCAAATGTTGGAGAATCTCTCATTTGCAAACCGAGACCAAAGATTTATTAACTTGAAACTTTTAACGTTGAAGGAAAATGGTAAATCATGAAAAAGAGGAAAACGTTAAACGAATGAAAACGGTAAACGAAAAAGTTATTTGGATTTAAAGTCTAATCTTGTCATCTAATAAAAAAAATTAAAATTTTAATTTTAATTTTTGACAAGATTGATGACAAGATAGCCTGCGATTTCACCTGATGGTAAATGACGATGCAGTCTAATATGGTAGCGGGCTAACTTGGAAGGGGTATGGCAGTGTACATTCAACCCATAACCCTAATCTGTTTCTACACGCCATCGTGCCCGAACTCCTACTGGTAACTAGCCACGGCCAAAGCCTCCCACCAGACAAAAACATATACGCTACAGTCTCAAAGATTTATATCCTTGATCTCGTATAACTCCAAAATCTACCATGCTTTGTAACATCTAGGCCGCTCGTTCTCATAGAATTTGTCCTTAACCCAAGCCTAATTATACTAATTATTATACTAAAGTAGGTGAGCTACGTAAAAAATTAAAATTAAGTATAACGTCTTGGCATTGATGTCAATTAGGTACCTAAATAAATAGATCATCTCTTTTATGTAAATTCGATTAAGATAAATTAGCTAATTTGAATACATTGCCATGATGCAACGCCTCAAAGAATACTGATTTAATTTAGTTTGGTTTAGATTCGATTCATCAATCATAAGCATGCAACACCGATCTTATTAGCTTTATTTTACTTACATTGCATTGCCAAGGCTGATAAGGCGCACTCTACACTCTGGCCTCGGCAACGCAGGAACGCCGCGAAACTGCGACAATCAAAAAAATTAACTAACTTCAGAGGCATTAATATGTGGCCAGAAGTACACATTTTCCAAAAATAATATGTAAATTTTTTAATGATGACAGGATTTTTTCACTAAATTTTTTCGATCCACATCAAATTAAAGAAAGAAAGGAAATATCTTTATTTATTTGCTTACACGTGCTTACACCTGGATACAAATTATGAAACGCAAAAAAATAAATAATTTTAAAATTGGCTTTTGCACCCATGTGTCGCATGTACCTACCGGCTCAGCATTAGTGCTCCCATTTCCATCCCAAATACTTCCCTTCACTTTCAAAATGAAGCAGCCTAAAAGGCCTTTGTCGGGTTAGACAAAAAAAAATTTAATCATTAATATCTTTGTGAAACTCTATAGAAATTCACGAGTAAAAGTGTAATATAAATTTAAAAAAATGTATGAATTGGTGAAATAGTGCTCCAGCGTAGGGTGTCAAAAACCCCCTCTCACCCCTTTTGGACTCTCCTGAAAAGTGGGAAAAGCGAGTTAGACCCAACTACCTCATGCTAGGGTACATTTTGGTTTCGCGACATTTCGTATCTGATTGATATCGGTTTTATTTGCTGCGTCAAAGGACCAACGGGATATATTTGACGTGCAGTGATCATTGGGCATCGTTTTTATACAATTTATATGACCCATCACACATACATACATAGAAATAGCTTTGGGCGCGTTTTTGAAATGTGGTCCGCCACTGCTCTAATTTGCGATAGCCTTTATGTCTTACTTATTGATTATAGTTTTACTGGAAGCGATACTTTATTTTTTATATCGCTGGAATTAATTATAATTTGTTATTAAATGTAAATCTCATGTAAATTTTCCTATTTTGCAATAATGAAACATGGGCTTTAGGTTATTAGTGTCAATGGTCTGCTCTGATAAAGTTATTGAAATCGTGATACTGGAAAGATCATCCATAATTTTAATTATAACGTTCTTCATCTCTAATATAATTATAATATTGTGCCTACTCTTATCTTCTTTGATTAATCAATCTTCAGATTGGTAGTTACCAATCTGAAGATACCAAAATAGTTATTCTGAACTTAGAACACTGCCACTCTATTAATCTTGTGATAGAAGAATAGTAGTATGTAGGACTGTAGGTATATGACTCAGATAGGTAGGTAGGTACTCTAATTTCATCTTTTATAAAAAAATATTCGTTTTTCTTTTGAGGTGAATTAAAAAAAAGAATCGGTGCACCAATTGGCTACTCAAGGAATTTCCAAATTATTATTCGTGAAACATAACGTGATATGTCGCGATAAATCTAAGTAATAAAAATACTAATTTTTGAAAAGAATAGAATAATTTTTTATTTAAATAAACTTTTACAAATTACCTAATACTTTCGACTTGTCAAATGAATCTACCATTTTATAGAGATTTATTATTATTTCTTTTACCGTGTCTTGCTTATATTTTGCTTTGAATCCACAAAAACAAAAATTATGAACTTCGCTATTGCACGAAAGTTAACTCGAGACAAACAACAGTCGATAAGTCATGGGAAATGTAAGTTAGCGTCTCTGTATATGCAACAAGAGTGAATCACATCTAGTTGTTACTTGATATCGAGATCGTCAAATCAGATTGTGGTCCAGTTACAAACGGGTTCGTCTCACGCTCCTCATCAACACATCCTGTGCTATTAGCTACTCACGCGGAAGAACGTAGTAAAAATGCACACAACAAACAATACAACAAACCAGTCTCGGCTTAATTGCTACACTACGGCCAAAGACGGCTTGGGATTCTATCTTATATGTATAAAAAGATGTTGTAATCTCTTTAGTTCATATTTTTCAACGGTGTCATTTCAACAGATAGATTTCCACTGATGGGCATAGGTATTCTTTTTCAGGAGGGCTCGTAGCTCATGGTTGTGTGTGTGTCGTATCTGTATAAGTGTGAGCGAGAGCTTGCTCGCGACTAACCGCTCCCACCTACTCCTCCTGCACCTCCTGACAGGCACGCACACTTACGCAATGTGCATATGTACACGACGTAACTACAAGTAAAGCGCTCATAACTTCGTGAGATAAACGTACTATACCTTACGTAAGGTACGCCACAGAACACGATCTTATGCTAGAAGTGTCAGATATTGGTCCGTCTACCTACGTACTCATCACGTTTTCTAACGATGAACGATGTTCATAATGTTGTGAAAAATACTATTTTCATCATACCTATTCGAAAAACGAAAATTAGCTTTAGAAGATAGCGAGAGTCAAATTCAATTTTGCTCTTATGGGAGTTTGAGCTTTCTCTGTTTTAATTGGTCTTACCTATGGTAATTGACGATGCAGTCTAAGATGGTAGAGGACTAACTTGGAAGGGGTATGGCAGTGTATATTCAACCTTACGCCTAATCAGTATGGTACCCTTATAAGTACGGTAACTTTTTGAGAACATATTTAGAGGTTAGAGACTATAAATCTATTTTATACTATCGTTTTCTTGCTAGAGGTAATTAGGTACCTATATTACAAGATAATTTACCTAGATCGAAGTGTAGGGGTCATCAATCAAATGACTTGTTTTAGCAATCATTACTATAATAGCGACCTAATATTAAAGCTGTCATTCCGAGTATTTCTATAACACATATCTACTCCATCGGTAGGTATAATTATCTGAACGTAATGGAAAATAATACCTAGAAGTACTTACTTACTTAAATTTTAATTAAAAAAAAGACAAAAAAACAATTTAATTTTATGAATGTCGTGTCCGAAAGACTGATCCACGCCTCAGGTGACCAAAGAGCTGGCGCTTATTTAGCCCAACGCCTAAGCCTCGCTATACAACGAGGGAATAGCGCCAGTGTTTTGGGCACCATGCCCATAAACGACCACTTGGACGGCGTATATTTTTTGTAAATATAAGTAGTGGTAGTTTTAATTTATTTAAGTTATTTATTTAAGTTATTTATTTAAGTTTTTATTTTGTTATATATTTATATTGTAATAATTTATTAAAATGCAATTTTCCAGTCATTAAGTAACGATAAGTAAGAACCATACGTAACTTATTAAAAAACAATTTTAAATATATTACGAATGATGTTTTTTACGGAAATGCTTTTTTTTGAACAAGGTACCTACTTGGTACAAAGTTTTGGAACGCCCCGCTCGCCTGCACTTTAAAGTTTAAAAAAAAAGAATAATAGCCAATCTGAACTTGACTTATATTCTCCTCTCCCTTCCAAATGAGCGAAAAGCTTGTGCTACGAATGGGTGGGTATACGACAATAGTGCAACGGGTGGAGCAGTTTTCAGTCCACACTAATAACCGTTGGTTATTGAGGCTTTAGTTAAAGCCCCCACCCGACATGATCAGAGATATTTCAGAAATTATAAATTTCGAAATTGTCTACACTGTGAATCGAACTCGAGGCCTATCATTGGTAGACTACTGCAAATGTTTGATATTTAAGTAATTTAAACTCAAATATTAATTACAAAATTTATTTAAATTAACACTAGACACCTACCTACAATGAGAATAATTAGATTTGCATGGAATTGTTGCACAGGTTTGCATTTTTGATCTATTGATAAGAAAATGTAAATATAGCTAATTAGGAACACGCAGCTGACTTGGAATCTTGTTCTTTATCAACCGATAGTCTTTTGTATGGACTTCCATATACTCGTAATTCGGTCCCTCCCTTCTCCCTTTTTTTTTAAATATACTTTAATATCACTGACTAAGTGAAGATGCCAAAAAAGATAAAAAAGATGCAGTCTCTCTGCGACTTATTCGATGTCGCTAGTGGTGGATCTGCACTTTCCGGTGCGAGGTCGCCCCTCTAGCACTAGCTAGACCATTGGTCCTTGGAACGATTTTCCCCGCCCATTGCCACTTCAGCTTCGCGACTTGATCGTCGGTAGTAACAATGAGCTGTCCAAAAATTTTTTTATTTCAAATTCAAATTCTTTATTTATTTCATGTAGGCTAACTTGTAGCTCTTATGACACGTCATAAATCTACCACCGGTTCGGAATGCAGATTCTGCTGAGAAAAGCCGGTAAGAAACTCGGCAGTTGCTCTTTTCAAAAAAATTTTTTTTACAAAGCTATGCTAATTGCTATTAGACCAGTGTAGATAATTTTTAAAACGAAACAAAATAGTAGTAGGATGAAACCCATTAGAAAAGGAGGGTAATATTATAAAGATGAAAGGAAAAATAATTTACGGGCGATCTGAGGTCGGGAAGGGGTGGGGGTGTTTTTAAGGGGGAAAAACGGTTTTTCTCGATTTCCGGCAAAACTAAAAGTCCTATCGAAAAAAGTCAAATGGCAAAGTTGTAGGTAATAAAAAGATCTAAAACTTTTGTATTTACACTTTTTTCACATAACCTCAAAATTTATGTGAAAAATTCAAAAAACCAAGTTTTTGGTTTTTTATTTTTATCTTTTACAAAAATTATTTTTTTTTAACGAAATTTGGTGAAAACTTACCTTTTTATGTCCCAAATACGCTGTAATTTATTTGATTAAAAATATTTATTTTTTCACCTTATTTTGAATTAATATCGAAAAAAACACCCTAATTTTCAATCGAAAAGTCACCCGTCAAAATATCAGCTTTTTTCAAAAAGCTAGTATGTTTTCTGTTCGTTGAAATCTCTACTTTCCGATGGTGAAAAAAAAAAATATATGTTACTACAGTAAATCTTCTCAGAAAATAATTTCAATCTTTAGGTTATGTTACGTTAAGCATACTATTTTTTAAAGAAAATATTAGATTTTAATGTTTGAGTTGATTTTCTTGAAGATAATTGTGACAAGTTTACTTAAAAAAATAAAACAAAAATTTTTATCTGTATCAATCAACTCAAACATTAAAATCTAATATTTTCTTTAAAAAAATAGTATGCTTAACGTAACATAACCTAAAGATTGAAATTATTTTCTGAGAAGATTTACTGTAGTAACATATATTTTTTTTTTCACCATCGGAAAGTAGAGATTTCAACGAACAGAAAACATACTAACTTTTTGAAAAAAGCTGATATTTTGACGGGTGACTTTTCGATTGAAAATTAGGGTGTTTTTTTCGATATTAATTCAAAATAAGGTGAAAAAATAAATATTTTTAATCAAATAAATTACAGCGTATTTGGAACATAAAAAGGTAAGTTTTCACCAAATTTCGTTAAAAAAAATAATTTTTGTAAAAGATAAAAATAAAAAACCAAAAACTTGGTTTTTTGAATTTTTCACATAAATTTTGAGGTTATGTGAAAAAAGTGTAAATACAAAAGTTTTAGATCTTTTTATTACCTATAACTTTGCCATTTGACTTTTTTCGATAGGACTTTTAGTTTTGCCGGAAATCGAGAAAAACCGTTTTTTCCCCTTAAAAACTCACCCCCACCCCTTCCCGACCTCAGATCGCCCGTAAATTATTTTTCCTTTCATTTTTATAATATTCCCCTCCTTTTCTAATGGGTTTCATCCTACTACTATTTTTTTTCACTTTTTATTATTTTTACAGGGATCTACCCTGGTCTATATGTATACAGTGCTTCCACAATAAAGCCTCAAAAATGCAAAAATGCATACGTAGGTACACCAATCCAACGCATGTCAAGATGGGCAGTCAAAGCAGATCCATTCCCGTTGGTGGCACCCGTTCACGAGCATGACGCATGATCCAGCCATTGCTTATCTATCTCATAACGATCCTTTAGACTGCACGAGTTGCGAAAACTAGACGATTGATGCAGCTTTTATGGAAACGAGCCCGCGCTGGTTCTCCCACGGATCTGCTCGTTGGAAATCCTCACACAACTGACCCAATGCTCAGCGTGGACGTCTTACGGTTGACCCACTGACCTTTATCTTTAATCTATGACTAACATTGGACAGGCTGCTGTGATTTATTTTTTGAACCAACTTGATTGACGCCATCTTGGCGTTGTAAGCATACGAGTGTCTCTGGAACTAATAATATTGCAAATGGCGCACCAACCTCTATAACTTATCTATGATTTTATAAACAACCCCTTTATTTAATCTATGAAATCATAGATAAATTATAGAGCTCGGTGCGCCATTTGCAATGTTATTAGTTCCAGAAACACTCGTATATCAAATGTGTCGCTTCATATTGGTCCATTTGTAAGCTGTCATTTGTATGAGTTCACCTAAGACGATGTCGACGGTAACGAAAGACCTGCAATAGTAATGGGTGGTTAAGTTTGTAAACCAGATCAACCTAGACCAAACCTCCGTCAACAGATGACTGCTGTTTCCCGCCCATTGTTCGCACCGAATATAATTGATCTATACCTATATACGTACTCACTGTACCCAGCTCCGCAGTCTGCAGTACAATAGACATTTTATTAGTCTAGTTGGAGTTCCCTAACTACAACATCGGATAATCGGTTACTAGTTGACCGTTGATTGATTTGTTATGCAGAACTGTTCACAATAACAACTTATTACGTATACGTATTTTTCGTCAATCATCTCTACCTATCACCGCACCGGTCCGATACTGGACGCACAGCAGACCGATTTTCTAAAAATGTTTGCAATCTCCTCTGATTGGCCGATACACACTCACTTTTGGATAAAATGCATTGTTGTAGAAAGAACGCGATAAATTCAGCCAAATACCCAGAATTGAAACTGTATAGCAATTATTGACGCAGCTATTACAGAATTGGCTTGCGCTCTCCTTTCAGCAGGGTAAGCATGGGCAGGGGATATTTTATCGACGGGAAAGGATAAAATGTTTATTCCCTCGCTCAGCTTTATCCATCCGTCGAGTATGGGCATGCTTCTCCTTTCCTCTATTGCCATGCTTTAGCATAGAAAGAAAATAATTTTATCCTTTGTCAGTGGATAAAATCGGGGATAAATTTTTTATCTCCTGCCCATGCTAATTGTATGATGTAAAGGGTTTAGGTCATATTCCACAACGAAAAAATTTACCTACCTAGTTAGTACCATTACAGTTTTTCTTGTAATTGATTCACACTCGAGGCGACAAATAGGTTTTTCCATCAAGGTTAAAAATCAGGTAGATTTGAGCACACTGCGCTATCAGTTTTATGAAATGTTTCAATATGACCTCAAATGACCTTTGCTACCACAGATTGAAATAAAAACCAGGTATAAGCAAATAAACAAAAAAGATGAGTTTGAACACGAAGCCGGATGAATACACAGTTTGTTTTGCGGTTAAACAGTTAAACAGTATGTGCATGGACATAAATGTATGGGTTTATACGAGGTGATAATATTTTAGCGACCGTTTATCTACACAAACGTATTTTTTCCTGATGTGATAACCTAGTCTTTAGGACGGGCATCCCGGGCATCACCTCTGACTTTACGGAGTTATAATGCGTTTAAGCAATTTAATATCACATGCTTCAAAACATCGTGAGTAAAACTAGACACCACACACCTGAGTCGGGGTATTGAACTGTTGTCAAAAACTCAGAATGTGAATTTTCATAAATTATAATCGAAAATGTAACATGTAAGAATAACATTTGTAAAAACAGAAAATAAATCGGTCAAAAAACAAATAATACTGTACCTACTTCGACTGTATCAAGACTGTATGCGTCTCTATCTAAAACGAAATTTTCTATGGAGAGTGTATGGTATAGTGAAGTCATGATTTAATATTGCTCTCTTTGTCTAACAGGAAACTTAAAAGCTCTATATTTTCGAGACTAGTTAAAATATTAAAAAAAGAAAAATGGCCTTTATTTTAAGTATTTATAAAAATTTAGTCAAATACCCAGTTCCCATAATGTTCTCGGAGATGTGGGAAGTCTTTTGAGAGGAGATCTGCACTCAGTAGTGAACCCTTTATGGGTTGCGGTTGCGTTGGTTACACAATGTCATTCTTTTTGTTGCAGACGAGTCGCCCGCAACTGGAGGTGAAGCCGCTCCCTCTGAAGTGATCCGCGTCCTTGTCCCCGCCGGCATACACCGCTGCCCGCCCGCATAGGATGATAGAAACTGACCCTGGTCCTAAGAAACTTCACAGTAAGTCGCGACACTACCTGCTACGTATAGTCCGCGCGCGAGCTCCAAGGAATCGAGGGCTGACGAAGAGGGCGGGTGTGCACGTCACCCGACCGTCGCACGTGAGGTGCGCACCCGCCCAGTACTCGTGTCAAGGTCGACACTAGTACTGAGAGGGTGCGGGGTAGGGTTGCCAGACGTCCCGTATTTCCCGGGACATCCCGTATTTTAGGCATAGTTTAAAATGTCCCGGCGGGACTGACTCTGTCCCGTATTTGAACCGTACGTCGTTTTTCATTATGAAATCGATCTACGTATTCACACACGCAACGTTCGTAAAACGTACTCGTCTCGCTCGCGTCGTCTCGTACGCGTCGACCAATGACAGTGTTAGTGTCAGAATGACAATGTTAAAACTGACTCGATCCTCGGAAAACTATAAAAAATAATTTGTCAATTATAATAAACAATTTGTAATTTTTATTTGTCCCGGGTAAAAAACTGAAATCCCGTATTTTTTTGCCCATTTAACCATCTGTCCCTTATAGGCTGAAGAAAAATCTGGCAACCCTAGTGCGGGGTGAAGGTGAAGATATTATTTCTTTAGCAATATACAATATACTACAATTAAAAATAGATATTTTATAACTTAAATCTAAATTGCAACTAAATAATTAATAGAAGTTTTACATTACAATCTAATTACAATATAGATAAGTACATTACGTGTATATGACACAATGAATATTAAGGTTATTCATTACAATCTAAGATTCGCTGGGTTTTACCCATGTCTAAAAAGTGCAATTAAATTAACCACCCGGTTTATATGATCATAAAGATACAGTACTTATATTAGGTATGTATGTCTGAACAGAAGAGCGGATTATGATCTTAATCAGAATCTTTGTCTTAATATGAAATCATACTTAAATAAAATCCACCAAAACAGTAAAACAATACTTTAATCTACGTCCTTTGTAAAATATATTTCGACGACCTCCCTGGCGCAGTGGTGAGCGCTGTGGTCTCATAACTGGGAGGTCTCGGACTCGATTCCCGGCGGAGGCAATTTGGAAATTTATAACTTCTGAATTGTCTCTGGTCGTCTGGTGGGAGGCTTTTTCCGTAGCTAGTTACAACTCTACTGTCAAAGACGTGCCGCCAAGCGATTTAGCGTCCCGGCACGATGGGGTGTAGAAACAAATTAGAGGTATGGGTTGAATTTACACTACCATACCCCTTCCAAGTTAGTCCGCTACCATCTTAGACTGCATCGTCACTTACCATCAGGTGAAATCGCAGTCAAGGACTAGCAAGTCATTGAGTAAAAAAAAATAAAAAAATTATATTGTTCTTAAGACTTGAATCACACTATACTTTATCTCTTTGAGTCTAATGTTATGGGTAGATAGTATATGCAGAGTACACTGCAAAGCTATACAAATGGCAGGCGTGAAATGATGGCAAAAATACTTGCTGCATATCAAAAAACTTGAAGAGCCGGCGCCCAAATATACGAAATTATGAACGAAGGCATAAATTCGTACATTTGCGTAATAGAAAAGAAAGTGTGAAAGTGTTTATCAGTGAAAGGATTGCCTAGAAACCTATGTGCGCCGACTTTTGACTGCTACCTATTATACTAGTGGCTTTGCATGGATTCTGTTGTGTTGTAAAAATTTTTACGATCTGTCGGTCGTAGTGGTGAACGCTGAGGTCTAAGGTTCGACACCCGGCAGGGGCAATTTGAGAATTTATATGGTTGAAGCTAGACACCACCCTGTAAAGTCAAATGTGTTTATGGGTTTACGCTGCCATATCCTTTCCAAACTGTATCGTCACTCACCATCAGGTGAGATAGCAGTCAAAGGCTATATTGACAAAAAAATCGCATCGCATAATTTTTAACACTACGTACGTACAAAAGTACGTTTTATAAGTATAAAAGTCAAAAAAGTCAACATTTCAGAACACAAGAAGTCATTTTCTATGAAATCATATTTCTCGATCTGCTTTCCCATTACAAAAATTCGTCGTATTTCGTACAAAAACATTTAAATAGTACCTAAATATCGTGACTTACGAGTTTTTGTCCTAATTTAGTTAAGGAATTTGTGTTATTATAAATGTTACGAGTTACGACTAATGCTACAAGATTTCTTAGTTTTTTCGGTTTGAGGTAGCATTATAATAAGTCAATGGCATTTCTCAAGCCTTTTGGGTAAAGTCTGAATAATTATACTCAAATAAATTTTAATCGAGGTATCACCCGTGGACACCTAGGTCTTCGAGGATCAGAACTTTACCCAAAAAATTTGGATAATGTTAAGTTAATCCGAGAAAACCCAGGTTTACTCTTCTTCTAGTTTTACCCGTAATATTACAGCAGTATAGGGTATATACCCTATATGTTGTTTCAACTTAAGCGACGATATTGGTAGATATAAAAGTGAACGTAGCATGTGAACGTAAATAATAGGTATGACCTATCTAATAATTGTATACGCCAGCTCCTCATCTACTTTTCTGTTGTATTTTCAGATTGTGATGTAAATAGTGACCACCAACTGAACGGACCAGGCTCCAAAACCGTTGACCTTGGTAAGTCAATTCAAATTTTTAATTATTATATTTAGTACATACCTATGTAATACATACACAGGTATACATACGTAGGTATTCATTTTACCGTAAACGTGAAATAAAAAAGCTGCTTGAATTTCATAGATTTTATTTACCTTTTTCCAACTTAAAATGAAATAGATAGGTACTTACCTTACTAATTAAAAGTACCTAAGTATATTTAGGTACTTTTAATAGTTACTTTTAATAAATAAATAAAATAAAAAGGCCTTTATTTACTGAACAATTGGGTTTGTTTACATTACAGATTGTACTTAACTAGTTACAAAATATAGATAGGTAGATATTATTATAATTTTAGGTATTTTTAATTAGTACTTAGTAAAGTACTAATTAAACCACTAATTAAATTTTAATTAGTATGTATATAGTTAGGTACACTTAGGTATCAAGTTCAACTTTGTTTAAGTTAAATAAGTCTAGGTACCTAACTTTGTAAGTGGAATAAACCTTCGTTTCTTTAGAATAAACCACACGAATTATCACAGCGCTAATAAATCCCCTCTTCATGCTCCGACGAGAATCCTTGACGATCTTCGCTAAAACATTATAATTCATGTACCGTACCTAATGGGTTTTTGCGTTATTCTTATTTCTTATAAGTTACAATAGGATCGAATTATAACGCTTAGAAGCGCGACGCGGTGATAAGGCATTTATTCGTGATTGTAAGCCTTTAAAGGGCCGACTACGCAGTACCGTCGTGTTAGTACGACAAGCTTACAGAAAATTATTAAGAAATGGCTATGAAAGGGTGTTATAATTCATCCGAAAAACCATGAAAAACGTACTTAATTATTAGTAAATTAGAGATTTTTTTTTTACATTTGTCGTCACGGAAAATCAAAGTTGTGAGAGATTTTTTAAAAACTTACGTGCCGAATAAGTTATTAAGTAACTTTATGTTTTGCAAATATGGGTAAGTAAAATAAAAGCGTCTTCTTTTTTGGTAACAGGCGTCTTGCCGCCGCTGAAGTCGCCTTCAAAACTCGATCCAGAAAAAGGCCCCGGCTCGGAAAAAGCTGATTTCGAACGGGCGATAGAACAAACCGGTAAGCATATCATTTTCTTCTTTAAAAAAAAAAATATTAGCCAAGCTCAATTTGAATTATATAATATATTATATTCTTCTCTCCCCGCCAAATAGGCGAAAAGCTTGTGCTAGGCGTGGGTACCACAATAGTGCAACGGGTGGGGCTCGAAGCTGCGACCTACACATTCTCTGAAAATTTCAACTGTCTACCTATTACGAATCATGAGATACAGCCCGCTGACAGACAGACGGACGGACGGAAAGCGTAATAGGGTCCCGTCGGTTACCCTTCGGGTACGGCACCCTAAAAATATTGTCTTCCTTAGTTGCTTTAGGACTCCCACGTTCAAATCTAACAAAACTTTTTTTTTTAATTAATATAATTATGCAGGATGTCCCCTTTCATGGAAAGGGATTTTGGCGTACTTATTTTTAATTTTCATTTAAGTAATTTAAATTTTTATCATTTATAGTCATTTATACTCGGTAGTCGGTCGGTAGGTACATAAGCTTTTACACGAGTTGCTTGGCATGAGAAACAAACAACAGTACACACTTTACCCATATCGTGTTAAACATTCTAAAGCTCATGAGTGTCCCATATCCTGCGCAGAATGTAAACAAAAGTCATACGACAAAGTTCCCAGAAACTGGCTTGTTTACGCACAGTGGCCACGGTACTGAGGTATGCAGAGCTGGCACTCTCCATTCATAAAATCGGACCATCGAATCGGACACTGTATGAATTACTACTCTATTAACATGCGCTGAGTAGTACCTGTATAACACGTGTCAGCTTTATTACGTTACAGAATGTTGATAGGTGACGATAGATTTCTCGGTCGAGGTTGCCTATTCTAATAGACTGAAGATGAAAGGATTGTATCTTATATTTTTTGGGTTCCGAAAAAAAAACGGAATCTTATAGGCTCACTACGTTGTCCGTCTGTCTGTCAAGACCCTTTTTCTCGAAAACGGCTTAAGATACTAAGTCGAAATTTATACTGAACATAAAGTTCAATGGTCTCTTAAGGGTCTGAAAATTTCAAGCTTCTAATTTAACTCAGTGAAAAGTTACAGCTTGATAAGCGCGGCTGTCTCATTATTAAAACACAATAAGAGACATCTTGCAAAAACCGTTTTTTCCATACATAATTCTTAGTTTTAAAAATCCAACTTTTTTTCGGAACCCTCGATCTGACTCGCACTCGACCGTTTTTTTTTAAAATTATAGTTAAACTGTTTCTCCTTGCTCTCTACATACTGTTTTTCATGATTGAGTGTTCTCATATTTTTCTATTGTGTAACTACATAATGAGGTCTTCTAAACCCACTTCTAAAAACTATACGCTTAATTCTGGCTTAATTATCAAAGAAAAGCCAACAACATACAAATACCTATCTAGTTAGTGTTAAAAATAAAATTACTACCAATGCTAATCGAAATATTTTTCATTTGGAATTTTTGCAGGGATGGTTAATTTCTAAAAGGTCCACGTCAACGTTCGGTTCAGAAGGTTACTTCGCTCGCCACCTCCCCCTTTCCCATCATTGAGTCTCGTAGGCTCATTGAAACTTCTATTTTCGCGGTTTACAATAAACTTAAAAATTCTTTTAAAAAACCGACTTCAAACCGATTTCTTCAGGATCCCATCATCAGATCCTGACCAATCTCACAATCTGACAATGAAAAGAAAGAATTTTCCAAATCGGTCCATACGTCTTCGAGCATCTAATCGGGAAACATACATAAAAAATAAAATTAAAAAAAAAGATTCCGACGAATTGAAAATCTTCTCCTTTTTGGAAGTCGGTTAAAAATACGCTAGATGCTAGAAACAAGACAGTGTGCATAGCGACCGGACAGTCATATGGCGTTCTAACCTAATCAAATGCATTGTTTATGATAACGGTAATGATATTCTGATAAAGGGCTTTTCTTTATTTTTACCGTCCCGTGATTGACTCTTTAGGTCATGAAATTTAAAAATGTTTGTGCTGTCGTTGCAGGCTATGGACGCTTCCACTACCTGCTGCTGGCCGTGTGCGGCCTCGTCAGCACCTCGGAGGAGATGGACGTCATCTCCATGTCCTTCATCCTGCCGTCCGCGCAGTGCGACCTAAACCTCACCACGCAGACCAAAGTACGTACAGCGCCGCAGACTTATCTGTTGGTGGACACAAGTGTAAATTAACAAGTCGCACAACGGGTACAATAACGTCGGAAGTGTTAAAATTTATAAAATGAGTTTTTGGTCACAAATGCTGTCAAACATGCATCTACATTCAGGTGCAACAATATTACAAATATAATGCTTAAAATATCACACAATGGGACATTTTAAGATTTACATTTGTGTATTGTTGCACCGGGTTTTAAGAAGGAAATGAGCTGATGATCTTCAAATGCTTTAGCAGATCTTCATTTACATTTCAGATCTTCATTACAGCTACGATCCACGTTAGTTTTCACTTTTCAAATAGAAAAACTGCATCAAAGTCGATCAAATTCGTTAGGGAAGGGATGGGGAAGGGTCATACAAACTTTCACTGGTGCGATTGATTTGGGTGTACTGTTACTTCGGATTATTTCCAAGGCATGTTGAGCTGATGCTGCAGCATCAAGTAAGCTGCGCGATACCCCAACTCCTCAGCAACTTACAGCAGATATAGTGTGTTTGAGCTCATTAGAATGGTTCTGAAATTTTTTGGATGCTAAATACCCGGAATAAAGTCAATATGGATATACCTACATACCTATAGATACGTATATTATGTCGCATTCACACCTCCAAGTTATTTGCGTCACTGATTCAATGACACAAAAATAAAATCAAAAGATTCTTAGAACACATACCTATTAAGTATTGCATTATCACCTGATTTACCATTACTTACTCGAAATTCGAGCTTGCAAAATTAATATTATGTCTTACATGCATAGTTAGGTAGTTAGATATGTACCTATTATAATAAAGTATGGTTTTCGTGGAAAATTTGCGATATGAATATCTAATATTTACATCAAATATTTGATCATTCTCAGCTCTTAGCTAGAGCTATCCATCACGGCACTTCTCGAAACCACTCTCTTTTAGATTCGCTTGCATGCATAAAATAGTTTTTAACATGCCTGTTTACGATTTTAGTTTTTAAACGGGCATTTTTAGCATGCTAAATATCGATGTAAATTCAAAATTTTATTCCCGATTTTATCTACAGACAAGAGATAAAATTATCTTCTCCCTGTGTTAAAACATGGCGACAGAGGAAAGAAGTATATTCGTATAAGTAAATACATCCACTGTAGATATTAATGTTTCCACCTTTTTGCCCATGCTCGACGGGACGATAAAACTGAGTGAGGGGATAAACATTTTATTCTTTCCCTGTAAATAATATTTTCTCTGTCCATGCTCACTCTGCAGGGCACCTTTGGAAATCTCGTAGCTTTACTTTTAAGCAAGAATAATCATCACGTCCATTGCAAGTTTATAATAAACTTGTAAAATTGAATATTCAATAGAGCACTCCATTGCCCTAGGTTCTTTACACATTGCATATAGTTCATATAGCAGTCCCTATGATATAGTACCTATATGTCTAAAAAGAGGTGGATATGATACAAGCATACGGTAAATGAAGCGCGTAATGGTCTGTCATTATAATAGAGTAGGTACCTACTTCATTGTTAAATTTCCAGTGGTAGATTCATTGACAATTCAAAAGTGCTTGTAAAAGCTTATTTGACTAAAAAAAAAATATTTCTATTCTAAAAAATATTTCTATTCACAAAGGCATGACAAATTAATTTGTCATTTAACAATACCTACTCTATTATACTCGTAGTACCTACTCTTCGTCGTTCGGAACAATTTTATCGCTTGTTTTGCGAGTATATAGCTCACGATAGTCCGGAGAAATCAAAACTCCCACGAATAACAGTGTCTGTGTTCCCAGGGATGGCTCAACAGCGTGATCTTCATCGGCATGATGGTGGGCGCGTACGCGTGGGGCTCGGTGGCGGACTCGCTGGGCCGCAAGCGCGTGCTCATCGCCATCTCCATCATCAACGCGCTCGCCATCGTCGCCTCCTCCTTCAGCCAGAACTACGAGCTCTTCATGCTGTTCCGCTTCATCAACGGAGCTGCGTAAGTTCACATCCTATTTATTTAACGGGAATGGGTCTGCTTTCTGTCTACTCGTCTTAACATGCATTGGATTGTATTTGTATTGTATTTAGCTGTATTTGTATTGTATTGGACTTAGGAAACTTCATCGTGGAAGCACTGTATACAGTGGCGTAACTATAGGGTGGCAAGACGGCAAAATGCCACGGGCCCCCAGCCTGAAGGGCCTATCTCATTGGTTGAGCTTCTTTATATTGGGAGAGGGAGGGCCCCATCCGATGAATTTGCCACGGGCCTCATACGGTATAGTTACGCCACTGACTGTATACATAGCATAGTTTCATTAACTATTGTAAAAATTTTATTTTTTTGAAAAGAGCAAACCCGAGTTTCTTGCTGGCTCTTCTCGGCAGGAAAGGTGTTCCGAACCAGTGGTAGATTCATTGACAATTCAAAAGTGCTTGTAAAAGTTTATTTGAATAAAAATATTTCTTTTTCTATTTCTATTTCCTATTATAATATTATAAATGCGAAAGTTTGGATGTATGGATGTTTGTTAACCAATCACGCTGCAACAACTGAACCAATATGGCTGAAATTTGGTACAGAGATAGATTATAGACTGGAATAGCACAAAGGCTACTTTTTGTCCTGGAAAATAAGAGTTCTCGCGGGAATACAAAAAACCACAATCTACGCGAACGAAGTCGCGGGCAACAACTAGTTAGTTAGTTCATGAATAAATTCATTTTTACCTACGATTGGGCATACATATTATAGGCACCTACATGCTATTACTTCTTCCCCTTTAAGTGCCTCTGACTAGCGAATTATTGTTGGACAGGTTTCGTTTTTTCTTTGATTCGATGACAAGATAGTCCTTCACAACGATCTCACCTGCTGGTAAGTGACGATGCAGTCTAAGATGGTAGCGGGCTAACTTGGAAAGGGTATGGCAGTGTCGATTCAACCCATACACCTAATCGGTTTCTACACGCCATCGTGCCGTGGCCAAATCAAGATCTTGCTGGCCTTAGATTTAGCTATATTTTTTATTGAACCCTATTAGTTAGGTACTTTATATTTGGTTGTTACAGTCTGGGTGGATCAGGTCCAGTTATCTGGTCGTACTTCGCGGAATTCCAGCCGAAGAACAAGCGAGGAGCCATGCTGAGTTTCATGGCTGCTTTTTGGACTCTTGGTAACCTGTTCGTAGCTGGTCTCGCTTGGGTCATCATTCCAAGTGGTAAGAATTCCTTTTTTGCACCTCATTTTATATTGTAAGTGACCTATAGTGCCGCTTTTTTTAGTTTTGAGTGATTTATGTTTGTTGTGTGGTATTTAGTAATTAAGGAATGCTATCTTTATTTTAATTTAGAAGTTTTTTTTTTATATGAATAGTGGGCAAACGACATGAACACTTCGACCGTTCCGTAGAACAAAGTCTCATCTGCTAAATTCACAACTTGAAATTTGAACCTTAAAAGTCACATCTGCAAAGCTCAAATTTCAAGTTATGAATTCAGCAGATGAGACATTGTTCTACGGAACGGTCGACTTGTAGTACCAGAGGCACCACCAATGCGTTGCCGGCTTTTCAGGAACTCATTGATTGTAATTAAGTGGGAACACTGTCGAAGGGAGATGATTCCACAATTTGGTAGAGAAATTAGGGTAGTTATTGACGAATTTTTATAAAAACCCCTCGCCGGTTGTCGGGATCTATATGCTCAGCTGTAGGTACTATCATACCTTTTAAATGTCAATCAATACATTCAATTAATCTATTTAAAAATGTAAGACGGCGGGGATTTTTAATAAATTAAATTAACGAGCGTATAGCAACGGAACGCAGTGACTTTCATTAGAGGACTATTTCATCTATTGCAGGGATCGGAGGCGAAACCGGAGGCTTCGTTTACAACTCATGGCGAATATTCCTCTTGGTGATGTCACTACCTTCCTTCGTGGTAGCGGCCTTATTGTTCCTTCTCCCGGAATCGCCCAAGTTTCTGATAACCACGGGGCGACACGACGAGGCCTTAGAAGTGTTCCGTGGCATTTACATGATGAACACAGGTCGTGATAAGGAACTGTATCCTATAAAACAAATTATAGTCGACGAACCTATGCACCATAAACCAGAAAAAGTCGTAGAAGCTAAGGAAACTAAGCCAAAGTCTAAGTTGAAGAAAATGTTCGGAGATATCATAGAACACAGCAAAGATCTGTTCGTACCGCCTATACTGAAATTTACTGCGATCTCCTTAACAATTAACTTTACGTTCCATATCGGGTGAGTAGTGATTTTTACATACTTTACATCTAGCATATTGATTATTTAATTTTTATTATGGTCTCACCATATTTGCTGTCAAATCGTACGAGGGTTTTTCGGCAGCATATTACCATGTTGTACCTACTTTAATTTTTACCTTATGCTCAATGCATTGTATGAATATCAGAATAGATACTATAGATATTAGATATGTCCCATTCCTTATAGGTAACTATTTAGATAGAAAGCAGACTTTGGCGTAAAAAAAAAGGAAAAAGCTAGAAGGAAATTTTCCTTGCTAACGCATAAAGTTGCCATTTCTGCTTCTGTGAGAGTTCGTAAGAAGGGCAATAAAAGAAAGTTTACTATTTTATTCCCAGATACTACGGTTTGATGATGTGGTTCCCTGAAATGTTCAACCGCTTCGACGAGTGGTCGAGAACTCACGACAACGCCGAAGCAGATATCTGTCAAGTCACAGCCTATGTCACGCAGTTCGGAACACATTCCGCAGAGGCTGTTTGCGATCCGCACATACACTCGAATGTGTTCATGGACTCGCTGATAACCGTGGCCGCTGCGATACCTTCAAACATCTTCGCTGTGTTGGGCATGGATCGGCTGGGGAGGAAGTTCTTCTTAGGTAAGTGATTACCACGAAGTAAGCTTTGAACCACCTACGCACGAAACAGCCAATCCCACCAGATGAAGTTTTGGTGCGAAATCCTTACTAATATTATAAGTGTCACAATTTCACATGCTCTAACGGTGAAGGAAAAGATCGTGAGGAAACCTGCACGGCTGAGTTCTGAATATTGAGAGTTCTCGAAGATGTGTGAAGTCTGTCAATTCGCACTGAGCTAGCGTGGTGGACTATGGCCTTTATATTTGTTGTTATAGCCTGAACCAATTGCCAATTGCCTGAACCGACAACCCAAGACAGAATAACTTGGCGCAGAAAAGTGAGGAGACCCGACCCCAAATAATGGGAAAAAGGAGAGGACAAAGAAAAAGATAGCGGCAATACACACTCAGTGTAAATTTCAAGTAGTTATCTACCTATTATGGTTCTTCAGATACAGCTCGCTGACGGACAGACAGCGGAGGTTTACTAATAGGGTCCCGTTGGCACCCTTTGGATAAGGAACATTAAAAATTAAATTCTCTTCTCAATCCGTGGTCGCTAAGATGATGCGACATGCCGTCGACGGTCTCTAGTTTTGGGTCGCACCGCCTCCCACGCGATGCACCCCACTTTTTTCGGTTTGTAGCATTGCGGGAGCACTCCACCACAGTTGTCTGGGTTACCGCTTTGATTAAAAATGATGTTATTAACAATGTTGTTCTAATTGTCAGTGTTCGCGACATTCTCGGCGGGGCTGTGCTCGGCGGCGATGTACTTCGTGTACAACAAGACCAACAACCTGGTTGTCAGCGCGGTGTTCAGCTCCGTTATTTCGTGCGGGAACGCCTCGCTCGACTGCCTCATCACGGAGATCTTCCCCACCAACTTACGGTAAACGTTTACAAACTTCTTTTTTTTTATTTTTAGCGAGCGAACGAGCAGGCGGGTCACCTGATGTTAAGTGATTACCGCCGCCCATGAACATTTGTAGCACTTGAGGCACCATCAATGCGTTGCCGGCTTTTTAGGAATTTGTTGGTCCACCCCTTGAATAACCTCATGTTGTAATTTTGTGAGAACACCGTCGCAGGAAGTTGGTTCCACAGTTTTTCATTATTTAAATCACTTGAAACATATTTTTTCAAATTTTCCTAACTTATTTTTTTTATGACATTAGGTATATCTATATGATCATCTGATCAGTGCGTTTGAACCAGGGGCCTGTGAAAATACACACAGACACTATGCTCGGAAAGCTCAGTGGTCCAAATTATATCTGAGAACTGCGTTAGCTACTTCTTTTCCCATGTTCTGTAGCGAGTAACTAGGTCCAAGTAGTAAATGCTACCTAATGCTCAAAGGCAAGAAGACTCAGCCTCGATGCCCGACCGTTTTCAGCCTGTATGTCGAGTAGACACAACAGTCAACAACGCAAGTACGTCACACGGCCCTCATTAATTGTTAGTTTATTACAGCGCAACAGGTGTAGCGGTGTCGATGGTGGCGGCGCGACTGGGTGGCATCATCGGAAACGTGGTTATAGCCGCGCTGCTCGACACGTACTGCCCCGCGCCCACTTTCATCGTCGCCGCGCTGCTGGCTAGCGGCGGCCTCATGTGCCTCTTCCTCCCCAACACGACGAGACAAGCACTGCAATAACGGACTGTTCACGTTCCACGCTCAAATCAAACTACCCAGGGGGCTAACCTTTGAAGAGGACGCGTGTTTAAAGCGCTTTCTTTGATCGTGCAGCGTGCCAAATTAGAAACAAAGATGGCGGCAATTCCGGACAAATAATTCCCAGTTCTGTGCAGGGGTGTGCTTTTTTATCCACAAAACTAGTGAGAAAAGAAATTCCCAGTAATTCTGTCAACAGAACTACTGGGAATAACCGTTATTTTCAATCTACCTGAGGTAGAGGCGCCACTGTCTATTAAAAAAGTCAAGTAAAAGTCAATATTTAAAGGTCAACACAGAGTTGAATCTGGTAGTTCCGAATTTCGCCACACGCAGAAATATGGTTGTCAGAGTACCTATAGGTACCGTTTATCATCCATACACATTACAGGACAGACCTGACATTGCTTAATTATAACCTCCTCCTTTTTAGAAGTCAGTTAAAAATCGTGTCCAACAGAGCTTACCCTCTCAGATCATACCCCAGATAGGTACTTGAAGAAAGCTTTACAAAAAAAAATACAATTGTACAATGCCAAAAAAATATTAGCCATTAATACCTAAAGCAAATAGTACGAATGAAATGATCAAACTATACATAGGTACCTTTTTTTTTTACTTTTGTGATAGCTTTTCCTCGTGGTTACACTAAAGGACATCATTATTTTAAGCGTTGCAGTTTATATACTTTTGATTTTTCGTTTTTCAAAAACTGAAATTAGAATATAGAAGTTTCTGGACATAAGTACCTATATATAATGTATAAGACTTAAGTAGATATGTATAATTATTTATTGACTGTATTTATTTTATTTATTACGTGGAACTAAATCAGAACACTCAGAACAAAAAATTTAAAATATGTTTTTGGTCATTTCATTCCATTTATTTAAAGAAAATAAAAAATTTTGTTCTTTAATAGAATAAGTACTTCCATGTGCCTTAAACTTCCCTTTAATTAGTTAATTCCGTAATTATAATACTTGATTAATAATTATTATTAATTAATCAAAAACTTGCTCATAATATAATGTTAATAAATAATAATTAATGATTTTATATTCGTTAAAAACAGTTTGTTAACGTGGAATTGTTTTTTGTAAAGTGTTAGTTTTACCATTTTCATCGCACAAGTCAATAATGTAGATAGTAGGTATGAACATAATATTTTGTATCATATATTTTTGTAGTAGATACCTAATATTTAATAAGTGCTTTTTAATTTATAAATTAGGTAAAAAGCGAGAACTTTTCCTGAATTCCTAATACGCTGTTGGTCGGTCGTATAAAATACCAATGTACATTATGTGCTATGCTAAATAAGCGCTAAAATGTTGATAATTTATTAAATTTTGAAATTAGGTATGCCACTTTTATTCAATCTTTAGGTCTTGTTGTATCAAAATACTGCCCTCGTAATTGAAAACACAGTAAGTTACATAGAAGTTACATTTAAGTTACTAGGTGTTTTCAATTACGAGGGCAGAATAGGTGGCTGCAGTACGCGATGGGTTACTGGCGTAGTAGGAATTCCAATCATAGATTTAACATACAAAAAAGATACCAGCCAAATTGAATTGAGAACTTCCTCCTTTTTTGGAAGTCCGTTAAAAGCGACGTTCATAAATTGTGTACATACAAACTTATATAAAATACACATTAAAATTTATTACGTAAAATATATTTTGTTTAAAATTTTTAAAAGTTGTTTAAATCAAAAACCCTAATTTTATTAATTTAATAACATGGTTACGACGTACTATATAAGTGCTTTTTATCAATTGAAACTATTTTTAAATTACGAATTTATCATTAAAATGTTGTTACCTAAGTTTTTAGTTAAGAATTAAAAAGAAAGAATAACGAGTAATTCCAATTTTTTGTTTGTAATTAAGTATAATTTACTTATACCCCTTTTGTACATTTAAATATAGGTACAAAATTATATTATTATTGGTGCATATATTATTTTGATATGAACAAAATCCAATATATAATTCAAAGTATTATTTCACTTTAGAATAAGGTCAATATGAAATAAAATCGAAAAATATTGAATAAAGTTTTATTTATTAAAACCTTATACTACGCAGAACTATCTAAAGACTCGATTTTTATAGTCCGATCTAGATTCTGACATAGATCACTCGAAACAAATCAATATGTGCCTTTGACAAGATCTAAGGTTAATTCAACAAATATTGTACTTAATTTTAACACTACATTATAGTATACAATCCAGCTATCGTTAACCTGAATTCTTTCAACCAAAAGGTTTAAAATTAATCTTTTTATGATTGACATGGTTTTCACATACTTACAGAATAATAGAACGAAATGCGGGTAAATAACACAATAGCATAACTTATCTCGTACACCGTGTACAAATTAGGATACCTATATTAAATTTATTATAAGATCGCTAAACGTTATAAAAATATTATAATATACCTAACCTTCAATATATTACAAAAAGGATCCAACAGTAGATAATTCAGTAATTTTAATTTACAATCATAGTTCTTACTCTAATTGCTGTGCATACAGTTATGCATTTGATATTTGTTTGAATGAGAAGTTCTGACATTGTAAACATACAATTTTAATCTTCATCTGATAAAATATATTATTATTAATAATTATTATTATATTTACACATCGTCATGACATCCGCACGTTTAAAACGATTGCAGTTTCTCAAGATTAGCTCCACTAAAGTTTTTCTTTATTAAATGATGAAATTAAAAAAATGACAGTATTTATTACTGTTTGTGTGTCTCGTGTAATATTTGTACAATTTCCAGAATATGATAATTATTCAAAGAAAAATCATTAAAACTTAATCTATTGCACATTTAGTATCTATCAGTAAATCACTACTAATAAATATTTTGAGAACACGCATCAAAATTGATCAACTTCACGATGGAAATGACGGTCTAGCTACTATGAGAAAGGTCGCTTACGGATAACTGCATTATAGGTTGCAAAGGGATCTCGGCAGAGGTCTCGGACGTATCGGAGCAGGGCGTGAGGAGCCGCCGGGGCCACTGGCCGCTGTCCTCGTTCTCAGATTCCCTCACGTCGATCGAAGAGGGAGATCCAATAGTAGACTCTACTGACGAAACTGTCCTTTCGGCGACCTCATCTGTTAAAATAGGCATCGATTTTCCAACTGAATCTTCTTCCGTAAGAATTGGCATCGATATTGGACCGACGATGGAAACTTCCATCTGCTCCGTTGTTGCAAAAGTCATTTCCGTGTTCGGCGAGGGTAGTAATGCTGTCCCGTAATTGTTATTGCTCAATGGGTCTGTAGTTTTAGGTGCAATTCGTGGGTCGGTCACGGTTATCGGTAGTTCTAGTGACGTCGGTACCGTTAACGGCGTGACCCCAATGACAGCTAATCCGTCTTCTAGAGTAGAAGCCATGGTGGGTTCACTATCAGCTTTTGTCGGTACCTCGACGGGTGTCATTATAGGCTGGTTGAGTGTTGTACTCGTTTCGGACACACGACAGTGCACCGATACATTCGCGTTCAGATCCCTGAAGTCCGGTGCTTCATCGCGTGCCGTATCAGCATGGAAGACGTCACTATTCGCAAGTGCCGCTTCTAAAATATCTCTACGTTCTGGTTGAGCGAGTATTGGCAGCGGCTCTGCCATCGGCACAAGCTGATTATTTTCAAGAACTAATGGCCGATTATCTATGACAGTGAAGGATCCATTTTCTTCCACACATAGATAAAACGATCCTGCTGGTCCTCCGAAATGTTCTCCGGGCACTGCCAGCAGTTGTCCGTCCGAAAGAGAAGCAGGAGGCGTTTGCGCGGCGGCTACTTCGGGTTGTGAAGGCCTCAAATCTTGTCTTGCGATTGTCGTCGAAGGTAATAGTTCTTCAATATTATCTAAGTCTGAATAGTTTGTGGCAGATGCATTGTTCGGCGTACTGGGTACATTTACTGCAGAAGGTACCGTACTAGACAGAGGCGTAAGCGTAGGCATTGGGGCCATAGTTGCATGTGCGGGCGCTATAGCTATTTCGTGTTTAACTTTTTTTGGTGGCGTTGGCGATTCGTTAATTTGTTTTCTCACTCTCTGTTTTGGAACGGCGGGTACGACAACTGGTTCATTGGGTGAAATAGTAATGGGTTTTTGAACCATTATTTTTTCCTGGTGTGGTTTCTGTATTATTTGGCCGGTCCGTTGTAAGTGTTCAAATTGTGCAGCAGTTAGCTGCATTACCGCTCCAGATTTCTGTTGCAAGAATATTAAACGCTCTGATGAATTTTTCTGTATAGTTTGAACAAGCTTTTTAGGTTCGGCCGCTAGTATTCGTTTGGGAGCTGGTCTTATCTCAGGCAATGGAGCTATATTTGTAGTAGGAGTAGCAATGCGACCGCCCACTATAAGTTGTCCTTTAGAGGTAATAATAGCACTTTTCTGTTTAGGCACAATCCGCGTTTGCGTTTTAGTTTGATTTGATGATGTAACAACAGTTTTTTGGACGGAGCCAGCACCTGACGTCACACGGTGCGTTACTGTTTTAAGCTGAGATACATTTTGTTGTTTATTTGGAAATAATATTTTTTCATGTTCTGGTGTAAGGACTATCCTAGATTGAGCCCCTTGAGCGTTTGTAATAATCATGACAGTATTACCAGGTGTGCTGGCGTCAGATGCAGATGGTATAAGTTTGGCAGAAACTGGCTTATTGTCACCTACGTTTAAAGGTGGTTCAGCTCCTTTTCCAACGTTTCCAACAAGAACGTGCGCTTTGCCAGTTTGTGGATCAATAACAATTTTCTGTGTTTTACCCGGACGAGGAGAACTTTGCGTAGGTAAAATAATAAACTTTTCCGTCTTAGCGCTAGTTTGAGGAGCAGATTGTATCAAAGTTTGGGGTTGTTTAATCTCTTTTACAGGAGGTTCAGGTTTTGTCATAATGATTTTTTGTTTCCCGGTTACTTTATCTATCACCAGCATCGGCTTAGCACCTCGTAATTTCGAGGATTTAGACAGAATATTAGGCGTCGTTATTTTACTCACTTCATTAGTTGAATTCATTAATAAAGTTTTTATTTCCGATTTAGTAGACACTGCGCTTATAGCCACCTTTTCATTTTCCAGTTGTGCTTGTTTGGTTTTTATAAGTTTAGGCGGGTTGTTTGAATTAGTAATTACATTACCATCTGACATTACTATAGGCATCTTTTCAATACTCTCCGGTGTTAAAATATCATCGGAAAGAACAACGGGCATGGAATTAATATCGAACATTGCTTCATCTTTGTTCTTTGAATCAAGCGGTTTTTTGTTTTCTGCGACAACTGTAACAGGTGATGTTTGAAGAGGTTTGGTTTTCTGTAGTTTCGACATTGGTTTTGATAGTTTTCTAATCTTCTGTTGTATGATAATTGTATTACCATCTCCTGTAGGAGCCGGCTCCGGCGTCGTCTGGATGGTGTACGTCTGCACAGGTGAGCCGTCCTGTGCAGGCTTGTTGGTACGTGACAAAATGATTTTGTCAGGCGTTGTCACTTCAGTAATATTGTTCAGAAGAGTTTTATTTTGAGCCGTTCGGCGAATAATAATTTTTTGTTTTGGGGATTGAGGCTTAGGTTTTACGATAGACTTACCAACTTCAAAGTTTAAAATTTTTTCTTTTCCAGGGACGATGACTTGTTTGGTAATAGTTTTTTTCACTGGTGATACTTTAGGTGGCTCTTCCAAAATTTTCAATAGTTTCGACGAATGCACCATTGGGTTTTGCTTACATTCATTATTAATATTAGTAAATTTATGATCTGCTTCACTACTGACTTTTGTGATTACTTCAGATGTAGGTTTTTTGATTACTTCATTAATCAAATTTTTATCGTCCTCCTTAGGTTTCAGAATACTCAAAATTTCTTTGGCATTTGACTTATCGATATCAGGTATCTTTAGTTTGTGATCAATTGTTTCAGACATCTGCACTAAAGATTTTGCAGCATTTAAATTTTCACTTTTTTCTTGTTCTGTTTCAAACCGAGAATTAATGTTATCGTTAATTGAAGTATGAATATCAGATTTTAGTGATTCTGTAATAGAATTTCGTATATCTTCTAAAGCATTTTGTTTATCTTTAAAAGTATTTTCATTAGTGTTTACTTGGAGGTCTTCTGAAGACACAGCCAAGGCATTATTTTCGTGGTGGTTGACAGTCGACTTATTTTGCAAAGTTGTTGTTGGTAAGTTAATGAGAGCCTCAGCTATCTGTAGATCTGATTCAGAAGGTATATTATCTGAAGGATAACATTTATTTATATCATTTGAAACAAGCAACGGTATCACATCATTATTTGATGGTAAAGTAGAGCTCACAACCTCTTCAATATCGTTTTTAGTGGGAAAAGAGTTGCTTACTACCTTTTCAATTGTGTTGTCTACCACATTAGTATCAGAAGTGTCTTTAACATTACTACAGTCTGAAATATTTTTACTTTCTTGCAACTCGATTGTAGAACTATCATCTTGTGATGTGTTAACGCATATATTATCCGTGACTTGTTCAGCAGCACAATCTTTATCTGTTAAAATATTTATTTCATCATTATTTTTATCAACCGCTTGATAATTTGTATGAGAAACATTATTATAACCATTTAAACTGCCGTTATCTTTAATATCTTCTTCAAACAAATCTTCTGGGGGATCATCACTAATTACTTTTGTTACTCTGTCTGCTTCTCTAGACACACTTAACAGGGCATCGACTGCAGACGCAGTAGATTCATTCATAAATGGTTCATATGATTTTTCAACATCATTTGGTTTGAATTTAATTGCTGAATCTTCATCAGTTTCCAGCATTGGCTTTATTACTACATTATCATAAATTTCCGGTTTTGCATCTTCCTTTTCATCTTGAGTTAAAAATTCTTCTTCGTTCTGTTTTATTTTAGTTTCACACTCAATTTCCACTTCTTTTTCTATATTGTCTAATTTAAGTAAATCTTCTGGTTTTTTTTGCTTTTTATTATTTTCTATGTCTTGCTCTATTTCATTTTTAGGCAATGTAAAGGAATTTTCTTTTTCTTCAGTTTGATCAGAAACATTTTTTGGTTCAATTTTTGTATTATTTATGTTTAAATTGGAATCCTCTTGAGACTTCTCTTTTTCTCGGAGTTGTGCTTCAGCTTTCATTTTCTTTAATTGAATTTTGGGTGCTAAACGAGCTACCTTTACATGTTCGATAGGAGGCGAGACTCTCATTTCGAGCGGAGGAGCTAAGTCCGCCCCATTTAATTCGCTATCTGCCAAGTCCATTCTTTCAGCAGCATTTAACTGCTCTGCTACATATTTACCTATTGCATCTTGGCTTCTTGAGTGTCGACTCCGAAAAAACGTCTTCGTTTTAAATATTGTTTTAGTTGGGGGAGTATCATTTACTTTTGTTTTCTCTGGAGAAATTTGATCTTGAGGTTTCTCAGGCTGTTTATCAGGGGATTTGACGATTGAGGGCTCCGGAAAATTTTCCTCTACTTTCAAGGGTTCAGGCGCTGATGGTAGCTCCGGGACAGTTGTTTTGTTAAGCAACTCTGCAACTTCTCTTGCCATTTCATCATCATCAATACTGAGACTTTTAGTTTCACTTTTCCTCTTCGATGTATTTTTTAAGCGAGGAATTTTTCTGCCAATATCAGCTTCAACAGGCCAATCCTCATCTTCGCAAAATTCATATTTTGAGTCACTGGATGATTCTGGCTTTTCTGTAGTAGAAGCATCTTCAGACTTCTTTTCAGAAGTTTGTGTCTCCCCAGGAATTTGAGCACTAGGCAATTCAGCAGGCGTAGGAACCGCTGGCGACTCTGCTGCAATGGGAACCTCTGGTGACCTCGCCATCACTCTTGCTGGAGATTCGTCATTGGATTCATCATCTCCATCGTCCCAGTCAGCTAAAAGACTACTTTTAATCTCTTCATCAGTTTTCTGTTTTTTAAGTTCAGGGATGGGCTCTGGTTCTGCAGCACGTTTTTGACTTTGGGACTTCTTGTGTATTTTTTCAGGTTTATCTTGACGCGGCTTTCTGGGTTTGGGTGCTTTAGAGGTGACTGTCGTTGATTTTGGTGTTTTATTAACAGGTTTTTTCTTTACTGGTGAAGGAGTGTATGGTATATATGAAACACTATGTGTTTTATTGTGTAAAATTAAAACATTTAAGCGAGTTGTGGTAAACTGACATGCATGGCAAGCATATTGCCCACCACTTGACACTGTTGGTGTACTTGGTACTGAAGGAGTTGCAGGTAATTCAGGCTTTTCTGTCTCATTGGTTTTAATTTCAACAGATTTTTCCTGCACCTCTGATGGTTCAGAACCAGCCCGGCTGGTAGATGGTGTTGAAACGCTTTCAGAAGGTTGATTTTGAGTTGGTGTTTTTGAACCTTGCAGCAGTATGTGTACTTTGTAGTTTGTTTTTTCTTTAAGCTGTAAATAATAAAATAATCTTGTCAAGAATACTAACAGTATTTTTATCATAGTAGAGTAAATAAATTAATGATTTGTAACTGACCTTTCTTATAGGTGTAGTCAGCTTTGATGTATCTGGAGCTCTTCCCTTTCCTGAATGAAAAAATAATAAATATGAGAAACACTCAGGATTGTTCAAAATATGTAAAGAAATACCAGTATCAGCATAGTAATTGTAATTTAGTTGCATTGAGTGCAGCTTGTTTATGACACCACCTCAATTTAAAGAAAGCTTCCATTTCTATTTTCTAAATTAAATACCAATTGCACAATCATCTCAGCAGCCACTACCACTCTGTTGTGTGAGAGGTTGAGAAAAACAGAAATACCTTAATTAAGTTCAAATAATTGTTCAAATTATGTTAAATTATTAGTTGTTAAAAGTTGTTTTATTTCTTTTTTGATAATAATATTCAAATACTAATTTATTGGTTGTATACTAACACAACTAAGCAATTAATATCACATGCTTCAACAGTGAAGGAAAACATTGTGAGGAATTGATGCATGTTTTAAAGAATTGACCTGCTGTGTACATATCAGTAAGTAACAGATGTGTTTAATAGATGGATTTACCTTTTTTACTAGATGACGGAGTTTTCTTAGGATCGCCAAATAACCCAGCATAGCTTTCTTTCTTTGTTTCTTGAAACTCATCTCGAGTTAATATCTTAATATCGCCACCCACTGCAGTCTCAGCTCTTATGACGTCTTCTGGAAACTTCTCCATGTGACCATGCTTTGTTCTATACATATCTGCAATATAAAAAAATACTTCAGAACTACACTCTTCTGCATTCACTGCACACCTTAAAGTGTAAATAATCTAAAATTGCTACATACATAATCTAAAATTGCTAAAAAAAAAAATTACATAATAATACCTTAACATTTTGTTTTGAAAAGAGAAACAGCTGAGTTGCTTGCTGGGTTTCAGCTTAATTTTCTGTTTATGGAATACAAGTGCATCAATTGAAGAAAGAAAAGAAAGAGATATAAACATTTTAGATAATATAAGCTGATCAGAGCTGGGAATGTGAACATGTCATCATTTTTAGACAGTCTCGCCATTGCAATCATTAGTTGTTCATGAGAAGGTACACTTTCACAAAGAAACAGGTACACTTTCACGATATTTACTATATTATGACAATATTTTGTTAAGCTGCTATAGAATCGAACCTAATGTTTAATACCTTATTGGTTAAGGAAAAACAGTATTTTGTTTAAATTTCATATTCTGTCATTGTTTTATTTAAGCTATATGAAATAAGTTTATTTGGCCAGTAAGTTTTTCGTTTGCTTGGCAGCACCCAGGAGACACCTGCAGGGAGGTAAAAGCAATTCCTGCAGAAATGAGCGACAGGACAACCGGCTTAAGATATAAGTTAAAAAAGTGGTATAACTTACATAGCCCTTTATTGATGAATTCATTCTTGCGGCTACAATTATATTTAAAGATACTGTTCAAATTCTTCACATATTCACTGAAACAGAATAAGTAACTTTATAAAATCTTTCTTAGAAAGTTACCTTTCTTAGAAGACTAGCTTTTGCTAGTTTCGCTCACATTAAGTTCTTGATTCTTGACTCCCTTAGGGGTTGAATTTTCAAAAATCCTTTCTTAGTGGATGCCTACATTATAATAATAATAATTTTTCTCCCAATCAAATCCAGCCACAGCGGCCAATCTCCAAGATTAGCCATCACAGGAGATATTATAGTGCACAAGTGTGTGTGCAAACACAGGTGCACTCTCTATTCCCTCACTCTTATAGTATGATGGAATGAAAATACAACACAACCAGAGAGAGATCAGATGCAGGACCTACAGCTTTACATGCTCTCCGTGGCACAGCTAGCTTCCTAATTCTGGACTTACTATTGTCCAGGCATTAGGCTGAGAATTTGACAGAAAACTCAATACATTTTTGGGCCCAACCCGGGAATCGAACCTAGGACCTTGCCGTCTGCTGTCAAACTTGCTAAGTATGAGACCAATGAGGTAGTTACAACCTACATCATAATAGCTATCTGTATGCCAAATTTTAGCTCGATCTGTTCAGTGATTTGAGCTGTATATTGATAGATCAGTCAGTCAGTCAGTCAGTCCGTCACCTATTCCTTCTATATTTAGAAGAAAGATTGTTATAAATAAATTATAATATTAATAATATTAAATTAATTAATCTCGATTTAAACATAAGAAACCTAAGAAGGTAATAAACATTGCATAAATACAATACATGTATTTACACTGTCTGAAATAGAACTAAACATCATAAAGTTTTGACTAACTACAGAATTGAAAACTTCTTTGCATAAAATGCTTGGGTACAAAATACAAAGCAGAAATCACAACAAAGACTATAAATATGGTCCAATTTAATGTATGCAACCCATTTTACTGAATTTAATACCGCGTAAACTAGGTTATATTTGTAAACTTACTAAGTATCTTCTTGGAAGAACTTCACAACAGCAATAGGAGGCTTTCGGAATGATCCCAACAGATCTGGCGGAAGCTTCTCTGGAGCCACCACCTCGCCGGGCCACCAGCAGGAGCCGAGCTTCACCCATACTATATCACCGTCCAAATAATTTATTTCACTCTGTTCACCCATCACTACTGTACGTTCAGGCGACACGCACGACCATACTTTATCCTATACTTATAATAGGTCGAGAGGCTGTTACCATAACATTCCGATATCGAAAAATATCCTTGTAAACTATATCACTCCACTTGAATAATACGATAAATTACATAAAATTCGATGATTTGTGTCCTCTGATTGTCAAACTGGTGGCAAAATAGAACTTGTAAATAAATTCACCGACTGCGTACGAAATAATTTCATAGGACAGTAAAGGTGGCAGCACTGTTTTTTTATATTTAAATATATTAAGATGACATTATTTTATCACAAAGAGCTAATGACAATATTTTCTTTAATTTAATGAATAAAGGGTTCATTGCTCGTTAAAATTTATAAGATATAAATATAAAAAGTTTTAAAACAATATCACCGGAAAAGCATAAAAGTACAGCGTCAGCAGTTACCAACACAACAAAATTAATTTTAATTGGAAAAGTATTGCCACTGCAAAATATATTATTATGCAATGTACCCACAGACATAAAATGTAGGTACCTAATAGTGACCTAATGTAAAAAAAAAAAAAACTACCTAGCTAGATTTCTCGTTTTATTCCTTTAAACAATGAAAATCAATAAATTAATTAAATTATATCAATTGAAATTTTAAATTTGTAGATTAATGCTTTCATACCTACTAAATAACGTCCAACGCGAGTGGCGAAGCGAGAAACGAGACCTCGTCTTATATGTTTGTGGTCATGTCACACTTTCACATGGAGTTAGGAAGTAACTACCTACTACTTGTAAGAACAAAGATTAAAATAAATTGTAACAAGGCTCGCCCACAAACATATAAGAGTAAGGGCTCGCCACAGGCTCGCTCGCAACCGCAACGCTGGAACACAGACATATAAAGAAAGAGTGCTGGAATGATGCATACCTACATGCGCGTGGCGCACACAGGTGGCGCATAGAGGCAAGCAAGTATCTTTTCTGGTCTGTGCAAGCAAGTATCTATAGTAATCTGTGGAGGCTACAGGTGACACGGCAAGTCGCGAACACAGACAGATCGCGAATGTGTAAATAATGGAGGTCACTGGTCAGTGCGTGGACCGGACTTTACTTACTTTCGGCAAAGAATAGCTAATAGTAGTTACCTAAACGTACAGAAGATCCATTCCGCAAAATGATTTAAATAAATAGCGACACTTGTTGCCACATAATAAAGTGCAATTCAGGTTGACCCAGCGCTACTTACCTACCGTCTTATTCACCTAGACTTTTCTCTCTGTCTATCACGTAACTCTTATCCCTTCGCACTACGTAAGGGTTGTCTATTAATTTTGAATATTCTATATTACTCAACTAAATTTTTAAACTCCCTGACCGAAGTCGGGTACGGTACCGCAGCTAGTAATAATGTAATTAGTATTTATTAAGAAATAGAATATAAATTAAAAACAGGTTTATTTTAGGTTTGTATTTACTCCAAATACCTAAATATCACATAAGTCATTGCATATAAATTATAAACACGAATGAATACCTACTTAATTTATAAACACAAAAGTCAGATTACCTACTTATTATAGAAAACTTGGGTAAGGAAAATCTTAGATTAAATATTAGGTATCTAAGGAAAAGATAGGATATGATTATGTCGGTTAATATTGCCATATATTTTTTAATTAATTATTAAGCCCGTCCGTCCGTCTTAAAATTTTCAAAGAATGTGTATTTCTGTTGCCGCTATAACAATACAAATAATAAAAATAAAAATGAATTAAAAAGTAAAGGGGGCTCCCCTACTAGAAACGGGGTTTTATTTGGCTTTTTTTGGGACGGAACCCTTCGCATGCGAGTCTGACTCGCATTTGCCGGTTATTTAAGACTTAAGTACATAAATCTTACATAATATTTAAATATCTTACAATTTAAAATATTTACAAATAAGCGCTATCTACTGTACTGGGGCGTCGTTAGAGATATTTTAAAATAATTTTAAGATAGGTACCTAAAATCTGTCTGTCACCTAAAGTCAAAAATAAACATAAAAATTCTTTTTACAAAACCGACTTCAAACGCTACTACGAAGTATAAGTATCAATTGTGCCTATAAAATTTGAAGAGCTCCCTCGATTTCTCCAGGATCCCATCATCAGATCCTGATTCCTGACCTGATGACAATGATAATGTATCCGCAACATGAAATGTAGAACAACTAAAAACTTATATAACTACCGATGCAATTGGTTGTAGGTAACTTGTACCCACGGCGTTGAAAACTTTGTCTCGTAATAATATAATAGGCTTTTTCTAAACTATTTTTTAATATAATTTATTTAAAGTGGATTTTTCATCTATATTTTATACAATTTTAACCGGAGTACTGCCGCACGATCTTCGCCCACTGTTGCGGGAAGTTTCGCTGCACGTAGGAAAGCGTGCGTTGGATCTGTCTGGTCTCCTGCGGGGAACATTGCGGGCAAGCGCCTCGAAGGACCAGCGGTGCCAGAGCTGGAAAAGAAAAACTCAAATTAGTATAATTATTGGATCACTGACCTCTATCTTTAATCGAAAAAATCTATGATCAACACTAGACTCGCTGCCGTGATTTCTTTGTTGGACCTACTTGATTGACGCCATTTTGGATTTGATTGACGCCATCTTGGCGTTGTAAGTATAGATATGAGTGTCTCTGGAACTAACAATATTGTAAATGGCGCACCAACCTCTATAATTAATCTATGATTTTATAAGCAACCTCTGTATTTAATCTATGATTTCATATATCACTATACTATGCTGTGATCTGTGACTGTGATAGACGTTACTGATGGGAATAGCGATATGTCTAGCAGTGACGTCTATCCGTTGAGATGATGACTATAGCTGATAGCTAGAAGGCTATCTTCAAATCAACCCCACCAGTCACCACAAAACAGTATGTTATTTTGGCAGTGACCCGCTTGAGTTCGTTCGTCGACCAATATAATTATTATTATTATAAATCTATTTTTCCTTAGCTCACTGATATCGTTTCGAAAAAACGCTTGATCAAAGAACGTAGCTGGGCGCTTACGACGTTCTTAATTTTAGTTTTTCATATTTTGTAGCATGGTTTCAATTGCGGACGGCATGAACGTCCTATACGCTACATTTAGCGCGTCGCTTACGCCTTTCTGCTTAAAAATACCTGTTTACGTTTAAAATAGCTAAGAAAAAATATGTAGATTATATTCGGTTCACCATTAAATATCACTGGAGCGGGGTCAACCATTCCAATACCTTGGGACCCCACCATTGGAATGCCAAACCAAAAATATTCAATGGAACTAAGATATTTTTGGTTTAAAGATGAAAAGAAAATTATGCAGTAGGTATTAATTAGAGAAATACTTGAGAGAAATCAAAGTAATTACTCAATTTAAAGACGACAAAAGTAGAAATCTGCGAGTTTCGCCATCGCATAAAATTGTGTCATAAAATTGGTGAAGCCAATCGGCATAAAAACGAGCGAACCAACTAGACGAGTTGGTTGGTAGCTTTCGATTGTCTGTTTATTTTCATAACCGCTCATTACCTTGACTGTGAGTTTTTAAGATTGAAATGGAAACGTGTTTTGTATAAAGTCTAAAGTAAGATCATTAAGATTGTAAAGTATGTACCTACCTAAGTATCCATTTTCCAGATTTAAAAAAAATATTAACGATCACAAGTGGAAAAGGCCGCCTTTTGGACCATACTTTTTGTCGTTGTTTCTTTTAAATATATTATTTTAAGCTATTGCATAGCTTCTATCGCGAGCCTTGAGCGTGGAGACCGAATCCAGAAATTCCGTAACGAAAATAACCTGACACGGGACTCCTCTCACCGCTAGATGGCGTTGATAAAAAATGCTATGCAATAGCTTTACCGCGGCAGTCCCTGAGTGCCACAAGTCTTTTTTTTTGTTGTTGTTTTGGGTGGCGCAAATAAAGAGTATAATATAATAATAATAAAATGGAATCCATTGGAACTGCAAGTCAACTGCAAAATTGCAGTTTTCTAATCGAACGTTGTAAGTAACTACGTGTCGAACCTTTAGTAATCCGAACACCTAAATAGCAGTCAGGGTGCAACACTTTCCACCTTTTCTGTACATGGCTAACAGAACACTTACTCTTCAAACGTTTTCCAATAGGGTCACAGGGCGCTTCCCCGAGCGCGCATTTGAGTTGTCTCTGAATGAACCTCTTGTCGTTGAGAGCGTCTTCCAAGGCCGTGTCTGAGACTTCGGGCCTCGCGGTCTCCGCCGCGTACGTGGCCGCTAGCGTGCATAATACGAGTATGTAGAGAACCTGGAATTTAATAATGGCACATTTTTATCTCCCGACGGAACAAATAAATGTAATTTGAAAAAAAAAACACTCTTGATATGTGAAATTAAAAAAAAATGTAATTCGCCATTTTGTGGTGGTGGCCATCTTGGATTTGAAATTTATCATAGCTCTAGTGCACTATAGTAAGACTATAGTATAGTTGAACGAGCGAAGCGAGTTCTCTGAGTCAACTAGGGCGCTTGCCTACTAGACAGAGAAGTGTGTCCGTCTAAATGTCTGTCAGAGCCCTATAACTTCTGAATTACTGAATATTAGAACGTGAAACTTGGTTGAAAATTCAGTTATATCCTGTACTTGAACAACAAATACTAAAATTAGATAAATGTTATAAAGAAACGAAATTATTTAATTTTAATGCGCCATCTATTAGCATTATTGTGAAGCTAATAGCTTCACTATAATGCTAATAGACGGCGCTGTGTCTGTAAAACAGTTTTATGTCAACTATTATTTTTTTTATTGCGTCTAATGTTAAAAGTTAATTATTACAATATATAATTAAAACTTTTGGGAATTATGGGATATCGCGAGGTCTCAGTTCGGGGCGAACCACTAGTATTCTACTAGTCAAGTCCTTTCATTTGATAACCATATTGAGGGAGTTGTGAAAAGGTATGTGTCCCACAACTTTGTGTCGGCGGCTATCTTGAACCGATTTTTATCCAGGAAAATCAAAGATTCCCACGGGATTTTAAAACTTAGTCTACGCGGATCTGGCCATAGATAGAGCCACCGACATATGTCCGCAAAGTGTTCTACAGCTGAAGTCGTATTACGTTTGAAGAACCGATAGAGTCAAGATACTTGGGAAAGGAAAACTAAGGGAAAATGTATCTAATAACCCAAGACCTTCAGCAAAATAAAACGTACCTAAATAAAGCTTTTATTTCTTCTTGACTTTATTACTTGAACAGCAATGGTGCCCATAATAGAATGAACCTAATAGAACCAGGCAGTAGGCAGATAAAACTTCCTTATAGGTTTGCTTTTCCAGTGATCTCTGATCAGTGGACTATATCCGAACACTCTGAAATCATGTGTGACCAAAGTGCCTACACTCACCTCTACGATTGTAATCAAAGGCTTGTAAAATAACACTGACACCATCGATACGTGCCCAGGAATTTAATTATTTATTAAGCAATCCGTGTATTCATATGACGATAATGAGTTATATTGAAACGTTGGGTTCTCCCACGATGTACGCTCAAATAAGTATACTAATGATGATAGAGCGTAGAACCCTTTGAGTATTAATCCCTAGAACCTATAGAAATCAATCTTCTAGGCAAGCTCCAACCCTATCTCCCAAGAAAAAAAGGTAAGTAAGTATATGTCAGTTTTTTTTTCAAAGAATATTATCCATAAGTCTGAACATAATATTCCCCTTTCTCCTCTAAGTAACCGTAAAGCTTGTCTGTTATAATCACTGACCTCTATAATTAATCTATGAAATCATCAATGCATCAATGAAGTAATAGATTAATTTTATAGAGGTCGATGCGCCATGTGGCGCTTCAAATCTCGGAGGAAAAAAAATTTGTTGATGCTTCAAATTGATCCATAATTTGTTTATTTAATAGTTAATTTTATTGTTTTGCTCAGACTAACATTGTTTCGAGGGTTTAATAGATTTTCTTTAGAAGCCTTAGTTACAGATTGGTTCCAGAGAAAATGTGAAAATATACCAACTAAGTATACCTACAGTCCTACAACATAGAGAAAAAAAAATATTTCTCTACTCTGCCTACAGTAACGTTTAACCTAATTAATATGCTAAGAATAACTCATCATTATATCGAAATAAGAAATACTTAAGTATTTTATGCATGTAAGATGTAGAATATTAGAACAAAGACATACTAGGTAAGTATATCTATTTGCTTTAAAAAGATAAGAATTCATCTTCATACGAATTTTAAAATATCATAATATAATACTCAGAACTAAGTATGCGTTAGTTATTGTTCTAATATATAATATTAATAAGAATAGAAGATAATAAATTCACATATATTCTCACATAGTTCATTAATAAATAAATAATTCTAGCCTACTATTAATAGAAACACAATATAAAATGATATGCATAGCCTATAGCTAGGAGATTCGTCACAGCCTTGTCTATGGTTGTTGCCTTCTGTGAAATGGGAACATGAGAATAATTACTTATATAGTTATATACCTACTTGCATAATATAATAAAAGCTATAATAAGTATTATCAAGATTACGTTTCTGTTGCTAATTGCTACGCTACCTACCTATTTTATTCATATTGTTACCTTTTTAGTGACACCCGTAAGATTAAGAAAATTATTTACTGTTGCGGGAATCGTCCCAACCGATTTTCTCGTTTAGATTACAGGTTATATAGGAATAAAGTCAAAAACCAAACTTTGAACACTTGGTCCCAACTGTTTTCCAACATCAGCATCTCAGGAAGCATCAATACCCCGACGTGGCTAAAGGTGCGTATTCAAAACTGATAGGAGTGATAGGTCAAGGGTTCGATTCCCACCCCTTGCACCATTGTCGTACCTACTCACACCTAACACAAGCTTTCCGCTTAGGGGAGAGGAGAATATTAGTCAAGTTCAGCTTGGCTACTATCTTTAAAAAAAGCATTGACACCCTACTTAGCTACCCTAAACCAACAACCCTTGTGCCCGAATAGTCAAAACCGCACGTTGTCTATAGAGACCATAGTTGCTCAACCTTATTTTGCCTACCGCCCATTTTGAGAATATTTTTTTTTTCTAGAGGCCCCAATAATTTCGTTTACCGCGAATCTGAAACATATTTTTTGCTATTTTTATTAACATCTATACTTATATGTACATATGAAATTATATGTATTTTGTATATTCAAGTGAAATCGGTAGATTTGAAATTTTTTTAATTCCGAAGTTTTGAATTTAATAATGAAATCTTTCAGTTCAATTTTTTCCACTTCCTGTAGTACAGAAATATCAGAATTTTCGCACACGTGAAAAATGACTACAATACATAAAATAACAAAAATTAACCGTTATTAAAGTATATTTTAGTACGTAATTAGTGTGGTTTTTTTTCTTATTAGACTATTTTTTTTACCTGCCCACGCCCTGTTATTTTCTCTGGGTCTTCTACTGTCCCCCTGAAAGTCTCAAACACCCAAAAGGGGACGTTATAGCCCAGGTTAAGAACCTATGCTTTAGACCAGCGGGAACAAACTGAGGTTTAGTTATTACCTATACTTCTATTGTTTCAGGTTATTCAAAGAGTTAAATATTTCGCGACTGCGATATATTACGACAATTTTTCCCTCATGAGAAATCCTTATTGTTAGATGCGGTTTACAAATCGTTGTGTGACCTTATTTAGGTACTTCTCAAGACATGAACAAAGCCCCATTGAAATATAAGTCCACATTTCAATATCCTATTTGATAATATATTCGTGAAAAAGTAACGTGTCTTAGTACCTACTCTTATTATTATTATTGAAGATGGATTAGATATCCATTACTCTATCCATACTCTTTAATTACCCGGGATAAAATGGGCCTATATGAGTTAGTGCTGAGTATGAGCTATCTCCATTCTTTTCAGCCAAATTGGTCCATTCTTTGTAGCACCAAGGACTAATACACTCATCAACCCAAATGTTTTTTTTACTGTATGAACAAAATGTCAAAATCTTAGGTAGGTACTTATAAGTATATTAATGACGGTCTTAATTAAGCATTAAAATACGTTTCAGTAAGTTAACTTAGTAAGTGAGTAGTACTCAGTAGACAAGTGAATACATTCATATTGTAACTAGGGAATGCAATCTCGATCTCGCGAGATCTCGTTTTCGCGAGATCTCGGCCTTTTTTAGCGAGATTGATCTCGGCTGAAAAAAGGGGCGAGATCTCGCGAGATTAACGAGATTGCACTGGAGCATAAAAAAGTCTTATTCGAAGCGCGGACTGACACTGACGGAGTTGCGACCTGTCGGTTTCGTTCGGTGCGCGAATTAATTTTTAAATTACTAAAAGATTTGCGTTTGATATTAGAAGAGAAGACTGGTTGTTTTTCTCATTTGTTATTTCAAATTCAAAATTTATTTATTTCATGTAGGCCAACTTGTAGCTCTTATAAATCTACCACCGGTTCGGAATGCAGATTCTGCTGAGAAGAACCGGCAAGAAACTCAGCAGTTGCTTCTCAAAAAATAAAAAATATTTTTTTATTTTTTAATAGGTAACCAAACTGTGCTATGTATACACTGCCCTCGTAATTGAAAACACACTAACATAATGGTAACTTCTATTTAACTTACTTTGTTTTTAATTACGAGGGCAGTACAGTGCCTCCACAGTGATTTGATTGAAACGTACGTTAAAGTTTACTACATACTTAGAAGTTTATTAAAAAATTATAGACAATTTGATTCATAAAAGTCTATTGAAAAAATTCGTGAAAATAAATGTTATCTAATAATACTTATAATTTTTATTATTTTTTTTCTAATTTATTCAAATATTGTGATTATTTGTAAAAAAAACATACAAAACTGCCAATCTCGCGAGATCTCGAAATTGGCGAGATCTCGCAGTATTGTTATTTACAATCTCGCGAGATCTCGCTTGAGCCCCAATCTCGCGAGATTTGCATTCCCTAATTGTAACGTACCTAGGTAATAATAATTCATGTAAATTTAAAAATAAGGCCATTGTTAGGTGGCAAGTTTCCGTCAAGTTTCTTATACATATTTGTATAGCTATTTAATCACTTAGTCATGCGACAGTCTGTTGAGTGGACTGTCATGACAAGATTTCTTTGGTAGGACAAAATAAAGGAGGATTGGTAAGAGTGGACCCAGATACAAAACAAGTGTAAATTGAAAATTTAAAACACATGTGAAATTAAAAAAAATGTACTTAATTCGCCATTTTGTGGTGGCGGCCATCTTGGATTTGAAATTTATCATAGTGTATAGTATTCTACTAGTCAAGTCCTTTCATTTGATACCAATATTGAAGGAGTTGTGAAAAAATATGCAATCTGCCATTTTGGGGCGGCGCGGGCGGCCAGATGGCCGCCGCCCCAAAATGGCAGATTGCATATTGCAGATTGGACCGATTTTCATCAAACAGCTAAAAATACCTCCCGACTAATTCACCCTTCAAACAAAAAACAAAATCAAAATCATATACATACACACACACGCACACAATTCGCGTTAAAGTCAGACTGTTTGGTTACGTGTGTTGCCAATTAGACGGTGTCCGGCCTGCCGGGCTTTTGATAGGTGATTTTTTAATGAATTTAAGAAGATTTTATGGTAAGTGTTAAAAAGCCTCGTTTAACTTAAAAAAAAAAGTTTTGTGGTATACCTACTTTCTAACTATGACCAAAAATTAAAGGTGTCCGGCCCTTTTACCCAAATGTCCGGCTAAACTGGCTGGTCTGTCCACCTTTTCGGTTGTATAATCTGGCAACTCTTCTTAAGGAGCTAGGATCGGCAATAAATAATAAGTAATTAGAGCATTTAACCAAGTCACTAAGGAGTTACTTATGTCATTGTCCCAGAAAAACAAAGGCAAAACCCACACAGAGAAGTCGCGCGTAATAGCTAGTGTAAAGTATAAAAAGGCTGGAATCTACAACCGTGACCACGTCACGTCTGGTTTCTGTTTCTGGCCAAGGATGTGTCTTTCTCATAAAACCTTTATCTCGGAGTTACGAACCTTTGTCAAATATAGCTGATAAAAGTGACAAAGGAACAGGAAATGCTTGGTAAAATAATACTCTCATTATTTATTTTAGGGACCAAGCAACCTTGAAAGTTTAATTAGAAATAATGTTACACAAAATATAAACGTAAAATTTATTTTTACAAAACCGACTTCAAACGCCACTACAAAGTACTGCCTATAAAATTTGAAGAGTTCCCTCGATTTCTCCAGGTTTCCATCATCAGATCCTCACTTGATGACAATGGGACCACCTGGGAAGTATACCCTTACAAACAAAAAAGAATTTTCCGAAGACCGATTTTCATGGTTTTTGATTTGTTGTATTTATCTCCGTCCCGAATAGCAGAATAACTATTAAAATATCGGAAAAATTCACGAAAAAAAAAGTTTCATTTTCTCATACATTTTGTATTGAACGGGTTTTTTGATGGCAAGGAAAGTAACCTTTTACCCCGGAAAAATAGTAACCTAAGTCACGCGGGCGAAGTCGCGGGCAAAAGCTAGTGTAAGTAGGTATATAAGAGACAACCCAAAATTAAGGATAATTATTAAAATCAAGTTCAAGTAAATTACAAAAATTGCCACTTTAAATTTGTATCCACTGTCGTCCTTCACCTAGTTTATTTTATGATGAAAAATCAGTTTTAAGATTTAATAAAGTTTATCGACACTCCTCTACATATAAAGAGGTATGTAGAGATAAATTAACTTATAACTTCGATCACAGAAGAAATTCTGTGATCGAAGTCTTATAAGGAACGAAGTGCGTTGATGTCTTTATCATGACCAAAACACAATTTCTACGATATTTTAAATTAGTTACATAAAAGTTATTCACTCCACAAATCATTTTCCATGTGGAAATCAGATGAGAATTTGGTAAAAATATAAGCTTATTTATGTAATATATAAAATATTATAAAATACTAGCTGAAGCCCGCGACTTCGTCCGCGTAGATTTAGTTTTTAAAATCCCGCGGGAACTCTTTGATTAAGTAAGTAAAAGTGACTAGCCTATGTCACTCTCCAGGTCCTAAACTATCAATGCAAAAAATCATGTCGATCCGTGGCTGTTTTGCAGCGTTATTGAAGGACAAACAAACAAACACTTTCGCATTTATAATACTAGTCAGAATATTAGTAAGGAAGTAAGGATATTAGTAAGGTTTGGATATTAGGTAGTGATTGTGTTGCCGTGGGCAATATAACATAACTTTCATTAATAATAATGATGATTTAATAATATTTCACTTTTTTCTAGAGTCGAGTTATATCTACAAAAATTGCATAAAAACAGTGTATTTTTATTCCCTCTACTTCGAGGGCATATTATTAATTTACTTATCTCTTATTTATTATTAATAAATCAGTGTATTAATGTAGTAACATCTATTATTTATTCTATTCTAGTTATAAGTACCTATGTCCTGTACTATATTATCTACTATTGCTGTAAATAGTATATAGAAATATTTTTGGCCTTAGTCCGTATTTAAAAAAAAAAACAAAAGTGAATTCGTCACAAAAAACACTCGATATCGAACAAATTATGCCCTTCGAGTCCAACAGCATGCATCGAAACATATCGCCAGCTCGAAAACGGGTCACGAACAGGAAAACGCGTGAAAGAAAAACAAAAAAACCCCAAACGCTTACCTGCATCGTTATTCCTTGTGACACTTTTACTTTCGTATCAAATGACCCGGATTTCAATTTGTTATGATTTCTAAACTGTTTCACAGGTGCGTGCGAGAGACACGTTCGTTTCGATTGAACAGAGAGAATGCTCAAGAGTCAAGTCGGACGGTCGACATCGCGTAACAACTTACTTAACTCCACGGTCCACCCCACCTTACCGACTCCGGTGCGTGTACTATGCATTCGTTACGTGACAGTATAATGGGTAAAGCCAGGATTTCACTATATGTGCAGCAAGCGAGATTGTAATTCGGCAGACTTCACCTGAAGTTGACTAATATCCTCCTATCACCTCCAAATAAGCGGAAAGCTTGTGTTAGGAGTATGTACTACAAGAGTGCAACGGGTGGGATTTTAACCTGCGACCTTACAGTTGTCAGTAAACCTTTAACCGTTGGACTATTGAGGCTTTAATTTTGAGAACATTATTAAGAACTCAGGTGTGCCTATGTTCCTGGTGATGACCTTCAACACTGAAATTATATATTATGTATTGCTTAAACGCACATAACTTCCAAAAGTCAGAGGTCCCAAAATCTAACCAGCAACCCACACGAATAGGAGACTACAGTGTTAATCACTGAGCTATAGCTGCTCTTACAAAAGTGTGTGCAGTCTTTCAATTTGCATTGGGACGTGGGTGGTAGAATATGGCCTATGATAAAAGAAGACCTGCGTTTGGTAGTGAGTCGTTGAAGGGTTGCTGTCTGTTGATAATAGTATTGTGTAAGCAGGATTTGTGAAGGTGGAATATTGACGTGATACGGATCCATTTTCCTAGTAAAGAAAAGTTCCGGAAAAGTCTCCTCGAGCGCACGTCATGTGATGGAAGTTTGATTCTTATTTGAATATTAGGTAGTAAGAACTTAATCGATCTTTGAACCTGCATAATTTTATAGATTTTTTGCAATTTAACTTGCAAGGTACGTAAGTTACCCTTCCGGCTTAATTTATCTATTGTATCTGATCGGATGGCACCACATTAATGTGATCCTAGCTTAAAATAATAATAATATACTGAGAAAACACTAGCACTACTTTTATTATGTAAAAGATTCTACTTAATAGACGTCATTTTGTTTTATTTGTATCTGGGTCGTAAAAAACCACAACGTTTTGTGTTATAAAAATAATAAGCGTGTGTTTTGTGTTGTTTTTCTTTCGACTGCTTTAGTATCAATAAAAACAAATCGATTTCTAAATCAAATCATAATTTAATTAAATTTTACAAATATATCTAAGCTAAATAAAATCAAGGACCGATGGGTACAAAAATAAAAAATTACTTGATACTTAAGCTACTTAACCTCGTCCTGCCCATTGTTCTTTTTAAATCACAAACTATACTTCACAAGTCCTGCCCAAGCTTACTTAAATGAAGATCGTATTTCTGCCCAGTGTCATTTAAAAATGACATATTAGAATTTCGGGCCTAATATTCCCGATTGCCTCCATAATACAATTTTACTACTTGCACCTGATTAGTTGGATTGTTGTCAATAACGGAGCTTCCATTTTGGATTACCTAGACAAAATGCAATTCGTCAGTGTCAGTCTAAATGGTCAAGATGGCACGTCGTCCGCGAAGAGGTAAGATTAATTAATTTTTATCAGTGTAATCATAGATTTTCAGTGAAGTTTTTAAATCTTGAGTTTAATAGTTAGATAATCCAAATACGTAATATATTAGTAGCTTATTTTTAAGTTTTATATTTCATTTATGCAAAATGGTATTATGTCCTTTTAAAATCTCATTGGGCACATTTAACTACAAATATTCGTTATTGTTATAGACTGGAGGGACACTGATATTGAGAATTTACTCGAGAATTCAGACATCAGTGACTTCATATCTTCAGACAATGACTGTGGAGATCCAGAGTATACTTCATTGCGGGAAAGACAGTTAGTAAGCGTCAGCTATTCCTTAGGATCTGAAGAAGTTAACAATTCAATGGAAAGGGGCGGAAGTGCCCGCGAAAAAGAATCGTCTGCAGGTCGTTCTCGTGGACTATCATATGAAGGCTCTCGTGGATGAACTGGCTCATGTGATAACTAGGTTAAGAAAATATGACATAATAAGTCAACAAAATACTTATTTTGTGATATGCTAAATATCCTAACTTCAGGTCCATTCTAGGCAAGAATTAGCATTTAAGGCTGTTTAGATTAATAATATGAGTACTATGATGGATCTCTGTTAACAAATAGCATAAAGAGGATGTAGGTAATTATGCCCGATGTCCTTTTAAAAGAACCAAACATATCGATCTAATTCTAGCAAGAACCAGTAGAGCACAGTGTCCTTGTATCTCAAAAAAATAATAAATAAAATATTTCATATGTAAGTTGCAAATTTCACCGAAAGTTGTTCTGGGCAGAAACGCTTTGAAATAGATTGTCCTTTAGGAATGACAATGGGCATATTTAGCAACTTAAGAATTAAACGCTTGGGCAGGACGAGGTTAAATCAAAGTGGGTAAGTTAAACTCCTTATTTTTTAACATATACGAGTACCATGGTTGAAAACAAAACATGCTTTTTACTCTTGTTTTCCGCTATAATGTCCAAAACAGTATTTTTTTTTTTAAAGTATTTTTTTCTCTGATCAGGTTATGGACCCAGTACGCTTCCACTGTGAAATTAGTATCGTATTTCGTTCTCACTATATCAATTTAAATCGAATGTACCATGGGTAGGCATACACTTGCCATGTGGATTCATCCGGTCGGCGTTGGGTAGGTACCTACTACTTACTAGGTACCTAGTGGGCGAAGTTTTGTATGACCTATGAATCTAGCACGTGTGAAATTGTTCACTCTTTATTTTGAAATTTGAAACGGCCTTAAATATAGGTTTAAAATCCAGCTATAAAGTAAGATATAATTTACATTTTATAAGTTATTGTTACATGGCAGTGTAGCTTCACTTCTTCAATGATAGTACGAAAAACAGTGTATTTATTCAGCCATATTGACGGACGATTTTTGCCCATTCCCAGGGATAGTTTCGCTGGACGAAGGCGAGCGTTCGACGAATTTGCCGAGTCTCTTGCGCGGAGCACTGGGGACACGAACCTCGAAGAACGAGCGGCGCAAGTGCTGAAATAGAAGAGTTCATTTTTGTTTTTTACACGGCTTCCAAAAAAAGGAGGAGGTTATCAATTCGTCGGAATAATTTTTTTATTTTTATGTATGTTCCCCGATTACTCGAAGACGCCTGGACCGATTTGGAAAATTCTTATTTTGTTTGAAAGAGCATATTCCCAGGTGGTCCCATTGCCATCAGGTCAGGATCTCATGATGGGATCCTGGAGAAATCGAGCGAACTCTTCAAATTTTAAATAAAATATATAAATAAAATTTCTTTATTGCAGACCTTAGGTCCATAAATTATGTTAGTAACAAACGACTTAAATCTATGTTAGTACAGCATGTGTTAGTAACAATTACTTATTCTATGTTAATCCTTAAAAACTATCATAACCTATTACAAAATGTGTGTGTGTGTGAAGGTGGCCCACCTTCACACACACACACATTTTAAAGGCACAATTGATATAATTTGTAGTGGCGTTTGAATTCGGTTTTGTAAAAAGAATTTTTACGTTTATATTATTGGTCATGATAGGTAAGTTAGCCAGTGACTGCGGTCTTCACTGATGGTAAAAGACGCGATGACGAAAAAATAGAAATAAATAGATAGGTACTTAAATTATAAAAGATTAGTATCTTTTGGTATAGGTGTCTAAGTAAACATATTGTTCTTTTTAAATTATACATTGTAGCTAGCTGCAAGCGTGCTAGTAGTTTTGTGGTCAGAATTCAATAACATTACCTACCTACACGTATAGGTACAATACAAAACTCATGGTAATTCTAGGAATGAGCATGATTCATTTAAGTGTATTTACAAAACACATTTCGTTGTCAAACTTTAAAGCATAATTAATTTTCCTGTTCTGCTAGTTAGAAAGAACAAAGACATAAGGTACTTATGTCTTTCTCACGGAAAGATACCAAATATAAATACGTATTTATAACGAACGGCATCTACAGAAATAGGTCCTTAATAAAAGTGAGTTTAAATTAATATGGAATAGAGAATTAACTAACTAATTAGTTAATGACTTCTAAATTAACTTTTTTACTAAACAACATACCTAACTTCGTTCGACGAGTCGAATCGACTGGTTTTTTTTTCATTCACGACTAGATAGACTACAATCTCAACTGAAGGTGTGCAGTTTGAGTTGGTACCACTCTAACTTGAAAGGTGTAAGTAAGTATGTCTTTGATGGTAGGGTGGTAACTAGCCACGACCAAAGCCTCCCACCAAAGAAGTAACTTTTGCATGGTTTTACATATTTTACGTATGTAGCGTGACTTACTTCTTTTTTTTTTTAACAAACCAGTTAAGTTTTATAAACACGTAGGAACCTCTCGCGTCGCAGGTTAAACCTCACAAGCAATTAATAAAACAACTCACTTCGTAGCCTAATTCCAACCGGGTCACATGGCCCCTCTCCTAACGCACATCTGATGTGCCGCTGCATAGTGGCCCGGTCCGCCAGGGTTCTCTCCAGCTGGACATCTGTCATCTGAAGCGCTGAAAACGCTGTCATGCACGACAGTGCCAAAACAGCACCCGCCAATATTCGCTGAAAAAAAAATTAAAAATGTTAGACGTAAAAGACAATATAAAATGCGGGAATAATTATTATTGTAGTCTGCGGTCATCTGCGGTTAAAAACTTAGGCTCATCATAGACTTAGATATTGATGACGTCATTTCCGGTTAAAATGAGGATGCTGCCTGATTAAAAAATAAATTATATTTTCTCAATGATTTTTAGGGTACCGATAGATAGGATCGCTTTGTTGTCCATCTGTATGTGTGTCAATGCCCTTTTTCTCAGAAAGGACTTGAGGTACGAACTACGTTGAAAATAACCTGTTGAGTTACTTACTAACTGTGCGATATTTTGTTCGTTTTAAAATAAAAGATGTACTTTTGCACATGAGTTGATATTTTATTATTTGATTTATTGAAAGCACAATGTAATGTTAACATGGCCGCTGTTGCAAGGAAAAAGGGAAGAAGCCGGAGTGTTGCCATACTTTTTTATTTTTTATTAAATTTCAATTTTAATATTGAACACTAACTATAACTTGAGTTTTACACAATGAAAAGTTACAGCTTTTCAGACCGCATTTCCATACACCATGGGAAGTTTTTGCCATTAATTTAAATACACCTATTTATTTGAATTTATTAAAGACGTAGTGTGCTATGACGACGTCTCTAATACATTCAAATACGTAAATAATAATAAAATAAATAATAATGAAGTTGTAGGTAACTCCAGTTTATTATAACCGGAAATACCTACTGATTATATAAACCACTGAATTTAAATAACGCAGACCTACGGAGGATATCTAAGTACATAATCTTATAGATACGATAAACCGCCGTTGCCTACATACAGCTATGCAGTTAATCAACGATAACAATAATTAAATAAATATAATCAATTACATAAATCTAGATACTTAATGCCTAATCTAATACTTCAGAGGAAACCTATCAAAACGCTACAGTGACGCAAATCGCAATTCATTCAATTTCATATATATTTTAGTCGGGTAGGCCAATGTTGGATCTAACTTGAACCCGGATCGCATGTATCGCTTGGTTTTTATAATCAATCTATCTGCAATTTTATTATTATTATTATTAAATTTGTCGATAAGTTTCCTATCAACGGTCGAAAAAGTCCATACAATTAAAAGGTTGAGATATTTAGGTAGATAGAATATTAAGAAACGGGGAATATAAACAAGCTCACACATTAAAAATCTAATGGTCAACAGACAGTTTGAAACTGCACCAAATTAATTAAACTTACGAGTATGTTATTTGGTTTGATAGCAAATCTACCATATAATAGATCGACCATAGACATTTCGATGCCATAGAGTCTATGGCATAGACCTAAATAAGTCGTAACATCACTCTTGATTTGCCTAAACACGTCTTGAATTAACGCATCAGAATCTTACGTGCAGGTTTATAACTCAAAGTATCACGCATGTTGTATCACGCATCAAATAAATTTTGCACTTATGACCTCCCTAATTATTAAAACATACATAGGAATATATGAAAAACTTTGATGCCATAGACCTAATAAGTCGCAACGTCTCTCTTGATTTGCCTCAATCACATCTTGAATTAACGCATCAGAACCTTACGTGCAGGTTTATTACTCAAAGTTTAGTACCTACTTGTATCACGCATCAAACAAATATTACACCTATGACCTCCCTAATTAAAATATACACAAAAATATACGAAAAACTTTGATGCCATAGACCTAATAAGTCGTAACGTCACTCTTGATTTGCCTCACACGTCTTGAATTAACGCATCAGAACCTTACGTGCAGGTTTATTACTCAAAGTTTAGTACCTACTTGTATCACGCATCAAACAAATATTACACCTATGACCTCCCTAATTAAAATATACAAGATTTTACGAAAAACTTTGATGCCATAGACCTAATAAATCGTAAGGTCTCTCTTGATTTGCCTCAATCACATCTTGAATTAACGCATCCCTCACGTGCAGGTTTACTACTCAAAGTACTTGTATCACGCATCAAACAAATATTACACCTATGACCTCCCTAATTAAAATATACATAAGAATATATGAAAAACAGTTATAAATACCTGCATTTTTATTCAAAATCCAAGTGCGAGTTATCCAAAATATCGTATTTGTATTTACAAAAATAACTAGTAGTAGTTTGGGCAGCGTTCGCGCGACGCATGGGCACTGTCGTCTGACCACAATCATTGAATTAACTAATTCTGGACCTCCGCCCCCTTCGCCGGTGATTAGGCGTCAATGTCTTACGATATCTTGTTACTGTGAATTTTGTCTGGACTTTGTGGGGTCTTGTTGAGCTCGAGCGTTGTGTTTAGGGTTCCGTACTTCAGAGTCGGAATACTGCACCGATATTACAGGACTACTTTGTCATTCTGTGTTAAAGCCCTTTGGCTTAAATTATTAAAATTACTGGTGCAATTTCAAGTTTTAAGATTGATCGGGATTTACGAAGAAGATCAAGTAAGAACAGTTTTCTTAGAAACAAGTGTAAATTGAGAAACACTCGATATCTGATTATTTATTTGTTCGTCGGATTTTGTATGATATACCTACATGATATCCTGTTACCACTTTAATTCTGCTCCATCATCAGATCATTACTTATCTAACATCTACTCATTGAGAGCATTCTAATGAACCCAAACATTATATCTGCTGTATGTTGCTTAGGAGTTGGGTATCCCGCAGACAATTTGATTCTGTAGCATCAGGTCAAGGTTTCCATGACTTGGAAATAATCCGAAGTAACATTACCTACATCCAAATCAATCGCACCTACCTTTAACCAAATGAGAAATGAGCAAGATCTAATTCGATTACGTTAGCTTTCAAACAGAAAAAACCACATCAAAATCGATCCATTCATTAGGGAGCTATGAAGGAACAGAGACGCACAGACACGCAGATACACACGTCAAGCTTATAACACCCCCATATTTCTGTCGGGGGTTAAACACAGTCATGTTTATGTTGTCCCAAACATAATAGGTAAATATTTTATTTTTGTGAGGAGAATACAAAATTAGGTACGAATAGTTTTTCCTTCTAAGAACTTCCACGGAACCCTCGGTTAACAATCTCAAACTTGGTAGGTTTTTGTTCTTGTTATGCGGCATTGTCTGAAGATAAGAATAAAATCCGATAAGCTTGGATGTAGGTAGATAGATTATTCCTTTTCATTTTTTACGTTCTAATCTGTCTCAATCTCTAATGAATGGACATTTCACTTGAGAAAATAATTCTCCCAAACCGAATTTTATTAGTAAGTAGATAACGACTATAATATATCCCACCAAAAAGATTTACATGTAAAATCTTGCCAACACGAGACCATATGACTCGCACTGTCAAAAAGTTATCAGATCTCATGTGGAGCCAAGCTTCTAAAACTACACGTCCTAATTCTACAAGGCGAATCTTCACAAACTCTACACCTTAATCTAGGGTGGCGTAGACGTTAGACCTTTTGAAGTGATTGATAAAATTAAGAGCACAAAATGAAACTATTTCAGAGGTTTCTTTCCATCCATCCATCGCTAAGTAAAATCCTACCCTAATACGTAGGTATTTCTCGTGGAATAAGAACCCAAATATCCTGATCGAATCCAGCTACGGCAGCTATTTGCGCGGAAGATACTATAGTGCACAAATATAGGCAAACACCGGTGCATCCTCTATTCCCTCACTCTCATAGTCCGATGAGACGGAAATCTTACACGACCGGAGAGTGACCAGTAGGTAGGGCTAACATGCGCGCCACGAGAAAGTTTTGTCTACACGTTTACTCGTAGTCTCTATTTGAATCTCTACAGAGATTCACGAGTAAAGTGTAGACAAAGTTTTCTTGTGGCGCGCATGTAAGCCCTACAGGTGCAGGACCGAGACGGCTTTACGTGCTTTCCGAGGCACGAGGCACCGCCTATTTGCTAAACTCTGGGCTAGTAGGTACTTACAATTTCTTGACAGAAAAACCCGATACCTACATTTTTGGACCGTGCTAGGAATCGAACCCCGGACTTCATCAGCTAACGAACTTAATAACCGCTAGACCAACGAGACAGAGAGGTCACATCACAGACACACGTCACTCGTCACAGAGTGCACAGACTGGATCCATTGACTATCACGGTAGGTACCACTGTAGGTATACGTCTTTTTACTTTATTAAAAACTAAAAACCACTAAAAACAGCTGAACAAACATTATTTTAGGATTTTCTTCATAATTGAAGAAAATGCTCAGAGAAAGTCTGTTCATATTGAAATTATTATAATTAAGAAATTAAAACTTCTTCAGATAATATGAGTAGTTGCATTCATATGAAAGAAACTTTTATTGATTGATAATGCCAGTAACGAAAAAATCGTAGGCATACAACGTAATAAATGAAATATAAAATACCACCATTTATTGTTAATGGCAAAGGTTAATGGTAAGTATGGGTATTGAACACCCTTTGATTTTTTTTATTGGATCGTTTTGTTGGTGTGTGTAGAGCTTTATAATGAAATGTCATTGAAATGTCATCATAACATTTCACAACTTGCTGACAGATTCCACAGATTAAAAAGTAACGCAAAGTACTTGTGCGAGGCTTATTGGAAGCACAAAGAACTTAATTTTTCTTATATTTATGCTAGTTTTACTTGTAAATTATCCATTTTTTACATCTAAGTGGTTATCACTCACTTGTTTTATATCGTTTCATAGTGCTCGTGGTAGATAACATGAAAAAACAAATGATAAAATACCCTAATTAACGAGTTGTCATTCAATCATATGGTAGTAATTAATGATGTCAGTGTTTGTTTACTAATGACTATTTTGATAAACATCCCGCGATGAACCTTCCTGGGGCCGCAGGGGAATCTTCGTGTAAGCGTCAAGAAAATGGCGACGGTACCGAGCCTCAACGCCCATTGAAGAAGGCACGTTTTGCTTGGGAAGTAAAGGGGAAATATCATTTGAGAAATGAGTTATCCGAGGCGAAATCGAAGGCGGACACCGCAAGAGCCGGCTCCTCGTCGGAACACGATGCTAAGTTAGTCGGAAATACTGAACAGAATCTCGAAATTTTGGGCGACTATTTGTTGAAGCAGGATTTCAACACGTTAGACTCAATCACCGACAGTAACGCGTTATTACCAAGTGCGAGTGTGTCAGCGGAAAAACTCTCGTATCCTAGATATGTGAGCTCCTTTGAGACTAGCAGAAACTTAAGTGAAAGTAGTAGTAGTAATGAACACATTCCTGTACCTAAATCATTGGTGTATTCTAATAAGGATGCTGAAGACCAGTGTATAGCAAGGTGGCAAGCGAGACAGGTAATTACTTTGCTTTAAATAAAAGTAAATGTGTATATACCACTGTGCAATGATTGAAAAACTGATTGATGTGATTTTCTTGGACGTTTTGCGTAGCTATAGTTGAAAACTTGGGGTGGCAAGAGCTAGCTTTTATCCATATTTCATTACGGAAAATGTAGCAGGCTCTGTAGGACTTTTTTAAACCTAACTCTTCGCAGATGAAGTTTGGGACCCATGTTTACTAAATTCTTAATAATTAGATGGTCTAATAGTATGAACAGCATATCTAAATATATAAAAGGCAAAGGACTGAATGACTGACTGACTGATCTATCAACGCACAGCTCTAACCACTGGACCGATTGAGCTGAAATTGGCCATACAGGTAGCTGTTAGGACGTAGACATCCGCTAAGAAAGGATTTTGGAAAATTTCAACCCCAAGAGGGTTAAATAGGGGGTTAAAAAATCGAACCTAACGTGAGCGAAGCCGCGGGTTAAAGCTAGTTTCAATATAGATTTCTTTGTTTCAGATGGCCAAATGTTTTGTTGACAATACAATAAATCGTGTACTAGATAGCTGGATGATAGCGCCCCTCCCTGCGGATATGGACAATAATAGGGTGCTCGCCCTTGATGCAGCTGAGTTCATTAACAATCTGCCTGGTGACAACAGTATTGAGAATGAAGCCATACTCATGGCGATATCAGCACATGGATTGCAGAATAACTCGAGCTCGTGTAGCAATGAAACAAATAACTTATCTCAGAGCAACTACTCAAGTAAAGATCTGTCCTTATCACCTCCCAGTAGTCCTCTACCGTCAGACGATGAAACAATTCAGGAATCAAATCCTTGTACCAATGATCAGAATCAAATTGACGAAAGCTCATCCAATGACTTTGATATGGCCTGGTCGTCAAACGATGTTAAGCAAAATGCTAACAACAATTTACCTGTATCGTTTTACCCTGACACATCAAATTTTTCATATCAATATTTTAGTGAGTCCGACAATCCAAATAGTAGCAATACTGGGTACGATGGAGAGGATAATGTAAACTCAAATGACAATAATCATTATGACTTTTTAGATGCAGCTGTTTCATTCGCAATTCAATATAAAGGATTGACTTCATATGGGACTGATTACGGATAAATGTTGATCTTACATTTTTGTTACATCGATAATTAAATATGGTTAAATTTTCATTACTGATTAATGCTGTATTGCTGAAGTACAGATCAGTTTCTGTGTATTATGCGTTCACTCCAAGTTACAAAACGATGTCATACTGGTACCATTGTCAATAAAATAATAATTGTATTTTTTACTGTAACTACATCTGTGACGGAAGGTTTCTTTTCTGGCCATGCTTTTCATGGCAGTAACATTTTGTATGTAGAAGGGGGTGATTTTTAATTTCTTATTTTTCTCCTCTTCAAAGAAACAGAATGGAGTTGAGCCAAGGCACAACATCGTCTTTTTTATATAGTTCTGCCCTCGTAATTGAAAACACAGTAACTTAAAGGTAACTTCTATTTAACTTACTTTGTTTTCGATTACGAGGGCAGAGTTGCTATCAGCACGTCTGTGCACTTAGTTCTTCTAAAATACTCTATGGATTTTAGTGCAGTTTAGTTAATATGTGCATATTATATTAATAGTAAGTAGAGAAAAGTTATTGTTTTGTAATCAAATCATAATTTTATTTTTATTTAATATACAGGAAACTATCCAACAATTGGCACTTTAAGGAAACAACAAAGATATCTGTAACATTATATAATTTATATATAAAAACCCCTTTATTATATCTGTCCAGATAAATTATACATACTGTAAAAATTATAATTCAATTTTTTTTTTTGAAGTATTTTCATTTACAGTAAGCTTCCAATTAATTTTATTTTTAGACTGACCATTTATTTTATTGGCATCACATTTGTATAAGTAGAGATTGAGAATCGTCATTTGCATGTTTTTTGAAAGTATAATTTAATCTTGCTAAAGTAAGGTAGTTTCCTGTATTAATAAGTTTATTGTGATACACAAATAATGCAATTAATTTTATTTGTAAAAATTAATATGTATGTCCTAGCTTATTTAATATTGAAACTTAATTTTTGATAATATGCTTTGATCTTAATCATAGGTACATAATATCGGTTTTAACTATTTATGTTAAGATTTTTTGAGTTGGGGCCAAATTAAATTAAATTTCTTGATTAGCTGGTAGCTCAAATAAGCATGATTTTTTATTTAAGGATTTATTCATCCTCAATAAACTCATGCTTTAGGAATATTCCTAAATTAACTGTCAAACACTTTAAAAGTACAAATTACTCTGTAAATTCACATGAGGAATCAAAATATGGATGGATGGTTTATTGATTTTCCTGTTGTACTCAATTTCTGGCGCCACTGTAACTTACTATTTGTCATTAAGATGGCGCCACTTGTCAACGTCTGAGCGAAACCAGTTAAATTGAAACCCTGTTGAAAAGGGATGTTTTACCATTCAAAAATACTACAACATGGAGCCCTTTGTAAAGTGACTTAAAATACCGAAGGTCTTAATAATATAATCAGTGCCTATCCAGCAGTAAATAAACTTATAACATTTAATTTTGGAAAGGTAGGTACAGTCTGCTTCCTGGGGAAAGCGACGGCGCTCTTCAAATCCTAAGCCAGCTAAGCTGAATTTGACTTATATTCTCCTCTTCCCTCCAAATAAGCGGAAAGCTTTTGCTGGGTACAACAATAATGCAACGGGTGGGGCTTGAACCTGCGACTTTCCAGTTTACACTTTTAACCGTTGGGCTATTGAGGCCATTAGATTGTAACCAACTTACGTAAAACACTGCAAGCACAGCAACATCAGGTAGACTTTGAATGTTCTTTCGCCATATTTCTGGATTGTCCAGTGATCATCTTTAAATTACATACACGGAAAAAATTCGTGCGCTATACGAATGTGTTCACGCATGAGGTTTGTATAGGAATAAGTTCTTGCAATTCACGAGGGCGCGTGAGCTTTATTTGTGGTTACGTCGTGTACATGCACATCACATTAGTAAGTGTACGTGTCAGAAGCCTAAGTGAGAGCGGTCAGGCGCGAGCAAGCTCTCGCTCCCACTTATATAGATGCGACACACACACAACCATGAGCCACGCGTCCTCGTGAATTGCAAGAACTATAGCTATTTATCTATTATTCGTTTGGGAATATTGTTATACTATTGTAGGTTTGTGTATTATGTAATTATTTGTGCGAATGTGAGTGATCAGCTGTACAAAATAAGCAGTTTCACTGCTACCATACTGAAAATCTGACCTGACCCTAACCTGACATTAATTGACCATGCATTATCCCTTATTCGCCGCAGCTTCTGTTTCGTGGCAATTTGCTGTACTTATTCTTGCAATTCACGAGGGCGTATGGCTCATGGTTGTGTGTGTCGTATCTGTATAATCGTGAGCGAGAGCTTGCTCGCGCCTGACTGCTCCCACCTAGGCTCCTGACAGGCACGCATAATTACGCAATGTGCATGTACACGACGTAACTACAAGTAAAATTCGCGCCCTCGTGAATTGCAAGAACTATAAGAGCTAATGTGTACCTATTATGAACTTTTATGTATTTATGAACTTTTAGTTATTTCTTAAGTGATATATTTTTATATACATTCTACTTATTGTAATTAATTTTGTACTCGAATTTTATTTACTGAAAAAATTATATTTTCGCTGTTGTGCAATGAAAATAGTTTAACAGAATTTAAAATGAAACAGTTTGTTTGTAGTTTTAAGACTTGTATGCCATACGCCATACATACCTACCTACTATAGATATTGTGAATAAAGTATGTTCTGATGTATGTATTTTGTGTTTACTTTTATTGTATCACGATTATATAGCTCTGGGTTCGATTCCTGGCATGGTCAGTCTTACCTTTCAGCTTTATTTGAAGCTTTTGATCGCGCCTTTTAGCACGCGCGAATCTTTGCCAAAGATATCAACCACGCTAACTGGACTATCACTTGAAAACTTAACTTTATTCTTTTACATTATGCGTGTTTTTAATTTGACAAAGGTTTGTGGTTGAATCATTATTGTGTAACTGCGTCGAACTATAATCTCTGTGCACTGTAAATGATAAAATACGACGTGAGATCCGCTCCACCGCCCTCTGTGGTGTTTCGCGATCACATGTGCCAATCTCCCAACTGTCTGAAGTGATGAGATTTAGGGTACCTTCAAATTTTTATAGACGTAAGGAAGAACTGAGTGGCGCCACTTCTAATTTTCATACAATATTTAGAAGCGCAGTCGCAGCCCACAATGATATTGTACGCGTGTAACTTCTAACGATAGTGCTGCTGCGCTTCTGAGAATGACAAAATTCGCAGATGAAAATGAGTAGTGGCGCCACTGTAGCGCTTCTACCGCTAATTTGAAATAAGTGGCGCCACTGCAGTGCAATTTGAAGGCGCTCTTAGACCTGTCAATTTAGTTAAGAGATTAAAAATTGAATCAGCCACAGTAGCTATTTCATAGGTTGTCGTCGTTAAAAAAAGAATAACGGTTAATATAAAATAAAAAATCCTCAATAACAATTTTATTATTGCTTGTTATTATTCACATAATACAAAATAAACTATGCACAAGTATAAGACCACTGATGTAATTCTATTTTGAGTTTATAAAATATTCTGAAATACAACTTCTTGCATACACAACAGTAGTGTTTTTGTACTTTGGACCGAACAGATTTTTGTGGTTTCATTGAAAGAGTAACCGCCCACTACCACCACCACCCACAGGACCAACTAGTATTCAGCACATTCGGATATTCATTAATCTCTTACAGAAGTGCAATGAAACCATCATCCACTAAATCATGAACCAGATATTTTTAATCCGCAAAATATTTCAAACAACTATTTTCGAGATTATCATATCGGTGACAGAAAAAATAAAAAATAATATCATCATTGCAAAAATACAATAAATATGCCTCTAGAAATCGAAACAAAATATCTCAGTAGGTACATTACTTATATATAATTAAAAATATATATCCTTAAGATCCGCGAATTGCTCAGGACGTTTACTCGAGATTGACACTGCACATAATACGCATGCACTAAGCTACCAAAAATAAGGAAGATTTTGTTAAATATGAATATTTCGAATAAACTTAAGCTCATTATACAACGTACCTATACGGTGGTTTGGTAATATAGTGGTTTTTTTTATCGCTGTCACCACATATCATATTCCGTAGGGCCCAAAGTACACAACACTTAACAAGTGTAACTATTTTACATAGCAGCAGTCTCCCTTAAATAAATTGTGATGCTCTCACGACAATATTAATATTACATTACATTCATGGCCGCGTATCCTAGATAATCGATTTCTAATTTATAAGTAACTGTACAATTTAGCATTATTCGTCGATTCGTTAAATATATGTACAAAAAGTTCTCTCATCAGCCAAATCTCTAAGCGATTACAAACTACCTACATTTAAAACTTTCCCAATAAAAAAAAGAAATTAAGTTGCCGACTTAAGGTTCGCACACATTCAGGCAGAACTCATTGCAACTCATTAAATAACTTTACCCGTGACAAATTACATGGACTATGACTGTAATATGAACTCGTTACATACCCATACGATACCTTACTAGTTGTGACGTAAACAGAGACTTACAACGCAACGCTCAAGCACAAAATAGAGCTTGTATCTGATTTGAGTTGTGCTGGTGCGGTGCGGTATAAGTGAGTGGCAACCTTTAAATTGCTAAATTACATTTCGTTATGACAAAATAGGGCATGTTCTTTAGTTTGACCATGGATGTTTCGTAATAATTTTTTAGATATAAACTAAATTTCAATAAATTCCGATATATATACATGGAATCGAGACGATAACATTTTAACTAGGTAGGTAAGTAATATAAATTTTTTTTTTGGAGTGTGGAGTGTGATGAGGCCATGATTTAATGAGATTTTCACTGGATGAGGTATAGTCACTATAAAATAAATATAAAGTGATGTTTTATATAAATCGATCTAAAATCATCATACTAGCCAATATAGCAAATGAAGTTTTGAAATCATAAAGTATTCAATAGTGCGAATTAATTGAGCAGGTTTTGAATTATACTGGTAGATAACAACCGAGTCTCAAATATTTCATTGACAAGTGGGCGAATACAGTTAATTTGTTTATATTGTTATATTATGTCATGGAATTTAATAATAATATTATTATAAATAAATAGATTATTTCAACTTATTAATTACATACTGACAGTAAGTAAAAAAATAAATGTTGCTGTCAAAAAACATATTCATCTTATTTATAATTATGTATAAATAAACGTTCAAATATTAGTGATCAATATACTCGTCATAAAAAATAAAATAAAAAACACATGGGGCTTTATCTAGCGGTTAGTAACTCAACTGTGGGTTTTCAGTTGAACCAAAATCGCTCAAAATAGTTTGCGTTAATGCATACTCATTTTCAGCGTACTAAACCCACTGTAATTTAAACAGAAATCCGACAAAGCACTTTATAAATATTTTTTGTCCAATGGGTAATCTTTGCTAAATTAAACAGGTATTATACATCTACCAGCATACCATTAGATTCGAAGATTATTAAACAAATCTGAAACATGTCCATATCATGCAGATATGTAGGTAAAATTCTTGCAATTCACGAGTGCGCTTGCTTGTGTGCTTATGGTTGTGACTTTTGTTCAAGTCTTAACTGCAGCAACGGTACATGCACACTCACGCAATGTACATGTAGACGACGTAGCTACAAGATAAGCTCACGCGCACTCGTGAATTGCAAGAACTTTTTTATCGAAGCTGCGTTTACACGGTCAAAGTACGCTCGAACCGAGTGCAATCAGTTAGTTACTCGTATGACAAACTTCGAATTATGACTTTCGCTCAGAGCAAGCTCAGACAGTGCTCAAGTTAGTTTAATTTATAAAACTAAATGCAAATTAAAATCTAGCTGACATCTTAAAAATGAACATAATATTGATCCGTGTACATACGTATAAGATATCCTAAGAAAAGTGAACTCATTCGGGTGATACTCAGATCGTGTCAACTCGGCTTTACATGTATATTATTAGAAGAACGAGGGAGGATTGAGACATTGCTGAGAGCTCAATCTGTTAACTGGGTTGAATCCATGATACATTTCCTTGCACACTTGGTTAAAAACTAATATTAAAAAATAACAGACACAAACTAATTAATCATCACAACCAAGACACAGAGTTTAGACTATTTTCATGTAAAAATAAGCAAGTTTACAAGCTGCTATTAATTCAAAATTAATTAAAAAAACTATTAGGGGAAATGGCACAAGATGGTAGACGAGAAAACATAACTGCACAAAAAACACAATGTACCGATGTATAAAAGCTTGCGTAACACCATCCGTTTACTAATATTGATAAAACAAAATTTTAACGTTACACATTTCAAGTTTTTGGTTTTGTCACTTTAGTTTATTCAGTTTCGATACAGCTCTTGCAATACACGAGGGCGCGTGAGCTTTACTTGTGGTTACGTCTGTTGCACATTGCGTAAGTGTGCGTGCCTGTCAGGAGCCTAGGTGGAAGCAGTCAGGCGCAAGCAAACTCTCGCTCACACTTACACAGATACGACACACACATAACCATGAGTCAAGCGCCCTCGTGAATTGCAAGAACATCAGTATTGACATCCATATCTATTAAATCCAATTAATGTATTACAGTCCAATTTGTTGGTTTCGTATTGCCACATATAGTAATGAAACAAAGAATTACACAAATTCAACTCCAGAAAAAGATCCGTTGCAGCGAGTGAGATTTCATATAATAGCTGCAGAATCACTCATTTAAGTCACAACCTTACTGGAGTCCACACCAATATAATCTCGTTACATTAACCTAAGAGTTTGCACTCACTTACTTGTACCGCACAAACCCCGCACAGCTGCAACGCAGCACCGCTTTAAAAGATGGTGGACGTAAAATTACAAAACACAGAACGACTTTATAGTCCACATCGAAATTTAATTTTCGTTCGAAAATTAATAATAGTTATGTGCCGTGCTGGAGTGATGCGGAGCACTACGCGCGATCTGAGTTAGCCGACCAAAAGTTAGACTCGAGTGGATAATGATTTCTTTAAATATATCGCAACTTCAATATACGTTATTAGAAATAAATAAATAATTGAAAATGTATAGGTATTTTTGCGCATCAACAGTTTTGCTTTCTATTCATTTTTTGTTTTATTAGCCTTTTTGCTTATGGTTCACATCTACCTGGATGTGTCTGTATTGAGATAGACACATCATGTGTTGAGATGTTTAGAGGGTTTTTTACCCTCGAAGCATCTCAACTCAACGGTTGTATGGGTTTAAATCAATGAGGTGTTTATACTAGGTTTTGTTTTTATTAAAACACAATGACAGCCGTAAAATGTAAAATGGCAGTTGAAACGGGAAAAAATAGCGGGTCATATCACTGACTTACAATATCAAAATGATTTTTCATAAACTATTTTGCAGTCATAAGCTCTATTTAAGAAATTACACAACATAGATGTGTAGGTAGAATTTTTACACTTATCTGCATTCGGGGTTTTTTAATTACTTGTTCTTTCGAATAGCCTAACTTCTGACAGGCTCATTAAGATCACGCGATTTGTACAAGTGAGCGATAACTTTATCCTAAGTCCTGCTAATATTTTATATACATACATACCTTATTTTTACATGTTTAGTTAATTATTATTTTTTTATTAAAAATCTTCAAAAGTTAAAAAATTGACAAACACATTTTAACACTCTTATACTTAACAAAGCGTATGGATTCATCGTTATTTACATGTATTTTATAGATAACGCGAAATGTTACATGCAAACTAGGGCACCAAATAATAAGTACATACATTATTATCAGCAGTTATATGTAAGCATTGTATTTACATTATCGATATAGGTACCTACTACCAGTAGGTAAGGCCTTTTGTATTTGATGAAGTGCTTGTTTTATATTTTATACTGTATTTGACTTTGAACTGTTATCTTTAATGATTTTTTAAGTTTGTTTTTTTAAAGTTGACCAAGTGCGAGTCTCACGAGGCATCGAGGGTTCCGTACCTTGGCAGGAAAAATTCAACTGTCACAATAATAAAAACATTTTGTTTAAAGACTGTATATCTAAGTTTTTTGTAAAGGATTATTGCTGATTTTTAAAAACCACACCAGTTAAAAATATCGTTTCATTTTTCCCCTAATTGTTTGCAAATGAAGACCGTTATGATTGAACTTTCTGCCTGTATTACAATGAAAATAAAATATTTTTTCATTGAGCAATTAGTAACTGTTCTTTTGAGTCGATCGTATTAAGATACTAAAGGAGGTGGGTTGATAAGGCCCAAAATCCGCCCCTCATACACTCGAAAAAAAAAGTTCCAGATTCCGACAAATTGTAAATGTATTTATATACTTGAAGATATAAACTTTATTCTAATATAAAGTTTAGGTGATAAAAAAAATAGTAAGTTACAGAAAATATTACCCAAAAAGAGAGTGTTTCTTTTACTTTTCTTACATTTTCATACATTTTAGTCGTTTTTTAAGCTTTGATTTAATATTTTAGAATGAGGCGCTCCATGAACCAAAATAAATTAATACTCATATAAAAGCTTATAAAAAGGAGCATCATTATCAGTTACGTTTACCATGGTTCATGGAGCGCCTCATTCTAAAATATTAAATCAAAGCTTAAAAAACGACTAAAATGTATGAAAATGTAAGAAAAGTAAAAGAAACACTCTCTTTTTGGGTAATATTTTCTGTAACTTACTATTTTTTTTATCACCTAAACTTTATATTAAAATAAAGTTTATATCTTCAAGTATATAAATACATTTACAATTTGTCGAAATCTGGAACTTTTTTTTTCGAGTGTATGAGGGGCGGATTTTGTTGCCTTATCAACCCACCTCCTTTTATTTTTTAGTTTTGACAGACATACATATACATACAGAGAAAGGGTTCCTTCTTTCCATTACCATTTTGGTACGGAACTCTAAAAATTGCTCAATCGTAATGAGCAACTAAACTGAAAAGTATTATTTTATTTCTAATTTAGTGTAAGGTCTGTAGGATTACTATGAGTTTACAACTCGTAACCATTGATATATTTCGAGAATAATTGCCGAAGTAAAATGTACCTTAACGCTCTTGTTTTAAGGCTCAAGTTTATGGATACAGCTTATGGGCCCTAGCCCCTAACACTGCGAAATAAAAATGTTTAGCACGACTTTTATACTAGAACGTTTAGTTAGATTTTACTTTAACGTTATTCTGTGTCGATACTCGAAATTCTATCAATGTTATGTTAACATACCTACAGGTCTTAAGTGTTAATTTTAGCAGTTTTTATTTGAAAGAGTATTAAAGATACTGTATCAAAGTTTACATCAATATAAACTTTTAAGGCCAGCAGCAGTATTTTAGTCCAGTAGTATCAATTCTGTTACAATGGCGGAATCACATTGCCTATATACGTCATTCGTGTTCTTAAATAATAGTGTAACCAGCCGTGCGGCTGTGTAAAAAATCGTATTCATTTGACAGCTGTCGACAAAGAGCGGACGCCGAGCGAAGGTGCCGGATTAGATAAGTGAACGACGACCTTTACACGTATGGTTTTATTTATCAATCCTTATTAATATTATAAATGCGAATGTGTGTTTGTTTGTTAGTTTGTTCTTCAATCACGCCGCAACAACGCAACGGATCGACGTGATTTTTTGCATGGGTATAATTGAGGACCGGGAGTGACATAGACTACTTTTTATACTGGAAAATCAAAGAGTTCCCGCGGGATTTTAAAAACTAAATCCACGCAATATAATATCTAATTGTAATATATCTAAAAGTAGAAAAGAAAATGGTGACTGACTGACTGATCTATCAACGCACAGCTCAAACCACTGGCGGATCGGGCTGTTTGGTATACAGACAGCTTTATTGATATAAGCATTCGCTAAGAAAGGATTTGTGAAAATTAAACCCTAAGGGGGTAAAATCGAACTTAACGTGAGCGAAGCCGCGGGCAAAAGCTTGTTCCATATATAAAAGGACTGACTAACTGATCTATTAACGCACGTAATAAATTTTTAAACTGTCTATTGCATACCTACTATTTTTTACATAATTGCATGGCGGAATTCATACAAAGATCTGAAACCGCATAGGTACAACATATTCGGCCGTGTTCAAGTAGAAAGCAGACAACCAGCGCCGATCTATACGTGCTTATCGATTGTTCAAGGATATCGTGTTCATTTGACAGTTAAAAGTGTGTGTTATATTTATGATTTCATAATATACTAAACAAAGTTTAAGTTACTAAGTGATTACGATTTTCTTAAAATGTAAGCCCACGTTTCTGTGCAAGCAGTCGGTACCGAATCTACAAACTTTTGCTGAATCGGCATCGACGAGTACCGACGAATGCCGATCTGCTCCAATAAGTGCTTGTAATGGCCGCCAATAAGCGCCTTGATCGGCACAAGTTGCGTCGGCTTTTCACTTGAACGCGGCCTAATTCTGCCACGAGACTAAACTAATTAGACAAAACTAAAAATACAGCTGTTAATTTCAAGACGTATTATATATACTTTTAGTCATCCATAGAAGAAGTATTCATCTAGTTTAGGGTTGATCTTTCAATAGTCAAATAATTACACTGATGAAAAATTTCGACGTTTTGACAGTTTTCGTATTGGAACTCTGTCAAACAGTCAAAATGTAGAGACTGAAAAACCAGCGCTTAAGTGTAACAAATTTGATTCCAATGTTTGGAACAACAAAGTTTGTTTATTTCATTAATCTATTTATTGCGCATTAAATAAAAAGTAGGCCCCTCATTTATTTATTATTTAGGTGATAATATTATAAAGAAATCCTCTAAAAATAAAAATTTATAATAACAAAAAGAAGGTTTTAAGTTATGAGAGTTATGTTTTATGTTGGATTTTTGTTAATGAGAAATATTTATCGATTACGAACATAACAGAATGGGATCTATCCATATGTAATTTTTTGTTTAGTAAAAAATTCATAATTTTTGAGGGTAGTCCAATAATGAAATTAGCTATGGTGTTATGTAAACAAAGACAAAATATTCGAGAGCTTTCAGGGCCCACTTTTTATTTCTTATAATTGAAAATTAGATAGACAATAATAATTCTTATAATTCACATTTATTATAAGGCGGAAGTTTAGACTTATATAGATTATTCTAGAATATAATATTTACAATATGCACAAAGAGTAAAGCGACACACACAAAAGGGCCACAAGATAACCGGCCAAGACTATATTGCTTGTTCCAGAATATTTTAATAACACAGCTTCGTAGCTGGATTCATGACATTTAAAAATGTATGAATTTCATCATACTTTATTTATGCTTAACAGCTTTACCTAACCCAAGTCTCAGAGAACAAAGATCATAGATTGTGAATATAGCAAACATAGACAACAGACCCAGCATAACAACTTCAAAACAGTTCAACACACACACACAAAATAACGTTATGTTGTGCGAATTTTCATTATAATTTCTATAATAAATTCGAGGCAGAATTTTGTATTTGTATTGTTTGACACACACTACCTTGTCTATGGTAGAAGTTGTAACTCACCAAATTGTTACTAGACATTGTTAAATGTTTTCTACAGTTATTGTTATACTTTATATGCCAGAAGTTGTTATATTTTGTCACATGCCAGATTTTTTTTTTTAATATAATACTCACACTTTATGACCTCAGGATCTGCAAATTATAGAAACTTAGATACAGGAATAATAAACAATAAATTATTATAGCTGCTTGAAATGCAACATAGTTGATTTTTTGTTGATGACAGCTTCTAATGAAAAATCACATTCATTGCTTTAAAGGATATGCCTTATACACGAAGACTTTATTTTTTGAATAGTAAAAAAAAACAATAATATAAAGTTTTACACAGTTAATGTGACATTATTAACAAAAAATAACACTCTAAAACATACATCAACCCTTGTATTTTTTCGTAAAACCAGTTAAGCTTTACTTAATTGATTGTACAAATAATAATGTAAGGCATGTAGCAGAAACACATTGGCTTTATCTCACCCCAAACCATAGCATTACATGGAGGCAAAACAAATCTAATAGTTCGATAGAAGCACGTGTTTTTAGGACTCTTGCAAGGACTACCATACACTGTGTTCTCGTGCCGCATATCGCTCATTTGCAACAAGAGTGACATAATTCAAAATCGACGATGAGAGAATTCTCTCGTTAGAGAGTAATGTTTTGTGGATGCTGCGGTCTCGAAACAACACAGCGGCCAACAAAGCGACAGAGCATTAAGTCACAATCTCTCTCGCTCTTATTTTTTTGTGCTCAGCGTAATATTGTTCTTATAGCAAAAAGTATAAATGTTCGACACTAAAATTGATAAATTTTGAGTTATGTCACCCTTGTCGCAAATGAGCGATATGTCAAGTGGTTTCTGCTTTATTGACACTTGACTGTCCTAATCTGGTATGGGGATCTACATTTTCTGGGCGCGATTCTGGTAATAATGGGTTCACAGATCCATGAAGTTTTCATTCAAACCATAAAGCATTATTAACTTTTTGTTCATGTGGTTCTATTGCAGAGGTACATTGCACCACACAGATTTATTTATCTGGTTAAGGGGATTATAGCTAAAGAGGCTTGTTGGTTGTGAATCAAATTGTAGTATTGCGATCGATAAATGATAATAAAAAAAATTTTGTTTCTTTATGTGGGGGTGCACATGTGTATCTGCTTTATTTGATGTAGTCTTAGATGCATTATTAATTTTCGTCTCTAAACCTGATGCCGCACATCCCTAAGACTTTTGCCATAGCTAAACAAACCTTACTCACGTTAAAATAAATATAAAACAGACTAGTTATCGACTGTCTGCAATTGCAAAAATTGTTTAACCACTTGTTGAATTGCAATTCGAAAAGATTTTGAGTCTACACATTCATATATCACGCATCTAAATTACGCATGAGATCCTTCTTAGGGTCTTCACTGACTTGCGTAGAAAAGCTCAAGTTCAGCACGAAGCTCACAGTTAGAATGCAGCAATGACTGATACTAACAAGCTAATCTGTGTGGATTAAGATAAAAAATCGTTTGGGAACACATTGAATTTCTGCTCTCCAGGATGCAAACTATTTCTGTGACTCTCATCAAGGTCAGTTCAGTAGTTGAGCCATTAAATGGTAACACACACACACTTTCGCCCCATTTCTCATCTGAAATAACTAGCATCAAGAATCTAGCAATTATAATCAATTTTTCCTTAGCCAACTTAAAAGGTAAACAAATTGCAGATAAAAGTTTCGAAAAAACATTTCCTATACATAGTGAGGATCTATGACGTATTTTGCAGTCTAAAATAATTCAGTTGTTTGTTATTTCAGGAACTCAAGTATTATGAAATGTTGCAATATTTTACAACACAAAGCCCACATTTCAATAACGAGCTGCGTGCTGTGCTTGAGCGGCGCTGCGCCGATCAGTGTCGACCTTTAATTTGACCGATTCAATTCAATAAATTAATTTTAATAAGAGTCCATGATGTAGTTAAATAAATACTTGTGATGGGTGTAGATGTCCACTCATATGATATTCGGCAGGAGGGGCAGGATGGCGCATCGCTATGGTTTGAACTTCACAAGCGGTATGTTCTTAGAATGTAGGCACTTGTCACAAACCCATTCCGCATAGACCTCCGCCGTCAGTAGCTGGAACGCTGGCTCCGTTAGACCCGTACATCCCCTGGAACACGAATAAAAACAAAATTCTTCATGACACTAGCATTGTTCAGGAGTTAACTCCACTGACTTCAGTAGCCCTGACTGTTGCACGAAATGTTAATCACACTATCACACTAATATTATAAAGGCGAAAGTTTGTATGTATGTGTATGTAACTAATTCATGCTACAAGAAAAGAATTTGGGTTCTATAGATATGTTCTTTTGAACTATTTCTAAACTAGCTAATTTCTTATGCCTGTGTCATATTCATTGATTTTTAGGGATAAAGGTATCCTACATTGGGTTAGTCTATAGGTTGTATTTCTATGCCACAATTTCACCAAAATTAGTTCAGCAGCTGAGCAGTAAGTCAGACAGGCAGACACACAGTTACTTTTTGTATTTATAATAATATAATATAGTATGGATATGCAGATAGCTACAATCTGCAATATACTATATGGATATTAATGTACAAATATTCATGGATGTGGAATCTATTATGACCATAAAATTAGAAAATTCTCACCTGTGAAACCAAAAGTTGCAGCCAGATTCACAAAGAATAGCTTGATCATTATCATGGACTTCCTTGTGACACACTCCACAGGGATATATTGGAGGAGCATTTGGGTTCTGGGGGTTGAACACCATTGGCTGGTCTGGAGGGTACACTTTCCCCGCACTCACAGGCATAGGCTTGGGCCCAAACATGCCCATACTTTGACCCATGGGGCCAACTCCTTGGCCTCCCGGACCTCCCATTGACATTCCACTCATCCCAGCAAGGGGGCCACAATTTCCCATATTACCTGGTCCAGGTCCCATCCCCATAGATCCACTGCCACCCATACCCATAGGCCCACCATGCCCCATATGATTACCAGAATATGGAGGCCCTGGTCCCATTGATGTCATAGGGCCATTCCCTCCCATGGGGCCACTACCTAAACCTGATCCCATCGGACTACCATGTCTCATTCCACCACAATGTCCCGGGCCCATGCCTCCACTCTGCATTTGACTTGGTGACATTATTGAACTGCTGGGACCCATAGATCCATTTGAACAACTGGGCCCCATAGGACCATTCATTCGAGGGACATTCATTCCTGGCCCACCCCCTCCCATTGGGCCATTAATTGGGCCATTCATTGATCCAGCGCCAAGAGGACTGTGCATTGGTGGCCCCATAGGACTGTTGCTCATGTGACTGCCTGCCATTGAACCCATATTCATCGGACTGCCCATTGGCCCTGATGACATTGGTGATCCCATTGGCATAGAATTCATTGGACTCATTGGACTACCCATAGATCTTGATGTGGGCCCCATACCAGGGCCCATGTTATGGTTACTCATTCCCATACTCGGGCCACCCATGGGTGACATGCCTCCCATATGTCCCATAGGACTCATATTGCCCATAGGACTTATTCCACCTCTCGGTGGCATCTGCTGACTCATAGGACTCATCGAGTGAGGTAAGGGGCTCATATGCCTCATTGGAGGTCCGCCCATACTGTGCCCCATAGGACCCATCATCCCCATAGGTCCATTCTGACTCATCATGGGCCCGTTCTGACTCATCATTGGCCCATTATGTGACACAGTTGATAGTGAATCATCAAAAGGATTTGAAGCAACAATTGTATCTCCGTATCCTGTTAAGGGTGGTGGCAGTAAGTCTTGTGCTGTTGGCGGTGGCTGTGGGGTTGTTAAGGCATTGTTTGCATTTGATGTTTTTCTCCTCTTCTTTGGATTGCTGGGCGCTGGCGCTGGGGGCGTGGGCGTATCCATGGGCGGCTTGAAATCTGGAGGCCCTAGCCCGGGGCCCGGCAGCCTGTACGACGGCATACCTGCCAGATTGTGACTCATCTTGCTATTATTCTTTTTCAGCTCTAACGACCATTATGAAGAAGTTCACATTGAAATGACAACTTCAGATGACATATTCACACATAAGGCACCTCATTGTCACGAGAAAGCGCAATAACGTGCCGGAAGACTGGTTATGTCTATTTCTGTAACAAAAAAATATTATATTACCGAGCTGCATTTCCGACGCATACTTCATACATTAAATATTTAATGAAGCCGTCGATTATTGTTGTGTTTACAAATAGTGGGTGCAGGCGCCAATGGTTGCGTTATGAAGAAGAGCAAGAAAAGAAACAGGTAACCTGCTCATTATAAATGCATAAAATCACTCGACTCGTACGTAAATTGTTCACTCACAGTCACTATGCACCAGATAAACGGGAAATAAAAATATAAAACTCACAGCATTATCAATTTAGCATCGGAATTACTGATTATTTTTTGTCCTCATCGAGACTCCAACACAGGCGTGCAACATATGACAAAATACCAAAAGTAAACCACTTCTTAACTTCAGTTCTCGCTATTCACTGAACGTGTTAAGGTAGCGTATTGTTTTAACACACATGAAGTACACTTATACCATGAAATACCAGTCCATTGAATGCATTTTTATTTACGACTCACGATATTCCAAACAACACACGCCACATTCACGATGTATTTTTATCAGAAAATTGCCGCTAGGGGTCGTACTTTACTTTTTTTTTCTATTTTAAATAAATAGGCAAAGGTACACTGATATTCAGCCTTAAACTTAAGAATTCTATAGGTACCTACTACTTAATTCCATGTACCTATTTGTGATCTATTTCTATTTACGCCAGCCTGTGATAATATACCCATTATTGTTCCTTTTGACTTCCAATCAGTCTCTGTTTACAATGTAGGTACAACATTTTGTGCCTAAAAATTATGCACCTAGGTAGGTACCTACTTCCATGTATTTTTAAGTACCACCAAAGAGTATGTAATTCACTACCACTTCACTACCGTCCGTCACCTTTCTATGATAATGCACTATTGGATATTATATACTCTTGGGGATTTTTTTTAGTGGTTCTGTGGAATTAATTTTGTAGGTTATAAAATTATAAATAATAACATTTCATAAAATAAAGTCATAATTTAAGTATAAGCGATGGCTATAAATCGGCTATTCGCAAATTTAACTTTAGGTGTAGCGCCGAGCATAATTGGTAGAAAGACCATTCAAATTACCGCTGTCAGATATGCGAGTATGCCAAAGCCCGAAAAGCCCAAACCTGGATTTGGTATAAGCTATCGAAGAATAGTTCATTTCCCAGAAGAATACACTGTAAAACCTTTAGAAGTTACCAACCTTGCTGGAAGAGATCCTGTTTCAGGTAACTTACTAATATAACAGTAATAATAATAAGAAAGTCAACACTACAAGGGTGATAACTTTAACCTTTTATAAAATTGTTGCACTAAATAATTTTAGATCTTTAATTAGTTTGTTTTTAACTTTTTAACAAGATGGTTAGTTGCTAATAAATTATGAATACATTCTTTTTTTCTCAATTTTTAGGGAGAATAGTAGCAAAAGGTATTGGTGGAGGGATTAAACACAAGTATCATTGGATTGCATGGGTTAGAGATGGGCCAACAGAGGGACCACCACAGGAGGAAAAAGTTATTCAGGTATTGGTAATGTGGTAACAATCTCCGAAATGCCTCATTCTGGGTGCACTGGATACTGTCCTATGGCCCAAGACTTTACATTATGATTAGTTGTGAACACTTCCTTTTTATTCATCATCATCATTGTTTTGAGGTTAAGTCTGGGATTCGAACCCAAGACCTCCCAAAAAGGAGGCAGAAGTCTGAATCACTAAGCTATAGTCTGTTCAATAAGTCAGTTGACAGGGTTGAATGGAAAACAGGTTGTAGCAACATTGTGAAAGATTCATTGATAGAATCAATAAACAGTTTGATAATTTACATAAATTAAATCAGATAATAAATCTAATTTTAACTAAAAATTAACTTTGCATACATTAATATGGAAAGGTGGAATATATGGAAAAACGTAACCAATGTTAAGCCTCAATAGCTCAACGGTTAAGGTGCGGACTGAAAATTGAAAGGTTGCAGGTTTGAGACCTACCCATTGCACTATTGTTGTACCCATTTTGAGCACAAGCTTTCCGCTTATTAAGAAGGGCCAGGAGAATATAAGGCAATTTCACCTTGCCTAATATTCTTTTAAAAAGAAAATGTAAGTCAATTGTGACTTTATTGAATGAACTTTTATCCCTGTTTATTTCTATGTTTGTTGTTGTTGTTTGTATTATTATATGAGGTACCTAGGTTTTCGAATTTGCAGGTACTAGAATGTGGGTGCAGAACAGCTCATGTGGCGCTGGTGGCAGTGGCTGACAAGCTGAAGTACATACTGGCAACAGAAAACATGAAAGCTGGAGATATCATAAAAACTTCCAGATATTTGCCTCGGATACCTGGTACACTGAAACCTCAATAAAACACCTTTCTCTCTCTCTATTTCATATTTTTCTAGGATAAAAATAGCTTACGTCATTCTCCAGACCCTCAACTATACCTATACAAAAAAATCAAATTGATTTGTTGCATTCTTGCTATGTGATTGATTGACAATTGAGCGCAGTGGGCTTATAACTGGGAGATCTTGGGTTTGATTCCCGGCAGAGACAATTTGGGTATTTATAATTTCTGAATTGTCTCTGGTCTGGTCTGGTGGAAGGCTTTGGCTGTGGTTAGTTTAGTTAATACCTAGAACTATTTTTAATAGACTTCTTATTAATTACATGTACTTGTAGTTTCAAATTAATATTTGTTACAGTTAGAGCAAATGAAGGTGACGCGTATGTTTTGGGAGCTTTGCCACTCGGTACAATAGTACACTGCATTGAAAAAGAACCAGGTTGGTATACCTCCTATTTTTTAAACTTCATTCTCATAGAGTGGGAATAGAGTCAACCATAGAATTAACCATAGCTTGACATATCCCATATCTGATAATAACTGGACAAGCCAATGGCAGAAATTTTGTTTTTACGACTACTTCCACTGGGAATTCTAATGGGAATAGTCATAGTTTTATTTCGAGGGTTGATTGATATTAAATTAATCAAGCCTCGAAATAAAACTAAAGAAATTGTTGATTGATTTCTAATAAATAAATAAATTAAGACTTAAAAGCCCAACGCTTAAAGGTGTGGACTGCGAACTGGAAGGTCGCAGGTTCAAGCCGCACGACAATTGTGATTGTCGTACCCACTCCTAACAAAAGCTCTTAGCTTATTTGGAGGTGCCTTCAATCTTTATGTCGTATGTATTTATTTGAAATCCGGTATCCGGCCGGATACTCGTTTAATATCCGGTATTCAGCCGGATTTAAAATTTGAGCCGGATAAGCCGGATACCGGATAGTTACTGGATATCCGTTTCATCTCTAATATAAATCAAGTTCAGCTTGGCTACAATTCTCTAAAAAAAAAAATTGTCAGCCAAAATAAGTTTGACATTTAACCATGTTGCAGGTATGGGTGGCTTGTACATCCACGCAGCAGGCACTTACGGCACTATACTGCGAAGACAAGATGAGCGAATCGTTGTACAAATGCCTTCAAAGAGGCTCTTTAGTTTTGATGAGCGCTGCATGGCGGTTGTTGGTATGTTGTATTTTTTTTTATTGGATGACAGATAGCTCTTGACTGCAATCTCACCTGATGGTAAGTGACGATGGAGTCTAAGATGGTAACGGGCTAATTCGGAAGGGATATAGCAGTGTACATTCAACACATACCCCTAATCGGTTCCTACACCGTGCCGGAACGCTAAATCGTGTGGCGGCACGTTTTTGGCGGTAGGGTGGTAACTATCCATGGCCAAACCCTCCCACCAGACCAGACCAGAGACAATTCAAAAATTATAATTTCCCAAATTACCTGCATCGAGAATTGCACTCGAGACCTCCCAGATATAAGAAACGATTTAGAAATAATAAATTCCCAAATTGTCAATTGTATTTGGATCTTACCAAAAATTTTTATTTTCAGGTCGCTTGTCGAATATAGACCATGGAGATACGCCAATAGGTTCCCCCCAACGCAACAGATGGCTCGGCAACCGACCGAGGTCTGGCCTTTGGAAGAGGAAGGACGGGCGTCACGGCAGAAAGATACGACCTCCCAAGCCAGTGAAAGAGATACACGCCCGCAAGAAGTTCCCCCTACCGGCGATTGTTATGAACATGACTCCTTAGATGTAGCTACATAAAATTATATTAGGTCAAAATAAATCATAAGTTTGTAGATTTATATTGAGTTTTATTTAAGACCCTAAATAAAATATTTAGCCAATTATTGCTAGACCGGTATGTCAGCCCAAAATTTCACCACAGAAAATGGGTTCACCCAACGCAAAATATAGCTTTGTAACCGACTTAAGTTTGGTCTTTGAAGAGGAAAGACAAAAACTGCACATCCTAACATTATCTGTGAAAATTTCTTGTAGGTATCGATCTATTATGGCACATGAGAGGTACAGAACCCTAAAAATGAAACAATACAATAATTTTGAACAATATATTTGATTTTCACAATTTAAGAACAATATAATTATTTGATAATCATAATAATAAATATGCTTACATTTTATAAATTAAATGCTTTCATATATTTTATTACAATAGCAACACTGCACTCCCACCAGACCAGCCCCCCGATTCAGACCCTTCCGATAACTTATATTTTATCGATCGATTCGGTTTGTTACCATACGATAACATATATTTTCAATTCGTAATTGCTCTTGTAATCGAATGTATCTTGTCGATGTCGATAACGTAGTCGATACCGAATCGTATCCTCAAACCAAACGCTCTGAATCACACGACAATTTTTTTTTATACGAGATCGATATCTAACCGTATCGACACGGTATGTTATCGAACAGGTCTGAATCGCCCCCCAGACCAGAGACAATTCAGAAATTATAAATTTCCATATTGCCCTCGCCGGGAAACTAACCCGAGACCTAACGAAGTTGTCATACTGTTCTAATTTTCACACGTTGCTTAACTAATGCGACCTCCAATATAGCTCATTTGCGTCAAGAATGACACAATTCAAAATCGATGATGAGAGAATTCTCTCGTTAGAGAGTAATGTTTTGTGGATGCTGCGGTCTCGAAACAACACAGCGGCCAACAAAGCGACAGAGCATTAAGTCACAATCTCTCTCGCTCTTATTTTTTTGTGCTTAGCGTAATGTTGTTTTTATAGCAAAAAGTATTTTTTGAAACTAAAATTGGTGAATTTTGAGTTATGTCACCCTTGTCGCAAATGAGCGATATATTTATGGCAGTTTGTTCAACGGAATCGCTGTCGCTTCGCAATCGCATTAGCAGTGTATCTCTGGCCTTACAATATTCCTTCTGGTTGAACGCCCTACATTTTAAAAATATCACGACAATGAGATTTTACTAATAAGAGATTTTTTGTTACATTGTTTTTTTAGTTTAGTTATTATAGGAAGCAGTAAGATTATTGCGTTGCACACAATACAAAGAAGCGCTAATATATATAGGCAGGTACTCCGAAGAATAGGATTTTCGACGCACTTTGCAACATTTGTATAATTATGCTAATTAAGTACTTTCTTGATCTTCATCGGAAAACGTTAGAATCTGTAAGAAAATTGAAGTTTTAATATATTGATTAAGATTTTAATTATTGTGTGTGTCGTATCTGTATAAGAGTGAGCGAGAACTTGCTCGTGCCTGACCGCTCCCACCTAGGCTCCTGACAGGCACGCATACTTACGCAATGTGTATGTACACGACGTAACCACAAGTAAAACTCACGCGCCCTCGTGAATTGTAAGAAGTATACTACTTTCATGGTCAGGGACGCAAACTGGAATGTGTAAATCTAACAACTTACATCAGTCATTTCCGCCGTCAACTGCAGTTCAGACAACCCAGTAATTTCCTCCAAATAGGTTCCACTATTGAAGACTTTTAATAAAAACTCTATGCCTTCCGCTCTATACTTGTCTATGACCACATCGGAACAGGCTATACACTGTTTGAATTTTGTGCATGTTGGCACCACTGTCTGGTAGGAATGTAGGAAGCCTCGTATTGAGTGTGGTATGGGGCCCAGTATGCCTTCCAACTGTGGGTCGATTTCTTCCTCTGATATGTTGTATAGGGCTGGTGCTTGTACTCTGTAAAAGATTAATTCAATATAAAAATTATTTAAAAAAAAAATCAAAATTTTGTGGAAATACCTTCAAGATAGTCTATTCAAAAAAAAAAACAATAGACGCACGAAAAAGTCTGTCTAATAGTTAGTCAATAAGAACTGCAATTTATTGTGTTAAAGAATATTATCGACGTGTCTTAGAAATGTAATACAATCGAATTATCACCAGTAACAATATATTCATACCTAAGTGTATGCTGTAACAACCCCATGAGTATTTCTACCGCCAGCGCTCCCGCTATGGCCGCCACGCCCGGCCGCGTCACCGTACACTGTTGGTCTAAGGTACGATCTTTTTGCGACTGTAAAAGGAAAATCTTTAGTTAAACTCTCTGACTAATTAAAAATTGAATGTGAGACTAATAGTAAATCGGGCCCTATAGCTGACTAATAGTAGTGAATTGGCGCCCAACGTGGGACGAAAAAGGAAAGTGGCACCCAATGTGGGACTAAGAGGAAAGTGGCACCCAATGTGAGACTAAAACGAAAGTGGCGCCCTATAAGAGACTAATAGTGAATTGGCATCTAATAAGAAACTCATAGTACCAGAATGCCTTTTTGGTCAAAATCGGTTCACCAGTTAAGCCTTTAAAAGATAACGAATACAGACCTAGTTTTTATAACATTTGTTATTAAGGTTAGTATGTTGACATACACTTAACGAATTATAATAGTTTGTGTGGAAACTTACGTTTCCGGGAGCAGTGACGTCATTGCAAAAGTAACATCCAAGTTGGTCTCCGGGTACATATGTGCTGTGGACGGTGGTGGTGCCAGGGTTGGCTGATCGTACTCCGTGCCGCATCACGAGGTAGCTATCGAAACCCAACGCTGCGTTTATTACAATCTGAAAGAAAACTTATGATTTTTAAGCTATTGCATAGCTTCTATCGCGGGCCAGCGTGGAGACCAGACCAGACCAGAGAGAGAATCCAGAAATTCCGTAACGAAAATAACCTGACACGGGACTCCTCTACGGTGAGCCGCTAGATGGCGCATTTTTTATCAACGCCATCTAGCGGCTCACCGCTAGATGGCTTTGATAAAAAATGCTATACAATAGCTTTACCGCGGCAGTCCCCGAGTGCCACACGTCTTTTTTTTATCTCGAAATTCTCGAATGTGGTGGATCTTAGCAGCTAAACTGTTCGGCAATGAAAATGGTCAGACTTCAGGCTTATCCTCTAAGGTTTGTGAAGTCCCAATTCGTACTTAGCCAGTGTAGTGAGCTATGGCCTAAAACCCTTCTCATTCGATAGGAGACCTGTGTTGAGGATACATAAAAACCTACCTTCCCATAATGTGCAGCAATGAGAGTGGGCAGCCATCTCGCCTCTCTAGTGTCCAGGAGGAGGAATATAACATCATGGTTGGATATCGCTTCCGTTAGTTTCTGGATGTTGCTGATCGTTTCCTCTTTGAGAGACTCGCCCACCGGGTGCCCAGGCATTGGAATGTGTAGCACGAGGCCTTCTGTGTGCTGAAAAAAGTTTACACCATTTTTTTTTTCTTCTGTTATGTCCATGTGCCATCGGCTCCAGCCATTATCAGATATAGGAAATGGGACACCATTAACTACCAAAAAAAAAACTATGAAATGTGAAGCAAGAGATCTGTATGTAAAGTTTACACCATTAACTACAAGGAAAAAAAAAGATTGCGGACTATACTAAGACTATAACTTGGGTATCTTTAAATCAAGAGGGAATAGGCAGTCATAGGCAAGTGGGCATCATCTTAGACTGCATCTTCACTTATCATCAGATGAGATCAGAGTCAAGTGCTAGTCTATAATCAGAAAAAAGGTTCATAGGGATACTAACCACAGTCGGAAGAATAAGTTTCAAGTTCTCAGCAGCAGCTTCCGCCTTCCTTTTGCCTCCATTGAGACAGTCTTGGAAATTGAAAAGTACTTGCCGCGTCGGATTGGAATACGAAACTTTGCCGTTATCCACGAATGTGATGTGACGGAAACCCCAGGCCTGTAAGATTTAGTTAAATCTTTAAATCTATAAAAGGGAAAGGTGACTGACTGACTGATCTTTCAACGCACGGTTCAAACAACTGGAGGGATCGGGCTGAAATTCGGTTTATAGATAACTATTACGATGGCTTAGCACAAAAGCGGACACTGGCGTAAGCAGGGACAAAAGCTAAGAGGAAGAAGATAATTATGATGTAAGCTAAGAAAGGATTTTTGAAATTTCCACCCCCAAGGTGGTAAAATGGGGGTTTAAAAAACCGAATTAAACGTGAGCGAAGCTGCGGGCAAAAGCTAGTTTTTATATACGCAACGACGGGAGGTCGTCAAAATAAATCTTTGGATCTTAAGATCTCTACATATCAAGACTTTAGTATTTCTACATACCAACAGATCCCTTGCGACATGACAGCCCAGAGTGCCAGCTCCCAACAAAAGACATTTGGTGTCTTTCATAACTTGCATGTTGAGGTCAGGAACAAGACGCCATTGCATCAACTTTATGTTGAGGTCAGACGATGTGTCTGCTAACCTGAAATGGATTTATATTACACTTGACAGATCTTTAATGTACAGTAGGAACAGCAATGGTCCTAGTATGCTTCCTTGTGCAACACCACTGTTGTTGGGTCTCCATGAATATCTAAAGGTATGTTTTTCTAAGTTTTGTATTTTAGTGATTTCTGTACAATGTCTATTGCGTTAATAGCTTGATAACCAGTCATATACCTTACTCCTTATACCATACTTTTCAAGCTTAGCTAGAAGTCAAAATAGTCTCTATTTAAATGAAGATTATAAAAAAAATTAACTCTTTATAATTATATACCTGCTTATATTAATTTCAGATATTTACTTGAAGATACTTGTGAATTGATTGTTGAAGCACTTACATAAAACACTTTTTAAAACAAGCATCCAATAACGCTTATCATAATTAATATGTATAAGCTAATTTCGTTTAGGCTTTTTGGCCATCTGAACTTTCAATAGTAGTACGATTGAAATGTAACATTAATTTCTTTACTATATAATTATATTAAACTGTAATGAAATGAATTATATTAAACTGAAATGTAACCTTATTCTTACGAGTTTAAGATTCAACTATGGTTGGCTGTTTTAGGCAAATGTTTTTAGTTTTGCTTTGATCGTGTTGGTAGGCGCTAGCGTAAAAAAAAGCACAAGATTTAAACACATTTATGATTATAAGCAGTATTTCAAACTCTAAATATACATCCCTTAAGTTAATATTTCATTTAAAATAATATGCTCTTACTTAATTGGGTCCATTGAGGCAGACATATTAGCTAGTTTAGGTCCAAAGTTGCCTCTATCATTTCTTTCCCATCCAACCCAACCTACATTTTCTGAGGACTGGACATTCTGAAAAGAAAACTTTTACTCTTTCTTTCATTTGAGCGCCGGATTAAATCATATTTCTAAAGCCAGTGCTTTCTTGGATCGAGATTTAGCTCTAGGGGCGGCGATTACCGACGCTGCTTTGTGGTTTCCGTGCTACATGAACGTACCATCTTAAACGGACATCTTGCAGCTTATCTCCGATACATTTAACCTGTACAACTGATATTTTATATAAGCAATTTGGATACAAAGATCACTTTGAATCTGTATCTATACTAATATAATAAAGTGCAAGAGTTTGTTTGTTTGAACGCGCCAATCTCTGGAACTATCAGTCGGATTTGAAAATTTATTTTTATGTCTGATAGCCCAATACTTGAGGAAGGTTATAGGCTATTCAAAATCTGGGTACGGCTCTTTGAAGCCGAGCAAAAAGAAATAGCGCGGGCGAACAATGCGATGCGGTGTGTCGGTGGTCGAGGGCGGTCACCCGACGAGAACCGAACTGAAGACTATTTATTAATCGGGAAGATCAAAGCGTTACCACAGGATTATTAAAAAGTAAATCCACGCGGACGAAGTCGCGGGCAACAGCTAGTCTAATTATAAAGAAACAAAGTATGTAGTACAGACTAACCTCGGGTACAATAACATTAAAAATTTGACTGCTATCAACTCCGCCTTCTTTACAGCATCTTATGCCGATAACGTTGATCTCAGTTCCACATAACTCAGGACTATATTCCAAAAGAGCAGCTAAAAGTAACCTCAAGGGCCAACCAGGGTTTTCATTATTGCTTGGATCGGTAAATGCAAAATACTTATATGATAAATCAACATTAGATTTAACATTTTTATCGAAAACTTGTGCTAACGTTTCAACTCTGATAACATCGTTTTGTTTATCAATTACGAAATATGTTTTCTGGTTTCGATCTAGTTGTTCATAGTTTTTCGATATTCCTTTTAACTGTATATTGTTAAATTGTTGCTTAATACTTATGCTTTTAGCCTTTAAACACACTGTAGGTTGACTTGGCGAGGGGAATGCAAACCAATAGTAGTAATGGAATTTTTTGAGATCCTGAAAAATTAATTCTTTATTAATAAATAGTTAGGATTGATATTTATAATATTTGAGAGATTGTACAAATGATTGAAAAGCTTAATTATTGTTATAAGATGCGACTGAAGTATTGTCATTGAATAAAAAAGTTACTTACAGCAAATGAGAGTATGAAAAAATGACTTACAGCATATAATAAATTACTTACAGCAAATGAGAGTATAAAAAAATTATTTACAGTGTATAAAAAATTACTTACAGCAAATGAGAGTATGAAAAAATTCAATAGATTGCTTGGATTATCTATCCACGATCTAGTCTTAATGTTAGCCCATATCATTTCACCCACACTGTTGAGCAGCAATGCTTTGTCTATTGATTTAAAGTCATCTATTGTGTTTTTGTTCATAAGTGTACCCATTATATTTATGTACTGCAGTTCTGCCTCAGGTTCCCTACAACACAATGTATATTACTTAGATGTCCACGATCTTGTATTAGATTCTATGGGTGCTAAATAAAGTGTTTTACATTTTATAGTATTTTCGCCTACTGGGCGACATGGGAATTTGAAGTTACTCAAATTGCCATAATTGTTCATTAGTACACGAGTGTCTCAAGTGGATCTTAAATAATGAATTTCGTGTAAAAGCTATTTTGTTTTTTGTCAAAGAGGACGGTTATTTCTTCGTTATCATCGATGTTTCATTATACAGAAGCTATGCATACGTTTAACAATAAAAGTTATAGGGAGTTTTTCGTTTTAGAAATTTTACACTGTACTTAAATTTGACTTACTTGTTAAAAGAAGTACCGTCAACCTCAAACACGGCTCCAATATCATTTCGATAAGAAAATCTACCGAAAATTTGCTTTGTCGTCTCATTCAATTTATCGATATTCAATTTCAAATCTGTTAAACTGTGCCAGAACGATGGATGAACAAACGATGTGAATGGAGCATACTGTATTATATCTGCTTTCGTTTCAGGCGTAGACATAATTATTTAATCCTGATTTAACAGTAAATCACAAAATTATTCAAAATAAACAAAAATCACCAAAAATAATCCCTCCTGTGGATAGTAAACAAACCAATTAACTGTCAACTGTCAAACCAAATGTCAAAAACTCAAAACCACAGACTACCTACTATAGATAGGCAGGGCGATCGGCTAAAAATATATTGGCCAAAAGCCATATTTTGACATTGATGCTGTCCTTTAAGGATTGATATATTTTTAGCCGATCATCCTGAGATACCTACCTACTACCTAGAAACATTGATATGGCCCATAGAATAGGTATATAATAGAATCATTTGAAAATTGTATAATTTCTCACGAAACTTTGTACGTGTTTTAATAAAATAGCGTGGCAGACCCAATTATGGGCACTTTAAGAGTTTATCTAATTTCAAATATGTTTTTTAAGTATAAATTTAACAAAATCCTATAAATCACTCTGTTCATAAGGTTACTTGTTTAATAAAATATATAATTAAAGAACTTTTTAAGGATTTTTTTCTTAAATCAACAAGAATTTGAAATAAAATTGAAAAATGACCCAGTCCCCAATTATTAGCACATACGGGATTAACTACTGGTAAGTACTGACGGGTAAGTCGATCAGTCAAAATGGCCGAAAACTTCAGGAACTCCAGAACAATATCTTTCAACTACAATACTGACGTCATTTTAAAACTTTCCAGATTAGAAAGGTTTCGATTGTGAAAAATATGAATTTCCCTAAATATTTTTTAATCTGAAAATTTAAAAACTACAATCAGAAACTTATATTTTAATCTTTTTTGCTAAAGTGCGAATAAACTGGTACAGTGCTAGCAATTGGGTTGGTCACCCTACTTTGATCCAACGGAGGGTAGGTTCCATTTTTAAAAAGGTACGTATTATTAAGGTATTATTTTAAGAACCATTCAAACCCTTTAAAACCGCATCCACGAATTTACCATACAAGTGAAATGAAACTAACTATACTACTTGACTTCTTCACCTTTTATTTGATAGAATAATACTTTAGAATATATATTATGTTTGGCAGGAGGCACTAAAGATTGAGCACCCGTCGGCTTCGATGCCCGTCCAGAACCTCCGGTAGAGAGTAGTATGTTCCTTGTCCAGAACTGACTTCAAAACTAGGCAACTATAGTAGTGTACTTACATTTGATTTTTAAATTAATACCTAAAATTGACAATCGAGATATTTTTTTAATAAACAAAATCATAGCAAGTTGGTGAACACTTACTTTCAACTTTATAAGCAAAACCAAATCTAATTAATACTTTATAAAATCATTACACAAGTATGGGTCAATTTTTTACTTAGTTATCTTCTTCTTAAATCTATGAAAGGAAAAGGTGACTAACTGACTGACTGATCTATCAACGCATGGCTCAATTCGACATACAAATAGCTATTATGATGTAAGCATCCGCTAAGAAAGGATTTATGAAAATTCAAATCCTAAGTTAAAGTATGAAAAATCGAACTTAACATGAGCGAAGCTGCGGGCAAAAGCTAGTTTTTTATATATGTAATAGTTATTTTAAATAGGTACTTTTTGCTCATTCTTAATTTTTAAGAAAAGCAAATAATATGGAAACAAAACATTTTAAATTTGATGTCATAATTTTTTACTTAATGTCAACTTGATGTCAATGGCCTAATTTTTTGCAATTTATATTTTATTAATAAACAAATTTCCTACTATAATAAGTTTTGTTCAATGTAGGAGTATTTTTTTATTTTAGGTTTTTCCCTTCGAAATTATCGTGAATAAACCATTGAGATTGCATTAAGGTAAGTTGGTCCCTGCACAAAATTCTCTCTAGCTAGGAAGAAGCTTTCAACTAGGTACTTATAGTTGCCTAACCTGCCTAACGGTCCCAATAAAACCGGTTAGTAATAGTGATAGATTTGCTAGAGCTTAACTAGTGCCTACTAAACTTATAGGTAGGCTAACTAACTGTTACTATTTATACTAGCTCTTAAATTTCGTTAGGATGGATTTTAAGTAAGTATATATATTTGCTTACAATAAGTAATTTCGATTTTTAGAGTTTTAAAATGTTATTTTTGCAGATCTAGATGTAGCGGAATTTAATATGGCAATCAATACAATCGAAAAAGTTTGTGATAAAATAGAACCATCAGCAACAAAGTCAACATGTTCAAAATCTTCGAACCAAAGTTCACGTCGCTTGTTGAAAACTGATTACACGGCGGATTGCAGCGTTTCGAGTAGTAATCATGATAAGTCTAAGAAACGGAAGAACGTGTCTCCTTATTTTACAGAAGACAAGATCCAAATGCTTTCAAGGATAACCGAGAAAAGATTTGTGCGTAAGAAAACAACTGATATAATCTCTTCTTATCCGTTAGCTGTTAACATCTATAAAGCTAGCTCAGATGAGTTTAAAGCTTTGAAGAAAAGTAAAAAAGTAAAGAAATCTGTTTTAACGCTGCCAAATGAACCGGCCCCATTGCCTCAAACCTGTACTGTTAGCGATATGAATGAATCAGAGTATTTCGATGACAGCAAAGATGAAAGAAAGACTAAACCAAAAAAGCGAAGAGCAATAGCAACTAATAGGAAACCGCAAATTAACATGAACAAGGCAATGGAAATTTTTGATAGAGATGCAGAGTACTGTTCACGACTTAATATTGATTTGGATAGTAGTTCAACAGAAATGATCAATCAATATACTGGTGACGGAATAAAGAAATCTATAAAACGTCGAAATAATATACCTAAAAAATCTGACATCCAAGCGCATGACGTTTGGGCCATGCTTAGAAATATAAATAGATTTCCATTCAGACCATCTCCTCCCATGTCTGAGGATAGTATACCAATAAATAAAAGAAATAAAAACAATAAACGTCGAAATAGCCAAATGGACACAAAGTAATTGGTGCTTTTGCTTTTTATAGGTATTTAATGAGTTCTTTTTTAATATGCTCCAATTTTTATTTTAGATTTATTGAAACCTGTACGACTGAAGAATTTACTTATTTTTCCAACTTGGTTGACAATTCAGGATATAATTCACAATCGAGCATAGATCGCATCACAGTAATTGACAAGCAGGATGAATATCAAGAGCTACGAGAAGGATTGTTTAAAAATAAAATTCCTCCCAAATTAAGAAATCCTAAAAATGTTAAAAAAATTACATCAAATGCAAACAATTGCACAAAAGCTAAACATACAAATGTGGGAAATAATGACAAATTATTCCACCAGCACGATGTTAATCCAACTCTGAGGAACATATTTTCTAAAAGTCTCCAAAACAAAGCCCAAAGTCAAGAAGCGAAACTTATGCTCACATATGATACTAGCAATAATCCAGGGTGCACTGATTCTTGCTTTTATTGCCAAAATAATATATCTAAAAAAGAAAGCAAAGAATTTGATGACAGTGAGGATCACATGATGTCAGATTCTAGCAAAGGTGATATAAGAAATCTTGCGGGTGCGAAAGGTAAGTACTAAGTACTTAGTGCATACTACGGTGAAATTGTTGTCAGTTTAAATCAAATTTAATTAGTTTTTGACTCTTGTTAATGTCAAAAATGTTTGCAGATCATCATACATCTGACAAAATAAGCTCCTGTAACTCACGAGCTCAGATAAATGGTATAACAAAAGTTGTCCTAAGTAAAGGTCCAAATATTGTTTTATCAAATAAAAGTGAGACTACTAAAAGGATACCACGCTCAGTAACTACAATGCCAAGTGAAAAAATATATCCAAAATTAACTCAAACTGATATAAAACGTCGGATAGCTAATATGAAATTCCCTTTGGTTATTTTAGCCAAAGACCAGCTTACTTCTGCCCCATTTCGAGTTACAAACTACGAACCACCCCAGTTTGCAGGTTTAGAAGAGCATGCCTGGCCTTTCATGCAAAATTGGCGAAAGAAAAATATCAAAGTTGCTACAAATGCTAATAAAGAAAGTAGTCGTTTCTATGAAAAAATTGGCACTACCGCTCAAGGCATGAAAGTTGATTGTATCGCGGAGCACAACAATGGCATGAAAGTCAACAAAAGAAAAAATTCTCTTGCATTCAGAGACAAAAGTGCAATTCAGGCAGTTCCTATTTCTGATGCAGAGAATATGAATATCAAACCTCCGAAAACAAAACCTATGAATCAATTTAAAGAAAGAATGTTACAATTTTTACACAAGAAATCGTCTTTTGATGATAATAATAAAAAAATCTTTCCAAGGGACCTTAAGAAAGGAAGGGAACTTTTTAATAATGCTGTGGATGTTAGCACTAATACACAACGTAATTTAGTTCTCCCAAAAGAGAAAGACGAAATAATTTATAAGACAGAAGATAAAATGCTGAAATATCTCCCATGTAATATGAAACAACCTAAGGTTGAAGCTAAGGGTAGATGGGCGGCTGATTTTATTGATAATGTTATCAAGAAACTCAAGAATGGTGTTTATTATAACCAAGAAGAAAAAGAAGTTTCTAGAAAGAGTTGTTGCTGTAAGTATTTTTTTTGATGTTTATTAGCATTTACTGTTCCATTCTTTGAGATGATTAATAATTAGATAATATGTTTTTGTTTTTGTAGTAACGAAAGAAGACTCGGTTCAAACAGAAATTCATTTTAATCAACATGATTTGTGTAAAAACTGTATTCAGAGATCCGGTCCAGTCATTGAAGAAATCAATAAGGCCGACCCTGTTCCTTCCCTTCCAGGTTTTGATGACAGCTTATCGGACTTGCAAATTGAATCGATTAACACAAATCAAATTGCAATTAAACATTCCATCAACAATATTATAGTGCAGTTCGATGTTGCAATGCCGTCTCAAATAAATCAAACGGTGCACGTTAATCGATCGGTTTCTTGTATACCTGTGTCAGTTACTGAGAGCCATACGCGTATATTTAAATCAAAAATAACGATTGTGAATGCTATTCTTCCGGCTGAGCTTTGCAGTATTTTACCAAAGATGATAAGAAAAATAATCGATACTAAAGTAGTTACCCCAAAAATAGTCGATAAAGTTGAGTCCCATTTGTCAACTATAGCTGAATTGACTCGATGTGAGAGCGGTGATTCAATGAAACATTTCATACCAGTTAATATTGAAATATCACCTGAATTGAGGTCTCTTGGCCAAGGGAAATTTTCACATAACGTATCAACAATAACTACGAACACTTCTAACAAGACAAAAATATGTCTAAATTATTTCGAAAAATTGAATTTGTCAAAAATAGCAGATGCTTTACCAAATATTAATATACATTTATTATTTAATTGTCAAAAAGATCCATTCGAATTAGATATATTTGACTCGCACAAATCGATAAAATTGCCAGAAAACGATTTGGCAAACCAAAAAATATCCGCTTGTATGGAATTACAACCGTATTTATCATCTAATCGTCAAGTTTGTCCCGAATTTACAAAACTGAAGTTTGCTGAGCTAGCAGCAGAAATACTAAGCATTAAAAACTTTACTATTAAACTTAGTATGCCACTGATAAATGAGTTAAATGTCTTATGTACAAAGAATAACAAAAATATTATAAACATGGAACTAAATACTCATAAAAATAAAGTTACCTATGTCATCTCTGATGTAAATGTTGATTCTTTTTATAATGATTTCCAAGAACCCATTGAAGATTTTAAAGAAAATCCAAGTTTTTTGAATTTTAATCTGAAGAAACAAAACGTCAATGCAACTAATAAAAAGTATACTGAACGTTCACAAAAAAATAAATGTGAAAATTGTAAAAGCGGCGTTGAATATTGTGTAGCTAACGTCAAAAATAGAAAAAAGACTTTTGTTAGATTATATAAGAAATGTAAATCTATGTCGAGTATATCTAATGAACGATCAAGCACTGCGCTAAGAAAAATTGCGAATTTAGATGATTTTTTCCAAGCGTTAGGATCAGCGAAAACCTTGGCCAGTGTTTTTGACGCAACTACTGGAAGAAAGATTCTAACATCAATAAAAGAGGTAAGTTAAAACTCAACAAAAAAAAGTGATAGGGAAAATAGCTTCATTTTTTAATCAAGAGCCTATAATAATGGAAATTATAATGTAATTATTTAAAATGGAGTATTCAAACTTACATAAACATAACATAGTTTATTGTGTATTTTAGATGAAAAATTGGATAAACGAGATTACACCGAGACAAGCTCTATTAGTTTTACTTCTAGCAAATAAAAAGGATACTTCGAATTTGGTTCGATATCGGCCTGTTATACTTCAAGGGATAGCCGTGAAAAGAATAACGCGAGTTTCGGAACTTGATTTGGAAATAGAGGTTATTGAGAGAGAAAATCTAAATACATTTTCACAGGTAATTTTAATTTACGTATGTTTTTCTAGACGAAAAGATCTATGAACTTTCCGTAATGATCGACAAAGTAGATTAAATCGTTATTTTTGAATATTGAAATTGTAAGCTACCTACATATTATTATTTTTCTTTTTTTTCATACAGTATGAAGGAATTTCATACGTCCCGGCATCCATCGAGAATCAAGACAGTCTTTTAGAAGAATTAAATTGGATTGCAAAAACCACCGTAAGATAAAAATCTAGGCCAAACTGCTTCTACGGAATTACCTATTATAAGACCTACTAATTATGTACTATTCGTTTTTTTTTTAAATCTGCCCCCATATTTCCTTTTATACTTTGTTAGAATATGCTATTTAGCATAAATAAATATTAAATTTCACTTCACTTTCACTCAAAAAAGAACCTAGCCGTTAAAAACTAGTTATTCCAATCAGATTGCCGATATTTTTTTCGTTGAATAATACATGTGTAATACCTACTAATTCTTGTAATTTTATTAATATCTCTATTTCAGGCTTCAGATTACCAAAAACCTTTCGACGAATCTTCAGAACGTTTGCTAAAGTCTCTTTTGGAAAAGAGGAAAAAGTTAAACCCGTCCTATCTTCGCGTAATGGCGCGATACGTTGGTCTTGGTATGGTGAAGTCGCCTAAATAAGTATTGGATTCTATTGGATTTTACGAATATTTTAAATTATTGTGATGTTATTGTGCACGTTTATATTGTCTTTTATAATAGCGTTTTTAAATTATACCTATTATATTTTTATTTTAAAGTTAACGATGGTTTTATTTTTAACTGCCTATCTATGAGGTTTGTAAGGTGAAGTTCTTTGGATCAAACGATTCGATTTCGTCGCGCAATATTGAAACGTGTGTCCGGCACCCTGATTACGTAAAAATTTGCAACAGCAACAGCAATAGCAACGCGACAGCGATCGGTCGCAAAATGTCACTAAAAATCGTATTACGGAAGCCAATCGCACGTCTATTGCTCACGTGTCGATACTAGCGCCACTCGCGATAGGACGGCAATAGATGTAAACAAAATACACAGTTTTTATCGTCGTCAGCGGTTGAATTGTTATATTTTTTATTTGTTTTGTGTTGTGGTCTGTGGTAAAACCCTCTCGAAGTATTTGACTACCTTTCTTCTCCATCAAGCATCTCTAAAGAAGAAAAGTACATTTTGCGATAGGCGCGCGATTGGCTTGCGTAATACGAATTTTAGTGACATTTTGCAACCGATCGCGTAGTGATTGCTGTCGTGTTGCTACTGCTGTCACTACTGAAATTTGACGTTTGAGAAGTGACGTTTGACAGCAGAAGTGACATTTGACAGCAACGATTGCGCAATTTACGCCTGTCGCGAACCTGTCGCCACGGAGTGGTTACATTCTCTTTGCCTGTCGCGAGATACGTAATAACCCTGCGGTTTGGTCCTGCGCTGCAGGGTGAGGGAATATATTATCCAAAAGAAAAGGATAAAATGTTTATCTCCTCGCTCAGTCTTATCCACTCGTCGAGCGTTCAAGCAAAACTGGATATATAGAAAGATGCTTTCCCTTGTCGCCATGTATTTTGTATCATATTGCTACAACTATAAGGTTCAAATTCACACCATTATAAATAATTTTTTTTTTTTTTCAAATAAACTTACAAAGTGTTTTACGAATCGTCAATGAATCTACCACTGGTTTGCATTAATCTATTGAGACTATTTTTTTCTTAGAACATCTGTTTTCGTAATTTGAACCTGTTTCGAGCAATATGGTACAGTTACGCAATGGAAACAACGTTCGATGAATAAGTTTCATGTACCTATTATAACTCGTCCGAGTTTTTGCGGGATGTGGGGAAAAAATATTGAAATAAAAAATAAGTAGGTTTTATAATTTTTTATTGGTATGTAAAGGTAAAAGTATCACTTTTGCGGCGCACTCGTGCTCGAGCTCTTCGAATCCCTGATTGACGCTGAACGCCTGCGTTTGAGCTCTTCTTGGCGGCGCACCTGCGAATAAACGAACCATAAATTGCAAGTCTTCAAAATTAAACGCAATTGCAAGTGTTTTAGAAGTATGGAAGAATTGGAAAGAGAATTTACAGTTCTCAAGGCGAAATCTTAACTTCTCATTGTTGTAATGTATGTTAAAGCCTAAATGTATGTCACACCATAAGTAGGAGGCTTAAATGTCTACATTGTCGATGGTCTTAATAGTCTTTCTTCTTATCTATTGCATCCACTTGTCAATGGACACACATAGCAACATCTTTGATTTCTCACGAGTCCCGAAACCTTAATCTGTATCCAGATTAATTCCACATTCAACAATCTGGGATTATTCTGTGTCGGAATTGATAAAATTTATTTATTTTTACATACAGCAAATTAGATGTTTTTACAATTGATATCTCATTTTCTAACACAAAAGCAGTAGAAATAGGTTCAAATATAGAGCCTCGACTTGGTCATCTCTTTAAACTTGAACAAAGCAAAGGTTACTTCTCGAACCAAGCCTGCAATATCATATCATCCTTTCCAAACTGTATGATTGTTAAACTATAGAAACCAAGTTCTTTTGTTGGATATGCCTTGTCGCTGATCTAATACCTTAACTTATATAGAATATGTCAAGGGGTAAGAGACAGCACCATACTCTCACAGCTTTGTATGAAGCCTATAAAATTGTTTATAGTTGCATGATACAAGCTGTTACATTATTTTAATTGCTTCATTGTAATATTTTCTAATATAAACATAAAAAAAATTGTGTGTCAAAATATAGGGAAGTGAAACTTATTTGGTGTTTCCATAAAGTATTTTAATTAAAAAAAATTAAAATTATCTCATTCCACCTTGAATTGAAAATATTTATATTTTGTTTCCTCTAATAGAGGGGTAATTTAAAAATTGAAAAAAAAAAGAACATCAAAAAAATCATAATAGGTGGAAGTAAAAACTGTGTTACAGGAGACAGTGTCTTCCCTATCTTTATGAACAAAATTTCACATTTGACAAATAAAATTAGTAACTATCTAAACTAGGGTGTAGTATCTAAAGTAGGGTAGTAGTAGTAGTAGTAGAAGTAGTAGTAGTAGTAGTATATAGTAGTAGTAGTGATTCCTCATAGTTAATAGATGTGGGGAGCAAAGCCCTGAATTGAAGCTAGTTTTTTTTTTTTTATCTCTAGAGCATATTATATCCTCTCACCTTGGATTCCTTCTTCCTCTGTGCGAGTAGTTTAGCGTATTCCGCCTCGGAGGACTCGCGCTTAGCGAGACGCTTCTTCTTGAGCGCCAGGCGGTGGCGTCTGCGTTGCAGCACTACAGGGGTCACTAACCTCTGGATTTTGGGGGCCTGGACACAGATAAAAACAATCTCACTGACAGTTTTTTTTGATTCACTACCTATAAACCTAAGAGCTGTGATAATTTTTTACGGCTCCATGCTTCACGCATGGGTACTATTTTTTTTTAAATCTGGTAGAGTTTGTCTAAGCTGAAATGACTCGCCCCACTACATAATTAGTTGTGACAATATATAGTCTTGTGTGCGTAAATACGGTAGAGCGCGTCATTTCAATTTAGACAAGCTCTAATAAAAAATTACAAGAGAGAATGTTTGGCTCACTGTAAAAGTAGACAGACATGAATCTGAATCTTCTGCTCGGAGCTAATTTAATTTACCCTGATACTGATATAAGCTAAGCATGATGCATAGCAAACACTGAACAATGTTATCAGGGATATACCTATCTGAAGTTGTCAAATCATTAATTTTTGGTCAAGAAAAAATATTTGCATGTCTTCCTGAACAGATGGGCCGATTCTGATTTTGTTTGAAGGGTAAATTAGTCGGGACTTAGCTATGCTTGATGAAAATCGGTCCAAGTCCAAAGATGGCCGCCACGACAAAATTGCGAATTACATATTTTTATTTTTATTTCACATGTTGAGGGTGTTTTAAATTTTCAATAAAATTGTTTGTTATTTTCTATAAAATCATTTAGTAGTCCATAGCCAACGGAACCTTAATGGATTCGTCATGTGTGTCTGTCTGTATATACGTATATGGGGTATGTATGGATAGGTCATTTTTTTCTAAATTGAATAGTTTACGAGAGAGACACTACTTATATACACTTAAGACATATAATACTTTCTGCTATGGAACCCTTCATGGGCGAGTCCGACTCGCACTTGGCCGCTTTTTATTAAAATATCTGTAAATGCAAATACTTGCCTTGTATCTGGGTTTGGCGTTCTCCTTGCCCTCCTTAGCGGGGAGCAGGCGCTTGACTACGTAGCGGCGGACGTCGTCCTGCTTGGTCAGGTTGAACAGCTTGCGGATCTTGGACGCCCTCTTGGGACCCAGGCGACGGGGTACATTGCCGTCGGTGAGGCCGGGGATTTCCTACAATCATCCCATTTGATTGCTCTTTACTAAACTAATTAAGAAGAGGAAATTGGAGTATTTTGGGCACGTGATGCGTAACACCGGCAAATATGAACTCCTTCAACTGATCATGCAGTGGAAAGTGGCAGGTAGGAGGAGGCCTGGCCGCAGAAGGATATCGTGGCTAAAAAACTTGCGCCAATGGTTCGGGAAGAGCATAAGAGCACTATTTAGAGCAGCAGTCTCAAAAGTTCAAATCGCCCTAATGATTGCCAACGTTCGCAAGGAGACAGCACATTAAGAAGAAGAAACTAATTAAATTCCAATTTATTTATTTCATGTAGGCCAACTTGTAGCTCTTATGACACGTCAAGACTCTACCACCGGTTCAGAATGCCGGCAAGAAACTCAGCAGTTGCTCTTCTCATAACAAAATATTACAATATTGATGTATAGCTACATTATATTACAATGTAATAAGTTGTTACACTATTGTGTGGGTAGCTGGATGCCATGCGACTTTGTCATTAAGGAAGCAACTAACTTTGTAGTAACCAACCAAAACCAAGTAGACTAGAACACTCTTATTATAATGAATAGTGACCTCAAAGTTCCATCAAAATTGGTTAAGCTGTTCTGAACAACCAGAAATGAAGATTCAGTCTTTGTTTATTACTTTACTCTCATATAAATAATCATATTGATTTAGTTTGATTGACACAGTTATTAAAAAATTACACTTCAATTTAATTTGGTAGTATAGATGATATTGCAGTTGCATTGGCCTGTAAGTGCTAGCCTGCACTGCAAATAAAATCCGCGCAATTTTTTTTTCGCAATTCTGTAACACTTGCAATCATATTATGGAGATACCCGCTCTTGCGATTTAAAGACCACGTGAAATTTGTATCAAACTAGATTTTTTTACTGCGTGATTTTTTTTCACCATGTAGGCTAGGTCTAAAACTTGTATGGTTGTATTAGAAAATCCACATCACAATATACATAGAAGTAGCATGTCTATCAACCATTTACTCTGCCCTGCCGCATATAATTACACAGATTTGATGATCTGGGAAACAGTAAGAACAGGGGTATTTCATAAGATTTGAATTAAAAAAAAAACTTTTCAATAACTTGTTGTAATGTTCTATTGACTAATAGTAAGTTTTTTTAAGGCGGCACAAGCTGAATATTATTCCAACAATTATAAAAGGGCCATAACTGTTTACTCCAATATGTATTGTAAGTTATTTTTAACTGAAAAATAAGTATATTCAGATTTATCGCATCATTTAGGTTTGGTCCTAAATGACCACTAGAAAGATATTTAATTGCAAAAACTATTAATTGTTCTAATATTAAATAATTCACTACTTAAGGAGGCAATTATTAACCATAAAAATAAATATAAAATATACTTTACAAAACCAATTTAAATTCATTTACCTGGGCTCCTTTGCGGACAATAACAAGGGCCAGTACAGATAAGTTAGCATCTACAATGCATCCACGGACAGATTTCCGTTTCCTCTCACCATCACGGCGCGGTCTGTAGCAAGAGTGGCCCTTTGACATCAACAAACGGACACGACCTGAAAATAAGTTAATAAGTGATATTTTTAGTTAATTTTACTATCTAACTTAGAATAACCTTTTGCAATGTTCCCTACTGCAGATAATAATATATAATCAGGTATATTGTTTAAATTGCATGGGGCTTGAAGTGTAATTGTGTTACAGAAGGATTCAAAATTTATTTATTTCATGTAGGCTACTTTGAAGCTCTATCTAGATTATCTGCCAATTAGATCACTTTCACGCAAACAGGATATTTTGATGCATGCAATTTAAAATCCTATTATTTTACTTAATAAATGTGAAAGTTTGGATGTTTGTTATTCCTACAGGCTAGTTTTTATGACGGAATCGGCGGTTCCAGAGGGATTTTTGAAAACCGAAATCCACGCAGACAGGAGATACGGGCAAAAACTAGTTTCAAATAATATACAACTTACTGTTAGTGAGGACACCCTGTTTCATCGGGAAGCCCTGCTTGTCGTTACCACCAGCAACGCGAAGGATATAACCCTTCCATTCGTCTCCTAGCTGGTCGGCCTCAACTTCTGCACCCATACGCTTCTCATAGAAGATACGGAGCTTATGTTCGTCCACTACCTCGAATAACTTCTGACATCCCGTTGCCGGGTAGGAGACGTTCAGCTAAAACAACCAAGAGGTTATAACACACTGCACTCACGTCCAAATCCTAACATAAAATCCAAACACCTCAGCGGTAAAAGGGTTCCTCAATAGCTACGATAAACACTTCTATAATTACTACCAATTGCTACAATAACTATATAAATGTACACGAGTTTCACTTTAGGAATATCATGGACATTTTATCGAACTTTTTAAAAACAATCATGTCACATATTCGAGAAAGTTGATTTACGATAACTAGATAGGAATGTGCAGGAATTAATACCACAGTTATTTCGTATAAAGTTCATTTAGAAATCAAAATAATAAACACTTTTTGAGAACCTTCATGACTGCAGATTCCTCCTTCGAACGTCAGCCATGAAAAAGAACCATAAAAAATGTAGAGTTCTATTATAAACAGATTGTAAAAGAATATATTGTTGACTTTTTTCCATAGACCACTAAAATTATTTTTGTATAGACCTCATGAATTTTAGAACCATTATATTTTAATAGGAAGGTAGGTAGGTACTTGATATCCTTTTGCAATTTCATTTTTTCATTTTTTTAAGCATATTTTGTGTAAGTCCAAAAAGGAAATCACAGCAGCAAGTCCAGTGCTAATCATAGATTAAAGATAGAGGTCAGTGACCGTGGACGTTCTTCTGACATTTGCGATTACAATAATTTGACATCGTAGAGAGAGACTACGTTTGACATTGTCGGAAGACTTTTGCGACTTGAGTTGTTGAGTTTGACTCATGAAGTCATGAGTTTGACTTTGGTTTGATTTGTATTTTGTACCAATAAATATTAAATAGCATACCTATTTTACACACAGTTTAGATATTTAATAAAAAACCGGCTTGCAAATTGCAGTTTTAAAGAAATCTAGTTCTGCCGAGTGTTTACCTGAAATATGAAGATTAAGTGCTAGTTATACCTTATAAAAGATTAAATTCGTTGGTGAAAACTTGAAAATAATTTTATTTATTTACTAGAAAGAAAATCGTTTTAAATGATGAACAACGAAGAAAATAAAATTTTGGCTCACAGACAGCACGTTAAATATTTTATGAGGTTTTTAAATGTACTGCCATCATCCCTCTCATCTCATGATACAACCAGGTAATGTATTTTTTAATTTATATATGGAATTTCCATAAATATAAATTATGAATCACTTTAAAATTTAATTTAATTTAAATTCTTATTTGCACAACTTTCTTCTTTGCGGATTCTAATCTTCATTTTATTTACACTAATGATAGGTACATTGGATTTTAATTAAGAATGGCATTCAAAATGAAATAAAATTGCAATTTTTCATCACCAGCAGTCTTTCTAGTCACTTATGACCTGTTTCAAAATACTATACAGCTACAGAGTGTCAACAGGTGTTTTAATAAAAGCTAAGTGTATTATTACATAGGATTAAATAGCTTCATGATCTTACAACAGTGGCGGATTTGCAAAAAGTCCAAAAATGATTATTTTTTCATATTTGGACATTTAATTAACAACTGTTATTTGTTTACTATTTTAAAGCAGAACATTTTTAATGGGTATAAGTACGTGAAACTTCATTTCTATAGAATTTTTGATAAGAACTTCAGAAATTATTTCAAGTGGCTGTACTGCAAAGTTGATAAAATGCAGATTCATTGTTGTTCTATGATTATGATGATATACTGAAATAAATACTTTTTTATTAATTTTTTTTGTTTCTTTTGTTTTAGGGTAACCATAGCTTATTTCTCTGTAGCAGGACTAGATGTACTTGGATCAATTTCTTCCATATCAATAGAGCAGCAGTCTAGAATAGTTGAATGGCTGTACAGATTACAGGTTCATCCAAATAGAGAAAGTAAGTGACAAATTTAAACAGCAATTATTTCTAAGAGTTAAATTTAAATTCAAAAGTTTTTAGTTTAAATTCAAACATAATTTTGTTTAATCTAGAAGCTAAAAGTCTTGGATTGATATCAAATATTCTGGGTTGAGACATATTAAGGTTCAAAATTGATTTGGGCTGACAAACAGAAAAAAATCTTATGAGAAATGCACCAAACAAATCTAATGCATCAAACAAATCTTTTTTTCACACTAATATATTTTTGTTTGGAAACTGGAGTTCACAAGAGACTTTTATTCTATAGAATGTGCCCAAACTTGGCTTGGACTTTATAGATTTAAAACAAATATGTTCTGACATAAATCTAATTTGTTTTAACTCTGTCTTGAGTCTGAGCAGAACTAGAGTGTGATTTATAGATCTCAATCTAAATAAATGTGAAATACATATTAAAAATTCTGGGGCCTGCAAGATCAAACCATGTCCTGAGTTTTTGACCTCTTTACAACACTTTACTTTATTTGTTAAGTTTTTGATATGTATTTAACTTTTATTTGGAAATTTCCAATTAACAGTTTAATAGATAATATTAAATTAGTCTGAATAATTAGAATAAAAATAGCGGCTTCTTATTTCTATTCTCGTTTTGTATGCTTTAGATATAATATACCTAGTTGTAGCTTCTATTGCCCAAGGTCATTGCCTTGTGTATATTTAAATATGGATAATGATTCATCATTAATGAAATAAAGTCGGGTTAGTCACACCATTTATAACTGAAAAACGGCTGGAGTAATATGGATAACTACTAAAACATCAGAAAAATTGACGAAAAAAAAATTATGCAAAATTTTCTCAAATATTTTGTATGGAACATCTTTTTTGATATCTTGAGAATGGATTTTTTTTTTTTAAAAAGAATATTAGCCAAGCTGAACTTAACTTATATTCTCCTCTCCCCTCCAAATAAGCGAAAAGCTTGTGCTAGGAGTGGGTACGACAATAGTGCAACGGGTGGAGGTTCGAACCTGCGACCTTTCAGTTTTCAGTCCGCACGTTTAACCGTTGAGCTATTGAGGCTTCAAAATATTGATTACGATAATCAACGCGGACGACGTTGCAGGCATCAGCTAGTTTTTAAAGAGATTATTTATTTATTGGAGGGTTATTCTTTTAGTACTTCCATACCTAATGATGGTAATTAAATCTAATACCATCTCAGGTACGTAAATTGATGATAAGTTTGAGTTAGCATTAAAGTACACATACTTAGAAGGTAAATAAAACGTGTCCTACTGTTTCTTATCATGGCATATTATAATAATTATATTTTGTGTGCATAAGTTAATTAACCGGTTATTATTGTAGCAATTGATAAGCGTTTCATTCGCGAGCACTAATTTTTTATTGCTCTGTATAAGCCAGATATATTGTTGAGGAAAAATTAGTGTTTAAGACCCATTTATTTATATGTAGTTAAGAGGTATTTTAATTTTAAGCTGCCAAATAAAGTAGCTGACTATGGTGTAGGTATGTAAATAGTACTATACAGATAGTATAATTCTACATCTATAAGAGAACCTGTGGCTTTGCTCCCGCCATTTATTTAAAGTAGTATTTCTGAAGTCGTAATTCCTATATACCTACTACCAATTTAAACTTTCGACTTTTCAGATATTCTTTTGGGATTTTCTTTTTTTTGTATTTAATCTATAAATAGAAAAGTACTGGGGTTATAAGGCGAACAAAACTAAAAAAAAAAATTCAAATTGGTCAGGTCGTTTTTGAATTTTAGCCAGACATCCAGATTTTTATCCTCCAGACAACTCGAAAAGGTGGCCGAAGTTATTAGAAGTATTGGTAATTCTCGAAATGGTTCCACAAAACTTGATTTTCTTTTATGAAGTACATTTAGCAGTGATAGCTTAGTGGTTAGGACTGCGTTCTCATATTTGGGGTCGCAGGTTCGATCCGTGAAACGTACCTCTTACTTTTTGGACTTATGTACGTTTGAGCATTTAAATATCAATTAAACGTTGGAGGAAAACGTCGAGAAAAAGGTGTGTGAAATCGATGGGCTATAACCCTGACGACTCACTACTGAGCGCAGGTACCTATCCTTTGAGTTGCTAATGATGAAGTATATGTTTAACCAACTCTAAACATTTTCATCGGATGCATACGAAAATTTTAAAGTTGCCAAATCTCGATAACCGGTACACTGGACAGGTATGCCACTCACGTAATCATCCTTATTCGTGTAGGTACCTAAAATACTTTATCAGGGGTCGATTACCGGAGACGATCAATTGTTTGTGACAAATATTAGTTTATTTCGCTCAAACATTTCGGATTTTGGCGTCTGGGTAAATTTTCCTTATCCTTCAGTACTAACATTTGAAAGGCATGTTTTCAATTATTGTAAAGAGATTAAATACGGTCTTTCCCAAGTAACAATTTCTTGTCCTATAGCAGCCCATAGAACGTTTCCTCTAACACCACTTAAGCACTGTAAAAGCAATAAGAAGGTCGTATAACGCTGATTTGGCGCAGTTATATCTCTATTTAGAGACATAGCGAAACTATAGCAGTTGTGCTTGGGACTTTTTTTTTCTATAAATTTGATATATTGGTGCCTTGTATGACAATTTGTTGACTTACGAGGCACAATAAAGCTTTTATAGTTCTTTTTTATTCTGTAGCAGCGTTCGTAATTCCATTATAGTGCTATTATACTCTATAGAAAAGTACGTGATTCTTTTACTACGCTTTTCATTTTAATTTTTCACGGCAAGGTGGTCTACGTGTGTTTATACAAAAACAAAAAAATAAAAGGGATAAGGATTCCATCTTGATGAGTTTAATGTCATCTTTTATTTAGACATGGATAAATTCGACCAATACTATAAAAACCACTTGGAACCAAAGTTTTACTGATAGAATAGCATTAGTTTTACTTATTATTTTCAATGCGCCCTAAATTAATTGAGTTTTTTAATTAAAATATTAATAAAAATAAATAAAATTAACCGTAGTTTCTGCTACACAGCCAAAAAGCTAATTTGGTTCTCTTTTAGGTTAACTATAGCACAAGTGACAAAAAATCTGCCGCCATTGACGTAAAATTAGGGTTCCTTATGACTAGTCTTGTCCCACATACTTAATTTTTGAATACATTTTTGTATCCAAGGAAGAAATAAAATAGGTAGGTAGGTAATCGTTGCTCATGATTGGTTTTCTTTCTCAGGTACTTATAATAAATATGCCCCTAGTAATGGATATTGATAAATTTCTAAAATTTGTTCTATAAAGGAAATAAAGGAATTAGCTATATATCGCTGTTGTCTTAAAACAGAACAACCAAAACCATAATAGAAAACTTTGGTCATGTAATAGAGTCATGGTGACTTCTTCTTCAATGAGACTATAATAAACCCAACAAAGATAATTAAAACACTTTTTATTGTTATAAAAATGTCCCGAAAATCGTTTATAAAGCAAAACCGCTCTATAACAGTGTTGTTATGAGTAATTATGTACCATGTACTATAGCAGTGTTTTGTGGGACCACAATAGCGTCAAATTATTGTATTGTTGTGTCCTTCATCACTGCTAAAACGCCATACTTATAGCAGTTACCAGGAAAACTTTATAGTACTAATGGGGTACATAATAGTGAATTCAAACGCTGTTATACATTAATATAGCGCTATATTGTCTAAATTCGAGGTTTTTATAGAACTTGCCTATAACGGCTCTACAAAACGGTTTTGTAAACCTTTACATCCCCTGCTAAAAGGATAGTTTGGCTATATAAGCTTATAGAGCAAAAAAGTCATAGCAAATGCTTTTATATAACGGGTGGTTATCGCTACAACCTTTACACGATGTTAACTCAACCTTTTCGTGATGAATTCTTAAATTATAGTACCAAAATGTTACTTGGGTTGCTATACCTATATTATTGCGGATTATAAACGTTTTTTTTTTTTTAATCTTTAATTGAAGGCTTTTACGTTATAAACGTTGTTGAACAAGAAAAATAAACGGTCAAATATAAGTCAGGCTTATTGAGACCACGCATGAATTACAAGATTAGACTCATTGCACCAGAACTCCCAAGACTAGAGAACTAAAATAATCAATGCTATAGCGAAACGAACTGAAAACTTTGCGGAATACCCGTCCCGTTATGACACTGTGTAGGACGTAAGTGCCAACTAAGGACACCTGCACAGTCAGACCTTTCCGGTAGACCGTAAGGTGAATGGCTTACATTAGATAATACTTTTTACGAAGTGATTGTCGCCTGACCTCCGCGATTGGTTAAGGGTAAACGAGTGGCTCAGACTTTAACCGAGGCCAACGAGGTTTAACGTAAAGGGAATTCATCCTGCGGTGCAAGTAGGGTTGCCAACCGTAGTATAAATTATATATACTTAGTAGGTCGCGATTCTTTCCGCGTAGAGTTAGGTTTTTAAAAATCTTGGGAACCTCTGTTTTTACGGTATAAAAGATAGCCTATGTCACTCTCTCAATCCTCAACTTTATCCATGCAAAAAATCACGTCGATTCGTTGCTCTGTTGCTGGGCGATTGAAGGATAAACCAATAAGCAAACTCATTCGCATTTATTATAATAGTAAAGTTTGGGTTTGCGGCTACTGAATTTCCTGTCTACACACTACATGCTGTTAAAGAAATAAGTGCGCAAAAATACTATATTTATTTAAGTTGGTAGATCAATATTTATTGCCACACCAAAAATAATAATAAAAGTAATAAACAAATTCCTCACTTGTTAAAATTTATAAGCGCACTTTAAGATTCAAGAAGGGTAACGTTATAATATCTTTGTCTATTTTTACTCTTCATAAAATACAATAATTTTTAGCAACAAGTGAAACTACTACTATATTTTTTATAGTTTATTGTGAAAAAAGTCGAAAAATGTTGGCAACCCTAGGTGCAAGCATCAGCGATGAGCGGCAAAAACAAATGTATTGTATTCATACTTTAAGGTCACAAAAGGCGTTGCATTGAGTGCAACGCATTGCAACTTCGTCGCTCTCATGTTTAGACGTTTACCTGTTGCGTAGAGTTTAGTGAACCGCGGTGCTGAGCCTTTCTTCCTTAGAGCTTTCTTCATATAGAGCTTTCTTCATATAGAGCTTTCTTCATATAGAGTATAGACTCTATCTCAGTGGCTATCATTCTGTTGCTAACTAGATATGTCAAACCCGCATTTTGTATAAAAATGCGTTTTTCACAGTTGGCAACTTTCAAGGGAAATACAAGGGTATTCCATAGCCAGTGGAAATGTCAAAAATAGAGAATATCGTAGTACAACAATATGTTACACAAACTTCAATCCATGTACCTAAATAGACAAAGCTAACATAATTAGAGTTTGAGTTAGCCTCAATAGCCCAACAGTTAAATGATTGAATATCGAAAGGTCGACAGTTCGACCCCCTCTATCCCCACCGGTTGCATAGCGTCGTGCCCACGCCTACCACAAGCTTTGCGTTTATTTGGAGGGAAGAGGAGACTATTAGTCAAGTTCAGCTAGGATAATTAGGTTAGCATTCTTTTCACCTCACTAGCTCAAAAAGGGCTTTGCTGTCCAAAATTAGTGAGCAAAAGTCGTTTTTGCTCACTGGTTTTAGACAGCAAAGGCGCCCTTTTTGATCTAGTGAGGTGAAAAGTTGCATGTATCACACAATAGCAAAGTTTTTGTTTCTTGTGTCTTTGAATCCCTTACTACACTCAGGATTCTAACTTAGAATCCTTCGCCCGCTCGGGGTTCAAACTAGGCACTCGCAACAATAACCGGTCAAGTGCGAGTCATACTCGCGCACTGAGGGTTCCGAAACTCTTGACCATTGTATTAATTAGGATTAATTAGGTACCTACTAGATGACAACTTAAGTGCGCAGTGTTATTGCAGTTCCTATAGACGCCTTCCGGTCTCATCATCAGACCCTGCATATCATCTAGGACTAGAGTAGGGTGACTTCGCCGGTTACGCGACCAGGGTCAGTTACGCGACCACTAACAGGACCTACGGCATTAAAACGAAAATAATAAGAATTCTATTCTTCTTTTCCAAATGAAATTCACTTAAGTAAAGAGGGGGATAGACCTATTAGTTTTACCTACAATAGTTGGCAGCTTTGTGTTTACCCGAAAGCAAACAAATCTTAGTTCAATCCGCCGCTCATACTTTCGGCGCGTACACGTTCCCAAAACAACGAAAAAAATAGTGAGTAAGTGATGCGTTCGAGGTAAGTAGATCGTGATGTATTTATTTGAGTCAATTTTTTAATGTTCTATTAAGTGGATATATATATGTTTTACGTTATTTGTACATTTATTACAAGTAATATACAAAATCAGGTAAAAAAATGGAATGGTCGCTAACTGAAATTGGAATTAGCCAATAACTTCAGTTGGCGATCACCTGGCCGCCAATAGACATTTAGAAAGAAAACATTTATTTTTATTTTTTATAGACTACAAATCTAATTCGGAATTTAATCACTTTCAATTTAATTTGTTTATTTTTATCCGTGTATCTTTTAGTTTACGACCACCAAATTATTATTATAAAACATCTTAAAATGTATGGGTATCAAGTGGTCGCCAACTAAAAATGAGCAAATTAATATGTGGGTTTACGACCATTTGCAATCACTACTTATAATCTTATCTGTTTTTTGCATAATGTAGGTGTTTAATATATAATATTTTCATTACAGATGTCCTCCACAAACCGTATTAGAAAATAACACCGGCTTATTCTCAAAGAGATCTGGAATGTGCTTTAAAAATATAAGAGAAGGAGGACACGGTATTAGAAAGAAATATAAAATGTATAACATCCCGAGATCTGATGATCTGATGATTTGATTCTAAACTTTTGTAATTGTTGTTTAAAGTGATATTTTTAATTTTGTACTTGTGAAGGCAAATATTTGCTAAGATTCATTTAAGCTTAAGCTTGAATATTAAAGTGTACCTTTGATCTCATGAAAAAATGTGTTTTAATAATTTATTATAATGTATGAATAATAAAGCATGAATAATAATTATTTTTTAAACATTAACACGTTCATATTTTTTATTTTTAATTAATCAAATTTAGTTTTCCCTAGCAAATCGAGAGGTCGCCAACTAGATAAGGGGGCAGTCGTCAACTAGCAAAAGTGGTCGCCAACTAGCATTTCACATAGTTTTTAAGATTTATTAAATTTAAAATGTTTTCACAACTGTAATTCTTATTTTTTTAGTTTTAAATATAACTTGACAATATCTAGGACCCCGTCATATAACTTTAATACATGTGCTATGGGTGCAACATACTTAAATATTGACGTAAAGTTGAATATCCCGCTAATCGGTCGCCAACCGGCGAAATCACCCTACTGTCAAGATGAATCAAACAAGCCCAAACTCAATGGGGTTGTGTAGTTTTCTCACAGTTCCCACTATCCATCTTTCATCCCATTATTTGTTTCTTTGAGTTACTTCCATAAGACAATGTATAACCTGTAAAACTAAGTCTAAGCTGTCTTTAAAGCATTCGAGATAGTCAATCAAAAGGTTCTCTATGTTTGATAGAATTTTCTTTGTGACCCTTTTCATGTCTAAACAAGCAAGTAATAGTATTGTATGTTCTAATAAATGTGGGAATAGCTCAAAGTAAAAACACTAAATATATATTAACTTCTTTTATTTAAACTACTTTTAGCACTCCTTAGCATGTCTTAACTCCATATGCCATCTTGCCAATCTTTTTTATCTCCATATCTTCCCACTCTCTCTATCGCATACATCCATCCCTGTCATACACTTACATTCCGTTTCCCACATTCTGTCATCCTGCACAGACATACCTTCTCCGTTTATACAGCTTTACCATATTCATACTTCCTCGCATACCTTCTCAACACTAATACACCTAAGTTAAACAATACAGTTTTCATACATACTTAATACATCTTAAGTTAACCAGTACAGAATGACATCTTATAACGAATCTAAACACTAGTAAGTATACATGGTCACAAATTATTATAATATTTCTTTTACAAAATAAAATAAAAGGAGGTGGGTTGATAAGGCAACAAAATCCGCCCCTCATACACTCGAAAAAAAAAGTTCCAGATTTCGACAAATTGTAAATGTATTTATATACTTGAAGATATAAACTTTATTGTAATATAAAATTTAGGTGATAAAAAAAATAGTAAGTTACAGAAAATATTACCCAAAAAGAGAGTGTTTTCGGCTTTTTCATACATTTTGGTCGTTTTTTAAGCTTTGATTTAATATTTTAGAATGAAGCGCTCCATGAACCATGGTAAACGTAACTGATAATGATGCTCCTTTTTATAAGCTTTCATATGAGTATTAATTTATTTTGGTTCATGGAGCGCCTCATTCTAAAATATTAAATCAAAGCTTAAAAAACGACTAAAATGTATGACAATGTAAGAAAAGTACAAGAAACACTCTCTTTTTGGGTAATATTTTCTGTAACTTACTATTTTTTTTATCACCTAAACTTTATATTAAAATAAAGTTTATATCTTCAAGTATATAAATACATTTACAATTTTTCGGAATCTGGAACTTTTTTTTTCGAGTGTATGAGGGGCGGATTTTGGGCCTTATCAACCTACCTCCTTTGACTGATCTTGAACTTAAATAATGATAAAGTAATTGTATTTGAAAAAATGTTATTAAGTAATGAACAATGTTGATCATCAAACTTCTTTTTATTTAAATAAAATTACTTGAGTTATGATTCAATAATAACCGGTAAAACACCAGTTTTTCTCTGGTGTTTCACCGGTATAGTATAGAATGAGACCTTTATTATATAAATCTTTGATTAACATACTTTATGCGAGTAAATAAAACTAGTTGTTTTACTAGCTACCTACCCATGAAAGGTTTTTTTCTTTGATTGTATACTCTCGTTTTTTTGGTTGATTTCATTCGGCAATTTCGTTCCTACCTACCTCTTAAAATATAAAGCCCCTAAATAATCCCATTTCACTTGTTTACTCCCTTAATTTGGGGAGAAACCCCCATAAATTGCGATCCCTGGCAGCACTACAAAAATCCGATACCAACATTAACATACTATACACATAGCCGTCTCATAGAGATGTCTCAACACTACATCTACGTTGCTTATTTTTTAGCAATTTCATTTGGTCTAGAACAAGCTCTGCAGCAAAATTACCATTTTCAAGATTAACTGCTTCATTCAAGTACTCAATAGACCTATCAAGACTATTGTCTTGTCAAATGACTTTGTTGGTTCACAACTATTGTTATAATAACAAGATAGTATATTTTCAAGCTGTGACCATCTGCTAAGCTTAAGTTCACTAGGTAATATCCAGCTCAAATCTTCATGATGCATTAAATGTCCTTTTACATATACCTGAATGCTTAGATTTTCATCCACCAACACACTATTAACACACTATTACATTGCTGTCACCATTATCACTTTCAATATCAAGATTTAACAAATAGAAATATAGCCTCTTATTAGGTATCACTTGATACAACCATTTAGTCTCTTAAATTTTCTTGGAATTTATACACTAAGTCTGCGAATGATGTTATTATGTCACTCTAAAAATTTATCAATTGCTGTTCTGTCCATCACGTCCAATGATTATTTCTTCTTGAAAAATGGTTGCTACGCTTGAGAGATATGAGCATCTTTCGGGAAAGAAAATGTACTTTTAGCTCCTTCAATGCTGATAACACTGTCGTAATTTGATTTGCATTCGGGCACACAGCATTTTCTTGGCATCTAAAACAGTTAAAATAACTTTTATTATCATAAACAAAATGAAATATAAGTATTTGTTTTGTAGGTTATGTTTTCAAACCTAGATACTTATTACTTATTTAAATTATGAATCTGGCACTTAATTGTAAGTTACTATGTACCTTTTTACTAAACATCTTTAAACGAAAATATCTTCATTTGTTACACCAAAATATATTGACAGTATTAGCCAGTTAGTAATAAACATAGCTTTTTACCTTTGCAATTTTGTTTGCACTTTGCAGTCGATATACATTATACTGTATACATATAGGTAGGTACGAAACATGGATTTATCTCGTCGTAACTGATGTATTTTTAGGTTTCTATGCACCTTGACTGAAACCGTACATTAAAATTGTAACTTTTATTAAATAATTATGATTTATATACAAAACAAAATAACACGGACGCACTACCTTGCGAGGTTGCCAGACTTCTACAGTCTTGAGTCTATATATACATCCTTCTCTATGCTTCTACTTCATGGCTCTCTAGATAGAGACAGCTCTACACGTCAATGGATAGGTACCAAATAGAAACACAATGCGTTGTCCTGCTCCTACATACATATTTTGACATAATGTCTTCTCACTTTAGTCGTAGCTTTATGAGCTAGCCACATTAGAGGGTTAACGTTGCCGCTATTAACACGGCAGCTTCCCCCAATATTTAATGCGAAAAATTGAGCGGAAACACTTGAACGGTCAACGTCAATGCCCGATAATGACGATAAAATGTCTTGATTTAAGATGGACGCTGACGCTGCTGCATTCACATTGCGTTATCGCCAATGAATTAATACAGGATTAATAAATACATCATTAAAAAATTAATACAGAATTATTGCGTTATCGCCAATTAAATTTGCGTTGACGTTGACGAAGTGTGAGCACTCAGTTTGTCGCGTTTAATATTGTCGGAAATAACCACGATAATAGTTGAGATGATCGACATTGACGTTTACCATAGTGTGGCCGCACCATTATAATCTGTCTACGTGACGCGTCACTAAAGAAGCGTAGCAATAGTTGTAATTCACAGTAAGATATCGGTTTTTTTTTGGTTTTTTTGGCTGTTTTAGGTACTATTATAAGGTTTAGAGGTATCAAAATCTCCGTAATTTGTAAGATTTTAAGGCTGGTGTTTGTAAAATATAACGGGACTTACTATGAAACTAAGAATTCGGTATGGAAAAAAACGATTTTTGAAGATGTGCCTTAATTTGTTTTAATAATGAGAAAACCGTGGTTTTCAAGCTGTAACTTTTTACTGAGTTAAGCTATAAGCTTGATATTCTTAAAACACTACGAGACCATTGAACTTTATATTCAGTATAAATTTCGACTTCGGATCATAAGCCGTTTTCGAGAAAAACGGTGGTGACACACTGACAGACAGACGGACAACGAAGTGATCCTATAAGGGTTCCGAAGTTTTTTTCGGAACCCTAAAAATGAACTTTGCTATCTTGTTGAACTGATAACTATTTTATAAAAATAAGTTATCCAAAAAAGCGTCTATGTTCCACTTGAGAGCGTTTGGCCTTACTGCTTATCGAGTATCACCGGGTGAGATCGCGATTAAAAGGAAAATTTAATGATAATGCTTTTAATAAAAAACTGTCCTAAAAAACATTCTAGTGATGGCCACTCTATCAAGCGGAAACGCAATTAATCATTCATTATGCACCAACATCCATCATATAATTGTAAATAACACAAATGTTGACCAGACTATTAATTTATGCCGTAACGACCTTGAGACTTATTTTTATTCAGGGTTTAGTTAGGTACAGTATAACGTTAATACTTTGAGCTTGCTCAAACCTCTAGAGGTCAAGTTTAAATCTAAACACCTTGTCGGCGCAAAAAATACGCTAGTTGTGAGATATTGGCTGTATTATACAGTTGTCCTCATAATGACAGTAAATAGAATACTGATTCTACCTTTTATTTATATAAATCAAATTCAAATTCAAATTCAAAATTTATTTATTTCATGTAGCACTTATGACGCGTCATAAATCTACCACCGTTTCGGAATGCAGATTCTGCTGAGAAGAACCGGCAAGAAACTCAGCAGTTGATCTTTTCAAAAAATAAAATAAAATAATTTTACAATAAGTAACCAAACTAAGCTATGTATACAGTGCTTCCACAGTGAAGCTTATCAACCATTCAGAAATTATGAATTTCCAAATTGCCCCGAGAATCGAACCCGTGACCTCCCAGATAATTATAAGACCACAGCGTTTACAATTGGTTCCTATCTTTGTTTACAGATGGCGATATGTCAGCTTGTGGCTTCCAGGGTTCGTCCACTGTAAATATTAGGTTTGATACCGAAGAGAACCACTACCGGTGCGGTCACTTGGCTATGACATACACAGGATTGTGTATTCTTCTGACCCTGGGCGACGATCTGTCGAGGGTCAACAGGAGAGCTTTAATAGAAGGTGATATAGATTTTAGAAGTCTTCGAACAGTGTGTGTTGTCAGAGTCGACCATTTAGCCAGGACTTGGCAAGCGCACGCATTCCCCTATGCCGAAGTACATGTACAAACGTACGTGTTAGCTTGTAAGTGTGACAGCTTTTGAGTTAGTGTGCGTTCATAGAGACTTTAAATTTTTTACAAGAGTGTGCGGAAGTGAGTAAATGTGTGCTGTACGTAGGCTGTACGTGATTACCTCACCTCCCGCAGAAAGTGGCAGAATATATTCAGTACTGCGTAAAGGCTCGTCCCGGCTAAATGGTCGAAGGTTGTCCGTGATGACTTATCCTGAGTTCTGTAGAGCGTGGTTTGGCATAAATCTGCCTCGTTTTAACTTTGTCTTGAGTTTGAGCAGAGTGAGAGTGCGTTCTATAGATTTCAGCCTTATGGATCTGAAACACGGTCGTTAACTATGGGTGTCTTAAGAAGTCGGGGTTACTCAACGAGTGATTGAGATAGCTATCTTCGGAGTATCCCTGAGTTATCGAATGAAGAGATCCGTAGGAAAATCGGAGTTACCAACGTGGTCATCGAGTTTCAAAGCTGAAGTGACAATGGACGAGAGATAGTTCGAAGAATGATCGTTCGAGTCCCGAGGTGCTGGAGTGGTGACCTCGAACCGGAAAACGTTGGTTGACGTTGGTTACTAGGTGGACCAAAGACATCAGATGAGTCATAAGGTAGTCATAAGCAGTAGTTCCTCACACACTTTTGAGCACATTATCTCCATTTATTATCCGCCTATACTTATCCCGTAGGATAATTTTAGTCAAAGAAAAGATTACAAAAGTATTTCCTTAGCTCTTTGTTTATTATATTTTTAAAACTATAATTTACTTAGTCTCCACATACCTACCTAATTGGGCAAATAAAAAAGAATGTACGAGTACCCTGTTGTCTACATAATCAAAATCCTACTACATAATATTTAGTTGTAGGTTGTTAGTCCATAGTAGACACCCACCAAAATAAAAATACTAAAATACAATTGAGTTTTATTGTGAACTAGCTGATGCCCACTACTTCGTTCGCGTGGATGGAGATTTTGTGATTCCCACGGGAACTCTGTAATTTTCCGGGATAAAATGTAGCCTATGTTTTAATCCTGGGTATGAGCTATCTCCATTCCAAATTTCAGCCAAATCGGTACATTCGTTGTGGCGTGAAGGAGTAACAAACATACACACACACACACATACACATACATACAAATTTTCGCCTTTATAATGTTAGTGTGAAGTGTGATGTGTGATTAGGTTTTTTTAAACTGGTTACTTCTTCGTTTCAGGTGTAAAAGCACTTCAGACAGAGGAAGGAAACTTCTCCGCAACGCTCTCCGGGTGTGAGTCTGACATGCGCTTCGTGTACTGCGCCGCTTGCATCAGCTACATACTCGACGACTGGTCCGGATTCGATATTAAACGAGCTACCGATTACATAATCAAATCTATAGTAAGTATGCTACTTAAAAATGCGAGAAGATTATTTCGACCCCTCTGCAGAACAAAGTCTCATCTGCTAAATTCACAACTTGGAGTCTTAAGACTCACATCTGTGCCCCAAGTCTGCTATTTTACATGTCATTGTCATTGAACCGCAATACAATTACAATTCGATTATCATTGGTCCAAAATTTCGTAGTCTACTAAATTCAGAATGGTCGTTCGATTTCTTATAATTGGATTGTATTTCAATGATACCTCGGTATTGTCATTAGCTTAAAAAGCGTTTGCCGAAATGAGTTTCAAAAAAAAACTACATATTAAAAACGTTTATTTAAGCTAGATTCAAAGTTAGACGTGTCAGTGGTAAACCATCGGAAAACAATTGTGACGCTATTGAATTAGTAGACTACCAAAATTGCTAAAAGTAGCAATTGGGATGTCATTGATAGACAATTGAACTACAATTGCTATAGCAGACTTGGGCCCCAGCAAGGCTCAAATCTCAAGTTATGAATTAAGCAGATGAGACTTTGTTCTACGGAGGGGTCGATTTATTTATTTAAGTACTTAATTGTTTTAGTATAGTAGATATAGATTTTAGGTGGATTTTTTTCCACAAGATAAAGGTGTTTTTTTATTGCTTGGTATACTCCTTACTCTGCTCGGTGTTAAGAGGTATAGAGTAGACAGACATAGAATAGTCACATTCTAAAGCTAACATAACATCTTCACGACCTCCTTGGCGCAGTGGTGAACGCTGTGGTCTTATAACTGGGAGGTCTCGGGTTCGATTCCCGGCGGAGGCAATTTGGTAATTTATAACTTCTGAATTGTCTCTGGTCGTCTGGTGGGAGGCTTTTTCCGTAGCTAGTTACCACCTTCCTTGTCAAAGACGGCAGGCCAAGCGATTTAGCGTTCCGGCACGATGGCGTGTAGAAACGGATTAGGGGTCTGGGTTGAATGTAGACTGCCATTCTCCTTCCAAGTTAGCCCGCTAGCATCTTAGACTGCATCGTCACTTACCATTAGGTGAGATCGCAGTCAAGGACTAATTTGTCATCGAATAAAAAAATCTCTACATAATAAAAAACCTCTCAGCTACATAATACAAAACTGTTTTTCTATTTTCTTTAAGTGTTATGGAAATTAAGGTTTAAAGTATTACTGAACCCTAATAGGCGACTAGTTCCAATAGCAGAAAACTTAGTTACAAAATATGGTATATTCTAATAGAATTTTAATATCTTTTCAGGGTTACGACTATGGAATAGCGCAGTGTCCTGAACTGGAGTCACACGGTGGTACAACTTTCTGTGCACTGGCAACCTTAAGTTTAACCAACCAATTGGACAAATTAACCGTGGAACAAATAGAAGGCTTAAAGCGTTGGCTTCTTTATAGACAGATAGACGGTTTTCAAGGCCGGCCTAATAAGCCTGTGGACACGTGCTATAGTTTTTGGGTGGGGGCTTCCTTGAAAATGCTAGATGCGTTACACTTGTCTAATTACCAAAGCAATAGAAGCTACGTTTATGAAACTCAGGAATGTGTTGTGGGCGGATTTTCAAAATGGCCGGACACCTGCACAGATCCAATGCATACTTATCTAGGTTTAGCCGGTCTTAGTTTAATAGGTGAAAACGGTTTACTAGAGATCGTACCGACTTTGAATATTACCAAACGCGCGCACGATCACCTGAAAACGTTGCACGCGAATTGGGCGAACGAGTCATAGCTCTATGTCAATTATTAGTCTGTACCACAGAGTATAAACAAGTTGTTGCCATTTAAAAATATAAGTTAAGTTTGGCCTTGAAAAAAAAAAAAAATTATTTATGTTAGTATAGTTCGTCAATTTTCTTTGCAATAAATTAATAACTTGGTTCACGGTCGATGTAGTTATAGGTAATGTTAAGTTGAAATATTAAAAAAAAAATGGTGAACATTTCTCAAAATTTCTGATTTGATGAAAATGATTTGGCACATTACTATAATGCCAATTAAATTGCTGAACTATTATATAAAATTTTACTTTCCAAAGGTTCGTATCGCTGCCAATAGTTATTTTTGAATTGCAATCGTTTATCTAAATGTTAGTACTTAAAACCATTTTTATGAATAACAGGTGCTAAATATAAGTTAAAGCTGTCGATAAATTCAAATGTTTGAGCAACGATAACTAATTATATCGCAATTAGGAAATAGTACAATCTTAATCTAATTCTGTTGTACACAATATATATACTAAACTAAATGGAGATCTATGTAAAATCGCTTGAAAGTTTGTCACAGTAGAGCTTATATGTATACAAATACACTAATTTTTAATAGTTAGTCATTCAAAAAAAGAAACAAATAGTTATGATTTTACGGACATTTAAAATTCACCTAAATATCGCGCTCATTTCAAAATTACTCCGAAATCATTCCGAAACTACTTGATGTTTCGAAATAATTCTTTCACGTGTTGTTTTTATTTTTAACAGAAAATAGGGGGAGCTAAACGTCAAAATTAGTGAACATTCTGTGTTGATATGTCTAAATCTGGTTTTATCCTTTTCTTCAAGATGCAATGTGAAAGGGATAGCATGAGATTTAGATCTGTCAGTTTAGTTTAGACATTGTGTACAACAGAGTTAGCCAAAGTATTAAATCTCGTATGGTGCCATGTTACTGTTAATATTGGCGTTTCGGAACAATGTGTAGTGATGGGCGGGCCATTGGGCGTAATTCATATTCGAAATATCCTTTTTGTAAATAGTAGTTTTTCTTTTGCCTCCATTTTTAGGCGTGTAGCTTTGAAAACGTTGGAACTCTATGATTTTGAAACTGTCTGTCGTTACACAAAGCTTTACGATTTCACCGCTTCACAGTTAAGGGATTTCACTTTTGCGGTGGATGTTTGCTGTTGGTCATATGAAACACTTCCTATTTGCAAAAATATGGGTACTTAACAACGATTGAATACCTGCTTGAATAACAGATACAGATACAGACAGATAAATAAATAAAAAATATATATATACAGGTAACCATTTGGGACCTACATTCAAAATATTCACTGAGTGAGTAAAAAGCGTATTGCGCGAGCCACTTTTCAAAATGATAGCATTATATTTAGAGCTGTCAATTTAGTTTACAGAGTGTGTACAACAGAATTAGTACCAATATTAAAAAATAATACAAAAAGATTCACATTTATACTTTACTTACTACTACTTTGTGAATTAAATACATATTTTAATTTTGATCCATCTCTGCCCATCGTTACAATCGAGTAGTTAGGCTTTTATGAAATTATTGCACAAATTTAATGTTAAGTGATTTTATTGAATAATAACGCGATAGATTAGTTAATAAACAGTTCAAATTATCTTAAACTCGATCCAATTTAGCTAAATTTTTGCTAGTTCAATAACATTCAATGTCTGCGCCTGACAAAATTATGATACCTAAATCAACTATATTTTATTTAAATACAGGTAAGTATATATAAATTAAATATCCAGTATCTATATATTTTTTGGATTCTCAAAGCTATGGATCGGGTTTAAGAGAATGACCATTAAAAGCCAAGGGCCTTTTTCATGATCCAAATGAAATATTAAAGTCAGAGATAGAAATAGCTAAAATAGGAATTTATTTTTTGCAATTGAAACCATTTTGATAGCTTTAAATACCGAGAATTTATAGACTTTTAGAAATGGGCCCTTTATCAGACAGTTTTCCAAACGGCAGGGCTAGCATGGCACTTGTATGCTAAACCTGCTGTTATTATAATATCTGTATGTAAAAAGTAATAAATCATCCATATCATTATATTATTATAATCTATTTCAATTCAATCTTATTCATGCATTGAAATATTTTCTTCATTCTTAGTTAAATTTTTCGTTATTTATAGTACCCGGCAGTAGATATTACATATCGAGCTTTAGAAAGAGACAGACTATTGGCTTCGGCTTCGCAGAGCGTCGTCTCTGTCATATCAAGCGAATAAATTAATACAAGTGTGACAGAGACTACGTTCTATAACTCAGAGGCCAGCCGATGGTTAATTTCTTCTTTATTATCAACCGGTAGATGTCCACTGTTGAACAAAGAACTCTTGCAAGGACTTTCACAAAGCACGGTCTTGCGCCGCCTTCATCCAGCGGCTCTCTACGACTCGTTTGATATCGTCTGTCCGCCTAGAGAGAGAGGTGGGGAGTGGGGGGGATTCCACCACCTTACTTTACTTCCTGGGGCTTAATGTGTAATATTTACTATCGGGTACCGTAGAATGTTTTAACCCAAACTTATATTATAAAGAATATACCTAAATTGGAATTGATTTTATGAAAAAAAAAACTAAAAAAATTAAAAATACACATTTAAAATTATGAATTGTCGATGTAGTTTGGTTTTTAAACGCAACTCTATACTTTAAAATAAGATTAATTATGATTATTATATTTTATTTGGTTTTCAACTAGATTTACATCTCAAGCTGGAAACAAACTATTGGATGCGTCTGCAAGCCGCGACTGACAGCTGCGACTTATAGGCATCTAGGTGGATAAAAATGTAGTGAATTGTGCAAACTGTCGGACGTAAGTCGCGGCCATACCCTTGAGCGTTCAGACGTCTGATAGAAACACTTATCTCTATATATTTAATATATGATTAATTATAGGGTTGGTGCGCCATAATGTTATTAGTTCCAGAAACTATGCTTACAACGCAAAGAAAGCGTCAATCACATCCAAAATGGCGTCATCAATGGGTCTATCAAGTGGCACCTTTTATCAGTCGTGGCTTACGGATGCATCCGAGTTTCTTTCCAGCAGGGTTTTCAGCTTAAGACTTTGCTCTTTAGTCTATGTATATGATTTTGTACTCTAATATGTACTATTACTAGATTGCGTTTTATTTCTGCTAGTTACATGATTAAGATCGATTCATAGTTCCTCGAACAGAACAAATTATGGCACAAAATAAGATTTTTTTAAATATTCCTTATGTTAAATGTTTGTCATCACAGTTTGTCATATTGTTTTTCGTTTTTTTTTTGTTTATGGTTTGCAAGGGTGCCATTGGTACCTAACTTTTCTCGTGTAGGCATTGTGGCCAAAATGAGATCTAGGTCAGTAAGTGGTTATTTACTCTTTGATCTTGGTGCTAAAATTCATATTCCTTTTTTTTTTTTGCATGAAATAGCAGTAAAGCATAAGTTTTAGCTTATGACGGAAATACATTTGGTCTACTAACTTATTTATTTTAAGAAATCATTTTTAAATTGTCCGCTTTTTTATTTTATTTGTTTGTATCTAATATATCTTATTCTGTTTCTAGTATTTTGTTGTTGCATTTAATGATAAGATAGTGTATGATGTTTTCGTTATACCTCAATAGAAATCGAAATATTTGTAATTTATTTTATGAAACTTTATAAAAGTTCCCAAAATTCACAACCGCACTGTAATAGCTTCCGCTTCCATTGAGGCGGATTGGAGAATAGATATCAGCGGACCAATGCATTAAACCTGAATGTCAAAACAGTTCTATAAGTAGATACCTACTTAGAAAAAAAAACAAAATCCTTCAGTGCGGACGTGGCTAATTTACCTAAATATCGTTTTTGTAAATATGAGAAAATCAAAATAAAAAAAAAATTATAAAATACATACTATCGTCTTTTTATTTCTAGTGTCTATCACATAGATATTTTTTTGATTTGTTGGGATTTTTTTATAGGTCACTCCAGTTGTCGAAAGACGAACTAAACTAAAGCCGCCGGTTCGCCGACTTGAGCCAAGATTTTGCTCAATATGTGGCCACGATCGGTCGATACCTATTATGTATCGCCGTATTTTAAAATGCCTCGGCATCTGTTTTTCCAACTATAACTTGGGTAGGTTACCTTTTAATTTATAGTGAATCTTCTAAACAAGCAGGCTCCATTTTAGACTGCATCATAACTTAGGTACTCTCAGATGCGATCACAATCAAGCGCTAATCTAAGTACCTACCTACCTATCTAGATACCTACTTAACAAAAAAAAACTTGAGAGGTGTCAAGGGGCACCCGGATGGAACGAAGTTCAATGCGAAATAGAAATGAAAATATCTGGGTTGCTTTCTATAAGAGAGAGAGAGACAGACAGAGAAACATGCGACGCCGCACAGCTTACAAAAAGTGTCGTGACAACTTTTCGTAAGAATTTTTTCCGTCTAGCCCCCTTTCACAACGCGCGATAAGGAACTTCGTTCCAAAAACGCTATAGATTCGTTGTTTCGACCTGAAACGACAGATCAAGATAAATCGTTTCAGTTTAAGGGATGTTTTACAGTTACCAACGTTGACCATTTTTCAAACAAAAAGTAGGGTTTTTCGAAAAATAAATAAACCAATTCGTTCTCCCGACAAAATCATTTGAACCTTTGCTGCACGCTCCGCCGAACAGAGACGAATGGACATCGTTTGTTCCGGTTTGCTCCTATTAACCTATCCTTAAGGTTATATCGGATTTCCATCCAACGTAATTCCAACTACTATTAATATCAGTGAGTTGCTTTGGTAATTTATCGTGCTCTTTTAAAGAGTTCCTAGCTAAATGGTAAATAATATTTTATGCTGGTACCTAGATAATCTACATATATAAAAGGCAAAGGTGACTGACTGACTGAGTGACTGACTGACTGATCTATCAACGCACAGCTCTAACCACTGGACCGATCGAGCTGAAATTTGGTATACAGGTAGGTAGCTGTTAGGACGTAGACATCCGCTAAGAAAGGATTTTGGAAAATTTTAACCCCAAGAGGGTTAAATAGGGGGTTAAAAAATCGAACCTAACGCGAGCGAAGCCACGGGTTAAAGCTAGTAATAAATTATATCTAACTAGACGATGCCCGCGACTTCGTCCGCGTAGATCAAGGTTTTTCAATTCCCATGGGAACTCATGTAATTTTTCTGGATAAAATGTAGCCTATGTTTCAAATGTGTAGCAAATTTCAGTCAAATCGATTCATTCGTTGTGGCGTGAAGGAGTAACAAACACACACACCCATACACATGCAAACTTTCGCTTTTATAATATTAGTGTGATAATATTAATAATGTCCTCCCGACCAAACCCTGTCATGGCGGCCAATCTCGTCAGTCCTCAGAGATTAGCAATTTGTGCGATAGATAATATTATAGTCGGCAAATGTGTGCGCTAAAATGGCACACTCTCTATTCCTTCACTCTCATAGTCCGATCCGAAAACCGGAGAGAGATTAGGCACAGGACCGACGGCTCTTCGAGACTTGGGGGTTACCTACTCTCCGTCAACTTACTAACTTCGGCCTATTGGGGTTTTCTTGTCAGAAAAACCCAATAGGTACCTACTATATTATTTTTTTTGGCTCGACCCGAGAATCGAACCCGGGACCTTGTTATCTGTAGTCGAACATGTTATAACCACTAGACCAACGAGGCAGTTACCAAGATAGGTAAGTAAATTGCAACCGGCTTCAAGCTTGAGACCTTTTGCGGAGAGGTCTTATATAAATAAGAGAAACGCAGGCAGTGAAATGTCAATTAATATGCTAAATTCTACAATTAACGTGGCTGCAGTATCTAATTGCTACGTACAGTCACTCACAAGTTCACAACTTTGTCTCTGTGGAGGGAATTAACAGCTGTCCCTTCTGGCAAGAGAAGCTGGCATATAAGCGAGCAGTAAAGTTTATTTCGAGATTATTCTATTTCCATGACTATACAAGTAGGTAGCCTCTAAGGACGTAGCCACCACTATCTAGTGTCTGATCTGTTATTCTATATTCCTTAGTTGAAATTCAGATTCAATGAAATTCTTTTTAAAAACCGACTTCAAACGCAAGTACACAGTATGAAAAAATATTTAAGTTTGTACACGTAGGTATATTGAAGTCGGGCGGGCTTAAATAGAAACGATGAAACCGATGCGCGACGTAACCATTTAAGTATGCATGTATGCAGTGCTGGAGTGCATGGCGACCCACACCGGGAAGCCCAGTGTTGGCAGACCCTCCACTTAGTGGACTGACGAGATCAAAGAGTCGTAGAAGACCGCTGGATACAGGCGGCGCAAGACCGAGTCCTGTGGGAGCGCAATGGTCGCTTGATAAAGAAGATGTAGTCGTATGGCAAGCAAACATAATAGGTAGGTATATATGTATGTACCTACTATGAATTGAGTTTAGAACTATGTAGTTCTAAACTCAATTCCTCAGAAATAGAACCTCGACCATGGTCGATCGGCACTGTGGATGGCTAACCACAGAGATTAGCTATCTGCGAAGGAGATATTATAGTGTAGATACATGCTTGTGCACAGACACAGATGCAAATTTTATTTGATTGTTGGATTGTTATAGCTTGTCCTTTCAAACACGCAGGAACGGAGCAAGTGATCGACGTGATTTTATGCTTGGATACTTTTTGGTTTGGGTAAAAACTAGTAGCTGTAGGCGAAAAAGAATCAAACTTCGTTTGTGTGGGGCGCGTGAATGTGTGCGAACTTCCCATAAATAAAAGCTTTTATTGCAAAGGCGCTGAAAAATCACTCTAATCCATCATTCAAAAACGATATCCTTCGATTTTATTTCTCATTTTCATATAGGAGAACCTGAATAAGCAATGAGGTGAATCGAAGTGCACCGTTTTGTAAGTCACTGGGAAACACTTAACGTGAAATGGTTCAGAGCTCGTTTCACCCGCCGTTCCTTGCCTGCTTCATTACTTATAGCGGCAGTTCGACGTTTAGGGCCGATCTACATCGGAATAGCAGCGGCCGGCAGCGGCCGGCAGCGACGCGTCGAGGGCGGCTGAGCCGGCCGCGGCGGCCACGACCCCACGCGCCTTGTGTCCTCTTGACCAGTTTAGTTTCTACATTCGGCAAGGAAACTCGTGTGTATGGAGTGAAAATGATGGAATTGGTTGTTATAGCACTTTTACTTAGTTATCCCGTCACAAAGTATCCCGTCGCTAGAATATAGAAAAGTGAGAGCTAGACGTGCGCTTGAGTGATTCTGCGGGGTAGTGCGGGACGCGCGGCATCGTGTACGGCTGCGTGACCTTTTTGGGCTTTTCAAGCGATACTGGTATAGCAAGTATGTAGATAAAGTTTAAAAATTTTTCACACTGAAAGTGCTCGCCGCGCCGCTACCGGCCGCTGCCATTCCGGTGTAGATCAACCCTTAGTGTTAATATAAGATTTAATTCGATTGATCGTATTTGTATTGCAATCTTTGGCCACAAATATCTACGCACACCAAGCAATTTACAATTCCAATCCGCGGTCATGCTTTCCTATACATCATTTAGATTTATTGTCCTCTTATTTAGCCGATCTGTTTCCATAATCAATGGAATTCGGTTTCGTTGGAAGTAATGCTATCTAAATACAAATTAAGGGGTCTCAAAAGCTTCGATTAGTGATATTAGTTTTGGTGTCATCGAACTTCGTTTAGTGGTTTCGGTTTAATTGACTAACAAATTAGTCCTATATTAGTTATATGTTGTTTACCATCATCGCGGACTTCAGTAACAATTTATTAATCATCGAACTATAACGCTTAGAAGTGTCACAGCCGACCATCGTGCCGGAACGCTAAATCGCTTGGTGGAACGTCTTTGACGGTATTCTGTCAAATATCCAATTAGAACATCTTACGAGGAAGATCTAGAATTCCAAACCTGTCTTATACCTACCCATATTGAAAACTGAAGAAAAAGCGGAAGAAGGCAGAGGAAAGTCCTAGTCATAGTGTTTATTATAAAGTTCAGATACAGAGCGCATAAATTAAGACAATAACTATTGTTACGTGAGCAATTTCAGGTTAATTCCGAGCACAAGTTTAAATGACTGCTTATCACAGTATACCTAACTGTAGTGTAACTAGATTTTAAGTGCGATATCAAATATAATAAACCGACGGGCAGTACTAAACCGTCAGTCCCTAGGGTTGGGATCACGTGAACAGTTATTTCATGAATTGAAGTACCTACTTATAACACAGTCCGTCAGTCAATCAGTCACCTTTTACATATTCAGATTATATCTGCTCGTGCGTATCTCGAATCAGACTTCCAATAGTTAAAGCTTATGCCGTGAGCCTTTAAATCAGGCGAATTTTATCACCAAACCCTCTCGGTGGTCGCAGACGCACAAATAAGCAATTTACAATTCCGATCCGCGGGCCAGCGGGCAAACTCACCTATTCATCATTTAGATTTATCGTCCTCTTATCTAGCCGATCTGTTTCCTTGTTTAATTAATGGAAATAAGGTTTTCGGGTGCGAATCCGTGAAGTTATTTTGTTGGATTGCAAGAAAGAATTTTTAGATTTGCAATTTCAAGAATTTTGCACGGTCAACGAATTTCTTAGTACAATTAGGTATGGAAACCACACTAACACATACCTACTAATCCACCCACACAAAATGGCGCATATGTATACCTATAGGTAGAGTCTGTTCAAAAAGAGAACCGTCTTGGGATCGGAGGGCGCTGTTGTGCTGCTGACTGCGTAGAATACCAGAAAAAAAAATAGATTTCACCCACGCGATCGTGACTAAGCGATGAAATAAAACATGCCCGAAACCTCGTGCGCGACAGGTATCGCGCGGAATAGGAGTGTAATAAGCGTCGTTCCAGCACGATGGCGTGAAGAAACCGATTAGGGGGTATGGGTTGAACCTACACTGCCATACCGCTTCCAAGTTAGTCCGCTACCATCTTTGACTGTATCGTCACTTACCATCAGGTGAGTTCGCAGTCAAGGACTATCTATGGATGTATGGATGGATGTTTGTGACTCAATCAGGCCGCAACGACTGAACCGATTTTGCTGGGTATCGAGATAGATTATAGTCTGGTATTACATAGGCTACTTTTTATCCCGGAAAAGAAGAGATTCCCCGCGGGAATTATAAAACCTCAATCCATGCGTACGAAGTCGCGGGCATCAGCTAGTAACTTCATAAATAATACATAAGAAATGTTTAAAATACAGATCATAATTACAAGAAATATGCTGCTACGAACAGCAATTTCGTACTCCACTACCCAACAGATGTTTCTAGTTATGGCCCCTTAGGAGTAATAGCGGTCGAGATGCCACTGTTTCGTTGTGTAAACAACCCACTACTACGCAACTTAAAATGTAGTTATACTGTAATTTACCTGTCCTACAAGTCGTAATGGCTCGATTAACATACTGTTACGTATCTACTTAACATTTTACGGGGGTGAGTGAGGGGGTTCCTAAAAAAATATAGGACGGTCGAAATACTTTTGTTATATCTAGGTACCTATTTTTAGGGAGTTAGGAATATGTTTGTACTTTATTCCGATTTCCAATGGGAAGTTGTTCTACTTTCAAAAACTCCGGGATTAGGGGTAATGCTGCCTACATCTTGGGTTCTATGCCGCGCTGCGGTGACATCTAGGTGACATCGATCAGGTGCCCAAGTCTGCTATTGCAATTGTTGTTCACTTGTCTATCAATGACATCCCAATTGCTACTTTTAGCAATTTTGGTAGTCTACTAATTCAATGGCGTCACAATTGTTTTCCGATGGTTTGCCACTGACACATCTACCTTTGAATCTAGCTTAAATAAACGTTTTTAATATGTAGTTTTTTTTTAAACTCATTTCGGCAAACGCTTTTTAAGCTAATGCCAATACCGAGGTATCATTGAATTACAATCCAATTACATATAAGAAATCGAACGACCATTGTGAATTTAGTAGACTACGAAATTTTGGACCAATGATAATTGAATTGTAATTGTATTGCGGTTCAATGACAATGACATGTAAAATAGCAGACTTGGGGCCCAGGTTTTAGATTTGTATAAGTTTTAATAATTGTAGAAATAAGTAATTTAAATTCATAGAATAAAGTTTAATTTAATCACGCCGTGTGTAAGTAAAACATTTCAATAGTCCGCCTATGGGACGTGACCAACCCGTTTGCGCTCCAAATAAACCTTCCTGAAAAGTCCACGGGCCTTCGATAAAATGATGAGGGCACACGCTTGAATAATATAATTAAAACAAATTAGTTTTGGGCTCATTTCAAAGTTAGCAACACTATCTCAACGAGGTAAATTAATTTGAAAAGTTATGTATTACTCAACTATTAAATTCTACATCATTTAGAAAAGTTTTGACGACCTCCCTGGCGTAGTGGTGAGCGCTGGCCGCTGCGGTCTTACAACTGGGAGGTCTTGGGTTCGATTCCCAGTGAGACAATTTGAGAATTAATAATTTCTAAATTGTCTCTGGTCTGGTCCACTGGGAGGCTTTGCCATGGCTAGTTACAACTCTACCGACAAAGACATGGCGCCAAGCGATTTAGCGTTCCGGCACGTTGCCGTGTAGAAATCGATTCGAGATAGGGTTTGAATGGACACTGCCATACCCCTTCCAAGTTAGTCTGCTACCATCTTAGACTGCATTGTCACTTACCATAAGGTGAGATGGCAGTTAAGGACTGTCTTGTTATCTAATAAAATAAATAAAAAATTATATCTCACTCTCTTTACCCATTAGGTTTATACCTTCGGACTAGGTGCGTTACAACTTAGGCTGCAACTTCACTTACCATCATGTGTAATTGTAGTCAAGCGCTAATCTATCTAAAAAAAAAAAACTTGAGAGGTGTCAAGGGACACCCGGATGGAACGAAGTTCAATGCGAAATAGAAATGAAAATATCTGGCTTGCTTTCTATAACAGAGAGAGAGACAGACAGAGAATCATGCGACGCCGCACAGCTTACAATAGCTTACTATAGCAAAAAGTGTCGTGACAACTTTTCGTAAGAATTTTTTCCGTCTAGCCCCCCTTTCACAACGCGCGAAAACTATCACAAAATGAAAAAAACTGTAAGGCAAACAACTGCAAAAGAAGCTTCAAAAGGCAGTTCAAAAGTAGCTCGATTACGTAACACCACTTTGTAAAAACACGAATCTGAAAGCTTCATTACTTACGCTAACCGCACGCTGGTTTTTCTTGTACCTACCTACTCGCAATGCAGACGTTGTTTATTATTTAAATGGGATTGAGACGTGAAAAATCGCCCTTCGAGTTTTTATACTGTGTATAGTCCTTTCATTTCACGAGGACTCGTGGCTCATGGTTGTGTGTGTGTGTCGTATCTGTATAAGTGTCAGCGAGAGTTGCTCGCGCCTGACCGCTCCGACCTAGGCTCCTGGTACGCACACTTACGCAATGTGCATGTACACGACGTGACCACAAGTAAGGCGCCCGTAATTTCGTGAGATAAACGTACTTTAAGGTAGGTAAAATATATACTTATGGATTGTCCAATTCTTTATTTTCTTTTTGGCAGATCAAGAAATTTTGACTTTAGTGACGCCTTCACACGTTACCGATTCGATTTGAAGTAATAATCGATTTTATTTAAGAAGAACTTTCAATCGATTTAATGAAATATTTTTTAATTTTGATTTAACGTACTTATATTTTTTTTATATATTTTTAATCACTTAGATAAATTAATTTGACATATGTTTGCGGTAACAGACAAACAGAAAAAAATAATAAGTTGATTTGGGTTCTTTATCGGTTGTTTGTTATGCACAGGGCACTTCACTAAACGTCAATAAAGTACGACATTATTTTAGTACATTATTCCGAAAACAAAAAAACGGTAATTTATAGGCGTGATCTGCCAAAAAGAAAATAAAGGATTGGACAACGTATAGTTCGTTTTGTTTTGTTTTTTTCTTTTGTTTAAAAGAATATCAGTCAAGCTGAAGTTGCCTAATGTCCTCCTATCCCCTCCAAATAAGCGGAAAGCTTGTGTTAGGAGTGGGTACGACAATAATATAACGGGTAGAGTTCGAACTTCGAACCTGCGACATTTCAAATTCAAAATATTTATTTCATGTAGGCCAACCTGGTAGCTCTTATGATACGTCATGACTCTACCACCGGTTCGGTTCGGTTTCAGTTTCAGTTCGCAGGGCAGGTCTTTATTTTATATTTTTAGCGAGCAACCGAGCAGGCGGGTCACCTGATGTTAAGTGATTACCGCCGCCCATGAATGAACACTTGTAGCACCAGAGGCACCACCAGTGCGTTGCCGGCTTTTTAGGAATTTGTTGAATTTTTTTAGGTCTTAGGGACAGCTTTATTCTAGACATAGATTCGTTTAGCTATCAGTTCTTAAAATTGCGAATTATTTAGAGGATCTTTATATAAACAGTGGATAACATGATACCTCCAAGCCTCCAAGTCAAATTCAGTTGATTTTTGGTTTAATTGTACTTAATTGAATAATTACTTAGAGAAACACGAGATTCTATTCAAAAACAAGAGCAAAGATTTCGGCTAAGTGAAATATTTTCGGAATTTAATCAATTGGATAACCTACAAAGAGTTTCAACTTACAGACGAATTTATTAGGTACTTATTTAATTTTCGAGTCTTAAAATTTCTGAAAGCCAACAATTTTGAATTTCTCACTTAATTAAATTACTTTCAATGTTTCGATGTCTGGTATTGTTAAAATAGGTACCTACTTATCTATTATTACACGTTAATTTTTATATACAGAAGGAGAATATAGTGCACAAAAATATAGTTTCCTGGAGGATGGCATATAAAATAATTAAAAATGTATTGTGTATAGATCTTGATCAATAAATTAAAAAAAAAAAAAGCCGAAAGTCACTTTTTCCCATTTAATGGATCCTTGCTAATATTATAAATGTGAAAGTTTAGATGTATGAATGGATAGATGTTTGTTACTCAATCACGCTGCAACAACAGAACCGATTCGGCTGAAAGACTCAGAAATAGATTATAGTCTTGAATAACACATAGGCTACTTTTTATCCCGGAAAATAAGAGAGTTCCCGCGGGAATTAAAAAACCTCAATCCACGCGAACGAAATCATGGGCAACAGCTAGTATGCTGTATGACATACCTCTCTAGCGCAGTAGTTCGATTCCCGGCGATTGCAATTTGGGAATTTATAATTTCTAAATTGTCTCTGGTCTGGTCTGGTGGGAGGCTTTGGCCGTGGCCAGTTACCACCTAACCGTCAAAGACCTGCCGTCAAGCGATTCAGCGTTCCGGCACGATGACGTGTAGAAACCAATTAGGGGTATGTTGAATCTATACTTCCATACCCATTCCAAGTTAGCCCGCTACCATCTTAGACTGCATCGTCACTTACCACAATCGTCACATCAGGTGAGATCGCAGACTGTCTTGTCATCGAATAAAAAAAAAAAAGGCCGCATTCTGACTAGCGCTATATCCATTGGTAGTGTTATTCTTACTAGCAATCGGATAGCGTGTTTCAAGTGTGGCTTACGGGTAGGGTGCCTGGGCACCAGTAACCTGTGTCCACACATGGGGAATTGGGTGGAATAGTTCTGACAGGACTGATCACTCGACTGGCGTCGGTAGATGTCCCCTCCTTAAATACAAATACAAGGGCTTACCCTTAACGGCAGGATCTCCGAAAACAGCCTGTTTTTGATTCAATAGTAAACAATCAAATATTCTTTGTTTTGATAGGTTAAAAATATATGTTGTAGTTTAATACACGTTCTAAATTATTTTACCGTTCAAAAGTCCATATTTTGAACTTCACTCGATCAAATAATATTCCGAAAACAGTGTAGTTTTTAATTGTTTTTCAGGTTGTATTTATAGTATATCAAAGTTAAACTAAAAAAAAATGTCAAAAAATAGGCAAAAGCTTTTAGAAGAATATTTTACCGTTAATTTTTCTCTAAAAAGTTTTCTTTTTTTTTATCATGGCTGTTTTACTTTTTTTATAACAAAGTGGCTTGTGCACCTCACTTCAATTGCTTACAAGTTACTGCGGCCGAAGATCGTGCCCTTAATTAAAATAACCGTGAACTGTAGCGACCGTATCCGGTAGCTTTTAATAAAAGTTTTAATAGGTTATTGAATTGTCGGCAGACATGGCAGCCGCCAGACAGCATTGTTTCAGCCCCTTTCAACTGAGTTTCAGCGATCCACGCCGAATGCCCACCTTTCATGCTTTTTTACGCTTTTATCATTTAGTTATAATAACAGCCTCTAATTAAAAAACAAGAGTTCAGTATAAAAGTGCTTATTTGACGAGCGATATAAAATAAAATTTTATGTTCTCTTTGTAGGGATTTATTGGGTTAAAACTACAAGGAACCCTTATAGTTTTGTCAGGTCTGTTCGTCTGTCCGTCTATCCGCAACTTGCGTAGAAACTATTGGCATTAAAGAGCTTGGCAAGATTATGCATATTAATTACGCCGAAAAAGTTGTACAATAAAATTTTGAAAAAAGAAAAAGAAAACTATTATTTTGGTTACCTTCCCTACACGTAAAGGGAGGATGATATGTATTTTTTTAATTCATCTATCCCACTGTGTGGGATAACGTTAAAAAATTGTCAAGTACCTACCCAATAGTATAACTGGTGTAAAGACCTCACCTGATGGTAAGTGACGATGCAGTCTAAGAAGGTAGCGGGCTAACTTGGAACGGGTATGGCAGTGTAGATTCAACCCATACCTCCTAATCGATTTCTGCACGCCATCGTGCCGGAACGCTAAATCGCTTGGCAGCACGTCTTTGACGGTAGGGTGGTAACTAACCACGGCTCAAGTCTCCCGCCAGACAAAAAGGTAGGTAGGTAGCTCTTTTAGCTTTATGCATGGATCTACATTATCTCCATTACTTTTACTATCCTACAATGAGTTTCTACAAGGACCTCTTATAGAGGTCAGCAGGCCTTTGGAGTGGTCGTAAAAACCTTCAAGTATGCTGAGATAGCCGCCGGTTATAACTTTAGGATATTAAATCTTGGCTGATAAGCGAAAAGGGAAATTTTAACCTCTTTTTTTCTTATGTAAACTAAAGGGATTTTACACCCGAAACAAATAAGCCTTTTCATAGATAGATATAAACTATATTGCACACAAGAAAGAAACAAATATAATTACTTTTTACAAAAAATTTAACCGACAATAGAAGCAACTAAAAAGGGAAAAATAAAAAATAAATCTTTTTAGTCTTACTAACTAGGCTCCTAAACTAATCTATAATTATATAAAAAGGCTTGTCCTGACTGACTGACTGACTGACTGACTGACTGACGATCAACGCACAGCCTAAACCACTGAAGTTAGAAACTTGAAATTTTGACAGTAGGTTCCTTTTATGACGTAGGCGAGCACTAAGAAAGGATTTTTCGAAATTCGCCCCCCAAGGGGGTAAAAAGGGGGGTTAAAGTTTGTATGAAACTCCGTCATTTTTCGAATTATACTCATGAAATTCGGTATTTAGGCTTTAAATTGAAAACAAAAAAGTACGTGTTTCACAGTTTTTAAAAATTCTACCCCCTAAGGGGTTAAATAGGGGTTGAATGTTTGTATAATAGTCCTTCGTTCTTCAAGTTATTTTTCAAGTTACGTTTATGAAACTTGATATTTTGGCTCTTGATTAAAAATAAAGAATTACGTATTTTACATTTTTTTTAATTTCTCCCCCAAGGGGGTAAAAAGGGGGGTTAAAGTTTGTATGAAACTCCGTCATTTTTCAAGCTATACCCATAAAATTCGGTATTTAGGCTTTAAATTGAAAACAAAAAAGTAAGTGTTTCACACTTTTAAAAAATTCTACCCCCTAAGGGGTTAAATAGGGGTTGAATGTTTGTATGATAGTCCTTCGTTCTTCAAGTTATTTTTCAAGTTATGTTTATGAAACTTGATATTTTGGCTCTTGATCAAAAATAAAGAATTAAGTATTTTACATTTTTCGAAAATTCTCCCCCCAAGGGGGTAAAAAGGGGGGTTAAAGTTTGTATGAAACTCCGTTATTTTTCAAGCTATACCCATAAAATTCGGTACTTAGGCTTTAAATTGAAAATAAAAAAGGACGTGTTTCACGGTTTTCAAAAATTCTACTCCCAAAGGGGTTGAATGGGGGTTGAATGTTTGTATGAAAATCCATAATTTTTCAAGTTAATATCGAGCAACGGATCTACGTGATTCTTTGATGGGTATGGTTGCAGACAGTGTGTTATAGGTTACTTTTATTCGGACAAAATCAGGAGTCCGCACGGGATTTTCAAAGAACCTAATTCCACGCGGACGAAGTCGCGAGGGGACAGCTAGTCTAAGTATACTAATATAATAAAGTGCAAGAGTTTGCTTGTTTGAACGCGCTAATCTCTGGTACTACCAGTCAGATTTGTAAAATTCTTTTTGTATTTGATAGCCCAATTCTTGAGGGAGGTTATAGGCTATTCAACGTCTCGGTACGACTCTTAGAAGCCGAGTAAAAAGAAAAAATAGCGCGGGCGAACAATGCGATGCGGTGAATCGGTGGTCGAGGGCGGTCACCCGACGAGAACCGAACAAGAACCGAACCGAAGGCTATTTATTATTAATCCGGAATATCAAACAGTTCCCACGGGTTTATTAAAAACTAAATCCACGCGGACGAAGTCGCGGGCAACAGCTAGTGGAAGTATAATTTCGAGTCGGCGACAAACTTTTTTGAAAGCTATCTCGCAGCCATCTCAGCCCAGCCAGAGACAATAGGAGTTTGAAATACCAACCTATTGACATAGCTGATGTGTCAAGAGATTAAGCGTACCGGTACGATATCATCAATTTTAATCACCTTAATTTCTTAGCGTAGATAATATAATTATCCTTCCGGATACTTCAACAAATGAACAATACTAAAGAATTTTAGTTCGTTAAAAGCTTTTAAAATATTATTAAGTACCTACCTACCTACAAAGTAAAACGATTGTATAAACAGGCATATAAGCGTCTCTATTTCAGCTTTAAAAGGCAATTTTCTCAACATAGTCCAAGAGCTGGTAAAAGAATTACAATAATACAACAATACAATACTATAGTCCAGTCGCCGAACAGAAAGAATTTCGTACAATGACCTCTTTGCCTACTGACAGTGGTCACAAACATTTTTCTATTAAGTGTGGTTTATATAGGTAAAATATTTGAAGGAGAAAAAAATTAGTAGCTTATTAAATAAATTATTTATTTTTAAACAGTTATAATAATCGAGTTATATTTACTTATTACATAGAAATAAAAAAATTAAAATTCAAAAATCAAAATCCGATTTCTCTGTATCGGAGTAACTACTTTCCGACGACGTCTCGCCTGTCACAGTTATAATGAAAGAATCTACAGTTTTGTCTATACTATGATCTAGACTACCTAAATTCAATTCACACGCAAACAAAAACAAGCCTTAGGTTCGCAGGTAAAAAGGTTTACAATCCCCGAGGACGGCGGTCATTGCATCTGTGCGAGCGTGACGCATTATTTTAATGCGGGAGTGACAGAGACAGGTAGTAACAGGTTAATGTACGAAATTCTTCCTATTCCGCGACCGCACTATAGTAATGCAATGGTTTTGTTGGACTGCGTTTAGAAAAGCTGTTTTTTTAATACATTATAGGCACACGCTTGACCACTATCACACCTGATGGAAAGAGATGATGTGGTCTAAGATGTAACGTTTGCCTAGAAGATGCTTATTCACTCTTGTTTTAATGATACCAATAACCGATATCAACGCCACTGCAAAGTAGAAATAAAATAATTGTAGTTTGTACACTTATATTGAAGTCCGGCTAGAGTCTCGCATCGGTTTCATCGTTTCTATTTAGGCCCACCCGACTATTATTAATCAATTGCACAGCGGTTCTTAGCCTAAAAGTAGGTCGATAACGCAAGACCGCTTTATAAAAACACGAATCTTAAAACTTCATTACTTACCCAAACCGCATGTTGAGGGTTTTCTCCAAGCTCGCTGCAAGGAGCCGATTTAAAAGGTTTTTTACATCGATATAAATGTACTACGTACTAGATATGGCGTTCCGAGCACTCACTTTGTTCAACTGACATGCACAGTCGACCGTGCATTAGTTATGTGGCATGGGCATTGGCGACGTATGATCGAGGTGCTACGCGATAAAACTTTTTGAGCACCTAAGTAATTTTGAATTAAAAAGCCAACCATCCCTACTAATATTATAAATGCGAAAGTGTGTTTGTTGGTTTGTTGGTTTGTTGGTTTGTTGGTTTGTCCTTCAATCACGCAGCAACAGAGCAACGGCTTGCTGTGATTTTTTGCATAGGGGTAATTTACGGGCCGGAGAGTGACATAGGCTACTTTTTATCCCGAAAAATCAAAGAGTTCCCGCGGGAATTAAAAAACTAAATCCACGCGGACGAAGTCGCGGGCATCAGCTAGTAAACTATACAAGTAACAAAAAAAAGACGTGTGGCACTCGGGGACTGCCGCGGTAAAGCTATTGCATAGCATTTTTTATCAACGCCATCTAGCGGTGAGAGGAGTCCCGTGTCAGGTTATTTTCGTTACGGAATTTCTGGATTCGGTCTCCACGCTCAAGGCCCGCGATAGAAGCTATGCAATAGCTTAAAAAGTATAGTTGATTTATGAATAATTTAGATAACGTTATCGTAGTGCGATGTACAAGTTTTGTGTTCTGATGTTCTTTCTTGTCTATGTATCTATGTCGATGGTTATTTAACCATTAAGTTAGACTATGGAGCGGCAGACGTCATGCATCATTCATCAGTATGGTTAGTCTATGTTTTATCATATAAAAATTCGATTCGATACTTTGACTCTAATGTCATCGAATTCTTACACGATCAATCGAATAAAATTAGACTAAGCACACTGGTATCAAAATAAACGCCTTCACCAAATTTCCTCTCCAGCTGCTTCTGCTGGTGGCATTTTGAGAACATTCGCTGACAGATTATTACATAAGCCGCAACTTGGAACAGATCTTTGTAGACTAAACTTGGGGCGATAAATATATTATCGATATTATTGATTGACTGTGACAGTAGGTAGCTTCGGTTCTAATTTACTGAATGAGAATAAGCAGTAAGTGGTCTGTAGTGAAGCATTAACTTGTAACGTATGTATATCACATAATAGATTTATAAATACATATCAAAAATTCCGAGGCCGGCGAGATTCGAACCCACATCTCTCTGGGAATCGCGCCCGAGTGTGTTAACCGTTACACCACGGCCGAACCACACGTCAGCCACGAAATTTGAGATAAGTATCTACTTTTTCAATCAGTTTTATAGCAACTGTTAGCGACATCTTGTAGCGAGACATTACAGTTGTCGATCTACTTTTTTCAAAAAAAAAAAATTAAAAAAAAAAAAATTAAAACTTGAGAGGTGTCAAGGGACACCCGGATGGAACGAAGTTCAATGCGAAATAGAAATGAAAATATCTGGCTTGCTTTCTAAAAGAGAGAGAGAGACAGACAGAGAAACATGCGACGCCGCACAGCTTACAAAAAGTGTCGTGACAACTTTTCGTAAGAATTTTTTCCGTCTAGCCCCCTTTCACAACGCGCGATAAGGAACTTCGTTCCAAAAGTATGTACTTATATCAGTCAGGTTTAATTTAACTCACTTGACCTCGCAATGGTGTGCGTTTAATTGCAAGATGTTCACAACTTGCAAGGTCTTTTGCAAGAAGCCCTACACGAACACGATATTGTGCCGCTTGTAATTAATGGCTGGCAATCGATTCGCTTGAGATTAACCGTACATCTAGTCTGCAATGTACAATATTACGTTCCTAGGTCCTTTAAAGCACCTTGGCACGTTTATCGTTTTTTCGAGCTGTATCTTGCGTCCGGGAATATTCTCTGCGCAAAATTGCTGCTCTAGTAATTTGACAACTCTCAGGTTTCACCATGAAATTCTGCTTTAGCAAATTCTTTGTATAATATTTGAATTGAACTTTATTTGAACACTCGTTCTTGAAGGTCACAAGGTTGTATGGAATTTATACCTACATTATGATTTGAAAGGCGGAGAAATAATTTATCATTTAAATTGTACCTAACGCTCGTGAAAAATTATTTTTTGATTGGCTTAACTTTTCGGATGAGTTAACTTAACTCTTAAATTAATTTTATGTGAATGATTAATTTGTTTGTGGTTTCTTTAATTATAAGTACATAATAATAATCTAATGAAATCTTAAAAATAACTAAAATTATATTTAGTGTCTATGTTAACTAATACTGAAAGGCCTGAACTGATTTTGATGGTCATTTATAGGCGAATACTAAATTAAGTAACAATGGATGTAGGGGACATGATAGGCTATTCCTCTATTTATCGCAAAAGAGATACTATAGGATAAAAAAAAATTAAAGCTTTATGGGCACAATTGCAGGCATCAACAAGTATTAAAAAAATACCAGAACAGATGACTAAGTGCCACATAATATTTTCCATTTTTTTATCCATTTCAAGAGAAAAACCGCGCTCAAATGACCGCCATAAATCAACAAGAAGAGGGGAAGAGTTTAGATCCTCGGATACTTTCAAAATTATCGCTGTTATTTATGAGACATTTTTTTTGTACTGAAATTCAAAGATATTCTTATCAGCTTCTTCTTAAGGGGAACACACACATACAGTTGCAAGACGTAAACTCTTAAATTAATTTTATGTGAATTATTAATTTTTTTGCGGTTTATTTAATCATAAGTACCCGCGGGAGGTTTAATAGTAGGTACAGTAACAGTTCTTTCCATCTTAGATTGCATGCAAGCAGGTGAGATCGCAATCAAGGACTATCTTATTTATTTATTTATTTACTATCAGTAATATTAAAAAGCAACATAAACATATAAAGGACGTGCACAAGGATAGCTTATCTCTAAGGAACAGATTTCTCCCAGAAGCCCTTAAATCTTGTCATCGAATAAAAAAAGTAGATAAAAAAGTAGATTTATCTAAAAGAAATTGTCAAATATTCAATTCAGACTGTAGCGTTGATTGATGCAGCTTTTCCCCAATGAAAGGGGCTGGTAAATAGCAAATGGCACGTTGGATGGATGCTATTCCTATTGTGAAACAACGGTATAGATAGTAGAGACCCAAATCCGATATAACCTTAAGAGAAAGGTTAATGGGAGCAAACCGAAACAAACGACGCCCATTCATCTCCGTTTAGCAGCACGCGCACCTGAGCTGCTAAAGTACACACATTTCTATTTAGGAGCCAAGTTTGAGCTTGGATTTTTCAAGTTTCGTTGTTTAGATTGGGTAGTTTGGAAGAATTATCCCGGTATGTAAGTTATGTAACGTCCGTTAAAATGTTAATGTTAATACTAATTCACTCAAAGTACCTAATTTTTTTTTTTGTATTCGATGACAAGATAGCCCTTGACTGCGATCTCACCTGATGGTAAGTGACGATGCAGTCTAAGATGGTAGAAGGCTAACTTGGAAGGGGTATAGCAGTGTAAATTCAACCCATACTTTCTAATAGGTTTCTACACGCTATTGTGCCGGAACGCTAAATCGTTTGGCGGCACATTTTTGACGTTAGGGTGGTAACTAGCCACGGCCAAAGCCTCCCACCAGACCAGACCAGAGACAATTTAGAAATTATAAATTCCTAAATTGCCCCCGCCGGGAATCGAACCCGAGACCTCCCAGGCTCCCAGTTATAAGACCACAGCGCTCACCACTGTGCCAGGGAGGCCGTAAATGACGGATTTAAGCTCCAAGTAAATGTGTATTAAAAGTTGAACTAGAGCCACTGGTACTGGCAATGCTTAGGTACGTTCGGTTTATAGGTAATAAAGCCTCAATAGCCCAACGGTTAAAGGTGCGGACTGAAAACTGAAAGGTCGCAGGTTCAAGTCCCACCCATTGCACTATTGTCGTATCCATTCCTAGCACAAGTTTTACGCTTATTTGGAGGGGAGAGGAAAATATAAGTCAAGTACAGCTTGGCTAATATTCTTTAAAAAAAATGATGATAGTACAACAACTGTATGCTGTACATGTAGTGAGCGCTGTGGTCTTATAACCCTTCTGGGAGGTCTCGAATTCGATTGCCGGCGGTGGCAATTTGGGAATTTATAATTTCTGAAATGTCTCTGTCTGGTCTGGTGGGAAGCTTTGGCCGTGGCTAGTCACCACCCTACCGTCAAAGACGTGCCGCCAAGCGATTTAGTGTTCCGGCACGATGACGTGTAGAAACCGATTAAGGATAATATACTACCATTTTAGACTGCATCACCATTTACTATCAGGGCCCCAAGTCTGCTATTTTACATGTCATTGTCATTCCGCAATACAATTACAATACAATTATCATTGGTCCAAAATTTCGTAGTCTACTAAATTCACAATGGTCGTTTGATTTCTTATAATTGGATTGTAATTCAATCATACCTCGGTATTGCCATTAGCTTAAAAAGCGTTTGCCGAAATGAGTTTCAAAAAAAAAACTACATATTAAAAACGTTTATTTAAGCTAGATTCAAAGCTAGATGTGTCAGTGGCAAATCATCGGAAAACAATTGTGACGCCATTAGTAGACTACCAAAATTGCTAAAAGTAGCAATTGGGATGTCATTGATAGGCAAAGTAACTACAATTGCAATAACAGACTTGGGCCCCTGGTTAGATCGGAATCAAGGACTATCTTGTCATCGAATAATAAGAAAAAAGCGTCGCAAAACAACGAACTGCCTGAATATCCTTCCTCTCATTTTTATGTCTTCACTTAGCTACTTCAAGCTCGTGTTAGCTAATAGATGTCGAGACATTTAATTAGCTGCTATGCCTGTCACAAGAACGAGCTACGAATAGATATGTTAATTACTTCCGAAGCAAAGCACAGTTGCGATGGGGGCGCTTAATATAATAATTAGTACTGTTACATTGATAAATTCCTTTAGCGTAACAATAATTGACATCTTGGAGGATAAATTGACATTGAACAGTCTTGATGGATTTGTACATTTTCCCAGGCTTAGAGCTCATTAGATGACTGACTAACTGTTGCCTGAGCTTCTCTAGCAGTATATGGAAGAAGCTTTAGCAACATATGCCGAGATCTATAGAGCATGCTCTGACTTGACTTCTGACTGAGCTCAAACTCAAGATAGAGGTTAAAACGAGACACAAATATGCTCTGACATAAATCTGTCTCGTTTTAACTCTATCTTGAGTCTGAGCTGAGTGAGAGTGCGGTCTATAGCTTTCAGCCTTAATTTGAATCTCAAACAGTTTAAATCCGATACTCAGCTCCTAAAAAGATTCAATCGTTTAGAGTTTAGACGATAATTGCCATAAAAAAGCACAGTAGAAAATGCTATAAAGCGTACTCTTGCAATTCACGAGGGCGTGTGGCTCATGGTTGTGTGTGTGTCGTATCTGTATAAGTGGGAGCGTGAGCTCGCGCCTGACCGCTTCCACCTAGGCTTCTGACAGGCACGCATACTTACGCAATGTGCATGTACACGACGTAATCACAAGTAAATCTCACGCGCCCTCGTGAATATTGAAACAACTATAGCTGGCGATCGTAAGCTGTGGTGATTTTTGTGAGTCATATTATCAAAGAGATTATATACTCTTGGATATTATGTTCAGTTGTGCCCATAGTAGATTACACTATACTATTATAAAGAGGAAAGATTTGTATTTTTGTGTGTATGTTTGTAACGAATTGACTCAAAAAGTAATGGACCGATTTGGCTGAAATTTAAAATGAAGATAGATAGATAGATAGATAGATAGATAGATAGATAGATAGTTAGATAGATAGATAGATAGATAGATAGATAGATAGATAAAAACTTTATTGCACACAAGAAAGAAACAAAAATTAATAAAACTTAAAACTACGCACGCAAAGGCGGCCTTATTGCTACAGAGCAATCTCTACCAGGCAACCATTCTGATAGATTATACCTTGGATTAAAACATAGGCTAATTTATATCCCGAAAAAAATTATAGTTCCCGCGGGATTTAGAAAACTAATTCCACGCGAACGAAGTCGCGAGCACATCAGCTAGTGATATGATAATATGACATGTCTGTCATTTAAGACAATAACGTGGACGACTATACGAATTCATTGTTTGACTTTAGCATAAAGGTGCAGCTGACAATATATCAATGTAGGTTGTAAACACTTGGGTTGGGTAACACAAAGATTTGGAAGACTGCACCATCTTCATAAAGGTACGTTCATTCTTTATCAAATTCTCGCAATCTGAACTTATTAGAGATGCCGATTTATCCAGCAATGAATAGCGCGATTCGACGATAGCATAGTTACTCAATTAGATTTAACTAATCAGTATCACGGAGTAATGAATAATGGAGCTACGAACGCCATTAATTTGCGGCGTAACAAATCTAATTATCAAGTGATATGATTTACGCAACAGCTTGATTAGATTCTATTCACAAACGCTGTCGCGGTTGCACATAGCGGGCAATTAATCAGCTTGAAGATAACATACGGCGAGCGTATCCATCAACGCAGCGTGTAATTTGATATCTAGCTCTTCCATGATGCGGTCAAGAACACTAGCTACCTACCTTTTAAGCTATTGCATAGCTTCTATCGCGGGCCTTGAGCGTGGAGACCGAATCCAGAAATTCCGTAACGAAAATAACCTGACACGGGACTCCTCTCACCGCTAGATGGCGTTGATAAAAAATGCTATGCAAAAGCTTTACCGCGGCAGTCCCCGAGTGCCACACGTCTTTTTTTTTATTCGTTAACAAGATAGTCTTTGACTGCGATCTCACTTGATGGTAAGTGACGATGCAGTCTAAGATAGTAACGGGTTAACTTTGAACGGGGATGGCAGTGCAGATTCAACCCATACCCTCTAATCGGTTTCTACACGCTATCGTGCCGGAACGCTAAGTCGCTTGGCGGCACGTCTTTGACGGTAGGGTGGTAACTAGCCACGGCCAAAGCCTTCCACCAGACCAGACAGAGACAATTCAGAAATTATAAATTCCCAAATTGCCCCCGCCGGGAATCGAACCCGAGACCACCCAGTTATCGCAAACACAGGTTCGCTCTCTATTCCCTCACTCTCATAGTACCATGGGACGGAAATCCAACACGATCTGAGAGAGATCAGGCGCAGGACCGAAGGCTTTACGGGTTCTCCGAGGTATGGGAGTGACACTCTGCCAACTTCCTGACTCGGGGCTAATACTAAGAATTTCTTGCTCCAGTAGGGAACCCTAAAGATGATGAGATCAAAATACCAGCTGGATTTATGCTTATTTTCTATTGAATTCAGAATTCAGTTTGCGAAGCTTTAAAATTTTTTTGAATTGAATTAATGAGCTTTTGCCAATTAGCGCATCCAATGTTAAAGAAAAAGGTACAGGAAAGGCGAAAAAATGGAAGACTAGGACGTATTTCAAATCAGTATTGATCCTCGGTAAACAATGGAGTCTGGCGACTGCCATATTTCTGTCAAGTGGGTAGTATTTCATTTCCAATTAGCAGGTCCTTTTTCAGTGAAGTTGATCCGTACTTTTGGTAGGTAATAATGAAATTGTTTTGTACATTCTGTAGGGTTAGTATAGGATTTAATTAGATTGTTCGTATTCGTATTCGATGACACTAGCTTCAAAGTAAATTGAACCATAACAGTATTAAATTAGAGCTCAATTTCATGTATGCATTCTTATACGCTTACGTATACTGATACGCTCCAAATTAAAATTGGTTGTAATGAATTTGTGACTTTAAGCCAATTCATTTAAGGTTCATTTTACTATTAAGCTAATATCATCGAATACGAATACGGTCAATCGAATTAAATCTTATACTAAACCTACTGGTCTTTAATTGGGTTGTTATTTGTTGCCATACTCGTAGCTAATTATTTCGTTTGCGTTTCAATTGTTACATGTTTACAAATAAATAAAATCGATATGTCTGTTTGTGATTAATAGCTAGATATATAAAGCCTCAATAGCCCAACGGTTAAAGGTGCGGACTGAACACTGAAAGGTCGCAGGTTCGAGCCCCACCCGTTATACTTTTCTCGTACCCACTCCTAGCACAAGCTTTTCGCTTATTTAGAGGGGATAATTAAGGAGTCGGGCTAGCGTCGCGCATCGGTTTCATCGTTTCTATTTATTCCCACCCGGCTTCAACGTTCGTGTAAAAACTTAAATCATTTTATACTTTTTTAAGTGGCGTTTGCAGTCGAGTTTTTTTTAATATTTTTTTAAATTATTATTATTTAAGTTTTACACTTGTCATGTAAGAGGCCTGCCGGCGTGGCGGTAACTTGAGATTAAATCTAAATCCAAGTTTGTTGATTAAACTCAAGTTAAGTTATTATAACTTTTAATTCCCATTGCGCACAATCTGATAAGCCGCGTGAGACTTCGAGCCCCTGAAATAGGCACGCATACATATAATTAACTTAACTGACATTCGGTTGTATACAATCTCTAATCCTACTATGTAATATTATAAATGCGAAAGTTTGGATGGATGGATGGAGTTAAGGATGGATGGATGGATGGATGTTTGTCACTCAATCACGCCGCAACGACTAAAGGCCGCTGCATACATAACGTGCACGGGACGGGACGGGACGTGGACGGGACGGGACGTGGAGTTTTGGAAACATCGTTTCATAGAAAATGTAAGCGACTGTGCATACGTCACGGAGCACGGACGGGACGGGAACGTGCCACGCGCGGAACGGGAAAAATATCGTCGGCGACGATGTTTAGCACGTCCCGTCCCGTACGTGCCCCGTCCCGTGCGTGATTCCGCTGCGTATGCACAGTCGCCCCGTTCGCTCCGGAGAGCTAAGTAGTGATGTTTGTGTATTTACCTACGAAGCAAAAATGGACGAATGGAAAAACTAATTGAGTGTGTACGATCATTGAAAGTATTTAGACACCAAATATAAAAATTATCTGTGGCGTAAAATTGCAGTCGAACTATCACTCACTGAAAACGGTCAGATTTATTTTATTAATTTATTGCATTGGTATCTGTACTTATATTTTAATATGTAATAATAATTACAGTTGAACTTTTTATGCTCAAATCAATAGGTATATAGTATCAACCTTTGACGACCTCCCTGGCGCAGTGGTGAGCGCTGTGGTCTTATAACTGAGAGGTCTCGGGTTCGATTCCCGGCGGGGGCAATTTAGGAATTTATAATTTCTAAATTGTCTCTGGTCTGGCCTGGTGGGAGGCTTTGGCCGTGGCTAGTTACCACCCTACCGTCAAAGACGTGCCGCCAAGCGATTTAACGTTTCGACACGATGGCGTGTAAAAACCGATTAGGGGTATGGGTTGTATTTACACTGCTATACCCCTTCCAAGTTAGCTCGCTACAATCTTAGAAAAATCCATCTTTCCTTGTTCACATCACTAGCACGTTAGTTCTGAGTTATTGCCACGTTGCGTATGCATTAAAAATTCCCGTCCGTGTTTACTAGCCACGTCCGGGCCACGTCCCGTCCACGTCCCGTGCACGTTATGTATGCAGCGGCCTTAAACCGATTTGACTGTGCTGAGGGTATAGGGATGTGAAAAATAAAACTTAACTTGAGTGAAGCGGCGGGCAAAGGCTAGTCAATACTAATCATAATCACACACTGTGCCGTAACTTCTCACCCTAATTACGTATTTGCAGTAGCGACAGGAGTAGCAAAGCGACAGCAATAACTATATTTGCGATCGGCCGCAAAATGTCACTGAAAATCGTATTACGGAAACTAATCGCACGTCTATTGCTGACTTGTACTGCTAGAATAATAATCCTTCCATTTGGCTGTGCTGTTTTTGGGTAAAAATTTAACAAACAAACGGCTGCCCCATTTCAAACACCCTACCGTCAAAGACGTGCCGCCAAGCGATTTAGCGTTCCGGCACGATGGCGTGTAGAAACCGATTAGTTTCAAGTTAGCCCACTACCATCTTAGACTGCATCGTCACTTACCATCAGGTGAGATCGCAGTCAAGGGCTATCTTGTCATCGAATAAAAAAAAAACCTAGTAAGTGTGATTAACAAAATTTTACAGGGGCCAAAAAACATGTTTTGTAGATGGCTTAGCGAAGTAATAAATATATCCAATAAAAGCTTACTGAAGAAGTTCAGAGTTCAGAAGGACTACCACAAATATGTTTTTTGATCTCCTTTAAAATTTTGTCAATCACACTTACCTACTAGGTTTTGAAATGGGGCAGCCGCAAAGCCCCGATAAAAGCACAGACCGGTAATATATAACTTTGTAAACGGTGTTTCAGCTCCTGTGTGTGAGTTCACGGATTTACAATAATTCAGCTCCGGTGAGCTAATTGGATGCAGCTAACGGTGTTCGCGCCAACACCGGGTGCCAGTGGATGCATCACCATCATTTTACTGTTTCCGTGCTTATTCTCTCCTCTGTATTTTAACTAGCTTTTGCCCCCGCGACTTCGTCCGCGTGGAATTAGATTTTGGGGTGGAATTTTCAAAAACTATGACACACGTACTTCTTTATTTTTAACTGAAAGTTCAAATACCAACTTTGATGGAAACAGCTTGAAAAATGACGGACTTTCACATAAACTTCCATCCCCTATTTAAACCCCTTAGGGGTGGAATTTCCAATAATCCTTTCTTAGTGTGCGCCTACATCATAAAAGGAACCAACTGTAAAAATTTCAAGTTTCTAACTTCAGTAGTTTAGGCTGTGCGTTGATATCTCAGTCAGTCAGTCAGTCAGTCAGTCAGGACTTGGAATTTTATATACATATATAGATAGATTACGACTATGTCCGCATGGATTTTGGGTGGTTTTTTAGATCCCGCGGAAATTAGCTATTTAATTTTCCGTGATAAAATGTAGCCTATGTGTTAAAACTGAGTATGAGCTATCTCCATTCCTAGCCAAATCGTTCATTTGTTGTGGCGTGAAAGAGTAACAAGCATTAAACATACACACACACAAACACACACATACACACAGACACACACACATACAAACTTTCGCCTTTCTAATATTAGTGTGATATTCGCAGGAAATATCGACGTAGTCTATGCTAATTTAAAATATCGTTTGTAATAAAAAAGACGTGTGGCACTCGGGGACTGCCGCGGTAAAGCTATTGCATAGCATTTTTTATCAACGCCATCTAGCGGTGAGAGGAGTCCGTGTTCCCGTCGAGCCTTAGGTGTTTTTCGTTACGGAATTTCTGGATTCGGTCTCCACGCTCAAGGCCCGCGATAGAAGCTATGCAATAGCTTAAAAACGCAATTTAGGCACAGAATACCTATGACACGCTAACGATAAGTCAGTGGTAATTATAAGTTGTGCCCCTCAACGTGCAATGAAACGGTGATAACAAAATAATCAATGCACATTAACGAGGATTTGTTCCTGAACTCCTGAATGGGTCCAATTTCCCGAAATTGTTTTTCACAATGACAACAACGACGCGGACGGCTTGTCGCGTCCTGTTAATCTCGCCGAAATTGTCTCTCTTTTTGCGGCGCCCGATCCGTTTTGATTGCAACCTACAATGATAACGTAATCTGTACTGTGATTGGATGGTAGTTGAAACTCCATAGTTGTAAGTGGGAATAAGAGAAAGCGCCATTAAGCGTTTGCTAGATAATCTTTCAACAGATAAACCATTTTTATACGACCCGAGGGCTAAAATGATGGTAAAGAAACCGAACGGTATGTATCTTCTACTTCTATCGTATTAATTTTTATACTATACATAGTAAGTAAAAAAAGAATAGTAGTAGCAGTAGTAGTAGTATAGTAGTATAGTAGTAGTAGTATAGTAAATTTTATACTAATTTTGTAATAAATCATAACTATGTCAATAAATCACAGTTATCTTTCATTCTACTGTCTTGTCGTCGTCTCAAATGATACACGTTCACTGCTGAACTTAGATTTCGCCACAGAACACGATCTTGTGCCACTTGTACCCAGCTGCTCCAGGCGAATCGCTTGAGTTCGACCATCCGCCTCGTGGGGAATATTCCAACGCTGCGTTTGCCAATTCGTGCACCTCGAGACCTCTACATTTATCAATATACTAGCTGATGCTCGCGACTTCGTTCGCGTGGAATTATTTTTCAAGATCCCGCGGGAACTATAATTTTTTCGGGATAAAAAGTAGCTTATGTTTTAATCCAAGGTATAATTTATCTTCGTTTTAAATTTCAGCCAAATCGGTGCAGTAGTTTTTGAGTTTATTCATTTCAAACATACACACAAAAATACAAATCGTTCCTCTTTATAATAGTAGTGTAGATTGTAGCTTTACTAAATAAATAAAGTATTCTTTGCATTTTGCATATTTTCTGGTTTATAGTTTGAAATAGTTACTTGCTTTAGTGTCATACTACACGGGCGGTTCTCCCGCCGCGGGAAACCGCTTCTGAACCGCTCTAGTCACAATTTAATATGAAAGTTGTATGCTGCATACTACACGGCGCGGTTTCCCGTCGCGGTTTGCAGGCGGGAGAAATACGACCGCCGCATGCAGCGTCAAACCGCCGCTGATAACCGCCGTTTTAAACTACACGGGCGGTTTCCCGCTATTACGTCATTCTGCGCGGGATCTTGGCGCGGTTTACCGCGTAAAAGACAGCGGTAAACCGCGTCCCGTGTAGTTTGATGGTCTGCGGCAGTTTTGTCGAGCGGATTCCCGCAGCGGGAGAACCGCCCGTGTAGTATGAACCTTAAATATTACGCTTCTATTCAACACAGATACGAACAGGTAGGTACATAGGTACATATATTCGAAGCCAAACTTTTTCAATCTTTTGCGTCGACACTCGTATCTGAAACTGACACAGGATCCACGCCACTGCCAAGAAAGCAGAAAGAAAATAATATCCCACTGCAGAATATTGTGTTTATATTTTATTTCCCTACCGCCGCTGAATGCTAGAGTGCTGACAATATTGAGTTACGGCTTGAGTGAGTTCCCACTGTTCCACGTCGTCTGCTACGGTGAATCCGGCGTCAAACCGTAGGTTAGAATAATTAGAATAGAAAAGGCATCAAACTATAACGCTTCGAAGCGCAAAAGTCCACGCCGTGATAAGCCATTTTGATTAAGATGAATTTCTTGTGTTTAATTGACATCATGAGGACGCGTCAAAATTCAATCACATCGAACAGAGCACAGGATTTGGCCTGCATTTCAAAAGTCATTCTCATTCATATTACTGCAAAAAAATACGCTTACTACCCTTAACAAATGTGTAAAAAAAACAAGGACCAAAATAATCTTGCATATTGATATTATGTCGAATTGTGTGTAAAGTGTGTAAGGGCCCGGTCCGTTTCCAAAGAAATATCTCGACGCTGGAAAACGGATAGTCCGCTACAGTGAAAACTAGCTCTTTCAGTATTGTCAAAGACAACCCTTTTTTATTTTGCTTACTTCTCGTATTGTTGCATTGCTTTAAGTTAATGTTAGTTGTTGAATAGGCATCCTGTTATTTAGGATTACCACATACCTATTTCTTTTTTTTTTTGATGATTTGTACAAAAATTCGTAGAACTCCATTGAAATAGATATACGTAGTAGGATTAACATCGATGTCGACACCTATTTAGCGTTTGAGGTGTTAGAACAGACAAAAAAATCACATTAAAAATCTCAGTATTGATTCAATCTTAGCGCTCGCGCCCTCTCCCGTGTCCTCAATCCGCACGTTGGGGGAAACTTAGATACAATATTATATGTGTGGTGCGGGTTGTTACGTTCCCTCAAATATGGTTGAGCGAAGCAACGGCTGGATCATGCGTCATGCTCGTGAACGGGTGCCACCAACGGGAATGGGTCTGCTTTTGCCTGCCTGTGTTAACATGTATTGAATTGTATTTATTTGTATTTGTATTGTATTTATTTTTACTTGTATTGTACTCAGGAAAATTCATCGTGGAAGCACTGAATACATAGCATAGTTTCAATAACAATTGTAAAATTTTTATTTTTTTGAAAAGAGCAACCGCCGAGTTTCTTGCTGGCTCTTCTCGGCAGGAAAGGCATTCCGAACCAGTGGTAGATTTATTGACGATTCAAAAGTGCTTGTAAAAGTTTATTTGAATAAAAAATATTTCTATTCTATTCTATTCTATTCTATATACCGCTACCCCAAGTAACATTTTGGTACTATAATTTAAGAATTCATCACGAAAAGGTTGAGTTAACATCGTGTAAAGGTTGTAGCGATAACCACCCGTTATATAAAAGCATTTGCTATGACTTTTTTGCTCTATAAGCTTATATAGCCAAACTATCCTTTTAGCAGGGGATGTAAAGGTTTACAAAACCGTTTTGTAGAGCCGTTATAGGCAAGTTCTATAAAAACCTCGAATTTAGACAATATAGCGCTATATTAATGTATAACAGCGTTTGAATTCACTATTATGTACCCCATTAGTACTATAAAGTTTTCCTGGTAACTGCTATAAGTATGGCGTTTTAGCAGTGATGAAGGACACAACAATACAATAATTTGACGCTATTGTGGTCCCACAAAACACTGCTATAGTACATGGTACATAATTACTCATAATAACACTGTTATAGAGCGGTTTTGCTTTATAAACGATTTTCGGGACATTTTTATAACAATAAAAAGTGTTTTAATTATCTTTGTTGGGTTTATTATAGTCTCATTGAAGAAAAAGTCACCATGACTCTATTACATGACCAAAGTTTTCTATTATGGTTTTGGTTGTTCTGTTTTAAGACAACAGCGATATATAGCTAATTCCTTTATTTCCTTTATAGAACAAATTTTAGAAATTTATCAATATCCATTACTAGGGGCATATTCATTATAAGTACCTGAGAAAGAAAACCAATCATGAGCAACGATTACCTACCTACCTATTTTATTTCTTCCTTGGATACAAAAATGTATTCAAAAATTAAGTATGTGGGACAAGACTAGTCATAAGGAACCCTAATTTTACGTCAATGGCGGCAGATTTTTTGTCACTTGTGCTATAGTTAACCTAAAAGAGAACCAAATTAGCTTTTTGGCTGTGTAGCAGAAACTACGGTTAATTTTATTTATTTTTATTAATATTTTAATTAAAAAACTCAATTAATTTAGGGCGCATTGAAAATAATAAGTAAAACTAATGCTATTCTATCAGTAAAACTTTGGTTCCAAGTGGTTTTTATAGTATTGGTCGAATTTATCCATGTCTAAATAAAAGATGACATTAAACTCAGCAAGATGGAATCCTTATCCCTTTTATTTTTTTGTTTTTGTATAAACACACGTAGACCACCTTGCCGTGAAAAATTAAAATGAAAAGCGTAGTAAAAGAATCACGTACTTTTCTATAGAGTATAATAGCACTATAATGGAATTACGAACGCTGCTACAGAATAAAAAAGAACTATAAAAGCTTTATTGTGCCTCGTATGTCAACAAATTGTCATACAAGGCACCAATATATCAAATTTATAGAAAAAAAAAGTCCCAAGCACAACTGCTATAGTTTCGCTATGTCTCTAAATAGAGATATAACTGCGCCAAATCAGCGTTATACGACCTTCTTATTGCTTTTACAGTGCTTAAGTGGTGTTAGAGGAAACGTTCTATGGGCTGCTATAGGACAAGAAATTGTTACTTGGGACGCTACTCACAGACAAGAAAAAAATAAGCCAATTTTGTGTGAATTGTTGCTGTTGTTATTACATACAATTTGGATACACTAAGGTTTTAGGGTTCCGGACCTAATGGGTGCCAACGGGACCCTATTACCACTGCTGTCCGTCCGTCCGTCTGTCTGTCTGTTAGCGAGCTGTTTCTCATGATCTGCAATAGGTAGACAGTTGAAATTTTCAGACAATGTGTATTTCTGTTGCCGCTATAACAACAAATAATAAAAATAAATTAAACCTCCACAATAATTTATCTATGATCTTATTGATGATTTCATAGATTATAGAGATCGCTGCGCCATTTGCAATATTATTAGTTCCAGAGACGTTCGTATCTGCTTACAGCGCCAAAATGGGGTCAATCAAATAGGTCCAAAAATATTATAGTTAATCCAGTCTTAATCAAAAATTAATCAGTGATCAAAATGCGATGCTGCATCGATGACGCTTCAAAAATGCTTAGCCCATGCTAAGTGTGTGCTTTGGGATCTTAAAACGAAAATCTAATTCTCCTTAACGTTTCTACATTTTGCACATTTGTTACACATATTTTAAATCTTACAGTCCCTGCCAGTCGCGGTTAAGTAATGTGGAAACTTTTTAAAATACGTTCTTTGGCGACTTTGCTACATATTACACGTCCAAACTTGGAGCTCTGGCACTGTCGTGATGGCAGATTATTCGAAGGAGTTGCAACATGATTTATTATACTGTTTACTAAAATATTATTTTAGACAGAATTTATCCGGTTGCGAAATAAATTCCCGTGATTTATTCCATACAAATATCTTTCGACACAACTTTAATGTTACCTACTATATTTTGTGTTATGAGTAATAGAATATTATTGTATATCTCATAATGTCATATCTTTTAAAATATAAAAGGAAAAGGTGACTGATTGACCGACTAACTCACTGACTGATTTATCTACGCACAGCTGAAACCATTGGGCCAATCAGGCTGTTAGGCATACAGATAGCTATTACTACAGTTACTACCTGCCTAAGTATATACCTAATGGCTAAAAGAAAAAGAAGTAGAAGAAGGGAAGGCTCGTATTAATACGAGAAATGGTAAGTATATTTAAAAGAGTATAACTAAAAATTTATAGCAAAAATCAGCGGGGACTATTTGCAATCTGGGGGGCTATTTGAAAAAAGCAATTTTAAAGATGCCCACACTTACTAAAAGTTTAATAATATTAGTGGACCTCTAATATAAGTCATTAGTGTAGTAGGGACAACCTAATCTAGGTATACCTATTGGGTGATGTGTGGCACAATTCTTAAAATAAACGTTTCTTTCTTTCTTTCTTTCTTTCTAGTAGGTATATCGATCACTCGTTCAGATCTTTATAATTGTATTTTCCAAATAGCCCTCCGAATCGCAAATAACCTTACGGCACCTACGGTTTTACGTGCCGCCAAGCGATTTAGATTTATTCCGGCACGATGGCGTGTAGAAACCAATTAGGGGTATGGGTTGAATTTACACAGCTATATCCCTTCCAAGTTAGCTCGCTACCATCTTGGACTGCATCGTCACTTGCCATCGGGTGAGATCGCAGTCAAGGCCTATCTTGTCATCGAATAAAAAAAAACCTACCTACATAATATAAATAATATATCAAGCGTAAAACTTCTCTTTTATTTAATCCACATGGTCACGTTAACATTAGGGACAACATAAACTGTGGATTTCTCTTAAGGCCAGTCGTGCGTGGTAAGGCAAAGGCCAGATTCCTACGTGACTTGGAAGGTGACCGGCGACGTGGGTCTAAAATACCCCCAACCCTAGATAACTTGTACCTAACGTACAAATGTAGCACATACACATACAGATATACTGAAATTGCAAATGACAACCCTTTTTATGGTTCATGTTTGTTAGTGACGCGATAATAATTATTGTATAAAATAATAATTATTATTTGAAGGACAATTTCCGACTTCTCCGTCAGGGTTATGGGGAGGAGATAAAAGTTTTATCCCCCGATTTTATCCACTGATAAGGGATAAAATTATCTTCTCCCTATGCTAAAGCATGGCGACAGGGGAAAGGAAAAGTATATTCCTATAAGAATATCCACTGTGGATATTATTTCCATTTCGGTTTGCTCATGCTCGACAGGTGGATAAAACTGAGCGAGGAGATAAACATTTTATTCTTTCCCCGGGGATAAAACTCCCGCCCATGCTAGCTATGCAGGAACTCTGGCTCTCCTGCGGATCTCTTTCTTTTATTTTCAATTTCCTCGGAACATGTTTACGGCGACCCACACTGATGCTAATGGTATAATTTAAAATCTCTATATTCCCTTCAATTCACCCTAATTTTGTCCCTATCCAGCTTAAAGGGATTATATGGTGGATCAAAATGTTTACGCGCGCGGGTTACATAGTTTTAACGCGGGATTACCATACATATTACTTGTTTATAATCCCATTTGACGCAGAGTTAACATTGACCCAAATATGCAATTTCATGGTTATCCTATTATGAGTTATGACGTACAAATTAGATCTGATATTATGCAGGCTGAGTTGAATATCAGGCGGTTAAAATTACTTAACCTTTAAATGTTACTTTTTGTTGCATAAGTCAGTACTCACTCCATATTTATGACTGAATTTCAAATGGTACAAATTAAAAAACCTTGACTTTTTTAAACCAAAATAGCATTTTTGTTGGTAAAATTGAACTTTTACTGTAATCTGACTTCAACCGCCTAATTATATATGCAGTTATACTGATTTTTTAAAAATATTTTTAGCAAGCAATGGACCAAATTGTGGAATCTTCTCCCTTCGACAGCGTTCCCACTTATTTACAATAAGGGGTTATTCAAGGGGCGCACCAATAAGTTCCTGAAATGCCGGCAACGAATCGGTGGTGCCTCTGGTACTACAAGTGTTCATGGGCGGCTGTAATCACTTTACATCAGGTGACCCGCCAGCTCGTTTGCCCGCTATTCATATAAAAAAAAGTGAGTACCGCTGCCCATGAACATTTGTAGCACCTTCAGATTTTATCCAGATATTAATTCCTGTGGTGTGATGTGTTCTAAAATCTCTTCGTTGAGCTATATGTTTCAAACTGACTTTAGCTTCAAATCTTCCACAGAATTCTGATAGATAGCCAGTGAATAGCGCAATTTCTCAGGTTTAGAGTATAAATTCCAATAAATATAAGGCATCTCACACACTACGTTGTCATAGGACAACGGCCAGTGGTCCCAGCAACCAAGCATCGGCAACAACGACCTTAATCCAACAACCAACTAGCCAAAAGACGTCGCGTAATAAGTCTTCGCATCCAAACTTTGAGTAATCGGATCACACGACCTTCAGCAAAAAGCGGGACTAGTTTTTTTTTGTAAGGAAAATGTTAGCCAAGTTGAACTTGACTTATATTTTCCTCTCCTCCAAATAAGCCGAAAGCTTGTGTTAGGGATGGATACATGGTGGATACGACAATACTGCAACGGGTGGAGATCGAACTTGTGACCTTTCAGTTTTCAGTACTCTTTAACCTTTAGGCTTATTGAGGCTTGAGCTGTTGCAGCTACACTTTGTAAACTTTGCTATGAGCATCTGCGACCAAAGTTCCTACCACGACACTTGATTCGTGCGCTTGGTCGCCTATTGAGTAAAATGCCTAAACCCTATGTCAATACTACAAAGTGACAGGCGTAAAGCTAACTTTACTGCTCTCAAAGTCGCTCCATAGTGCCCAACCGGAGTGGAACCAAACTCTATTGGAAGTTATAATTGAGTAACAAGTATTGTACGTCAGTGCAATATTGTAGGTAGATACGGAGTGTCGCGTCCCTTTATTCATTACACCTTTCACCACACTACTCTGACACTTAGCTTTAGAATAACTGGTGGTGAAACCGTTTACACTTGGACGTAACGGATACATTTGAAATCACCACAATGTGATTTCACAGAACTCAACACAACAACGAGACGAGAAGTGGGCACAATAGTGCAAGTGGTGGAATAGAACTTACGACCTTTCAGTTTTCAGTTCGCACCTTTTAAGTGTTGGACTATTGAGGCCTCAATTGAAGAACAAGTAAATTGAAAATTTAAAACACCCCCGACATGTGAAATTAAAAAAAAATGTGATTCGCCATTTTGTGGTGGCGGCCATCTTGGAGTTGTTTATCATAGTATTCTACTAGTCAAGCCCTTTCATATTTTGATACCCATCATGAGGGAGTTGTGAAAAAATATGTAATCCGCCATTTTGTGGCGGTGGCCATCTTGGACCGATTTTCATCAAACATAGCTAGGAATACTCCCGACTAATTCACCTTTCAAACAAAAAAAAACCAAATCAAATTCGATTCATCCGTTGAACTGTCTGGCTGCTACGATGTCACAGACAGACACAGACACACAGATTCGTCAAACTTATAACACCCCGTCGTTTTTACGTCGGGGATTAAGAACCAATAAATAAACGGACATTTATAATATTAGTTACGATTTAGGATCGTAGCGATATATTGCAAACGGTTACACGGAATATGCGTTTTGGCTAACTCATATTGCAAGGGTTTCCATTTACACGGTACACCTAATTTACCGCGTTACGCTCACAGAGTGGATATAGTCGTTTGATTTTGATATTGTTGACTACTACACAACAGTTTTACTATTTGGTACTCTATGACTAGGTGATAAGGTCGATTTCCGATTGGGACGATAAAGATTCTCTATTTCATGAAAACTTCGCAGACATTTTTAACTAAGCCACTCCACTGCCACTAAATAATATATCTACATTGCTTGGAATCGTTAATAATGTTATGAAGAAAATGGCAAAATTATGGAATCATTCATGGATGTAGAAATATTTTCTTAAGTTTATCATGGACTTTGAATGGGCTTTGATCATTTCGAATGTTTTTTCAAGACAAGTTTTAAATAGGTACACATTTTTTATCTTTACCCTTTGATCTTGAGTAGGCGTTTAGTTAATTATTTTTCAAAGAATTAATAATATTTTTCAAAGTTTACCGTTCGTGATAAACCACAAGACTCTTTTGTTGTTTTCTAAGTAAAGCTGTAGCCCGCAAGTTTGCAAATTACAGCCGCAACGAACTCACCGCAAGCACCGCAAATTTTTCCGCACTGAAAATGCAAATGATGTCAGCAGCACGCTTATAACGCTTTGAAAGTGTCATAATTTTCATATTATTATCCATTTCAACAGCACACGGAGGCTATTATTAGCTATTACACAGCAGCAGGCGTTGTTCAACGAAAGTCATAAGAAACAATGAGCTTATAATTCCTTGTAGACTGACACTGTTCAATTGCTCCTTAAAATCCATCCAAAATGAAATCCAATAAATCAGTAACTTTCCCACACCGGGAAGCGCAGCGTTGGTAGACCCCCCCCCCCCGCTAGTGGACCGACAACATCAAACGAGTCGCAGGGAGCCGCTGGATGCAAGTGGCGCAAGACCGAGACGTATGGAAGTCCATTCAAGAGACTTTTGTTCCACTGTGGATGTATGTATATTGGTTGAAAGAGAAGAAGAAGTTTACTTTTGCTTACTTTACTTTTTGCTTTCAGAATAAGTCAAAAACTTACCTCATTGTTCGTCGTACTTTTGGCTGAGGTAATATCTCCATTTGTGCTCATTAGCTTATTGTCTTCTAGAGACGCCAAAAAACGTGGCTAACGTCTACGTGTGGCTACGTGTGGAACATGATGACGTTAGTTATCAGCACTGTAAAAACCTATGCTGCGTTCGGGTCGTGCGGCCGTTGCGGCTCGCACCTAATGCGCGACCAGCTCGAGCAAAAACAGTAACAAAGATCGTATTATAAACCGTGGTTTTAGTAGCTACAGGGCATTTATTCAATTAAGGCTTTCAGAGCTCTGAACATGAGATATTGCGGGGGATGACGTTGAGTGGCTGTAAAGATGGTATACTTACCTATTTATTATTACTATTATTAGCTGACTGATGCTTGCTATTTCGTTCTCTTTTTAGATTTTTCAGCATCCCGAGATTTTCCATGACAAAAAGTATCCTGTTTCCATCTCCAGGATCTCCAGGAACCTATTTTTGTGCTAAACTCTTTTAAGATCGGTTTTTGTGGTGATTGAGTCGTAAAAAAGTAAAAGGGAGACAGATGGGTTTCAAGCCTTTTATTTTAATATCATTAAGACGTATAGGTTGGTGTTTGTTATATCTCCCCATTCATTCATCTCAACCCTTTGCTGGCTTACTAGGTAGGTAGGTAGGTACTGGGCACAGATCTCCTCTTGAATGAAATTTTTTTTTATTTAAGTTGCATTTGGGCAAATCTTTAAATCCGGCACTTCTAGGCGTGCAGGTTTCATAACGATATTTTCCTTCACCATTGCAGCAATAAGCTGAAATTCTGTCAGAAGAAAATTACTGCACATTCAAGTAAAGGTAAAAACGCCGCAGCACTTAGCTCCCGCCACAGATGGGATCGCAGGGGAATAAGCTCCAAATTAACAATTCAGATTTAACAGTTGCCCGTAAACCGAAAGCGACTCCTGTGCGAGAGCGTCCTGCTGAATCGTAAAACAAGATTGAATTTGTTGAATACTTCAGGGAAGTCCGGCTACCTAATTACTTGCTACGTCTATGTCCACTTTGGAATACTATGATGCTTACTGCCTTTTAGCAGTGAATCACTGGATAAAGGTGGACTCCCGAGTCCTCGAGACTCAGGAATCGCGTCAAATTCAAATTCAAAATTCAAATTCAAAATCCATTTATTTCATGTAGGCCAACTTGTAGGTCTTATGACACGTCATAAATCTACCACCGATTCGGAATGCAGATTCTGCTGAGAAGAGCCGGTAAGAAACTCAGCAGTTGCTCTTTTCAAAAAAAAAAATTTACAATAGGTAACAAAACTATGCTATGTACCTATAGGTACACTTACAGTGCTTCCACAATGAAGCTTCAAAAATGCATACGTAGGTACACACAATCCAACGCATGTCAAAACGGGCAGACAAAGCAGACCCATTCCCGTTGGTGGCATCCGTTCACGAGCATGACACCGTCGGTAACTAAACTAATATTTTTCTGATGGATGAAACGACTTTAATAGGATTTTCACAGGTAGGTAGAGTTACAGCAGCAGCAGTACAGCAGATTACATACAAGCAGTACCTACAATCAAAGAAGGCTAGCGTAGGGAAGAAAATTAACACGAGCAAAAACAATCACGTGTTAGCGTTGATCCAATCAAGTTACCTAATTATTATTTTTGTACACCTTACAAAATGAAATTTCTTTATTTAGACAATTTTCTTAAGGCGAAATCTAATTAATAAGATAATATAGGTACAAGGGAAGTTTCCAATAACCAATATTGTAGCGTAAAATTTCATCGCCATTTTGCATTAATAAGCGATGCGATCGGCAAAGATGAGAACACGAGAACGATAGGATATCTGCACTTAGGTGCTCTATTAACTTTCCAAGTTTGTACGATGCGAAACTCAATAAGAAACTTACTAGGAACCATTTGTATCGTATATTATTATACGTTGATTCATCTATACTTAATATTATAAAGCTGAAGAGTTTGTTTGTTTGAACGCGCTAATCTCAGGAACTACTGGGTCAAATTGAAAAATTCTTTTTGTGTTGGATAGTCCATTTATCGAGGAAGGCTTTAGGCTATATAAAATTACGCTGCGACCAATAGGAGCGAAGCATCAGTGAAAAATATTGCAAAAACGGGGAAAATTATCCATATTTAAAATATATTCTTTTAAAAACTTCTTAATTGCGATCATAATAATAAAAATTGACGCGGACGAAGTCGTAGGCAACAGCTAGTATCGTATATATATGTTGCTATTCATTAGTCTGTTTAAAACTCAAAACGGCTTGACCGATTTTAATATCTGATAAAATCGATGTGATAATTGAGAAAACTCTACATAATATGTAGAGTGACATTTTATCCCGGAAAATTTTCCCGAGGAGTTCCCGAGACATTGTACAAACTAAATCCACGCGGTCTCGCGATAGTTTGTAAGGGAGGCTTTAGCCGTGGCTAGTTACCCACCACCCCATGAGGTATGAGTTGAATCTACACTGCCATACCCGTTCTAAGTTAGCCCGCTACCATCTTAGACTGCATCGTCACTTACCATCAGGTGAGATTGCAGTCAAGGACTATCTTGTCAACGAATAAAAAAAAATGTAGCTATATGTGAATGAATTTATAAAATCGGTGAATTAATTGTTTTTTGTTTACCCATTACAATAACATTACAAACAATCAATCAAATCTTTCCTCTTTATAATATTTGTATGGATACCTAAATTAGTAAGGACAATTTTGAACTCAAAACATTGCTCCAAATAGTAAAAGATAGACAGATTAATTCCAGAGAGCGATTTTACTTTTTTCTGCTCAAGTTTCAACGTCAGCTTGGCTACCATAGGCATACTTTCATAGGCTTTCAACGACCACTCAGCCTTTTACTTTTCTAGCTGGCGCGGACGATAATAGGATCGTAGAAATAATGGAACCGTTTTATATTTTATGCGATAATACTTTTAAGGTTTAAAAATAAAACCTCGTAGCTTTTTATAAGGCGTTATTGAGCTCAAAGTGATTTTTTTCATGCAAGTCAACTTGTGGCCTCCATGTAGCTCTTATGACAAGTCAAGACTCTATCCACCAGTTCAGAAAGCAGATTCTGCTATAAGTTCTTGTAATTCACGAGGGCGCGTGGCTCATGGTTGTGTGTGTTTCGTATCTATATAAGTGGGAGCGAGAGCTTGTTCGCGCCTGACCGCTCCCACCTAGGCTCTTGACAGGCACGCATACTCACGCAATGTGCATGTAAACGACGTAACCACAAGTAGAGCTCACGCGCCCTCGTGAATAAGGGCAAAATTGAAATCATAGACAGGCATGTCAATTTTTTTTTATATGTTTTTATCTAAGTTTTTATCCTACCTATTATTATACCTTTATGTTGCACCATACTACCCTCACACATCATTTCACTCCTATCACCAATGGTTGCCTGGTAGAGATTGCTTTGTAGCAATAAGGCCGCCTTTGCATGCGTAGTTCTAAGTTTTATTTATTTTTGTTTCATTCTTGTGTGCAATAAAGTTTTTATCTATCTATCTATCTATCTAAGTTTTTATGTTTTATATGTTTTTTGTATGTAAGTAAAATGTACGTTTGTTCGTATGTACGTCTATTGGTATGATGGTACGCTCTGTAAAAGGTTTGACGGATGTAACAAATGAGATATCATTAGATTCGCCAGTGGTACAGGCTGTAAGATTTAAAATCCATTTCAGTTCATATTTTTAACGCGGTTTTTTTTTTATTTACTTGCTAAAAACTGGCAACTGTAGATAAGTCGATCGTCGTTTCCTTAAACTATAATCAAGTTATATTACGAGTATGTCAATATATAACCCGTGTGAGATATCACTTTACGACATTTTGTTTTATGGAGGAAAAAGTAGAGCAAACGACAAATCTTATTAGGCTACGAGCCTTGAGATTTCCCAGTAGGACTTTCCTGCGTCGAATTATAGTTTATGTTACCTTATACTTTCGTTGTTGACGATGTCTTTGTAAACAATGACAATTAACTGCCTTTGGTCTGGTGGTTAGCTTATTTAACTGCGGAAAGTGAGGTCCTGGGTTCAGAACCTGCACCTTCCTTTCCTTTTCTTCCTTCTTTAAAGGAAAAAGGAAAGACAGGAAGTCTTTCCTTTTGACATTTGAGAGAAAGTTGCTTGGAACCAATCTGCTTTGCTTCAGCTGTCTACAAGATAGTTAAGCTACATATTGTAACATTTTAGTTTTGAAAAGAGCAACTGCTGAGTTTCTTGCTATCTCTCTTCAGCAGAATCAGCATTCCGAACCAGTGGTTGATTCTCGATTTGTCATAAGAGACACAAGTTGGTAACACAACACATCCTACTTCCTACTTAATTATAAATGTGAAAATGTGGATGTTTGGATGTTTGGATGTTTGTTACTCAATCACGCCGCAACGCTGAAACGATTTCGCTGAAATTTGGCACAAAGATAGATTATAGTCTGGAATAACACATAGGCTACTTTTTATCCCGAAAAATAAGCGATTTCCCGCGGGAATTAAAAAACCTTAATCCACGCGAACGAAGTCGCGGGAATCAGCTAGTAATTTAATAAGTCTGTTTTAAAATAGCTCTATATGTCAGTGGCAGGTATACATAATAAGTGCGATATTATAATATAGTACATGCAGCTATCAGCGCCATGTCCCGACACCTGAGCTCACGATTCAGGCTCGGGCGAGCTAATTGCATGCAGGTATAACAATGTTAGTGTCGCGCGATGCTTGATTCGCTTTATTCCATCGAGTTTCACGCCTCAAAACTGTTGACAGATTAAATAAAATTTCTAAAAAAAAAAAGAATATTGGCCATGCTAAACTTGAGTAATATTCACCTGTCCCCTCCAAATAAGCTTAAAGCTTATGTTAGGAGTGGGTTCGACAATTTTATTAGTGCAAGTTGCAACGGATCCCATTGAACCGTCTTCAGTCTGCACCTTTAACCATTTGCTTATAATAATAGTAAAGATAGGTACCTATAATTGTAAGGATTAGTACCTATCCTTACTGTTATTAATGCGAAAGTGTGTTTGTTTCTTGGTTTATTTTTTTGTCCTTCAATCACGCCGCAACAGAGCTAGGTTCGGATTGACGTTATTTTTTGTATGGGTAGGTAGGTACAGTTGATGACGGAGAGTGAAATAGGTCAAATAGGTTATTTTTTATCCCATAAAATCAAAGAGAATCCACGCGAACGAAGTCGTTGTCACCAGCTAATAGTTAGCTGAAGCTCATGCGCGCCCTATATTTCCTGGATAACATCGCTCATTTGCGACAAGAGTGACATAATTCAAAATCGACGATGAGAGAATTCTCTCGTTAGCGAGTAATGTTTTGTGGATGCTGCGGTCTCGAAACAACACAGCGGCCAACGAAGTGATAGAGCATTAAGTCATCACTCTCGCTCTTATTTTTTTGTGCGTAATGTTGTTTTTATAGCAAAAAGTATAAATTTTCGACACTAAAATTGGTGAATTTTGAGTTATGTCACCCTTGTCGCAAATGAGCGACATGTAGTCACACAAAATTCAAATTACTTTTAAAAATGGCGTACACTGCCAAATGCAGGCAAAATAAACTAAAATGCAGGTAATGTACAGGCGGGACACGTCACTCGGATGCAAACATTGTTACCTGTATTCAATTATCTCGCCGGAGTTGAATTGTAAATCCGCGGGATCACGTGCCGACTGCCGGGGCTGTGCGGAAAATGTACAGTTTTCATGAATGAATGAATGAATATACTTTTATTGTACACCACACATAATATCGCTGGTTTATGGTTATGTCAGCAGTGATAGCTTAGTGGGTAGGACTTCGGCTTCTTATTCGTGGGGTTGCGGGCTCAATCACGCACTGTGACACATTATTATTATTAGGAGCACCTAAATAGATAACTTATTAATGTATGCGGAAGTGTATTTGTTGGTTTGTCCTTCAATAACGCTGCAACTGAGCTACGGATCGACGTGATTTTTTGCATGGGTATAGTTGAGGACCTGTAGGGCTAACATGCGCGCCACGAGAAAGTTTTGTCTACACGTTTACTCGTAGACTCTATGTGAATCTCTACAGAGATTCACGAGTAAAGTGTAGACAAAATTTTCTCGTGGCGCGCATGTTAGCCACACTGGAGAGTGACATAGGCTACTTTTATCCCGGAAAATCAAAGAGTTCCCGTGGGGGTTTAAAAATTAAATTCACGCGTACAAAGTCGTGGGCATCAGCTAGTACATAAATATATTTGTCTGGTGGAAGGCTTTGGCCGTGGCTAATTACCACCTGGATGATAAAACACCTTGAATTGTTTCAATGGACTGTATTTATGATTATTATGAGATTACAAAGAAGATGTATGAATTGAATGTTGCACTGTGCACAGTTGCGCGTTGATGTCTTTTATGCAAGTGAGCGGCGCAGGCGCATCTTGTTTCCCGCCTGCCGCCCGCACCCCCGCGCTTCGCCTTGCGTTAGAGACTAAGGTCTCTAACATTCTGCCCGGGGAATGTTGAAGAAGATGAAATACTTCAATTTTATTGTAGTGGAAGGGGGCAGATGTTGTTGTATGAGCGCTGAATTACGCCCTTCTTGGTCTTGAGGTCTGCTACTCTGCTGATGCCATCCTTGCCGGGGTATAGCTTGGCGACTCTGCCCATTTGCCACAGGAGTGGTGGTTGGTTCTTCTCCCTTACGAGTACCAAGGATCCAATCTTGAGGCTTGAGGAATTAGAACGCCACTTAATACGCTGCTGGAGAAGAGACACGTATTCTTCCGAGAAGCGGGACCAAAAATGTTGCTTTAGTTTCTCAATTCTCTCGTAGCGCTGCAGCCGGTTAATATTTGCATCGCTGACGGGAGGACGAGGAACTGTTAAAAGTGAGCGTCCAATTAGGAAGTGGGCTGGAGTAAGGCAGGTAAGATCGGAAGGATCTGAGGAGAGAGGTGTCAATGGTCGGGAGTTCAGAATTGCTTCTATTTGGATGAGACAAGTTGACATCTCTTCGTAAGTGAGATGGGTTAAAGTTAAGATTCTCCTAAGGTGGTGCTTCACTAATTTTACCATAGATTCCCAAAGTCCTCCAAAATTTGGACTGTAAACTGGAATTGTCTTAAACTCTATGCCTTGATTGCTCATTTCAGACTGAATGTCGTTCAAATATCTATTTAAAAACGAGGAAATTTCGTTACTGGCTGCGAGGAAGGTGGACGCGTTGTCTGACGTCACGGAAACGGGCTTTCCCCGACGAGAAATGAATCTAAATATCGCCGAGAGAAAGGATTCCGTAGTTAAGTCCGTAACAAGCTCTAAGTGCACCGCTTTAACTGCAAAACACACAAAAATGCAAATGTATGACTTCGTCAGCCTAGCACCTCTGCCCTTACGGTCAGCAATCAGCACTGGGCCGGCGTAGTCTACGCCGGTGTGTAAGAATGGATACTCTAAGTGTGTCCTGTCATGGGGTAAGTCACCCATAATTGGTTGTATGGTCTTTGACCTAAATCTAAAACAACGAACGCAATTATGTACGACACGTTTGGCGAGGTTCCTCCCCCCAAGTGGCCAATATTTTTGTCGAATGCAAGACAAAAGCAGCTGAGGTCCGGCGTGCATTAATTCTAAGTGTTCTTTACGAAAAATTGTGTGCGTGACATGATGTTTGCTACAGAGAATTATCGGATGTTTGACGTCGTAGCTATAGAAGGAATTATTGAGACGCCCTCCAACTCGTATAAGGTCATTCGAGTCTATGAAAGGGTTGAGTGATAATAATTTATTATTTGCAGGCAAAGGTTTGCCTGATTTTAGTAAATTGTATTCCTCGGGAAACATTTCTTTTTGTGTGAATTGTAGTATGTAGTTTTCTGAGTTTTGTAATTCTTTTGTAGTTAAAAATGTAGTTAGTTTGTTTTTAGGATTTTTACAATTATATATAAATCTTTGTATATAAGCAACTGATCTTATTAAACGTGTATAATTAGATTTTTTATGTATAAGATTATGTATTGTGTTTGTTTGTATGTTTGTCTTGTTTTCTGTTGATGTGTGTAAGACTATTTCTGTATTAATTGATTTAGATTGTGTATTGGGCGTAGTGGGAAATTGTATGTGTTTTGACTTTAAAAAATCAGGGCCGGACCACCACAAGTGACATGAGGAGATGCCGTCCGCAACGATCCCCCGAGAAACTAGATCCGCAGGGTTTTCTTTCGACGGAACGTACCCCCATCTGTGACCGGCTGTGCAGTCCTGGACTTCACCCACTCGAGTTCGAACAAACATCTTTAATTGGTTCGTTTGAGTTTTCAACCATGCCAACACGATAGTGGAATCGGTCCAAAAATAGGATTTCTGTATTTTTATTGTTAAAGATGAAACCACTTTAGCATGGAGCCTAGTGGCGAGAAGCGCACCACAAAGCTCAAGTCTCGGGATTGTGATGGGCTTCAAAGGTGCCACTTTGTTTCGTGAAGCTAAAAGGCGAACTTGTACCTTGCCGTTCTCGTCAACTGTTCGCACGTATACACACGCGCCGTATGCGCGTTCCGAAGCATCTGAGAAGGTATGTAATTCAACTAGTGTGGTGTTATTAGTGCAAACCCAACGGGGAATGCGGAGTGAATTAAGTGACTTAAGAGAAGTTATGAAATTTGAAAAGGATATCTGTGTATCTTTTGTAACTTCGTCATCCCAACCGCACTTATTAACCCATAGTTTCTGCATTAGAATTTTTGCTTGAACTGTACAAGGTCCTAGAAGACCGAGGGGGTCGAAAATTTGACTTACAAGGGATAAGATTATACGTTTTGTAATTTTTTTTGTGTTTGTGTCTAAATTAATTTTAAATAATAAATTATCTGTGTTACAATCCCAATGGAGACCAAGTGTTTTTGACGGTAATGAGTCATCTAGATTTAAAGTTTTATCCGTTTTAAGATTTTCAAGCAAATTTTCACTAGGTAATGATTTTAGGACTTCAGAACTATTCGATTGCCATTTACGTAGCCTAAATTGCGCTGACTGTAAGGTGTCGATAACATTTTTGCAAAGAGTAATTACTGACTGTACGGAATCGCCACCGCTGAGAAAATCATCCACGTAGAAATCTCTTGCAATAGCTACGCTTGCTTGTTTATCTGTACACTGTTCTGCCAGCGAAACCAGGCATTTTGTGGCTAGGTACGGTGCTGATGCAGTACCGTATGTAACCGTATTTAATGTAAATGATCTTATATCTTCACTAGGATGAAATCTAAACAAGATTTGCTGTAGTGAACGTTGAGAAGGTTCGACGAGAATGGCTCGATACATTTTTTCGATATCGCCTGACACGACGATTTCATGTTGTCGAAAGCGTATCAATATTGAAATCAAATCATCTTGGACGACGGGTCCAATCATTTGAATGTCATTATATGATTTTTTACTTCTAGAAGTAGGGCTAGAAGTGGGGCTCGATGCATTAAAAACCACCCTTAACTTTGTTGTGGCTGATGACTCACGAATAACCCCATGATGAGGTAAATAATAACTTTTTTGAGAATTTATGGCATTTGAAAGTTCAGAAGTGTCACTCATGTGATCTAAGTCTTCGTACTCGGTCATAAAATCTAAATATCGCTTCTTGAATATTGGATCGCGTTCGAATCTACGCTCAAGCGTTAATAGGCGACTTTTTGCTGTGCGGTAAGAATCGCCGAGAACATCGGGCGACTCTTTTAAAGGGACAGTTACAATAAAACGACCATTTTCATCGCGCCGAGTGTTCTCTGCGAAGCTTTTTTCGCACGCTTGCTCTTCTTGCGATAAGTTATATTTAGAAGGTACAGATTCCAATTCCCAAAATCGTGCTAACAAGGCCTCATCATTTTGAGAAAATAAACATGTAGATGTATGCTTTGAATTATTTTTATTTAAATTTGTGTTTTTATTAATAGTGCCGGAAACAAGCCAACCGAGTTTTGTTTTTTGCAACTTAGGACATTGTTTGCCTAAATCAATGAAGTTGGAACATATGACGTCCCAAAACACATCTGCACCCATTAATATGTCTATGGGTGACGAAATGTGAAACGAAGGATCAGCTAGCTTGATATTAAGAGGCAATTGTATGGATTGTATATCAATGTTACTTGAAGGTAATGAACTCGTTATCTGAGGTAAGATGTAACATTGTATATTGATTTTATAATTACCCGAAGATGACTCGATGGATAAGTCACAAGACTCCGCACTGTATGAAAGTTGATTGTTAATACCTGTCACAGTGGAGCTTACGTTCCGTCGAGGCAAGCCAAGCTTCTCACAGAAGTGACGTGTGACGTAGTGCGCAGTGGCACCGTTGTCTAGAAGAGCGCGGGCAGGATGTAGTATCCCGTCCGCACCGACCACGTTCACCAAAGCTGTGGATAGCAATATATTGGGTTTGTTAATACTCTGAATGTTTGATGATAAGGCAACTGTGCTGTGTTGTTCTGTGCTGTTCTGTGGTTCTTTATGTAAGAGACTGCTGTGCTTGAGTGTACAGTACTTGCAATGTGAGAGCTTACAGTTCTTTTCTTTATGTGCACCAATTTTTAAGCAATTTTTACAAATATTGTTGAAAGTTTGAACCTTAAGAATACGTGTGTCTACGTCTAGATTCCTAAATTCTGGACAATTAAATAAAAAATGATTTTGATTGCACATCGGGCATGTAATGATTTTGTTGTCCGTATTTTTTGTTTTATTTTGATGAATGGTTTTTGTTTGAACTTCTATTTTGTGTGATTTCTGTGTATTTTGTGAATTTTGTGTGTTCTGTGTATGTTGATAAGTATGTGTTGTTAATAATTGTCGTTGTTTTTCATCTTGTTGTATTGTCTGTAATAAATCTGCCCTGTGTGTTAAAAAGTCCAGAAATTGTTTTAAAGTGGGTGTGGTAGTAATGGTATTTCTTTGCTCTTCCCACTCTCGAAACGTAGTAACGTCTAATTTTTTAGTCATTATGTGTATCACTAATGTGTCCCAATGTTCTGTTGGCTGACCAAGAGTGTTCAAGGCGTTTAAATTTTTATTAATCGTGTCAATTAATTTACGTATAGCTTGACACGATTCTTTTTGTATTTGTTCGAAATTTAATATAGCATTAACATGATTATTAATTAAAAGCCTTTCGTTGTCGTACCTATCAGACAATAACTGCCAAGCTATTTCATAATTTTTTGTTGTTATTTCTAAATTTTGGATTATGATTAGCGCACTGCCTTTTAGAGCAGCTTTTAAATAATGAAATTTATTTATTTCGCCGATTGTGTTGTTGTTGTGTATTAATGAAATATACGTATCTCGAAAAGTGAGCCAGTGCTGAAAGTCTCCGTCAAAGGTGGGCAAATTAATCTTGGGTAGCCTGACGAAGTCGCGGAGTGCATCCCTGTGTGCTCGCTCGCTCCCGTCACTCGACTCGGACATGGAAAGTGTCCGCTGTTGCTGACGAGAAGACTTTTTCATAATGGTGCGCGCTGATGCAACCAAAGAGAAATATTTTGAGTCGAATTCTTCACGTTCTTGCATTAATTGACTTGGATCGTCAGTCAACAGCTCCAATTCCGTCTGAAATTTATCATATTCCGAGTGTATGACATCTATTTTATTTAAACGACATTCCAGTTCGCTAAATTGATTTTCACTAATATTGTCACTATTAAGGCTATTTACGAAGTTTTGAAAAATTGTAAGCTTGCCTTTCACACTACCGCGTAGCTTTATTAATTCTTTTATCTTAGCGTCATTCATCTTTAAACGCGTAAACGAAGCAAGAATTAAAGGTTAAGATTAGAAACAAAGCAAGCGATAGGTAGATAACTAGCGTACCGAACAGCTGGCCGGTGCATAAAAACCGGTTTGCGTATGTGACGAAGCGTTCGCTTACAATAGGCAAGTAGGTATGCACTCAATCCAGTGACAATTTTATGCGTAATGAAATGAATCAGCGTAATTTGAATTAGCTAGGAGCAATTTTTATGGCATTTTAATGAAATTTAGGCAACGTATGAAATAATTATAGGCACTAAAACACTTTTTATGATGATTAGACTAAAAAATAGCTAAGTTGGTGATTTTTAAATCTGTTTAAATTGGCAATTTATGGCAAATAAGCTACACAGCAACTTTATTATTGTAAATTATTATGAAAATATCCTAGTATCAGATCCAAATAGAAGACGGAAAATGCTACAAGACGGGAAGTAAGAAGGAACATGGAACAAACTCACAAGAGATCGTGTCCCCGTCCGTTGTTCCCGCGATGCACTCCGATTTTTGGCTGGTTTCTTTATTTTCTTGAGGTTGAAGGACCAAAATGGATGATAAAACACCTTGAATTGTTTCAATGGACTGTATTTATGATTATTATGAGATTACAAAGAAGATGTATGAATTGAATGTTGCACTGTGCACAGTTGCGCGTTGATGTCTTTTATGCAAGTGAGCGGCGCAGGCGCATCTTGTTTCCCGCCTGCCGCCCGCACCCCCGCGCTTCGCCTTGCGTTAGAGACTAAGGTCTCTAACACCACCCTACCGTCAAAGACGTGCCGCCAAGCGATTTAGCGTTCCGTCACGATGGCGTGTAGAAAGTAGAAACCGATTAGGGGTTTGAGTACACTGCCATACCCCTTCCAAGCTCGCTACCATCTTAGACTGCATCGTCACTTACCATCTTGTGAGATTGCAGACAAATTCAACCGCTAAGTGGGTAAAATAGGGGTTTGAAAAATCGAACTTAACGTGAGCGAAGCCGCGAGCAGAAGCTAGTCTACTCATATTGAAATCAATTTGGAAACATGATTGATCATTAAAAGGGATTACCTGCTTGTAGGTATGTGTTTGTCCGTATTAGCAAATTGATGATTAGTGATACGGATTTCGTCATTTCACGGATTTGCAATTCAGAACAGGCGACCTAATTGGATCCACGCAAATAATAAACTAAGTTTACGCTTGAGCGGCGTGTATGCAAATTGATTGAATTGATGTATCGGGTTGTTATTGTTTATCATCATCATCACCAATATCATGATCATCATCAACGGCTATACTGAACTAAATAATTATTCCTCCTATCGATCACATGAAACTGAACACATTATACACAAGTTTAAGAAATCAATTAAAAGCTACCTACTACCCACTAATTACACCCAATTTGTTGCTGAAAATTTTTCAACTTCAACAAAGCACACTTTTCTAGTTAATAAACATAGGATTATTCTTTAATATTATATATATATTTAGTAACGGCTAATAAATCATTATAATTTTATCTAACGACAAAAAAAAAGTAAATGAACGATTATAGTATCCTCTATTCATTAATTTGAAGAGATTTACACTAGTAAAAGCTAAATGGAAATCAGATAGTGAAATTGAGAATAATAAAATATGTAGGAGCCAGCCAAATGGTCCTAAAAGCTATTTTATTGGATTTATACGCGTATAGGTGTATTGAGCGTTTAATATACTTACTATCTACGGCCACTCACGGCACGAGATTATTCGTTAACGTTATTAATTCATTAAGGCATCTTAAACGATCGCTATATGAAGGTACTACTGTACTATAGTATAGATTTATTCGAGAATTTGTCAAGCTATTTTGAGTTCCGGAACGATTTAATTAATTTTATTATTAGATTACCTACTTGAAGAAGCTATTTATGTGAAACAATATCGACAAAATGTTTGTTTTTCAGAAAGCGTAATTCACGCAATAAAGTATACGTAATAAATAATTTAAAACCGCGAGAATAGCTTTGAGAAAAAAGGAAATAAATTCTTTTAATAGCTATTGAATTGCTTCTCAATATACCTATTTATTTATAACTAACTTTTGCACGCGGCTTAGTTTGCGTGGTTTTTAAAAATTCGCCGGAACGCCTTGTTTTTCTGGATAGAATTAGGTATGTTACTCTCAAGTAGGGCTAACATGTGCGGCGAGAGAAAATTTTGTCTACGTGTTTACTCGTAATCTCTATGTGAATCTCTATGGAGATTCACGTGTAAAGTGTAGATAAAATTTTCTCATGAAGCGCATGTTAGCCCTACTGGCCCTCAATTTGTGGAACTAATCAAGTGTACCATAAAAGGATAATATGAAAAGGAGCATAATCTTATAATTTAAAGTCATGAGGGAAAACTTAGATTTTTTAAATTATTATTATTCGACTGTTTTAAGAAGACGTGTCTTAACTCTACGTAAGTACCCAGATAAAGTATTCAACCCAAAGCAAAAAGAAAAGGAACAATAACTACAAAGCCAACGTGCGTCGAGCATCGTGAGCGCTGTCAAGCCACGTACGACATTCGTCGAAGGAGCGTTTATGACGGAATCACAAATGCATTTTTCGTGTTCTCAAAAAGCCTCGCAGTATACAGCTAGCGACCTTCCCTAGAGCTTTTTACAGAGAAAACTTGAGTTACACACTGTTTTTGGGAGTAGCGAACATTTAGGATATCTTGCACCGAATTTCTTCATCTTGCTTAATTAGATTTTGTAAAGCTTTTATTTGACTCCTGGCGGCTTTGCTCACGTTAAGTTTGATTTTTCCCCCCGATTTTACCCCCTTAGAGGGTTAATTAGCGAAAATTCATTCTAAGCAGATGCCTATGTCGTAATAGCTATCTGTATGCCAATTTTCAGCGTGATCCGTCTAGTGGCCGTCTAGAGCTGTGCGTTGATAGATCAGTCAGTCAGTTACCTTTGCCTTTTATATATTTAGATTTACAGCGAGAGCAGTATAGACTGTAATATCAGTCCTATAATACGTACCTACCTAAATCTGTATGATCTTATTGTTCTCACATTCGAGAGCTTCAGTATCTCTTCCTTTTGCAACCTATGTAAATTAGAAATAGAAATAGAAATATTTTTTATTCAAATTAACTTTTACAAGCTCTTTTGTATTGTCAATGAATCTACCACTGGTTCGGAATACCTTTCCTGCCGAGAAGAGCCAGCAAGAAACTCGGCGGTTGTTCTTTTCAAAAAAAAAAATTTTTTACAATAGTTAATGAAATACTATGTATACAGTGCTTCCACGATAATGAATTGTAAATAAATATATAAATAAAAATCTTCCTTTTTGTATTGCCGTAGTTGGGTATTATAAGTATAGTTCTTGTAATTCACGACGGCGCGTGGCTCATGGTTGTGTGTGTGTCGTATCTGTATAAGTGTAAGCGAGAGCTTGCTCGTACCTAACCGCTCCCACCTAGCCCCATGACAGGCACGCATACTTAAGCAATGTGTGTACATGACGTAACCACAAGTAAAGCGCCCGTAACTTCGTGAGATAAACGTACTATACTCGTTAGTACAACGCTACCCATAAGGTATGAAGGTTTATTGGAAGATTGTATCAACTGGGACAAATTGGGCTGTGTGTAACAACCTCTGTGATGAATCGATTCCGTGTCACTTTGTCGATGAGAAGGGTTTATCGGCTGTATATCTTAACAAAGCCGATAATTTGCATTACTCGTATGTTTTCACGATCTTGTAACTACAGCGTTATCGAATGAAAAACCAGCCCTTGTAGATCTGTTAATCTAATCGCTAGATCGATCTTCACGAAACTTTGGTACGGAGATAGTTTTCATACCGAAAACGGGCATAATATTATCTAATGTAAAACGAATACTTTTCAATTGATACGTTGTGTGGGTTTTATTATATGTACTCACTAGCTTTTGCTCGCGGCTTTGCTCACGTTAAGTTTGATTTTTCAAACCCCTATTTTACCCCCTTTAGGGTTGAATTTTCAAATATCCTTCCTTAGTGTGCGCCTACGTCATTAAAGGAACCAACTGTAAAAATTTCAAGTTTCTAACTTCAATAGTTTAGGCTGTGCGTTGATATCTCAGTCAGTCAGTCAGTCAGTCAGGACTTTGAATTTTATATATATAGATTAAGATTATGTGGGTTTTACAATATTATACTCATTATTGTGTACCTATCTGCGTTCAATTAAGGTGTGTATCTAAAAAAGTTGAAAATATTTACTCGACCTCTTTATATTTAAACTTAAAGTTCCTGGAAGTGGTCCTTTGAAGAGTTTTTATTAACGTTGCTGATCACTGTCTGTCGAGGCGTCCATTCCTTGAAATGCACAAAGACCAATCTCTCTAACGAGCTTGTAAATAAGTATTTTTTCTTACTCCAAGTATTTGTTTAATTAAATGGAATGTTTAAAATTTTTGGCATGAAAAGGTTAATGTGTGTGGGTGGACCTAAAACGAGTTATTTTTAACCCTCGACGCAAAATGAATGGGGTGTTATAGGTTTGACGTGTCTGTGTGTGTGTGTGTGTGTGTCTGTCTGTGGCATCGTAGCTCCCGAACGGATGAAAATCGGTCCAAGATGATCGCCGCCACTAAATGGCGGTTTACATATTTTTAATTTACACTTGTAAAATATTAATTATTACTGACTTTGTTACTTCGTCCGCGTAGTTAGGTTTTTAAAAACTCCGTGGCAACACTTTTTTTCTGGAATAAAAGATATCCTATGCCACTCTCCAAGTCCTAATTAAAAATATGGCTTCTCGGTTTTGGTGGCGAATATTGCAATTAAATATTTCACAATCGAATTTAGCCTAGAAAAAGGTTTAAGATAATCCAACCCGTGCGAAGTTGGGACAGTTTGTGGGGTAGTAATATTATGTTATTTAGTGACGCAACAGCTAACACATGGTCATTCCACTAATGATCGGCTAATATTGATTTATTCAGGGTCTAATCTAATTAATGACCGTTCTGTAACTACATGTGACTTACTACGTCTGCGGTATTATAACCCTTGATACAAAGACACAAAGGTCATGTTTCCGTGACCATTAGCTGCACCATAAGGTGTGACGCTTACAAATGACACTCGGGGACAGAATTTGGTCGTGAAAGACATAATGGATGGTTCGATGTGGTCGCTGTTTATATAAAAGGATTCTATTGTGTGGTAGAGGTGTTCCATAACTCATAGTCATAAGTTTTTCTAAAATATTTCCGTCACTGGACAAATAGGTGCTGTACCTGTACCTCGACTGGAGTTTAGAATAATGTACTTACCTATACTCCAGAATCCCCCTTTTTTTATTGCAAAATAGGTTTCAAGACAATCTATGGTAGAAAGCACTGATGAGGTCTTGGTTGGAGCGCGCTTGCCTAGAAGATGCCTATTCATTCTTACCTTGAAGTTATTCAAATTATAGGTGGCAGGAAATACAAATGCTAGAAGTCCATTCCGCATCTTAGTGGTTTGTTTCAGAAACGTTGAACTTTTGTGCGAGTAGCTGTGATTTTGACTACGTACCTACTTGGATTCCAATGCTCACCACTTCTTGCAGTTATCTCCTCAGTGCCTGAAGGCCAAGAGTCTTTGAACAGTGCGTGTTACCAGGAATCACTTATGGATTAGAAACGTAGTCACTAAATATTGGTCAGAGAAGAGAAGGCTCAGGATCACTCAGCGGGCGATGGAGAGAGCTATGCTCAGAGTATCCCTACGAGTTCGAGAGGAAATCCGTAGGAGAACCAAAGTTACCGACATATAACTCAGCAAGTCGCAAAGTTGAAGTGGAAGTAGGCACAGCATAGTTCGAAGAACTGATGGTCGTTGGAGGCCCCAAGGTACTGGATTGACGATCTCACACCGGAAAAAGTAATGCTGGTAGATTCTCCACTAGATGGACTGATAGCACCAGACGATTCGGAGGGAGCCGCAAGAGGCCTGTGGAAGTCCATGCATGACATCTTTGTACAACAGCGGACTTCTATCGGTTCATAAAGAAGAAGAAGGAATAGTACAATACTGCCGCGGCCAGCAAAAATGGCATTGATGGACGAACGTGTAGTGTTAGTCCATCAATGCCTAGTTGTGGCCAAGGCTTGTATAGTAGTTTTCTCAAATAATGCGCGGAAAATAAAACTAAGTAGTACCTAGGCAGAATTGAACAAAATTTTCATAGGTTTTCAAATATTTTTCTTTCGATTTTAGCGGTAAGTAACAAGTTTTCTATTACGGCTCTTGCCGCCTCTTGAATTTCACTCACTCACACACTCATTGTCTTCACTTGAACTGATTTTGTCAAATACAATTCAATTTTCAAAATCAATGACGAACAATGAACAACAATAATTTTCCCCGCATTGAAGTGTTCATTTTTTTTTCAATAAACGGCTTTCTATTTGCAAACTAGTTCGAAATTTAAATAAAACCTTTGATAAGTTACCTCCTTGGTTGCCATGTTTCGGAGTAAAAGATCGTTCCATTTTTAAATTAAACGACAGATATGAGTTTACTATGTAATTTATCTGGCCGCTAAGCATGTCATTAAACACCAGCTTTGTTAAATCAACTCACGGTTCAGAAACGTACATTGGCATCTCTCGAGAAGTTCAGAGCCAGACTCGGCTTAGCGAGTATTAACGCGAGCGCGCTATCTATACAGAACACTTGCACCGGGAATTTAGGCAACTGCAATTCAATAGTGACGGTACTTAATCGCTGAATGGACGGTCTTACTCAAATAACGTATAGCTATAGAATACCGTTTTCAAAAGAGATAACAGGTTTTCACCTATCACGTTTAAATTGGTAGGTATAGTGCTTAATCCTGCATTTTCAATACGTTGATACCTCTGCTACGACTGTCTCGCTTGCAGTGGTCAGCATGTTTGACTGTGGGTCACAAGGTCCTGAGTTCGATTCCTTGGTCGGGCCCAAAATAACATATTGGGTTTTTCTGTCAAGAAATTCAGATTAACAGTTAGGAATTTGGCGGTGTGTTTGCGTGCATAGACTTTTCGTGTGTGTGAAATTTCAAGTCTCATTCAGAATATATCGCATACTTTAACCCCTTTTATCCCATATAATATCCTGAATGAGAATTCAAATTAGGTAAATGTAAGTATTTATGTATCTAAGCAGTTAGACACCCAATAATATTGTTATACACCTACAGGTTTTGGTATTTTCCCAGTATTTGTAACGAACATATCTGCTTATTAAACGTTTGATTCAGTCTGAATGGGGTGGAGCTTGGCTTAAAGAGTATTGTATGAACGCGCTATATCTTCTGGACACTTGCCTTGAGTGTAGAGGTTAGTGCATATGTTGTTGATTACTGTTGTGTCTTTGAAATAATTATTTTTGATTTTCCAGCAATGAAGTCTATTAGACCAACGGTTAAAGGTGTGGACTGAAAACTGAAAGTTCGCAGGTTCGAACTTCTTGCACTATTGCGTACCCACTCCTAGCACAAGCTTTCTGCTTATTTGGAGGGGGAGGATATTAATCAAGTTCAGTTTGGCTAATATCCTTTTTAAAAAAATAATGGGATACTAATACGGGCATCAGGAAGAGAACGGCCAAAATCGTATAAAAATCGATCTCAGTAGACACCTACCTATAGAGTAAGCAGTATAAAATAGTTCTATTTGAGGCTTAACTCATTGTTTTATGCATAGAGCTTTGGTGGTAATCTAGGTGTTAACGACAATGCATAACTCATTTCAAACTTTCTCATTTTTGGCAGTATTTCATAAACGCTTTATGACGTCTGGTTGCAGCTTGCGAAAGCAGCGCTCGGGTTTAGCTCAGCGAGTATTAGGTACTGAATGCTCACTATCTCCTCGTAACACTAAAATCGGGGATTAAGCTTGCTGGAATTCAGCAGTATTCGTTCATGATGGATAGATCATTGTAATAAAAGTTTTTAAAACCTTATGGAATTTGAAATTTTATTATGAACTTTTTAATAAGAAATTTTTCAACACACTTGCTCATAAAATGGCTCCCGGTTCACCGCAATTAGGCACACAATGACACCTTTAACTCAAACTGTGACTTTTGATTACTATTATTCACAATGTGAGTTATAGAATTTTTTTTTTTAATTTTATTGGTTGAGTTGCTTTGTTCTTAAAAAAGTTTCAATTACAAAAAAAATCCTACCTATTGCCAAGATACCTATTGCTTGCTCATTTCATACAACTTCGTATTTCAATAGATAATTTCAACTTGTACCTACGTGTTTAATAAATAAAACTGTCACTCAAATATAACTTTTGTTTTTTCTGTAATAAAGAAAACTGGAAATTCCCCATTTTGTACGTGGCTATAAGAGAAAAGCCAAAAAAAAGAAACCTCATTCTTTTAGTCTATGGCCATTAAAGGTGCGGGCGCATTCCGGAAAACTGATTAAATCAAATAAACACCTGAATAGGCTGGATGGTCGTCGATCTTTGCCTGCCCTCAAGAGCATCTCAAGAGGGCGAACAAAAAAACAACATTAATTTTTCCCGCCATAGCGAAAAAATTTTCACAACTCGTTTTCACTGTTTTGTACCATAATGTACTATTTTAGTATTATTTTCTTCACAAGTGTGTTGAAAAACGTCGTATGATACACGTGTATATTGATGATTACCGTCCTCGGCTACCTTAAGACCCTCACCTAACGGCTCGGGTCTCAATAGCGCCTCAGCGGTAATCACCAACTTTTACACTTGTACCATAATGTACTATTATATTAGACATTTAAATAATATTGTAATGTAAACACAAAGCTTCTATAACTTAAATAAATTAATAATAATGTATTGTAATAAATTAATAGTAATGTAATAGATTTTAAGCTAATTTTTAATTTTGCATGCTGTATTTAAGCAAAGTTTGGTTGTCCATTTATTTTATTTGTAACACCTGTATATTACCCAAATTCGCAATAAAGAAATTGAATTGAATTGTTGTATATTCAAATCCTACTATACTACGAATCCTACTAATATTATAAATTGCGAAAATTTGTGAGGATGGATGGATGGATGTATGTTTGTTACTCCTTCACGCCACCACGAATGGATCAATGATTTCTACTAGAGATGCGTTATATACTCACAAAACAAGCGAAAAAATTGTTCCGAATAACGGCGCACTGCTTCTGCGCGGCACATATTTTAAATCTTCCAAAATAGCACGCTCGGATAAGACTTATTTTACGTAGGTGAAATCGGCCTCTAAATATCGTCCAGGAGAACATTACTCAGAAAGCCAGAAACTAACTACATTTAATTTGTTTCCAAATTAAATAGAACTACGAGTATATATGTTGGGTACATGTTGAATGTTCAACCAACGGCCTTAACGGACCATTATTAATGACCTACTCAAGAGAAAAGCCCTTTCTTGATTGCAGGATTAAGCCGTAACAAACTAGTAAACTTCCCGTTTGTTTTGAAATGGTAACAATTTTATTTTCCACTACTTACTATTATTTAATTTCATTTATTTCATATTTTATCAGCACAACAGAAACATTATAAAAAAGATTTGCACGGGGAAAACTTAGAAAGGTAGAGATTTCTTCCAGAATTACAATTAATATCGTGTGCGTGTTCTTCTTTCCTTCTTCTTGATCCGAATGCATCTTGGATGATACCAGAAAATAGCACAACACAATATTTTTTTAATTATAGAGACTAGCGCTTTACTTAGGTACTACTAGCTCTTTTCTTGATGGTAAGTGAAGATGCAGCCTAAGATGGAGCGCGCTTGCCTAGAAAATGCCTATTCACTCTTATTGATTAGGTACTTCGGAGAGCCGTCGGTCCTGCGCCTGATCTCTTTTCGGTCGTGTCGGATTTTCCGTCCCATCGGACTATGAGAGTGAGGGAATAGAAAGTGCACCTGTGTTTGCGCACACACTTATGCACTATTATATCTCCCGCGCAGATGGCTAATCTCTGTGGAGAACGCAGTAAATCCAGCGTATTCATTTTATTGGTTCAGGCAGTAAAAGGTGATTTTGATTGCGATCGTCACAATATATTATAGTTATCACAAAACAGCCGGTATCTCTTATTTGCTTATTTGGAGTCAACTTCATTAATTCTTCAAATGTCAATTTAATACAAAAATTAATAAACGGAAAAAACTCGTTGCTCCAAAGAATAAATAAATAGAAATATTACGCAGCCATTTTGCTACCTGTTTATAATAATTATTTTGCAGATGAATTTAATAAGCGAAAATGGTATATTAATTTACGAATAATTTGTGTAAAGCGGAGAGCATATGACATTGTTTAATTAAAATTAAAACAGTCCTGTTTTCGGTACGCTTCGCTGCCCCCTCCGCTCATTGTTTGATTAGGAGCTGCTTGTGTTATTCAAAATAATTAAATTTCGTACCGACCTGGTGCATAAATAAATAATCTATTAGTAGGGTGACCAACCCAATTGCTAGCACTGCACCAGTTTATTCGCATTTTAGCAAAAAAGATTAAAATATAAGTTTCTGATTGTAGTTTTTAAATTTTCAGATTAAAAAATATTTAGGGGAATTCAATTTTTTTCACAATCGAAACCTTTCTAATCTGGAAAGTTTTAAAATGACGTCAGTATTGTAGTTGAAAGATATTGTTCTGGAGTTCCTGAAGTTTTCGGCCATTTTGACTGGTCGACTTACCAGTCAGTACTTACCAGTAGTTAATCCCGTATGTGCGAATAATTGGGGACTGGGTCATTTTCAATTTCTAATTCTTGTTGATTTAAGAAAAAAATCCTTAAAAAGTTCTTTAATTATATATATTATTAAACAAGTAACCTTATGAACACAATTATTTAAAGAATTTGGTTAGATTTTAATTTAAAAAACATATTTGAAATTGGATAAACTCTTAAAGTGCTAATAATTGGGTCGGTCACCCTAGATACTTAATATTTTTAACCCTTGATGAAAAACAGAGGGGTATTATAAGTTTTAGGTAAGACAGATATATGTCAGAGCATATTTGTGTCTCGTTTTAACCTCTATCTTGAGTCTGAGTTGAGACAGAGCACGCTCTAGGTATAGATCTCAGCATTAGACTCCATGGTTACTTACGGTATGGTGAGTTTGCAGTCAAGTGCTATCTCGTCATGAAAAATGGAAAAGCGTTTTAATTATGAGGCCTAGAAGCATTACCATCAATTTTCCACTGCAGATCTTTACAGTACACATCGCTTAGTACGCCATTCTTATTTGCAAAACGCTTCCGTTTGCCAATAAATGATACAAATAGCGTAGAAGCGGCCGTAAAAGAGACATAATCGCGGTATAAAGCGAAAGGGTGGCAATAAAAGATCCTTTTATCGTCATATATTATTTACTGGTGTGACATCGAAGCCGTTGATTTGATATCTAGGGGTCAGCTCACATCGAGACGCGACGCGACGCGACGCAATTCGTACTTTTGTCGATAGTGAGCGAGAATCTTTCCTACACATTACACAATAAGGTACAAACAGTGAGAGCGCGAATGCGACTAGATACGTGGCGACTAGCGTTCCCGTATTTTAGGCATAGTTTAAAATGTCCCGGCGGGACTTTTTTTTTTTAAGAATATTAGGCAACCTGTAGTTGACTAATACCCTCTTATCCCCTCCAAATAAGTGGAAAGCTTGTGTTAGGAGTGGGTACGACAATAGTACAACGGGTGGGATTCGAACCTGCGACCTTACAGTTTTCAGTCCGCACCGTTAACCGTTGGGCTATTGAGGCTATGTCCCGTATTTGAACCGTACTTCGTTTTCTATTACGAAATCGATCCAAGTATTCATACACGCAACGTTCGTAAATACAAGCAAGTTGATGACCGTTTTTAATTACGATTATGATTGTATTGATTTTTACAGATATGTTAAAACGAATAAAAATATGTTAAAACTGACTCGATCTCCGGATTTGTTTTTTATTTGTTCCTGGTAAAAAACTGAAATCCCGTATTTTTTACCCATTTAACCATTTGTGTGACCTAGCCTTATAGGCTGAAAAAAAAAAAACTAGCAACCATAGACTGTCGACGTAAGGCTCTACAGGCAATTTCGAAAATCATCTCGTATTTTAAAAATAACTCCATTTTGTTTCATAAAAGCGATTGAAGTATATTCTCGCACCTATTATTTACATAAAATCTTTGAGTTGGTCATATACTCAAAGCATATAATACATAATCCTGTACATATTAAAAATTTCACCAGCATCATGGTATGTATAACAAAAGTTTCAAAAAATTAACAGCTCTTTTTTTATGGAATCACTAGCGGACCCGACAGACGTTGTCCTGTCTTAACTATGAATATTGAAACTCTTTGACGAAATTGGCAGCACGCATTCTGTCAATGTTATATGTCAAACGCCATAAGGTTACATCAAAAAAGTTTGAATTGTAAAAGCGGTTACATTAGAAATAATTTAATATGGTGGTTAAGTTTTCTTAAATTTTCTAATTTTTCGCGCAATTTTCTTAATTTTTTCTTTTATAAGAACCTTCTCCTGACAATAACAAACACAACAAAAAAAGAATTAGCGAAATCGGTCCAGCCGTTCACGCGTGATGCGCTTACCAACACATTAAGCGATTCATTTTTATATATTAGATTCATGAGAAAAAACGTCACTGTCAAAATATTCGACATTTTTTTTTATTCGATGACAAGATAGCCCTTGACTGCGATCTCACCTGATGGTAAGTGACAATGCAATCTAAGATGGTAGCGGGCTAACTTGGAAGGGATATAGCAGTGTAAATTCAACCCATACCGCTAATTGGTTTCTACACGCCATCGTGCCGAAACGCTAAATCGCTTGGCGGCACGTCTTTGACGGAAGTGTGGTAACTAGCCACGGCCAAAGCCTCCCACCAGACTAAACCAGAGACAATTTACAAATTATAAATTCCTAAATTGTGCCCGCCGGGAATCCAACCCGAGACCTCTCAGTTATAAGACCATAAGACCACACCGCTCACCACTGCGCCAGGGAAGTCGTCATAACACATGTGCCCTTTTCGAAATTACTTATTCAATTGATTCAAACTAGATTCAAACGATTGAATTAATTGTCAGTGAATTTCAGTTTAATTTAGAATTAATTAATTTGCAAATAATGTTACTTGAGGAAACAAAATTTAATTTAATCTTTTTTGTTTGAATCCATTAAATGTCGTCGTTGTCAAAGGAGATTTCATCATTATTTTAAACTTGGAATAAATCAATGGCGCTTCCGTGTCGAGTTCGGCTTTCCTTTGTTTAATTTACGTGGAATAATGGAAGCTTTTTGTAAACAATGCCTATTCTGGTAATCTGACGATTTTGCTCAGGAGTTATTTTGTTTCCAATTTGTTGAAATGTAACACGGTAGCGCAGTAATCTGTACCGCTTCTCTTCCATGATTCGGAATGAAATATGTGCTCTAGTTCTCCTACAGATCTCCTTATTTCTGATTCTGAGCCACTGGCAGAGGTCAGTGCTCCGAGCTCTTTCCATTAATCGCTGAGTAACCTTAAGCCTTCTTAATGGCCCAGTTTGCCTCAGATCAGTCTTTGGCTCAGGTTAAGAAGTAACAAACATACACACACACACAGACACATACGAACTTTGACCTTTATGATATAGGTGTGATAGTAAATAGGAAAACAAACTCGTTCGTGCAAACTTCGTTTGTTCTGCCTGGAGCAGATCACTAATGGTGAGATCAATAGAGCGTGCTCTATCTTAGCTCAGACTCAAGATAGAGTTAAAGCGAGACGCAAATATGCTCTGCCATAAATCTGTCTCGTTTTAAGTCTGTCTTGAGCCTGAGCTGAGTGAGAGTGCGGTTTCAGTCTAACTTTGCAGGGATGAAGTAGCGAGCAAAATTTAGTCAGTCAATATTTACGTTCAGTCAGTTAATAGCATTCGTTATGGCTCGCCAGGCGACTGAGTGTTTGGGACATTTGTCACGGGCTCTCAGCAATCTCTGAGTAATCTCCCATTTGTATACGTCTCAAGTAGATAAATTGTTAACAGAGCTGCCAACTGGGTGACGTCACTGAGCCTCTGTAGGTTTGTATGTTTGTTGGTGATACTAATAAAACTAAGTCGCATACCATATTGATACCTAAGCAATATACCTACCTATTTTTTACAAAAATTTACAACAATTTGAATTTTCTTCGTCTTTACTAATAGATATCTACATAGCGAGTCCCGAAGCTGAAGTGGAAATGGGCGGGGCACATAGTTCAAAGAGGTGATGGTCGATGGGGTCTCAAGGTGCTGGAGTGGCGACCCCGCACTGGGTGGGGTGTGCTGGCATTTGGTAGACCTCCCACTAGGTGGACCGACGACATCAAACGAGTCACAGGAAGCCTCTGGATTCAGGCCGAGGCTTGTGGAAGTCCATGCAAGAGACCTTTGCCCAGCTGTGGATGTCTATCGTTTGATACAGACGAAGATATCCACCGCTGGACATAGGTTTCTTGTATAGTCTCACGCCTCAGTTTTAAGTCCGCACCTTTAACCGTAAGGCTATTGAGGTCACTAACCTAAGTTTTAACGTTTTATGTTTGCACTTAACGATTGTAAGTACATATCTGATGTTACGAGAAGAGTGCCTACCTAAGTTACGATGCAGTCGATGAAATGTGGAAGCGTTGTGGTGCTTTTACAGACCATTACTATTTTACGGTGCAGAATCTCTGTTATTATGTTTATGTGAACCACAAGATATGTGACTGGCATTTGAAACCTTTTCGCCCTTGAGCCTTAGACCGCTGTCTTATGGTCCAAGATCCCAGGGTCGTCAGACCAATCCTAGGGGCCAAAAATCCCCCAGACACATTTGAAATGCCGCCGTGTGTATATCCGCGTGCTGTAATGAGCTAGATATTCAATATCTTTAGTTTCAATACCTAAAGTCTCTTTCGTTGGCTGTGTGAAAAATCATTCTACTCGGTTTCTGAACTTCTTCATTGTAATAATAAATAGTAAATAATTAAATAATTGAACATCCAATTTTTTATTTTATTTTTATTTTATTTTTTGAACTACTCTTTCATAGGACTCGTAACATCTTGACATAATGATGTATAATACTTATAAACTTGACATGTAACTAGAGATGTAATATGTATAATTTAATAAAACATACTTGTCCAATCCAATAAGTAATAAAACTCATCAAGATTGTATGTTTGCAATCCTGATGAGTATTTGAATATTTGCATGCTATCTAGTAGAATATGAAGGTCGTATAATTATTATCATTGTAAAACATCTATGTACTCATATTCAGCAAATAAATTTCATTTCATTTCATTACCAAGATTGGCTGGCAGTTTCGCGCCGGACGGCAAGTTACGCGCACGCTTCGTGTATTTACGGACTAATTGCCTTCGCACCGCGCGGTATTTTTCTACACCTACCCGCTTTTAAGTTATGTGAAGTTAAAATGAGTGTAAATAAGGATAGTAAGAAGACGTTTTTTGACTCAAGTGGGAGTGATATAATGGAGGAAGACTGCAGGATGGACGAACAGTTAGCAGTTGTGTTGAATCGAGAGGTAGTTGTAGGGGAAAAACGTTCGCTTTCAAGTTCGGATGAGATTTTAGATGAGGGTAGTTTTACTACAGTACGCAGTAAGCGAATGATGAAGATTTCTAAGAAATCAATGAATGCCTCGAGTTCTGTTAGAAATGAAGAGGAAAATTTACCTACTAGCGAGGAAAAAATAATTGTTACCGTCACAAGTAACGAGGTTTTGCCTAAACAATTTAAAATGGCTAAATTACTGCGATTGGAATGTATCTTGAATATAACTAACATTCAGTATAAGAGTCCGTTTAAGATAATAATTGAATTTAACAGTAAAGAAAGCGCACAAAAATTAGTAGAATGCAAAAAATTTGTAGATATGGGATTTCGATGTCAGATGTTGAACGAAATGAGTTTATCGTATGGTATAATAAGAAATGTGGATCTAGATATAGAAGATGAAGAGATTAAAGGTAATTTAGAAAGTGATCAAGAAATAATTTCTTTACGGAGATTAAAACGCACAACAAGCACAGGAAAATGGGTTGAAAGTGAGACAGTGCGAATAGGCTTTAAAGGGTCAGTCTTACCCCCGTACGTACGTGGTTATGGATGTAGGTTCAAAGTGGAACCATATATGTATCCTGTTACTCAATGCTCTGGATGTTGGAGGTTCGGACATGGTGTCCGATTTTGTCCAAATAGGAAAATAGTTTGCCCAAAATGTGCAGAATACCATGCTAATTGCGAAAGTTCAAGATATACGTGCGTCAATTGCAAAGGAAATCATATGGCTCTAGATAAATCTTGCCCAGTTTTTTTGAAGGAAAAAAACATAAGGATCATAATGCGGGACCTTAATTACACTTACAAAAAAGCTCTGTCAATTTATCTTAGCGAGAATGAGTCAAAGAAGCCTGGTAATGAACAAACGAAAGAAAACTGTACTGGGACTAGGTTCACAGATGAAAATGGAAAAACCGGAAGATCGTACAGAGATGTATTACAAAGTCAGCCCAACATCCATACAGATATGCAAGAACCCATGGAAGAAGAGTGTCAACAAGAGAGCGAAGTCATAGACAAGACACAGCGAATAAAACGAAACAAAAAGAGATCTAAACGGAATAAAAATAATCGAGGATTAGAAAATGAAGACATTGTTACAGAAGATAGTGATATATGTTCGTATATGGGTGAAAGTGATAATGAAAATAAAGGTAACGAGAAGAAGAAATCTGAGAAAAAGAAAGGTAGTAGTATAACTTTTATGAAATTATTGTTAAAGTTGAAAGAAATATACTTGTCAGATTGTACTTTTAATGATAAGATTCAATTATTTGTTAGATTTATTATTAAGGAGATTATGAACTATATATCGATTTTGTTTAGGGATAACGACATTTGTACATGGCTTCTTTCGAATTTCAGTAATGGATAGACAAAAAAATAATGTCCATTGTTTGAACTTATTACAGTGGAATGCACAAAGTTTGAGACCTAAATTGAGAGAATTTGAATCATTATTGATACAAGAAAAAATTCACATAGCATTCATTTCGGAAACATGGCTTGAAGCTGAATCCATATTACATGTAAATAGTTACAATATATTTCGAAAGGATAGAATTGACTCTTATGGAGGTGTAGCTATAATAATTCATAAGTCGATAATTGTACAAGAGTGTCATGTTAACACACACAATAATGGTATAGAAATAGTTAGTGTAAAACTGTTAAATTGTAATGATATCAAAAATGTAGTATCTGTTTATTGTCCTTCATCGGTTCGCACAGTAATTAGTGACTGGGAAAATATTTTTTCAAAATTCACGACTAGTTCTATAATAGCCGGTGACTTTAACGCACATCACTCGAGTTGGTCCAATAAGACTGATAGTCGTGGTACACAAATATATGAGGTCACTATAGATACTGGTTTTATGCCACTTAACAACGGTGAACATACTAGAATAAAATTGGTCAACAATTATTTACAGAAAGGCTCACCTGATATAACATTCGTCTCATCTAACATTGCAATAAAATTTGATTGGAACGTAATGAATGAAAATTTAGGAAGCGACCATTTGTGTATTAAAATGAGGTTTAGCTATCGCGATGAATTAAAATTTTCTAATAGACGTAATATTAAATGTGCAAACTGGCAAATCTATAGGAAATATATTGAAGATCACTTTCAGAATTTAGAGAATGAGGAAGATCCCCAGATCTTATATGATTGGTTATTAAGCTTGATTTACAGGGCAGCTGATGCGAGTATTCCAATGATTAAAATACCACAGCATCCGACAAAAAAATTTACACCGAAATCTTATTGGAGCCCTTCACTATCTCATAAGATAGCTCAGCGTAGATTAGCACTTCGTGAATTCAGGAAGAACCCTATACCTAATAATTTAAACGTTTTGGAGGAAAAACATTTAAATGCAAGGTCAGCAATACTCAAGGCAAGTACACAAGACTGGCGGGGATTTTGTGACAGTATTGATGAAGCAACTACTTCTTCGAGTATGTGGGGGCGAATGAGATGGATGAAGGGATTTAAAACAGTAAGATTATCTGTATCGGAAGAACGAAAGCGGCAGTTGCTTTGTGAACTTGCTCCTGACTTTGTCGTTCCATCTATACCGGTTTGTGAATTTTCAAACACCAAATTAGATAATTTGTTTGATTTAGCTGAGATGAATAGTAGCTTAAAAGAGAAAGATACTGCCCCGGGCAGTGATGGAGTCACTTATTCAATGTTATGGAATTTGCCAAAGTGTGCGAAAATATTTCTTTTAAAAATTTACAATTCTATTTATGCCACTGGGAAATTACCAAAGCAATGGCGCGACATAAAAGTTGTTGTTATTCCAAAATCCACTCAGCCAGGCTTACCGTCTAAGTTACGTCCGATTTCATTAATGTCTTGCCTCTGTAAAATATTTCATGTTATGATTGCAAAACGGTTAGAATGGTTTGTTGAAAGGGAAAAAATTTTATCTACAGTTACTTCAGGCTTTAGACGAGGACAGTCAACTATTGATTGTTTAGCACGTTTAGTTACAAATATACAAATTGGCTTTTCTAAGAACACACCTACTTTGGCATGTTACTTAGATATTGAAAATGCATACAATAATATATTAGTAGATAAATTAATTGGCACTCTAATTCATTTGAAAGTAGGTAAAAGTATCTGTTTATATTTATGGAATTTTTTGACAGAAAGGCATTTACAGATAAAAAGTGATTTTGGTGATAGTCCTACTTTGATTAGATTTGCGCGTAAAGGTTTGGCACAGGGTGATCCTTTATCACCTTTGCTATTTAATATTGCAACTTACGAATTATGTCAGAGTGTCAGTAATATTTCAATTTGTCAGTACGCTGACGACTTCGTTTTATATTCCACTCATAAAAATATATTAGAAAGTGCAGATAAAATTCAACAGGCTTTGAATATTTTTGTTATTCTTCTCAATGATCTTGGTCTTAAACTTTCAGAGACAAAGTCTAAGTACTGTATTTATAGTAGGGGTCATCGTAATCAAAGAATTGACTTAAAGATCAATGAAAGTCAGATAAATTATGTAGAGTCATATAAGTATCTTGGTATATGGCTAGATAAATCTCTTCGTTGGCATAAACATATTAAAGAGACTGTCGAAAAAGTTCAAAGATTACAAACTCTGTTAAGAAACTTGGCTGGTTCATCTTGGGGCCTGCACCCAACGCATCTACGTAGGATATATATAGCGATGATTAGAAGTAGGTTAGATTATGGAAGTATTTTGTTTGATAGTAGCGCTAAAACTCATGCTTACAAATTAGACAAGATACAAAATCAATCGATGCGGATTATTGGAGGCTTTATTAAAAGCACTCCAATACATGTTATGGAAAGTGAGCTTAGCTTACCGCCTTTACATTTGAGAAGGAAATATTTGGCTTATAAGTATAATTTGAAGTCAGCATCAATTGCGGACAATGTCACAAATCATTTAGTGGATGAATTAAAAGAGTTGTGTGTAGACCGATATTGGAGCAATAAAAAAATACCACTATTAGTTACAACCAGGACTGAGATAAGTACGGATGATATTGCTTCGTCATTTCCGTTAGAGATGTTTAAAATGGATATTTGGGTCACTGGTATAGATTTGTCTAATATTATGTGTGTTAATTTAAGTAGTCTGAAGGAGTCTAAGAAGTCTTATGATCCTACATACCTAAAATTTAACGTAATCAAAGAAATTTCGGACAAGTATCATGGATGGTACACTTTATTTACCGATGGATCCAAGAAAGTTAACGATGGAAATGGTGCAGCGTTTTATGATTCTAATGGAGGAAATTACTGTGACAATTGTTTCAAAGTAAATAGTAGTGTATCAATCATGTCGTTGGAACTCATTGCAATCTCTGAAGCATTAAATTACGCACAAAATTTGTCTTGTGAAAAGCTCCTAATTTGCACTGATAGTAAGAGTGCATTACAACATATAGCTCGATGCGCCTCTGGTCGCAGAGGCATCTCGATTGCTTATGTTATACTCTCACAGATTTTGCATTTCAAACGAATTAAAAAGGAACTAAAATTGCAATGGGTTCCATCACATATTGGTTTAAGAGGCAATGAGGAGGCTGATAGGTTGGCTAAGGAAGCAATAATGAATGGAAAAGAAATTAATATTAAACCGGATTACACTGAAGTCTTATCAAAGTATAAAAGGAAGTGTCAGGAATTATGGGTACAACACTTTGAATGTAAATCTGTGGAAAAAGGAATTTGGTACAGAACCATACAGTCTCAGCCTCCTCATATACCATGGTTTTTGAATGTTAAGATTGGTAGAAGTTTGATTGTTATTGCTCACCGACTGAGATCTGGACACATGCCTTTGAACAAATTTAAATTTTTGATGAAAGTTTCGGACTCACCTTTCTGTGAGTCATGTATACCACAGAGAGGTGAGTTAATAGAGGATGTTCATCACCTGTTGATGGAATGTGTCCGATTTCAGTCGGGGCGAGAGGAAATTGTAAGCCTTATGGGTTTGAATAGACTGGACACGGGTATGTTTTTAAATATACTTGCTCGTCCAGCATCCAAAAATGCTATAATTCTATTCAAATCCATAAGGCTGATTTGATTATAACCACAATATGTTTTTTTTTCTGTGATTGATTTATTAGTTATTTTATTTTGTATTATTATTAATAATAATTTTGTATTTTGTGTAATAAGATTATAATGGGGCTGACATGTACTAAGGTACAAAAGCCCCTAAATAAATAAAGAAACAAAAAAAAAAAAAAAAAAAAAGATTGGCTGGATGACGAATTATCAAATACAAATACAAATAAGTAGTATTAAAATAGTTCCCTAAGTATTCCTAAGTAGTATATATAGTTTCCTAAGTAGTGTCTGGCGGAAATTACCGCCGACGGAAAGTATCTGGCGACATCGATTACACAGGCCTGCGATGGTTTTCCCCTTTAAAAACTAATTAGCAATTTGGGTAGGTATTAGTTACTAAGCTACGAAAAAAATAATAAAAAAATTCCATCACGTAAGTTTTCTGAGAAAATGAATTTTCATTTTTTTTAGTATTACCGCGCATTACTAGCGTTAACTTCCAATTTCTTTAATAATAGTGCATGCTTGTAGAATTGATGACATTTAAATATTCACCTACCCTCATAAGTCATTGTTTGTCGATTGAAATCATATTACAATACATATGTATCAACTACTAGATGATTCCCGCGACTTCGTTCGCGTGGATTAAGGTTTTTTATTCCCGTGGGAACTCTCTTATTTTCCAGAACAAAAAGTAGCCTATGTGTTATTCCAGACTATTATCTATCTCTGTGCCAAATTTCAGCCAAATCGATTCAGTCGTTGCGACGTGATTGAGTAACAAACATACATAGTTAAATAGGATGATACGATAGTTTTGTGATTTAATTCTGCTACCTCCACTTCATATTAACTTAGGTATTATAAAACCATTTTGAAACGCACTAGCTAAAGATGGTACCTGTGTTAATTACCTTTGTGTTTTTAAGCATTTATCGGATTCCAAGATCAAAGAAGGCATTTTTCTTGGGTCTGAAATAGGGAAGCTCATGCAAGACGCTACCTTTGAAAAAATCTTGAATAAAATCAAAGATAACGCTTGGAATTCACTTAAAGATGTAGTAATTTTTTTTTAGAAAACAGTAAAAGCCCAAATTATGACAATATAGTGAGTATTTTACTCAGCAACTTTCATAAAGTGGGTTGCAATATGAGTATAAAGTTACATTTTCTGCATTCTCAAATTGACCCCTTTCCTGAGAATCTTGGGGCTGTAAGTAAAGAAAAAGGTGAAAGCTTCTACTAAGATATTAAGGTCATTCAGAGCAGATACCAAGGAAGGTGGAACCCAAACATGATGGCAGACTACTGCCAGATATTGAACAGAAATAAACCTGATAGAAAGCATAAGAGAAAAAGATGAAATAGGAGTTTTGAAGAAAGTAGAAAAAGAAATAATAAGTCTTTTTGATTTATTTAGTCTGTTTAGCGTTATTTTTAAATAATACTGTCGGTTTTTTAAATTTTAAATTCGTTAATTTTTGTTTTTTTCATGAAGTTTTTTAAAATAACCTAAAATATGCATGACATCTGATGTCATCAATAAAAAAAAATCTCGACGTGCTAGAAAAAAATCAAAGATGTATTTTAGTTTACCATGCCTGGATATTTAAAAAAATAACATAATTATTGAAAGGGGAAAAAAAAAGTTAAATTTCGCAGGCCTGTGTTATTAGTTTCTAATGATATTCTAATTTCTATCAAACATACATAAAATCAGCACTCAGAGTTTAAGAAAAGTTATCATGTATGTTTTTACGTACGTACGTTAAAAAGCATTTCTTTCAGGCCATAAACCAGAAGAAAACAACACTCTGTTTTGTATGGAGAAAAGACTACCAGCATTTCCTCTTAACTTCACCAACTGGATACTTGAGCTCATTTTTAACCGACTTCCAAAAAGGAGGAGGTTATCAATTCGGCCGGTATCTTTTTTTTTTTCTATGTATGCCCACCGATTACTCCGAGGTTTCTGGACCGATTCACGAGATTTTTTTTTTAATCGACAGAGGAAGCTCGCGAAATGGTCCCATAATTTTTTTTACCTTCAACTCCTCAAGCCTGATGCTGCAGGGGTATTTCCCCCCTAAATTATGGGACTTTAGGAACCGTCGTTTACGAATTGGTATGCTTGGTCTAAGCATATACTACATCATAGAGCTCCAGGTCCTACTCTTCAATCCTGATGCTGCAGGGTACTGCTCACCTAAATTATAGGGATGTACGAACTGCTAATCATGAATTGTTATTTTATGTAATAAGCATATACTACACCATCGAGGTCTAGGTTCTAGCTTCTCAATCCTGATGCTGCAGGGTACTGCCCACCTAAATTGTAGAGATTTAGGAACTGCTAATCATGAATTGTTATTGTATATAATAAGCATATACTACTTCATCGAGGTCTAGGTTCTAGCTCCTCAATCCTGATGCTGCAGGGTACTGCCCACTTAAACTGTGAGGATTTAGGAACTTTCGCTTGCGAATTGATATTGTTAGTATCAAGCATATTCTACATCGTGGAATTCAAGGTCCTCGCTCTTCAATACTGATGCTGCAGGGGTACTGCCTACCTAAACTGTGAGGATTTAGGAACTGTCGTTTACGAATTGATATTGTTGGTACCAAGCATATACTACATCATAATGCTCAAGGTTCTAGCTCCTCAATCCTGATGCTGCAGAGTTGGAGGAATTGCGAACTGACGCTTTCGAATTGATATTGTTGGTACCAACCATGGACTACATCATGGAGCTCCTAGTCCTAGCTCTTGTGTATTGTTAATAAGTACTGTAGGTACCAAGTGTAGAACTACATTAGTACCGTAGCGTTGGAGGGAGGGGAGAAAGAGAGCAGGAACAAGCTACACTAAAAAGCTTAAAATAAAAATTCTTTTCAAAAAACCGACTTCAAACGCCACTACAAAGTATAAAAATAATTTTATTTTGTACACGTTTGTTGAAGTCGGGCGGGCTTAACTAGAAACGATGAAATTGATGCGCGACGCTTATCTTATGGTGACATATAAGAGACACGTTTATTGAAATCGGGCGAGCATCGCGTATCGGTTTCACCGTTTCTATTTAAGCCGCCCGACTTCAACAAACGTGTACAAAATAAAATTATTTTTATACTTTGTAGTGGCGTTTGAAGTCGGTTTTTTGAAAAGAATTTTTATTAGACTAGTCACTCATTCAGCTATTATAAATTCTGTTCGTAATATTGTACGACTCAGATTTTCTATTACAGGATTTTAGGGTGCTGTAAAGAGGAGTAATTTGAAAAGAGGATTATCTAGACGAAGTGACGTTTTATCGTTGCCAATAAAACCTAATGGAATGGAAGGTGTAACAGAAAAATCTGAAAATCCTTTTACGATCGTCGACGGCGAGGTATTTTGAGTGCTTTTTGTATTTTAATGTATACTTGCAAGTAAATTGCTATTCGGAATTGTTTGGAGTATTGTAGGTGTTTTGTAAACGTTTAATCTTCGTGTAAGTAGTTCAGGGAAAAATGATTTTCCTTGAGTCGTTACTCAAGGAAAATCTTCATAGGTTTTAACTGTCGAAGCATATTTTTTATAGTACGTAGTCTCTATTAATATTGTTTTTATCCCTGGTTACATAATTATAACTAACTCTATTTGGTAGGTACCTTCTAGGGTTGTTAACGATATAAGATTACGGCGTGTCGATTCATTAAAAATGATTGCACCAATATAACGATCGCAGTGGCCTCTGATTGGCTGAATTTATGGCGTTCTAGCTGCATCAATGCATTTTAATCAATAGCGGGAGGGTACCAGCCAATCATAGGTTATTGCGATCGTTACACTGATGCAATCATTTTTAGAGAATTGACACAAGGATTTCGTTATGGATAATGTATTTTATTGGTTTCAAATATGAATATGGATATGAAATTATTCACAATTACCTTTTGCCCACGACTACGCTCGCATGGAATTTAAATCAAATCAAATCATTAACTAGGGTCAATTTAATTAGTCCACAAGCTTCGAGTCGCTCAGTAGGTAATAGGTATGCTATAGAGAGAGTTATGCTTGGAATTTCTCTGGGAAAAAATCCGAAACGAAGTAATTCGCCAAAGAATAAAGGTGACTGACGTAGCTCTTTGTTGCATAAACTGTGTACAATAAAGGTCTTATTGCTAAATAATAATAATATAAAAAAATATTTAAAAAAAACCGACTTCAAACGCCACTTAAAAGTATAAAATAATTTTAGTTTGTACACGTATGTTGAAGTCGGGCCAGCGTCGCGCATCGTTTTCATCGTTTCAGGGGCGAATTCTACAAGTATACCTGCCTAATATTATTATGTACTATTTAATAATTTTAGTTTGTACACGTATGTTGAAGTCGGATGGGCTAACGATGATACCATTGCGCAACGCTGGCCCGACTTCAACATACGTGTACAAACTAAAATTATTTTATACTTTTAAGTGGCGTTTGAAGTCGGTTTTTTTAAAATATTTTTTTATATTATTATTTTAAGCTTTTTAGTGTAGCTTCATAGGACTAATTCACTAGACCATTTGTTTTGCTCCTTAAAAAAATATTGAAATACATATATTATTCCGAATAGAAATTTAGTATATGTATGTATGCTATGAAGTTTGCATGGTTAAAATCCTACACACACTCTGATTACGAGCGATTTGCTGTTATTCATTGAGGAGTTCCGTCCTCCATCTCCGAAGATATTCATCAGATTTTCACCAAACTTAAATGGGACTAACCTGACGATACGTCCTTTGAAATAAAAAAAAATTCTTGAAATCGGTTCAGATTTGACGGAGTTATGGAGTAACATCGACAAAAAGTCGGTTAAAAACAATATTGAAATGCCTAATAGAGCATATGTATGTATGCTATGAAGTATGCATGGTTAAAATCCTATACACACTCTGATTACGAGCGATTTGCTCTTATTCATTGAGGAGTTTTGTCCTCCATCTCCGAAGATATTCATCAGATCTTCATCAAATTTAAATGGGACCAACCTGACGATACGTCCTTTCAAATAAAAAAAATATTATTAAAATCGGTTCAGATTTGACGGAGTTATGGAGTAACATAGCCAAAAAATAATAAAAAAAAAAACATACGCGTCGAATTGAGAACCTCCTCTTTTTTTTTGAAGTCGGTTAAAAAATGGGCTTATAGTTTGCCAATGTTTGGCATGCAACTGACTTAACATGATATAAATTAATTATTATTTATTAATTACATTAATTGTCGGGGAACCGATGGCTGTTGGAGTCGTAAGGTTCTAAAGTGGAGACCGCGTCTCAGCAAACGGAGGGTAGGGCGCTCGCCGGCTAGATGGAGTGATGATATCCGGAAATTGGCAGACGTCGATTGGATGCGAAAGGCCGAGGATAGGCAACGTTGGCGCTACTTGAAAGAGGCCTATGTCCAACAGTGGATGCGTTTGGGCTGATGATGATAATGATGAATTTAAAGTATGCATCCTTTGCATATCGTATAGAGAGTTTAATGTCGGCATACAGTCGGTAGTCTTACAACAATTTACGACCATCTTCAAAACATAATATGTTATTCGACGTTCCCTGTCTCATAAATCTCCATTCGGAATAGCTTGCGCCTGAATAGGCTCGTTAGTTACAAATATCTGGTCGTTATCCTCCATTCGCTCGGCAGGTGAGCACACAAAAAAAACAACGTATCGCATCTCTTTTACATAGTTTTTGCATCCTGTGCTATGGTCTAGGATCCATTTAGTACGAAAATGTATGAACAGTTACGTCGAGGGATTGCGAATTTTGTTTTGGAAATATTTGATAATATACCTACCTATTTCGAGATATAAAATAGTAGGCATCCTATATGTATGGTCTAAGATCCTAGACTCATAAAACTATAACGCTTAGTTAGTTGGGCTATTAAGGCTATTGCCTCAATAGCCCAACGGTTATAGATGCGGACTGAAAACTTTAAGGTCGCACCCACTCGTAGCACAAGATTTTTGCTTATTTGGAGAGGATAGGAGGATATTAGTCAATTTCAATTTGGCTAATGTTCTTTAAAAAAAAATAGCAGTTTCTAATAAAGTACTTAATTAGTTAGTGTAGTTTAAGTGTAAAGGATTGCCGAAAGCGCTGCCGTCATAGTTCGTCGTAATTGTGAAGCGCAATTTACAAAGTGACGGTTGCCTTTAATAGCATAAAGACTCCGCAAGCCACTCCGTACCTCCCTCTACAAATTACGCTCAAGACATACGTTATTCGACATTTTCTGTTTCATAAATCTCCATTTGGGAGGCGAGCGTACGTGAATAGGCTCGTTAGTCATAAATATCCGAAGTCTGGTCGTTACCCTTCATTCAGGCGAGGTGAGCGCACGAAAAAAAGCAGTAATTTTAAATGGCTTCTCTACGCCATTCACCCAATGGATTAGGATGTATGAGTGCGGGCGAATTTTCAGAATGCCTGGCTTTGAGAACCGTACTTTTGTTTTCCAATTTATACGTTACTAGACGATGAACGCGATTTCGTCCGTGTTTCTTTAAATTTCCGCTGGAACTGTTTAATTTTCAGGGATAAAGTGTGTTAATCGTGGGTATGAACTATCTCCATTCCATCCAAATCGATTTATTCGTTCTGGCGTGAAAGAGTAACACACACAAAAGTGTCATATGTTGTGATGTCATATGATGGGATTTTTCAACTATACCTACTCCATCATCATTAGCATTAAATAAACAGTTCACTAGAGCGCAGGTCTCTTCTCTAAGAATTAATATAGGCCAAAGTCCACGACGCCGCCCAACGCAAATTGACGGACTTCACACATATTTTGAGAACATCATGAAGAACTTTAAAAGCACTTTTTTTTTTTTAAAGAATATTAACTAAGATAAACTTGACTAATATTCTCCTCTCACCTCCAAATAAGCAGAAAGCTTGTGTTAGGAGTGGGTACGACAATAGTGCAACGGGTGGGGATCGAACCTGCGACCTTTCAGTTTTCAGTCCATACCCTTAACCGTTGGGCTATTGAGGCTTCTATACTTTCTCTTGCAGCATGATATTATAAAGCCGAATTCACACTGCAAAATTAGTGCCATGAAATTACTTTCATGGCATTAATTTCATCAAGAATTTCACTTGTAAACTTCTAATTTCATGCATGAAATGAATGCAAGCATCATGAAATTAGAAGTCAAACACCCAAGAGATGATGTTCACAATTTTATAGAATCTTATAGTCAATTAATGTATAGTCTTATCGCGTTAAGCGATCATCTCCGAAAAATATTTACATCGGTCTCTAATAGCCCCTTCCCAAAAATCACAAACAAACAGCTGGCGGGGTAAACCGATCGCGTTCAACAGAGCTTAAAGGGACCACAGGAAGATACCCGCATTAATGTTTTACACCCAAAAGCTTTCAGCCCCTGAATATTTTGCACATACACACGGTTTTACAGCGTCACAAATTTTTATCGCAGGTATCTATGTTGCTTTATGGGGCATAGATAGGAGAGTGGAGCAGTCATATTCACTGTTCGTAGGTATAGGTAACTTTTTTGCAATGCCGCAGTCTAGTGACCATTCGAAAATCGATTGTTGTCTATACCTTTGATGAAAATAATTACTATCGGTCCACGTCAAGTTGGCCGCCGTCGACAAAATGACGTCATACCGTACCGTTGACAAGAAAAAATTATTGTATTTTTTACTGTAACCACGACTGTGACGGAAGTTTTCTTCTCTGGCAATGTTTTTCATGGCAATGACATTTTGAAAGTCTAAAGACGTAATTTTTATTTTCTTATTTTTTACGCTTGAAAAAGTCAATAATTAAAGTAGGTAATTAATAGCCTGCGCTATGCAAAACTATTACTCTTTTACTCATAGTAGAAGACGATACGCTAACAATAGTAACCAAACAAAACGAAATAACTAATTCAAAGTTAACAAAAACATTCAAAACGTAACAATAGCAAAACTTTGAAAAAATTTGGTAGTGACAATCGCGAGCGGTTCGTTGCTATCTGTACTAAGCAGGGTTGACTTGAGGCGCGGGGCGATTGCGATACATACATACATAGACTGATAAACACATTACCCTCCTTTGCGTGCCGCAGTCGGGTAAAAAGGCTCTTGATCGTTTTTACCGAGAACCAGAGAGTAGCCGAGAACTAATAAAGAAACAATTATGAGTGAAAAACAAAACTTAGACTGTTAAAAGCGCGTCTGAACGGTTTTCTCCAAGAAGATGAATAGGAATTTATTCGCAATTTATTTTATAAGAAAGTACTATGAACATTGCTAAGTGTAGCTATGTATACGCCTTTTCGTAACTCTAGAAATTATAACTTTCTATTTTGTTCAACGGGAAGGCATCAGGAACAGCTAAAACATGAAATTTCCTTAATTCCGTAACACTTTATTTACTTAACCCTAGACGCACACGGCCGATAATCATAATAATTGTTTCAACTAAACTCATAAAAAAAACAGGACATAGAATACATTACTACTACTTCTTGATACCGATAATGCGGTGTGCCTTGCGAGTGAAGCGTCAATGGATAATTTGCTCTAAGCTCAAGCCCAATTCAGACAGCTATAAGCCACCAGAAAGCCTTGTTGTTTTCATTAAAACAGATTGCCGCGGCGCAGACTGACTACAAAAACTTTCGTATCTCAGAGCTTACACAAGTTTAAATCGAGAAATAAAGAAAAAAACACACACAAAGGAATTTTTTATGTAGGATCCTTCGGCGATTTCGTAGCCACCATGCTGCGACCCCAAGCCGCGTCATGTGATATCGATCTATAACTGATGATAGTTGAATCGGCGTTATAGCTTCCTGTAAACCACTTCTCACTGTTTTTAAACTCCATAGTAGACTGTTGTTGGAAAAAAAAAATCAGACAGAAAGTCGGTCGTCTGCGCTAGTTCCAAAGCCTTGTTATACAAAACCATAATATCATCATGACGTAAGCACATTACAATGTTTAACCGAAATTCCAATTATGAAGATCTGGCACAAGTTCGCCCAAGATTAATGGGACAAATGTACTCGTAATTGTTTATACATGGAGTTATTAAACAAAGGGCTTTGATGTCGACTCTTCGCTTAAACTTAACTTATTAATTAAAATTAAAATATGAGCTTAAGCAAGCTCATATTAAGGTTAAAGTTAATAAGGTTAAGCAGCTTTCATCTTAGGCTGAATCGTTCTTGATCAAGAGACATAAACGCGGTAGGCGCAAAAGCTGTGGCGCAAAAGTCGTAAGGGCACATTCGCCGCAAGAGTCGTAAAAGCCGTAAGAGGCACACAAGCAGCAAGAGGCGTAACCACCCTTAAAATTGCAAAAGCTGCAAGCTAGAGGCGTAAAAACTCCAAGAAGCGCAAAAATCGCATGACGAGCATTATTTAGCAGTAGGTATAAGAAAAGGACGCAACCCTATTGTGTTTGGGCTTGTTCGATTCGTCTTAATATCGAATGTCCTCGATAATATCCAGGGCCTGATGATGGAGCCGGAAGCTGGCAATGCGAACTCTGTAATAAAACGACGTAACCCTATCGAATTTAGGCTTGTTTATTCGTCTTGATAAGTACTCTAGTCTTAGATGATATCCAGATGTTGACTACATTATCAGATACTAAAAACTTGTTTTTTAAAAATATCTTTTTTTTGTATTTGTTTGAACTGTCGAAATGTATAAAAACGGAAAATAAATCGTTCAAAAAAAAGTTACCTGTTTTACTGAGAATATATCCGTCTTTTTCTAAAGTTAAAATTTTCTATGGAGTATGATGCTACTTGCTCGTGACGTCATGATTTAGTAGCGCTTTCTGTGTCAAACAGGAAACTTAAAAGCTCTATTTTTTGAGATTAGTTAAGATATTAAAAAAAGAAAAATATCTTTGTGCTATAGTACTAAAAACCTTTATTTTAAGTATTAGTTGATGCCCGCGATAGTTCGTTCGCGTGGATTAAGGTTTTTTGATTCCCGCGGGAACTCTCTTTTTTTCCGGGAAAAAAGGAACTGTGTGTTATTCCAGACTATAATCTGCCTTAGTGCCAAGTTTCAGTCAAATCGGTCGTTGCGGCGTGATTAAGTAATAAACATACATCCAAACTTTGGCACTTACAATATTATATGTAAGTACCTGTAATAGGATTAGGATATCATTTTTTTTATCAAATACCCGTTTGAGCTCATGTCGTGTGTGTGCGGTGCCTCTAGGTAATTGTAATTACAAAGTCATTTTGCAAGCGCTCGTTTTCGCACACGAGCCCTTGTTTAAGTTGCGGCGAAGTTCCACGGCCACAATTAGCTCTCCCCGCGTCCTGAAATATCGTTCATTTGCAACGTGCCCCCATGATGAATCGTCGGAAACGCTTCATTCGTTACCAAGAACTCGGTTACAGAACCAAAGTTATGTGAATCTCTAATGTTTGGAAGGCTGAAGATATGGCGGTGTTTTTTTTTTATATTTTTAGCGAGCAAACGGGCAGACGGGTCACCTGATGTTAAATGATTACCGCCGCCATTAAAGATTTGTAGCACCTGAGGCACCACCAACGAGTTGGTTAATTTGGGGTTAAGTGTACATGAATAACACACACTCACTACACACACACCCACAGACACACGTATCCACGCAAACACACGTTGTGAATATTTTTAATTGTTTTTTATTTTTACTTTCGCTTCTGAAAATTACCCTAAATTAACAAGCATATTGTATTATGAATTCTCTGTTGAACTTTATATATTTTGTTTAATTCAAATAATGTAATCATTTTTGGCTTTATTCAAGGACTATAATAATCTTGTAAAATTGTGTTGTAAACGCTGTTGATTACCAATAAATAAATAAATAAATAAATAAATAAATAAATAACGAAGAAAGAGAAATATCTCATATCTTCTCCATCTTCATCTCAACTTATCACCAACCCAATATGATACTAAAATAAATAAGAAGGGTTGGCTAAGTAACAAATGCAATGCAAATGATAATTTTTAAAATGGTTTAAACAAGTAATTTTCCTGGATGCATTTTGTAGAAAGAATTCTATAGTATTATTTTTGAAACCTATGCGCAAAAATTAGCTTAAACCGTTCCATAGTGCGAGTTACAGTACCTAATATCAACAGCTTCACTAGAATCTCATTAGTAGATATCCGAAGTTTTAACAAAATTAGCTTCAATTGTAGTTTCAAAGTTCATTATTAAAGTTAGTTTGAGGTTACTTGAATAGAGCCAAGATTTCCAAGATGGTAATAGATATACAGAGGTAGATAGGTACGTTGTTTGTACTATCATTTCTCGAACTATCTATTTGAGAAAATTTGAAAAATGATCTTTCTTACTATAGGAAATCTATCTTAACCTAAGCTATCTGTATAGCTCTATTCACGGTCAGATACTCCGTTTTCGTTACATTAAGCTACATATAAGCCTTTCGCTTCTCCATTACAAGTCCCAAAGATTAATGACACAGTACCAACGATACATGTTCCTCCCGCCAATAAGATAAATAGTTTTGTTTGTAAAGTTTTCCATAAAATTGTATTTTTCTTCGCATGCTTTTTTGCCGTTTGTAGGTTCTTTTATACTTGTCTAATCTTCAATCCCGCGTACTCCTCTTAAAACTTTTATCAGATTATCACTTCAACATCTACGCAAACTATAGTTTATAATTATGTCATATGCTTGTCATATGTTATCTTATGTGTTTTTTTTATTTTATTATTGACACTGATCGCTATAGAAAAATACACCTCATTGGTGCCGCAGTGGTGTCATTGTGTATCTATAATAAAAACATATCTTGATCATTTTACATCAATTTAATTTCAATTTGGTAAGTAGGTATATTACAAAACACACGTCGTTTCTGCGTGATTGGACTTACCAACAAACAAGCACACTTTAGCGTTTATAATATTAAGTAAAGTTTCAATCTAATAGGCCAAGTGATGTGTGGATCTCCATAATATAACGTACAAGTAGAAGTGGTGACTTTAATATAACTTACAGAAAGTTATAGGACTCAATTTAATTGTTGACGTGTTGTTACTCGTCAAGCCCAATACAAACTTCAATTTGTCATACATATTTGCTATTACTATGTAATTACTTTCTTGTTACTTGTTAGTATCATGTTTGCCATCTCGTTTTATGTCAAAAACTTTGGGTGAGATCCATAGTTATAAATTGGCAATATCGCCTCGCCCGGCAAACTTGTTACGTACAGAATTTTGTACTAACTTACTTATGAACATTACTTTTGATAAAATTACAGCTGTCATATTTTAGGAATATGGATGGTAAGTATACTATTATAGAACTTTGCGGAGCTGAAACATAGGTTTTTTTTTATTCGATGACAAGATAGCCCTTGACGGCGATCTCACCTGACGGTAAGTGACGATGCAGTCTAAGATGGTAGCGGGCCAACTTAGAAGGGATATAGCAGTGTAAATTCAACCCATACCCCTAATTGGTTTCTACACGCCATCGTGCCGGAATGCTAAATCGCTTGGCGGCACGTCTTTGACGGTAGAGTGGTAACTAGCCACGGCCAAAGCCTCCCACCAGACCAGGCCAGAGACAATTTAGAAATAATAAATTCCTAAATTGTCCCCGCCGGGAATCGAACCCGAGACCTCCCATTTATAAGACCACAGCGCTCACCACTGCGCCAGGGAGGTCGTCAAAAGGTAATGATTTTGTCGGAGTAGTCAGTTAGTGTGGCTTCGCAGGTGAGAACTGGTGGTCAATTGCGCTCACACATGACACGCTCGTCGTGACGTCGTTTGTGCCATCATCATCTCAACCGATAGGTATATTCCTTGCTAGGCAGTCTCTTGAAAGGGAACACGAGCTTGCGCCGTCTGTATCCAGCGGCTGCCACCGACTTGCCATAGCTTATCCGTCCACCTAGTGAGTGTCTTCCAACGTTGCGCCTCCCGGTACATACCTGCAACAAAATACGCGCTATAAGTATCTGTCAGAGTGTTTGCCCTGCGCAATTAGAAATTGAAGCGTACATTGCACACTGCAAGTCAGACTTTGCTAAGTCAGAGTGTTGAATATTTGTAGAACCCTTGTTTTGTTGCGCGATCGATCACTGTCCGTCGCAAATGTTGAACGAAAATCGCGAAAAATGTTCTGCATTTTGTGTAAAGCTGACTTCATAAAATGGATAAAATGTAATAGGTATAATTTGTAAAAATCCTATTAATATTATAAATGCGAAAGTTTGTATGTTTGTTACTCAATTACTTCGCAACGGCTGAACCGATTTGACAAGACAAGACAAGTGTCCGGTAGTAGACGTCTATCGGTTAATAAAGAATACGAGCTAGTTGTCAACTGATATTCATCAACAGCTGGACATAAGTATTAGAACTTCCACACGCCTCGATCTTCCGCCACTTGTATTGTCCGAGCGGCGATAGGAAAGTTCAAAATCTTAATGCTTTTGTCTCAAACAAGTAATTTTGTTTCACTGTGCGACAATACGAGACAAGGCACTTAGAAAATTTCGCTCGAAGATCGTTACGAGAATAAGAAGTTTTTAAAGTTTTTTCATTTCACTTTAAGTACTAAGAATTCCTTTGTTGTGAAAATGGTTACAGAGCAAATTGCAATTAGCGTAGCGTAAGTACCCACCACAAAATTATATCGAGATAGAGCACTTATTGTTACTGTTTTGCTATGGATTCATACGTGTTTCTGCACAAAACTACGACAAAACCGTGCATGTTGTTTGAAATATATTTGGACTAGCTTGGATGCCCGCGACTTTATCCACGTGATTTAGATTTTAATAATCCCGCGGGACGTCTTTTTTCCGGGATAAAATGAAGCCAATATGCTAATCCTGGGTATGAGCTATCTCTATTCCAAACAGCGGAATCGGTTCAACTGTTGTGGCGTGAATAAGTAACATCCATCCTCACAAACTTTCGCATGTAGATTTTAGTAGGATTAGTGGCGACCCCGCACCGGGAAGCGCAATGTTGGCAGACCCCCCCGAGGTGGACCGACGACATCAAACGAGTCACAGGGAGCCTCTGGTTTCAGGCGGCGCAAGAGCGGACCCGTGGAGTTCCATGCAAGACACCTATGTCCAGCAGTGGACGTTTATAAGTTAATCAAGAAGAAGAAGGATTAGTAGGATTATGGAATTCCAGGATTATGCAAGGAATAACAAACTTCTGCTATAATCCGCCTATAAAAAATCTGTACCAACTGTACAACGTACCTACAAGCTAGCAAGTTTCCATCTTCCACTTACCATCATACTGTGAAATCGCAAAGTCTCAAATCTCAATTTGCTTTTAAAGAATATTAGCTAAGCTGAACTTGACTCAAATTCTCCTCTCCCCTCCAAATAAGCGGAAAGCTTTTGTTATAGAAGTGTGTACGACAATAGTGCAATGGGTGGGATCTAACATCCTGTTAATATTATAAGAATGGATGGATGTTTGTTATCCGCAACGACTGAACTGATTTGGCAGTTTGGCTCAGAGATAGATTATTGTCTGGAACAACACATATGCTTCTTTTTGTCCCGGAAAATAATAGAGTTCCCTCGGGAATTAAAAAAGTTAATCCACGCGAAAGAAGTCGCGAAAAACAAAAAACAAACTTTGCATCCAGCTATCCGTACCATAACACAAGAACAGTATCAAAATTGTTAGATAAGAGCTTGTTATTTGTTTGCAAAGGGAGTAAAAAATTCAATTGAGTGTCTTTTAGAAACTTTAAACCAGTTCCCCGGACACGTTCGTCGAGGATTTAGCTGGATGCAACAAAGTTACCAAGTCGCTGATAGTGCCCGCTTTGCGACCCTCGCCGTCGCCGCTACACTCCAGAGATTTGCGAAACTAGATTAAAGCTGTTGTAAGATTTCACTCAAAACGTAGTCGAGACAACACAAATGTTGCAAAAATTGCTTTTATATTTTCATCGTACTAATATTATAAATGCTATAGTGCGTTGGTTTGTTGGTTTGCTATGCTCGGAGTATCCCTGCGAGATCAAATCAGAAATGAGGAGATCCGTAGGAGAACCAAAGTCACCGACATAGCTCAGCGAGTCGCGAAACTGAAGTGGAAATGGGCGGGGCACATAGTTCGAAGAGCTGATGGTCGATGGGGTCCCAAGGTGCTAGAGTGGCGACCCCGCACCGGGAAGCGCAGTGTTGGCAGACCCCCCACTAGGTGGACCGACGACATCAAACGAGTCGCAGGGAGTCGCTGGATTCAGGCGGCGCAAGACCGAGATCTGTGGAGGTCCATGCAAGAGACTTATGTCCAACAGTGGACGTCCATAAGTTGTTGGTTTGTCTGTTAGTCCTTCAATCACGCTGCATCAGAGCTACGGACCGACGTGGTGATTTTTTGCATGGGGTATAGTCGAGGACTTGGAGAGTGAAGTGGGCTACTTTTTCCCGGAAAATTAAAGAGTTCCCGCGGGATTTTAAAAACTAAATCCACGCGGATGAAGTCGCAGGCATCAATCAGCTCGTATTCTAATAAAATTAAAAATAGATACTCTAATTTTAAAGAGCATCCTCGACCATCAAACACCTACTCATTGAGACCATTCTAATGAGCCCAAGCACACTATAATCTGATGTAAGTTGTTGATGAGTTGGAGTACCGCAGACTTCTTGGTGCTGCAGCATCAGCTCAAGATTATCATGCTCAGTAAATAATCCGAAGTAACAGTACGCCAAATTTCAAATCAATTCCATCAGTGAAAGTTTGTAAGATCCCTTAATCAAGAAGAGCAGATTTTCATAAATTATAGTTACAATCGATCTCGATCATGTTAGCTTTCAAAGAGAAAAAAACCTCCTCAAAACCGGTCCATTCGTTAGGGAGCTACGAGGGAACATAGAGACATACAGATACACAGATATACACGTCAAACTTATAACACTCCATTTTTTCGTCGAGGATTAAAAAGAGGGTATTGGGAGTGTTAAAAATTTATTATTTCTTACTAATATCGGCAAATTAAAATTAACTATAATAGGCAATTTCTCAATTTCTGTTGTAAGTATTAATGACAATAAAACCCGTAGTATAACAATACCCGTATGTTTCTACTTGCACTATACACGAAATGTAAAAACTTTTCAGGAGTTTAAGAACAAAGACAATGTGTTTGAAGGAACCAAAGAACATTACGATATTGGAGAACGATGTACGACTCGGAGCGAACGTAAAAAGTTTCTTTCAGTACTAAGTGTCTTTGTTTTTAAACTTCTAAGAGGTTTTTACACTCCTTCTGGAGTCTCTTGTGCGAGTGGAGCGAATGTGATATTGTTTTCTTTGAATTTCTCTGTTTATCCCGATCTGGTTAGGGGGATATGGTAATCGCTTTCTTTTAAACGAAGTTTCTTAAGAATGCTATTTCAATCGACATTCAGGCTGAAATCTATAGACCGCACACTTACTCAACTCGGACTCAAGACAGAGTTAAAACGAGACAGATTTATGTCAGAGCATATTTGTGTCTCGTTTTAACCTCTGTCTCGAGTCTGAGCTGAGTCAGAGCATGCTCTACAGATCTCAGCATTAGGGTGGCTCATACACAAAAGTGAATTGCGAGATTTTTTGATCACGCAAATCAGCATTTGGTATTGCGTTTAATAAAAAGTTTTTAGTATTGCCCAAATACTAAAAAATAGATTTTTTATAATAGTTGATTAGTATCAAGTTCAATACAATGTTTAGAAAACAATGTTTAGTTTTTTTAACTTAAAATAGAATTAAGAGTGCAGGTGCACTGTCTATTTCCTTACTCTCATGTTTGCGCACAGACTTGTGCGCTATAGTATCTCCCGCGCAGTTGGTTAATCTCTGTGGAGATTGGTCGCCGTGGCCGGATTCGGTCGGGAGGACATTATTATTTATTTGTTACTTTTAAATAATACTAGTTGATTCCCACGAGACTCTTATTTCCCGGGTTAAAAAGCGCACAGTAGTAAGTAGCGTATGTATTATTCCAGACTATAATCTATCTCTGTGCCAAATTTCAGCCAAAACGGTTCAGTCGTTGCGACTTGATTGAGTAACAAACATCCATACATCCAAACTATCGCATTTATAATATTAATAGGAAGTAGGATTTAGAAGAAGATAAGATGAATAGAAATTTCCTAATAAAGAAAAGCGCATCAAAATTTCGAAAACAGCTTCCCAATAAATCGAGGTAGACAGAATTCTCTCAAAGTTGTGTTGAATAAATATGTTGCCGAGGAAAGCTGTCGCACGCATTGTGCACTCCGAATCTGTGGCACCCCAATGTAGGGAGACCATGAAGTTCATTCATTCATCTCAACCCATCGCTGGCCCACAGCTGGGCACAGCTCTCCCCTCTGAATGAGATTAAGGGTTTAGGCCATAGTCCGCCAGGCAGACCAAGTGCGGATTGGCATATGTCTGCCAGTCCTCACTTGGTCAGGTTTGACAAATATCTGCCAATTCGCACTTAGCAACACGAGGTTTGAGAACATTATAATGTTTGAGAACATTATAATGTTCTCAAACCTCGTGAGCCCGAGAGCCCGAGAGCTTCCTTATGTTGATATTCTTATAAAGCACTTCTGTGAAGAACTTCTGTGAAGTTCGATCAATATTATATAAATAAATAAATAAACATTTATTCAGCTCACACAAATAAAAAGATACAAAATTTGAGTATAAGTGAAATACATGAGTCGCTTTATTCGAAAATATAAGAACCCTCCCAACGCAAACCCGTAGATAATATTGTTACTCATCTACTATATAAAAATAAGTCGGGTTTTCCTTCCTGACTCTATAACTCCAGAACGCACGAACCGATTTCCACGGTTTTGCATTCGTTGGAAAGGTCTCGGGCTCCGTGAGGTTTATAGCAAAGAAAATTCAGGAAAAATTTCAACAATTTAAGAACGCGGACGAAGTCGCGGGCGTCCGCTAGTTAATCTCTAAAAAGAATGACAGCTAGATAGTAGTTAAAAGTACTACCTGTTTATAATAATATCTTCGAATAAAGTGAAAGAAATATAAAAGAAAACAAAATATTGTGCCTTATTTATTAAAGAGTTTGCTGGACACCCTAATGGGGAACAATTTGTATTTGTATGTATCGAAGTGCAGTCTATAAAACTGCAGCTGAAGGTTCGGAAGGACTTCAATATATTTTAACAATGTGCTTTTGCTTTGAAATAAAATTTGGTCGAGCGATGCGAGAAAATCTTAGAGTAAGACCGAATATTAACTGCTACGGAGAATTACTTGACAGAAAAACTCAAGACCTCATATTTTTATCATATACCTACCTAGTAAATAAATAAAAATTATTAATCATCGTATTATAAAATAATTAGTAAGTATTTATAACTAGCTGTTGCCTGCGACTTCGTCCGCGTCAATTTCTGTTATTATGATCAGCGTGATGTTATATAGCCTAAAGCCTTCCTCGATGAATGGACTATCCAACACAAAAAGAATTTTTCAATTCGAACCAGTAGTTCCTGAGATTAGCGCGTTCGAACAAACAAACTCTTCAGCTTCATAATATTAGTATAGATTTATAAATATTATTATAATTAAATAATTTATAATAAAATTCACTCCTACCAATATTTTTTTAGTATAATAATAATTTATGCCAATAGCCCAACGGTTAAAGGTGCGGACTGAAAACTGAAAGGTCGCAGGTTCAAACCCCACCCGTTGTACTATTGTCATGCCCACTCCTAGCACAAGCTTTTCGCTTTTTTGAAGGGGATAGGAGGATATTAGTCAACTTCAGCTTGGCTTATATTCTTAAAAAAAAATAATAATATGGTAATGATATAAGCAGGATTATAATACAGCTTTACCAATTACCTATAATATCCTGTCATAACATATTTGTCCAAAATATTGTTTGCAGAAACTTGTTCAAAGACATCCCGCGCTGATCTATTTCTCTAATAAAATACTTTTCCAACATTATTACAAGAGACATAAACTATCCACGTCGTAAACAGATGGCTTTCAGATATAACTTCTGACTGTATGATATATTGCCAAGACAATATACTCGGTACAGGAAAATATTTATTCAATTAGTGTGGATAAAGAAGTATCCATACTTATTTTATTCATTTCTAATAAAATCGATTTATAATTTTTAACCGACTTGAAAAAAAACACTTTATCGATTAGACACGCAGGTATGTACGAGTCGGTATGTAATATTATTGGAACTGCAAAATATTCACATACTTATATGATAATCTATTAGGGCTTCCAAACAAAAATAAATAATTTTATAGTCAATGTTTGGGAATGCACTGGCCCCTAAGACACGGGCTTTCCTAGTTTAGGGGTCAGGATTCCAACGATATGTATTGTATTGAGTTTTTTCTAATAAAGATTATTATTATTATTATTATTATAGGTGTATGTATGTATGTTTGCTTACGGACTACGAATCGACGAAACTGTATGAATCAGATTGTGATCATTCAGTTTTTTATTTGCTTACATTTACTTCAACTTAGGGAACAGTAAAGATTTCATCAAAATCGGTTCAATAGTTTTGTGATATGGACACGTTTCCCTTTTCAGTTAGGGACTCTTTAATAGTCCGCGACTTCATGTCGACACGCGACGATGACATCGTGGGTTTTGTTTCTAAATTCGCTCGTGAAATCTTTGATTTTCCAGGATAAAAAGGAGCCTATCTCACTCTCCAGGTCCTCAATTTACTGTGCGACAAGCCGTTGTTTGTCTTAAAACCTATTGTCGAACACCCAGCAACCCACACAGTCTCCCACAGTTGGAACTAACAAAGTTAGAATGAAATTCTTAATCGAAATTAAAACTCTTATCAAAATGGGCGCACTAAAATTTTACTAAGCACTATAATGGCACAGCAGCAGTAGTACTTGTAAGTCGTAAGTAATACTACAGTGGTTTTTAAAAGCTCATAGTTGCGTGATTTTCCAGAAATTACCGTCAAAGGAAAATCCACTGAACTTTTCTATTTAAGCGAGTTCGAACGCGATCCATTTTCTAAATCTTCTTGTAATGGGAGGTGCGGTGGAATCTTGAGCTGACTAAATCTTTTTCTGTGTGGGAACGAGTTTTCTAATGTACCTACCTACTGCGAAAATGGCACTAATCTGCAAAAGATTCCTTTGGTAAATGGAGTAGAATGCATTCTCTGTGTCATGCATTCTAGTGACGATGGATTGGGGAAATACGATGTTATTTTTTATTCGTTGACAAGATAGCCCTTGATTGCGATCTTACCTGATGGTAAGTGATGATTCAGTCTAAGAATGAACTTACTTGGCAGTGTCAATTCAATACCCATACCCCTAATCTGTTTCTACACGCGATCGTGCTGGAACGCTAAACTGCTTGGCGGCACGTCTTTGACGGTAGGGTGGTAACTAGCCACAGCTAAAGCCTCCCACCATCCCATCAGACCAAACTAGAGACAATGCATAAATTATAAATTGCCAAAGTTAAAACCTTCCACCAAACCAGACCTAAGACAATTCAGAAATCATAAATTTCCAAAACCCCCGTCAGGAATCGAACCCAAGACCTCCCAGTTAAAAGATCACCACTGCGCCAGGGAGATCGTCAAAAATGTTCGAAGGACATTGGTGTCCCACGCTGCTGGAATGGCGATCTTCCTCTGGAAAACATATTATTACTAATTAAGCTCAATAGCCCAATGTTTATAAGTGAAGACTGAAAACTGAAAAGTCGACGGTTCGATTCCCACCCGTTGCACTCCTCTCCTTCTCCTTGTCTTCTTCTTCTTTATCAATCGATAGACGTCCACTGCTGGACAAAAGTCTCTTGCATGGCCGCTTGCATTGCATTCCACAGGGCGCGGTCTTGCGCCGTCTGAATCCAGCGGCTCCCTGCGACACGTTTGACGTCTTCAGTCCACCTAGTAGGGTGTCTGCTAAACTCAACTTCCCCTTCTCCTAGCACAAGCTTTCCATTTATTTTGAGGGGAGAGTCAAGTTCAGCTTGGCTTATATTGCTTAAAAATAACTACTAGAAATTTATGTCCAGCAATGTTTCGATTGACAATATTCCAAGCAATTTATTTCTTAATATTGCCTTCATAGCAGAATGCGATACCTAAACGTAAACAACACGGAAACTCAATAGATATTCTCCAGTTAAATTGAAACAGTGGAGTTATTCTCAATTGTAATTTTCCTAGAAAGCCTTACATCGCGGCGTGCATACAGACAGCAACAAACCGACGGACAAAAGGCTGTCGACGCGAGAAACCCTCATCCACGGAATACATAAACAGTTATGCTCGCAAAATATTTTATCTGGAAACGTTTCTGTACGCTTTTCTATAAATAACTTTCCTTGTAATATAAAACGCAAAGATGAAAACTCCAATGCAAAAACTTCGCATCCTTTTATTTAAAATTCAATTCAATTCAATCTCCTCTACATTCTTACATCGATGCTATCACCGAACATCCCTACGCAGACAACCTTTTCGTATCCTTTCGCATGCATACGCATCCGTACGGATGCGAACGGATGCGTGGCTGAAATCATACGGAAAAATCCTAATCGATGCGTACAGGTGTGATTCCAGCCTAATTTGGGCTTTACAAATACTCCTTTCAGTGCACACGAATATTGTCGATGCAATTTATAAAACTGATCTTACTGCAGAGCAGCACGAACTTCGTGCTAATTTGACCTCATTGTTGCCAAATTACCACGAACTAATTCCTTTATCGCGCTCGCTATATGATAATGGCGCTCAGCCAGTTAACTGCCCCATATTCAAATTAGATTTCCTCATAGAATTACTTCATATCTTCGTCCGCGCTGTGAAAGTTTGAGTCAGTCTTCATAAACGTCTAGAGCTGGGAAACTGTTTAATTCTATTGCATTCTCAAAATGCGGCCGCAATGCACCATTCTATAAGCTCTCACTCTTGCGTCGTATTCCTCAAAATTTATTTATTCATTTAACACATACATTTGTACACGTACATTTTACAAACATAGAAATTACAAAATTGACTCGAAAACATATTATCAATATTTTAAATTACTAACAACTCTCATTTATTTTTTTAACACATTCACATTTCATTATTTCTAAAAATGTTTTCAAAGATACATAAGTAATTATAAATATGTAATATACAACGTGTATTGAAACTCCGAAATAATAGTGAAGGAGGTGAATGTGCTCATGAAACTGAACAACTTTCCCCAAGGAACATAGGTCGAAATGTGAAAAAAAATGTGGACCTCCCAAACAAAATTGACGATCAGCTGATTGATTTACTATGAGAGGTAAAATTTTTTTTTTCATATTTCGTCCTATGTTCCTTGGGGAAAGTTGTTTAGTTTCATGAGCACATTCACCTCCTTCAGTATTATTTCGGAGTTCCAATACACGTTGTATAGAACATTTTCAAAATTAATAAAAAGAAATGGGTCTCACTTGCTGCGGGGTAGGACCCAAGCAACCAGTGGTCAATACTTCAGAGTGAGAAACCTCCTCACAATGCGTGCCGTCTTAAGGAGTACCGCCTTCTGTATCCTGGATGTGAAAGTAAAAGTGAAAGTTTCAAATACATATTATTATGGAAAAAAGTGTTTTATTATAACCAGTTAGTATCGATAAAGCTGTATTAGTGAAATACTGAGTCTCCGTAGCAGGTTTATCGCCCGTCCGCGCTTCCCTAATATACAATCCTCAATACAATACAATTTTTGTAACAAAACAATTTTACTTTAATAATAAAATATACGCTGCTGCAACCACGTCTCTCAATCGTAAACCTTAAAATTAAATAAAGATTTCTGATCTGATTATAATGTGATTTGACATTTTATCTTCCGATTTTGAACACAGTTTCAACCATCCGTAAAAGAGAATTTTTGGATTTAAATGTTAGCGCTCTGTCCGAAGAAGTTATCCATGCGTTTTCCTTGTAAACATGGATTTATGTCTTCGAATTTATCGCCTTTCTTCTCGATTTTCCTTATGAGCGCACCTTTGACGTCAAGAAACTATTTTTACGGGTCTATCTTTATCTGAATAAACTTGCTGTCTTATGTTTAAATCTTATGTTATTTCCAAGATCGCATTTTCAATCTGAGGATAGTTCTTTTTACGTGTAGGTATTTTTCTGTATAAGTTCGTTGCCTAGTACCTATTTGTGTCATAGAGAATCAAAATTCAAGATTAATTATGACCTTTGATCACGAAATTTTTACTATTTAACTGACTTCCAAAATAGGAGGAGGTTCTGAGTTCGTCGGAATCTTTTTCTTTTATGTATGTTCCCCGATTACTCGAAGACACCTGGACCGATTTGGAAAATTATTTTTTTGTTTGAAAGGGTATACTTCCCAGGTGGTCCCATTGTTATCAGGTCAGGATCAGATGATGGGATCCTGGAGAAATCGAGGGAACTCTCCAAATTTTATGGGCACAACTGATATAGGTACTTCGTAGTGGCATTTTAAGTCGGTTTTGTAAAAAGAATTTTTACGTTTACATTATCGAATAACTATCTTTTGCTTTTGCTGTGGAATTCCGCGGTAACCCTTTAGTTTACCGGGATAAAAGGTATTTTATGTCATTCTCCAAATTCTCAAGTTTACCCATGTCAAAAATCACGTCGATCCGTTGCTCCGTTATTGTGTCATTGAAGGACAAACCACACACAAACAAAAACACACATTTTTTTTTATTTTTTTTATTCGATGACAAGATAGCCCTTGACTGCGATCTCACCTGATGGTAAGTGACGATGCAATCTAAGATGGTAGCGGGCTAACTTGGAAGGGGTATAGCAGTGTAAATTCAACCCATACCCCTAATCGGTTTCTACACGCCATCGTGCCGGAACGCTAAATCGCTTGGCGGCACGTCTTTGACGGTAGGGCGGTAACTAGCCACGGCCAAAGCCTCCCACCAGACCAGACCAGGGACAATTTACAAATTATAAATTCCTAAATTGCCCCCGCCGGGAATCGAACCCGAGACCTCCCAGTTATAAGACCACAGCGCTCACCACTGCGCCAGGGAGGTCGTCAACACATGCACATCACATGCATGTAAAATTAGCAAGGATATTAGTAAGGACCTGTCTGCGCAATATACATACATATGTGTAGGTGTATATTCGTGTCATTTTAAAAATCCAGTAAAGTCTATTACTTCCAGATGTTGGCAGGGTCTTTTTTATGTCACAACTTCGAGCGAAGAACGCTGTTAATGCTTTACCTTGAACCTTCGCAAGTTCCAACGGGTATAAATTCTGCCGACCAGTATACTATAATTATATTGGCTTATAGATGGGGTGAGGACGTGGGTGGGAACGTTTTTCATGGGACGTAAAAGCATTTTCTTTTTGAAAAATAATTGACTTGCGCTGTTTTAGGTTTGAGTTTCCTTCGTGTAGAAACTTCTGAACGTCTGAATTTCTTTATTTTTGATAAATTTTGAAAATTGTTTCGATTTTCTGGCGTATTGGTGAGCGCTGTGGTCTTATAACTGGAAGGTCCCTGGAAGGTGTTTGATTCCCAGCGGTGCAATTTAGGAATTTATAATTTCTAAATTGTCCCTGGCCTGGTTTGGTGGGAGGCTTTGGCCGCGGCTAGTTACCACCCTACCGTTAAAGACGTGCCGCCAAGCGATTTAGCGTTCCGGCACGATGGCGCGTGCGTGTAGAAACCAGGTAGAAACCGATTAGGGGTATGACTTCACTGCCATATCCCGTCCAAGTTAGCCCGCTACCATCTTAGACTGCAGCGTCACTCACCATTAGGTAAAATTGCAGTCAAGGACTATCTTCTCATCGAATAAAAATAAAAAAATAGAAAACTATTATAGCCATTCTACGTAGGAGTTACAGGAGGCAATCATTAATCACTTTGGAACAGAATTCAGGGAATCCCTATCAAATAAAGTAGGTACAACAAGTAATTGTAAGCTTACAATGCTATTCTCAGAACCCAAATCAATGGGAATGAAAACGGAACAAATGGAAATCTATTAGGGCTGCAGACAGTGACGTGATAATCAACTGGCTCTGTGCGCAAACACAGTCCCCATACAATTAGTTCCCACTAGCGGGAATTGAAACTGTATTTACCATTGAGACAAATACTTTTGGAGCACCAAGCCTCAGAAATCACGCGTCAAAAAGCACCCCAACCTAATGACTACAAAGTTGTTCTGTTGCCGCTAGAATTATGGAAAAACCAATAAATCAACAAACAAAATAATACATTCGCGCAACTAATTTATTATTATATTTAATAATGGTTTAGGAAGTGGGATAGGATCGTCAAAAAATTGCGTAAAATAAATAGTATACGTAAATCCATGGATTTCGTCTAATATCTGTTTCAGTCCAACACGTCACGTTGCCTTTTTTGAGGCATCCTCTAGTAGCGTTACTAACATCTCTCTGGTATTAACTCTATTTACTTTTCAACACGCGATCCGCACTGCGGTGTTAATTGTGATGGAGTCACATTTTGACGGCTGGGTTTAGGTTAGGGATCGGTCTACCTTATGCCACTGCTCACTTCGCATTATTAGATAGATAAATAGATAGATAGATTTGAGGGACCAAGTCCGAAACGAAGTAATTCGCCAAAGAACTAAGGTAACCGATATAGTTGGGCACATCTTAACGGAAGATTTGAAGGACGACAGAGATATGGAGAGGGAGCGCAGGGCTCTCTCGGTGCGAGCTAACATGATTGCGCGTAGATTCGTGCGCTGCTCTGATGAGGTAAAGGTGACCTTGTTTAGAGCATTTTGCCAATGCTTTTACACTTCTCAGCTGTGGACAAGGTTTACCAAGCGAAGTTATAATACGCTTAGGATTCAGTACAATAACGCCTTTCGTATCCTAATGAAGCAGCCTCGTTTCTGCAGTGCCAAATCTATGTTTGCTGCCGCGAGAGTCCCTGACTTCTTCGCCATTCTCCGCGCGAGAACAGCTTCCTTCTGGGACAGGTTAAGACATAGTCCCAATTCAATCTTAGGTGTTGTAAACGATGACCTAACCAACCCGTTTGCAAGGTATTGGTCCCACCTGCACCGATACGAGAACAATACTTTTACTTGAAAGTATAGGTTCATAAGATTTCGTAGTTTATTTTTAATTTGTGTTAATATTATTCTTATTTGTACTTTTATTATTATTTTTAACTTGTTTTATTGTATAATGTAACATATATATGTAAAACTATGGGTCCTGTAACCTGAAAATAAAACATCGTCGGAGGACCGATGGCCGCTGGGGTCGTAAAGTCCTAGAGGTGAGACGCCGTCTCGGCAAACGGAGTGTAGGGCGCCCCCCGGCTAGATGGAGCGATGATATCCGAAAAGTGGCAGGCATCGATTGGATGCGAAAGGCCGAGGATAGGCAACATTGGCGCTACTTAAAAGAGGCCTATGTCCAACAGTGGATGCATGTGGGCTGATGATGACGATGAAATAGATAGATAAAAAATTCGGACACCCAACGTATGTATATCACCTATACAATGTACGACGTTGGTTAACCAAGGTCAGGCTCCAGCGAGATCATTTTGATATTATGTGCGATCACAACTAGGCCTTAAATCATACTAATATTATAAAGGCGAAAGTTTGTTCAAAGGCGATGTTTATGTATCTATGTGTGTGAACTGTGTATGTTTGTGTGTGTACTCCTTCACGCCACAATGAATGAACCGACTTGGCTGAAAGGAATAGAAATACTACACGATTCTTATAGGTACTTCAACATACGTGTTACGTGTACAAACTATTATTTTATACTTTTAAGTGGCGTTTGAAATCGGTTTTAAAATGATTTTTTTTATATTATAATGTAGGTACATTCCGCCCTGGCAATTATGACTGCAAACTACTGAGCCTATTTTGGTGAATGAGGTACTCACGATCATATGCTAACTTTAATACCGGAAAATTAAGAAAAAAATAACCTTAATCCACGCGGGCCTCATTTAATTGTAAATATATGTTTCATGTCCGATAGTTTCAGTTGGAAGGTATAAACTCATCCCACCACGTAACGTGCACTTAAGAAGATTGCAACGATTTGTAAGCAGATTGAATAAAAACGACGTCGCTCGTGCTCAGTCGAGGATGGTAAAGCCCGCCATCGGAAAATTTCCTGATCGACACTATTTCTACCGATAAAGACGAAAAAAGTGCAAGAAAAGAATGAGGTTTTCCAAGACGAGGAGAATTTGAGCTGGCTTGATTCTCGATTGACATGATTACGGTAAAGTCGGTTTTTTACGCTATTACAGCAATACTATAGAGCATGCTCGGACTCAGAATCAAGATAGAGGTTAAAACGAGACACAAATATGCTCTGACATAAATCTGTCCCGCTTTAACTCTGTCTTGAGTCTGAGCTGAATGAGAGTGTGGTCTATAGATTTCAGTCTAAAGTATGGAAGTGGGATTGTCTATGTAGCTCGACACTAAAATTCCAAGTGAGAACATTCATTGCATTTAAATTTTATTATATATATGTAGGTATAAATAAAAACATATATTAAATATAGTCCACCTTTTGTGAGTGTTATAGAAAACATCCTTTGATGTTAGGCTTTTGTTATTCGTAAGCGGGTTTTGTGTTTTCTCAGGGTGCCTCCACACGTTTTCGGGCCTGGCATATTCCATTCGGTAGCTAAGATTTGCAAGAAGCAGTAGCACGTTACTATACAACGCAAGACGAAAAAACGTCTAAGTGTCATACTACACGGGCGGTTCTCCCGCTGCGGGAATCCGCTCGACAAAGCTGCCGCAGACCATCAAACTACACGGGAAGCGGTTAACCGCTGTCTTATACGCGGTAAACCGCGCCAAGATCCCGCGCAGAATGACGTAATAGCGGGAAACCGCCCGTGTAGTTTAAAACAGCGGTTATCAGCGGCGGTTTGACGCTGCATGCGGCGGTCGTATTTCTCCCGCCTGCAAACCGCGACGGGAAACCGCGCCGTGTAGTATGCAGCATACAACTTTCATATTAAATTGTGACTAGAGCGGTTCAGAAGCGGTTTCCCGCGGCGGGAGAACCGCCCGTGTAATATGACACTAAGGACGATGTAGTGATAAAACACAGAGATTCGTGGTATGGCATAGGTACCATAGATTTTTCTCTATATGAGACGTTGCAGTGGTGCTAAAGAAACAAACGCCACCACAATATCTCGTGTGTGTGTGTGTGTGTGTGTGTGTTCGTTTGTCTGATTAAATGAACATAATTTAAATTATGTAAATCTAAGGCTCAAAGCCGAATAGTTAGAAAATACTTTTTTCGGCTTAGCAGCGAATGGGAGCAAAAATCTTTTTTGGTTTACATGAGTTTTAAGAACTTTTTATTTGGGCCCAAACATTTTACTTACTTAAAATTAAAATTAATAAACATATACAAAACATACACCAGCAAAGAATACTCTAAAAATCTATTAAACAAAGATAAAATCTATTTTATTAGTTAAATTGTACGGCACTCGAACTAGAAAAAATAAATAACTGACCATGATCACTTGGACAGCGGAATTAAGCGGAATGATAGCCTTCTCTATTATCTCTGACCTGAACAGATAAGTTGGTGGCCCTGTTGGGTATTATTGTTGCAATATTTGAACAGATTTATGCCACCGAAGCATGTCAAACGTTGTCGGACAAGTGCGGAAACACCCATATTTTTGCGCCATGTGTCAGCTTATTTTTCGAAGACTTTATTTATGTAGTCTCTTCAAACATGGATTTATGCCCTCGTACTTATTTCTTTCCTTGCCGATTTTCCGCGTGAATGCTCCGTTGAGACCCGATGTGTCACTTTCGCGAAAACATTTTGAAGATCACTAACACATCACGTGTTCAAAATATATGTATACTTAACACCAACTAGGTACGTGTGATGAAATCAGAAAAACAGAAATGAGGCAATTCTTCTATCTCATACTTCTTAAGACTGAGTAGAATGCCAGAAAAAAAATCAGATTTTACCTACTCGGTACTCACTAAGCGATGAAATAAAACATGCCCGAAACGCGACAGATGCTAGCGTATTGCGCGGAATAGGAGTGTAGTAAGCGACAAATACTTCATGTATAGCTCGTAAGATATTCATTTTTTTAATGACTGGTTCTGTAATATGAACGACATTGAAAATAAATGCAAATTGGTTAAAAAATAGACCTAACTTCGCGATTTTATTTTGTCGAACAAACATTATTTTATGTTTCTACTCAGTATCGTCTCTTGGAAATATGAAGTAATTTTTGCTTTTTGTTTTGAATAGTTAAAACTTGATCTGCTTCTGTAAAAATTAAATCAAATAAGCTTTTACAAGCACTTTTGAATTGTCAATGAATCTACCACTGGTTCGGAATGCCTTTCATGCCGAGAAGAGCCAGCAAGAAACTCGGCGGTTGCTCTTTTCAAAAAAAAAAAAAAATATTTACAATCGTTAATGAAACTATGCTATGCATACAGTGCTTCCACGATGAAGTTTCCTAAGTCCAATACAATACAAATACAACTAAATACAATACAAATACAAATAAATACAATCCAATGCATGTTAAGACGAGTAGACAGAAAGCAGACCCATTCCCGTTGGTGGCACCCGTTCACGAGCATGACGCATGATCCAGCCGTTGCTTCGCTCAACCATATTTGAGGGAACGTAACAACCCACACCACACGACAGGAATTATATAAGTAGCTCTACATAATATAGCGTTCAATCACATGTCTCAAAGAAATAAACCTTATGTTCATAGTCGGCAAGCTTAAGATCAAGGAGAACCACTTGTAAAAAAATATTACACAGTCTTTAACAAACTCTTTATTTAATAAATAAAATTCCGCCAGCTTAGTTTCGATGCATTTGCTGAAGTTACTGGAATCTCTAGAGTGCCGTGCGAGATTCGCTAGGCGGGCACTATCTGTAAAGTTTTGCTAACTTTGCTTCTACCGGCTAATTCCTTGTAGGATACACTCACTATTCTACAAAATGCGTATAAACTAAAGATTATTAGACTTAGTTTGTGGTGTAAATATAGATATTTATACTATACTAAGCGCAACCCAAGCAATTTGCGTGGATCGACCACCCCAGTTGGGACCATAGTCCATGCAACTTGGTGGAAAAACTCGAAATATCATGATCCGCCACACTACCTACATTTTATCTATACCTTGTACCGTAAAAACAGAGGGCTCTCCCGGGATTTTTAAAAACTTGCTCCACTCCAAGGTTATCTATTTTCTCTCTTATGAATATGTTAAAGGAAAAGGGGACTGACTGACTGATTGACTGACTGTCTGACTGATCTAACAACGCACAGTTCAAACCACTGGACGGATCAGGATGTTTGGTATACTGATAGCTATTGTGACGTAGGCATCCGATAAGAAAGGATTTTTGAAGAAAATTCAAGCCCTAAGTCTTCGATGTATTCATTCGCTAAGTAAATAAAATAGGGGGTTGAAAAATTGAACTCAACGTGAGTGAAGCCGCGCACTTATTGTGAAGTGCTTTAGGGCCGATTACAACGTAAAATAAGTCTTATTCGAGCATAAAAACATTTTGACAGTTTTTGTATTGAAAATTTGCTAAAATATTTACGCTCGAATAACATAAGATTTATTTTACGTTGCTAAAATCGGCTCTAAATACGCTAAACGAATTGTATGTAGCTTTCTACATTTTTTTTATTCGATGACAAGATAGTCCTTGACTGCAATCTCACCTGATGGTAAGTGACGATGCAGTTAAAGATGGTAGCGGGCTAACTTGGAAGGGGTATGGTAGTGTAAATTCAACCGGTACCCCTAATCGAATTCTAAACGCCATCGTGCCGGAACGCTGAATCGCTTGGCGGCACGTCTTTGATGGTAGGGTGGTAACTAGCCACGGCCGAAGCCTCCCACCAGACAATAATACATAATTGAATACTAGAAATAAAAAAGGGTCTAAGTGCCAAAAATTTCGTTTCGGTTTTTATTACTTTATTATTTAGTATGTTCCCTCGCCAATAACCTAAAATAAGAACTAAACGACTAGCGTTGTAAAGAATTTTATTGTAATAATAACCATGTGAAGTTTAAAATAAAAGAAATATGTTTAAATGATTTATTAATTATTTGAAACACAAAGTCCTGCTCTTTTTTGTTTTGGCACTTAGACCCTTTTTTATTTCTGGTATTCAATTATTAGTATAGATTATCAGTGTCAGAAAGCTTGTTGCTCTAGTTGTATTTCATGTACCTAATCTATGTAGGGCATGCTCAAGGTATCCAATTTAAATAATAATGTATGGCGCTTGTCGCTGGCAGCGTGGCAGCGGACCCGGACGAGCGCCGCTTAAAGTCGCTCCGCCCGTGATTCCTTCAGTAAGCCACTCACGTATTAACTCTGACCACCTGCGAGGCGGGAAACGTGTGGTCCAAGACGTAAGCATAGTGTGACTACTTAACATCATAACTTAAAGATTTAAAAAAAAGGACGACGAGCCGCAGGGAGCGGCTGGGGGAGAGGACTGGCAAGACCGAGTCTTGTGGAAGTCTATGCAAGAAATCTTTGTTTAGCAGTAGGACGTCCATCTGTTTATAAGGAACTAGCTTTTACCCGCGGCTCTACTCAAGTTCGATTTGAAAAGCCCCCCATTTCACCTCCTTAAAGGTTGAATTTTTAAAAATTCTTTCTTATCGAATACCTCCGATATCAATCTACGTCATAGCAGCTATTTGTTTGTCATATTTCAACTCGATCCGTACAGAACTTTCAGTTGTGCGTTGATAGATCATTCAGTCAGTCAGTCAGTTACCTTTTTCTTTTATAGTTCTTGTAATTCACGAGGGCGCGTTGCTCATGGTTGTGTGTGTGTCGTATCTGTATAAGTGTGAGCGGGAGCTTGCTCACTCCTGACCGCTCCAACCTAGGCTCCTGACAGGCACGCACACTGTGCATGTACGCGACGTAACCACAAGTAAAGCTCAGGCGCCCTACTCCCTAGTGCATTGCAAGAACTATACATATATATTTAGAGAAGTATACGATTTGTACAAAACAAGGGAAAAAGGTATAAAGTAGGGACTCATGACTTACGCCACACGCCCTTGCCACTGTCGTATACATAAATATTTATGTTACCGGCTATGTACTATGTAGGCTACGCTGCACATTGTTTTACCAGAGCGCCTAGATAAACATATTCAAGTTATCTTAAACTTTAGCTAAGAAGAATGGCTCTTTGTGGAACCTGTATATAATATTTGAAACATTCAAATATCCATGACATTGGCCTGATATAGCGGAAGATATTAAAATAGCGAAATAATTTTTGAGATACTATGACGATGCAGTCTATGTGATAGCATAGAATACCTAATGGAATTCAATTCAATTCAATGGTACCTGAAGGTACAGAAGATTCATTCCGCAAAATGAATTAAATAAATAGCGACTCTTATTACCACACAATAAAGTGTAATTCAGGTTGACACAGCGCTACTTACCTACCGTCTTATTCACCTAGACTTTTCTCTTTCTATCACGTAACTCTTATCCCTTCGCACTCTCTGAATTTAGGCTCTTAGAAGAGGTACGCCATGTACTTGTAACTCCGCAGTATATTGCGGAGTGCGTCAGGCTTCCAATCGATACCTACACAGGTGTGTAGGTACACGTAGTAATCGTGCCGGAACGCTTAATCGCTTGGCGACACGACTTTGACCGAAAGGTGATAACTAACCATGACCAAAGGTTCCCATCAGACAAGACATCATATAGACTGCATCGTCACTTACCACCAGAAGAGATCGCAGCCAAGGGCTATCATGTTACTGAAGAAAACAAAAACAGGGAGTTGCTGGATACAAGCGGCGTAACAGTATGACGTGTTGAAATACCAAACCCAATCTGCCTATGTAAGGCAATAAGTGGACATGGCTGAAAAATGCAATGCTTGTAGCACGGGATCATAATTAATTTTTCTTCTTCTACTCAGAAGACCACTGCTTGACAAAGGTCTGTCGTGAACCTAAATTTAAAAATTATTATTGTAGGGTCATATTTAAATTGATCTTTTGTTATTTGAAGGTAGTTTGATAAAATCGCTATTAAACATTGCAGCTGTGCGGCGCAGCTGTGCGGTGCGCGGCGTAGGCGCCGGTCTGGCGCCGGCCGGTTTGAACTGTAGCTATAAATACCGCGGATTTAACGTTAGGAATTCAGTCTCTCCCAGAGACTCATACGGCTATTGGATGCTCCCGCGTCTAGGTCGTTGTGTTTGATTAAGGGATCGCGATAGCAATCGCGCCCTAATCGAATAAATATTGCCTGTAGATTTTGATTAGTGTAATTAATTGTTGATTAAATAATACTTTGATATTTTTGATAGCTACCCTCACGTCAGACGGTGGTTTGTCCGACGTGATGTGGTTAAATTAATTAGATGCGAGGACAGGGGCCACTAAAAGGGTGAGTGGAGGTGGCTTTAGGTAGGGTTTCAGCGTTTTAAGAGATCAGATCTCTTAAGGCGTGATTAGTTTAGAGTTTTAATTCCCATTTCTGGATTGTGTCGTTACAATTCAGAAGTGGGATAGATCCACGTTGTCTGATTCGCTCGATGTCATCTTCACAGTTTTAAAGTATTTTTTTATTGATTTATTTATTTTCTTTATTTATTCTTTTACTGCGGTTATGTGTGCCGCTATTAAAGTATTTATCTATTGATTTATTTCCTTTATATATTTATTCTTTTACTGCGGTTAAGTGTGCCGCCAGTAAAATGTTTTATTGTTAATGTGGTTAAGTGTGCCACTGCGGTTATGTGTGCCGCCAGTAAAATATTTTATTGTTAATGTGGTTAAGTGTGCCACTGCGGTTATGTGTGCCGCTATTAAAGTATTTATGTATTGATTTATTTCCTTAATATATTATCAACACACAAAAAAAAAACACTGAAACCCTACCTAAAGCCGTCTCCAACCGCCCCTATAACGGCCCCTGTCCTCACATCTAACCTATTTAACCACAACACGTCAGACAAACCACCATCTGAACATGAGGGTAACTATCAAACATATCTAAGTAGGTATTTAATCAAATACACTCATCTAAACCTCAGGGCAATATATATTCGATTAGGGTGTGATTGCTATCACCACCCGTCAATCAAATACAACGACCTAGACGCGGGAGCATCCAATAGCCGTATGAGTCTCTGGAAGAGACTGAATTAATAACGTCCAAAGCGCTGTATTTATACTAACGGCACGCGGCGCCAGACGGACGCTACGACGTCAACAAAGTCAAACTACCTACAACTAGTCTTATCAAACTACCTTCAATACCGACATTAAAGTTGTATATCTTTACTATTTCAATATATCGCTAACACGGCCATCCTACATGGTGACCGCCCCGGGCACCCCACGAGTCTCATCAATCATTCTACACTCATCGGAATATTACATCATGTGACCTTGAAGCTCAATGAACATGACCATACCACCCAAGGGAACTAGCCACTTGCACTTTTTAACATTTCACCTCGTTAACTGCACCAAGTTGGTGAAGAATGTCCATCATGCGACCCCGGAACTCATTCAACATGACCATCCCACCTAAGGGAACTCGCCAAACTTAGGAGACAGATGTGTCATTATTGAAAACCACTTGCACTCAAAGAACATTTAGCTCACTTAAGTGTTCGCTCTCAAGCTCAGGCGCTCGCAATCCAATGTGACGTTCTTCATTCAAATTCATTATTTAAACTGTGTAACATTAGATGTTAACGTCTATGATGCAATATTCCTGATCAACCCTCTTTTTTATCACTGCTCGGTCTAACCTGACAAAAATTTAATGTGGGCAATAATAACTGAACTGTGAACGTGTTCATCCCACTTCTGATATCAACACACAAAAAAAAAACACTGAAACCCTACCTAAAGCCGTCTCCAACCGCCCCTATAACGGCCCCTGTCCTCACATCTAACCTATTTAACCACAACACGTCAGACAAACCACCATCTGAACATGAGGGTAACTATCAAACATATCTAAGTAGGTATTTAATCAAATACACTCATCTAAACCTCAGGGCAATATATATTCGATTAGGGTGTGATTGCTATCACCACCCGTCAATCAAATACAACGACCTAGACGCGGGAGCATCCAATAGCCGTATGAGTCTCTGGAAGAGACTGAATTAATAACGTCCAAAGCGCTGTATTTATACTAACGGCACGCGGCGCCAGACGGACGCTACGACGTCAACAAAGTCAAACTACCTACAACTAGTCTTATCAAACTACCTTCAATACCGACATTAAAGTTGTATATCTTTACTATTTCAATATATCGCTAACAATATTTATTCTTTTACCTGCGGTTAAGTGCGCCGCTATTAAAGTATTTATCTATTTATTTGTTCTATTCTATTGCTAAGTATTTATCTATTGATTTATTCTATTTATTTGTTCTATTCTATTGCTGTGGTCAGTTGTGCATCGGGAGGTTGCACAATGTCGGATGGCCGAATGTCGTGAACCTAAATTTAAAAATTATTATTGTAGGGTCATATTTAAATTGATCTTTTGTTATTTGAAGGTAGTTTGATAAAATCGCTATTAAACATTGTTGCTGTGCGACGCAGGTGCGGCGCAGGTGTTCGTCTGTCGCGCCGGACTGGCGCCGGCCGTCGGATATTAATAGGCGGGTTTGACGTTGCGAATTCAGTCTCTCCCAGAGACTCATACGGCTATTGGATGCTCCCGCATCTAGGTCGTTGTATTTGATTAAGGGATTGCGATAGCAATCGCGCCCTAATCGAATAAATATTGCCTATAGATTTTGATGAGTGTAATTAATTGTTGATTAAATAATACTTTGATATTTTTGATAGCTACCCTCACGTCAGACGGTGGTTTGTCCGACGTGATGTGGTTGAATTAATTAGATGCGAGGACAGGGGCCACTAAAAGGGGTGAGAGGAGGTGGCTTTAGGTAGGGTTTCAGCGTTTTAAGAGATTAGATCTCTTAAGGCGTGATTAGTTTAGAGTTTTATATCCCATTTCTGGATTGTGTCGTTACAGGTCTATTGCATTGTTCCACAGCCTAATAAATAATTTATTATTATGTTGCTTCTGCCTTCAGTAATTATATTCATAAATTAATATACTGTGCATTTAAAAGAGCAGTCTGGCCGTAGCTCGAAGCCTAATTTTCCCTATATTTAGTTAGTAAACCCTGATAGTTACATAAATTGTATTCAGTCACTCGCAAACATATTAATTAATATAATCGGTTAGTTGTTAATGAAGCGAAATCAATTTGAATGGTAATCAAATTAAATGTCATTGTAGGGGAATAACTGGATTCACGTTAATTTATAAACCGCGTGTGTTAAACTTAGTTACGTATACCTCCATAATATTTGTAATCTGTATGTATTATGTACAAATTCAAATTCAAAATTTATTTATTTCATGTAGGCTAACTTGTAGCTCTTATGACATGTCATAAATCTACCACCGGTTCAGAATGCAGATTCTGCTGAGAAGAGCCGGTAAGAAACTCAGCAGCTGCTCTTTTCAAAAAAAATTTTTTTTACAAAGCTATGCTATGTATACAGTGCTTCCACAATAAAGCTTCAAAAATGTAAAAATGCATACGTAGGTACACCAATCCAACGCATGTCAAGATGGGCAGTCAAAGCAGACCCATTCCCGTTGGTGGCACCCGTTCACGAGCATGACGCATCATCCAGCATCCATATTATGAATAAGTTAAAGACACATTCAAAGTGACGATCTTCCTGGCACAGTGGTGAGCGCTGTGGTCTTATAACTGGAAGATCTCGGGTTCGATTCCCGGAGTGGGCATTTTGGTAATTTATAATTTCTGAATTGTCTCTGGTCTAGTCTGGTTTGAGGCTTTGGCCGTAGCTAATTACCACCCTAACGTCAAAGACGTGCCGCCAAGCGATTTACCGTTCCGGCACGATGGAGTTTATAAACAAATTAGGGGTAGGGGTTGAATATACTTAGCCATACCCCGTCCAAATTACCTTCTTAGACTGCAACGTCACTTATTGTCTGGCATACAGATACTAGAAAGGATATTTGAAAATTCAGCCCCTAAGAGGGTAAAATGGGGGGTTGAAAAATCCAGCTTAACGTGAGCGAAGCAGCGGGCGAAACCTGGTAATAATCTATATCTATATATATATAAAATTAAAAGTCCTGACTGACTGACTGAGATATCAACGCACAGCCTAAACTACTGAAGTTAGAAACTTTACAGTTGGTTCATTTTATAACGTAGGCGCACACTAAGAAAGGATTAATGGAAATTCCACCCCTAAGGGGTTTAAATGGGGGATGGAAGTTTATATGAAACTCCGTCATTTTTCAAGCTGTTTCCATCAAATTTGGTATTTGAGCTATCAGTTAAAAATAAAGAAGTACGTGTGTCACAGTTTTTGAAAACTCCACCCCAAAACCTAATTCCACGCGGACGAAGTCGCGGGGGCAAAAGCTAGTATTATTATAATTATCCTCTCTTGGAAGTATGAATTCTTTATTTCCAGCATATTAAATAAGCCACATGAAATTCAAATTGCATTGTGAGGTCATAACGGAAGATCTAATTTCAGGTCCGTCGAGCGCATAATTGTTTACCGGAAAATATCTTTAACGTAATTAAACTTTTAATACATTTTCGGTATAATTACAGACGCGGTTTTAGACGCATCCGTGGTTTTCAGTTCGAAGAGCTGGCAACAAGCTGAGCATTTCCTATTTTAAATTAATTTCGTAACATTTAATAATTAATTTTGTTGTTTTATCCTGTTGAATATTGCTGTTGCAACCGGCTGAATATTATGTTTTCGGTAGGCAACATACGTGGAATTACAAATTTACATCAACTGATGTGTGTTTCAGCGATCACATTGATTAAAGCTGGTCTCATTTAATTAGAAATTGTTTGTCCGACAACTTTCTATTTCATGTTCTGTTAATATTATGTTTTCGTTAGGTTACATGCTCGGAATGATAAAATATCAACTGATATATTGTGTTTCAACAAGGTTTCAGAGATTATATTGATTAAAACTGAGCGCATATAATAAGCAATCTGCTGTCCGAAAACTTTCTATTTCATGCTAAAATATCAACGTGGCATGATAAAACATCAACTTGTGTTGATTGTGTTTCAACTTTGATTGTGTTTGTTTGTTGACTTCATGTGTGTTTCATTCATCCACAATTCTCTGTCTGAAAACTTTCTGTTATGCATTCTGATGGTTTTAATATTATAATTGCGAAAGTTTGAATGTATGGATGGATGGATCGATGTTTGTTACTCAATCACGCCACAACGACTTAACCGATTTGGTTGAAATTTCGCACAGAGATAGATTATAGTCTGCAAGAGTTCCCGTGGAATCAAAACCGGAAGTCGCGGGCATCAGTTAGTATAATATAAATTGCTTGTTTGTCGAACATGTATCTGCAATGGGAGTTGGCTGTTGGGACTCAGGGGTAGACTTGCAATTTGCCTTTGGTTAATTGTGTTCGAAATACCAATGCAGCCAGACGTGATTAGTGGAATACACCGATGCACTGCACTGGCTTGCGGCGCGGGTAATGAAGCATTGCTTGGGATAAGTCGATTAATTCACCGCTTAACCCCGTTCACGCTAATTAAGATTAAATTAATTATAATTGATCGAAATTGGGTTTGTTTGTTCTTCAATCACGCAGCAACAGATCCTTTGATTTTTTGAATAAGTCGTTATGATCGTGGAACAACGACGGTTCTGCATTCTATCAACTTTATACAGTACAGCCATTTGAAATAATTTCCGAAGTTTTATTGTCCTTTTTTAAATAAAAAATCTGTAGCAATGAACACACATGTACCCATTAAAAAGGTTCTGTTTTAAAATAGTAAACAAATAACAGCTGTTAATTAACGTCCAAATATGCCAAAAAAAATTTTTTCGTGGTTTAAAGTCTACTTGGCGTTAGTGAAAAAGGAAATTTAGGTTTTGAAAAGGAACAGGAATTTTTTCCAAGTTTTTGCATAGGAATATGTCACAAAACCTACAAGAAATTATCCCGGTGACCCTCTCTCGTAAATCACGAATGGATAGAATTACCGGGACGGTATTTTATGTTGCGAGTGTCGCCGCTGCTGATATGAAATATGGCGTTCTTGGGCTAAGTTATGTGGGAATTTAGAATTCTTTACCGTTTTCGTAAATTCCAAATTTTCGTTTCGACCAAATCCAACCAATTGCTTAGCCTACTAAATTATAAATGCGAAAGTTTAGATGGATGGATGAATGTTTGTTACTCAATCACGCTGCAACGACTGAACTGTTTTAGCCAAAATATCTTTAGAGACTCTTGTCGCGGGAGTGGAAAATAATACTAACTTGTTCCCCTGCTGTAATCTTTAATTCGCGTATCCACACGTGTGTACTATACAGTGGCTACTGTATAATACACGCGTAAGTGTGTATTATACTGGTGTATTTTACTTTACTCGTAATATAAAAAAAAGACGTGTGGCACTCGGGGACTGCCACGGTTTTACGGGGACTATTGCATAGCATTTTTTATCAACGCCATCTAGCGGCTCACCGTAGAGGAGTCCCGTGTCAAGTTATTTTCGTTACGGAATTTCTGGATTCGGTCTCTACGCTGGCCCGCGATAGAAGCTATGCAATAGCTTAAAAATCCCTACTTAACAAAATCGAGGCGGTCCAACTCGCTATGTCAACGACCACTCGTTGACATAGCGAGTCAACCGTTGACTCCACAGTCATGTTGCGCTATGCATGTGTCCCTATATCATTCCACCTTTATGTGTTCTCTATAGGTTCGTGAAAACGAGATTGACAGAAAGCGTCATCTAACTTAGCTTAGATAGCTCTTAAAAATTAGTGAACGTTGGTAAAAACGGATGTAAGCGTGACATAACGATACCGCAACGTCGCCGTAAAGCTTGTACCTTCTACACACGGATAAACAGACGGATTTATCGAGTGCTATTGAACATTTCCAATATGATGCTCGAGCATAACGGAAGCCGCAAAATTAATTCCGTGTTTCAATTTCTCCAGTATTTCCTATCCAATTTACTGTACACTTTTCCAATATCTCAAACTCGGCAAAGTTTGTTTCCGAGGACTCTTGTGTACAAAGGACCGAATCACTAGCTTGTATAAAGAACGTGCAGTACAACTATTGCTTTATTTTTTAGATTATTACAACTTTTTAGGTTCTACTGCTCCGATTTTGCTTCATCTTATATTTATTATTGTTATGCATTAAATAATGTGTTGATCCATCGAAATTTACAGCTTAGAAGCACAATAGTTAACGCAGTGATACGCCATTTTTAGTAAGCTTTTATAGGCCGACCAAAACCGAAAAAAAAACCATTCACATACAAAAGGTAATAAGGTCAAAACGACAGAGGTTACGAGGTATTGAGCTGAAGGTTTTTTAAACCTACAATTGATTGCTGGAGCCTATTTTGTTACATAATATAAGTCTGGTGTAAGTCGACTATCTCGAATGCTCGGATCGTATATCCGACGCAATTGAAAATGTAGCAAATCGGATTCGTAAAAACAATTTTCTTGGCGGATTGTTGATATGGAGAAGAGGGAAGCGATATTTTCGACACCATTTCGCTCCGAAATGTATGAAACTGGGACGTGACTGCGTATCGAGTGGGATTAGATTTTGGCTGTGCTGGATTTGACGTTGGTTAACGCTTACTAGGCAGAATTCTGTAGCAGCATGCCAACAATTTTCCGTTCGCTTATAACGCCCGAGCCCAAAATGGCTTTAGGTACAAAAATTCGTTGTTGTGTATTTTGATGATTTCTGTATATTTGGATTCGCCAATGGAGTAACGCTATCAAATTCAAATTCGAAATTATTTATTTCATGTAGGTCAACTTGTAGCTTTTATCACACGTCACGACTCTACCACCGGTTTGGAATGCCAATTCTGCTGAGAAAAGCCGGCAAGAAACTCAGCAGTTGTTCTTTTCATAACAAAATAATTTATGTATTACAATATTATTACTACTACATAATATTACAATATTTCCGAAGTTCCGAGTTCCCGCGGGATTTTAAGAACTAAATCGACGCGAACGAAGCCGCGGGCATTTACCGGTTTCTATTATAAAAGGAAGTGAATCTGTTAGTTTTGTCATATAATTCATAAGATATTACTGTAGTGACCCTTGGCTATAAATCTCGGATGGATAGAATTACTGCGACTGTATTTTATGTTGCGGACGGTCACCGCTGCTGATATGAAATATGGCGTTTATCTTAGAAATAATATTGCTCGTGGATCTTGTGAAACTGTCTATTAACTTAGGCCTTTTTATTTCATTTAATTTAATAGTAAGTAGGGAAGTAAATAACTAATTATTTAACACTAATTATTATTTATTTAACTAAAAGATATATTCATTCTATTATTTCACTAGTTTCGCACATCCGCAATTTTATCTATTTCTTTTTCCATTATTTCTTGTTTGTTAATATTTTCTATATATTAGTTGCGTTAGCTTTAATTTTTTTTTATCATTTTTATTAATACTTAGTATCTATCATTATCATTATTGTTTGCATGACAATCGGCGAATGTTATGTACACTTGTACATAACATTCGCCGATATACATATTAGTGAATATTAAAATTTTTGTAAATGTTTTTGTGAATGTCATATATGTATATTGTAAGTGTATTTTAGTAAATAAATATAAATAAATCTCGTCCGCGTGATTTTTGAAACCTAATTCGGTTTTTAGGGTTCCGTAGTAAAACTATATGGAAGTCTTATAGGTTCGCCAAGCCCGTTCGTATCTCCATCTATCCGTCTGTCCGTCTGTCCGCAGCATATCTCAGAGACTATTGGTACTAAAGAGTTGTAAATTGGCAATGTTATGCATATTATTTACGCTGAAAAAGTTGTGCAATAAAATTTTGAAAAAGTTATTATTTTGGGTACCATCAGTACACGTAAAGGGAGGATGATATTTTTGTTACTCATCGGATTTGGCGCAAAGTATTCCCCGCAGGAGCAAAGTAACCCCAAGTTACACAATCTACAGCCTTCTAAGTTAGCCCGCTACCATCTTAGACTTCATCGTCACTTGCCATCAGGTGAGATCGCAGTTTAGGACTATCTGGTCATCGAATTAAAGAAAAAAGTTAGTAAGTTAAAAGTTGAAGTTAAAGTTAAAAGTAAGTTATATAGTAAAGTAAGTAAAGTTAGTGTGAATGAAGAGCTTCTCATAAACACCGATAAGATGCAGTACAGGCGTGATCAATTGTACCAGCGAGTAAGTAGGTATAGTTAAAGCTCCAGCCCTGGTAACATGGGCGGGAGAAATTTTATCCCCGGGAAAAGGATAAAACGTCGATATCCCCTCGCTTAGCGTTATCCACCCGTCGAGCATGGGCACAGCGGTGGAAATAACACTCAGTGGATATACTTATAGAAATATACATCGCTTTCTCCTCTGTCGCCATGCTTTAGTATAGGCAAAAGATAATTTTATCCCCTGTCAGTGGATAAAATCAGGGGATAAAACTTTTACCTCCTGCCCATGCTACCAGTGCAGATACATGCTTCGCGAAATGCTTGCCAAGTAAGTATCCGTTAAGCTCGTTAGCTTCGTCCTACCTTCAAACTGAGTTACGCTAGCAGTTTCCCCTCCTGGTTTAAATTTAAATCGTGTTTTAAAGATTACCTGTTGGGGCTTGCATGTACCTCATTTATTCAAATCTCATATCATACAGTCTCTACCTAATTTAATATACTAGCGGCTCGTCCCGGCTTCGCACGGGTGGACATAAGATTAAATATAACCTATGTTACTCAGGGTGAATGTAGTTTTCCAATGGTGAAAGAATTTTTGAAATCGGCACAGTAGTTTTTGAGTTTATCCATTACAAACATACAAACAAAATACAAATCTTTCCTCTTTATAACAGTACTGTGGACTAGTTTTCTTTTCTCAAACCCTTATTTTAGCCCCTTAGGGTTATAATTTTCAAAAATTCTTTCTTAGCGGATCCTACGTCATATCTAATACCTATCAGTCAGTCAGTTACCTTTGCCTTTCACATATTTAGACTGGCCTTTCTAGACTTCATCCGCGTGAAACCCTAAAATCTAAATATTATCATCCGGTTTTAAATAAATCTGTTTTCCGGAACAAAAGTTTACCACCATTCAGCTCCTCAACATGTAAAGAATCAAGTATATTATATTAAAACAAAATATGTTTTTCCTCTACTATGGCGTAATTACATAAAAAAATTGTAGGTACATATAAAAAGCTAACGAAGTCTATCTCGTTAAAGCTAATGAGATAAAGTAAAATCGTGATATTTCACTAGAGCAGTAAAGTTTCCCTAATTGCGTCGAATACACGGCTTCATAAGAGTGAGTGTACACTCGCATAACATTTTATTTTATCACTTTAGAACATAATTTATTATATAATTCTTCTTCTTCTTCTTTATCAACCGATAGACGTCCACTGCTGGACATAGGTCTCTTGCATGGACTTCCACAGGCTATTATATATATATTTTTTTTTTTTAAACAAGCTGAACTTGACTGATGTTCTTCTTTCCTCTCCAAATAAGTGAAAACTTGTGTTAGGAGTGGGTACGACAATAGTGCAACGGGTGGGGTTCGAACCTGCGACCTTTCAGTTTTCAGTCCGCACCTGTAACCATTGGGCTATTGAGGCTTAAATTTTTTTATATAAATTACATAATTTTTTAATGTTATTATTACTATTCTAATAAATTCTAGTTTCAGGCAATGGCATACGCACACTAATCTCGTTTAATTAATTTATTAACTAGTGGTTCGCCCCGAACTGAGAACTCGCGGTATCCTATAATTCCCTAAAGATAGTTTTAACTTTTAATTATAATTTATAATTAAACAAGCTTCTATTTAATACCATTATTGGCCTCTAAATTACTAAGTCAGCCACAACCAATAAGCCTCTAAAAATACTATTTTAGCCACTATATATTTTGAATATAAGCTTCTAATTTCATAACTCGGCACCTTTAAAATTTAGTGAAGCATCAATAATTATAATTTATAACACATCCTATATTGTTCTATCATCAAAATGTACCTAATATTAGCATAAAAAAAAATTCATTTTTTTTTTAACTTTTTTTTTGTAAGCTTTAGGTAGGTTTACGATCCAAACAGAACCTAAGTGCCCGGCCTTCGGCCGGGCACCTGAATATTCATGTATAACCCTAACCTAACCTAACTTTAGTTTAAAAAAAAAATTATACAAAACCAATTGCAATATTAACACACTAACAACAGAACAACAAAAAACAAATGCATCGCATCCGTCTCACTCGCACCAACGAGATCATGCAGTGGCTAAAAGTTGTGGATTAAAATACATTTATTTTAGGAACATATTTATGTTGATGCTTTAAAAAATAAAACGAGGCTGAGTTAAAAAATTCGTGGCTAAGTTAGTAAATTAGATGGCCAGATATAAATCAAGGGGACAAGTAATAAAATAGTGGCTCTTTATTTGATGCTTTCTTTGGAATATTTTGTGGCTATTGTGAAGAAGGCGAGTTAGTATATTAGAAGCTTAATCATTTTCCCGTGGCTAAGTTATTAAATTAGAAGCTAGGTTTTGTGGCCAAAAAAAAAAATTCTGCGGCTTGACTTATTATATCCCATTATAATAATATTGTAATAATAAAATAATAAAATAATAATAATAATAAAATAATAATAATAATATAATAATCCCTACTAATATTATAAATGCGAAAGTGTGTTTGTTGGTTTGTTGGTTTGTTGGTTCGTTGGTTTGTCCTTCAATCACGCAGCAACAGAGCAACGGCTTGCTGTGATTTTTTGCATAGGGGTAATTTACGGGCCGGAGAGTGACATAGGCTACTTTTTATCCCGAAAAATCAAAGAGTTCCCGCGGGAATTAAAAAACTAAATCCACGCGGACGAAGTCGCGGGTATCAGCTAGTAATCGATAAATGACGGTCAAAATTGAGTCAAACTTATAATTTCTTGGCACATTTTACAAAGCGCCATTTCAAAATAAACAATCTGTGCACAGCGTCATCTATCGACACAAACATTTAATAATCGATTTTGTACATGACGATCAAAATTGAGTTATACTTATAATTTCTTGGCACATTTTACAAAGCGCCATTTCAAAATATACAATCTGTGCACAGCGTCATCTATCGACAGATTCATTTAATAATCGATACATGACGATCAAAATTGAGTTATACTTATAATTTCTTGGCACATATTTTTACAAAGCGCCATTTCAAAATAAACAATCTGTGCACAGCGTCATCTATCGACAGATTCATTTAATAATCGATACATGACGATCAAAATAATAACGTAATTTATGTACTATCGGAAGATTTTATATACCTAAACACAAATAAATGTACAGTCATGTCACTATATTTTTTATTTGTACCTACCTACGCCGATTTCTCCGAGATTGGTGGACCGATTCACCTGGTAATTTTTTTACTTGATGGAGAAACTTTGCGAGATGGTTCTATAAACATTTCTGCATCCAACTCTTTAATCCTGAGCCTGCAAAGTTACTGCCCGCGTATGTTATGGATTTGCTGGTGATATTATATTGAAAATGGAGATATTTACCTAGCAACGACTACCTACACAATTGAACTCCTAAGTCAAAACACTTCAATCCTGATGATGATGACATAATTATGTTTCTGTACTGAACCATAATTATGTATTTAGGCCTTCTTGATGGTGAAATAATATTTCAGTGTATAAAGTTGACTGTTTTTATGACAGTACAGACATCTATTAGCATTTTTGTGAAGCTATAGAATCTATTAGCATTAAAAATTAAATAATTTCGTTCCTTTATAGTATTTATCTAATTTTAGTATTTGTTGTTCAAGTACAGGATATAACTGAATTTTCAACAAAGTTTCAGGTTCTAATATGCAATATTTTTTGACATATGGCTCAAATTAAATCTCCACTTAAAAGTTAAATAATTTCGTTTCTTTATAATATTTATCTAATTTTAGTATTTGTTGTTCAAGTACAGGATATAACTGAATTTACCACTAAGTTTCAAATTCTAATATCTTGTCATTCTTGACATATGGCTCAAATTAAAATCTCGACTTTGAAAGCCCCCCATTTCGTCAATTTTAAGGGAAAAATTAAAAAAAAAATATTTTTGTACTCTGATCAAAGTCGTCTTTAAAAAGATATATCGCAAGTCTATGTAACGCAACAAACAAAATTTTACGCTTTTTACGCTTCTATGAGAGCCCCCCTGAAATAAAGCTTTTTATATTTTTTTATACAATGTCCGGCTGAAGGCCATCAGTTTACATATTATGTTTAAATTTGAAGTAATTACGTTCAGTAATTCAGAAGTTATAGGGCTCTGACAGACATTTAGACGGACACACTTCTCTGTCTAGTAGGCAAGCGCCCTAGTTGACTCAGAGAACTTCGCTTCGCTCGTTCAACTAATTAATAGTTTTTAGCTTTTTAATGAGAATTAGTGATAACCATAATAAATAATATGTGTAAAAAAATAAATACTAACAACTACGGTTGTTGGCAACGACTAGTTTGTATGTAACCTACGACTTAATGTGTTTTTTTTAATTAAGGTAATATAAATAAATAATAATTGAACATTTCCTTATAAGTACTTTATACCTATATAAAAAAAAGATACCGGCGAATTGATAACCTCCTCCTTTTTGGAAGTCGGTTAAAAATAAGAGAAAATACAAGGCAATAGAGCGCAAGCGCTATCACGCCACAGATAGATAGACATAAAAGGTTAAAAATAATAAAAATCGATGTCCTTTACGGGTAATTCCCCGAGTATTCAACGAAAAAATTCCCCGAAACGATTCCTCCTGTAATCACATTTTAGCCTCTGGTGTAAAATACATCGCACGACAAATACCGATTCCGGGCCGTGTTTACTTACGCTGATTTCATCTAATTGAATGGGAGCATCGCTCTTATTTTGTTTGGCAATTTTACACTGAGATTTATTTTAGGTGTCGACTCCACGAAGTGAAAATTTCCGATGTGATTACAGTCAGTTTATCCGCACTGTGTAATAAAACACAGGACAACAATATAGAGATTTATTTTGTAACTAGCTTTTGCCCGCGGCTTCGCTCACGTTAAGTTCGATTTTTCAAACCTCTATTTTATCCCCTTAGGGATTGAAGTTTCAAAAATCCTTTCTTAGCGGTTGTCTACGTCATAAAAGCTATGTCAAATTTCAGTCTGATCTGTCCAGTGGTTTAAGCTGTGCGTTGATAGATCAGTCAGTCAGTCAGTCAATCAGTCAGTCAGTCACCTTTTCCTTTTATATATTTAGATGATGTTGTAATGTGTTGTAATGATGATGTTTGCGATTCTATAACAGAGTTGGCAAATGTCAGTGTGAAACGCATAGAAATAAAATAGTAGGTAGTATTTCTTGGCGGTTTGAAAATAACTTTAAGAGCGATAGAACGGTCTGTAGAATTTGAGCCGCTGGGACCCTTAGTTTATCTATTTTTTTTTAATTTATGTGTTCTTTTTTGTTTTTTTTGTATTTCTTTTTATGTGGCTGTTTTTATTCTTGATTAAAAGACTATTTATTTATTTATTTCTTAGTTATTAACCAAGACGACATGAGGATCTAATCGTTGTACGACTTTGCATCCTACTAATATCTATCCAGATATAAAAAAGTGTAGATATAACTCGCTCCAGCAATACATAAGTAGTAAGAAACGTAGGAAACTTTCCATAAACTTTTTATCTCGGAAAAACAAAGGGCTCGAACCTGTGAGCTTTCAGCATTTGTAACGGAAGCGCGTGAAAATAAACGCGCGACATAGTTAAATTCACAGTGCGTAGTCGCTCTTACAAATTAAAAGCGATGCCATTTGATCGGCGATATAATCAGTCGTGCGTATCAATAGACGCAAATAAAATTATTATTTTCTGTATTCTAGCTATCTTTTCTCTTTGGTTTCAATTACAGTCCAATGAATTTGATAATTTATACTCGAGACGGGGCGTTGCTTAGCGATGACTCGATAGATTGCCTATTTTTCTTTTGATATTATATTTCAGTGGATTTGTTTCATTCGTAGAAAATGATTCTACTAATATTATAAAGGCGTAAGTTTGTGTGTGTGTGTGCGCGTGTGTGTGCATGTGTGTTCGTTACTCTTTCACGCCACGACGAATGAACCAATTTGGCTGAAATTTGGAATGGAGATAGCTCATACCCAGGATTAACACATAGTCTACATTTTATTCCGGATAATTGAAGAGCTATAAAAGCTTAATCCGCGTGGGTGAAGTCGCGTGGGCATCGTCTAGTTTTGTATAAAATAAAGCACATAGTAGATTAGATCCTAAATTTACATACTTACATCTATTATACCAATTCAATATTTTTTTACTTGAAAGGACGTAATCGGACGTATCGTCAGGTTGTTTTCATTAACATTTGGTGAAGATCTGATGTATATCTTTTGAGATAGAGGACGGAACTCCTCAATCGGTTTCATCGTTTCTTTGCCAACCCGACTTCAACAAACGTGTCTCTCACGTGTCATCAGTGGGTGAGCGTCGTGCATAGTTTTCATCTTTTCTATTTAGGCCCGTTCGACTTCAACATACGTGTACACTGTACAAACTAAAATTATTTTTATACTTTGTTTGAAGTAGGTTTAAAAAAAAAGATATGTGGCACTCGGGGACTGCCGCGGTAAAGCTATTGCATAGCATTTTTTATCAATGATCATCAATTAGCGGCTCACCGCTAGATGGCGTTGATAAAAAATGCGCCATCTAGCGGCTCACCGTAGAGGAGTCCCGTGTCAGGTTATTTTCATTACGGAATTTCTGGATTCGGTCTCCACGCTGGCCCGCGATAGAAGCTATGCAATAGCTTAAAAATTTTTTTTGCATGGAAATTGCTGGAGAGTGGAGAGTGACATAGGTACCTATTAGGAAGGAAAAACAGACGGTTCTCGCCCGATTTTCAAAAACGTAAATCCACACAAAGTCGCGGGAAAAAACAAAAAAGGAGGCCTAGTGTATTATAGCAAGGTTATAGCAATGATAGTACCCACAAAACCGATATCAAAGGCTCTATTTTATGAACATTGCGTAAGCTTTGCCGCATGATACGGCTTATATGTTAATGAGGACCGCCTGTCCGCAGCAGAAATTGAATTTTCGACTACGGCAAGTTATCTTAACTCGCAAAAGAACTTGTAATGAGAAACTTGCTTGGATAATGAAATCCTTCTACACGATAACTAGCCTAACTAATTTATAAATTTATTTTTTTAAGTTTTTCTTTTATGTTCCTTTCCACAATATAAATACCTACCTACTACTTTTAGTACCTATATCTGCCTGTTCTCACTGTTCTCATATTCGAGGGCTTCTGGAAGAAATCTCTTCTTTAGAGATAAGCTGTCCTTGTGCACGTCCTTTATATGTTTAAGTTTCTTTTTTATATTACTGGTACTAAATAAATAAATAAAAATGTCCTCCCGATCGATCTGCCCACGGTGCGCGCCGCCAATCCCCATACAGATTAGCTATCTGTGCGGAAGATATTATAGTGCACAAGGTTGTGCGCAGACATAGGTGCACTCTCTATTCCGTTAGTCTCATAGTCCGATGGAACGAAAATCCGACACGACTGGAGAAAAATCAGGCGCAGCAGCGCTATTCAGTAAAATACAAACTCACTTCGAAAGCAAACTCACTTCGTCAATCACGGAATAGTATAAAGACTAGAACAGTTATGACACTCGTCCTAATACAAAATAAGAGCGAATGCCTATTCATTCTCAATCATCTTGTTCTGTGTTATCAATTTGACATAATTGACGAGTGAATTCGCTTTCGAAGTGAGTTTTATTTTAGTGAATAGCCCTACAGGACCGACAGCTTTACGTGCTCTCCGAGGTACGGGGGTGAACCACCGCCAACTTTCTACCTCCGGGCTAGTACCTACTGATAATTTCTTAATAAAAAAACCCAGTGCATTTTTTGGCCCGACCCGGGAATCGAACCCGACCTTGTTAATTACTAGACCAACGAGGCGCTACAACATGAAATATAAAGGACGTGCACAAGGACGTATCTCTAAGAGGTGCGTATCTCTAAGAATGAGATTTCTTTCAGAAATCCTCGAATGTGAGAACAATAAATCACTTCTACTTACTAGGTACTACTGCTAAATTTTTTACATTTCACAGCTGCTTTATTCACTTTATTTACTTGGGTACTTAAAAATTTTATCGTACACACGCCCTTATGCCAATATTGGGTATAGCGTATAAATTGAAATACTGGGAGTGCTAATTCAATTTCTGGAGGGACGAGCCGGGAGGGCGGGCCGTCTGCCTTATCCTGCCAATTAATGTACCTGCGACACGGGAAATTAACTCTGTTAGGCGTGAATCGTATACAATTATGTCGTACTAACACGTTTAAATCAATTTTGGGCAACATTTTATGGGCCCCAGCCTAGTAGATTGAGCAGTTGATCAAAAATCTACCTATTATTATTGTACTAAAACGTTCAAATCACTTTCGGGTACAATTTAATGGGCACACAGCCTAGTAAATTGAGCAGTTGACCAAAAATTTTCCCTTTTCAAGTATTCACACAAAATTTGTGTGAATTTTTGAACTATTAGATTGACGGACGACATCAGAGGAGTCGCAGGGAGCCATTGGATATAGGTGGAGCAAGACCGAGACCTGTGGAAGTCTATGCAAGAGAAGTTTGTCCTGCAGTTACTATAGAGCAGTTAAATGAAATAATTAAATAAATGAATAAAGATGTCGGTTGACAAAGAAGAGGAAGTGAAAATGTTTGAAACAAACATACATACTTAATATATTTTTGTATTTTTTTATAATAGAAGGGAAGATAATACGAGTATAAGAGGAAAAAATGAAGTTATTAGGGTATCATGGATTTTTCTAGAATTATTTCCTTTTTAGGATGACAGAATCCAATTATAGGTAAGTAGCTTCGAAAGTAGTCAAAAAGATAGTAAAAGTGATCTTGGTTTATTGAACTTTGATAGACTAAAAAAAATACTTTATTCTGCTTACATTATTGCTCAGTAGGTATACGTTATTACAATATTATGATATCCGGGTAAATAGGTAAATGCAAAAGTGACTGTATTTAAATAATGCTACGATAAATGCTAAGCCCTTTGGGACGAAAGGCGTCACAACATAAAATATATACGGGCTAGAGGAAAAAGGCATTTCCAACATCATTTCGGCAGCGAAATGTTTGAGACTGGGAGTTGGGACGTGACTACGTATAGGTCAGATTAGACACTAGCGCTGCCGACTTTGTGGTTTACGGTGACTGGGTGAAACCCTGATGCAATCATTCCAAGCTTGAAATCGTTTGAGCAAGTATATGTGAGACTATTTTAGCCTGTAACAGCAAACTGAAAATATTAGCAAGAAGATATTGAAAAAGATGTTTGTAACCCTCTACAAGTATCAGGCTTAAGACTTAATTGATCCTTAAATAAAATAAAGTATGAAATTCAAAAGTTGCTCTGTACTTGAAGACTTAAGTCTTCGAACAGTGTGTGTTGCCAGTGCTGACTTATAGTAGATAACTATGGGCTTCATAAGAAGCTATGAATGGTTAAGATTGAGAGAGCTATGCTCGGAGTATTCCTGCGAAATCAAATCAGAAAGGACTCCTCCTTTCTTATCCGGAGGACAACCATAGTCACCCAAATAGTTAAGCTAGTCGAGAAAGTGAAGTGGAAAGGGTGGGGCACATATTTCGAAGAGCTGATGGTCGTTGGAGTCCCAAATTGCTGAAGTGGTGACCTAGCACCGGGTAGGACAGTGTTGGCAGACCGTCCACTAAATGGACTAAAGACATCAAACGAGCTGCAGGGAGACGCTGGATTCAGGACCAAGGTCTGTGAAAGTTCATGCAAGAGACCTTTGTCCAGCAGTGGACGTCTATCGGTTGACAAAAAAGAAGAAAAATTAATTTAATTAATTTAGAATCTGCATGCAAAAGATAATGTGGCTAGCCTTCTGAGGAAACTACAGTCAATCTTTTATGTGAATTTTGGAAAGGTCGCATACATATTTAATGTTTCTCTTTAATATTTCAAATACATTATCTGAAAATACTTTAGTATGACTTGAATGTACATGGTTACTGAGCCTTACTTTACAAGCAGATCGTATTTCAATGATTTGCGTACAGCGTAGTGGGTATGCAATTGAACGCCTGTGACATCTTTGTGCTGAAAGGAAAGATTCTTTTATATTCTCTTTGGCTTGAAAGTACAATTTCAATCTTGCACGAAATTCTAAATTGCATTTTAGACCTTTTCATAAGTAGTAAAATAAAACTTTGGTAAATGTTTACCTCAGGTAAAAAACATGCATGGTAAATGCAAAAAAAAAACATGCATTTACCGATGTAAAGGTTAATATCAATAAACTACTATTATTATATTATGCAGTAAATATCAGCAATCATTCATAATAATGGATTATACACAATATGAACATATTAGGTTAAATAAACAGTAATGTTCACAACATAATACTTACTGACATTGTTTGCGGTTCATTAGTGATCATAAATTTTGAAATATTTGCTTCACTGTAATGATAGTTTAATTGGTTTTGCTTATCTACTGTATTATAATTTTTATTTTATAAAAACAATCGCTCTGGTTTATTCACTGACTGACTCATCATCGCCCAGCTCAAACACAGTACATATTTAGAAAGCTGATTTGCACAGAGACTTCTCTAAATTGTATTGTTGTGAGGTCACAATTTAGAAATGCAACGATCATCTCTCTCTGCGTCGTGTACCTCAAAATTATGATCCTCTTACATAATACCTAAATATTCAGTGTAACATTCAGTTATACGCATGATATTATTTACTTAATAGTTCCGAAACTTCGTGAAGGTATTTGCAGCAACTTTGAAACTTAGACGTGGTATAGACAAGCAGGCAAAAGACAAACTTCTCTCTTGACAATATTATATCCACAGTTAGTTCTAATTGTAACCTGGCGCTGCCGCGCTTGTCTCAGCTGTGGCCTTAATAGGACAATTACTTATTATTGAGTATTTCACTATTTTTTTTAAATACTTAAAATAAACTTTTTTAATATTAAAATACAATGTCATTTTGTTTTTTTAATATCTTAAATAGTCTCGAAAATATAGAGCTTTAAAGTATCCTGTACGATAGAGAGAGCTTTACTGACATGTGTCGTCACAAATTCAGTAGCTCCATAAACTGTCCATACAAAATATTGTTTTAGAAAGAGACGGATACAGTCGCAGTAAAACAGCGTATAACTTATTTGTTTTTTGGCCGATTTATTTTCTGTTTTTACAAATGTTATTCTTACATGTTACATTTTCGATTGTAATGAATGAATTCAAATTCAAATTCAAATTCAAAATTTATTTATTTCATGTAGGCTAATTTGTAGCTCTTATGACACGTCATAAATCTACCACCGGTTCGGAATGCAGATTCTGCTGAGAAGAGCCGGCAAGAAACTCAGCAGTTGAATATCCACATTTTGACAGCAGTAAAATACCCAATTTTTGAAATGTAACTTTCGGGTCTTCTGGTGGGAGTCTGGTCGTGGTTAGTTACCATCGTACTTTCAAAGACGTGCAGCTGAGCGATTTAACGTTCTGGCACGATGGCGAGTAGAAACCGATTAAGAGTATGGGTTTCATTAAAAACTGCCATACCTCATTCCAAATTAGCCCACTACCATTGCAGACTGCATTGTCACTAACCATCAGACTTAATGAGTTGTTTATTTTAGGGTTGAGTCTAGCATTTGAAATAGAAATAGAAATATTTTTTATTCAAATAAGCTTTTACAAGCACTTTTGAATTGCCAATGATTCTACCACTGGTTCGGAATGCCTTTCCTGCCGAGAAGAGCCAGCAAAAAACTCGGAGGTTGCTCTTTTCAAAAAAATTAAATTTTTACAATCGTTAATGAAACTATGCTATGTATACAGTGCTTCCACGATGAAGTTTCCTAAGTCCAATACAATACAAATACAACTAAATACAATACAAATACAAATAAATACAATTACGAGTACCTGTATAATAAAATTAGGACAGAGCCTGCACTTATTATTTCTGAAAATCTAAGTAGATATTTCATAATTTCACATTTTCTAGAAAAATGTGCCGTAACGAAGCAAATCATTATCTTCTTCAAGAATTACATTCAAAATAGGTTCAAGTTATATTTTCTTGCGAAGTTATAATGGTAGCTTGTTACGGAGAAAAACGTCACAAAAAACATAAAATTAAGTCCACAATAACGTCACAAAAACATTAAATTAATTCAACATTGAGTCGTAACTCGCTAATGGCAGGGTAATTAGGAATTTAATAACATTTTTAGCTGAAATGCGCATTATGTCTGGGGAGTGGTGAGCGAAATTTAGTATTCCGCCTACCATATTTAAGCATTAAATTGTAACTGGGGGTCTTTCAGACAATATAATAATATTTGGTCTGCGCATAGAAGAAATAATAAGATTGGGACATTCACAATTATTGGAAGTGGCAGTTGCCACTTGATGTGAATCTTTTACAATTGTTGGAACTTCGCCCTCAATGTTTACTAAAATGTACAGTTATACATTTTAGTAAATATTGAGAGAGTGTAAATTCAATTTAGAATTATTAGTGAAGTGATTGTGATCTTCAACCTTACTGGAAATGTTTGTGGCGTCAGCAGCGCGGCTCAGCCGCATTGTCATACCGAAAAAATTCTTAATCACTTTAGCAGAAGTTGATACAAATGATGTTGGTCAAAACATAAGTCAAAAGCATTTTCTGGCCTATTGTGGATTTTCTGGCCTATTGTGGATTGGCGGACATCACACACCTTTGAGAACTTTATGGATCTGTTTCCTTAGGTCCTCCGACAAATATGACCAGCCCACTGGCACTTCAACATGCTAGCTCCTGGGAGCTACGTCGCTCACTTTAGTTCTTTGGCGAACTATTTCGTTTCGGATTTTATGCCTCAAAGAAATACTCAAGATTAAAAACATTAATTCTAAAGCGGTTTAATTTGAAATCCAATCGATGAGGGAATCCATCAAACTTTTCCTCGTAATTCTAAAGAAGGCATTGATAAATAATTCATCGTCTCCCGCATTACTTAGACTGAGTACGCCATAATTCACATCGGCAGCAGAGACCCTTGCGTAAATGCGACATAAAATACAGTCGCAGTAATCCGAACCATTCAAGATTTATATTTTATATCTAAAAAGGGTCAACATGCTAATATCATGGCATGACTGCTTATAAGTTGTCACGCTAGCCAACTTAGAAAACTTTGAGCAGCCAGATTAGCTACTAAAGTTAGTTGACAATCAAGTTGTGAATGCAAAGTTACTGCTGAAGTTCAAGATCACTAAACCATACCAATTCTATATTCAAGTCGCCGTTCTATTACCTTATTATGGAAGTATGAATGACTTAGGCAACAACAGTTGCATATAAGGCGATTAAAGTTGTAAACTATCTGCTGTGAAACTGGCTCTTATGAGGAAATGCGATCGGAGAAACTTTTGAAAATAGGTATTGGAAGAGACTACTGTCATCGCTCTGCAATATGTGTTTCAGCTGCATTTACGAAAATAATTTTAAAAAATAACAGGATTATAACGAAAATTAAAAATATTTAAAAAAGGAATGCCCTTCCGGCTGCCGCTTTCCCAACTAACTATAATGTGGGTGTCTTTGAATCAAGAGTGATTACGAATCTTCTAGACAAGCGCGAGCATCTTAGGCTGCATGCTATATTGAAAAAAAAAATACTAATGTTTAAAATTCCATTTAAAAAGTTTCATATAATTTATTGGCATATCTCATCACCAATTTCCACATTTGGTACTTGGACTGAATAGGCCATAAATCACATCGACAGCAGTAGCAGTGACCCTTGCGTTAAATAAGGTTAAATGCGACGTAAAATACAGTCGCGGTAATCCTATCTATCCGTGATTTATACTATTTTATCCTAAGAAGGGTCAAAGTGGTGATTTCAGGGCAATGCATCGGACCACGTTAATAAAATCCTATATATCTTGACTAGATATTTAAATATGCTATTAAGTTACTAACTATGCACTATGTTTCTAACTTGTACTATGTTTCTAACTTTCTACTGCACTGCTGTTATTCAGTAACCTCTTTTTATACAGTCATATAATTAACCTATATTTAGTAATAGCTATTTTTGTCCTTATTGCAAATCTTTCGTAAATTGAATCAATGATAATCGTGACTTGATCATGAATAGCTGTGGCAGTAACCGAGTGTTAACTAACCACCGTATAAGTGATATATAATTCAATGCATGAGCTTGATGAAATCAAATATCACTCATACACACACACGCATACGCCCGCACACGCACACGCACGCACACACATACACACTAATAATAATAATAATATTAGTGTGATTTTAATGTTCCAGACATGTTCCAGACAGACAAAAAACAGCAATTCACTTGCAGTAATATCGTACAGAAAAAAGACTTTAGTGCCAAGGCTCATGATCGTCAGCAATCAGAATTACGACGCCTCGAGATAAATAAAGCAGTTCTCAGTTCATTAGTAAGAAAGGATACTCGGCAATCCAATGGAATTAACAAGGGTGGTATTCCATTAGCCGCGACGCAAGACGCCCGGTCAGCCAGCGCGTTTAACTGCATTAGTGCACACCAAGACTGACGCGATCGTTCCGTAGAATCAGAGGCAGCTCTAGCCCATGTAGCGCCCGTGTGCAATCAATATCTTGGCGCCCTCTAGTAGACGCGCAGCCAAAATGGAATACTTACAATACAAAAATACCGTTTGACTAACAGTTATATTTTCACCAGTGAAAGGAAATTCAGGTGCAAAAAATGATGCAATTTTAAATGATATCGGGAAGCTACCGCAGCTCGGCGCCGCGCCCCCTACAACCCTGCGCCCGTGTGCGTTGCACACCCTGCACCATAGGTAAAGCTGGCGCTGCGTAGAATGTGGCCTTATTTCAACAGCCATTAATACACCCAAATACAGCCGTTTATGATTTCGTAGTCGATGCCCGCGACTTCGTTCGCGTGGATTAAGGTTTTTTAATTCCTAAAAATTCGACCTAATTATACCCGATTAACAACAAGAACAACTGACAGAAACACTGTGCACAAAATTAATTGAAACAAGAAAGACAAGAACAAGAACAAAAAGAAAGAAAGACCTTTAGAAACATACATATAAAACTTATTAATTACCTACTACACGTGCCTATTACTTGTAATATTGATAGTAATCTAATAGTTACCTTCGTAGAAGACGAAGGCATCTCCAGGCGGGTTAATCCGCTATATTGGTACTCAAAGAAAGTATCTACGAGTACTCGACTTATTCCAGCTCACTGCGCCAGTATTTCGACTAACACAATTAGAGGGGAAAATGGACATTGCTTAGAAATCACTTCTTAATTGGCAAGTGAGCAATTTAAAGGTCTTGCGAGGAATCCTGATTGGAAAGTATTCCGTCTTAAACGCTAATTACGTTAAGTATATACTCGTACTCAGCCAAACTTTTTCCGGCAAATTCGTTCGCGGGTATTTTGATATTTAATGAACCTGTAGGCTGATTCCGTAAAAGTTGAATTAATTTTTCTACAGTTTCAATTTTAAATTTTATCGCGTTTTTTGTAACAATGCATTTTAGCCAAGAGTGAATATCTTGCAGTTCCAATAATACCTATTACATACATACATGTCAAATTGCCAATACCTATACTTTTTTTTTGAGGTCGGTTAAAAATGTGAGCGTCATGAGAACACGCCCTAAGGGTAAATTTGACCCCTTATATAAAGCTAAACTTCATTTAAAACACCGCAGTAAAGCATTACTATTGCAACTGAACACCGTTGCAGTGACAAACAATGAAATTGCTCGCGGTTAACAAATTGACCCGATTCTGAATTCCGATGCGCTTCTCTGATGACATTTAATTTGATTACCGTTTACATTTCATTTGAACACGCTTCGCTTCATTATTAAAATAAATTGATTAATCAATTATTTATTTTTAATTAATTATTTATTTACGGCTATTCGAATAAATTAAATCATTGAAACTAGTTCAAAAATTGCCACTCTAAATCAATTTGGTAAAGACTAACACCGCACAACAACACAAAGATTAGATTAGTGATATAAAATATTTTAAATTAGGGGAAATATATATGAATTTGAACCTTATTATTATAAAAATATGGTACAAAATATAAAAAGTTATTTTCTACTGTCCCGACATTCACATCATGCTACAAAGAAAAGCTGTAGGTATCCTGAAAGTTGCGCCTCGTTTGCTATAACTGCCTCGTTGGTCTAGTAGTTAGCATGTTCGACTGCGGATGACGAGTCCCGGGTTCGATTCCCGGGTCGGGTCAAAAATTGTACCTACTTATTGGGTTTTTCGGTCCAGAAATTCTCAGTCGTGTCTGATTTCCATCCCATCGGATTATGAGAGCGAGAGAATAGAGCGTGCACCTGTGTTTGCACACACACCCGTGCACTATAATATCTCCCACGTAGATGGCTTCTGTCCGTGGAGATTGGCCGCCGTGGCCGGCCGAATTCGATTGGGAAGACTATTATTACGAGTATTATCTATATATATAAAATTCAAAGTCCTGACTAACTGACTGACTGACTGACTGACAGATATCAACGCACAGCCTAAACTACTGAAGTTAGAAACTTGAAATTTTTACAGTTGGTTCCTTTAATGACGTAGGCGCACACTAAGGAAGGATTTTTGAAAATTCAACCCCAAAGGGGGTAAAATAGGGGTTTGAAAAATCGAACTTAACGTGAGCAAAGCCGCAAGCAAAAGCTAATTACATAATAATATCTTCTATAAGGTAAATTGCGAGAGTCCAGAATTTTTCATTATAGTACCGAATTAGTCAGTAAGATAATGGTAAGATATAAGCATTGAATTGTTTCTATTTTCATCCGAATCAAATGCAAGGAAATCCATCTATGTCGAATGTTTCTTTGTCGCTTACTTCTTCTAGTATACCCAGCCACGTTTGAAATACAAATTGAAATTCGCCTGAGCTTTGTGACAGCAAAATACATCATTTTTTCTTCCACGGATGGAATTCTTTTGTGCGTTTATTATTAAAAAGTTTGAAATGAAATGGGTAGGTAGGATAATTTACGATTATGATTATACTTTTTTGATTAAGGGGAAAAACTGGGCTGAAATGATTATCTCTTATTTTCGGTTACTCCATGGTTACTCAAATCATCTGCCTGTCACTGCGCTATATCAATTAAAGAATTAAATGAATGTGAATTTTTCGCAGCATTTATCGACATTTCTTTAATAATATTATATCCATGCAACTTTTTAACCGACTTCCAAAATGGAGCAGGTTATCTTAGCAGTATATCTTTTTTTCTTGTTAATAAAAAATAAAATAATATTTGTGCAATAAACTCGACTTAATTAAATGTTTAATTACAAAAGAATTTAAACATTTTTCAAATTTATTTTGTATTATTTATTTCGTGTTGAAAATTTTTTTTTAACGGCTTATTTTACAAGCCCCAAAGAATGGACTGACGAATAAATTGACATTTCAATAGAATATTTTGTATTGGCAATCTGTCAAAACGTCAAAAATCGGTTAAAGTTAACTTAGCGGTGGTGCAATAGGCTTTAGTTTTCTTCGTGTGCAAATCAATCAATTAATGCAATACCAATTAATGCAACTCAATTAATATTTTGGAATTACAAACCAATTTTAAGAGCCCAATGGGCGTCGTTCATGAAAGTTACCGATGCATTCTTATATGCGTGCTATATGCTGAGATCTGTAGAGCGTGCTCTGGCTTAGCTCGGACTTAAGATAGAGGTTAAAATGAGACACAAATATGCTCTGACATAAAACTGTCTTGTTTTAACTCTGTCTTGAGTCTGTGCTGAGTGAGAGTGCGGTCTATAGATTTCAGCCTAAATAGGAGGAAGAGATCACTTAAGACCACCTTTGCGCACTTTATATAACTACGTTGAAGACGTATCAATTCATCAATTGTTGTGTGTAGTAATAAAAAAATTATCTATCTATCTATCTAGGAGTCAGAGCCTAATAATGTAAAGGTTGCCGCAAACCCACGTAACCCTAATTTAATTTCTATCGAAAACCTGGTTTTAAAAGTTCTGGTTTTTCCGACATGACTCCGCCAAGAAACTCTAGTAGGTACCTATTTACAGCTATTATTTGATTTGTTTTTCAGTTATGTGTCGTATTGTAAACGAGCTAAGTCGAAATTCTCGGAATAGTCCAAAATTCAATTACACTTGCGGTCGGGCTGGTTTATTAGCATAAGCTTATCATGCGGCGGGGCTTATGCAATGTTCATAAATATACAGCCTATTGAATTTGTTTTCGTGGTACGGTTTGTGCGATTATTTTTATTTTTGACTGGCTTTGGCCCGCGATATCTTCCGCTGGAATTAGATTTTTAAAATCGGGAGCTGTTTTTCGGAAAGCCTATGTCCTCAACTGTACCCATGCAAAAAATCATATCGATCCTTAGCTCTGTTGCAGCGTGATTGAATGACAAACCAACAAACCGAAAGACCAATAAACAAAAACGCCCATTCGCATTTATAATATTAGTGAGATGTGTTCTGATATTTTCGTCCATGTATCTATGTCGTGAAAAAGCGTGGATATAATTCGCTCAGGTGATTCATGAGACAGTAATAACTATCCTGTGTAACATGATTCTATTGTATTCTGTTCTACAGTGTTTCCACTTTGTTTGTGTCTCAGTCATGTCTTAAAATCATTATTTTAATATTAGTATTTAATACGATGCCTTAACATAGGTAGCCTAAGTATGTCATGCTCTCTTAAATATTTCTGTGGTGGTGTCGTGTGGTGCGGGTTGTTACGTTCCCTCAAATATGGTTGAGCGAAGCAATGGCTCTTTTAAAAAAAAAAAAAAAAAAAAAATAAATAAATAAATAAATGGCTGGATCATGCGTCGTACTCGTGAACGGGTGTCACCAACGGGAATGGGTCTGCTTTATGTCAACCCATCTTAACATGTGTTAGGTTATGTTAGGTGTGCATTTTTGAAACTTCTTTGTGGAAACTCTGTGTGCATAGCATGGTTTTGTTAACCATTGTAAAAATTTTTTTTCAAAAGAGCAACTGCTGAGTTTCTTGCCGGCTCTTCTCAGCAGAATCTGCATTCCGAATCGGTGGTAGATTTATGACGTGTCATAAGAGCTACAAGTTGGCCTACACGAAATAAATAAACTTTGATTTTGATATTGATTTTGTCGATGCTTTAATACCAACGAGTGTATTTCTGTGGCCTAAAAAGGTTGTGGTAAATAGTTAGTAGTCTACTTTGAAATACAATTATTAGATTTTCAAACATTAAGTGAAAGGTTATCTGAAAGTTCATTTTATTTGGATTCCAATTAGTTTAACCACGCGATTTAGCTATTGCCCTCCAGACGTACCTACCTACTAAAACAATTTCAATCACAGCTCACTACTCTGAGGTTGCAATTAGTGAAGCCCATATTTTCATAGGTTCGAACTTCATTCGTTGGATGTTTATTATTGTCTTTCAATTATTTATTCACTTAGAATCATCTGAATGATTCAAATGAATACAAACTTACTTAACAACATTAGTTGTTGCTAAGTGTTAAGTAAGTTTGTATTTTAACACATGATTTTAACAGACTGCTTTCAACAGACATCTCAGTATGAGCTCATATAAAACGCTAATTCCTATGGTCTATGGAAAACGAGGTTTCTTTACTAAAGTACTCAAAATTTTCGATGGCTATATAATTTATTTATTTATTTTTTTGTAGCAGCGTTTACAACACTTTACAAGATTATTTTAGTTCTTAAATAAAGCCAAAAATGATTACATTATTTGAATTAAAAACAGAGAATCTATATTATATAGTATATATTATAATAAAGAAAGAGCGTGACTTTTGTGAGTTTGTATGTATGTCCGGAGCAAACTTTGCAACCACCGCACTTATTTCAAAAATTCTTTTACCATTTTAAAGGTACATCATTCCAGATGATTATAGACTTTAACCTATAACCATCTGGAATAATAAATAATGTCTAGCCATAGTATAAATAAAAACAATTAAGATATTCACAGCGTGTGTTCACGTGGTTGCGTGTGTGTGTGTGTTTGTTTGTGTGTCTATTTTGTACGATGTAAACTAATAATAGAACACGGAAGAAAATCTGAGCCAAATGAATAAAATTAGGCTGAAGATGATTATATCTCTTTGTGATACGAAAATTAGCGCGTAATTGCGTTGCAAAGTTGTCAATTTGTTGAAAGTCAAATTTCAAACAAGTCAAGTTAACTAATGAAAATTCATCCTTTGATCATCATTTCGAAAAGTTCGTCACAAACCTTTGGCTTCTTATTAATTAGTGCAGGATTTTAATTATATAACACTGACTTACGAAACATTAATCAATACACGTACCTAACAGAAAATAAATACCTAAATACATGCTACATTACTTCATCTCAAATTATCACCAACAACTGCTGTGAGCAGCAAAAAGCCATATTATATTTACCTAATCAGAGGTGATTGCAATCGATGCAATTTTTGTGTTTTTAAGCTATTGCATAGCTTCTATCGCGGGCCTTGAGCGTGGAGACCGAATCCAGAAATTCCGTAACGAAAATAACCTGACACGGGACTCCTCTCACCGCTAGATGGCGTTGATAAAAAATGCTATGCAATAGCTTTACCGCGGCAGTCCCCGAGTGCCACACGTCTTTTTTTTTCGGCTGGAGTATGCTATTGGCTATAATGGCCGCTATAGCGTGACCGGACGGATGGGCGAGCACGAAGCGTCGCCAGGTAGGGTGAGCCCTAGGACTCGATAATATCGGGAAGCAATGACCTCTTAAAGGCGCCTCTTGTGAGGCTCGGACCTCGGCTTAAGATGACGTTAGGACTAGAGTTGTTCAAAAATGCTATAAATCAATATCATGCTACTGACTATAAACTATAAAATTTTAGCATGCTATAAAAAATGCTATGCTATAGCAACTTTAATTAAGAAGCTTGTGGGCGGCCGGCGCGCGCTCTATGTCTTGCAACACGCTAAATCATATAGCATGTTTATTGCGAGTTGCGATAAATCCATCTGCTACGAGTAACTTCCCGGCTGCCTCAGCGCTGCTGCTACGTGCAGTGTGCTACACCGCCTACAGCGCGTGATATTTATAGCATCGTAGCACTACCGCGCCTACGTATGTACCACTTGCTGTGTGCTATGGAAAGATAGCATGCTGTAATATGTTGCTAAGTGCTGTATTAACCACCTCTAGTTAGGACGAATGGGAGGAGTGGCTGGGCTAAGTTAGCCCGTACGCCCCCGTGATCGTGGTAAGGATCCATGCTGACGTTAAGAATTGGAGGCCTCGGCATCGCTGGGGAAGCTGTGCAGAGGTTGACGATACGTATATGTGTGGCCCTATCTGATAGGGTGCGTTGTCGGTCGTAAGCTGGTCGTTGGGTCGTAAAAGACGTGTTTAGGGCGCCTTTTGTCTAGTGGGTCGTTACTGTCGGTTAGGTAGTTTGAGGCCTCTGAGGTTTTTTTTTATATTGATAAAATAGCGCTTGACCTAGATTTTATTTTTCCAGGCCCTGAAAAATCACTTTTATTCTAACTTTGTGTTTTGGATTTTCATAAAACTTTCTCGGAACAAGTTGCAGGTTACAAAAAATTTGCAAAATCAATTACGCGTGAAATTTACCTTAGGAGAATTTAATTTAGGACACGCCAAAGTTTTTAAACTGAAATTTAGATTGCCTTTGTGCTTCCATTGTTTACTTTTTCGAGGGTTCGACAATGGGATTATATGAAAACTTTTTACATTAAGACCTTCAAGGCTTAAAAAGTTTCGTGAACTGTCGTCTTTTTCACTTTCGTATTATTAAAGGCCTTTTACTTGGGTGGGTTCTTATTAAATCAATCTAGTGCAAAGAATAGCGCCTTTACACATTCCAAAAATATATAACACTATAATTCAATATCCAGTAATTCACAAAAAAATATCATTTAAAAATGTGAATAAGTTTCCAAAGGTCGGGCAGTCGTGATTTTTATTTTTTAAATTATAGCTTATTAGAATTAGCGCGCAGAGATAACAATTTCAGAAATAGTAGTCATAATTTGCATAACGAAATATTTACTCATTTCCCACCCTAATCCTAGCTGGAGGCTGAGCAACGATCTGGCAAAATGCAATATTCAATTTGGAGTTGATAGCTAATTTATTTCCCCCTTCACGTAGACGTGCTGACTCGAACGAAGCATTTTTATTATTAGCTGAATGTATTTATAGCATAAACGTTTTATATATTAATTAATTACTAGCTGATGCCCGCGACTTCGTCCGCGTGGATTTAATTTTTAACTTCTTGAGTTTCCGGGATAAAAAGTAGCCTATGTCAATCTCTAGGTTTTCAACTATACCCATGCAAAAAATCACAAACCAATAAACAGATACTTTCGCATTTATAATATTAGTGAGTCGTGAAATAAGATATTAGTATGTACGACTAGAAAGAAAAGTAATATTGGAAAATAACGAAAATTATTTAGGAAATCGTGTAGCGGTCTCTGTGTGTCAGTAACTATAAATGATAAAATTACATGACCAAGAAAGATCAACAGAGGAAAAGATCACTTTCGCGTACCTATTATACTATAATTATCTCAGATTTCATTACCTCATTTGTTCTATGGCGTGATGATTAATTAATAATTTTCGCATGTTCGAATCCTACCAGTTGCACTATATATTCGTACCCACTCCTCGCACAAGCTTTCTGCTTATTTGAAGGAGACTTATATCCTCATCTTCAGGAGGATATATGTCAACTTCAGCTTGGCTAATATTCTTTAAAAAAAAACATGAAAAAAAAGACGTGTGGCACTCGGGGACTGCCGCGGTAAAGCTATTGCATAGCATTTTTTATCAACGCCATCTAGCGGCTCACCGTAGAGGAGTCCCGCGTCAGGTTATTTTCGTTACGGAATTTCTGGATTCGGTCTCCACGTTGGCCCGCGATAGAAGCTATGCAATAGCTTAAAAATATTATCTAATCTATGGTATCTTTAAAAGAACACAGAGGTAAAATATTCGCGTATGCTGGTGAATGTGAAAGTGTTCAAAACATTTGGTTGTTTCTATTTAAGTAATAAGCACACATAATTATAATATTATGCAGCACGTCGGGTGCACTGAACATTTATGCAAATATGTTAGGTAAGCTTAAACACTAACCTGTTTTGTTAACTATAAGACGAGAACTCGACTAACTAAACTAAGTTTAAAGTTACCATGTTGTATAGCAGCTTAGAGAAAGTCCTCGATAATTCCGCGACATTATCTTTTTATCAGCTAAACTATGTGAATATTTTGTTAAAGGGAATGCTTTTTCAGAGGACCCTATCACTCATTTAGTCATAGTCATAGTTTATTGGTTTGCCACTTGACTAAACCAATGTATGAAGTTTAGCAGAAACACCGCCGAAGGGAGTTCGAACCAAAAGCGTGGCAAAAAAGATCTGGCACTACTATGGGCACAACACTTTGGTTGGTGACAATTTTAATTTGATGTCGTCTTTTGAACTAATGTTGTCATAGAGCATGTAATGAACTACTTTTCAAAATGAAACATATATAATATTGTTACAGCAAATTAGCGCTAGCTTTTCTGTATCTCATTATAATTGTATCCCACGTGGAGTTCGCACGAATGACTCTTTCAAATCTACTAGTTTGTGTCCGCTTCGTCCGAGTGGGGATAGATTGTTAGAATCCCTCGAGAACCCTTTGTTTTTCGGGATAAAAAGTAGCGTATATCACTCTCCAGGTTCCATGCAAAAACTAAGTCGATCCGTCGCCCCGTTGCTGCGTAATTGAAGGACAGACCAACAAATTAACACACTTTCTCATTTACAATATTATACAAGGTGAGGGTTGAAGTTTTCTGATTACGATTATGTTGCTTAAGGTCCATGCAACTTGTCGCAATCACACTTTTTTTTCTAAGAATACTGAACTTGACTTATATTCTCCTCTCCCCTCCGAATAAGCAAAAAGCTTGTGCTAGAAGTGGATAGACCTTGCAGTTTGTTTAGTTCACATCTCTAACCGTTGGGCCATTGAGACTAAACTTTGTTTTATTTTTGTAAAACAATATAAGTTACTATTATTCTTATGCGAAAGAAAAACGAGCAAAAACAGTCTTTAAGACAAAGGAAAATAATAATTTTCGCTATCATCATCGGATTTAGCGAATATCAAACTGAAATAAGATAAAAACTCTCCGCTGTTACCGCAAAATCCATTCCCAAGTTCAACAGATCTTTTTCTTTCAGTTTTTGCTCTCGTGGTAGCAGATTTGCGTCATTTTTTAGAGACATTGCCAAAGTTCCTAAAGTTTGCTCATTCCAGAACTTTCGTAATTACACGGTTACCAAGATTAGATATATGACACGACGTTATGTCTAGATAACAAAAGCGATTAACCTTCAGAAATACTCTGATATTACTCGATAGTTTTTTAACCGACTGTGTAATATATAGTGAAAATTAAATCTAACGTAAGCGAAGCCGTGGGCAAAAGCCTCTCAAATATAAGTATTTAGTAGTTTTTTGAATATATAGACTAGCGCTGGAGAGAGCTATGCTCGGAGTATCCCTGCGAGATCAAATCAGAAATGAGGAGATCCGTAGGAGAATCAAAGTCACCGACATAGCTCTGCGAGTCGCGAAACTGAATTGGAAATGGGCGGGGCACATAGTTCGAAGAGCTGATGGTCGATGGGGCCCAAGGTGTTGGAGTGGCGACCCCGCACCGGGAAGCGCAGTGTTGGCGGAGCCCCCACTACACTAGGTGGACCGACGACATCAAATGAGTCGCAGGGAGTCGCTGGATTCAGGCGGCGCAAGACCGAGGTCTGTGGAGGTGTCCATGTAAGAGACTTATGTCCAGCAGTGGACGTCTATAAGTTGAAGAAGAAGAAGAAGACTAGCGCTTGACTGCGATCTCGCCTGATGGTAAGTGAAGATGCAGCCTAAGATGGTGCGCGCTTGTCTAGAAGATGCCTTTTCAATCTTGACTTAAAGACACCCACAATCCATATTATACCTACATATGGCAAGAATTTAATTGTAAATGTAAAGTAATTCATTTTACATCATATAACGAAGGAGAAACAAAGTTACCGACGTACATAGCTCAAAGGATTAACAAGTTAAAGTGGAAAGTGGGTAAACCACATTTGTCTCAGAGACGTTACCCGTTGGGAGATACAAGCTCGCTTTACAGACATTTTAGTTCTCATAAATAATATTGTGATACTTGATTTACAAGACGTTGAAATTTCAAAGAGTTTGCCTTCAGTTTTTTTTAATTCTATGAGAAGATCGCGCTTGACTGTTATTCTACTAGATGGAAAGTGGCGATACAATATACGATGGTAGTAGATGGTAACTTGGATGGGAGATTGATATGGACATTTTCAATAGTTTGAATTTAAAGATTTTTTATTATAAAGATGGAGAGATTTTTTTTTATTAAATATAGTATAAAGTTATCCTACGGATGGATGGATGTTTGTTACTCAATCACGCCGCAACAACTGAACCGATTTGGTTAAAATTGGCCCAGAGATAGATTATACTACTACTTTTTCTCCCAGGAAATAAGAGACTTCCTGCGGGAATTAAAAAACCTCAATCCACGCGGACGAAGTCGCAGGCATCGGCTAGTTAACAATAATTTTGTATTTTTTCAATCGTTACGGCTAGTTACCACCCTACCGTCAAAGACGTGCCGCCAAGCGATTTAGCGTTCCGGCACGATGGCGTGTAGACACCGATTAGAGGTATGGGTTGAATTTAAATTGCTGTACCTCTTCCAAGTTAGCTCGCTACGTTAGACTGCATCGTCACTTGCCATCAGGTGAGATCGCAGTATCTTGTCATCGAATAAAAAAACCATCAGTCACATACTCGTATCGTATGTAAATACAAAGGCTTTTGAGATAAATTTCCTCTTTGACGGCAACGTTGTGCGAAGTTCTGCTGCACCAATTTCAACAATACCTCCGGAGCAGGCACGCGATTGACATTTGATCTGTGACCTGGAATAATCTATAAACATAGTTGAAACACGCTCCAGTGCATTGCTATCCAGTGTAATGCCATCCGAGATCGGTTATAACCTCACTAAACATCTCTAGATACTATTGCAAAATTATTATAGTTTGGCTGTTTAAATCTAAATGTCTCAGTGTTGTAAAGTTTTTTCAGAATACACGAATGTCTTGGACAAGGTTCTTCTAAGCATCCTTTCTAAACATCAAATTCATTTTTAAGCTATTGCATAGCTTCTATCGCGGGCCTTGAGCGTGGAGAACGAATCCAGAAATTTCGTAACGAAAATAACCTGACACGGGACTCCTCCCACTGCTAGATGGCGTTGATAAAAAATGCTATGCAATAGCTTTACCGCGGCAGTCCCCGAGTGCCACACGTCTTTTTTTGCATGGATACAGAAACTTATGCTGAGATGTATTAGAGCCTGTTATGACTTAGCTCAGACTCAAGATAGAGGTTAAAACGAGACACAAATATGCTCTGACATAAATCTGTCTCGTTTTAATTCTGTCTTGAGTCAGCTGTGTGAGGGTGTGGTCTATAGATTTCACCCTTACAGGGCGACATTATTAAAAGCCGGGATCAAAAGTATCGTATAATACTTTTAATCCCGGCATTACAAATGCCTTGTGCGGTGTTTTTTAAATACATAACTCGTCGTGGAGGAAGGAAAACTAGTTATTAATTATTGTCTCGCCTAATTAAGTATATTTTTTATGTTACACAGTACACTGATTTTATTTCTGCCCGGACTTTGCCCGACCGGGTATCGAACCCGGGATTCATTTACGAGTATAAAACCAACTCTCCATTGCAGAAAGATAACTCCAGGAAAATTTGTCGGACAGATAAAAAAAATTAATTACTTACCAATGTGAACGTAGTAGGTATACCTATACAAACGTTTTAAGTAATACAAAGTTCATTAGTGGAGTAAGCTATAAATACAAGCTTGCACGCCGTAAACCTCAAGGAAACCGCTTAACATTAACTTGGAATTAGCCCCGAACTGCTGCTGCGATGTTGCTTCCGAAACTTTTATATGGACCTAATAAAAGTTGCCAAATTAGTGCTTTTACATTATTAAGGGGCTCTATAACAATCCTGATTTTTATCAAAGTATAAGAAGGATAGATTTATTTATTGGCGTGTAGTGAGAAAGTTTGCAAATGCAAATTGGCCGTGTAAGTACTAACTAAGCAAAAAATTTAAAAAGATTGTAATTAATTATATTAGGTTTAACCTACTCGAAGGGTTTAGGAATTAGCTGTAATTTAATTTGCAGCAGGACGTTTCATCGCAGTTAAGCGCAAATCTCTCATTCCTTAAAATAAAATGTTGCGCAAAATACAATATAAAACATAAACTCTACCGCAACATTGTAACTTATTAAAAGCAACATTATCTTTCACCTAAAACAATGTTATCTGTTTTCGTCGATGGCAAATAGCCAGAAATGGAATAAAATTTGTATAACCGTAAAACGGAATTATTCCAGAGCTCATATAGGCGACCGACTCGTTGACTTTTATGCGCGGAGCGAAACATTGATGCGATGATATTACAAGCGGGTACAAACGCCAAATGTGATACGTTTATGGCGATATCATACTTTAGATATTTTCGGGAGTATACAAATATAAATTAACTTAATTTTTTTAAAGAAGGTGTTGCACACGGCCATTGGTTTTAACATGAAACATCTATATCTGCGAGTTTCGGTTATTCTACGCAGTGCCCCTCCCCCGCCGCCCCGTCCGGCCCCGATCAAGGTCTTAGCAGCGAGATGATTATATACTCTAAATAATGACATTACATTCATGTTTCTAAGACTTATAGTTTTGTAGTTATTAAGGTAAGACGATGTACATTTTTCGTTACCGTACATCGTACCCGTATGTTTTGGTGTGATTTTAAAGACGTCAAAAGTGTAACTATGCTTGGTGGGTGTAACATACTTAACCGTGTTTCCTTCTAAATGAACATTAAGAATCTTTGAGGCATCACAGTTTGATTATCGATTTTATTTCCTCGTTGTACTCTAGAGATAAAAGTTAAAGCAGAGAGTTAAATAGCTTTATTATTCTTGTAGCAATCGGTTTCATTTAAGTAATCTTGTATAAGTTTAAAAATTATACTAAGAAATGTTTTTTTTTTTTTGAGAAAATTGTACGTTTGAACATTGTATGTTTTCCACTTTTCCAATTTTATTGTTAGAAGCCTGGCGAAGTAGAGACAAGAAAAAATTCTTGTTAGTACTTCTCCATTTAGTTTGGATTAGTTTGATTTAGGAAGGATTTGTAACAGTCTACGTGGCAAGAAAGAAACGATTTTGCGGCGTGAAAATGTAGCGACAACTCACTGGATTTTTGCCAATACTATTTGGTCACGTACTTTACAAGGTTTCTCTCCGTAAACCTTTTCAGCGCAAAACGTTGCTATGTCTGGATACCTACTATAGTATACGATCAGTAACGGAAGACTTAAAGTAGCTTAGAATGGGACTTAGATGTAGCATATCGAAATAAAGAAATACTTAGTTATTTCTATAGTTCATCTAAATATATAAAAGGAAAAGGTGACTGACTGACAGATCTATCTACGCACAGCTCAAACCAGTGGACGGATTAGGCTGTTTAGCAAACAGATGGCTATTATATATTAAGCATCTGCTAAGAAAGGATTTTTGAAAATTAAACACCTAAGGAAGTAACATAGGGGTTTGAAAAATAGAACTTAACATGAGTGAATCCGCGGGTAAAAGCTAGTATTTTTTTGATATTTTGACATATTTTTTAACGCGACGATTCTGCGTAGTTGGCCTTTAAAGGCTTACTAAGAATGGATTATCACTGCGTCGACTGTTGCGTTTCTAAGCGTTATATTGCGATGGTAGGTATTAATACTGATATCAAGTATTATACAATTGTGTGTTTTATATTTTATCACTTTTTCGAATAGTCAATTAAGCAAAGCACCGAGTTTCTAATTACTCTCTATAATAATTAATTTTATTGTCAAAAGAATTTTCATTCTCACAAAAATATTATTTCGCAGAGACGAGCCCTTTCATTTAGAAATAAGGAATCAGTCCGTTGAGTCCAATTTTATTATTAGAAATTCCAAATGTAAAGAATACTTTATTAAATTGTCGTCAAATACCTAATGACGATTGTTCATAAAACGAATGAAAATGTTTTATTAAAATTCTTGATTTTTATTAAAAGCTTTTATTTTACTTGCAATATATGTATGTTACATGTATATGTAACATATACATGTAACATATATGTATGTATTACATTCTAAGTTAAATATGAAGTTAACTAGGTTTGTTCGGGTGGAATCTTGCAACTAAATTCAAATTCAAAATTAATTTATTTCATGTAGGCTAACTTGTAGCTCTTATGACACGTCATAAATCTACCACCGGTTCGGAATGCAGATTCTGCTGAGAAGAGCCGGTAAGAAACTCAGCAGTTGCTCTTTTCAAAGAATTTTTTTTTTTTACAAAGCTATGCTATGTATACAGTGCCTCCACAATAAAGCCTCAGAAATGCAAAAATGCATACGTAGGTACACCAATCCAACGCATGTCAAGACGGGCAGTCAAAGCAGACCCATTCCCGTTGGTGGCACCCGTTCGCGAGCATGACGCATGATCCAGCCATTGCTTCGCTCAACCATATTTGAGGGAACGTATTTCGAAGCAGATATCGTAAATAAACTTGAAAAGCGGGTAAAAGCTACTTACGTATACCTATATAATACGTGTGACTCAATAAATAATTTTATGCTAATGGCTCAAAAATATAACGAATATTTTCATAATGTGAATTTAACGAGTGGGCAACAAAGGCTTGGCCTTTACGCGCTATTAAATATGCAAATTATAAGGATTTGTTCAATCAGCATGTGTTGTTGTTACTGTTCGTTTAATATCGATTTCATCCATTATTATTATTGTTACTGTAGGAAAGTTGAAATAATGTGAGTTTAAACTTTTGCTCTACATTTAGGCTTCAATTTATAGACCGCACTCTCACTCTGCTCAGACTCAAGATAGATAAAACGAGACAGATTTATGTCTGAGCGTATTCGTGTCTCGTTTTACAAAACTCTTGGGTCTGAGCTAAGTCAGAGCACACTCTATAGATGTCAGCAATAGTGCCCCAGTCTTGTGGGTAAAAAACAGCGAGTACTAATTTTTAAGCTATTGCATAGCTCCTAGCGCGGGCCAGCGTGGAGACCGAATCCAGAAATTCCGTAACGAAAATAACCTGACACGGGACTCCTCTACGGTGAGCCACTAGATGGCGCATTTTTTATCAACGACATCTAGCGGTGTGCCGCTAGATGGCGTTGATAAAAAATGCTATGCAATAGCTTTACCGCGGCATTCCCCGAGTGCCACACGTCTTTTTTTTTAATTAGAAACTAGCTGATGCCCGCGACTTCATCTGCATGGATGTAGTTTTTTTAAATCCCGCAGGAACTCTTTGATTTTCCGGTATAAAAAGTAGCCTATGTCACTCTCCAGGTCCTCAAATATACCTACTCATGCAAACTCACTCTGTTGCAACTTGCAGCGTTATTGAAAGACAAACCAACAAACAATTATTGAAAGACAAACCAACAAACAAACACACTTTCGTATTTATAATATAAGTGGGAATACACAGGCCCTTAAGTATAGGTATTGCATAGAGGACAACACAATAGTGGTGTCTCGGAATCAATTTACACTCATATGCGCATATATCACGCAGCGTTTAGACATCAATTCTCCAGAGGGTATGCAGTTATATCATGTCGAACACCTTGCTTTACGTGCATACCTACATCATGACATGTTCAGATTTTGGCTTTGTGCAATTAATTCCTGTAGAATAGTTTTATTTATGTGTGCATTGCTCTACTATGACTGTAAATTGTACACAATTACATTGTCATAGTAAAGGCACTTTTGATGACCTCTCTGGAGGAGTGGTGAGCGCTCTGGTCTTATAATTGGGACGTCTCGGGTTCGATTCCCGGCGGAGACAATTTGGGAATTTGTAATTTCTCAATTGTCTTTGGTCTGGTCTGGTGGAAGGCTTTGGCTGTGGCTAGTTACCACCCTACCGCCAAGCGATTGAACGTTCCGGCGCGTTGTGTAGAAACCGATTAGGGATATGAGTACACTGCCATACCCCTTCCAAGTTAGCTCGCTACCATCTTAGACTACATCGTCACTTGCCAACAAGAGAGATTGCAGTCAAGGACTATCTTGTCAACGAATAAAATAATCAGTTAGATTCATTTGACGATTCAAAAACACTTTGTAACTTTTTTTATTATATTCTGTTCGATAATAGAAGAAAATAGTTGTGATACGCAGACACACAGTTTGACTAGACGAAACTTTAACCCATACCTTACACGTACTTTATTTATTGAGGAAAACCTAAACCTTCTAAAACCTTCTAAATTCATGAGAGAAAATTCTGTTTGTTTTAGATTATCTGAATTACTACCTATTCCAAAATTACATTCTAGATAAGTATCTATTATGAAAATATATTCTTCGTATATTACGAGATTTTGCAAAGAAATAAGCAATCGTTTACATCTCTACCTAAGTACGCCATAATTCACATTAGACCTTCTACGAGACGTAAAATATGGCCAAAGTAATCCTTACCTACCATAAATTTCATAGGCAATATGACATTATAATAATTTTGCATACAATTTATATCTGGCGCAAACTTTTCATAATAAATATTTCTAATATAGATATTACAAACTTAATACTGAGGATGCTTGTTGGCTTGTCCTTTAATGCAGAAACTTTTTTATTTGCTTACATTTACTTCCACTTAGGGAACCTCAATAGCCCAACGGTTAAATGTGGGGACTGAAAACTGAAAGGTCGCAGGTTCGAACCCCACCCGTTGCACTATTGTCGTACCCACTCCTAGCACAAGCTTTACGCTTATTTGGATGGGATAGGAGGATATTACTCAATTTCAGCTTGGCATTTAAAAAAAAAAAGGACGTGTGGCACTCGGGGACTGCCGCGGTAAAGCTATTGCATAGTATTTTTTATCAACGCCATCTAGCTGCTCACCGCTAGATGGCGTTGATAAAAAATGCACCATCTAGCGGCTCACCGTAGAGGAGTCCCGTGTCAGGTTATTTTCGTTACGGAATTTCTGGATTCGGTCTCCACGCTGGCCCGCGATAGAAGCTATGCAATAGCTTAAAAATGGAACAGTAAAGATTTCATGAAAATTGTTTCAGTAGTCTTGATATATTTTTGTGCTTGTGGCACTTCGACGTTGCACTTGGAACGTGCAGATTTTCCTCAGAGATCGCATCAATATACCAGCGTCCTTGTAATCGTGGATCACTCTAGATGGCGACGCGATAAGTCAAAGTGGGCCAGCCTCAAGCCCGCTCTCCTGCCACTATGACCGCCTACTTCAGCTGGAGGGCTCTTAATTCTTCACCGGAGCGGAGTTTTATGGTTCGCAGCTCGGAATGTAGGTTACTGATCCTTATTGGATATATTATCCTTCTTATGCCTTTCTTTTTTGGGTTCCATAAGCATGGCGTGCCAACTGGACCCTATTATAGAGCCTGGGAATGCTCGTCTGTCTGTCCGCGAATTGTATTTCATGAACCGTAATAAGTAGATAACTAGGTACTTGAAATTATGACAGAATGTGTACTGCTATAAGGAGAAATAATAAAAAAAACATGAGATTTAAAATCGCTGGTACGAGTTCTTTCAATTCACGAGGGCACGTGAGCTTTACTTGTGGTTACGTCGCATCGTGTACACTGTACATGCACATTGCGTAAGTGTGCTTGACTGTCAGGAGCCTAGGTGGGAGCAGTCAGACGCGATCAAGCTCTCGCTCACACTTATACAGATACGATACACACACAACCATGAGCCACGCATCCTCGTGAATTGCAAGAACTATAGGGAACCTTTCATTTTATATATTTGTTGAAATATGTGTAAATAAGAATGAGACGCATAACACTACATAAAATGATTGTCATGATGATTGTTTTAAATGTTTCCACATTTAGTACCAACCAAATTAATTTCATAAATTATAATTATGAAACATTCTTTTTCATTTTCTCAATTAGAGTTATTATTGTCGAAGAAAAGTTTTTTAATCTCACAATTTCATTAATCAGTTAATTTAATTTACGCCTTGAGGCTATCAGGAAGTAATGACTTTTTGATTAAATTTGACACTTTGCGGATTAAAGTAAAAATCTGGGGTTTATAATTACTAATTTTTATATTTCGGAGTATACTCTCTAATTATATTAATACGGAACTATTTAATTTTTCGGGATAAAATGTAGCCTATGTGTCTTTTTTTTTATTTATTTAATCATAATAATTAAAAACCAACAGGTTCATTACATTCTATCTCGTCAAACTGGTGGGCCAGTTTGTTGTGAATCCTAGACATGAGATATTCCTATTCAAAACTGCAGCCAAACCGGTTCATTCGTTGTAGCGTGAAGGAGTAAACAAACATCCATCCATACATCCATCCTCACAAACTTTTGCATTTATAAGATAAGATTTTAGTAGGATAGGATAATGGTATAGGATAAAATATGGTACACATTGAAATATTAGGTCGAATAGATTTTAACTTCTAGGCAAGCGCGCACCATCTTAAGCTGCATCTTCACTTACCATCAGGTGAGATCATAGTCAAGCGCTAGTCTATATATAAAAAAAACTTGTTCCAAACTCTCCACATCGTTGGTAAATAGTTGACGTCGGTTCATGAAAAACAAACCACGATAAAATTTTTAGAAATATTTTTAAAGGCTTTGCAAAAGTTGCGTAACAAGTTTTTTATTTTCCGGTTTCCCGGAAAATAAATTCCACTCTCCGTTTTATTAATTACTGGTTGATTCATTACATAAATGTAATGGATTAATAAATTATTATTTTTATTTTTATTCTAGATGATGCCCGCGACTTCGTCCGCGTGAATAAGGTTTTTTAACCCTCGCGGAACTCTAATTTTCATATTAAACAGACGGAACCCATTAAAAATCTAGATGGGTTCATATCTTCCCAATAAAGGGTCCCTACTGTTAAGTCAATATCTAAATATATGAAAGTTAAAGGTGACTGACTGATTGACTGACTGACTGACTTACTGACTGATCTATCATGGTAGATTTATGACGTGTCATAAGAGCTACAAGTTAGTCTATATGAAATAAATAAATTTTGAATTTGAATTTGAATTATCAACGCACAGCTTTAACTACTGGACAGATCGGGCTGAAAGGATTTTTGAAAATTCAACCCCTAAGGGGGTAAAATAGGTGTTTGAAAAATCGAACTTAATGTGAGCGAAGCCGCGAGCAAAAGCTAGTTATTAATATAACAGAATTCTAGTTTACTCTAAATCTGTGTACTAGACCTTTCCTTTTCAATTTTTATTTGCGCAGTCGGGTTTTTGATTTTTTTAATTTAATGTTTTATTTGTTTACATTGTAATATTAAAATAGGTATTGTTCAAGAAATTCACTTTCTCGTAAAGGATTAAGAGATAATTGCGAAAACAGATAATTTCCTTTCACCATCCAAAAAGGCCTGCCAAAAGTTTGAAGATTTACGACTTAGCTGTCAACTTCCCGCGTCTCTTTGAACGTTTCTGTTTATTTTTAACGCAACTTTTATAGGGAACTCAATTCTATTTGAAAAAGTTTTAGTATAAAGCTGAATTTTTATTAGGTAACTTGTATGAGCCTACGTAGGAGCCTCCTTAATATTAAAAGATTATACAAAAAAGATGTAACATGCTGCAGGGTGTTCGTGTAAAATCAACAAAATACAATGTTAATATCTATGCCTCTCTCTTCGTCATCTGTCCCAAAGACACTCGCCAACTGTCACTTGCCACAATGACATCAAGCGATAGAAAAAAAGGGCGGTTACGGCTCGGGGCTCTGTGAATTTGTATAAAGACTGCAACGTAAAATTGTTAACTACAATAACTACTACTTAATTTTAATACAAGTTAATCAATTCATACAATCTAGTGTTTTACGAATCCTGACACACTAAGAAAGGGGTACTGCCCTCCTAAACTGTGGAGATTTACGAACTGTCGGTAATGAATAGTTATTGTAGGTACCAAGTAAAGACTACATCGTTGAATTCCAGGACCCAACTTCTCAATCCTAATGCTGCACGGGTTCTGCCCACCTTAATTGTGGGCATTTAGATATTGTCGATTGTGAATTGAAGAAGCTGACGAAGTCGCGGTCGTCCGCTAGTTTAATATATAATTAACACTGGACTTGCTGTGCCTATACAATACTATACTCTGGAACTAATAATATTGCAAATGGCGCACCAATGTCTATAATTAATCTATAATTTTATTATGAAATCAAAGGTTAAATAAAGAGTTTGGTTATGATTGGTTATCTTTGCTTACAGCTCCAAGATGGCGTCAATCCATGTCAAGTAGGCCCAAAAAAGAAATCACAGTGCTTATCATATATTAAGCTTAGAGGTCAGTGGCTTGAATAGTAGGTATTTATAAATAGACGTAAGGTATTTTTATCGAGGGTCCGTATCTTTATTTTATGTTTAGCAGTTCAGTTTATTACGGTATGAGCTGCGTGGCGGCCTTCTATTATGCTATATCGAAAAATGTACCTAACATTGAAGTGAAAATCTATACCTTACTAGCTTCTGCCCGCGACTTCATTTGTTGCAAGTATTCTGTTTTTCCGGGTTAAATCCCAGGTAGGAGACTGAGAAAACACTACGGTAACCAATCTTGAGGAAAGGCATAAAGATCCTTGCATCTTGGGGACGGAGATAGTCTAATTTTTATTCCGGGGTATCAAAAAGTTTCCCAAGGATATAAAAATCTAAATCTTCAAGGACAAAGTTGCGGGTATCACCTAGTTTACTCTGTACTAATAAGTTTGTAAAACTTAGCGAACTAAGGTGTTGGCACAGGTCCTGCTTCTTTTTAGACAACTTCAAAAAAGGAATTTTTAATTAGACGTCTTTATTCGTGGATTCTCGCTTCTGGCTTAACCTATATTATGTATGCTTTTTTGATACCAGCAACTGATGACCTACTACATATTAACCATCGAAATATTATGTATAGTTCTTGCAATTCACGAGGGCGCGTGGCTCATGGTTGTGTGTGTGTGTCGTATCTATATAAGTGGGAGCGAGAGCTTGCAAGCGACCGCTTCCACCTAGGCTCCTGACAGGCACACACACTTACGCAATGCGCATATACACGACGTAACCATAAGTAAAGCTCACGTGCCCTCGTGAATTGAAAGAATTATACTAGTTGCATGCTATTAACTGTACTTGTTTTGCTTTGACCTTATTAAACCAACTTGTCATAGCGTTGGTAATACTAATGAGTTTTGTTTTCAATTTTAAATTTTTATTTACTTTTTCTTCAAAAGAATAAATTAGCCAAGTACCTTTATGTTAATGTTATCAAACAAAAATGTCTTTAAAAAAACGCAACGCAAGTTTTATACCTACCGATTTTAGGAAACGAAACGAGTTCACTAAAATTTGCTTTAAAGTTTTAAAACTGTCCACACTTTTCAATGAGAAAAGTTTCTCTCGATATAAGAGTTAAACCATTGAGGTTGCCGAAAAGTTTGTAAAGAGCACCACAAAGACGGAATTGTTGTGCAAAACTTTGAGTACCTTTTTGTGTAGACTAGAGATTCTCGCAACTTTTCGCGTATTCTACGTTTTATTTGGAAAAAGATCTATTTTCCATGGTAAGTTTGTCCTGGGGGCTGATTCTGTAACTCAGTGCCTATCAAAAAATTGAAGCCACTGACATACATTTTTTATCCATTGAAGGTTTGAAGAGAAATGTCACTTATTATTTCATAGTAAACCTTCAATGGATAAAAAATTTATGTCAGTGGCTTTCATTTTTTGATAGGCACTGAGTTACAGAATCCTGGGCCTGATGTTGTGATCTATTTCAAATACATTAGAAACATACAAATCTTTGAGCCTGTGGAATTTTCTAGCATTATTATAATATCTTACAAACCTTCGTCGCGGATCTCAATTTGTAGAACGCTCCAGAATTTCAATGACTTTCAATGGTTTTGAATGAAACTAGAATGCACTTGAGAGTAATTGAGAAGAGAGAGTAGATCATGCTTAGTTCACAGAAGAAAGGTTACCTACTAGCGATGTACGGTGTACCTACCTAGCCAAGTTTGCCCAGAAGAGAAAAGTCGACGCGAGTTTATGCGTTTCGTTGATGACATTTTTTAAGCGAAAAAAATTACACGCATGAAAAGTTTTGATTTCGTCCTTTTTATTAGTAAACTATTTCCCTTCTACCCAATGTTGGTACACGAGAGATCATTTACGACAACTTTGTCCCTTCTGGCCAATCTACATACACTCTTAAACTTTCTGAATCTAAATGGATATCGAGTAAGAGGAACGATAGTTTTTCATAGAAATCCAATTACGGGGATACAAAAAAGTACATTTTTTGTTGTTCAGAACCATCAGAACCAATTCCACTTACAAAGACGTTACAACGTAAAATAGGTAATGTGAATCGAGAAAAACAGACGCATTTGTCAAATCCACGTCAAGATAAACGAAAAGCAACTCATGGCGAGAAAAATACAAATGTTTTCTCACGCCAAGAGATTATTAATTACGTTCGTTTTGAGATAAAAATATGATTTTCCGCCACGAGGAAAACTCACGCCGCAGTTTAAATGAGCCTCGGGCAAGTTTAATAAATGGTGTTAGAATAAGACGTAAATATTATATACTTGACAAGTGACAACTGTTCTGGTTTAAGAATAAGTTTTTTTAATTTGATAACGTTAAACAAAGATTTTTATAAACATGTTTACTTGTTTGTAATTCACGAGGGCGCGTGAGCTTTACCTTTGGTTACGTAGTGTACATGCACATTGCACATTGCGTAAGTGTGCGTGCCTGTCAGGAGCCTAGGTGGGAGCAGCCAGGCACGAGCAAGCTCTCGCACACCCTTGTTAGATACGACACACACACAACCATGAGCCACGCGTTTATTATAATAAACTTTTGTTTTAAATACCATAAATATACGATTTTTGCTATCGGTGCCTATTAGCTCAGTCGTAGCTACATTAGCACGAATTATGCGAATTATGCAAATATTGAATCCCGCTCTCCTTAGTTGAGTATCCGCCTCCATTTGTCATGTTAATGTAGGAAGTTTGCTCTATTTCAATTTGCATTGTGTCTCGTACATCAAAGTTCAGTATAAGCGAGTCATTTAAATAGCTAATATGTTTAAATTATAATTATTTCTAGTATCTGTAGCTATGTCCTTTAACACCATTGGTTGCCTGGAAGAGATCGCTATGTAGCGATAAGGCCGCCAAATTGTATACTATTTATTAAGATCACTATGTCTAATCTAATAATATTATGTGTGGTGTACAATAAAAGTATATTCATTCATTCATTATTTAAAAATATAGGAATTGCACTTTGTAGGTATTTACTGAAAGCTATTTCTGTAGATTAATATTCTTGATTTATTATCATAGAATTCCATAAAAAGTTCGCAAACTAATGCTGCTTCCAATAATTCCCAGCTGGGGTAATTTAGGAATTTCGTATTTTTTTTTTTTTCAAACATACTCGGGTCCGTATTTTTGAAACTGACATTATTGTTACCGGAATTTGATATTATAGATCGATATATTCTAGATCGTATCTACAAAAGATAATAATATTGACAAATTTAAATAAAAATCAAACTTCATTTGTATGGAGCGCACTCAAGCGAAACTGTTCTGTAGAAATGTCGCTTAACGACTTCGACTAGTTATAGACTGCCTTTCCACCAGGGATTTGAACGGATGTGTAGCGAGGGATATATTATGTCGAGAGCGAGCAATCGGATCGTTCCATTCTAATAGCTTTAACCCATCTCTAGTACCTGAATTATTATGTATTCTGTGCTTTGGTGGAAATGAAAATGCAACGGCTCATAAGTTCGTTAATTCATATACGTTTTGGCCTGGTGGGAGGCTTTGGCCGTGGCTAGTTACCACCCTAACGTCAAAGACGTGCCGCCAAGCGATTGAGCGTTCCGGCACGATGGCGTGTAGAAACCGATTAGGGGTATGGGTTGAATCTACACTGCCATACCCCTTACAAGTTACCCCGCTAACATCTTAGACTGCATCGTCACTTACCATGAAGTGAGATCGCAGTCAAGGACTATCTCTCACTCATAAGAAGTTTTAAGGTCACTTAATTGGCGATGGAGCTGCCTATGCTGGGAGTATCATTCCAAATTAAGATAAACGCGAGTATACGATAGACGTGCTTTGGTCCCAAGACGTGGTTACGCAGTTATTTCCCCTCCCCCCTCCCTTTCCCTCCCCTACCTCTTCTCTTATTGTTTGGACGATACTAAGCGAGTTGCTGGCACCTGCTGAATACAAGCGGCACAAGATCATGCTCTGTGGCATTGCCTGCAAGGACTTAACGACCTACTGGACATCTGTCACTTGATACGACGATTTCTCAATTGGCATCTTTGGGTCTTCATGTATTATTTAACGTTCTTTTTATATACCTACCAACATTATTTTTCGAAGTGTAATGTGGACTGTAAAGTTGGCAGCTCTTCACTTCTTTATAAACTTTGGTTGGAACCATGTGGCCCACTTTAAACGAATTTAAAGACAAACTTTCCTGTTGAAAGTTGTAAGACAAGATTTTAAAATTTTCCTTGTGCCTCAGAGACCTATTGCAATTTTCAATGGAAAAATAATTTTTTTTTGGTTTAAGTATAAAAGTTTAATTGACGTAATAAATGCGTAATAAGGGTTCTCTAAAAGCTCCATCAATCATTGCTCATCGATGTAAATATACTACGTACTAGATATGGCGTTCCGATCACTCACCTTGTTCGACTGACATGCACAGTCGACCGTGCAAAAGCACCTAATTTTGAAATGAAAAGCCAATTTTGTATTCTCATGTTCGTCTATTGTATCTATATCGATGTCATTGCTTCAGTCTGAATCGTGGTGATTGGCTGAATTTATCGCGTTCTTTCTGCAACAATGCATTTTAAAATTTTAATTATCTTTACTTATATTATAAATGCGAAAGTGTGTTTGTTTGTTGGTTTGTCCCTCAATCTTGCGGCAACAAAGCAACGGATCGACCTGATTTTTTGCATGATAGTTGAGGACCGGGAGAGAGACATAGGCTATTTTTTATCACGGAAAGATCAATGAGATCCGCGGGATTTTTAAAAACTAAAACCACGCGAGCGAAGCCGCCGGCATCAACTATCAACTAGTTACTAATAAAAAAAAGTTATTTTCGATAGAAAAAATACAAAACAGAATATCATACTCGTAAAACAATATGCAGTCATTGTATTGCACGTTACGATTTGTTCGAATATTCGCCTTACTTTATTGTGTTGGTGCGTCGGTTATGGATTCTTGTAATAACACTAGTTAGTTTTTTTTTACCACGCCAAAGAAACAATTGCCTAGTTACGCAGATACGCAATAACGAGTCAACCAACACATCTTATCAATTGAAAAGTCAACTTTATAATTTTACTTTTAGGAATAGAAAAAGGTTTACCTGATGGCTGGCCTTGTGAGTGGAACAACGACAAAATACCATTTGCTTACAACTTCTACCTGCTTAGTAAGTACTAGTTGATGCCCGCAACTTCGTTCGCGTGGATTAAGGTTTTGTAATTCCCGCGGCAACTCTCTTATTTTCCGGGATAAAAAGTAACCTATGTGTTATTCCACATTATAATCTATCTCTATGCCAAACAGCCAAATTGGTTCAGTAGTTTTTACGTGAAAGAGTAACAAACATCCATCCATCCATCCATACTTATGTACAAACTTTCGCGTTTATAATATTAGTAGGATACTTTAACAGAGCTTAAAAAGTTAGGTGCTACGAGTATGATTTCGCTTCTGTTCTTAAATGACAAAACTGTATGATGCCAGCAGAGATTATCATTATCATTTATTCCTTTTAATCACTACAACATAGTATATAACAAAGTCGCTTTTTCTGTCCCTATTTCCCTATGTACGCTTAAATCTTTAAAACTACGCAACGGATTTTGATGCGGTTTTTTTAATAGATAGAGTGATTGAAGAGGAAGGTTTATATGTATAATAACATCCATTAACAGTGAATGACATAGGCTATATATTTTATACCCGTGCGAAGCCGGAGCGGGCCGCTAGTTAATAATAAATTGATATTTATTATTATCCTTACTTCCTTACTAATTCCATATTAATATTATAAATGCAAAAGGGTGTTTGTTGTTGGTTTGTCCTTCAATTAAGCTGCAACAAAGCAACGGATCGACGTGTGACATAGGCTACTTTTTATCACGGAAAATCGGTGGGATTGGAATCGTAGATGCCGTGGGATTTTTAAAAACTAAAATATTCATCTCCAATCCAATTCATACCCATTGTTGACATATCTGGTTTTATCTTTAAGTATTATTATAAGCCGTTCGTTCGTGACGATAATTTTTACAGTATAGTTTAGTAGTTAGAAGGCTTTCGTTTTTACACTATATCTTGTTACAGATCCAAATCGTTTGGTGAACGTTGCCCACAGAGGTATTAGACACATGGAAGCGCGGTCTTGTTTGCAGTTCGTAGAATACAATCCGGTCGTGTTGGCCCGCGGCTGCAACGTCACCTATCTCTTCTTCACATTCTCCGATGTGTTGGAGTATTGCTGCTTGCCCGTATTATCCTTTTACAGACGCCGGGTACGAATGTATTTTTTACCATCTGACGTCCAGTAGGTAATCTAGAGACTTAAACAGTCGGGACCCATTAAAAATCTAGATCGGTTCAAATTTTCCCTATATTTTCCGGACTGTTAAGTCATATTATTTAACAGTATTTTTGATTACTCGACTTGCTTTTTCTTTTACAGTGTTTATTGAAAGAGTCGGATTTTTAATTTTTTAAATTTAATATTTCATTTTTCAGTTAACTCCCTCAATGAAATCATAAGATTGTGTTTACCGTCTTATAATCCTCACTAAAAAGTGTAAAATAAAAAATCAAAAACCCGACTGCGTAAAAATTGAATTTTTTAAATAAAAACTGAACAAAAAAAAAAAAAAAACAAGACAGTCCTTTCAGTTTTTATTTAAAATAAAATTTTTACGCAGTCGGGTTTATGATTTTTTAAATTTAATATTTTTATTATTCTTACTGTTTCTTCATTTTCAGGTGGTCCTGATAACACCGCTCTGCACACTGCCAGAGCAAGTCGCTCACGTGATGTTGCATGCGATGGGACTAGTGCACCACAGGCGTAAACCTTTCCCAGCGGAAAAAGCCATGAAACTTCTACAGTGTAAAAACTGATCTCTTTCCACTTAGCATTTCTTTAGATTCATACTAATAGTATGAATATTTCTGTACTAGATGATGCTGCGACTTCGAAATAGAAATAAAAATAGAAATATTTTTTTTTTTTCAAATAAACTTTTACGAGTACTTTTGAATCGTCAATGAATCTACCATTGGTTCGGAATGCCGTTCCTGCCGAGAAGAGCCAGCAATAAACTCGGAGGTTGCTCTTTTCAAAAAAAATATTTTTTTTACAATAGGTAACAAAACTATGCTGTGTATACAGTGTTTCCACAATAAAGTTTCAAAAATGCAAAATAATCCAATGCATGTTAAGACAGGCAGGCAAAAGCAGACCTATTCCCGTTGGTGGCACCCGTTCACGAGCATGACGCATGATCCAGCCATTACTTCGCTCAACCATATTTGAGGGAATGTAACAACCCGCACCACACGACACCACCACAGAAATTTTAAAGAGAGCATGATATACTTAGGCGAAGAATTCTTTAACTTTCCGGGATAAAATGTGTTAATGTTAATTGTGTTAATCCTGGATATGAGGTATCTCCATTCCAAACAGCCAAATAAGTTCATTCGTAGTGGTGTGAAGGAGTAACAAACATTCATCCGTCTCTCCATCCATACATCCTTACAAACTTTCACATTTATAATATTAGTAGGAAGAATTAAAAATGATTTGTATTAGATAGAAAGTGTTTGTTTGTTTGTAAATAAATAGGCTTCTATTTATCCCGGGAGAACAAAAGGTTACAGAGGGACTTTAAAACCAAACTCCACGCAGACGAAACCGCGGGTATTAGCCAGTTATTGGCGGTTTTAGGCAAAGGTTTTAGGAGCTCAACCGGGATAAAAGGATTTGGCACAAATCATCCGTATAAATCCACAGAGCAACCAGGTAAGCATAAAGAAATCTAATAAGACCAATAAGACATTCAAAACCTACAAAAGAATTTCCTTATTTCATGACTAGCACGTGCCTGCGACTTCGGTTGCGTGGAGTTAGGTTTTTAGAAAGAAAGAAAGAAACGTTTATTTTATGAATTGTGCCACACATCACCCAATAGGTATACCTAGATTAGGTTGTCCCGGCGCCTCCACCGAACAATAAAGACAAAAGTCGTCAAATCCTTCCCTTTTTAAATCTTTCCCTTCTTCTCGTTTTTCTGGGATAAAAAGTAGCCTATGTCATTCTCCAGGTCCTCAACTATATCCATGAAACCATCCTCGTCGCTACGTCGATCCGTAGCTCTATTGCTTGCTGCGTGATTGAAGGACAAACCAACAAACCAAAAAAATAATAAACCAACAAACAAAACAAACTTTCGCATTTATAATATTATTTAGGATAATAAATAAAGTCCTCCCGACCGAATCCGGCCACGGCGGCCAATCTCCATGACAGAGATTAGGCATCTGCGGCGGGAGATAAGTGTGTGCGCAAATGTAGATGCACTCTCTATTCCCTCACTCTCCTAGTCCGTTGGAATGGAAATCCGACACGACCGGAGAGAGATCAGCAGGACCGACAGCTTTACGTGCTCTCCGAGGCATGTGGGTGACTGGGTGACTCACCGCCAAAGCATAATAAGGAAGCAAGGAAGTAAGGAAGTAAGGATGCTAGTGAGGTTTGTCGTGAAGTGATTGTAATTTACACAATTACTTCACGACAAAGATTGCAATACTGAAAATTGATTTTTTATACACCTTCCGTAAACAAACTGGCACGTAAGAAAACAGTGTACATTATAGTTTATCGAGCAGCGGGCAATATAAAATGAATCGCGATAGAAATTGAATTTCGAAACTGGTTTGTGTAACAACAGCAAACAATATCGGGGAAACTTATTGGTACTAGATTTTCGTTTTACTTTACCCTCTTCTGATATAGGCAACACCATCCACGTATATATTACATAGACAAGGACATCAGAACACAAAAAATTAGCTATAAATAGGTATAATATGTAGAGAATTAATTATTTATCAGCGCCTTTTGCGGTTGGTTCTCAGTGCAGGAGTAGTAGCAATTAAATCACCTAATCTGTTATAATATATCTTTTCTCTCATCATCAATCTCTTTAAGCATGAATAACAACACAAACGCCGGGGCTGTTCCTCGTAGATAACAGTGTTAAGGTTTGAACAGACATAAATCGCGACGTCAGCACCAAGGTTTCCAACTTGATCCTAGAAGTTGTAGAGTAATAAGACAAAGTATTATTTAACGTGTAATATAATTGAACCACCAATTGGAAGAAGGGAATAAATCCAAAAACTAGGAACGGAGATAATCGAAAAAAACTTCTTAACTTTTAATTTTCGGCACATAGCCTCTTATGATGTATGAATGAAATGAAGGTAATATTAATTATGATTATTTACTGATAGATTAGAACGACATATGTTAATATTAACTAAGATATACACATTTAAAGTTCTTGGATTTATTTAATTCTTCCAATTGATTAAGTACTGGCACGAAAAAAGTCAAAATAAGGAAGTAAGGATGAATAATTATTATTCAGCCTTACTTCCTTACTAATTTTATAAATGCGAAAGTGTTGTTTATTGGTTTGTTGGTTTATCCTTCAAATCACGATGTGAGAAAACAACGGATCGACGTGATTCTTTGCATGGGTATAGTTGAGTTCCGAAGAGTGACGTAGGCTACTTTTTATTCCGGAAAATAAAAAACTAAATCCGGGATGTTGAAAAACTAAATCCTAGCGAGCGAAGCCGCGGGCATCACCTAGTATTGTATAATCTAATATTAATTTTATCTTAATTATTAAAACTATTAAGCTAAAGACATAATGTTCACCTACATAGAGGTAGAGAAAGTTTACAATTTATTCGATTAAACAACTTATCATTTAGTTGATGCCCGCGACTTCATCGGCTAGAAAATACCGTGGAAACTTTCTACGAAGCACCTTGCAAGCTCCACTAGGTGGACCGATGACATCAGTGGAATCACAGGAAGCCGCTGGATACAAGTGGCACATAAAGTGCGTAATCTATATATATAAAATTCAAAGTCCTGACTGACTGACTGACTGACTGACTGACTGACTGAGATATCAACGCACAGCCTAAACTACTGAAGTTAGAAACTTGAAATTTTTACAGTTGGTTCCTTTTATAACGAAGGCGCACACTAAGGAAGGATTATTGGAAATTCCACCCCTAAGGGGTTTAAATAGGGGATGGAAGTTTATATGAAACTCCGTCATTTTTCAAGCTGTTTCCATCAAAGTTGGTATTTGAGCTTTCAGTTAAAAATAAAAAAGTACGTGTGTGAAAATTCCACCCCAAAATCTAATTCCACGCGGACGAAGTCGCGGGGGCAAAAGCTAGTGGCAGATATTTGTCGTAATTTGTCATACATTTGACGAAAGCTTGACAATTAAGTACTCTATCATATTCTTTGTCATTCTGCACAATTTTGTCACTTATTTTGTGAGTATATAACTCATCCCTATAGTAGACATGATTTTTTCACATTAAAATATTAATTTGCGATTGCGTCTGCTAATGAATAAACTCGTACCATAGAGTTAAGACGTGCTTTAAATTTCAAGTAAGTTGTTCGCCAACCTATGCGGCGATGTGCAGAACAGCTTCTGCTTAGCAGAAGTTTCTTGTAATAACTTCAGACGTATTTGTTTTGCTTAGGTAAAATATTATGTACCTGAAAAGTTTTTTAGATAAATTTTTCCTTCTATAGCTTCCACTACTCTATTTAATTATATGGATGGACTAGCTTTTGCTCGCGGCTTTGCTCACGTTAAGTTCGATTTTTCAAACCCCTATTTTACCCCCTTAGGGGTTAAATTTTCAAAAATCCTTCCTTAGTGTGCGCCTACGTCATAAAAGGAACCAACTGTAAAAATTTCAAGTTTCTCACTTCAGTAGTTTAGGCTGTGCGTTGATATCTCAGTCAGTCAGTCAGTCAGGACTTTGAATTTTATATACCTATATATATGGATGGATGTATGGTTGTTTGTTACTCAATCACGCTGCAATCGATTAGTTGAATCGATTTAGTTAAAAGGCACAGAGATAGATTTATTGGAATAGCACATAGGCAACTAGTAAAGAATATTAGCCAAGCTGAACTTGACTTATATTCTCCTCTCCCCTCCATATAAGCGAAAAGCTAGTGCTAGGAGTAAGACAATAGTGCAACGGGTATAGGGCTCGAACCTGCGACCTTTCAGTTTTCAGTCCGCACCTTTAACCGTTGGGCTATTGAAGCTTTTAAAAACTATTGCATAAGTGAAATTTTCAAGTGTAGCTCTGTGGCGGATTTTCCAGCTTCTTTAAAATGGTCGAGCCGTATTACCCGCTTCCGACTTCATAAAATTATTTATTCGTGGAACTATGACCAAAGCGACTCGACGATATAATTCGGAAAACTTTGCGACTTCCACCAAGGCTAATGAACAAACTTGTACTAAGAAGACTTAAAACTTGCTTTAAATTTCAAGCAGTTTAGTACGGACCAAGCTTTGTGAATTGTGATACTGTTTTCTGAGGTTATTTGTTGAGTTAAGTCAGTAAGTGATACTAACTGACGGGAAAATATAATAATGTCTCAACGGATAGACGTCCACAGCTGGATGTAAGTCTTATGTAAGGATCGCCACAGAATACGATCTTTAGCCGCTAATATCCCGCCTGCCCAGTGCAGCGTGGCGATTAACCTTTGCCAGGTAACTCTCACAAAACCACATAAAACCTGTTCAAATTAAAACTTACCATCAGTGACTGTCGTTCGACCTTATTAAGATGTCTGAAGATAAGCAAAATCAATTTCATCGATATTTTTTTTAATTTACTGTACCTACTTGCGCGTGTCTGAAAATAGTTTATACCTTTTTTTGTATTTACGGGAGGGGAAATCTTCCTAAGATACCTACCCAATATTCTGGGGGAGAATATCGGGCTCTGTAGGATCTTTATCTACTAAAACCCCCTCGATGCCACTCTCAGCGCATATTGGAAGACTCCGAGATCTCTTACGAACACAAACCGGTGTGCCGCCCTTGCGCGACGCCCGTTGGACTCGTCCCGGAAGAAATAGACCCCAAAACTACGCGCATCTCACCAGCAGGTAAGGCTGCTTGTGCCATAGCAAGCTGCCCTCGTCCCAAGATCGCGTAAGAGATGGAAAAAATACCCAAGTATATAGGTAAGTTTATACCTACTGCGATAAATAAATAATATTTTCGAACATCGAGCCAATAAACTTTTATATTTACCTACCAGTGAAAAGTCGAAAACCCATCGATTCATAAGTTATGCAAAAATATTTACCTATTGGATAACAATGCGAAGTCCGACGAATGAAATCGGAAAAATTGAATTCATTAATAATAAAATTTAAAAGTCAACCCGACACCGACAATTCTGTTTTGTAAAATCATAATATTATTTACCTACCTTTGAATTAAAACTATAAGACTACCATTTTATTCCTACGTAAGTATATATTACCTGTCTCGTTAGTCTAGTGGTTAGCATCCTTTACAACGGATAACAAGGTCGCGGGTTCGATTCCCAGGTCGGGTCAAAAAATGTATTGGGTTTTTCTGTCAAGAAATTCTAAGTAACCCGGAGTTAGGAAGCTGGCGGTGAGTTACTCGGAGAGTACGTAAAGCCGTCGGTCCTGCACCCTCTCCGGTCGTGTTGGACTTCCGTCCCATCGGCCTATGAGAGTGAGGGAACAGAGAGGGCACCTGTGTTTGCGCACACACTTGTGCACTATAATATCCCCCGCGCAGATGGCTAATCTCTGAGGAGGTTGGACATTATATAACCCCTGTTATTTCAAACCTGCACTATGAATAATTACGAATGTTAATTCGCCAAATACCAAACACAATAATATATTTAAGCGAAATCACTCACATAGTAGTGCGAACTACCATGATTAAGTTCCAACTAAATATATTTAAATTATGGTATAAATTACAACAGCATCAGTTTGTAGCCTATTATGCAAATGGGACGGTTACCATACGCATGATAGAAGTTAGAAGCTTGCGCTGGGCCACGACTTTTGACGATGCAAAAAGATACTTGACAACCTCCTTGGCGCAATGGTCAGAGCTGTGAGAGGTCACGGGTTCGATTCCCGGCGGGGCCAATTTGGAAATATAAATATCTAAATTGTCTCTGGTATCGCCTGGTGGAAGGCTTTGGCCGTAGCTAGCTACCTTCCTACCGTCAAAGACGTGCCGCCAAGGGATTTAGCGTTCTGCCAGAACGCTAAATCGCTTGGCGGCACGTCTTGTTGATGATCTTCAAACGCCTGAGGAGATTTTTTTTATTCGATGACAAGATAGTCCTTGACTGCAATCTCACCAGATTGTAAGTGACGATGTAGTCTAAGATGGTAGCGGGCTAACTTAGGTATGGCAGTGTACATTCAACTCATTCTCTTAATCTGTTTCTACACCCCATCGTGTTTCGTGCATCGTGGAACGCTAAATCGCTTGGCGGCACGTCTTTGACGGTAGGGCCCATGGCCCTGCAGTTCATAATTTGTAATGTAGATTCGCAAAGTTAGTTGTAATTTAATTTCCACTGTATATCATGATTTCTCCTAAGCAGAAATCATGATGGAGTGCGTTATATCACATCACACTAATATTATAAAGCCGAAAGTTTGTGTGTGTGTGTGTGTGGGTGTGTATGTTTGTTACTCCTTCAAGCCAAAACGAATGAACCGATTTGCTCGTACCCAGGATTAAAACATAGGCTACATTTTATCCCGGAAAATTAGGAACAGAGTTCCCATGGGAATTGAAAAACCTTGATCCACGCGGACGAAGTCGCGGGCATGGTCTAGTAGGTTATAAAGCTTTCTGGTTAGGTATCTCATTTTGGGTAATTATTCTCATTTTAGGTTTAGATTATTCTCCATTTAAGTTTAATGTAAGCAAAAGCGAAAGATAAATCCTTATTAATATTATAAACGCGAAAGTGTTTGTTTGTTGGTTTTTTTTTAATATGAATAGCGGGCAAACGAGCTGGCGGATCACCTGATGTAAAGTGATTATCGCCGCCCATGAACACTTGTAGTACCAAAGGCATGGTGCCTTTGCGTTGCTGGCTTTTCAGGAACTTCATTTATTGATAACTTTATTTGGTTTCTTGGTTTATCCTGCATTCACGCTGCAATAAATTTCTTTTTATCGCGGAAAACCAAAGAGTTCCAGCGGGATTTTAAAAAGTAAATCCACGCGAGCGAAGCCGCGGGCATCAACTAGTTATCTATATTTTAATATATCTGATTTACAAAAAAACGTTTTTCTTTTCTGGAACGACAAAAAAAGTTGATTACTCACCTATACAAGTTATATATTGGGGTAAGTAATGAAAAGCGTTCTGTTCGACTCCCTGCCTACAATAAATCAAACTCCTTTTGATCTTGCAAGATATCTCCAGGAGTATCGCGTATTTCTGAACACAGTTTTCTTTCTTATTATTATTTATGGAGGAATGCACCTTCAAAATTAAGTCGAACTTTATGTGGATATGCTGAAAAATATTTATATTTTTTCGATATATTGAGTAGTATATTTAATTGTTTTTTAAAAATCACTTCAAAAATTTAAAATATATTGTTACCTTAATCTATGCTGACGAAGTCGCGGCCATCTTGTAATATTTAAAACTCCGAGAATAGATATTAAAAAGAAAAAGAAAAATTGCATTGTGTTAAGTAATAATATTTAAAACTTTATACTTTAATATAATTATGTAAAAAAAATATCAGCCAAATACCCTATTAACGACGTCTGTTAACAACTGACGTTACGCCGTTGGTGGCGGACCCCTAGTTATCTATGTCGACAAATAATCTTCAGGTCGCTTAATACGATGCTTAAAGTGTGAATTTATCCGATCAGCTGAACTCCACAAAATTGAGGAAGCAGTTCAGATAAATTTTCCCGCATCAGTGCACTTAAGCGCATTTAAAACCGCATATAGCTCGTATCTATTCGGGTTTTCAGCGTGCGCTTAAAGCTCGATTCAAATTCCGAATTGGACTTAACGAGAGCTTTTTATTCTAGCTATCGCAAAAAGGCAAACTTTTGCTCGCCCTGAATATTGAACCTAGGTTTAATATTTTTTTTAAATTATTTATTTGACCAAAGTATTTTTAGAAATTTAGGTAGATGTTATTGTTGACTGATGAACAATTAGACCATCATAAACATCCTATCCTACTAATCCTACTTCTTACTAATATATAAATGCGAAAGTGTGTTTGTTTGTTGGTTTGTCCTTGAATAACGCTACAATAGAGCTACGACGTGATTTTTTGCATTGAGGACCTGGAGAGTGACATAGCCTACCTTTATATTATATCCCGGAAAATCAAGGAGTTCCCGAGGGATTTTAAAAACTAAATTCGCGCGGACGTAGAATAAGACAATACAACGGAGCTCTTAAGAAATTATAGATGCCACATTGCTTGTAACAATTTTCCCAGAGGGATGTGGGTTCGAATCCCGCCAGCCTCGGAATTTTTGATATATGTTTATAAATCTATTAAAGTTCGGCCGTTCAGAGAATGCGTTCCTGACACGTCGCGATTGAACTGACGACGTAGCTTTGTAATGGCGTTGCAGTTACGATAAAAATATTTTTGCTGGTTGTTTACCGTTTTAACAATTGATGAGCATTAAAACAACATTATTATATCAATAATCAATGAATGTTATAATTTTGTGCCTAACTGAGTGTCTAATAACTTGGTAAACAATATTTTTCTAAATCTATACTGCGCTATTACAAGGTTATGTCAGCGCTTTATATTTGTAGTGCTGTGCTAAAAATAACAGGCAAGTATCGTAATCTGTTCTTATACAGTTATATTTATAATATACTACTATACTATAATAGACTAAAAATTTGATTTTGGAACATTTTGACCGAGATATGAGGATTGATTCTGTTATTGATAATAATATAATTATACATGTAGGCGAAGATGATGAAGACACCACCTCCTCAAGCGAATCGGAGTCTGATTAATATTCTGTACGCACATTCAATTCAATGTACTTACTTTACTAAAGAATAAATAAAACAATTTTATTATATGAATATTACCTTTTTTGGTTTCTACTTAAATAACTAAAATATAAATTTTAAATGATTCCGCCAATTTAAAACGAAAATAATCTTAAAATAATTTTGGAGGAACGGTAACGAACTCAGTGTTATGTTGTGCCCATCACTAGTCGTGACTAACTGATAGGTGTCAGGAACGCATTCTCTGAACGGCCGAACTTTAGGAGATTTGATAAGCTTTCCTTTTATGGAATTTTTCATGCGACTTGCTTATTTATCAGACACTCGGCGAGACAAAATCTATTTTTCCTTACCCAAGTCCACGTTAATATAGACGAATGATTTGTAACTTATGGTGAGAAAATACGGCTGTCTCCTCGCGCCAAGATTATTAATCAAAATGCGTGTCAGCTGAGAAAAATATTATTTTCCTAGATGGGTTTTACATCAGACGGTTAGGGGTAGGTTGCGGTTAAAGTTTTTTTTATCACCAAAAAATGCTAGTTTGGGTTGAGTGAGTTTAGGTTAGCAAGAAAAGGTTAGAATTATTTTGCTATAATCCGCCAACAGAAAAAATTTGTATGGTCAAACATGCAGTTACAAGTTGAGCACCGCTTACCTCCCAAACCAAGCAAGAAAGCCAAGTTCCCAAGCAAGCAATGCCACCACCACTCACATGTACCACCACACAAGACTTTTATATTACTCTCGACGCACGTTTCACCCCGACACCGGAGCATCCTCAGGAGATGTCAACTTTACAATACTGTATTCCTTCCACGGAAAAATCCTAAATCCTCGCGGACGAAGTCGCGGGCATCAGCTAGGACCTACTGAATAAAGGAGTTCCTTGTTTAGCCTCTTCTGGTTGGGGTTTATTAGTCTATGCTTAACGTGTTTTGTTTCATTTTGGTTACGCGCGTGGCATAAATTCCAAATTCAAATAGACTAACTTTACCACATTTCCCTTACAAATCCCGAGGGATTCCAAATTTACATAAATTGCCTAAACTGATATAAAACTACTAATGAAACTGACGCGATTTTAAATTTAAATATAGGTACAGTACAATTTCGTTATCAATCTTTGTATTAAGTTCGCATTTTGCTTGCCAATTGCTTTAACGGATTTCGACAATATTCGACTTTAAATATTACCATTCAGACCATTTTCCATTCACTATACAATGTTTTTTTTTTTTTTTATACTGGTATCACCCTATCATTAAAAGGGTATTTGGTGTGCTTTGTTTCTTACCATACAATCATTAGGATCCATATCCTTAAGTATGCAACTCAACTGAGAAGTATATTTCGGGTTTTTGTTACTTCGCAACTGAACGATTTGGACCTTAATCGTAAGAGTTGGCCACCCATCCATCTACCGATTTGAGTCAATATTGATTACACAGCGCAATCGACTGATTTGTACTGTGGCTACTAAGTTACATCCATCTAAGTATAAGTATTAAGTACCTAGGTGCTTCGTAATTCCATGGTCTAGTATTTGAAGTATTGTCTATACTTTTAAAATAAAGTTTTTCTAATAGTCGCAGTAAAACATCTTATAACTGATTTGTTTTTTGACGGTTCATTTTACGTTTAAACAAAATATGTTGATCTTAAATGTTACATTTTCGATTATAATGAATGAATATCAACATTTTGACAAAAGTCAAATACCATATTCTGTACGTAAACCATAACATTAAAAATTACTTTCATTGTTCCTTTTCTGAATTAAAGCTATGACGTAAAACGACTCAAAGGAAAAGAGCTATTTGAAAAAGAAAAAAGGTAGGCGTGCATACTTACTTATTTTCATAAAAACGTTTTCTTTTATTCAGCAGGTAAACACACTGGCTTTGTTGTTCTGTCGTCTTTGAAAAGTTTCTGATATTTTTGTTGTGAAGTGTTTTGTGTGGGCACTTTCACACTTTTCCGATCTGGATCGTTGCAATCGGCAATTAAAAGTTATTTGGAGTGCCTGTTTTCGTTCGGCGAGAAAGTTACAATACAGTAGGCATTGTCCTCCTGATTATTTTTCCTCCTTTTTTATGATTATTCTAATAAGTATTAAAAAGATTAAAACCTCGTACTCAAGGTTTTTAAGTAGTGATTTCGCACTGGAAAGTGTGCGCGCAAAAACACTGCGCAGTCTTGACAGACCCCATTAAGACGACCGACAACTTTAGAAGAGTCGTAAGAACCCTCTGGATGCAGACGGTACAAGACCTAGAATTGTGGAAGTCCATACAAGAGTTCAACTTTTTGCTTAGGCTATTCAGTCGGATCTGCAGTTGCAACTGCAGAGCGACAGCGATAATTTTTTTGAAATACCTAATTTTCAAAAGTCTCTGTGACCGCATTTTCTCTTAAACAATTCAATTTATTTTGAAGAGTTTCTTACAGGTTTGGAGATACAATGATTTAAGAAGTATCTCTGTAGCATGTTCAGCTTTGGCGTACCGGTCCGAATTTGTGTGATTCAACGACGGTGTGAATGCTAGGCAGCTTCACTTTTGGCGTGTGTGTGGCATAAATTGCAAATTGAAATACAAGTTTACCACATTATCATGACAAACGCGCTCGAATACAAATTGTAGAGAAATGTATATTTGCATAAATTGTGCTAATTCCGATCGTCGATAATAGACATCGATATTGCTGATGACGTTTTGAATTTAGCATGTTAAGTGCCAGTTTCAGCCTCATTAGCACAACGATTAAGGGTGCAGACTGAAAAATGAAAGTTCTCATGTTCGATTCCCACCTGTATTGATGTCGCACCCACTTCCAACATCAAGCTTTCCGCTTACTTGAAGGGGATAGTAGAATATAAATCAAGTTCACCGTGGCTAATATTCTTTAAAATAAAAAAAAAAATCACTAGGTACCTATCGTCGAGTAACATTAAACCTAAGAATAAGTTTGACGTTCTGACGTCGGAGGGGTACTGCGTAGAATAACCTAAACTCTCAGATATAGACGTTTCACGTGAAAACAAACGGCCGTCTGCACTGTCACAGCTCCACCCGTTTTTTTTGGCCCGACTCAGGAATCGATCCCGGAACCTCGCGTATGCAGACGAACATGCTAACTACTAAACCAACGAGGCAGTTACTAACTACACACTGACCAAGAAACAATTTAGTGAGAAAACACTTTGTTCAATTAGTAACGGAATAGAAGTCTTGATTCAATTGCAAGAACTAAGAGCTGACCAACGTCGAAACTTGGAAGTCAAATTAAAGCATTACGCTCTAGTTGCTTAACAAGTTTCTTGTTTCTCGATCCTTGCAATCAACTAAAACCAATTCAAGTAGATTTAGATATTATGGAAAGTATTGAGACGTTTTAATATTGCTCTAATAAGACTTCGTTCTAGGAGTCGATCTCAGACACGCATCTTTCCAATAATAGTAGGTATGTTTTTTTTATTCGATGACAAATAGTCCTTGACTGTGATATCACCTGATGGTAAGTGACGATGCAGCCTAAGATGGTAGCGGGCTAACTTGGAAGGAGTACGGCAGAGTAAAGACAGCTGTGACCGACTCAAGAGAATGCATATTGGCTTTGGTTTATACTTCGTTCAGACGGGACTTATTTAAACCATGAACAGACTATTCAATTTTTACAATTAATACCCCTAATCGGTTTTTACACGCCATCATGCTGGAACGCTAAATCGCTTGGCGGCACTTCTTTGACGGTAGGGAGGTAACTAGCCACGGCCAAAGCCTCCCACCCGCAAAGCTCCAACAGACAAAAATCATAATAGTTTAATGTTTAAGTCAATATTATTTAACAAAATTCTAATAATAGACTTGATTTTTTTTCCTTGTTTTTATTCACGCAGTTGGGTTTTTGACTTTTTACAAATATTTTATTTATTTATTATTTAGAAACTTTCATAGGATTTTCAAAGAGCGCGTCTTAATTAGTTTCTACGGTAGGTACGGTTAGCGCGCAACCCTCGTTGTACATTTAGCTATGAAATAAAGATCTCGACCCCACTGTCGGAACTTGGCACTAACCGAGTCGAGACTTGAGGCTTTGAATCAAAGCTTTACGCTCTGGTTGCTTACCAAGTTCCTTGTTTCTTGCTGTCAATTAACATCATTATTTTAACATCGTGTAATTTTATTATATTTTCTTAAATTCTTTGAAATTATCTTCTACTATATAAAAATAAGTCGGGTTTTCCTTCCTGACGCTATAACTCCAGAACGCATGAACCGATTTCCACGGTTTTGCATTCGTTGGAAAGGTCTCGGGCTCTGTGAGGTTTATAGCAAAGAAAATTCAGGAAAAATGTCAACAATTTAAGAACGCGGACGAAGTCGCGGGCGTCCGCTAGTTTGCTTATGAAATAAGCTAACTTTTGGCTGATTCTGCTGAGAAAAATGTTACAGGATGTAGCTTATCAAATTATCTATATAATTATAAAAGTAAATTGCTGTTCGTTGGCCTAGCTAAAACCTATCGGTAAAAAAAAATTTTTCAAATCAACTTTTTTTTTCAATTGATTTTTTTTTTGTTGTCTACAGATAAAATCTAGGGTAATATAATAATTTATCTATATATATAAAATTCAAAGTCCTGACTGACTGACTGACTGAGATATCAACGCACAGCCTAAACTACTGAAGTTAGAAACTTGAAATTTTTACAGTTGGTTCCTTTTGACGTAGGCGCACACTAAGGAAGGATTTTTGAAAATTCAACCCCTAAGGGGGTAAAATAGGGGTTTGAAAAATCAAACTTAACGTGAGCAAGGCCGCGAGCAAAAGCTAGTAATACATATAAATTTTTACACTCAGTATCACTAATATATTGATTAACTGTGTAATAAATTCAATTTAATATTAAAATGTGTTTTTACACATCAGACTTCAGCGGTTAAGGAGAGTCTTCCAGCTTAGGTCAAAGTGGTTTAACCAGAAGAACCAGTCTATATCAGACAAAGTTTTCCAACTAGGGCAGGGTCTACTGCTTTCAAATAATCTTGCAAAATGAACACTTTCGCGAAGAAAACAAGATTGAAAAGTGGAATATTATTTTAAAATAAAATTAAAGCGTTTCTTGTATAGCCTTAATTGGAACAGTTTCTTGGTCAGGCCCCGCCGTCGCATTTAGCAAGAAATGTGCATTATAGCTCCAGTCAGGACGTAAACGCCTTGAACTAACTGTAGGGCCGTAACTAGGTCCTTGCAAAAGAGGAACGAGACATGGATCTGACCCTTGGGTTGCGAATTTGTTAATGACGTTTGTGCTGTCAATGTCCAGGTCTCCAGGAATAATAAATTCTTTTATATTCAGCTCAAAATTTATGAAATAATATTAATATATATATATATTTTTAAATATATAGACTAGCGCTTGACTGCAATCTCACCTGATGGTAAGTGAAGATGCAACCTAAGATGGTACGCGCTTGCCTAGAAGATGCCTATTCACTCTTGATTTAAAGAAGCCGGAAGGGCATTTCAAATATATTTTCAGTATTCTCAGTAATTTGCACGTGCTAAGTGCTTATCTTTTATAAAAGTTCCGATAACTTGATTCTCAAATAAGAAATCCTTAATTTGTAAATTTTTAAGCCTTCCCAATTTTTTGTGGGTTTATGTTTTAAAATAACATTTCCTCACATAAGTTTTAGCCCCCTTGTTCAGTACTATTTCAGAGTGAATGACGGTTGAGTCTAAGGATATCCCTGCGTAGTGCACTTTTAGGGAAACCAAGGAATATTTATTACCAAATCTCTAGTTGTCTGTTAGTGTGTCTCGAAATTATTTTATCAAGATTATAAAATGCATGTGATGTTTGTCACTACATTTTTTTTAAGTTTGGGGCCCAGTTTGCCCAGGATTTCTTGACTCCAAGTACGTCCCTGTCCCTGCAAAAGTTCAACTGACCGACGCGGACGTTGATACTTAAAAGAATTATGTTCCAGTTAACTTCAGTTTCTATTTTCTACTTTCTTACAACCATCTCAGTTATGAGGAAGGAGGATGGGTTAGAGTGGACCCAGACACGAAGTTAATTGTATTTTTAATGAACTATGCCGGTATTTGTTGCTCGTATAAAGCAGTTTAAAAAATCCTAAGACAGCATGAGTGAATTCACTTGAAGGAAATAGTTATTCGACCCTTAGATTAATAGTTGACACTAATTAATGAATTAATTGTCAGGAAAAATCAGTTCTTCTAAAAAACATAATATCTTTTTTCTCAAACTAAATTCAGACATGCTGGCTCAGGATTAATTAAACAACTCCATTGGGGCAACAAAAGCCGACATATTTCGTAATGCTTGGGTACGGGGCCCGTACAAAATTACCTATTATCCTTTTTTATTTGAAAAACATTATGAGAAACTAAATAGATAGTAGAAGAGCAATAAAATTATTTTTAAGCTATGAAAGTTGCGACAATGTAGAAAATATAAGGTTACGTTAGGTTTCCTGAATAACGGATAGACGTTGGCCATAGGTCATTTCAGTTTTCAGAGTTAGAGTTCAATGTAGTAAGAGATAAAAGTGCAATGTTTTACATGCAGTGCACATATGCAATTGAACTAAACAACTAAACTAAAATAGGTCTAGTTAGCTAAGCCGTGTAAGTCTATTATTTGGTTTATTAATATAACTAGCTTTTGCCCCCGCGACTTCGTCCGCGTGGATTTAGATTTTGGGGTGGAATTTTCAAAAACTGTGACACACGTACTTCTTTATTTTTAATTGAAAGCTCAAATACCAACTTTGATGGAAACAGCTTGAAAAATGACGGAGTTTCATATAAACTTCCATCCCCTATTTAAGCCCCTTAGGGGTGGAATTTCTAATAATCCTTTCTTAGTATGCGCCTACGTCATAAAAGGAACCAACTGTAAAAATTTCAAGTTTCTAACTTCAGTAGTTTAGGCTGTACATTGATATCTCAGTCAGTCAGTCAGTTAGGACTTTGAATTTTATATATATAGATAATTTGTAGATGTATCAGTTTGTATACCTCCAGTAAATAAGGGAACACCGTCTTACGTAGGTATGGCGGTTACATGAAAATCCATCTGTCCCGAACGTCCTGGCGAAATTCCAGTGAATTGTAGTTCCGTCTGCAGCGGTATTAAATATTTCCTTCCGTGCAGCTTAAAATGTTTTCCGTGACGTTTTAGAACAGTTTTTCCCGCTCGTCGAACTGTTTGATCCTATTTAGGAGGAAATAATATTGCACTGTTTTTAAGTACCTATTCAAGAGTAGGCAGGTAGTTACATAATTTCAAAAATATATAACACTAGCTTTTACCCACGGCTACGCTCACGTTAAGTTTGATTTTTCGAACCCCTATGTTACCATAGGGGTTGAATCATCAAAACTCCTTTCTTAGCGGATGGCTACGTCATAAAGCTATTTGTGTGCTTTTCAGCTTCGATCCGTCCTGAGTGCCTGACTGACTGACTGACTGACTGATTGACTGACTGACTGACTGACTGATTGACTGACTGACTGATCTATCAATGCACAGTACAATTTATATTATGAGACTACAATCGAAGTTTTCATATTTGTATTATTCTATAGCTTATTCGGTGCTAATAGCCGCTGCCTCCGCCATAAGAGTTCTTCTATTAAAATAAATAAATATCATTAAGTAATTAAATTAATAATAAATAATCTGTGTTTTTTGAAAATTTAAATCTTACAAATTACAATACATAATGCAATTTGTATTAAGCAATGAACCAGAAAGTAATTTAAGTTTTAAGTTACACCTTAAAATCTGGTTTGCTTATAAATTTGTACACGCCTTAAGTCCTACACTTGTAACGAGTTTGCTCATTAGCTGTCGGAAATAAGTCGCAAACTTTCGCCTGGTTAATTACTTACTGGATTAAGCCTTTAACAAATCTTGTCATGTTCCTGTATATTTTGAACAAACGGGCGAACGATAAAAATAAAATCATGATAGAGGTTAAAACGAGACACTTTGCTCTGACATAAATCTGTCTCGTTTTAACTCTGTCTTGAGTCTGAGCTGAGTGAGAGTGCGGTCTATAGATTTCAGCATTAGTATCTCACAGTAATCAACTAGCAAAGTGAAAGAAAATATGCCCCAATAACGTAGAGGTCTGACTGATATATTAATAATAGTCATTTATGATATACATGCAGATTGCGTAGGTGTGCGTGTCTGTCAAAGCCTAGAGATACGACACACATACACATACACACATACGCACACGTGTGTCACACACACATTTCTTGCAATTCACGTGTATTGCAAGTAATATTAAATTCGCACTGTTCTCAATATCTACAACGACCCATCTCGCACAAAATTGAGACGCGTAAGTCCTTAGAAAAGGTTCATGCTCCTCAGTAATTTTTTTTTTTCAATGACAAGATAGTTCTGGACTGCGATCTCACCTGATGATAAGTGACGATTCAGTCTGAAACGGTAGCGGACTTGAAAGGGGTATGGCAGAGTTCAACCCATACCCCTGATCTGTTTCTTTCACGCCATCGTGACGGAACGCTTAATCGCTTGGCGGCACGTTTTTGACGGTAGGGTGGTAACTAGCCACGGCCAAAGCCTTCCACCAGACAAAACAAATGAAAGTGACTGATGCAGATAGAGCTATAAATAAAAATAATAAGTGATTTCAAAACGATTCCAAATAAAAAACAATTACTACCTACGATTTTCCAACATAAAAGCGGTAAGTCTTCATAATTGTGCAAAAAGCTATAAACAATTCTATGTAAACACAAAGAGTCTATTTAAGTTGTATCGCAGGGCAAACCCCACTTTTTCATTAAAGAAAAAGGGTTGTTCCCAACCCGTGAAATTGCTCTATTGTGGGTTACATGGAAAATGTCTTACATTTTTTTTCCGCCATACAGCTCTTGGGCTGAACAAACAGCTTGATTAATTGCTAGTTAAGAGCGCAGCTCTATGTATACAATAGCAGATGCTTACTGGCTGAGAAATTCTTACTGAGTCATCGAGCGTTTATAAATATTTAGTATCTCACACGCTTATGTATCGCGATATCGCTTTAGTTTTGTAGTTATGTTCCTAACATTTTGTGGTCCATTAAAATAAACTTTAATCTAAAATAGCGAAGAGTAGAAGATTTAGTCAAGTTCAGCTTGGGTAATATTCTTTAAAAAAAAAATCTAAAGCCACTGAGATAACTTACCGCCACGTTGGACTGACCGGGCCGGTGCGGTGCGGCGGCTTTAATGTTTAAAGCACTTAAGGTTATAGAGCAGTATCTAGTCTTGGTTTTAGTGTGTAAAGTGCTTAAGGTTCTCGACGACCTCCCTGGCGCAGTGGTGAGCGCTGTGGTCTTATAACTGGAAGGTCTCGGGTTCGATTCCCGGCGGGGGGTATTTAGTAATTATAATTTCTGATTTCTGGTCTGGTGGGAGGGTTTGGGCGTGGCTAGTTACAACTTTACCGTCAAAGACGTGCCGCCAAGCGATTTAGCGTTCCGGCACGATGGCGTGCAGAAACCGATTAGGGGTATAAGTTGAATGTACACTGGCACACCCCTTCCAAGTTAGCCCGCTACCATCTTAGACTGCATCGTCACTTACCAGCAGGTGAGATCGCAGTCATGGACTATCTTGTGTTCCAATAAAAAAAGTAAATAAACAGTGTAACCCGTTACCATCTTAGACTGCATCGTCACTTACCATCAGGTGAGATCGCAGTCAAGGACTATCTTGTCATCCACAAAAAAAATATAAAGGTGTAAGTAGTGTAGGTTTTACCGTCGTAATTTATTCCATACATACGAGAATTGGAGAATATCCAAGAAAACCATCCACAGTCTGAGATAGAGAAAATATACTAGACAGATTGCCTTCGCTGCTCTGGTTAGACAATAGATTCTAACCTATAAAAAGCACACCACCATTCGAGCTCAGATTGTACGGCACTGCCTCGATACAAACAAGGAAAGGCAAGAATCAATAAACACTGTACGATATTGTTTCGGGTCTCACATAGTCTTGAATTTTTATTGAATTTTCCATGACAACCGCTGTTCCTGTACGAGGAAATATTTTCAATGAAATGTTGCTCATACTTACAGTATTCTGAATACGTAATTACGCGTAGGCGTGCAGGTTCTTTTTTTTTATATGAATAGCGGGCAAACGAGCTGTCGGGTCACCTGATGTAAAGTTATTACCGCCGCCCATGAGCACTTGCAGTACCAGAGGCACCACTGATGCGTTGCCGGCATTTCAGGAACTTATTGGTGCCCTTGAATAATCCCATATTGTAATTAAGTGGGAACACTGTACAACGGGAGAAGATTCCACAATTCTTATAGGTAAATTGCGTTTTTAGAGTTCCATGCCCAAAGCGTGCCAACGGGACTCAATTATACTAAGCCTTCGCTGTCCGTCCGTCCGTCCGTTCGGCCATCGGGCTGTAAAAGCTGTATCTCATGATCCGTACGTCGACCTTTCAGTTTTCAGGCCGCACTTTTAACAGTTAGGCCATTGAGGATTGAGGCTTATAAATGTCTGTAACAGAATAGACATTATATGTGGTCAAACGCAGCGTGCGGTCACTGCAATTGATCCGGTGATAGTAAATTAGCAATGCTTATGGATATTCCTGTAATAATGAGATACCGGCTGAATTTCACTCAAATGTGTAGGAGACAATGCGAGGGTATGAGGTTCGAGCGCTTTGATCCCTATAAAAAAATCGACACGTCTTTGAATATGGAAAATGCTGTCAAAAACTGTGTTAAAACCTTGCTTGCTTTATCTGCGAAAATCGTGACAACTCAAAAGCTGAAACCTTGCCTAAAGCCGTCCCCACCATCCTCTTATAACGGCCCTTGACCTCAAATCTAATCAATTTAACCACAACACGTCAGACAAACCACCATCTGATCGTGAGGGTAACTATCAAACATGTCTAAGTATTATTTAATCAATTACACTCATCTAAACCTCAGGGCAATATTTATTTAATTAGGGTGCGATTGCTATCGCAATCCCTCAATCAAATACAAAGACCTAGACGCGGGAGCATCTAATAGCCGAATGAGTCCTTGGAAGAGACTGAATTCGTAACGTCAAACCCGCCGTATTTATACCGTTCAAGTCAGCGTCAGTCAGGCGCGCCAGACGGGCGCCTACGTCGTCAAGAAAGTCAAATATCGATTTTATCAAACTACCTTCAATACATTAAAGTTGTAATATTTCGCTAACAGTCGTTACATTTTTAGGTTCGCATCAATTAAATAAAAACTTCTTGGTTCACATATTACCTGTTATTATTCGCGTGTGAGACTGGCATTACGAGTTGATCGATCTGTAAAGGGTATTTTGACTATATACACTGATCTCTGTAATTAATTTATGAATCATAGATTAATTGCGGAGGTCAGTGTATGTAGTAATTTATGAAACACACACATCTACTACTACTACTACTACACAGTTATTTTCGAGTTAAGATGACACAGATTTATGTCTATGCTGGGAAAAAAGATCGAATTCGGTCCTCATCATTAATTTTAAAAGATTCCAACGCAACGGTCCATAACTTTGCGCTGGGTACGTCTCAGGAATTAGAAAGATGACGTAGGTATGTTAGAGACTAGGTATTATAAAAGAGAAATAACATATTACTACAGATTTAATGATCAAAGTTATTGGTGTAATTTTCTTTTTATGAAATGTACCGTAACTCAACGTTTTAATGGTCTTCATGCATTTTTATAACCGTCCGTAAATATTCATGCTTCACTCATATTTATACGGAAACTCACGTTAGTATCAATTTAATGTGTACGTACCTACAGAGACTGTATCCGGAACATTCTGATATTTTATGGTTTTTTCCACTGTAGGTACTATTTTGACAATAAATAATAATTAGCACCAATGTCATTAGCGGCAATATTAGGTAATTGACTGTTGCCGAAATGTTGATATTCAATCAAATGTGGTTATACAATCGAAAATGTAACACGTAAGAATAATATGCGTAAAAACCTAGTAAAAACAGAAAATAAATCGGTCAAAAAACAAATACTTAAGATAATATAAGCTGTTTTTACTGCGACTTATCTCTCTTTCTAAAACGAAATTTTCTACTCGGACAAGAAGCTAAAGATACAAACGGAAAAAAACAAATAACTTACTCTATCGGGAATAAACATTATTTTGTTCTATAAAAATAATAACGAATCATGAAATTTTATCTCATCGTAATTTAACCTCGAACAAAGTTAACTTCTTTTGCAATTTCCATCTTGAGTCGATACTCCAATAAAAAAGGCAAAATAAGTTTGAGAAGTTCGCTAACCGTACGGCTACATTACAGTGAGAAGTAAAGGAGCTCTCAACAATAAAACAACTCGGTGCTGAGTGGAATTATTTGAAACCCGTCTGAATACTATCCAAAGTACCTATTGTTTTTGTTTTTCTTTTACTGCGATTCTCTAAAACATCATGTGTGTTTTACTAAGCGACTGTAAATTATGAAGTATAACATGATAAGTAGATAGGTTATTCTACTCGTCAAAATGTTATGTCTTTATATTATTCTGAAGAATCCAAATTAATAAATACCTATAGTAAATGAATTATTGAGAGGCATTTAGATAGATAATTTATTAGAAAAAAACCCGACTGCTTTATAAAATTCCAACTGAACTTTTTTACGAGGCCGCTATATTTAAAATCCTACTAGCTGATACCCGCGACTTCGTTCGCGTGGATTGAGGTTTTTATTCCCGCGGAAATTTTCTTGTTTTCCAGTATAAAATGTAGCCTATGTCCTATTCCAGACTATAATCTATCTCTGTGTCAAATTTCAGCCAAATCGGTTCAGTCGTTGTGATGTGATTGAGTAACAAACATACAAACTTTCGCATTTATAATATTAATATAAAATAGGATAATAGGATTCGGTACCTAAAAGTTAAGTATTTCCTTTCATGACCTTACTTATGTTGTTCCCACAATTAAGGCAAATCTGGACACCTCATAATAATTATTATGTTAAAATCATTTAAACCGTAAAGGCTACAGAGCATGTCCAAGAAACATACATATACATAGCTAAATATAAATACGAGTAGATACCTAATCCTAATGTACCTAATGTATCTTTTATGTACATACACTCAAAAACACCCTAACTTACAATTTTTATCCAACATTCACATCCCAAGTTAATTTTGGTGAGCCAAAATTTTAATTAATCGATGTAGTTTCTTTAATAATTTAATTGCAGTGTCATTGTATCGAATGCATAGCGCATTTGACCACAGATAATGTCTATTGTGCGCTATTCATGAGAGCTGCCTATCGTTGAACCATACATTGAATTATTGTCGCGGCTAAAATGTTTCACTCCGGGATATGTAACACTACATGAGTAGATAACTAGATACCTACTACATGGGTACAAAACAATGCCTATTCTATCGTTAATCAATAAATCTTAGAGTTCAAAAAATAACCAACCAAAATGTTGATATTCATTAATTACAATCGAAAATGTAACATGTAAGAATAACATCTGTAAAAACAGAAAATAAATCGGTCAAAAAACAAATAAGTAATAATAATAAGTCTCTTTCTAAAACGAAATTTTGTATGGATAGTGTATGCAGCTACTGAATCGTGACGTCATGATGCAATAGCGCTCTATTTTTCTAACAGACAATTTAAAAGCTCTACATTTCTGAGACTAAAAAAAAGAAAAATGGCATTGTGTTATACTAATATTAGTAACCTATATTTTAAGTGTACAATTTTTTTTGTGAAATACTCAATTATAAACTAATACCAAATAATTGAAAAGCACTGGCTGTTTATTTTAACTTTCAGTAAAAAAAAACTACCAACTAAAACCGACTAATCACCACGCACGCACCTGTCCAAGTAAAAAAAATACCAACCAATTTCGGAACGATAGATTTTATCGAGACAAATAAATATAAATATACTCGTATCTACGATGCAGAATATTTTTATTCACGAATTCGAACTGTAAGTGAAACCCAAGAAAATCCATAAAACATTGCTTACTAGTATTACTACGCTGCAACATAGTCGAAAGCTTCATCAGACTTTGAAATTGAAGTGTAAATAACACTACGTCTAGTCTAGACGAATATTTTGTCTAGAGATCATAATAGTTATGATATCTTAGCATAATATTTTTGTATTTGTTTCCTTTAGTAGAACCTAACTACTTTACTTGATAAATAGTAATATTTTTGGTTTTTTTTTATATTTTTTTATTCGATGTGTGTGACGATGCAGTCTAAGATGGTAGCGGGCTAAGTTGGAAAGGGTATAGTAGTGTAGATTCAACCCATACCCCTAATCGGTTTCTACACGCCATCGTGCCGGAAAACTAAATCGCTTGGCGGCACGTCTTTGACGCTAGGGTGGTGACTAGCCACGGCCAAAGCCTCCCACCAAGCTCCCACCAGACAAAATTCCCGTTATCATCAACGTTCCCTAACTTTTACGGGCTACCTAAGCTAAGTTAGGTGAAGTTTTCTGTCAATTTCGTTTTTAAGAACCTTTAGAGAACACCTGAAGATGGAAATGATATTGGGTAAGGGATTATAATTAGTGGTTACCTACGTGAAGAGACTCCTATAGAGGATAATCTAGGTGTGGTTGGTGAAAACTTGAACTTGTTCATCCGTTTGTCAAAGCCGTATAACTCCTGAATTATTGAACATAATTATTTGAAACTCACAAATTAAATAAAACTACTTTGCCCGCGACATCGTCCACGTAGATATGGTTAGGTTTCAAAAATTCCAAGGGAGTCGGAAACCCTTTGTATTTCCGAGATATCCTACGAGGATATCCTACTCTCTTAGTCTTCAACTAATGTAAAATCACGTCGATCTGGCGCTTCATCGCTTCGTGATCTATATATATAAAATTCAAAGTCCTGACTGACTGATTGACTGACTGAGATATCAACGCACAGCCTAAACTACTGAAGTTAGAAACTTGAAATTTTTACAGTTGGTTCCTTTTATGACGTAGGCGCACACTAAGAAAGGATTATTGGAAATTCCTACCCTAAGGGGTTTAAATAGGGGATGGAAGTTTATATGAAACTCCGTCATTTTTTAAGCTGTTTCCATCAAAGTTGGTATGAGCTTTCAGTTAAAAATAAAAAAGTACGTGTGTCACAGTTTTTGAAAATTCCACCCCAAAATCTAATTCCACGCGGACGAAGTCGCGGGGGCAAAAGCTAGTTTAAGAATAAACCAACAAATAAACATAGTTTTGCATTTATAACATTAGCATGGACATAATATCCTGGCTATCAATTTTAAAGTAGGTACCTACCAACCAATGGTAGTCAAAAACGAATTTATTGAAATACCATGAATAAAGCTAAATGTTTCAGTGAGCGATTCAGTGTAAACGTTTGCATTTATCATGCATCGGACGTTCGCCCGTGATTGATTGTTTTAGCGCATGCTAACCCACTGCGCCAGTGTATTTAACCTCCACTAAAACAGATATTTACAGAAATAAAGTCCAGCTAGGTAGATCCAATTTCGAAAATGATCATCCACTGGATCGAACTCGGCCTATGTCTGATGGGAGGCTTTGCCCGTGGCTAGTTACCACCCTACCGTCAAAGACGCGCCGAAAGAAAGGTACGATGGCGTGTAGAAACCAGTTAGGGGTACCTTTCAGCATTCTGTAAGAATTCTAATGATTATAAAGATAATTTTTTTTTTTTTTTTTTAAAAGGATATTAGCCAACCTGAAGTTGACTAATATTCTCCTATCCTCCTATTATTTAACTGTAAGAAAACATGGCTTTAGGGTCATAAACCATAAATAAAACAGGCGAGAGCATTTGTATGGAGAAAAGACCGGATTTCCTCTTAAGACAGTTAGTAGCAGTAGAAAACAAATATTAGATAGTTACTAATATACTCGTATACAGACAATTTAACCACATTGCATTCACACAAAGAATTTCTCAAATAAATAGATACTAATGGCGTAATCCCGGGCAATTCAACACTGTCCCAACGTCTTCAGGGAAGAAACTCCGCATTTATAGTGCATTAGGAAACCCATTCGCTAGGCAGGGCTTCCGCAGAGATTTAGCTACGTCTTTATAAGTAAGTACTCCTTCTTACACATACGAAGCATTTAACTGATAGTGGAAACTATCTTTCATTCCCACTAGTAGAACTAATCAGTCAGAATAACAGAAAGTCAGTAACAAGTGGGACTTTTTCTTCCAGTTTAGTTCTTGACTTCCAATACTTCTACTTCCAATTTATAAATAGACGTACGACGTTTATTTTAAACATTTGTAAGACATCAATCTGTAAATAATAAACAATAGAAGAAAATATAGCCAGTTTTAAGCTATTATATCCCACACTGGGTATAACTTGAAAAATTACAAACTTTCAAACAAACATTCCTCCCCTATTTACCGCCGTCTTTAGGGCTGAAAAATATATTGTTTTATTTTTAATTGAAAGTCCTAATACCAAGTTTCATGGATATTTCCTGAAAAATGAAGGACTATCATACAAACTTTCATCCCCTATTTACCGCCTTTGAGAGTAGAACTGTCAAAAACTACGAATCACGTATTTCTTCATTTTTAATTGAAAGCCCGAATACCAAGTTGTATGGATATACTTGTAAAATAATAATATTATATTAGATAAATCGGTAAGTGCTTTATGTAAGTTTGTCTGAAAATGTATAAACATTATTAAAAAACTAAACATTGTTATGTCGATTCTAATTTCCAATCGCTGATGGCAAAATCTATGTAACATAAAAATTAATCCGAGCTCTCTTTGTAACGGTATAATGGCGAATGGAGGCCATTATGATATTCGTTTAACGAGATAAAGCTAATTACTGGAATCAGTAATGAGCGCATTATGCAGACGACATGAAACCAATCTGTGTTTCAAATTTAAACTGATTTATACCAATTCGTATGGTTAAATTAAAAAAAAATTAAACTGTGTGTCAACTGACAAAAAAAAAACGAAAAAACTAATCTAAAGTTTAAATAAAATATATAACTCTACAATTTTGTTTCATTGGTCTAAAACAGTTTTGATTTGAAAAAAAAAAGTGAACTGGATGTGGTTGCGGAACCAACTTAGTAAAACTACTGTCACTATTGTCACGTTGCCTTCAATACAATCAGTTTTTGACGGCAAATAACGGTGGCCATCGTTTTAAACACGGTGAAGTTACTTATGCAATACCTACTTAACTTTAAGCACACAATAGATACCTCACTGCGATAAATGAGTTTCAATTTACTTATTTTTTTTTTTTTGCGAACTTTTTATTTCTTTTAAACGCATAAATTAAGTTTTCGAAGAAAATAAAAATATAAAGTTGCACTTAAGCATACAATAAATAAAAGACTCTTTAATGTTTATTTATTTATTAATCTTATAAAGTTATTTTTAAGTGTGTTTAAGTAAATTGATCTTTTGATATGGTTGCACAGTTAATTTAAAATTCCACTATGAGGTTACAAAAGGGTAAAATAAAAAAAAAAGGAAGAAAAGAGTGTGGATCTAAACAACAGCTGTGTAAAGTGGAGGCGCAATTTCCGCATGCGAAATGAAAATTTGCAACGAGATCAAGTCACGTTTTCGAGAATGAAAGAAATATACTCGTAAGCGACGCTTAATGTCCTCACACTATTGAAATAAGTATAAAGAAAAAACTAAGGCTTCTACGGAAGTTCTTCGGCGATATTGCGGTGATAGCCTACTTCTTTGGCCTACTTCTTGGGAGCCTGGGGTTCGAATCCCCAGTACTTAACCGTGGTCTTACAGTACTGCCTGGTTGGTCTAGTGGTTAGCAAGATCGAGTGCAGATGACGAGGTCCCGGGTTCGATTCCTGGATCGGTTTTGTCAAGAAATTCTCAGTCCTAGCCCGGAGTTAGGAAGTTGGCGGTGAGTCACCCCCGTCCCCCGTGTCTCGGGGAGCACGTAAAGCTGTCGGTCCTGCGCCTGATCTCTCTCCGGTCGTGTCGGATTTCCGTCCCATCGGACTATGAGAGTAAGGGAATAGAGAGTGCACCTGTGTTTTCGCACACACTTGTGCACTATAATATCTCGCGCGCAGATGGCTAATCTGTGTGGAGATTGCACCTGAACCTCTTTTTTAATCCAAAGAATCGTTCTTCTTCTCTATCACCCGATAGACAAAAAAAAAAGACGTGTGGCACTCGGGGACTGCCGCGGTAAAGCTATTGCATAGCATTTTTTATCAACGCCATCTAGCGGTGAGAGGAGTCCCGTGTCAGGTTATTTTTGTTACGGAATATCTGGATTCGGTCTCCACGCTGGCCCGCGATAAAAGCTATGCAATAGCTTAAAAAAAACTTTATTGACGGGCCTCGGGTAAGCTAATTAAACGATTTACATGTGAAACATGCACCTGAATGGGTTTGTTATTGAAGCATAATCTTGTTTTTGTGTGAAAATAAATGGAATATTACTATCGAGAGGGCAGTGGCAGCGAATATGTTTGAGTTATTTTTCTGCTTTCTCATGCCCGCGATATCGTAGCGTTCGCAGCATTTCAAAGTTCTTGGAAAATCTCCTGGGGACTCTGTGATTTTCCGGGATAAAAAATATCCTGGATTAAAGGATTCTGCAGAATATTAGCTGTCTCATTACCGGTTCAGGCATATAACGTAACACAGATAGACAGTTCCTTTCGCATGTATAGTACCTATTAGTACCTACGGATTCAATTAATTATTTATACTGAAACATGATATTTCAATTTAAATTAACTTTTCATGAGAAATATCATATCTTTCTCTTTTATCATATTTTATGTACTCAACTACTGAAATTTACTCAATTTTAATTATTACAAATGAATATTATTTTATTAATTTAGCAACTGTTTAAATACCAAGCATTATTTTCAATACAATAAGTTCTACTTCCTCGAAATATTTATGTGTAAACAAGGTCCAATATTGGAGTAGGAAATAATCGAGCGCCAAACCTCTAATTATGATTTTTACTTACCTATTCAGTCGGATCTTCAAATAAGTTTTTAAGTCTCACCGACCGCTTTTCCTCTTAACAATTTCTTCACTTCACCTACAGGGATAAGCAAAATATGTATCCTTTGTTCCAGCAAATAATAAAGCAAGAACTCTAAACGAACGGATTACAGGAAGTAGGTATTTGCTTTGAAATTATTCTCCAATACCACCGTAATGGCATTTGTGCACGTGACTCGACTGCAGGGGAAGAACGCCCGCAGCTTAATGTTTTCCTACAATCCGGTAGGTACTATTTCACTGACAATATTTGCGATATTTTTATAGAAAAGATACTCTTATCAGTGTGTTCAGGACTATATCCGATTGGTGTACACTGTACAGGTTTGTTCGTTTTCCATGCGCTGTATTGTTAGGGACACTATACATGAATAATAATACTACTAACATACTTCACTGGCTCACTGACCCAAAAAGGATCAACCAACCTCCAACACCAGAAGCTGCCACTCGGTGGAAGCTCTAATCGGGTGTATTAAGAGCTTGTAGGTCTTCTGTCACTTCGTCCACCCAGCGATACCTGGGTCGTCAACGGAACGATTTCCTATTGGACCCAAGTAATACAAATAGTAACAGAATAATAAATGTTGATCTTATTAAGTGCCTATTTCATCTCACAATCGTCGAATAAAGTTTAACCGAGGAATATACCTATTTGATACTCTGACAGTTTTAAGTCAAACGCCTAATTTATTTCGCGCTTAAATACATATTAGCTATGTGACGTCCATTGTTGGACAAAAGTCTCTTGCATGGACTTGCACAGGTCTCGGTCTTGCTCTGCCTGAATCCAGCAGCTCCTTGCGACTTGATTGATGTCGTCGGTCCACCTAGTGGGGTCTGCCAACATTGTGCTTTGGGACTCTAACGACCATCATCTCTTCGAACTAATTTAAACTGTAAGGGCCTATTTCACAATCATCTAATTAAGTATGTTTAAGCGAAGAATAAAGTTGGCGTTTTGACAGTTTTGCACATATCTGTCAAAACGCTACGAATAAATAATAAGTAAGGAAGTCTAATTCAGAACAAAATCCACTCAAAAAATGGCACTACTTTAAACCAAAACGACGTATGATTCAAAATACGAATCATACGAATCACTTCCGAGGTCACAGATAGACATGCTTGGTGCTTGGTTCAAATTCAGAACGAAAGCAGGGAATGGTTTGCGCGCGTGCTGCAATATTTGCTATGACAGCTGAGTTATTGGACGATATTATGAAAATTTGACGTGCAAGAAAAATGACCAACTGTTGGCGTGCTATTTTTGTTTTTAATCACCGCCTCTGACGGCTCAATTTTAATCTCCACCCACTTCGGCACAATTTTTGTTGGGGTCATTTTTTTAACGCAGTTAGACTTCCCTACTTATTATTTATTCGTAGTCAAAACGTCATTCGTATTGTGTGTTAAAGTTTACTTGGCAGGTGACCTTTGAGCCCGCATATGCCATTAGGGACGTGTTGGGGCTAATTTAATTTAATTCAAACATCGGAGCCGTATTACGTAATGTAAGGTTGGATAATTCATTTCCGCGGCAACACGAGTGAAGAAAATGGGTTCCGCTCATTTATCTTACTCACGAGGGCGTGACTCGGTTTCGCTTTGCGTTTTAATTTCGCGAGACTCTTTCGTATAGGTATTGCGTAGGTGGTTTTACAAACGAAAACAAAAGCTTTTAAGTTATGTTTTTTTTTCTATTATGCCCACTAATGATGGGAATTGACCACAACGGGAATGGGTCTACTGTGTCTGCCCGTCTGAACATGTATTGGATTATATGTACCTAAGTAGGTATGCAATTTTAAAGCTTCATTGTGGAAGCACTGTATACATAGCATAGTTTTGTTACCTATTGTAAAAATTTTTTTTGAAAAAAGCAACTGCTGAGTTTCTTGCCGGTTCTTCTCAGCAGAATCTACATTCCGAAGCGGTGGTAGATTTATGAAGTGTCATAAGAGCTACAAATTGGCCTACATGAAATAAATAAATTTTGAATTTTGAATTTGAATTTGATGGGATCTATAAAGCGTGCTTTGACTCAGCTCAGACTTAAGATAGAGGTTAAAACGAGACACAAATATGCTCTGACATAAATCTGTCTCTTTTTAACTCGGTTTGAGTCGGAGCTAAATGAGAGTGCGGTCTATAGAAATTTCAGACTGAGATATTCAGATATGTTCTTTCCTAGTTTGGGTGTCGTGTAGTTATGTACTATACCGACTTTTCTACTTCCTACTAATATTATAAATGCGAAAATTTCTGAAGATGGATGGATGGACGGATGGATGGATGTATGCATGAATATGTGGAAGGATGGGTAGATGGATATTTGTACTTCCTTTAAGCCACAAAGAATAAACCTATTTGGATGGTAATAAAGATAGCTAATACCCAGTGTTAACACACAGACTACATTTTATGCCGGAAAATTAAATAGCACCCGCGGGACTTAAAAAATACTTAATCAACATGGATGAGCGAGGTCATGAGGGTCGCGCCTGACCGCACCCACCTAGGCTCCGACAAGCACGCACATTTACGCAATGTGCATGTAAACGACGTAACCACAAGTAAAGCTCACGCGCCCTCGTGAGTTACAAAAACCTTTCAAGCCTGCAATCTTGACGTTATCATAGTAACGTATCTATTTCTATTTGAATCCAAGCAATGGCTGGATCATGCGTCATGCTCGTGAACGGGTGCCACCAACGGGAATGGGTCTGCTTTGACTGCGCATCTTGACACGAGTTGAATTGGTGTACCTACGTATGCATTTTTGCATTTTTGAAGCTTTATTGTGGAAGCACTGTATACATAGCATAGCTTTGTAAAAAAAAAATTTTTTGAAAAGAGCAACTGCTGAGTTTCTTACCGGCTCTTCTCAGCAGAATCTGCATTCCGAACCGGTGGTAGATTTATGACGTGTCATAAGAGCTACAAGTTAGCCTACATGAAATAAATTAATTTTGAATTTTGAATTCTCAAAGCAAAATCAAGAAATAACATAAATAAATTTACTAAAACAGTTTTTATTTACTTACCCTCTAATGAACACCTGGCACCTGCTTAGTGAAGCTTCGCGTCTTTAAGGACTCGTCTAGAGCTCTTTGAAGCGTTCAACTCGTACCTACCAGTACCTAAACAAGGCGACGAAATGCATGGATAGGTAAGAGAAAGTGAATATATAAGTAATGAATTCAAATACTCACTAAAGACACAATTTTAAGTGATGAGTAAAATTTGTATGAACATATTCAAATTTCAGCCAAATCGGTTCATTCGTTGCGGCGTGATTGAGTTACAAACATCCATCCGTCCATCATATAATATTGATTAATAATAATAGGATGCGAAAATTTGGATTGTATCGATGGATGGATGTTTGTTACTCAATCACGCTGCAACGACTGAACCGATTTGGCTGTTTGGCACAGAGATAGACTAGTCTGAAATAACACATAGGCTACTTTATATCCCGGAAAATAAGAGTTAAAAACCTTAAAATCGACGCGAACGAAGTCGCGGGCATCAACTAGTGTAAAATATTTTGTTTTGTTTTGTATGTAAAAAAAACCTCGTTAACTACCATACAAATAGTTCTATGACTAGTGACTACTTACTTTCACGAACGGAACGTGTTTTCACGGAATCGGATCGGATGCTGTGCGTAACAGCTCTAAACCACATTGTATGACGTAGTATCTATATTTATAAAATTCAAAGTCCTGACTGACTGACTGACTGACTGAGATATCAACGCACAGCCTAAACTACTGAAGTGAGAAACTTGAAATTTTTACAGTTGGTTCCTTTTATGACGTAGGCGCACACTAAGAAAGGATTATTGGAAATTCCACCCCTAAGGGGTTTAAATAGGGGATGGAAGTTTATATGAAACTCCGTCATTTTTCAAGCTGTTTCCATCAAAGTTGGTATTTGAGCTTTCAGTTAAAAATAAAGAAGTACGTGTGTCACAGTTTTTGAAAATTCCACCCCGAAACCTAATTCCACGCGGACGAAGTCGCGGGGGCAAAAGCTAGTTTAAATATATAAAACGAAGAGGTGACTGTCTGACTGACTGACTGATCTATCAAAGCAAAAACCACTGTTTGAGTTGTGCGTTGACGCGTGGGGGACCTATCGGGCTGTTTGGCATACCTACAGATAGCTATTATGTCGTAGGCATCCGCTAAGAAAGGATTTTTGAAACCCCTAAGGGGGTAAAATGGGAGTTTGGAAAATCGAACTTAACGTGAGCGAAGCCGCGGACAAAAGCTAGTATAACATCATTTTCTAAGGGCGATTTTCAACCGGCCCCGGAGTTACTTTCATAAGGAAAACTGCATTTTAAAGACCAGCTGTATGTTATAGCTATTCGTAGGTTGGAAGAAAGGCTGTTTCCACAGCACAGTTGCACTTGATGTGCGACTGAGCGAAGATAGATTGCATTTTGATACTCTTCCACTGTATGAAGTGTAAGTGAGTTATGACTCTATTTTTTATTAAGTTACTCCTGACGGGATAAATGGAATAGTGAAATTACACTAACTGGCTGTCAACGCCAACGGCTAGATTCCCCAGACTGATTATGTACCATAATGATTGTAATATTATCATTATTTATTTATTTATTTATTTACTACCACTTTATTGCATGAAAAAAACAGAACAAAAATTTATAGCGAGCAAACGAGCTGGCGGGTCACCTGATGTTAAATGATTACCGCCACCCATGAACATTTGTAGCACCAAAGGTACCACCAATGCGTTGAACACCGTCGCAGGAAGTCGGTTCCACAGTTTCAAAGAAATTGGTTATTGAGAAAGCTGAAAACAGTTTGATGATTTTAATGTTTTGCTTGTATTTTAATTTTTTTACAGCAAATCCCTTTTGAAATTTAATACTGCCGCCTTTTTGCGGGCACATTATAAGTAACCCAAGGGTCACTAACAGTATCATTCCAACATGACGGAATAAATAAATTAGCCTTCTCCCACCGACCCTCCTCAACCCTTCCCGACAAATGGAACAATTATGCATCCTTTTGCGGTGGACATGTATTTATTATTGACGTGAAAAGGTGCCAGGTGCCTCAGGCTACTCACACATTTAAGACATCACGCACGACAAAATATCGCTATACGTAGCAGTAGAGCTGATATCTATAGAGCATGCTTTGACTTAGCTCTGACTTAAGATTAGAGTTAAAACGAGACACAAATATGCTTTGACATAAATCTGTCCCATTTTAACTCTGTTTTGAGTCTGAACAGAGTAAGAGAGCAGTTCATGGATTTCAGTCTTAGTGTCATCTAAAAATAATAATAATTTACTAGATGATGCCTGCAACCTCGTCCGCGTGGTTTAAGTTTTTTTAATTGTCCGGGATAAAATGTAGCCTATGTGCTAATTCTGGGTGTGAGCTATATCCATTCCAAATTTTAATTTAAGAAATGGGGCATACAATTCGTATAAGCTCGTAAAAGCTAGGGGTTTTAACTTGGGAGCTGACGACACTTATAGAACAAAACATCCCCTTTAGGCAGGATCTTGCTACTATTCATGGCTTTTTCTTTTTTCAGAGTGTGATAGAGGAGCGTTTATAGCGTTCAATAAATGCTCCGCGGGAGATCGCTACAGCAAAAAGTCGCTTGTGTATCGTTTGACGTACCTTTATAGGTCACGATCGTATTGGTGGCGCGCAGTATTTTAAGCCTAACTGTCAGTCAAGTTCGTAATTTTCACTCTGCAGTCAGGTCAATCGCAAATACCCCGGTGAATTCTTTATTGGCTCTTACTGGGAACCAAATTTAAAATGCATTTCGATGTTGACGGCGCTATATGGTATTTGTTTTAGGTCCCAGTTTATTTTTACTGGAATTGAATTTTGGGTTGTATTTTTTGCCTTTCAACCATTCCGAAGTCCAGAGAGGTCATCGGTAATTTTACCTCACTCATTACTCATTAGGTATGAACCCTTTAACCCTCTCTCTCTCTTTTTAAGCATTGCCATCATTATTAAGGGTCTTGATCTCTTCCATGAATCACATAAGTGTACAGATTTGGCCTCCCAAATATTAAAATTGTGTGCAATTTCTAGTCTTAGGTTCACGATTATTAATGATCAGATGTTTCTGTTATTAACCGGGACCAAGTTGAAGTATTCCTGCGTGATCCATTTAGAAATAAGGTAATCCGTAAAAGAACCGAAGTTATAGCTTATCGAGTCGCAAAACTGAAGTAGCAACAACCATTGAAGAATCGATGGAATTTGGAGTTTTAAGGTGCTGTAATAAATAGCAACCCCGAACCTCCACTTTAGGTGCGCGAACTGCGGAGATCGTTTCAAGAGACCTATATTTGGTTGTAGACGTTTGTCGATAGAAATGATGATGATGATGATGAACGTACCAAAGTTACCAATACCCAAGAACGATACCAAAGTCGTAGGCTGATATCTATAGACCGCACTCTCACTCAGCTCAGACTCAAAACAGAGTTAAAACGAGACATATTTATGTCAGAGCATATTTGTGTCTCGTTTTAACCAGTATCTTGAGTCTGAGTTGAGTCAGAACTCGTCCTATAGACCTTAGCATTAGAGTCAGGAGTACTCAAGTACTCAAATCTTGACTTCCGAATTTGGTCACAAAATCCGTTACCGACTTAGAATAACAGACACTCAAACTAAAAATAAGACAATAAAAATTCGGTTTACACCATGCGGTAAACACCATTACAAAGTATATTAAGTGTGAGTGTGTGATCTTGACCTGATGACCATGGAAGCACCTGAGGAGTATACGCCCTTTCAAACAAAAAAGAATTTCCCAAATCGATCCAGGCGTCTTTGAGTAATCGAGGAACATTCATAAAAAAAATTCTGATGAATTTAAAACCTCCTCCATTTTTGAAGTCGGTTAAAAAGGATACCGGCCACTTTAATAAGAATTCGGTTAAAATTGTCTTACATCTTTGGTTGAAAATTGAAGATAAGGTAGCAGGAGAGTTAAGGCTCTTGTTTAGAAGATGCCTATTCACTACTCATCTCTCAAAGGCCGTGCTCAAAGGTAACCTATTTTATGAATAGGCGCACCTATGATATGGCTATTGTTAGAAGATTTAGTTCACACAAAGTACTCATACTTACCACTCATACATACCGCTCCCTATTATAAGGCTTGTGTAGACGAGGGACAGGCTCCCGGTAATTTTTGCATTTTAAATGCATCGCATAACGCACACGAAGAACTGTAAGTTTCTCTTCAAGAGACTGAAGTAAATTGTCCTCCGGATACAAGAATTAATGGAAAAACATATTCTTTTGCTATAATTCGCCAAACAAAATCCGAAAAATATGTATGGTACAAGATGCCACCTCTCTTCCAGTATAGTAGAACAATATACAACATGGGACCAACAGGCAACATTGCACAATCCTCTGTAATAGGTATACTCTACATTCGTTTCGCGCCTACACCGGAGCATTTCACAGTGCAAAATAGAAGCATAATAGGCATAATGACCGATTTTGAAAAACTATTGGATAATGTTTGGAAGTATCTTCTATTTCAGGAATAAAAATAAGGCTTGGTAGATAAAATTACCATTTCTATATAAGTTTTAAAATTCACGCAAAAACGCTCGACGGTGTCATGGCGTCGTTTGTGACGTCACTTCTGTTTTTTCATAGTAGTACGTCAAAGTTTGAAGATAGGTGTGACGTATTGCTCTGATTGGTGATCAATCCAATATGGCGGATTGCTGTATTTTATACTTTTATTTTATCAAAATAAATATTAATCTCGCTCAAAATAGAAAAATAAATACGTTATTTATAATCCATGAATCCTATTTTATGAGAAACATTTAGAATTTTATTAATTCTTGGTTACTGTCATCATGCGGCATGCCTATTAGAAAGAAGTCCTTCTTCTGTTGAAGCCCTTACTAAACTCAGGAAATTAATATCGAGGACATTATTTTAATATGTTTGAGCGTGTTCGTATAAGTTAGTTGCGTAAGATGATACAAAATATTATATCTGCGATTATTCAAACCACGTCTTGAACAAATTTATATCTGTCTTGAATAAGTAATATTTGAGACAACAAGAAAGCTGTGATTTTGTCTTTACCTTTACGAATATTATATTATAGGCGTACCTAAGTGTTCAAGGTAGCGTAGACTTAAGACACGGCCACGAAAATTAAATGAATATTAATCTATGTAACGTTTTGATTCGGTACTTACCTAACAACTATTCTAACTCGGCTGATTTAGTTGGCTCTTCTTATAACTTGACATTTGGAACCCTCATAGGTTTAGTTTTAGAGTGCCCGCAGACTTATACAATTTCAAATTGGACAACTAAATTGCAGAGGCACACTATAGGCATAGTGACTTAGTTGGATAAGATGTGCTGGCTACTAGTAGTTAGTGACTAGTAGTCACTAACTACTGGTAGTAAATAGGTAATACCAGTAGTCACTGACTACTGGTATGATAATACCAGTAGTCAGTGACTACTGGTATTATCTATACTCTACGACGTAGTTGTGCTCTTAATAAATTATTATTGTTTGTTTGTCAAAGTTTGTACAATGTTATCTACTTTGATTAAATATATTTTTTTGTATATTTTGCTCGTTAAGTTTCAATTTTAATTGCTCCTTTATTGCACCTTTTCGAGGGTTTACTAAAAGTTTCTGCAACGTAATTAAAAAAAGTATGTGATGTCTGGTAAACCGTTCAGTTTTAATCTCAGACAAAAAGGTAGTAATATTATTTCGTCTATAGTCTGCGTTCTCGATGCAAATATTTGTATATCTCATGAACTCGTTACACGTTGGCAGTTCGCTGAAATGGAGCGATCAAACTTAATAGTGTTGACTTCGTTGGTAGTGTTATGGCTTAGCTGAGGTTATTGGAATATGTTACACCAATACGAGTATTCGTATTTTATAGCTCAGTGGTTAAGACTTCCACTTTTTTTGAGTCTGCTCTGTCGTTCGAATCCTATCCTACTTCGTACTCTTCGAAGCTATATATGTGCGCTATTTGCATCATATTCCTTGCTTTAACGGTGAAGGAAATTATCGTCAATACACCTGCATGACAGAGTTCTTCATAATGTTTTCAAAGGTGTGCGAAATCTACCAATTCACACCAGCAGGGCTATCATAGGTGGGAGAAATTTTATCCCCGGGAAAAGGATAAAATGATTATCCCCTCGCTTAGTTTCAACCACCGGTCGAGCATGGGCACAGCGGTGGAAATAACACTCAGTGGATATACTTATAGGAATATACTTCGCCTTCTCCTCTGTTTCCATGCTTTAGCATAGGGAGAAGATAATTTTATCCCCTGTCAGTGGATAAAATCGGGGGATAAAATTTTTATCTCCTGCCTATGCTGTAGGGCTAAGATGCGCACCACGACAAAATTTTGCCTACACGTTTACTCGTAATCTCTATATGTGAATTTCTATAGAGATTCACAAGTAAACGTGTAGACAATTTTCTCGTGGCGCGCATCTTTGCCCTACTGGCCAACGTTGTGGACTATGGCCAGTAGTGGACCAGCGATGTGTTGAGATGATGAATAGGTATGAATATTCATACAACAACGTCTTTAGTTTCAGAGCTTTCATTCATCTGTAATTTTATCGCCAAAAGAAAGTTGTTAAAACCTGACTGCTAATTAATATTTTTTAAACGTTAAAGGATATAATCCATGCTTTTAATTATATTCACACATATTACATAATTGAATTCAAAAACGTGTGCCTAGCTCAGCCTGGCTGAGTTATTCAAAAATAACACGGAAATTAAACAACACAAAACCGTGGTCTGGGGTTGGTCGCAGATAGATCCAGGGTAGATTAACTTAGTCTTACTAAGCTGTTTGTAAACGGCAGTGCTTAAAATATAATTACGCGCATTTTGCCTTCACCGAGCGCGGTCCGTCGTTCTTCTTTTATTTTAATAGCCTTCAGGCTTCAACACACGTTGCTCGGCCATTTTCATTGGAAATTAAAATGAAAATGAGCTTTTAAAATACATATTTTAAAAGCGTATGCAAATATTGATGTTAAATTTTAAAATATTATAATTGTAATATAAACCCGTTTTTCTGATGGTTCACAAATTCGTCCACCTGTTAAACGATTAGAGGTAACTTCTGTCTAATATGGGTTTTAGACGTAGCTACTTGTAAGTTCAATAACATATTATGTACTTACTCCTTTAGTCCTTTCCCAAGTCAATGAGAGAGAATGTCAGTATTGGATTATCCTTACTCTATACTTAGCCTTTTGTTTATATGGGGGTAAGATTGATGTAGCTATATCCCTAGGGATGTAACTATATAACGGCTTCAACCTTCTTATTAAGACATAATACATATATACTATACTAGCACTTCACACAAGCGAATTCAACTATTTGCTCCTTTTGACAATACTGATGATGATGTCGCCTGTATAATGATATTAGCTTAATTGATCGTAATATTGACATTTTTAACAATAACATAAATATTTTTAGAAAATAAATTCATCGTCGACTTTTATCTCCATCATCAACTATGTAGTTTGCATGTTTTTCTTTGTAATAGTTTTCATAATTGCTTTCACTATTGGTGTTTTATTGTAAGTTTTTTTATAACCTACTTACCTTATTTTTTATTCCACCACGATATGGACCACGTCAATATTTTATGTCATTCATTTAGGTACTAATTTTATGTTATAATTTTCTGACTTGTTAGTTAATTTATTCAATAATGCTGTGTACACATATTAGAGGTTGTTACTTGGTTCTCGATAAGCTGTATGTATTTATATTTTGTGCAATTTTTAGTTTCAACCTGCTTTGTGTGCCTCTATAAATAAATAAATACGCTAAGCAATACTATGATTTAGGCTAAAATCAGCAGGTTACGCTCTAACTTTACTCAGATTGAAGACTGTGTAAAAATGAGACGGATGTTAGATCTGCTTCATTTAACAAAGACAACGCAATACGCGTTGTAATACTACAAAGCTTACCTACTTACCTATAATGATGCTGAGATCTATAGAACGTGCTCTGGCTTAGCTCAGACTTAAGACAAAGTTAAAACGAGACACAAATATGCTCTGACATAAATCTATCTCGTTTTAACGCTGTTTTGAGTCTCAACTGAGTGAGAGTGCGTTCTATAGATTTCAGCTTGAGTGTGTGAGCCTGAGAGAGCCAAGATCACATCAAACGTTTACTCTGAGACAAAGAGTTAACTCTGTCTTGAGTTCTGACTCAGCGCATGTTTCCATTTCCTTACGAAGGAGTAGTTTGTAAGTATGCTTTGATAATATAGGAATCTGAATCTAAAGATTTTATGTTTCCAAAAAACTATAGATACAACAGCAATATATCACACACTGCAGTCTCAGATAAAACAGCGAAGCCGGGCGATTTTATTCGTCACAAACAAATTAACATTTAAACCGTTTTCGCCCGCATATCTGCATAACAAAGACTCGCCGTAACGAATGGGGTGGACAAATAAATAGGGGCAGAGAAGGGTCATCTTGTCTTACGTACATATGAAGGCTTTTGAAAGTTTGAAATGATTTCAGATTTGTCATTGGCCCAGAACTTTCCTTAAATAAAAATCTTTATGGTAGAGTACTGAAGCAAAGGTCGTAGCCCATTTACACGACACCGCTCCCACACAACCAAAGTATGAGCATTCAAATATGGACTTAATATCGTGCTCTGGAGGTGCACTTTATAGTAACAACACCGCGGTACGGTAACGGTACCGCGCGCTGTTTTCTATTTAGTGTTAGACTAGCTTATCGAGTCGCGAAGCTGAAGCTTGGCATGCCTCGAAGAACCGACGGGCGTTGAGGTGCGAAGATGCTGAAAAAGCGACCTCGCACCGGGAAGTTGGTACCCACACTAGGTGTAGGTATATTATCTTAAGCCGAATTTACACTGTGAAATTAGTTTCATGACATTAATTTCATCAACAATTTCACGTGTAATCTTCATGCATCTAATTTCATGCATGAAATTAATGCACGCATCATGAAATTAGAAGTTTACACGTGAAATTGTCGATGAAATTAATGTCATGAAACTAATTTCATGCCACTAATTTCGCAGTGTAAATTCGGCTTTATCGTTTTCGTTCTAACTGCTCCTCGTTGGTCTAGTGGTTAGAATGTTCGACTATGGTTATTGAGGTCCCGGGTTCGCTTGCCGGGTCAGGCCTAAAAATGTATTAGGTTTCCTGTCAAGAAATTCTCCGTAAGTTCTAGGCCGGAGTTAAAAGTTGGTGGTGAGTCACCTTCGTGCCTCCGAGAGCACGTAAGGCTTTACGTGTCCTCTTGAGTCGGTCGTGCGCCTGATTTCTCTCCGCTCATGTTGGATTTCCGTCCCATCGGTCTATGAGAGTGAGGAAATAGAGAGAGCACCTGTGTTTGCGCACACACTTGTACACTATAATATGGATGACTTATCTTGAAAGAGGTTGGCCACTTTGACCCGGTTCGGTCGAAAGAACATTATTTTTTTTATATCGTACCGTGCAAACTAAGGTTTTTTTAATTATATTCAATTAAGCATCTATGTCGGGGTTTGAAAATAAAACAATAACACAGTAACATAATATTAAACATGTTTAATGATATTCATTATTTACATTATGGTTATTTCTATAGGCAGGTAATATTCATTATATTGTATTCTACAAGAACAGAGCTAGGTTTTCGCTTGTTTTTACCTTACTATATTTACATAACACTCCCTAAAACTAAATAACGCTTATAATAAAGAAATTCATTAATAAACATAAAGCTTGTTTAAGTTATTTGAACATTAAGATTTATATTTTAATCTTTATGACTTAATTATGTTAAAAATGTATGTTAACATTCAAAAAACTAATTCAACAACAAAATTATTTTAAAATAAACAAAGTTCCTATTTTAAGAGACTTGCCTTACCTTCTTTGTTAATTAAAAATGCTTACTATAAATATCGATAGACTTAGAGCATAATTATCTTATTTGAGAAAACTTAAACTAGGTGATTAACTAATTTTATTTACATTTAAATTTACATTTTATTGATATGCTTTGTTAAAATAACATATTTTGTACATGTTAGATTAACTTCAATAGGTTTTCGTAATAAAACGTTATAATGATTTTAATTTTTATACACTTTTTCCCCTTTATATTTAAAAAACAAAGAATTGCACGTTCACTGCAAGTTGGCCGCTACCTCGCGTCGCGCTTCCCCGCACCGCACCTCAAGTCAGACCCGCTTAGTACAGACAGCAACATACCGCTCGCTATTGTACCCAAATTTTTCCAAAGTTTTGTTATTGTTACATTTTAAATGTTTTTCTTAACTTTCAATTAGTTTCTTTTGGTTACTATGGATCGCTTGTTGTTTTCTACAATGAGCAAAAAAGGAACAGTTTTGTATAGCGTAGACTATTTATTACTTCAATTAATGATTTTCTTTGAAGCAGAGAAAAATTAATAATTAAAAATCACGCCTTTCGACTATTAAGACTTCATTGCCATGAAAAACCATTCCCAAAGAAAACTTCCGTCATAGTCGTGGTTACAGTAAGAAATACAAATATTTTTTTTTTGTCAACGGTACAGTATGACGTCATGTCGTAATGGTCGACGACGGCCAACTTGAAGTGAATAGCCAGTAAGTAAGTATATCTACGTATAATTTACATACAATTTCGCTTTTACAATTTTTTTTATAAATCTGTTAAATTGCATGGGGCTGGGCGTAGATGACTATATCCTATCACCCTTCTCTGCGCTCAGCAGTGAGCCATGGTTGATAATTATGATGAAGATCAAGAAGAAATATCTTAAGCACATCCCTAGCTTTCTCTCAACCTTAGTCCCAGCCCTGGTAGCATGGGCGGGAGAAATTTTATCCCCGGGAAAAGGATAAAACGTTTATCCCCTCGCTTAGCTTTATCCACCCGTCGAGCATGGGCACAGCGGTGGAAATAACACTCAGTTGATATACTTATAGTAATATACATCGCCTTCTCCTCTGTCGTCATGCTTTAGCATAGGGAAAAGATAATTTTATCCCCTGTCAGTGGATAAAATCGGGGGATAAAACTTTTATCTCCTGGCCATGCTACCAGTGCAGGTTGTAGCGTAGTGTAACCTCTTGGCGCTTGCAGTAAAAGTGATTGAAATAACTTTTATAAAGTGCAATACTTCCGACCGAGTGCCGCAGTGATAAGACGGAAGCCAAGGAATACGTCACGAACTTCTGCGGAGAAACTTTAATACTTTTGTCCAACTCTTTGAGACTTTGCCCTATTTCAGTACGTTACAGTTATTTTCACATTTCATTTGGAGTAATGTCCGAATGGAACGCAAACCCGCCACTAGGCGGACCGACGACACGAGACGAGTCGCAGGGAGCCACTGGATACAGACGGCGCAAGATTGAGACATGTGGAAGTCTATCTAGCCGTGAACATCTATCGATTGATAAAGAAGTATGTATGTCCTTTTTGAAATATTAGCACTATAATTATTTTCATTTATGACTAATAAAGGAAGAATTAAGCTATTGCATAGCTTCTATCGCGGGCCTTGAGCGTGGAGACCGAATCCAGAAATTCCGTAACGAAAATAACCTGACACGGCACTCCACTCACCGCTAGATGGCGTTGATAAAAAATGCTATGCAATAGCTTTACTGCGGCAGTCCCCGAGTGCCACACGTCTTTTTTTTATACGGGAATAATATGAATAGTAGGTATTTTGATACTATTTCAAGTCCATCAGTGACCATTCGATTCCAGTAATTACTTCGCTATCTCTAAGTAACGCGTAACAAACTTGCGGTGAACTTTTATACTTTACTCCAACTCTTAAAGACTTTGCCCTCATTTAGTTAAGTTATTTGGAGTAATTTATATGGCTAAAATATTCTTACTGGAATTAACTAAATAATGTCAACCTGCCGTTATACAACTCTGTGATGTCGGGGAGAAACGTGATAACTCCATTTTTGGCGTTTTTATATGTTAAGTGGCATTATCTTGAAAAACAATACAGTTATGGGTATGTGGTTAAATTGATCTTAAAGATAATAATTAATATATAGTGATTAACAAAAGGAGTTGTTTCCTTATTTAACTTTCCCTATTTAAAGTTGGCAAAAAAAAACTAAAAAGTGATTTTCTGCATAATGACTTATTTGGAGTTATCATGTTTCTCCCCGACACCACAGCTGTATGGTAAACTTTTGTTATTACAAAATAATATTTGACATAGTACGGCCAGTAGGGCTAACATGCGCGCCACGAGAAAATTTTGTCTTCACTTTACTCGTGATTCTCTGTAGAGATTCACATAGAAACTACGAGTAAACGTGTAGACAAACCTTTCTCGTGGCGCGCATGTTAGCCCTACAGGCTACAGGGTTCATATTAGTTACGCCAGCCTGATAAAATGTGAAATGATTTGGAAAATCATTTCATATCTGCCTTAATTTTAAAGTAAAAATCCAAGAGAATGTAATCACTCCATGTAAAAATAAGTAGAACGTCAAATTATTTATTGTCACTATTTTAATTTGGCATGTTTTAATTGCAAATAATCTTTGGCAAATAGCTTTACCACACTTAGATGTTGTTATTTTAATATTGTACTTATAAAATTTACGTATCTACTATGAGCAATGCTATAATATGAGGTAATTTACAAAATAATCAAATAACACTATTCAATGTGAAACATTAAATTGACACAAATCTTACATAGTTCTAAGCTTATCATCTTTCACCTCTTATCATAGGTTTATGACTGCGCTTAGACGTAAATGTGAGCACTTGTAAATGACTAACATAGTACATGAGATGTGGTAGCATTGATATTATGGCAAGGGTGGGGAGAGTAAAAGCTTGATGGTAGCTAACGCTCGTGGATTCTGCAGTTGGTTGCCAGTTGTTGTCGAGCACAGACTGCTCTATCACGTTCTGCATCGTATCTACATAAAGAAATAATAATATCATTTAAAAATATCGCTCATTTGCGACAAGGGTGACATAATTCAAAATTCACCAATTTTAGTGTCGAAAATTTATACTTTTTGCTATAAAAACAACATTACGCTAAGCACAAAAAAATAAGAGCGAGAGAGATTGTGACTTAATGCTCTGTCGCTTTGTTGACCGCTGTGTTGTTTCGAGACCGCAGCATCCACAAAATTACTCTCTAACTAGAGAATACTCTCGTCGTCGATTTTGAATTATGTCACTCTTGTCGCAAATGAGCGATATGTTATAAGCTCTCGGATGTGTAAAAGTTCTGTTTTAAACTTATAACAAATTGCCATTTATAATATATCAAAGTAGCCTTTTCGCTATCAATTTTCTAAGAATAAACTTAAATTAATTGCTCTGAAGCTACTAGTCTAAGATTCAGACACAACTTGATCCATCATAATGCTAAATCTTGCATTAATCAAAATGCCATTATTCTTACCATATGTCGTGACATCAGGTGTGTAAAACTTTTGCTCCGCTGGTTGTAACGCCACTACGTAATCTAAATACAAAAATTAACATTATTTTTCATCCTTGTCATCATGAGAGTAATCCATTAACATCTCACTACTGAGCGCAAGTCTTCTCGCAGAGAGGGGATATAGGTTTACCACGCTGGCCCAAATTTGATTTGCTAGACTTCACACACCTTTGAGGACATTATAGAGAACTCTAAGGCGTGCAGGCTTACTCACCATGTTTTTTCCTTCACCGTTGCCTTATGGTGGAATTTCTTTTTCAAATTTAAATGAGACCAATTTTGATGCAGGCTCTATTCATTAAAATTGAAAGAATCATCAAAATCGGACGTCTCTGCGAAAAGTTATGCGTATTTATACGTAAAAAATAGTAATAATATATATTTATATATATATCCTATTTATTATATGCGTGATGAATTGAGAACTTCCTCTTTTTTTGTCGGTTGAAACTTCGAAAATACAGAGCTGCGTGCCCGGTTAGTTATATTAGTTTTAGTTTTAGTTTAGGTCATTTTAATTATAAACTTTTCGCAGCTGTATTAGCTGCTCCAAAGTTATTTTCATAATTATAATCCCAAAAGACTTACTCGTGGGATTCATAACGATATAATTGTTTAATTACAGGCTACATACATATTGCGCGTCGGAAAAGTGTTTAACACGAGTTTCAGCAGCTTTTACACAGCATAATATGAAGGCGTGTAGCATCCTCATTATATCAGTAGAGCACGGTAGCTCTTTCAACTCACGAGGGCGCGTGGCTCATGGTTGTGTGCGTGTCGTATCTCTATACCCAACTAGGCTCCTAACAGGCACGCACACATACGCAATGTAACCACAGGTAAAGATCACGCGCCCTCGTGAATTGCAAGAACTATACTAGTTTACTATACAGGAACTTTTCTTGTCCTTTGTTCGTTTGAACTTTCATTAGATCCATAGTTCATATCATTATGTAATTAAATCTGGAGCTGAGTTTTTAATTTGACCACTGGGTCCGCCGCTAAAGAGGAAGATCGATAGATAGATCAATAGACAGAAAATTCTTTATATAATTATTACAATTACAATTGAATCTTTTAGAGGTATACATAATACATATTATTTCAAAAAAAACTAGTGGATCTAGACATTTAAGAGGGAAAACGCGGACATCAGCTATAATGTACAGAGAGCAGTAAACATAATATGCGAAATCACCGTTCGTTGTCGATTATAGCACCATAATTGGAACAGATGATGCCCCGCGGTTGTCACTAATAACGCCTATTTGTTCAGCTGTACGCAATTTGCACATGTATTATGTTACATTTAAATATTTATGTAACGTAATGGATACTGGGTGTGTGTTACTTAATTGTTATTGCAACCAGCTATGGAGTCATTTGTCATGTCAAATATATATTGTGATTAATATCGAGCAAAATAATATTCTTCATATTAAGCCTGGCGACATTTAGCCTGGCGTGAAAAAGTATTTTTAAGTTACGTCAGATTTTTTCATATGATAGTCCGATCCGATAGTCTGATCCGGCTACTGGAAGGCATTGGAGCCATTACTTTGTATGAACAGTCAATACACGTCCGATTCGATAGCCGGATCGGACGTCCGAGTCGGAAACGGGCGCGAGGCGTTTCCGATTTTACTGTCGGTCCGTTTGTCTGAAGGCGCGGTCTACATACTTCTAGAATCTAGTGTGAGACTAAAGCTAAGAATTGTCACGGCAATTACTATCTTATTATGTATTAGTGATAGTGGTAGTAGTTACCAACTTTGTTCTTTAAATTTTTTTTTGAGGTTAATTAGAAGGGAAAATGAATTAATGTTAATTAAAAAAGAATACTTTTAAAATAATACCTTTGCATGCGTAGTTTTAAGATGTATTCAATTTTGTTTCTTTCTTGTGTACAATAAAGTTTTTATCTATCTATGTAATGTTGGACTTACGATGTGGTGTTGTCATCTCTGCGGTTGTTGTTGCGGGCGTGGTTGTCGTTGTTGTGGTTGTTGTTGTCGTTGTCGTGGTTGTCGTCGTCGTTGTAGTTATCTTAATTTCTGCGATAAAAGTGTGGTCATTAGTTTCATATAAATGATTAAACAACTATTATAAACGATTTCATATAAAAAATGATTATCCACCACAAAAACTTCTCTGCATTGCAATAATTTATACTATTATTGCTTTATCTTACATAATTATGCTGTTTATAATTACGTAATTACAATAATTCTGGGTAAAAACACGAAACAAATGAATTGGTTACTGTAATTGCGGATATTATCGACTTTCCAGTAGGATTTTATGAGAAATGCGAAATTATCGATTGATCACTTGAAATTAGATAATATCGAAAAAGATTACACCGGAGTATTTTTGAAATATATATCAAGCGACCATCCAAGGTAGCCCCCGCTACCATGTTGAACTGCATCGTCACTTACCATCAGGTGAGACTGTAGTCAAGGCCTATCTTGTCATCGAATAAAAGAGTAAAGGTATGCATTTAACTAAATAATTGCTTATAAATAACAAGCTGTCTATATATAGTTTGGTGTCTAGAATAGAGATTAGAAAATTAGAAGAGGTTCCTTCTGTAATTTATTTAGTACAAAAGAAACGTGCAGTTTTTCGTGATCGCGTGATCACTGCCTGGAGAGTCATAAATCCTCCCTTACATGTTAGCTAACACTTTGTTGATTTCACGAATAACTTGCTAGAAATTAGTTTTTTTTTTTTTTCGATGACAAGATAGCCCTTGACTGCGATCTCACCTGATGGTAAGTGACGATGCAGTCTAAGATGGTAGCGGGCTAACTTGGAAGGGGTATAGCAGTGTACATTCAACCCATACCCCTAATCGGTTTCTACACGCCATCGTGCCGGAACGCTAAATCGCTTGGCGGCACGTCTTTGACGGTAGGGTGGTAACTAGCCACGGCCAAAGCCTCCCACCAGACAAAAAAAAAAATTAGTACTATACAAAAAAATCTGTATAGTGTATTTTCATGATCTTATATAAGGACAAAAATATCAATATTTCAAGACAACGATCCTGATTTTTAACCCCCAACGCAAGTTTGACGTGTCTATGTGTGTGTGTTTGTGGCATCGTAACTCCCGAAAGGATGAACCGATTTTGATTTTGTTTTTCTTTGTTTGAAAGGTGAATTAGCTCTAATTCAATGTTGTTATGATTCACTTTACTTTGACGCTGATGTCATAGTATGCGAATACGATCATCGATTCATTTGCTGAATACGATCAACCGATTAAATCTTATACTAACTCCACAGAGTCCGTCCTGCGTAACCATTTCCCGCTCATTCAAATTCAAATTCAAAATTAATTTATTTCATGTAGGCTAACTTGTAGCTCTTATGACAAGTCATAAATCTACCACCGGTTCGGAATGCAGATTCTGCTGAGAAGAGCCGGTAAGAAACTCAGCAGTTGCTCTTTTCAAAAAAAAATTTTTTTTTTTACAAAGCTATGCTATGTATACAGTGCTTCCACAATAAAGCTTCAAAAATGTAAAAATGCATACATAGATAGGTACACCAATCAGACCCATTCCCGTTGGTTGGTGGCATTACTTTTCTGCAATGGAAACCCCGCAATATTGTCTGGAAGTTTGGTAACATTCAACTACTTACCATACAACCTTAACGTCCCTTCAGCTTTGCCAATGGTGTTGGTAGCGATGCAGGTGTATGTGCCAGTGTCTTCGCTGCTGAACTCTGTTACAGTGAGGATGGTTCGTATCTGATATGAAGAGACACGGACCTCGCTGATTTCGTGCTTTCCCCTGAAAAACATGTTCTTTTAATGTCCTGATCGAATTTCAGCAACGATGGTGAGTCTCAACAAAAGACTAACTAAGCTAACTATGCAGGAGACATTATATAGGCCGTTGGATATATGCGGCGCAAGACCTAGGCCTTTGGAAGTCCGTAGAAGATTGTCCAGCAGTGTACGTATATCGGTTGAAAATGCAGAAGAAGAAAAGAAAAAAAAAGATGAAAATCTGTTCGGTCCTTCGAGCATTTACCAACTGCTCTTATATCATTGTCTAAGGTTCGGTCATATCCGTCTAGTGATGCAACAGGAAGATGATTACAAAAACTCAGTCTTATTAAATTATTATCGACTTCTGCCTTATTAAGTCCATCGAGGTCGTATTCGATGGATTGGTCACGACCGACAAGTAAAGTAAATGGTAGAGAAATATATAAATGGTCGCCCCCTTGCTTGACATTAATAAAAAACTTATTGAATACTAATAGTTTAATTTTTTAAATTTTATTACACGAAGTTGAGAGATATTGTAAGAGTAGGTACGTCAAATCATTGATCTGAAGTAAAGGTAATCTGAATATCCGATATAGTTCTTTCATTTCACGAGAGCTCGTGGCTCATGGTTGTGTGTGTGTCGCATCTGTATAAGTGTGAGTGAGAGCTTGCTCGCGCCTGACCACCTAGGTTCCTAACAGGCACGCACACTTACGCAATGTGCATGTACACCATGTACACGACGTAACCACAAGTAAAGCGCCCGTAACTTCGTGAGATAACGTACTATACTCGATTTATATCTCGTGTGTTTTGAACCAACATTTTTCAATTACCCAAAATGCACTCGGGTTCATGCTGCGAAACTGGTGATATATTGACAGTATATTGACAGCTACACTGAGAGAACATTCGGCATAAACTCGGACTGACAGTGAAAAATAACTTGCGAGGATGACCGGCATCAATCATGTTGGAGTTTTTAGGGTTCCTTACAAAAATATTTCCGCTTATTACCAGTTTTGCCACCAGTCGTATGCTGAGATCCTAGTCACTCATTTAAGACATCACGCACGACAATATATCGTTATAGGTAGTAGTGCTAAGCCTCAATTTTCCAACGGTTAAAGGTGTGGACTCAGAACTCGAAAGGTCGCAGGTTCGAATCCCACCCGTTGCACTATTGTCGTACTCACTCCTAGCACAAGCTTTCCGCTTATTTGGAGGGGATAGGAGGATATTAGTCAACTTCAGCTTGGCTAGTATTCTTTAAAAAAAAAGTGCTGAGATGTATAGTAGAGCGTGCTCAGCTGACTCAGCTCAGACTTAAGATAGAGGTTAAAACGAGACACAAATATGCTCTGACATAAATCTGTCTCGTTTTAACTCTGTCTTGAGTCTGAGCTGAGTGAGAGTGCGGTCTATAGATTTCAGCCTTAGTACCTACCGATAGCTTAGTGTTTGATTTTTAGGTGATCTGGAGATTGATCCCAGCCATATATCTGGATATATCTGACTTTTATAAGCAACTCAATATATCACTTGCTTTAAAGGTGAACCATTGCCCGTTATCGAAGGAGGCTAGAATACTGTACGAGATATACAAATTGAATGTGAAACGTAGGCAGTAGGTCCGTAAAATGAGGCCCGATGAGGGTGGCATGTTCATTGAACAAACCCTCGATAAATATTTAAGATTAAAAAAAAAAATTGCAAGGAATTCTCCATTTCTTGACAGTTCTCCAAAATATACTTGAAGGTGTGTGAAGTTTGCCAATCCACATTTTCTTCGAGTTCGACTCACACTTGGCCGAATTTATTTATTTCGTATTTCGACAGCGATAAAAGCAACGACCGGGATTTACTGGAATTGAAGGGCACTCATTTTTCCAGGGTTTTTATGCACTGTATGAATTAAAATTGGATTGAATTTTTTTTAAATCCCTTTCAATATTTTACGATGTAATAAAATAAATTGGATTTATGAAATTTTCAGTGAAAGTAATGAAAACTGTGTTGAACAAATCGACGATAATTTTGAAGGTATGAAGCCATCAATGTACGAAGCTTGTTGGGTATTTGACAATTTTTAAATAAAGTTTTGATGTCATTTTTATTTTTTTAATACCTATCTTAAATAGTCTCGAAAATATAGAGCTTTTAAGTGTCCTGTTAGAAAAAAAGAGCGCTATTACAACATGACGTCACGATTCAGTAACCTACCTGATGGCAACAACGCGTATAGATTTAAAAAACTGATAGTGAGCGCCATTCTGATGAATGGCGCTACCCATGCTATTTACCCATGGTAAACTGTAAGGAAGTTACGACCACATTACAACTCACTTACATACCCAGAGAGTATCATTTCCTCCCCGCTCTTCAGCCAATAGTTGATGGCCGGGGGGTAAGCTTCTACAAGGCACTCCATCTGTGTTTGCGATCCCGTGGGGACCCCGATCACCTTCGTCGCTATCATTATTGAAGGACCAACTGCAACAAAGGGTCATGAATAAATTACAAGGGTCATAATAATTAAAAAAAAGACGTGTGGCACTCGGGGACTGCCGCGGTAAAGCTATTGCATAGCATTTTTCTTGCATAGCAAAAAATACGCCATCTAGCGGCTCACCGTAGAGGAGTCCCGTGTCAGGTTATTTTCGTTTCGGAATTTCTGGATTCGGTCTCCACGTTGACCCGCGATAGAAGCTATGCAATAGCTTAATAACACACTTACGCAATATGTATGTACACGACGTAACCACAAGTAAAGCTCACGCGCCCTCGTGACTATAACTATACTAAGTACTGATCAATTATCGAGAACTTACAATTTACACTGAGCATTATCCTTTTGCTGACGGATGGGGGCACATCGTTGGACGCTATACACAAGTAGGCACCCATTTGCCGACGCTCCACCTTCGTGAGGTTCAGCGATGGACCCGTGTACATGTCCACTGTAAGCGAAAGGGCAATTTAGTGGACAACACTGTAATCGAAAGGGTAATTTTTAACTTTTAACGGCTTCGTTCACATTTATTAACTTCAAAAAAAAAAAGGTTATTAATTCGACACGTATTTTTTCTATTGGATGACAAGATCCTTGATCCAGTGTACATTCAACCCATGCCTCTAATCTGTTTCTACACGCAATCGTACCGGAACGCTAAATCGCTTGGCGGCACGTCTTTGACGATTGGGTGGTAACTAGCTACTACCAAAGCCTCCCACCAAGCCCCACGTGACCCACTAAATATATTCACGTTAAATTTTTAATACCTGCCCTCTTCATGACGTCAACTCTGAAATAAACTTGTCCATAATTACTTTTAACAAAAAATGTGACCATGATAGCAGCAACTTAAAAGGGAAAAATAAAATATAAATCTTTTTAGTCTTACTAACTAAGCTCTTAATCTAATGTAACTAATTTTGAGTCGGCGACAAACTTTTTAAAAGCTTAACTACGAGCTTTATTTTTGAAGCATAGGTCGCAGATTTGTTAGTGCCATACTACACGGGCGGTTCTCCCGCTGCGGGAATCCGCTCGACAAAGCTGCCGCAGACCATCAAAATACACGGGACGCGGTTAACCGCTGTCTTTTACGCGGTTTACCGCTGTCTTTTACGCGGTAAACCGCGCCAAGATCCCGCGCAGAATGACGTAATAGCGGGAAACCGCCCGTGTAGTTTAAAACGGCGGTTATCCGCGGCGGTTTGACGCTGCATGCGGCGGTCGTATTTCTCCCGCCTGCAAACCGCGGCGGGAAACCGCGCCGTGTAGTATGCACCATACAACTTTCATATTAAATTGTGACTAGAGCGGTTCAGAAGCGGTTTCCCGCGGCGGGAGAACCGCCCGTGTAGTATGACACACAACGAGCTGTATTTTCAAGCATGGCTGCGAAATAATCGTAGGTTTCAAAAAAAGTTTGTCGCCGACTCCTTTTGACAGCATTGAAAAAATTTACACAGACTATTACCAACTCTGGATATTCATCGAGGACGAATTAAGTAAAGGAGATCCTCCGCGGTTCATACATTTTTGGGCTAAATCTGAAAGTGCCGGCCAAAAAAAAATTTTGCTGTATTTCGTTAGAACTTGTCCACCTAAACATTTTTTATTATGACACCGAAGCTGTAGAACCATTAACCTTGGTTTTATTTAAGTTTAAAAATCTGTATTTTCTCGAGTATATGAAGTGTTTCTAAGCCAATTTTTTTGCTTTTTTTGGAGTTTTGTTAAGTGCTACCTATTCTATCCTAACCACACACCCAAAAAATACCACACAAGCAATATCTATTGCATAATAATTGTGAAATAGACTGCATCTTGGCTGGTACCCCAGCCGTCTCAGATGGTGATCGAGGCTGAAACCATCCCGGTCGTGCAAATTCCAGTCAGAATTTGCACGATCGGGTTGGTTTCAGAGGAACATGCCACATGCCAGAAACCTCGTGAGCCAGATCTAGATACTTCCGTTTTTCTCTGTCTCCACTCTCACGAGGTTTTCGTCATGTTCGATGTGATATCCACTAAAACACCCTCGATTGTGCTCGATCCATCAGCACGATATCAGGCTTATTTGCTAGAATCGTACTACGGCATTCTCTCATTCAGGAGACCGTACTTCAGAGCAGGCTCTCGGTGAAGGATTTTGGCCGCTTGGTTGTACCTGTGGAGATACTCAGTGTTAGCAAAAAGCGTCCGTGCAACTTCCTCTCCTTCCGCATGGAGAGCGCATGCTCTCCCAGTCAGAGGTGCTTAGTACCACTGATATCTGCCATTCGGTTTCAGCCAAAGATAAGGGAGTAAGTCCTTTACCACATTCTATGACGTCTCTATGCATTGGGCTCTCTCTCTTCGTCTCAAAGTAGGTACTGAGGTTGTACATCTCCCAATTATGCATGGTTTTGACGCTTAATACGCCTTGACCTTTTCAGGGTCGAACAGACGATTTCTTTGCAGCCTGGATTGACAGCCCGTCTCATAACAGATGATTTCGGATGGTGCATGCGTATATAGAGAGTCATAGTCATGTGGATTTCTCTGTCCAGGACACCTAATTCAGTCTGAGTCCATCCGAGTACGCCAAAGGTGTACATGAGAACAGGCATGACCCAACAGTTATAAGCCCGGACCTAATTGATACCTGACAAATAACTTTTACAGACTTTTACCAGGCGTCCAACAAAGACGTTGCAAACTGATTGTTTCATGTCCGTCTTCTTTACCCCTACGGACTATGACATACCCAGATACCGGTATGACTCAGCTTCAGAGAGGGTTCTGATGCTTGTCAGCTTGAGATTGATCTCGGCCCAATGAGTAACCTGTCCCCTCTCCACATGTAGGACCGCACACTTATCTAGTCCAAGTTCCATCTTGATGGAATTACTGAAGTCGGTGGTGATGTTCAGCAACTCCCTCAGGCGGGTGTAATTAGGTACTAGCAGCTTGAGGTCATCCATGTGAGGCACTTTTGCCCCTACTCTCCGAAACTGTAAGCCCGTCCCTAATCTCTTCAGCAATGAGCTGAGCGGGTTCAGAGACACAAAACCATAGTGGACTCAGACAATCGCCCTGGAAGATACCCCGCCTTATCCTTATCCGATCATCGGAAGCTGCCAACCGCTCATCATGAAGACCAAGGATCGTGTTCCATTGCCCCATACATTCTCCGAGAAAGCCTCGAACTGTCCTATCGACTTTGTACAGCTAAAGGACCCTCAAGAGCCATGAATGGGGCACCGAGTCGAATGCCTTCTTATTGTCAATCCAGACTGTGGAAAAATTCCGGCGACTTAGTTTAACCAGTTCGCCCAGGCTCATCGGATGTCAATGTCTTATAGATGGTAGTAAGATATGTGATGGGGCGGTACTTAGTCGGGTCAGCGGCATCGGTGGACTTTGGAGCTAAATGAGTGAAAGACAAAAGACTCGGAGTGCCCTTTACTCGAGAGCTTCTTGGACTTATTGGGCCAGATAGCATAGCAGAACGAAAAACCCTTCAGCCAGTAATGATGCAATCCATCGGATACCGGAATTTTCCAGTTCGCGGCCCGGCGCACCGCACCAGGTGCATCCTTCGGAGAGATGGCGACTGGGTTCATTAGCTCTATTGAGGCACATGCTTTCTCTACCGCCGCAATTCAAGAGCCCTCCTCAACCATCCAGCCATCCATCTCTCTTGACCACACACTTCGCCAAAAGGCGATGAGGTCAGCCGGGCTCGGCTGCTGAGATGTAGAACAGACTGCTGGGCACTCCAGATTTTTATTATTATTATTAGAAACACTTCATATACTCGAGAAAATACAGATTTTTAAACTTAAATAAAACCAAGGTTAATGGTTCTACAGCTTCGGTGTCATAATAAAAAATGTTTAGGTGGACAAGTTCTAACGAAATACAGCAAAATTTTTTTTTGGCCGGCACTTTCAGATTTAGCCCAAAATGGATGATGTCCTTTCCTAAATCATAATCAAATTACATTTTACGCGGATTAACTTAAAATATCTTCAAGGAAAAATTTTAAGTAGGTATCTGAAATAAGTTAAATTATGTGCTTAAATATTTTATTAGAATATTCCGTGAACAATTTTGGTGAATGAGTAGAAGACGAGAAAAGGAAAATCTCAAAGTAATGTGGGCGATCGAGTAAGTAGACATGTATAAATAGAATTAATTAAAATATTATTTGCGATATAAATAAAATTAAGCTAATTGTGCATTTTCACTAAGTTAAATTTGAGGTAGGTATCTATTTAATTTTGTTCGTTACATTTTTATTACACCATATTGTCGTGGTTATACAAGGTGAAAATAAATAAAAAAGGACCTCTGTTCAAATTTTATTAAAGGCATAGTAACTGATGTGTGACCTCGTGCATATTTCAGCGCACCCGATGCTACTGACACGATCGAACATGACATATATATTTTTTTGTTAGTATTAATATTAATCATTACCCAAGAACAAGTTTCATGATATCACGAAAATGATTTGTAATAAAAATATAATCTTACAGTCATATTACATAATATAATATAAAACATATATGTATTAAGTAAATACAATACAATAATTTAAAAAATCCATTTAATAACTATGAAAATAAGTGGGGTGCGCGCTGATGATGTGAATCGACTATATTACTATATATATAGCTACTGGGGCTGATTCACTGACACACTGATTCACTGATTCACTGATTCACTGATTCACTGACTCATTGATCACCTCTCCTGTAAAATTTTGTATGGAAAAATTTTTTTTCACTCACGGTTTCGTATAGAGGAGAAAAATTCATTCGGAGGAAAAATATGGAGAGAGCTGATGATTGAGGATTTCGGAGACGGGTGAGGAGCACCGGCTAGGGTATCGAAGATAAGTGGGGGGTGTTCAACCAAATGTCACTCGAAACCTCATCCAATTGGCAGAGAGCCGAAAAAAAATTCCAAAATGGCGGATTCAAGATGGCGGCCATACAAATTTCGTCGGTCTCTATCTCGGAGACTATAAGAGATGGAAGAGTGGTTTCTTGGAAGAAGATGATCAGGACCCGAAGTTCTACTTGATGAATAGAAAAAAAATTCAAGATGGCGGAATTTATTTTTTGCCATACAAAATATATGCAAGACTTTGATACGTTCCTTTCCGCTGATGGTTTCGTATAGAGGACAAAAATTCATTTGGATCAAAAATATGGAGGGAGCTGATGATTGAGGATTTCGAAGACTGGTGAGGAGCACGGTCTGGGTATTGAAGATAGGTTGGGGGTGTTCAAACAAAAGTCACTCGAAACCTCATCCACTTGGCAGTGAGCTGAAAAAAAATGGCGGATTCAAGATGGCGGCCATACAAATTTTGTCGGCGTCTATCTCAGAGAGTATAAAAGATGGAAGAGCAGTTCCTTGGAAAAAGATGATCAAGACCTGAAGGTCTACTTGGTGGACAGAAAAACCGCGGTTCGCTTTAGCGAGCCGCGCACCCACGCGCCCTACTAGTTAATATATATATAGCTACTGGGGCTGATTCACTGACACACTGATTCACTGATTCACTGATTCACTGATTCACTGACTCATTGATCACCTCTCCTGTAAAATTTTGTATGGAAAAAATTTTTTTCACTCACGGTTTCGTATAGAGGACAAAAATTCATTCGGTACAAAAATATGGAGAGAGCTGATGATTGAGGGTTTCGGAGACGGGTGAGGAGCACCGGCCAGGGTATCGAAGATAGGTGGGGGGTGTTCAACCAAATGTCACTTGAAACCTCATCCAATTGGCAGAGAGCCGAAAAAAAACTCCAAAATGGCGGATTCAAGATGGCGGCCATACAAATTTCGTCGGTGTCTATCTCGGAGACTATAAGAGATGGAAGAGTGGTTTCTTGGAAAAGGGTGATCAGGACTCGAAGGTCTACTTGATGAATAAAAAAAAATTCAAGATGGCGGATTTAAATTTTTTCCATACAAAATATATGCAAGACTTTATACGGTTCCTTTTCAAAATTTCTGATGGTTTCGTATAGAGGAAAAAAAATCATTAGGTGAAAAAATATGGAGAGAGCTGATGGTTGAGGATTTCGGAGACGGGTGAGGAGCACGGCCGGGGTATCGAAGATAGGTGGGGAGTGTTCAAACAAAAGTCACTCGAAACCTCATCCAATTGGCAGGGAGTCGAAAAAAAATCCAAAATGGCGGATTCAAGATGGCAGCCATACAAATTTCGTCGGTGCCTATCTCGGAGACTATGAAAGATGGAAGAGTGGTTTCTTGGAAAAAGATGATCAAGGCTCGATGGTCTACGTGACAAATAGAAAAAAGTTCAAGATGGCGGATTTTTTTTTTTCATATAAAATGTATGCAAGACTTTGATACGTTCCTTTCCGCTGATGGTTTCGTATAGAGGACAAAAATTCATTTGGATGAAAAATATGGAGGGAGCTGATGATTGAGGATTTCGGAGACGGGTGAGGAGCATGGACAGGGTATTGAAGATAGGTTGAGGGTACCCAAACAAAAATCACTCGAAACCTCATCCAATTGGCAATGAGCTGAAAAAAACTACCAAAATGGTGGATTCAAGGTGGCTGTCATATAAATTTCGTCGGTGTCTATCTTAAAGAGTGTACAAGTTGGAATTGTGGTTGTGTGGTAGAAAATGATCAGGCCCTGAAAGTCTAAGAGCAGAAAAACCGCGGTCCGCTGCAGCGGGCCGCGCACCCACGCGCCCTACTAGTTAATATATATACCTGCTATGTAAGTGATACTCGTAAGCGACATTTTAATCAAAAACCTTTATCAAAGAGAGAAGTTAAGTAGTCAAAAATACCCATAATACCTCGTACTGGTAGGTGTAATGAGAAAAAATATAAAACATCAAACAAAAGAGTAGCGGGGTTTACCACAAACGAGAGTATAAAAAGCCCGGGTTCCCAGACAGATTAAAAATACAGTTTCAAAATATCACGTCTGCATTATGAGAGACGACAATCAGATATGAATAATTCCTGTACATACCGTAGAAGCTAAAATTAGGGGAGCGATATTTTTTTTTTATAGGGATTATTGTGAACGCCTGTTCTCACATTTTGGTTTACATTTTATTCTTAAATAAAACGTAGCTGCCATTTTAATTTCTCTCTGTCATTTCCGGTCCTCGTATTCTCATTTAAAGAGTCTGTTGTCAAAAGAAAATGATATTCTACTTTTTGTGTTGGTATTTTTACTTTATTGATGGATTTTTTCGATTGACTGTTTGTTTTTCATTGTAATTCTATATTATTCACTTCCTTTTGTTAATTAGCACTTACTGTAATAAGAAAGAAAGGAAGAAAGCAAAGAAAAATTCTTTGTTCTATGTGCTGTCACAAACGAACAAATTGGATACGGATTCCCGAAAAAACTAATATACCGAAATAATTTTATTAAAGTTTATAGGGATTAACGAGAATATATTACAAAAATGAAACGATGTTTCTAACTAGCTGAGTTATTTAAAAATCAGTAAACAAAGTTTAAAACATGTTTATTTGCTTACTTTTCACCACTCTGAAAATTAATTCTGTTTTCAGTCAATACATTTTACCAGTCTAACCGATGCAATCGATCGTAACAAAATTTGCCACAGAGATTATTTATCATATGTAGGTACGTAGGCTACTTTTTTCCCGGGACTACAAAGAGTTCCCAAGGGATTAGAGCCTAAATCGAAAGAAGTCGAGGGTTAGGGACAAGCTGCTACCTCCCATGGCCCCTCCAACCTGAACCGAAAATGGGCCGAATCCCGTGAGGGCGCCCGGTACTTGCTCTTGGCGTGTTTCCCAGAGCGCCTTCTTGACACCCTACAAATTCTTTTTTGTCTATTCCTCGTCCCTTATTCGTCATTCTTCCATTCTGAGGCTGCATGTCACACCACAAACTCTACTCACGTCATCCTTGCCTGGTCCCTGTTCGCTCCGAACCCCTTCGCCTCTTGTGCCATTGTTACGCAAACTCCAGCAGCCGGTTGGAGTTTTCCGCCAATGAAGCGAGGTCCATGTATTTCATGAGGCGTGATGGGATCGCTGCAAAAGATTCCATCCAGCCTCTTGTCCCATAAATCCTAGTCGGAAAATATAAAAGTAAACGCAAACCTTTATGTAGTTCACCGTCTTCATTCCTCAACAGAATGTTTGACCCATCTTCTCTTCTCCAAAGAATGCGTGGCAGTGGCCTGCCATCCGCTTTGCAGGTGATACTGACGTCAGTGCCTTCTCTTGCTACTATATCCCCGCTGGTTCCCTCGTCGACTATGTTCGGTGGAACTGTATGACAATAGATAAAGGCATGTTAGTATGGTTATGCTGTGAGCTACTATCATTTGGATAGTTTTCTCTTATTCTCAATTGCAATTGAGCTAAGTCTTAGCTTTAAGAGTGATCTCGTCAGAATAGAACAGAATAGAATAGAATAGAAATATTTTTTATTCAAATAAACTTTTACAAGCACTTTTGAATCGACAATGAATCTACCACTGATTCGGAATGCCTTTCCTGCCGAGAAGAGCCAGCAAGAAACTCGGCGGTTGCTCTTTAAAAAAAAAAAAAAATTTTACAATAGTTAATGAAAGCTATGCTATGTATATAGTGCTTCCACAATAAAGCTTCAAAAATGCAAAAATGCATACGTAGGTACACCAATCCAACGCATGTCAAGACGGGCAGTCAGAGCAGACCCATTCCCGTTGGTGGCACCCGTTCACGAGCATGACGCATGATCCAGCCATTGCTTCGCTCAACCATATTTGAGGGAACGTAACAACCCGCACCACACGACACGTCAGTTACACGTTATCGCTTGTGGGAATCAAGTGCGACATACAATGATGACCTTATAAATCAGCGTTTAACGTTAGTTTTTTTGTAAAACTAATTAAAAAATTTGGAATTGTTATGCAGTTAAGTGATTAAAGTTTGCCCTCTGTTTTGCAAAATATTTTGTTATATAGTTTATTTGCGTACAAATGTTCCTAAGATTCCACGGGGTTCAGATGGTTCGAATTTTGTTGATCAACAGCTAAATCGCATGTGAATTGCCTCAACTGAACAGACGTTCATTCAAATTCACTTTTAATTTTTTGTTGAACAACAAGTCAACTAAAATCGAACCGTCCGAACCCATTTGATGGTTGAAGAATTAATATATGTATAAGTTCCAATACAAAATAATTTATTCGCATATCATATTTTCATATTTCTATTAATGTTTCACCACACTACGTCAGATGATGGAAGTTACTTTGTCAGTTATTTGCAGCAGACGACTGCTCAGCAAAAAGCTTAGAATAACAACGTTTTGCTGAATTAATTCAGCAAACCCTCGAGTCCCTGGAGTATAATCTGTTGATGTTTGTTGTCATAATAATTATTATTAGTTATAAAACAGTTGGGTTTTAGCTGTATCACTGTTTTACTTTAGTTTTTAATTTGGGTATCTTCAAATCAAGAGTGAATAGGCATATTCTAGGCAAGCGCGTTCCATCTTAGGCCGCATCTTCACTTACCATCGGGTGTTATCGCAGCCAAGCGCTAGTCTAAGTATATATTTAAAAAAAAAATTAGGTAAGTATGCAATTAACGTTATTCAAGTATTTTCTTGAGCTGTAAGTAATTAGATTACTAGATTCTATGTACTTGTTTGGTCAAACATGAATTTACTAGTACTACTACTATCTAAACTTCAACCAAATTCAATAATGTACGTTCTGCATTAAAGCCATGTACGGACTGTGTGTTCCAGTGAACGCGTAATCGGGTACGCGTAATAAATATCAACGGCGAGGCCTATACGTAAATCATCGAAACTCAAAAATGATGATTTTTGTTATTAGCTTAATTGGCTTCTAATATGCTATACTTTACATCCCGCTAATGAAAAAATCAAATCTTATTTTGAGGTTGGCTTATTTTTTTCATGCTAGAGCCGTCGATATTAGTACCGCTTTTTGTAAAAGCTGCGAAGTGATCCATTAGCAGACGTTTTTTTTAGGTACACTTCGATTTTAATTTAATGTTGCGCGAATATTGGTTGTTTTGCCTTACAGACATGAGGCAGTCCGATGTATTGTATGCGTTTTTATCTGTACGCGTGTTCAATTTTGCGAGACTACGCGTATAACGCTAACGCTAACGCGGAACGCTAGTCTATACGTGGCTTAATAAATTCATAGAAAATAGATCTATTTTTTCTTGAGTTTAGTTAAAGCACTATTATTACCACAATACAAAACTCAACAAAGCAAATAAATTCTAAATGTGGTCGTGAAACAAACATTAAAGATAACGTTATAAAACAGAAACCGTTGAAAAGTATTACAAATATAAAATCCCCAATACGTTTAACGATATTTGTTTGAAGTGGCACTTCGTGGTATTTGATGGTTTTCATTGAAATTGCCCGGAGTTAAAACAATGGCCGTTAAGGGAAACAGTGGTAATTTAAACATCATAGAATCGTTATTCTCGCCCACGGAAATAAATTCTGGCCGGATAATTTACGTTTTATTCGCTTTTTTGGTCGAAATGAACGCATAAATCTATGGATAAGGATCTTTGCATAAATATTTACACCCTTCTTGAAATTAAATAACGACAGTAGAAATGGCCGTTACTTTGTAATATCTGTAACGGTATTGCATAATTATACCGCACCGTATATCTTGAAATGTTAACCCAGGAATGCCCAAATTATTTTTTTTTCACTTTCATTGCCTTTTATTCTCTAAAACTACTTGGAAGGGGATCCAAAAATGATAAAAATAATAAACTATTTGAAAAATATATTTGAAGTATGAAAAATAACGCGTGTCCATATGGACACGCTGGGCAGTTACAGTATCAGAAAATACAACAACTAGGTGAAAATCTAATGAGTACTAAACTTGATTTTAGACAAGAAATTAGGCGTAATGACATTGTAATACTTCTTTGTATGCTATGCTTCGAAGCATGCAATACTTAATCTCAAATTACACTTCATAAGTCCTGTTTTACCAGCTGAATATTTGGCTTTTCAGTAAGAAGCCAAGTATTGTTTGTTATTTTTCCGACTTTTCAATAAAGTTATGAACTCAGTCAAATCTCCATGCATCGGTAGTGAAGAGGCGGTACCTCTGTCTTCCTGAATCTCTTTGTGGGTATCTTGTACTTATTGAAATAAGGCAGAATAATCTCCAAGTGGAAATCAAGCTGGAATTTTACTACTCCAGATATTCTTTTTTTATTTCCCAGGCACAATAAATATCCAGCATCCATGTCATCAGTGACCAGTGCTGATTTTTTTAGTGCTATATTTATTTTGTTCATCATAAAATTTTGGATTGCATTCCCAAGTTGTAGAAAATAAGATTTTTAGTATGGAAATAGCTCCAGTTCCCTACGAATCTACGTCTTAGCTTCTGTATTCAGGTGTTGAACGGTTTTCATGACCTTCTTAATCAACATACAAAATATCTTAGATTTCATTTAGTGTCCAGTTGCCTCTTAACTGGTTGATATCAAATAATTTGGTCAGATGTAATTTATGTATATAAAGCTATTGCAAGTGCCCAGCGTGTCCATATGGACACGTTAACTTCATCGTGATAAAAAATAATCAAAATAAAGATTTATCCATTGCTTCACTCTATAAAAACATAGGTAAATAATAACTTAATAGTTTACAATACAAAAACTGCTTCCAGAATACGTAAAGATGGATCAATTTTACTCTTTCTCTTCTCAAGTCCACTTTTTTTACAAATTCACAACTTGTGAAAAAACAAACGCAATTTTCTCTAAGATCACTCCCACTTTTTGCCAAAATTTTTACATATTATAACAGGTTATACCTTAGGCTACCCAAATGTCATCAACTCTTTCTTTTATATATACAAAATGTTGTCATAATGGGCAAATAATGTGACTACTATAAGCGTGTCCATATGGACACGCTGGGCATTACTGGGTTAATTCAAACTTAGTACGTATTTTTGGAATATTAAAAAGTTCTTCATAATTTTTTTTGACCAAAGTAAGATCAAATATTAAAATATTTTGATGATTATTATAAAATTATTGAAATGGAAATAATAAATTATTTCCATTATTTCCATTTCAATAATTTTTTTCTACTTAATTTCAACCGAGCAATCAAAGTGTATCGATTCTGGGTTGGAATCAACACGACCCTTTGGAAGCTTATTTATAATCGCATTTTGCAAATCATTCAAGGTTCCTGCGGAAAACGCTTTGTGGAAACCAGGTCAACTGTGGGGTGACTAGTGTATTCCGATAATAGTAACAATCAATAGGAGTGATATTTCCCGTGACAATGGGATTGTAAAAATGACTTCGGACCATTAACTTAAAGGGATACATTCAGGATCGATTGATGCAACAGAAAGTTAGGCCTGGAAGAGGATCCCATTACTTTGGGTTAAAGCAGGCGTTACTTTGCGAAATTCCATGTTACACAAGGAACAACAAACATAGACTACTATAATCTGCCACACAAGAAGAAATCTGTATGATACAATATGCCGTCGGCTCTGTACAGTTGTACAGTGTACACTGCTGTCAGTACCTACTATAAATATAGAAATTGGGGTATGGCTTTAATCAAAACTGTCATGCTCCTTCCAAGCTAGCTCACTATCATTCTAGGCTGCATCGTCACTTACCATCAGGTGAGATCGCTGTCAAGGGCTATCTTTAATTTTGTCTTCTTCTTCTCTTTTTCTTTATCAACCGATAGACGTCACCTGCTGGACAAAGGTCTCTTGCATAGACTCTCACAGGCTTCGGTCTTGCGCCGCCTGAATCCAGCGGCTCCGTGCGCCTCGTTTGATGTCGTCGGTCCACCTAGTGGGGAGTCTGCCAACACTGCGCTTCCCGGTGCGGGGTCGCCACACCTGCACCTTAGGACCTCAACGACCCCATTCCACCCCGCCCATTTCCACTTCAGTTTCGCGACTCGCTGAGCTATGTCGGTGTCCGGTGACCAAATTTGATCTATCTTGTTATGAACACAAAACCAACGCAACACCAACACAACACAAATACCTACAAACCCTCCAAAACACACTCTACGTACGTTTTATTCCACAACTAGAGCATCTTTCAGAGATGTTGGTTTCATAATCACTGTGGTCAATGGCAACGAATAACGAGTACTAACCCAAGACAACCTCCCTGGCGCAGTGGTGAGCGCTGTGGTCTTATAACTGGGTCTCGGGTTCGATTCCCGGCGGGGATAATTTGGGAATTTATAATTTCTGAACTGTCTCTGGTCTGGTCTGGTGGGAGGCCTTGGCCGTGGCTAGTTACCACCCTACCGTCAAAGACGTGCCGCCAAGCGATTTAGCGTTCCGGCACGATGGCGTGTAGAAACCGATTAGGGGTATGGGTTGAATTTACACTGATATACCCTCCCAAGTCAGCCCGCTACCATCTTAGACTGCATCGTCACTTACCATCAGGTGAGATTGCAGTCAATCGCTATCTTGTCATCGAATAAAAAAAAAAAGACAGTAACGATAACGTCTTGGCGAGGAATTCAAAAACTAAGCAGAACCGAGCAGTCCACCACAGTCATAACAAAATTAAATATCCGACAATCTCTACATTAAGTTTAGTACCTAAGGAGAGCGTGCTCAGGTATTACATGATTTTTTATCTCATTTAATAACAGGATATCAAGTAGGTAAATGAATAAAAAAGTCCTCATAATATGCTTAAGAGTTCGCCCGTAAGCTCGAGTAAACTCGAGGTTCCATACCTTTTCCATACAGAAGGTTTTGCTTTAATTTAGAAATTATAATATGTCAGATTTATGTCAAACTTTGCAAATATAATGAGGTGAAAGCTTAGAGGGTGAAAGTGAAACATACTAAGGTTCGAAATTGGTTTATGTATTGAAAAATAAATTTTTCAATAAAAAATTTCTGTTTTAACAGAAAAACCATTTGCGCGTGTTTAAATTTAATTTTTTTTTTATGTTTCTCACTGAAGACTGCTTTTAAGTCTGGAACCTGGATATAATCTTTAAAAAAAATATGCGAATAATTTATTTCTCGGGTTTTCTCTTCGGAAATGACTGGTGTTGAAATGATGGCCTCTGCCAGGAACAAGATTAATTTAAAAATCAAAGAATCGTTTTTCTCCTCGGAGAAAATAAATTTTAGCTGAATAATTTCCTTTTTATTCACTTTTTTATTCAGAATGAACGCATAAATCCACGGATAAGGATCTATGCATAAATATTTCCTTAAAATTAAAGAAACGCTTGTGAAATGGCAATTTTCGTCATCATTCTCGTTTTTTATTTGACGCTCGTTCGTATAATTTTTTAATTCTGTACTTATCTTTAACGTTGAATTTATTATGATTTTTTACGGACTCTGATTCTATTTTTATCTTACTGTTGAGTATACAAGATTCATGTTTATCTACCTATACCTATATGTACATATACTCATGTTCGTACATATAAAATATTATTTACTTATTTAGAGTTATTATTTCGAGTTGATTTTGATAAACTTGTCGATATTTGCTCTAAAATAAAAAACAAATAAGTTAGCCATTTAAGTGAATGTTATGTAGGCATTTATGAAATCTTACGCCTAATCTTATTTTTCTATCAAAAAAAATATCTTTATAATTCAGCTAAAATAAATATACAAAAAAATAATGGCCATACATAGTTTTGAGCAAAACATTCTTTTTTTTTCTTTCTGTTTGAAGTTACGAGTATTTTTAAATTGTTTACAAATTCTCTTTAGAACAGAATTACTTTAACAACTATAAATCAATTCCCAACAAAGGATTTTCTTTAAGAATTCCCCATTCACCGTGAATTCCCCGCGACACTATTCTTTAAAATTGCCAACAATTTTCTCAATATAATTTATGTCACGTCAGAAACACTCTGAAACCCATTTTACAGTACGTGTCATTTATTTAGGATGAGCACAGTGGATGTAGTTCAACGCTGGTGAATAAAGTCGAGTTGGAATAGGAAGGTACGGGTATATTTTGTATCTAAAATATTGTATTGAATTTTCAGATTTTACCTCAACATTTGGCTCTAAATATTCCTTGCTCATTTTTTGAATCACAATCAATTTATATTATGTCTATAAACTTACTAACTGCGTTAACTCTTAATCTTTCAAAATCATTTTTAGAAGTGCAAACATTTTCGAAAGCCTTTTTTAAATAAGTTAAGTTTTAACTTGAACCAGAAAATGTTGTTAGAGTTTCATTTTAAAGTATCTGTTTAAATTATGGCAAACCAAAAGGCTAAATCTATCTACGTGATATCTATTTGATTGTTTTGTTCGGATCGATGAATCGCATTAGGATTTAATGTTGTGGAATGGCAGCATCGGACACCGATTAATAGCTAGATTTCAATGTTCATCAGTACAATGAATTACATTGAATGAAATTAATTACAATGAAGCTTAATCATTCTATTTTATTGTAGAGCAGTGTTGAAATGAAACCTATATCTACCATACCTAGATATAGTATTACATAAGGTTCAAACCTACTTATAAACGAATGCCGTTTTTATTAAAATTTAGTTGTTGTACCAAGTGATCAAAATAACTAAAGATTTAGTAGGTAAGTATACCTACTGTAGGTATATTTACTAAAAAAATAGACGAAAAAAATTATTTTTTTCGTCTAATTTTTTATATGACTTTGAACCTTTTAACATCTTTTATACCGACAACAGCAAAGCCTTTAAAATAAGTCCTATCCGAGCGTGATATTTATGCAGATTTTTAGTACAAAAACTGAAAAAGTATCAAAACGCTTATTTTACGCATTACAACTACAGGTGTACGGTAAAATATTAGATAAAATAAAAATAGACAGATCGAAGATACGAGTCCCAAGGTGTGACAAAAATTAAGTAGATACATTAAATTGAAGAACAGAAATAAGACATTAAGGCAGATACACTAGTAAATAAACATGAGTGGTGAACAAATACAGCAGACACATTATAATATTTCCCAGATTTTGTATTAGATATTACTTTAGTCTTGAGTACAACAATATTTGTCTCGGTTTGCCGACAATATTTACCTTGGAAATTCTACATACGGGTGCAAATATTTACGAATCGTTTAATATAATTGCACATCGCTGGTTTTTACATGCGAAAGTGTGTTTAGTTGTTGGTTTGTCCTTTAATCACGCAGCAATGGAGCATCGGATTGACGTTATTTTTTATTTACATAAGGGTATTTATAAGGAACTTGGAGAGTTTTTGAATAAACCTAAATCCACGTGGACAAAGTGCAGTTATAATAAATGAAACATGGAAACGTGAAAATACAATAATTTATATATGATCAAACGAACTTGCAAAGTGAAGTTCGATCGATATTATATGAGTACGCTTCATTCGAAGATATAGAATCTCCATAATAAATAAAGAATAGATAAAGGATCTCCACATTCTATAAAAGTTATTATCCTTACTAATATCCTTACTAATCACACTAATATTATAAAGGCGAAAGTTTGTGTGTGTGTGTGTGTGTCTGTGTGTGTATGTTTGTTACTCCTTTACGGAAATTTAAGAGTTCCCGGGGGAATCAAAAAACCTTTATCCACGCGGGACGAAGTCGCGGGCATGATCTAGTAATATAATAAATGCGAAAGTGTGTTTGTTTGTTGGTTTGTCCTTCAATCACGCTGCAACAGAGCTAGGGATCGACGTGATTTTTTGTATGGATATAGTTGAGGACTTTGAGAGTGAAATAGGGTACTTTTTATCCCGGAAAATCAAAGAGTTCCCGCGGGAATAAAAAAACTAAATCCACGCGGACGCGGAATCTATAATTAAGAAAAAGAAGAAGATCGCAAAATTGAAAGCGGCGAATTGGTATGCGTTTGGTGGACACTACGTATACAATATCCTTCACCAATATTGTCAATATGTACGTAATATTAATGTTGTGTATGATTTAAGGGCGGGATGCGGGCTTACGGCGCGTGTTCGCAAACTCGTGCCGCGAAACCATGAGAGACAAGAGGCTTAAAAGATTAACCGTAACTTTATACATGGGTATTAACTGAATACCTGATCAGTTGGAACTAGTTCAGCAGAAACCGGGTACTTTTTCCGACACTTTTTTCTGAAAATCCTTCGTCATCAAAATCATTATCAGCAACTCATTAATGGCTCTCTACTGAGCGCAGTGGGGTTAGTATAAGATTTTACACGATTGATCGTAATAGTATACTAAGACGTTAGCGTCAAAGTAAAATGAACCATAACTGAATTGAATTAGAGCTCAATTTACCTACTGCAGGCATTCTTATACTTTTAGTCTTTTACGTATACGGATACGCTCCAAACTAAAATCGATTGATAAAAACACAGGTGATTATAGTGCACACAGGTGTACTCTCTATTCCCTTACTCTCATAGCCCGATGGGATGGAAAATCCGACACGACCGGAAAGAGATCAGGCGCAGGAACGACGGCTTTACGTGCTTTTATACTTTATTATGTCAAAATAAAGTATGTTGTGTTATTACATCGCTCATTTGCGACAAGGGTGACATAATTCAAATTCAATGACGAGAGAGTTCTCTCGCTAGAGAGTAATGTTCTGTGGATGCTTACGATCTCAAAACAACGCAGTGGCCAGTGTGCGACAGAGCATAAGCTGACAACCTCTCACGCTCTTATTTTTTTGAGCTAAGTATTCGACGCTAAAATTGGTGAATTTTGGATTATGTCACCCTTGTCGCAAATGAGCCAGTCATGTCGATATGTCTTACATACCTAATACGTCAACACAGCCGATCTGTTTTTTCATAGTACTGGTGTTGATCTGGCACATGTAGCACCCCCGGTCCTCGACCTTCAAGGGGCGGATGTGAAGCTGCCACGACCCTGGCGAGTCGTTGGTGACCGCGTACCGGGTGCTGTGCGTCACCAGCCGGGTGTGCAGGGTCAGGATCGTCTGGTCATCTGCCCGGATCCACGCCACCTTTGAACAAAATAGTTTTTGAAGACAAGTTGGTAAAAAAGTTTTGCGTAGTTGAACATACATTTTTTTTTTAAATTTTTAGTGAGCAAACCAACAGGCGGGTCACCTGATGTTAATTGATTACCGCCGCCCATGAACATTTGTAGTACCTGAGGCACCACCAATGCGTTGCCGGCTTTTTAGGAATTTGTTGGTCCGCCCCTTGAATAACCCCATGTTATAGTTTAGTGGGAATACCGTCGCAGGAAGTTGGTTCCACAGTAGGTATATACATAAAAATGAATTGATGTTCGTTAGTCTGGCTAAAACTCAAAAAAGTCTCGACCGATTTGAATTTTTTTTCTTATTGCTGTAATACAGGGATGGTTCAAAAATAATAAAAAAACTGGTGAAAACCCAAAAACAGCTGAAAAATCGAAAAAATCAAGATTGGTATTTTTTTTATATAGGAATCGCCACTTCGGATTACTTTTAATAGATGCCGGGAGGCGGGAGCAAAGCCGTCGGTAAAAGCTAGTCATAAATAAAAAAAAATTTCGACGACTTGAGAACCACCTTCAATAGTTTAGTTATTTCTCCAGGATCCCATCACAGATCGTGACCTGACGACAATGGGATCTCCTGGGAAGTATGCCGTTTCAAACAAAAAAAGAGTTTTCCAAATCGGTCCAGGCGTCTTCGAGTAATTAAAATTCCGACGAATTGAGAACCTCCTCCTTTTTTGCAAGTCGGTTAAAAATGCATAAAAATCCTTATATGGTGAACGCGCATCAGAGTTAACAAGACAAAATTGCAAGATTCTTCGCATCAAAGAAAGTTCCTAAAGTAATACTCATAAAATATCTTCATAAACTGTGACATCGTGTCTTACAAGATGAAAATTTCCAGAAGTCCAAAATGATCCAATTGCTGTCTTGCCCGGGGTCAAAAATCAAGTGAGATCCCATTACTTTAAATTCCACGAGAGGGGATCCCTCCGAAAAAAAGTAAATTACTTATTCTATTACGGCTCTTTTGTACTACTTCCAGTTCAATTTAATATAATATTACAGAGGCTTTGTACTCACGAAATCGCGATTGCCGAAATATGTAAATGGCATCAGAAGTCAGAAACATTTGGTATAGCGGAGTTGACCCTTTGTGTAGACCCCAATGAAATTGCGTTATCTATTTGAATGGTACGCCGAAAACGTTTTGATGTTAGTATAATGATTTTAAACTATTACTTTTATAGCTGAGTAGTTATATTCTTACCAATATTATAAACTAGCTGATGCCCACGAATTTGTCCGCGTGGAGCTAGTTTTTAAAATCCCGTTCTTTGATTTTCCGGGATAAAAAGTAGCCTATGTCACTCTTCAGGTCCTCAACTATACCCATGCAAAAATCATGATGTAGCTCTGTTGCAGCGTTATTGAATGACAAACCAACAAACAAACACACTTTCGCATTTATAATATTAGTAAGGAAAGGATATAAGTAAGGACGGATGTGAGTTTAAAAACATTATAGGGAACTTTCAGGTGTGCAGGTGTCCTTAAGATATTTTCCTTCACCGTTGAAGCATGTGATATTTAATTGTTTAAGCACATACAACTCCGAAAAGTCAAGAGGTGCTATTTTAAGTGCCTGGCATCAAAGCCGTAATTCCTGAAGTATGAGAGCCTAACTAACTAACCTATCATTGCTCTGTATATCGATACCTCCTACGTAAGTTGTTGTTTCCCCAAAACGCTTACGTGACGCGTTAATTGTTGTAAAGGTTAATAAAATGGTTTAGACCGTCGTTTTAATAACGATAAGTACAACTTTATATGTCTTGAGAATATGTTAAAAAATGCTGTTTTTAATTTTTTTACACATAAAATAGATAAAAACAAATGATATAGTGCACAAAACCTAAAATGCCAATTTTGTGGGATACCAGAACTTATGTAGGAGGTATCGATATATATCACATACATATACGAGTATGAAAAGTACTCGTATAATAAATCCGCGTTAATACCAGGGCTTGTTCTTTACGTAACCAATATTAGCCTCTAATATAAGCATCGAGCCCTGAATAGAATTTTACCAAGAGCAAAATCCACTTTGAATATTAAAACCCACATTTCCATGCTAAATAGGGATTATAATATCATTTTCCAGATTGAAATATACGATTTCAGTTAATACAGGCACGAGATGATGTTCGTTACGGAGGCTGGGCTCGGCGCATCTACTTTGTTGTTTTTTTTGGCTTCGATGAATCATGTGCTAGATATGCAGCCCCATACAAAATCTAATATAAAGAGTCTTTGATTTATATATTACACTACGACAAGTAAGCTAAAGAATTAACTACAACAAAATTCCACAGTCAATTTTAGGCTTTACACAAGTTTAAAGAATGTATTAAAATTGCTCGTATTTTTAAAAAGCATTTAATAAACAAGTACTAAGCATAACAACAATTGAAGATTCGTGATAAGAAAACGTGTATTTGATTCGCTCCAGAACCTAATGCTTGAGATGGCAATTAATATTTTTTTTAAAGAATAACCACCGAGTTTCTTGATTGTTCTTCTCGGTTAGAAAGGCAACCGAATCCAGGTGTAGATAAATCTTTTAGTTCGAAAGCAATTTGTAAAAATTAATTTGAATAAAACCATTCAAAATTATTTATTTCATGTAGGCCAAGTTGTGACTCTTATGACAAGTCGAGAATCTACCACCGGTTCTGAATGCTGATTCTGCTGAGAAGAGCCGGCAAGAAACTCAGCAGTTACTCTTTTCAAAACGAAAAATGTTACAATAATATGTAGCTTATCTATTATGTAGACTTGCAACGAATAGTATATTCGGCAGTATACCGAATACCGAATATTTGGCGAGGCCCCTGACCGAATAGCCGAATATTAGGCAAAAGTATTCGGCTGGATTTTAGTGTCAAAAACTTATACAGACGTGATTGTTTCGCGCTCCTTTGTTTTGTTCTAATGTACTCATCGCCCGCGCGCCCGCTGTTGCTCTGCGCGGTATATTGCAACAGAAAAAAATGCATTTCCAACAGAAATGGATATTTTCTTAAATATTAGTAATATATCACGTCATGACAACCCGTATACATGGTGGCAAGCGAGGAAATTTCCGTGTTTGATTAAGATTGCAGCAAAATATTTGTCGGCGCCAGGAAGTAGGGTTTATTCAGAGCACCTTTTCTCTGAAGTTGGGATAGTCTACGAGAAAAAAAGAAGTAAACTACTTTCTAAAAATGCAAAAAAGTTAGTCTTTCCGCACCATAACCATAATTTTGATTATGAAAATAATTTCAAATGCATAGAAAAATTCTTAACTTGTTTAATACAGAAAATGATTAAATTATGTACCTGTTTTATGTACCAATGACTACTTAATAAATGATTATAAAAGAAATGAGAACCTTAGATACCCTTCTAAATTTTGATTACCACAATAATTCGAATATATAGAATCCTCCATTTTTCCAATTCAGAAGATGATTATGTACCTGTGTTATGCACCAATGACTACTTAAATGATTATAACAGAAATGAAAATATGAATATATACGTAATCAATCGATTTTAATTTTTCATTTTACCAATTATTTCTCTATGACAAAATATATTATTTAAGTATTCGGTATTCGGCCGAATAATATGTAGATATTCGGTATTCGGCCGAATATAATAAAAGCAGCCGAATAGGCCGAATACCGAATAGTAACCGAATATTCGTTGCAAGTCTACTATTATGTGGACAGCTAAAGCAAAGCAGATAGGTTCATCAGGAATTCATTAACTGTGTAATAACTTCTACTTATTAAATGTGTCTTTACACGCTGATTTTTATGTAATGGTAAATCTATCTTAGCAATTTTTTCTCTTTTGGTCTTTTTTCTTGCTATAAATATTTTTGCAATTATAGTAGGTGAGAACTTATTTGTCATGAATACTTTTAGATGACCAACAGTATGTCTAGTGCATTATTGATCGAAGTTTCTAGCTTTATTCCAGAGCTCCTCGAGCTAGCAATTTTCTACTTGCGTGCTGTCAACGCACTTGACATAATTTTACCGCTGCATATTAAAAGCGACTTAGTGTAAAGTGCTAAATATAGGATACGGACAATGAGACCAGCCCCTGATTCTGCAACTCAGTGCCTATTACAAAATGAAAGCCACTGACATATATTTTTCATCCATTGAAGGTTTACTATGAAATAGTAAATGACATTTCTCTTCAAAGCTTCAATGGATAAAAAATGCCTATCGTCGTTGATAGGCACTGAGTTACAGAATCAGCCCCCAGGTTATATATGAAAGGTTTTCTAATAGAGTTATATTTTTAACTTTTCCCTCGATTAAAAAAGGAAAATCCCTCGGGAAGCCTTTGTTTCTGATGGATTGAAAACCCATGTCACTCTTTAGGATCTTATGTTACACCCATACAAATAATCACGTTGCTGTTACTCCTTAGCTGCGTAATTCAAGAACCGATCACGAAACAAACACAATTTCGCATATTTATTAATTTTAGTGTTTAGGATAACTACCACGATTACATCCGCATTGATTTACATAAAAAAGAAAAAACAATTTTTGTAATATTTAAAATCTTCTTAGTTCACCATGGGTTCCCATGAATAAATTTTTCCGCTTAATTCTCTAAGTCTCTTATCTATCTATGTATTCATGAAGTGCGTGCTCTTTCAGTCAGCTGATGAGGAATGACGAAATGTGATTTTCTGCTTCAAACAGAATCCTAACTTGGTGAAACCTAATTTTCAGTACTTACTATTTAGTATTTAAATCGATAAGACAAATTGAAGTTCTATGCAGTGATAATTTATAAGTATAGATTAATTAATTTTTAATAAGTACTAGGTAGGTTTGTAGCTATATTATTATTTATATATTTTTTATTCGATGACAAGATAGAGCTTGACTGCAATGTCACCTAATGGTAAGTGACGATGCATTATATATATAAGTAAGTAGTAGGTATATTTATATTTGACGATTTAAAAGATTTTGTTGAAGTTAAGTTGAAGTATAATATTATTTTGCGGTATGTAATATAAGTATGCAATAGAATTACGGTATGTATCAGAAGAGGTATTTTTCGGATCTACAAACTTTGCCGTCAACTTCAATTTGCTCTCAATTCGAGCTGTAATCAGCCAAGCGGCTAATTCTTTTGCTTTTTGAAGCGTTATCTTTTATTAAATTTAACTCGAAATCCAGTCCAATCGTAAGTCGTTTTTGTCTGGTGGGAGGCTTTTGCCGTGGCTAGTTACCACCCTACCGTCAAAGACGTGCCGCCAAGCGATTTAGCGTTCCGGCACGATGGCGTGTAGAAACAGATTAGGGGTATGGGTTGAATGTACACTGTTACACCCCTTCCAAGTTAGTCCGCTACCACCTTAGACTGCATCTTCACTTACCATCAGGTGAGATCGCAGTCAAGGGCTATCTTGTCATCGAATAAAAAAGTTGGTGCATACCTACATCTTACAGTCTTTTTTAGGGTCTTGTACCCGAAGGATAACCAATGGAAACCTATTACCTAGGCTGTCCGTCCGTTCGTCTATCTGTCAGCGGGATGTACCTATCTCAAATTAGGGTGAGAACAAGCCAGAGATGCCTCACTGCGATAACTCGCGGTCGCGGTTTAGCTCGCTACCTCGATGTCACCTCCATGTAAAACAAAATATGTATGCAAACAGGCGAGCGCGAACATGCCGAAGGATACCTCACTGCGATACATCGCGGTACAGCGAGGTATGTTCGACATGTTCGTGCTCGTCTGTTTGCATATTTGCATCTTTGGAATGTTCTTACTCATAGATAGTTGAAATTTTCACAGAATGTGTATTTCTGTTGCCGCTATAACAATAAATAATAAAAAGTAAAAAGTAGGGTTATGTAAATACGGCCGAAGATTTTACTGTTTAGAACATTTACCGGAAATTCGTTGGCGAATTAAAAAAAAATGAGAATCAAGCAAAGTGTAAAGCTTTAATAAGGTAACGACTAACGCCTCGGAATGCTAATAAATTAGCCACCTGGTTGCTCACAGCTGGCAGGAGATTGAAAAGTAAATTTTCGCTGGCGGCCAAGTTTTCACTTCTCAGTACCGTGAAATAAGTTGTTTTGATTTGTATATTTAGGTGCCCATTTTATTTTTAGATTACATATTTTAACGAGTGCCTAATTAATTTTCGACTTTATCCTTCCTATAATATTATTAATGCAAAAATGTGATTCTTTGTCTTTGTCTTTCCGGGATAAAAATCCGGGCCTATGTGTTACTCCTGACGGTAATCTATCCGTAATTAATCTTTAATTTCAGCAAAATCAGTTCAGTCTTTGCAGCGTGATTGTGTAACAAATATCCAACCCAACTTTCGCATTTCTAATATGTATTAAGTAAAGTAATATCTTCTTCTTCTTTATCAACTAATGGACGTCCACTGCTGGACATAAGCATGGACCTCCACAGGCCTCGGTCTTGCGCCGCCTGAATCCAGCGGCTCCCTGCTATTAAGTAATATAGGATAGGATTAATACAATCAAATATTCAATCAGGATGGTAATGAACAAAAATTTTCTTCATTTCAATAGCCATAATATTTTCCGTTAAATCAAATAAAAACCTATGCAAAGAAAGCAAAGGATAATAAGGCAACGGTTCGAGTCGCAAATGAATTTTCCACTTCGTTGGTCGCAGCTGAGCGCGGATTGAAAGTGAATTTGAGCTGACGCGAACGGCCAAGTTTCTCCGTCCAAGAATATAATTTTATTCTTGTTCTTATATTATTATTCTTTCTATAATTCGCGCATTTACCAACATTTCGTTTATTTAATTTGAAGGAAAATCCTACTAGTCATACTATCCAACTCCCTAATATTATAAATGCGAAAGTGTTTTTGTTTGTTGGTTTGTTAGTTAATTGGTTTTTCCTTCAATCACGCTGCAACAGAGCTACGAGCCGATCTGATTTTTTTCATGGGTATAGTTGGGGACCTGGAAAGTGACATAGGCTACTTTTTATCCCGGAAAAAAAAGTTCCCACGAGATTTTAATAGCTAAATCTACGCGGACGAAGTCGCAGGCATCAGCTAGTAATTCATATTTTTCTCGGTGGTACTTTTCATAACTAAAGTTTTAACTTAGTGCCAATTTCACCGAGGAATTAAGAAAGTTTTTGCACAGGAATTCTGTCAAAGTATCACGAAATCGTGACAAGTTCGTCGGTTAAACTCTAGGTATAAATGTTAAAAATAACTAGTTTTGGGAACTTAGCAAAAGAAAAGTTGCAAAAGAGTTTGTTTCAAGATATACTCGTAAATATTCCCGATAAGATGAAATTAAAAATTTGAATACCCGCAGAGCCGCAGACTTATAATTTCAAGTTGGACAACTAAATCGCAGAGCATACTAATAGACTTAAGGTAGCCCGCACATCTTATTCAACTAAGTCACTCTGCTTATATTATACTTTGCAATTTAGTTGTCCAACTTGAAATTCTAAGTCTGCGGGCACTCAAAGCAATTTGACGCTTGCCAGTTACGCGTAGCGTTGCGTTGTCGGTATTTGAAATTTTTTCATGATTTTGCAATAATAGATAGAGGACACACAAAGTCCGTAAGAGACGGTTGAGATTTAAGAAAGTGAGAGAATAGAGATAGTGTACTCGTTACGTCTCAATCAAGCCACAGCATACATAATGACGTATCCGTAATGACCAGTAGAACATATTCTTTCTATGCGTTAGTTGGTCACTTCAGTCCGGGAAACCATGACGTTCCAAAATTTCCAGCCTCCTTTTTAGTTACATCACTTTACTTTACCTTTTTTTGTGAAAACGAGAATTACATTGTTAAGCGGGAAAATTTATACGTTCATTTAGGAGATTGTCCTACTGATTTATGGCAGTTGCTTTCTGCCAGGAAAAGGTTTGAAATTCATTTTTATAACAGCTTATGTATCCGGAACATTATTTCTCTGTAAAATACTGATGAACGCAATTCATCAAAATTCAGAGTTCGCTTCAGTTACAATTTAATGGTTACAAGTGTAAATTGATAAATTAAAACACCACCGACATGTGAATCTATAGCAAGGCTATGTACGATATACCTGACATCCTGTCACTCAGTAGGCTCCAACATCAGATATTTCTCCTCGATCCTTGATCAACCAGAAAGAAACTCGGTGGTTACTCTTTAAAAAAAATCTATACTTAATATATAAAGCTGAAGAGTTTGTTTGTTTCAACGCGCTAATCTCAGGAACTACAAGTTCGAATTAAAAAATTCTTTTTGTGTTGGATAGTCCATTTATCGAGGAAGGTTTTAGGCTATATAACATCACGCTGTGACCAATAGGAGCGAAGCATCAGTGAAAATGTTGCAAAAACGGGGAAAATTATCCATATTTAAAATATATTCTTTTAAAAACTTCTTAATTGCGATCATAATAACAAAAATTGACGCGGACGAAGTCGCGCGCAACAGCTAGTATATAATAAAAGTAAAAAATATTTACTTCATATTGGGCAACTCTTTACCTTTAGGGCAAGTCACCAAGACTCAACCATCGCTCGGTTCGAAAAGCAGATTCTGCTGGGAAGAGCCGGCAAAAATATCATCATAAGCTCTTTTCAATACAAAAGTGAATACATATAGGCATCTTCTGAGCGCCTGATGATGTGGCCTAAAATAGAACGCGCTTGTTCTATTTTAGGCCACATCATTAATTAAATATTTATCAACAAGCCGTGAGATATGAGTTCCCGAGAACAAAAAGCAACCCATCGCTTAAATTTTCACTAAACAGTGTTTTTAGTCTACTTTCTATGACTTTCATTTCTATTTACGACCCTTGAAATACCATTTACGCCAACAAAAGATAAATGCCCCACTTTTAGTCCGATAAACACTTCCCTTTTGTACTTGAGGAAAGATCTATTTATTTTAACAGTGAGCCCTACTTTTGTGTGTTTATAAAACTTTCTTGTATCTCGTATCTCACCCCACACAAATCTTCAACTGTCCACTTCGAGTTTAGACTTTTACCAGCTTATCTATTTAATATAAATCTATACCGCAATATATTTTATACTGAATCTGTAGGTATCAGAGATAATAGAAGGACCATATCGTAGAGATAATTGAAGGAGGGTCCTTCTAATATCTCTGGTAGGTACCTACTGTATTATTCTTCATTAACCCATAGACATCCACAAGCTTCAGTTTTGCACCACCTGTATTCAGTTGGTCTGCTAACACTGTGCTATCCGGTGTGAGGTCGCCACTCCCAACGCCTTGGGACCTGAATCGACCATCTGTTTTCCTAACTCTATACAAGGTCAGCATAACTTAATCCAATTAAATCACTTTAGTTTCAACAGAAAGTCCTTCTCCTGATTCGCTTTAACATTTAAAAAATATTATCTGAAAGAACGAGTTGAAAAGTGCACAGGCTGTTCCTATTCCCTTTCTGAATGGTACAAATGCATTTAATTCTTCGTAAGCGCGAATTTTAAAAAGATTGCAAGCGAGCTAATTTTACGTAATAAAAGCAAACGGCCTGAATGGTCTTTGTTCCTGCTGATTCTACGGAATTACGGCAACATCACTAAAAAGTAATTATTGTTCTCCATCTCTTTGATTGCACGCCCTTACATTTTTGTGTTTATGCCCAAATATTTCCGCGTTTTCAAAAGGTGCTTACAAAGTTAGTTTTAATATTTTGTATGGTGCGTTTCGCGTAATTTAAATAGTGAGCAAAACGTACGTTTATTTTTGTCTTTGGCTGACGGAAGAATTCAGTTGGGCTGGGCAGTATATCCATCTAATCGAGATAGCTGTGATAGAAGCATTGTAGTAGGTATGTTTTCGAAATCGTGAGTATAATAATTAAAAATATCCATTTATCTCTTCTCTACAAAAGCAGTTTTATTAGTTTCAGCGCACACGATCTAAAATCCAGTGGATCGAAGTTAAAACTTTTACAGCTCTAATTAGTGCGGTAGCATTCATCAAAATTGCTTGAATAGACTCTTAATATTTTCCCTTCCGAATTTAAAAGGTATCAGATTAGATTCGAAATTAACGAAGTCGAGACCAAATGCAAGTTATAAATTAAAACGAATAACACAATCGATTGCTGTATTAAAATATTTAACAATCTGTGAATAATTCTGCGTCATTAAATATTTTCGGAACTAGAATAAACGGAAATTAAAGTACCTAATCTCGACTAGGGACGGTGACAATTTATTTCTTCTACCGAAAGTTCGATTATCCGGCAAGTATAAAATCGCGAGTCACGCGGACTATTCGCGGAATACTGTTTGAATGTCATTAGACTGATCGATCCTCCCCAGAAACAGGACGTTGCCTCGTTTGTCATTGAAGATACTAAATGGACCTTCTTTAGGGCGCGGTCTGAACAACGCCCCGATTGTATAACTTTTTAACATTCCGCGACTGTCGTGCGAATGTCGCAACTACTCCATAAATGACAGTCAAGTGTGCAACGGTACATAGTTGGCAGCAAATTGGTCTCTTCGCGTTTAAAATTAATTATTTTTAGCTTAGTAGGTACATTATGCCCATAACAATTTATGAGACTGAAGCCAATAATACCTAGAACGTATTAAAAATGAACTTATTGAATTGAACACCGACACGTACGCAGTTTACATTGAATTGCTCTATTAATGTGACCTTTGATGTAAGCGACCATGACATTAATACATGAAATAATGATACACACTACTTTTTGTGGAAATGTGTGGAATGCATTTGAAGTAAGCGACTTCTTAATTACACTATATCATACTAATCACACTAATAATATTATAAAGGTGTCTTTGGACGTGTGTGTGTGTTATGGTTACTCTTTCACGCAAAAAAATCTACTGAAGATAGGTCCAGAATTAACACATGGGCTACAATTTATCGCGGAAAATGAAAGAGTTCCCGTGGAAACTAAAAACACGCGAACGGAGTCGCGGGCATCATCTAGTTGTGTAATAACTCCGAATAATAAAATAATGTACACAAGATATACACATTGCTTTGTATGGAGCGCATTTTGAGGTAAGCGACAAAGAATAATATGATGTCGCATAGCAGTTGTCGCTCGCGCAACATTGCGATCGGCCCCAAAATGTACACTATTGTACACACCTTAACACGTGGAAGCGGCTAAATTTGAATCGCTACAACAGTAGAACAGGGGCTGTAGCGCCGCTGATGGTGATGATAAGAACAGTAGAAAGGAAGCACAACGTCTTACTGTAAGGAGTAGCATCCGTTTTGCAACTCCGAGACCGTCTGCAGTCAGGCACTGCCCTTAGACAAGGTTATTTACTGAGCACTTTAAGAAAAAACACACCAAAGAGCAAATCCAACGGATAAAATGTTTGCAGGAGTTCCACATCGGACTATCATTAATTTTGTTTACTTCGCGGTCTACGATTTGAGGGATTTTGCATCTGCAGATGTTTGTTAAGCGAATAATAAATCGCTTCTTACTTCTCCTTTATCGGTTTTATTTGCATAATTTATGTAAATAACTTTGGAAAGCTGAGAGGTACGGAACTTGGATAATTTAAACGGTATTCTATTTGGTGATATTTTGAGGCCCTTTATTCTACAATTTGTGCAGGTAGTGGGTACCTACGATAGCAAACCATACCCTGATGATTTATACATAAGAATAAATTGATTTTATAATATTTTATTACGGCTGACAAGAAAAAGCTTCATATAATTCGAGTGGGATCAAATAACGCTTACATAAAACAAATGCAAAAAAAGCCTATTAATGCAAGTGATGGATGAGCCGGGCTAATCCTATTACGTAATAATGCGAAAGTTTATGAAAATGCGTGGATAGGTGGATATTTGGATGGATGTTTTTTGCTCCTTCACTCCACAACGATTGAACCGATTTGGCTGAGAATGATGATGCGAGGGAACAGAGCTTGCATCTTTGTTTGCGCACACACTTGTGCACTTTAATATCTTCAGCTTGAATGTCTATTCCCTTTTAAGATTGGCCACCGTTGCCGAATTCTTTCGGGAGGACATAAGTTGACCCAAATAGGAAAACATGACAGTATATTTTTCCCGCGAAAAGTTCGATTATTGGGTATAATCCGCCAGTCACGGCGAGCATCGCTGAAACACTGTTTAAATGTCAATAGAGTGATTGATCCCCTTTGGAGAGCTTCCTCGTTTGTCATTGAGGACACTTAATCGGTCCTCAATAGATGGGGTAGCGAAGTTATTAGATGAGATATAATTTAGAAAGTGCTGCTTAGCCTTTAAGGAAAAATACGAGTGAGATAAAGTAAGTGAGCTTATTACATTCCAAAACGAGCGTATCGTTACGAACTACCAATATCGCAGTTAAGTGAGTTGTTGATAATATCACTAATGATGTAAACTCTCTTTGCGTATTCTATCGGCTATATAACGGGGAGTGTTTTGAAGAGCTATTTGACCTTATTCCAGCGTCTTTCTTCTACAACCGAACTGCTCGCCACCGAACACAATTTCACCCTCACCACCAGCACTGGCAGCATGGGCAGGAGATAAACATTTTATCCCCCGATTTTATCCACTGACAGGGGATACAATTGCCTTCTCCCTATGCTAGAGCATGGCGACAGGGGAAAGGAGAAGTATATCCCTATTTGACATTACAAGTGGAGTAACTTCCCCCGGCTAGAGCATGGGAACAAATGAAAGAGATAAACTTGTCCTGTTTTGAAAGGGTCAAACGAAAACAAAAACCACAGACAAAAACCACGAATCACCTATTAACTGTCAAAATGACGAGTATAGATAAAAATAATGACTTTTTGAGATCGAATTGACATAAATTTTGAAGTATTGTGATATTTGTACCTCCTACTTCCATGATTTTCTTATAATGGCAATAATTGCGGGGATAAATTTTCTCCCTTTTTATCCACTGTCAATATTCTTCCACCGCTGTGCCCATGCTCAGTGGGTGGATAAGACTAAGCGAGGGGATAAACATTTTATCCTTTTCCCGGAGATACAATTTCTCCCGCCCATGCTACCAGTGCTGGGTGCCTGGAGCACTTCGACCATGTCCCAGATCTTTTTTTCCACGTGCTTTGAATCTGTGGAACCAACTTCCGTTTCGTCGCTTTTTACACTTATTGGTTATTTTTAACTTTGACGCTAATGCCATATTGCGTCATGCTCGTGAACGGGTGCCACCAACGGGAATGGGTCTGCTTTGTCTGCCCGTCTTGACATACATTGGATTGTGTGTACCTACGCATGCATTTTTGAAGCTTCATTGTGGAATCACTGCATACATAGCATAGTTTTGTTACCTATTGTAAATTTTTTTTTTTTGAAAAGAACAACTGCTGAGTTTCTTGCCGGCTCTTCTCAGCAGAATCTGCATTCCGAACCGGTGGTAGATTTATAACGTGTCATAAGAGCTACAAGTTGCCCTACATGAAATAAATAAATTTTGAATTTGAATAAGAATACGATTAATTAAATCATTTAATAACCCTACAGACTCTGGTATGATTACCTTATAGTCCCCGATGTCAGATACGGAACACGTAAGCACAGCCTCTCTGCCGAGCGCCACTGTAACGTTCTCGATTGGACCAACGAAATTGGGTTCAGCGTCGCGTAGAGACGCCGTTGGGCCCACCCTGCTTAACGGTGACGTGGTCTGATACCGCATGCTGCTTTTCACCACTGGAACAAAAAACATACGAAATAAATCTATACTTACAACTTTTTTTTAATTCTGTAGGCATCCTTACTTATTTTGTAAACTAGCTGATGCCCTTGCAGGATTTAAAAAACTAAATCCACGAGGACGAAGTCGCCTTCGTCCTCGTGGATTTAGTTTTTTAAATCCTGCGGGAACTCTTTTATGTCACTGTGTTACTCTCCAGGTTCTCAGTTATATATCCATACAAAATTCACGTCAATCCGTGGCTTTGTTGCAGCGTAATTGAAGGACAAACCAACGAACGAACAAACAAACAAACAAACACACTTTCGCATTTATAACATTAGTAAGGATAGTAATGATATATTATGCCAAAATAGTGTGTTTGTTTTCTTTTTCAATCATACCTCAACAATTTTAATTTTTTGCATGGGTATAGTTGAGGACCTTGAAAATGACATAGGCTACTAGAGAGAAGATTAGAGAATCTATGTTGATGTCATATCATGCAAGAATGCAGTATGCACTGCAGTCCAGAAGACGCTTTATAGTTCTCTATTTAGAATTTAGACGCGCACAACTTATTCCATCATATAAGCATCACAAAACCGTGGTTTCTGAAAATACCTATATCAGTACCTAGTAATAAATCTAAGATCACGAAGAGTTTAAAGATTTCCTTAAAAAATAAAGATAAGCAAACAGACCGGCGTTTATCACTTTACAATATTCTCTAAGCTTAGGATAGCTCTATTTATAGTCTGAAAATTTAATTAAGTTAAATTTTGCTTAAATTAAGATTGATAACAGTAGTCAAAAGCTGTAGCTACCTAATGTTATTGAATTTGGCTACTTAATCATAATTTTATCAGAATTTATCCACCCTAAAACTTTGTTTGTTTACCCAAAGTTAAGTAACCTGATAATAATTATGTTTGTGGGGAATTTTTATGATTCTGAGAAAATCAAATTGATGAGAAAGATATCTCGAATTTAGTTCCCAGAAAATGTATAGCTGTACAAATATACACACATTGATCCACTCCACTCCATAGAGCAGTGATGATGTGGAGTGGTTTTATAAAATTATAATTATGAGATACAGGGTTTGATTTTCAGCAGAGGCAATTGATATTATTTACTAGCTGTTGCGCGCGACTTCGTCCGCGTCAATTTCTGTTATTATGATCGCGATTAGGAATTTTTAAAAGAATATATTTTAAATATGGATAATTTTCCCCGTTTTTGCAACATTTTTCACTGATGCTTCGCTCCTATTGGTCGCAGCGTGATGTTATATAGCCTAAAGCCTTTCTCGATAAATGGACTATCCAACACAAAAAGAATTTTTCAATTCGAATCAGTAGTTCCTGAGATTAGCGCGTTCAAACAAAAAAACTCTTCAGCTTTATATATTAGTTTTATTATTATTTTTAATGGCATGGCCTGGTGGAAGGACTTTTTTTTTTGTTTTACAATAAAATCCATTTTCAAATTTCGGTTTCCATCGATTTTAAACGTAGTTTCTGAATTAAGCACAAAACAAAACAACGTTCGTATGAAAAATACCTTCTATATTACTCGAGCTTACGGGGGCGGGGGACTGATACCATCTGAGGAAAATGAAACTATTCTTTTTATAAATTGGCCCTTTTACGGCATTGGAACGTTCTGGTACCTATAGGATAGGGCGCAGAACGTCGATGTTATGGCCCCTGTTCTAATCTCACGTGTGATTGCGAAACGCTCCTCATGATTTTTACGATGCCATTAGCCCTACGGGGATACGTTACCTATAGCCCTATAGTCCATTCCAGGAAACGAGCTCCCAAAGGAAATTGTCCTTGTGCGCTCATTGGTTAATGCGCGTGACTTTCATTAGCCAAATCGTTTTTAGAGTTGTCTTAGACCTAGCTTGCGCTGTTTGAAAAAATTTGTAGTTTGATACTTTCATGCGGTTTTTAAATCGCATTTTTATATGATTGCCAGCGTCACAAAATTGCAAAAAAAAAAATAGCGCGGATTTTTTTCGCGTGGTAAAAAAATCTGTAGTTTGATATATACACGTAGTTTTGAAATGGCAAGTGCGGGTATCTCCATATGATTGCAAGTGTTACAGAATTGCGAAAAAAAATTGCGCGGATTTTATCCGCAGTGCGGGCTCGCGCTTACATGCCGGATTTTTTTCAGTACGGTCATATTTCTTGCAGTGGTTGGGCTTGCGTGTTAGTGAAAAAAAGTTTAAAATGTCTGATATTGTGAACTTAGAAGTGAAAAAACGCAATATAAAGCTGTATAAATAAATAAAAAAATAAAAAATGAAACACACAATCATTAAAAATGATGTTCTATGAAAAAGTCGTTTTAAAATAATATGTTAAATGTAAGACTTATCACAATTAAACGGACGTGTGCAAAGGACAACTTATTATTTTTACCCAACTACGACACTACCACTACTACGGCAAAACCAATTTATGATTTTAGAAATCTAAAATCTTCTTCGAACTATCTGCCCCGCCCATGTCCACTTCAGAGTTATGTCGGTGACTTTGGTTCTCCTACGGACTCCGATCATAATTTATACAATCGTATTCGTTAATAAAACAACATCAATCGCCAGCGCACAACACTTGAAACACGGTGCTGGCTGCAGGCCAAATTTAGTTACCTTGTAACGTTTGCCAAATAAGGTGTATTTACCTAAGTAATTAAACATACAGTACATTCTAAGCTCTTTATAAACTACCTTTGCAAATTCTCAGAGATCCTGGTACAAAATAAATAGGATATAAATGGCCAATCGCGTGTCAGGCCACACGTAATGTAGGGTTCCGTAGTTGCATTTGACAATACAATGTGCACTTAGAAGAGTGTGCACATGTAATTTTTCATCATAACATTTTTTTTTTTTTTCAATTTAAAATAACATCATAAAATGCGCCTAGTTATAAATTCATAGCAATAGCTCAAGATACAATGTGCCATTTACTGCCGCAATGTAAGCAGTAAATGGCAAATTGTATCTTGATTTTTTATCATAGTAGAGCGCAGACTAACATTGCTTCCGTTCATTATTATTAATGGCATCCTGGCATCTAAGTCATTTATTATGAACTTTTTTCTTTTAAAAGTTAGGCGACTATTACTCGTTAAGTAGTAAAGCCTACTTACCCGTAATAGTTTTCCTTTAAAGTTCGTTATTATACTACTACCCTGAATACTTTTCATATATCTAAAATCAATAGTTTAGTTTTAAAAGGGGAGGACACCCTACAACGAAAATTTTCACTTTATGTCTTAGTATTTCCCAAACAAACCCCTAAATCGAAGAAATGTTCATAAAGTACCTCCAATAATCCAATACTACATATGCACAATTTCAATTAAATACGCATTATATTGTGAAATGCAACTACGGAACCCTATACGGCGCGTGGCCTGACACTGGATTGGCCATTTATTTATAGTATACGTACATACATACTGTAAAATACAGATTTCTACAGAATCTGAAATAAGGGTTATCTTAAAATTTCATTGACTAAAACAATAATTTAACAACAACAACTAAAATAATGGTAGGTACACTGTACGGAGTAATACCGCAAGTATTCGAACAGGGTTCGAGGTGTTTTAGCCGTGTAATTAAGCATTATATTACGCTCAAAACTTGTTTAGTGTAGTTAGCCGTTTGAGGGTAAAATTTATGGTATCAGGCTTATTACGTCTGACACCTTAGTTGGCTTTGATAAAGGTTATTAACGAACGTTCTATGTACCTAACTAATCACATCACGCTAATATTATAAAGGCGAAAGTTTGTATGTGTGCGTGTGTATGTTTGTTATTCCTTCATGCCACAACAAATAATAAACCGATTTGGCCGCAATTTAGAATTTAGATACCTCATATTAATTATTTATTAACACATAGGTTACATTTTATTCCGGAAAATTAAAGAGTTCCCGATGGAATTAAAAAATCTTTATCCAAGCGGACGAAGTCGCGGGCATTAAATGAAAATGAAATGAAATGAAAATATGCTTTATTATACACAAAATAAGGAAACAACATAACAGAACTTAGAAAATTAAGACAGGGGGGCGATTCAGACCTGTTCGATAACATACCGTGTCGATACGGTTAGATATCGATCTCGTATAAAAAAATTTTTGTCGTGTGGTTCAGAGCGTTTGGTTTGAGGATACGATTCGGTATCGACTACGTTATCGACATCGATAAGATACATTCGATTACAAGAGCATTTACGAATTGAAAATATATGTTATCGTACGGTAACAAACCGAATCGATCGATAAATAAGTTATCAGAAGGATCTGAATCGGGGGGCAGGTCTGGTCTGGTGGGAGGCTTTAGCCGTGACCTCCGAATACAGTCTGTATTCTGAGGCCGTGGCTAGTTACCACCCAACCGTCAAAGACGTGCCGCCAAGCGATTTAGCGTTCCGACATGATGGCGTGTATAAAAAGATTAAGGGATATGGGTTGAAGTACACTGTCATTAGCGTTGCCAGACGTCCCGTATTTCCCGGGACATCCCGTATTTTAGGCATAATTTAAAATGTCCCGGCGGGACAGGCTATGTCCCGTATTTGGACTTTACTTCGTTTTTCATTATGAAATCGATCCAAGTATTCACACACGCAACATTCGTAAAAAAAGCGAGTTGATGACCGTTTATAATTACGATTATAATTGTATTGATTTTGGCAGATATGTTAAAACGAATAAAAATATGTTTAAACTGACTCGATCCTCGGAAAAATATAAAAAAAGACACTAAATAATTTTGTTTTTATTTGTCCCGGGTAAAAAACTAAAATCCCGTATTTTTTACCCATTTAACCATTTGTCCCTTGTAGGCTGAAAAAAAATCTGGCAACCCTAACTGTCATACACGTTCCAAGTTAGCCCGCTACCATCTTACGCATCGTCACTTACCATCACCGTGAGATCGCAGTCAGAGACTATCTTGTAATTGAATAGAAAAAAAAAATTATATGAAAGAACTCTCTCTATATAAAACAGAAGAACTCAAATGAAAAATAAAGCAACTTCAGATGACCCATAGTATCTCGAACGCCCCAAAGCGATCATCAATCAGCGCGGATGTGTTTTAACACTTTCATCCGCCAGCGTCCTCCGTAATGAAAGCGTATAAATCATTGATGGCAAAAAATGACACTTTTATTACAGGCTATCGAGTAAAGCATATTTTTTACGTTCAATATGTAAAAGGATCAACAAGTTTAATTTGCTGTAATACTCAAAAAAGATTGATTAATTCGATAAGCGATGTGTTCACTTGCAATAAACTTATATTAACTTAAGTTAGTTTAAAGTTATATTAACTCTATGTTAGCTTTAGTTTAAAACCTGTAACCGGAAAACGGTAAATTGGATATACGAGTATCATCTATTATACTTATTGATTTTGTTCATATAAACTATACATAATAACGAATAGATTTATTAAAATTGGCTCAGTAATTTAGGCGTCTCGGTGGAAGTAAATAAACACATAAGTACCTATTTTTTCATACGTACATGTGTGCAAAGACTGTCAAAATCATAACCCTTCCTTTTGGATTTTTTTTATTCAGTTACAAGATAGTCCTTGACTACGATCTCACCTGATGGTAAGTGACGATGCAGTCTAAGATAGTAGCGGACTAATTTGGAAGGGGTATGGTAGTGTAAGTGTGTAGTGTGTTGTGGATTTTCCGTAGTAGTACTAACAAAATAATAATTTTATTAATACTAAAACAATAACGTTAATTAGTAACCTCTAAACAATACTGTTGGGCTCGCAGAAAGTGTTCATGAAATTGGAACAAATAACCTGTCAGAGCCAAGCCGATGAACAAACAAAATAAAAATACGCGCCAAATTGGGGGAAGATAAAGTAAGAACAGGCGAAACTCATTTTCAAAGAAGATCCTTCGTTAATAGTTATTGTTCGGATATAATTAGTCGGTAAATACTACTAGGTAGATAAAAAAAATACTATTAATTAAGTTAAGTTAATAGAACCTAGAAATAGTTAGTTAATAGAAAGAATTAAGTTAATAAGCCACAAATTGGCCTACATGAAATAAAAAAAGACGTGTGGCACTCGGGGACTGCCGCGGTAAAGCTATTGCATAGCATTTTTTATCAACGCCATCTAGCGGTGAGAGGAGTCCCGTGTCAGGTTATTTTCGTTACGGAATTTCTGGATTCGGTCTCCACGCTCAAGGCCCGCGATAGAAGCTATGCAATAGCTTAATAATTTTGAGTTTGTGTTTGAGTTAATCTGTTCTTATAATATAGAAACATTTCTTAAAGAATGAACCTTATTCTGCTATAAACGGTCCTTTATTATTAAGCTTCAACAAGCACAAAATAACTCACATTGTTCATAATAATTGTTTTGTTACATCCCACCATTAATTAGGTGGAATTCGTAAACAGCGTAATATATCAGTGTATAAATCTAGTCATTGTTCCTTCCCCATAAATTCAACGATACCTTATTAACAAAGAGAACCCCCACGCCGCGTTAATTGCGTATTAGGAACACGTTTATAATTTACTGTTGAAAGCGCGCATGATAAATCACAATGCCATCAAGAATTATCATCGCAATAAGTAACTATTCGAATTATTATTCAATGAAAGCAAGAAAAGGTTAGAATTTTTTGCTATAATCAGCCAACAGAAAAAAATCTGTATCTGTATGTCCAGCAGTGGACGTCTATAAGTTAAAAAAGAAGAAAAAGAAGATTCGTAGTTAGTAGTTGTAGTAGAAATATCAGAGTTGCGTACTCCGGGTACACCTTTGACCCTTCAAATAGGAGATTGGACACCTGACCACTAACGCCATGAAAAATTCAATTCAATTCAATTTATTTGCACAAAACATGTGAGATACAGGTGTTAACAATTGATTATAAGTGGGAACAATGTTTTGCCTAATAAATAAAATTATCGGCATGCAAATATTTACCAATTCCTTTAATATACAATGTCAATGGAGTCTAAAAATATTTACGGCAAAAAAAATAGGGGAGGAGTTAAAAGTTTTTGTGGTTAAAAAAAAAGATTCTGACGTTTTTTGATTTAAAAAAAAAAGACTCCTCCTTTTTTGAAGTCGGTAAAAATTCTTAGTACGTCGTACGATATTTCAATATTTATTTCTAAGGTAACAAGGTTGACCAGGTTAAGGGTCAACCTCGTTTAATCTTGTTCAGTATTCCGCGGTATTAGTTCACAAAGAGTGAAAATATGCACAAACTGTTGACCTGACCGACTTGTATTTAGTTCACGCTTAGCCCTATTTAGTTTGTTAAAACTAATACGACGTGTAAATTGCTTTAAAATTATAAAAACCCAGGAGTTGACCGCGACTTTGCCTTTGTTGAAACTTTTACCTTATATTACGAGTTCATAAAAACCTTACTCGTGAATTTATGTTTTAAATACGGCAAAAACCAAACTGAAATTATTTTTAGACGCTTCGATATTATAAAAAACAAGTACATATAAAAATGCGTATTTTTAAATACGCGCGGGCTTCTGATATTATACTCGTCTTTTTATTAGTCTATTTTTTTTTCTAAAAGGAAATAAATAGACCAGTTTTGCGCGTTAACTTTTTTTAAACTTAATAAATACAATTACTGAATATTATTATGATAATCTTCTTCTTTTTCTTTATCAACCGATAGACGTCCACCACAAAGGTCACTTGCATGGACTTCCACAGGGCTCGGTCTTGCGCCGCTTAAATCCAGCGGCTATCATCATGACAATAATATTTGAAAAATACAAGCATTTAAAACCTGATTTCAGGAATAAATTGTAACCGAAACATAATAAACGTTATCACCCTATAATAAAGGATATTACGTCCATTCAACAATATCAAATGTCCTATCAGCTTGCAATATCGTCGTATTTTGTTAGCCAAATTGTCAAACGGTTATGCCCATGCCCATATTATTATGTGTATTCTATAACACTCTTCGGTCGTCGTACAGGTCGCTGTCAATACATAAATTATTTAATACAAACGCATCGCTCTCGAGACGTCTAGATGACATAACGTTTAGTAAAAAATTTCGGTGTTAAATCATTGTAAGGGTTGCTTACTTTGTGAGTGTAATTACTTCAACTTCGGCAGATCTTACTTTCGAGTTAAAATGAGACGAGTAGATGGCAGAGTATAAGTAGAGCCTAAGCAATGTCAAATGTTTAAGAATTAAATAGAACCATAGGGTTGAAAATAAAAAGACGAACACATTTATAACTTAAAAACTAAAGTAAACCTATCTATAAACATTTAAGGCTTCAATACAATATTACTACGATGTCTCAAAGTATGCTTTAAACGGACAGCCTAGTTTTATTCTAAACAACATACGAGTACTGCGTGACACTATACGCAGCTAGAAATCAAAGTAATGTTTATGAATTCAGGATTTAGACTAACGTAAATTTCATTTAGTTACACGTCAGTCACATAAGCTTCGCATTTACATAGAGTGGCATAGTTAATTAGCCTAAAACGCATTGGCATACTGACTGTACCCATGAAAATTAAGGCTATTAAATCTATTTCATTCATCGCTGCGTCAGCGTTGGATTCAAGGCTGCGAGTTCTGAAAATAGCACCGCAATATCCAGGAGCTGTAAAAACGCAAAACGTAGATCACTGTTCACATCTGTCGCAAGTAGCGTTGCCAGACGTCCCGTGTTTCCCGGGACGTCCCGTATTTTAGGCATAGTTTAAAATGTCCCGGCGGGACTGGCTCTGTCCCGTATTTGAAACTTCGTTTTTCATTATGAAATCGATTCAAGTGTTCACACATGCATTCACTGACGTAAGAAATAAATGTACCCCTAATTTAATCAAAAGGGAGTTGATTACAATTATAATTGTATTGATTTTTACAGATAAAACGAATAAAAATATGTTAAAACTGACTCGATCCTCGGAAAAATAAAAAAATAAAATGGCACTAAATAATTTTGATTTTTATTTGTCCCGGGTAAAAAACTGAAATCCCGTATTTTTTGCCCATTTAACCATTTGTCCCTAATAGGCTGAAAAAAAATCTGGCAACCCTAGTCGCAAGCGATCGTTGTATCGGCCACAATCGCGTAAAACAGGGCATAGAATTCAGCGATACGCCAATTATATTTTGTCATTACTATTATGTTGATGGGGCCATTATCAGTGGATCGTTTTCGATTTGAACAGCGTGTTGGCCGAGGGCTGAAACATAACAACCGTTCTCGTACCCCTTATTAAAATTACAACGCTCCAATCATTGCTAACAACCAGTTTTTTTTAATGAAAAAATAACTTACGAAGCTTCAACTGTCCATATTACGTTTTAGGTAAATATATTTGCGCTATACTTTGCTTCAAATGAATAAAAATTTTGTAATATAGATTGCGAAAGTAATGTAACAGCAGAAATGCCTTTAGTAGTACAAAGATTTTTCTCTGATGCGGCACTTCGCAATTTCGGCACGATGAATTATTTTAAACTCATAATATTGTAGTTTGGGTATACAGTTTGTAGTTAGTCATGATAAATGTAATAGCTGTTAATAATTCATTTAAAGTCATATACTTAGTATTAGTTAGTACAGCAACTGATCTTATTAGTAATATGGATTAAAGGATCTCCTAAATCACGCTCCTTTATTCATCTACCTAAAGTCTATTCTTAAAATTATCATAACTCAATATACTTCTTTTTTATTCGATGACAAGAAAGTCCTGGACTGCAATCTCACCTGATGGCAAGTGACGATGCAGTCTAAGATGGTAGCGGGCTAGCTTGGAAGAGGTACGGCAATATACATTTAACCCAAACCCCTTATCTATTTCTAAACGCCATCGTGCTAGAACGCTAAATTGCTTGGCGGCACGTCTTTGACGGTAGGGTGGTAACTAGCCACAGCCAAAGTCTCCCACCAGACTAGACCAGAAACAATTTAGAAATTATAAATTCCCAAATTGCCTCCGTCGGGAATCGAACCCGAGACCTCCCAGTTATAAGACTACAACGCTCACCACTGTACTAGGGAAGTCGTTTTACTGAAATAAAAGCTTGGTACCTACATAAATTATCCCTTAATTAAAACAGAGTTTGTTTCAAGTGAAGTTAAAACAGACCTTCTAATAACTAATTAGTGCTTAATGTAATTGAACGAGCGAAGCGAAGTTCTCTGAGTCAACTAGGGCGCTTGCCTACTAGACAGAGAAGTGTGTTCGTCTAAATGTCTGTCAGAGCCCTATAACTTCTGAATTACTGAACGTAATTACTTCAAATTTAAATATAATATGTAAACTGATGGCCTTCAGCCGAACATTGTATAAAAAAATATAAAAAGCTTTATTTCAGGGGGGCTCTCATAGAAGCGTATTTGAAGTAAAATCTTGTTTGTTGCTCTACATAGACTTGCGATATATCTTTTTAAAGACGACTTTGAACAGAGTACAAAAATATATTTTTTTTAATTTTTCCCTTAAAATTGACCAAATGGGGGGGTTTCAAAGTGGAGATTTTAATTTGAGCCATATGTCAAGAATTACTGAATATTAGAACGTGAAACTTGGTTGAAAATTCAGTTATATCCTGTACTTGAACAACAAATACTAAAATTAGATAAATGTTATAAAGAAACGAAATTATTTAATTTTAATGCGCCATCTATTAGCATTATTGTGAAGCTAATAGCTTCACTATAATGCTTCACTATAATGCTTCACTATAGATGGCGCTGTGTCAGTAAAACAGTTTTATGTCAACTATTATTTTTTTTATTGCGTCTAATGTTAAAAGTTAATTATTACAATATATAATTAAAACTTTTAGGAATTATGGGATATCGCGAGGTCTCAGTTCGGGGCGAACCACTAGTATATAATATTCGTTAAATGTTGGATGCCCCACAAACCCACGCAAGGACGTAATGTAAGCTACATACATAGCCATAGGTACATTCTATTTCTATAGAGCCTATTGACACACAGCTGAAGGCTCTAACCGCTTTAACGAGCGTGACAAAAGATCAAAAGCTTCACAGAATACGTATACGTAAGAAAAATATGGGAATTAATAACGGATCGTCAAACAGATTAATTAATTTATGAGTGAATAAGAGAATTAGTGACTGAGGGTATTTTTAAATTAAAATATTTTGTCCCTTCGACTTATAGTGTAGAATCCTTTTTGGGGCTAAATTAAGGCTTTCATTACATGATGAAAGTTTAGAAATTCATTTATTAAGTCAAGGTTATTTTTAGTGATGCCACGAATAGTGATTTGACCAAATACCGAATAACGAATATTCGTCGAGGCTCTTGACCGAAGTGCCGAATACTCGGTAACCTTTCCTTTCGCGTGTGACAGGTTTAAACCCGCGTCACTAATACGTGCGATGACGACGTGCCGTGGGCGTTTTCATTTCATTCGTGATTGAATTGTGACACAATACACTTTATTTGTTGATCGTTCGTATTCTTACATCAAACTCTATTACTTTCTAATGTAATTATTTTAAGAATGTTTTCTCGCGAAAAGTTTTACGAAATGACACCATTTAATAAAAAATCACCTATTTGTGCATTTTTTTTCATGATTTACTGTTCGGTGTTCGGCCGGATAGTTCGTAATATTCGACAAAATACCGAATAGTGAAAACGAATAGTTGCCAAATATTCGTGGCATGTCTTATTTATCATTTAATACGTATATAACATTGACACACATTGTTAGGTACACTTTTATTTTGAAAAAAAGGAAATTCTAAGTTTTTTGCTGACACTTCTTATAAGAATCTGCTTTCTGTCGTTTTGGTGGATCCTATACTTAGAAAGAGTAATATTGGTAGAGTAAATGATTTTCGTGAAAATAAAAACTTGATATTATAGAGACGATAATAATGGTCTAACTAACCCCTGAACCGATATTGGCAAGGTTTGGCACAGCAATAGATTGCACTCCGGAAAAAGAGCGAACACTTTTAACATGCGGCAGAAATCATCGGCACAATCTAGTGGTGAATACAATTATTCCAAGTGATGTACAATAAAATGTTACATGTGGTTTTGTGTACGGGAAATAAAACGTTACATCGTTGCATTTGTATTTTTGTATGTTCCAGAGTGAAAGCCATTAGTCGTGTACTGAATTAAACGCTAACAACCTACTAGCTGTTGTTATTCGAACTACAATTGTACAGTTTTATAAACACGAAACTCTCGTGTTTCTACAACCATTTTTACAAGTTTGTTTCGGAATTTTATTGTTTAGTGAAATTTCTGTGTTCGTTGTTAACAAAGCTATGCATCGGTGTATGCATGCCTATAAGAGATTTGCTCAGTTTTTTTTTGTTTGGTTTAAAGCGACTTGCAAAGACGGTCGTGTTTATTTTTACCTGATGGAAAATTTTCTCTCCCTTTTTACTTAAAAACCTAGGATTTTTTTTAAATCGCGGGTACCATTGGGATAAAAAAAATCTTTTAAGTGAGGACCACGCGGACGAAGTCGCTGGAAGATGGTAGGTTATAAAATTTAAATATGACGTTTTCGGTTCTTTTGGACAGTTGATCTTTTTTAACTAGTCGGTTCATTTTACTTTTAACTAGCTTTTACCCGCGGCTTCGTTCACGTTAAATTCGATTTTTCAACTCGCCCTATTTTACGCTCTCAGGGGTTGAATTTTCAAGAAATCGTTTCTTAACGGATGCCTTCGTCATAATAGTTATCTGTAGCTTGACGCTTGCGCTTGACGACAATCAATACTGGATATCACTGATGAGGTGATTTTTGATTCTAGGTTGGAGCGCGCTTGCCTAGAAGATGCCTATTATAAGGTAATTCATTTAATTGTCCCATAAAAGTCACAAATCTGTCTCAAACAACACAAACGCAGTCAGCGTACAAGCAGTACCGCTAGCAACATAAAATTGAGATAGCGTACCGGACGTACTTGTCTACTGCGAGATCACTATGGGCTGTTAGCCAGAATGGAGGGCTGTTAGCTCGTGACAATGAGAGCCATATTTTAGCTTGCAAGCGTCCGGCGTCACGCTCTACAAAACAAAACGATCCGCTGATAATCTTCTCGACATTGTGCGAGCGTTTCAACATTATCCTGACATGAATGTGTGCAATTTGTGTTCGAAATGCCCAACAGAGCTATTCTTTAAAAATACTATGTACCCACAGATTAATTTATATACCTACTTTTTATAGATATTTCTTTTAAAGCTATTGCATAGCTTCTATCGTGGGCAGCGTGGAGACCGAATCCAGAAATTCCGTAACGAAAATAACCTGACACGGGACTCCTCTACGGTGAGCTGCTAGATGGCGCATTTTTTATCAACGCCATCTAGGGGTGAGCCGCTAGATGGCGTTGATAAAAAATGATATGCAATAGCTTTACCGCGACAGTCCCCGAGTGCCACACGTGTTTTTTTCTCTAGTTTTCAAAAATTAAATAATATATTTATTTGTAGGATAATACCGTATAATCTATACATCTATACAAATAAATAAAATTGAAGTGTCCGTTTATAATATCAAAAGAACAGCTTATAACAAGAAAACAATTTTTAAAATTTTTGTCTGTCTGTCTGTTGCTGCTAATCTCTGGAACGGCCGGACTGATTTTGACGGGACTTTCACTGGTATAGCTGATATTATCGGGTTTAATATAGGCTACTTTTATAACCGACTTTCGAAAGGAGGAGAAGGAGTTGTGTTTTTCTACATCTGTATATCGATATCTCCGTGATTTTTTAATCGATATGCGTGAAATTTTTTAATCGACACAAAAACTTTGCGAGATGCTCTCATAAAAACTTCGGTTTCCAACTCCTCAATCCTGAATCAGGAGTACTGCCCCCCTAAACTGTGGAGATTTAGGAGCTGTCGATTATTATGAATAGTTATTGTAGGTACGAAGTAAAGACTACATCGTTGAATTCTAGGACCCAACTCCTCAATCCTGATGCTGCGGGGGTTCTGCCCAATTAAACTGTGGGTCTGTAAAAACTGTCGATTGTGAATCGAAGAAGCGTACGAAGTCGCTGGCATCCGCTAGTAGGTACTTAATACGAGTATAATACAAAACTAAATCAAAAATCGTACTTGGCTGGTTTTTTGGTTTTTGTAATCGGACAACATAATAATATGAATGCCCGATTATGGTACCGCAATGACGAATGCGGCGGCGGCGGCGAGATAAGCCACTTGGTCAGGATAAATAAGTGATAATTTGACATAATAATGCGATTGGTAAACCAAGTTGAAACGAGCTTGCTTTTGAAGTGAGCTATCTCTCTGTTTATGTAATTTTTTGTCCACTCACATAATGCTGCCCAATATAAAAAAATATTCTCTATGAACATTGACGGAAAAAATGAATTTTATTACCATCTTTCGAAAAAAAAAAGACGTGTGGCACTCGGGGACTGCCGCGGTAAAGCTATTGCATAGCATTTTTTATCAACGCCATCTAGCGGCTCACCGCTAGATGGTGTTGATAAAAAATGCGCCATCTAGCGACTCACCGTAGAGGAGTCCCGTGTCAGGTTATTTACGTTACGGAATTTCTGAATTCGGTCTCCACACTCAAGGCCCACGATAGAAGCTATGCAATAGCTTAAAACAATTCACGCACACTTCATTGTCTCTATGATCAATGCTAGAAATTGCCGTTGCCTTCAGTTAGTCTAAATATACTCGAAAATTCGAGGGAACTAAACTCCACTATGTGAGGGTCGTTAATGCTGATTGTGTCTGAACAGGATTATCTGCTGTGCGTATTGCCACGTCTTAGTTCTTATTACCTCCTTATTTGCATAACAACAGCTGGCTTATTCACTATGATAATATAATTTATTATTATAATCTTAAAATTTGTTGGCAATAAAGATAAAATAAATTAAAATATACTGTTATGACGTTAAAGCGCAAACTGCTAACAATAGGTGTCCCCTAGGGCGGGCAGAGTAATGACATAATCAAATTGTCCCGCGCATCTGGCCTGGCAGGGGGACTGACAATAGCTACGCACCAATACCCCCGATAATAGCGCCGATACATGCACGGACAAGGTGATTTATTACACCTTAAACGGATTGTCGGTGCATATTTGCTATATCGCTGTTCGCCTGTTCTCCCCTTGACAAGGGACAGACACTGTCAGGCTTCACACGAATATTATAAAAGCGAGAGTTTGTATGTGTGTGTGTGTGTGTGTGTGTGCGTGTGTGTGTGTGTATGTGTGTGTATGTTTGTTACTTCTTGACACCACACGAATGAACCGATTTGGGGAACTAGGGCGCGTGAGCTTTACTTGAGGTTGCGTCGTGTACGTAAGTGTGTGTGCCTGTCAGGAGCCTAGGTGGGAGCGGTCAGGCGTGAGCAAGCTCTCGCTCACACTTAAACAAATACGACACACACACAACCATGAGCCACGCGCCTTCGTGAATTGCAAGAACTATACTAATGATGTCGTCAACATTGACTTAAGTCTCTATTATTTTCTTTGTTACTTCAGAAGGTTACTAATAATGAGATTCTTTTGAGCTCTGCTTGGAGCAGATTGCGTTTGAAATCCGTATAGCTTTATTTTTGAGTGTGTTAGCAATTATTTATTGCTAGTTTATGTCCGCGACTTGGTTCGCGAAGATTAAGGTTTTTTAATTCCCACAGGATCTCTCTTATTTTCCAGAATAAAAAGCCTGTATGTATGTGTTATTCCAGACTATAATCTATCTCTGTGCCGAATTTCAGCCAAATCGGTTCCGTCGTTGCGGCGCGATTGATTAACAAACATCCATCCATCCATTCATACATCCAAACTTTCGCAAAATTCTGTGATCGAAGGGATTACCTCACTTCCAAGATGCAATTGACAATCATAAAGTGTACTTATTTTGGAAATAAATACCTTATCGAAACTTGAGTAGGTCCTTCGAATTAAAATAGCTGAATAAAAAACCTTTCTTTTTTTGGACATTTGGCAGTCAGGCAATTAAGCCTTTTGTAAACTTAAATCCTTTTAATAACAAGATTGCATTTAATATGGCAGCAGAAAAAATAAAGTAGACTGAGGTACGCGGCCGCGATACGACATTTGTACCTACCTACTGTTGATTTGCGTTTCTATGTATATCTATTTCGATGTACCTAGGTTGATAATAGGAACAGGGCATAGAAGTAGGTACTTGTATAAAAGCTATCCTAACAAGATGTCATACCAAGTTGCTGTTACCATTGTGACTTTTCCAATAGATTATAGGAGTATTATGGATATTTCTACGACGCTGTTTCCGCCTATGTATCGTGTATATTGTGCTAATATTATTATTGCACAAACTCCAAACAATAGCAGTCCTCTGGGAGGTCCCGGGTAATGACATAGCCAAGTGTCCGATACATCTAGATTGCAACCTGGCAGGGGACTGCACAATAGCGACGCACGAATGCCCCCCGTATCAGCTCCGATACATGCACAAGGTGATTTATCACCTTAGATTGAATGAGAGCTATGTCGCTCTTTGACACGAATAGTTTCACTTCAGTGTGCCTAGTAGGAGATTTCTCACATATTCGATCGCGAAAAGTTAACTACTATTTGTTTTGTATTGAATTTTTGAAACAGCGCCATCTAGTGACAATCACGGAAAACAAAAGTGTTGTTAGTGCAAGCAGGCCTGGCGCACTCCGCACTAAACTGCGGAGCTACAAGTACATGGCGTATTTTTTCCAAAAGCCTAAATTCAGGCCTAAATCCTGTAGGGCTTATAAGATGCGTGCCACGAGAAAATTTTGTCTAATCGTTTTCTCGTAAACTCTATGACATAGAGTCGATAAAGATTCACATTGTGAATCTTTATTGAGCTTCACGAGTAAAGGGTAGACAAAATTTTTTCATTGCATTCATCGTGCCCTACTGGACAAGTAAACAGTTCTCACGGGACTTTTAAAAAACTCCACGCAGATAAGGTCTCGAGCAAAAGTTACTTTATAATTTTAGCATGGATAAATCAAGTGTAGAGAATAGAGTGCAGAATTTTCTTTTTCGCTCGTTGAGAAATCCGTCAAGGAAATCTCTGCGCAGCGGGGAGGCACGGGGATTATGTCGGAGGGTTGGTACAGAGGCCCTTAGTGTAACATTTCAAGTTAACTAAGGTGTCATAAGGTGGAGTGAGTCTGGCATTTAGTAGTATGGACGGGTACACGTCATTTCCATTTACATACGATTTTGCCAAATCAACGTGTTAAGTTTTCTTAACATGAAAATGGACATAGAAAATCCTAACTTTACTCTCGTTAAGTTCAATTTTCAAGCCCCTATATAACCCCCTTGGGGGTTGAACTTTCAAAAATTCTTTCATAGCGGATATCTACGTCATAATAGCTCTCTCTATGCCGAACAGCCCGATCCGTTCAAACCACAATGTGACTGGCATTTGGCATACAGATAGTTATTATGATTTTTGAAAATTATTACACCCTAAGAAGGTGAAATAGGGATTTGAAAAATCGAGCTTACCGTGAGTGAAGCCGCGGGTAACAGCTAGTTATTAGTATAAACGAAATTATAATAATTTCTGTACCTTTATTATGAAAGTTCGTAATCATTTTATTACCTACTCTTCCCAAACCGACAGCCAATCTTATTAGTATTTTTTTTAATTAATAAAGTAAACATACACGCTACACGTTAAACTTGTTTTTAGTTTCGTGTCGTATTTCCCCTCTTCACCTTTTTACCACCACACTGCAAGACATCATCAGGAGAGTTTCCATCTCTACGTCCTTGATCGCGTGCACTAAGCGCTTGAAGACTTCATTCCTGATCCCCACGGCTAGGGTCTGGAACGCTGTTCCAAGATCTGTGTTTCGTAACACGCACTATTTGGGTATCTTTAAAACAAGAGGTAATAGGCATCTTCTAGGCAAACGCGTTACACCTTTGACCACATCATCACTTTCCATCAGGTGTGACAGTGGTCAATCGTGTGCCTATTCTATTGTATAAAAAAAAAAAATTTGGCATAAAACAACATTTTTGTGCGAATCTCGTTTACCTTTTTATTAAAAGCCTCCAAGTAAACATGAGTCAGAAATAGAAGTAGAAACTTATTCGTCTGAGAAACGAAATCTTTTATCTTAACAACATTTTTAGTAGCAGTCATCTCAGCAAATAAATCTCTAGAACGTAGCGAACCATCTGTAATATAAGACGACTTGTAATAAGTATTTTCCCATTCCTCCAAAGAGGTCCGTGATTAATGGCGAATCGATATAAATAAATTAATCCGAAGCATATTTATTAAACGGTCATATATCCAATAGCAAGTCGTATTCTTTATTGCCTGAGAATAAATTGAAACGTTTTGATATATATTTTTCCTTCCCGCAAGAATTTTGTTACAAGCTCCCGTAATTTACGAAAATTTTTGGCCGATACTTGAGATTGGGGGAGGAAAATCGGGGCCTGCTAATGTACAGGGGAGAAAAAGAATGTAAAAACTGGTCAAGTGAGAGACAGAACATGCATATGAATGGGTTCCGTAGTCAAGCTAGTAAAGCAATATGTACTTAATGAAGTTAAAAATAAAATCTCTTTAATCCATATTGTTAGTGCATATATTAAGTAAGTGCTGTGTGTAAGTACATGTATACTGTACATTATTGTCTGTGTATCCAAAGCCTCAGTCTGGCTGCTACATACTACAATCAAATCAAATCAATTTATTTATTTCATGTAGGCCAACTTGTAGCTCTTATGACACGTCATAAATCTACCACCGGTTCGGAATGCAGATTCTGCTGGGAAGAGCCGGCACGAAACTCAGCAGTTGCTCTTTTCAAAAAAAAATATTTTACAATGGTTAACAAAACTATGCTATGCACACAGTGTTTCCACAAAGAAGTTTCAAAAATGCACACCTACCACAACTTAACACATGTTAAGATGGGATGGATTACTACACATTACATTATCTTGGTTGAGTTTAACTTGTTAGGTATCTGACGTAATATTAATTACTTTATAATGAGTGCTTATATTCTAAAACTGTCACTTTGGCATATATTCGTAAAAGTTTTTTTTTCAAACCTAATATATTAATAGTAAGTTCAAAGCTACCTAAACTTATACTTTTTAAATTTTATTTTGCATGTTCTTTTCATAATTTGAGTAAATGCCTTTGTAGCGGTAATAAGTTTCTTTTTCTGTCAAATTCCAACTTTATGGTCTTCATGATTGAATAAAATGGTACAGCCACATACATTCGGAAAGCACACTGGACGAAAGAATAAGGATTACTTGTTAACCAACGGAATCCTAAAAACGGACAAATCTGAGAAAAATAACGATTTTGAACCCGAAAAGCGTCGGGGGAAACGCGTTGTCATTTATAATTTAAGGAATAATGCAAGGGTAAGCCTCTTAAAAAGCAATTTTCTTGCTGCCAACTTAATCCCTAAGGGAAAGGCATAGGGTTCGGAAAAAATGATATCGCCTCACTCGACAACAATACGATTTACTAACACAATAGTGAGTGATGATAGAATGACGTGCGCATACACGCCCTGCACTAGTGACGGACGCCAGTGTGAGATATCGATAAACTGCAGGCAATATTTAACAATAAAATATGGCAATCGTTAGTTCGCTGGACCGTTACAATATTGGTATAACACTAGCCGACACAATATTTATTTTGTATCGTTGTGAATTTTGTATGGAAATCACATTCGACTGATGAACGAACGATGCATGCATAAACTCTTAGTAAAAGTACATCCAGTCAAAAATAATGTCGACAAAATAATCAGCTTTATTTGCGGTCCAAAAACACACGCTAGCATGTTGTTGCGTGAATGTAAAATAGCAACGAAAATACCTATTTTTTTTTGTTTTTCGTAGCTTTGCAATCTATGAATGGTATGTTTGGATCCCATATTTTAGTTATTTTTAGTTTAGCGAATTACATGTGATATCCTACTAATTTGTATTTCTACAGTTTATATCAACGGCTAATAAAGTTCGTAGAATAATGAACATAATAGCGATTGTTACGATGCCGTTGAGAAGCCATTTAAGTGTAGTCTGTTAAACTTCCAAGCTGCTATCTCTTCTAAGTAAACGCGTTCATGTTTAATTTTTTACTTTGCAATATTCCATCGGATTTACGCTGTTCCTGGAGAAACTCGACGTTGTAGTTAGAATGTTTATTATGAAAATAGCTTTCACCCGTGACTTCGCCCGCGTGCTAGCTTTTTAAAAATCCCGCTGGAATTTTTCTGGTATAAAATGTAAAGTAGCCTATTGCATTCTCCAGGTTACGTGGATCCGTAGCTCTTTTGCGAACCCACCAACCGTCAAATAAACAAACACACTTTTGCATCTATAATTGTTACGGACGGATAATAGAGGCTTAGTAACAGGGTTGGTACCCTTTGGGTACGGAACCCTAAAATCGACCAAAAATCGATAAAAAAAAACAATAGTCAACAGTACCTTACACAACACTTCAACATTGATGTGACCCTTACTATTAGGGGAAACACAAGGGTTCATGGCAGACGCAAAAAGTGCAAACAATTAGTACGAGATCTTTCTGGCGTAGCCCACAATGGCTCTTTATGGTGGCGACAGCTCGTTTCCATTTTAAATATCCATTTTGAATATCGGCAACCCCATGAGCTGAGTGCTCTAGACATCTGTTACTTTCACACTGCTGACATTGCGAGCATGAGTAAGTATCATAATAATATTTAAAAAACAGTGTTTGTGTTTATAAAATATTCCCCCAGAACGCTTTCAAACACGCTCCTATACAAACGAAGTCTGTTTTTAACCGACTTCCAAAAAGGAGGAGGTTATCAATTCAGCCGGTATCTTTTTTTATTTTAATACTAGCTTTTCCCGCAACTTCGTTCGTGTGGAATTAGATTTTTGAACCCTTTGTTTTTCGGACCCTAGGTCCCTTAGGTGTTTAGATCTTTACCTAACTATACCTATCCATGTACAAAATCTGCCAATCCGTTGCTGCGTGATTAAAGGACAAACTAACAAAAAACCAAGGCTCTTTCACATTATTATATAAGTGCCAGCTTTTGCCTTCTTCATTGTATGCGAGGAAGTAAGTTTTTTGTTTTTCCGAGATTAAAAGTAGCCTATGTCACTCTCTAGGTTCTCAACAATACACATGCAAAAAATCAAGTCGATCCGTAGCTATTTTTTGGTTTTACTGAAGGACAAACCAACACAGTGCTTATAATAATAGTACGGATAATAACCACGTTCCAATTTTTTTTTTGGCTTCGACCAAAACACAAAGTTGCTAACTCAATTTACCACAGCGTATGCTTAGTACGTTTAATAAAATCGACGAATGTATCGAGATTTTAGCATACATAAGAGAGATAAATTCTGAAAGACTACTCTTACGAGTAGGTATGAATGCTGAAATCGCAATTTGAAACCGATAGCTTTCAAACTCAGGATTAGACTGCATTAAAGTATTCCCTGTATGCAGTATTTCTACGAGTTTCATTTCGTACTTTATTCTTAGTATAAGTTTATATTACGTCTTAACAGAACTGATAGTTTTCGTGATTTTTTACACTTTAAAATCGGAGTCTTGATGACCATTGATCAATCAACATTGTCATAAATTCGACATCGGATTGTCGATATTGATGTCGAAATACATTAGAACAGAAGCATGTGACTATTTTATATCTTTCAATTCACTTATCACAGATTCATTTAAAGCCAAACTAATAATTTAAAACTAAACTAAAACGCCAAATTCACAAATCTGGTTTTACTACTTTTATTTCACTAATGCCTTTCGACAGGGATGTTTCCATTAGATGAATGTAAAACTTCAAGCTTTGACGAAACATGTGAAAACTATCAACGATAATTTGTAGTGCTAAGTCAACTCATGCTAAGGGTATGACAGCAATGTATCGTAAGAACTGAAGTACAAGTTCCATTTCTCTTCTAAATACGTAAGCATTCGGAAAACAGCGTGGATCCTCTCATTGCGTGTACCTATTCGATCTCATGCATTTAAATTCAGAATTAGCGGAAAGCTTTTACGCGTCGACTGACTTTTTTTGCTAAGGTAAGCAAACCAGTTATTTTAAATTCATTCAAAATAACAAATTTGTTTGGGACGTGATTGATTTGATGACTTTTTGTATTTGTTAAAGTCAATTTTGCCGTCGTTTAACCGAAACATAAAGACGTTTTGACTTTTGACGTGCCAATACAAAAACTGTCAAAACGGAAAAATTCAAATTTGTGCCTTACAAAATTGCATTCAAAGTAAGTATATTTTTATTTTAAAGTAATCTTCTATCTAAATATAAAAAGGCAAAGGAGACTGACTTACTGACTGATCTATCAACGCACAGCTGTAACCGCTAAGACCGCGGGCTATTTAGCATAAAGAATACAGATACAACAAAGAAAGAAAGAAAGAGAGAAAGAAGAACAGATAGCTATTATAACTTAAGCATTCGCTAAAAGAGTTTTTTGAAAATTAAACTCCTAAGGGGGTAGAATAGGAGTTTGAAAAATCTAAATTAACGTGAGCGAAGCCGTGTGCAAAAGATAGTAAATGTATATTTCTCTCAATATTACAATACAATCTTGGCTTTCTGTCTTACACTATAACTTCAATATTCTGTAGAAAAGACATTGTAGTGCGGCAATCTAGATTGCATCTATTCGATGACAACAGGACACAATGCAGTGTCAAATCAGTACGAGTATTGAGATAATATTCAAGTTGTGACCTTACATTACAATTTCATGTCACAACTATTTATGGTGTTATTTCCACCCATAAATCTGCACTAAAGGTTTACAATACCTATGTTATGCTTTGTTAATTATTATTAGAAAGCTAAAACTAGTTTGTTCAGTAGCTTAATTGATTGCAATAATTTTTAAACCATCATGTTTTATGCCAATAATGTACTAGGCACCATTTTACTTATCAGTGCCTGTTAATCTTAGCACGCGTTGGTTCACGGTTGGAGAATGTAATTTTGCGCGAACAACAAGCTATGAAAACTAGCTCTAAACTTTGTAGTTTTCGTATTATATTTATGAAAAAGCACAGATTCTCGGAAATATTTTAAACGTAGTAGGTATTTCAGCTTTTTTATTAACAAAGAATAACGTTGCACTAGAGTACCTACTAGCATAAAAATTAATAGCAGAGAATACTGAGGCCTTAGTGTAAGTTTGCACGTTAACGTTAACTGCCCAATGTGACACTAAGTATGGAATGATAAAGAGACGAGATGTATTTCCGTGCCTTTCTCGTCAATACTGAATGTCACTTTTACGCATAATTAACGTTAACTTAAAAAGTTTCACTAGAGTCTCCGAGGTCTTGAAGCTTAACGAGAACTTTGATCCCTAATACATAATACGTAATTGCTAATCATCGAAATTTATTTGACACAAAAATCAGATCATCTTTTTCACAACATTTTCGTCGCTGTACGACACTCAAAAAGACGCTAGTCATTAATCCCGAAAAGTTTCCGAGATATAAAAATTAAATTGGAATTTTGCAAGTTAAATTGCTTTTTGAATACTTTGGGTAGCTCCATCGACAAATCCATTATATAAGTCCATTAAGGACTTGCAGCGTTCCGCATTGTTAGTCTGAACGCGGAAGATAAATATGTAATATAAATTGTAATCATAATAATTTTGCGAGACAATACAATAAGGCATAACGGTTGCCAAACTATAAAAAGACATGAAAATTTTTCATTACATTTCGATCTGCATTTTATAAAACCACGCAAAGGCGTTGGTTTTTTCTCTTATTTTTCTTTCAACAAGAATGCTGAGCAGGACTCCACATTTAAAACATTAGGTCTGCTGTGTGTGATGCGCCCCTCTTACCGAATTCTAAGCTGAATTTATTTATCAAAATATTTCTGATATTATACTGGTAGATCAGATTAGTGAAGGAACGGAAATTCAGCAACTATTTAGGCATCCTGCCTAATTTTGAATATGCAGATATTTTTGGCCAACATTTAGGATAATCACGTAATAAGATACTCCTATAAAATACACCTAAACACATTTTAATATAAATCTCATGTATGATGGTGATCAACATCGATTCTGAAAAGACGTTTGACTGTGTGGGCCACTAACACGTCCAGTTAAAAGTCTTAAATTATCTGGGAATTCATGAAAACTTCCTAAATTCAGTTAAATCTTATTTTTCTTATCTGTTTCAGGATGTAGTTAGAGGTTGGCAGCTTTGAATCCAATATTTATCGGGTTCCACAGGGCGTTCATTTGGAACTCTTGTTTTATAATTTTTCTTATTTCGATTTTGACAGCTATTCTTTTATGACAAAATTTTGAATTTTTCTGATGCTCCATGGATAAACTGGTACCATTATGGCTTTTTTAAGAGGTAGGTTACACAAACATTTGTATTTTGAAATTGAAAAACCTGCAGTCAAATTTGCTTTTTGAATATCTGCCTTGGTGAAATTCCTTGCATCATCTATATAATATATGGGTCCATTAAAAACCTGCAGTGTTTCGCATTGTTAGTCCAAACTCGGATAATATAAAGTGCGATCGGGCAATAATTTAGCAAGTTTTATGGCTTACATCGAAACCCCTATTGTGTGCTGAGCTAAATTGGAATCGCTCGTCCAATACGGGTAGAATGAGTTGAAAACACGTAGTTATTTGGATTACAGTCCGCTTTTTGTAGATCTTAATGACCTGGAGCAAATTAATGTTAATGGTACTGATTCAGGCGTGCCGAATCAATGGTACACGAAAGAGCATCGTACAAATCTATTCCTCTATTTCAGAAGGAAAATAGGGATAGTATTTATCTACGATAAATACGATACGTCGTAACTGTCCAAAAAATAATTATAGCTACGTTTAACAATAATATTATGCCGTACGACTTACAGAGCAAATGAGATGTAATGACGTACTATTTTTTGTTTTTTAGTACGCCCAAGTAAAACATTACGTTAAAAAAATTACTTGTGTACTTATAAAGATGGGATTGCGTCGTTTTATTACAGAGTTCCTATAGCCATCTTCCAGCTCCATCATCAGATCAACTCCATGTCACAATAATATTGGATTGTCATCCGACTTACATATACATGCAAAATTTCAGGTCAATCGGAAACCGGAAAGTGGGTCTAATTCAGCTTGCAAGATTTGGCCCAAAACATACATACCACACATTGCAAGTTAAATAAAAGCTTGTAAAAAGGAATCCCTATTCAAATTCTTCCTAGTATTTATCATTATTGTAGTCACAAAAAGGTCTTTGAATCTCCAGAAATATTTCTCTGTTCATCCGCAACAACCTCCGTCAACAGACACCCCATTACTCTTTGACATTGACAAAATTCTATCTCGCTACTCGCGGGACAAGAGCTATGGTTTATTGTGGTGTCCATATTTCCTTCATTGTAATTGCGATTTTTCCGCTTGACAGGGGTCTCCACTAGCAATCAGCATACCTTTTCGCGGCGAGAGAACGTAAATAAATAATCTATCCAGAGACAAGACGTCCTTTTCCGCCGTCGGAAAAATGTATTTGCGACGTAAAAGGAGGGGGAGAGGTTCGTTACGTTTTGTTGCTCCCTGGGGGACACGTCGGTGCTACTACATGAATGTTTTACGCTTATGTCACAGTTCTGATTTGTAACCACTAGGCGTCAGGTTTTATGACTGTTGTTTTACATTAAGCGATAAAGTTGCTTCATTGTTTTTCTATGGTACTAGCGAGCGCCCCGACTTCGCACGGTTAGTCGAGCATATTATGCTTAGGTACAATTTTTTTCTGTCGTATGGTCGCATCAGCTTGTTGTCGGTGTGAGACCCGTGGCGCTTGAATTAATTTTCGCGTGCGTTCGTTTTTATTTAGCGATAACTCCTAATTTGCCCTCGTAATTGAAAACACAGTAACTTAAAGGTAACTTCTATTTAACTTACTCTTCTTCTTCGACTGAGCGTTATTCCACTAGGTGGGGTCCGCTTTCCGACATGCTTTTGCCCACTTTGCCCGGTCTTGTGCATCCGATTTTCTTAATTTATTGGCTCTCATGTCGGCGCCTACGAGGTCCAGGCAGCGCTTTCTTTTTTTTCTATTTAACTTACTGTGTTTTCAATTACGAGGGCAGTAATATATTCCTTTAAATTGTATGGTGTAAAGGATTATCATAATGTGCCTGAAATGCTTATAGCAACTAATATATTTAAGTTGATAAGGATTAATACTGTATCCATCTAAATAGATTTCCAATTACCACTTTGTAAATGACCATTGTTTTTTTGAAGTTAAAATGGGTATAGAAAGCTATCCTTACGCCATCGCGTACTTTTCTGTATAGACCTATCCCATCATACCACCACTATACATTGTTTTGGTATATCTCAAACTTTAAGACTCACAGGGATTAGGCAGCGTTTTCGACCTCCCAGGCGGCTTGAGTTTTTCCGACATTTCCAACAATTTTCATCATATTTCAACCAATTTACACAAAACCTTAACAAATTGTACACCTAAAACCTTCCTCATGAATCACCCTGTCTATTGTTTAGCTTAGGTATGTCAGCCATACCTGGACCATAATAACGAATTGATTGACGTAGTAAAAAAATGAGACCAGGATGGTAAAAAATTATCCAGAAAATATCTTCAGGTAAAATACAAAATTCCAAAATGCAAACCGCCCAATTGCAATTCCAACCCAAAATGCTACAAGTTACAACTTGCGTCATACGGTGATACTGTTATGTACGAATGTGTATTATGTATGCTGGACGAAAGCCCGTGGTGGCTTAAGCCCCCTTGTGTGGCTGTCTCTCTGCAGCAACGCTAATATCCCATTACAGGTACAATCCCTACACAATAAGCTTGCATTTTAATTATTCTGCACGGTACACCTGTGTGACATCGCATAACTGGATTATTCGATTTTTATTCGATTACAAGTTAGTCCTTGACTGCGATCTCACCTGATAGTACGTGACGATGCAGTCTAACATGGTAGCAGACTAACTTGGAAGGGGTATGGGAGTTTGCAGTCAACCCCTTAATCGGTTTATACACTCCATCATGCCGAACGCCATATCACTTGGCGGCATGTCTTTGACGGTAAGGTGGTTACTAATAACTAGCCTCGGTCAAAGCCACCCACCAGACCAGACCAGACACAATTCGGAAATTATAAATTCCCAAATTGCCCCCGCCGGGAATCGAACCCGAGACCTTTCAGTTATGAGACCACAGCGTTCACCACTGCGCCAGGGAGGCGTCAAAAGCAACTGCCATCTGATTTCTTCATTAGATTGTAATATATGTATATGCTACTTGACACGACTGAGACTTGAGGTTGATTCTTAGGCATCATTTTTGGCATGAGTTGAGAACTTGGAGAGTGACTTAGGCTATTTTAGATCCCGTAAAAATAAAGTATTTTCACGGATTTTTAAGGAAACCAACACCACGCGTACGAAATCTACGATGTAATGACATAACGAAGAAATAAAGCAGCGACTAATAAGAGAAGCTTCGCATAGATTAGATCTGAAAATGGAACGATTTATCTAGCAATTATGCGGACTGAAAATACAATATTGTACGTAGCCTGATGCGATGGTTAAGTCCTAGAGCTGTCTCGTCCGGTGCGATACTAATATCCTGTTGCAGCTAAGCCTCACAAAATACGGCTTAAACTGAAGCGTAATGGGCGAATTGTTCAATTTTGTAAGCTTGAATTAAAGCGAACGTTAAGCGTATAGCGTTTTTGTTGGTATCAAAATTAATAAAGGTACAGTGATAGTTCTACTAAGAATTCTCTCTTCGGCATCCTTTCCAAGATGTCTGAGGTTTGAATCTCATGCAACTCTGACAAATGACTAAGAATTATTTGCGTTATAATTTTCAAAAAGAATATTTTTTTATTTTTTATTATGAGATAGGCTTGCGCTTGACAACAATTAATGATGGAAAGCATAGTTGAGGTCTAGGTTGGAGCGCGCTAGCCTAGAAAATGCCTATTCACTCTTGTCTTGAAGATACTCAAATTATACGTGGCTGGAAATACAGAAGCTGGAAGTGCGTTCCATACCTTAGCAGTTCGTTTTAGAAACTTGGTTTAGGTTTGAAGCTTGTCGCACATCAAAGTCTACGTGATATAGTTGACGACTTTGAGATTGACATAGGTTAGGTACCTTTTATCCCGCCAAAGAGAAGTTTTCCGTGGGCTTTCTAAAAATCCACTAAAATCTAAAAAACTAGTAAAACATATATAAATTACCTTTAGTGCTTTCAACAACGCCGTCTATCCTCCATAGAAGTATCGCGCAGTAGACCGTCAGTAGCATCTTGCAGTTGCACAGTTCCATTTTACGGACCCCACTCATCTCTACTCAATCTCTTGGCTATGACGCCATCCACTTTTGAGGGCAACATTAGAACTTCCCTATTATTGACAGATAATTTTTTACACTATATTACGTCTAATTTTATTATCATGAGCGATTAGAACTCTTTCTCTACCTATAATAGGGTATTTTACTCTTTTTTGAAAAGTGTCTCAATTTAATCCTAAGGTGATAATTTATTACTACAAAATTTATTAAAATTTTATTCAATCGATAAGTACCAAAACATTTAAATTTTTCATTTTAAATTTTCGCGTGTAAATTGACGGAAACGCTATATGACGTCATCTCGACAGTAAACACACTGAGTAGGTAGTTTTTAAGTACCTATCACAGTGACTGATGACAATAGCTAATAACATTAACTGACGAGGTGCTAAATGAAAGATTATTTATAGATAGACGTAGTGTTATGGCGGGTGCCGTTTAGCATATTTATAGCACAGATAAAAAAAAGTGAAAACTTTGAAATAAAAAATAAAATTTATTTTAGAATTTTGTGTACTGAATCTAACATTTCCCGATTTGTAATTACCTAAACTATCTAATTTATATATTTTTCGATTATTTCTAAGTAGGAGTAAAATACCCTATTGAGCTCATCATTAAATTAGTTTTATCGATTCAAGAGATGACGGGCAACTTTATTGCTAGTGCGATAATCTACTCCCTAAAAAACCACATTTTATTCTTATTAAGATGCGGATTTGGTACGTATAAGACTTGGAAACACAAACGAGCTAAGGGAAGAATCTCGTAAGCATATAGATTTCTTTTACAATTCCTGATCTTAATACAGATTTTTCCTTGAAAAAAAAAAAACTATGAAGTACGTATCTAATTATTTATTATTTGAATATTCATACCTATATTTTAATTTTATATTATACTTTCAAAATTAATCATAATAATTAATGTGCTTTTTATTCTTAATTATAAGTTTGATCCATCTAATGTTCTTTAATGAGCTCAGAAACATCAAACATTGGAATTATTCAACTAGAAAAGAAATTGTGGAAAGATGAGCGGCATTATCGTTCTTATTTATTAAATTACATCTGTGATAATGTCCCGAGTCACCAACTGTACCTGTAACAATTAATAAATATTTTAGTTAATTTATCGTGGTATAAAAATCATCAATTAATTAATGTTGAAGCAAGACTATCCCAAGTCGCTGACCGGATTGGTGACCTATTTTGGAGGTTTTGTGCCTTTGAGACGTGTTTCTTTGAGAGAGCTCCACGGGAAGTTAATCTTTTATTTATCTTTTACTAAATGATGCCCGCGTGAATTAAAATTTTTTAATCCCACGGAAAACTTTGAATTTCCGGGATAAAATCCAGCCTATGTGTTAATCCCGGGTATGAGCTATCGCCATTTCAAATTTCAGCCTAATCGGATCATTCGTTATGGCATGTAGAAGTAACAAACACACACACACACACACACACACACACACACACACACACACACACACACACACACACACACACACTCACACACACACACACACACAAATTTTCTTCTTTATGATATTAGTGTAATATGATAAATGTGATTCGAGTGGTATTGGGTAAGTTCTAGTTAAAAAATATCTATCTAAACTAGAGATTCATGGAAGGCCATGACCCTTAGTTATAGGATAAAGCATTTACAACCACTGTTTCAGTTTTCAGCTAACAAAGTTAATAAACACATAAAATTCCTTTCACAGTTCGCCGCCGAAGTCTAAACTCAAGGGATAAAAGGGCACCGTATAAAATTTTGAAAGGGCCCCTTGAAGCTGTGAAAACATTTCTTTTTCCCCTCAAATACGTCATAGAATGGTTTATGACATTTAAGGAAGGATTCCATTACATCAATGAGCTACTTGTGTGGAAGCTTGAGAAGTAGCTATTTTATTTTTAAAGGGACCACCCGTGAGCCCAAGTTATTGTATATCTCTTTGAAGTGCAATCATTTTCACGTTTCAGTTTCAACATTGTTTCCGCCTCTAAAAAAGCTTCCCTTTGATAAAAAATCCGTGTTTGGCTGTTTGGTCAAGATTTGGGTACATAGTTCTTCTTTATCAAGGAGTAGACGTCATTAGCTGGTCATAGGTACCTTGCATAAACTTCCACATGCCACGGTCTTGCGTCGCTTCCCTGCGACTAGTCAATGTCGTCGATCCACCTAGTGGGGACTAGTAGTGGTTTTTGGTAGACCAATACTGGGGTTTCCTTTGCGAGCACCTTGGACTAGGGTCTAGAGTTAAGGACATATTTCGTTGAGTCTTATGCTGAGATCTATAGAGCGTGCTCTGGCTCAGCTCAAACTCAAGATAGAGGTTACAATGACAAAGAGGTCACAAATATGCTCTGACATAAATCTGTCTCGTTTTATCCCTGTCTTGGGTCTGAGCCGAGTGAGAGTGCGGTCTATAGATTTTAGCCTTAAAAATCTTCAGCTTTTCAACCTGAAGGTTAAAAGCTTCAGCTTTTAACCTTCAGGTTAAAAGTTCAAAAACCGGTCGATCTTAAAGTTTCAATTTACTCGAATTGCCCCCCCGCATCTGACAGCACAGCATTGGGACATCCCTCACTGGTGGACAAATAGGTTTTACCATTTAATAAAGACACCGAAGAACATAACTCTAGGGAACTCGTGCAAATCGTCTAGTAGGTAGGTACGTATTTCATAAGGAGTCTTTTCTGGAGACAATTTTAAACAATGTTAATTAACGTAATTAACTCGGCTCCTCAAAGCGGAGAGCGCCGCGCGAGGCGTGTAATAAGACGGCACAGGTAGCTTTGAAGCAATTCACTTTGCATACATTTTCTACTACTTTGAAGTGAAACATTTTTTTTTTTACTTTCAGTTATGAAAATAATTGGATTCGAAAGCTGTTTTCTTTGTTTTATGTATGGAAAATACCTCAACCATTCCAAAAGTCTTTAAATTACCTGTCAAAGAATCTAATTGGTTCGATAGATTTCCTTATACAAACTAACTTATACATTACACAAGAAAAGATAGTACGGGTAGATAAAATAAATATGAAGACCCGGATAATATACGGATTCAACATTTCATCAATATATAATTAAATAAAAACACAGTAGAAACAGATTTTGATTAAAAACCGTAGATCGAAATTTTTTTATGCTAAAAATACAAGGATGTGTTAGGACTAAATAATAATTTAGAAAATACATAAATGAGTTTTCCAAAACAAGTTTAATAAATAAAATAATCAATAAATGTGTTATTATAATATTCTTTCAGAAGTATTTTTTTATTCAAATTGGCAACGGTAACGAAACTGTGACGAATAAAAAAATATAAATGAATAAAATCCAAACGTATATTTTAAGGAGGTAACACAAAATCTTCTACACCTTTCTAAGTTGAACATTTGTATTTTCTTACACAAAAGGGCTATAGATTACAGACCAGGTACACCAGGTAATACATTTTACGGCGAGATTACGCCACTAAATAAAACCTGTTGGCGTTATTTCGCAACTAACTGGCGATATTTTGTAAATGTTTAGGCGTTTTATGTGATAATATACAATACCTTAGATTACATACAAGCTTCGGTTGTACCAAGTTAGTACAAAATGTAGTAGATAAAATATGAAAAGAACAAAATGTAGTAGATAAAATATGATTTATTTAATGTTCTTTTTTATATGAGACTAGATGATGCCCGCGACTTCGTCCGCTTGGATTGAGGTTTTTAAGCTATTGCGTAGCTTCTATCGCGGGCCAGCGTGGAGACCGAATCCAGAAATTCCGTAACGAAAATAACCTGACACGGGACTCCTCTACAGTGAGCCGCTAGATGGCGTTGATAAAAAACGCTATGCAATAGCTTTACCGCGGCAGTCCCCGAGTGTCACACGTCTTTTTTTTAATTCCCGTGGGAACTCTCTTATGTTCCGGGGTAAAAATTAGTCTATGTGTTATTCCAGACTAGAATCTATCTCTGTGCCTCAGCCCAATCGGTTCTGTCGTTGCGGCGTGATTGAATAACAAACATCAATAGGTACATCCTTTTCGCATTTATAATATTAGTAGGATAATAATAATAGGATTAACATCATAGGTTTAGGATTGTCACGAGTTGTTCCTGAATTACAGAAAACAGAAATATTCTCTGTTCTATGACTTTGTTAGGTTAGGTTGAACCGCCGATCCCTCGAGTTTCAGTCCGAACACTTACCCGTTGAGCTATTAAGGCCTTATTATTCATGTATATTATTTGTAGCCTTAAATCCTACATCTCAATAATAAATGCGAAAGTGTGTTTGTTTGTTGGTTTGTCCTTGTGCAATTATGCTGTAACAGAGTTACGGATCGACGTGATTTTTTACATGTGCATAGTTAAGGACCTGGAGAGTGACATAGGCTACTTTATCCCTGAAAATCAAAAAGTTCCCGCGGGATTTTAAACACTAAATCCATGCGGACGAAGTCGTGGGCATCAGCTAGTACTATTTACGCACATGACAACTGGCTAGTTATCTATTTGTGTTTTGGTTTACGCGTCCATAGGCCATAGTAAGTGGACGTATGACGTAACAAAATTTGCAAGTAAAAAGCTTCGGACTTCAGAATGCCCTATCAAAAGGGGGACAATAGAATTTCGTCCTGTCCCTTCGCTTGTAACGCATAATGTAGGTTAGGAAGTTTGCCAGCCGTCGTAAAATATGGAAACTGCTTTATTATACCAACGCCTCTTGTGGGATATCAAGAAGCGAAATCTTATGAATCGTTTTATCGTAATATAACAGCAGTTTAGTTTAACATAATATATAGTTAATCATTTAATAAGCACCGTAACGCAGCCAGCGTTCTGGGCACTTTTTCTTGTTCCAGTGGTTTAGATGATATTTTTTATATTTAGCTTTTATTTTTGATATTTACGTTTTAGTTTTAATTTAGTATTTAGTTTTATATTATATGTATTAAGTATTATTATTATATATTTTAATTGTCTGAATAAATGAATAAATTATTTAATAAGTATATAATGCAAATCATTATGCTATTCTTCTGAAATTTCTGAACGCCGATTTCCTCAAGATAACCATATTAGACATAGCTAAAAACCTTGCGAAATCCATGCAAGAGACCTTTGTCCAGCCGTGGACATCTATCGGTTGATTAAGATGAAGGAGAAGTCGCAAATATGACCTTTAACTCGAACACGTTAGTTACGCTGATTGTGTTTGAGCTGCCAGAACAACGCGCAAGATTTCTTCAGTAGATATAACTATGACTTAAACAAAACACAAAGGTGTCGAAATCTATATATATTCAACCCTTAATCAAGGTTGCAATTGCATACATTACATCGCGGGTTTGCGAGAATATCGACGTAACTAAAAATTCCATCAAACTGAACTAAGTATGCCAAACGCTCGTAAATCTTTTACATTTTGTGGTGAATAGAAATTACAACACCGACAGCAGTAAAGTCAAATCCTAATAATATACTTTTTGAAGTATGCACAAAAACATTAATAAAAAACATTAACCCAAAACGCCATTCTCTAAAATCATTAATTTTTTTAGTTCCGTCACTGTTCTCGCAAACCTGCAGCGACATTTAGCAAAATAAAAGAGGTAGGTAAGTAGATATTTTTATAAAATTTAAAAAACTAGATAGGTATAATTATATACCACAATGTACAAGTTTGGTTAATTTTAACGTACATTTTCAATTAATTTTAAATACAGTCACCGCCATAATTGCTCCTCATGTCATTTACCGGAGCATAATTTATGACAAACACACACTAGAGTCTAGCCGCAAGAGCCGCACCAAAGCGAATTCCACAAAACTGAAAATGCAAATGACGTCATCAGTACTCCCTTGGCGCTCTATATAAAAAGACTTATAGCACTCGAAATCAAAATGAAACAAATAAGTAAGTACACTTTATTAACCTACATCAATCTTAATAACACTATAATATAACATGCGAAAGTGTTTGTTTGTTGGTTGGTTTGTCCTTCAATCACGCTTCAAGAGCTGCGGATTTCGCTTGGATATAGTTGAGGACGTGGAGAGTGGCTAATGCTACTTTTTATACCGGAAAATCAAAGAGTTCATCACGCGGACCAAATTGCAGGCAGGACCAAGTTATTATTAAAGCAAATCTTATAAATACACTTCTTGCATACACTTATAAACTGTCTGTAATCGTTCCATTTTAGGCAACATGAATCTTTGATAATAATATGTACTACTTAATTATTTGATGCGTGAAATTAAACTGCTGTATTAATATTCGTTTTGAGTTGATAAAAGCATTGAGTTGTGGCGTGTGGTTTTGTGGCGCGTTCGGAATGTGCTGCTGTAATCTACAACCATCTTTATGGTGAATACACACATACACATACACGCAGATCAACGTGTTTCCCCGTACCCGAGGACCGAAATAAAAAGAGAAACACGCGCAAACGATTCCCTTGGGAGCGTCCCCGTGTTTTATTCTTAGATAATTAACTCTTTGATGGCGCGGACATCTGTTTATACTGCAACGAAATTTATATTATTATGTTTCAAAAGAAAACAATCTCTTATCGGATTCATCTATCTTATCTTTAAATTCTTTCTCGCATATGCTACAAAGTATGTAATTTAATTATTGAGAACTCTAACGCTGAGATCTACAGCTCTGACTCAGCTCAGAGTTAAGATAAAGTTAATACGAGACACAAATATGCTCTGACATAAATCTGTCTCGTTTTAACTCTGTCTTGAGTTTGAGCTGAGTGAGAGTGCGGTCTATAGAAGTCAGCCTTAGACGTGCAGCTTTCCTCAAGATATATTCCTTCACCGTTGAAGCTTGTGATATTTAATTCCTTAAACGCTCATAACTCCAAAAAGTTGGACATGCCGTTATCGAACCCATAACTCACTTGAATAGGAGACCACAGACCTAACCACTATCATGTTAAACCAACAAGGAATTACAGTTTTCAGCACCTCCCTTCTGAGTATCATCAGCTGATACTCAATATTATAAATTCTTTCAATTCACGAGGGCGCGTGGCTCATGATTGTGTGTGTGTCGTATCTGTTTAAGTGTGAGCGAGACTTTGAGGAGCGAGAACTTGCTCGCGTCTGACCGCTCCTAACTAGGCTCTTGACAGGCACGCACACTTACGCAATGTGCATGTATTTGTGTACCACAACCACACACAATGTAACCACAATTAAAGCTCACGCGCCCTCGTGAAATGCAAGAACTTTTCTACCAATAATTTTCAGATTTTGTAGCCCAGACATTAGGTAGAGTATTAGGTATATTTGAAAAATTTGAACTATATCCCACAAAAGTAGGTATTATTTAAGCGTTCAATATCGTAACGATTATCACAATAACCAACACTAATAACGACGATGTCGAGACGCTCTTCGTCATAAAATTCTCTTGGATATAATGTTGTATTATTATCAGTTTGATAAAGTCTACTTGAAGCTCTTTGGTAGGTAACGAGTTGGATATTACAGATATCTTCACTAAATTGCGGCTTGTCCTTTACGAGGTTAAGAGCACATTAACGCTAATACACAATAGTTCTCAGTGTTCTATGAGCGTTATATTGAAGTAATAACCTGTAGGGTAGGTACCCTTATCTAGGGAAATAAAATGATTATTACTTGCATCTAAGTAATAACTACTTATTGGTGATACGAGTGGTAACACACTTTTAAAACACCATATCAAAACGTAATATTTTATCACCTAAAGGCAGCAAGTATGATCAATTGATCAGTCCATAAAGTGTTGTTCTTTTTAAACGCTCAACTAATTCATTTTTAGTAAAATTAAGCTGTCATATTTTATAAAATTAATAAAATGTAGAGAAAGTTTGACGATTTATTTGAGAAAATACTAAATTACTTAGATCTTTGTTAGGAGAACTCAGTGAAATGTTATATGTAACTCAAAATGCTCTGATCTAGGTAGACAAATAATAACATATCTAATTGAGACGATTCTGTAATGAAACTAAGGTCATACAATAGATATATCTAGGTAGTATTCGGTAGGAGACATAAATCTCGTAGGTAGGTAAATTATATACGTATTTACAAGCATTAGCAGTAACTAACTTTGATAAGGAACGCGCGACCAGAATTTATAGCAGACTGTATACAATTTTATGGTCACTGCCATTTTATTGAGCACAAATTCTAAATTGATACGTCTAAAACTCGTAATATCTTTTTAATGATCTCTGTGGAAAAGGATAGGAATTTAGACCTGTGCATTTAGACCTGTGCATTTAGACCGGTGTATTTAGATCGGTGCATTTAGACCGGTGCATTTAGACCGGTTCATTTATACCTGTGCATTTGGACCGGTGCATTTAAATTTTCAGGAAATCTTCAGATTAGCTCAGCGAGTTATCCTGTGAAGTTTGAGATCGGACTGATTTTTTTTTTTTTTGTTTTTTGTTTTTTGAACATAGATAATAATAAGTATACCTCTACGAACCCGGTGCGTGTATTATAAAAAATTCAACGCGTCCGTAATTGCGAGTAACAATTATTAGGCTCTCGTATTAATAATAACATTAGTTTAACACGAAGTTTTCTCTTTGTCTTCAATTGTTGCGCGGTATGTTCTAACAATTTATTCCGTAGCCCGAGGCACGCATAAATTAACCAAGTAAATATGATTACAACACTACAAACGAAGTGAACTTCTATACAACAATTCAAAGCAGTAACAAAGCCCACCTAAATTCATAGAAACTACGTTATGAAGTTAGCATAAATAAAACGTAAAACACAAACTGTACGCCGCGCCGAATGAATGCACTCGTAAACCTAAAGGTTCGTTTAGAAAGGGTGAATTTTTGTTAACCCTGTCTCGCAATTTCGTATGTATGTTGACGAGGCTCCAGGATTCAAAATCCACCAGCACTTTTGCGTATAAATCGCATGCACTACGCGAAAGTTAAATAGCTAAACTTGATAGTAAGTGACAATGCAGTCTAAGATGGATGGTTGGATGGATGGAAGCGGGCTAACTTGGAAGGGGTATGGCAGTATACATTCAACCCATACCCTTAATCTGTTTCTAGACGCCATCGTGCTGAATCGCTAAATCGCTTAGCGAAACGTCTTTGACGATGGTAATAATTAGCCACGGCCAAAGCCTCCCACCAGACCAGACCAGAGATAAATCAGAAATTATAAATTCCCAAATTGCCCTCGCCCGGAGTCGAACCCGAGAACTTCCAGTTATAAGATCACAGCGCTCACTATTGCGCCGGGGAGGTCATCAAAAATACTTAATAGACACACTGCATGCACTAGGCCGTACTTTGACCTTGGCGCACTGTGCCGCGCTCCACGATATAAGAATCATTTCTTTCGTCTAAATGGGATGGGCTTGGGAGTGATCGATAGAGTTTCTTAATTCTACTATGTATTATCTTGAGATAAATATTAGAGATTAAGTTTCAACTGACCCAAATCCCTTTTTTTGCGCAATTCTCCGCAACGATCATGAAAAATACTTTCTGGACAGAGCCTAAAGGGCGACTTACATAATGTTTAGCGCACAGGGTCCAGGCCTAATTTACTATTCTCTTTGTCTTTTGTATTATTAGACTGTTTACATTACATTTGTGTATAAAGTCGTTTGGCTCATGTAATAATTCCTGCATGTGAATATGTAATGGGAGGTTTCATATTTGCTGTAGACAAGGCTTATACATTATTTGCAGCGGGAAGAAAATACCAAATTATCTTGCATTGTACTAAAAATAACTTAAATACAGACAGATAAAGAGCTCCATAGGTCGTATAATAATAAATGTATAAAATTATATGTAAAAAGTTAAAATAACCGCTGCCTGAGAAAAAACATGAAAAAACAAAAAAAATATATGACTCGGAAATTACGAAAAATCTTATCTTTTTTTTCATTTATTGTTCAAAATATTTATAAAAAACAAACTACCAAACAATTTAAGCCATCCTCATGAAACTTAAGCGTTTATGTGAGGAATCACTCACTTATTCTAAACTTAAAATTAAAATATTTAATAATTATTATTTTAAAAATATCAAATTAAAGCAAAAAAATTACAAAAAAAACATCACTTCTAATGGGTCTTACGTACAGAAATTTAAATTTTGTTTTTGGACTTCATTGTTTAGGCCACCCTGTATACTGGTAAAACACTTTAAGTCAGACGAATGGAATTTTTATAACCAAGCCACACAAAAAGCCGACATAAACTATCGGATTTGCTTTGATGTTGGAACTAATGATGCGAAAAATAGACGCGGAACTTGATTGTGTCGAAATTTATAATAAGGCGAAAGTCGAAATTGTGAATTGAGTATTTGACTAAAATTTTAAGGTTTTTAATATTATAAGTATTATATCGTACTACTTCCTACAACTATATCTATTCATTGACAGATTTCTGTTTTAGTGATACGTATTCGAAGATTAGTATCTAAATCTTTGACCATGTTTCGGAATTTTGTAAGAAGATACTCCTCTGAAGCTTCAAAAAGTTCCATCGCAATTTGTTCAGATAATATTACGATACACGGCATAAGAAACAGACAAAATATACAGTCTTTAATAACAATAAAAAAAAGTAAAATAAGAAACATTAGGATTCCACGTTGGTCCACTTATTTCAATTCAAATGTATCGACAGATTAATACATAAATGTATTTTTTCCAGTAACTTTATGAATTAATTATATCTAATAATCAAAATCCATTATAACCGAGGAGGGTTATAATGAAATTTATGTCTAAGCTTGGTAAAGAAGGGTCTTTACCAAGCTTAGACATAAATTATCTCGTATCAATCTCCGGAGAGACGTGTCAATAAATGCCCCGGGCAGATTTATAAAATTGGTACGAATTACCCAATTTCCCCAAGGATACATTTCCATAAAAAGAGGCATTAAAATATACCATCACATTAATTGATCGAGCGTTAATGGCCGCCACAATTTTATCTTTCATTTTTATGTTAAGGACCGTAAAAGATTTTCTAATTAATTGGGACAAAAGTAAAATAAGCTGTACTTTAGTTGATGAAAATTGAAAACGGAATAATAGAGAGAAAAAAACTCAAAAATGATCTCATCTTTTGGGGCTCCTAAACTTTAAAAGTTATCTCTTTTAAACTGAGCATTTCGTGAACGCGGAAAAGCGCTGCTTAACGTGCTTAAGGGCACTTCTTAGATAAATTCTACTTTAGGTACTAGGTACTCCATTAACATAATATACATTTTAATTTCTTAGTAGATACCTTTTTATTTTGCTATACTGAGAAGTATTAATGGTTCATGGCAACACAAAAAATATAAAAAGTCTCTTACAGGGAAAAGATTTAAGGATCTTGGATTTATACTAAGAAAAGAGCGACTGCAAATGAAATAGACAGGAAATAGGCACTTTAAAAGACCTATAGACCTAAAGTATGCAATGACCTCTTTCAGACGTGCACTCCGCATTATAGGAATAAAATTATAAGTACCCGGCGCCGTCCCGGCCCAGCGGTCCATTGTAGTCCACCGGGATAAGAGTTACGCGATAGAAAGCGAGGCAACTTCTAGGTCTAGAATATATCTGCAGGTGATTCAGCGCTGTGGAACCTGAATTGGACTTAATTGTGTGGTAGCAAGAGTCGCTATTTATTTAAATGATTTTGCGGAGTAAAAACTGTACCTTTACAAATAATATGTATTTTGTGCCTCTACTGTACACGCCACTGCTTGAAAGTTAGGTAGATACACTATAAATTCTATCTCTTCGAAATACCTACTAGCAAAGTAGAAAGTTTTTCTTTGTTAGAAAATATAATACCTACTGAGGATCATTCTTTTTAAACCTTTAATATCTAACATTTACTTTCAGAATTCTATTGTACTACAAAAGATCGTTTCAATATTTTAAATTAATTTCTTCCCTGTCAAAATATTAAACTTCAATGTAGAATTGTTGATTAAAAGATCCAATCAACAGAACAATGTCGTTGTTAATGAAATGTTCACTCTGTTTGTAAATTTATAATTACAGGAAAGCAAATTTTGAAGTCAATTCCCGGGAAAATGAGATCACTAATTAGCGTAGCGTAGCGTAGCTAGCCATTCTGCAGTAGCGACAATACGCCAATTGATAATCAAAATAAAGTACGGCACAAACAAATTTATTTCGCCGTTCACAGTTTAATAGTTACGAGTGATGTTGTTAAAACTGACCATTGGAATAAGTTACATATTTTTTTTAAATCGCATCACTATTTCAATAATTTTGATCGCAGATCAGTTTAATTTTATTTGAAAACTAGCTGATGCTTGCGACTTCATCCGCGTGGATTTAGTTTTGAACGCAGTCCAGCTTAATAATTTTATTTGAAAACTAGCTGATGTCCGCGACTTCGTCCGCGTGGAGTTTGAAAATCTCGCGGGAACTCTTTGATTTTCCGGAATAAAAGTAGCCTATGTCACTCTCCAGGCCCTCAACTATACCCATGCAAACAATCATCGTAGATCCGTAGCTCTGTTGCAGCGTTATGAAAGGACAAACCAACAAACAAACACACTTTCACATTTATAATATTAGTAAGGACTATACGATGCCCCCGATTTCGTCCAGTTTATTAATTTCCGCGAAAACTCTTTAATTTTCCGAGATAAAATGTGGCCCATGTCTTAGAAATCCTACGTATGAGCATTCTCCATTCCTTTCAGCCAAATAGGTTCATTCGTTGTGGCGTGAAGGAGTAACAAACATACACACACATATAAACTTTCGCCTTTATAGTATTAGTGTGACTATCTAAAACTAGCTAGTTTTTGCCAGATTCGTCTGCGTAGAGTTGTAGATTTTTAAAACTGCCCAGGAATCTTATCTTTTTCCGGGTTAAAAAGCGTAGGTATGCCACTTTCCATTTCCTCAACTCCGTCGGTCCTTTGCACCGTGATTGAAGGACAAACCAACAAATATTCGCATTTATAATATCCGTAGCGACGTGAACAATCCATAAAATGAACAAAATGAAGGAGCGACCGCTTGAAGTTAATTTTCTTGAAAATCCCTCGGGAACACTTTTTTTTCCAATTCAGATCTGTTGTTCAGTTTAGTTCTATCACCCACAAGTTGTAAATGTTATATAACTAGTTACCTATCTAAAAGAAAAAAAAGAAAAAGCCGGAGGTAAGTTGAATGAAATTCTAGACCCTGAAAATACTTTCAGTTTGTACAGAGGCGATATACTCGTTGAGTCAAAGAGGTCTGGTATTTTGATACTCCTAAGAGTACCTAATCCACTTTTTGTGAGTTATTTCAGAACAAAGTTTTTGAAGTTGTTCTTGACTTTCGAGCTTGCCTTAGATCTTTTGAAACATTGTTTATAAAGAAACTAACTCTCGGAAAGGATCCAATTATTCCTCTCAAAGCTTTATTATAAAGAAATGTTAGGAAGGTAAAATCTATTTTGGTGAGTAAGACCCCGTTAACATAGTAAAAACATCATACGTTTTTCTGGATAAATCTTATCGTATATTTATATAGTATCATGTATCAGTGACAAGCTACAAAATTACTATGGAACGTTTATATCTTTACATTTATTTATTTTCATTCATAATATACAATATGATATTCCACACCCTTCTTCTCTTCATGGTAAAATATGCCAATACTTTGGTAAAATATTACGAAACTCAAATCCAAACCATTCTAAATATAACAAAGTAATTTAATGTTTTAATAAATATGTTATTTTCCATTAAAATCATTCTCGGAATTTGAACTCGGAATCAAAATAATCCTTTCTGAACGGATGTATTTTAATTAATTACCTATTTTAATTTCTTTATTTTATCGAGATATTATCCTCTGTTATTCTGATTGAATCCCCATTTTTTCCGGAACAAAAGGTTGCTCGATTGAAGGACAAACCTACAAACAATAATATTAGTAAGGTTATATTTTTTATTTCATGTTTTTTTTAGTCTGTAATAAACTATTTTCTATTCTATTCTAAAACTTTGAGAAATCAATTTCTAACTAAACTAACAAACTCTGCACACCGTATATTCTCACACACACTACCTGCCTACCGACAATGATTACTCGAGAAGTTTTCTTCCTCAACTTCTCCATGGTAAATAATAATTTCTCGCACGTACGTGTTATCACGCCAATCTAATTGAAAAACTTCTGACAAGGGTTAGCAGCCGACTCGAGCCCGTGCGATGTTATTGCACTTAGTGTCAGAACTGGACGTATTTATGGCTGTTAACATTCCTTGATACGACTACATCCGAGATTTCACAAAACTAGAGTCAGTAGCGGATTTACCAGCAGGCCGTGTAAGCTGGAGACTGGGGCGGCAGATTTTAAGTCGAATTTGCACTGCGAAATTAGTGTCATGAAATTAGTTTCATAACATTAATTTCATCAACAATTTCACGTGTAAACTTCAAATTTCATGATGCATGCATTAATTTCATGCATGAAATTAGAGGTTTACAGTTTACACGTGAAATTATTTTTGATGAAATTAATGTCATGAAACTAATTTCATGCCACTAATTTCGCAGAGTAATTTCGGCTTTACAGAAATTAAAAAGATTCATATTTGTATAGATACCTAAATACGTAGTATAAATGTCATTAAAATAAATATTTTATAAAAAATTACCGTTAAGGGTACTACTTGATGCCCGCAACTTCATTCGCGTGATAAAATGTAGCGTATGTGTTAACTCTAGGTATGAGTTATGTCCACTTTAAATTTCAGGCAAATCGGTTCGTTCGTTGTGGTACACACACCCACACAAACTTTCGCCTTTATAATATTAGTGATTAAAATCATAGTAGATTCTCAAATGGCTATGTTGTACATGATATATTCATATTACATTAAAATCATAGTAGATACTCAACTGGTTAAGTTCTACATTACTTAGGGATGTACTCGTATTACATTACATAAACTACATACAATGGCATTAGCATATATCAAACCACACAGCATCACAATTCGCTGCGGGCTTCATGAGCTAATGTTGTTACTCGAATATTTACTAGTACCTATAAGGGCTAGGGTTGTCAACCATAGTATTAAAAAATAGTGTCTGAACTCTGGAGCAAGAAAACAGTTTTAAAAACTGTAACTCGACTGCGTATTGTTTTTAAGCTATTGCATAGCTTCTGTCTACGCCAACAGCTGAATTAGACGGATTGTCTAATTACCTACATCGCACTATCATTTTTATATGTAAATAATACTTTAGCGTAGTGACAGTGACAATATTAACCAATTGTCAGATTTACACATTTCTTCCACGTCACTGTCAATCATGTAGTATATAAGTAAAATTTGAATAAAAACCAGTACACTCTGCTGGACAACACCACAAAAGGCAGTTTTCTTTTTCACCTAAATACTTGTTGAGGACCTGCTAATCAGGCCCTCGTGTGTCGTGCATCATCACCGACAGCTTCTATCGCGGGCCTTGAGCGTGGAGACCGAATCCAGAAATTCCGTAACGAAAATAACCTGACACGAGACTCCTCTCACCGCTAGATGGCGTTGATAAAAAATGCTATGCAATAGCTTTATCGCGGCAGTCCCCGAGTGCCACACGTCTTTTTTTTCTTCATAATTATAAAATGTAGCCTGCGTCACTCGGGCCATTATAACGAATCGATTAATAACCTTCATCAAAAAAGAGTCAATAGTTCAGGCGCTACGGTGGAAAATACGTAAATGAACACACACATACATTGACTGCTAAAATCATAACCCTTCCGGCTTCCTTATGGTTTTATCCTTGTCCGAGGATAAAACAGCTCTTTGCGGAGTACCTACTTGCTGTTTATTTCCGTCCTCTGACTTATAATTTATTTTCATTAAAGTTTGTAACCCTAACTAATGAAAGCTTTAGGTACCTAACTAATATCCGAAGGGAAATAATTCGTGACGTTGTCTGGAATAATTTGATATAAGTACCTACTCTGATAATATTTAATAAAAATAATAATAATGTCCTCCCGACCGAATCCGGCCACGGCGGCCAATTTCCACAGAGATTAGCCATCTGCGAGGGAAATATTATAGTGCACAAATGTGTACATAGGTGCACTCTCTATTCCTTCACTCTCATTTATTTATTTATTTATTTATTGGTAATCTACAGCGTAATTATTCTCATAGTGTGATGGGATGGAAAAGCCGACACGACCTGAAAGAGATCAGGCGCAGGACCGACGGCTTTACGTGCTCTCCGAGGCACATGGGTGACTCACCACCGACTTCCTAACTCCGGGCTAGTAATGAAAATTTCTTAACAGAAAACCCAACACATTGAGACAGTAATAACTATCCTGTGTAACATGATTCTATTGTATTCTGTTCTACAGTGTTTCCACTTTATTTGTGTCTCAGTTATTGAGTATCTTAATATTAGTATTTAATTCTATGCCTTAACATGGGTAGCCTAAGTATGTCATGCTCACTTAAACATTTCTGTGGTGGTGTCGTGTGGTGCGGGTTGTTACGTTCCCTCAAATATGGTTGAGCGAAGCAATGGCTGGATCATGCGTCATGCTCGTGAACCGGTGCCGCCAACGGGAATGGGTCTGTTTTGTGTCTACCCATGTTAACATGTGTTAGGTTGTGGTAGGTGTGCATTTTTGAAACTTCTGTGTGGAAACATTGTGTGCATAGCCTAGCTTTTTTAACAATTGTATAAAAAAAAAAATTTTTTTTTTGAAAAGAGTAACTGCTGAGTTTCTTGCCGGTTCTTCTCAGCAGAATCTGCATTCCGAACCGGTGGTAGATTTATAACGTTTCATAAGAGCTACAAGTTGGCCTACATGGAATAAATAAATTTTGATTTTGATTTTTTGATTTTGATTTTCATTTTTGGCCCGACCTGGGAATCGATCGCGGGGCCTCGTCATCCATAGTTTATTCAAATAAACGTTTACAAGTGCATTTGAATCGTCGATGAATCTACCACTGGTTTGGAATGCCCTTCCTGCCGAGAAGCGCCAGCAATAAACTCGGCGAATGCTCTTTTCAAAAAAAAAAAAATTCATTTCGGCTCTACATTCCTTTTGTGACTGAGGGCTGCTACGGGCCTCAGTTGGTACGTTAGCAAAACAAACAAAAGCCTTATTTCCGTGATAAATAATTATTACGTCCTCCAAACGGGCTTATACTGGCATGACGTCTTAAAGCGAGCCCGAGGAAATGGGCCCTACTTAAGAAGCAAGCACCCTCTCATAACGAAATCTGAGGTGCCACTTGTGTTTTCTAATCTCGAGAACGTCCTTTGAAATGAAAAGATTTGAATAAAGTATTACTCGGTATAAAGTAATACTTAACATCTGGCGAAATAGGAAAATGTAGATGAAGGGGCCCCGCTTTTGAATTTGAAATAAGGTTATGCTGAAAATGAATGCAAAAAATTGAATGGTTTTAATATAGGCCAGGCTGAAAGTTGTGCAACTGGTCAATAAACAGAGAAACACCGATATTCCATTAACTTGAATACATATAAAAGGTATTAACATCTGCAGGAGAAATTCGAAATTCTGAACAATCGCATCACTCAATACGTAAATTGGTTCATTTGTTGAACTGCTCAACTTTAACCTTTTTGTAACTGCTTTATGTGCGTACATCCGGAGGTATCACAGACAATCGATAAGGGCGTCTGTCCACCAAAGCGGAGCTGAAACATTTTCGAAGAACCAATCATAATAATATTATCAAAATACTCCAAAGAATTAAAGTAACCGACGCGACGTAGCTCTCAATGACATATGTGACCAACATTTTGTCGAAGAAAGGGAAATACCAAAAATGTTGATGTTATCAAATTATTATTATTAAATATAAGATAGCAATAATAAATTATTAATCATTTACAAAATCCTTGGGATATACAAGAAGTATTGTCTTTTTTAAATCACATCGCATCGCACTAATATTACAAAGGTGAAAGTTTGTGTGTGTGTGTGTGTGTGTGTGTGTATGTGTGTGTGTGTGTGTGTGTGTGTGTTGTTTGTGTGTGTGTGTGTGTGTGTGTGTGTGTGTGTGTGTTGTTTGTGTGTGTGTGCGTGTGTGTGTGTGCGTGCGTGTGTGTGTGCGTGTGTGTGTGTGTGTGTGTGTGTGTGTGTGTGTGTGTGTGTGTGTGTGTGTGTGTGGGTGGGTGGGTGGGTGTAAAGTTACTCCTTCACGCCACAACGGATGAACCGACTTGGCTGATTGCAATGGAGCTCATACCTAGGATTAACACATAGGCTACATCATTAATCCCGAAAAATTAAACAGTCCCCACGGGAAATAAAAACCTTTGTTCACGCCAACGAAGTCGCTCTATCTGACAAATAATATTTTATAGGTAATAATGGAATTATGTACATACAAGCACATTAACTAAAGGGTTTTATCGATTTGTTTTACGAGACTGTTTAATAACATCGTTAAAGCTAATACATTAAATTCATATCGTATTTCACCCGTTCATTTTACTACTTTATCAATAGGTAGTAAAAGTTGAAGCACAGAGAAGCAGGGAGAGCTTTTAAAGGCAAAATATGAATACGTATGGAATATGGATGACTCGCGGAAATAGTATATCCGCAAGAAGTCTGCTTTGGAAATGTTTCAGCTTTATATAATTTTATGGAATTTCTTAAGATACGTCTCAAAGAATTTTATAGGAATGCTCTTTGCTTAGTTGAATTTAATAAAAATACATATTATCTCAAAGAATACTATTGAAATACTAGTTGACTAGTTTTATTGACTTGATTATCTTTACATTATTATTTTCGTTTTTATTTACTTTTAACTTATAACATTAAATTGTAAAATGTGTGTTGTAAATGTAATAATATAAAATGTATTTCATTTTATACTATTAGAATTTTATATTATTTATAAATATAAAATTGTATCTAGTCTGTTCACATGATCACATTTTTTAATTGTTTTAAGTGGGCAGTATGTTTTAAATTACTAGGTACTCGTAGTTTCAATTTAATTTTCAAAAAAAAATCGCAAAAAAATTAGGAAAATTATTAAATTATGAATGAATGAATTAATAAATTACAAGATTTATTAATTCATTAATTCATAATTCTGAGAGGTATAGATGTAACTTACAAGCTATAGCATAATTCGTTGCCCTCCTCAAGCTTAAATCTAATAAACTGATCTCAATTCAGTTTGCCTCCTTAGGGTGAAGTAACCCCTGCGGCATCGAACTATATCGTTAAGAACAGAAGTTTCTAACAAAGTTTTGCTCCAAACGTAGGGTCAAAACAACCAATGAATGTGTGAGTGCCATGTATTATTATTTATATCATACTTGCTCAGTAACTAGGGATTACTATGGTGGAAAGTCTCCTTGTAAGTTGGTGTTTGCAATTCAAGGTAACATTACGTCGCACTATGCTTTAATTGTAATGTTCACTTTACAGTTCAAGCTATGCAAAACTCCTTGGTAAACAATCTCTTTTCTTATAAAATGGTAAGAAAACTTTTTACTGAAAAAAAAAAACACTGAACATGGCGGCATTTAATTTCCATACATTTCAAACTATGCAAAACTCCTTGGAACTCGGAGCCGTAAAAAAAAAATGGAAAACTATTTACGAAAAAAAAATGGAAATGGCGGCATTTCATTTGATCTGAAAGTTTGTGAAGTTTGTTCGTAAAGGGATTTAAGTTATTTACAACAATGTCAAGCACTTCATCAGATGATGATAAAGGAGGAGAGCCTGATTTTTGTTTGCTTGAAGCAGAACAAATGATGCAAAACCTTTTGCCGGATAAGTCCAAAGTTACCTCGCAAGAATGATATAAAGTAGAATGCTTACCTCGGTTGCAAGTAGCTATTACACCCTCGAACTATATTCACCCTCGCTCGCTGCGCTCGCTCGTGTGACTAAATATCTCGGGTGCACGCGATCCATTAGCGCCCTATGCGAGCTGCGCTCGCACTGGCGCCAAATTGGATCTTGTTCTGTAATAGCTTACTTACGTCCCTTGTGTAACAATCTACTATTTCTGTACCTACTATTACTGATAATTACGTTTTTGATGATTATTGTGATGAATTATGTCACACTTTCTCAGCGCATTACGTAATTTTTTAATAATTTTCTGTGAGTTCATCTTATTGATAGGGCAGACTGGCTACTTTTAGCGGTAGTAATCGGCATTTCTATAGCTTTGAACGCTAAAGTGGGCACACAATGAACGCAGAAATCAGCGACCGAAAATCGAATAAATCAGTGATCAAAAATTGCGAAAGCAAAATGCAGATGCATAAAAACGCCGACCGTGTCTGACCGAGTCTGCCGTGTCCCTTACTAACGCGACGATTCACCCGTATTCGGCCTTTAAAAGCTTACGTACTAAACATGGCTTTTCACCGCGTCGACTATAACGCTTCCAAGTATTATAGTTCGATGTCCTGCAGTTACCGTTACAAATCAACCTTACTTAACTCGCCGGCATGTTATGTAGGTAGTTAAGGTTTTACCTTTGTAAGTATAAAATTAAGGTCATATCCATTAGTGCAAGTGATTAGTACAACCGTTGAACTAGTGGGACTTTTTTCCCCTTCTGGGACAAAATAGTTGAACTCAGGTAGTACTTTAAACCGAATTAACAACAGACAAATGTCAAAATCTTCATAATTTCGATGTATTCAGAACGTGGCGTAGGTGCTAGGTAGGTGCTAGGTATTAAGAAATACCTATTATATCAACATAATATTAAAAAAGTGCGAAAGTGTTTATCTTTTGGTTTTTCCTTAAATCACAGAGGAACGGTGACGAATTAATTTGGATACTTAATTATAATGAAAGACCAATGTGAAAGACCTAAAAAATGACACAGAATAAATATTAGGTAGGTATAGAATTAAGGAACTTAACCTAAGGAAGTTACGGTCAAAGCTAGTAAAATTTAAATTATTAAAGGCACATGAAAGGGTCGTACTTAATTAGTTAAACACATCACGTTAACACTAATTAGTAAACACTTTTACGATGCCACATCAGAAACTTAACTAGGAAATACAAGTTTGGTATATTAATAAACTTTTAGCGACTTACTTCGAATGAACGTTAAAATTCCACGGCATTTCCCAAACTTTTCACAGATCTTTCACCAACCCACAAAACAAAACACGAACTAATTGAGATATTTGTGTCAACACTCAAATCTCTTCCGACATCGGACAGTTTCAAATTTCGTCGCGTAATAATTTGCGGCGGGTCGTGAACATCGACGCACGTCCCGGCTTCGAAACGGGCTGGAGACATCTAAAAAATCTGAGTCCTGGAAGCTTATTGCCATGCCTCTCAGTGTCAGAGCTTCGCTATACTCCAACGCCATACAAAACTCAACTCTATCATGTCCTACATAAAGTTCAAACGTTAAAATTGGGTTAAGACCTTGTAGTTCTGTGTGGCATAGATAGGGGAAGAAGCACAGATGCTGCGCGCATGCGATTTCGACCAATCTCACACACACGCGTAGGAAAGTTTATTTGTGTGTAAGTGAATGGAAGACGGTGTTACATTGTTTGAGACCGTGCTGGACTCTATTGTTGGTACAAGTGTCCGTTTCTTCCCCGGAGGCAAATACTGACGCTCCTGGTAGAAATGTTGGGTCACTTGCAACTGGACTTGTAATATTACTAAACGTCACCAACATAAATGGACTTTGTGTAGTGTGCGCTGTTTTCTGTTGCGTTTAAAGTGTGAGAGTAGAACAAATACGAGACTAATACCTAAGTATTAAGGCTAGCGTCAGCCCCCGTATTACGGTACTTGTGTTTCATTGCAATCATCGTTATCGACTAAATCAATGTTGGATACTTTGGTTATATAAAACTGAATTCGAGCCAGTACACTGGTATGACAACCAATAGTGTCAGATTTCGAGTTATCAGATTTAAAATTAGAAAAAATAAATAAAAAAAAGTTATGCACCTTGGGTCAATTGTCGTCATCTCAACCAATAGACATCTACGGCTGAATTAGTATTTGCAAGGATCGCCACAAAAAAGAATCTTGTGCTGCCATATCCAATCGCTGCTAGCAATGCGGGGTCGACATTCGACTACCTTGGGACCCCAAAACTTGTGAACTTAAATCTTAAATCAAAACTTTTAAGATCCATTTTCTTCGATTTTTAGTGTTTCAGTACCTACTCGAAATCGATGAACGTTATTAAAGTATATTTTAAAGTCATGCTAATTTTAACGATAACTTGACGTGTTTAGAAAAAGACCAATGACCAAGCGAACATCATCTAAAATTACAAAATAAGTAAACGACGATAGAAATATGTCTGAAGCTGCAAGCGATATCTTGACTCAACGTCATCTGTCATTTTCAGGAGTTTGAACCTGTTGAGTAAACGATCGTACGACGGTTTTTATATCCCGACCAGACACCGACACGATTTCTTTGTATTTCTTGTCAAAATCCCTAGGGCGCTCCATACAAGCAAAGATTGATACAGGCTTGAATATCAACGAAAAACTCAATGAAGTTATAATATGTAGACGCGCTAAAAACTAATGTTTATATTTGTGATGAGACAGATTTCCGAAAAATATTGGACGAAGTCATGGGCAAATCCACAGAGATAAGCTATCTGCGCAGGAGATATTATAGTGCGCAAACACAGGTTCACCCTCTAATCCCTCACTTTCAGAGATCAAGCGTAGGACCGAGCGTAAAAAGCGTAGCTTTTTCTCATAGGTAATGATGAAAAATAGTGTGTGTCACTCGGGGCCAAATTTTTTGTTCTCGGGCGGCGTATATTGAATTCCTCGCTACGTTCAGGATTCTACTTTAGAATCCTTCACTTCGCCTTGAATACAAAATAGCGCCCTCGGGGAACAAAAATTTTCTTTGGCCCCATATAACACAAATAACTATTTTGGCTGACCCGGGAATCAAACCCAGGACTTCGTCATCCGCAGTCAAACATGATAATAACTAGACCAACGAGACAGTTAACAATTAATATACCTACTGTTAACATGAGCATGTTGGTAACGCGGACCCATAAAATTTTCCCCAACCAAAAATATCTCAACGCGCCTAAAGAAGTTTTCACTTCAAAAAGCACCAACGGAGCAATATCGTCACGATATCGTCACGTTGTCGGTTATAAAGAAACCCCCGTGCAACAGGCGAGGTATGTGTCGTTTTACGATCCGCCACGTCTTATGATAAACAAATTAAAAATAGACATTACCGCTTTACCATTTGGGCCAATAAATATGAGGATTATACGGAATGCGACAATAATGTTTTAGTTACTGCAGTAGCTCTTGTTCGAGACTTCTCTAACGTTGATCGTTATCTTTCTTCTCTTCTCGCGTCGGTTCTTCAGCTTTGAGGATCGTGGCTCCCTCACGATAACACTTCCTAAATGATGTTTCGCTATTTCTGTCTGTTGGAGGCCGTGCGGAAGGTACTCCAGAAGGTTTTGTCGATCGCTTCTCTTATCAGTAGTCTAAGCTCAGGAGCGATCCTGTCATTTTCATACAAAATTTCTAGCTGATGTTAACTTCACCTTTACTATATTCTAAAGTTAAAATGTTCGTTCTTAGGCTACAGGTCAGATCAGGGTCTCGGGATACGTCCGCAGGCTTTCCCTCGATCTTGCACAGTGATCATGAGTTTCTCAATGCAACTTGCGTTTTTCCTAGCAATCCTAGCAAAGTAGTCGAGCATCCGCTGCAGAAAAAATAAATGTTTTATATCCGCATCTTTATTTACAGTATGTCGCATCTTTACGTACATTTCTAATGCCTTAATCTTCCGATCGGCGGATTTAAACGGCAAACAACAAAATTAACGCTAAAGTGTGTTAGTTTGTCCTTCAATCACGCCGAAACACAGCTACGGATTAACGTGATTTTTGCATGGGTGTAATTGAGGTCCTGGATAGTGATACAGGATAGCATTTGTATCCCGGAAAACCATGGTTTCTGTGGGAGTTATACAAACCAAAATCCGTGCGAATGAAGTCGCGGGCAATCGCTTTTAAATGAAACTGTATTTTTACTTATTTGTACTGCATTTTTACTTATTTTTAACTATTTTGTACAGTCTGACGTTATCTAGTTGAGTAGATAGTAAACAAAGGCTTAACACTGCTCATGGCATACTGCCAACAGCAACGCAAGACCTCCGTTTTGGCCGTAGAGCCTTGCAACTCTTGCAAGGAAGATAAGTCAATCAATGAATGTTCTAAGACCCTGTTTAGATGTACAGAGATACCGCTTGGCATGGCATGGCTTTGGCGTTCGAGCTTGCGTAACTTCTAAATTAGCGTGGAAATTAAAATTGTAGGTACTCGCAATTTTAAATTTAAACATATAATGATTATCTAAAGAATGCACATGAATAACTTAAAAATAAATTGAGGCCCAGGCAACTAAACTGAATACATAATATGTAATCATAAATGTTACCACTTACCAGTATGTTTAATTACTTCTATAAATCTAAAACCTCATCGAGCCCCTATATCTGTGTTTAAGATTTAAACTAAATATAATACTAATATTCCATGGGAAGTTTATAACACTCAAGAGATCTTTACAAATCTCGAGGTCGACCTGGCAATTGAGTGCGCTTGCCTAGAAAATACCTATTCACTCTTGATTTGAAGGTACCCAAATTGTAGTTACTTGGAAAAACAGAAGCCGGAAAAACATTCATTCGTTAGCGGTGCGTGTCCGGAACGAAGAAACAAAAGCGCACAGTGCGCGAACTTGGCATGCCCAAAACTACCCATCACATTTAATGTTTTAATTTTTGGAAAAAAAAACATTTGTTTTCTATAGCCAAATAAATGCCTGACCTCACATAGATACCTACCGTACATTAAATACTGCACAGCATTAAAAATGCACGAAAAAGTAATTAGCACTGACCACAATGACGCAACCAGACAATACCCTAGTATTCAAGCGAGACCAGAATTCCAAAATTCGGGTATCAATGTTTCAAATGACATTACCGTGCACCTCCACACATGTATATTCATTACGGATCCGAAATCGATTGTTTATTTGGAGTATTGAGGTAACGTGATTGGAGGGAATGGTCGAACAAACAGCCACACCCATACAATTTGCAAATATGAATATAAATCCGACCATCGCTCTGGTCTTCGTGTTAGGAATGGGGTGCTAACGGCTCCATTTCGGCGAAGGCTTATCAAGCTAAGTACACAGGATTTGATTGGGAAAACATACGTGAATCGATTTTGCTCATCAAAACATTTGGGTATTTGTATTAGGTATTTCGTTTTTTAACTCTTATCTTTGAAGTATCTAAATTGACTGAGAACTGAGAGTTCTAGAGGCGGGTAAATAAATAATAATTATAGTAATACAACATAGATACATGTATCTTCCTATGCATACATAAGTACAACTTATTGGCAATGTCCGCTATAACCTTTGAGATTATGATGTAGATACCTATATTTTTTTTATTTTACAAAATGTCTGAAGGTAGCTTCATTGGCCAATAACTATACTGGTTCCCCTATTATTGTAATTTTTTTTGATGAATACAAAAAATAAATAAACAAAAATAAACCTAAGCGAAGTTGCAGGAAACCTAAGGAAGTTGCTAGGTGAATCTAAGTCAAGTTGCATGCGCCTCATTCCGCACGCATCTAGGTATTTATACCCGTAAAAATAGTTCTATGACTTATCTTACGGACCTACAGACAACGCACAGTCTAAACGGGTTAAATGACAATGGACTTGGACATAGGCAATTTTCCTTTACAGTGCAGGGATTTTTTGAAAACTACACCCTAAAGAAGTACCTAAATCTAAATAAGCTAAGCCTAATCGAAAAGAGTCGCTGACATCTGTAAAAGTATCAGTTATTATAAAAGGATCGCAGTACTTGTATTAATTTAAGTACTTTAAAAAAAATCGGATTACGATGAAATCGAATTCATCTATTTTAAAATAATCCGGGTATTGAAAAATTTATTTCATTAAAATATTGCAACGCAAATATTATAAATTCAAATAAATATTGTCCTAACACCATATCCACCATGCATCTTGGTTGCCTGGAAGAGTTCGCTTCTTAGCGATAAGGCCGCCATTTGTGCTCTCATTTTTATAATCTATTTAAGTTATTTTTTTTTTTAATTTTTATTTAATGTGGTGTACAATAAAGTGTATTCATTTCATTTCAACGCAAATAGTATAGTCTCGAGTGAATCTAAAATGTGTCAAGTTAAGTTCATCAGAATCTAACTCAACTTCTGATGAATACTTTGAATAGAAGTTCAGTTCTGAACGCCTTGCATAATCAAGCTACCCTTCGAAGTGTCAAGTTACTTCATTTTGTTAACAAAATACTCAAAGGTTTATCAAAGCTGTGTAAGTTAGTATCAAATTACCAGTCGTTGACATCGGCTTTGCTCAGGCAGAAACAATCTAATCCCCTCCCCGTAGGATTTATCAAACATTCGCCTTTCGCCTTGTATAATAAATTCCACCGACATCACCGTATAAAACCGCATCGAATATTAGAAATACGAAAATAGTTCCCCTCTAATATGTTACGAGAAGTTTATGGCATGCAAAATTCTGTCGTACAATGCCGTGCGATTGCTTATGCGAATCAGGCGTTCGCAACTTCTACTACCCGCGATATTTTTATGAACTTCTTCCGTTCTTTGGCGAAACTTCATAAAAATTCTATCGAGCGTTAAAGAGTTCGAACAAGTTCGGGAAACTGGTTCCGAACGTCACTATCACGCAATCTCTCACGCCCTCGCCATTTTGGAGACGTCAAAACGTTCGGTTAATTTGCCCAGGTGGATTCAACGCCTCCGATTATCCGTTTAGAAAAGTCTGGTACTCAATTCTCGGCGAACTTGTTTAATTAAAGTTCTCGCACTCTTTTTTCCTTTAGGCGGGGAAATAATCTCTTCTTTGGAACATCGACGTGATTGGAAAGGACAATATTTTTTTGAATTGTTTTCGATATAACCTACTAAAAGCAGGTATATATGTAAACTACACAGTAGATATATGCAAGTCTGGTAGTGTACGGAAAATTCCTCCTTCCTCTTTTTAAAAAGGATGACGAATTAACACATAGTATTTATGGTGTTGATGGTGGTGGTTATAAATATAAAATTAATCAATAGTACCACAGGAGATTTTTATCCACACAGCTGGACATAAGGCTCTTACATCCATCATTTTAAATCGTCTGTCCATCTTAGCTTTTAAAATTTCGCGGGAACTCTTTAATTTTTCGGAATAAAAAGTAGCCTTTTTCATCCTCCCGGTCCTCAACTATACCCATGCAAAACATCACGTCGATCCGTCGCATTGTTGCGGCGTGATTGACGGACAAACCAACAAACAAACACACTTTCGCATTTATAATATTAGGAAGGATTTTCACTTTAACAATTATTAGTATCCATCTATTAACTTGTTATTAAAATAATAACAATGTTATTAATAAATGGATTAATAAAATACTATTATTTTAAAACAAAATAACAGCGACTCCATCCCACTTTGTGAGCAAAGAGCGTGCCAAGTTTTTGTACTCAGTATTTGCTTTCGGGATTCGAGTTTGAGTTCCAATATGGCGGAAAGTATTCTTGCATTCGCATATTCGGAACAACCGGCAATAAGTTTCTCCTATCAGATTCTAAACTTTACCGTGGGGAATGAGGCATGAGCTGTTATAGTTGGTTACTGTAAATAGTCAGCTGCTATATACTTGTACCTACATTATCTAAAGAAACTTACCTGATACTTGCATAGTTTTCGTATAATAGGTAATAACTGAAGTAGGAATGAACGTAACTTGATGAAGTGTTTAAGAGGAGTTTATCAGTTGATACATAATATGCCCCAACAAATTAAAATGGAATTTAATTCATGTATGTATGTATGATTTGGAAAATTCTTTTTTTGTTTGAAAGGGTATACTTTCCATGTGGTCCCATCAGGTCAGGATCTGATGATGGGATCCTGGAGAAATCGAGGGAACTCTTCAAATTTTATCGGCATAAGTGATATATTTTGTAGTGGCGTTTGAAGTCGATTTTGTAAAAATAATTTTTACGTTTATATTATAGAGTTTACAAATACAACTAAGAGAATACCTAGCTCTAAAGAAATACTTTTTTTGAGACAACTTGTCGGAATAAGCTTTCTATTATTATTTTGATGGTTAAAACAAACCATAAATTCTCATTGTCCCAGTATAAAAGCGAAAACGGAATGTCAAAGAGAGGAAGTTCAGTCTACAAAAATCTTTAACTTACACTATGTTAGAGTTTGGACGAAGTAAACAATCATTTTAGCCACTAATAAAAGAGGAACAACGGAAATAATAAAGCAAGTTTTGAAGCAAGACAATAGTGAACACATCAAGATTTCTTCGCTCTGTCGCAACCGTCCACAACACGAACATTCCTGACGTTCTATTGGAGCATCGGAATGTTTTTGTCTTTGTGACAGTATTTTCTTTTTCATTTCATTTATTTATATGCATTACATACTTTAATAGGTGTTTGAAAGTGAAGGAAAACATTTCTTCGTCAAGTTCATTTGCATTGGGCCGGCTATGGCCTTATAAATCTCTTCTGAGGAGACTTGCGTATAGTAGGGAGCCGTTAATGGTTTGATGATGTTATGATGATTTTTATAAGTCAATTTTGGTAATGTGTTAATCTGAATATATAAAAGGCAAAGCTGACTGACTGACCGACTGATCTATCAACGCACAGCTCTGACCACTGAACGGCCAATATGAGTTGAGCTTTCTAATGTATATTAGTATAAAAAGCTTCCCGACGCAGTCTTTTCTATCTTAACTACCCAGAGAGTTATGTAAAGCGCAAAACAAATATCCGACGAAGGAAATGAATGAAACTAGCCTATGAGGCCCAGTGGAGGGCAAGGGGAGCTGGCGAGCGAAGCAAGCCGGCGATCGCGAAATGAAGGAATGAAATAATGTACCTATAGGGAAAGACTTGAGGAATTATTATGCATTTTCTAGAAATTTTATACAATGACGGACTAGACATTTTACCACGTACGGGAAAAGCGTGCAGATAAAAATATTCTTTGAAAAAAATTATGTCCTTTAACCCCTTAGCTCATTGCAGCGCTTATGTATATGAAAGGGGTTCAATTTGCGCGCTGTTGCTTCTCTTTTGCATAATAAATACATCAGCAAACAACATGCAATTTATACACGCTGTATGATGCAAATGACGCCGCTATCCCGGGGGGCTGCGCTACTTACACGGATATAATGCACCTACGCGTGGAGTAAGAGTTCTCGGGAAACATTTTATTTAGTTCAAGTGGATATTATATTGTCGCATATACAGGGAAGATAAGTGTGACGATTTATATTCAGAAATAAATAAGGTTAACAATAATTTACATTTATTTTTTAGTTTCTTGATCTTTACTATTTTTGACGACCTCCCTGGCGCAGTGGTGAGCGCTGTGGTCTTATAACTGGGAGGTCTCGGGTTCGATTCCCGGCGGGGGCAATTTAGGAATTTATAATTTCTAAATTGTCTCTGGTCTGGTGGGAGGCTTTGGCCGTGGCTAGTTACCACCCTACCGTCAAAGACGTGCCACCAAGCGATTTAGCGTTCCGGCACGATGGCGTGTAGAAACCGATTAGGGGTAGGTATGGGTTGAATTTACACTGCTATATCCCTTCCAAGTTAGTCCGCTACAATCTTAGACTGCATCGTCACTTACCATCAGGTGAGATCGCAGTCAAGGGCTATCTTGTCATCGAATAAAAAAAATAAAAAAATTATAAATGTGAAAGTGTGTGTTATTGGTTTTTCCTTCAACCACGCCCCAATAGAGCTACGGATCGACATGATTTTTTGTATGAGTATTAAGGCACCATAGGCTATCTAAACAAAGATTTACAAAAACTTACTCCACGCGGATGAAATTGTGGGTATAAGTTAGTAATAATATAGGTAACGATGATATCATCTGGGTTGGAATGCTTCGGTTTTGCAACTAACCGCCTACAGTAGCGCTATGCGTTGCAAGGGGAGCGGTGTGATCTGAAACCGATAGTAATTAACGCCATCTAATTTTAAGAGGAAATGCGGTCGCAAAGACTTTTGAAAATGAGGAATTTGAAAAAACTATCGCTGTAGCCCTGCTGTTGTTGTTTAGTAACAAGGGCCCGATGGTACCCTTTAGATATGGAACCCTAAAAAAGTAGATAAACAAATGTGCATTTTTGTACCTCCTTCCGAAAAGTACTGAATTATAAATACATAACTCTACATAGATACTTTTTATCCCGAAAAAAAAAAAAAACAGTTCCCGCGGGATTTTTAATGATCCTCACTCCACGTGAACGAAGTCGCGCAAAAAGCTAGTTTATTAGCAAGAAAGATACCTAGATTTTTTAAAATATTTTTAGGTAGGTAATTCAACTAATTTTCAAAATTCTAAAATAACTAAAATAAAGATCAAAAGTATCTTCATTATCTCAGCAAGGGTAATTAAAAATCCAGATAAAACTTTCAAAGTACATTGAAAACGCTTGCTGACTTCCCAAGTAGTATCTGATTAAGCTCGTTAAAATGGTTCTTTATTACTCAAGTTCTTGGCTCCTACAAATTTAGTTCACTCTTTCTTTACTGAGGCTAATTTTCAGGGTTCTGTAACCAAAGGTGTCAACGAGATCGTATTACTAGCCCTCTGATGTTCGTTCGTCCTTCTGTCTGTCAGCGGGCCGTATCTCATGAAATTTAATAGATTATGTGAAAATTTCAAATAGATACATACTTGAAATTTTCACAGAATGTGTATTTCAATTGACGCTATAACAGCAAATTATACAATCAGATCGAGATAGAGTTTCGCGATATATTACACTAGCTTTTGCTCCCGCGACTTCGTCCGCGTGGAATTAGATTTTGGGGTGGAATTTTCAAAAACTGTGACACACGTACTTCTTTATTTTTAACTGAAAGCTCAAATACCAACTTTGATGGAAACAGCTTGAAAAATGACGGAGTTTAATATAAACTTCCATCCCCTATTTAAACCCCTTAGGGGTGGAATTTCCAATGATCCTTTCTTAGTGTGCGCCTACGTCATAAAAGGAACCAACTGTAAAAATTTCAAGTTTCTAACTTCAGTAGTTTAGGCTGTGCGTTGATATCTCAGTCAGTCAGGACTTTGAATCTAATATATAAAAATGAATCGCTTAATGTGTTGGTAAGCGCATCACGCGTGAACGGCTGGACCGATTTCGCTAATTCTTTTTTTATTGTGTTTGTTATTGTCAGGAGAAGGTTCTTATGAAAGAAAAAATTAAGAAAATTGCGCGGAAAATTAGAAAGAAATATTAACCACCATATTAAATTATTTCTAATGTAACCGCTTTTACAATTCAAACTTTTTGATGTAACCTTATGGCGTTTGACATAACATTGACAGAATGCGTGCTGCCAATTTCGTCAAAGAGTTTCAATATTCATAGTTAAGACAGGACAACGTCTGTCGGGTCCGCTAGTTTTATATACTTATATAGATATCCATTCTAATTAGCTATTGACTTTTTGAAAAAAAAGGCGAATATTTTTATCATGAGGTTATAAAATAATTACGATATTATTACGGTAAGTAAGAAATAAATGGAATAAAGAACTCTTTTTTGTATTTAGTTACTATAAAAATAATAATCGATGCAGCAGCGTTCGGTATCCGATGCAAAAAGTAGAAGTAATAAAAGTGTTAACTAGTTTAATCAGTTTTATTGCTCTGGAAGTCAGCAAGCAATGAAACTTTTTATCTTCATTGCTTGTGATGAGAGCATAAAACATAGCGATAATTTTAAACGGTCGACTATGCTAATGCTTATGCATTAGCATAGTCGACCGTTTAAAATTATCGCTATGTTCTTGATCTTATGTACTTGATCGTATGTGGCCTCCCTTATGGGAGGCCACATACGATCAAGTTTGTCGTCAAGTTTGCATGATGCTTAGGGATTTGAAAAAAGGATCGATACATAAGTAGTATCGATACTTTTGGTTCGATAGCTAAGAAAGCCCCAGAAAGCAGTGCCACTCCATCGAGAGAGATAACGCTATACAACAGAAAGAGAATAGTATAGACTATAGTCTGCTGTCTGACGTGTGAAATCTAGAGACGAGATAAAAGTATTGAGTAATTGTGAAAGTACGTAAGAAAGCAGACTATAGTCTATACTATTCCCTTTCTGATGTAAGAGTGTTATCTCTCTCAACGGAATGGTACAGCTTTCGGGAGCTTTCCTACATATCGAACCAAAAGTATCGATACTAAAAACAAACTTTGGTATCGATCGTTTTTTAGAATCCCTAAGTATCATGCAAACTTGACGGCAAACGTGATCGTGTGTAGACTGCAGTACAGGAGGAATAGCTCCCAAACTAAATGCACATACGAAGTAAGGCTGCTGATGACTGAAGAAACTGTTCTGGCTCTAGGGGTTAGATTAGTTGTCTCGTTCACCCTTGTCAAGCCCAGTAATCCACAGCGCAATAATTTACTTCAAAGCCTCAGAAACATCCAGATTAAGTTCGTGTGATTGACAGCTCCATTTCTATGATAACTAGTTTGCGATAAGTACAGCAAACATTATTAAAGTTTTGCAGAATTCGCGTGAAACTGAATAAATTGCTCGCGTCGAGTTCTTACTCGCTCTCATGTTATAATTCATGTGAGGTTAACTTTGTGTTCATTATTGTTTTGACGTGTTGTAAGTTACTGTACGTTGTGTTGAAGGAAGGAAAGAATAACGAGCTGCGTAACTTAACATCCTTACAAATATTGTAAATGCAAACGTGTGTTTGTTTGTTGGTTTGTTCTTCAATCACGCAGCCACGGAACAACAGATCGACGTGATTTTTTTCATCATACCTATTCGAGAAACGAAAATTGCACGGGGGTGACTCACCACCGACTTCCTAACTCCGGGCTAGTACTGAAAATTTCTTAACATAAAACCGAACTTGCTAACCACTACACCAAAGATGCAGTTAGTTACACAGCCACATATTATATTAAACTTAGAAATAAAAAAATTATTATAACGTAAAGTATGTTTCGCGAAAAATATACAACTGGCGCAACGGAAATAAAAAACAAGCTTTCAAACCAGACAATGGAGAAACTATCAAGATTTCTGTGTTCCGCGTACCTCTACCGTAAGACAGAAATTTTGAGCGTTCTATTTAATTTTGCCACTTATTTATACCTACTGGGTTATTTCTTCGTCTCAGTCAAAGACAACAATACTATTCACACACCGGTGTAAGTAAATCCAACTAATTTAAATAGGTAAGGCGAGCGACAAATCGCCAAGAATGATCAGGCATTTACCTAATAGTTTGGTTAGAAGTGTTGAACTAACGGCTAACTAATTTAACTTTGTTGAAACCGGCTTCAGTCCTCAACTGAGGGAACATCGGTGTATCAATTTTGCGGCTTCACTCAGATAATAAAATCAAATCAGACTATCAATGTTAAAACGAACTAATCCTGAAACCCTGAAATTGATATGACGCTACTACATGATTTACCTAAAATTCAGTTCAGGCCACAGGGAATATTTGATTCAATTGTGAATGTAGACAATTTTTTTTATAAAATGAATAAATATTTGAGTATAGAAGGGAAAGGGACGGAGAATTATTCCATCTCTTTTCTGTCCATACCACTAACCTCTATATTTCATCTATAATTTCTTTTTAAGCTATTGCATACCTTCTAACGCGGGCCTTGAGCGTGGAGACCGAATCCAGAAATTCCGTAACGAAAATAACCTGACACGGGACTCCTCTCACTGCTAGATGGCGTTGATAAAAAATGCTATGCAATAGCTTTACCGCGGCAGTCCCCGAGTGCCACTCGTCTTTTTTTTTGTACCTACTTGATTGACGTCATTTTTGATTTGATTGACGCCATCTTGGCGCTGAGAGGTCGGTGCGCCATTAACAATATTATTAGTTCCAGAGACACACGTGTGTCAAATATAGCCCTGCAAATTGATCCACAATTATTATGCTGTCATTTTTATAGGGACAGCAAGTCCAGTGTTCATCATAGATTAAATATAGAGGTCAGTGGTTCATATTGATTGACAAATACAGTTCAAAAATCACAGTCATTCATTCATACATTCATCTCAAGATCTCAAGCCATCCTACTGTATCTGAGCACAGGGCTCGATTGAGGAAGGAGGAAGCAAAGCGCTTGGTGCGAGATCGTGGAATTTCGACCATGTAGCGGCGCAGTTTCCTCTCGATGTTTTCTTCACCGTTAAAACAATTGATATTTAATTTCTTACTAGACGATGCCCGCGACTTCGTCCGCGTGGATCAAGGATTTTTTAATTCCCATGGAAACTCTGTAATTTTCCGGGATAAAAAATATGAGCTATCTCCATTCCAAATTTCAGCCAAATCAGTTCATTTGTTGTGGTGTGAAGGAGTAAAAAACACACACACACACACACACACACACACACATACACATACAATCATTCGGCTTTATAATATTAGTGTGAAGTGTGATGTGATGTGATAGTGTGATGTGATGTGATGTGATAGTGAGATGTGATGTATATATCGATGGATGTGATAGTGTGATGTGAAGTGTGATGTGAAAACGCACATAAATAATGCAGTCAGAGATGCTTGCCCGAGTACACGAAAAGACATAAGGTTAACATTATTTTCTAGCGTGCAACTCGTCATGGCATTTGTTGCAGCCGTAAACGCAATCTGCGTAAGTAAATAAGAGAATAAACTTTTTACTTTTCCACTAAACCACATCATTCCATTGTGAAAAAGTCCCTGTAAATTAGAAACCTAATGAGAAGTGGCTGGCATTCCTGGAAAATATTGTCGCGGTTAAACTGTTGTGCTACGAGATAAATTAAGCGCATTGTAGTACTTTTAACAAAAGAAAAAGAAAATGCATTTTCTTTTCTTTCTAACTGAAAATAAACTTGCGCTACGGAGAGTGTCGCTCGTACAATGGCGAGTGAACCAGTAATACAACAGATTGCCATAAATCTTGTACTCGTAAAATATAAAAAGGGCATGCTATAATCGTATTTAAATAAAAGCAAGCATATTCGCTTATACAATAGAACAAAGACATAATTGGAAAAACTTGAAATTGATTTTTTGATGTTATGAGTATTAAAATTAAATGTTCTATCCAAGGAAAATAAACACAATCTAATCTATAATTTTTTTTTCCTTGGTTAGAACATTCACTTATAAAAATTATAACATCAAAAAATCAATTTCGAGATTTTGCAATTACGTCTTTGTTCTATTGTATGAACGCATTAATTATGACTCTAACTACATCAATCATTATAGTAAGACTAGTTTACGCTCGCGTTAAGTTCGATTTTTCAAACCCCTATTTTACTTCTTAAAAGTTGAATTTTCAAAAATCCTTTCTTAGCGGATGCCTTAGTCAACATGCCACATCTCTATGCCTTGATGCAACCAGTGATTTGAGCTGTGCGTTGATAGATCAGTCAGTCAGTCACCATTTTTTTAACCCCTAACGCAAAACGACGGGACGGGGCTATAAGTTTAACGTGTCTGTGTGTGTGAATGTGTGTGTGCGGGTTTGACTAGTAGAATACTATGATAAACTTCAAATCCAAGATGGCCGCCACCACAAAATGGCGAATTAAGTCGGGGGTGTTTTAAATTTTCAATTTACACTTGTTTATAATATATATTTAGATATTTCAGCCATTAACAAAAGTAGGTACTTAAGAAAATTTTCGCGACAAATGAATTAAAATTCGCAATTGAAACACACAACGGGCGAAGACGTTTCCCGCAAAGCTTATGAAGAGTTATGCCTCATATTTTATATGGAAGGCGAGGATCCGCATCCATATGTTCGTTCGGACGATTAAATCCGAACCATTATTCGTATTCGCCTCATCCCTGCACATATGCATTCTTCCGATAATGTTCTTAAATGGAACATTATATGGATATAATGTCTTATTTACGAGTATGTAACAAACGAGAAAAGAATGTCTTTAAACCATCTGGTATACTTTAAAAAAGTCTGGAAAGTGTCTAATATAATTTTAAAACGCCCGCTAAACAAAAACTGCATAGCAACTTACTTCCTTGGATTAAAAATCGTGTAAGTACACTATGTATATAATATGTATGAGGTCAAAAACATGAATGTGGAAAACGGAAAGTAAGAATGTATTAACGGAATGAAAGAAATAAATGTATGGGAAAGAAAGGGAGGAGGGAGACAGAATGAAAAATGGCGAATAATTGCCTGGTGTGAACGTAGTTAAAACGTCCTGATATTTAAAATAAATAAGATATTTAAATATTATTATTATTATTGTTGGTCTAGTCACTAGTGGGAGGCTTTGGCCGTGGCTATAGTTACCACCCTACCGTCGAAGACGTGCCGCCAAGCGATTTAGCGTTCCGGCACGATGGCGTGTAGAAGGCGACTAGGGGTATGGGTTGATGTACATTGCCATACCCCTTCCAAGTTAGCCCGCTACCAAGTTAGACTGCATCGTCACTTATCGTTAGGTGAAATCGCAGTCATGGGCTATCTTGTCATCGAATAAAAAAAAATATTTGGCATTATCATTTCATTTGGAAAATTTATTATAATTCAAATTTCTTAAAAAACCCAGAAGATCAAATGAATTCTGTATGAATAAAAAGCACGACTATTCCTACAGATGAAATGGCTGTGATGAATTCCATGGACGGATTCAGGCACTTTTCTTTATAGGTGCCATTACTCAGAAGGAAAGGTACGCCACCTGAGAACCTTCTCGGAATCTTTCCTGCATTGCAGATTGTAATACGTGGCACCTGCGAATACGTTTGAGAAAGTACTACGTATTGTTTAACATCTACATCCATAGAAGTGTTTACGCTTATTTGAAGGGGATAGAAGGATATTAGTCATCTTAGCTAGCTGAAATTCTTTAAAAAATCTGTCTGTCTGTCTGTTACCTACCTTTCCGCTCATAAACCGCTGATTTTGATACTTGTTAAGGCGATAGCTCACATCTTGAAGAACTTATACCTACTTTTTATCCCACAGTATCATTTTCACGCGGCATATCCTTACTAATATTATAAATGCGAAAATGTGTTTGTTTGTTGGCTTGTCGTTCAATTTTGCGACAACATAGCAAGGGATCGATCTGATTTTTTGCATGGGCCATACCCAACTATATTGAGGACTACTACTACTACCGGAAAATCAATGAGATCCCGCGGGATTTTTAAAAAATTAAATCCGCGCAAACGAAGCCGCGGGCATCAACTAGTTAAAAATAAGTACCTAATCCACAAGGAAAAAGTCGCGGACATCAGACAGATATAAATATTTTTGAGACTAGTGATATCACACGGTCTCTATTGAACAATTTGGTGGAAAGCTTCAGAATATCTTCTCAAAATCCCTCAATGACTAGAGGCAAAAGTCTTCGAACAGTGTGAAAAAGTGCCAGCCAGTGACAAAGTCTGAGATATATTCTCTAATTAGGGCCCTCATAACTAAACAGCTCAGAGTAAGCGGGTGAGTGAGATAGCTATGCTTAAAGTACCTTTAAGTGTTCGAATCAGAATCAGAAATTAGGAGATCTGTTGAAAATCTGACACTTGAAGTGCTTCATGGACAAGTGTAAATAGAAAACTTAAAACACCCCCGACATGTGAAATAAGTAAAAAATTATATGTAATTCGCCATTTTGTGGCGGCGGCCATCTTGGACCGATTTTCAGCAAACATAGCTAAGAACATTCCCGACTAATTCACCTTTCAAACAAAAAAACAAACACACAAACAGACACGGCAAACTTATAACACCCCGTTGTTGTTGCATCGGGGTTTAAAAAAACGACTAATATAACAAAGAACGCAAATATACTGCTACAAGCGAAATAACTTTTGAAGCACACTTGCAACTGATGAAATATAAAATTTTCACAGTATTCCCAGCCCTCGACCATTCGTCAAATATATTATAGCAGAAATCGCGTCGACGTGATATAATAGTTCAATTTTCGTCCCGGGTGGAAGAGGTGATTCCTCTGAAATACCTTTATTGCTCTCGAAATGGATATTCCTGATTACAGCTAAATTTTCAAGATTAAATTTAGTTTTTGTATAGACGATACCCTTTTGAGAAGTATCACTATGTATCACTATGGTAATATAATTATTATGAAAGACGATTTATTAATAAAAAGAAAAAAATATATATGATATCAAAAATTATCAAAAATCTTGCGGGAACCCTGTGTTTTTCCGAGATAGAGGTAGCCTGAGGTATGTCACTCTCCAAGTCGTCAACTATACCCATGCACTTTCGTATTTATAAGGAAAACCCTACCCTACGGTCAAAAACGTGCCGCCAAGCGATTTAGCGTTCTGGCACGAACGCGTGTAGAAACCGATTAAAGGTGTATGGGTTCAATGTACACTGCCAAATCTCTTCCAAGTTAGTCTGCTGCCATCTTAGACATCATCATCACTTACCATTAAGATCGCAGTCAAGGACTATCTTGTCATCAAATAAAAAAAAAAACAACAAACAAATAATCATTACATATTTTTGAACGAGCGAAGCGAGTTCTCTGATTGAACGAGCGAAGCGAGTTCTCTGAGTCAACTAGGGCGCTTGCCTACTAGACAGAGAAGTGTGTCCGTTTAAATGTCTGTCAGAGCCCTATAACTTCTGAATTACTGAATATTAGAACGTGAAACTTGGTTGAAAATTCAGTTATATCCTGTACTTGAACAACAAATACTAAAATTAGATAAATGTTATAAAGAAACGAAATTATTTAATTTTAATGCGCCATCTATTAGCATTATTGTGAAGCTAATAGCTTCACTATAATGCTAATAGATGGCGCTGTGTCAGTAAAACAGTTTTATGTCAACTTTTATTTTTTTTTATTGCGTCTAATGTTAAAAGTTAATTATTACAATATATAATTAAAACTTTTGGGAATTATGGGATATCGCGAGGTCTCAGTTAGGGGCGAACCACTAGTTATTAGACCAGCGAGCGGTTAAAGGTGCGGACTGAAAAATGAAAGGTCGCAGGTTTGACCATTACCCGTAGGCATTATTGTCGTAACCACTCCTAACACAAGCTTTCCGCTTATTTGGAGCGGAGAAGAAAGGAAAATATTCTTTAAAAAAATACACTTTCCCATTTATAATGGTAGTAAGGATAGGTCGGCAATTAATTGGCGAAGTATTATCAACATTGAGAAAGAGTAATTCTTACCACGTTAACACCTGTGAAGTATTAAGCAATTCTGAGTGATTTGAATGTATGTAAAAGTTCACGTTAAGCCCGTGGTTACATATTGGGAAAACGGTAGACGTTTAAACCTTTATTCAAACTAAGCGCGGGTAAAAGACGTTTCCGCAAAGCTCATGGAGAATTATGTCTCATATTTTATCCTGAAGGCGAGGTTCGGATCCATATGTTTGATCAGTCGATTTAATCCGTGCCGTAATCCTTAACCGTTTCAGTTTTGCACATCTGCATCCTTCTGAAATTTTATGCTTTGTTCTGGATATGATTCATTGACACTGAAAGACGTTAGGGTCCCAAAGTGTTCGAAAGACGACCCACACCGCGTTGGAAACTGTGTAGTGACAGTCGATCTCAAGCAAGGCACTGGCAACAGCTGAATAGCTGGCACGAGGTCATGTTTGGCTGGCAAGACGTTGAGACGTCAACGAACATATTTGATTACTAGCTTTTGCCCCCGCGACTTCGTCCGCGTGGAATTAGGTATTGGGGTGGAATTTTCAAAAACTGTGACACACGTACTTCTTTATTTTTAGCTGAAAGATCAAATACCAACTTTGATGGAAACAGCTTGAAAAATGACGGAGTTTCATATAAACTTCCATCCCCTATTTAAACCCCTTAGGGGTGGAATTTCCAATAATCCTTTCTAGTGTGCGCCTACGTCATAAAAGGAGCCAACTGTAAAAATTTCAAGTTTCTAACTTCAGTAGTTTAGGCTGTGCGTTGATATCTCAGTCAGTCAGTCAGTCAGTCAGTCAGTCAGTCAGTCAGTCAGTCAGTCAGTCAGTCAGTCAGTCAGTCAGTCAGTCAGTCAGTCAGTCAGTCAGTCAGTCAGTCAGTCAGTCAGTCAGTCAGGACTTTGAATTTTATATATATAGATATTATTATTTATTCTTCGACATCAAGAACCTAACTTCTGAGGATCTAAATTCAAGACTTACCTCTTCAATAAAATCATAAATACCGATAAAAGAACCATGATGCAATTAATTGAAAGGTATAAGAACTTTAGAGTAGGTACGATACAAAAAAGAGAATATTACTGTGACAACGATTGGAATATCAGGCATTTCTGAAGCCTATAAGGAAATTACAAATGCCATTCTTCTCGGGAATGATGGGCTACCAATTTTATAATTTTTAAACACGCAATGTATTGCGAAAAACGAACGCATAGGTAATGTGCATTGCAAGCGTCAGTTTGTAGGTAGGTTTTTAGGCCACATGAGTAAAGAAAGAAGAAGAAGAGTTAATTTATTAATTACTTTTGTTAATTTAATTTTGTGTTAATATTTATTATTATTTTAGAATATGGATTGATCGAATTGTTAGTTAAATACGTGTTCATGGTTTTGTCTAATTATGTATACTTACTAGGGTTGGGTGATAAAACTGCGACACACTGTTACACTAATGCAGTTTTATCGACACTTGTTTATGTATTGATGTATCTTTTTGTATTAAATAAATCTTTAACTTAGGCCGAGTGCTTTGAATTTTTGATAAACAGCTGATCGCGATCGTATTTCAACGCTGTTTTGTGTTAAATATTGTCATATTTGGTGTCTCGTTTTAAACTCTATCTTGAGTCTGAGCTGAGTAAGAGCACGCTCTATAGATAGAATCATGTACTGAATCCCTGGTTTCAATTTTTGATAGCATGTTCCTTACACCCTGTATTATAATGCACCCACGCCCATGGTAATTTGTAGTAAATCTTCAAGTTGAAAAATGATGTCTCAGACTCTAAGTATGATTAAGCGTGCGCCATAGCTGGGTTAGCACAGCCGTGCCTCGACTTTAGCGTAATCTTTGAAATGGAAATTCATATAACTTGAGAGTCTTGTGAAGATGATAAAGCTCTCCGTTGCTTAGATATTATGCACTCACATTATAATATGATGCAATAGAGGCAAATCTAATATTGTCCGCAAGCAAACGTTACATAAATAAGTAAACCTTACAGTTACAAAGTTATATATTATATATATATATTTAGAATCTCTATCTGCATCTTTCTGATTGTGATCTTAGTTCTTCAAAGTACTATCTTCACTTAGAGAATTTCTAACGGAATGCATTCATGTTTATAGATAGAAATAAAGTCGATATTTTATAAACAATTCGTAAAAAAATACATTTTGTGTTTGTGTTGGTGCAGTAGCTAACGCTAGTTAAACTTTATGGGATATGTACCAAAAAAAACGAAAGAAGTTACTCGGGCTATATTTTATCCCAAAAATAATTACGGGTCCTTTTGCTAGGGATAAGTTTTGGCAAACTTGAACTTGTTTTGTACTACATTTGGCATTTCACACAGAGAATAGAGTTGGCTTGCAGTCCGCCAAAAGAAAGAATGTATCCTCTGTATGTCCCAGCATATCAAAGAGTTGACACGAACTTTTTGATTTTTTATTTATTTTATTTATTTATTTTAGTATATTCTAAAATTTGCAACATTGAATTAAGTTTACCGAACCGTTTCTCTTTAAACTTCGAATATATAATGAATTTTGTACCTAATATGGATTCAGGGTTGTATAAACATTGATGATGCTAGAATATCGCCTACTTCAAGTGCTAAAGATGAAGAAGAAAGAAAGAGGACGAGAAAAAAAATAATAATAATACCAATCCTCACGTAACTATATACTATAACAATATTGTCATTAACAATTCTTAAACGATTACTATCAAATAGATTACAGTTGTTAGATATGACTAATATGAATTTTAGGCAATTTAGAAGCATTTAAAGGTTATTAAAAGTTATACAGGCAAACAAGAATACAATGGATATTTTACAATTCAGAAACGATAATTGGTATTTAAATGGTAATAGATACTTTTTACGTTGGGAAATAAAAGAAATTCGTTAAAAACTACATGGGGTTCAGATAAATCTACACGAAGTCAAAGGCATCACTTCGTATAATATCATGTACTTACATTGTATATTTTAGTTCCCGTACCTTACCCAATTATTATAAGAAAATATGCATTAACATTAAGAACCAGTTCTTGTATTAGGTAATGTTTTGCAACCTAGAGCATCATAAAAGTGCTCTAAATTGATCTTAAAATTTCCTAGAAAATTTGAATAATCTAAAGACTTTCCAATGAAGCTATAAAGCAAAACATGCAATAAAAGTTTAATTAATTATACACTTCCACTATCAAAGAAAGCAACACAACAAATCACAATATCAAAAGGAATCGACAACGATCTGTTATTTCAACACCCTTTAATTTTAATTTCTTAGGATATCATGTTGACACTACAAAGTGAAGACAAAACACTTTAAGTTTATTTCCTAGGGTTGTCAAGACGTAGTCACTAAGAGTCACTCCGATGCAAACGTTTTCGTCAAACTGAGTTGGCTCTATCTTTTTTCAGTCTCATTTACCTGCCATATTTTTTATCGGATAAAAATGTAAATTTTTGTCTACCATAAGTTTTTTTATGACTTACTATTTTATAATTTAATACAACTACATAGTATTATATTTATTTTTTCTAGCAGAAAATTATAAAGGAAAGAAATGGCAATGTCTTAAGCGAAGTGTGATGTTAAGAGTACAAGTAATAAGGAAAATGAGTGAGAAAAACCGAAAGAAGCCTAACAATGACAATATTATGTCGTTCGCGTCGATTGCGAACAGCGGTAATGTTTTTGAAAGAAAGTCTTTTTGTTTCGTTTTCCCGCCGTCCTTTGTACGAGTATATTGCTAGAACTTGGCATAATTACATTTATTACTAAATGAGATAATGAGTCCAACGAGTTTTTGTTAATAAGTCGATACCTTCTACGTAAGTTGTTGTATCCCCAAAACGCTTACGTGACGCGTTAATTGTTGTGAAGGTCAATACAATAGTTTAGGTAAAACTTTATACGTCTTGAGAGTATGTTAAACAATGCTGTTTTTTTTAAACGAACACATAAAATTGATAAAAACAAATGATATAGTGCACAAAACCTAAAATGCAAATTTTGTGGGATACCACAACTTGCATAGGAGGTATCGAAATATAAACAGACTAAGACAGTTATTGATTAATAGGCTATATTATAAGATCTGCACTTCTGAAGCTCTAAGTTTTACTTACATGAAACCTGAGCATAAAAGTAATTTTGGCAAAAAATTAATTAAAGAAAATTAAAAATATTTTTTTATTTGGTATTGTCAAAGCACAACCCTAATATATTTGTCAAAATTAGTTGTACCAAACGCTAATATAGGAAACAGTATATAACCAACGTCGTTTTGCTTCAAGTTTGTCTTCGCTGAAGCGATCGAAATGTATTTGATACTTTTGGTTTTTTTTGTAAAAAAAAACCTCTGATTAGTTATATCTGAATTGGTTACCTGTCACAAATTCTTTAATCGTCTCATAAAACATGGATGTTCCTGAATTTGATGAAATTTTCGGCCAAATAAAAATCAATTTTTGGCTCATAGGCATTGCTTTCGGTCAACGGTGGATTAAACCGAGATATTTCATTTGCTTGTTAGCTATTTCTTTAACCGCCATAACGGAGCTGGCATACTTTTTCTGTAATATTTCGGCGGAGAATTTTCTAAAGTTGACCCAGTTAGCACCATGTGTCTGCATTGGATGGCTGTCGATTATTAAAATAATATTCATCACTTCGAGTCGAAAAAACATTGTTGACTTAACTTATCGCTTAAAACAGTCGTACGATGAGATTCTCAATGACTCGAAGAAGCGGGAGATCGTCAGACGCGACTTTACCTTTCTTAAGTTATTCCTCAAATGCTTTTTCATCTTGAACTTAATTCTGGTCAGCGTTTACAATTTCTCCACACTTATAATTATGTTTTACCATTATTATACAAAAAATGTTATAGTTTATAGTTTCCCATACGCGGTGTTGTATCCGTTCGCGACGGATGTGTGGTATACCTGGTTAATTGTTTATCTTAATTCTATATTTTCTGGTAAGTAGATAATCCTACTAATATAATGCGAAAGTGTGGATGTATGGATGTTTGTTACTCAATCACGCCACAACAACTGAACCGATTTGGCTGAAATTTGGCATGTCTGAAATAACACATAAAAAATTGAGTTCCCGCGGGAATTAAAAAACCTCAGTCCACGCGAACGAAATCACGGGCATCAACTTAGTAATTTAATATTTTAATCTAATTTTAAAGATGCAATGTCCCAACTTTCAGGTTATGTCTGTATTCTGTATTTCACGACTGTGGATGCCCTTTACTATGTGATGACGTCACATATTTGTGCTCAGTTTGCTCTACTTAGTAACGAAATTCAACATTTGGACGCAAACACCTCTCACTGTCTCGTTGAAATTGTTAAAAAACATCAATATATTTTGAAGTAAGTATTATTAAAAAACATAGTAATATTATTATTGAGATGCTATTGACAGTCTACAGTGTACGCTACTTAAACTAAAATAAATAATGAAATATAACAACTGATTTGAATTAGAAATAATAAAACTTGAACAATATGACAAAACCCCGAACATGATAATATATTTAATAAATTAAAATTTTTAAATAAAAATCTAATAAAGACCCTTTTTATGAAAGGGGATATCTTGATCATTAAAAAAAGTCGCAATCAAGCAAACAGTAATATTGATTGTACGAATATCAATAATAATTATAGTAAGATAAAGTCAGATGAATCTGTTTTAGCTTATATGTAACTAACTCTACTAAGGATGAGTTATATACTCACAAAACAAGCGAAAAAATTGTTCCGAACGACGAAGAGTATAATAGAGTGACAAATATCTGCCATTACGCGCTTCATTTATCGCACGCTTGTAACATATCCACCTCCTTTTATACATATACTATATAATAGTATAACTGTGAAACCCTGTGACATATGGAGCCAGTCTTGAGCCGTTTCTTTATATTCCAGGTTATCTCAAGATCTCGAAAAAATTTTTCGGGCCCCCAATTTGTTCAATGTATTAGTTGGATCTATTGAAATATGCGCTCTGGGATTTAATTTAACGGTAAATTTTGATCCATGTATTATTTTTGTGACTTAACGTGATATAATGATAGTATTGTTCAATTTCCTAATTAAATGAATCATGAAAATGTTACTCATCGTCATACTAGATGGCGCTGTCGTTCTTTATATCGCGGTAGCGTATAAGAGTGCCTGCATGTATACTTGAAATACAATTTTTCAAATAAACGCTCATACGTTCGGGGTTTATGCTTATCATTTTCCCACGGCAATCCGGATCCTGAACAAGGTCCTTCGAGCCGGATCGTTTTTTGAACCAAATTTTGGTACACTGGTCTAATTTATCTTATTAAAATAGCTAGATTCAGTCAGTGCTCAAGCTAACAAAAAGTGAGTTGTGACTTAGGAAGAAAAGTGACAAGATCCAGAGGCGCCCTCGAGTGGATAAATCGGACAACTTAGCTGAGGCCGAAATTCAAATAAGTGAAGTGGTAAAGTGCAAGATAAACTGTGAGTACATTAATTTAAACCTTATAAGCAGTGAGGAAAAAACTTAAGAATTAATGCATGAAAAAAAAGACTTGTAAAATTTCAAAGAACTAGTCAGGACTTAGAAAAATAAGCGTAAAAACGACAAGACGATGAATCTATGTCCAAATTTACCTTGATATTTAACGCTTCAAAGACTTAGAAAAAAGTTGGGACTTAGAAAATATTTTGGACATAGAAAATATTTTGTACTTAGAAAAAAGTCTAAACATAGAAAAAATACTTTGATAAAACTTGGAACTTAGAAAATATTTCGGACTTAGAATATTTTCAACAAAAGTCTGCAACACTTTGAAATAGTAAATCAGTTTACTTGAAAAGGAACATACACAAACATGGAAGGCGATTTAAAAATTATGGCTGATTTAAAAAATCAAATAGAAAGAGGACGAAGTAATTTTAAAAAATCCCCTAAAGAGCGAATTACAGAATCTTACATCTTGGCAAGACTAGAAGGATTAGAGGATTTAATCAAAAGATTTTGTAACAAGCATGAGAGCATAATTTCCAGCTATGAAAGTGAGGATTTAGAAGAAAGTGATTACATTCAGAATGATACCTTCAATATGGGTTATGAATGCTACTTAGTTTATAAGAGCGAGTTAAAAAGTTCGTTGAGTTCACAAAGTAGAACCAGTATAAATTTAGATGCTTCTTCCTCTAACACTCATACTCATAAGGATTCATTTGTTCGGTTACCTAAAATCTGTATACCTGTATTTAGCGGCAATTATGCGGAATGGTCGTCATTTAAAGATCTATTTGTTTCTTTAATACATAATAACTCTGCTCTAGATGACGTCCAACGCTTACATTATTTAAAAACCCAACTCAAAGGGGAAGCTGAACAGTTAATAAAGCATATTCCTACTACTCAAACTAATTATGTGAAATGTTGGGATTTGTTGCAGAGTAGGTACAATAATAAGAGGTTTATGTCAAATTGTATTCTTAAACGGCTATTTAGTCAAAAATCAATGAATAGTGAATCCTCTAGCGGTATGAAAGACCTCCTAGACACCACATCTGACTGTATTCACGAATTATCTAATTTAGGGATCAATGTGGAATCGTGGGACATTCTTATAATCTATATTGTTAGTTTGAAGTTGGACGCTGAGACGCGTAAGCAGTGGGAACTGCATGTTAACAATTCAAGTGAAGAGTTACCTACTTTTACACAATTTAAAGAATTTTTGGAATGTCGTTTCCGAGCTTTAGAATTTGTTGAGCCTGTTAAATTCAAACCGAAAGCATCTGCTACTACATACAATCAGTCAAAATCCTTGCACACCATTTCAGGCGTAACCTGTCCTCACTGCGCCGAAGGTCATAGATTATTTTCATGTAACAAATTTACTAAAGAAAACGTTAGTCGTCGTCAGGAAATAGTAAAGGCATTAGGACTTTGCTTCAATTGTCTTGGTATTAACCACACGGAAAAGACGTGCCGGGTGCCCACCACGTGCCGTATTTGTAAAAAAAAACACCACACACTTTTGCATGGAAATACTAGTTTATATACTGTCGCCGTTGCCACGGAGGCAATGGGGACTGACGATGAAGATGAGCAAACCCAAGAAAGCAAAGAAGATAATCCGACGGATGTAGCCAATCATATTGCAACCCATTTCGCTATGGGGCAACTACATAAACAAACATTATTAGCTACCGCTTTAATAAAAGTTGAGGCAAAGAATAATAATTCTCAGGTATTGAGAGCGTTGCTAGATCAAGGATCTCAAGCATCTTTCATTTCTGAAGCAGCTGTTCAACTTTTGCGTTTAAATAAAATGGCTGAAAAAAGTTACATATCAGGCTTAGGTGGAAGTCAAAGGGATTTAACTTCTAAGTATACAGTTATACTAAACATTCAGTCACTTTATGACCCAACCTTTAAATTGCAGATAAAGGCTCATGTATTAAATAAGGTTACCTCAGCATTGCCTCAAAAGAAATTCATCCTGCCATATTGGGCAGATCTAAGTAAAGTTGTACTTGCTGATCCAGACTATAATGCCCCTAATAAAATAGATATTTTATTAGGTGCCGAGGTATACTGTAGTATTCTGAAACAGGGTTTAATCAAGCATCCTAAGGGATTAATTATTGCGCAGAATACTTCCCTCGGATGGGTACTGTCAGGGCAAGTAAATAATGATGAGGATTCAAATAGCAAATGCCACAACATAATTGTGAATATGCATGTCCTTCACGAATCGAATGAACTTATCAAGCGGTTTTGGGAGCTAGAATCTGAGCCCAATTGGACCGGGAAAAAGGTCTTAAGTCTTCAAGAGCAAGCATGTGAAGAACATTTCAATAAGACCACGAGGAGAGATCAGTTTGGTCGGTACATCGTAGAATTACCGTTTCGCCCCAATGCCAATTCGGTTGGGAAATTTGGAGATACAAGAGCTATCGCAGTCAAAAGACTGTTAAGTCTTGAAAAGAGATTGGTAAAAAGCCCAGAACAGAGAAAAGATTACGAAGAAGTGATAAATGAATATATTTCTCTGGATCATATGGAAGAAGTAGACACCAGCACCGAATTAGTTAAAGAGGGTAATGAAGTTTGGTTACCACATCATGCTGTAATTAGGATGGATAAAAGCACTACCAAAACTAGAGTTGTATTTAATGCGTCCGATCGTAGTGCCAATGGAGTGTCGCTCAATGATACTCTGATGGTTGGACCAACTTTGCAACCAGAGCTTCGGCACATAATTATACGCTGGCGTCTGCACCCAATTTGTCTTACTGCCGATATCATCAAAATGTATAGACAAGTAAAAGTTGCAGAAAAGCACGTGGACTATCAAAGAATAGTTTGGCGAGACTCTCCCGCATCTGAAATTAAGGACTATAGATTGTTGAGAGTAACGTTTGGAACAGCATGTGCACCTTACTTGGCTGTCAAAACTCTGCAGCAGGTCGCAATCGATGAAGGCAGTAATTTTCCTCTAGCTGTTGATAGGGTCAAGACAGACTTCTACATGGATGATCTTATGACTGGTTGTCAATCTGAAACTGAAGCAATAGAAGTTTATAAGCAATTAACTTCGCTATTAGAGAAAGGCGGCTTCATATTGCAAAAGTGGGCAAGTAATAGGGCTGAAGTAGTAGAATCATTAAAGGAAAATGAAGGAAAAGACATGGAAATAAAGGAAGATCATATTACCAAAATCTTAGGACTTACTTGGAATCGCCGGTCTGATGAATTCGATTACACAGTAAAGCTCGTCGAATCATCTGCACCTGAAACTAAACGAAAAATTATTGCGGAAATATGTCGATTGTATGATCCTATAGGCTGGATTGCCCCATGTATTACAACTGCAAAGGTTTTCATTCAAAAACTGTGGCTGACTGGACTTGATTGGGATGAAAGGGTACCAGATGATCTTTTGGAAGAATGGAGCCGCTATAGGACCGAACTAAGTAAACTAGTTCACTTCCACTTACCTCGATGGGTTCACCGATTAGATAGTGATAAACAAGTGGAATTACACGGATTTAGCGATGCATCCAACGTGGCCTACGCTGCCGCCGTATACATTAGATGTGTCTCTGCGAGTGGTGTAGTAGAATCTCACCTGGTTACTGCCAAAACTAAGGTTGCTCCCATCAAACAGGTGTCCATTCCTCGACTCGAGTTATGTGGAGCAGTATTAGTCACTAAATTGTCGATGGAAGTCGCTGAAATCTTAAATATAAATCAAACGGATTTACATGCATGGACGGATTCCACAATTGTTTTGGCCTGGCTGAGTGATCATCCAAGCCGATGGAAAACGTTCGTTGCCAATCGCACGTCCGACATACTTACTCGATTAGATGCATCTCAGTGGGCATATGTAAGCACGAAAGATAACCCTGCGGATTGCGCTTCACGAGGTATAACTCCAACGGAGTTGATGGACAATCAGTTATGGAAGACAGGTCCAAGCTGGCTCAGAAACGATACTCTTGAATATGTTAAACCCAGTTCCATATGCACAAAAACGGATTTAGAAACGAGAACGATAAAGGCTCATTCGACTTCAATAAATAATGAAAATGACTTGAAATTAGATGCAAAGTTCTCCTCATTACGAAAACTTGTTAGAGTTGTAGCATTTTGCCGTCGATTTCTGCATCTGAAATGTTCCATCACGGCAAGAGAAAAGCCTTTACCATATCTCACAGCAAAGGAACTACAAGATTCACTTACAAGTTGTATCCGACAGCATCAAGCACAATTCTTCGGCGACGAAATTGCAAGTCTATTGAAAGCTAATACTATTTCTAAAAAGAGCAAACTGGTCACGCTCAACCCGTTTGTAGACCAAAGGGGGATACTGCGAGTTGGAGGTCGTCTAGACAACTCGCAACTAATGTCTGACTTCGGTAAACATCCTATTATTATTTGCGGGGAATCGCATTTGGCCAAATTAATTATTGCTGATTCGCATGAAAAAACTATGCATGGAGGGCTGCAGTTAACCTGCAATCATATTCGATCAAAATATTGGGTAATTAAATTGAAAAATGCAGTTAAAACCCACATTCATGGTTGTGTGCCATGTATTCGTAATGCAGCGATCATTAAGTCCCAGTTGATGGGTCAATTGCCAGCTTGTCGCGTTACCCCGGGGAAACCTTTTTTAAATTCTGGTGTGGATTACGCGGGCCCTATCAATATTCGCGTTTCTAAAGGGAGAGGCCACAAGTCTTATAAAGGATATATCTGTCTTTTTATATGTATGGCCACGCGAGCTGTCCATATAGAAGCCGTGTCGGATCTCACCTCGGAAGGGTTCCTTTCAGCTTTTAAGCGTTTTGTGGCTAGGAGAGGCCGGTGTAATCACATCTGGAGCGATAATGGCACAAATTTTGTTGGTGCGTCACGAGAGTTAAAGCAGTTGTTCGCAAGCGAACGATCAGTTATCAGCAATATCGCCTCTGCCTTAGCTAACAATGGCACTGAATGGCATTTCATTCCGCCTCATGCCCCTAATTTCGGGGGATTGTGGGAAGCTGGAATAAAGAGTACAAAGCATCATCTGCGCAGAGTAATAGGCGACTCGACACTTACCTACGAAGAGCTCTCCACGGTTCTTGCGCAAGTTGAGGCGTGTCTGAATTCTCGGCCATTATCGATTCCAAGTTCGGATCCCAATGACCCAGTACCTCTGACTCCAGGTCATTTTTTAATAGGTGAATCGTTAATAACTGCACCCGATTATAATTACGAACAAACTCAATTAAGTAGTTTGCGTCGATGGCAACTTACGCAAAGAATGCTTCAAGACTTTTGGAAACGATGGTCTCAAGAGTATTTGACTTATTTCTTCCAAAGGTACAAGTGGAATGTTAAGACTACGGAATTGAAATTAGGCGATGTTGTTTTAGTGCGTGAGGACAATTTACCCCCCACTAAGTGGCTTTATGGCAGGGTAATAGACCTCCATCCCGGTAAAGATAAAATTACGCGTGTAGTCACTCTTCGTTATAAAGACTCCGTTATTCAACGTCCAACTTCAAAGGTTTGTCTCATTCCAGTAGTTTCGCATGAGGAATAATTGTACAACGTTCACTAAGAGATTTTTTTGTACTTTTATATTTAAGTACTCGTAATTAGTAATAGATATAAGTTTTCTTCTCCTTGTGTTTCGTGCTGGATTGTTTAAAGAATTTTTGTTATGGCCTACAGTCCACATATTAAAGTTGATGTAACCTCTAGTGAGTTATTTATCTCTTAATAAGATTACCATAGTTATTGAATTGTAAATTTCATTGTTATTGCTTAATCTTATTGGGGGTAGTAGTAAAATTTTTTGTTTCATACGCTTGAAGGACTATTCGGTCCTTGGCGGGCGGTATGTTCAATTTCCTAATTAAATGAATCATGAAAATGTTACTCATCGTCATACTAGATGGCGCTGTCGTTCTTTATATCGCGGTAGCGTATAAGAGTGCCTGCATGTATACTTGAAATACAATTTTTCAAATAAACGCTCATACGTTCGGGGTTTATGCTTATCATTTTCCCACGGCAATCCGGATCCTGAACAAGTATTAAAATTAAAGATTATTAAATAAATTTATTTATTATAAAAAATCATCAAAATGTAGGTGGTTTTATTTATTTATTTGGTGTTTAGCTATTTTTATGGTGTGATTCAGGTACTATAATACCTTTAGTTACATTACATACATTTGTTTTAGGGTTAAATGTTATAGAATATGTAATTTTTTTTTATAGATGGGAGAGTGGGCTCAAATACCAGGAGTTGTTTTATTTTTGTTCTCAATATTAATTCAAATATTGATGTTTTGTGTATTTGGAGAAAATCTAATAAGAGAGGTAAAATAATATTCTACACAATTTCTATATAGTTTTTGTAAAATCATAGTTATATAGTACGCAGGTAACTTTCGCTAAAATTCATATCATGGCATTGGTTTTGATGTTCCTTTTGCCTTTAGAATCCCTCATTACACTCAGGATTCTAAGTTAAATCAGTCAATATGCTTGTGATTCAATTATTGAATCCCTTTATTGCTTGGGATTCAAAGTCAGCACTTGCTGCAAATTGAACTTAGCTCTCTGTTGCACAAAATAAAGATTTTCTTCATTTTCTTCTTAACTGGTTCCTTTGAGAGAGGAGCTAATGCATTCCATTTTACATTCAGAGCAGTAAAGTCGGGGAAGCAGCATATCTTTGCAAGTGGTATGATATGGACAAGATGTCAAAGAAAATTATTTTCCTCTTACTGCTAAGGTAATAATCACGCGTAATTCTTACTATCTTGTCATAAACAAAACACTGAAAAGACTTAAGTCCGACAGCTTGACCGATTTCAATAATTATTTTGTTCGGTAGTTTAAAAAAAAATTAGGGTGCCCCAAAAGAACAGCTGAAAATCGAAAAAATCAAAATTGGAACTTGGATTAGTTTTAATAGATGGCGTGAGCGAAGCCACGGAAAAGCTAGTATACTTATTATAAATGCGTAACTGTGACTGTATGTTGGTTTTCCTTCAATCACGCAGCAACGAAGAGAAGAAGAATGGATCAAAGTGATTTTTTGCACGACTATACATAGTCGAGGACTTGGAAAGTGACTTAGGCTAACTTTTATCCCGAAAATTTTAAGAACCTAACTCCACGTGGACGAAGTCACGAGCGAAAGCTAGTTGTTCATAATCCAATCAATTTAGCTATTTCCTTTTACAGAACAAATCAAAATAAGCTGTATTTTTCTTTCAGATCCAACAAACCACAAATATTGACAGCGTACAAATTTTCAGTTATATCGTATCAAAGTTTTACAAAGGTAAGGTTTATAGTAGTACTATCCGTACAGTTAAAGAATGGGATTAGAAATGGCGGCTCATTATGCCGGTACTGTCAGCATACACGGGATCTATAGCGAGCGACAATCCGCTAATAATCAATAAATTATAACATAATAATAAATAATATAAACGTTATATATATTTTTTAATTCAAATAATGTAATCAATCATTTTTGGCTTTATTTAAGAACTAGATGATGCCCGCGACTTCGTCCGCGCGGATAAAGGTTTTTTGATTCCCGCGGGAACTCTTTAATTTTCCGGGATAAAAAGTAGCCTATGTTTTAATCCTGGGAATGAGCTATCTCCATTCCAAATTTCAGCCAAATCGGTTCATGCGTTGTGGCGCAAAGGAGTAACAAACATACACACATACACACACACACATACACGTACAAACTTTCACCTTTATAATATTAGTGTGTTGTGATTAAAATAATCTTGTAAAATTATGTTGTACACGCTGTTGATTACCAATAAATAAATAAATAAAGACGGTCATTTTATCGGTTTATTGTTGTTGTCCGTACCGGCGAGTGTGAGTATAGATAGCGACAGTGTGCGAGTGAGAGGTGAACAGAAGCGACGCCATTTTCAATCGCATTCTTTAATTGTACGAGTAGTAGGTACTTGTATAGTTCTTGCAATACACGACGGCGCGTGGCTTATGGTTGTGTATATGTCGTATCTGTACAAGTGTGAGCGAGAGCTTGCTCGCGCCTGACCGCTTCCACCTAGGCTTCTGACAGGCACGCACACTGACGCAGTGTGCATGTACACAAGTAAAGCGCCCGTAACTTCGTGAGATAAACGTTTTAGATAGTATTTTTTGACAATTTTACCTATGAGTCAAAAGGTGTCCGAAAATAGTTAGAATTAATTTTATTAATATGGAAATATCCATAACCAGGTCCACTACAACCTATAACACTTAGACAGTATTATTTCAATTTTATTTTGAGATACTGTAATATTTTTAACCGAATTCCAAAAATGGAGGAGGTTCTCAATACGTCGGAATCTTTTTTTTTTTTTTCATTTTTTATGTAAGTTCCCCGATTACTCAAAGATGTCTGGACCGATTTGGAAAATTCTCTTTTCGTTTGAAAGGGTGTACTTTCGAGGTGGTCCAATTGTCATCAGGTCAGGATCTGGAGAAATCGAGGGAACTCTTCAAATTTTATAGGCACAATTGGTATACTTTGTTGTGGCGTTTGAAGTCTTGAAGGTTTTGCAAAAAAGAATTTTTCGTTTATATTATAATGACCACCTTAAAGTAGTTAATTTAAGGTTGAAATTATAAGACACGTTAAAACAATTTTGAATTAATACTGCCAGCGTTGATACTATAGAATCTGTTCATATAATATGTACTATAATAGATATATACTTTTTTTTTTTCAGATAATCAGCACATCATGGTCCTATTTTACTATACTAAAAACAGTTTATACCCCACACCAAATCGATAATAATGAATAAAGAATATGTATTGTTGTTTGGTTTTTATTACACAATATCTTTATATTACAATATTATTATTATTAATATATAAATTATACTTATATAATTAAGATGACATAAGCCACATAATCTTCATTCCCAAATCACAGCGCTATCAGATAATAGAGAGATGTAAAGTAAAAATTCATCATTAGAACGGGTATCTTCTTCCAGTGTTCACACGGAATATGCCAGATCTGCAAAAATAGACATCATTATCATCAGCAATCCCTCAATAGCTCATTAAGCACAGAATCCCTCTCAGAGAAGGGTTACAGGTGGCCCACCACGCTGCAAACGAGCAGGCGGGTCACCAGATGTTAAGTGGTTACCGCCGCCTATGAACATTTGTAGCACCTGAGACACCACCAATGCGTTGCCGGCATTTTAGGAATTTGTTGGTCCGCCCCTTGAATAACCCCATGTTGTAATTCAGTGGGAACACCTGTCAGTCTCAATGCAAATTGGCTTCTTCTTGCTAAAACTCCATGTTATGCTTTACTTTTTTGCTTGGAGAAAACATTATGGAGAATTATCAAGTGCGCAGTTTTTCTCACGGTTTTTCTTCTTTTTCTTCATAGTTGAAGCATGATCGAAACCGTGATCCCCCCCGCTTCCCGAATAGTAACAAACTTCACACCCCTTTGAGAACATTATGGAGAATTATCAGGTGTACAGTAAAGATTTTATCACCTTTTCCTTCACAGTTGAAGCATGTCATATTTTATTAATTGCTTTTATGCATAAAGATCCGAAAAGTCAGAAGTGCGTGCCCGGGATCGGAACCGTTTTGGTGAAGATCTACTATATATTATCGGAGATAGAGGACATAACTTATCGCGGATAGTAGCAAGTCACTTTAAACTTTTTCCACGCAGAAGAAGTCTCGGGAATCGGCTAGTACATACATAAACTGCTAAAATCATTAATAACCCTGCCTTTTGGCTTTGCCGTGGTTGGTTAATAATAATGCACTACTTACCCCCTTTTATTTAAGTCAACGTTTCCCAAGGGGAAAGTGGGACCATTACAGTTATCTCTATTAACTTCTTGCATGTTGTTGCATCGTCGACCGATAAGGTGATTCCTTGGTATTGTCGCAGCAAAGAACTCCCAGGCTCTGTTGTGATCACATATCGGTGTGTAACAACCAGGCTGGGATTTGCCCCCGTTAGGGAAGAAGTCAACGTTGGCAACTGGCTCCCCAATGCCTAGACCTGCTATTCCTCCGTTAGTATGGATAGCTTCAACGTAAACGCCGTCAGAAGGTCGTAGGCGTTGGTTGTTATTGCTCCATAGCGGACCAGCAGGATCCAAACCTGTTGAAAATCAAATTATTAATCTAAATATACAAATGGAAAAGGTGACTGATGGACTGATCGACGAGCTATTACGACGTAGGTGTCCGCTAAGAAAGGATTTTTGAAAATTCAACTCCGAAGAAGTTGACGGTTTAAAAAATCGAACTTAACGTGTGCGAAGACGCGGGTAAAAGCTATTATTTTATAAAACACCTAATCATGGCTTCGTTTATGACCATGAGGTATTTGGTGATCCTTAAAGACATTTGCAAGGCCTTATTTAAAGTCAGCCTTATAGTAATAATTTATGCTTATAAAACAAAAATCCCGTGGGAAATGAGCATGCCATCATCATCATGCATCAGGTTTCTACTTTTCTAACAGAACAGACTCCACCCTTCGCTTCACAACAAAATTACTGATGTTGATGATAAACTGAGGAGGGAAAGAGTCGACTTTATCTTTCTGTAAAGGAAGATTGTTTACTTACTAGTGATACGCGCCACTCTTCCACCCAGGTATCTACCAGCGTTTCCAACAACATGGCCGCCTAAGCTGAACCCAATCAGGTGCATAGTGTTGAAAGGTGCTCCAGTAGTTCTATGGAGGAAGTTAAGGAACTGTCCAAGGCCTCGCCCAATTTCTGGCACACCTCTGGCTGCCGTTGGATAAGGCATCAAAGCGAGCCTCCTCCAGTCTAATACAATTACGTTAGTTTCCTTCAACCTCAGGTATGCTGAAAAATTGCAAAACAACAAAGCTGTTATTTAATATATACTATGTTGAGCCAACCTCAGCGATTGGTCAACTGCGAAGGAGATATGTGATATGTACTCTCTTTTCCTTCAATCTCATATTAAAAAAAAATCAAAAGCTGGAAATATACTTGGCACAGATTTGGTTTTCATTCGGGCCCCTTCTTTATCTACTGAATAAACTTCAACATGTCTCGGTCTTACACCGCCTGTATCCAGCGACTCCCTGGGACTCGACTAATGTCATTGATACACTTAATGGGTGGTCTGCCAACAGTGAACTTTCCATTGCGAGATCGCCACTCCAGCACCTTGGGCCAAAACAACCTTAGGTTCTTCGAACTATATTATACCCCGCTCATTGCCTTCGTACATTATTTGATCACGCAGGTATGCTTTAGGTAGGCAATGGGCAGGTATGCCTTAAATCTAGAATAGAATATATTGACTCATACCATCTCTAATAACTGGATTGAGATTAGTCTTCATATTGCTGAGCCATCCGTGCGAAATAACAATGGTGGGATGATTCGGGTTGAAGTGCGACGATCTGATACTATTCGCGTCGTTCATTCTGAGTTTCTGATTAGAAGTGGGATTGCGTCTATAAAAAAATTACAACTGAATACTAGAAATAAAAAAGGGTCTAAGTGCCAAAAATTTCGTTTGGGTTTTTATTACTTTATTATTTAGTATGTTCCCACGCCAATAACCTAAAATAAGAACTAAACGACTAGCGTTGTAAAGAATTTTATTGTAATAATAACCATGTGAGGTTTAAAATAAAAGAAATATGTTTAAATGATTTATTAATTATTTGAAACACAAAGTCCTGCTCTTTTTTGTTTTGGCACTTAGACCCTTTTTTATTTCTGGTATTCAACTATAAAAACTGGTAAAAGATCCTTGAATACGCTAACTTTCTTCCAATAGCGGATGTCTACATCTTATCAAGTTTACGCTGGAAATTTAAATTAAAAAATCGTTCGCTGTTTTAATAAAGTCAACAAAACGCTTTTTTGTTAATAAGGTAGCTCTTGACTGCGGTCTCAGCTGATGCGCAGGTAAGTGACGATGTAGTTTAAGGTGTTAGCGGGCTAACGGGCTATAAATTAAACTCATATCACTCAACTCCAAAAAAAAAATTATGTTAGGTTTCATTTATCAATTCATATATCGCCATCGCACCGGAAAGCTAAGTCTTTTTTTTTATTTTAATAAAAAAGAATATCAGCCAACCTGAAGTTGAATAATATCCTCCTATCCCCTCCAAACAAGCGGAAAGCTTGTGTACGGAGTGGGTACGACAATAGTGCAACGGGTGGGATTCGAACCTGCGACCTTACAGTTTTCAGTCCGCACCTTTAACCGTTGGGCTATTGAGGCTTAAAACTTTGACGGATGGGTGGTAACTGGTAACTAGCTACGCCAAACACCTTCCTCCAGACAGAACCGCTTACCTTGTAAAAAGGAGGTAATCATTATTCGCAGGATTCCTTAGGATTTCTTCCAAAGCGTCAGTATCTACGGGTTCGAGTAAGTCTACTTTATGTATATTGCCATGTTCATCTTCATAGTCGAAGAAGCGGGGGTACTTGCCATCGATTAGTTCGATCGGCCCCGCGACTACGGAGTAAACTAAAACAAACAAAAAATTACAACAAAATCTTATTACCCAACTGCGCGACGCAAAAGAGGGTAATGTGTTTATCACTATATATTAAAAGTCTAGATCGGTTCTAATCTTCCCGGTAATGGTCCCTACTGTTCATGTATAGTTGTTTGTTGCTTTTCAGTTTTTATTTAAAATTCGTATGTCTAACGACCACCACTAATTTTGTTAGACAACAACAGTAAGGCAGGCCAAATTGAATAAAGTTTGGAGAAAATAAACGAAAATGACAAAAAAAGTGTAAAAATGCTCTTTTTTAATTATACATATTTTGAATCTTATTTTTATGATCTTTCCTTTCTCACTTAAACTTCCCATAGTACCAAAATGGACTTCTTATATGTTTTTTTATGTACAATGTACATATAAAGAATTACAATACAAAAACATAAATTAAAATAAGTACTTAAATATACATATAACTAAGCAATACATAAAGAGAGATAGTGCTGCTTAACTCTAAAGAATGTGTGTATTGACGGACTGTCTCTAATATGTTCAGAAAGTGAGTTCCATAGCCGAGTAGCTTCTGAGGAAAAAGAATATTTATAGAAAATATGATGATAATGACGTATGAAAATAGTTGGTTACTTACCCGCCACGAACAGTAAACACAAAAGAGGCTTCATGCTTCGTACCGTATCTGCAGGTCTTCTACATTATTTCCTAGAATCTTTATTTTTATATCTTCACGTTTCCGCGCGTCATTTCGTGATAATGTGAAAATAATATCAGAAGTTTTTCTTCATCCATCATATTTTGTGTTAATTTTTATTAATTATCGTAAGAATGTTGTAAGTACATAATATATAATTTATTAAGATGTTGATTTAGTGTTGTTAACACGCGTTGATTGGCACAATCAGGTATTAAGATTTTTCGAGACTGATTGCACTAAGTAGTCCTAATTTTTTTTAATAAATTCAGTTTATATAAATAATATTTCTTTTATAATCTTACAAGTACTGGATGGTACCTATTCGTGACTTATTGTTTTTTTAAATCCCCATGAAACTTTTCAATTTCATGGTAAGTAAAAACTCCATTTCTGGATGGAAGCTAAATCTGAGCTGAATTTCGTAAAGATCGGTTCAACATTTAGACCAATCATAATATCCATTTCTTAGTCTTCTAGAGCATGTACCATGTTATATTTTTATCTGACAAATGCTAAGTTAAAAGGTAGGATTATGCTTTTACCAATTTATGTATGTCTATTCATGTATGTTCCACCGTAGCGTCTAAAATACCGTACTTACCGATCGGTAGGTACTTACCGATTTCACCAACGTCGAGTGACGTTTAAGCGAGGAATAAACTGGGCGTTCTGACAAGTTTTGTATTGAAAATATCACGCTCGGATAAGACTTATTTTACGACTAGCTGATGCTTGCGACTTCGAACACGTGGATTTAGTTTTTAAAATGCCGCGGGAACTCTTTGATTTTCCGGGATAAAAAAGTAGGCTATGTCACTCTCCAGGTCCTCAACTATACCCATGCAAAAAGTCAAGTCGACCCGTAGCTCTGTTGCAGCGTTGTTCAAGCACAAGCCTACAAACCAACAAATAAACACACTTTCGCATTTATAATATAAATAAGTAAGGATATTAGTAAGGATAGTGATAATCAAATCTTAGTCGGATGGATAAGTCAAATGCTGCCTTATTATGGTCCATATGACAAGCCATTCCATCCATCCATTTGATCGCTATATTTTATACTAACAAAATCAATATGACCGTCATATTGATTTCCGTCCAATACCGTCCGATCCGTCCGATCCCATTTTCCATAGTCGGCTTATCTACAGTTTTTAAACTTTTTCCCTGTGTATATGGCCAAGTGTGTGCTAGTTTAATTTCAAACGCACGCGACCGACAAAAATCTACTTTATAGCAATGTAGTAAGATCCAAATAGAACAAGTGTAAATTAAAAATTTAAAAGACCCCTGACATGTTACAACTTCCTAATCGCTAGTTAAAGTAAAAAAATGTAATCCGTAATGTAATGTAAAAACTGTTTGTAAAACAAAAAAAATCAAAATTGTCTGCCACAGACACAGACAGACAGACACACACACACAGACACACACACGCGCACTCTCGCACGCACGCACGCACACACGCACACACGTCAAACTTATAATACCCGGTCATGTTCTAAATAGATCGGATAATGATCGAAGATAATGCAAGTATGTAATATTCAAAAAGGCCCTAAATAATGACCTATGGGTGTGATAGACGTGAGTGCGTACGCTGTTATTCTTATCATCCTATTAAATAGCTAATCTGCGATCATTCTTGCGTTCGACAAAAACACTATTAGAATATCAAAAAGACTGATAAAAAATATAACAGTAAATCAAATTATCATAAAGTAAGGCCACGAAAGTTAATAATCGATTGACCTTAGTTCAGTTTGTTCATAATCCTTACTAATATTATAAATGTGAAAGTGTGTTGGTTTGTTGGTTTGCCCGTCCATAACGCTGCAACAGAGCTACACATCGACGTGATTTTTGTGGGTATATTTAAGAACCTGGAGGGTGACATAGGCTACTTTTTATCCACACAGACAAAGTCGCGGGTATCAGCTAGTTATAATAATAAAATATTGTCTCTCATCTATCTATCTATCTATCTTTATATCTGTGTTAATATTTTATTACAGAAAACCTGGCAGGTTTAACGCTGTTGCGATAATATTAGAAAAATATTCATGGAAAAAAATAGTAGGTAAGTATTTTCAATAGTATCACAGCATCATAACCCTGTTAGAGCTTATTCTACCAACGCTTGAAGCAGCATTATTTCAAAATTGTTTTGACTTGTTATTCAATGTCAAACTGAGGTGAGTGACAGAGCGTTGGGCTCTCTCACTCACCTCAAAGACAGAGTTAAAACGAAACAGATTTATCTCAGAGGATATTTGCGTCTCGTTTTAACCTCTATCTTGAGTCTGAACTTAGCATCAGGCCCAGATCATTTTCTGAAAAACTTTGTTACTATTGAACACAGAATTTACTAAACTCTGGCCTAACTTGCATTACAAGATAGCTATACAAGATAGCGGGAAGCTCTGGGAATATTTTCACAATACTATATTTCCAGACATAAATTAAATAAAACAACATATTGAAGGATGAAATGCAATAATTTATTATTTATGTACCATCTAATATTAGAAGGGGTATCTTCTTCCAGTATTAACTCGGAACATGCCAGATCTGTAATGAAGAAAAAACAAATAAGTACATAGCCTATTTTTTATTATACGACTGCCAGAAAAAAGGAGTATATTGTTTTCAGGGTTCATGTATGTATGTGAGTTCCTATATTCCACCATAACTTCTATACGCCTGAACCGATTTTGATGAGTGAGGTATCGTTAAATTCCTTAGCTTATTCCGTGTAACATAAGCTAGTAAAAAAAAAATTGATGGGGTGACCAAGATCCCCGCATTAAAGGCTAAAGTTGAAAAAAAAATTCGAAAATAAGATTAAGTATAAAATCATCATCTAGAAAATGATGAGTAGATTCCAAAAATATATAACACTATAGTTCAACATCCAGTGATTCACAAAAAAATACCATTAAAAATGTGACTGAGATTCCAAAGGGCTGTGGTATTTAACTTTTTAGTTCGTTTTTGGCTGAGCTGGGCAGTCGTGTTTTTTAATTGTTTTAATTATAGCTTTTTTCCTTAACTAGTTGTTGGCCGCGAATTCGTTCGCGCGGATTGAGGTTTTTTGATTCCCACGGAAACTTCTTTATTTTTCGGGATAATGTAACCCATGTGTTATTCCAGGCTCCAATCGACTGAAGTGTCATTAGATATGGGACAATAATTTCCTTATTTCTCATATATTTTTTACATTTGACTAAAGCACGGGGCAAGTAGGTATTTGTAGCGAAAAGTGTTTTGAAATCTAAGGCTGAATTGTATAGACTGCATTCTCTCACTCTGCTCAGACTCAAGACAGGTTATAACGAGACGTATTTACGTCAGGGCATATTTTGTGTCTCGTTTTAACTCTAATGTATGTCTGAGCTGAGTCACAGCACGCTCTATATATCTCAGAATTAGAGTGGATAGACGACATAAGTGGGTCGCATGATGCTACTGGACAAAAGAGCTGTGTGTGCATGTATGGACATCTATCATTCGGTGACGAAGACACAGTACTTACCCTCTCTTGTTCAAGTCATCGTTGCCCATATGCAAATTGCTTCCACGGCAAGTATTAGCACTTATTTGAGCACTGGTAGAGCACTGTCTGCCCACAAGATGGTTACGGGTGACGGTTGAAGCGAAAAGCTCATAAGCCCTATTGTGGTTACATAGACTGGTAGCGCAACCAGGTTGCGAGTTGCCGCCGTTAGGGAAGAAGTCGGCATTAGCAATGGCGGATCCGATTCCAAGGCCGGTGAGGCCTCCGTCTGTGTGGATAGCTTCCACGTATACGCCGTCGGAAGCCCGAAGACGGCCTGAGTTCACGGTCCATAGAGGGCCTGCTGGATCCAAACCTGTTAACAAAATCACCACAGTCAGTACCGGCTGATGTCCACGACTTTATCCGCTTGGAATTAGGTTCATAGACAAACTTGTCTGCCAGAATGGTGCCTATAGCCCAATTTCTGTTCATGCGAGAGACCTGTGCAGTGGAATTTTATAAAAATGAAAAGCTGATGCCCGCGACTTCATCCGCGTGGATTTAGTTTTTAAAATCCCGCAGGTACTTTTTGATTTTCCGGCATAAAATATAGTCTATGTCACTCTCCAAGTCCTCAACTCTACCCATGAAAAAAATCACGTCGATCCGTAGCTCTGTTACAGCGTTATTGAAAGACAAAACAACAAACAAACCCACTTTCGCGTTTATAATACTGCCCTCGTAATTGAAAACACAGCAAGTTAAATAGAAATTACCTTTAAGTTACTGTGTTTTCAATTACGAGGGCAGAATATTAGTAAGGATTGGGACAGTGTGACGATGGCAATCATTTCTAATTGACCTTTATTCGGTCAGAAAGCTGGTCTAGTAGTAGGAAAGACAGGTCTTAGCGGGTAGATCAAATCCAAGACTGCGAGCTGCACCAGTCAAAAATCAAAATATAAGTTGGAATAATAAATGCTAGAAATAAAGGTAAATAGACATATTATACAGACAGTAGACACCCTAAAAACTTGCATCCATTAAAGTCATATCGAATCGTATTTAATTAGTAGTTGATAAAAAAATTTGATTCGATTCTTCACAGTGCCCGTAGTACTCGTAGATGCAATTGAATAGTAATGGCGACAAATCAATGCGATTGGATTCGCCGACATTATTGATGCCAGGCATTAGACAGAAACGTTAACTTGAAAGATGAATTTACAAAGTCCACACATGAAAACGGTTTCTTTGCAGCAATATACTGAAATGCGAAAAAAATCATCACGCAAATCGGTCTAGAAACCTCGGAGAAATCGGTGTGGATACATACGAATTTAAAACCTCCTCCTTTTATGGAAGACGGTTAAAAAATAAATATGAAGGTTCATCTTAATAATTTATTATTAAACTTTTAAAAGGCATATTTTATGGATCAGTTAAACTTTTATCAAAGCAATTAAATATTACATGTTTCAACGGTGAACTATGATATCTTGCACGCCTGAAAGTTCTCGATAATATTCTCTAAGGTGTGTCAAGTCTGCCAATTTGCATTGAGCCGACATGGTAGAATAGCCTTAATCTTTCTCTCAAAGGAAACCTGGGCCTATACTACCAACCAACGACATTTTATCTACCAACGCTTAAAGCACTATGATTTAACTATTGTTTTGACATGTCATACAATGTCCCCCTTAAAATTTAAGGTAGTGATTACATGGCATATCAAAACCAAATTGAAATAATAACTTTTTTAACCTATACTTAATACCTTTTATAAAAATAAAAAATTGTAACAAGCAATATGGCATCTCTAATTTCTTAAGAGCTCCATTATAATATGGATGTGTCTTGGAAAAAGTAGATCGACAACTGTAATGTGTCGCTACTAGATGTCGCTAACAGTTGCTATAAAACTGATTGAAAAAGTAGATACATATCACTAATTTCGTGACTGACGTGTGGTTCAATTTAGTTGTAGTGTAAAGGTTAACACACTCAGGGCGCGATTCCCGAGAGATGTGGGTTCGAATCCTGCCGGTCTCGGAATTTTTGATATGCAATTGTAAATCTATTTGAAATTATAACCATTGGTAGGCCCTGCGCTAGAAGTGGGTCGATGAGTTCCTGCTGCCGATGAAAATAACTCTAAAGTCTAAGCTATCAACGAGCAACCAACGCATAACTTACCAGTAACTCGGGCAACTCTACCGCCCAGCTGTCTTCCAGCGTTACCAACAACGTGAGCTCCCAAACTGAAGCCAGCTAAGTGCATCCTAGTGTAAGGTTGTCCAGTAACACTGTGGAGGAACTCTAGGAACTGCCCAAGACCGCGTCCCACGCCTGGGACTCCCGCCACGGCTGTGGGATAAGTGGATATGGCCAGTCTCCTCCAATCCAGAACGATGACATTTGCTTCACCTTTGTTAAGATATGCTGGAATACAACAAGGTAATCATTAGTAAATAAAAATATTTCATTTAAAAATCAAAAACCGTTAAAAAGATATTGAATTTAAATAAAAACTGAAAGGGAAAAAACAATTCTATTAACTCTCTCAATAAAATCATAAGATTACGAAAACCATCTTATAATCCTAACTATAATATAATATAATCCTAACCATCTTATAATAAGTCTAAAATAAAATTATTAAGTTTCAAAAATCAAAAACCCAATTGCGTAAAAATTTCATTTTAAATAAAAACTGAAAGGGAAAAAACAAATAATACTTAAGGGCACGATCTTCGGCCGCAGTAGGTATTTTAGAGCCACTTCGTTCCTCGCACGGTGAGGTCGCGCTCGCGCTCATCAAATGAACTCGCTAACCCCGCCGCAGCGCAAATTTTACGTCATAGATTAAATAACCTTATGATACCTAACAGTAGGGCAGTTCTAAGGTTTATGAAATATTTATATTGAAGAAAGAACAAAACATGCAGTTTTAAACTGCTAAAGCTCAAACAAGGTATTAAGTAAGTTCGATTAATATTTTACTTACTACATATTTTGTTCAGTTTTTTTTTTGTTATTAGACCGATTTCTTTCAAAATCGATATCTGGGGATCCCTGTGCTCATAAAAGAGATAACCACTGCCAAAATTAGAAAAAGTGGCGGCCATTTTCTTTTTTCTCGTTATGGGACCGATTTCTTTCAAAATCGATATCTGGTGATCCCTGTGCTCATAAAAGAGAACCACTGCCAAAATCAAAAAAAGTGGCGGCCATTTTCTTTTTTCTCGTTATGGGACCGATTTCTTTCAAAATCGATATCTGGGGATCCCTGTGCTCATAAAAGAGATAACCACTGCCAAAATCAAAAAAAGTGGCGGCCATTTTCTTTTTTCTCGTTATGGGACTGACTTCTTTCAAAATCGATATCTGAGGATCCCTGTGCTCATAAAAGAGATAACCACTGCCAAAATTAGAAAAAGTGGCGGCCATTTTCTTTTTTCTCGTTATGGGACCAATTTCTTTCAAAATCGATATCTGGTGATCCCTGTGCTCATAAAAGAGAACCACTGCCAAAATCAAAAAAAGTGGCGGCCATTTTATTTTTTCTCGTTATGGGACCGATTTCTTTCAAAATCGATATCTGGGGATCCCTGTGCTCATAAAAGAGATAACCACTGCCAAAATCAAAAAAAGTGGCGGCCATTTTCTTTTTTCTCGTTATGGGACTGACTTCTTTCAAAATCGATATCTGAGGATCCCTGTGCTCATAAAAGAGATAACCACTGCCAAAATTAGAAAAAGTGGCGGCCATTTTCTTTTTTCTCGTTATGGGACCGATTTCTTACAAAATCGATATCTGGGGATCCCTGTGCTCATAAAAGAGATTACCACTGCCAAAATAAAAAAAAGTGGCGGCCATTTTCTTTTTTCTCGTTATGGGACCGATTTCTTTCAAAATCGATATCTGGGGATCCCTGTGCTCATAAAAGAGATAACTACTGCCAAAATCAAAAAAAGTGGCGGCCATTTTCTTTTTTCTCGTTATGGGACCGACTTCTTTCAAAATCGATATCTGGGGATCCCTGTGCTCATAAAAGAGATAACCACTGCCAAAATCAAAAAAGTGGCGGCCATTTTCTTTTTTCTCGTTATGGGACCGACTTCTTTCAAAATCGATATCTGAGGATCCCTGTGCTCATAAAAGAGATAACCACTGCCAAAATTAGAAAAAGTGGCGGCCATTTTCTTTTTTCTCGTTATGGGACCGATTTCTTTCAAAATCGATATCTGGGGATCCCTGTGCTCATAAAAGAGATAACTACTGCCAAAATCAAAAAAAGTGGCGGCCATTTTCTTTTTTCTCGTTATGGGACCGACTTCTTTCAAAATCGATATCTGGGGATCCCTGTGCTCATAAAAGAGATAACCACTGCCAAAATTAGAAAAAGTGGCGGCCATTTTCTTTTTTTTCGATATGTGACCGATTTCTTTCAAAATCGATATCTGGTGATCCCTGTGCTCATAAAAGAGAACCACTGCCAAAATCAAAAAAAGTGGCGGCCATTTTCTTTTTTCTCGTTATGGGACTGACTTCTTTCAAAATCGATATCTGAGGATCCCTGTGCTCATAAAAGAGATAACCACTGCCAAAATTAGAAAAAGTGGCGGCCATTTTCTTTTTTCTCGTTATGGGACCAATTTCTTTCAAAATCGATATCTGGTGATCCCTGTGCTCATAAAAGAGAACCACTGCCAAAATCAAAAAAAGTGGCGGCCATTTTATTTTTTCTCGTTATGGGACCGATTTCTTTCAAAATCGATATCTGGGGATCCCTGTGCTCATAAAAGAGATAACTACTGCCAAAATCAAAAAAAGTGGCGGCCATTTTCTTTTTTCTCGTTATGGGACCGACTTCTTTCAAAATCGATATCTGGGGATCCCTGTGCTCATAAAAGAGATAACCACTGCCAAAATTAGAAAAAGTGGCGGCCATTTTCTTTTTTTTCGATATGTGACCGATTTCTTTCAAAATCGATATCTGGTGATCCCTGTGCTCATAAAAGAGAACCACTGCCAAAATCAAAAAAAGTGGCGGCCATTTTCTTTTTTCTCGTTATGGGACTGACTTCTTTCAAAATCGATATCTGAGGATCCCTGTGCTCATAAAAGAGATAACCACTGCCAAAATTAGAAAAAGTGGCGGCCATTTTCTTTTTTCTCGTTATGGGACCAATTTCTTTCAAAATCGATATCTGGTGATCCCTGTGCTCATAAAAGAGAACCACTGCCAAAATCAAAAAAAGTGGCGGCCATTTTATTTTTTCTCGTTATGGGACCGATTTCTTTCAAAATCGATATCTGGGGATCCCTGTGCTCATAAAAGAGATAACTACTGCCAAAATCAAAAAAAGTGGCGGCCATTTTCTTTTTTCTCGTTATGGGACCGACTTCTTTCAAAATCGATATCTGGGGATCCCTGTGCTCATAAAAGAGATAACCACTGCCAAAATCAAAAAAGTGGCGGCCATTTTCTTTTTTCTCGTTATGGGACCGACTTCTTTCAAAATGGATATCTGAGGATCCCTGTGCTCATAAAAGAGATAACCACTGCCAAAATTAGAAAAAGTGGCGGCCATTTTCTTTTTTCTCGTTATGGGACCGACTTCTTTCAAAATCGATATCTGGGGATCCCTGTGCTCATAAAAGAGATTACCACTGCCAAAATAAAAAAAAGTGGCGGCCATTTTCTTTTTTCTCGTTATGGGACCGATTTCTTTCAAAATCGATATCTGGGGATCCCTGTGCTCATAAAAGAGATAACCACTGCCAAAATTAGAAAAAATGGCGGCCATTTTCTTTTTTCTCGTTATGGGACCGATTTCTTTCAAAATCGATATCTGGGGATCCCTGTGCTCATAAAAGAGATAACCACTGCCAAAATTAGAAAAAGTGGCGTCCATTTTCTTTTTTCTCGTTATGGGACCGACTTCTTTCAAAATCGATATCTGGGGATCCCTGTGCTCATAAAAGAGGTAACCACTGCCAAAATTAAAAAAAGTTGCAGTCATTTTCGTTTTTCTCGTTATGGGGCCAATTTATTTCAAAATCGATATCTGGGGATCCCTGTGCTCATAAAAGAGGTAACCACTGCCAAAATTAAAAAAAGTTGCAGTCATTTTCGTTTTTCTCGTTATGGGGCCAATTTATTTCAAAATCGATATCTGGGGATACCTGTGCTCGTAAAAAAGGTAACCACTGCCAAAATTAGAAAAAATGGCGGCCATTTTCTTTTTTCTCGTTAATTGACCAATTTCTTTCAAAATCGATATCTGGGGTTCCTTAGGTTCATAAATGAGGTAACCATGGCCAAAATTAGAAAAAGTGGTGGCCATTTTCTTTTTTCTCGTTATGGGACCGATTTCTTTCAAAATCGATATCTGGGAATCTCTGTGCTCATAAAAGAGATAAACACTGCCAAAATTAGAAAAAGTGGCAGTAATATTTTTTTTTGCTATAGTTAAACATTAGTCAAATATTAAAAAGGCGTTCTTATCATTATTTACTATTGGATAAAATTCTTTCAAATTCGATATCTCCGCTCCACATAACTGTACTAACCAGAAAGTAGACAAACATTCCCGTTGGTGACACCCGTTCACGAGCATGACGATCCAGCCGTTGCTTCGCTCAACCAATAAGGGAACGTAACAAATAAATTCCATAACAAGAATAAAGAAAATGGCCACCACTTTTTCTAGTTTTGACAATGGTTACCTCTATAATGAGCACAGGGATCAATTTTGAAAGAAATTGGTCCCTTAACGAGAAAAAAGAAAATGGCTGTCACTTTTTCCCATTCTGGCAGTGGTTACCTCTTTTATAAACACAGGAATCCCCAGATATCGATTTTGAAAGAAATCGGTCCCATAACGAGAAAAAAGAAAATGGCCGCCAATTTTCTAATTTCGGCAGTGGATATCTCTTTTATGAGCACAGAGATCCCTAGATATTGATTTTGAAAGAAATCGGTCCCATAACGAGAAAAAAGAAAATGGCCGCCACTTTTTCTAATTTTGGCAGTGTTTATCTCTTTTATGAGCACAGGGATCCCCAGATATCGATTTTGAAAGAAATCGGTCCCATAACGAGAAAAAAGAAAATGGCCGCAACTTTTTCTAATTTTGGCAGTGGTTATCTCTTTTATGAGCACAGGGATCCCCAGATATCGATTTTGAAAGAAATCGGTCCCATAACGAGAAAAACGAAAATGGCCGCCACTTTTTCTAATTTTGGCAGTGGTTATCTCTTTTATGAGCACAGGGATCCCCAGATATCGATTTTGAAAGAAATCGGTCCCATAACGAAAAAAAGAAAATGGCCGCCACTTTTTCTAATTTTGGCAGTGGTTATCTCTTTTATGAGCACAGGGATCCCCAGATATCGATTTTGAAAGAAATCGGTCCCATAACGAGAAAAAAGAAAATGGCCGCCACTTTTTCTAATTTTGGCAGTGGTTATCTCTTTTATGAGCACAGGGATCCCCAGATATCGATTTTGAAAGAAATCGGTCCCATAACGAAAAAAAAGAAAATGGCCGCCACTTTTTCTAATTTTGGCAGTGGTTATCTCTTTTATGAGCACAGGGATCCCCAGATATCGATTTTGAAAGAAATCGGTCACATAACGAAAAAAAAGAAAATGGCCGCCACTTTTTCTAATTTTGGCAGTGGTTATCTCTTTTATGAGCACAGGGATCCCCAGATATCGATTTTGAAAGAAATCGGTCCCATAACGAGAAAAAAGAAAATGGCTGCCCCTTTTTCTAATTTTGGCAGTGGTTATCTCTTTTATGAGCACAGGGATCCCCAGATATCGATTTTGAAAGAAATCGGTCCCATAACGAGAAAAAAGAAAATGGCCGCCACTTTTTTTGATTTTGGCAGTGGTAATCTCTTTTATGAGCACAGGGATCCCCAGATATCGATTTTGAAAGAAATCGGTCCCATAACGAGAAAAAAGAAAATGGCCGCCACTTTTTTTTATTTTGGCAGTGGTAATCTCTTTTATGAGCACAGGGATCCCCAGATATCGATTTTGTAAGAAATCGGTCCCATAACGAGAAAAAAGAAAATGGCCGCCACTTTTTCTAATTTTGGTAGTGGTTATCTCTTTTATGAGCACAGGGACCCCTAGATATTGATTTTGAAAGAAATCGGTCCCATAACGAGAAAAAAGAAAATGGCCGCCACTTTTTTTGATTTTGGCAGTGGTTCTCCTTTATGAGCACAGGAATCTCCAGATATCGATTTTGAAAGGAATTGGTCCCATAACGAGAAAAAAGAAAATGGCTGCCACTTTTTTCTGATTTTGGCAATGGTTCTCAAGTGCAGGGAATTCGAGAGTCCAGATCGATTTCGAAAGTCTGTCCAAAGATTCACAAGAATTAAAAAAAATAAAGTAGGTAAGGTACAGAATAGGTACAACATTTGTATTAGAAGGATCAAACTTACCTTATATTTTGTCTAAGCTTTCGTAATTTAAATCTGGATATTTTGTTCTTTTGTTTATTTTTAGTCCCCATATTTTCACTTTATTATATTCTTAATTAATTAATTTACTATAAGAGTACCTAACTTACATTAATATTTACAGATTTAATAATACATAACAAGATTTACACACTAGAAGATAATAGGTAATAATATTTACACACTAATTTTATTTTGATTATCTATGATAAGTGAACACAAATAAATAATACTCCAATAGTTCGTCTGATCAGCGGGGATCGCAGTGAGCCAGCTAGAGCGATACGTCCTCCCTCGATGATACCTTGCGAGCTACTGAAATGAGGCGCCCGAGCCACTTTGTTATAAAGAAAGTAAACCAGTCATGATTAAAAAAAAAGAAAGCTTTTTAGAGAAAAATTAACGGCAAAATATTATTCTAGAAGCTTTTGCCTATTTTTTGTAATTTTTTTTTTTAGTTTAACTTTGATATACTACACATACAACCGAAACCCAATTGAAAACTACACTGTTTTCGGAATATTATTTCATCGAGTGAAGTTCAAAATATGGACTTTTGAACGGCAAAATAAATTAGAACGTGTATTAATCTACAACATATATTTTTAACCTATCAAAACAATGAATATTTGATTGTTTACTATTGAATCCAAAACAGGCTGTTTTCGGAGATCCTGCCGTTAAACAGTTGGGACGCATTAAAAATCTAGATCGGTTCAAATCTTTCCAATAATGGGTCCCGGCTGTTGAAGTAGGACTTATTTTATCCCCTTTCAGTTTTATTCAAAATTCAATTTTTACGCAGCCGAGTTTTTGATTTTTTAAACTTAATATTTTTTTTAAATTATTTGTTGTCATAGCGGCAACAGAAATGCACATTCTGAGCAAATTTAAATTTCTACCTATTATGGTTCATGAGATACAGCCAGCTGACAGACGAACAGACCGTCCGTTCGTCCATCGCATGGACGGACGGAGCGGAGAGCGGAGGCTTAGAAATAGGGTCCCGTTGGCACCTGACAGCATGGAAGACTAAACTACTGAACGCGTGCGTAAGCATGTAGCGTAAACACAATTTGTGGAACAAATAACTAAATGAAACTTGTCTAACTGCGCACGTGAAGCCGACAGCACGAGATTGTAGGTACGTGACTCCAATGCGGCTTCGCAGTACAAAAGTGTAAGCCTTTATGCAGTTAGGAGTCCTAACCACAACGTTAAGGAACGAAAAAACTAGACTAGACTAAACGAAACCGCAGCAGGACTCAGTCCTAAATTCTGCGGTCTCCTATTCCGGGAATCGTGGGTTCGATTCCAGACAGCTCGTACTTTTCGAAACACATGGATAAGAAAGTCTGAAAGTTGTTTGTGGGAATGGGCGCGACGTGCTATAATAAAATTCCGCAGTCGATTTTAGACATGCCTATACACAAGTTTAAGAAAACTATCTAATGAAAGCATAATATAATTATGCGATTGAAGAGTATAATTTAGAAATAATAAAAAAGCGTTGATATAATTCCCTCCAGCAATTCATGAGAATAACTGTAAAAGAGTATCACATGCTTCCTTGGTGATTTTGGGGTCCCCTTGGGGGTATGGGTTGAATCTACACTGCCATACCCGTTCCGAGTTAGCCCGCTATTATCTTACCTTAGATTGCATAGTCACTTATCATCAGGTGAGATCGCAGTCAAGGACTACCTTGTCAACGAATAAAAGAAAACATTGTCAGGAAAATTGCATGCCTGAGCCAATTTGTATTGGGGTATGTATGGCATGGTGGACTAAGGTGACCCCCTTCTGAAAGGAGACTGCACTCAGTAATGAGCCGTTGATGTTTTGCTGATTATGATGAGCAAAATATCACATAAGTACGTACCGTTTCTGATAGTAGGGTTGATGTTAGTGTTCTGATTGCTGAGCCAACCGTGCACGACGACGATGGTGGGATGGTTGGCGTTGAAGTTTGACGAGCGGATACTGTTCGCATTGTTGATAATCAGCCTTTGAGACGATCTCGAATTGCGCCTAAAATATTACCAAAACAAATAAACTTTTACAAGTCCTTCTGAATCGTCGATGAATCTACCACTGGTTCGGAATGCCTTTTCTGCCGAGAAGAGCCAGCAATTAACTCCGCGGTTACTCTTTTCAAAAAAAATAATTTTTTACAATAGGTAACAAAACTATGCTATGTATACAGTGTTTCCACAATTAACTTTTAAAAATGCACACCTAATAAGAATGTAACACGTCATATTAAGACGGGTAGGCAGAAAGTAGACCCGTTTCCGTTGGTGGCACCCGTTCACGAGCATGACGCATGATCCAGCCGCTGCTTCGCTCAAACATATTTGAGGGAACGTAACAACCCGCACCACACGACACCACCACAGAAATGTTTAAAGGGAGCATGACATACTTAGGCAACACTTTGCAATACCTTTTAGTACGGAAGTGTTTCATTTTTTTTATGAGAAGTAGGTATATAATATAGTAGGTAGGTAAATGCTTGTGAATAAATAAACCTCTCTTTTTATAGAGACGATCATTGACATATAATAATAGACGATGTTTAAAATTTACCTTGTGTAGAGCAGGTATGCGTTATTTGCCGGGTTCCTCTCGATCTCCATCAGAAGTTCCGTGTCGACTGGCTCCAGCAAGTCCACTTTGTGCATGACTCCATCACCGTCTGGGAAGTCGATGTATCGCGGGTACTTGCCGTCCACGAGGGGGGATGGACCCGCCACAACGTAGCATACTTAAATAAAATTAAAAGAAAAATTAAATATAACATACACCATGGCTTGGGCCGGTCTTAGAGGACCCATACACGGTCAAATATGTTTGTCAAACACGTAAAATTTTTACGTGTTTTTGTTACGGTTTTGTTTGAACAAGGTCATCAAACACCAGCGCACCCAATCAAACACTCCGTTTCTGTTTGTCAAACACGTAGTTTGTTTGACAAACACGACCACAGACTATCAAATACACGTAAAAATGTTACGTGTTTGACAAACACGTTTGACCGTGTATTGGCCCCCTGAAACGATATCTCCGAAGTCTTACGATAGTAGCAAATAGGTTAAAAGTTTACAACTATTTTGACTATATAAACTAACTGATAAACTATTGTTATAACTATATAAACTCACTCCACTAATATACACCATACTGATTATTTCAGAACAGAATCGACTTTTTAGTATAGAATTCACTTTATTGTGCGCATTTAACAAAAAAAACTTGCAGAACTTAACATAGACAGCTCTCTTGCATTGTGTAAACAACAAACACTCACAGCAAGTCGACTTGTGCAAGTTTAAATTAGTCTAATTTGAGTTCAGCTAGGAATTGGGGAAGTTAACTTCCCAGTGGACACTCCGCATTATAGCTGTACCTAAGTTTTACTTAAGTCTTAGTTACTTAGCTTACTTTATTAATTAACAATTTTGGAAATGTAAGCACTTTTAACTGCTTTTAAGTAGTTACATACTTCTTATTTCGTTCGTTACCTAATTGTTTGAACTACTAACGTGATTATAACGTAGATGCAGATCTAGATGTAATCTTTTGTTACTGACGAACATTAATAATTTACTAGCTGATATTCGCGACTTCGTCCGCGTGTGGACTAAGGTTTTCAATTTCCGCAGAAGTTCTTTAATTTTTCCGGATAAAATGTAGCCGGGTGTTAATCTTGGATGTGAGCTATTTCCATTCCAAAGTGGATGGAGAGAGAGCGGGTACAATAATAGTGCAACGGTTGAGTTTCGAACCTGCGACCTTTTCAGTTTTCAGTCCGCACCTTCAACCTTTGGGCAATTGAGGCTAAACTTGATCAAATGTTTTATGGTTTTAATAGACATTATACATTTGGATAACACTTATGAATCTAAGGTCTGGGGGCTGATTCTGTAGCCTATCAAAAAATGAAAGCCACTGACATATATTTTTTATCCATTGAAGGTTTAAAGAGAAATGTCATTTACTATTTCATAGTAAACCTTCAATGGATACAAAATGCCTATCGTCGTTGATAGGCACCGAGTTACAGAATCAGGGGGCTGGAATGCACGACAAATATACGACTAAAAGAAGGAACATCACATGCCCGCTTTTGCTCTCACAACTACATAGAACCTTTGATCACAACCCATGAAAGATGGTGGCAATGGCAACAAAGAAGTTATACACACCCGCTACACACAAGAAGTACAGAGCTGTCTTCATGCTTCGAATTTTCTTGCACCTTTCAGATTTAATTTTTTAAATCCCACTTTTATATGCGCGATGTTTTTATCAAAATATTATTCCATGATCCTTTATCATGATTAATCGATATGATATTATTGTTTTTGCTGTCACTGAATATATTTTGTTCTGAAAAATCGATTCTAGATTATTTTGTGGTAGGTAAGTTTTTGGTTCCATATATAAAGACAGCTGTTTTGTTCATGGATCATTACCGTGATGGAACTGCGGTCGCGTGGTGTGACGCTGTTCATAATATAACAACCTTGGTCATTCATAGATACTTCACGGCTACTTTGAATAACTTCTTTCTACTCACTGAATAGGTTACCTAGAAACTTACCAATAATAATGGGATTTCCGTAATAGAATAATGGGATAATGATAGTTGAAGACTTGAATGTTACCGGTCACTATCTGTACCTACTATTAAATATATTCTGTGGCCACGCACATGACAAATAAACACTACAAACAGTTCCACAATAAATCATTTCATAGGCGCATCCTCTACTCCCTCGATCTCATAGTTCACAAGTGTAAATTGAAAATTTAAAACACCCCCGACATTCGAAATTAAAAAAATATATGTAACTAGCTTTTGCCCCCGCGACTTCGTCCGCGTGGAATTAGATTTTGGGGTGAAATTTTCAAAAACTTGTGACACACGTACTTTTTTATTTTTAACTGAAAGCTCAAATACCAACTTTGATGGAAACAGCTTGAAAAATGACGGAGTTTCTAATAAACTTCCATCCCCTATTTAAACCCCTTAGGGGTGGAATTTCCAATAATCCTTTCTTAGTGTGCGCCTACGTCATAAAAGGAACCAACTGTAAAAATTTCAAGTTTCTACTTCAGTAGTTTAGGCTGTGCATTGATATCTCAGTCAGTCAGTCAGTCAATCAGGACTTTGAATTTTATATATATATAGATTCGCCCTTTGTGGTGGCGGCCATCTTGGATTTGAAGTGTATCATAGTATATAGTATTCTACTAGACAAGTCTTTTCATTTGATATCCATATTGAGAGATTTGTGAAAAAATATGTATTATACGGAACTCGCTATTTTGTGGCGGCGGCAATCTTGGACCGATTTTCATTAAACATAGCTATATCTCGACTATAGATCATCAAACTATAGATCCACCGATATATATAGACCTCTTGCATCGACCACCACATACATAGGTCTTCCACCGCTTGTATCCAGCGGCTTCTTGCGACTCTTTTCACATTAACTTATTTATTTTGACTCTGATCTCAAAAAATAAAATATGTTCGCAGTCAAGCGCTATATTATAATTATTGCATCTACATTTTATTTTTTTCATTGTTACATTATTATGTAACCTTTCAGTATGGTTCCTTCATCAAAAATATGAACTATTGATAATACAGATAATATATGATCAAACGAACTTGCAAAGTGAAGTTCGATCGATATTATATGAGTACGCTTCATTCGAAGATATATATATATAACAAGTAGTCCTTTTACCTTACAGGCAACGTTTCGCACATTTATAAGTAGATAGTTTAAGATTTTTATTTCTTGTAGGTAGGCTCTGTGACAAGACCTCATTCTTTAGAGTAAGATTATAACCACAAGAACCAAAATTTTCTTTATAAGGGTTCGGGTGGGAGGGAGTCTATATCTTCGAATGAAGCGTACTCATATAATATCGATCGAACTTCACTTTGCAAGTTCGTTTGATCATATATTATATTTCGTCGCTTCATTCTTCAGATATATATATATAACAAGTAGATGTTTAGAGAGGAAAATTTTGTAAAAGTGAAAAAATAAGTCCAGCTGAATAAATCATATTAATCCTAAAACAGATTAATTAAAAATAATAATAATAGTCTGTAATGAAAATCAGACAGTCAGCAGTCTATCTAATAGTAAATTTATATTGTGGCTGTTTTAACAGACGATCTAATGCCTGTTTTCACGTTTTATGTAGGCAGTTCCTAAGTACAATGCCCTTAACCAAAAACATTTCCACTTTTAGATGATTTATAAAAGTTCGTGAAAATTAATTTGACAGAAAGCGTCACCTAATTTGACTTAGGTAGCTTATAAGGGAATGTTGGTAAAACAATCGTGGCTGGATCTAACGTATGGGATTAATCTCATGTGAGATATCAACTGATCCTTTGGAAATAAAACGTTTAGGTACCTACATAAACGTTTTATAAAATATATATATTATTTTTTATTTTTAGCCAGCAAACGAGCAGGCGGAACACCCGATGTTAAGTGATTACCACCGCTCATGAACATTTGTAGCACCAGAGCACAACCAAAGCATTGCCGGTTTTCTAGGAATTTGCTATTAACTAAGAAAGTTCATGGTTTACATGAGCCTATATCTGAAGCTTTAATGACATCGGCAATAGATATTAAGTTCATTTATCTCTTACTTAATATTTGGAATCGTAATCAATGATAATACGCAGTTAGCACTTTTTCAAGTGGGCAAGGCCAATAAAATGATCAACTTCTTATTGCATTCAAAGTATATACTCTTATTTAGATATTAGAATACCTATTTGCAAATTAATTAAGCACTACATTTGAATCTCAATTTCCACGTATTACCCACTTGGGAAACATAGGCTTGTTTTTGAAAACATCTATATTTTTGAAGGCCCTTAACGTTCATTATTTGAAATAAGGCAATTATTTCAAATTATGGAAAAAACTGAACGGTGATTAATATGAGGAACCTCTGCTTAAATAATTGATTTACTAGAATGTTTATCATTTAACAAACTCAAATAGGTATCATACGGATGTAAATATTTAGTATGCAACTAATGTTTTAAAAGGTTTAGATTCCAAATATATTTTTAGTTTATATGTGGTTTGGTATCGCCGTGTACTAGTTCCCATAGTTTAAAGATTGAAATTTACCTACTGGAACTATTCGGCAAGGATGCAAGATATTGCAATATTTGCTGAAGGATGTACTCGCTGCCAGGTGAAAACCTTGTCAGATAATACACTCACCATCGGGCCAAAACACTGGTAAAAAATTTCTTTAAAATTAGAGGAAAGATTCCGCAAGAGATTCTACATACATATAATAATATACATTATAATACAATGCTCATAACCTGGATGGCCCACTTTGGAGGTGCTAAAATGGTGCGGACCTGTCAACACAAAGGGCGAACTATTGTTTTTAAGAAGGAATAGTTTTTTGGGGCGGTTTACAATTAGGTACTATCATAATCACGGCAAGTTATAAATAAACTAATACATTCTTGATTTGAGTTTTCAAATTGAATTCAATGTCGTAAACCGAAAAAGGAAAAACACAGTTACCAACTTGGGAACTAGAACTGAACTTGGTTACACGTGGAATACAGCTTGATTTAATCACTTTACACTGACTTTAATGTAAAGAAAAAAAACTGTATATCTTATTTTATTGTAAAAACATCCGCGTTATGAGAGAATTTCTTTTCAAAGAAATGTAGGAAAGTATTAATTGCATTTTGTGTTTACTCACGAAGCAATTTTCGGGCTTTGCCTACCCTTATAACAATAAATCTACGAGGATATGTAATGGAGTGTAATTCCCAGCGAATATCGATATTTTTGCAATTATAATTAAATTATAATATTAATAGCAATAAATTATAATATTTCACATTTTCCTCACTAAACCTAAATTTTTCCAGAAATATTATTTAAGATTGGGTATGGTAGGTACTCCACCAATTTTTGCTTTTGTAGACAACTGCCACGCATGGTGTGTATAGTGTTCTAAGCAAAAAATAAATAAATAAAATATATGGCAATGATCTCACTTGTCAGCAAAAAACTAAGCTGAAGAATGAATACTGCAAGTATTTTAATAATACAATTGAGGAGTTAGCGAACAAAAGGTCACAATTCCATTTTTGACTTAAGTCAGTTCTTTGTTTTTTTTTTTTTTTTTCACACTTGCAATACTTAATTGCATCAAATAAACTGGTAATTGTGTTCCCATATAAATATTTAAACATGAATTGCCATAGCAATCTCCTTAGAGAAATAATTAGGTGCAGTAGGTACAAAATTTTTTGACATTCGAGACTAAATGTCTTCGTATTTAATAAGAACAATAATTAAAATTTATTTTTAAACCTCTATAAATTATTATTTTCCTGCATGAGAAAATGTGACATTTCCAAACTAATGCCAACAAAAGGTTATAATTCCAGAAACTTCCAACAAAACGTTACTTTTCCAAATTTTGAATATATTACAAATCGTCCATATTAAATCTTATATTTGGACGTTTTCTAAAATGTAATCAGTACCTAATTTATATGATAATTAGTTGATTACGTTCATCATGATTCCAAGAACAACCGATTATTTCTCCCAGCAAGAGGAAGAAGCATAGAAATCAGTTTAGATGTGAAGATTCTTGTTTTTTTTTTTTTTTTTATAATTTATAATATAAAATGTACATGATAATTTTTATCACGTGTCTTAGATTAGATAAAATATTCATTATTTGAATAAAATCGACTATGAGCAACAAAACCAAAACGTATTTGGATTAATCCTACCAAACGTATTTGGATTAATCCTTCCTTTAAAGGTCCATCATCAAAGATGGGTTCCCTTCAGTTCGCTTAGTCTGACAATTCAGCTGACGTCTTTGGATTCAGTTGCTTTAGCCGTAAACAACGGTGATGGCGTCACGACACCGCATGCTTTGGTTTTCTCCGATGAAAGTTAGCGATTCACGGAGTTCACAACCAATAACATGTACATGTAGAATGCGCCAAACACGCCAGAGACCACGAAAAGGAATCATTTCATATTTGGCTATCGGTCAATATCGCGTATTGACTCGAGGCTCTAAAAAACATTTACAGCCTAATATCCCGTATTAGATCATGTTATATTTTGCTGTTGGTCAATATCCCGTATTGACTCGAAGCTTTATAAAACGTTTATACAGATACATTTACACAATACTCCAGATTTTCATATTATCACTGTTCGTGTTAGGCGGGTATGGAGAAAAATCTTTTAGAAGGTAGTTAATAAGTACAAACCTTCACTAAACAATTCACAGTAATGGCGTTTTGCAGCCTTTTAGAAAGAAATCTGCAGTCATTCTGCATCATTGAAATCATTGCTACCCGCGTCTTGTGGGTACGAATAAAAACATTCTTAAGGTATTCGTATGAACGCAAACCTTCACTACACCATTTATAATAATGATGTTTTATCTTTCAAGCCACTTACGCTCTCTGCAGAGTATTTACTTGTCACTGCACTTGAAGAAATATTATTTTAAAAATTAAAAAATGTTACTATTTGCGTGGACGTGCGCGCTCGAAAAGCAAATGAAGTTTGGAGCGCGATGGTCATACGAATGTACAATTAAAGATTCGAAAACAAACAGGTGTTTAGTTTTCTTGGCATCAACTGGTTCCAGTAGGACCTTTACATTTTAGGTTAGGGCGACCCGCGCTCGACCATTGGCTTGATTTTTAGCGTCTCGCTTGTCCTGCTTGTTAACTCGCAGTTAACCCGCTGGAAAGCCTACTAGACACTTTATGCACATCAAAAATCACACACGCGCTCAACCATTGGGTTGATTTTTAGCGTCTCGCTTGTCTCGCTTGTCCTGCTTGTTAACTCGCAGTTAACCCGCAGGAAAGCCTACTAGACACTTTAAGCACATCAAATAATCACACACGCGCTCAACCATTGGGTTGATTTTTAGCGTCTCGCTTGTCTTGCTTGTTAACTCGCAGTTAACCCGCAGGAAAGCCTACTAGACACTTTATGCACATCAAATAATCACACACGCGCTCAACCATTGGGTTGATTTTTTAGCGTCTCGCTTGTCCTGCTTGTTAACTCGCAGTTAACCCGCAGGAAAGCCTACTAGACACTTTATGCACATCAAATAATCACACACGCGCTCAACCATTGGGTTGATTTTTAGCGTCTCGCTTGTCCTTCGTGTTAACTCGCAGTTAACCCCCAGGAAAGCCTCCTAGACACTTTATGCACATTAAATAATCACACACGCGCTCAACCATTGGGTTGATTTTTAGTATCTCGCTTGTCCTTCGTGTTAACTCGCAGTTAACCCCCAGGAAAGCCTACTAGACACTTTACTAGGCACATCAAAGAATCACACACTGTAACGTATTGTTAAAGTGCTTACCCACATTTTCTTCGGAATCCGACGATGAGTACATGATTATGCGTCGATGATTTTCTCATTTATTTATTTATTTAATTTTTTATTTTTTATTTTTTCACTGTAATATTTTTATTTTTCCTCAGCACTTCGAGCTTCGTATAGAAGCGTGCGCTCGTTGCCTCGCACGGAAAAAGAATGAGGTCTTGTCACAGAGCCTACCTACAAGAAATAAAAATCTTAAACTATCTACTTATAAATGTGCGAAACGTTGCCTGTAAGGTAAAAGGACTACTTGTTATATATATATATCTGAAGAATGAAGCGACGAAATATAATAATATGCTTAACCGATCTTCATTTCAATTTGGCGCAGAGATAGCTTTCATAGATTAATTTTTCCTCTTATTAAACTTTCTCTATCTTAAATAATTTTTAATTAAATAATACACGTGTGATTTGTATGTACATTTTATTCAAATTTTATACCATAAACTTTACATAACAGGTTTTATTTCAGAAATTGAAAAATAAAATTAGAACGGATATGTCCGGCCAGTGTTAACTCGAAATAATCCAGATCTGAAAAAACGAAAAAAAAAAAACCATGTTATTTTACACGGCGTACATGAAAAGAACAATTTTATAGGCTTAATAGCGCAACGGTTAGGGCGTAGACTAAAAAACCGAAAGGTCACGGTTCCAACCCTTTCTGTTGCAGTAGGTACCTACTGTTGTGCTAAACTCTAATACAAGCTTTTGGCCTACCAAATAAGCGTAAAGTTTATTTGATTTATGTCTCTAGAAATAAATCCCTAGGAATATTAGTCACGTTTAACATTGGTAATATTAGTAATCAATATTAATTAGATCCAGTAGATTGTGATGAAACTTGGCACAGAGATAGCTTGCTGCTTACAGTCGATTTGTGGATACTTTTTATACTGTTTAAGTCCGCAATATAGTTCACTTTTATGTCTATTGATTAATTATATCATCATGATCTCAAACTATAAACGTTTAAAGCTGGAATTAGGTCTCTTATTACTTTCTCTTTCTTGTGCCACCTGCATCCGAGATCCATCCCAGTAGGAACCTTGGACAGAACCTTGGACAGAACCTTGGAAGCCCAACTTTATCATCTAAGTATCACTTACCCCCTTTTATCCAAAATATGATTGCCCATATGCAACTCATTTCCACGACAGTTGTTCGTGCTAACTTGCAACATATTGGTGCACTGTCTGCCCACCAGATGGTTAGTGGTCAACGTGGCAGCGAATAGTTCCCAAGCTCGGTTGTGGTTACAGAAGTGGTCGAAGCAACCGGGCTGGCTGACCCCTCCATTGGGAAAGAAGTCAGCGTCAGCGACTGGCGCACCAAAGCCGAGGCCTACAGGGCTGCCATCTGTGTGAATGGCTTCTACATATACAGCATCTGATGGTCTCAGACGATTTGGGTTCCCATGCCATAGTGGGCCTGCAGGATCCAATCCTGTAGGAAAAGTTGTAATTTACTATACTGACAAATAAACGCAAACCGCTTCGTCTACCTCTGTGTGTCTGACCGTCTGTGTGTTTGTCTGTCTGTCTGCCTGTCTGTCTATCTTTGTGTCTATTTTTATCTGTGTCATCGTAGCAATCTAACGGATTGATCGATTTGAATGCAGTTTTTTTGTTCGAAAGTTACCTTTAACTGGGATTGTCTGATATATTTGATGAAAAAACGAGTCGTTTAAGGACTATCAGCCCTTTTCTCAGCTGATATAGACATGCAAGTCAAACGGTTTGCACCAAGCCCACTCCTCAAAAACTTACAGCAGATAAACGAAACTTGGCGGCATCGCCAGTTTTAAGTCTAGGCTAGGAGCCTCAACACAAGCTGAGTGTCTAACCTTTTGGTAGCGTTGTACTACTGTACAAGATAACGATATCTAATACCTATCATAGTTGTGTTTTTAATTTTGATTTATTTTGTACTTTTGTGTGTCTATAGCTGCCAATAAATAATTTTCTGATTCTGAGATATATTATTGTGTTTGGGCTGACTGATTTCGTCCTTATAAGTAATTAGCTTACAGAAATGACCAGGGTCTAATGATGGAGCCGGTTGGTACTCAAATGAACTCAGTTCTTTTAACATAGACCCACGAAGTATGTACTCGTTTGTTTGATTTTGACTTGACTCCACATTTTGGTTGTTCGATTTAACCTATCTGAGGTGATCAAAATTGATTAATTTACATTTGTTCAACATGAAATGAGCAATAGTAGCCAAGTACTTAGGGCTGTGACCTCCTATTCGAGGAGTTGAAGGTTCGATCCCGGACGCGCACCTCTAACTTTTCGGAGTTGTGTGCGTTTGAGCAATTAAATATCACATGCTTCAAATGGTGAAGGAAAATTTGGTGATTCGTGAAGAAACTCGCATTCCAGCGAGTTCTCCATAATTTTCTCAAAGGTGTGTGAAGTCTAAAAATTCCTTCCTATAAACCTTCTCTGAGAGGTGATCTACGCTCATTAGTGGGCTCATGATCATGATGGTAACATTTGATACTAACCAGTAATACGAGCAACTCGTCCATCTAACTGCCTGCCCGCGTTACCCACGACATGGGCTCCTAAACTGAAGCCAATTAGATGAAACAAATTGTAGGGTATCCTAGTGGTTAGATGAAGGAAGTGGAGAAAATTCCCAAGGTGAGCACCAACGCTGGGTACACCCGTCACGGCCGACCCGTACACAGCTATAGCAACTGCTCCCCAATCGCACTTAATGACGTTAACATCACTTCTCCGGAGGTATGCTGCAAAAAAAATGTGTTTATCAGGTTTGCCTTCATTTTCTTTACGTTAAGTGACGAGACAGTCTATGACTCAAGGCAATTTTCGGTACTCATAAGAGCCATGAATCCAAGATTTTTTTTAAAGCTGGCCAGACTGAAGATCAGAGGCAGGAATAAGAGCAGCTTGAGCTTGAAAAGCTTGAGGATGAGGATAAAAGGTTTGAACCTGACAGCCCAAGGTTTAAGGCCATGATTGCGGACTGAAAATTGAATAGTCGTCGGTTTGATCCCCTCCAGTTGCACTAATAATATTCTCCCGGCCGATCCAGCCGCGGCGGCCTTTACTTGCTCTCCGAGGCACGTGGGTTACACACCGTCAACTCCAGGCTAGCACTGAGAATTTCTTGACAGAAAAATCCAATCCATTTTTTGGCCCGACCCGAATCGAACCCGGGACCTCGTTATCCGCAGTCGAACTTGGAACCACTAGACCAGCGACGCAGTTAATCCAGTTGCACTTGTTGTATTATCATAACAACTCCAAGCATAAGCTTTTTGGTCTGTTGTAAAAGTCTATTAAATCTGGCACTTAGAATTATGCCTGGCACAGCGTTCATTACTATGCCAGGCATAATATACTTGGAGTGCTAACAATAAATTAAAGTTTAAGATCAATACATATTCTTACCATCTTTAACCTCCCAGTTGAAGCTGGCGTCCATGCTATCAAGCCAGCCGTGAACGACGACTACAGTGGGATTTCTGGCATTGAAGTTTGATAAAAAGATGCTGTTGGCATCATTAATCACGAGTTTTTGCGGTGTTGTGGGGTTACGTCTAGAAAAGTAAAACACATGTTTTTAACCAACTACGAAAAAAGGAGGTTCTCCATTCGACGCATTTTTTAATAATTTTTTTGGCGATGTTTCTCCATAACTCCGTGAAATATGGACCGATTTCAATAATTTGTTTTTATTTGAAAAGACGTATCGTCAGGTTGTTCCCATTTGGTGAAGATTTGATGAATATCTTCGGAGATTCCTCAGTGGATAAGAGCAAATTGCTCGCGGTCAGAAAATGTGTAGATTGATCCTTTGCAGACACTAAAAGCTTCAAATAAAAATAAATAAAAAATTATTTTTAAAAAACCGATTTCAAACGCCACTACAAATCATCATTTTTTACTTCGTAGTGGCGTTTGAAGTCAGTTTTTATTAGTAATTTTTGTATATTTTTATTACATTGTACATTAATATAAAAACTTTAAATTAATATTCTTTTTTTTATTTTAAAAATCAATTGTATTACATTTACTATATCAGTGATGTGGGGACATTCCAGCATTAAAAGAGTAAGGAGTTGGAGCACAGCATTATAATATTATTATAGTAACACAACCAGCAACAAAGAAAATCTTGTTTCAACAAAGAAAACCTCACAAAGAATCTATTATGTACATACATGTTAAATATACATTTCTATCTCTTCTTTTGGCAATATTCATATTTAACTATGAGAACTTTATCTTCTAAAAAAATTACTATCACTAAAATAGTAGTATCACCAGTGCAAAAATCCTTTGTGGGGTTGAAAAGTTTGTTATACCACAATCCTAAAACAATACTTTAATTTAAAGTATGTATTCATTATATAATATCATCGGCTTTTCCCACCGGTGCGGTGATTGAGGCTTGATTGGTCATAATACCTATACGCCAGAAGATAGACCTTGACTGCGATCTCATCTGATCATAAGTAACGACTGTTATAATACACGATATAAAAAAGTAGATTTTTATTTTTTTATTTTTAATGAATCTTAGGCTGCATCTTCACTTACCTTCAGGTGCGACCGCAGTGAAGCGCTAGTCTATATATTTAAAATAATATATTAACAATTATACAAACCTCGTAAAAAGGTAATATTCATTAATGTCAGAATGTCTTCTGTCCTCGAACTCAGGTAGTACATCTTTGTCCTGAAAAGGCTCCGCAAACGTTGAACAAACTGTATCAAAAAAAATGTAGTCATTTTCCAGAATCTCTTACTTTAAGCTTCTTTATCACGGGTAACCAAAGTGTCCTTGTAAACGAGGCCTTCTATTCTAGACTAGTTTTGCTCCCGGCTTTCGCTCCAACTATACATTAAAAGTAATCCAAAATGGATTCCTATACTAAATTACTAATTTAATTTTTTTCGATGTTCAGGTGTTTTGAGTTTCCATTATTTCTTTTTTTTAATTTAAGCTTTAAAACAGAGAAAACCGCGTCAAAATCGGTCCATTTGTTAGGGAGCTACGAGAGAACAGACAGACAAACAGATATACCCACACACAGACACACTTATAACACCCCTCCTTTTTCGTCGGGGGTTAACAAGAACCGCGCTATCCTTTGAACCCTTTTGAACCACACAGTTCATATAGCAACCACATTTAGATGTAGGTACACTTTATAAACTCGTAACACGTTCACCTATTTCAGCTTAATCCACTTCCCTTTCTGTAACATAAAACACCACTGTTCTTTGCTCGCGAGCTTTGTACTACGAAAAAGGCAGGAATTTATGCGAGAAATGTAAAAGTGAGGCCAAAGAGATCACGCATCCGTCTAATTGTGGTCTCTCACGGTACTTGATCGCGCGAATCGTACAAAATCTTCCAATCGGATTAAAGAGAGCAGTGTTCGTTACGTCCATATATTAAAAAACGAGCGGGACAGTGCAGGTCTAGCAATAACTCCAAGTCGATAATTAACACTTTCTTTTTTTAGGGTTCCGTACCCAAAGAGTGCTAACGGGAACCTATTACTAAGCCTGTTCTGTCCGTCCATCTGTCTGTCTATCAGCGGACTGTATCTCACGAACCGTAATAGGTAGATAAATGGAAATTTTCACAGAATGTGTATATCTATTGCCGCAATAAAAACAAATAATAAAGAAAAAAAACAAGACATGTGATTCTTTCGGCGTTTTTTGCTCCACGTTAACAATCTCTGTTACGATGGTACCCTTCATGTGCGACTCCAACTCGCACTTGACCGGTTTTTATCTTTTTTTGAGCAGAGATCAGAGGTAATATTATGTCCACTTCTTTAATATGTGAACTGTCACTCTCCATCGAAATCACCGCTTCTGCCATAAAGCTCCTTCCAGATGCGTAGCAAACTACTCAAAGTCCCACGATTTACATACAGTTACCGCACGTTACTACAAGCAGGCTTAAATTACCTCAAACCCCATTAATACCGCCACCACAAGTTAGGTACATGTAAACACGGATTCAACAATCTTTTTACCAAAACTTGTAATTAACGATCCGAATGCAGATTTTCGCATTTATTCTTTGAAGAATCGAAGGCAACGTCAAGAATGTACTTTCATTGACAGTAGGTCAATGCTAGAGCACGATGTATTGGCGCATGGCGTAGATTGTGTTCGCGATATCTTGCACCGTGAGAAACCAACAATACAGCACATATAGAAACACCTTAGACGAACACAAAGAAACGGCGACGCTCCAGCGGCATCAAAGTAATACACACCAACCACAGACAATATGAAAAATAGACCCGCCATGTTTCACACAGGAGTTCCTTCTAAACTAAGTCTAGACGAAGAAATTTTTTGTATAAGTACCCTACTTAACATGTCAAGTGATAATAACGATATCCTCATTTAATTTATTGTTCGGGATTAATTAATATCCTAAGTTATTAAAAAATATTAATTACCTGTTTAAGTGAAGACATTTCATACCTAGATGTCATTTTACGGATATGCCTGACTGTACGAGTATCTTATAGGATCCTACTAAATCAAGGAACCTATTAAGGGAAGTCTGTCGAGTAGTAATAACACGCGAACGAAATCGCGGACATTAGCTGGTAAATAATAGATTAATTAAAGCAATACATTTTGCGAATTGCCTAGTTCGTTAACTATCTTATAAAAATAGCAATTAACTATATCGCGATTAATATTATCTGTTTTACCAATGTGTAATGTCTTGGAGCACGGTTTAAAACAATCTTGTGGCACAAGAGTTAAGTATAGTTATTTATTGAAGGCCGAAAAGGCTAAAATTGTAGACCTCAATGTAAAGAAAAGTTATGCTGATAAAATAACCACTTTATTTTTAAAAAATTACAAATTCTTTTCAAAAAACCACTAAATGTCAACAAACCGGTACAAGCAAAAAATATATTTCAAATTTTGGATATAACCTATTTTATAAATTCAAAACAAAGCTTTATAAATTGGATGCAAAATTGAGGCAATGTATATTATTCTCAATATTCATAGCGTATGGGGTGATTCTGACTATAACTAACTCGATAAAATCGTATTCGAAACACGCAATTTCCTCTAAGTATTAGTAGGTTCACCATACATAGACGGTAAAAATGTTCTTTAAAAATATGAAAAAAAAAGATGTGTGGCACTCGGGGCTGCCGCGGTAAAGCTATTGCATAGCATTTTTTACCAACGTTTCGTTACGGAATTTCTGGATTCGGTCTCCACGCTGACCCGCGATAGAAGCTATGCAATAACTTAATAAATATAAGGTTATTATCTTACAATATAAAGCTATATCTATTTATTTCATAAGGTAGATATGTTTATTTAGAGCAGCCAATTAAAGAAAGTAAGTAGGTAGGTGCTTTAGTTTAAGATTGTATACGACAAAATTAGCATCAATGTTTTTTATGTAAGTTTTATAAGAACATAGAGGTTTGTAAAGCTTATAATACGCTTTACTATTTTATATTAGATCAAAGAAATAGAATAGTTTTTAAAATAGATGCCCAAGAAAATGTAATATACATAAAACATAATATTAAACATAATTTATAGTTCTTGCAATTCACGAGGGCGCGTGAGCTTTACTTGTGGTTACGTCGTGTACATGCACATTGCGTAAGTGTGCGTCTCTGTCAGTTGCCTAGGTGAAAGCGGTCAGGCACTTGCAAGCTCTCACTCAAACGACACACACAACCATGAGCCACTCGCCCTCGTGAATTGCAAGAACTGTATCACAATATGGCTACCCTATTATCGGAAGGAGATCATTATCAATGCATAACTGCGGTATCTCGGTGTCTTGTTTAGCCAAATATCTATTAATAATTGAGTCGGTGAACACCCGAGAGAGCCAAAATTTTCGGTTTCTGTATTTCAACGTGTCGCACATTCTTTCTGTACATATTATGTTTTATTTAAATGTGAATTTCATTAGGCATTTATTATTTCTGGTTTACTCATTTCAGTCAGATAAAAATACATGAACGTATTTTTAATGTTGTAAACTTAAATAAAAAGACGTGTGGCACTCGGGGACCGCCGCGGTAAAGCTATTACATAGCATTTTGTATCAACGCCATCTAGCGGTGAGAGGAGTCCCGTGTCAGGTTATTTTCGTTACGGAATTTCTGGATTCGGTCTCCACGCTCAAGGCCCGCGATAGAAGCTATGCAATAGCTTAAAATTGTTTTAAGTATAGTACGTTAACCTCACAATGTTACGGGCGCTTTACTTTGTGGTTACGTCGTGTCGCGTAAGCGTGCGTGCCTAGGAGCCTAGGTGGGAGCGGTCAGGCGCGAGCAAGCTCTCGCTAACAATTATACAGATACGACACACACACAACTAAGAGCCGCGTGCCGTCGTGAATTGCAAAAACATAATACAAAAAACGCCGTTAGAAATATCGTAAATAGAGTACTAAGCCTGATTAAACGCTGAGCTAGAGGCGTAATATAAAAACTATTAGAAACTTATAGCCTGAGCATAAAAGTTATGCCTCCAAATTACACAGCCGGCCGTCTCCGCCCGTTAAACTGGTATATTTGGTAGTTTTTGTCGTATTTCAGCTCGTGAAGGCTGGAGTTCGGAATCTGTTGTATTAGTGAAGCAATTTGTCCGTACGCCCGCGCACCGCCAACTTTTCTAATCTAAACTGTTAGTCCGAGCGTTCAATCTTCGAGGAAACTCGTTCACTGCACACTCACAGTAGTGTCTCAACACCGATAATAAATGGTTAGTAGCTTAATCTATTTTTAACCCCCGACAAAATAAGAGAGATATTATAAGTTTGATCGTTTTGCCATTCTGTATGAGATATCGCAGGCCTCAAAAGTAGTATAGAAAGCCGGTTTCAGCTCACTCCCAGCCTAGGCCAAAAAAAAAAAAGTGCGGCCAGGCCAAAAAAATAAAAAAAGTGTGCCCACCCCCCAAAAAAAGTGCGCCTAGGCCAAAAAAAGTGTGCCTAGGCCAAAAAAATAGTGCAGCCAGCGCAAAAAAATTGGGTCAGGGCAAAAAAAGGGTCAGGGCGATCCGGAAAAAAAGAGGCCCGCCGCAGGCGAAAAATTTTTGGCTAAAATTCCAATAAGACGAATTCCAATTGGAATTCCAATCATTGGAATTCCAATTGAAGAGTTTAGTATTTCCACTTCCTAATAGATGGCACTGCTTGTCAAGGCATAAAATGGTACGCTACTGTAAGATAGATGGTGTAATGGGGCGACTTAAAATGGCACGCTACTACAAGGTAGATGGCGTTGAGTGTTTTAAGTGTGATATATTTTCCGTCCTATTTCGTGTTGGATTTTCCGTTCCCATTGGTTATGAGAGTGAGAGAATGTAGAGTGCACCAGTGTTTGTGTACACACTTGTGCACTATAATACCTCCTGTGGTTAAACTTGTATCACTACCAGACAACACTTATTGATATCGCATAGAACCTAAATGCCCGGCCTACGGCCGGGCAGCGGAACTTTTATGTTTTAACCTAACCTAACCTAGCTAGTAAATTAGGTTAGCCTAATTGCTCGAAGTGCTCCAGGCACCCGCTAATGTTTGTTACACAAGAAATTCATTCCAAAGAATCGAACCTGTCAGTTAAACAGAGCGAGCGCACTAACCACTGTACCAAGGAGGTCACATACCTGCTTGCTTTGAACAAAAGTGAAAAGACCCTTTTCCTTTCGTCGCATTCCTACGTTTTTTTTTTTAACCGAATTCAAAATAAAAAAGGTTATGCACTTTATGTTTGCAAAATACGAATTAAAAGTCAATTAAACGTTTAAAAAAATCGAATAATAACTTCTCTCTCATTATTGATGTTCTTTTGAATGAGAAAATATAATTCTATATTGATTAATCATTTATAGATTTAAATATGATTATGCACTAATTAATGTTTGTTACACAAGAAATGCATTTCAAAAAATTGAACCTAGGACTTCTCAGTTAATATAAAACCATAACACTCACCACTGCGCCCTTAGAGGTCTTCATGCGCTTTCTACCTGGTAGGACAATAGACCCTTGCATTCCAACGTTTTTGCGCTTTTAACCGAATTCAAAATAAAGATTATTCTGTATTTATGTAACTCGTACGTTAAGTCGTATGTAAGTACAAATTCAAAGTCAAATTAAGAGTTTCAAAAAATCGAATAACAACTTCTGAATTAATAAATGAGTGAATATGAAAAACGGTAAACTTGAAAATACTTTGAGTAACTAGCTATTGAAAACGATTAGTATAATATGTAATTCTTAAGCGATGTCTCAGCTCTCACAAGGTTCTCATCATAGGAATTAGGGTATAGTGATTCTCTGTTATTATTATTGGTGTTTTTTTAATTTAGGTATATTAACCTAATTAACCTGAATCTGTTGATGGTGTATTTAGATGACATCTTCGACACGTACGAACTTGGTTGATTTTTTGTACTCTTTTTTTTCATTCCCATTATCTTTGGGTAGGATATAGATACAAAAAATGATTGCCTGCAGATTGCCGTATATTACACAAAAAATAGATGGCATCTTCGACACGTACGAACTTGGTTGATTTTTTGTACTCTTTTTCATCTTTGTTAGGATATGGATACAAAAAAATTATATTGCCTACAGATGCAAGGGATCAAGACATGTTAATTCATGTCTAAAACATGTGTGTATAAAAAGGGTCCATTCTAATTTTCTATCATAAGTTTACCTTGTGTCAGCTCGTGAGTATCTCAGTTTTAAATATAAAGTCTTAAATATTATCTACTAATTACCAGTCTAGGAATATTGTGTCGTGAATCTACATATTTCCGTTCATTATGGTGGTAAGTGCGTAATTATACTTGTTATTATTTAAATTATATTTGTAGCTAACATATCGATTCGTTATTATTGGGCTACTTTTTGAAATTTTATAAATATAATTAGTTTTTTACAGTAATTACATTACAGTATAATATTATAAAGGCTAAAGTTTGTATGTGTATGTTTTTTACTCCTTCACGCCACAAGAAATGAGCCGAATTGGCTGAAATTTGGAATGGATCCAGGATTTAAACATAGGCTACATTTTATCATGGAAAATTAAAGATTCCCTACGAGAATTTAAAAAACCTTAATATACGCGGACATCATCTAGTGTAATTCTATAAATTGAATAATCTCCTTTTTATTTCAGGACTCGGAAAATGAAATCAGTTATAAGAATTATTATTATCCACTCAATGTGTCAGATGATCAAGATGCAAGTGATTGTATGACAAATAATAAAAAGACTGCTTCAAAAAGGATCAAAACAATGGAACAAAATAATATAGATGTGTTTTTTGAACATCCAAAGAAAAAGAAGAGGGCAACTACTTCTTCATCTGTGGCTCAGGCGATTGATGGAGGTCTGTCGTATATCTCATCGAATGATGCTGACAGTACAAACGCAAGTCATCTCATCAAAATAGATGTCTATGACATGAAGAATCTGAAAGGGGTTTCACCTCTTGAATACTGGAAATATGCAGATTTACGATTAAAGTACTATGTGAATTCAGACGCTGATAAATTTTATCTCAGCACTCGAGATATTATTTACAACATAACAAAGCAGATCGCAGGAAGACATGATTGTAAAAAATATTTTGTCGAGAGAGATAACAAGCAATAACAATAGCTATAAATTATTCCATCCCAAAAAATAAAACTATTTAAAAGATAGCATCGTTGCCTGCAAATCAAGACCCATGTCACTTAACGTAAATAAATTTTTAAAATAATGTGCACTCTCCCTACTATTTGTCTGTGAATACAGACGAAACAAATTATAAAAGAGTGCTGTTCTAACACAATCAAGTCATATTCCATCTCGCTATCCACAACAATGTTGTGTCAACTGTGTGCTTTTAACGACTCTGTTTACAATGAAGAATTGGTTGAAAATTGTGAAGAAGCAGAATTGAACGCCGAGTTAGTTAACATATGCATGGAAGCCGACCGAAATCAAGTTTATTGGTGAGTATTTTTTATTCATCATTTTTTCCATGAACAGTATTTATTTTAATCTATTATATTTCAAACGATTCATCGAGGCTTGGGTGCACGACTATCAATTTTTACTAATCTAACAGCTACCATCAACCTGATCAGTTCAAACTTGTTCAAACATAACGCTGATGGGGAGGGGCTATTTACGTATAAATACTCGGTTAAGACGTTAGCTACACTCATTAAGAGAGAAGTTGTGATAGAAAAATATTAATAATGGAAGCTTTTTCCAATGATGAAATAAGTGTATTTTCTAAATCATTTGTGTTAAATAAGATGCATAGATACATACGGTTGTGGTATATCTCTGATAGACTCCCTAGATGGATGTTAGATGACCCAGAGATTAAACCGTTTTATACACCATGTAGTGGTCATCGTACTTCAATTTTTCCTCATTCTGATGAAATTGACGGTGTATTTCCTATGAAAGCATATTGTAATATGTGTGTTACAAATGGTAAATTATATTTAAATAAAAGATTAGTGTAACGTTTATTTTATAGAAAATATGTTTTATTATATCAATTTTTATTTTTCAGTTCAAAGCAAACTGGAGCCGGAGTGAAAAGAAAAGCTACTACAGTCACAAACTCTACGAGTAAGCAACCATGTTCTCAAGAACCTTCTACATCTACGGAGCCATTGACTACAGCAAGATCAACGGGGGGAGAATCGTCCTTATTTGTAAGTTCTACAAAATATCATAGTATCGAGTGTTCTTACTGTAAAATAAATGTGAATCAAAAGTACTATTCTAACCACCTTAGAAGCAAAAAACATATAAATAACGTACTTCTTAATAGTTCGGTTCAAAACTTAACCAATGTGCAATTAATAGAAAATGCCTTCGGTCGACGAATAGCAACATACAGGATTTCCAATAATAATTCACAATTTCAGACACCTGAAGCTTTTCTTGATTCAATTAAAAATTCTGTTCATGACTTGCTTCATACGCTTTTAAAAGAGCATACTTTAATTAAAGTTAACTTCATTTTAAACGGAGATTTTATTCAGGCAACAAAAAACTTAGAAACTTCCTTTGACTTTCAAACGTGTAACTATACATTCTGTTTAGGTGATGAAATTAACATCATTTACTCGGATTTATTAACTGAAACTTCGAGTAAAGTTTGTAATTTTGAAAAGAAAGATAGTGGTTGGAGTCTTAAAAAAATTAATTATGTGGATTTAAATATAAATAAATTAAACCCTTTAAAAGGGAACTCTTATATAGATTTACCCATAGATATTAAACATAAACTTGCTATTATTAATGTTAAAAATAATGACAATAAATGTTTTCAATGGGCTATACTTTCCGCTTTGTATCCTGTTCAAAAAAATGCCGACAGAGTGACTTCATATATATCGAAACAAAACTCTTTAGATTTTTCAAATATTCCATTTCCAGTACAATTAAAAGATATCAACAAATTTGAAACCTTAAATAATATTAGTATAAATGTTTTTGGAATTGAACATGACACAAAAAGCAATTCTACGAAGATTATTGGTCCTCTCTATTTCACAAAATGTCGAAAACAGAAACACATAAATTTATTATACGTAAATAATGGTTCGAATGGTCATTATTGTTATATAAAGAATCTTTCTAGGCTAGTTGGTCGACAATTAACCAAACATATCCATGCTGTATTTATTTGTGATGGTTGCTTACTATATTTTCAATCAGATATTAAATTGAAATCCCATCAAGAGTTTGATTGTAATCATATTAGAACTGATTTGCCCGATATCACACAAGCTAAACTAACATTTAATAAATATGAAAGAAAGCTCAAATTGCCTTTTGTTGTTTACGCAGATTTTGAAGCATTTTTAAGTCCTATACAAGGTTGTGATAATGATCCAACTACCTCATACACAGCAAATTTTCAAAAACATGAAGTATATAGCTTTGGATACTATATCAAATGTACATTTAATAATAGTCTATCAGTATATAAAACTTATACAGGTACCGACTGTGCCAAAGTGTTTATGGAGACTTTAAATGATGATATAAAACGAATTTATGATGAGCATTTAATTGAAGTTTATCCACTACCTCTGACAACAAATGATAACAAAAAATTATCTAGGACATCCACATGTCATATATGTGAAAAAGAACTGAAATCGGATTACGAAATAGCATATAATAAATACACTGGAGGTTTAGTAGGTGTCTGTCACAAAAGCTGTAGTAAAAAGTTAGAAATTCCTCAATTTATACCGATAATTTTACATAACCTTAGTAACTATGATGCTCATTTCATTGTGCACGCATTGAATTTCTCAGAAGGTGGGATAAATGTCATACCCCAAAATAAAGAACGATATATTTCATTTTCAAAAAAGATAAAAATCATGGACAAACAAATTGAATTGAGGTTTATTGATTCTTTTAAATTTTTATCTAGTAGTCTAGAATCCTTAACAAATAATTTAAATGATAAAGACTTCATCGAATTGCGAAGAAATTTTCAAAGTGAAAAAGATATTTATTATTTAAAACGTAAGGGTGTATACCCATACGAATGTATGACATCTTTTGACTCCTTAAAGTTAACGTCACTCCCAACACAGGATCAATTTTTCAGTACACTTACAAACAGTACTGTTTCAAATGAGGATTATAAACATGCTAGAGATGTTTGGAATCATTTTAAATGTCGTAATATGAGTGATTACTCTGATTTATATCTCAAAACGGATGTGTTACTTTTAGCAGATATATTTGAAAATTTTAGAAATGTATGTATTAAAACTTATGATTTAGATCCTGCGCAATATTATACTGCACCAGGTCTTAGTTGGGATGCAATGTTAAAGTACACACAAATAACGTTAGATTTACTAACAGATTTTGAAAAAATTGCATTTGTGAAATCAGGTATACGCGGCGGTGTTTCACAGTGCAGTAACCGTTATGCGCAAGCTAATAATAAGCACATGGCAAATTTTAATCAGAAAATCCAATCATCTTATCTCACATACTTAGATGCTAATAATTTATATGGTTGGGCTATGTCTCAATACCTTCCAACGGGGGCTTTTGAATGGGTAAGTTGTGAAACTAATTTCAACATACCAATTGATTCTGATGTGGGTTATATTCTAGAAGTAGATTTAGAATACCCTGAAACTTTACATGACTTACATACCGATTTTCCTCTTTGTCCAGAGAATATACTTGCTGGAGGGAGTAAAACTATAAAATTAGTTCCAAATCTATTTGATAAAACTAAGTATGTTATTCATTATAGAAATCTTGTACAGTGTCTAGAAATGGGCTTAAAACTAAAAAAAATTCATAGGATTTTAAAATTTAATCAAAGTCCTTGGTTACAAAAATATATTGATTTAAATACACAGTTGCGTACATCTGCACAATCTGATTTTGAAAAGGATTTCTATAAGTTAATGAATAATTCAATATTCGGAAAAACAATGGAGAACATTGAAAAACGTGTTGATGTTAAACTATGTACACATTGGGAAGATAAGGGAAAATCTGTTGGTGTTCAAAAACTTATTGCGAGACCTGAATTTCATAGTGTCTCAATATTTTCGGAAAATTTGGTTGCTATACAATTGAAAAAAACGAAATTACTTTACAATAAACCTATTTACTTAGGATTTTGTATTTTAGATATTTCTAAAACGCTTATGTATGATTTCCATTATAAGTATATGAAAAAGAAATATGGCTCAAATTGTAAAATGTTATATACTGACACTGACAGCTTCATATATCAGATTTTTACTGATAACTTTTATGATGACATTAAACCTGACTTAAATAAATACTTCGATACTTCGGATTATCCCCCTAATAATAGTTTTGATATTCCCTTGATGAATAAAAAAAAAATTGGCTATTTTAAGGATGAAAATAATGGTAACATTATGACTGAATTTGTTGGTTTGAGATCAAAAGTGTATGCTTTTAATGCACAAAATAAATTCATTGCTAAGGCAAAAGGTGTAAACAAATCGGTTACCAAAAATTTCAAAATGCAGAATTATAAAACAGTTTTATTTGAACAAAAAAATGAACTATGTGAGATGTATAGATTCAGATCGATAAAGCATATAATATTTACTCAAAAAACGAATAAAATATCATTATCACATTCAGATACAAAACGGTTTTTAGTTAATAACTCTACCAACACCTTAGCTTGGGGTCATTACAAAATAAAGTCGTTTAATAATGATTAGCAGTAAGAATCATTGATGATATTTTTTAAGTAATTATAAGAATGGATAGATGTAGCCTTAAGTTATAAATTGTATAGAAAAATAAATTGTATAATTATAAATAAATGTATTACTTAAATCGATGTTGTGTCACTTTATTCCCCATTTCTTTATCTAATTTAACTAAAGCAACACGTATTTTGAACATGTATCATTTTCTCCATCCATTTACTGCTATAGTTGCTGGACCGAGTGGATGTGGTAAATCACATTTTGTGACAAATTTCTTGAAACACTGTAATTATATATGTAATACACGATTTGATCAAGTTTTATGGTGCTACGATGAAATGCAGCCTCTATATAATCTAGAAAATGTAACTTACATTCAAGGAATTCCTGAAATGAATATGTTTGATGGAAAACATCCTCAATTAATTATACTTGACGATCTCATGAGGGAGTCAGATGGTCGTGTTGTTGATATTTTTACTAAAGGTAGTCACCACAGAAATTTAAGTGTTTTTTATATCACACAAAATCTTTTTCATCAAGGGAAAGGCCAACGAGATATTTCTCTGAATACAAGTTACATAATTTACTTTAAAAATCCCAGAGATCGAACACAAATTCGTCATTTAGCACGTCAAGTATTTCCAGAGAATTCAAAGTTTGTTGAAGAGGCTTATAAAGATGCCACTACTGAGCCTCATGGCTATTTAATGATTGATTTAAAGCAAAATACAAATGATTCATGTCGTTTTAAAACTAAGATAGATAGTACCTCTAATGATTGTGTGGTATACATCCCTAAAAAGGGGTTTAAATATGGTTTACATCACTCAGTTCTTGTCAGTAACAAATAATGGTTGAAGGAAGCAGCACGCTAGATTCAAAAAAGTTAAGGTGTGCATTACAAACATTTAAACCAAAATATCGTAAAATTTTACTTCGCTCTCTTAAGAAAGAAGAAATTAATCGTGTTTGTGAGTATATCAAAGAAATATTTAAAGAAAATACCCCCAATAAAGAGACAAGAGAATCTTCTGTAAAACTGAATTGTTTCTTTTCTACAAAGTTAATATAAATATGTATTCAGATTCATTCTAAAATAATGTCTGCACGAGTAAAAACACACAAAAATTTACTAAAGGCTTTACACACACTTCAACCGAAATTCCGCACAGCCTTATTGAAAGCTTGTAAGGACGAGGAAATCAATTGTATTTGTGAGTGTATTTTCAATATACTAAATGGTAAACTACCTTTGAAGGATTGTGAGAAGGCCAAGTTAAAAAAACACAAAACTATTCTGAGAAAATTAATAAAGAAAGGGAGAAATAAATCACGAAAACGTATTATAATTCAGAAAGGGGGAGCATTTCTACCTATTATTTTGGGAGCTGTTTTAAGTGGACTGTTTAATTTAATATAAAAAATGGAACACGCAAAAAAAATGGTTCTTATTGAACCAGAGGTTATTGAAAGGTTAAAATCAAAAAATATTGCATCTGACGATTCTTTATCAAGATTAGATAAAGAAATGCAAAAAATACTGAAAAGTAAACTTGATGATCGTGAAAAATGGTCACTGTACACACAAATTTTACAGAGATATCTCCATATAACTGAAGGAGAGAGAAAACCAATTAAATTACCAGTGACTGTGGAGGACGATCGAATCTATGACAATAACAGTATCTTTAAAAAGGAAATGAAAGACAATGATTCAACAGTTTATGAGGAATCAGAGGATGATAAGCACGTACAGGGGCTACCAATTGATTTTTTATATTCCCCTACTTATATAAACAAATTAATACCGAAAACGTATAGGAAAAAAGGGGATATATTATTAAATGCTCTGCTAAATAATAAAGAAAAAATTTGCTGGAAAAAGGATGGATCAATAGTCGTAGATAATGAAGTTGTAGATGGTAGTAATATAGTGGATCTAGTGAATTATACCCTAAGACCATTAAAACGCTCCAAACCTAATGGATGGGAAATATTTATCCAAACTATAAAAGATATAGGGGTTCCCTTAATATGTATTGGTAATCCTCAAGCTTCTGAAAATATTAGTAACATATCTCCAAAATTCAGAGAACATAGTTCTCCATCTGATGATAAAAGTCCAAAAACTTCATCATACAGACTAAGGAAAAAACAAGACATTTGGGAAAGATGGAATCCATATTAGACATAAAAGATATTTATTATGATGTATCCAATCCCGCTGGTTACGGAAGTGCAGAGAAATTAAAAAGAGCATTAAAAGGTAAAATGAATAGAAAGCAAGTGAAAGAATGGTTGCAAGCTCAGGAAACTTATACTTTACATAAGCCTGTGCATCGAAAATTCCCCCGGAATAAATATATTCTATCTAATCTTAATGAACTTTGGCAAGCAGATTTAAGTGATATGCGTACTTATTCTCAATATAATGAAGGTTTCAATTATATTCTTTGTGTTATTGATGTTTTTAGTAAATACGCTTTCGCTAGAGCACTAAAGAAGAAAAATTCTGAAAGCATAAAACAAGCATTTGAAAGCATATTTACTGAAGCTAATACTACTCCTACCCACTTGCAATCAGATAAAGGTACTGAATTTGTATCAAAAGATGTTAGACAGTACTTTAAAAGTAAAAATGTAAATTATTACACAACCAACAACCCAGATATTAAAGCAAGTATAGTTGAGAGATTTCAAAGGACATTAAAAACTAAAATGTGGCGTTATTTTACACATAAAAATACCTATACTTATATTAACATTTTACAAGATTTACTCTATTCTTATAATCATAGTTTTCATTCAAGCATAAAAATGTGTCCGTTTGAAGTTAATTTTAATAACATCATGACAGTTTGGAATAATTTATATGGAAATAAATACAATAAAATCAGTGCTAAACAACAGTCTAAGTTTTCAATTGGAGATCATGTAAGGATAACAAAATATAAGCACATTTTTCAAAAAGGATATGAGACAAATTGGAGTGATGAAATATTTATTATAACTGGTATAAAAAATAGCATGTCTAGAGTAGTCTACACACTTAAAGATCTACAAAGTGAACCTATTGTTGGTACTTTTTATGAGAATGAACTACAAAAAGTTACATATAACCCCACCACTCAATATAAAATTGATAAAATACTACGGTCTCGCTACTCAGGTAACAGAAAAGAAGTACTTGTCAAGTGGAAAGGTTATCCTGACAAATTTAACAGTTGGATTTTAGAATCCAGTCTTAAACAGATAGGATGATGGAAGACAATTTTTATTTAACTTTACTTAGTAATAGTTCAATGGAATACTTCCCGGAAAACACGACGACCACGTTCTCAACAAAATTACCAAAATCGCTTATTTTGGAAGGTGAATGGCACGTTGGAGTTGTAGAATTTCAATATCCTTGCACTATGTATACGGTTAGAGACTATGAAAATGTTATTTATACATCAAAGTGGATTACAATACCCGATGAAGATATAAACTCTTTAGTGCACTATAGAAACCGTATTCCTGCCATGAACTATGATAGCATTGAACATATTGTAGCTGAATTAAATAAAAATACAGATGCTGGAATAATGTTTAACTATGATGAAATAAAGAAGCAAGTATCAGTATTATGTGCGAATAACGCAATTGATGTACTTAAGTTGTCAACCAAATTATATTTACAACTTGGTTTTGAACCAAATACAAATCTAATTCAAAATAATATCGGAACATATCCTTATAATTTAAAATTAGGATTACCATCTCAATTGTTCATTTATTGTGATATAATAGAACCACAGATTGTTGGTGATGTTATGGCCCCTCTTCTCAGAATAGCACCACTAGATCCTACAGTCTATGTATACGGGGCAAATAAAATGCATATTTTTTCACCTCCTCATTACGTACCTGTCATGCGTAGAGAGTTCGATGTGATAGAAATAGATATAAGAACGAGTACAGGTCGAAAAGTACCATTCCAGTTTGGGACAACGTGTATTAAAGTACATTTTAAGAGAATCAAGTGAATACACATATTTCAAATGCCGTGCCCGTATTTACATTATTATTCTCATCAAGCTGGTACAGGTGTAGGTGCAATTTATAAAGGTGCACCTTATCAGCGAGGTCACGGTATTGGTAGTTTTTTGGGCGGACTATTCAGATCTGTTCTTCCACTTTTGAAAAGTGGTGCAAAAGTTGTGGGTAAAGAAGCTTTGAATGCTGGTGTGGGTCTACTGTCTGATATGTTAAATGTGCAACCAATGGATGAATCTATCAGGTCACGTTTAAAAACAGCAACTTCGAATTTAAAAGAAAAAGCTGACAAAAAAATTGATTCAATAATGAGAGGATCAGGATATAAAATTAGACGACAAAAACGGAAACGTATCACTCCTAAAAACACTCTCAAACGGAGCGGTACTAAGAAAATTAAACAAAGTAATATTCAGGATATTTTTCATAAAAGTTAAAATTAAAAAATGTCATTTTTACATCATCACTCCTGTGAATGCGTAAAATCTGAGTTGGATTTGTTTGCTCTACCATCGACTCAAACTAGTATTGAAGGAGGTCAGTGGATCCATTACAACCCCATTTCATCATTGACCGATGATGGACCCATTGAGTTTTTAGTACCAGGAAATGGAGATGATTATATTGATTTATCTCATACCCTACTTCACATAAAAGCTAAAATTCAGAATACTGATGCAACTAACATTGCGGCGACGTCAAATGTTGCTCCAGTTAATAATTGGCTGCACTCGCTTTTTAGTCAGGTTGATATATATTTAAATCAAAAACTCGTATCACCACCAAACAACACTTATGGGTATCGTGCTTACATCGAGACTTTGCTTAACTATGGTACAGCTGCTAAGAAATCTCATCTTACTTGTGGGCTTTGGTATAAAGATACAGCCTCAAAAATGGATTCATGTGATGCTTCAAATCAGGGATATGCAAAAAGAGAAGAATTAACAAAGGAAAGTCAAATTATTGAAATGATTGGACACATACACGCTGATATTTTTAATCAAGATAAGTTTTTAATCAACGGTGTTGAAATGCGTCTAAAACTAGTACGTTCTAAAGATACTTTTAATCTTATGTGTTCAATGGCAGATAGTAAATTCAAAGTGCATATATCTAGTGCTAGCCTTATAATGCGCAAAGTTCGGATCAATCCGAGTGTATTAATTGCACATGAGAAAGTATTAGCTACTACAACTGCAAAATATCCTATCACTCGTGCTGAAGTTAAAGTCTTAACGATCCCATCGGGCATCCAAGGAAAAATGCTTGATAATGTATTTTTAGGACAAATTCCCAAAAGATGTATTATTGGTTTCGTAGGAAACTCAGCTTTCAATGGAACTTTAAATACTAATCCTTTTAATTTTGGTAATCACGGTCTTAATCTGTTCGGTTTATATGTTGATGGTCAATCTATACCATCAAAAACATTAACACCCTCTTTTGATGATAATATGTTCACAAGTGCATATCATACTTTATTCTCTGGAACAGGAATTCATTTTTTGAATGAAGGGAATGATGTCTCTAAGGAGGAGTATAATAATGGATATTGTCTGCTTGCCTTTGATTTAACTCCTGATTTATCTGCTAATTCAAACTCCCACTGGAATCTCATAAAACGAGGTAGTGTAAGATTTGAAGTTCGATTTGAAAGAGCTCTAACTACAACTCTTAATTGTATTGTATACGCAGAGTTTGATAACGTAATTGAAATTAATAAAAATCGAGATGTTAATTTAGACTACAATAGTTAAAAATTTAATATAAAAATGGAGATATTCAATTTTTAAGTCATTTGTTAATCACTCATTGTATCAAGAAGATTATCTTATTTGTAAGTCTTATTTGCTCTAAATTTATTTCAATTTTAGTTTCAATGAATACCGCAGAGATTGGAAAATATTTAAAAATAATCGATCCCAATATTCAATTCAATGTTTTTGCAGCAAATAAGATACCGATATATTTAACACCACCAGCTTATTTAATTTCCAATTTAGATCCAGATACAAAACCTGGATCTCATTGGGTAGCAATATATGTGGATACTAATGGTGTCGGTGAATATTTTGATTCGTTTGGTCGAAAACCAACGGATTATCATGAAATGTTCCTAAAAACCAACTGTAAGAAGTGGACCCATAATAACAAAGTACTTCAGAACTATTTAAGTTCATTTTGTGGAATGTATTGTTTAGTTTATATATATTTTAAATATAACAACATCTCAATGTCACAATTCCTTAATATATTTACTGATAATACTTTGTATAATGATCAACTTTTACAATGTATGTTTACAACTTTATTTCTAAGGAGATGAAATAAAAAATATTGTTTTGAATAATTATAGTTTTATTTATATACAAATCTTAAATAACATTTTTTTACTAAAAATAAACATAAGACTACCTAAATACTAACTAACTATAACTTAAGGGTACGCTGTGATGAAAACGAATGATCTTGCTCAGAGTCTTCATCATCAGTTGTTGGTCCTCCTCGTATTCCGAATAATGCATCTTCGATTGGAATGAAGTCAACTGGACTGTAAAGGCTCGGACTAGGGCTTAGGCAGGCAAAATGATCCCCATCTTGTGAATCCTCGCACAACTCCATATCTTCAAAATTCAGTTCCGCTTCTGCTTCTTCACATAGCGAAACCATTTCTGTATCGTAAATGGTCTCGCTCAGTTCACACAGTTGAGAAGGTTGAGACGACATCGTATACTCGTAGTTGAACGTAGTGAGATGGAATATGAAGTTCACCTCTCAAGGCAAAACACTTTTATACTTTGTTCTGTTGTCGAAGAGTGGGGGACTCGGTTAACTAATTCAACAAAAACTCCAGGTATAGGGAGAGTGCACATTATTTTAAAAATTTATTTACGTTAAGTGACATGGGTCTTGATTTGCAGGCAACGATGCTATCTTTTAAATAGTTTTATTTTTTGGGATGGAATAATTTATAGCTATTGTTATTGCTTGTTATCTCTCTCGACAAAATATTTTTTACAATCATGTCTTCCTGCGATCTGCTTTGTTATGTTGTAAATAATATCTCGAGTGCTGAGATAAAATTTATCAGCGTCTGAATTCACATAGTACTTTAATCGTAAATCTGCATATTTCCAGTATTCAAGAGGTGAAACCCCTTTCAGATTCTTCATGTCATAGACATCTATTTTGATGAGATGACTTGCGTTTGTACTGTCAGCATCATTCGATGAGATATACGACAGACCTCCATCAATCGCCTGAGCCACAGATGAAGAAGTAGTTGCCCTCTTCTTTTTCTTTGGATGTTCAAAAAACACATCTATATTATTTTGTTCCATTGTTTTGATCCTTTTTGAAGCAGTCTTTTTATTATTTGTCATACAATCACTTGCATCTTGATCATCTGACACATTGAGTGGATAATAATAATTCTTATAACTGATTTCATTTTCCGAGTCCTGAAATAAAAAGGAGATTATTCAATTTATAGAATTACACTAGATGATGTCCGCGTATATTAAGGTTTTTTAAATTCTCGTAGGGAATCTTTAATTTTCCATGATAAAATGTAGCCTATGTTTAAATCCTGGATCCATTCCAAATTTCAGCCAATTCGGCTCATTTCTTGTGGCGTGAAGGAGTAAAAAACATACACATACAAACTTTAGCCTTTATAATATTATACTGTAATGTAATTACTGTAAAAAACTAATTATATTTATAAAATTTCAAAAAGTAGCCCAATAATAACGAATCGATATGTTAGCTACAAATATAATTTAAATAATAACAAGTATAATTACGCACTTACCACCATAATGAACGGAAATATGTAGATTCACGACACAATATTCCTAGACTGGTAATTAGTAGATAATATTTAAGACTTTATATTTAAAACTGAGATACTCACGAGCTGACACAAGGTAAACTTATGATAGAAAATTAGAATGGACCCTTTTTATACACACATGTTTTAGACATGAATTAACATGTCTTGATCCCTTGCATCTGTAGGCAATATAATTTTTTTGTATCCATATCCTAACAAAGATGAAAAAGAGTACAAAAAATCAACCAAGTTCGTACGTGTCGAAGATGCCATCTATTTTTTGTGTAATATACGGCAATCTGCAGGCAATCATTTTTTGTATCTATATCCTACCCAAAGATAATGGGAATGAAAAAAAAGAGTACAAAAAATCAACCAAGTTCGTACGTGTCGAAGATGTCATCTAAATACACCATCAACAGATTCAGGTTAATTAGGTTAATATACCTAAATTAAAAAAACACCAATAATAATAACAGAGAATCACTATACCCTAATTCCTATGATGAGAACCTTGTGAGAGCTGAGACATCGCTTAAGAATTACATATTATACTAATCGTTTTCAATAGCTAGTTACTCAAAGTATTTTCAAGTTTACCGTTTTTCATATTCACTCATTTATTAATTCAGAAGTTGTTATTCGATTTTTTGAAACTCTTAATTTGACTTTGAATTTGTACTTACATACGACTTAACGTACGAGTTACATAAATACAGAATAATCTTTATTTTGAATTCGGTTAAAAGCGCAAAAACGTTGGAATGCAAGGGTCTATTGTCCTACCAGGTAGAAAGCGCATGAAGACCTCTAAGGGCGCAGTGGTGAGTGTTATGGTTTTATATTAACTGAGAAGTCCTAGGTTCAATTTTTTGAAATGCATTTCTTGTGTAACAAACATTAATTAGTGCATAATCATATTTAAATCTATAAATGATTAATCAATATAGAATTATATTTTCTCATTCAAAAGAACATCAATAATGAGAGAGAAGTTATTATTCGATTTTTTTAAACGTTTAATTGACTTTTAATTCGTATTTTGCAAACATAAAGTGCATAACCTTTTTTATTTTGAATTCGGTTAAAAAAAAAAACGTAGGAATGCGACGAAAGGAAAAGGGTCTTTTCACTTTTGTTCAAAGCAAGCAGGTATGTGACCTCCTTGGTACAGTGGTTAGTGCGCTCGCTCTGTTTAACTGACAGGTTCGATTCTTTGGAATGAATTTCTTGTGTAACAAACATTAGCGGGTGCCTGGAGCACTTCGAGCAATTAGGCTAACCTAATTTACTAGCTAGGTTAGGTTAGGTTAAAACATAAAAGTTCCGCTGCCCGGCCGTAGGCCGGGCATTTAGGTTCTATGCGATATCAATAAGTGTTGTCTGGTAGTGATACAAGTTTAACCACAGGAGGTATTATAGTGCACAAGTGTGTACACAAACACTGGTGCACTCTACATTCTCTCACTCTCATAACCAATGGGAACGGAAAATCCAACACGAAATAGGACGGAAAATATATCACACTTAAAACACTCAACGCCATCTACCTTGTAGTAGCGTGCCATTTTAAGTCGCCCCATTACACCATCTATCTTACAGTAGCGTACCATTTTATGCCTTGACAAGCAGTGCCATCTATTAGGAAGTGGAAATACTAAACTCTTCAATTGGAATTCCAATGATTGGAATTCCAATTGGAATTCGTCTTATTGGAATTTTAGCCAAAAATTTTTCGCCTGCGGCGGGCCTCTTTTTTTCCGGATCGCCCTGACCCTTTTTTTGCCCTGACCCAATTTTTTTGCGCTGGCTGCACTATTTTTTTGGCCTAGGCACACTTTTTTTGGCCTAGGCGCACTTTTTTTGGGGGGTGGGCACACTTTTTTTATTTTTTTGGCCTGGCCGCACTTTTTTTTTTTTGGCCTAGGCTGGGAGTGAGCTGAAACCGGCTTTCTATACTACTCTCAAACGAATGGATCGCTTTGAATACGAATTTTTTCTCAGTTTGGTTTGTTCAGTGTGTGATAAAGTAGAAACTAAATACATATAGATATTAAATATTATACAAAATTAGATTTATGTACCTAATTAATTCTAATTTTGTACACAAAGTATCAAAATACCTTTGACGTGATACGTTCAATGTTCATGTATCGTGCCAGTGTCTAAGTGTATCTTACAGTCTTGTTGGAAATAATAATATAATTAACGCACACATTCAACAATCTCATTGCCGGGTGGAATTGTGTCAGGACTCTTAAAAGTCACATACAATCCGTATCTGTATAATGATTGTTATTAATTAAATAAACAAATGACTGTAGAATAAAATACGGGATAATTTTAATTTGATCGTTATAAAATACAAGCTGATGCCCGCGACTTCAAACGCGCGGATTGAAATTTTTATTTGCCGCTAAAACTCTCTTATTTTACGAGATAAAAGTAGCCTAAGTGTTATTCCAGACTATAATCCATCTCTGTGCCAAAATTCAGCCAAATCGGTTCAGTCGTTGCGGCGTGATTGAGTAACAAACATCCATCCATCCATCTATCCATCCATCAATCCATTCATCCAAACTTTCACATTTATAACATTAGTAGAATATCCTGTCCGTATAGTGTTTGCATTAATTTTCTCGCATCAGTAATTTAAACAAATTTATAGTTACGCAGAAATCTACAATCTCCAAAGCCCTCTGAAGACGAAGGCAGTTCATTGTATTCATCAGACGACCTGCAGTCGAGCAACGGAGCGAGATAAGGTCTGAAACCTTCCCATTAACAAAGGAAAGGGCTTTTTGCTTATATTAGCTAGATTGTACAAGCACATAAATTGAGTGTTGCGACGGGGGCACTGATGAAAGACCAGCTTAACGCCGGATTATGAATAGGCTTACTTACAATAATAAGTTTAGATAAACTGCGTCCTACTAACTCTGCCTAGGTTGTAAACAGGTTTAGGTATGATAAGGTAAGTTTTCGACGAATTTAATGAACATCCTACCGACTGCACCAATAAAATATTGAATAATGCCCAGTCCCCAGTAGCCCAGTCTAAGCAACGGGTTTATTCTGAACCCGTATTCTAGTTTACAAAATACCAACATCATATAACTTAATAAAATTATTGTTTACGTACTCTATATACCACAATAATAAAAAAAGACGTGTGGCACTCGAGGACTGCCGCGGTAAAGCTATTGCATAGCATTTTTTATCAACGCCATCTAGCGGTGAGAGGAGTCCCGTGTCAGGTTATTTTCGTTACGGAATTTCTGGATTCGGTCTCTACGCTCAAGGCCCGCGATAGAAGCTATGCAATAGCTTAATAAAATTGGAGTCCGCGAGGTATTTCAGCTTTCAAATTCTATGAATTCACCCATTGCTGTAATAAAGTGGTAACCGGTTTGAGGCACCAAGCATCTCAAACAATTAAAAATATATATTAAATGAAAATATATTCTAATAATATTAATAAAACATATCCACTAAAGTACTTTTTTTGGAAAAGAAAGGTATTAATAAAATGTTATACGACAACGTTTAATATTATAGTAGGTATTTACGAGTAAGTCGTACATTTGATGCGTGTTGTACGAGTTTCATAAAGCAAGGCTAATGTGTCGCAGGTGTCGCCAACACATCGCGCTATGTCAGCCACAATGTCAGCCGCTAATTGCCCCTTGTTTATGTGACCAAACCGGAGCAAATAATGGCAGATAACATGGGTATTTTCAAGGGAAGTACAAAAGAAGTATACAACAAAGGCAGGATGGTTAATTGGTTACGAAAAATAATCACAAGACATTTAGGATTTACTAATATAATATGAAATATTTTATTTATAAGAACATACAACAAAATAAAACTTAAATAAATTAAAACTACCACTAGCTATATTTACAAAAAATACACGCCGCCAAAAAATAATTGATTAAATTATAGTATAATTCGTCTGAAACGCGTTTGCCTAGTAAAGATTAATAATTCTAAGCGAAAAGTCTACCAATATTGAATCTTATTTCATTTTTTTGATGCACAAGAAAGCATTGGGTTATTCAGACTACATATAACATAGCAGAGAAATAAGAGTTGACAAAAAATGAGCAACTTAATAGGAAAAATATTCGCATTTTTGTAAGTCATTAATTTCAAGAACATACAAGTCTCATTAAGCGCTAATGTTTTACACATATCATTAATATCCGGCGCGATGTCAACCCTACATTTTACATCAACATTGTTGAGTAATTTTCCTCTCTTGTCAACACTTCGGGCAATGAAATATTACTTCCAATTAGCATTAGTTTCTATTTTTGTTTTACGAAATATAACTGTATACATAAATGTATACAGTTCTTCAGTATGTATATAGTTCTTGCAATTCATGAGGGCGCGTGAGCTTACTTGTGGTTACGTCGTGTACATGCACATTGCGTTAGTGTGCGTGCCTGTCATATTCATGTCCGTCAATCGGCGTTTAAATCAAAGAAATTGTTAGCTGCATCATAGGTATTGTAAGTGTAACTAGTGAACACGTATTTCATTCTGCCAGGTCCAACCCGAATTAAAAGAGACCCTATTCACATTAACATATGGTCCTCCGAGCCGGACAGAGATAAATTAATAACTTTCTTACTTTTGTGCATGATTTCCCTTATTTTTCTCTCCCTAGTATAAAGAATAAGTATAATATTAGCTCAGTAAGCAGGGTTATTTTACTGCGAATAAAAACGTTGTTCTTTTCAACAAAGCAAATTTAAAAAAACTGTGCCTTTCTTTGTTTTAGAATCCTCTTCGAATTCACAGTGAAGGTAAATACCTACAGTGAACTACAGTCTAGACTCTAGCTTTAAATTAGCAAGTCGCTAACGAGTGTTTTCGGAAGCTCCCTTTTGCAGATAAATCACGGAAGCGAACCTTATCTACACTGCATGAAAGTCAAATTTAATTTGGTACCTCATCCCAAACGAGTAGGCAAATATTACCAATAAAATATTAAATTTAAGAAATCAAAAACCCGACTGCGTAAATGAAAACTGAAAAAGAAAATACAAGTCAAGTAATCTAGAATTGTGTTAAATAATATTGACTTAAATAGTCGGGACCATTATTGGGAAGATTTGAACCGGTGCTCGGTTCAATATTAATCGGTTATCTCTCTGTGTTTCTGCACAAAATTAGGCAATAGTAACATAGAAGAAATACATTTAATTTAAACGTAAAAATAATTTTTACAAAATCGACTTCAAACGTCACTACTAAGTATATCAATTGTGCCTATAAAATATGTAGAGTTCCCTCGATTTCTTTAGGATCCCATCATCAGATCCTAACCTGATGACTATGGAACCACCTGGAAAGTATACCCTTTCAAACGAAAAAAGAATTTTCCAAATCGGTCCAGGTGTCTTCGAGTAATCGGAGAACATACATAAAAAATAAAAAGATTCCGACGAATTGAGAACCTCCTACTTTTTTGAAAGTCGTTTAAAAAGGTCATAACTACTACTGCTGTGTATAAATAACAGGTAGATATAATAACAAAAATAATATCAATACGAGATAGGAAACAAAATCACGCACATTTGCTACGAGCATCATCAAATATCGCCGATGCCATATAATAAAAAGCAATAAAGAAAAACTCGAATCGCAACAGACGATCCAGCAATAATGATGCGGAAAAGCGGAAAAATATCACGAAAATAAGAGTAGGAATTTGATTGATCGAAATAGGTTTTTGTAAAATATTGATAAATAATAATAATTAAATAATACGTACGCAGTTAACAATCACGAAAAAAAAAAATAAGTAAGTAATAAAAGTAAAAAGCAAGTCGGTAAAAAAGTAAGCAAGTAATTTAATTGCTTAAAATTGCTTGTACATACTCTGAACAATTAAAGTAGTGATAGCTTAGTGGTTGACATCGGCCTCCTTATCGGATGGTCCGAGATTCGATTCGTCCAACACAAATTGTTTTAAAAACGCTTGGACGTAGTTTTGGGCAATCTTGTCATCCTAAAGCTAAGGTCTCATTAACTATTAAAACCATTTCGAGTTATGATCAAAAAGCGGCAATTTATAAAGAAATGACGCCATTTGATAACTAATCAACGATGTTTTCACCTCACTAGCTCAAAAAGAGCTCCTTTGCTGTCTAAAACCAGTGAGCAAAAGTCGTTTTTCCTCACTCAGTAAGAAAAACTGTTGTCTCAAGAATAGTTCAACACTTTTTCATAGTGAGAAAAAGACTTTTGCTCACTGGTTTTAGACAGCAAAGGCGCCCTTTTCGAGCTAGTGAAGTGAAAATAACTATTTTCATATTGGCATATCAAAAACTACAGCAGTAAAGAAGAAAAGGAGAATGCCGATTAGATGGATTGATAGAGAAATTTTTTCTAAGTAAGGCAGCATTAAAAAACCGTTTACCCAAATGTTGGATATCGACGTTATTGCTTGAGGAGGGCAGCGTGTTGAAGCAGCTAGATGTTGAATAAAAAGCCATGAAATGCTGGCAGTTCCATACTCACTGTCTAATGCATGCGACAATGTAGGTAACTAAAGTGTTATTAAAGGCGTAAAGCAACGTTAATACGTCACAGGTGTCGTCGACATTCCGCACGCTGTCAGCCACTAGTTGGCCCTTGTTTATCTGAACACAAAATGTGAACGAAGGAGTCAATCATTAGTCAACACTCACTGAAAATATAATACAGAACTATTAAGTAATAATACGCACCGCAAAAATTTGGAATGCCCTTCTGGCTTCCGATTTTCCAACTAACTATAATGTTAAACTTTAAATCAAGAGTGAATAGGCATTTTCTAGGCAAGCGCACACCACCTACACTTACCATCAGGTGTCAAGCGCTAGTCTATATATTTAAAAAAAAATTGTTTGTAACGCACGTACCTATAGGTACTTACTTCAAAAGTTAGAGAAAAGAAGAAGAAAGGTTCGAATTCCAGGCATGCACCTCTGAAACTTATGAGGAACTAGCTTTTCCCCGCGGCTTCGCTCACGTTAAGTTCGATTACCTATTTAATACCCTATGACCCCCTTAGGCGTTGAATTTTCCATTTCTTAGCGAATGGCTACGTTATAAAAGCTATCTGTATGACAAACAGTCCAATCCGTCCAGTGCTGATGGTAAGTGACGATGCAGTTTAAGAAGGTAGCGGGCTAACTTGGAACGGGTATTGCAGTGTAGATTTAACCCATACCCCCACGTATCTACACGCCATCGTGCTGTAACGCTAAATCGCTTGGCGGCACGTCTTTGACGGTAGGGTGGTAGCTAGCCACGACCAAAGCCTCCCACCAGACCAAATTGAATAAAGCCGTGAGAATGCTGGCAATTCCATGATTCTCTATGTTTAATGCATGCGACAATATAAAGTGTTATTAAAGGCGTGCGCGACGTAAAACGACGCTAATATATCACAAGTGTCGTCGACAACCCGCAGACGCCAGCCGCTAATTGCCCCTTGTTTATGTGAACGTTTAATTCATTCGTCAACACCGTCACTGAAAATATAATTAAGAACAATCCAAGCATTGTGACAGGGCAGGTGAACATTATATCAATCGGTAGTAAGTAATAGTATGTTGTATGTACTTGCTTGGGACCAAACTGCTTTGCTTCAGCTGTCCACAAGATAGATAAGCTACATATTGTAACATTTTTTGTTTTGAAAAGAGCAACTACAGAGTTTCTTGCCGGCTCTTCTTAGCAGAATCAGCATTCCGAACACTGTGCTTCCCGGTGCCGGAAAATTAAAGGAGTTTCCATGGGAATTAAAAAACCTTAATCCACGCAGACGAAGTCGCGGGCATCGTCTAGTATTATTATATCTCTATTCTCTGATTATTTTACGTATAACAAGTTACTGCTACCCATGTTTGAAAAAATAAAATTTCTGGATAGAATCAAGCATTACTTTGCGGAAGTTCATGATTAGCAAAATAACTCTAACCTTTCCTTGCTAAATAAAATTTCATTTAATTTCGCTATAACTACCTATTTCCCAGCGGAGGCCAGTTACAGGCTTTATAGGCGTGTTTTCATAAAACGGCAGTGTGTCACAGGTGCCGTTGATCTCCCGCAGGGTGTTATCCGCTAATAATTGTCCTTTGTTTAAACAGCCAAATTAATGTTTATCCATTTCTCACATGTCGCAAGTTTGAACATTAGACGGACCTTCCATTAGAAAGCACTTTATTTTTTTATATTTTACGAGGAAAACTTACAGCTAATTAAGAACAAGTAAACAGATAAGAACAGAAAAACATTAAAGCTAACAACAAGTTTGCACAGACAGTTGATATTTACGAACATTCATCTTAATCGAAAACATTGAAATAGATAACTATTTCGATGAAGAGATGAAAACAGGCTAACTTTGGAGAGTTATGACAGTAATTAAACTCATGGTTCTCAATTCGTCCACGGCATCGTATTGGAACGCTTAATCTCTAGGTAGCACATATTTACCGGTAGGGTAGTAACTAGCTACGCCCGAAGTCTCGCACTAGAATGAACCAAAGAAAATTCAGAAAATAAGTGTGCTCTGCGCACACATTATTTTCCACATTATATACACGATCAGTAATAGTAGAATACAAGTAGTATCACTTGAATATTATGTTGACATTTCAAATAATGACTAATTTCAACCTTAATGTAGGTAAGTAACATAGAGACTTCATTAGTAGAGCCCAATTATCATAATTTACGTGAAATCTCAACGCTTTCACAATATTTTCAGTCTGGTTGAATGGCTGGGTCTACCGAAGGAAGCAACAGTGTTTCCAACTCCTCATCGATACCGAATTATTCGCACTTGACAAAGATAAGAGTTTCACCCTCAAAATAAGCCTAAATGGATTGCGAAAGTTCACAAATAATATGAGGAATAATCGGCTCCCAGAAACACTTACCGAAGTCATTATACCATTAATTCGATGCCTTTTAAAAAGTTCGCAATAAAAGGCTCGGAAGAAGCCCCTCGTCGATAAGGGTGAAACTCGTTAGATTCTTTACGGGGAAGTTTTTCGGCAGAATGTGAGCATCCGAAGTGCTGATAACGGAAAACTTGACGTGCTACGTGATCCTTTTGACACAAGTTTCTCGCTGAGCCCTCAGTTTCTTAACATTTCATCCTTTTTCATTTCGGCTGTCTATCGAGGGTTAGACGTAGACTGAGGGTTTGATTAGTACTGTACTCTTACGCACCATTTTACTTTTGTTTGCAATATTAAATAGAATACTACCTACGTACCTACCCGTATTACTACACTAGCTGATTCCCGCGACTCCGTCCACGTGGAAAAAGTTTAGAGTGACTTGCTACTATCCGCGAGAAGTTATGTTCTCTATCTCCGATAATATTTAGTAGATCTTCACCAAAATTAAACAAAATATTTATAATAGTGCACAATTTATAATAAAAAAAGAATTATCAAGTTCCGTTTAGATTTGACGAAATTATGGAGCAAAATCAACAAAAGCTTTCATCCCCTATCCCAGATAAACCTTATTGTTTATCAGGATAAAAAGTATTTTATATATTGATCCGGACTATCAGCTACCACCATACCAAATTTTATTTAAATCCGTTCAGTAGTTTTTGCGTAATGCGCGCACAGACAGACAAAAAATTCAAAAAATATTGTTTGGGACTCAGTATCGATAAAATAAATAGACTTGGTCCCTACTTTTTGATGTAAAGTTTTGTTTCATAATTTTGACTTAATTTTGTCCGCAACTTCATCCGCGCAGAGTATGTTTAAAAAAGAATCCCGCGGAAACTTTTAATTTTTCAGGGAAAAAAGTATCCATGGAAAAGGGAATCAAATTAATATTCATAAGAACACTGCTCAACTAGCCACTAACTAGCTAATATCTACCTAATTTATGTTCATGAATATGACTGACATCTTAACAAACGTTCAAACGAACGTGGTGCTGTCATCACTTTTTTTTTTTTAAATTATATCATGTCATCTTTTTGCGGAACCCCGATACAGTTGGTGTTGGATTTCAGAGGGACAACTTCGAAATCTGTAGTATTATTGTAGCAATTTGTCAGTCCGGCCGAGTGCCGCCAACTTTTCTAATCTAAACTGTTGGTCCGAGCGTTCAATCTTCGACGAAACTCGCCCACTCTCCCCTCACACTCCTGTCTTATGCTAGGTATTAATATTGATGGAATTTCTTTTAATAAATAGGTACTCAACAAGAAAAAAGTTTAAAAACTCGACTACGGAAAATTGGTTATAGCATCCGTCATAAAATAATATTATTACACGGAACAAGTGTAAATTAACATCACACTATCACACTAATAATATTATAAAGGCGAAAGTTTGTGTGTGTGTGTGTGTGTGTGTGTGTGTGTGTGTGTGTGTGTGTGTGTGTGTGTGTGTGTGTGTGTGTGTGTGTGTGTGTGTGTGTGAGTGTGTGTGTGTCTGTGTGGTGTGTGTTTTTGTTACTCCTTCACGCCCCAACGAATGTATGCAATGTAACCTATATGTATAAGTAGAATTACCGTGATCTTTGACAATCTTTTATTGAAAAAAAAAAAGTAATTTTTTTAATCTCTTTTTACTTTACACTCCAAAAGGGGTAACTGGGAAACTATTATTTTTAAGATTCGCTTTGGAAAAGCATCTCTTAAAATAAATAATTCTTTTTTCGGGAAAAATGTCAGTCACCATTTTTCCTTAACCTTGAACTTGTACTTACGAAGGTTTTCCATTAAAGACTTATATTTTTAAAAACACTGGGTATTATGCAAGATGGAAAAGCGTCGTAAGGAAAATGGCATAATAACTCCTGTAACAGAACATAATATAAGAACAAATAGGCTCTATTATGGGTGGGTATAACTTTTTTTCACGACAAAATCTCTGTCAACTCTAAATTTTTTTCATAAACTTCTTAAACCTAACTTTAAGTTTAAACTTAACTAGTAAACTAGAGAGCAAAAAGACAAATTCTTATTTTAATTTTATTTATTTTTATTATAAACAAGTAACTACCTGGATATTCTGCCAAAGTTATAAGTACATACATAAATTAAAAATTAAAGAAAATAAATAAAAACACGAATAGGCACCCAAAAACAAATTAATATGAGAATACTCTCGAAAATAATCCCATCTATCAAATAGATTAATTAGTAATAATTTTGACATTAATAAAGTCGCCTGCGCAGTGGTGGCAAAAATAACTCTGATATCTATACCACCAGCGTTAATGAGTTATTAAGCCGTGAACTAAGTATGACAAAAGTTGATAACACTTATTATCTGATATTGCATATTATTAGTATTTTAGATCATTTTCTAGCTTTATTTATTATCGCACTAGTTTATTACAATGCATACAGTCATTATACTTAAAAACGAATTAATTTAAATGTCTGTACATCAATCTATTTGTTAGTATTTTAAAGTTGAACCGCTGAACGGATCTTGATGAAAAGCATAGAAGTATCCTGGAGATACCAAACACTTTTTATTACGGAACATTAAAGAGTTATAGTTCTTGCAACTCACGAGGGTACGTGGCTCATGGTTGTGTGTGTGTCGTATCTGTATAAGTGTGAGCGTCGCGCCTGACAGCTCCAACAAGCACGCACACTTACGCAATGTGTATGTACACGACGTAACCACAAGTAAAGCTCGCGTGCCCTCATGAATTAAAAGAACTAACATTCAAACCCCGAACGACATACCCTCGAAGTCACGGACATCTAGTTTTTTAAAGAATAATGCTATGAAAGTCACATAATGTTCTTTGGGTATAAAAACTTAATACATTTCCTCTATTGAAGACATTATATTTTCAGGTAATTGCGAATCGTCTATGTCACGTTTCCTATATACTGGTGCAATTACTGTTTTTATCGGTTCAACTTTCACCTCGCGTTTGCCGTGTCCCTTTTTACCTTTCTTGTTTTTCTTCCTCGAACCGGTCAAAATTAAATTAGCTTCGGCTGAATCACATGATACAGATTTTTTGACGCTGTACACTTGGCATGTCATCACCGTTTCACTCTTATTGTATACATCCAATACTGAAATTGTTTCGTTAACTTTCAATGCATATACTCCATCGTTATCGTTATACTTTATCAAAGATATACCTTTATTCTTTTTTGGTTTGGACTTTTTGGATTTCTTTAAGTTTGATGCACCCCATTCAACTTTTCGTTTATCACGTCTAGTGATATCTTTCATATTTCTATTGGTGATGTCTTGAAAGTTTTCTGAACTGAACCGTGGCTCCGTCATTTTATGAATATGGGGCTTATGTGCTTTTAAGGCTCGTTCCATGCAAATGTAACATCCTCTACAAGATAGGTCCATAAATATTGATTGCAAATCAGTGATTTTATTATGTAAAGGTACATTCTTGTTAAGTATAATGTTCTTCCCCATTGAGCCTATTTTTCTTCTTATCGATAAAGAATTATTAAACTCGTTAATAAGTGGTGAAAATTTTCTTCTCGATTGACCTTAAATATTAAAACAAATTACGGTTAACTATATAAAATAGTTAAGAGCCGATTTACAGCATTAATAAAAATTGAGGAACTCTAATTTTATGTAGTTTTAGCCTTTGCCCATAACCTCATCCACGTGGAATTGAATTTTTAAAATGCCACGGGAACCCCTTTTTCCAAGATAAAAAGTAGCCTATGTGTTATTCCAGACTATCTCTGTGCCAAATTTCAGCTAAATCGGTTCAGTCGTTGCGGCACGATTGAGTAACAATTATAATATTAATAGGGTTTGGAGTATCGTTGTGTTTCTCTTAGTTATTATCAGTGATCAATTTATATTACAAAAAAATTTAAGCCCGGTCTTGAAACCGGGCCTTAAATAAAGACTCCTGCTTCCATCCTCATCCAAAATAAAACTATTTCAACGGCGACAAAACCATTCGCGTTAGTTAGTATAGTTCTTACAATTAACGACAGACAGTTTCCGCGGGAATTGAAACCTTAATCCACGCGAATGAAGTCGCGGGCATCAACTAGTGACTTATAAAGGTGATTTTTTTTTAAAGAATACCTATTAGGCAACCTGAAGTTGACTAATATCCTCCTATCCCCTCCAAATAAGCGGAAAGTCGTACCCACTCCTAAGACAAGCCACCCGTTGCACTATTGTACAACCGGTGGGATTCGAACCTGTGACCTTCCAGTTTTCTGTCCGCACCTTTAACCGTTGGGCTATTGAGGCTATATTTATATTGAGGCTAAAACTTTCCAACTAACATTTTTCCAACTAACAATAATATGGGTGTCTTTAAATCAAGAGTGAATAGGCATCTTCTAGGCAAGCGCGCACCATCTTAGGCTGCATTCACTTACCATCAGGTGAGATCGCAGTACAGCGCTAGTCTATATCTTTAAAAAAAATTATGTCCCCTTTGTATACTGGAAAGGTAAAATAATCATTGAATATCTCACCCGGAGCTTGCGGCAGGAATGCTACAAGGGCACATAACAATAGAGGAGTCATTAGTTCCATTTGAGCTCGCCTCGTTCACGCCGAGGTGTCGCGCTGCAGCCGACAATCTCCTTACAAAAGTACGCGAGTCGCTAACAAGCTTCGTTACAGCTGCGGAGTTTTACAAAACGCACACTCAGTTGCTCACGCCGTCTTGCCGTCTCGACGAGTTCTCCAGCCTCCCTTAAACGCTTTCAAGAGCACCCGAGTTTATCTCTAAGCACCTCTCGCGTTGAGTATTATGTAACAAATTTTTCCATTAAAATTTCTCACTCTTAAATGTCCATAATGAGCGCTAATTTCGAAGTCATAAACAGTTTTTTTTTTTAATTTTACTTTTCTTGTAATATTTTTAATGTACCTACCTATACTGGAAGAAAACTTATTGAAAGTGGTTACTTCCCGCCAATCGTAATTTTATATATTCGAATTTAAGTAGTTGATTTGTTCAGTTGCTCACTGGGCGAGTTCACAAAGGTCATTATGGGTACTAATTACTATGAATATTATTGTGTACTTTGTAAATCGACCCCTCTGTAGAACAAAGTCTCATCTGCTAATTCACAACTTGAAATTTGAGCCTTAAAAGTCACATCTGCAAGGCTCAAATCTCAAGTTATGAATTTAGCAGATGATACTTTGTTCTACGGAGGGGTCGAAATATTAGTTAGATAACTAGTTATTAGTTTAGCAAAGTAATAGTTACTTAATGTTTTGTGTTGAACATATTTATCGAATTAGGCTTATGTACCTGTAAAGATAGATTTAAGTGTGTTTTAAATAAATAACAAATTAATTCTTTTGCTCATGCATAAAATCAGTTATAAATTTTTGGAGAAACAATGGAGAGTAAATATCGCTCCAGCCTTAAGATGTGTTCATGGTTCAGCTTATATGGATGCTTGTCGTCTTGACAGCCTCCCATAAAAGCTTTCAAGAGCCCCGTACGCACTCTCACGTTATTAAGTAACAAATTATTTAAAACATTTTCTTGAATGAAAACTGCAGAGCAATGGATGCTTACACAGAGAATTTCACTTTTTATGGGTGATTTCCATTTCACACTTTCAATTTTACGTCACACTAGCTATCGCAAGCGCTCTGCTCAGAAATAAAGATTGATTCTTATTTAATATTCACCAATCAAATTAAATCAAAATTTGAAGACTCACTTTGGAAATTAATAATTAAGAATAGATAGGTATATTATGATATTCGATTTGCGGATCGTGTTTAAATCGAAGACAATTTATTTTTTTATGAAATATGTATACTTATAAAAGGAGTTCGAAACTTGAAATTTTGACAGAAGGTTCTTTTTACGACGTAGGCGCCCACTACGAGAGAATTTTTTGAAATTCTTCTCCTAAGGGGGTTAAATAGCGGATGAAAATTTGTATGAAAGTCCGTCATCTTTCAAGTAATATCCATAAAACTTGGCTTTTCTGTATTGTATTATAGGTATACATCTTGAGCTTATGTAACTTTTAATCAAGTTTGGTTGGTTAATAAATCAAATAAGAATCAACCTTCTTAAACAGCGCACTACGGAGAAACTCTTAAATGCTTTGAAAAACACCTGTGTTTATCTTTAAGCACACTCGCGTTATTGGCAAGCAAATTCCATTAAAACTCTCACTTTAAATATCCACGGTGAGCGCTAATTTGGAAACTATTTTTTTATTATTAAATTAAGATGAGAGCAAATGAGACGCACAATCCAGTACAGAGCTACAGCTTATATGGACGTTCTGTATGTGGCTGTGTTTACTCGATTCAAGGTGTTTACATGGGGGTAGCAGCTCGACAATCGACTGTTTGACTTCCTCCGGTCTCGAGTCGGAGCTATTGTGATCGTGTTTATATGTTTATGCTGCGAGAGCGATAACAGGACAGACGCATCCGTGCACTAACAACTTACAATACCGGGTGTTTGTGCAAGAACCCTCGAGGAAACTGTGGTATCAACTGTTTGAATTATTACTCAAGTTCACGAATAATATGATATCGGAAACAAAACTCACCAAAATATAAGTTAAGTATTAATTTTTTTAAGCTATTGCATAGCCTCTATCGCGGGCCAGCGTGGAGACCGAATCCAGAAATTCCGTAACGAAAATAACCTGACACGGGACTCCTCTACGGTGAGCCGCTAGATGGCGTTGCAATATGTATGTATGTATGGCTATGCAATAGCTTTACCACGGCAGTCCCCGAGTGCCACACGTCTTTTTTTACTAAGTTTCAATACATATTTTCGATAGATTAGTAACTTAGTGCCTACCTATTTCGGATGGATAAAAGAATTTGTTTAATGGAATCATGATGGAGATTAGTAAGATAGTAAAAACTAGGTATAAAAGTGAAAAGTATGGATGCAAATTTAATATTAAAGTATTATTTTTAAGAGATGTTATATTCACGATCGTGTAGCTACAATAAAATTAACATAAAATATCCCAAAGAAGTGTAGCGGAGCAAAAAAGTGGGCAAACTTCTTTTTCATAAGTTATATCGTTATTCACAAAAATGTGACTTTTATGATAGAATCGGACCTTTCCTTTTTAGTAAGGAAAGTAAAAATTTTCTTTTAAAGATGATCGCAGAATATCAATAGACTCGAATGACTTTAAAAGTTGTTTGCTTTGACGTTCATATATACTTAATAGGGTTTTTCAACTACATATTATAGTAACTTTAAAGGTATAGAAACGAAACTTAACCCACGAGGGAAAATCTAATGAACGGGATAAAAACAGAAGCCAAGTATCTATCTTAAATTAACAAGAATTTATTTATTCATTTATTTTTTTTGACGACCTCCCTGGCGCAGTGGTGAGCGCTGTGGTCTTATAACTGGGAGGTCTCGGGTTCGATTCCCGGCAGGGGCAATTTAGGAATTTATTATTTCTAAATTGTCTCTGGTCTGGTCTGGTGGGAGGCTTTGGCCGTGGCTAGTTACCACCCTTCCGTCAAAGACGTGCTGCCAAGCGAATTAGCGTTCCGGCGTGTAGAAACCGATTAGGGGTATGGGTTGAATTTACACTGCTATACCCCTTCCAAGTTAGCCCGCTACCATCTTAGACTGCATCGTCACTTACCATCAGGTGTGATCGCAGTCAAGGGCTATCTTGTCATCGAATAATTAAAAAAAAAAAAATTTAAAATATACGAAATTATTAGAAATTTTAAAATGACGGTATAATGAAATTGTACCCAATTTGTATTTGTAACCAATTTCCACTAGTAATTCAATATCACTAGACGAAATTGTACCCTCTCAAACACCGATGATCTGCAGATTTTGACTCTACCTACCATGCAAAGGGGGCACGTTGTTTATACAGGAAATATAAGGAAAGTGAGGTCAGCAGCATCGGGCGCGCTATTTCAACAAGTAAGCAGAGCTCATCCAATTTGATCCTTGCTGCAATCATACACGTTATGCTCGTTATCGATGCTGACGTCACATGCTGATATTTTTATCCCATAAAATGCCTATTTCTTAATTTGTCTGGTGGGAGGCTTTGGCCGTGGCCAGTTACCATCCTACCGTCAAAGACGTGAGGTCAAGCGATTTAGCGTTCCAGCACGACGGCGAGTAGAAACCGATTAGGGGTATATGTTGAGTATGACCTGTCATACCCCTTCCAAGTTAGCCCGCTACCATCTTAGATTGCATCGTCACTTACCATCAGATGAGATCGCAGTCAAGGACTATCTTGTCATCAAAAAAAAGACGTGTGGCACTCGGGGACTGCCGCGGTAAAGCTATTGCATAGCATTTTTTATCAACGCCATCTAGCGGTGAGAGCAGTCCCGTGTCAGGTTATTTTCGTTACGGAATTTCTGGATTCGGTCTCCACGCTCAAGGCCCGCGATAGAAGCTATGCAATAGCTTAAAATATCTCCTCTTGCGGCTCTAGTCGTAGAAAAAAAAAAATAACAATATCCGTGTGTATTATTAACTTGTGCCAATCAATCTTATCACCATAATCTTATTATTCTCGCATTACGTTTATCAGTGTTTTTAAAGTATATTATCTTTTTCTTTAATGATATAATAACTGATATAGGCTCGTCCTGAACAGAATTATCACCTTTAAATCTCAAAAACATTCCATCTTCAAATTAATTATAATTAATCTCGGATTTCATGAGTATCATTTAAAATATTATGGTAAGAATATATTGGTACTACACATCGCCAACCTGTGGATTTGCTCGATGAAATTAATTATTATCGTTGATATTAATATATTTTTTACCAAAGCTTTAGTTAAAACATAAACTTAATAGAAAGGACGTATCTACACAAGAACAGCTTATTTGTCAGGAAAAGATTTCTTCAAGATTCCCTTCGAATGTGACACTAATGAGATTAAGATAAAGTAGAGGTATTTAAAAATTTAATAATCGATAATTCTTGTCACTATCCATATTACATAATTGATAAGAAATAATTAGTTGTAATTTTAGTTGAGTAAGTAGTAATACAGAATACGTAATAGAACAGATCTGTACTATTACGTATTCTAGAGTTTCTATTTATTTAAATGATTTTGTGAAGTGAATTCTGTAATTCACTTCACAAAATCATTTCAATAATTTTAGACTCTTGCTACCACATAATAAAATGCAATTTAGGTTGCACAACGCTAACTTACATACAATAATATTTACCTAGAAGTTGCCTCTCTTTTTATCGCTTAACTCTTATCCCTTCGCACTACGTTAGTCCATTGAATTGGCCCGTGGGGACGGGACTACACCGGGTACTTTGTAATTTTGTATTAGTCAAAGTAAACTTAAATTTAAAGCTGTACAAGCCAGTACAAACATTGTCCAAGGTAAGTCTATCTTTTGGTAAAAAGTTAAGGAAATCCGACTTGCGTAATCCAAAGTGGCTTTTGGTAATGCTCTTTAATTTTTACTGTAATTATACACTGGTCCTTACTATTTTACAGTAATTATACCTGGCATAATTACATTACGTATGCAGATTTCAGAGACAGAGTATTATAGAACGTCACGCCCATTCCCATAAACGATATCCTTCTTCTGTTGAACCAACGTGCACGGTGCACCAACGTACGATAAATAACGGTAACTTTTACACTAATTCTGCTTTATTTCACGTTTCATTAATAAACCCCTGATATTATTTTCCCGGACGGTAATTAATAGAGTTTATTAAATAAAAGGAGCATTCTTTCCTGCGAAGAATGAAAATTGTACCTACACCTTACTGCTGGAGATTCTCTAGACATATTCTTTTATATTAAAAGCTTAATATTGTACAAGAGTACACTATGCTTAACTTAATTCATTAAATGTTGTAAACATTCCAGTAAAGGTGCTCGCATACAACCTTAATTCTTTATTTTGCTATCACGTGTGAGTCCCATTGTGAGTCTTCTAGTAATTTTTTAATCCTCCCGAACTGGCTATCACTGACAATCTCAACCGAGGCTGATGCTTACCAACTCTGCAAGATATATTATAATGTACAACCATATTCGTCAATACCTACAGACTACAGTTGCATCTGTCACACGAGTCACGACATGGTATGACAGGAAAGAGATAAGACACAACACCACGGCGTAATGTGCTCTCTGCCTGTGTGTGTGACTTCTGGACATCGGGCTGCAACTGATAACTTCTGAAAAAACCCATTTCTTTGGACCTCTCCAAAATCAAATCAAAAACCTCATATAATTTGCAGCTCAACAACCAATGAGGAAACTATTATATAAAACTCTTCTAATAAATAAATACGAGTCCTCACGTCATTTAATTTTTTGTTAAAAAATGCGCCTCTTGCACCTATGACCTGAGTACTTAGTACGAGTCTTACGGTCGTGTGCGATCACCTTTATAAATAAGTTGAATAGCCATGATATTATAAAACTGGGTCTTACCTCTGTAGTACCTAAGTGTTTGAAAATTGTTACTAAAACGTTTTCTACGGAGCACTTTTCTATTCATTTAGATAAGTGCGTGCTACCGAACATACCTACTTTTGTCCCAATACTTATAAATAAACTAGCTTTTTCCCGCGGCTTCGCTCACGTTAAGTTCAATTTTTCAAACCCCTATTTTATCCCTTTAGGGGTTGAATTTTCAAAAATCCTTTCTTAGCGGATACCTACGTTATAATAGCTATATACATACAAAATTTCAGCCTGATTCGCCCAGTAGTTTGAGCTGTGCGTTGATAGATCAGTCAGTCACTTTTGCCTTTTATATATTTATATGAAACCATTAGATCAGTAAACGTATTTTAAAGGTTTATGTACGTGTTCTGATAGATTTCTATGGAAAAGCGTAAGTACTAAATAAGCATCAAGAGAGTTAACAGCGCACAAACAATTTTCTCTCATAGCGTGTTTTGTTTTTAAATTAAAGAGATACGATGCCACAAAGACCGGGAAGCTCGTTTCCTGCATGTGTATAAAAATGTACAGTGCGCCATTAAATTAAATGAATTTCCCCAAGCCCCAGGCCAAACTACGGGCTCCCAGAGGCTTGAGCTCATTTCGCTTATCGGCCGCTTTGAAGCCTACCCAGTTATCTGCGAACATGAATGCGCTGCATTTTTATTAAGAATTTTCGCTGATATTAATATTTTGTTCTTCTGCCATACTAAATTTGTAAATTCAAATTCAAAATTTATTTATTTCATGTAGGCTACCTTGTAGCACTTATGACACGTCATAAATCTACCACCGTGCACCGGTTCGGAATGCAGATTCTGCTGAGAAGAACCGGCAAGAAACTCAGCAGTTGCTCTTTTCAAAAAATAAAATAATTTTAATTAAAAGTACAGCTAGGCTCCTCCTCCTTTCCCTTCCATTCGTACATGTTTTTATTGCAAACCATAGATCACAAATACATTATTTTACTGTTATATATGAAGCTAATAAAGCTTGTAAATATTTATACAGACGCGGACGGTCTTATCGCTTAAGATAAAGCAATATCCGCAACCTCTTAAGGTCAACCAGCAGGGTTAGCATGGGGAGGAGATAAAAGTTTTATCCCCCAATTTTATCCACTGACAAGGGATAAAATTATCTTCTCCCTATGCTAAAGCATGGCGACAGGGGAAAGGAAAAGTATATTCCTATAAGAATATCCACTGTGGATCCACCGTTTTGCTCATGCTCGACAGGCGGATAAAACTGAGCGAGGGGATAAACATTTTATCCTTTCCTCGGGGATAAAATTTCTTCCGCCCATGCTAGCTATGCAGGAAGATATTTTGTGCCCTTTAAATTCTTAAAAGCACTAAAGTATACAAATTCTACTTACAATTACATCGTGATTCACTACGTAAGATGGTAGTTATCGATCGTTAACTTGGGATCGAAAAAAATGAACATGAAAGCTTTTTAATACTCGTAATGATCATTTGAAAAACTTTTTAGGAATATTAAGAATTTCCTCGAAGGAATTTCCTAGATATCAATAAATCCTTTTCTCATTTTGCCGGACGGTGTAAGGTCATTTATTTGCCTTATATTGAAGAACGTGGCTCTTCGACGCTATTTATTCCAAGAAGTAGTCTCGACGTGGAATCGACGAAATTTCAATGCATTTTAAAGCGAACTCCTGTAATTTTTTCTATAATTTTATATAAGTAGGTACTTACTTAGATTTTATAAAAGACGTTTATTATATAAAGGCGACACTTTAGTGCTGTAGAATGAGAGCAAATAAATCTTTCCTTCTGCTTTCTTTTCTATCTATACTGTAAGAAAACTGTAGAACCTATAACCATCGTGTGTACGGAAACTGATTTTGGGTCTAATTAATCTTCAATCTCTTAGATGATTTCGCATGATTAAGCAAGATAGCTTTACCCACGTCGATCCAGCGCCAGATCTTTCTCTGTTCGTATCGGGTTTCTGTCTTTTCGACTATGAGAGTGAGGGAATAGAAAGTACATCTTCGTTTGCGCATACACTTATGCCCTATTGTATCCCCCCTCACCAAGACGGCTAGTCTCTGTGGAGATTGCCCGCCGTGGCAGGATTCAGTTTAGAAGACGTTATTATATACTTACATACTTTCCATAAAAAAATCGAAACAACTTAGAATGCCTTTAAGTTCAAAAGTGTTTCGATATTTTTGATGAGAAATAAATTTATCGGCAGTGAATGACTACGAAGTTACTAACAAATCGATCTCTCAGTGCCAAATTAACCGACAATCGTCCCCAGCCTCCGGCGAAGTTCAATCACTCAGATATTGATCGTTAGATTCAATTCAAAATTCTATTACGCAGGTTTGGTGGATCGTGACACGATCGTAAGTTCGAGAGAGTGCCACCTCTTCAGCCTCACTCGGTTGATAAAACTTTGCTTTGGCCTCGAATACGAATCGTCACATAATGAGACCGTGGAAAACACTCGGTTCTCCCAACTCCTCAGACGAGGGCCCGAATCGAAATGAAAACGGAAATCCCCCCACGCAATTATCACCTGTAACGTTTATCCTGCAGAGGCGATATTTGCTTAAAGATTTGGATATTATATTTCCGCGAACTGTCCTTTGATATTTCTTTAATATTTGAGCAATAAAAGAGAATGTTCTTGTTCATATGCTGGGAGTCGTTTAGCGCTTTCTACCGGTGCTGCCGGCTAGATGATTATCCTACTTGTTTTGATGTGTTTCACGTTAGGTCTACTAATTTTTTCCTTCACGTTATATTAAGAGAACTTATTTTCCTCACAGATGTAAATGGAGTTTACAGTGAAGTTTTCAATAAAATATTAACAAATAACAGCCTTAATAGCGTCATGGACGCGAGTTGAAAACGAACGATTCGGACGGTTTAGTGTTGCACTATTTTACAGTGAAATGTTTTGGAAGCATATAGTTTTTTTTTGTAATCTATAAAAAATATAAGGAAAAGGTGACTGAATGACTGACTGACTAACCTATCAACGCACAGCTCAGACCACTAGCTATTGCGAAGTAGGCATCCGCTAAAAATGGATTTTTGAAAATTCCACCTTCAAGGGGGTAAAATGTAACCTTAAGGAAAGGTAAAAAAAATTCTATGCTTTCAACATGCTTCCCTGAAAAATGCACCTTTTGCGAATAATTCATAAGTTTGCCGTAGATAATATGACGTTTGAGGCAATAACATTTCGACACCTGCAAGGAAAAACATCGTAACTCACTTTTAGCGATTTTGAATTACAATCATAATTTTGAGCATTATGATTGTAACTCAAAATCGCTAAAATGTGAGTTACGATGTTTTTTCATTGCAGGTGTCGATTTATGCTAAATTCTTCAATCTACATGACATAAAAACTTTAAAACCTCCATAGCCCAAGGATTAAAGGTGTGGGCTGAAAACTGTAAGATTGCAGGTTCGAAACCAACCCATTGCACTATTGTCGTGTCTAATCCTAGCACAAAATTTCAGCTTATTTAGAGGGGATAGGAGGATATTAGTCAACTTCAACTTGGCTGATATTCTTTATTAAAAAAAAAACTTGCTGCAATTGTACAGGAAAAGTGCAACGTCGAAGAAGAATAGGCCTACAATTAGCTTACACGATCCAAATACAAAAAAAAACCGACTGCGATGCATTTTATTTGCGTTGTATAAACATTTCAGTTCACGAGGTTTTAATGCAGGATCTCCTATTGAGCTATGAAACAATGGAGAGAAATTTTCTGCTACTTTTAAATAAAAATGCTGGAACTGAAGCTCGTTTGGGAACTAAAATCGCTGCGAAGTTGAATAGCGGCCAATTAATGCCTCATTGCAGGTAAAACTCCTTTTTCGCAGGGTACGGAAGATTTTAGGGATCCTTTGTCGACGTATATATTTTGTGAGTAGTTTAGGGTTATAACTTTTTTTTTTGTCCGCGGAAAAAAGAAATTTCGGGATAGTAAAGTACCCGACCTTACTGCTTTTATAGTTTATTGGACCCTACTTAAATAGAAAATTGTATTATATTCAACCATCACTTACGTACGCAATATTCCAGCCCAAAATACGTCTTTTCCAGCAGCTATTTGTAGGTACAAGGTTAGTTTTATTATATTTAGTAAGAGTTGAATGAGTTCTTAATGTTGAAAATTTTAGAATAACAGCTCAGATTTCATAAAAAGCGCTTTAGTGTACGGTGACGGCCTAGTGGTTTAGACATCGATATCCGAGGTCCAGGGTTCATTCCCAGGCATTCTGACTTTTCTCAGTTATGTACATTCACATCTACATACACCATACGTAGCAGACACATTGGTACGTGTTGGTATGTGTGCTGGTGCACACATGGTACGTTGTTACGTTCCCTCAAACATGGTTGAGCGAAGCAACGGCTGGATCATGCGTCATGCTCGTGAACGGGTGCCACCAACGGAAATGGGTCTACTTTATGGCTGCCCGTCTTAAGATGGATTGTAACATGCAAATGTAGGCCTTATGCATTTTTGCTATAATGACAAATTATAAAACATCGTGAGAAAACCTGCCTGTCTCTGAGTTCTCCATAATGTTCTCAAGAGTGTGTAAAGTCTGCCAACCTGCAGTAGACTATTATACGTGGTAGAATATTTCCTAAACCCTTCTCTGAAGAGACCTGGGCCTTATACTACTAACAGCAGTATTATTTCAATTTTGGTTTGAGATGTCATATACTGACAAGGGTGATATTGTAGAGCCCCTGTGCCCAGTATTGGGCCGGCGCTGGGTTAGTGAGAGCTTTATATATAAACGCGCGGCTTCGCTCACGTTAAATTCGATTTTTTAAACCCCTATTTTACCCCCTTAGGGGTTGAATTTTCAAAAATCCTTTCTTAGCGGATGCCTACGTCATAATAGCTGTCTGGATGCCAAATTTCAGCCCGATCCGTCCAGTGGTTAGGGCTGTGCGTTGATAGATCAGTCAGTCAGTCAGTCAGTCAATCAGTCACCTTTGCCATTTATATATTTAGAAGATGTGTCAGGTTACAGAATATTTCTACTGAATGTGGAATAATTTCAGATATTTTAATAACAGCTGAGAGCTTCCCCGTAGAGTTCCCAATAAATAAAACATTTTGTATAGAAATTCTTAAGTTTCACTACACTAGGGGTAGTGTATTTCCGGGGCAATCAGCCGATAAAGGAGGTGATATCGTGATGAATGGCCTTAATCCGCGCTCGGATCTGCATCCATCATCTTCCTCGCCATTCATAATAATATTTCATTTTTGTATGCTAGAAAAGTGTTTTATTCAAATAAACACTACTACATCAAAAAACGATCTGTCTGGTGGGAGATGTGGGTGTCTTTAAATCAAAAGTGAATAGGGATCTTCTAGGCAAGCGCGCACCATCTTAGGCTGCATCTTCACTTACAACCATGTGAGATCGCAGTCAAGCGCTAGTCTATACAACATTCAAGACAATCATGTCACAATAAAAAAAACTGCAAAATACTTACTACAAAAAAGGATATGAATTTTTGAAACCTCGCTGGCAGAAAATATTCAAAAACAAACAACACAAAAAAATTATAGCTCGTAAACTAGAAAAAATCGCAGAACATACATGGGGTATTTTCGAATACCCCCAGGTGTGAGGAATCTAAAAAAAAGTTATTGACGTCACTAGTTGGACCACCCTGTATATTAAAAAAAAGGACACTGACCGTGACTATAGTTACCACTTACCACCCTACCCGCTATATTACGGCACCGCTTTTCTAAGAAACCAGAGCTTTAACCCTAGATTGCATAATCACTTACCATCACGTCAGATCGCAGTCATAGGCTATCTTGTGTCAATAAAAAAATGCTGTGGAACATACTCGTATTTGTATTACACAATAGCGGTGATCACCTAGAAATAAGACTTTACCCTCCGTTTCGTGAGTCTGGAGATTGTATCAACTCTAACTTTTGGGAGTTATTTACATTTTAAACAACAAAGTATCTATCACTTGCTTTAACGGTAAAGGGAATCGTGAGGAAACTTGCCTGTGAGTTCTTCATAGATAATGCCCTCAAAGGTTCTATACTACGAATCGATATCAAAGGGATATTATAAATTGTTAAAATTATAAAGTGAAATACGAGTTTCTTGTAAGGGAAATGAATTATCTTACACCTCAGGTACATATTTAAGTGGGCTGCTTCTCAAGATAGGTTATTTATTATTAAAGTTTCCGGTTCCTTAAGCGTGTAGTGTGCTTAACTTAATTCACTTAGTTTAATTACTCCTGTGCACCATAAATCTTCTTCAATGCCTTACTATTAATTAATTTAATATAATATCCTTACTTATTATAGGTATTTGTAATTCTACTTCGTACTTATTATCTACTATATTATAAATGCGAAAGTTTGTGAGGATAAAATGTTAATCTTTGCTGATATAGTTTTCGAATAAAATTACTATGATCATACATGTATTCTCATGGAAAAAGCAAAAATTGAAGACTATATAAACGATAAAAAAGCGTGGATATAATTCGCTCCAGTGATTCATGAGACAGTAATAACTATCCTGTGTAACATGATTCTATTGTATTCTGTTCTACAGTGTTTCCACTTGATTTGTGTCTCAGTCATGTCTCTTAAAATGAGTATTTTAATATTAGTATTCAATTCACAATATTGGCCTACATGAAATTGATTTTTTTTTTAATTTACACATAGGTTTTCTCGGGACACTTTTTTCGTGAATTTTGCATAACACCCAAGGTCCATAGTATTATTATTTCAATGACTATGATAGATAAATTTGGACAAACTACATATTATAAGGGTTCCGTGTTTTACAATGAAACCTTAAAAAACACGTCTTATTCCCACAGAATATACACGTCAGATATCCTTCGAAAGAGATACGTTTACAGTTACAATACAGCCAAGAAGCTGCTTGTCACGGCATTTATATACAAACAAGATGATTACTCAGCAGCGTGATCGGTAGGTCGGACGTGACAAGAACATTTTAGGAATTCTTGAAGATTACCTCTGCCTAGATGGCGTCACTTGAAACAGGATAGTATAGACTCTAGATGAGAGATGAATTATTGTGTGTGAAAGCTAAATATAACATCCTTACTAATATTATGAATGCGACTGGGTGTTTGTTCAAATAAAATGTTATTTAATTGTTGCAAGTGTTAAGCTATTGCATAGCTTCTATCGCGGGCCAGCGTGGAGACCGAATCTAGAAATTCCGTAACGAAAATAACCTGACACGGGACTCCTCTACGGTGAGCCGCTAGATGGCGCATTTTTTATCAACGCCATCTAGCGGCTCACCGCTATGCAATAGCTTTACCGCGGCAGTCCCCGAGTGCCACACGTCTTTTTTTTATAATTTCCGGTCAAATGTCTTATGGTATGCAACGTAATCAAATTTTGTATTATATAAATTAAAACAATTTCCTATTTCCTCGGCAACATTGTGTCCAAAACATTTCATAACAAGTCTAATTAAATGTAGAGTTGCTCGTTCCGAATCTAGGTCAGACACTTTTTGTGGCAACCTTACAGAGTTGCTACAAAAAGCTGAATCTGTTTCATGAATAACAAGTACGATCGTACTTGCTTGATATCCAAGCTTGACGAATATAGGTAAGTTTTTCTCGTTGTTTAATTCATTTTTGTTGTGATGTTAGATTAGGCAACGGAGCAACAATTTACTTATCTCAGGCATCGACTATGTTTTTTTTATATGAATAGCGGACAAACGAGCAGGCGGGTCACCCGATGTTAAGTGATTACCGCCGCCCATAAACATTTGTAGTACCAGAGGCACCACCAATGCGTTGCCAGCCTTTCAGGAACTGATTGGTCCGCCCCTTGAATAACCCCAAATTATAATTAAGTGGAATCATCTTACGCGTATGTAGCCAGGGTCCAAAACTAGTGGATACATAATTCCAATAAACTCCAGCTATGAGGTAACTTTCTGAAGTATAGAGAGGAAGTTCAAGAGGAAAGTAACACTCAACTTCAACAATCTTCAATTCATTAGAAACTGTTTGGTTAGAATTTCATGCAAAGGTAAAGTTTAGTTTAATTATAGACGTTTATTCCTAACTAGCTCATGCCCGCGACTTCGTTCGCATGGATTTAGTTTTTAAAATCCGGGCTAAAAAATAGCTTATGTCACTCTCCAGGTCCTTAACTATATCCATGCGGTTGCAGCGTTATTGAAGGACAAACCAACAAATAAACATACTTTTGCATTTATAATATTAGTAAGGATTTCAGATCGGATAGCGTTTTTATTCAACCACCAAAGGTGATCATGATTGTTACACTGATGCAATAATTTTCAGACAATCCTACAGCTACTAGCACTGGGTTCAATATAAATAAGAATCATAGGACTTTCAACTGTATGTCATAAAACTTTATATCGGTACACGAAACCAATCGATTGCAGTCTGCGCTGAGAGAGTCGAAGTTGGAGTGATTTAAATAAAATATTGGAATAAGTTTGTCTTATACGCCATCCGTCTCCAATAAATTTGATTTCGGAAAGAAAGTCTTGTTTCGAAAGACTAAACCGATAAATGAGTTGTGAAGCCTTTGAACCGACTGGAATACCCTTGAATATCTTTAAATCAATACTGTTTAATATTTTACGCAAACTTATTATTCCTACTCAAGTAAAAAGTAGCCTATAATAATCTATCTCTGTGCCCAGCTAAATCGGTTCAGTTGTTGCGGTGAGATTGAGTAACATCCATCAACACATAAATCCAAACTTTCGCATTTATAATATTAATAGGATTAAAGAAAATGATAAATCTGAACTAGACTTTCTGTTTTTCTCGGTATAAGATATACCTAGCTAGGTAGTTATATGAAGCAGGTAACACACACAGTAGCTGTAGTGTTAAGTAGGTAGGCAAGAACACAGGTTTCGCAATCTTGGAGAGCACATAATAGCTCTTCCATACAACGCAATGGGAACAACGAGACGCATCTGCTAAAAGATTCCCTACATTCCTAGAGATGCTGTGTACATATTTCTCGGTTTCTTTCTTGAAACTATTGCGAACTGTTATTTTTACAGTAGTTTCTAGATGCAAATGTTATAATGGTAACGTCTTCTCGACCGGATCCGGCCACGGTGGGCAATCTCCACAGAAATTAGCGCGGAAGATATTATAGTGCACTAGGGTGTTCGCAAATACAAGTGCACTCTCTATTCCCTCACTCTCATAGTTCGGTGGGACGAAAATACAACGACAGCTTTACGAGCTCTCCGAGGCACGAGGGTGACATGACCTACTGAGAATTTCTTGACAGAAAAACTCAATGCATTTTTCGGCCTAATCCAGGCATCGAACCCCGGACCTCGTTGTCTGTAGTCGCTTCAGTGGACAGACACCATTACGTTTATATTGCGGGGAAAAAGGAATTTAAATTATATTGATACTGGATATTATTTTTAGTAGACTCAATATTATTTTTAGGAGCTTCTTTTGGCACGGTACATTTAGATAACTGAAGCAATTACTTTCTAAAAATCTAACCTTTGAAATATTGTGGATTTATTTTAATGCTATAAAAAATTGTATTGTTTTTCAAATGGAGCACACCCATTCGAAATTGATTGGAAAAAGCTTAAAATATATAAAACCATCAAAATTTTTAAAACAAATTGCTAAAAGGACATCGACAAAAAAGTTCCGCAAAATGGGACATAGCAAACGAAATAATATTTTTATTTATTTTCAATATGTTTTAAAATTCAGGGGAGCTTTGGCTTAGTGTTATACTACACTATTAGGAAGGCTGTATTTTTACAATGTTGGCTTGCAACCAAAGCTTGCAACGGTAATCGTCCATCGATGTTTTACAAGGCAACGAGTACCAGTGCAGGCAGTCATTTTGCTTCTCGTCATTTCACCCTTCACCTTTTCACCACCTCACCTTCACCTTCAGGGTTCACCTTTTTTATACGACTGCCTGAAAAAAGGAGTAAGTATATTGTTTTCAGGGTTCATGTATGTGTGTTCCCATATAACTTCTTACGCCTGAACTGATTTTGATGAATGAGGTATCATTAGAATCCTTAGCTTATTACGGGTGACATAGGCTAGTAAAATTTAAAAAAAAAAATATATGGAGACCAAATTCCCGCATTAAAAACTAAAGTTGAAAAAAAAAAAAAATAAGATTAAGTATATAATCGCAATCTAGAAAATGATGAGTAGATTCCAAAAATATATAAAACTATAGTTTAATATCCAGTGATTAAAAAGAAAATATCATTTAAAAATGTGAATAAGATTCCAAAGGGCTGTGGTATTTAATTAACTTTTAAGTTCGATTTGACTGGGCATTGTTATTTTTTTTTTAATTATAGCTTGTTCTCTGGAATAAAGAGATGATACTTCGCCTACTATCGTATCTTCACGATGCAATACATGCAATACATTATTTTGGAATTGCAAATTACGCTGACCTGAAAGTTTAAGAATACTGAAAGCACGTGAAGTCATGAATTGGAACGGTTATTCTGAGCGGCTTGTGTGTTTGATCCGTACTTCATAATCCGAAGGTCCGCTGAATCATCGATGCTTGAAACGCAATAATTCCAGCCGATGTGCCGCTTCCATTTCATTTCACTGGAGTATTTCATACGGTACGTTATAAATAATTTTAAAGCTTTTTTTTAAACAAAGAATACCAGACATTCTAGAGAAGGCTTATGTCAATGAACAACCTGATCCGTAGTGCTGGGGTTACGATTTTCTGGGATAAGATATGTATAAGAATTATTTTTTTCATATTCGTTCTATCATGCGACCAGCTTCAACAGCTATAATTTGAAGAAGCAAGATGCAGAAGCAGATTCTTTTGAAGATTCGTTGGCATTGGAGGCTGTCCATTCAATGACGGCTCTATCTCTTGTGTATGTCTATGTCTTAATCTGTAACGTCCAATATGGACGCGCGTTTAAGCCTCCTGAATTCCATTGGGAAACTGAGGAATATACTGAGGTATAAGAAAAATGGATCAATTAATATTAGCTATTGCTAATATTAATTGATCCATTTTTAATTGGAAATAGTAATAATGTTATTTTAGTAAGTAGTATATAAGATAAGGATCAGTGAATAAAGGCTATTTTTATTTTATTTACCAGCCAAGCTAAACTTGACTTATTAGTCAAGTTAGGAGAATATTTTCTCCTCTCCCCTCCGAATATGTCTCCGATCGATTACGGCCACGGCGGCCAATTTCCACAAACAAATGTACGTGCAAACACCCCCCCCCCCCCCCCCCCCTCCCCTATACCCTCACTGTCTCTCGGCTTTACGTGCTCTCTGCAGCACGGGGGTAACACATCGCCATATTCCTGACTCCGGGCTAGCACCTATTGAGAAATTTTTGACAGAAATAACCTAATACATTTTGACCTTACGCGGGAATCGAACCCGGGGCCCTCGTCATCTGCAGTTGATCATACTAACCACTAGACCAACAAGACAGTTAAAGCTCACATACAAATTCAAGTAGTAACTTTCCCTCTATAAACTTCATATCTTCTATCTTTAACTGTTATAGATGTATATCTAGTCTCTATTGGAAAGAACCCCATGAATCTCTCGAACCTTACTCAGATGATTTACTCCAGTTTGGCCTCGAATACGAATCGTCACATAATCAGACCGTGAAAAACACTCGCTACTCATATGCCCTTCCTCAAGAACCTTTCGGATAGGGCTGCCACTTGCCAATAGGGTATTTCATATTGTTCCTCAATACATGATAATTATGATATAGGTACGTAACCCTTACGAACTCTTTGATTTTCCGGGATAAAAAGTAGCCTATGTTGTAGTAGAGTAGATCTGTAGCTCTGTTGCAGCGATATTGAAGGACAAACCAACAAACAACCACACTTTCGTATTAATTTTACTTTATTATTTATAATATCAGTAAGGATTAGTATGAATAATTTTTTGAACTATAGAAATACCTACACATTCTGTGAAAATTTCAATTTGAAATTCAATTTCAATTAATTTATTGCATGTTTATGAGTTAAAATTAAGATGTTGCAAATATGTAATCAGTCTAAGGCATTAATGGTGAGTTTACAATAATAAAAGTGTATCTATTAATTTAAATTAAGGTCAATGAGAACTAATGTTACTGACATAGTTCAGCGAGTCGCGAAGCTAAAGTGGAAATGAGCGGTCCAATTAAGTGGACTGAACATCAGACAAGTCGTAGTGAGCCACTGAATGACAGGCAGCATAAGGCAGAGGCCTGTGGAATTCCATGCAAGAGACCACTACTCTATCAGCAGTGGACTTCTAATGGTTGATAAAAAAGAATAATAATGTGTGTTGTAGGCATATAAAAGTCGACAACCCTACTCCCCTACTCATATAGGTTTCAAATAAAAAACAACTCATGCAACCACCACCTTTAAGCGTATTTACATAGTGGTCATATTTGCTCCCATTTCTGTAACAAGGAAAAGAGATGCCAACTTCTGGAATCGTCGTTTGATATTCTGATAACATTTGACGCACAATAGGGAGTGTTTCTGCTATGTGAAGACATCTTTTCACGGTTTAAGGAGCTTGAGGAAATGTTTAATCGTATATTACTTTTGATGTTAGGTACTCAGGGATCAAAATACTCGGGTAATATTTCCTAAAAAAGTCTATAACGCAATATTTGAACACATCTTTTTCTCATAAAATCGGCCAAGTGCGAGTTGGACCCACACACGAAGGGTTTCGTACCATCGTAACAGCGATCGTTAAGGTCAAGAAAAGAACGCCAAAAAAAACACATTTCTTGAATGCCCCCCTAATATTTGTTGTTATAGAGGCAAAAGATTCTGTGAAAATTTCAAGTAAGTATCTATCTATTACGGTTCATGAGATACAGCCCGCTGACAGACAGACGGACGGACGAACAGACAGCGAAGGCTTAGTAATAGGGTCCTGTTGGCACCCTTTGGGTACGGAACCCTAAAAAAGACGGTTCCAAGCTTCTTTACGTAGAATATTATTCAATTCGCAAAAATAAATATTTCGATTTTCCGATAAGTTTTATTTTGAAAACATTTCCTTTTGCCTTTCTTAAACGCTTTCATTTTGATTGATCTCGAACCTCAACCCATCGTCGAACCGACGACTGAGCACATAATCCCTATTGAATGAGTCTAGGCCATCACACTGGTCAAGTGCGACTTGACACACCTCTAAGAACATTATGGAGATGCTCAGGCATGTAGGTTTTCCCACTACATCTTTCCTTGACCGTTAAAGGAATTGATATACCTATACTTACAAGCGAAACCATGGTCACCGTATCAACTTTTTTTTTAAATTTTACTAGCCTATGTCACCCGGAATAAGCTAAGGCTTCTAACGATACCTTACTCATCAAATTCGGTTCAGGCGTATAGAAGTTATGGTGGAATATAGAAACTCACATACATACATGAATCCTGAAAACAATATACTCCTTTTAGGCAGTCGTATAAAAACGGACATAACTCCGATAAAACAGGCTTTCCCGGTATCGAACCCCGGATCCCCAGGAGGCGATTGTATAAATCTCAACTTCAAAGCACAGAGTAGCTTGTCAACAAAAGGTAACAATGGAGAAAATCCTCGTAAAGGTCGGCGAAACTGCGGCATACAATTGGCAAGAAGTTGCGAAGTTCGCGTCACGGTAGCTGAACTCTAAAGTTCCAACATCTAATGAGAAATTAATTGTTTACTCCAACTTGCTAATCGGTACCGCCCTGCTGTTCTCTGGGTACAAGAATTCCGTCACTAAGCAGTATAATTTTTACTGTATTTCCTATAACCCTTATAGATAAGGGAGATAAATCAAAAAGTAGGCAGCGACAAAATAAAGATAAGGGAGTAAAGAGCGCTCTCAGGAGCGCTCTTTACTCTAAGTTTACTACGTTTGTATGGGACATGCTCAGGCACGTCCCATACAAACGTAATATGATATTTATTTTGAACACCTACTAGCCTTTTTAAACCCTAGGACCCCTTGTTTTCCGGAATAAAAAGTAGCGAATGAAAAATGAAAATGAAAAGTGATTTATTAATAAAAAGTTTTCCAAAACATTTATCCGTCGCTGGGACATCCTTTTACGTAAGTACCTATATTATACCTGTGATAGGATGTCCCGCTCTTCCGTAAAACATCTATATAATGAACTTAATATGGTGTAGGTCTTCAATTACTCTGCGTGATAGTCTGATGGTCAAACAAACCAACAAACAAATACACTTTCGCATTTCTAATAATATAAATAGTGGTTAATCAATCAAACTCAACGAAATTTTGTAAATAAGCCTATCAGATTTCTTAAAAAATTGTATTTTTCAAAGATACAGGGTCCAAAGTTACGTGTGTAGTTCAGACCGTCTAACTGTAAAGCAATACGGTAAACAACTGAAAAAGATAAAATATCAACAGAATATTAATGAAGCTCAACGTGGCTAATTTTCTTAAAAAAAGTATAATGTAAGTGTAATGTAAGTTTCAAAAGCGAGTGTACAAAATTTCAGAAAGTTTTTGGAGAAACTTCTCTTAAAAATCAAATCAGACAAAGGTATTCGTCAAGAATAGGTACATCTTAATGGGTGTAACATTAGAAATTCTTCAGATAACAAAAGGAGAGTTAAGAATGGTCGTTAAGATTTTAATATCTATGTAAGTAAGAAATTGAGGGTTACTTTACAACGGGGAGTTCGGACAAGTAATAGCTGGTTGATGCTAATTCTATTGCCCATCAAAAAGTTTAACTAGATCTCATTTCTGTTCAAATAGAAGTATTGATTTTTGGACGGGTCGAGACAGTTTTCTTGCCTAAGATAGGTAATACACGGTGTTATTTTATTCCCCGTAAACCCTGAAGGAGGTGAATGTGCTCATGAAACTGAACAACTTTCCTCAAGGAACGTAGCTCTAAATATGAAAAAAAAATTGGACCCTCCATACAAAATTGACGATTAGCTGATTGATTTACTATGGCAGGTCCAAAATTTTTTTTCATATTTCCACCTATGTTCCTTGGGGAAATTTGTTCAGTTTCATGAGCACATTCACCTCCTTCAGGGTTTACGGGGAATAAAATAACACCGTGTATTACCTATCTTAGGCAAGAAAACTGTCTCGACCCGTCCAAAAATCAATACTTCTATTTGAACAGAAATGAGATCTAGTTAAACTTTTTGATGGGCAATAGAATTAGCATCAACCAGCTATTACTTGTCCGAACTCCCCGTTGTAAAGTAACCCTCAATTTCTTACTTACATAGATATTAAAATCTTAACGACCATTCTTAACTCTCCTTTTGTTATCTGAAGAATTTCTAATGTTACACCCATTAAGATGTACCTATTCTTGACGAATACCTTTGTCTGATTTGATTTTTAAGAGAAGTTTCTCCAAAAACTTTCTGAAATTTTGTACACTCGCTTTTGAAACTTACATTACACTTACATTATACTTTTTTTAAGAAAATTAGCCACGTTGAGCTTCATTAATATTCTGTTGATATTTTATCTTTTTCAGTTGTTTACCGTATTGCTTTACAGTTAGACGGTCTGAACTACACACGTAACTTTGGACCCTGTATCTTTGAAAAATACAATTTTTTAAGAAATCTGATAGGCTTATTTACAAAATTTCGTTGAGTTTGATTGATTAACCACTATTTATATTATTAGAAATGCGAAAGTGTATTTGTTTGTTGGTTTGTTTGACCATCAGACTATCACGCAGAGTAATTGAAGACCTACACCATATTAAGTTCATTATATAGATGTTTTACGGAAGAGCGGGACATCCTATCACAGGTATAATATAGGTACTTACGTAAAAGGATGTCCCAGCGACGGATAAATGTTTTGGAAAACTTTTTATTAATAAATCACTTTTCATTTTCATTTTTCATTCGCTACTTTTTATTCCGGAAAACAAGGGGTCCTAGGGTTTAAAAAGGCTAGTAGGTGTTCAAAATAAATATCATATTACGTTTGTATGGGACGTGCCTGAGCATGTCCCATACAAACGTAGTAAACTTAGAGTAAAGAGCGCTCCTGAGAGCGCTCTTTACTCCCTTATCTTTATTTTGTCGCTGCCTACTTTTTGATTTATCTCCCTTATCTATAAGGGTTATAGGAAATACAGTAAAAATTATACTGCTTAGTGACGGAATTCTTGTACCCAGAGAACAGCAGGGCGGTACCGATTAGCAAGTTGGAGTAAACAATTAATTTCTCATTAGATGTTGGAACTTTAGAGTTCAGCTACCGTGACGCGAACTTCGCAACTTCTTGCCAATTGTATGCCGCAGTTTCGCCGACCTTTACGAGGATTTTCTCCATTGTTACCTTTTGTTGACAAGCTACTCTGTGCTTTGAAGTTGAGATTTATACAATCGCCTCCTGGGGATCCGGGGTTCGATACCGGGAAAGCCTGTTTTATCGGAGTTATGTCCGTTTTTATACGACTGCCTAAAAGGAGTATATTGTTTTCAGGATTCATGTATGTATGTGAGTTTCTATATTCCACCATAACTTCTATACGCCTGAACCGAATTTGATGAGTAAGGTATCGTTAGAAGCCTTAGCTTATTCCGGGTGACATAGGCTAGTAAAATTTAAAAAAAAAGTTGATACGGTGACCATGGTTTCGCTTGTAAGTATAGGTATATCAATTCCTTTAACGGTCAAGGAAAGATGTAGTGGGAAAACCTACATGCCTGAGCATCTCCATAATGTTCTTAGAGGTGTGTCAAGTCGCACTTGACCAGTGTGATGGCCTAGACTCATTCAATAGGGATTATGTGCTCAGTCGTCGGTTCGACGATGGGTTGAGGTTCGAGATCAATCAAAATGAAAGCGTTTAAGAAAGGCAAAAGGAAATGTTTTCAAAATAAAACTTATCGGAAAATCGAAATATTTATTTTTGCGAATTGAATAATATTCTACGTAAAGAAGCTTGGAACCGTCTTTTTTAGGGTTCCGTACCCAAAGGGTGCCAACAGGACCCTATTACTAAGCCTTCGCTGTCTGTTCGTCCGTCCGTCTGTCTGTCAGCGGGCTGTATCTCATGAACCGTAATAGATAGATACTTACTTGAAATTTTCACAGAATCTTTTGCCTCTATAACAACAAATATTAGGGGGGCATTCAAGAAATGTGTTTTTTTTGGCGTTCTTTTCTTGACCTTAACGATCGCTGTTACGATGGTACGAAACCCTTCGTGTGTGGGTCCAACTCGCACTTGGCCGATTTTATGAGAAAAAGATGTGTTCAAATATTGCGTTATAGACTTTTTTAGGAAATATTACCCGAGTATTTTGATCCCTGAGTACCTAACATCAAAAGTAATATACGATTAAACATTTCCTCAAGCTCCTTAAACCGTGAAAAGATGTCTTCACATAGCAGAAACACTCCCTATTGTGCGTCAAATGTTATCAGAATATCAAACGACGATTCCAGAAGTTGGCATCTCTTTTCCTTGTTACAGAAATGGGAGCAAATATGACCACTATGTAAATACGCTTAAAGGTGGTGGTTGCATGAGTTGTTTTTTATTTGAAACCTATATGAGTAGGGGAGTAGGGTTGTCGACTTTTATATGCCTACAACACACATTATTATTCTTTTTTATCAACCATTAGAAGTCCACTGCTGATAGAGTAGTGGTCTCTTGCATGGAATTCCACAGGCCTCTGCCTTATGCTGCCTGTCATTCAGTGGCTCACTACGACTTGTCTGATGTTCAGTCCACTTAATTGGACCGCTCATTTCCACTTTAGCTTCGCGACTCGCTGAACTATGTCAGTAACATTAGTTCTCATTGACCTTAATTTAAATTAATAGATACACTTTTATTATTGTAAACTCACCATTAATGCCTTAGACTGATTACATATTTGCAACATCTTAATTTTAACTCATAAACATGCAATAAATTAATTGAAATTGAATTTCAAATTGAAATTTTCACAGAATGTGTAGGTATTTCTATAGTTCAAAAAATTATTCATACTAATCCTTACTGATATTATAAATAATAAAGTAAAATTAATACGAAAGTGTGGTTGTTTGTTGGTTTGTCCTTCAATATCGCTGCAACAGAGCTACAGATCTACTCTACTACAACATAGGCTACTTTTTATCCCGGAAAATCAAAGAGTTCGTAAGGGTTACGTACCTATATCATAATTATCATGTATTGAGGAACAATATGAAATACCCTATTGGCAAGTGGCAGCCCTATCCGAAAGGTTCTTGAGGAAGGGCATATGAGTAGCGAGTGTTTTTCACGGTCTGATTATGTGACGATTCGTATTCGAGGCCAAACTGGAGTAAATCATCTGAGTAAGGTTCGAGAGATTCATGGGGTTCTTTCCAATAGAGACTAGATATACATCTATAACAGTTAAAGATAGAAGATATGAAGTTTATAGAGGGAAAGTTACTACTTGAATTTGTATGTGAGCTTTAACTGTCTTGTTGGTCTAGTGGTTAGTATGATCAACTGCAGATGACGAGGGCCCCGGGTTCGATTCCCGCGTAAGGTCAAAATGTATTAGGTTATTTCTGTCAAAAATTTCTCAATAGGTGCTAGCCCGGAGTCAGGAATATGGCGATGTGTTACCCCCGTGCTGCAGAGAGCACGTAAAGCCGAGAGACAGTGAGGGTATAGGGGAGGGGGGGGGGGGGGGGGGGGGGTGTTTGCACGTACATTTGTTTGTGGAAATTGGCCGCCGTGGCCGTAATCGATCGGAGACATATTCGGAGGGGAGAGGAGAAAATATTCTCCTAACTTGACTAATAAGTCAAGTTTAGCTTGGCTGGTAAATAAAATAAAAATAGCCTTTATTCACTGATCCTTATCTTATATACTACTTACTAAAATAACATTATTACTATTTCCAATTAAAAATGGATCAATTAATATTAGCAATAGCTAATATTAATTGATCCATTTTTCTTATACCTCAGTATATTCCTCAGTTTCCCAATGGAATTCAGGAGGCTTAAACGCGCGTCCATATTGGACGTTACAGATTAAGACATAGACATACACAAGAGATAGAGCCGTCATTGAATGGACAGCCTCCAATGCCAACGAATCTTCAAAAGAATCTGCTTCTGCATCTTGCTTCTTCAAATTATAGCTGTTGAAGCTGGTCGCATGATAGAACGAATATGAAAAAAATAATTCTTATACATATCTTATCCCAGAAAATCGTAACCCCAGCACTACGGATCAGGTTGTTCATTGACATAAGCCTTCTCTAGAATGTCTGGTATTCTTTGTTTAAAAAAAAGCTTTAAAATTATTTATAACGTACCGTATGAAATACTCCAGTGAAATGAAATGGAAGCGGCACATCGGCTGGAATTATTGCGTTTCAAGCATCGATGATTCAGCGGACCTTCGGATTATGAAGTACGGATCAAACACACAAGCCGCTCAGAATAACCGTTCCAATTCATGACTTCACGTGCTTTCAGTATTCTTAAACTTTCAGGTCAGCGTAATTTGCAATTCCAAAATAATGTATTGCATGTATTGCATCGTGAAGATACGATAGTAGGCGAAGTATCATCTCTTTATTCCAGAGAACAAGCTATAATTAAAAAAAAAATAACAATGCCCAGTCAAATCGAACTTAAAAGTTAATTAAATACCACAGCCCTTTGGAATCTTATTCACATTTTTAAATGATATTTTCTTTTTAATCACTGGATATTAAACTATAGTTTTATATATTTTTGGAATCTACTCATCATTTTCTAGATTGCGATTATATACTTAATCTTATTTTTTTTTTGTCGAGACAGTTTTCTTGCCTAAGATAGGTAATACACGGTGTTATTTTATTCCCCGTAAACCCTGAAGGAGGTGAATGTGCTCATGAAACTGAACAACTTTCCTCAAGGAACGTAGCTCTAAATATGAAAAAAAAATTGGACCCTCCATACAAAATTGACGATTAGCTGATTGATTTACTATGGCAGGTCCAAAATTTTTTTTCATATTTCCACCTATGTTCCTTGGGGAAATTTGTTCAGTTTCATGAGCACCTTCACCTCCTTCAGGGTTTACGGGGAATAAAATAACACCGTGTACCTATAGAACATACTTGTCGTTCAGGTAGAATGAAGTACAGAACGAAATCAGAACACCCCGCCTCCATATAGTCTGGAGAGTTCTACGGCCTACCTCTAGTGTTTTTCATTTACATTAGACAAGCTTTGGGACGCGATTTCGTCCACATGGAGTTAAGTTTTTAAAATCTCGGGGGAACCCTCTGTTTTTCCGGGATAGTTCCTATGTCGCTCTTCAAGTCCTCAACTATATCCATGCAAAAAATCACGTCCGAAAGACAAACCGACAATTAAACACATTTTTGCATTTATAATATTAGTAAGGATTCCCACTTAGCCTAGTAGATCGGCCTAGTGGGAAGTGATGAGCAGTCTAAATGAAGCTGACTAATTTAAAAGGGGTATGGAAGTCTAACTAAATCCATACTTTCTACTCATCATCATTGTACGAGTACTGGAATACTAAATCGTGGGAAGGCATTTATTAGCAGCTTTCAATATTCAGTTCAAAATTGGCTTTCCTGGAAGGTCACAAAAAACTTCTTTTTCCCAGATGTCTCTAAATTACAAACATTGGTCCTAATTTTTTTTCATAATCTCTGAACTAAAAATCAAAACGTAACTAAATATATTTTTCCATAGGGAATCTTGTTAAAAGAATGGCACTATTTTCTAACATGTGTTTTTTTTAAAAGAACATTAGCCAAACTGAAGTTGACTAATCCCCTCCAAATAAGCTTAAAACTTGTGCTAGGAGTGGGTACGACGATAGCGTAACGGGTGGGATTCGAACCTGAGACCTTTCAGTTTTCAGTCCGCACCTTTACCCGTTGGGCTATTGAGGCATAAGTTAGTTTGCAGATTATGAATGCAAAATTATTACCATTATCCTTTCTTTGTTTGACTGTGTTTGAGTTAAAACAACCTTTCATTTGCAAGTGAAATTGTATTGTAATTATTTTGGAAAAGTTTTCATTACTATTTTAATCACCATACGTTCCATACGTTCCACGCCCGCTATATGGACTTGAATTAAAATAATTTCTATGGACGTAACGGTTAATGAAGATATTAATTGATTTTCATTTATATTGAAACCTGCTTCAGAAGCATCACACTGTAATTAAATATCCTTAATATGAAGCTTAATTTTGTGATCTGGTGAATGATAAAATCCTACTAATATTATAAATATGAAAATGTGGATGTTTGAATGTTTGTTACTCAATCACGTCACAACGATTAAACCGATTTGGCTGAAATTTAGCACAGAGATAGATTATAGTCTTTAATAGCACGTAGGCTTTTTATCCCGGGAAATAAGAGAGTTCTCGCGGGAATAAAAAACCTTAATCCACGCGAACGAAGTCGCGGGTATCAGCTAGTAATTAAAAAAAGACGTGTGGCACTCGGGGACTGCCGCGGTAAAGCTATTGCATAGCATTTTTTATCAACGCCATCTAGCGGTGAGCCGCTAGATGGCGTTGATAAAAAATGCGCCATCTAGCGGCTCACCGTAGAGGAGTCCCGTGTCAGCTTATTTTCGTTACGGAATTTCTGAATTCGGTCTCCACGCTGGCTCGCGATAGAAGCTATGCAATAGCTTAATAATATAATTAAACTTTGTATGTGTGGCGAGCGTCAGGTAACACTCACCGTAACTTCGTTGATCGTGGGTGTTTTTATTGACATAATAATCATCTAAAATTTCATAATAATTATCATTTCACTAACCCCAAACTATTTTGGTGTGTAACGTTACTTCGTTATTAATATAAGCGTTTTGTGTTACCTTTGACGTTACAATTACGTCACAGCCCAGGTCAAAGGCTTGCACTTGATATATTTGGAATTCAAAAAACTGTCTATCGAATCTAACAGTAACAGTAAAAACTGTAGGTAAAGCTTGGGGGCATTTTTCATAGCTACGCTGCGACAGATATTGTCAGTGCCGTATGCAATAAAGCAGTGAAAAATGAACCAATACCTCTCCCCGTCGGTTAGAGCCAGGCAGTTTCATACTTCAAATAGCATTATTTATTAGGTTTTTTCCTTTGTACGACAATTAAACTTTGGACTAGCCATAGATATCGAGTCAACCACGAATGGAACTACAACCGGAATCATCCCGTTACAGTTTTATTATAATAAGTAACATAAAATGGTGAAATACAAACGGCGTTATCATAGGTTAAATAGGGATAACGTTTTTCTTGTATAACTGTTATTCTTGCGAAAAAGAAAGTTTAGTAAAATTGAAGTTTAGTGCATCCGTAAGAAACAAAGTACTAAATAAATAATAAATTAAAAATTGGTATGGTTTTAAAAATAACAATTAAATAATTATTTTTTAATGACGCGTGGTGTACGTGCCTAATCTCTCTTCTCTTGTGAGGATATCTGCACTCTATAGTGAGCCGTTAATGGGATTTTGACAATTCTTTGTTGATTATAAATTGTGCACTATTGGACATATTGTCATATTGTTGTGTATTGTGCAATTTTGGTGAAGATCGACTAAATATTATCGGAGATAGAGGACACGACTTCTCGCGGTTAGTAGTAAGTCACTCTAAAGTTTTCCACGCGGAGTTTGGGGAATCAGCTAGTTCTTTTATAATAATACAAGTGAGGTTTGCACCGGAGCGGAATTTCGAGCACCGGTGAAAATCACCGGTGATTTGCCATTATCCGGAGATTCACCGGAGATCTCCGGTGAATCTCTCTCTATGATACGAAATAGGATCCTATATATAGGTATACCTAGTAGGTATAGTGTAATATGGGCCTTATGATCTAATAATCACCGGTGAAACACCGGTGTTTCTCCGGTGTTTTCACCGATTACTTTCTCCGGAGAATCACCGGTGATTCTCCGGTGATCACTGCTCCGGTGCAAACCATTAAATGCAAGTCTGTTTGTCACTCTGATATGAAATGAACATTACAGGATGCACGCTCATTAGTTATCCCAATTATGATTTCACGAAATGTTCACGA